>OW119931.1:49890457-52884207 GCA_933210815.1 Meta bourneti | reverse complement strand
GTCAAACGGTGTAGATTTGTATAGAGGACAGAAAGACGCCAACTCAGCTTTGTATACAGATGTCTATCCCCTTGTTGCATTATGTGCGTTAAATATATTTTATTTCTTATCTGAAATGTTTATAATTAAATAGAATACTGCAGGTAAAATAAGAAAAGCTATGCAAATACGATGATTTGGGAAATTCAGATTAAAAAAAAAAATTAGTCGCACCTGCTAGTAGCATGGCGGTGTTAAAGAATTTTAAAGACAAGTACGAAAGGAAATACGAACAAGTACGAAGTACATTTGCCAAGACTGGCAAATGTTAAGAATTTTAGGGCGGTAGGACGTCTCATTACCTTCAAATGGTAAAAGTTCGATATAGGTATGTCCTAGGCATATTAAGACTATATTCTCTCGTTTGATAGTGATATCTAGGAGGTGTTCTAGAAGTGACATACAAGAGCGCACCACCCCTTAAAAAACTAAATTATGTTTTGCGCAAATTACATTCATACGAGGCGAAAGGTCTTTACCCATAGTTTCTTTTTTTTGCAAAACATATTTTATTTAACATGATTTTCAAAGGGTTAATTATCCATTGTTAATTAATGTTTGTGAGAAAGAACCAAACTAGAGGTTTTGGAATTTTTTAATTCTTTATCGCATCGATGGCCCGCAGGTAGCCGGCTTCACCAAACCTATTAGAACTCCGTCAATTATCGCACTTCATTAAGTTTCCAATACGTAGAGAAATATTAAAATAAACAATTGTGCGTAATTTAAAATGTATGTCTTGTGATTTTGGCTGCAGCAAAAATCATACCTTTAATTTTTTTAATTTCAATCTTTTTCCCTGAATTCATGTCCTTTCGCTTTTGTTTGGTAAATTTTAATCGTACTTCAAATGAAGCATTTAAAAATGTTTTCATCTCAAAAAGTAAAAGCAAAATAGCAGTGAGAATACATTTTCGAAAAGTGCGTGTCGGTTCCAAATTTCCAATTCAACTTCTTTTTCCCGAAGAACCCAAAAATAGACGCTTTCAAAGTGTAGCTTAACAAAGACAGGAATGCCGTCGTGATACTCAACGAACACGCCAAAGGCAATGACTTGAGGGAAGCATTTTAGGGATTGTCCGTTCCCATCAGGACCCCTCGCACAAAAGGTGTCCAGTCACGCCCTCTCGTTAGAGGACACGGGTGGTAGAGGGGAAGGAAAAGTGACCGTTCAAAGATTCTCGGGGTTGACACTTAAGCTTACATTTTGGTTTACGAGATATCTCGGGGTTGACACTTAAAGTGGCATTTTGGTTTACGAAATATCTCGGGGTGGCCGCCTGAAGGGTTAATTTATAGTAAGAAATAGTGATAACAGGATAATAATATGAATAACTATGTCTGCAACATAAAGCTTCCAAGCCAATACGTTTGTGAAGGTAGGATATGCAACTAATATCAAAACTTTGCAATGCATCAAAATTATCTGATAAAATATTTACAGTAACAAATGGAGCATAAATGTTTGTATGCGTTTTCCAAATCTGTGCTTTATTTTGTGAGGATTATTATTCTGAGTATTTTGTAAGCAATATTCTAATAGAATTCTTTTCAGAAAAAGAACATTTTCTATGCTATCTGAATATAAGAACATATTTTGTGATGTCCATGTATAATAAGAATATATACTATGTCTGTATAATAAGAACATATTTTATGATAACCGTGTAAAATAACATACTCTATGGTATACGAGAATAATAACATGTTCTTGAGAATTCTATATAGAATAAGAACATGTTCTCTATGTCGAATAAAAACATCTAAAGAATTCAATTTTTAATAAGAACCTGTTCTTAAGAATTCCATATAGAATAAGAACATGCTATAAAAAATAAATTCTATATAGAATACGAATATGATAGAGAGATTAAATTCAATGCAGAAAAAGAGCGTATTCTTAAGATCTATATATACAATAACATGTCTTTAAGAATTATACATAAAATAAGTTCTTAAGAATTATTTGCAGAACACATTTTATCAGAATTTCAAAATAGAAATATGAAGCTCCGGTTTCGTTTTGAAACGATAGCTAACTTATTTAAAGGAAGAAATATACGAAACAAAATGAATCGAACATATGGAACTAAATGAAAAGCGGTATTGCAAAAGAAAAAACATTACTTACCGAACCATAATGCCCAAACACAAATGCAAGTTTATATGTAACAAGCAGAATTACCCGTCGTTAATTGGGTTGAATTAATTAAATGTTGATTGAAAAGTGTTCAGACTAATCACTTCTCTTTCATAAAAGAATGCAAGTATCATTTAAGTGCACGGAAAATAATTTTTTAATATCGTTTTAATTTTTTCATTGCTTCTACAATTTACTTCGAACGCAAATATGTATAGATGAAATGGATTATATATCTATTATATAATCCATTTCATATTCATCACACTTCTGCAGTAAGACAAGTTACAAAAGTTTTTTTCTAAGGTGACTACTGCAGAAGTCGATTTTGAGTTTTGGATGATTACGAATATCCCCGTACGTTCATTTTCAGTGAAAATGGCTAATTTTCGGCTTATAGTCTTGGATTTAGTTTTACTATGAATGTGTTTTATTTGTGGCATTCTTGCACCTGGTGTGCGATGTTTCGAATTTTATCATCAATATGAGGATAGTAAATTCAATTGTTAAGGCATTCGTGATTAATTTATTTTGAAGCAAACACACACATATTCTTTTCTTGAAAATTCCATTCAGCGGCAGGTGAAATAACGGAGCTTGTGTTAAAAATAAATGTCATCAGTGTAGACAAAGCAAACTCAATCGATTACAATTAAAAAAAACAAAAGGTCAATTTAACAGCGTTTTTAAAAAGAAAATCATTGCTTTCAACGAATGTTTCATATGTATCTAAGATGCGCAAGAATAGCTTCAATTTGTAGAATAAGCAACCTCGATCTTCTGTCACTCAGACAAAAAAAAATTCAATTTTTCAAAATTCCAAACTGATATTATTTCAAGAACAGTAAAGTCTTGTTTAAAATTATTTTTACTCCAACAGACATTCAGTTTTAAATCGAATCCTAATGGTACTTTTTTGAATTCAGAGACTCGGTTTCTAAATGGAAACCACTTACCTATTTAGAATGGTAGATGTAGTTACTTGACTGGAGCTTTATAACACCCATAAAACACGAAAAAGAAATGCTATTGTATTGTCTTGTAATGAAAATCTATGTCAAAATTTTGAAACATATTTGAATTACAACGTATGAATACCCGTTTTAATTTAACGTAACCATCTTAATTTCTGAAATAAAACATTAATTCTGGCATTGCCAGATACCGAATTGTAAAATTACGCTTTTATCACAGTAGCTATTTACTCTGTTGTCTTTTATGATCAATGAGTTCTTCGTTTAGGCTTTTCGTGTTCCATCCCAATTTTACGCAAATGAAATTTGTGTAAAATTAAGTATTTTTAATATCCATTTTTCATAAATCAAATATTCATAAATTATTTATATTATGGAAAGAAATAAAATATCAATTCAAATATAATTAGAATTTTAAATTGTTTAAACATAATGTTTTGGAAAAAATTGTTTTTCGAGCAATCCTGGTAAAACAATTTTATTGGAAAATTTTATTTTTGATCAGTCCTGATAAAACAAACAGAACTTCGTAATAGTTTTATGCTCAATCTTATTCCCAGGCAATTTCGAATTGCTTTTATCCCCCTCTGCACACCTAGGTTAAAGGGAATGGGGTTAATATGTAGCCTACGTTACCCGCAGGGTTCCAAAGTATAAGTGTACCAAATTTGGTGTAGATTGGTCAAACGGTGTAGATTTGTATAGAGAATAGACTCCAACTCTGCTTTATATATAGATATATATATAGGAGCTTCAACACTCAATATTCATAGCGCTACTCTTAAAATTGCTTAGCATAATAGCTCTCACATTCTTCCGACGGATATAAGAGTTGTTGCACTCTTTATTACTTTTATGCACCCACACAACAAAAAACACACATTTCTTTCCATCTCATGGGAAAAGGGATATCCGTGTAAACAATATGCTCTATGATATTTGCGAAAATAAGAATATGTTCTTGAGAATTCTCTGTAGAATAAGAACACTTTCTTAAGAATTCTATATAGAGTAAGAACATGTTCTTAAAAATTGTTTAATAAGAACATACTCTTTAGAATTCGGTAGAATATGAACATGCTTTTAATAATTCATATTAAATAAGAACATGTTCTTAAGATTACTATATAGAATAACGTGTTCTTAAGAATTCTATATACGTAGAATAAAAGCCTGCTCATAAGAATTCAAAAAGGAATAACAATATGCTCTTAAGAATCCTATATAGAATAAGATAATTCTATAAAGAATAAATTCTATATAGAATAAGAACAATCTGTAAAGAATAAATTCTATATAGAATAAGAGCATATTCTTAAGAGTTCTATATGTAATAACATGTTTTCAAAAATTTTGCAGAAACTTTCAAAAATTCTGTAAAGAACATCTTCATCATATAGAAGAACTGATGTAAATAGTCATCACACATCACATCATATAGACAGAACTCATAGAACATCATATAGAAAAACATTCATAAGGACATCAGAATTCTCTCCAAAATAGCAATATGAAGCTCCGGTTTCGATTTGAAACTATAGCTAACTCATTTAAAGGAAGAAATATACGAAACTAAATGAACTGAACACATGGAACGGAATGAAATGTGGTAGTATAAAAGAAAAAACGTTACTCACCGAACCGTAATGCCCAAACACAAATGCCAAGCTTATGTGTAATATATATAAGAGTTTCAACACTCAATATTCATAGCGCTACTCTTAAAATTGCTTAGCATTATAGCTCTCGCATTCTTTCGACGGATATAAGAGTTATTGCACTCTTCATTACTTTTATGTACCCACACAACAAAATTCAGTATTCCTTTCCATTTGATGGGAAAAGGGCGGGAATTGTTCCTAGAAATAAACATGTATCTCGCCTGAGAGATATATCTAACGATTTAAACTAATCGATTTTCCACTAACATTTCTTAAGGTGTCATTTACTACTCATTTCTCTTACTGCGAAAAGAATACTTGTTTGTGTTTCGTAAGGAAGAGAACGAATTTTTATTACCATTTTCAGCTAAAGTGCTATCTGGTTTTGCCTGGTAGGCGAAGAGTTGTGTGTTTGGAGAAAATTTCTCACGTTTATTGCACTCCTGGGTCCTGTTAAGAACATTTTTTGTTATACCTTCATTTATCGTAGCAAGAAAGTTTGATTGTGATAAAATATTCATCTATTAATTAGTTGGCAAGTCTAACAACGCCATCGGGCGATTAGTTTACTGTTAGAGTTTTCCCAATGGAGGTAATTTCACCTTTTGGGCTACTTTTTAACTTGTTGGGTGCCAAAATTTTGCATTTGGCGCATTTTAGGGCTAACATCGATATGCTATATAGCATCATTTTTGTACCAGCAGAATGAATTTCGCAAAAGTGAATTCATAGAAATAGTTTTTTAAGTATAGTAATTTTCAAAAACATCTTAACAATTATTATCAATAGGAGAATTTTTCTGTCAAGCTAAATGTAGTTGGCGGTCGTGTTTTCGTGGTGGAACGTGAATCCCGTACCTATACACCGGACGTGATGTCATCTCTTTTCGAATACGATTTCAGCACGTAATAGAAATTCCATGGAATGAATTTCGAATTGATGTGATGGTCAATTAGTGAAAACAAATTATATTAAACCCCAAATTTCATCAAAATAGTGATAAAATTAATTTTAACGTAACCCCGATATCTAACAGTGGAGAGCATTTGGATAACACGAAGTAAAATCTCCATCTTCCGTCAGGTTTTTCCATTTCTGTGCACTGAAAATCCCTCATACACAAATTACGCTACAATCCTCATGAGGTAGGTAGGTATTTTAGTTAACGTTGGCACTGGAGCAACACAATGTGCTGGCGACGGTTCGGTATCAAACCCGAAGGGAAAGATCCAAGGACACCATTTAATTTTGAACCACGATCAGATGACGAGGTCACACCTGAGCTGGCACCCCACTCTCCAAACTTCCACACCACGCCAACGAGACAATCCTCATGAATATTAGATGTTTTTTCTGCGAAGTTTAATGTAGGGGAGCTAGATGTTTACAAGGTAGTACTTATTTCATGCTTATTCCGGAAGTTATGTTAATTTGCTTTTGAATGCACATATGCCGCTTGTAGATTCAATCGATCATACTATTATAATTAATTTAGTTTTTTTATTTCACTGGAAACATGGCGAATACATGTGTTACAAATTACTTCTCCATGAAGTCTGGTTCTAATTGTTTCCCACAAATAATTTAGAGCTGAAGTAAAAATTAACATCAAACGTCAACAAAATGGGGGAAATCAAACCAGTTCTTAACAGGAAGTATTTTATTCGTCTTCCTGTGTGGTTTATTCATTTTGGCACCGAAAATAAAACATATAAAATTACTTTTTTTATGACGAACTACTTTTAAAAAATTATGGGCGCATTTAGGCATTTTTTACTAGTAAAACCTGGCGTTTCTTTTCTTCTTTAAATCTGGCAACGCTGCGCTTTTATGAAGGAAGAACATTTCAACATGTTATTTTGTAATTAACGTCTTATAATTATTGTTTAGGTAATTTCTAATGGTTTTCCATTCCTGTGATAGCTTTGTACTTACGAGCTACAGCATTACATTTTTCAATAATTCATGTTTAAATGTAATATAGACAATTTATATATTGATGAAAAAATATCTTTAAGCTTTAATTAAGGTTAATTTAATTAAATAATAATTTTTTACACAAACACTCATCATAAAGTACACCACAGTGAATAACATAATTCTGCCAAAATTATATCAAGGTTATTTAGCTACTAAAAGTTAATGAAACTACATTAAATATTCTTTAAGACTCACTTCACGCTTCAATTAAAAAGTACTCTCTTTCTGATTGAATTACCCAATGTATTGATTGATAAAGTAATACTCTTCTAAGTATCGCACCAAGCATATGAAAGTTTTTCTTTTAATAAGTTGATTAATCCAAATTCTTGATTACTGGTAAATTGTAATTACAGTCAAGTGATGTTATCTGAAACTAGTGATAAAAGTGTAATATTTTCAGAAAAGTTGATTTAATTTAGTGAAAGTTTAAGATAGTTTATCTTTAGAATGTAATTAATTATAATTTTAGTAATATTTAAATACTTGAATAAGTTAAATATATTGTCACGTAGAAATAATTGAAAATTCAATAAAAAAAAGTGCAAGGCTTATATAGAGGAAAAGAAACATACCAAAGAATAACAGAAATGGAAAAGAATGATAAATAATAATCGACGCTATATAAAATAGTAAATATCATTCTATATTTAAGGATTGCTTACAAGCATTTTAGAGTCCTATAATGTCATTACCAAACATCTATATAAATAAAAATAGTGTTTGTATATTGAATATTTTCAACTCATTTCAAGTTTTCTATCCGTTTTGGATCCTTCTGACACAAAATCCGTTTCTTACGCGTTTGGTATCGTCTGTATGTATGTGTGTGCCCGTACTACTAACAAACGGTTAAACATATTTTCATGAAACTGCGTACTGTGAGTACTTACATTCATTTAGTGACTGAACTTGGTTGCGTTAGTCTGTCTATCCATCTTCCCGTTTAATGTCTGATTTCGTGTTTATACAAGTATCAGAAGTAGTGTGCATATGAGAGAGCTGGCGCAGACCCACAAACACCCCCATAAAAACTCCACCCACTTTTAGAAATGTAATGGCTCTATTTTACCCATTAAAATTTCCACCCACTTTTAAAAACAATGGTGTGAAAACCACCCATTAAAATTTCCACCCACTTTTAGAAACAATGGCTCTCAAACCACCCACTAAAACCGTACCCACTCTTAGAAAGTGATGGCTCTATTTTATCCATATAAATTATTTTAAATAAGCTGGCGCAGTGACTGTTAATGGCTCTCAAATCTCCATAAAAATCGAACCCACTTTTAGAAACAATGGTGAATAAAACCACCATAATTTTTTCACCCCTTTTAAAAACAATGGACTCCCAAACCCCCATTAAAATCAGACCCACTTTTAGAAATCAATGGCTCTCAACCCCCCCATCCAAATTCTACCCACTTTTAGAAAGTAATGGCTCTATTTCACCCATACCAATTTTCTAAAACAATGGTGCTAACCTCCCCATTAAAATCGAACCCACTTTTAGAAAGTGATGGTTCTGTTTCACCCATACCAAATTTTGTAAAACAATGGTGTAAAACTTGCCCATTAAAAACGCACCCACTTTTAGAAAAGCGATGGCTCTATTTTATCCATATTATTTTTCTAAAAACAATGGTAACGAAATCCTCCATAAAAATCTCGACCCACTTTTAGAAAGCAATGGATATATTTCATACTGTAATAATATTTATTTGAAGTAAACAAAAAGTCGCTGAGACGGAAGGGTACCCCCTTCGGAAAGCACCCCTTTTCCTGCGACGCGGAATTTTAAGGAAATATTTTTTTCATTTAAAGAGATGCATTTAGTATACAAAGAAATCAAAAACCATGGAAAGTTCTCTTCTCAAAAGTCTAAATTCAGTAGGTAATTTGCAATCAGACTATCTAAAGCTGGATGATTTAGAAATTGGTAAAAAGTACCTGATATCCGATGCGAAAATGGTAAAGACATGCTATGGTGAAAAGGCTGTTGTAAGTTTGGTGGATACAGGCACAGTATTTCTCCCCGAACGTTTCAACAAAATAATGACTGACGAGCATTTAAGCTTAATAACAAAACAGTGCTATTTAATCTATCGAGGTAAGAAGGATATTGGTAAAGCCAACCCAGCGCACCAGGTAGAATTTTCTTTCAACTAATTTTTTTATGTGATTTTATTTTTAATGAATGAAAATAATCATTAAAAATTGATAAGTATCTTAAAATTTTTTTGCAAAATGCCTCCCCAGTAGGCTCAGAGCGTACTCAATCTCAAACTCGACCCACCAAGGGGCCCTTCTTGATAAGTCGAATTCAAGATCAAGTACGCTCTGAGCCCACCGGCCACTGAGGCTTACATAACATATAACAAGTTGGACAACACTGTAAGACTGTGACATCATTTTGACGTCGGGATCCCACCCACCACTTTTTCGAAGAGTGCTGCTCTTTTGGACAACGACGAGAGCAGCGGACATGTCATTTTTGGCTAGGTAGAGGTCACCAACCATCAACCCACATTGATTAACAATGTGGGAGAGGTTGGGGTTTGAACTTGGGACCTTGATGTTAGGAGTCCTGCGCGCATACCGTTAAGCCATGGGTACCCAACAGAACCTCACGTAAAATTGTATTTAAACATTACACTGGAGGGGAAAATCGTCGAATATATCACTTTAAACAAGTCATTTTTCAGGTTGAATGCTAAAATTCTTTAAAATATCAAACACCACAATTTATCTAATCAAAGAAAGGTTGAAAAAACGTTATATATTTATAAGAAGTTGTAAGAATTTGTTAAACACGCCCATTATAATATGTGTCCGTAAGGAGCTGCCATCTATTGACACAATTTAAATAGTTTTTATACGTCATACTACAAAAGTGTTCTTTCCCCATATGTGACGTAACGAAGCCGCAGTTTTGCGAGTTTCAACGCTCTCGCGCGGCCCCGGTTTCAAGGACTCTCGTACGAGGAAGTGAGCACTCACTGCCGACGGTGTTTGAGCATACTGCTTTAGAATAAAATTGATTTAAAGAAATAAATATATATAAGAAACAAACGGAAAAATGAATACAGAAATGAACAAACCCAAATTCCATTTGCCATCAGCTTGCAGTTGTACACATCTTTTCACTAATAAAGATTCGCAAAAAATTGTTTGGTTAGACTCGTTCAAGGAGCCATTATCTACAATAATTGGGGAATATAAGCGGTCCTTGCAATATCTGCAATTGGCTATTCTTTCAAATGATTTAGGCAACCCATCAGAAATTGGCAACTGTTTCGAAAAATTAGAAGATGACATCGCAAAATTAATTAACTTGGCTGTTCAATGTCTTTCAAAAGATCAGTAAGTTATAGGCCTTTTTTATTTTTTTAATAATCCAGGATTATTAAAAAAAGTTACTGATCAAATTTAAACAAATGGGCTAATTAAATCCATTTCTTTATTTAGAGTTGAAAAATTCAATCCTTTGGATATGTAAATATGGATGAACTTTAATATCATTTTTTTTACACGAAATGTATAGTTTAAGAACATCATTCTTTTTACCTCGCTTAAAATAAGTAACTGTTTGTAATGTTCGTGCAGCTATTTGAAAAATAGAGGCACCATTATTAAAATCTAAACGTATGTCAAACGTTTCAATATGGCTTGATACGGGTAACAGTTGTACCGTTATTTTCATGGTCATATCAGCTGACAATGATAAATTTTCGTCTAATAATGTGGAACTCATTAGATCGAAATTAACTTCTTTGAATTCATTAGGTGAGCATTCGAAACGCTCTCTTAATGTTGCAAAGAATTCTCGATTATCCACATAATTTTTTGTGGCGACATCATTTAATTCCAGTGGATTAGAGACATAAAGACCATCATTATCGCTTGTTAATATATTGTTGCCTCTTTTATCATTGATTTTCGTTTTAAGGTCAACATACATTTTTGATACAGCGTCGTTCGGGTCCCTCGGTACAGCGAGGTTTTTGATTTGAATGTCCCTCACATCATAAATACCGTTTTTAAGTACTAAAGCATTGCTTTCAAAATATTGTTTGTTTACTACGTTTTTGTCAGATTCCGGATCTCTTACATTGCCTATCGTTTTGTTTTTAGCATCAAAGTCTCCTCGAAATGAATGTAGTAAACTTTTATTTTGTAACTTCTTAGTGAGTATGTCTACATAGTCCCTTGTTGCACAATCAGACTGTTCAACTGGGTCCAAAAGATTACAAATTCTTTTGCCTTTTGCGTCGTACATATTGTTTTCCGAAAGAATTAAACTTCTATCCGATAAAGCTTGAATGGTCGTCTTTAAGATTTTTTTACATATGTCTACGTATGACTTTGTTGTAACATCACTATTTTGAGTGGGTTCTTCGGCATTCCTTAAAATCTTCTTTTCCATGTCGTAATTGCCATCATTCGTTAATTTAAAGCCTATCCCGGGAATTCCAGGAGGCCCCTGTTTAATTTCTTCCTCAACAAGGGGATAATATGCTGCCATTTATTATATGAGGTAATTAATTTTTTCTACGATAATATGTGGCTTGATTTTGTTCTCTTTACCATCTGGTGAAATTTCTAACAACACTTGTTTATCTTTTCTACCAAATGCAATCGCTAAACAGGATTCATTATTCGTTTCTAACGGCCTTTCAAGAATATGATGTCCACCAATGCTCAATTTGATTAAAGGAATTTTTCGATCTTTAGATCCTAAAAATATTATAATTTTCATGTCCATCTCACACGTTAGATTCATGTCGGGAGTCAGTAAATTACTACTGAATTTATTGAATGTTACGGTTTGAATTCCATCCTCTTTGTAAGTTTCGTACTGCTCGGTTGTTGCGTAAAATATTTTACCATCAGCATATTCTTTAGTCACAGCGTCTGAATTTTCGATTGGATTGGAAACATTCGTTAATCTTTTATTTTCAAAATTATAATGCTCGTTTTGTATTAAAGATGGAACATAAAGACCGTCGTTATCTCTTTTTAACATATTATCATCTCTTTTATGGTTGATTTTTGTTTTAAGATCAACATACTTTTTGGTAACGGCATCTTTGTCGTCATTCGGTTTACCAAGGTTTTTCATTGGAATGTTTCGGGCATCAAAAATATTATGCTTTAACAATAATGCATGTCTCTCAAAGTAGGCTTTATTAATAGCATTTCTGTCACCAACAGGATCTTCTAAATTGTCAATTACTTTGTTTCTTGCATCAAACTCCCCATCATGATTTAGTATAATACTTACATCACTTAAAGCTTTAATTTTTGATTTTAAATCTCTTTGCATATCATCCGCATAATACTTAGTTACTGAATCATTTAATTGAATAGGATCACTTAAGTTCCTTAAAATCTTCTTTTCCATGTCGTAATTGTCATCATTCGTTAATTTAAATCCCACTCCCGGAATGCCAGGAGGTCCTTCTTTGATTTCATCCTCAAAAATTGGATAATAAGCTGCCATTTCTTTATTTCAATGAATTTTTTTTTTATAATCTTCCGACTATAAAAAATAAAATCTTATACGTTTAATGTTTTGATAATGGTGATGTCTTTATTCTTGATGTTCAAGTGACATCTCTTACGCTCTTGCAGGATGAAATAGAAAACGTAATCTTTAGTGGTGTTGTTTCTCAACCTCCAGTTGAACTCAATCATCAAGTTATTTGTATCTGTATAGTTTTGATGATGAGCAAGATTAAAACAAATGATTGGATACAATTTTCCAAAATTTGAATAGTTGACCATGCATCCAGTTTCCGATGTAATGGTGTTGAGTCCGGATTCTAAAAGGGCTGCGTATAACCTATTATAATCCTTCTTACCAAAGTCCATCATGTAGCTAACAGTTGGAACCTTAACGTTATTTATCATCAGCCAACATTCTGTCATGTCCAAATGGTCGAACAGCATATTGTTTTGCCCTGCGTTCTCATACCTTTCAGTGTATTGAGGTATCACATACAGCGATAAGACTTCATCTGATGTGGCTTTTATGCTATAGGAACCGCTTGAGTTTTTGTAGAAGATATTCGATTTTACAATGCTGTGTTGATTCCAGTTTAACTCGAGGGTCTTATCTGACAACCTTAATTCGTTAAATTTAGCTGCAGCTGAGTTTTTGAATCTAACGTAAGGAAGCCAAAGCGATAAATCTTCCACAACAACTTTATAGTTCTTATTTTGCTCATTGGTGTACAACATATTTTCACTATGATTTCTCTGAAACTCAAATTTGACTTGGAACCCAGTAATAACTTTCTTGTATTCACGGAAGAAGTCAAATATATATTTCAATGGGATCCATAGTGTTACAGTGCTACTGTTTCTAGTGAATTTGCACCTTTCAATGAATCCTTGATTAAAGTCGTCATTCAACACCAATCTTTCTAAAAAGTCTGTTATTTTAGTGTCTTCAGCCAAGGCCCCGCCGTATTTTAAGTGTTTTCTATCAGCAGTGTTGGATGTATCAATGTAGAAGAGCATATTGCTAGCTTCCGAAGTAGAATAGTCCGGTGTAAAATGAATCAAACCTAGCACATGTTGGAGGAGTGCAGAATAATTAATGTTCGATTCGATTTCTGTGTTCCCTAATGTAAACCTGTTGGCATTGATTAAGCCACCTCCATTCACGAGAGCTACATTATCATCACCTATTGCAGTTCCATCGCTCTTAACAATTTTCAGTTTTTGCTGCAGGTAACCGTTAGAGTATAAAATGTTGGCGTTAGTGTCTTGTATAAAGAAGTGATAAGTGGCGTTTTCCATAGAACTATCACTATTTTCATGCCTCACTTCTCTATACTCGAAACTTTCGATGTCATCATCGTAATAATAATCGGTGTTGTCTAATTCAAATATTTTGTTCATTTATTATATAAATTTTTTTTTTCCTTCTCAATTTAATAGCCACGTGGCTATTAAATCGAATTTATAGGAACTTTAGTCCAGCTCCATGTTTCTTCTTCTTTGATAAAATTTCGTTGAATTTATCATGCACAAACGCTTTAGCTTTGCCTTCTAATGCTGAGCCGATACGTGGTGATACATTCATCTTGTTTAGTTGATCTTGTACGAACATGAGGGCCTTGTCTTTTAAAGCAGGTCCGACAGTAGACAGTACGTCTGAAAAGAACCCCCTCCCTTGAATCTTCTTACTCTTCCTTTGAAGTCTGTGTTTGTTCATTTCTTTTATTTATAGGGCAATAAAATTATATTGTACTTCCTGCTTATTGAGTGGGATTGGATCGCCTCTATGATTTGTTATTCTCATTCTGATTCTATAGACACTCTCCATTCGAACAGGGAAGAACAGAGGTTTGTCGAAGGATTTAATAATTTGACTGCCCGGTCGATTACTATTTGTAAAAGAATAGATAACGTTTGAAGAGTGGAAGCCGTTGATAAAGGCTCCCTCGGCGATATCACAATGGATGTAAATGTTATCATTACCGCCGGAAAGGTCAGCAATGTACTTTCCTATTTGTTCGGGCTCTTCATATATTTTGGGTTCGAAACCTAAAAGTTTGTGCAGGTTGTTGGTTCTTGATAAATTGATCTTATAGTTGTTTTTCAGTTGAATGGCAATTCTTTGTCGCTCCTCTACTATACCAAATAGAATGGGTGGATCGTTTCCAAAAAATTTTATCATGTAACGGTTCAGACCTCTGATAGTATAATTTCCATCTGGTATCACCAAATCGAACCACTGTTGACCGTCATAGTATGAAAACTTTTCGTCTTTGATATTATCCCATGAAACATACATAGAAAAGGACTGAAGGGCAATCTGTTTGATTCTAAAAGGCCTGGAATATTCAATCGTAAAATCTTCCGATCTTTCCGAGTTCTTCGAATCTAAAATTAATAACACCATTTATTTATAGAGAACATTTTTTTCGTTAGATTCGCTAGGCTCCTGCGTAAAAGAATATAACACATCAACAACTGATTTGCCTTTGTTTCTTTCCCTAATGTATTTCATACAAAAGTAACCACATTTTACAGAGGCAGGATGTTGTAGAAAGCTTGAATTATATCCAATTTCTTTTTTCCTTCCAGAACTTAGCAGATATTTCTTGATATTTGGAAGAATTTTGTAAATGTGCTCTCCAAAAGGGTCAAAGTACTCAACAAAGTCATTATTAGGATCGTTATAGTAACATACCCAGTGCGTACCGGGTCCTGTAGCTATGTCTAGATTAATAATGCCGTTTTCAAACAGCCTCATCTTTTTGGGTAATAGATCTGAAGTGAAGACGCCCCTAAACCCCCTTTCATGCTTCATATTTTGTTCAATTACTTCGTTGGATATTCCCAATTTTGATAGACTCCCTTTCCAACGGTCTTTTTTTTACCAGATCCGGAAATTTTATCCAAAGCTTTCTTGGCCCCCCACCCAGCAGCCCCACTTGCAGCACCCAACGCTAATGCTTTTGCCCCAGCAATTAATGCGGGTATAAAAGGCGCTAAAAAGGGTAGAAAGCCCCCAGTTTTCTTGAGTTGTGACTTACTGATGGTGATTCGTTTCCCTTTCCCAAGTTGAGCAATTTGAGTTGAAGTTAAATACATGTCATAGTTAGAGGGTTTTGACTTATCTATTTGTAGAGTTACTTCTTCCCCCTTCTGGTGTGCGGATTTAAGTTTAGCAATCTGGTGATCGCTTAAATGTATTTTGGTTTGTATGTAGTTACTCATTTATTTAAAGAAAATTTTTTGTAATAGTGTTTCACCTGCTCGCTGGTCAAAGTTCCTTCTTTCAACAATGCGTCCAATAAATCAACGACTTCATTATATAATTTTCTGCTTTTGGATCCATTACAAATCTTATCAGTGAACCGAGCCAACATTGTCATATTATCTTCTACTCCTTTGCCGAGATATATTTCCTTTCTTTGCAAGTCTCTTAATCTCTCTCGATAATCTTCTAACGTATGCATATGTTCTCTTAAATAATCAACCTGGGAGAATAAGTTTTCTTCTCTTTCCTCATCTTTCTTAGTCATTCGAGAAATTTGGCTCATAATGTTCCCTTTTTGGCGAGCCATTTTCATGTGAACTTTGTTTACTTTATCAATAATTTCTTGCAATACTACCTTGGGTTCATTGTACAATTTTGAGGGTCTTGGAAAATTGTTTTTCTCTAAATACTCTATATCCAATTCTTTGTCAAAATTAAAGATATCTGGGGAGGGATGTTCAATCGCTAGAGGAATGTGTTCAATTGCTTGAGGAATGTTATCGAGGGTATCTTTTATAACCTTAAGCTGCTCTGATCTTGTTGCTTCTTGTGCTTGTAGTTTTTCGGTTACAGGCTTGTGGAAGTCGGATAGTGACCTCTGGATACCTAGTTCTTCTCCGAGTTGTTGTTCGTTGTTTCTTCTGATTTGAGCCTGCAGCTTGAAAACTTTCAGGTCATTTTTAACTTCTTCTCTTAACTTCTTATTTCGCTCTTTTTGGATAGTATTCATTTATTATTATGAAAAAAAGAGTTTTGCTCCCAGCAAATTATGTTTTTACTCAAGCAAAGTAATTTTTTGCTGAAGCAAACTTTTTGACATTAAATAAAGATGATTCGAATTGAAAATTATACAGAAGCAGAAGAACTAGTCGATGCAAATCAACATTATTTACTACCAAAGCATCCTTTCAGGCTTCTAATCGCTGGAGCTTCAGGGACTGGTAAAACAAATTTATTGCTGAACTTCATATATGATTATCTCGATTTTGATAATTTATTCGTTTGTGCAAAAGATATGTATGAACCCAAGTATACCAAATTGCAAGAGAAGTACACAATGTTTGATGGTGTGGATATTGACTCGATAAAGTATCCTAAAAAGAAGAAGAAAATTATGCTAGAGTTATACGAAAAATTCGGCACGAAGGGAACTTTATTCTCCTCTGATTCAAAGGATTTTATAACAGTGGATGACCTTGACCCATCCTGCAAAAATGTTGTTGTCTTTGATGATTGCATGACTGACAGGGATCAGAAGAGCATAGAAGATTTTTTCGTCAGAGGCAGGAAGAAAAACGCCTCAATCATTTACCTTTCCCAATCTTATTATAGAACACCTATTGTTATCAGGAGAAACTGCAATTACTTAATATTTTTCAACCTCCAACAGAGGGAGATTCAACAGATCATAAGAGAGATAGATGGTAGTTTGACAAAAGAAGAATTTAGTAGATTGTATACAAAGTGTATGCAACAGCCGTATGATTTTTTTATGCTTGATTTAGTTAAACCAGCCTTGAGATACCGGAAGAAATATTTTGTGCCTATAAATAAAGATGGAAGAGTACTTACAGAAGAAAATTTACGTTTACAGAAAGAGCTATCACCACTACCATAAATTTCACATCACCATGACTGTTAGCAAGTTCGTTTTAAGTTCATTGGGTCTATCAGCTTTGGTGCTGGCCCCCCTAGGTGCTCTCAGCTTAAGCGTTGGTATAGTTGAAGTTATTGATAAAGCTTTGAATATCGTGGAAAGGAAAGAAGAGTACAAACAGTCTTACAGGTTTTACAAACAGCTGCTTAATTCGTACAAATCCAGCGCGATATCAGAAGAGGAGGTGTACAAGCGAGAGGACGATTTTGTAAATAACTTAGTCTACCTACCAAGAGAAAAGTACATGAAACAAACCCTACTCAATGGATATGCATATGTGAGTAAATAATTTTTTCTATATAAATAAATGTGCGGAAAAAAGAAAGGAAACAAGAAAGGGAAAGGCGTTGTAAACGCCGCAATCAACAATTTACCATTTGAAATGCATCTGCCAGGACATCAATTTACGGGACCAGGAACTCAACTGCTTAGAGGGAAAACTAGGCTGAACCCCGATTTAACGCATAAAGAATGGAGTAAACCCATTAACCGAGTCGATGAAAGTGCTTATAAACATGATGTGTGTTATATTAAAAACAAAGACACTGAAACAAGAAACAAAGTGTGCGACACAAACATGATAAAGGAGTTGGAGGATATCCCCAACCCAACAATTCGCGAGAGGATAGACAGAGCTGTTGTGAAGCCTATCATCAAAGCAAAGAAGACATTTGGAATGGGATCAAAAGTGTATTGTCTAAAATGTAAAGACCACACCGAAACTAAAGATGCACATCAAACCACCTCAAAAAATGGTAGGCCTATGATGAAAGGTATATGCATGGATTGTGGTTCTAAGAAAAGCCGTTTTTTACCTCTGAAGGGGTAACTGAGAAAAGTTGCCCCGAAAAAGTTTATTATGATCCCGAAACAGGATTTTGCGGTATAAAGGAACTGAGCAGGAAGACTGGTTTAAGTCGGAAAAAGGTCTCAGAGTTCTTACACCAACAAGATGTGTACACGAAGCATAAACCGCTTATCCGTAAGTTTAAAAGGAGGAGAATTTACGTCTCACACATCGATGACCAATGGCAAGCTGACTTATTGTTTGTCTATAAATTTGCGAGAAGCAAGTATAATGATGGTACCAAATATTTATTAACAGCTGTTGACTGTTTCAGTAAATATGCATGGGCTATTCCTCTTAAAGATAAATCATCAAATGAAGTAACTCAAGCATTTAGAAAGATCTTCAAAGAAAGAATTCCTGAAAAGATTCAAACAGATAAGGGTTTGGAGTTTGTAGGTGAAACAACTCAAAAGTTATTTAAAGAAAACAATATCCAATGGTTCTCAACAGAAAATGTGGAAATAAAAGCTGCTATGGTTGAAAGATTTAATCTTACTCTTGGTAATAAAATAAAGCTGTACTTATCTGAAAATAACAATGAAAAATACATTGATGTATTGGATCGATTAGTGAAGAATTACAACAACTCATACCACAGAAGTATCAAAATGACACCTGCTGAAGCCAGTCTAGAAGAAAACAGTGGAGATGTGTATCACAATTTGTTTAAAGAAAAGGTCATACGTAAGCCTAAATTTCAAGTAGGAGATAAAGTAAGAATATCAATATATAAGTCTACCTTCAGAAGAGGTTATCAAGCAACTTTTACAGAAGAAATATTTGTAATTTCTAAAGTGTTAGAAACCGACCCAATCACTTATAGAGTTATGGATTTAAATAATGATGAGGTTAAAGGCACTTTTTATGAAAATGAACTAGTAAAATATGATAAGAAAGACAATGTGTATAAGATTGAAAAAATCATCAAAAAGAAAGGGGACAAATATCTAGTAAAATGGTTAGGTTATCCTGAGACTAGCTGGATTGATAAGAAGGATTTAGTTTATTTTTAATAGCAGATAGAAGCTATTAAAAATTCTCATTCACTTATTGGGGCTCCAATTTAGTGCTTCGAAGATGGTTCTACAGATTTCTTCATTCTGAATAAGCGTCTTCTTGAGTTTAGGTAACTTAACGAGAAGGCGCGAAATATCGTAACCTCTTTTCCGTAACATATGGTATAAGACATAGTCTTTGCTGATTAAGTTTTTACGGTTCGGATACAATTCATTGTATTTATTGATAAAAGATGAAAAATCAACCAAGAGCTCATCTTCGAAAGGAAAATTATACTTATCTAACCATTTAGAAAGATTTTTTATTCTGCTATTCATTTTAGCTGTCTGCGCCTTTGCAAAATATAAATCTGCTAATTTGATAGGGGGTTTATTAGGATTATACCTCAGCTCTTCACCACATGCTTGGCAAACGTACCAGCCATCATCGTTTTGTATTACATATTTGTGTTCACACTCTCGTGCTGACAAGTCAGATAGCCTTATCATTTCCAACGCTTCCTTCATATTCTTCATTTATTTTGAAAAGTCTTTTCTTTAACCCCTTTTAAATTTGATTATACCTCTTCAATAATAAAAGCACTTAAAGAAAAGGTTTGTAGTATATGTAGAAAGACAAAATGAATTTACAATCAAAAACCGTCCGGCAGTTACAAGATTACTGTCGAGAAAATGATATTCGAGGATACTCGAAGCTTAAAAAAGTGGAACTGATCACCCTCATTCAATATCATAATGGCTTCTCCAGTTTCCATAATGACTTGTTTAGCAAACCAAAGAAGAGCAGAGTGCTTAAGATCAGATGTTGTGGTAAATTATATAAGGAATCTAGCATAAATAAGCACTTACAAACTAAAGCTCATCATAAGTATAAACCTAAGATGGCCATCCAAGAGGATCACAGAGATTATTTTAACAATATGCAGAGGCTGCATCATATGACCATTAACCAACTACGTGAATTTTGTCGAACGCGCGGCATTAAGGGCTATTCCAAATTACGAAGGAAGACAGACATCATAGCATACATTGAAAGCGTATTGTTCAACCGTCACTTCGAATTTGATTCCGACCTGTTTTCAGATTCGCGAGAGAGAAGGCTATATACCCACCATGAAGTTGAGACTGCATTTGAGTCTCGGCTGAAGACGTACGACATCCCAAACGAACACAATCTGATGCTTCCCAAAGACTTTTTGAATGATGTTTCACCACTTGTTCGGGGTCTCATCACTAAACATCTGAAGAGGCTGCATGGCCTGAAGGTCAATTTTCAGTTCCTCTGCGATTATGAAAAAGCAAAAGATGGAAAGGTGGAAGAAATGGAGAAAAACTTCAAAACACAAAATGAAGTCATCTTAGAATCCACTGATTTGGTAGACTATTACAGATCAGTTATCCAAAAGTTACTGACAGAAATGGAGGAGTTTGTTGCAAGGGGCTCAGGGTGGACGCTTGCTAGAATCAAAAGCCTTGAGTTAAGGATCAATAAATACAACCCGCTGAGAGGGGCATCCTACATCGATCTGCCGAAAAAGATTAAAGCCAAAAAGGCAGTCATAAACGTACAAAATGAGGATAATAAGTGTTTCATGTGGGCAATACTCTCTGCGATGCATCCAGTGGAAAAAGATGCCCAAAGAGTCACCAAATATAAACCGTATGAGAATGAGCTAAAGTTTGAAGGCATTGAGTTTCCAGTGAAGATGGAAGATAGAGTATTTAACAGGTTCGAAAAGTTGAATAACATATCGGTGAACATATATTCATACGAAGGTAATGACATTTACCCATTGAGAATCACTAAAAATAAGAAAGACAAACACGTCAATTTGCTGTACATAAAGAATAAGGAAGGAAACAGTCATTACTGTTGGATAAAAGACCTCTCCAAATTGATAAGCGGACAAGTGACTAAACACAACGGAAAGGTATTCACCTGTGAGAGATGCCTGCTGTATTATTACTCCGAAGAGGACCTCCAAGCTCATGAAACGGATTGTAGGAAGAATACGCCAGTAAAGATTGTAATGCCCAAGGAGGACGAATCTCTGCGGTTCAAAAACTACCAAAGGTCTTTACGATTACCCTTTGTGATGTATGGAGACTTCGAGTGCTTGACAAACAAGATAAACACCTGCCGCCCTACAGAAGACAGCTCATTCTTACATAAATATCAAAAGCATGAACCTATGAGCTTCACTGTCTACATCAAATATAAACACGCAGACTATAAGGCACCAATCACATACAGAGGACCCAATGCCACCAAGCTGTTCTTTGATACAGTGAAGACTGAGACGCTAGCGATAAAGAACATTTATGATAAGAAGCAACCCATCAAAATGACCGCCGAAGATGAAGAGCATTTCCAAAGGACCCATGTTTGCCATATCTGTGACGGAGATATCAGGAAGAAACCTTCACCCTATTCACCCAAGGATGAACCAGACTTCCGAAAAGTCAGAGATCATGACCATCTTCTCGATCCGGCGAAATGTGAATCGAACTACAGAGGACCTGCTCACAACCTTTGCAACCTAAAGTACCAAGAGCCTTCGTTCATTCCGGTGTTTATCCACAACCTATCTGGCTACGACGCCCATCTCTTCATAAAGGAGCTCGGTGGGGAGAAAGGAGACATTGATGTCATTCCGAACAACGAGGAGAGGTACATTTCATTCAGTAAGGAGGTCGGGGCAAAAACTGTAGAAGTAGGCGATGGAAAGAAAGCAAAGGTACCTGGTATAAAGTTGAGGTTTGTAGACTCGTTCAAGTTCATGGCCGCTAGCGTCGACAGTCTTGCGAAGAACGTAAAGGAGTTCCGGGAGACAGCCAAGTACTTCCCCAAGGACAAACTGGACCTCGTCACCCGAAAAGGCGTCTATCCATACGATTACATGGACTCATGGGACAAATGCGAAGAAACCAAGCTGCCCCCACAAGAAGACTTTTACAATCAATTGAATGAGTCACACATAAAGGAGGAGGACTACGAGCACGCTAAAACATTATGGAAGACCTTCAACATTAAGACATTGGGTGAATATTCCGATTTGTATGTGAAGACTGATGTACTCATCCTAGCCGACATCATGGAACACTTTAGAGATGTCTGTCTAAAGACCTATAAGTTGGATCCTGCATGGTACTTCACTGCACCCGGACTCTCGTGGGACGCCATGCTCAAAACCACGGAGGTCGAGCTAGAGCTGTTGACAGACTATGACATGATACTCATGCTAGAAAAGGGGACCAGAGGAGGCATCTCTCAGTGCTGTAACCGATATGGGAGGGCGAACAATAAGTACATGAGGGACTATGACGAGAACAAGAAGTCTAACTACCTGATGTACCTTGACGCCAACAACCTTTACGGATGGGCCATGAGTCAATACCTACCGCATGGTGGTTTCAAGTGGAGCACTGTGTCAGATGTGACCCAAGTAGCGGATGACTCAGACAAAGGATACATCGTAGATTGTGACCTACAGTACCCGACCCATCTGCACAACCTCCATTCAGACCTACCTCTAGCACCTGAGAGCAGGATGCCCGATGGCTCAAAACAGCTAAAACTACTGACGACCCTCTATGACAAAGAGCATTATGTGGTTCATTACAGGGTTTTGAAGCAACTGTTGCAGTTGGGGATGAAGCTCAAAAAGGTACACAAAGTGTTGGAGTTTCAGCAGTCTCCCTGGTTGAAGAGGTACATCGACCTGAACACAGAAATGAGGACCAAGGCAACCAATGACTTTGAGAAAGACTTCTTCAAACTTATGAACAACTCGGTCTTTGGCAAGACGATGGAAAATATCAGGAAGCGACTCGATATTAGGCTAGTATGCGATCCCCAGAAAGCGGAGAAGCTAGTTGCTAAACCCAACTTCAAGGGAAGGACCATTTTTGACGAAAGATTAGCCGCTGTGCATATGAACAAGACGAAAGTGATTTTTAATAAGCCAATATACGTCGGCATGAGTATATTAGATCTATCGAAGCATCTGATGTATGACTTCCATTATAATCTTATGAAGCCTAAATACGGGGACGATATCAAGCTATTGTACATGGACACTGACAGTTACATCTATGACATACAGACCGAGGACTTTTATGAGGATATTAAAGGAATGATTGACTACTTTGATACATCAGATTATCCAGAAAACAATAGGTATGGAATGCCTCGAGTAAATAAAAAGGTCTTGGGGAAGATGAAAGATGAAAATGCAGGAAAGATCTTGGAAGAGTTCGTTGGCTTAAGATCTAAGATGTATGCTTGTAAAACTGAAAAAGAGCTAATTAAAAAGTCTAAGGGTGTTAAGAAATGTGTCGTGAAAAACAGGATAACCTTCGAGGACTATAAGAACTGCCTATTCAAGCAAGAAGTACAGCACAGAACCATGAATCTCATCAGGAGCACAAAGCATGAGATTCATTCCATACAAGTCAATAAGATTGCCCTATCAGGAAAAGATGACAAGCGTCATATATTGGAAGATGGTATCCATACCTTAGCTCACGGTCACTATACGATACAAAATGATGCTCTAATATACAAGTAGGTATCTGATTTTAAAAGCAACCGCTTTTAAAACCTAAAATGGGTGGAGATCTAATTACATCTCATAGAGCATTGTTGGCAGCTGGTTCTGGTCGCTTGTCGCGACAAGCTTAAGTTCTCCCTGTGAAGGCGATCGATCTCAGCTCGATGACGGCGGTTATCAGCATCATGGCTTTGAATTGTTCTGTTTGCCTGAGACAATTCATTTTTGAGTTGATCTCTTTGCTGAGTCAGCTGATTGACCTGCTGAGTCAGTTGATTGACCTGTTGTTGAAGTTGCTGAATGGTTGTCATTTTATAATTTATAAAGTTCTATTTACATACTAAATGTATTTCTTTAAATGCTTAAAATGTTGAGCCCCTACTTCGTTCTAACCCCGTGGTTTTCTAAAAGGGGGTGCTCGCCGAAGGGGGTACCCTCAGCGGCTTTTACCTAAAAGTGGGTGGGGGGTTTCTGAAAGAGTCGCTGCGCCAGCTCTTGTGGATGGAGAAGTTTAATACCATTGTTTTAGAAGATTGATGTGGGTGAAATGGAGCCATTACTTTTTTAGAAGGTGGTTCGATTTTAATGGGGAGGTTAGCACCATTGTTTTAGAAAATTGGTATGGGTGAAATAGAGCCATTACTTTCTAAAAGTGGGTAGAATTTGGATGGGGGGGGGTTGAGAGCCATTGATTTCTAAAAGTGGGTCTGATTTTAATGGGGGTTTGGGAGTCCATTGTTTTTAAAAGGGGTGAAAAAATTATGGTGGTTTTATTCACCATTGTTTCTAAAAGTGGGTTCGATTTTTATGGAGATTTGAGAGCCATTAACAGTCACTGCGCCAGCTTATTTAAAATAATTTATATGGATAAAATAGAGCCATCACTTTCTAAGAGTGGGTACGGTTTTAGTGGGTGGTTTGAGAGCCATTGTTTCTAAAAGTGGGTGGAAATTTTAATGGGTGGTTTTCACACCATTGTTTTTAAAAGTGGGTGGAAATTTTAATGGGTAAAATAGAGCCATTACATTTCTAAAAGTGGGTGGAGTTTTTATGGGGGTGTTTGTGGGTCTGCGCCAGCTCTCTCATATGCACACTACTATCAGACTTTATACCATATATTTCAATTTATTCCTATTATTTTTTACATCATTTATTAACTTAGAGAATAAATGTTTAAAATTTCTTTGTTTACAAATTTAGATAAGTTTTATGCTAAAACATCCGAGTAACTAGACTTAAATCAACCATAATTTGGTAGTTTTGGGTAGCTGGAATGTATATTGAGCATTGCGATTATTTGGATTGCTTCACTAGTACTGCTGAAAGAGCAATTATTTTTCCAAAAATTATTTTTCCTAAAACTATTTTTGCGGAATTTTAACTTTGATCTCTCTATCTTTATCTATCCTTTTCTGTTTTGAGACTTAGTTTTTCTTTGCGAAATATAAACGGTTTCTGAATATTTGTGACGGATGATATTTTGCAACAAACGGGAACTCGTGTTCGTTGACTACGTGCAGTGATATTTTCTGTTTTTTTTCGCTCTGAATTATTATCGTTTTTGAAATTTTGTTCAATATTTAGTTGTAAGTTGTGGCAACTATGCTAGATTACGAGATAAAAGGGAATCATGAATTACTTCTTCAAAACAACTTTTTTCCTGACAACTTTAGTTAATTCGGATGATTTTGGTTGAAAATTTATTAAGTATTATTTTTTAACAAACTGTTATTCCTTTTCATCACACGCAACACCACTCACTACAAAGCATTCTAATTAAAGTGGAAGGTAAGTCAGAATAAAGCAACTTTTAAGTGTATTTGCCATTCTTGAAAGAATATTTAAGTTAAAAAACATTCGAACTAGGCGTTTTGAAATATTAAAAATTCTTTGTCATAATGACAGTCAATTATTTTATGAGTTGAAGCTATATTTAAGCAACTTATATAAGGAAGGTTTTTGAAAACAATGATTAAAAAAACGCTGTCAAATCGATTTATCATTTTTTAAAAATGGTGATAGGTTACCTTTGCTTTGCTGTACTTGAAGCATTCGATTTTAAAAGTTCTTTTATTATTGCACATGCCACAAAATGGAATTTTCAAGAAAAATGAATTCACTTTTAAAAACTTAGTGATGAATATCTTATCAAGTTAATTTACCATTCTTCCCTTAAAGATTGCGAAATTCGATAACGTCGCATGCCTGGTGCAAGTGTGCCACAAGTCAAAAAATACTGGTAGGTAAACTATGAGAGAAAGAGTATTAACCTTAGATTCGTCATTTTTACGAATTGAGTTGAGCAATTTCAAAGGAAAAGAACATAATATAATAATTAATACTCCTTCAAAAGTATTTTTAGTGTTTCCTTACTGTCACCTTTCGTCATTTTGTAGCTTTAGCAGGGTGGGAGGTATGTGAAATGTATTAGATGAATGGAAATGGCATATATAGAATTTGCTTCCAAGGTATGTTGTAGAAATTATAAAAATGTAGGAAAGGAGTTAAAAATTATTTTATTGACACTTAAATGAATTGACATGTTTCTACTAAAGAGGAAAGTATGAAGTAGTTATTCTCTGGTCACTTTTTCAATCTATAGTTAACCAATTAAACCCAAGTAAGATCGGGTAATTATGCTAGTGCAAATTAAGTTTAATGTTTAAGTTAATGTTTAAGTGAAAAAATAATTAGGAAAAAATATCGTTTGGCATCTTAGTCTAAATGCATTTTTGAACCTGCAACTCTGTTTTCTTTCAGTTATTATTGTCTGCACGATTCAGCAAGTGGCACTATTTTATAAAATAAAAATTTATTCTTAAATTAACAATTTTGAGGAAAATGAAAAAAGAAAAGAGGTTTATAAAACTATGGAGTATCTATGACGTCTTTATATTGGCGAAAAAATATTATGATTTCATCTCCTGTTTTTATTTAATCTCTCACTATGAAACCTATACAAAACTTCTCTAAAACAAATCTCAACACATAGGTATAATTATGATTGTTGACATGTATGTAAATAATACCTTGGTAAGATTTTACTATCATCTATATATATAAAATAGGATGTGTGTGTGTGTGTATGTGGGTATATTTTCTATACAAATCTACACCGTTTGACCAATCCACACCAAATTTGGTACACTTATAATTTAGAACACTGCGGTCAGCATAGGCTAACTCTTAACCCCCGTTCTATTGGCCCTGGGGGGCTAAAAACTATTCGAAATCGCAATAGAAATAACATTGAGCATAGATTGATTGCTTTAGGCAGCGATGGTTGCTTTACCACTGTTGATCGAAAAACAATTTTTTCCGAAACAAATTAAATTACAGTATTTATGTTTGAACTGACTTTTTAGTTCTTCCCATGATGTAAATAAATTATAGATATTTTATTGATGAAGGGGGAAAGAATATTTTAAAATATTTATGTTTGCAAGGAAATTCAAGGAAAGGTTTTCAGGAGTTCAAGGATTATTTTCAAGGAAAGTTGGTGTGTATTTCGACCAACTTTCCTTAAATAATTTATCGAATACGTAATGATTTGTAGAATTCTGTTTCACGAGGCTTTTTAGGTAAGGCGTGTAACTTATTTTAAAATGTCCGGAATAGATACATGTGAATCCTCCGTTGAAAGCAGTGATTTTCTTTCTGAAAAATTCTGTAAAATCGACCTTCTGCTTTTTGAAAAAATTTTATCTATTCAGTTTAATTTGTCTACACCGATTATATTTATTTCTAAACCAAGCACCGTTATTCCGAAAAGCACAAACGAAAAACTCATTGATCATAAAAGCGTAATTTTGCTACTCGGTATCTGGCAGCACCAGAATTAATGTTTACTTTTTTTATAAAACTTTGTAGAACTTTCTAGAAAGTTGGGGAAACGGAAACTTAATTGGACTCATGGTGGAGAACATTCCAGCACCCACTCGATTCTTAGCTGGTCGTATTTAAAGGAAGCTAACTCGGTAAGTCTTCCAGTTTATCATCTTTCAGTGAATCTGGCAGTTTTATTTCGCTCTTTTGATTGTATAAGTGTTTCCTACTTTATTCGACAGTGATAGTGTACATTTTGGATTTATATTTCTAAACACGGATATAAGTACTACATAATTTTAAATTCGTTTTTTCGTTAATTTTAGCTTTTTATTGTATTCTATAATAGATTTCATTGCTCAGTGAGATGTGCCTTTTGCTTAATTTTTTAAATAAGTTTAATGGGATCAGAATTAATGCTTTTTTTACACCAGAATAAAAGTTTATTTTCAACATGATTTAGAATTCTGTGTTTGAATATTTTGATTGACAGCTTTTAAGTAAGGCATTAATTTTTTTTATTTGTGTTAAAAGTTTGATATTCTCCTAAACTGATGTAAGTACTTCACAATTTTAAATTTGTTTTACCATTCAGTTTATATTAGTTTTTTATTGTATTCTATAATAGATTTCATTGTTCAGTGAGTGTGCCTTTTGCTTATTTTATGAAATAACTTTTTAATGACAGATTTCACTGCTCTGTGATAGTGTGCCTTTTGCTAATTTTATGAAATAGCTTTTCTTTGTATTCTATAATAGATTTCATTGCTCAGTGAGAGTGTGCCTTTTGCTTATTTTATGAAATAGCTTTTTGTATTCTTTTACAGATTTCTTTGCTGTAGCAATGCCTCCAAGGAAGCGGAAGGCAATCGGCCAAGTGCAGTCAACGGCTAAGATGATGAAAAATGAGCGTAGTCAAGAAACTTCCGAGGAGAGGAATAGAAGACTTGCGATTGCGAGAGAGAGAGCTACTACATCTAGAGCAACAAAGACGGCACAACAGCGTGAGACCCTACTACAGGATAAGAGAGATAGAGCAACTACATCTAGAGCAACAGAGACGGCACAGCAGCGTGAGGCCCGACTACAGGATATGAAAGAGACAGCTACTACATCTAGAGCAACAGAGACGGCACAGCAGCGTGAGGCCCGACTACAGGATAAGAGAGATAGAGCTACTACATCTAGAACAACAGAGACGGCACAGCAGCGAGAGGCCCGACTACAGGATAAGAGAGATAGAGCTACTACATCAAGAGCAACAGAGACTGCACAGCAGCGTGAGGCCCGACTACAGGATAAGAGAGATAGAGCTACTACATCTAGAGCAACAGAGACGGCACAGCAGCGAGAGGCCCGACTACAGGATAAGAGAGATAGAGCCAAACGATCACGGACTGCGAGCCATTTTAGCTTAGCACTGGAAGGATTTCACTACGATTCACATAAAGACTACTCGATGCATGCAAGTGTTACGATCGGGAAAATGGAAATGGTTTGTACTTACTGTCAAGCCAAAAAGTTTAAATCAGAGTCTACTGGTATTTGCTGCAAAAATGGAAAAGTTAAACTTTGCCAACTGGAACCACCACCACAAGACCTTTTGACTTACACATCAGGAGATACGTCAGAGTCGAAGCATTTTCTAAGTAACATCAGAAAATACAACTCATGTTTCCAAATGACATCATTCGGCGGCACATCAGTTGTTGGACAGCCCGGATTTCCGTCGACATTCAAGGTGCAAGGGCAGGTTTACCATAGAGCGGGATCGTTGCTTCCGCTGCCAGATCAACCACCAAAATTTCTACAACTATATTTTATTCAAAACGAACAAATGGAAACTGATCAGAGGTGCGCCTACATCTCGGGAACAAGACGTCAGATTGTGTTAAACTTACAGAGGATGTTTCATGAGCACAATAATCTTATTAAAACGTTTGAAACAGCATTGGAACATATGCCAACAGATGAATATAAAGTAGTCATAAGAGCAGACCGAAGACCAGCAGGCGAACACGAGCGGCGCTTTAACTCTCCTCAAGCAGATGAAGTCGCGGTGGTTCAGGAGATGAGTTTCATCAACGGGATATCGTTATTCAACGACGAGGTGAATCATTGCAGCGTATTTCGGAAACACATCGATCTTACGATGCTCTGCAGTACCCAGTAATATTCCCCCATGGTGAAGATGGATATCAATTTAATCTGAGGCAGATCAACCCAAGAACAGGTGAAACAACGAGCAAGAAAGTTTCAGCGATGGATTTCTATGCGTACAAATTAATGGTTCGAGATACTGGGCAGAACCACGTATTGAACTGCAGGCAATTGTTTCATCAGTTCATCGTCGATATGCACGCTAAAGTCGAGAGTGAACGTCTCCTTTACATTCGTCTAAATCAACGTAAACTGAGAGTTGACGAATATATTCACCTGAGAGATGCTGTGGCAAATGACGGGAACGTTGAAAACCTCGGTGCCTTAGTCATACTACCAGCTACATTTACAGGCAGTCCCAGACACATGCACGAATACACACAAGATGCTATGACGTACGTGAGGACGTACGGGAGACCAGACTTATTTATCACCTTCACCTGCAATCCCACTTGGACGGAGATCAAGGAGGTTCTTACCAATGGTCAATTACCCAGTGAGCGCCACGACTTGATTGCGAGAGTATTTAAACAGAAGCAGTTGAAACTGATTGACGTTATAACAAAGGGCCATGTATTTGGAGTGCCGAGATGCTGGATGTATACGATTGAATGGCAAAAAAGAGGGCTGCCACACTCGCACAATTTGATCTGGTTAGCGGACAAAATTCAGCCCACTCAAATCGATGACGTTATATCTGCCGAGTTGCCAGACCCGGAACAAGATCCCGAACTTTTTGAAGTGGTAACGAAAAACATGATCCACGGACCGTGTGGAAATCTCAATCCCATTTCTCCGTGTATGAAGGACGGAAAGTGTACCAAGAAATACCCTAGAAAATTCATTAAAGAGACACAAACTGGAAATGACGGCTATCCCCTGTACAGACGGCGGGCTCCGGAAGATGGAGGGTTCACGGCGAAACTAACGATACGCAGCAACACGGAAATAGAAATCGACAATAGGTGGGTTGTGCCCTTTTCGCCGCTGCTGTCGAAAATGTTTCGGGCACACATCAACGTGGAGTACTGCAACAGTGTGAAATCGATTAAATATGTGTGCAAGTATGTCAACAAAGGTAGTGATACGGCTGTTTTCGGTATCAGCGACGAGAGATCGAACGATGAAGTGACGCGGTATCAATTGGGAAGATACCTCAGCAGTAACGAGGCAGTTTGGCGAATACTGGGTTTTTCGATTCACGAAAGACACCCTACTGTTGTTCACCTCAGCGTCCATTTAGAAAATGGTCAGAGAGTTTATTTCACAACAGAGAGCGCCCCTAGAGTGATTGATCAGCCACCAAACACGACTTTGACGGCATTCTTTCAACTGTGTCAGCAGGATTCTTTTGCGAGGACTTTGTTGTATCCTGAGATACCTCGATATTACACGTGGAATGCGTCGAGGAAAATTTTCTGTAGGAGAAAAGTTGGCCAGCCCGTCCCTGGACATGATGCAGTCGCGAGTGACGCCTTGGGTCGAGTGTACACTGTTCACCCCAACAACGCCGAATGCTATTTCCTTAGGATGCTTCTTCACTCGGTACGAGGACCTAGATCTTTCGCAGAGATGAGAACGGTAAACGACGAAGTATGCCAGACATTTAGAGAGGCCTGTCAGAAGTTGGGTTTGCTGGAAGGAGACCAGCACTGGGATGACACGTTGCGAGAAGCCGAATTGATCTCCCTACCAGAGCAAATCAGAAACCTGTTTGCTATAATATTGACTACATGCAGTCCATCGAATCCAAACACTTTATGGGATAAGTATAAGGAGGCCCTGAGTGAGGATATACTCGCCAAAGTCCGGAGGGAAACCCCGACATTAGAAATCGCGTTTGGTCCGGACATTTTCAACGAGGCTTTGGTTATTCTTGAGGACAAATGTGTGGCCATGACAAATAAAACATTACTGCAATTGGGCCTGCCTGCACCAGTAAGAGATCGACGAGACGTACTTCGCGCAGATTACGTGCGAGAAACGAACTACGACGTCGAAGAGCTGAGTGCATACGTCGCGGACAAGAAGCCACTTCTGAATCGAGATCAGAAAAACGCATACCAAATTATCATGGATCAGGCAGCAAAACAACAAGGTGGTATCATTTTTCTTGATGCTTCTGGGGGCACAGGGAAAACATTCTTGATTAATATAATACTGGCCGAAATCAGGACTCGGGGAGAAGTTGCTCTTGCCATCGCCTCTTCGGGAATTGCGGCGACGTTAATGGAAGGAGGGAGGACGGCCCATTCTGCACTTAAGTTGCCACTTGACATCGCCAGGCAGGAAAATCCTACCTGCAACATAAGCAAGGCAAGTGGTCGGGCGCAGGTGCTCGAGACTTGCAAATTAATCGTGTGGGACGAATGCACCATGGCTCACAAGAAAGCTCTCGAGGCCCTCGACGTCACTCTGAGAGATCTGAGAGGAAACGACAACCTGATGGGAGGAGCTCTGGTACTCCTCTGTGGAGACTTTCGTCAAACTCTGCCCGTCATCCCGAAGTCGACGCCGGCCGATGAGATCCATGCATGTTTGAAACATTCGTTTTTGTGGAGACATGTGCGAAAGATAACTTTGAAGCAAAACATGAGAGTACATCTGGGGGATGAGAGTGCTCAAATTTTCTCAGACAAACTCCTGGAGATCGGAGAAGGCAGATTGGCAGTCGAGTCTTCTGGCAAGATTAAATTCCCATCCGATTTTTGTAATCTGGTGTCGTCCGTCTCAGAGCTGATAGATGCAGTCTATCCGTCTGTTTCCCAAAACTATCACGATTTGAACTGGTTGCGAGAGAGGGCCATTCTTTCTGCTAAAAATGAAGACGTCCACGACATAAACAATCAAATACTTGTCATGTTACCAGGCGTGGTCACTGAATACAAGTCCATCGATACCGTAGTAGATGCCGATGAGGTCGTCAATTTCCCGCCAGAGTTCCTGAACTCGCTTGATCCGGCTGGATTGCCACCACATCGTCTTTTACTTAAAGTGGGATCTCCGGTTATTTTACTGCGGAACCTCGACCCGCCAAAACTTTGCAACGGCACGAGGCTGTGTGTCAAGAAGCTGCTGGGCAATGTAATGGAAGCGACTATCTTGACAGGAAAGGGAGAGGGTGCAACAGTTTTTATCCCACGGATACCACTCATTCCGACGGATCTCCCTTTCGACTTTAAGAGATTGCAGTTTCCAGTAAGACTTGCGTTCTCGATCACGATCAACAAGTCGCAGGGGCTATCAAGTACTGCGGAGTGGATTTGAGATCGCCGTGTTTCTCCCACGGACAACTTTATGTTGGTTGCTCGAGGGTGGGTTCACCCAAGAATTTATTTATTCTTGCTCCCGGAGGTGAAACTAAAAATGTTGTGTATAATCAAGTTTTGTGTTAAATTTATATTGCAGTGAATTTGTAAAATATTTTACTTTATAATGCGTGTACTGTACTTATACTTTTAGAACCTGTTAATATAATTACTTTGATTTTACACTATACATTGATTTCATTCCTTTTCCTGTCCAATAGAAGATTGGGATAAATACCCGGGCAAAGCTATGTTGCCGTTGTTTGAGCATTACTAAATCTAACTTTTAGTTGATTGTATAAGTATTTCCTACTTTATTTGACAGGTGTAATGTGCATTATTGAATTAAAGTTTATTATTTTATTTCTATATGAATTTTATATTTTTACATGAATATTTGTTTGATAAAAAAAGGATATTTAAAATATTTCATTATTCATAATTTATATTTTGTAATGAAACACGAAAAACTTCAACTCATTAATCATAAAAGCGTAATTTTGTTATTTTAGATTTGGGAAACCAGAATTAATTTTTATTATTTTATAAATTTGATTTAGCATCCCGTGTTTGTCTATTTGAGTTAACACAGCGAAATGTTGCAGTCATATTTGAGCATTACTAAATTTCATTATCGTCTTTATCAATATTTTCAAATATCTTTTTTCGAATTGCTCTGTTTCAGAATACACTCAGGCAGTCGAAATTCGACACTGCGTATCATTCGTTTTTTAGAATTCTGCATTTTTTCGTCGGAATTTCGTTTCTGTTCGTATTTATGTCTTAATCTTTTAGATATTGCAATATATTCAGGAATTAAATGCATATATTTGCGTCCGAAGTATATAGTAGAAGTTATGGAAAAGTTAAAACGTATTTTCCGTACAACTTAAATGATTGCATTTTTCTGTGAAAGAAAAGTGATTATTCTAATTCACTTTTCAAGCAACATTTAACTATTTCAACCCGAGCAACGCCGGGTAATTCAGCTAGTTTTATATATAGTTGGCTTAGAACAGAAATTCGTTAACTGACATTTCTAGGAAAAGCCGTTTTTGACACTAAATTATTATTTTTCATGGTGATAAGCAATAAATTGTCATATTGTATTCAGTTTGAAAGATATAACTATCGAAAAATTTAGTTTTTTATTTTTGACCAAAAAATCAATTGCGTCTTTAATAGGCTGTACTGTAAAATTTACTATTTTGTCAATTAATGAATTTCTGCTCTAAGCCGACGATATGCATTTGTACAAAAAACTGGTACAAAATATCGAAAGTGTAACTTTTCATAAAATTATCTCAGCAATTTTCAATGTAAGAAAATATTCCAATTAAATCTTGCCTCAATAATCTACATATATCAATACTTGTCTTTGATCGCTTCGACTTTTCATTTTTAAATTGTTTAAGTTCTCCATTCGTTAACCTACCAATCACACAATAATATGAACATAAATTGTGACACAATTATGATTGTTGATCTGTATGTAACTAATACATTGGTAAGATTTTACTACGATTTTATAAATGCATCTGCAAAAAAGAGATACAAAATATCAAATGTATAATTTTTATAAAACTACTCAGCAATTTTCAATTCAAGACAATATTCAAATTGAGTCATGCCGTAGAAACGCCTCAATAAGCTACATCGATACTTGACTTTGATCGCTTCGACTTTTCAATTAAATCCGCTTAAATTCTCCACCCGCTAACCTATCAATCGCAACTCAAGCGCTATGAAACATAATGAATACATGACCCTATCATTATATGGGTCTAATAAATAGCTGCTCGTGCCTGTTGCTGCATGGATTTCTATCGAACTCGTCTGGATACGCCCTCCGAAAACGACTCCAGTGAATCCTCATTTCATTCCAACTGCTTTGGAACAATGGTACACGTAATTGCGTTCTGGGGACTCCTGAGAAAACGGGATTACCGGATTCTTCGGAACGCTTGACGAATCCTTAATACCCGCTATGACGCTTTTCTGGTAACTTCGAATTAAGACAGGGGACACGCAAAATGGGAAGATGATAATGACATCGGGGTCTCGTGGAAGTATGCGAATTGGGAGATCTCGATGCGATTGGATAATCTTGTTCTCGACATCTGAAGTTTGAATCGAAGGATGTCTTTTGTGTGCTCGCGACCCGGAATTTATAGAGACCTAGAGGTGACTTACTAATTGAGTCGGTGTTAATAGACCACATTGGATACGTGAGAAAGAGTACCTAAACAGTTGCCGTCCTGAAAAAAATTCTTTGAAATTCTATTTTATGTTTATCGTGGGAGTAGCTCTATAACCCGGCTTGTCCGCTAGTTATAGCTGTTTTTTCCCTCGGCACTTTCGTTGCGTCGTGGAACAGCTTTGTCCGCTTTCGGTGTGTCTTCAAAACTCTCATGATTGTTTTGCTCGTGACAGCTTTTGTCGTTTTGTGTTGAATTCAGTTCAATTACAGGTGTTCACCTCGTCGTCATCTGACCGTAATTCAAAATTAAGTGGTGTCCTCGGATATTTCCCTTGGGGATTGATCCTGGTTAAAATATTATTTTTCTTGCGTAATGTTCCATATTAAATTTGCTTCCATGGCTCTAAGGGCACCATGTAGCGAGATGAAAATTGTTGCTTTGTGATTAGAAATTCCAAACAAATTACTTTGTAAAAATTCTATGATGCCAGAGGACAGCGTCCGGGAGTTTTTCTGCTTCAAATAGATTCTGTGTTGTATATAAGGATGACAAAAGGGTTTAAAATCTTTTTTCTACATTCTACCTACATTTCTAACTGCATATTAAAATGGTATTTAAATATGCAAATAATTATGAAAGTCCCATAATGGAACAGAAGAAAATTATAGGTACTGAAATATTAGATATAAAATGTGGAACAACTAAATCTAATTTCGTAAGTGAAGGATAAATATATGATGTAATGTTAAAAAAAGAAGTGTAAATTAATGAAAATACAATTTACGGAAAGTTAATTTTGTGTTACGTAAAATACAATGAAAATAAGTATCATTTTTAACTGCACTATCGTGTAAGAAAATTTGAAATGTTAGAATTAAACCGCAAAAACGATTAAACTGAAATATTTTTCTCTCTGAAACAACGAATGTTTTTAATTGATTTTTAGTCTCCAGATAATTTTGCATATTCCTGTCTGAATTGCAACACCCTGAGAACTCCATTTAATCATATCAGACAACATATGAATGAGGTTCTATGAGAGGTGTTATCTGTCAATCTAACCTGGAGGTAGTCTTTTCGTGGAGCAACATTCTTCTTGTTCGTCTTCCGGAAGTGACGTTACTTGACTTGTTTTTCGAATACGATTTCAGCATGTCGCCAATGGAAATTCCAAAGAATGAATTTCGAATTGATTTAAGATAATTAATTGATTAACGTCAATTAGATAAAACGCTAAACGTCGACAAAAGGCGACAAACTGTATTTTGATGTAACCGGACGTGTATCAATCGAGAGCATATGGGTAAGGGAAAATAAGGTAGTAAGAAGTAAAATAATCGCTTCCGTCGTTTGTTTGCTAACACTGAAAATCCCTCGTACAAAAGCTTCCATACGACTTAGAAATAAAAGGGAATGTTTTGTGATATAGTTTTAATATCCTACTTTACTGCCTGTATTGTAATTTAAACGTCATTTGCTGTGAATGACGAGAAACTGGACAAGTAGTGCTTAGTTATCATATCCCTTCAGCGTTTGTTATATATATATATAGGAGCATCTGATAATAAACATCAAAAGTGTTTCATTAACAGCATGCTAATTGCATGCTTGGTTTGGTTTGTCTCTATACTGACATTACAGTCATTTTTTGCAACACGAGGTCTAATTAGACAGTAGACTGATCATATTGTTATCTGCAATTGTGAAGTATTAGGTATTTACATGAGATGCAACATGTTTTGACTATCCACACCAAATAATTATTTTATTCAGTAGAATGTTCATATTCACTTTATGGGGCCATGGTACCCCGGTTGGAAGAATAGCGAACAGCAACCGGAGGGTTGGGAGTTCGAAATTCGATCCAAGCAGACTCGTATTATCTGCAGTGTCCTCAAATCTCCTCAATGGCATGTGTGGAAGTTTGGAGAGTGGATTGCCAGCCCAGGTTTTACCTCGCCATCTGACCGTGGTTATAAATTACGAGGTATCCTCGGATCTTTCCATTCAAGAGTGATCCTAAACCATCTCCGATAGCGCGTTGTGTAGCTTCAGTGCAATATTAATTCAACTACCTACCTATCCATTTCATGGTGTGGAAGTTTGGTGCCAGCTTAGGTGTTGATCTCATCACCTGACCATGATTCAAAGTTACGAGGTGTTGTTCTCGGATCTTTCCCTTCGGGATTGGTTCCGGATCGTCTCCAGTAGCCCGTTGTGTTGCTCTAATGCGACATTAATTCAACTACCTAGTCACTTCATGTGAATATTTAATATAACTATCGTAGAAACTTAATTCAGTGAAGCATGTGAATTGGAAAAATAGTTTTTAATAAAGTCAAAGTAAGACATCTAAAATAATGGCAAAAACAGGTTAATATATGCTTTGACTAATATGAATAGATTAATAGTAAAAAATAATATATTTATGCAATAAAATACGAACGAAGCCGAGAGGAGAAACTTAAGAAAACTGTTCCATTTCAATGCAATGTGCGACGAAGTCTGTATTATATGGAAATATACCATATTTCGGTAGCATGGTGAATTGACATTTGAAAGTCAATATATTTGTAGGTAGGTGTAAAGTAAACATAATGTTGGTCGAAGAGTTGAAATATTTAAAATAAAATCGGTTAACAAAGATTTTATTTCGAATGAATTTTAATTATATCTTTAGAACACAAGCAAAAATCACTTTTGCAATATGATAGTGGAAGATGTTTTGAATGTGTACAATTTGTTTACAATAAAATGTATAAAAAATGCAAACCGATTGGGAATATAGCATGGTTCGTGTTGAGATATTGCAGTAAGGGGATCAAACGTGAAACTATTTTCAATTTTTACCGTAACCACGAAAGGATAGAAGAGCATGAGCTGCTATAGAAAAACCAATTCCGAAAAGATGCTCTAAAACCTAACTTCCCAAATTGAGCGCTGAAGAAATTTTAGGAGGCAATGCTTGACACAGGGGAAATAGATACGGTGAGAAGCAGATTGGGCAATAAGATGCTAAAAACGTGTCGCCGTAGAGCTTTTAAGCAAACACTTTTCTACTTGCCCATACAGATACTCACTAATCATACATTGTCGAAAGAATACGTTGTAAAATGCAAGTTACAACAGATCGGTCTAAAATCAAGACTACAGGTCGTAACAAGCGAGAGTAAACATGTATTTTTTAAAAGTATTTCCGACATACGTAGGTTCCAATTTATATTTCCGGGCAGCAGTAGCTCGGTTGGAAAAGAAGCCGATTTGCAACAAGATGTTTTCGAGTTCGAAACTCGATCCAACCAGACTGTCGTCTACGTGAGGGCTATGCATGTTAATTCAACAACCTACCTATTCAGTTCCGTGGTGTGGAAGTTTGGAGAGCGGGAAAGGAGAAATAATCTTTTCAATGGATTCTATTTTAAGGAATGGACCGAATTCCAAAGAAAGGACCTATAGAATCATTCCAAGGGATTTTAATACAAGGAAAGGACCAGTAGTACTATTTTTATGTGAATATAAAATAAAGCTATTCTACTCTGAATGAATATTATATATTTTGGTCCACAGATGTCGCCACGAAAAATAAAGTCATGAAATCTAACTTTGTTAGTTAAAACATCTAACACTAAATGCAAATCCAAGATAAAAGATACTTTCATAAGCGATCCGAAACATGTGTGTTCACATGTTTATTTATTTTTCAACTGCCATTGTTGTTTCCATACTTCCTTTGAATGAAACCGAAACCTGTAAATCTCTGAATATATATCATGTGCAAACTAGACCAAACATTTAAGCGTCTTAAAAAGATGTACTTTCGCTTTGCATTAGAAGAGAAATCATGTTCACTCAAATTCGTTCTTGTACTTACCGATGTGATTTTGAATCTTAGATTTTTCGAAAGAACCAAAAAGAAAGCTTTTGTTAAATATGAGAACGATTTTCAGTGTGTACAAACCAAACTGTATGTGTCCAAAAGCTCTCGCATGATACATACCGGGGTTACCTTAAATCGTAGTTATTGTTTGACCAATAAACCAATCAATTATCGTATATCATTTCGGAATTTATTCTTTGAAATTTCTATTTGTGGAATGCTGAAATCGAATTCGAAAAACAATCCATCTGACGTCATGTTCAGAATATGTTCAGGAAAAACGTATCGCCGCTGAAGCGCTACAACGACATATATTAAGCTTGACGGAAAATGCCTCATATATATAAAAATATGAAAATGAGGTAATCCGTCTACTTTCGTCATCTGACCGTTGTTCAAAATTAGAAGGGATTATCCTCGGATCTTTCCCTTTGGGAGTCCCGTGCAGTCGCCAATAGCCAGTTTGTTGCTTCAGTGTAAAGTAAATTAAATTAGCCCCTCCCCTCGACTACTTTCAACTGTCAAGCGTGTTAGGTGTCATTTTAACACTCCTGGTGGTTTATCTTCTCATCGAAAACTGCCCTATAGTAGCCAGAATCTGGTGCAAGAACTTGTTCCAAACTGTCACCAGTTCTGGGCAAGGGTTTCACTACTTTGATAGTTTTGTATCGACGAGATATCTCGCCCTTAGCAAAATTGACCAGATTTTGGACAATATTTTGCAACAAAATTTTCCTTGGCTACTTCAACGAACCGAAATTTGTATATTTTATATATTATATATAAGAGTATATATATTTTATATATTATATATATTTGTATATTTTATATAAGAGAATTCATTATTCAGAGAAAACACCAAACACCGGATGAAGAAAAAAATTATTTCGGTTAAGAACTAATTTGATTTTTCGCTGTTTTGATTATCAAGAGTAATTACTCTTCGACACTTAATTACTGATGCGAAACAAATGGGAACCAGGCTTCATTGGGGACGTTTGTAACACTTGCATTGAGCATTTTAATTAAATAAAAAAGAAAAATATTACATTTTTGATTATTTTCATAGGCGACATTCAAAAATTAATTAGAGTAACATTCCAAGTTACGCCACTTCCGAAATGAAACAAGAACTCATTACAGGCATTACAAAAAACGTATGAAATAGAGGAAAATTCGAACATTAAATTTCAAAGCAAAATCGTTAAACATTATAAAACGGGATTTTTTAAATCAAATACGTTAATTTTAATTATTTAACGTGAAGGTTTATAAACAATAAAAACATTTATTGATCATTGCCAAGTTTTAAAATAGCAAAAAATGTTTCATAAGATCACCATCTCTTATTTCCCTTATATTTGAAATTATCAGATTTATCTGCCATGACCTTTGGGGAATAGATAAAAGCAACATAATGTGTTTACATTTAGATAACTGATTACAACACTTGTTCCAGCGGGTCATGAGTTTTATCTCTTTTTTAGATGCTGTGCTCTTACTAACTACTTAAATTTCAAGTCGCTTTTCAGTCCATGCAATAAAATAAAGAACACAGCAATCATGAATTATTCTATTTTTTAATAAACTTCAGAGATTATAATAGCTTTTTCGTCATTGAGTAGCATAATTTATGAATTAAAACCATGCACAAATTACATTATTGTAATACTCCAACAAACGATGCTTGGATGTTAAATAATTTTAGTCTTCGAAATTCCCATTCAGACGTTCAGAATCGCATCAAAATCAATTTTTCCAAAATTTTTTCATTTAATCAAAATTTTAGTAAAAGACAAAGTCTGTTCTAATTTTATAACAATCAAATAACTTCAAAAGTTTGTTTTGAAAGTCCCACAAATACACAAAAAACAACAAAACTTTGAAAAGTAGTTAGGTAGACAACTTTGTAATTCTAATGTGGACAATATTTATGCATTCTTCCATACTTTTTCCGTTAAAAAGTTGTAAATGTTCACCCGTTTAATATTCTAGAATTAAATATACTGGAAAACTACGATATAAATTTTTATTGGCAAACAGAAGTAAAAGTGAAGAACAAACGTAAAAATATTCCTGAGTTGTGTATTATTTTTATGTTATAAAAGCCCTTTCAAAGTAAAAAATTTGCATGATCTCTTGTTCAAAATTCGAACTATATAATATAAAAATGCTATGTTATTAAAGTCTACATTTTCAGATTTCTGAAGTTGATAATATACCAACTTTCAACCTTTCAAACTTTCTTCTTTCTCTTGATCTCGATGCAAAAGGAATGAGTAAAGATAAGATGGTGCAAGTTAAACTGTGGAATCCTAATAAGTAGAAAATTCCATTATAAGATCCTAATGTATCTCTAAAGTATCCTGAAAAATAAAATAACTATTAAAATAAATTAGAGTATAGTTACCATACATAATTGCAAAATTTTGTCGTACTGACAATATTTTGTAAGCAAGACTTTTAAGACAAGTATTGATTTTTGCCGTCATTAATGTAAAATTTTAATTGTGATATTAAAAGCAGAGCTAGTGAAGAGACTGAATATTAACGGTCTCAAATTCTGATGTTTTGGCTTTTCCGCAAGACATCCTCTGAACTCACTCCAGTCTAGAGGGAGTCCAGTCACATAAGCAATGTTAAAGTGGCATAAAAGAAGTGAATTGGGTTTTATGACGCAAGGGCCATATTTGTCCAACCTGCGCCAAACAACGTTAAGTAAACGAACATGCACTCATAAGGAAAATCTTACTGACACAAAAGAGAAAAATACTAAAAGATTCTACAAGATATATTTTTTATTTTGAAAAAATTAAGATATGTCCATTTGAGGCGGACTATCAAACGTGTTTCATTGTTAGAATTTGTTCTGGGGAAATTCACTTTTTTCGGCAAACCCTACTGATTCCTTCTTTACTTCTGGAAATTAGGAACAGTTTCAGTCTCCGAAATCAACTATCATTTCCTCAAGAAAGCATACTCTACATGCAATTCCCTATTTTATTTCTTCGTACTCTAATTTTATTCCCGCATTCCCCAATGGGGAGCTTACCCATGCCGATAATTTATCCCTCCGAGCGTTATGAGATTTCCGAGCACAGTATAGTATATCGCTTTTCCCCTACGCGACAAAATAACCTGTTGAAGCATGCGAATTCGCGAGTTCGCGATTGATCTTTAAATTTATTCTAATTTTAATATTTATAGTTCGTGCAACTTTCCCGCGTAATTTTGATTTTATCTTTAGCCTGAATTGGATTCTAATTTGGAAAACTATAAAGTTAGTTTTCGGAACAGAGTTCGTCAATTTACGGTCGTCGTCATGTAAATATGCAGTTTTTATAAATGTCTCGTTTGTGTGTGTGGGTTTTTGTCGTTTTGAATTCCAGTGTAACTTCTACATGCACTATTTCGCAATACAATCCACTTTAGAATTTTCCAGGACACTTGGGTCTTTAAGCATAAACATCGGCAGACATAACCAAATTTATTGGTTGAAAGAATTCTAAGAAATATTCAATTGGTCAGGTAGGTCAAAACTGGTTAGAAGTCATGCAGGAAAGACTGTAGGTTGCAGAATGGACATATGCGTATGAACCCATCAGACGGTTCAACTTTTTCAGCATTGACTTGCGAGCTAGTTCTTCAAAGTCAAAAACCAAAACACCATGGAAAGGCACTCTTCAATGACGATAGTCTGTCTTGTACAATGTCCTTGATAAGGGAAAAAGACAGCGTATAATATGTAACTAGTCATGAGCGTGGTATGTGGAGCTATTCAGTTATATTTTTTCTACAGACGGTTTGTTTGTTAATTTATAATGATATTGATCAACAATTAAAAATTAACTATTTATATCCTAATGGATAAGAATTTGCAAACTCAAACTTGTATTAGGGTAAACTAGACAGTTATTGACACCTTGGGCAGTTATTGACACCCTAATCTTTAATTTAAAAAATAAGCTTTCATGTCAATGTTCAGTTTCAAATAAGGGCGGAAAAAATTCCTTGTGAATCATAGAAGTCAGCTGTGTTAAAAGATTCTCAAACTGTAAACATCAAGAAAGATAATATAACCGTAATCAAGAAGTATACAGACAAGGTACTAGTTAGGAGAACGGTTTCTTCTGTTTTTGCTAAGAAAAGAACATGAGCATGTTTTTTAAGATAGATTAGCCATAGTTTCCTTTACATAAGTCCATTTATACTGCAAAAATAAAGTAAATAAGAATGAAGGGATGTCAATAACTGCGGTGTCAATTACTCATCTATAGCGTGTCAATAACCGATTTTGCACTATTTATTCTCAATATATTGCAAAATACCTTCCAGGTATAATTTTTTGAATGAAACCCTTTATTCAGCTTAAAGTAGTGTAATTCAGGAAAAGTTACAATGAATTTCAACTTGATTGAACTATTTTTACTATTTTTTTTCATGAATTTATAGTATAAATATTGCCTTAAGGGTGTCAATAACTGTCGTGTTTACCCTAATCCTTTACAATTAAAACTTTTAGACTGAAATTTCAAAAATTCTTGTCTATTCCTTGGCCCCATAAAACTTTGGATAACTTAGGTAAGTTAGTAGTTGATTTTACGTCGCATATATATTGGGGGAGCAACACAGCGCGTGCTACTGGCGATGGTCCAGGATCAATTAAAGTTTACCCAAGGTTATGTGGTTGGTTTGGGATTTTATGGCACAAGGGTCATATCTGGCCAAGCTGCGCCAAACCCAAGACTGATAACATCAAGTAATGGACATACATGTACATAAGGAAAGCTTTTACTGGTACAGAAGAGAGGTAAGGGTAAGTTATACAGGAATCAAACCTGTGCCGATTACACCTCGCAGGTTGCGAGCTTGGGCAAACCCACTGAGGCATAGCGGCCCACAGGGCTAAGTGGACCTAGCTGCATAAGTCCCAAAATCCAAACCTACCTTTAACTGCTGCTGTAACTATTAAAGAAACTAGAATGTGTCAGTATTATGAAAATATTACTAAAAATATTACCAATCATAGTGGATTGCGTTAAACTCATTGGTCCGAATAGGCAGAACCTGGAAGCCAATGCTATGTTTACTTCATCTGCTTCTGTGTGAGCAGATACTACTCCAGGGCCAATGATTACGAGTCCCCCTAAAGACAACCCGTAGACAAACACAGCTGTCATCACGAGAACGAATCCTTTAAATGAAACCATAGCCACCAGAATCGCTCCCATGATACCATAACACAGCGATGAGAAGGCAACACTGGACAAGTAGCCCCCATCTGTCACCCAACCAAGACAGAATCGACCTAGCATATCGGCGATCGAGTAGCACATTAGGACATACACTGTTCGCTCATCGGTAACTCCAATATCCTTGGAGAAGTCGACAATGATCGTGATGAATGTTGTTGCGATGAATATCGTAGAGCTTTGAGTGAAGAGCATCAAGATGAAAGCTGGATCCAAGAACACCCGGAAAGCATTGTTCTTCGAGTTCTGCTCTCCCGGCATTGAGGGTGGATCAGTTGGTAGAATTGCATATCCGTCGGAATTTAGTCTTTCAGTGGACTCATCACAGAACTCGTTTGCATTGTAAGATTGATGCAAACTGTCATATTGTTCAAAACTCGGTGTTGGATTTATTGAACTAGCAATATGAGATGAACTGATATCGTACACAGGGACATATTTCAATCTACTATCCCTATCTACGTTTTGAAGTACAGTGCTTGAAGTCGGTAACGAATTTTCGTAGTCTTTAGTTCCTTGGTGGTATTTTGGTAGGGAAGGTTTTACAGATTGTTTCTTGAATTCATATTTCTTAGCATTCAAATTCGTTTCTTCATTACAAGGGAAAAGAGTATTGATTCTTTGATTGTAGCTAAGTGATAATGACTCGTTTGTATCATGAAAGTGACCCAAACTGTCGAACTGTTCCAATCCCAGGGTTGAATCTATTGAAGCAGCTTTTGAATTGATACTCTCGGACACATTTGCTTGGCAAGTAGGGGCATAGTTCAGTTCACTGTCTTTATTTATATTTCGGGATACGGTTTTCAAATTAAGTAAGGTGTTCTCATGATGTCTGTTTCTTTGTTGGTCTATTGCAAGAGGAGGTTCTGTTGCAGCTGGTTTCTCGCATTCATAATCTGTGACATCTAAATTATTTTCTTCATTACAAGATAGAAGGATATTAGTATTTTTAGTTCCAGTAAAGCCTCTATTCCCAGGATAATTTTCTCCGCTACAGATTCCTTTACTTGTGTCAATTTCTGGAGTTACTTCTCTTGTACTTGTGGTAGTAGAGTGATCATTTCTGTCAGCTATCTCAGCTGATGTTTCGTCTTTGCCCGATACACATCTATTTGGGGGCTTCAGAAGCAATGCAGCTGGAACACCATGCAAAATCAATCCAGACAAAATCAAAAAAGATCCAGACGTGCCGTATGTGCTCAGACAAAATTCGAATATTGGTGGTAGAATGAACCCTGCTATGCATTCTCCTCCGAATGCTATTCCATTCGCATTGGAAATATATTTGTCGAAGTGCTGGTTTAGAACACATGGAATAAGTATTGTACTTAAACCCACACCTAAACCTGAAAAATAGGAACTAATCTTAAACGTCAGTCAACTAAAATGTAATTATACTTACAATGTCATAAAGGAAATTGTTGCACATTTAATTAATTACATTCAATACAGGATGTCAAAAGATGTTACAACTTACAAGGGCAAGCAAATCACGCACATTTTATTCTGTTTCAGACTAAATATGGCGACACGACTTAGTTTGGAATAAAGAGGGGATATTACATCTCGGACAATAGAGAATAACAAGCATCCTCCAAGCTGCTTAACTATCCATCGAATTTATGAGAAATTTGGCGCACAGGATCGATTTCAAATTATTGTACTTACTGAATAAATTATTGAATCGATTTATTTAATGAATAATAAAAATCTACCAATCCCATATAAGTGGTACCATTTGCTTTGACTGTATTATATTAGAAAGTGGTTTAAACCCTCCTGGTGTTTGTCTCGAAGGTGTCTCGTCATTAGCAAAACTGACCTGATCTTGATGGACAAGACATCTTGTCATTAAAGAAATGAACAAGATCTTGATCTCGTCATCACGAAAATATCGGCAGTATCTTGATGACGAGATATCTCGTCATTAGTAAAATTGGTCAGATCTTGATGGACGAGATATCTCGTCGAAACCACTTGAAGGCTTAATGACTGACTGTAACATCAATGATCACAGGTTTTATTTAATGAAATGCGAGCGTGGAACCAATTATTCCATTACTTAGCCTGTTAAAATGTAAAATAACTTCATGAAATTAAAATTTATATATGTGAAAACTACTTTTTTTAACAAGCTTAAATTTAATTTCAATAATCTAACTCTCAGATTCATTCATTTTAGCTATAGTTTTTGATATGAACAGTGATATATTTCAAAAATAATCATTCTGTATAAATAAATTTTACCAAAGACACCTCCCCAAAGTACGGAAACTGTGATAATATTTTCAGCGAAGAAACAAGCACCCACTCCAAGTGCTGATATAATGCAACCTGAAATGATTATTTTTCGAACTTCCACTTTCTTGCTTAGGTAACCAATGAAAGGACCTAAAAAGGAAACAAAAGCATAAATAATGAGGCAATATTCCTTGGAAGTTAACATTATTCTCGTATTTTTCATTAGCCATGCGTAAAGTTCATTAAACTATCATTTTTTAGATCATTATTGGTTATTTGACGACGATGGACTGTCACACTGAATGATTAGTATCTTTGTTGTATACGAACATTAATTAGCATACATCTGAGGAATTTTAATCATATTCACACCCGCATTATTTAACCCTCCAAGTGATTTCGAAGAAACATCTTGTCCATCAAAATCTGGTCAATTTTTCTAATGACGAGATATCTCATCATATTGCCGATTTTTTTTGAGGATGAGATCAAGATCTGCTCAGTTTTGCTAATGACGAGATACCTCGTCGAGACAACCACGAGGAGGGTTAATCTCTTAACATAGTTTAAACCAACCAAATAAAGTTTAGGATATTGTGTATTAAAATTGATAACGTATATCAATACTACCAGTATCACTAAAGGAATATGACTCCTCTTATAGGGCTTGAAAAAGTTCCAAGTCTCATAATAAAAAAGAATTTGGACACGACGCATTTATAGAATGAGTTCTGTATTTATTGAAAAATATTTATCGTTCATTCCATGTCAAACAGCACAGTCCATAACCCGACCCCTCCAATTTTTTTTAAACTTGGCTAATTTGTTGCCCAGCCTCAAAAATAAATTTTGGAAAATTTTATCCTCCTGATTGAAATAGTGCTTTATATAAATTAATTTAGAATTTCGAAAATTAGGAAATTTTTCATGATTCTAGAATTACTTATTCGTCTGTATCACTGGATCAAATTGTTCGATCGGAGTTAATTAGGGTTTATTTGTAGATAAATGCAAATCCTTTCTAATGATGTATAACATGACTGTGAGTAACTTATTAGTTTCAAGATCATTCAATTTGACGTTCGACCTTGAATTACAGAAGTATGTACAGTGGAATCCCTCTCAAACCCGGCCACCTTTTAACCGGCCTCCGCTTTAACCGACCGCCACTGACCAATTATGTACTGCAAATACAGTAACCTACAGTAACATGTGTTTGGTTTTCCAACAAAGGAAGTTCTTTCAGGTTAAGTTTTCTTAATTATACATATCATATTACAATAAAGTAGGCTATATACTTAGTTTTATTCTAATAAAAACGATTTCAGGAGTGTATTTTAATGCTATTAAGGGAACGACGGTTTAACCGGCCAAATCGTTATCCGGTCTGGTTCCGGTCCCGAGGTGGCCGGTTAAGAGGGAGTCCACTGTATTTGTATTAAAATATCTATATTTTAAAGGTACGTTATTTTTCTGTTTTCCGAAAGTTTCAAAGTGGGATACGCATGGCTTCATAACAAAAATATTCGAAGTAAATAGAATGATGCAATCAATACAGAAGCACCTGTATCGCTGGACCTAAATGATTGACTGGGCACACATTTAGAGCCTCATTTTGTAGATAAAAGTTTCACCTATCTAATGATTTACGACGTATCTGTATTTGCTTATAAACAAAATATGAAATATTAAAAATACAACACTGTTTGCTTTAGAAAATGATAACGCTTTTTTCCAAATGCAGAGAAAAAGGTTAAACTGAATGACCTTGAATTTAAAAGGTTACCCTTTCTAATGATTTATTGTATGACACTGCGTATGACCTTGAATTTAAAAGGTTATACGCAAGGTCATATAATAAATCATTACAAAAGGTAGCCTTTTAAATTCAAGGGTAGGTAACGTTTATTTGAAGAAAGGTGGAAGCTCGACAGAGGAAAGGGCTGCTATAGACAAAATCATGTATGGTGACCACCATAGGTGATTACTTGTTTCACCAACTCGCAATCACTGCTATTACTTCCCACACGGAACGATAAACTCCGAGCCACGCTAAAGACGATAATTATGGGAACGCATTGCTTACGTTTAGCCTCACCCCTATATTAATCGTCAAACTCGTTCAACACCACGTGAATCCAATACCAACTCTCCCAAAGCCGGACTATAACTGATTACAAAGTTGCACACTTATCAAATTTTGGACGAAACGATGAATGTGAGGTGATGTATCTGTATCTCGATTCGTGCGTATAGAAAATTCGCTATTTTACAGAATTCTATAATAAATATATAATACTCATTAAAATTCATAAGTAATATAGTTATGGAATCAATTTTCCAAAAAAGATTAAATAGTTTATTAAAAAGCAACAATACACAGTCAAAATATCGCAAAATAACTCATTGCAATTAATTCATAATTGTCGATAAACAATCAATTTTAGCCACAACTATATTTTCAAGATTTCTCTCTAAGCTATCGGGCTTCTAAAAACAAGTAATAAACATTGTGCCATCCAGGAACTCTAAAGATCTAAGTTCGAACCCCTTGACCCTCAAACTCTTAATTCCAAGGTTACAGGTTCCACACCCTAAACGTGATCTCTATACAACAAATATACAGACACTATAGATTAACAAACACAAAGGTGACGACATCCCGCATTCTGTCATATATATAGGAAAACGAAAGTGCCAAGTCTCCAAACCCTTAGCCCCCCATTGCATTTATTCCCAGGATATTCCGCTCCTAACATGATCTATATAAAACAAAAAGTACACACGTAATATAGATTGCTAAATAAACAGGTGGCTTCACTTCATGCATTAAGTCGTATATAGAGCCACTATATTGGACAGGTGCCAAGTCGTTGGGACCCTTAATCCCCATTGCTTTCATGTCCAGGATATCCCACTTTCAACATGATCTATATAAAACAAATATGCATGTGATATAGATAGCTAAATATAGATAGCTAAACAGAGTAGCTTGACTTCTAGTACAGAATGTAGTATTAGGTCGTATATATGGCTACTATATTGAAAGACAGGTGCTAAGTCCTTGGGGCCCAAACCCCTTGAGTCTCCATCGTTTTTATTTCCAGGATCTCCCACTCCCATCATGATTTGTATAAAACAATTATGCACGTAATATATATTGGTATATAGACAGGCTCCAATTAAGTAAAGAAACTGGGATGTTACTTGCCCACTCCCGATAGGTAGGGGCCACTGAAGAGTTTGTGGCATACAATCAAAATGTACTGCGAAAATTATACCACTGTTCCGGAAAACCAATAAAGCAAGCACAAAAATTTGGATATTTTGAATAATACTCGTTACTTGTTTTTGGCATTATTCATCCTTCCAATAGAATAAGGAGAGGAATGTAACCTTCAGCTCCTGTAGAGAACATTGTCATTGTTCAAATTTCAACTGTTTCTCATAATCCTTTAGAACAACGCGAGTATTAATTGTAAACTAGATTTTGATACGAGGTTAGCTCTTCGGTGCAACAACGACGCAAGCTGTTTAGAACGATTCTATTCTATAAATAGTGTGTTGAATTTGACTGGAACAACGTAAGTGTATATTGATCATTGTTATTCTAAACTCTACGTTTCACGATGAAAATAACAATGAACTGAATGAATAACAATGTCAACAAATATGTTGCGATTATATTGTACATAAATAGGAAAAAATGTTCTGTACACTTAGTGACTTCGTGTTCAATATGTCATTCCAAATTTTAAGAGAACAACGACGCAACTTCAAAATTCACATGCATGCGTAGTACCATTTAAAAGTAACAAAATATGTTATTAACCCCCTTTCATTGTTGTCAGTTCCTCACTTGTAATTGATATCAATCATGAACGATGTTCGTTTTGATTTTTTGAAGAAATCGATGAATTGCACTAGCGTCAGAGTTCTGCCAGAACAGCGATAGGATAAGTGATAAAAATTGTCATTGAGTTAAAAATTCTACCTGAAATGTTCCTCATTGTGTAGCATAGCACAAACGGCATCGAAGCTTGATTTCGACTGGCACTGTACCTCGTGATCGCGGCCAAGAAAAGCATTCCAGACAACCTCGGAACCCCCAGATACATAAAGTTGACGAAGCAGCATATCCACGCTATTGACCACCTCTGAAAGCTATTGTGTAGTCCATTCGTCATATTGGTTGGGACTCTTTTCTGCAAGCAGAAAAAAACACGAAATGTGAAATTTCGTGTTCTAACAAACTTAACATACCAAAAGGCTATATTTAGAATGTTTTCGAAGTCTTCTGACTCAGCGCTAAATCGCCATTTCGCGATAATGCCAGTTTATCTAAAAGTAAAATCAGAATTTTAAGTTCACGAGCAATGTTTATCGAAACTAAATAAAGATTAGGGTTTGATCAGCATCAGGGGGAAACAACTAAAAATTGAAGAACGATTTTTGCCTGTTTTTCCGATTCTTCCAAAAACGCGAATTTAAAGTTCTATGAAAAAACGGAATTTCTACGTTTTCAGTATAACTAAATTCAAATTGAATTTTCGACTTTCATGTTGTCCCTATGTATTCCATGCAAAAGTCAATTTTTGTCGTTTTTAGCTTGGTACCTTTTGGAAATGTCACTAAGTTTTTAAATAAAATCTAAAAATTCTTGGCCTAATACATAAAGTGACGCAAAAAAGTATTGAGGCAGAACAAATATTCAAACATTTAATTAAAAATAAGTAACCATTACACAAAAACTAAGAGTTTTTCATTTCATTCAGCTCAAAACTAAAATGAAATGAACAAAATATTACTTTTTGCATTCACGCTGAAAGTAGATGTCAAAAAAGTACTGGAGGCAGTCTTCGAAAAATGCAATAAATAAGAAAATTTCAAGGAACTGTCTGGTAAACTATTTTTTAAGTGACGAAATCCAAAATTAGTAACTTCGAGTATTTACAACAAATTTGAAAGTATGGGTCCGAAAAAAAGTGGAATATTTCTTTCGATTTTAGAATTAATTTATTTTTAAAAGTAACATATTTCCAAATATCTTTTTACCCCACCCCCTTTTTATATTTATGTTCCCTTTTATATCCACACTGCAGTTTTATTATCCGAAATGGAAGTAAAAGCAACACATTTTTTAGAAAGGCGATCTGAATTGATCACTTGAAACTACACTTTTATGTCGCACTTAATGCTTCTTTTTCCTAAAAAAAATGCTCGGCTATTGACCTCTTCGGCCTTTGCGGCATTACAAGGGACAAACTGATAGCTGTTTGTGAAGGTGTACCCAGTAGGTAAGCCACTTCTAATCCTAATTGGAACAATCAACAGCCATGCGTTTAGCAATCGAGAATTACTGGGTGGCAGACAAACGCTGAGACCACTAGACCAGTTAGGTGACGTAGTAGTTGATATTAACATATACAGAGTGACTCAAAAACTATTGGGGCAACACCAAATATTTAAAAATTTAATTAAAAATCAGTAACTACTACACCAAAACTAAAATTTGCTCCACTTCATTTAGCACCTTAGAACTGTATTAAATGGGCTATGAAGCTTAAAATTAAAATAAAATAATGAAAAGACAATATTTTATACTTTTTCTACGAACTATTGATTAAATTATACTGTTGGGCATCAGGTGAGTTTAAAAAACCTTCAAAATCGCTTTTGCAATAGGGGAGAAAAATTGCCTCTTACCTTTAAATAAATTCTTGGATTTTTAAAAATTTAATTTAATGTATTTAACTAGAGTGTTAAATAATGACTAAATGGGCTAAAAATGGGGAAAAGGCACTTTGTAACACAATTTTTTAAATCCTAATCATATCCTTTGTACCCACAAAGATGGAATTATATCAGACGTTCATAAAGTTTATCGTTTTGGCCGAGGGGTCATGGTACGGGCAGCTATTATGCATAATGGCAGAATACCTCTTCACATCTTTGCCACAGGTTCCGTTACAGCGCAGTACGGTATTGCACCAATATTCTCCTGGTTCATGTTCACCTTTTCCGTGAAGCAATGGGTCCGGACTTTGTTCATGGATGATAATTCTCGTCCATAGAGGGCAGCTGGAGTGTCTAAGATAGTGGAAATTGAAGATATTGAGTGCATGGCATGGCCTGCTTACCCTTCAGGCTTGAATCCTATAGAACATGTATGGAACGTTCTCGGTAGGCACGTGGTGGAACGAACCCCTCTCCCGAACTCTTCAGGACCTGAAAACTGCCCTGATAGAAGAATGGGATAATATCTCCCCTGCTCTTCTCAACTGTTTAGTGGAAAGCATGGCAAACATACAGAACGTGCATTAGTCTCCGAAGTCACACTCCCTACTGAGATACCCATATCTGTCGTCATCTCTTGGGAGGAAGCAATATTCCGGTGGGAAAGAGAAATACAAGCAATATGGAACGTGTTCCATATTGCTTCTTATGTTTCCCATGTTCTAAAGTATATTTTGAAAGTAAAAGAACTTTCATGTGTGTGTTGTAGAGAGAAAACACTACATTTCCAATTAAATGTTTTTAATTGAACGAAAATTAACTTATCAGTAATTTACGCCCAAAATCAGATAATTGGCTGAAATTCTTCATCTATGGAAAATTGTAAGAGTTCGTCTAGTAGTTTCATCTGTGAACACCTCAGTCAATAGCTGCATTGCCTTTTAGTAATGTAGATTAAACCATATTAAATCATTGTGAAGTATTTTATATTATGCAGTTTAGCGTTATTGTTGCTACTCATGTTTGCACATATCGCTGATTCAGAGAAACAATGACGCAAGTGGATTTCATTGATTTGTTCAGGAAACGAAAACTAAGAATACCGTTCGTGATTAATATCAATTACAACAAGAGAGAAACTTGATGCTAATGAAAGTGGAGTTGATAATAGTATATTTATGTTACTTTTAAATGATTGTACTTATAAAGGTTGGTTGGGTTTTATGGCGCAAAAAGGCCATATTTGGCCAAGCTGCGCCAAACATTTGACAACAAAGATGTAGGGGAAAAGCAAAAGTAGGCGGATAGGACAAGGCAAAATAGAAGGGAGGACTTATCACTCGAGTACCTCGGGGCAAAAGGACGTTTTGAACATTCCTTCCCCTTTTACATTTGCGTCGTTGTTCTCTTAAAATTTGGAATGAAATATTCTACAAAGGGTCTGTAAAAACTGTACAACTGTAAAAACTATTTTTCATTTATGCATAGTATTGTTTTTACAACATATTTGTTGACATTTTTACTCAATCAATTATTTACACCATAAACGAAACGAGAGTTTATATTAGCAATGACAATACATACTTACGCCGTTGCTCTAGTCTAATTAACTCACAACTTCTTGTACAATTCTTCTTAACAGCGCTAGCTTCATTGTTGCACTGAAAAGCTAATCTCCCGCATCAAAATCTGAATCACAACTAACACTTGCTCCGTTGTTCTAAGGCATGAGAAACGGTGGAAATTTGTACAATGCTCTAGCGGAGCTGAGAAATAACAGTTCCGTCCTTGTCCCAATCGGAAGGATTAATCATGTCAAAAGATAAGTTACGCATTTAACTCGAAATACCCGTTTTTCATTTATGTCATTGCTCTTCCGGAACAGCGAAATGGAAGTTAAACCTGCACTTGGAGAAAGAAAATTGTAAGATTTTGTGCAGTGGACTGACTAAGATCGGACAGCAAAATTAAACAATCAAGGTTACGAAATACGCCGTAGATAAGAACCTATACTGTCTGAGATTTTAGATACAAAGCTGGTTGAATATAAATATAGATAAGAGGTTTTGAGGTGGAAATATTTTTTTGTAAAAATGACATCGAAAATGTGTGTTCCAAACATTTTCCTATATGTAAAACAAGTTTAGTGCAATGCTAGTAAAGTTTATTTCCTTGTTCTTACGCACTAATTAATTTCATTTTTTGTATAAAAAGTTAAGTTTCTTTTCTCTGTGACAAATTCTCTAGGAATTTCATATTAGGTACCGTTTTTTCAAATCGACCATTTTGATATTTTTTATTCTTTTTAGTATAGTTCAAACATTTCTGTAGTATGATAAAAATCTTTATTAATACAAGAATCGTAGTTTATTTTATCGTGACTTGACGCTTGGTTCATACAAAAAAAACATTTATATTTGGCATTTCTTTCAAATCAGGTGTTTCATATTACCAGCCTTTACCCAATACCTAAGCGTTATATAAGCTATTATGTTGTGATTCAAGATTTTTGGATCCTACTGTAGAGGAATTGTATTTAACAGACCCGAGTACACAAGACCTTGGCAGAGGGTACTACTCGAACATTCATGATGGTCTGAGACTTCTCTTCGATGTCATGGAACTGATCTAATTTTGATCACAGGGTAAGAACGAACCTATTTAACAACTTTTGTTGGATTGAGTATTTCTTTTTCTTTTATTAAAGCTAATTGGAGTCTTCTATATACCAATATGCACATTCATCAAATGTCTCTTTCCTTTCGGATAAGTTTAGTCTCAAAGTGCATTAAGTAGATTCATAGACAAACATGTAAACGTGTTATTTATGGCGACCATTGAGAACTCTTCAGTAAGATTCCTCTAAATCATTGTTTCCCAAAGTGGGCACTACTGCCCCCGTGGGCTCTGAGGGAATCTTGGAGGGGAAATAAGGGGCGTTGGGGAGCAAGAATGGGCAATGACAAGATGTCAAAAATGTTTTAAGTAAACACTTATCCAATTGACCATACAGATACACTTCTAACAGTAATGTATTAAATTGCAAGAATTGTGTTGTAAAATGTACGTCTGTATTTGCAGGCACTTCTGACTTAAATTTATGATTGCATTTTCATCATCCTGTTTAGTTGAAGGTGGGATCAAGTTTTTTAACTAAAAAGAGGAACTGACGGCAAACAATTGGGCGTGGAGAGTTTAGGATGCTGCTGACAAAAATAGAGCCTAATATTAACAAATTGGTAGCACAACACCAGATATATATATAAGTGATTATTTTATTTTACTCATTTGACTGAATTTTAATTACTAATAATAGTGAGAAATCTAGTGCTCTTATTTTGCAATTTGTTTTTATTATTTCATTTTAATAAATAGCTTTCTAATTTCGGTTCCAATTTGATTTATTTCTAAATTAGCTTTTTGAAATTCTAATATTTTACAGCTACATCAATATTTTGGAGTTTTTCAGAGGGGAGCGCTGAACAAAGGGGGCTTTGAGACTAAAACGTTTGGAAAAACTATGCTCTATACCAGGGGTGGGAATGCGGCCTTCTAGATCCTTAAATGCGACTTTTTGACGTAACAACTCTGGTGTTTGTCTTGATGAGGTATATCGTCATTAGATAGGTCAAAATTGACTAGATTTCGATAGAGAAGGTACCTCTGCATGAGCAGAAAACTGATCAGATCTTTACCTCGACAAAAAAAAATCAGCAATATCTTGATGAGGTATATCGTCTAAACCACTTGGAGGGTTAATCTAAATTTTACAGAACAAATACTTTTATTTTTATTCTATTTTGTTCGAGTTTTATATTTATGAGGAATAGCGGAAATCTCACTTCGCCCAGTGAACACATATATTCGGACGTAAAAACGCCTTGCGTGCTCGAAACACCTACGCATGAGTCACCCAGGAATAAGAATTTCCCGCCAAAATCGGCAGAAGAATGAAGAACATGATTGGCGTTTGTTCAACAAAGACCTTGCAGCAGACGGCTGCTAAGATGTGAACTAACTCTAATTGTTCGGGCAAAAAAACGGACCAAAACCCTGTCAATTCATCTCATTTTTGTACATAGTGTATTTAACTTATATTAAATTCCTATTAATTTTAATTAATCTCTTCGTTTACTGAATTATGGTCATTGTGTCCCACATTTATGTTTCATTTTTGATATTAACGTATTAAAAAGAATGAAATAAGTTTCAGCAAAATAATCCTTCCAAATTTATTCGCACAATTCGAACATTAGTGGGCCATAGGACTAAATTGACGACTCTCATGATTTAGTATTAATGCAACTCTAAAATATCTTATAACTTCCCCCGCCTGACTGGTGCCACTACCGCACGAGGCTGGTTGGCGAATTTAAAGTGGGGGACGTACGCCAGTTTGTTACCAGCTTTTTAACAAGGGTACACGGGGTTTCTGTTTGAAATGAAATTTACGAATAGTTTCACTGCTCGACAGTATTTTTCTATGTATACCTAACAGCCTATCATGTCTAAGAAGACAGAACTCTGAAGGAAGAAAACATGATTATGAATTGCAATATTATGTCTGCTAAAGACAAAACGCTTGATTTGTGTTAGCATTATAACACTTACAAGGACCACAAATATTTAAAATTAGAGGGTACGTAGGTAGGTATTTTATTTAACGTCGCACTGGAGCAATATGACGGGCTATTGGCGACGGTCTGGGATTTATCCCCGAAGGGAAAGATCCAAGGACAACACCACGTAATTTTGAACCACGGTCAGATAAAATTAGAGGGAGTGGCTAAAAGTTGTATAGCCTGAATTAAAAGATGCATAGCAGAATCAAAGACAGTTCTTTCGAGCAGCTATAAGACCTGCAAATAATATCACCGAATCAATTTACAAAAATACACTCGGGAAAAAGGGAAGCCATTCAGTGATGTAAAAAGAAAAAAAAAGAGAAGCAATTCGGTGTGAAAGAATGCACTGTCGAAATTATGGAATGCTTACGCTCTGATAAAGTTTCGAAATATACATACATCTGGCTCTTTCAGAGAACAATAACTGATCGGATTAATTAGCTTTCAACAGAACAACAATCGAATTTAAACAAATTAAATGATACTACTGACTCGTCCCAGGTTTTATACTTCATTCGTACTTCCAAGAGTTACTCACCTCACTGGGCATTCTTACGAGCAGAACAGGGGAATAGGTATCTTCAACAACTTTCAAGATAAATGTCACGAAGTTCGGCTGAATTTCGTAAATTTAGTGAGTGTATGTACAGACCGTACATGACAGGAAAATATGAAGGGCTTATTGCACGGAAAAAAAGTATTGATAGATCCAGATGTTTTCATTTCGTTTCATCTCATTTCTTTTCTTGCATCAGCAAAATCTGTGATGAAGCTACTCTTTTAAGTGGCACTTTTAGTGTTAACTATAGCGTGAAAATGCAACATGTCATTTTCAGTTCCATAACATGCTAAAGTTGAATGATGAGGTATGAGTGAATTTGCAGCATTATTGTAATGTGCTTTGGCTATCGCAGGGGACAGGTGTTAGTAAAAATTTTATTTCTGCGAGAAAAGATTGTTAAATTTTATGAACGGAATAAGCAATGCGAATTATTGAAAGATTTCTATAGAAATGCTGCATTTCTGCGTGATGTTATGTCATATCAAAACGACCTGACTGCAAAAAATTCAGGCATTTCATAAAAATTATCTCTAGTTAGCACGTCAATGATGAGCAGACATCATTTGAAGAATACGCAGCTGTTATAGACCTGGGACCTGGGCTGTTATAGAGAATAGGAGAATATGTACAATGAAAGGTTTACTGACTTTAAGAATCATGACATCACACTCAAATTAGCATTTCAACCTCACCTGGTTGATGTTCCCAAGGCACCTAAAGAACTACAGTTAACAAAAGTCATTGATGGTCAGATGGTATATACAAATCACTTGAAAAATACGCAGGTGTGAATCCATTCAAATTCAGGCAACAAAAATAAAATCTTCGCCTCGAGACATCTTCGATTTTTTTTAAAATTCAGTATATTATGGTCAGTAGCGTATGTTGAACTATGCCACATTTATATTTTGCAAAATAATTTTTTCGTGGAAATAAGATCCTATGAATGGCGATAAGTTGAAGATAGACGAAGGAAAGAAGAAATGGAATTCGAGTTGCAGATGCGTCTAGAAAACGAAAGATTGAAGAATGGAAAAATGGATTTCTGAAAGTCAACAAACTGATGTAAACATGAAGCCGAGGTTTGACTTGTAAAGTATTTTACAGAAGTTTGATCCCAAAACTAACGATATAAGCCTCTACTTAGTCCTCCTCGAGCGTCAAGTGAAACGAACAGAAATCAAGAAAGAAAATTGGGTGTCATATCTGATAGGATTCCTACCCTATGACGTTGCGCAAATAATTGCCAGAGAAAACGAAGAAAATGCGGATGATTTTGAGAAAAAGTGAAAGAACTCTTGCTAAAAAGATATAAACTTACTCCCGAAAGATTCCGCCAATTGTTTACGAAACACTACAAGAGACCCAAAATTACATGGTGCGACTTCGCCTATGAACTTACAAATTATTATCAAGAATGGATAAAAGGACTGGATGTAAAGACTTTTGAAGAACTGTCTAATTTAATTATTACTGATCATATTAAGCGTAAAGTGCCATCAGAAATCCGTGATCATTTCATCGACGAATGGTCTCGATTCAAAATACCAGAAGAAATTTCAAATAAACTAGATGATTACGAAAACGTTCGAATTTGCGTAAACAAAAAAGTGAAGGAAACATTTTGGAAGGAGAATCAAGCTAACACGTTTAAACATCAGAATTTTAATTACAACAGAGAAGAAACGAAAAATTCCATAGACCGGAAATATGCACTATGGGAATGAAAAAGACGAATGAAAGAATACGATATAGTTTTTATTAGCCTCACATGACTAGTGAATCGCCGAATTTTGTAAATCATGTAAAGAATGCCAACTCCGAAGCCCAGAGTAAATGACTGATAAAATTCCTATTACTCCTGTTCCATTTAATTACCATTTAAATGTGTTAATGTGGACATTATAGGCCCTATCGAGCCTCCTTCAGCTCGTCGTCATAAATATGTGTTATGTTTAGTTGGTCAACATTCTCGCTGGCCGGAAACAATTCCTTTGCGTTCCTTAACTGCTAAGGCGACATGTGATGCATTGTTGAAAATTTTCATGAGAACTGGAATAAAGAATACTATGGCAAGTGATCAAGGTACGAATTTTATATCGAAACTTACTCAAGAATTCATGAATCGCTTAGGATCCTCTCCTAGATTTTCGGTACCAGGATATGCAGCCAAATCAAGTTCTTAAAAATGCACTTCATCATGTTATCCGAACAGATCCTAGTAATTGAGATAAATACATTCCGTTTCTGTTGGTTGCTTATAGAGAAGTTCCTAACTGTACTACCGGAGTATCTCCATTCAAGTTGATGTATGGCCGAGAAGGAAGAGGTCCTCTGAGTGTGTTGAAGTCTAACTGGTGTGGAGAAATTCCTATACCTTTGAATATGGATAAATCAGTCGTAGATTATCTCCAGGAACTCAAAATAAATCTCGAACGAGCAACCAGCCAAGCTTTACTTATCGCATCGGGAAAACAACAAGCCTACGCGGATTATTTTAATCGCCGCACAAGATTCAGAGAATTTAAATTAGGAGAGCAGGTTTACTTACTAATTCCAGATTCTTCCAACAAGTTATATGCACGATGGATCTGACCTGGGGAGATAGTCGAGCATCCATCGCCGCATTCTTATAAAGTGGAACTTCCTGACGGAAAAGTACGACACTGCCATGTAAATAAGATAAGGAGATATTGCCCAAGAGTGCATGCAATTGGTATTGTTTTTGAAGATGATGAAGAATTTGGTGAAATTCATGTTTCTCCTAGAACTGTGCATCAACAAGAACTGTGATAAAATTTGGAAAATAAATTTATATGATCTACATGAGAAAGAAAGAAATCAACTGATTCAGATATTACAGAAGCATAAAGATTTATTTAGTGTAAAATTGAAAGTTGCACAAGTTGGCAAACACAAAATAAGACTTGAAGAAGGCAAAGAAAGGACAAAACCATATGTTTATAGGATACCAGAGTCTTTGAAATCACAAGTAGATACCCAAATTGAAGAGCTACTTGAATTGGACTTAATAGAAGAAAGTTCTGCAGAAATCGCTCATCCTGTTGTCTGTGTAAACAAAAAGGATGGAGGCATGCGTTTATGTGTTGATTATCGATCTCTCAATGCTGTCACCAAGGCTGATGATTTTCCTATGGAAGATGCCATTCAATTACTTCACAGCATAGGGAAGGCAAATATTATTTCTACACTTGGAAAGGGATATTGGGCTATCCCAATGGAAGAAGACTGTCGTGATTTTACTTCTTTCAAGACTCACAGAGCACAGTATAGATTCAAAGTAATGTATTTTGGTTTGAGAAATGCTGCTGCGACTTTTCAACGAGAATACCTACGTCTTCGGCATCATGCACGAAACGACTCCCTTGCGCTTCTACCACTTATTGCTGTGAATCTACATTCTCCTATCTTATCCGAATCAAGTCGAATTATCCATATCAGTCTAAATGTATCTTTACATACCCAAAAATAATGATATTCCATGAAATATCCAATCGATGTAATCCATTTTGGCAGGCAATGTGTGAAAGACAAGCCTAATTAGCATTATCCAATCAAAAGTGATCAAACGGTTTCTGATATGCAAATCAAGGCGTTACGTCATCCGACGGTGAATCAAGCGCTTTGCGAAAGTGAATATCTGAGTGAATTTCTGCAATACAGCGTTAGATTTCAGTGTGTAAGGACTCAAGACGGCTTTTTATGGCTCCGAAGTATCATTAAGAAGAATCAGTGAAGTGGCGAATTATCGGCCGTTTAGAAGCAGGGCAGACAATCATGGAAGCAACGAGATGTGTGAATATTTCAAGACAGACAGTCTCTATGCTATGGAAACAATTTCAGAACTCTGGAACTGTTGCAAGGAGGCCTGGACAAGGTCCTAAACGAATAACAACTGCTTCTCAAGATCGATATCTGGCAATAACTGCCCATCGTAACAGGAAGTCTAGTGTTCGGCAGTTAAGTTCAGAGGTTGCAGCCGCCACTGGAACTGTTGTATCACGGCAAACTGTATACAGAAGGCTTAATGAAAAAGGCCTTTATGCCAGAAAGCAAGGGTATGTGTTTCACTGTCTTTACAATAAAAGAGGGTTCACTTTAATTGGTGCAAAGAACATCAGAACTGGAGTGAACACTAATGGACCCTTGTTCTCTTTACTGATGAGTCGAGGTTTAGTTTCACATCTGATTCTAAACGTGTTTACATCTGGTGCTAGTCAGGAACGCGAAATCTTCCTTCGAACATTGTGGAACGTGACTGTTTCGGTAGTGCAGGTGTCATGGTATGGGAGGAATAATGATGGATGGGCGTACGCCCCTACACGTTTTCAACAGCGGATCTGAGACCGGCCAGAGATATCGGGATTAGGTCTTAGAATCTTATGTAAGACTTTTCAGAGGTGCATATGGATCTGACTTTTTATTTATAGACGATAATTCTCGTCCACATCGAGCAAACCTCGTTGACGAATTTCTTGAAAGTGAAGCCATTGAGCAAATACCGTGGCCAGCAAAATCTCCTGATCTGAACCCGATAGAGAACTTATGGGACTACCTTGGAAAAGCAATTGCACGGAGACATCCGCCTCCTAGAGATATAAATGCCCTGAAGACCGCATTGCTGGAGGTGTGGAACTTAATTCCCCAAACTGTGGTTAACAACATTATTGCCAGCATTAAAACACGTTGTGATGTGTTTGTACATGTCAGGGGAAATCACATTCCATATTAAATTCATAAGCTTTCACTTATTTCTGAGTTATTCTTTTTTTCCTAAACTCTCCTTGTCATATTATTGCCATTTTTATTGTTTCATGCTACAGTTTTATATCATATGCAGTGCTCTTAAATTTTTTCCTTTATATTTATGTGTTATGATGTTATGTATCATTTCACACAAATTCATAAAATTATAGTTCACAGTTTCTGAGAAAACCGTGATTTTATGCATGTTAAGATAATTTTGGACATGAGTGTGTATATACACTGCTGGCCACCGTAAATGCAACACCCTGAAGGAAGCATGCAAATAATATGAAATTTACAACATGCATTAGCGGAGGTGAGATATGCAAATGATTAGAATTTCAGCGCAGACGCACATCACGCGCGCCTGTGGCGCCACTTCAAAGCGCTATTTAAGGCTTGGAGATTTCGACGATTTCAAGTACGGCAATTGTGTTTTTCTTGTGGTTTTTTCAAAAAAAACGATCAATTATGCCTCGTAGAAAACAGCGATCATCTTTTGATCAAGTATCCGAGTTCGACAGAGGAAGGATAGTGGCCTACCGAGATTGTGGATTATCTTTCAGGGAAATCGGTAGTCGTGTTGGACGAAACCAAACAACTGTAATGCGGGTATGTGATCGTTGGATGCAGGAGGGTACGACGGACCGACGCGTTCGATCGCATCCACCTCAGTGCACCACTTCACGTGATGAAAGGCATATTGTGCGTATGGCAGTGACGGATCGCTCAGCCACATCACGAACTATAGCACAGCACATTCAGTCTGTACCGCATCATCCAGTGTCTGCGCGTACCATTCGACGCCGTTTACAGCAGAGTGGTCTGTCCGCAACACGTCCATTGCTTCGTCTACCCTTGACGCAGAACCACAGACGTTTCCGCTGCCAATGGTGCGATGAAAGAAGGATGTGGACGGCAGAATGGAATGAAATTGTCTTTACTGACGAGTCACGCTTCTGTCTGAAACACCACGATGGTCGGATTCGAGTCTGGAGACACTGTGGAGAGAGGATGCTGAACAGCTGCGTTATGCACCGCCACACTGGTCCTGCACCGGGTATTATGGTATGGGGCGGTATTGGATATCACTCTCGCACTCCTCTAGTACGCATTGCCGGTACTTTAAACAGCCAGCGCTACATCTCCGAAGTGTTGGAGCCAGTTGTCCTTCCTTACTTTCAGGGCTTGCCCACAGCCATATTTCAACAGGATAATGCGCGACCACACGTGGCACGCATTGTCCAAGGGTTCTTCGTCAATCGCCAGATTGAATTGCTTCCCTGGCCAGCTCGCTCTCTGGATCTTTCGCCGATAGAAAACATGTGGTCCATGGTTGCTCAACGATTGACCCAGAATACATCCCCAGCTGCCACACCAGATCAACTTTGGCAACGTGTGGAAGCTGTTTGGTCTGCTGTACCCCAAGAACACATCCAAAGTCTCTTTGAATCAATGCCGAGGCGTGTGGCAGCGGTGATCTCCAACAATGGCGGTTACTCTGGCTACTGATTTTGGCAGGAACCACACTTCACAGAAGTCTATAAATTTAATCATTTGATACTTGGTCAACATGTTATCTACAAAATAAATTTTGTTGTGATATCGCTTGTCTTTCTTGGTGTTGCAATTTGGGTGGCCAGCAGTGTATATATATATACGGACTTTCTTTGATTACAGCTAAATCAATGCGGCCTTCCAACATGAAAAGGTTTCCACTCCTGCTCCAAAGTAAGGTTTTAAAACAGATGTTTTCTCCTATATAGCTGAAAATTTATTAATGTCCTTAAATTTAAACAAAGCATTTCAATTAAATTTTTTACATACTGTTTACTCAATTAATGAGAGTTGGCAATTTGGTGTGTAGGCATTATTGTACCATTTTCTTTTGACGATGCTAAAAATGTGTACGATGTCATGCGATGATGCAAAACTTTTTTCATCTGAAATTGATCTACAGAAGGTTTGCAGCACATGTGGTTTCAACAAGGTAGAGCAACATGCCATACAGCTCGTGCAAGCATGCGAGTTCTAAAGTACGCATTTTTTGGTGTAATAAAATGTGGTACTGTCGATTTGCGCTCTCGTTCCCTTGATTTGACCGCGTCGGGTTTTTCTATGGGGCTACCTACAGGTCCATTCTGGCAAACCAACAACGATTCGACAGCTTAAACACACATTTGCGAAGAAATTGGACAAATCACAACAGAAATGTTCTTAAATGTAATTAAAAATGCGGTCGAAAGACCCTGTAATTGTAGCTCAGTCAGAGGCGGTCATTTGGACAGCATGAAAATGCAAGTAATTCCATAAATAATGTAAATAATGAGTAAAAGAATTTAATTGAAAATGTTTTACTCTGAAAAGTTAATCTAAAACCATAAAAAGGCACTATTTTGCTATGTGTCAACATTGAGTGTTAGTGATACAATAATTATCTACAACTGAAAATAATATAATTAAGTACAAAATTAACGTACCTATCAGGTCTAACTAACACACATTCGACGACTTCCCACTCGTTTGAATCAAGTCGTTTCCACATAGTTCATGTGATAGAAATGCTTACACAATGTTTTTCCTTGAAACCTAAAATACGAGGAAACTTATTCAAATTAGAGTGATTGATTTAATACAAAATAAATTCTATCACCCTTCATCCCACGAGAACACAAATGTTTTCCTCCATATTTCATCCTAACAACGTGAAATGATGGTAAACAGCGTATTTCATACGTATTTCATTTTGATGTGATATGAATACGGTAATGACCGTAGAGATGAGGTCAGTGATAATACTTTCGATGGGCATCTGCTCCAAATACTGCCTTCTTCGGTTTTCTCTCGTACTGAATGATGGCTTTAGCTTGTCGTTTTTTTGGACTTTGCGCCATTAAACCAAAACATCAAATCGAATCCTCGTACTAAAGATGTGATCTGATAGATCATTGACATGGTTATTTACCCAGTACCGTTTGTCACTCTGCAGCATTTTTTAAAACTCATTAGAATTTTCCAAACATGTGAAGGGCCGCGGTGGCCCGGTTGGAAGAGTAACGAACTAGCAACCGAAGGGTTGCGAGTTCGAATCCAGCCAAACACCGTCGTGTACAAAGGGGGCTGGTGCACGTTAAATCTGTCGTGGCCTCAAATGTCCTCACGTTGGCGTGGTGTGGAAGTTTGGAGAGTGGGCTGCCAGCTCAGGTGTTGCCTCGTCATCTGACCATGGTTCAAAATTACGTGGTGTTGTCCTCGGATCTTTCCCTTTGGGATTGATCCCGGACCGTCACCAATAGCCCATTGTGTTGCTCCAGTGTGACGTTAATTGAAATACCCCCCCCCAAAACATGTGAGGGTTAAATGTTCATGATAAAAAAAATTAAATATTTCCGGCGGATTTTTTGGCTGCTAAAATTTATCTCTAGTGTACGATGATTTGCATCCTTAAATCTGTGACTAGGTAGGAAAAGGGTCAATGTCCATTTCGCAAGTTTTTAATAACAGCTTAGCTATAAATTATTATTTTATTTTAAATATAGCTTATAAAAAATATTTTCCAATGTTTTGATACTCTCATAAATTATTGACGGAGGACATTACCATTACTTTCACAGTTGAAGTGATTAGTGGACCTATCTCAAAATCAGCAAATTTGGATATTGGTCCTTTTTTTCTACCAATGTACAGAAATGTTTGTTTTATGGAAATTTCCATTTGAATAAATATTACGAGAGTCAGGGAGACAGGCTATGAAAAACTAGCTAACAATAGCTGTGCTTCTGTTGCTCGGAATGAATTGGGGGATCGCCGTGGTTCAGTGGGTGTGCTCATTGCTCTAATAATCTGAGTTATCCGAGGCACAGGTTCCATTCCTGTAACTTACCCTGGATATTTCTCTCCTCTGTCATTAAAAGCTTCCTTGTGTTCGTGTATGTCCATTCCCTTGACGTCTGACTTGTGTTTGGCGCAGCTTGTCCAAATGTGGACCATGCGCCATAAAATCAAACTCAACCAACCAGAATCATGAAAAATTTTGATACCCGGTTTGTTAAAATTTAAGAAAATTGTCAGTTTATTTAACAATTTCAAAATGAACATTTTTTCTGCATTCTATGTATCTATTTTATTCATTTTACTGCTATTATATATATATATATATATATATATATATATATAGTATATATATATATAGTATAGTATATATATATATATATATATATATATATATATATATATATATATAGTATAGTATATATATATATAGTATAGTATATATATATATATATATATATATATATATATATATACTAGCAGCATACATACATATTACCCGGCGATGGTCGGATTGAATTGGTAAAATGCTGATTCTATTTCAAAGAAAAATTCAAGCATCATTTATGTGCACAGAATATATTTTTTATCATCGTTTTAACATTTTTATAGCTTCTAAAATTTTCTTCTTCGGGTTATATGTTACCGTGAAAGACCGAAATTGGAGAATGTCGACACATACCAAATACGTCGGTGAAAGATCGAATATTTCATTACATTCTTGTACATTCGGACCCTCACCGGTGTATGTCGACAATCACAGATATGCTCTGGTGGAGGTCGAAAAGAGAGAAGCCGAGGTTTTTTTTCCGATACCCTAATTTATACTGAATGGATACTGCAGTGAATCGTGATCTTTTTCTTGAAAAGTTAAATGCATTAATTGCGGGTAAACGAGAAGACAATTGTTTTTATTTTTCTCAAGAAAAGTACTCTAAAATACTTTCTGAAATGTTACGAACCTCACAAAAACAATTTCCTCCTGCTCAAATTGGTGATACTGTACGAATACAAGCCCCTGATGTCGATCGTGGTCGTACAGATAGCCGAAATGTGTTAGCGGTTGTTGTTGGAATAGAAGACTCCGACTTCTATAAACTGGCAAATAAAAATGGTATCCTCAAGCAGCTTTACACACGTAATCAATTCGTAATTTGTAAAGAAAAGTTACTTTCCATAGATGAGATTTCTTTTCAAGAAATGTCGCTGAGAGAAGCAGCTGCAGCTAATTCGAGAAGCGGGGGGCAAGGCTATACACGCTGTCATTGCAAAAGGAAGTGTTCCACAAATAAATGCAGTTGTAAAAGCAAGAGACTCTTGTGCAATTCAAAGTGTCATAATAGTTTAAGTTGTTGCAATAAATAAGATTTGAATCACATAATTAAGTAAGTTTTTTATTACTATTATTTTCTTTTCTCATTTAGAATGTACTGTTTGTTTTAAGTTCTTGGTCACTCCTCTCAGAAAGAGAGGCGAAAAAGTTACGTCACCCTTGTGACGTTTTATCGCGACTGAAATACGGAGAAGAAAATATAAATCTCCGACATGTTCAACATTCACCATTAGTGCATGGTGAATGTCGACATTTGCCGGTGTAAGTCAGAAATAAGGGTATTTAGCAAATATTTCGGACATACACCAAGCGACTATGTGAATGTTGACATTCACCGGTGAAAGTCGACCTTCTCCAGATTTCGGTCTTTCACTGTAAGATATACATAATATATCCATCCATATAATCCATTTCATATTCATCTCACACTCTTGCTGTAAGACAAACTATAAAAGCTTTCTCTGAGATGACTTCAGAAGCCGATTTTGAGTTTTGGAGTGATTACGAATGCCAATTCAGTTCATTTTCAGTAAAAATCAGAAACTTTCAGCGTATAGTCTTGCACTCAGTTTTCCAATCAATATTTATTATTTGTGGTATCCTTGCACCAAGGATTCGATGTTTTCGAATTATATTATCATTGTGAGGGGATGGCAAATTAAATTGTTACAGCATTCGTGGTTAATTTATTTTGAAGCACACATTTTTTTTGAAAATTCTATTCAGCCGCACATGGAATAACGGAGCTTGTTTAAAACAAACGGCATCAGTGCAGACAAAGCAAACTCAATCGATTACACGTTTTACACAATCACTACTTTGAATGTTTCATAGATACCTAATTTGTATACGAACAGTTTCAACTTCAAGTAAGCAACCTCGACCTTCTGCCACTTAAAACAAAATTTTCTATTTTTCAACAGTCCTAGTTTACATACTTCCTTACTATGATATTATTCCAAGATCAGCAGTCTTATTTAAAATTCGCTTTCCTCCAACAGAAAAATTTAGTTTTGAATCGAGTCCTTAAAGTACTTTTTTCAATTGAGATACTCAGTTTCTATATGAAAACCACGTATCTATTTAGAATGATAGATGTAGTTACTTGATTATGGAGTACAGCTTTCAATAATACCCATGAAACATGAAAAACAAATGTAAATTAAATTGATTTTAATCGTCTTGTAATGAAAATATGTCAAAATTTAGAAATATCTTTGAACTACGACCTATGATATAACTACCCGTTTTGATTTAACGTAACATATCTTATTTTAGAATAGCTTTATTTTAACTTGACCAGTCATTTTAAAATAAGAAGTTATACATCTTACTTTAAAAGTTTTCTATTTATTTTTACTAGTGGTCGCCCAATGGTCGAAATTCGACCACAATTCATTTAATTTTTAAGTTTGAACGTTAATAAGGTTCTTTTGTCAAATAGTATACCTCTATATTCATTGCATATAATTTTTTTGAATTTTGTTCTATTACCTAAGCTGCGAGCATGTACAAATACGTCATAGGAAAAATGCGGTATAGCTTGGTTAAGCCATATCTAAAAAACAATAACGCGTTGTTTGACATTTTCTTGGTTTTTTTATTGCTATACTGGCCACAGGTTTCGCCAAGGCTACACAATTAATTTGCTTACCTTTTTGAAATTATATAAAATTTAAATAAAAAATAAATCCAAAAAATATAATAAGGAATACGTGCTTCGTATTTTTTTTATATATTTTTTATTGAAACAAAAAAAACCTGGTGGTTAAAAAAATAAATGTTGTCCATTGAACTTGAAATAGTTCGACAATGAATTTAATGATTCAAAACTTCTGTGTAGACGATGTTTTTTGTAAAAACTCTTTCATCGTTTGCTAAATGCCCTTGACCGTTATATTCTGAAATATAAAATCTCAAACCATCATCGAATGATCGAACTCTACTTGCTGCGACGTACTATTGACCATGTGTAAAAACTGGCTGCCTCAATAAAATTCCAATTTTTTCGAATGTTTTTCCTTGACACTTATTTATTGTCATCGCAAATGCAGGTATAATTAGAAATTGACTTCTTTGAAAGTTAAATGGTAAAATAGTTCCGGAATATGTTAAATTTATACCTGGAATCAAAATTCTCTTATTGCGTGCGGTTCCAGTTAAAACTTCGCAATCAATAGTATTACGATGCAAAAATTTGATGCGCATTCTTCTTCCATTGACTAATGCTTCCTTTGAATTTAAGTTTCTGATCAGTAAAACGATGCAATTAACTTTCAATACTAACTTATGTGGTGGAAAATTATGCCAAATCTCATACTCCTCCGTGCGCGCAATGTGCTTAAAAAGGGGTACAAAGCTTTTTCTTTACGTATTAATATATAGATTACAGTATATGAACGTAAAATAAAATGTTTTATTTTGTTTAATTTAATATATTTGTAACGCATATTATACATTAATTTTATCTTTCTGCACTCCTTCTCCATATGAACTTTAATTATGCCAAATCTCATACTCCTCCGTTCGCGCAATGTGCTTAAAAAGGGGTACAAAGCTTTTTCTTTACGTATTAATATATAGATTCTTTACGTATTAATATATAGATGAAACAGAATTCTACAAACTATAACGTACATACTATTTAACCAAAGACTTATGGAAAGTTCGTCGGAATATACATACACAACCAAGAATTTACCCATGTCCAGTTGTATTTGGCAGAAAATAAAAATAATTCATTACAATTTAACTACTAAATAATATATCTGTAATATGGAAAGTAATGGAACACATAAATACAAACAGAAACGAAATTCTGGTCATTGAAAAATGTAGAATTCTGAAAAACGAAAGATCTGAGCAAGCGTGTGGAATTTGGACGTCATGAGAATATTCTGAAATAGAGAAATTCGAAAAAGAGGCTTGAAAAATATTGATAGACAATAATGAATTATTTACAAAAGAACACAAATTTACAAAACTTAGAAGAAATGCTCAAATATGACCGCAACATTTCTGTCTTAACTCAAATACACAAACACGGAATTCTAAATCTAATTTATAAAATAAAACATTAATTCTGACGTTGCCTGATGCCGAATTGCTAAATTCCGCTTTTATCATCAATGAGTTTTTGTTTTGGCTTTTCGTGCTCCATTACAAAATGCAAGTTGTGTAAAATTAAGTATTTTAAATATCCATTTTTCATCATTCAAATATTCTTAAATTATTTATATTGTGGAAAAAATAAAAAATCAGTCCAAACATAATTAGAATTTTAAATTGTTTAAATATAACGTTTCGGAAAAATTGTTTTTCGAGCAATACTGGTAAAACAAATTTATCAGAAAATTTGATTTTCGATCAATACTGGTAAAACAAACTGAGTTGCGTACCGCAATCGTTTTATAAGCAATGTTTTTTTCCATGGCAATTTAGAATTGATTTAGCCCCCTCTGCACACCTAGGTCAAAGAGATGATTAATATGTAGATTATTATAAAGAGATTGTATTAAAGAGATTTAATATGTCGCTTGCGTTGCTCGCAGGTTTCCAAAGTATAAAAGTACCAAATTTGGTGTGGATTGGTTAAACGGTGTAGATTTGTATAGAGAACAGACAGATAGTCAAATGCCAACTCTGCTTTATATGTATAGATATATAGCACTGTAATCACAATATCCCCTTAAATCCTTTTTGGTAGACTAAGTTACGCTATATTTCTCTCGTCTTACTAAATCGTAGATCCAGTTGTTATTATGAACACGTCCACTTTCAAACAGAGGTCTGATGGCGCTATGAGAAATACCAGATAGTGATTGCAACAATTGGTGAAATCGATGGATGCTCCGGGGAGAAAAGTTGAATTGCCAATGCGATGCCAGTCACTTCCAGCAACTGCCTGAAGCCATGTGATAGCAGATACTGCTTCTATTCCTATCACAGATTAACTCTTTGTTGCCACTCAGCTTTGTCTTCACATGGCACCTCACTCTCAGCTGCTAAAGACAACACAGGATAATTCACGGTCTTAATCATCTATTTCATGTCCACGTATACGGAAATACACCCTTGTTCATAATGCAGCTCTCACTGTTTAATGCAATTCGTAGTCTATCAATTAGTGGGTTGTATCTATCGAATTTAGCAACAGCTGAATTCTAGACCCTAGTAGTCCCTAATATATCTAGTATAGCAACGCCTAATATAGCTATTAATGCGGCCCCACAAAATCGTAAACTTTTAATAGTAATATGTTATTTTAAGCGATATTTTTCATGACTCGAAAACCTATTTTCTCAAATAAAAATATCCCTCACTTCACAATCCTGCCGTACTCATATTTTCGCTTTTTGGCGCTACATATGTTTGTTAACAATTATTTTCAAGAATGGTAGGTAGGTAGGTATTTTTTAATCAACATCGCACTGGAGCAACACAACGGGCTATTATTTTCAAGAATGAAGCACGTGAAGAGTCAAGTTAGATAAAAAAAAATTCTGACGAGAACCTTGAGGACTCATTAAGAATTACAACCACTTCCATCGAGAACCCAGATATTGATTCTTTAGTTCAACAAGATCAAAGATTTTTTTCAAAGTCTATCTACTAGTTTTTTGTTTACGTTGCCTTCTTTTTTTAATGTTATTATAAAAAATAAAGGAAATTTTATTACTTATATGCGTACTATATATGTTATATGCGAAGCAAGAGAATTCCTCTTCGCTCAGTGAGGCTCATGCAAGCCAAAATATTAGACACCCTAGACTTAGAAGCTTTATATATACATATATAGGTGTTTTGAGAACGATTTATTTTGTTTCTACATTTTACTGCCAGCATTTATCTTGTTATAGTTGTAATATTTATTTCCCTTGTTAAGTAGGGTAAGGGGTTTGTCCCTAAGTGTTGCTACCAATGTCATCCTATAAAAGGGTCTTATGAATTATTGAATCAGGTCGATTATCCATATTATTTTACTATTTATATTATAGGTAGATTTACACTGTTTATACCGTTTGTTTATGGGATCGAGACTCCGATCATAAAAGTATTGGGCGCCCAATGGATTCGGTGTGTCTTACATTAACCCTCTAAGAGGCACACATTTACCCGTTCAGCAACATGAAATCTTTCCTGTATGGATTTTAAGAAGTTTTTACCTTCTTGACTAATAGAATCCATCCGATGGATTTTTTCCATCAATTGATGTGGGTGTCTAATCATTCATTGGGTGTAAGGCAAAAGTAATACAACACTAATAATAAAAAATCTCATAACTCTCGGAGCTAATTCATATTTGTTCTTTAAACTATTGGTATCGATTATAGAAAGGCTAATTTATACGGGATACATGTGCACTCTTCCTACCTTATACCATACTTTTCACCCTTTCACAAGGAACGGTAATGCAAACGATGATATTTATAATATATTAAGCACATATAGAATGTAGTGAAAACACGCATGTGATAGTGTAATTAAATTATTTATAAATATATAATTTCCTATATTGTTAACGCCAGTAATGTTTAATTTTTTAGTTAAATTTAGAATTATTAATTGAGATTAGGTTTGATGTGTGAGTTGAATTGAGTTTTTGAGTTCTGTATTATGCTGAGTTATTGTGAGATTATTAGAGACTACAATGCATTTCTGATTTGTGAGGTTTATTAATTAACTCACTGCTCTGAGTATTTCAAGTCATAAATATTCGTTAATAATGAGACATTTCAAGGATATCTTCAGTCCGTAATCCTTCTTTACGATTACTCCGAAAAAGATAATAATAAGCACTTGAATGACAATAAGATATTCTTATATTTACGGGCTTTGCAAGTAGTCTTGCTATACGTATTTCACTAGAAGACAATAATATTAATAAAAATGGACACAGCCTGATGAAGCTTATCGTTCAATTTAATGCTAAATTTGGTGTTGAAAGAACATATCTTCTAAAGATAAAAAATAGTTTTATTTCTAATGATATACTTTAAAGTGTTACATATATTAAAATCCTTTTATGTCAAAATTGTTAATAAAGTTCTTCAAACATTCGGGGTTCGTAATACTCTCTGCGTTGTAGGGTCTGTTGTTGATGATATTCTTTACGATGATTTCCAGTTTCTTTCCGTTCACGTTGTACTGTAACATCAATTTGCACATAAGTAAATATTTTTTACTGTTAATTTTAAGCAATTTGAATAAATAATTATACGGTTGAGCATTATTATTCGTTGTTGTTACGAGTAACATGCAATGAATATGTTTTAACAAACGATATTTATTCAAAAAGTGAAACATAATTATTTATATTTTATCAGACTATTATTATTCGTTAAGTACAAATTTGATACATAATTTGCAAAAGATTTTTATCAATGTTTTAGTTTCCTTAATTCCAGAATTAAATTTATGAGTGTATCCTTATTGATGTTATTTTGCTGTTGGCAACGAAAAGGAGGTAAAATCAACTAATAAATAGATGTTCTTCAAAAAGGTCACTAGAAAACTTTCTTGGAATTTGATAATGGGATGTTAATAACTGTTTAAAACAAAAATTATTTTTATAATACATGTGTTTTTATTTATTACACTTGTAATTCTTTTTATCACACATCTGTTCTATTTTCAAAGAAAGAACAGCGAATCCCAAAATTGAGTATACACCATGAAGACTTCTTTAATTTTGTATATTTGACAGTTAAAACCAGTCTTTAAAAATGTTATTGCGAAAATGAAATTGTTTTAGGTTCTTATGTTTTAAATCTGTACGTTATCATTCCCATAAAAATTAAAATTAAAATTGCTGTTCATTACAGACAGGGGAGCTTTTAAAGTTATCTTCTTGGTGTATACTCAATTTTGGAATCCCCTGTCTATGCACCCAAGAACCTACATTATTATAACAACTTCCCATGCTAACATTTTTTGCTGTTGTTATTTCGGATGCAAAAATGTGAAAGTTTAATTCTGCATGATTTCCACCTGATGTAAAAGTTGCTTATCTATGAATTTTCAAAATTTTAATTAATATGGAATTTCTGTAGTATTAAATTAAATTCGTATTAGTTAAATTCATTTAGTTAAGTAGCACATGTTTTGTAGTATTTTTATGTCTTAGCTGTTTTTAAAATATGGTTTAATGTTAAGTGTTCGGAGTATAACATTCTGGGGTTTACCCAAATTGACTATTGAACTGTGTTTTTCTCAAATACTATCGCTCGTAGTTTTGAGGTGACAAACCAATGTTGAAGAAACAGAAACACCATTACTGATTAATATTACTGATATTATAATGAATACGTTATACTAGAAACAATATTGCGAATGGTGCATTCTTTCAAGTTATATCTAAATAAAGTGCATTATTTTTATCTATTTTTAAATAGTCTTCGATTCCATTAAATTCAAAAAGACATTAATATAGTGAAAAAATACTAAACTTTAAAAATTCAATAAGTTATTTTTAAAATACAATACAAGTAATAGACATATACACAATGAAAGTTTTACTGACACAGAAGATAGAAATACACCCGGGGAGGAATGCACCTGACAGGAACCGAACCTGCACCACATACAACTCAAGGGTTAGGTAGGTATTTTAATTGACGTCGCACTGGAGCAGCATAACGGGCTATTGGCGACAGTCCGGGATCAATCCCAAAGGGAAAGATCCTAGGACAACACTACGTAATTTTGAACCACGGTCAGATGACGGTCAACTCAAGGGTTGCTAACGCAGTGGGCACACCCACTGAGCCACAACGGCCACTTAAATAATGTTGTATAATCCTATTATAGGATTTATGAAATAAATTCCATGTATAATCACTATTTTGAAATTATAGAATAAATTATAATGTTTAACCTACTATAGAATTTATAGTATAAAATGCATTGCTTAATCCTATTATACATTTTATAGAATAATTTTTATAAAGGAATTAAAAGAATAAATTCTATCATGGAACTTATATAAGTTCCAGCATGAAACTTGTAGAATAAATTCTATTATGAAATTTATAGAATAAATTCTATCATAGAGGTTATAGAATAATATTACATAAATTTTAGAATAAAGAGACTTCCTCAGTCGTATAATTAGTAGACAATAGTACTTAAAATCCTAAACCAACTTACTGGTATGTCTTCCGTTACAGTAATGACTTCAGGAACGTGAGCTGGTGTGAGTTCATGGGCTATTTTGTCGCGAATCCTTAGCAAAAGCTTCTCGTCCAGTCGATGTCCATCTCGCATCTTCAAGAACAGAACCGCTCTTTCATCCATGTCTTTATTATATTGAGCCGTACAAATACTGTCACGGACTTCCGGGAACATCTCCACTGGAATATATTTAGTTCACGTATACTTAAAACTTTTGCATTTAAGGCACTCAAAAATACTTTAACGGTCAAACTATGTACTAATTTCAAGAAATTGTGTAATTTAATACAGCCCTTTTTTAAGTAATTGAATTATTCTTCGTTCTGGGAATCTACATTTGAAGACCTTTGGTTTTTGCCTCTTGAAACCGAATTAAGGACAAAGATAAAATTGTAACATCAAATTCACTTATTGACATGTTTATTGAATATTTACAACTGCGATTAGCACTATACCGATAAAAGGAGTCCATTACCGTACAAGGGCGATTCTTGAAACCGAATTAAGGACAAAGATAAAATTGTAACATCAAATTCACTTATTGACATGTTTAATGAATATTTACAACTCTGATTAGCACTATACCGATAAAAGGAGTCCATTACCGTACAAGGGCGATTCAGTGTTCCGCAATATCGGTGTACTTTTGCTTTGTATACAAGTGTATGGTGTATATCACGAAAATTGACCCGAATATCGATATTTTTTATTGCTTTAAAATATTTTCCAACTCAGCTTTCATACAAAATCAAGATTTTGTAAATATTCGAAATATTTTTCTAATTACAAGGGTTTTTCTTTAGGTACTGTCACTATGTAGTACAAACATGTTTCCAAAACTTTAAACTCAATTTCTAAAGAATTGTGTTTTTGCAGTATGATGTTTTGCCAAAGAGTGAACTCAACAATGAATTCATCTATTATAATTAGTTTTGTATCGTTAAATCTATATAATACAGTGGATGTTTTGACCCTCAGTCAGAGTTATTAGTTGAAAAATGAATCCCAAGTTGATTTTTAAATGTTACAACTGAAAAAAATCTTCATTTTTTTATACTTCCTTGGTGAAAAAATTGTAAACAAAAACCTATTCCCTCGAGCAACTTAATTGAGGGTCAAAACATGAAGAAGAATATTTGGAAAATATCCAACAGGAATTGTCCTTCTGAACAAATTAAAATTTGAGATTTCACTGTTCAAAAAACATGCTAATTTCCTATTTATATATAAATTTTATAATTAATGATTAGCCTAATTATTCTCCTCGGCAACAAATAAAAATTATGCTTCCAATTGATTGCATTAAGTCCTCCAATGTGACAAACTTGACTTTAATCGGCCTACCCTAATATAACATGTGGAATATACACAACTAGACATTTCAGTTAGAAAATTATCAATCAGAAAGATGAGAAAATAACCATTAAATATACATTATAACTTATAGAAAGTTACTTATACAATTTAGTATGCTCACCAATATTGTATATTTCTGAACTTCCAAACCTTGTGCCTCGTTGCTTCAATGTATCGTCACTAGAGTATAAAATAAGTTAATCAAATTAATGTAAATCACATATAATAGAAATTAAACGCGCGTGTTATGTTATTTAGAGTGTTTGCTTTATGTTATTAAAATCACTTTAACTCTTAATCTCGGACATTACTCATGACTTTAAACAAATTATCATATCGGTTGTTTCTGATAACAAAATACTTTTTGCATATTTGCAGGACCTCGTCAATACACATGTGGTAATATAGAGATCACCACAGAGCCTCGCTGAATTATGCAGATGGCAGAAAATTTCAGAATGCCCTTTCTAGACTTGTAAGCGTTCACATCCGATCTCTATCTTTCGTTCAAAGCATTGAGATATTTTCAATTTGCCCTAAAATGTAACACTGAACAAGTCTTTCCAGTGCATCTTCTGACATGTGAGTTTGGTAAGAGATGATTAATTTTAAGGCATGATCCTAGTGTTGGACTTCTTCGAACGTGTTCGAACTCTTGGACTTGGTCTAGCTCTTTATCTAGGCCTTAAGAAATCAGTAACGACGTCTGATCGATTGCAATATATGCAGATGTAGAAAGAGATTATTTTCAGACCGAAACTTAATTTACACAAAGGGCTCTTTAAAACACCTTCCTATATACGCCTGGCAAGTGCACGTTGATAAGTAGGACCCTTTTAAATCCTACCGACTGGTGGATGGATGGTACGTGTTCACAACGCTACCTCTGTAAGCCTAGGTCGAAATTAGGAATGCGTTTCTGATCACACCTATTTAAACTTTAAATTTCAATAGGTCTTAGATATCGGGGTGTATACTAGTTTAAAATATCCACTCCCTACGGAGTATATTAGTTATTCCTTTTGAGTTCCTCTTTTAAGAAAGCATAGATATGCAAATACATAAGCAAACGTATATGAATAGATATCGAACGTCTTCCATTGTCGTGCATCTTCCAATCATAACCTTGAACTACAGAACAAAATATTGATTTCAAATATTTCCCTTCAATTAAATGCAGGACTAGAAGTTGTAGGTATCGCTAAAATTAATCCTTGTGTAGTGAAAATTGACCAAACTAAATAAATTAAAGTAAGGTATTGTTAATATTGAATTTGGTAGTCTAAATTCTTGAAACTAGATTTTCAGTGCAATTTATGTGTGCATCTATTATATTCGACTTACTATAAGTGCTGTTGAGGCATGAAAACAATATTAGTTTATAACTCATTTAAAAATGAACATATACTGGCCTCTACCTTCTTCCATAAATTACGAATCCTTTCGTTACTGGATTAACTATTGCGAAATCTTTCATTGCAAACTTTCCTGAAATTAAATATATACCATATTTAGTTGCATTTTTTATAGTATATATATAAATATACATTATTTACATAAAACGCAAATAAAATGGATTATGTAAAGGTTCGAATACGTAACCAACAACCACGCCACTAATTCCCACTGGATATGTGACGCGCTGCAATTGAACAAAAACTGGCAATAGACACAATTTAATATCAACTCAACTCACAGGAAACAACATTTTATTCACTAGAATCAGGTTCCTCCTGATCCCATGGACCACTACCAATGTGCTGACTTTTCTCTGCTGTGTTTCAGTGTGCTAACCGACTCATTACGCTCGGCTGTAGAGCATGCCGTACTCCGGGTGCAATTTGTTGTACATAAGAAAGGTCAGCACACTGAAATTGGTATATGTTGCCAGATATTTTCGAAATCCTCTGAAATGTAATAAAGTTTCTTTCAAAACATTTTTCTGATAAATGCCCTTCAAAAGATAAACACTAATGGAATAAGTGTAAAATGAGAGCAGTGTTTTTGTAGGAATTCTAAATTTATTGTAAAAAATGTTTCTTGAGGTTTTATAAAACATGTTGAATCGCTGACAGTGGTGAAAATGTCATGAGCGTAACAACTTGGCAGCATAATAGCAACACACAGAGCAACGAAGAGCTTTCACAGATGCACATTGTTAAATTTAATCATCTTATCAAATTTGTATATGTAAAGATCTTGCCGTCTTCCTACTGTTTGGGGTCACTTACAGTATGAAACTTGAGCATTTGAATTATCAAGTATAAAACCCGTAAGCTTTCATAGAATGCATTAAGTGAAGTAAATGCAACATCTAAAGATTAAATGGTAAGTGTAATAGATGAGAAAAATGCATAGAATATAAAAAGACTACCTGGGAATGTTTGAAAATAATTCTTATATTGGATCCTGTCTGTATCATCCCATATCCCAACCGGTAAAGCTGGATATGGTTGGGATATAATCAGTTCGCCAATTTTTCCTTCAACAGGCTTACCTAAAATACACAAAGAAAAGTTAAACGGAATTGTTAATTCTTTGATTTGAGATGGCTTCTGAAAAAGATGCGTCTTTCACAACATTCTTTTCATACACAAATGTAAAAAAAATCATGGTGTTCTGAATTCTAAGATTGTTCACAAGATTGGTTCTTTAGTTACTTTGACAGATGTTATTTATCCTAAGGACCAAAACCAGATAAAAGATTTCATAATCATGTTCTGATAGGTTAATAAATATTATTCAGATTAGACTTTGATTATGATTTCAATGGTAAATGTATCACAATCAAACTCAAAATCAATAAGCCATAATTATCAATATAACATTTTATGTAATAGTATATTTTTCTTAATGTTATCTGTATACATTGCATTTGGGTGACATTTAATTGGAACAGTCATGTTACTGTTACTGTTGTTACTGTCCTTTGGACTTGGTCAAGCATAATCATCAAGTCCATAAGATCATGTTTTTTTTTCAAATTGCAGTGACTAATTTTTGTTCATCTAGGAGCTTTTCCACAGAAAGCTCCAGATTGAATTCAAAATAAGGGAAAGAGGTGCTGGAGATGAACAAGTTGGAAAGTTTTTATCTCTTCTCATACTTTTTATCTCAGTCATAAATTTTGTGTGCCCGCTTTTTCTATATCTTGACAAGGCAGTCTGGCAGAAATCTCAATACAATCTTGAACCCTTGAAATACTATGACAGTCCAGGGTGAGTTTCTGGGGATGAACAAGTTGGAAGGTTCTCACAAGTTGCATATTTGTCTGCCCACTTCTAAGTCTTGCCAGAGCAATGTGGTGCAGTCTTGAACCGTTAAAATACAAAGACAGTCCAGGGATACCAAGTTACGGGTTATCAAGAACGTGGGGAAGTACAAACTATGAAGTTTTTACGGAAGGTTTATCAAAGTCAGGAATGTACCGAAGTTTAAATAATTATAATTATAGGGCCAGGGAAACCATCAAGGAATTAAAAACGTTTTCAACATTGTGCATTATCATAATACAAATATTACTTCAACCATATACTTAAATTTACAATATTTTTAAGGTCTCACCTGTTTCATCTACACACTGAAAGTCTACCCCTAAACATTTTACAGGAATTTCTCCTCTGTAGACTGCCATTGTAGGATCTGTGTTTAAAACTGTTCCAATTATTTCTGTTGAACCTAGGTTTAAAAGTATGACAGATGTTGTTAGAATCCAATTAATCTATGATTTGGTGATTTTGTAAATCGGGATTCTGCATTTTGATATCCATAAGTAAACAGTGCATTCTCATCAGAATTTAAATAACTAAATAAATCACCATATTTAAGACCATAAAGGAATATTAGCAGCAAGTTCATAAAACAATTCAAAGCATATTTGAAAACATTTGATCTGTTTAGTATTTTGAGAGGTTTATAATTTTTGTTTTGTCATTCCTTGAGTGAAAATTATACGAAAATCACTGATTAGAGTGAAAATATAAGTCAAAACGTAAAGTTGATATAGCTCAAGACCTCTAAACTCAAAAATAAAATTTAGGTTCCCGTGAGCTCGCTTTTGACATACTTCGATTGTTTCTCAAATTGAGTTCGTTAAACTGGTTTCACTAGTATGTGAGATTATTTGCATTGTATTATTATTATCATCCATTTTTCTTTAAACATGATTCAATTTTTATCACAAGAAATCCGCGTGGCACACTTCACAATACATTTTAAATCTCACAGTTCTTAACGTTTAGTAAATATTGTAAAATTTTGAAATAATTTCTTACCATATATGGAAGAAAATAAAATATCGCTTTTTACTTTTCGATACATGAAGTCATAGCTCTGTGGCTTGACCACACTTCCTCCAGCTATACAACTTTTTAAAGATTTCAAATGGTTTTTTTCCGCTGAAACAACGAAACAATAATTATTACATTTGCATAAAAGTTCAATACATTGAAACATCTTTTAAATAAAACTCTTTATTAATAAAAATTAGGTTAAATTATATTCAAAAGCAATTTAAATCTATACATATAAAGCAGAGTTGATCTGTGTTCTCTATACAAATCTACACCGTTTGACCAATCTACACCAAATTTGGTACACTTATTCTTTGGAACTCTGCGGGTAACGTAGGCTACATATTAACCCCCGTTCTATTTTTCTTGGGTGTGCAGAGGGGTGCAACGTCCCGTAACCCGGGACAGAGCACTTGCTAGGAGGCGCTTTCTCCCGGTCTGGCTGTGCAGATGACGTCAGAGTTAAGATCTACAGGAGTCGCCTCTCAAGATGATCTTGGAGGTTGTTTTAGAATCTTAGAGTATGGTACAATCGCAGATGAGTGCGATTGCGATGAAAATCTCTCAGTATCATATCGTTTATGTATCCCGTCTGTAAATTCTTGAACTGTAGCTTTATTATTGGAATGTAAATTTTTATGATTATTTTCATATAAAGTGGTCTATTTTTATCATCGATATGGTACAGGGGACTAAAGACAATTTGAAATCCTCAGGAATAACATTGCGCATTTATACGATCAATGTCCGACCAATTCACACTAAATTTGGAACAGTCATCCTGTAGAATTTTGCGGGATACATAGGCTATATATTAACCCCGTTCGATTCGTCCTGCGTCTACAGGGGGGCTAAAAACAATTCGAAATCTCCATAGGAATAATATTGAGTATATTACATGAATTGTAAACAATTCTACCCGAGCAACGAAGGGTAATTCAGCTAGTAGACCAATATAATAAACAATGATGGTTTTGCAACATCTTTTTGAAATGTGAGTGTAAATCAGCAATTATCCGCTGGCCCTATAAGCTTTTTAAATAAAAAATATTCAACTTTAAATAGCACCATTTTTCAATATAATGATCAAGAACCATCAGAGGATGGTGAATAAGCCGACCTGAGGGACAACTGAGACAAGAGAGGATGTGCTGGGGCGAACCCTGAGCTGAATTACATCTAGAGCACACAGGGGGAAATGTTTCAACTCAATTCTATCATCATTGGTTTCGTGTCCACTGCGAAGCCTGAGGAGAATAGTTTGGTCTTTTCTACTGTCCATTTTAGGTAGGAAGGCACCGGGCGGACAACAGGCATACCAGGAATAAGTCGGAGTTCTCCCCGAATACTGTTCGTACTCACAATAGTTTTGGAAGTGAAGTCTGATATGGTAAAGATTTAGATTTCCCTCCTTTACACTTCAAGTGGTTTCGACAAGAAATCTTGTTCAAGATCTGACCAATTTTGCTAACGACTAGATATCTCGCCATCAAGATATTGCCGATTTTTTATGACGAGAGTTGGATCTAATCAGTTTTCTTGTAAGGACGAGATATCTTATCCATCAAGATCTGGTCAGTTTTCTTCTAATGACGAGATATCTCGTCTATCAAGATCTAGTCAGTTTTGCTAATGAAGAGATGCCTCGTCGAAACAACCACTTGGAGGGTTGACCAATGGGTAGGAGGTTTCGTACCATTGTAGACCAATATGTGAAAGGATTCATTGCAGATGTATGCAGAACCATGTTATGTACACTGTGAATCGCTGTTTGCGTCAGTTGTGGTATCGTTCGGTCATCCGACTTCTCAATGCAAAACGCTTGTGCTGCCATTTTAGAGCTTTGAAATCCATCTGTAGACACTCCGTAGCAACAAAACATTGCTCCTGAACTACGCTGAAAGTCTTCGATGGATTTCGATCCCTCAAATACATTCTGACCACAAAAAACGGAGAACTGAATGCTATTCTGAATCGTCACAAGGAAAGCTGAGCTGCTATAGTTAACGTTACGGCGACAGCGTAACAGAATGAGGAACATCAAACCTGGAAAGTAATTATAAGAAACCTCCCCAAGCGATGAGTACGAAAACAGCAATATTTTCAACAGAGACACAAGCACAACTGCTTAGTAGATAATTATTGAATCACTCGAAAAATATTAAAATCACAAAGATAATCATTCCGTTATTCGTTTCAAAACATACACTAAAAAGCATTTTTACATGGAAGGCAATCCCGTTTCTCCAACTCATCCAGTACACTGGAAGCAAGGAACAAGTGCGTGCAGCCGAATTCGTCGATCAAATCCCATAAATATGTGGGGCTGAGGAAATAAGGTACCCCCTCGAAGAGTAAGAGTGAAGTTCCGCAGAAACTTAGAGACACCGTCATGTTCCATGAAACCCAGCCAACCTAAAGAAGTGCGGGAAATTTTGAATCAGAAGCAAAGGTTATTCTGAAGAATGTTAAACAGTTAAAAAGTGATACATAATGCATGCTGCTTTGGCTATCTTTTAGCAGTTATATTTCAAAACTTTCAAATAAGATTATCCATTTCATGTCCTTTCTTCCGTTTCCTGTTCTGTTACCATGGTAACACACACTGTCCAAACTCTGAATTCACATTTATTCTGTTTTGTGTTTGTATTCCACCTTTACTCTCAAGAAATGAATTACCAGCCTTAACTGAAGGAGGAAATAAGTTCGGTTAATAGATCGTGCAAACGGTATCATGGTTGCAGAGTAGGATAGGTGAGAGATCACGCATGATTTTAATTCGGCTATTTTTAAAGTAATGGGTTATAGTATAATGATATTTTTCAAATAGAAAAGGCGATTAAATTAAGTACATAAGTTATGCGTATCATTTTTAAGGATTTTTATGTGTACAAAAATACAATTTAATTCTATGCGAGCCATCGACCAAGACACTTCCAATTAAATTCACAGACATCAACACTTCCAAAAAAATGTGTGTGCATGTTTTCCTACTGTAATCTGTCAAATCTGCTTCTAATCTGTCAAACAAATAATTCCATCTTTCTAAGAGAAATTTTCTTCCTGTAGTATTGGGGAATATATGAAAAGTGGGAAAATGATATAGCACACAATTTCATTTTTAATTGGCTTCATAAGGGATCTAAAATAACAACTTTCACCGAAATATTCTTCAACACCCAGAAGAGGTATAAATCTTCAAAATTATACTTCAACAAAGCAAATTATTACTTATAAGCATAATTTTGTATTTGTCTGCTGATAATTTTATTTGTCTTTTGGGGTCATTCTCAAAACGATCCCCTCCGAATTTTTTAAAACTATGTGATTTTGTTGCCCAGCCACATAAGAAATTCTGAAAGATTTTAGCTTTCTACTTGTGCAATAGGTTTTTTTATTTATATTAATTTTATAAATGAAAAATTGGGTAATTTTTCGTAGTTTTAAAATCACTAAATCACAAGTGTCTTTCTGGATATAATTATTATATCTGTCTAAATTAGAGTTTATTTTATATATTAAATATACAACCTCTCTCTATTACGTTTTATGACTTTCCGTGTAACATTCCTAGTTTCAAGGTTTTGACCTATGACCTTGAATTACAAAAAGCGTACTTTTGATTCTTTCTTAAAATAATGTTACATGTTAAGAAAGTTGTGTTACCGGAGACATGCAGAACCATAAACTGTCTCTGTCGGAATCAAGCTGCAACCAAAAATCTTTGGCAGATGGCATCAAAGCCTGAGAATAAAAAGTAACATCAGTAAAGTAAGCAAAAAAGTAACATCAGTAACATCAGTAAAAAGTAACATCATCTGTTACACTTAAATCAATAGATAAAACCATTAAATAAATATGTATCTAATATACAGCAGTAATATGATAAGCTCTTATCAATAAGCAAAATACATCATTATCAGACAGAAGAAAAAAATCAACTTTCAGGATGCTAAATTTGATCACGCGGGCTTATTCAACAAATGCACGATGTAATTAAAAAGTATACGCTCTGGATTTTTTTAGGTATAAAGACTTGCTTACTGGGAAACGGGAAGACTGGGTGGCATTCTTGGAAATTTTCTCCCTGTAGGTTTACCCTAGGCATGAAGGCCAATCTATATTCCAAGCTAAGAATATATTAACAAGCAACAACTGATTATATAAGCTAGACTTTAGCCTTTATGGAACCTCACAAATATGAAACTGCAATTTTCTCCCTTAGTCATGGAATCCATGCTCTTTTGAACTTGGTCTAAGATATATCTTGACCAGAGGGATTAATAACATTTTTTTCAGAGCATATTTGAATTTCAGCTATAAATTAAGAAAACACGATTTGCGAAGTTTAACGCATCATTGACAAAAGCGAAAAGTATTTTGAAAATGTATCAAAGTTTAGAGTCGAAATGTTATAGGAATATGTACATGGCATATTCAAATTACAAAAAACGTCTGAAACGTGAAATAAGTTGTATGATTGTAAAATAAAACTTACCCCACACCCGTGGACGATTGCTTTTGGTAACCCTGTAGTTCCAGATGTGAAGTTAACGTATACTGGATGTGAGAAAGACACCTGTTCAAACGTCATTGTTGGAATTGTACCATCTTCACTGCGGCCTGATTCCAAAAACTCTTCCAAGAAGCAACTTAAAAAGGTAACATTTGGATGTTTTCATATTTTAAATACTGTCTTTGGAAGATAGCAATTTCGTTTCCAACTTTTGTAAAGTTTTAATCGCATGAAACTCATTTTTATTTCATTGTATACAATGTAATGTTTATTTAGCCTACGTATTTATGTCAAATTAAATTCGTATGTATCAAATGTCAAATTAAATTCGGTCAAGTATCAATAATAGAGATGATTTTAGTAGTGTTTCATAAAACCCATCCTCTTCACACTGAGTCGTTATTACGAGTCAGGATGTTTGGACGCAAATGTACGAATTTCTTAACGAATATTATAACTTTCTTGAAATCTTCACCTTGGTGTATTTAAAATTACTTTAAAATGTAGTAATCTTATTGCTTTCAAAACAAAGCAATTTACATCTATGCCATCAAACACCTAGTAGCTTCTCGGAAAATAAATCGATCATCTCGAAAAGGGAATAAATTCGAATTTTTAGAGAATTAATACTATAGTTTTACCAAACTCACTACTCCTGAGCGAAAGGAATCGATTTGAGTTGTGGAGAAAATGAGCCTCAGTCTCTCACAAATTATGAATCTTGGTTTAACGAACGAAGAATCACCAACAAAATTCAATATACGAAAAATAACATTCCAAAATTTCAACATTTTCTACTTTTCAAACGACAATTCAAATTAAATTTCCATGATCGGTTATTGCAAACTGGATTCATTGCTCTTGAAGTGTAGTGCGATGCGAGGGATCAATTCCAATTTATAGATTCAACTCCAGTGTTACTACGTTATAAATTTATACCAGCCTTGAAATTTGCACGACTCAAAATTTGCAAAAGGAGGGGCGGATGAAAAACCATCAGAGTATGTCTCCAACTTGAAATAAACATATCCAGTAACACATTTTCCAATACTACACGGCTGGCCATCGAAAATGCAACACGTGAAGGAAGCATCCAAATTCCGTTGAAGTTTGAACGATACGTGAGATCATGGAAGGATATGCAAATAATAAGCACTTCAGTGTATATGCGAATCATTTGCGCCAGTAACACCCTTCTGTAAACAGTATAAAAAGGGAGAACAGAGAATCGGTTTTAAGTATTGGATTTGTTTTTCTCATTGTTCCTGTGTATAGCAATGTCAATCATGCAGCGTCGAAAAATACTGTAGTCATGCGAGCACATTTCTTAGTTTGACAGACGAAGAATTGTGGGTTTCCGAGATTGCGGATTGTCCTTCCGAATAATCTGTGTTCGAGATGGATGAAATCAAGGTATAATGATGTTAGTACGGAATCGGTGAATGCAGGAGGGACAAACTGGCCTACGTGAATGGTTGCAGCAGCCTCGTCACACCACCGAATAAGAGGACAGACATCTTGTGCGCATGGCTGTTACGCATCGTACTGCAACATTAAAAACCCTAATTTTTCAAGGTGCTCATTTTTGCAACTACCTTTGACTCTACACCGTGAGCGTCTGTAACGGTGTGTAGAACGCCACACATGGAGAAATTAGGCCATGACACAGTCTTTTCAGATAAATCTCGATTCTGTCTCGAGCACGATGGTCAGACTAACTGCATGACTCTTGCATTATGCATCGCCATATTGCTCCGTCACCTGGCGTTACGGTATGGGTAACGTTCATTCAGATAGAGGGGGAGGGAATTTCGAATTTCAGTTTGCAATGGGGGAGTTGCCTCTTACTTTCAAAGTTATATTTTTATTAATTATGCAAGACTCGAGTTCTTCATTTCAAACGCTTGTTAAAATCGGGGTGAACTACTAAATCAGTTTTGCCAATTATTTAGTTTAATGTTATTTTTAGAACAATTAGGGAAACTGATTTTTGGAAAACCGGGATTTGAATAATTGGGGTAAATTGCACTAGCTCGCAGCACATAGTACTAGTTCACTGTCACAATTTAGCGATGGCTGGCTACAGCGATCAACAACTTCACCAACAGCATTCTACCAAATTGTCCAAAAGTACGGCAATGTTCTTCCCCATATACCGGTAAGTTCGGATGCTATTAGCAATACAATTACTGGTTTATCTACTCACCAGTTAATAAACCCCTCTATCCCCGTGGAAACTTACACCTCGTTGGAAGCTTCTATAATAAATTAAAATATACAATTACCGCTTCTGAGGAATTGCAATGTTACATTAGATTGTACGAAGAAAATGTGATTCAATGTTTGGTTTATATATCTACGTATAGCATCGTACCTTATGTGTTAGGAAGTTTAGATCTAAATGTAACAGAAATAATGCCCCAATAACGCTTATCGACTCGAAGTCCCTCAGAATTAGATTTTTGTAAGACTTAAGGTACTTATAAATACAGAATATACCATATACATTTACCTTCCCCTTATTCCACTGATGTCTTTTAATTTTGATTCTGGCTTTGAGGGGACTATTATGACTTTTTCAACGGAAGATAGAGCTAAAACAGTAAGAAAATTGTATTTTTAAAACAATTGAAGGAATTTGAAAATCGTAATTTTATATAGTATATTATAATAATTTTTTAAATCATTTTTTTATCACTGAAAAGCAAACGGAAATGTGGGATTCATTTATTACACCACATGCAGCTTGTGCTTAAAAATCAAAATACCCTAAGACAATAGAATGAAGCAGCATGTGCGATGTACATGAAGAGAAATAAATGTTTGTAGTATGTCTCGTAACCCAGACGGCCGAAGTGCCGTTTGGTAAATATCTCATTGTGGCGCTGCGTAGTCTGACTGCGTTGCGTCACTGCTGACATATCTCCCTGGTGGGAAAAAAACCCGAGAACTTCCTGTATATATATGTGTGTGTAATTCTTGTTATGTCATGTCAATAAAAAACGTTAAATATTTTAATACGTTGAGATTATTATTCTATAATCCACTTCTGTCACCACCAAAATGGTGACCCGGACGTGATTTACCGCCAGAAGCTGCCTCTGTTGTACGCGAATTCATTCTTAAACCTTCGGCTATAACGCCCTATGAAGATTTGAAAACTGACTTAATAAAACGCACAGGTGATTCTTCCCAAGCGGAAATCGGAAAATTATTGTCAGGCGAACAGCTTGGTGATCGTAAGCCCAGCGAGCTTTTAAGAACCATGCAGCGCAGAGCCGAATCTCACAATGTATCTAATGAATTAATGTTAGAATTATTTCTTTCTCATTTACCATCATCCATTCAAAGTATTTTGGCTTCTATTTCACCTTTATCATTTGAAAAAGCCGCAGAAGTCGCTGACAGAATTCTCGAATATAATCCAGCTGCCGTAAATTCAGTTTCGGTACCTTCAAATTCTAACTCGGAAATTTTATGTGAAATTCACAAACTGAGTGATCGAATTAAGAAATTAGAATTACGCAGATCCCGTAGCCCTTTTCGCCGGCGATCTTTTGATCGAAGCCGTAGTAATTCTCGAAATTCTAATAAACAGTGTTGGTATCATACAAAATTTGGCATTAGTGCAAGGAAATGTTCCGCATCTTGTTCGTTCTCAAAAAACGCGGACAGCGAGGTGTAGTGTCGACAACCACCTTGCACAAAACCTCTCGTCGCCTATTTTTAAAGGACAGGAAAACAAATATACAATATTTGTGTGATACCGGTTCAGATATTAGTATTATCCCTGCGTCATTTTCCCACAAGAAAAAGAAATCGCTTATGACCTTATCTGCCGCCAATTCCTCACAAATAAATGTCTACGGAGAAAAGCTTTTAATGCTTGATTTTAACCTCCGAAAGATTTTTCGATTTCCCTTTTTGATTGGCGACGTGAGTACGCCCATTATAGGCGCAGATTTCCTTTACCATTTTCACCTCATGCCTGACCTTCGAAATAAAAGACTAGTGGACACTGTCACGAATTTGACTACCCCTGGAAAATTGCAGTCAACATCAATACACACGATAAAAACTGTTTCGGGGAATAGCATTTATCACGAACTGCTTCTTAAATACCCTGACATCACCAAGCCTCCCCGTGCTGATCAACCGATTAAACATTCTGTGTTTCACTACATAGAAACAACTGGACCTCCCGTTCACGCCAAGCCCAGGAGATTAGCTCCGGATCGATTAAAAAGTGCTAAAGCCGAATTCCAACAAATGCTCGATCTGGGTCATTTACGACCATCGAAAAGTAACTACGCCTCACCTCTCCATATGGTTCCTAAAAAGGACTCTCCAGACTGGAGGCCAGTTGGTGACTACCGAGCTTTAAATTCACGAACTATACCAGATAAATATTCAGTGCCTAATATTCAAGACTTCAGCTCTGAACTACATGGTGCCAAAATCTTTTCGCACTTAGATCTTATTAAGGCGTACCATCAGATACCTATACATCCTGACGACGTGCACAAAAGCGCCATCATCACACCTTTCGGACTCTTTGAAAGCACACGAATGCAATTCGGCCTCTGTAATGCCTCTTCCACCTTTCAAAGATTCATCGACAATGTACTACGAGGTTTACCTTTCGCTTATGCTTTCCTTGACGACATCCTTGTCGCTTCCAAGTCTGAAGCAGAGCACCTTCAACACCTCCAAGCCTTATTTGAAAGATTACACTCCTATGGTCTCAGCTTGAACACTTCCAAATGTACTTTCGGTGTTTCAACTATTGATTTTTTGGGACATCGTGTTTCCGAAAAAGGTATTGAACCACTGCCCTATCGTATTCAAGCCATCAAGGAGTACCCTGTTCCCACTACTTTGACTCAACTGCGGCGATTCCTTGGTATGTTCAATTTTTACCGTCGATTCGTTCCAAGAGCAGCTCACATCCTTGCTCCTCTAGTAAAATTTTTAGAGGGTCGACGCAACACCAAGAAGTCCAAACGACCATCTAAAAATCCTCCAGATCCTCTCAGTTGGACTTCAGATGCAGATAAAGCTTTCATCGAGGCAAAGGAAGCCCTGGCAAAAGCTACTTTATTGCACCACCCTATTCCAAATGCTCCTCTCAGTCTTTGGACAGATGCCTCGAATGTCGGTGTTGGTGCAGCTCTCATGCAATATGACACTCAGTGGAAGCCTATTGCCTTTCTTTCAATGAAACTCACGCCCAGTCAACGAAATTGGTCTGCCTATGATCGCGAGCTCCTGGCTATTTACACTGGCATAAAACGATTCCGTTACATGCTTGAAGGTAGGCAATTTGCTGTCTACACTGATCAAAAGCCTCTGATCTACGCCTTTCATCAACAGCCAGAGAAATGCTCACCCAGGCAATTAAGACACCTTGATTTCAAATCGCAGTTTTCAACAGATATTCGTCATGTTAAGGGTATTGATAATATTGTTGCTGACACCCTTTCTCGAGTTGACAACGCTGCCATTTCTCAACCAGCTTCTATCGACTACAAACAACTAGCAGATCTGCAATCCCAAGACGAAGAATTACAACTCTTGCAATCTGATTCATCGTTGAAGTTGGAAAAGATCTATTTTCCTCTTAAAAACATCAACTTATACTGCGACACATCTCAACAATATCCAAGACCTTTTATTCCTGAATCTTTTCGACATCTGGTTTTTCAAACCGTTCATCAGTTATCTCACCCCGGTATTTCCGCATCCACTAAACTGATTTGTTCACGTTTTGTATGGCCCAAGATGAGACAGTTTATCAAGAATGCTGTAAGAAGTTGTGACAAATGTCAGCGTTGCAAAATTTTTCATCACACGAAATCTCCACTTGGAACTTTTACCCTTCCAGATGCAAGATTTGCACATATTCACTTGGATTTCATTGGCCCTCTTCCATCGTCTGACGGACATCGATATTGTATGACCATCATCGATCGATTCACTCGATGGCCTGAAGTCTTACCAACATCCGATATGACAGCTAATACAACAGCTAAGGCACTTGTTTATGGTTGGATTTCCCGATTTGGTTGCCCAGTTACAATCACTACCGATCAAGGTCGGAACTTTGAATCTTCACTTCTACGAGAACTCACAGATATGCTAGGAATCACTCGAATTCGGACAACTGCATACCACCCAATGTCGAATGACATGATTGAGCGATTTCATCGCTGTTTTAAATCCGCCATTGAAACACATGATAACACGAAGTGGACAGACACATTGCCCATAGTGCTTTTAGGATTACGTTGTGCTATCAAAAATGACCCCCAAGCATGTAGTGCCCAGCTTGTTTACGGCACAACACTTCGACTACCATCTGATCTTCTCTCTACCGATGTTTTCACAGCTCCACCTGATGTAACATATGTGTCGCAATTGTGCGAAGCTATGAGGAAACTATCTCCTCTCAATCCTCAAAATCATGGAAATTACAGTGTTTATGTGCATCCATCCTTGCAATCGTGTACACATGTATTTCTACGAGTTGACAGTCTCCGTCCAGCATTAACTGCTCCCTATACTGGACCCCATCTTGTGCTTGACAGAAACAACAAACAATTTGTGATTAAAGTTAACAACAAAACAATTACAGTGTCTATCGATAGGTTAAAACCAGCCTTTCAGTTTTCCGATTATGTAATTTCACCAAATTTGCCTGCATTGTCTCATACTACTGATGTAACTACAGGTAAACGACACTCAAATGCATCGGTCCCAAGCAAAGAGACTGATCGAGAAAAAGTAATTACTACAAAGTCAGGTCGTAGAGTACATTTTCCTAAACGTTTTGAAACAGTATTTCGTTAAATGTCAAATTATTTTTAATACTTTATATTCGCATTCTATAATTTGTTAAATGCATATCTATGTTTATAAATTTGTACTTGTACTCAGTATTTCAATGTATCGTTCCTCCGTCACTGGGGGGATACTATGTAGTATGTCTCGTAACCCAGACGGCCGAAGTGCCGTTTGGTAAATATCTCATTGTGGCGCTGCGTAGTCTGACTGCGTTGCGTCACTGCTGACATATCTCCCTGGTGGGAAAAAAACCCGAGAACTTCCTGTATATATATGTGAGTGTAATTCTTGTTATGTCATGTCAATAAAAAACGTTAAATATTTTAACACGTTGAGATTATTATTCTATAATCCACTTCTGTCACCACCAAATGTTTATAAATCTAGAGCACTCTATTATTGTAGAATTACATCAGAAAGGTCGTAAATTAGTATTAGTTGTTGGTCGTAAATAGTTATTAGTTGTAAAACCACCTCTACCGATAATATGTTGATATACAGCATGGCATGGAGTCCTTATGGATGGAGATCGAATAATTATACTATCCTGACGCTAATTAAGCCGCAATCTGCAGCTCTGCTCCAGATCCCTTATATTCAGGGAATAGTACAATTGACTGCCCAGAAAATCCCAAACACACTCAATTGGAGGTCAATAGGGGTCTCACTGGCCAAGGAAAAGTTTCAATACTACGTGTATGCTCTGCGTTGACTTATCGTGCTGTTAGCCTCTTGAAAACATAACATGAGAAGCAAAACAAGTTGCAGGATATGCTGGACGTATCACTATGCTGTGAAATTGCCTTTTACCTCTACATGAAGGGTGCCCTCAGGTGCACGTCTTCTTTTGGTGTGTACGGGCATCACAACCTCCCTTTTGTTTTACCCTTGCCTACCCTTTTGATTTTTGAATTTTTTTCTTCCCTTGTTGTAAGTCTTGTGTCTGGCGCAGCTTGGTCAAATGTGGCCCTTGCGACATGAAACTCAAAACCAACCAACCTACAAGAGCGGACCAGCTGTCATGAGTTGCAACCCCACACGATTGTACTAGGAGTTTCAGCAGATGTACCGCTAGACACTAAACTGAGAATAGTAGCACTGACCTTGTCTCCACCACAATCGGATGCGGTGATCGTTTACCCCTAGGCAGTGGCCTTATTCGCCACTGAACATGATACATGATACGCTGCCATTCCATAACTCTCGGGCGCGGCACAGCTCGAACTGCAACTAATGATGTTCGGAAGCCATTCTTAGTTGACTGCACACCACTGAAACTCCTAATATAATGGAGTTGGAAACCATAAATTATAACAGCCGATCCCTTCTAGTACGAGGTAGTTTGACAGCAGAGCGATATATCCAGAAGATCCTACAACATGCTTTGCCTTTCATGTAACGTATCCAAGAGGTTATTTAACAACACTATAAGTCTACACACTGCTCACCTCTCACTAGAATGCATTGACGACGTTGAAACCCCTATTTGTTTAGAGAAGCTCGTATATATCTCCATTTTGCATGTCTGGGATATGATGGGCAGTCAATTGCACAACCTTTGAATATAAGAAATCAGGAGTTATATCTGCAGAATGCTTGGCATAATTTGGTACAGGATAACATAAAGATTCAATCTGATTCCATACCAAGCAGTGTATAGGTATACATCGCCACCACAGCGACTTTACAGTTTTATAATTTATGTTCTCATGAAATCTACAAGAAAGCGTCCTCTAGATTTGAAATGGTGATCATTTCCTTATCTCTCCATGTACACCACACATGCTAAGCTTCATTCCCATCAAACTCTGGCTTTCAGGGTGTTTCGATTCGTTTGACTCAAAGTGTACATAGTAAAGGTATTTTCAGACTATCACTTTCCTCTGAAAAAATTCTCAAATCTACCAGGAGGGCATACAAACATCCTTCGGGTTAAAATGTATTATTGTAATGGTTATCAAGAAAAGTTATGAAAGGAATAACGTACACACCAACATTCCATTTTAAGAAGAAAAAACAGATATTTTAATTTTATACCGTACATATATTTATTTTTTGTAAAATAATAGTAAAATTCCAGTACCAATGTTAACGCAAACATACAAATAGATTAATGACCTTTATCTAAACAAAATGGCAGCTTATGGTATTCTTAAAAAATGAAATAATTGTTATTCTTTCGAATGCATCTCTTACCATTTACAATTTCTTTCACGTTATGCAGCATATCTACTTCTTCATTGTTGTTCTTGAACCTATCTACAGTTAAGAGGATTTTTGGTTTTACTAGTTTGAATCTGCTAAGAACGGCCTATAAAGCAAAAATAAATTATGCTGAGTAGATCAAATTTCCATTATTTATACAAATAGGATATTATACTTTCTCAAAACCAAAACAGTGAAACAAAAATTCCTATCCTATCTTTATTTTCAATTTATACTAAATAGACCGAAATAAGGTCTTGACCCTCCAAGTGGTTTCGACGAGATATCTCGTCTATCAAGATCTGGTCAGTTTTGATAAAGACAAGGTACCTCATTAAGATACTGCCGATTTTTTTCATGATGACGAGATCAAGATTTGATCAGTTTTTTCCTAAAGACGAAATATTTCGTCCATCTATATCTGGTCAGGTTTGCTAATGACGAGGTACGTCGTCAATACAACCACCAGGAGGTTAAAGGATCAATATTATTTCGGTTATGAGAAGTTACAATAATAGGACATTATCCGTTATGTCTTCAGCTAAAATTTCGTTATAACCTTAAAACAGCCATTCAAAATTTAATATGGAAAATAAAGAAGCTTCAATTTGAAGTGTTTAAGCTTTCATTTGTATTTTATTCCTGTTGTATGTGAATAAATTAACTTCTGCATTTTTTTCAAAAATTAAGGATCAGAGTGAAACATTCTCCATTGAATTTTTGTTTCATTTATCTTTTAAACATTGGTGGGTTTCTCTTAAATTTTCTGTTTGTCCTCTTGATGATTTTTACTTAATAGATAGAGATTCCATGGCTCTATATACAAGACTGCATACTTTTCGAAAAGTATATTTCTAATTTATATATTCTGTTACCATATACATCATATTTTGTGAGTCAATTAAAATATCTTGAAAGATATTCATTTCTAACTAAATCACAAAACACTAATAGTTTCGAGCTTTCAAAATAGCATAATCAAAACTGTAACATTATAATCCGTAAAAATAAATTTCAGTGTGAAATCTAGATTACATTGCCCTTTGATTTTTAACAATTATTCTAAACAACACAAATATGATTTTTTTACAATACACTTTTAATAAATAGATAATATAAAGCATGTTATTGAATTTTTAAGTATTTACCTGAGTTCCCAGAAGTGGCAAGGTTCCCGTCCAAATAGCACCGACACTAACTGTAGCGTTCATAGCAAACACTGGCTCAACACGATTAGAAATGTAGCCTACAAAAATATATACTCAATCAAATCCATGAGAGAAAGTGATTTTTGCATAAAATTGTTGAAGACAACATTAATATAAGTTATTATTTTAGCGAAAATAAAGTACAGGTAACCCCCGTATAACACGGCACTTCTATAGCACGGATTGTGTCGTATTAGGGATTCAATCACCCTACAGATGGCGCTAAAAAGCACCGTCAGAGTGTGTTACGATCGAACAAGCAGATATTCGGATGATATGGTCATGGAGTGGTCGTGTAGGACGCTCCTTGGTAAATTGTAAATATTTTGTTATATAATAAATGTTTGTGCTGTCTGCATTGCCTGAGATTTGCTGATAACCCATTAAATAGAACCAGATACGACATTGGCGCAGTCGACAGGATTTTAATGAGGAAATATGCTTTCGTTTTCATGGTGAGTCCTGCTCCTCGTTGTGAACTTTTATATTTGTTTCCTGCTAAATACTACTTTTGAAGAACATTGAAGAATGGTGTAAAGATTTTTGTTGAAATGCTTCAAAGTGAATTTTGAATTTGATTTTCGGAACTTTATTGTGGAACTTTCGTTTTAAATCGAACAGTTTTGTTTCGTGGTCCCATTATGGCGTTCTTGGCGAAAGCAAGAAAGGAAGTTCTAAAGACTGTTGCTACCGAAATGGGGATATTGAATACCGAAAACATGGTTGTAATTGAGCTAAAGAAAGTTATAACCGAAAATAAAAACTATGATGAACCGTTCGTGAAGGAACTCTTAAATACTATTATAGAAGAAAGAAGGAGAAAAGAAGAAGTTGAAGAAAGACGAAGGAAAGAAGAAGTTGAAGAAAGACGAAGGAATGAAGAATTAGAAGTTGAAGAAAGACGAAGGAAAGAAGAATTAGAAGTTGAAGAAAGACGAAGGAAAGAAGAATTAGAAGTTGAAGAAAGACGAAGGAAAGAAGAAATGGAATTCGAGTTGCAGAAGATGCGTCTAGAAAACGAAAGATTGAAGAATGGGTCTGAAATTCAACAAACTGATGTAAACATGAAGCCGAAGTTTGACTTGCAAAGTATTTTACAGAAGTTTGATCCCAAAACTAATGATATAAGCCTCTACTTAGTTCTCTTCGAGCGTCAAGTGAAACGAACGGAAATCAAGAAAGAAAATTGGGTGTCATACCTAATAGGATTCCTACCCTATGACGTTGCGCAAATAATTGCCAGAGAAAACGAAGAAGTGACGGATGATTATGAAAAAGTGAAAGAACTCTTACTAAAAAGATATAAACTTACTCCTGAAAGGTTCCACCAATTGTTTACGAAACACTACAAGAAACCCGAAATTACGTGGTGTGACTTCGCCTATGAACTTAAAAATTATTATCAAGAATGGATAAGAGGACTGGATGTAAAGACTTTTGAAGAACTGTCTGATTTAATTATTACTGATCAGATTAAGCGTAAAGTGCCATCGGAAATCCGTGATCATTTCATCGACGAATGGTCTCGATTCAAAATACCAGAAGAAATTGCAAATAAACTAGATGATTACGAAAACGTTCGAAATTGCGTAAACAAAAAAGTGAAGGAAACATTTTGGAAGGAGAATCAAACGAATACGTTCAACCATCAGAATTTTAATTACAACAGAGAAGAAACGAAAAATTCCATAGACCGGAAATATGCACCCCCTCACATCAGAGAACATCGATTCAAGACGAGAGAAGATTACCAAAGCACTAGAAATACAACTTCAAGGGAATGCTACATATGTGGTTTATCGCACTTCGCAAGAGATTGTCCTAAAAGATACAGCAGATCAACAAATATTAGCAAGAAAGAAAAGAAACCAGAAGATGAAATATTAACTGCTGAAATACGATCGGAGCATCTGGTGAAAGAAAAAATAAATGTTCCTATGAACTCTCTTCAATATGTAAACATTCTCGTAGATAATCGAGAACTGAAAAGCCTGATCGATTCTGGAGCTCAAATCCCAGTTTTCAATTCAAATTTTATTTCCGAATCAAAAACTGAAAAGGGAAAAATAATTTTAACTAGTGCTTTCGGAGAAAAAATTGAAGCTGGATTAGCAAAATTCCAAGTTTCATTAAAAAACGAAGATGAAAATAGACTTTGCCGCCCGATTGAAATACTTGCAGCAGTAACGGACAAAGCTCATGGTCAGTGCATTATACCCCCAAATATTTATGAATTACTAAAATGCTCAACAGAAGATGGAAAAGAAACATGTATTCCTAAATGTAACAGATTGGATTGTGTTTTTCCAGTGAAAGAAAAGGATTATTTAGTCTGCGCTGAAACCGGAAATGATGAATCAGAACAAGAATCACCAGAAAGCGGAATACTATCGTGCAAAAGTGAAAGCTTTCGACTTCGTGAAGAACAAAACAGTTGTGATACGTTAAAAGAAATAAGAAAAAATTTATCACTTCGAAAGGGAAACTTCTTTTTTATCGATGGATTAATATTCCACAAAGATAAAATATTAGGAGAGACCGTTCAGCAACTGGTTTTACCGCAAAAGAGAAGAGCTCAAGTTTTAAAATTAGCTCATGAATCTGTTTTTGGAAGTCACATGGGAATGAAAAAGACGAATGAAAGAATACGATATAGTTTTTATTGGCCTCACATGACTAGTGAAATCGCCGAATTTTGTAAAACATGTAAAGAATGCCAACTCCGAAGCCCAGAGAAAATGATTGATAAAATTCCCATTACTCCTGTTCTCAGACCGGAATTACCATTTGAATGTGTTAATGTGGACATTATAGGCCCTATTGAGCCTCCCTCAGCTCGTCGTCATAAATATGTGTTATGTTTAGTTGATCAACATTCTCGCTGGCCGGAAGCAATTCCTTTGCGTTCCTTAACTGCTAAGGCGACATGTGACGCACTGTTGGAAATTTTCATGAGAACTGGAATACCAAATACTATAGCAAGTGATCAAGGTACGAACTTTATATCGAAACTTACTCAAGAATTCATGAATCGCTTAGGATCCTCTCCTAGATTTTCAGTACCAGGATATGCAGCCAGTAATGGACTTGTAGAAAGATATAATCAAGTTCTTAAAAATGCACTTCATCATGTTATCCGAACAGATCCTAGTAATTGGGATAAATACATTCCGTTTCTGTTATTTGCTTATAGAGAAGTTCCTAACTGTACTACCGGAGTATCTCCATTCAAGTTGATGTATGGCCGAGAAGCAAGAGGTCCTCTGAGTGTGTTGAAATCTAGCTGGTGTGGAGAAATTCCTATACCTTTGAATATGGACAAATCAGTCGTAGATTATCTCCAGGAACTCAAAATAAATCTCGAACGAGCAACCGACCAAGCCTTACTTATCGCATCGGGAAAACAACAAGCCTACACGGATTATTTTAATCGCCGCACAAGATCCAAAGAATTTAAATTAGGAGAGCAGGTTTACTTACTAATTCCAGATTCTTCCAACAAGTTATATGCACGATGGACCGGACCTGGGGAGATAGTCGAGCATCCATCGCCACATTCTTACAAAGTGAAACTTCCTGAAGGAAAAGTACGACACTGCCATGTAAATAAGATAAGGAGATATTACCCAAGAATGAATGCAGTTGGTATTGTTTTTGAAGATGATGAAGAATTTGGTGAAATTCATGCCTCTCCTAGAACTGTATATCAACAAGAACTGTCTGATAAAATTTGGAAAATAAATTTATACGATTTACATGAGAAAGAAAGAAGTCAACTGATTCAGATATTACAGAAGCATAAAGATTTATTTAGTGGAAAATTGAAAGTTGCACAAGTTGGTGAACACAAAATAAGACTTGAGGAAGGCAAAGAAAGGACAAAACCATATGTTTATAGGATACCAGAATCTTTGAAATCACAAGTGGATACCCAAATTGAAGAGCTACTTGAATTGGACTTAATAGAAGAAAGTTCTGCAGAAATCGCTCATCCTGTTGTGTGTGTAAACAAAAAGGATGGAGGCATGCGTTTATGTGTTGATTATCGATCCCTCAATGCTGTCACAAAGGCTGATGATTTTCCTATGGAAGATGCCATTCAATTACTTCACAGCATAGGGAAAGCAAATGTTATTTCTACACTTGACTTGTTGAAGGGATATTGGGCTATCCCAATGGAAGAAAAATGTCGTGATTTTACTTCTTTCAAGACTCACAGAGCACAGTATAGATTCGGTTGGTTGGTTGGTTTTTAATGGCACAAGGGCCAGATTTGGCCATGCTGATATAGATTCAAAGTAATGCCATTTGGTTTGAGAAATGCTGCTGCGACTTTTCAACGAGAAATCAACAAAGTGTTAGCACCATACAGAGATTTTAGTCGTGCATATATTGACGACATAGCTATATTTTCTAACAACATGAGTGATCATCTAAAACACTTGGATCTTATTCTTTCAAAATTAGAAGAACTACAGTTTACTGTGAATTTACACAAATGTACATTTGCAAGACCTGAAATCAAATATTTAGGTCATGTTATCGGATCTGGAAGGCATCAAGCAGATCCAGACAAAATAAAAGCAATTGCTCAAATACCTGTACCTGAGACCAAGAAACAACTTAGAAGCATGCTTGGATTGTGCAATTATTATCGGGAATATATACCTTGCTATGCAGAGATTGCCTTACCTCTTACAGAGTTAACAAAAAAGAGGATTCCTGAAAATTTACCTTGGCTGGATATACACGAAGTTGCCTTCAACAAACTGAAATCTGCTCTAATGAAAGCTCCAGCTTTGCACACTCCAGTTATGAGTGAACCGTTCATAATACACAGTGATGCATCCCAGTATGGTATCGCCGCTTGTCTGTCCCAAGGAATCGAAGGATTACTCCGACCTATTGCATATGTGAGCCAGAAGTTGAATAAAACTCAACAAGCTTGGTCTACAATAGAGAGAGAAGCGTACGCTATTGTGTGGAGTTTGAAGAAGTTTGAAACTCTAGTTTTCGGGTCCAAAATAGAACTGTACACTGATCACAACCCTTTGTCATACCTTACAAAATGTGCTCCACAATCTTCACGACTACAGCGGTGGGTTTTTGCTCTTCAAAGATATAACTTAACAATAAAACATTGTCCAGGAGTCAAAATGCCTCATGCTGATGCATTATCCAGACTATTTTCTGAAGAGAAGTAGTGACAAATTTATTATTGTGACTTTAAGCATAATGTCTGTTATTATATGCTTTAGTATTTTATTAGCATTATTATTCTTATATGTATATATATTTTTATTTTGCATTTTTCTTTACTGTTGATATGGTGTAATAATATTTAGGTGATTGAGTCCATAATATTTAAATTCAGATCTGTGTTTATGTTTTGAGAAAACCCCAAACCCATATCTTGCGGGGGAGATGTCGTATTAGGGATTCAATCACCCTACAGATGGCGCTAAAAAGCACCGTCAGAGTGTGTTACGATCGAACAATCAGATATTCGGATGATATGGTCATGGAGTGGTCGTGTAGGACGCTCCTTGGTAAATTGTAAATATTTTGTTATATAATAAATGTTTGTGCTGTCTGCATTGCCTGAGATTTGCTGATAACCCATTAAATAGAACCAGATACGACAGATTCACTCTAACACGGTTCGAGAATTGGGAACATCCCCGTATAACACGGTGCTTTTATGGAATGATTGGAACAACGATGGCGAAAAAGACGGGCATTATGAAAGTTTAATTTAAATAGTGTAGCATGGGAATATCCTAAGTTCTACACGCTTGAATATTATCTCGAAATAAATTAAATAAAAAGTAACTTAGCTTAGAAGAGACATGGCGTCTCTTGGGTCATCAAAATAAAAAAATCGCTAGTCATCAAAAATAAAAAAAATGGCAAGAACGCTTAACGCATTTCTTTCTCACAAAACTGCAAGGTCGTTGGACTGAGGCGAAAAAAAAGAGCGTGTACTTCCTCTCCACGCTTTTTATCAGTTTTTCAGGAGGTCGCAAATCAGGGGAGATGATCTTGTCAATCAAGGGAGCTGGACTTCCTGATTCGCTGTTTTTAAACTAGCTCATCTGTAATTTGTTAGACGGACACACATGACGTAACTTTCTGGAAGATTCTTAGCATAGTTAATGAGTGTCACTCTGGAGCGAGGGAGAAAACGGAATTGAGAGAAATAAAGGACTTAAAAAAATAAATGGCATCACTGATCTCGTGGCTGTCACTCAGAGGACGAGGATATCTTGCCACCTTCGGTTAATAGCGCTTAGTGATGACGAAGAAAACATTGTTCAATTCACATCAATATGTATTACTTACAGAAAATTTTAATGAAGATATTTATCGTAATTATGAAAATATAATAGCATGTTTTTTAATTTTTGGAACCTAACCCCCCCTTTTCGTACTAGTTCTTTGTTTCGTATAACACGGATTCGCATAACACGGCAATTTTTTGGAACACGGGAGTTACCTGTACTATGTTCGGTTAAACCTTCCAAATGGTTTCGATGAGATATCTCGTTCATCAAAATCTGACGACTAACTTTGATAATGACGAGGTATCTGGTCATCAAGATATATATTGCCGGGGGGGTTTTATGATGATAAGATCATGATCAGATCAGTTTACTTCTAATGACGAGATATTTCGTCCATAAAGGTTATGTCATGTTTGCTAATAACGCGATACCTCGTCGGAATTACCACTAGGAGGGTTAATACGTTCTCTGCATGAATAATCGATTATCATTGTAATTTAGCCATATTAATATAGCCATAACCGCCCTCATAATGTTTTAACAATAGTGGCTCAACTTTATTTTTATGAAAAAATTTGTTCATGAGGAACTGGAAAAGTGCGGCACCGGTAAGAAAGCAGGTGACTGTGAAGAAGTTCATTTCTACAAAGGGTGTTGATGTTGTTGAGAAAAAGGCCGGCCATAAGTAAAATCATCCTATAGCTATCGTCATAGTGATAAATTATGATGTCAAGTTGTAAATATTGATATTCTTTCCGATATCCAAGGATAAACATATCCAGAATCTGCGTCAATCATGGAAACTCTTTGTTTGTATTTAACCCCTAATGTGAGGCTTAGACTCTTTGAAGATCACGTGACTCCAATGACATCATATTTTTAATCATACCTGTGTGCCCCTATTGCAATAACCTCGCTCCCCTAGGGTATGACACAGTTTGGAAAGGGTTAGTGTAAGTTATGAAATCTTGAGGTTTATAAAAAGTTTCAAACATCTTCCATCATTTAGGTTGGTTGGTTTTTATTGTGCAAGGGCATATTTGGCCATCCTGCTCCAAACACAATGCAGTCAAGTAATAGACATACATACACAAAGAAAGTTGTACTGACACAGAAGAGAGAAATATACCCAGGGAGGAATGAAACCGGACAGGAATAGAACCTGTACCGTCTACAACTCGCAAGTGGGCACACCCCAGAGCCATACACCCCTATATCAATTAAGACCAAGTCAAGGTGCCTCTAATACATGATCGTGCATTACCGCTAAATTTAATCAAAAAGCAGTCACTTGTATGTTTTGCTTCGAATTTCGACGTTTTAAATTCTTTGGCAATTGGTATGTAGGTATTTAATTAACGTCTCACTGGAGCAACGCAAAGGGATCAAATCCGAAGGGAAAGATCCGAGGACTATACCACTTTGGCAATTGGAAATCTCTTGAAAATTATTTATTCCAAGTGAAAAAATTTCAATTCGCACTTGGCCTGATGAAGAAGATCCACTAAAAAATCCCAGTTAAGATTCTATTGGTCAAAGAAAGTTAAAACTGCAGGACTAAATTTAAACGTATAAAAGCGTTTGAATTCTTCAAAGGGTTAATAGCTATCCAACACCTGAAAAATATCGTAATACAGCATACAAAACTTAAATTCTTACAGGCAACAACATCTCCTTTCTTCAGACCGAATTTTCTGAAGGCTGCTGTATATTCTCTTACTTTATCATTCATCTGAGCAAATGTGATATATTCTGGAGCCTTATCTTCACCTGAAAGACATTAATTTTGAGCATTACAAAGCAGTTCTTGTACAAAGATGTCTCAATTTATGATCTGGGGCGATGAAAAGTGTCTGGTGCAACTTTGTCTACTTATTTAGTAGATTCATCAGTTAGGAAAATGGTTTCTTAAATTACAAATGTGTATGGAGAAAACATTTTATTTTAACCTGCCGAAATCAAAGCGACTCGGTCGTCTTTAAACTTGAGCAAGTTCTCTGCCAGGTTCAATCGGGCTCCTGGAAACCATTCAGGTGAATCATACATTGGTACGTTCAAATCAATAACCTAAAAAGGAAATATCGATTGGGTAACAACTTAAAAATCATTATTAATTACAACTTACACAATCGCATGTATTTATTTGTTTTTTTAATTACATGTTATATTGGACTAAAACTGCCATTTTTGTTGCACACTTTTATAGTTTAATGTATAAATACATTACCAAATATGGACGTACAAATAAAATTTTTGACATAGAATTATGTTTTATGGTACGATACAGATTAGCTGTGGATGCGACATAATTGTGACCGATTTCACCTTGCAGTAACTCAGGGATTATCGAGAGCGTGACAATGATTAGTAACGTTTGATAATCTCGTCATCTGACGGTGAAAAATTACGAGATGGTCTTCTGATCTTTCCCTTTAGGATTCATCCCGGACAGTCGGCAATCGCCCGTTGTGTTATTTCAGTGAGACAACTGCCTACCAACCCATATGTGTTTCATATTACTGGATTTTATTTCACAATTCTTGATTTCATGTAAATAATAGAAAATATTTTTCTTTACTACCTTGATCATAGGAACAAGAATATGAAAATTGTTTCTTAATTTATCAAAATATGTATATTGTATTTTAAATGACGGTTATTTTAAATGTCCCACGGTTTGGATTTTAGTCAAAGTTTTCGTACATCTTTTGAGTAATTTTGCATTCATTTTAGACCATATAATAAGGATCTCTAATAATCATCACCAAATACTTTTAGATTTTGGTGCCATTTGAATTATTAAAATCAGTGTTGAGCATTCAAGAGCTTAAAGAAGGTTTTGTAGTCCAGCAGTTCGAACGGGGGGGGAGGGTTTAGAGAATAATTAACTTATTTAATACTTTTCAGTTTATTTAGATAATTAGAAGATTAATTAGATTATAAGTAATATCATCTATAAAAAATTAGTACGTTAACAATAAATATCTTATAGGATGGATAGCTCAATACGACATCTAATTTTAATCACAAAACCACATTACACCATTATTTTAACCTATTAACTCTCCAAATAGTTTCGAAGAGGGATCTTGTCCTTTAAAATCTGATCAATTTTACCGATGATGAGAGTACCTCGCCATCAAGACATTGCTATTTTTTTATGATGACAAGATCAAGATCTGGTCAGTTTTCTTCTAATTACTAGATATCTCGTCCGCCAAGTCTGGTTATGTTTTGCTAATTACGAAATATCTCGTTGAGACAATCACCAGAAAGGTTAACTGAATTACAGAATCAGTTGAACAGATATTTAGGTAATACTCCAACAAGAATAGTTAGCCAATTCTTCCCACGAAACGCAGTGAAAACCTGAGTTTTCCTATGATCATTTACCCGCTCCATTTGCTTATCAATAATCTTATCCTGTTTGTAAGAACAACAATATTAAGTATACACCTGATAAAAGTTATTTCTTGAATAGTTTACAGTCATGTGAATATTGGATCAGTATCATTACAACCGTCTAAATCTGATACAATTTATGTAATATATATTTCCTGTTTTATCTGAAAATAAGAATGTTAAATATTTTAAACCATTTAATTTGTGTATCTCCACTATCGACATAAATTAAAGCACTTTAAAAGTCTTTTTTAATGCACATTATGTTGTCAATTTTAAAATTTACAGAACATACCTGATCGAATCTCTTAGAGCATATAATTCCAGTGAAATCCCAAAATTCGGACCAAAACTCGGCAAGATGTTTAACAGACCACTTGTGGAAGTCATAACGGTCACCTATTCATGGTAAATAATATACAATTTCTAATTTATTTTCGAGCAATTTACTTTTAATAAATCAATTAAAAGTATATATATACAGAGTGAGTCTAAATTGTTTTTACAAAATAAGAGGGGTGATAATACCCATCCAGACGAGCAATAATTACATTGGAACATAGGTCGCATTCCACTCTGAGAGGCAGAAAAGAGTAAAGTCGAAACGCGTCGAGCATGAACAAGTCATCGCCTCTGACGTCAGCACACTTTTCCAGCACGGTCCAGCACTTCTTGAATGCCACATATTCCGCACGATGGATCGGACGTGGCGGATCTGTGGTTTGGTCTCCTCGCTCACCGGACCTCAACCCACTGGACTTTTTCTTCTGGGGGCAAATGAAATCTTTAGTGTACCAGACGCCTGAGGACTCGGCTGACGATCTCGTAGCGAGAATCGGTGTTGCCGCAGACAAAATTAACACAACACCAGGAATCTTCGAGAGGGTCGCCAGTCATTCCTTCGCCGGTGTGAACCGTGCAACGACACGCGTGGCCGCCACTTTGAGCACTTGCTGTGAGTTTTTCTCTGATCAATAAACAAGATTGTGCAACTTTGGGTATCGTTCATTCGCTTTCCCAACACTGTTGTAAGTTCATGTTGAAATTATAATTTTACTCTTTTCTGCCTCTCAGAGTGGAATGCGACCCTATATTCCATGGTAATTATTGCTCGTCTGGATGGGTACTATCACCCCTCTTATTTTGTAGAAACAATTTAGACTCGCCCTGCATATATATATATATATATAATAAACAATCAAAACTTATAAATATTATTATTAACATACAAAACCTTAAAGCGTAAAGTAACAGAAATGCAGACTAGCAAAATGCCAAAAGGTCAAAAATGCAGACAAGCAAAAAGCCAAATGGCTCCACCCTGATCCACCAACATTTCTTCATTTTTTTCGAAATTTTCTTGGTGTTCTTAAGTGTAAATTCCTAAATTTATCTTTGTTTCGTTTTGTAATATTGAATTATATATATATGGGGGGCTGGTTTGTGGGCAATCGGTAATACACTGCTGGCCACCGTAAATGCAACACCCTGAAGGAAGCATGCAAATAATATGAAATTTACAACATGCATTAGCGGAGGTGAGATATGCAAATGATTAGAATTTCAGCGCAGACGCACATCACGCGCGCCTGTGGCGCCACTTCAAAGCGCTATTTAAGGCTTGGAGATTTCGACGATTTCAAGTACGGCAATTGTGTTTTTCTTGTGGTTTTTTCAAAAAAAACGATCAATTATGCCTCGTAGAAAACAGCGATCATCTTTTGATCAAGTATCCGAGTTCGACAGAGGAAGGATAGTGGCCTACCGAGATTGTGGATTATCTTTCAGGGAAATCGGTAGTCGTGTTGGACGAAACCAAACAACTGTAATGCGGATATGTGATCGTTGGATGCAGGAGGGTACGACGGACCGACGTGTTCGATCGCATCCACTTCAGTGCACCACTTCACGTGATGACAGGCATATTGTGCGTATGGCAGTGACGGATCGCTCAGCCACATCACGAACCATAGCACAGCACATTCAGTCTGTACCGCATCATCCAGTGTCTGCGCGTACCATTCGACGCCGTTTACAGCAGAGTGGTCTGTCCGCAAGACGTCCATTGCTTCGTCTACCCTTGACGCAGAATCACAGACGTTTCCGCCGCCAATGGTGCGATGAAAGAAGGATGTGGACGGCAGAATGGAATGAAATTGTCTTTACTGACGAGTCACGCTTCTGTCTGCAACACCACGATGGTCGGATTCGAGTCTGGAGACACCGTGGAGAGAGGATGCTGAACAGCTGCGTTATGCACCGCCACACTGGTCCTGCACCGGGTATTATGGTATGGGGCGGTATTGGATATCACTCTCGCACTCCTCTAGTACGCATTGCCGGTACTTTAAACAGCCAGCGCTACATCTCCGAGGTGTTGGAGCCAGTTGTCCTTCCTCACCTTCAGGGCTTGCCCACAGCCATATTTCAACAGGATAATGCGCGACCACACGTGGCACGCATTGTCCAAGAGTTCTTCGTCAATCGCCAGATTGAATTGCTTCCCTGGCCAGCTCGCTCTCCGGATCTTTCGCCGATAGAAAACATGTGGTCCATGGTTGCTCAACGATTGACCCAGAATATATCCCCAGCTGCCACACCAGATCAACTTTGGCAACGTGTGGAAGCTGCTTGGTCTGCTGTACCCCAAGAACACATCCAAAGTCTCTTTGAATCAATGCCGAGGCGTGTGGCAGCGGTGATCTCCAACAATGGCGGCTACTCTGGCTACTGATTTTGGCAGGAACCACACTTCACAGAAGTCTATAAATCTCAATCATTTGATACTTGGTCAACATGTTATCTACAAAATAAATTTTGTTGTGATATCTCTTGTCTTTCTTGGTGTTGCAATTTGGGTGGCCAGCAGTGTATGATGAAACGTTTTAAAGAATAATTAAGTTTAATGAAATTGATGAAAATTTATGTACAGTGAATTTGGCCAAGACAATTAAAGTTAAACAATATTCGCGTAAAGTTCTGATAAGTGCACAGCACAGACGTCAACACCACCGTCAACAACGCACCGTCCAACGCTACGTCCTTCTCGTAGCTCCGTCGTATTACTTCTGCGTCGCTTTGGGCTCTACGTTCCTCCAATGCGCGGTATGGCTGCGCAGTGGTCGGAGATGAGATCAGCGTGGAGGTGCCCTCTAGTGCCAGGCTGAGCACCACAGATCGACCATCCTGGATTCGACTGATCAACCAGGCGTTTCTGAAAATATACAAAAAGGGCAAAAGCAGAAGCATAGTTCCAAAATCTGTCAGTCTCTGTAAAGCAAATGTATTTAGGTTATTGAGCTCTGAATCGTCCTTCAGCTCTGAAAATGATTAAATGAGCAAAATCGTCTTCTAGCTTCATTTGTTCATTTAAACGACGTTTCTCGTCTTTCTTTAAACGTCTTCCGTCTTCTTCAAACTTCCTCCGTCTTCAGCTTCTTTCGTCTTTGAATTCTTTCTTCTTTCAACGTCTTTCGTCGCCCTCAAACTTCTTTCGTCTTTAACTTTCTTCTTTCAACGTCTTTCGTCGTCTTAGCAAACCCTTAAATCCAATTCCACGGTTTAAGAAATTCAGCGCATGTTGTAGTGAGGTTGGGTCCTTCATGACATCCCTCTTTTACAGCGTCGTATGTATTTCCTCCTTTAACCCTGGTGATTCTATAACGTCCAAGGTACTTTGGTTTTAGCTTCAATTGCGGACCAAACTGAATAGTTCTCTTGATGGCAACAAAATTTTTAACTGCATAAGGTTTTGCTTCCATTCTTCTTAAATTGTACGTCTTATTTTCTGCTTGAATTTTAAAAATTTGTTGTTTTGCATGCTTCCTGAGTTCTTCTCTTTGCGTTTCAAAATTTGCTTGAAATTCAACTCGATAATTTCTTTGAACTTGTCCAGACCCTTTACATTCATCTTTGTACCGAAAAGTAATTCGAGCGGTGTGGTATCTATGCTTCGTTGATAGGTCGAATTTATCGCCTGCTGTAATTCACTTGTGCATTTGTACCCTTGGGCTGGATTTTCTAAGGTTTGCCAGAATTGATATGATCGTCTGGTTAATTCATTCGACTTGTCCGTTTGCCCTCGGTAAGCCAGTAGTTATTAAATGGTGTTTAATGTTCTCTTTAGAGCAATAATCAGCAAACTCGCTAGATGTAAAAGTTGCACCTCTATCGGAGATTATTTGAATCTCCAATTTTGCAATAGCTTCAGCAGATGTAGTGGTTTTTGTTGTATAAATCCATAGAAACTTGGTAAATGCATCGATTATCGCTAAAATGTACTTATAGTTCTTATGGGTGCTCTCTAAAGGTCCAAGGTGATCAATATGGTACGTCTTTAATGGAATATCTTCTTTTTGCAAGGGGTGCAAAAGACCTCCTTTCTCTCCCCTTTTTGTGATTCACTAAAATGCAATGTACACAATTGGCTATGGTTTTTCTATCTTCTGCCTAAGCTTGGGGATGAAATAATACTCTTCGATGTTCTTTTCAGTATATTTAACTCCTAGATGTCCCTTTTCATGGGCATCCCTTATTATTTCTGTTTGCATACCCTCAAGCACAACCACTAATTCCTTACCATCAGCGAATTTATACAAAATTCCATGTCTCTCGCAATAATCTTCATAATTAGAAATTTTCAGTAGCTCTTTAATTGTTTTTATTTCGTTATCTTTATCCTGAGCCGCTTTTAATTTTGTAAGATGTTATCGACTGAAATACAAAGCATATTTATCGGAGATCTACTAAGTGCGTTTACATGAACCATTTTAGAACCGGGTCGATGCTCAATGACATAAATAAATAAACAAACTTACCCAAATTAATTTGGGTAAGTTTGTTTTCTCTTCTGCGGTTTTGATTTCCTGGTCTTTGTTTTTACCTTTCTGTTCATGGTGTTTGGAGGAGTGTGAGCTATTTTTGGTTAATTTCCGCCCACACGCAGAAAACGACATTTCGTGTTGACTGGGTGAGGCTCCTCCCTGATGACGCCCTCATCCACCAACACTTCATTTTTTCTAAGTTTTCTTGGTGTTCTTGTGTTTAAATTCCTGGATATCTTTTGTTTTGTGATTTTGAATTATATTACTATCCATGTTTGTCTGCAGCTTCAGCGCGCATGCATGGACAGTTCTGCTTTCTGTTTTGCCTTTTGTGTTCGGTTTTCCAGCCATTTGACTTTTTTTTACCTTTTGCATTTTGCTGGTCTGCATTTCTGGTGCTTTGAGTTTTAATGTTCTGTATTTTTGAATGATTGATTTTTATTATATATATATACATATATATATATATATATATATATATATATATATATATATATATATATATATATATATATATATATATATATATATATATATATATATATATATATATATATGTGTGTGTGTGTGTGTGTGTAACATCAGGCATACGCAATCACGAAGACTCTTGCGTCAGCCATGTGGAATTCCGAAAGACGTAACCAGAGCGCATATTGCATCATCGATACCCCCAGCAGCAACGTTGCAGCCAGCCATTGGATGAAATCAACCAATGATGATCCAGCCAACGCCCAAGGCGCAAAGACCTACGCGAGAGAAAGAGCAGAGTCAGGGAAAGATGAAGACGGTTAAGATGTAGCTCAGGAACTGGCCAATTTGCAATCACCCAATTATTTTAATTTTCATCTGTATATAGTTTCACATGTAAATGCTTATATCCCAATTAAATTGCTTAAAATGATGAGAACTCCCGCCTCCAATTTATTAAAACCAAAGGACGAAGCAACTCGTCCATAATACATATATATGTAGTATATGACAATGTTTACTAGAACTATTTAGTTTCTGTTCCTTTCTCTTAAATTTACTATGGAAACGGTAATTTAAATCCCTTCAATACTTTTTTACTAATATTTCATTCATATAAGTAATTATTGTATATATATTTTTTGACATTCTTATCAAATTAAAATTTATATCTAAATTAATTTGGCATACAATACACACAAATGTAATATAAAATAAAAGCATCTTTTACCGTTGTTTATTCGATGCAAAGAATTAGATATCAAGTACTCCTAAAAATTATTAGTATTACTAATACTATTAACCAAAACAGCTGTTTATAAATTTACTGATAAACTATTTGTTTGCTCCGTGCGTATCTCCAGTTGTTGGCGTTACTCCTTAATTGGCTTAACTTTTCATTCACTTGGCGAACGCCAAGAAGGTTGCCATCTCAGTTTGTGTCTGTTCTCTTGACGAGATAAGACGATATCACCAGCATTCTATTCCCGGAACCTTTCTTTCGGATAGTACATCTCTTTCTTTGTACTTAGAATAGTATAGCAACCAATGTAAATAAGTATAATTAGTCACTAAAGTTTGTATTTTTGTGTGCGAGTCCAGATACTAGTCTTTATCCCAAATTCTATCCATCCCAACCACACTCATTTAAACTGGTGCAGTGTCTCACAAGATTAGGCACTAGAGTGTGTGCTAATGTTAAGGTTATCAGAAAAGATACGTGGCTCCTTTGGGAGCAGCGACACACAGTTTTAAAACCTCTAGTACCATACGCGAAAGTTTTCTGGTTCGCCGATAAAAAAAGTCTGAAACTCATTACTTTGTAAGAGAATTTGGCTTGGAGAGTCGGCCACTATACAAGTTGGGAGATAACCAAATAACCGTACATTTTTACTTATCTTATCAATCATAAAGTTCGTAATGAAAGAGAAACAACTGCTGCATTCATATTATATAACTTTTATCAGGAGGCAATTCCATAAAAGAGATTCCGTTCATAAAATATCTTTATTTCATGCATTTTACTTGTGCATACACGTCACTGATAATTTATACACATCAATCGCTACTATTTTCTCAACTCTTCCACAACTATATTCTTACTTGTAATATATACACATATCGTCGTTTTGCTAACAAAACCTCGTAAGTCTTGAAATCAAAATTTTTCATAAACGATAAGAAACTATATTTCAAATTTAGACCAATTGCGGGATACGATACGCCGATAGTATATAACTGATGTAGACTGAGATTTTGAAATACGTATAGTTAGCATATTTGTAACCAAATGATGATAAAACCTCATAAACCAAAACCCTTACGAGGCTTTATATTTTATCAATAGTAAAACAATATGATAAATCAGTAAAAGTATGTAAATTGTATACCAAACGACTATATAATTCAAAAATCATCATTTTTACATACCAATTTTTACATTGTACTTGTCCTCGATTATTTTCTGAAGTTTATTCAAAGTTTTTCCTGAGTTTTTATCTGGTTTCTTCATCAAAGGTACTTTTGTAAAGTCTCGATGACTCATTTTTTCTATGTGAGCAAAACGATAAAAACAGTAAATCACTCATCTAACATGCAACCAGCAAAACATAATATAATTTAACTATCACAAATAATCACTATCAGTGAAATTTCTAAGGATTGCAAATAGCTCTCAAGCAAATTTAGTTATGTATATTCGTTGTAAAAAACAAACATAAAAATAAAGCATGATTATAAAATTTTATTAATTAGAAATATTTAGATGTTTTAAATTCTTCAGCTATTCAACCTGCCTTCATACACTTGATTGCAAAATAGATTTATCCCAACACGTTAAAGAATTTTGCTAAATATAACACCAAAACTGTCTTTTTGGCTGAATTTTGCTAAAGTTTCGTCTTTTTCATTCGTTATCATTTTAACTGTGGATTTCAATATTAAATTCTGATTAATTTTTGCGCTTAGCAATCGTATAATCACAATTATCTGGCTCTTATAATTAACTAATAATTACATTTCCTCCTTTAAACAGAACAAAATTGATTCTCCCTTTTTAGTTTCCTGTATTGATTTTAACGTCCTCAAGTATATCATCAGAAACTGTCAATTATTTTTTGTTAAACCTTTTTGAAAAATGTGACAATTGTGCTACAAATAGATTCTTAAAACTTCATAAAGTATTCTTTCTGGAGGTTGATATGTTTTTTAACGATTTCGTTACAATAAGTAATAAGATATTAAGTGAATAGTTTTGTTTTATTTGTATTTTCTAACAGTATTTGTGTACGTCTGTTTCTTGCATTTTTTGGGTAATAAATTTTTGTTCTCGGTAATTGGATATTTTTCTGTGGAGAAACAACGATTCGTTAAATAAATATTCACTCAATATTATTTTAAATGTTAATTTCGCTGTTAAGTTCTGCTTAATTTTTATTTAGCAATCTTACAATCAATTATTAATTCAAGCAATCCTATAAACAACTAATTATGATATTTCCTTCTTTAAACATAAAGAAATTGATTCGCCTTTTTAGTTTCTTGCATTGATTTTTACGTCCTCATGTATTACCAGAAACTATCAATTAATTTTTTTAAACACTTTTATAATATAACAATTTTGCTACAAATAGATTTTTTAAACTACATAATCCAGTCAATTCTTTCTCGGAGATTATACATTTTTTGATGATTTCGATCTGCTTTAAAACTAAGTTTTGCTTTAGCTATTTGCTAACAGTATTTGTGTATGTCTGTTTCTTGTATTTTTTGAATAATTTATTTTTGTTCTCGGCAATTGGATATTTTCCTGTACAGAAACAACAATTCAATAAATAAATGTTTAGTCATAATTTTAAATGTTAATTTTACTGTTAAACTCTTCTTAATTTTTATACTTAGCAATCCCACAATCAATTATTGATATAATGGTGTTTTTCTCTTAATAGCAAAACAGAAAGAAATATGATGAGTCCTTGACAAATACGAAATAGTCCTTGTGAGCTTTTCAATGTGACAATGGCTATCCAAACTTTGTGGTCCATTTCATTCCTTGATTTGCCAACGTACCATTCACCAACACAAAGAATAGTACGTTGACAAACCAGGTGTAATAATTTTTCACACAAATATGCGAAAACAAAGATACACATAGTCAATTTGTTTAAATTAAGTAGCAAAAGGAAAAACACTTAGACCAAATATGAAAATACTTACTATTTTTCTCTCTCTTTTAATTGGAGCAATATAAAGATAAGAACAAGAGTTTTCCACAGTAGCGTCCTGGATTATCGGAAGAGGAGTGAGCGCTTTTATTTATATATCCCAAGTTCACTATCAGCATGTATGCACAACATCGAATTTCATTTCATTATCTCAAGAAATCGATGAAGGACATCTTGGACTTTTTATCAGTTGTTCAACTGTTTGTGATGAGTTTTGTTGTAATGTCATAAACTATTCTAAATATACTCTCCTAATAAAAGTTATTATCTTTAGAGTCGGAAGAATCGGCAGGCATATATTTGTGGTGAAATTCAAAAAGTAGGTCTCTTAGAGTGGAAAATTGTTTTATTTGTAATTGGAAACTGAAAATTTTCAAGAAGTTAATAGGGTTGGCAACAATTTATTTTTAATTAATAAACTTCCCACAATGCTAAGAAGCTGCTGTAATTAAGAATAGGGGTGTATTAATGAATTTAAATTTTCTTGGAAACACATGAAGTAACCGGACAGTCAAAATGCAATTGATTCATATAGAAAAAATACAAATTACAAAAATAAACAGGATCCAAAGACCAGTCATAATTAAAAAACCCGTCTACATCTTGTAGACGAAATAAGAATACATAAATAACATTCAGAGGAAGTTCATGATAAGGGTTCATTTTACGTTTTTTCGTACCAGTTTTGAGGAGTTGTCTGGAAGCACGTTTAATAGTCTTGAAGCGATGGTTCGAATATTTATATATTGACAAAAAAAATCACTTTTCATACTCGAAATTTAAACTTTTCTGGTTCTTGTTCTTTGTGGCACATGATCCTTATCTTGCCAAGTTTTGCCAAGTAATATTTTTTCCGTCAAGTTACATGCACACAAGAAAAGCTTTCACTGACACAGAGGAGAGAAATATACCATAGTAGATACAGGAATCGAACCTTCTACACTGATGAAAACGTTATTTTATCAGAGTATCAACCTAGAACAGGAAGGCAGCAATTCAAAACTTGTGGAAAGAGATAGAGTTGTTTCACACCCCCAAAACCTAAAATTATTGATAATCTGCCAAAAACTATTAAAAATTAAAGTTGTTCAGAAAAATTTTTAATTCATAGTTATCAATAAGCAACAATTGTTTGGATAAGTAAAATAAACTATAAAAATGAGGTCTTATTCCAAGAGTGTGAGTGAGTAAACTGTGTAAGGTTTTTTTACATGCGTGGGGAAATTGCGCCAATGAAATCTATTCAAGGAAATTCGAAAAATCCACGTCTTCTAAATGTGATTTGAAATCAGATTCTTTTTTCAAATTTTTTATATTTCAATAAAAAAATTTAAATTAGACTTCAAACTAGATCATGTGGTTCAATGATAAAGAGAAAAAATATGATTTTATGTCCAATGGGGGGGACGAACTCTTGAATTGCTGTCTTTCAGAAGCCAGACCTGGGCCTAGAATATGGTATGGGACTGTGGCGTGATCGAAGATTCTGCACGAATTTCAAGGAAACTTCTGACTTCCAGTTGTATTCAAATAATGCCAAACATTCTGTAGGTCCCTTATATTCCGGGGATGGTGCACTTGACGGCCCAGAAGGTCCCAGACATGCTCACTGGGATGTCGATCTGGAGATGTTGTAGGTCAAAGAAGGGTTTCAACACCGCGGATGCACTCCTGGGAGAAGCTAATCGTGTGAGGCCGGGTGTTGTAGAACTGATAAATAGCCTCTTAGACATGTGCCACAAAAGCCATCCTACAGATTGTAGGATGTGCTGTACTGCTCCTAGAAAGGACCAGCTGTCGTAAGCGATAACATCCCACGCCATTACACTAATAGTCACAGCAAAGTGTGCCGCTCGACAGAATGTGTCGAATGACTCATACACATAATCCTAGACAAAGATTGGAACACTTTATATTAGAATTTTAAGAGAGTTATATTTAGCAGTTTGTAAATGCTTTCTTGAAGCTAATCAATGCTGCCCAATTCTCCCACACACATACCTTACCATTAATTAATGAGCCATTATTTGTGTAAAAGTTGTTTTCAAAAATGAATTCAAAATATAAGACCTGTGCTCACATTCTTCTCGAAACATTTTTGTCTGTAAAATCCTAAATTGTGTGTTCTCCCCTTACTATTATATTGACAAACAACTACATAAGACGGATTCATTTCCAGTCTACACCACATTCCACCAAATTATTTACATTCTTCATAAACAACAACCTCTCTATCGTAAGCATTGATAAACATAAAACTGCATTTTTTCTCCTGAATTTGATATTGCCTCATTTGTGTAAACAATCGGAAATCTGGCAGCAGTTTCCTCGTCAGTAGTCGAACATTCAGTTCCCTGCAAAATGCTAAGTCAACAAACAGATCATGTAACCATTCGATGTCGAGCAGATAATTTTAATTGTAAATATTTCTTATTTTCTTTTCCATTATCCGTTGGGTCTACACAAAGACGCTTACCTACGTTGCTGTAATTATATAATTGTACAGGGATTTAGAAAGTTCTTTGAACTAGTTTCCCAGTAATCAGACAAATTATGAACAAGCTAGGTAGTGTTTGTCGTCCATTGCCGTTAATTGTAATAATTCATTGCATATATATTCTGTGCATATTTTAATTAAATGTACTTAAATTCTGCATTCTTCTATTCTAACGCACTACGCCTTGGGTGAGTGAAATATTCTTTAAGAACTTGATTAGTAATGGCAGCTGCACTTTATTTAATTAGATTAATTCGCAGAATGTCAATAGTTTATTCAATAACTTTACATTTACCTGGTGGAAGAGGAATTAAATATTTATAAGCTTCCAGAATGTATTATTTTGCTTGTCTCGCCTTCCACTGACTACAATTTCATTAATGCTACAATAAAGATTTTAATCTTGCTGAGGTTTTGCCAAAAGGAAGTTTTAAATAAAAAATGCTAGAAACTTTTTTAATAAAATATTTTAATCAGATATTCTTATTTTGTAAATATGATTTCTTTGTTTGTAATGGATATCTTTAATTCATATTGTTTTTGTCTGAACTTTTCTGTCATCGATAAAAGATGATAAATGTTAATGAATTATGTAATAAATTCTATTGTATAAAAATTATACCTAAGACATTTTGCAGTATTTGCTTACATAGAGTAAAACCGAACGTTTTCTATAAATATATATTGGTAATCTCGATTTTAGAGTTGGCGTAATCAAATTTCAAGAGTTTTAATTTAAAATTATCACGGTCTTGAAATTTATTTAAAGGAATTGCAGTTTAGAAAGATTCTCAAGAACCTTTGGCCTTTAAACATTTTTTTTAATAAACAATTATGGAGCACTCGTGTCAAAACAAGTGTGTTTAGTAATTTAAATGCTACCAAAAATAATAACTGAACTACCAAACGCTTTCAAGATTGCTTGTAAATCGCATTAGATGATACCCACTGGTGGTGTAGGCAGAGGAGGGATGGGGAAACGAAAGTATTGGTTTTCAGAGAAGTTTTTATTTCTATGTTTAATAACTATTTTTTGTTGAAATGTATTCATTAAATTATATTTTAGTTTAATGAATAAATACTCATTAAATAATAAAATAGTTTAATGACTTAATAGTCATAAGAATAGTTTCCACACATAAGATTCAGTAATTAATATAATTGTTTAATGGCTTAAGCTTCATTAAATAAGAGTTCAATGATTTGAGATTCATTAAATAATAAAATAGCTTAATGACTTAATATTTATTAAATAATAAAATATTGTTTAATGACTTAATATTCATTAAATAATCTAGTAGTTTAATGGCTAGCGATATTTATTAAATAAAAACATAATTTAAAGACACAAGTTATTAAATGATATAATAGCTCAATGACAATACTCATTAAATAATGTAATTTTTCAATGCCTTAAGACTCATTTTTTAATAAAGTGGTTCACTAACTTAAGATTCATTGAATAATGTAATAGTTTAATTTATTAAGATTCATTAAATAATGAAATTGCTTAATGACTTAATATTTATTAATATCAATGTTTAATGATTAATATTCATTAAGTTATATAATAATTTAATGACTTAATCTTCACCACGAAACATGAATGCAACGATTATTGCCTTTTTTCTGGGTTCACTTTAACATATTCTCACGTATTTATATATGTACTAATCGTATCATTGCTCTCCATTGACTCAAAAATAAACTTCCAGAATTATAGTTCTGATATTTGCTAAATGCTATTAAATTTTACTTATTTTGTAAATATTTATAGAAAACCAATGTACAGTTTAAAAATTCTGGGAAGGTTTTAACTTTGCATAAAAAAATTTGCTTTTGATTTCAGGCCCACTACGAATTAAAATCACAGCTATGCGACTAGTAATCATACATAATCTCATTCAAGATGCATCCAAGATTGTGATATTTACCAAACAGTAAATTGCCATAGTATGTGAAGTTTTGTCGGTATCTAATTGGGAGTATCTTATTGGTGAAAGGAAAGTGAAATACAAGGTTCAAGCTGATAAATACATTATCCCACAATCACTTCGATAAAAATCACGTTATCACATTGTGAAAACACGTTTTCTTTTTTGTTAAAGAATGCAATTATTTATTGACAGAGGAAAAATGTTTACCAATATACGCAAAACAAGAACTTATTTTTCTTTTTCGTTATAGGAGTGAAATTCTTGTTTGTAGTACTTTGAATTTCTCATAAGAAAGAAATTTCATGGTTATTTTTTTATTTTCTAACAAGTTAAATGCGGTCATTCTACTATCATTTAAGGAACAATCGCAAACAGATTGTAGTCATGATAAAAGCTGTATATTTTATTATTTTTTATTAATCAAAAACGTTTTTTTGAAATTGAACAAATCTTCCCTTCTATTCTGATTAGTTTATCCCAAATTTTTGGTTGCATCCCATTTTTTTCAAGCCGCCACGTAAGGACATTTCCATGTGACCAAGAGATGCCCCATACGTGACGGCTTGAAAAAAATTAGTTCCTTATGGTTGGTTGTTTTGGAGTTTGATGACGTAAAGGCCATATTTGGCCAAGCTGCTCCAAACACAAGACAAACAATTTCAAGGAACAAATGTCGTGAAAAGGAAAAAAGAAGGAATAAAATAATAGGATGAAAGCAAAAAAATATCGCTTGGGTAGCAAGGGAAGCGACCCCCGTATTTACTATAGATCAGTGGTCACCAAAGTGGTCAGCATCGACCTCCATGAGTCGATATAACATTGTTAGGGGTCCGTTCGGCTAAGGGGTCGATAGAAAAATAAGACATCATTGTAAGGGTAATATCTAATTCGGTTAACTTGGATTACCTTCATCCTGAATGACAACGTAATTAAGAGTGAATCGTGGGAACAGTGACATGAATGGTCACTGTTCAATGGTCACTAAGCAAGGTCATGAAAATAGTTACGGAGGCCAATCAAGTAGGCCAAAATGACGTTCTTACTAATAAATGAATGTATGTCGGTGATTCCCACCCGGCCGAAGCGCGATTGCAACACGTCCACAGTTGCTTATTTACAATTACACGTATTCGATCCAGTCTCATTTTTGCGCATCGACCTACAAGTGAGCGTTAATGTTCTAAAATTCATCAACATACAAATTATAATTCACTCGTTATTCATTCACGAACTAAACTTCTATGTTGAAGAGTTAAGCAGGGCTGATAGTTTTGTGCATCCTATAGAAATACTTGAGTAGATATATTAGTTAGCTTTTAACTTGTGCTTACTAACTTCAATTTTAATTATTTTTTTACAACCCCAGTAATTCCAATGGCAGCTTCAGATTCGTAAAAGAGACGCAGACAATATTCGTTAGAATATTCGGAACGGGTTAATTGCTTCATTAACAAACGAAACGATGCCTATGTGTCTTCTTTCTGAAAAACTTTAAGTAACGATGCAATGAAACCAGCAAAAATCAAAAATCATCTTCAAAGTCTTCATCCCGATAAGAAAGATAAAGATCTCGACTTAAGAACTGAAAGAGAAATACATACATCGATCAACTATAAAATCATTTATGAAAGCACTTTCCGAAGATGACTATAAACACGGATTAACAGCCTCCTAACAATATTTCTTTTAATATAGCAAAAAAGAAAAACCGTATACTATTGCAGACGATATTGTTATACCCCAATGAAAGTAATTGAAACCATAATGAAAAAAGATCCTGGCCCTGTTTAGAATGCTTACCATTGAGTGCAAATCGTGAAAAGATGTATTGGTGAAATGGCTGAAGATGTAGAAAAACTGTAGTATCAGAACTCAAAAATAGTAAGTTCTCCATCCAACTTGATGAATCAACATTCGATAGTTTTATTCTTATGGCTTATGTAAGATATAGTAGTACCAAACATCAAATTATTGACGAATTTTTAATTGCAAAATATCTTGAAAGTGATGGGACGAGGTTGACAATTTTTCAGGGTTGGAGGAATATTTAAATAAGTAAGATATTTCATTTACTAATATAACAGCAGTAGCCCCACAGGTGGCGAACCTGTAATAGTGGGCCGTTATCGAGGTTTCGCTGCCATTCAGAAAGAAAGAGTTCTAAGTATTCGTTTACTGTGTGCTGAACCGAAACCATTTGGTGGCAAAAACTCTCAGTGACGAACTGCATGATACTTTAAGAGTGTGTATTAAATTTATTAATCAAATTAGAGCTCATCCTGTTAAATCGCGATTGTTCACCAAAATGATGTGTCAAACCAATTACTCTTGCATACTGAAGTAAGGTGGTTGTCTATTGGTGCTAGTCAAGAGTTACGAAGCACACCCTTCACATTTACAATGTTAGTAAATTGTAAACTAAGTTAATAGAAGTCTTATTTTCATATATATATGTATGTATATATATTAGGAAAATTGTATTGTTATTTTATCTAAATTAAATTTCATATTTTACACATTATTTATCCCTCCTATCAAACATGTAATGTTTAAAAGGACGTTAGAAACGTATCGCTTTGTCGTTAAGCAGATATAATAATATATTATATATCTACGAGTGTATATATAAAATAGGATGTGTGTATGTATGTATGTATGTATATTTTCTATACAAATCTGCACCGTTTGACCAATCCACACCAAATTTGGTACACTTATACTTTAGAACACTGCAGTCAGCATAGGCTAACTCTTAACCCCCGTTCTATTGGTCCTAGGGGGCTAAAAACTATTCGAATTCGCCATAGAAATAACATTGAGTATAGATTGATTGCTTTAGGCAGCGATGGTTGCTTTACCAGTGTTGATCGAAAAACAATTTTTTCCGAAACAAATTAAATTACAATATTTATGTTTGAACTGACTTTTTAGTTCTTCCCATGATGTAAATAAATTATAGATATTTTATTGAGAAGAAAGAAAATTTTAAAATATTTATTTTTGCAAGGAAATTCAAGGAAAGGTTTTCAGGAGTTCAAGGATTATTTTCAAGGAAAGTTGGTGTATATTTCGACCAACTTTCCTTAAATAATTTATTGAATGCGTAATGATTTGTAGAATTCTGATTCACAAGCTTCTTAGGTAAGGCGTGTAACTTATTTTAAAATGTCCGGAATAGATACACGTGAATCCTCCATTGAAAGCAGTGATTTTCTTTATGAAAAATTCTGTAAAATCGACCTTCTGCTTTTTTAAAAAATTTTATCTATTCAGTTTAATTTGTCTACACCGATTACATTTATTTTTAACCCAAGCACCGTTATTCCGAAAAGCACAAACGAAAAACTCATTCATCATAAAAGCGTAATTTTGCTACTCGGTATCTGGCAGCACCAGAATTAAAGATTACTTTTTTTATAAAACTTTGTAGAACTTTCTAGAAAGTTGGGGAAACGGAAACTTCCTTGGACTCATGGTGTAGAACATTCCAGCACCCAATCGATTCTTAGCTGGTCGTATTTAAAGGAAGCTAAGTTTATCAACTTTCAGTGAATCTGGCAGTTTTATTTTGCTGATTGTATAAGTGTTTCCTACTTTATTCGACAGTGATAGTGTACATTTTGGATTTATATTTCTAAACTGATGTAAGTACTACATAATTTTAAATTAGTTTTTTCGTTAATTTTAGCTTTTTATTGTATTCTATAATAGATTTCATTTCTCAGTGAGAGTGTGCCTTTTGCTTTATTTTTTAAATAAGTTTAATGGGATCAGAATTAATGCTTTTTTTTACACCAGAATAAAAGTTTATTTTTTAGCACGATTTAGAACTCTGTGTTTGAGTATTTTGATTGACAGCTTTTAAGTAAGGCATTAATATTTTTTATTTGTGTTAAAAATTTCATATTCCTAAACTGATGTAAGTAATTCGCAATTTTAAATTTGTTTTACCATTCAGTTTATATTAGCTTTTTATTTTTATTGTATTCTATAATAGATTTCATTGCTCAGTGAGAGTGTGCCTTTTGCTTATTTTATGAAATCATTTCTTTGTATTCTTTTACATATTTCTTTGCTGTAGCAATGCCTCCAAGGAAGCGGAAGGCGATCGGCCAAGTGCAGTCAACGGCTAAGATGATGAAAGATGAGCGTAGTCAAGAAACGTCCGAGGAGAGGAATAGAAGACTTGCGATTGCGAGAGAGCTACAACATCTAGAGCAACAGAGACGGCACAGCAGCGTGATAAGAGAGATAGAGCCAAACGATCACGGACTGCGCACCATTTTAGCTTAGCATTGGTAGAATTCCACTACGATTCACATAAAGACTACACGCTGCATGCAAGTGTTATCATCGGGAAAATGGAAATGGTTTGTAGTTATTGTCAAGCCAAAAAGTTTAAATCAGAGTCTACTGGTATTTGCTGTAAAAATGGAAAAGTTCAACTCTGCCAACTGGAACCACCACCACAAGAACTTTTGACTTACATCAGGAGATACGTCAGAGTCGAAGCATTTTCTTAGTAATATCAGAAAATACAACTCATGTTCCCAAATGACATCATTCGGCGCCACATCAGTTGTTGGACAGCCCGGATTTCCGTCGACATTCAAGGTGCAAGGGCAAATTTGCCATAGAGCGGGATCATTGCTTCCGCTGCCAGATCAACCACCAAAATTTCTACAACTATATTTTATTCAAAACGAACAAATGGAAACTGATCAGAGGTGCGCCTACATCTGGGGAACAAGACGTCAGATTGTGTTAAACTTACAGAGGATGTTTCATGAGCACAATAATCTTATTAAAACGTTTGAAACAGCATTGGAACGTATGCCAACAGATGAATATAAAGTAGTCATAAGAGCAGACCGAAGACCAGCAGGCGAACACGAGCGGCGCTTTAACTCTCCTCAAGCAGATGAAGTCACGGTGGTTATATCAGGAGATGAGTTTCATCAACGGGATATCGTTATTCAACGACGAGGTGAATCATTGCAGCCTATTTCGGAAACACATCGATCTTATGATGCTCTGCATGGTGAAAATGGATATCATTTTAATCTGAGGCAGATCAACCCAAGAACAGGTGAAACAACCAGCAAGAAGAAAATTTCAGCGATGAATTTCTATGCGCACAGAGATTAATGGTTCGAGATACTGAGCAGAACCACTTATTGAACTGCAGGCAATTGTTTCATCAGTTCATCGTCGATATGTACGCAAAAGTCGAGAGTGAACGTCTCCTTTACATTCGTCTAAATCAACTTAAACTGAAAGTTGATATATTCACCTGAGAGATGCTGTGTCAAATGACGGGAACGTTGAAAACCTCGATGCCTTAGTCGTACTACCAGCTACATTTACAGGCAGTCCCAGATACATGCACGAATACACGCAAGATGCTATGACGTACGTGAGGACATACGGGAGACCAGACTTATTTATCACCTTCACCTGCAATCCGACTTGGACGGAGATCAAGGAGGTTCTTACCAATGGTCAATTACCCAGTGAGCTCCACGACTTGATTGCGAGAGTATTTAAACAGAAGCAGTTGAAACTGCACTTTGCGCATCTTTCGTCGGAATTTCGTTTCTGTTCGTCTTTATGTCTTAATCTTTTACATATTGCAATATATTCAGGAATTAAATGTATATATTTGCGTCCGAAGTATATTGTAGAAGCTATGAAAAAGTTAAAACGTATTTTCCGTACAACTTAAATGATTGCATTTTTCTGTAAAAGAAAAGTGCTTATTCTAATTCACTTTTCAAGCAACACTTAACCATATCAACCCGAGCAACGCCGGGTAATTCAGCTAGTTATACATACAATAAAAAGTCAAGAAACTCTTGAAGGAGTCAATGGTCAAATAAGTTTGGCGACCCCTGCTATAGACAGTAAACCCCATGGATAAAGGAAAGTTCACTAGATTACTTTGGGTCCATGAAGCCCGTACACTCCTGAGGATGTGTCCTGAGGGGATGTCCCGTGTGACTGCTTCATAATAGCTCTTTTTGTGCCGAAAAATATGACAGGTATATCCAAAAATGTGCGATAAGCTTACTTGAATGGAAGATAGCTTAAATTAAAAAAGTTCTTTATTGGTAAAAAACAATAAAAGACAGCCATTTTCATGAAAATCTTGGTGTCACATACGTAACAGCGGAATACATCATATGTGTTTGTCAAAATTGTTTTTCGATTCGCGTAAAAGCTTAGTGTGATTGAAGTGTATGATATAAAAGGAAATATAATTTAGTCTTCCAACTTCTGGTGTTCTTCAACTTCTTGTTTACTTTTCTTCTTATTTACTTCGACTAAAAGCAAAAGACAAAGAAAATAAGAAAGTCGTGAAATTGGAAGGACATTTTAAAATGTAGATCTATATCTGTATACTACACTGCTGGCCACCGTAAATGCAACACCCTGAAGGAAGCATGCAAATAATATGAAATTTACAACATGCATTAGCGGAGGTGAGATATGCAAATGATTAGAATTTCAGCGCAGACGCACATCACGCGCGCCTGTGGCGCCACTTCAAAGCGCTATTTAAGGCTTGGAGATTTCGACGATTTCAAGTACGGTAATTGTGTTTTTCTTGTGGTTTTTTCAAAAAAACGATCAATTATGCCTCGTAGAAAACAGCGATCATCTTTTGATCAAGTATCCGAGTTCGACAGAGGAAGGATAGTGGCCTACCGAGATTGTGGATTATCTTTCAGGGAAATCGGTAGTCGTGTTGGACGAAACCAAACAACTGTAATGCGGATATGTGATCGTTGGATGCAGGAGGGTACGACGGACCGACGTGTTCGATCGCATCCACCTCAGTGCACCACTTCACGTGATGACAGGCATATTGTGCGTATGGCAGTGACGGATCGCTCAGCCACATCACGAACCATAGCACAGCACATTCAGTCTGTACCGCATCATCCAGTGTCTGCGCGTACCATTCGACGCCGTTTACAGCAGAGTGGTCTGTCCGCAAGACGTCCATTGCTTCGTCTACCCTTGACGCAGAACCACAGACGTTTCCGCCGCCAATGGTGCGATGAAAGAAGGATGTGGACGGCAGAATGGAATGAAATTGTCTTTACTGACGAGTCACGCTTCTGTCTGCAACACCACGATGGTCGGATTCGAGTCTGGAGACACCGTGGAGAGAGGATGCTGAACAGCTGCGTTATGCACCGCCACACTGGTCCTGCACCGGGTATTATGGTATGGGGCGGTATTGGATATCACTCTCGCACTCCTCTAGTACGCATTGCCGGTACTTTAAACAGCCAGCGCTACATCTCCGAGGTGTTGGAGCCAGTTGTCCTTCCTTACCTTCAGGGCTTGCCCACAGCCATATTTCAACAGGATAATGCGTGACCACACGTGGCACGCATTGTCCAAGGGTTCTTCGTCAATCGAAAGATTGAATTGCTTCTCTGGCCAGCTCGCTCTCCGGATCTTTCGCCGATAGAAAACATGTGATCCATGGTTGCTCAACGATTGACCCAGAATACATCCCCAGCTGCCACACCAGATCAACTTTGGCAACGTGTGGAAGCTGCTTGGTCTGCTGTACCCCAAGAACACATCCAAAGTCTCTTTGAATCAATGCCGAGGCGTGTGGCAGCGGTGATCTCCAACAATGGCGGCTACTCTGGCTACTGATTTTGGCAGGAACCACACTTCACAGAAGTCTATAAATTTAATCATTTGATACTTGGTCAACATGTTATCTACAAAATAAATTTTGTTGTGATATCTCTTGTCTTTCTTGGTGTTGCAATTTGGGTGGCCAGCAGTGTATATATATAGAGAGAAAATTAATAGTGAATCGATTCGCCTTTGAACAAGTGAATTGGTCGGTACTTTTTTGACGTCTAAACCTATTTCTATATTTTTGTAATTCATTAGTTGACGTTTTCCTTTCTGCTCTGATTTAAATTTTCCATCTCATTGTTTTCGATCATCACGCTGCTGAAGAATTTCCATAGAGTGGCGAGCTCTTTCTTGTAGTTTTAGCGATATTAAGCAACTTCATAGCTCAAATGAAGCACATTTAACCTGTTCCAACAATTGGATATTAAATCCAGTAGAAAATTATTTTATGCACATTTGTGCTGCATTCCGCCTATATTCAAGGAACGGTTGTTTGATTTGAGTTGTATTTGGCCATGCTGCGCCAGACAAAACATACAAACCAAGAAAAAAGACAAACACAAAAGAAAAACGGATAAGGAAGAGAGAAAATACACCCAGGAAGGAAAAGTCGAATTCGGTGTTATTTATAAGTGAAATGTACAAATAAATTTATCTCATACGAAATTGAAAATACTGAAAATATATCAGAGATAATTTTAAAATGGAATTAAATTGTTCTTTCGTTACCATGATTCATTAATTTCTTTATTACCCCCCCCCCCCCATTAATCAGAAAAACTATTTCTTTCAGTTGTATTCTTCGAATAACTACATTGATTCGAGCTGCCATCTAGTGAAGACTTTTATAACTTCATTATATGTCATTTAACTGTTTAAGTTTGGATCGCCATTTGATGTGTACATTCGACTTATGAATTATAAAAGAATTTCAATTGATCAATTTTGTAGAAGTATACAAATTTCAAAAAGTGTGAAAGACATCGGCCTTTTCTTAAATGATAAAAAGAGCTATATACACTGCTGGCCACCGTAAATGCAACACCCTGAAGGAAGCATGCAAATAATATGAAATTTACAACATGCATTAGCGGAGGTGAGATATGCAAATGATTAGAATTTCAGCGCAGACGACCATCACGCGCGCCTGTGGCGCCACTTCAAAGCGCTATTTAAGGCTTGGAGATTTCGACGATTTCAAGTACGGCAATTGTGTTTTTCTTGTGGTTTTTTCAAAAAAACGATCAATTATGCCTCGTAGAAAACAGCGATCATCTTTTGATCAAGTATCCGAGTTCGACAGAGGAAGGATAGTGGCCTACCGAGATTGTGGATTATCTTTCAGGGAAATCGGTAGTCGTGTTGGACGAAACCAAACAACTGTAATGCGGATATGTGATCGTTGGATGCAGGAGGGTACGACGGACCGACGTGTTCGATCGCATCCACCTCAGTACACCACTTCACGTGATGACAGGCATATTGTGCGTATGGCAGTGACGGATCGCTCAGCCACATCACGAACCATAGCACAGCACATTCAGTCTGTACCGCATCATCCAGTGTCTGCGCGTACCATTCGACGCCGTTTACAGCAGAGTGGTTTGTCCGCAAGACGTCCATTGCTTCGTCTACCCTTGACGCAGAACCACAGACGTTTCCGCCGCCAATGGTGCGATGAAAGAAGGATGTGGACGGCAGAATGGAATGAAATTGTCTTTACTGACGAGTCACGCTTCTGTCTGCAACACCACGATGGTCGGATTCGAGTCTGGAGACACCGTGGAGAGAGGATGCTGAACAGCTGCGTTATGCACCGCCACACTGGTCCTGCACCGGGTATTATGGTATGAGGCGGTATTGGATATCACTCTCGCACTCCTCTAGTACGCATTGCCGGTACTTTAAACAGCCAGCGCTACATCTCCGAGGTGTTGGAGCCAGTTGTTCTTCCTTATCTTCAGGGCTTGCTCACAGCCATATTTCAACAGGATAATCCGCGACCACACGTGGCACGCATTGTCCAAGGGTTCTTCGTCAATCGCCAGATTGAATTGCTTCCCTGGCCAGCTCGCTCTCCGGATCTTTCGCCGATAGAAAACATGTGGTCCATGGTTGCTCAACGATTGACCCAGAATACATCCCCAGCTGCCACACCAGATCAACTTTGGCAACGTGTGGAAGCTGCTTGGTCTGCTGTACCCCAAGAACACATCCAAAGTCTCTTTGAATCAATGCCGAGGCGTGTGGCAGCGGTGATCTCCAACAATGGCGGCTACTCTGGCTACTGATTTTGGCAGGAACCACACTTCACAGAAGTCTATAAATTTAATCATTTGATACTTGGTCAACATGTTATCTACAAAATAAATTTTGTTGTGATATCTCTTGTCTTTCTTGGTGTTGCAATTTGGGTGGCCAGCAGTGTATATTTATATTATCTCAACTCTTCAAAAGTATTATGACCTGAAAGCTTAAGTCTTCATTTTCTGTATTGTTTCTCGCATTATATTATTTATATTTATCTCAATTAATTCAAAAATACTTATGATAAGAATACAGCGTCGTTAATTAAATAATTCAATAATCATGTTTATTAAATTTATTAAAAGCTGAAGGTACTACATATAATTTAGAAACAAAATTCCACAATATTGCAAAACAATTCTCGATACTAGAAAAACCATTGGTGTAATTTCGATTCCGGAGCACATTTCCCTGTTTAAAAGCTTTCGTTCAGCAAAAAATGACCATAGAATAGCAAACCAAGCAGTTTTCTAACCTCTATTCATTTAATAATGTTTTTATATTATTCGTTTATTTGACTTAGAATTTATTAGCATTCCTTTCAAAGGCGGAATTGGGTCAGTCTCAATCGCGTGTTTACGTTTTAGTTCATTTGCAACATTCAATTTTAATGTTATTCATAGGCGATACTTGATCCTATCAGATACAAAAAAGACAGCTTACTGATCAGGTCCAAGTCGTGAAGAAATTGTAAATTTGTTGAGAGAACTATCGGAAATGAATATGAGTGCTGAATTTTCCTGTTCCGAATTGAATTTGGACAAAGAATCCGGATTACGCGAAAACAAATCAGAACAACTTTAACAAAATTGCACACATGCTGCTGACAATACCTAGAATAGATTTTTTTTTTACTCGGGATGTCAAAAATTGAGAAAATATAATGGGTGAATGATTGCTTCGCAGCTGGAAATATTTTGCGTCAAAATAAGATCCTCAATTGTGTCAAGCGAAACATCGACTGTGATATATTTATCAATTCTAACTCTTTGGGATGGGAAAAAAAATTTAATAATTCTAATGAGACTCAACTTAATGTATCACTTCGCCTTTCTAGGATGCGGTACTATTATAAAGATAAGATTAATTTTATATTTTATTTTATGAACACTCACAATAAGGGGGTTTTCCTATTTATCCTCAGAACTCTACTCTTGATAACATTTTGGAGAATTCAAATTTAAATATATTTTAGTCATTAAAATGGGTTTTTATTGCCCTTATGGTAATCTTAACCATCATAAATTCATATCACATGTATATCTCCCTAGCATAAATTTTAAGAAACGACGAATAAAATAATCACGTCGCCCTGTGAGTCCCCTTTCGGCCCTCCGACCCCCCTGAATTCTGTTCCTCGTGTTGGGTTCATTGTGTGTTGTGTTGGGTAATTTCTTTGATATATTCTGTTCACACTTTTGCTGTTATGTACTAATTTTAATCTTTGCACTTTAATACCTTTTTTCCATTTATGCACTTGTAGTTCTGTGTTTAAATGTTATTTGTATGTGATAGCTTTTTTTATATTGCTTTCCCTCTCCCCGTCCCTTTAATGAGAACTCTAAACCTCTGGTGAGTCGGATGGATGATGTTACAGTAAGTAAGCGAAATAGCAATGAGTACGTTCTGAGAACAAGAGTCAATGTGTAAAAGCACCAATATTTTGTATCAGACAGAATCAATGAAAAATTTACCTGATACGCAGGAAATGTGAAATTAAAGAGCTATTTCCATGAATCAATGCACACACAAAACGCTGTTCAGTAAATAAATGAAGCCCTGAAACTGCCGAAAAAATTTGCTTATTACTATATCAATTGTAAATAAGGTATGTGTATAATATGTATTTGTCAAGTTAACGGTAAAATCTGTATAAATATTGTGTTCCATATATCCTAGAAAAATATCACATTTCTTTTGTTTTCTAAATTCCGTTGCTTTGTGGGTATTCTAAGAGTCTGACAATCGATTTACTTTAATTGTGTGTAGCATCCATAATCATAAGCTCATGAAAATATTGTAAAATAAGCTTAAAGTTAGCTACAATAAAAATAGTAAGGATATCATAGAGATAGTATTATTTTAAGCAATTTACGTATTGTGTTGAAATTACTCCGGCGGGCCGTTTTAGGTTAATGGGACGGCCGCTGGCCGTTCTAGTGCTATAATGCAGGAAATATAATTTGTTTACTATGCAAAAGCCTGAATCTTTCGAAATGTACTTTTTTACTTTCACCATTATGTTTCTAAAACCCTCGTATGAGTGTGCCACTCTGAAAGCATTTTTACGAGAAATATTTGGATTGGTGACTGCAGAAACCACGAGTCCCATTTTTTAAATTTAAGAAAACTGGGTCTGGAAATCGTATAAGAGTCAGTGACTTACGAAGATTTTGCATCCAACGCATCCTTTCATGGCCCTATATTTATTAACTGAAGCCAACTACTAATGTGATTTCTTCAAACATTTTTGAACTCTTATGGTATCTACACTTACCTATTCATTTATTGATCAAATAATAATACATTACAGTATTATTATTTGAACACTGAATTGAACAATAATTTTAATAAATTACTGCTCAATTCAATGTTAACGACCTAATTTCATCCATTCCGAAAGCTTCCTAAATTACACGAACAAAATTCTTCAATTTCAATATTTAATTTTATTTCTTTCCTACATGTTTTTGTCTCTCAAACTTTCAGGAATCAGATAATACGAATTTTATGGGAACTTGAGTATATATTTCATTCAATATATAAAATATCATTTTTCCATTTCCGATGCTCTGTATCAAACTTTGTAAATCAGTGAACAGTTATGATACCTGATTCATATAGACAGATTCGTAGCTATAATATTTTCAACGTTAAATGCAAGTGTGCTACAATGAATTCATCTTTAATATCAATAATCTCAATTCATCTTTAATCAAATATTGATATCCATCCTTATTTATTTTCGCATTAACCCAGTATGGGGCTCACACGTATACATTCGTTCAGCAGCATGCAGTCTTCCTGTATGACCTTTAACCAGTTTTAACCTTCTTGATCAATAGAATCTTTCCTATGATTATTTCAACTGATAGTTATGGTTATCTGGTCATTATGTGCGTTTTGGGTAAAATAATACTCTAATCCATCTCGTGACGCTCAGAGGGTTAAATCTTTATCGAGGGTTAAATGTTCTTATGCTTGGAGAATTTTGAAAAAATCATGTAATCAAAAGTTTCATCTGCTCAAAGTCAAACATGCATCAAAGTCAAACATGTTTCACAAGCACTCCTGAAAGACTTTATCTTGACATTAAATCAGCTGATAGTCACTTGTAAATTTCAGTTATCACTTGCGAGTTGAGCTTTTAGATCATGCTCGTTGTTTATGGAGCATAATGTAATTCTTCCAGGAAATTAGGGCCAAATCTCACTTCCAACAGTTCAATCTTGTTTAGATGACCGTGAAGATGAATTTCAGCATCCTTCTTGAATAGCTAAGACACCTGATATGAATATCATCTAAACATCACGAGCACTTTTGGAGGAAAATGAGGAAAAGCGATTACTCTTTTAAACACTACTGTTATACAATTAAATGTTACAGAAGAATTGAACAAAATTCCACTTAAGAATATTTAACGGGTCCTTGATTCCAGTGGTGCACTCAAAGAGAAAAATTACATGTTCATCGACTTGAAAGCATCATCAATTGAAGTTCAGTAGATTTGCTTATAAGTTCTACATCAATCTATAATGAAAAGTGCAATTCATGAGTAAAGTTAACATAAGCGGGCCTGGATTAGTTTCAGTGTCTACATGGGAATTTTAATTGATACATTGAATTCAGCATCTGAAGTACCAAACATGAAATATCTGACGCCTCACCAAAACACAGTGTTTTTGGTGCACTAAACTAATGGTGATGGAGTTTAGTTGAGTTGTGTTAGAAGCAATTTAATATAAAAAATAATTTTACGATAACATTCGAAGACTCACGTAAAAAACAATTTCATTATGCTTTCTCCTACACAAAATGAACTATCGATGGCTGATTAAATGAATGTTAATAATTTATTAAAAGAATTTAAACTCATGCTTTTTAGCAATTCATTTATCAAATTTCTTCTCAGTTGTGCATTCTTTCTGCATTAAGCAGATATGCAAAATAAATCCAATTATTCTTTCCTCAAAATAAATTTCTAAAAGAAATTCGGGTCTGCCTCTTTTTCGAACTTTATAATCATGTTCTTTAATACAGAAGTTTTCCCGTTTTCTCTGAATCAGGACTTCGACTTTTCAGAAAATCGGGAAATAAGTGCTGACATTCCACCGCAAGAAACGTAAATGCTGCAGGACATATAAAATATGTCATCGTAAGATCTGCATTGTTCTCTAACGTTGCCTGAAATAATGAAAGGATCAATTACAGAATATAGATAAATAAAGAAAAATCTTATCATATTTTATGTTCATTTTAGAACGTTTAGGAGAAAAATTTCTAACCGCTTTTAGAATTTATTTTCACACGCACTCCTGCAAAAAGACCTACACTCATGTCCAAAAGTTAAGCATAATTTGTAAAATGCGAAAAAATTGGAGTAAATATGGATACGAGTGGGGGACGAAGGTAAAACATTGTGCATATGAAAAACAGTTCAATCGACGTCGACATGTGCAAAGCACTGGTGCACTGGTTCCGGAATTGAAAACTGCTCTTCTTGAGGCTTGGAACTCTGTTTGCACACAACTCATCCATACCCACATCGAAAGTAAGATAAATCGTTGTGCAGCATGCGTGGCTACTAGAAGTACCACACACCGTACTAAACTTCTACTATACCACACACAGTATTAAACTTCAGCATCACATTGTTTTAATCATTCTGTTTCACTAAAGTTGACACTCGTATTGTGAACCTTTTTCTTTCAACCCTTTTCTTTGGATAATAAAACTCATTATTATCCTTGTTTTGTATTTTTTTCTTCTTCTATTACACCCGCATACCGTGTTTCGTTTCATTCCGATGTAGATTTACTGAAATATTCACATAAATAGCAATTATGCTTAACTTTTGGACATGAGTGTATATAAATTCCATATTCAAATATGAATTTACCAGAAGCAACTTAACTATTAAAAGAGATATTGCAAGACTCATAGAGCCCAACAGAAGGTTTCTGGAGGTCATCACCATAATTTTGTTGTGAGTGGCAATGAACTCACAAACCACAGCTGGAAAAACAGAAAACAGGCCTCCTGATACGAAAGCGAATAAAAATATAATCAACAGTATCAACGCCAAACTGTACACCCAGATAAAAAGCAGAGAAAACAGACTTAACAACAAGAAGGAGACCACACAGAAGTTGGTAAGGGACAAATAACTTCCATCCGTAATCCAACCTAAGCCGAGACGTCCAATCATATCAGATCCATTAAACAACATGACGCAAAATATTTAAGAATTTCTATCTACTCCTTTGTCTCTCACGACATCAACAATTATTGTGAAAATATGTAGTTATGACAAAAAGCGTATATGAACTCTGCGTCAACATAATCAACAAAAATGTCGGGTCAAGGAAAATGCAAAAAGATCCCAATGTTGATTCATGCATTTCATCCTCTCCTATCAACATCATTTTCCCTTCATCTTTGTACATTTCCCGAGTTCCGAAGGTATTTTATGATTATTTTCATTTAGTATACAGACTTGAAGCAGCCTGGGTGTTCCAGAAAGTTCCATCGATTTCGTAACATCTTGGAAGCTTCTGTTCCCCAAACTATTCTCTGAATTCATATTTGGTCCTCTGGAACTTCCGTAATTCGTGCATTTCTGAGAAAGAACAGGATTGTTTTTTTCTTTTCTGGAATACATATTTCCCCCAATCTTTTCAAAAGCCATATTATCTTGACCACTCCATGAGTAATTCGTGTTCAATTTATATGACTTTCTAGGTTGCCTCGTCTTTTGAGATTGGTTGGTATTCGTTTTAGCGTTGTAGGAAGGGTTCCGTAGGTTGGGAGCATTTCTCTGTTTTGAGGTTCTGGTAGCCCTTCTCAGGAGATTCAAGCTTTGTATTACATTGCGATTTATGCTTTTCAGAAATAGTTTTCTTGGAGCTTGATTCTGATAAGAGCAGAGAAGCCGGTACACTGTGCAAAATAAGAGCAGAATAATTTAAAATGAACCAGAAGAGCCGTATTCCTTCACAGAAGCATCAAATATTGGTGGTATTAGTATTCATCCTAAACTGGAGCCTGCCAGAGCTATTCCATTAGCTTTGCTTTTATTTTTATCATCAAAAGCGAGATCCAGAACCATAGGGAGGGGAGCTGTTCCCAAACCGGATCCAAGTCCTAAAAGACAGAGAGAAAAGTTGTTTTCAAAACTATTAAACTTACAAACTATTAAGGAAAGACAGAAAAGTGGTTTTTAAACTATTATTAAGGCTCCCACATATTGTAGAGGTCGCTGTGTGAGCACGTTTGTGTTGATGAGGTGAAAGACGTCAGAAAGAAAGAAGAGATTCCTTCCGCCCCCTTGTTATTTCGTTTTAATAATATTATTTTATTACAAAGAATTGATTCATTTAAATAGTCCTACAATCGAGCTACAGTGACAACTATTATTTGCTAAAAAATATTATTCGTATTGCTTTCACTCGATCGATTGTGTCTAAACTATTTTTATATAGTCTACCTTATTTCTACTTTGGTAGATCTTATAATCATTCTCTAGAAATTCCATAGTTTTTTATGCCAGTGTTCAAAGTAAATACTGCTTCCTACATACAAAATTACTTTTTCCGGGTTGGTTGTTTTGGGGTTTTATGGCGCAAGGGCCATATTTGGCTTCGCCTATTTTTCAGGATACCAAGAGATAGGTATCTTAATTAGATTTGTATTGGAGCAACACAACGGGGTATTCAGGGGTACCAAAAACTTATGTTAATGGCAAGGATATAATGTATAATTTTTCTAAGTCTGCTGAGAGAAAACAAAATAGTTTAGTTGGGGGGGACAGGCATGACGCAAGGTTGCTATAGACGTGAAATATAAGTAGACTGAGTATGGCTATTGAGAGAAGCTTCAAAAAGTGTGAACAATGTCGACTAGTAGTCATGTGAGTGCTCTGTGAAAAATTGACTTGGTTGGCCGATTTGGCATTTTATCTATCGCCTCGTTTGGCGGTATGCATCTTATGACAGGGTAGATGTGTAAATTCTCATTTCTATAGAGTGGCGAAAAAAATGGTGAAATCGTTAGTCTCGCTATGTCGAGCAGACCAATCAGATTATGAATCAATGGATTGTCATCTTCTCCCGTTTCATGGACCAATCAGATGATGAAAGTTCACATCCTCCTTGCAGACGAAAGTATAGTTAAAGGGTCACATTATTACTAGTTTTGGTCAAATAAAAAGGTTATCATTGATCACTTTCCTTTTTTATCTCCTCTATGGATCAAGTTGCGTCGTGATACTTTCCTGTCAATAAAAAAATACGCACAAAAGGAGGGGGTATTTCAATTAACGTCACACTGGAGCAACACAACGGGCTATTGGTGACGGTCCGGGATCAATCCCAAAAGGAAAGATCCGAACGCACAAAAGGAAAGATTTTACTGATACAGAAGTGACAAATACATCCCAGATACTTGCAGGAATCGAACCTGTACCACCTACAACTCGTAGGCTAAAGCAAAATGAAATTCTTGAGCACGAAACTACATGCTCAGTCAAAATGCTTTCTAGAACATGAGAATAATTCGGGCTTTAAATGGTAAAACAACAATCTACAGAGGATATGTATGAAAACTTTTCAATCAATACTTGCCATATATCCCACCCCATAGGATATTAATAGCGATAAGATCCTCTGCAAAATAGCATGCTCTTATGCCTATAAAAGATGAGATTCAACCCCAAAGAGTAATTGCTCTCTAGCCGTATTTGTGTCCCATGAAGCCAATGACTGGACCTAGAGAAATAAGTTTTTGTTTTCATTGAATAAATCAGTTATAAGCAAATACATTATTCGAAGGAATTATGTCTCTCGGATACACTTTATTAATTTTATTATAAGTAAAATATGTGAGATGATTGAAAGTCTGAAAAATTCGTCTTACTTAACCTCATTTGCGAGATTCGTGTGGAATGAGATACTTCTCAAGGATTATAAATATAACTTCAAAATATGGACTAAGTTGTGAATGTTATCTAATGTAAGAAAAATGGAGAATTGTAAGATTATGAAAAGTAGATGATTCGTTGAAAAGTGGACCATTTGCATAGTATCAAATGGACCATCTCGCAAGTTCTCGGAAATAATGGTCTCAGGAAATTGTATCGCATAAAATATGATGCATCAGATGATGGTGATATTTACGTGCTAAAATGGTGCAGGGATAAGTATCATGATAAGAGACAAAGGAAGATCAAAACAACTGCCAGACCAGGACAACAGGTTCATGACCGTTCCTGAGTGATGTGCTGACTCTACAATGGTATTTCATCAGAAAAAATAGAGAGAAAACCGAAAGAAATCAACTTTGTTTCCGAATTTAAATAAAATTATCCATCAATAAATTTTATGAAATGTTTTAATACTTTATTTGTCAACATTTTTATATTTTCACTATTGTAATTTAAGACTCATGAATCTGTGCTTATTTTATTTTTAACTTACATTCCAATATACAAAAGTTAACCATGAAGGGTGACTTTTTTGGAAAATCAAAGGTTTTTATTAAGAGAAGATACATTGATCTTTGTTCGTAGCCTACTAATACGTCAGAAATTATCTTGTTCGAGCCTGATAATCTTTGGAAGTTTTAAACCATATTCGGTTTCGAGGTTCCTGATTGCATATCATCATGATATAGCAATTTCTTGATTTTAAAGATCGTATATTAAATTTGAAATCAAATTTTTTCATGGGAAATTCTGATCCTCTCTCGAACACCTATATCTGTCTCGAACCCCTCTCTCATATATATATATATATATATAGTATCTGTCTCGAACCCCTCTCTCATATATATATATATATATATATCCTGTCACCTTTCCATTTTACCGGAGGCCGTGGTAACCCAGATGGCAGAGTCTTGTATTAGCATTAGGAGTGTTGCGAGTTCGAGACTCAGTCCAACCAAAGACCGTCGTGTACGTGGAGGGTGCACGTTAAATCTGTCGTTGCCTCAAATGTCCTCACTTTGGCGTGGTGTGGAAGTTTGGAGAGTGGATGCCACCTTAGGTGTTGACCTCTTCATCTGACCGTGGATCAAAATTACCAGGTGTCCTTGATTTTTCCCTTCGGGATTGATCCCAGACTGTCGCCAATAGCCCACTGCGTTGCTTCAGTGCGATAATAATTAACTACAGATCTACCGTACCATATTACCACATAAGTATCACTATCATCTCTGATGCATTATATTTTAAAGGAATATTTATTTCCCCTGAGACCATTATTTAATCAGTAAGTTATCTTTCAAACATTTGCGAGAATTGTCTACTTGATAGTATGTATGTAGACCACTTTCAGAGAATCATTTACCTTTTATTATATTGTCTGTCGTGTGTTTGGTGCATTTACCAAACAATGGCCTTTACTCTAAAAAACCCAAAACCAACCAACCTTCTCTTTATCTTTTACAATGCTTTATTTTTGCATAATTTCATTTATTAGTTCACATTCACAACTTATGGAATAAATGTTTTATTTTAGTTATAAAAACAGAGAGAGAGAGAGAGAGAGACCTAAACACACGTAATGTGTCTCCTATTTTCCTCGATATTCCCTCCACATTTCCATATATATCATTTAAAATTTTCAAAACAAATCGCGCTTGTCTCACTGGTTTTACCCAGTTCTGGAGAATTGGTATTTGAGTCACTTGGTTTTGAGAGTCTATACCTTCAAATAGGGTCAGGTCAAACGTAAACAATTTCCACAATCGACATCTTCAGCGCTGGTTGGGGTTCGGAATTTCTCGCTCGACACTGGAAGCAACAGAAGTTATTTCGAGTAAGCGAAACAAATAATCCTCTGCGTCAGCGATTATTAACCTTTTCACTTCAAGCCACATATAAACTAACTGAAAATTTTGCTACACAGGAAAAGTAATATTGCTTTCTGTCGATCTGACGACATAAAATAAATAAAATTTTGATTGATTTACAAAAATATAATAATTATGTTTTTGTAAATCAATCAAGCCCTCACCCCTGATGAACCTTACCATTCTTGTTCAAATAGAATTTCCAAGGTCATTTACCTTCTCACTAGGATCACATTATAACCCCGTTATTGAAACGTTTATTTTGTTTAATCTTTACATCTGAAGAAATGTCTAAAGAAATCGTTCGCTCGATTCTCTAAGATGGCTAGCTGTTAAGAGGAAATAGGGCTAACAGAAATGGCTAAGCTAAACGGCAAGCTGCTAAATATTGGTCTGGGAAGTTAGTCTGGTAGAAAGTAGTGATAAGCTAAGTAAATTTAGAAACAGTCTCCAACTTAATAAATTGTGGATGTGGAAAGATTGAGAACCACAGTAGTACACGATTTCAACCTTTGGAATGTCTAAAGAAATAGTTGGTCTGATTCTATGATATAGCTTGCTATTGGGTGGAACAGAGACGGCTAAGGCTAAATGGCAAAATATTGATCTGTGAGATCCGAAGTGGACAGAGTCGTATGTAACTAGGACAGAGTCGCCGGCAAAGTAAACTATGGAAATAAAAGAACTGAGAACTACTGTAGTACAACATTTCAGCCTTTGGAATATCTAAAAAAAGAGGTCTGATTCTCTGATTAACAAATAGTAAACAAAGACGGCAACGGCTAAACGGCTATTGGTCTAGGAGGTTGGTCTGGGAGAAACACGAGTGGTAAGCTAAATGAACTTGCACAGAGTCAACCGCAAACAAACTATGAAAGTGTAAGTATTGAGAACCACAGTAGTAGTACAGCATTTCATCCGTTCGGATTTATTATTCGGAACTCTCACTCACCTGACAATGTCTTCACCAATTGGAACAAAGAGCTCGGAAACAAAGCTTCTGTTTATAGAACAGTACAGTGTGAATAGAACAGAAGCCACAAATAGCACGAGCGCAATTCTAGGACCTCCCAAGATCAAAAAATTGATGAGGAAGCTGGCCCCAGCTATGATCCAGCAATTCATGGTACTAATCAACTATCAAATATGGGATCGAAAATATTATATTACTATAAAATTTGACTTTTGACACTTATTGAACAATCGTTCAGGGATGCGAAAAACTAGTTCGCATCGCACGGATGGCAAGCATCGGATTAATTTGGTGTACTGCGCACACTACATTCGGAGCATCGGCATTTCCGAAAATGTACCACCTCTAGGAGGCGTCTCAGTTCATTGTGTATATTTCTTATGTGAACATCGGTTGTGACAACAAATTTTATTGTGCTCAAACGCTGTTATGGACAATGAGGAAGATGGTTGCTTGGTTTGAGTTGAATGACGCAAGGTTCAGTAATGGACAAGCTGCCTCAAACACGTCCAAATCATAATTAAAACATATTTTTAAACATATATAAGATAGATAACCAAACCATTATTAAAAAGTAAGTTAGTAACATTTAATTATTTAACATTTTATTTTAAAATGTAATAAAAGGTAGACAGTGAGGAAAAGTTGTCAATTGCTTGATAGTAGAAGAGGGACAAAAATGGAACTTGTGGGTTCAGAATATAAATAGGAGGTCGGAGTATGGAGAGTATCATACGTTATCCTCTGATTTAGTTGATGATGACGTCAAGTTTGTTTTAGTACTTTCGTATAACCCACGCTTAGTTTACAGCACTTCTAGACATCCTGAAACCACATTTAAATGGAGATAACATATCATTTAGGGAATCAGTACGACCTCAAGAACGACTGGCATAGTGTATAAGGAACATTGTACGGATCTAACGGATTTTATTCTCTTTCCGGAATATTCGTCGGGATTACTGACGTCCGATACGGATGTGCAAATGTAGTATCATTTAAAACAATATAAATAATTCTAAAATCAAATCCCTTTCATGCCGAGTAGTGTGTGCTAAGACAACCTTTTCTGCTTTTGAGAGGGGATGGGATTCAAGGTCAAATAAACTAATAAAGAAGCACTTATGGTGTTTTTTCTGAAGGAAAACTATTTAGATTATGAAATCTGCTTGATGTCGAATTCATATATCTACTGTATAGCCCTGAGTTTAGCGATTGTACAGGCGATACTCTTCATTTTGGTAAACCCGTTGAGTGGGTGGCAAGATCACCTCTTTCCAAATTGGCGACAAAAATAATACCACTTAAAGAAGTACCCTCAACTATAGATTTACCAAAAGTTGTTTTTCATTGACCATTTGAGTGAACTATGAGGAACCCTCCGGCCGCCAGCACATACCCTGTTTTTATATTTTGATGTTACATTTTTCAGGATGTTGGCGCACTACTTAGGTTTATTTGCAGATGTTGGTTTAGTTATGGGGTGCGCCTTAGTGTACTGACAGTCGAAGAGATAGTGGCCCGCAGGAACACAAGTTTGATTGTTTAACATGGAACCTGTGGAGGTAAGCCACGAATGGGCCATGTACTGTCAGAAACCATATGAGGTGCTTACTCTCGACGAGGGTAGATTTGCAATGATAGTTCAATGAATTGGCTCAACTCAATGAATTGGCAATGATAGTTCCTACAATGGCAAAAGAATTCACCATTCATATCGTCATCGTATAGGATGGTTGGTTAGATTGGGTTTTATGGCGCAAGGGCCATTCTTGGCCAAGCTTCATAAAACGACATCAAGTAAACAAGGAAAGCAAAACTGACACAAGAAAGAAATAAAGTCAAGGAGGAATAGAAACTGCGCAACCTACAACTCATCACATATGAAAATAAATTAATTTTTGATTGTTTGAGTCTTTAACCCCGGTGGCTGTCTCGAAAAGGTGTCTCGTCATTGGCAAAACTGACCAGAATTTTATGGACGAGATATCTCGTCGTATGAAGGAAACTGGCCTGATCTCGTCCTCATCCAAAACTCGGCAATACTTTGATGACGAGATAGCTCGTCATTAGCAAAGTTTTTCAGATCTCGATGGACGATATATCTCGTCAAATCCACTTGGAGGGTTAAGTACCAGGATGAAAATGATCTATTTCTTTATAGTCTTCTTTCTTAACCAAGTTCCATGTAAGTAACGTAAACAAAACACACACACATAACAAAGGGATTTCCACACTCGATTCTAAAAATCAAGGTGGGAACCTGGGCCAAATCGAGCGTCCCCTGCAAAGCATTTTTACCATGGTTGTCAATTACGAATGGTTGCTAGAACCAATTACTTTGGAGAAATAATTTGGGCTTAATCTTCGTTGAAATGAATTTTTGTATCCTATTAACATTCTAAATTGTAAAACGGATATAATACAAGGAAATGAATTCATCAAAAGCCAAATCTCAACGCTGACACACCAATAACAGTAGATGGGAAGGATATCAATGTGCAACATAGGGAAAGATTGGGACTAGAAAAATAGCAAACACGACTACTCCATCATTTGTGACACCAAAGGTGACTGACGAAACAGAGAATAACATAAATACAAAGACTGTGACACGAGTACCCGGTCTATTCACTTCGTTTTATTCCCACTAGCAAAAAAGTCGCTTTAAGTTTGGTAATTTATAGGCTTGCGTTCATATGTGTGTGTAATGTAAATAGTCTAATAAAGTGTTTGTGTATGTCAAGAGAGTGTCGCTTGTTCGTCAGCTTCCAGATAGATATTCTCCATACACAATCACGTTCTACACTTTTTGGAAGGATAGGTGATACATCTGAATAATATATCTAAGTGAATTCGTGACATTTTCGAGACATCTTTTTCTGTCATAGGAATTGTTTCAATGAATATGGTATTACAAAGGTTGGTTGGGTAAGCTATGCGAGGAATCGCATTTACAGAATCATCTAAAAACTCGACATTTTTGACGCTATGCCGCTTACATACATTGGCTACCGACCTCAGACAGTTTCTTGTTCTTGATTACGAAAGGTCAACTATATCAAGGTCATGTTGCCTGTGCTCTATTGAGCGAAAAGTGATATATGTGTTACATCCTCTCCCTCTGGTCACTGTTGAGTTAATAATTAGTTTGGATCGTATATAGTGGATAATTTACTTTGAACAATGAGTTGCCTCCATAGGAACAATAAGATACCTGGACACAGTTCTTTTAAAATTACAAGAAAATTTATTAAGTAAAAATTTAAGGGTAAATAAAATGCTGATTAACAATTAAACAAAAGGGGCCACCGACAAGACACAGAAAAAATCAATTTTTACAAATAATGATTCGACACGATACAAAAGTCAAAAGTTCAGGAGGAGATGGGGACCAATGGCACAACCCGAGGAACAGATGGACTCACCCTGGGCAAAAGATCTCGGAAAAATGGTGTGAGGTTTCGGCACGTCGAGTGTCAGACATGGGACTCCTGTAGCATCTCAAATCTCGTAGCAGTCCCTATCCATGGAGGAGCGTGATTTGTCGAGATGAATCTATCTCAGGTGCCAGAATCTACCAAGTCGCCGGGAAACTCGTCAGGGCAATCCGTTCTTCGCCGCTTCCTCTTCTCCCGATCGTCTTCGCAGAAAAAAGAGCCGTGATGTTTGGGGTGTACGACTATTTATCGTACTTATATTTCTGACGAACCGCCAAATCAATCAACCTTGATCAACGGTAAACCCCGTAAAAGATAAGCCCACGTGCTCCAAGAGGTCATCCATCAAATTCCCCTTCTCACTAGTGAACAATCCACCCTGACGAAATACCGCCAAAGGGTCAGACATCAAAGACTGCCAAATACGCCGGTACCAATGAGCACTTTCCCCTCAACGGGAACTCACATTCCTTCTCACGGCTAACCCGTGAGAAGAAACTACCAAGAGCTCAAAAGTTGACACAAAGGCAACATAATATATACACTAAAAATATTACAGACAAAACAATTAATACTTAAAAATCAACCCAACATCGCGACGACGTGTCGGCAAGAGACCAGAAGATTCTGTAAAATTGCAGGGTCATTGGAGTTCGTAGGACTGCCTGAATTACGGGGTTGACCCCTTTTCCTTAAGGGAGCTAGAGGGCTTACATCATTAACAAGACAAGGTCGAAGAGCATACGAATGATAAACACCCAAAGAAGAGGTTGGTAAATTTGGATCAGTGATTTCATATGTGGTTAGTGAACGCTGAGTAGTCACAACGTAAGGACCATCACGTCGTAGCATAAACTTCGAGTCTTCTTGTTTGGAGCACTAACAGGATAAAGCGTAACCCATACAGATTCACCAGGAGAGTTAGCTTTAGTCCAACCTGCCTTTGTTTGTCCACATAAACCTTTCATTGGTCTTTTCTTCTCCATGGATAGCTGTATCTTGCTCAATTTTGCAAATTTTTGGAAGGTAGGGAGTGGCATCTCTCCCTGTTTGAAAGATACTTCCATTGCTTTTGAGCAAAACGTCTAATTCGTTTCTTCGAACTTCTGTGCCTCTCCTTTGCGGAAGGAACATGTGTTTATTTTTATCTCCACTTCAATGGTTTGGGGTACTGGAACATCTTTTGCAAAGGATACTTGTGCCGAAGGTTGTCATAGAAGTACCACAAAAAATTACGAATGTCCAGCACAATACCAGATTTCTCTGAGAAGTCCATACTCAGAAGTTTCCCTCTCGCATTCTAAAGAAAGTTCACAAATTTGACCGGAAAACCCACGAACATTGATGGCAACTTCAGCTACTAAAACAGCTAAAGTAGCCTGATAACCAACAGCAAGAATCATCATCAGCTGGCGCTCTTCAAAACTTTGACCACGTTTCTTTAAAAAGTTGTAGATGAGTTCTCCAGCTGATTAGTTAGCTCCATTATCCGCACATAACCAACCTTTAGCTTCATAAACAGAGATATCCAACAAGGTGACTAGCGTTGTGGATGTAAAACATCTGTACATCTGGAGAGAATTCACACGAGCATCTTCTTTCTTCGAAGTAGAGTAATTTGGGCACTTTGCTTTAATAAATCCAGGAGTACCCCATGCATAACATTTCACAGGTGGCCTCCTATGGAAATCTCGGATTTTCTCTTCCAGTTTAAGGGGAGCTCTCTTGAGGAAAATAAATTTCTGAGGATAACTTTCCTTCATACTCGCATATTGCTTACTCTTTGGGTTTGGAGTGGAATTCTGTAAGTTATCATAAGCATCTAACTTTTCTGCTAGATCTTCTGAGGATGTCAATTGTTCCCAGTCGTCCAAAAAATCCTCTCTACATACTGGATGAATTTTCGTCATTTGTTCAGCAATAATCAAACTCTTAAGATGTACAAAAGTTGAAATTTTAAGAGATCGGATAACCAACCTTTAAAACAACTTCTTAATTCAAAGAAAAAGTCATTCTACCTGGAGTCGGAGGTTTTTACTGGATTCTACCTGGATTACGTTTTTTTAAATAACAATCGGAACTTCTCAGCAATCATCTTAAATCGTTGCAGTAGAATACTTCGTACGTGAGGATAGCTCAGAAATTCTTCTCCAGGCTCTCTTGCAAGTAATTTTGATATTTCAGATGGTAATGTTCCAATTAGATGGGTCATCGACCATACTGTTTATAAACACGTTATTTCCTTAAAACAAAATCGCTACTTTCGCGAATATGAAATATAATCTGGAAATATTTTTTCACTTTCCTTTCATACAAAACATAATTACATAACTTTCTCAAGAAGAATTCAAGTTGAATATTAATTTTTACAATAATTCAAACAAAATAATTTAATCCCTTGTAAACTTGTATTTCTAATCAAAACTACACAACGTTTTGAAATTAATTTCCAATATTCAGGACGAATATATTACAGATTACAATTTATTTGCTCAGTTCAAGGGTTAGCACGAACGTAGTAATTCAATTTGTTAAGGATTTAACATGAATTCCCATATCTGAAATCCTTCGTCAGGCTCGGATTCTAAGTTTCGGACGCCGTTTTGTGATCGTGTGCGGAGAATCTCTTCTTGAAGCTGGCGAACAAGCGACAGTCTCTCGACACTCACAAACACTTTATTAAACTATTCATATAACAACTGAACACAACACACATATTTACACGTTTATAGAAGAATCATCTAAAAACCCGACATTACTGAAGCTATGCCGCTCACACGCATTCTCTAGCGACCTTAAACAGTTTCTTGTTCTTGATTACAAAAGGTCACTTTGTCAAGGTCATGTTGCTTCGTGCTGCCCTCTGTTGCGCGGAGAGTGTATATATCTGTTATAAGAATATTTTTCTTTATCGACACCTATTGAATCAGTAACTAAAAACATGTTGAAAGAACTTTTATGCTTTTTGAAACCAAATTTGTGATTTTAGCAGATTAGATTTCATTAAAAAGTGTTATTTTAAAAGGGGCATTAAAGAGAGTATAGAATTGAACGCGTTTTTGTGTTCGATAAATTTCAAGGAAAAACTTCTCGATTAAAATCTGAAGTTGAGAGTTGCGCAATTGACAATGTGACTCAATGGTGAGCTGAAAGTGCAGAAAAAAACAATGGTGGAAAAATTTATTGCACCTCGTTTTCATTCGTAGCGTATTCTTCTATCAGGCCGTGCGCCGTAAGTGCAAATTTTGTGCAACTGGCGATGTTTATTGAAAATGAGCAATGCATATAACCTTTAGGAAAATATTGTATGTACTAAAAATGACACATGAAATGACCGAATAGAGAAATCACTTTATGCATCATTACTGGAATCAGTGAATTACAGAGATGAATCAATAATATGTTGCTTCAAATAATACTGCAAAATTTTGAAATGTTCATCCAAATGAGCTAATTAGATTATTCTTTTGTCATAAAACAAAGAAATACGTCTATTACTTCACTTTTCTCTTAATAACAGCTGTATGTGTAATATACATCTGAGCGGCATAGCATCAATCAAATTCTGAATGTTTCATTCAGATGATATGACTAATTGCTCTTCACAAATTTCATAACTAATTTGCTACAAGACATAATTAATTACTTTCATTACAGCCTTTTTGCTTAGGACCATTCTATTAGAAACTTTTCTAACTGGTTCTGAGCATCTATTTTTTTATTTTGTTAAGGTCGGGCTATTCTCAGGCCAGGCAAAGGCACTTATGTTACTCTGATATATTTTGGCACTCGAAACGTAAAATTGAAATGGAAAATTCTGTTTAAAGTCACGCACATTATACAGCTTCTGGAAGGAAATACGTATTTAAATACTCACTATTTTGGCTTAAAGTTAAGATGCGACATCATGTTGAAAAATGTCATCAAAAGCATCACAAACTTGTCTCATGAGAAAATAGAAACATGCAGAATGTAACGTTGGATCTTTGTGTATGTTGTTGCTTTTTATCCCTCTTGGTCTGTACAATAAAGACCAATTCCGTGAGTTTATGCAACTTCAAGAAGTCCAAGACGAGAAAAGGATTAACGTATAGATCGTCACTGGATAGCCCCAGGCAGCAATTAGGTGACCAGGAGATGCATCCTCTATATTGCGTTTCCGACAGGTTGGGAAAACCTTAAAACCAAGATTAAATGCTATTGATCTCAAATATTGACTGACCAGTCTAAAGATAGCAGTCTGTTGACTTCTATCACCCTCGAATTGAAGGGTACGTTCAGAATATTTCCTCTTTTTACAGTTATGGGTGGGAGAAGTTTTCAGATATTTTTCTGAAGTTTCTGTTTCGCAAAACTCTAAACAATGAGTAAGAGGAGTCATTTATTGCATTAATAGGATTTTGTTGGAATGATTACTTACGTCAAGTAGTAGATGACACTCCAACAAAATCCAAGCTGAGAGTTGAGTAAGGGTTGGATTTTGAAACAATAGTCTGCTCAAAGGGCTATTGAATGTTGAAGTATTTTGCCTTGTAAGACAAAATTCTAAATACAAGCCAAAATGGTAGCTAAACAGGTTAAAACTGTAAAAAACAGCATAAAAGGTATTCGAAAACAAAGTTGTCTGTGGCTATTTTAGTGGACTACACTACCTTGATCTTGGCAAACAGGAGAGTCAGGACTGTTATGATAGGCAATCTCACCACGAAAGGCCTAATTTGTTAGACAGATAATTGAATTCCCACGTTGTATTTAAACAATTATTGAAGATAATTCCTTCACAGAAAATAAAGGTTTAAAACGACAAATAAAGTGTACAAAATTTCAGATATAGCTGTGTGTTGTTGAATATAAGCCTACGTAGTTGTACATAAAACTACTGTTTAATCTAAGCTTCCTGAACATTTCCCACGAGTTTTAATTTATTTTTATATAGGTCCATGTGCACAAAATTGCACTGACATTCATTACGCACTCAGCACACATTAAGAACTCAAAAATGCTAGACCTATTCTGTGATACGAGTTTCATCCACTTTTCTGTTATCTGACATTCCAATGAAGCAGTTACATATATGTGTATCTTAAGAGTTAAAAGCAATTACTCTTAACTTTATTGATTAATTAATTTTAAACTAAAAGCACATTAGGAAATTGAAAACAACTCAGGCAGGATAAAAAGAGACACATTTCCCCAAATTTCGGATAATGAAATCTGAGATGAATCTCTTGAAAAGTACATACACCAAAGTAACTCACATGACAAAGGAATACTCCACAATGCTAGTGGAATAAAAAGTAAAGAAAATCCACATGCCTCGTGGTGCTACTGGGAACTAAAGAAACGAAAAAAAAGGCTTAGGTGAACACATTGTATGTTTTAGTTGTGAAAAAAATATTTTATACTCTGTTGAAAGCAACCTAATAGAGAACGAGCTGGCCTCTGACCCTTATAAAATGTAGATATGCTTTCCACAAGACTAGCCAATTAATGCTGCAAGCTTATCCTTGTAGTTTTATTCATACTATGCAGCACCGCAGCATACTTAAACTAAGCGACAAGCATTCTTTCACAAACTTGTCTGTTAAAACATCGTACGTTAATGTCAAATCTGGTAATCTATATATTAATACGTCAAGAAAAAACTTTGTACCCCTTTTTAAGCACATTGCGCGCACGGAGGAGTATGAGATTTGGCATAATTTGCCACCACATAAGTTAGTATTGAAAGTTAATTGCATCGTTTTGCTGATCAGAAACTTAAATACAAAGGAAGCATTAGTCAATGGAACAAAAATGCGCATCAAATTTATGCATCGTAATACTATTGATTGCGAAGTTTTAACTGGGACCGCACGCCATCAAAGAATTTTGATTCCACGTTTAAATTTACCATATTCCGGAACTATTTTACCATTTAACTTTCAAAGAACTCAATTTCTAATTATACCTGCATTTGCGATGACAATAAGTAAGTCTCAATGACAAACATTCGAAAAAATTGGAATTTTATTAAGGCAGCCAGTTTTTACACATGGTCAATTGTACGTCGCAGCAGGTAGAGTTTGATCATTCGATGGTTTGAGATTTTATATTTCAGAATATTATAATCAAGGGCATTTAGCAAACGATGAAAGAGTTTTTACAAAAAACATCGTCTACACAGAAGTTTTGAATCATTAAATTCATTGTCGAACTATTTCAAGTTCAATGGACAACATTTTTTAACCACCCGTTTTTTTTGTTTCAATAAAAATATATAAAAAAATACGAAGCACGTATTCCTTATTTCATTTTTTGGATTTATTTTTTATTTAAATTTTATATAATTTGAAAAAGATAGGCAAATTAACTGTGTAGCCTTGGCGAAACCTATGGCCAGTATAGAAATAAAAAAAAACCAAGAAAATGTCAAACAACGCGTTATTGTTTTTAGATATGGCTTAACCAAGCTATACCGCATTTTTCCTCTGACGTATTTGTACATGCTCGCAGCTAACGTAATTGAACAAAATTCAAAAAAATTATATGCAATGAATATAGAGGTATACTCTTTGACAAAAGAACCTTAATTAAACTTAACTTAAAAATTAAATGAATTATGGTCGAATTTCGACAATTGGGCGACCACTAGTTTTTTAAATACCACATTTTGAATTTTCGACACGCGTAGCATTTTCAGTGATTCCCCAAACCTCATTGTTTTCTAAGTATTGAGGACAATAATGGATGGTAGTATTTTCTACGAATATTGAGTCGATAGGTTAGTGTGCATTGTGTGGACAATGGAAGAAATCACTTTCATTAAAATATTCTAATTTTTAATACTAAAAATAATTTTCAATTTTTTAAAAATAAAATATTCTGATTTGATAAAATAATTTCAAAAATTATTTTTCTGTGAAATATTCAAAGCATTTCAGATGTCAAAGTAATTTATCTATAAAATATTCAAAATATTTCAGTGTGAAATCATTAAAAATTCAAATATTCCAAAAATTCAGTGTGAAATTACACTGATGTTCATAGATTGAGGGTCAGATGCAATATGCAAATTTGCGGACATGGAAATTGATCTTTCGTGGCGAAACATCACTAATAGTAGCAACAGACGTAAGAAATAGACACAACGAATTGGTTGACCATAATTAGCATATTTGGAGTTGTCACAGAACAAGATTGCGAAAATGTTATAAAAGCGGGTGTCTGGTGACTGAATGATTTGTTTATTTGTTTAACTGTCTATGTCAGTTATTAGTTGTTATCACGAGTGACACAATATCACTTATAACCCGTCTCAATGATTTTACCATTGGAAGAATTGTAGGACAATTGGAAGAAGATCGCTTAACGCGAGATGTAGCCAATGGGTTCGGAGTGGGCCAAAGCGTAGTTGCAAGGCTCTGGAAACAACATTTCGAAAGTGGAACTGCTGCCAGATGGTACAGCAGTGGTCGATCACCCAAAGCAATCCCAGGTGAAAATCGTTATGACAGTAACGACGAAAAGATGTAGCATTGTTGCTGAAAGGTTAGGCGATTGAATCATGTTGGTTTGTGTGCCCACAAAACCAGTACATTGCGTTCCTTTGACAACATCACATATTGAATGTCAATGGTTTCAATGGTGTGAACACGCCAATTGGACTGACGAGCAATGGCCAAATTTCCTGTTCAAGGACGAAATAGATTTTGTTTTTCGTCCGATTCGATGTGCGCCAATACATCTGACGTGAATCCTGCACTGCCTATTTTCCACCAAACATCCTGGAAGTAGACCATTACAGAAGTAATTTAGTGATGATCTGAGGCGGTAACATTATGAATGGACGTACCGAGCTTCTTACGTGTTGGAAAATGGAACCATGAATTGTCATCGTTCGATCTGTGTTTATGACCTGCTGAACTTCGAAGAAATAGACCGAATGGAGTGGTCTACGTACTCCTCTGAGCTCTATCACATAGAACATGTGTGGGATGGTCTTCGGGAGCAATGTCAGTACAAAATCCCCACTGCATACCAAAAAAGTCTGTTCATTTGTCTGAAACAGGAATGGCGAATCCTATCCCAAGATTTAGTGGACAATCTTGTGGAGAACATGCCAACCGATACCAATCGTGCTTTGCAGTTAGGAGTGGACATACATATATCCTATAAAATTTTGACAGGGGACAATATTCGAAAAGTTATGGACATTTTCTTTCTGCTTCAACAAAGACCAGAATTGGTATGTTTGGTTAATTTAGCATGTATTACCGGTACGTTCATGTAAGTTTGTTTCTTTAAGCATGCAAATCTGCGAAATCTGTCAGTATTTTTAATTATATTTATCATCATCCTCCTTTCAGAATTGTTTTTCCTCTAAAAATATAACTGACCCTCAATTTATGGACACCAGTGTATTAAATATTCCAAAACACATATATATTTTGAATATTTAATAATTAAAAAAATAAATGTGGAAACATTCAAAAATGATTTTATTAAAAGCATTACAAAGACGAGAGTATCTGTAATAATTTACTTATCAATCATCTTCCAACCAATTGTTTATTCACTTCCATTCCAATACTCAATTCAAAACAACGTAGAAGTCTCATCTATTGCTGAGAACTAATCGCTAATTGCAATTCGGAGATCTCAATCTTATCATCTTTTTTTTTAGAGGTTTTCATGCCTTCTACGACTCATGATTTTGATCTTCGAGAAAATCGAGGAATAAGTGCAGACATTCCACAACAAAGTATACATAAGCCGCCTACCACATAAAACATACCATCATAAGATCCGCATTGTTCTCTGAAGTAACCTGAAATGAAACAATCGATTAGGAAATCTGAGGTAGTAAGTGCTATCTTATATCAAGAAGAAAGTCTGTCTGAAGAAGAAAAAACTCTAGAACTCTGACCACTTGCATCATGAAATTTCATGGTTTAGTCTGTCTGGAATTTCTAGGTCAACTTAAGTATTTTCAGCTCGTTACGTCGTTCACTTAAAAGCGGACTATAGAAGTAAAATTTAATATAAAACGTTACACAAGTGGAGACCAATTTTAAATCAAACTCGAATCAACCTTAAGCGTCAAAAGCTGTCTCGAGACCAGCAATCGGAATGGAAAGAACACAAGCAAGTGAAGCGGACAAAGCTCATGAAGCTGTTTGCCAACTCAACAAAGCTGACGAGGAAACATAGACATGACTTGGATTGTCTGAGACAGCAAAAACTCTTGAAAACTGCTGAGGAAACAGAGGAGCGACTTGGTTTGTCTGAAGCAGCAAAAACTTAGTGAATTTGCCCACTGTGCTGCCAACCTCCAAGTTATAATCGGTGCGATTCCTTAACTTAAGCTTGGTGCATTTCTCTACTGTGTCAGTATAATTTTCTTAAGTATCTGTCCGTTACTTGACGTTGTTTGTTTTGTGATTGGCGCAGCTTGGTCAGATATATACAATGCGTCATAAAACCCAACCAACCAAACACAATCAAAATTTCGAATAAAATGTAAGAGTATATTGATGCTTCGACTTCGAAAGAGTCTTTTAATGGGTTAAATCATGTTAGACATTTTCTTACATAATTTAACCCATTTTCGTTAACTAAAATGTTAACTTGCTACCGAAAGTCGGTGAAAATATCGATTTTTGTTTGTTCCAAGTTGTACTTTATACACCAAAGAATGTATCTGCAAAATTTTTGACCCTGCAAAAATTTTAAGACACATATTTTTCGGTTTTATAGTTAGGAAATTTTTGAATTTGCTCACTTCAACACTCCCCAAAGGCTGTTTAATTCTAAAATTTATCAACCAAACCTTTCACTGGCAAGTTTTTAAGACCATGATCTCATAGTGTGGGAGACATCCATGAGGTTATTTTTCTATATAATCTGATCGAATGTATCACACAATAGTTAAGGATAAACTTTTAGAAAGATTCACTCAATTTGAAATCTATATTGCGAACGAGTCTGCATAATATTTAAAACAAGTTTTCAAAAGAGAAATTTGCATTTCCAAGTATCAAGTAACCAAGGGAGTTCATGCCGTTTTAATCAATAGAAGGTGAATGTTAAACAAAGTGGATAAAATAATGCTTTATTCAGAAAATTAGTCTATCTAATTTTCTAAATACCTAACTATAGTTTCTAAGACCTAACTTTCTAATTTTCGATTTCTTTTCTTACATAAAAGTTTTCCTCTCGGGCATCAAGAGTGTTTTAACTCAGTTTCGACGTCTAATCGATTTTGAAATCGCTGATTTCCTAAGTGGTTGTCTATTGCCATGAAGATACAGTAGTCCGAAGGAAAATTGTCTGAAAATATGGAGATGAAGTAGAATTTCAGTCGTGTTGAATATTTATTAAGTCGTTCTTGTATGTTATCTGGTATTATCTTGTTAGAGAGAACTTCCTTTATCTTAACTAATGCTGACTACTTCTGGTTCAATGGAACTCAAACGCATTGCAACTGAGTGGAGTAGATGTAGTTTTCTGCCCCTTCGTCAGAAGTTCAAAGTGAACAATCTCGCCAATGGTCCACAAAACACAAAGCAATATATCTTGTTGCTGGACACTGAGTTTTGACTTAATCGTAGGAACGGAACTCGGTCATTAAATCTCTTGGTAGTGTCTATAGTAGTTCATCTTTGTGTCGAAAACTTCCATGCAATGTCCAGACTCTAGAGCAAAAACCTATTCAACACTCACAAGTTCTGGGCAAGGGACAATTTGTTTTTCGAACTTGGGTCTTCATTCCACCTTGGAGTACTAGGACAGTTTTATATCGTAGAGATATATCGTCCAAACGCTTGTCTTAATTCTTATCGTTAATTCTATTTCCAACTTCTATTCGTCATTCGGAAAATTAAAGGTAATGTGACTAAAGTCCCGAATATGAATTTGACGGAAACAACTTACCTATTAAAGGAGACGTTGTAAGACCCAAAGGTGCCAACAAAAACAATCTGGAGGATACCGCCATGATTTTGTTGTGACTCGCCATGAACTCGCAAACAACAGATGGCAACACAGCCATCAGGCCTCCTGATACGTAGGAGAACAAAAATATAGTCAGCAGTATCACCGCAAAACTGTACACCCAAATGAAGAGCAAGGAAATCAGACCTAATAACAAGAATGAGACCACACAGAAGTTCGTCAGGGACAAGTAACCTCTATCTGTAATCCAACCTAAGCTGAGACGTCCAATCATGTCGGATAAGGGAAGAAACATCATACAATATATTTCAGAACTTCTAGACACTCCTTTGTCCCTCACCACATCGACAATAATAGTCCACACAATCGTAACAATAAAACCATATACACTCTGGGAGAACATAATCAACAGAAACGTCGGGTCTACGAAAATGCTAAAAGGTTTGAATGCCGATTCACGCATTTTATCCTCCTTTTTGGACTCCGTTTGTCCTCCATTTCGTGCATATTTTTGTGACTCGTAAAGCATTCCGCTTCCATAATCATGTTCACTTATCACGGAGATTTGAAGCAGTCTGGGTGTGCCTGGAGGCTCCACAGATTTCGGAATTTGCTTGAAAATGGCGTTTGACAAACAATTACCTGAATTTATATTTTGTCCTCCATAATTCGTATTTTTTGTGTTGATATCTTGACCACAGTTTTTAGTGGAATTCATATTTTGTCCTTCGCTATTTGTGTTTTTTGTGTTTATATCTTGACCACCGTTCTCAGCAGAATAGAGTTTTCCATTTCGTTGGGATTCCTTGTTTCCGAAAGTGGAACTCGCATTCTTGGAATTCGATACTGATAGGAGCATGGCAGCTGGCACACAGTGCAGAATCATTCCAGATATAATCAAAAACGAACCAGAAAGACCATATTCTTCAATAGAAGCTTGAATAATTGGTGGCATTACGATTGCACCTAAACTGGATCCTGCCAGGGCTATTCCATTGGCTTTGGTTTTGTTCTTGTCGAAAGTGCGATCCAGAACTAGAGGCAGCAGCGCTGATCCAAATCCAAAGCCAAAACCTGGAAGAAAGAAAATATTTCGTATCATTATTTGCTAGAAACTAAAACTGCAATTTATGCTTTGCACATTATGAGATATTTTTCTATCTAGCTAAATATAGTGTTTCTACGGTGGGACATATTTCGGACGTGAGGTCATTTGGTTTAGTTTTCGGACACGATGCCAGCACGGTGGCAGTAAAATTCCAAAGAATGAATTCCGAATTGATATATAATTGATTGGTAAACGCCAAGGCAGTGGTAGCCGGGTTGAAATAGTAACGGGGCTAGCAACCGGAGGGTTGCGAGTTCGAATCCAACCTAAGACAGTTGTGTACAAAGGGAGTTGGTGCACGTTAAATCTGTCGAGGCTTCAAATGTCCTCACGTTGGAGTGGTGTGGAAGTTTGGAGAGTGCGGTGCCAGCTCAGGTGTGACCTCGTCATCTGACTATGGTTCAAAATTACATGGTGTTGTTCTCGTATCTTTCCCCTTCGGGTTTGATCCCGGACCGTCGCCAATGGCCCGTTGTGTTGCACTAGTGTGACGTTAATTAAAATACATACAAATACAGATTGGTAAATGCCAATTAGATTAAATATTATGTCAGTTTTGAAGTCTGTAGAACTGTAAATTGGATATACATTGAGTTTAACAGATAATAAAACTTGTGACATGTATACTTTGATTATATGACTACATAAATATGCCACACACCACACTTCTGATTCAAAACTGTCATAAAATAAATTTTTTTAGGGAAACGCCTAAGCATATTTTGGCCACCTGCGTATCTTCGGCTTAAAGCAGAAACTCATAACTGGCATTTTTCGGAGACACTAAGTTCTTATTTTCATGATAGTGAAAAATTGTCGCATTTATTCTGTTTATGCTTTAATGCTTACTCCTTTTCATTCTTTAAAATGCTTATAATTTATATTTTTCTCTTAAAAACTAAATTAGTAAAAAATACAAGAGTTATCAGTTATACAACTGCATAGTAAAAAATATTTGTCAGTTAAGGGTTTATACTTTATGCCGACGATACGCCATGTCATGCAAGCCCTACTATTCTGTCACAAAGCATATCTCTACAAGCATGTAATAACTATTTAACTCTCCGAAATCTTCTATAGGAAACAAAATTATGTTGTCAAGCACTACATACTCAGACATCATGCTTTCTTGAATTACGCTATTTGAGAATAGCCCAGACAAAATTTCCATGCGTTAAGAAGTTAAGTTGCATGTTAAGATGGCGGTGTCTCCGAACTTGACTTTTGTGGGTTAACCCTTTCAATGATAGAATATAAAAAAAGTTTTACGAAATTTTCTATACATTCTTGATGACTCAAATGAAAAGTATTTATGGTTTTTAGAGACAAAAATTGGTTTATGGTTATTGATTATTGATTGGAAGTTATATAATTTTGAGAAAATATTGTAAAATGTTTTTCAAACTGTCTTAAGAGGTACTCATTTAAGAACACAATGAATTCATTCAGGCAAAAACTCACCTGAAATTGCTTTTTATTCACACTTTTCACAAAAAATCATCTCCATTTAATCAATTTGGTGAAGCACCAGTTAAAATTTCTATTCGATTAGCCGTTGAATGAACCGTTATTTGAACAAATTTTACGCCATTGATCGACAGATGGCGATACTATAGAACACCTGTCGCATGGTTACCTGAAAAAACAGCTATAAAATTTGCCTAGCAATTTTTAAAGTGGGGTTTCGTGGTGAAACCACTTCACTTGAAAGAGTTACCGCTTATTAAATGCTGCGTTTAACAATATCTGAGGCCTAGCAATACTAGATAACAGTTATAGCACACTCGATTAATAGTTGGTAGATCTGTTGTTTTTTGTCTTACTTCATCTAGACAAGGGCTAGAGCAAGTCCCTGAGTTCTTGTACCTTCAAAAGGTCCAAGACGATCAAAGGATAAAAATATTGATCCTCCCTGGACAAGCAAGGAGGTGACCAGGAGAAGCCAGATTCGGACAGGTCGGGAGAACCTTCAATCCATGATCAAATGAAATTGATCTCAAATAGCCAGTCTGGAAGTGGCAGTATACTGACCTCTATTCCCATCGACTTTGGGGACGTATCCGAGATGTTTTTCTGGTATCACTTGGTTGAGTGATACGTGTTGTTATGTAAATCCATACGCAGCATGTAACAATCCTCAAATTAAAAAAACAATCTTAAAGCTATTTGCCTTCTTGATCATCACAGCAACAGAGGTTACATTTATTTGTAAATCAAATTGGAAAATAAGGACTTAAGAAACTCAATGCAATAAACCCTTAGGTATACTAACCATAAAATCCACCCCATAGGATAGTAACAGCGATGATATCTTCTGCAAAGTAGCAGGCTCCTATGCCTATAAAGGACGCGAAGCATCCAAACAGAGTTACTGCTTTCAACCCAAATTTGTTGCCCACGAAACCAATGAGGGGACCTAAAGAGAAAGTAAATTACTTTTATATGTAATTTTTTGTGGAATAAACTCAAAAAATTATTTGAAAATTAGTGCTGCAAATATTTCTATTTAATTATTACTAATTAAATAGAAATATAATATAAAAGTAAAATATAATATATAATATATTAATGTAAAAAAGTACTTCTATATTAATTAAAGAATATAATATAGAAGTAAAATATAATATAAAAGCCGGACAATTTGTGACACTTAATTTTGTTATGTGATTCGTAGAATGGTTTAGATGAGGTTTACAGCGCAAGGGTCATATTTGGCCAAGCTGCGCCAAACACATGACAGAATACGTAGGTAATGAACACACATGCTTGGAAGGTGTTTCAGGGATGTTACAGAAGAAAAGACCTCAAGTTATGTTACAGGAATTGAACCTGCGCGCTTACTACTTTCAGGTTGCTAGCGCAGTGGGAAAACCCACATGGCCACGGAGGGCCCCGTGGGAATGAGTTTTTTAATTAATAGTGTTATTGATATGGAATTTCACGTGTGTAGTGCTCCTCGATCTTCGTAGGGTAGCAATCTCCTTGCGGAGTTCACGGAGTTCGGCGAGCAGAGTTCTGAATTGTCCTTCGTAGATGCAAAAGAAACTTCGTTCACCTCCTGCGGGGAAAATTCCAAAATTCTGTCGGCGATAACAGCTGCTTTCTGCGGAGTTGTAGGAACAACACTGGCGATGATACTTTGCACATTCAGTGACATTTGTTGAATGAAAAGTTCCAGTAGTAGTGCATCCGAAATTGTATGTGCTTTTGCAGGGCGTTCCATGTCTCGTAAAAGCTGAGACGGTTTTCGGTCTCCGAGCTGTTCACCGGCAATTAACTTCCTTATTTCCTGAGTTCGGCTTTCGCTGCATCTTTCCACGACAGCTTCTTTAAGTTCCTTGTAGGGGTCCGCTTTCTCCATGTTAATTAGAATGTCACGAACCAGCGATGCAATGTCGGGAGGCAAATGAGCAACGCAATAATTATACATCGTTTTGCTTTCAGTTATCGGTTTTGGAGTGGCCAGTTCAAACGTGCCTTCGCACATGCAAAACCAAAGTTGTGGATCCGTGACGTTGAAATTCGGTATTTTGACCGCCATAACGTCTGACATCTTCGCGTTGTGGTGCAATCACAATCCTGAGCCTTTGAACGTCGATGACTGTTGAATCCAAAAGCGAGTTATTTCCTTTGAAGTATTTGCAAGTTCGTCAGAGAGCCAGTCCGTGTCACCATGTAGAGGTTTCGTCCGGTACCTCTAGATTACCGCGTAGTGGGTGTTGGCGCGTGTTCAATAACACTGACTACTACTAATAGGAATAACATTTATTAAACTTAACAGGAAACATAACTGAACAAGCAAACCGTTCTCATCACTGGGCTACATTCCCACTACTTCCCTCCGCGCGAGCAAATGAGCAAATTCCGATTTTATATCTAAGCGAAAAACGTCACGGTTCGCTCGCCCTCGTCTCATTGGACGACGTAGAGGCGAAGGCAGCGCCACTAGCTACCGTGGAATCCCGCTGAACTAGAGGAAAGAGTGGTTGGATTCACTACATAGTAACAGATGAGCAACCGGAGGGTTGCAAGTTCGAATCCAACCGAACACCGTCTTGTACAAAGGGGGCTGATGCACGTTAAATATGTCGTGTCCTCAAAAATGTCCTCACGTTGGCGTGGTGTGGAAGTTTGAAGAGTGGAGTGCCAGTTCAGGTGTTGCCTCATCATCTGACAGTGGTTCGAATTAAGTGGTGTTCTCCTCGGTTCTTTCCCTTTGGGATTGATCCCGGACTCTCACCAATAGCCCGTTGTGCTGCTCCAGTGTGACGTTAATTAAAATATCTACCTACGTATAAATATTAAGTTATGTAGAGGCTCATTTTACAATCGCTGATATCAAAGGGGAAGGAACTCAATTCAGCTAGTTGGTTTCAGCTACAGACGCAGATTTGGTCTTTATCCCCACCCGATACGAATATGAATTCCAAATTAAAACCAAACCAACCAAAGATTTTGAATCTTTTGAGGATAAGAAGCCTCTAAATTATTATACGATGTGTATGATTTAAGTAAGAATAAACTAGATGAACAATTTTTTACAAAATTATGGTTTGTCATTTGTCACCTCTTGTGACAATTTCGCACAACAATGTATGTATGCAGATTATACTGGCTACTAGCAGTGACAATTCCGCACAATTATGGATGACAAAATGGCCGAGGTAAAGCATCTTCTCCCTGTTCGAATCATCAATTACAATGACTGCCAAACAATGACGGAATCGGAAAGACAAGTCAGTGAAATCACCGTAGTGGAAAAAATATTCGAAAGAGTTAGACAACAATTTCGAAACTTTCGGTCTTACAGCAAAAATTCTAATCAATCGTATAGCAAGGCTAAAAGAGACTATATTTCTTAGTAATTGTAACTTTTGCCAAAAACGGTCTAAATGTCGATCAGTTCACGCGCCGTCAACTGACAGGCCAACTGGGCAGGCTTTAACTGTGCAGACACAAAAGTCGTCGTCTATTTTTAATAGTACGTTCTCTAGAAGCCCAATTTTAATAGACACGAGATCGGATGCTATTTTCTGGTCACTAAATTGCAGAAAACTAAAAAATCATACATGATGCTTTCTGCGGCCAATGATTCTAGTACCAAAACACACACCACAAAAATACTCGTGCTTAATTTTGCTTTATGGATAAATCCTAAATTGCCCTTCATTATAGCAGACGTACGGAAACTTATGTAGGGTAAACGCTATATGGGTACAGGTACGTAATATTTAGCAAAATAAAACTTGAAAATCGAATTGCCAACATGTGTGATTAAGAACCTGTAGCATCATAAAGATTTATGATACTGCATTTCCACTCATCTGACAATGCCCTTAGAACTTAACACAAAACGTACGGGAACGAAGCTTTCATTCTGCTGCTGTTTGACCATATACAGCTGAGCATAGTCGCCACAAACAAAAGCACAAGCCTGGCGATCGTGAACATACATCATATAGATAGATTTATTATTCAGAACTCGTACTCACCTGTCAATGTCCTCAACACGTAACATAGAACGCACTGAAGAACAAAGGTTTCATTCTATTGACGTTGTTTCGTTCCATGAACACCACAAACAACAACGGCACAAGCCTGCTAATATCGAACACACATTATGCAGATGGATTTACCATTCTGAACTTCCACACATCTGGCAATGTCCTCAGCACGCCACAAACAACAAGGGCACAAGCCTGCCGATCTCGAACACACATCATGCAGATAGATTTACCATTCTGAACTCCCACTCACCTGGCAAAGTCCTCAGCACGTAACACAGAACGTACGGTAACGAAGCTTTTACTCTGTTGACATTGTACCGTTCCATAGACGCCACAAACAACAACGGCGCGAGCCTGGCAGTGCCCAAGACGAGGAAATTGATGAGGCAACAAGCAGCGGCTATGATCCAGCAGTTCATGTTGCTAGTCGACTAGGAAGCATCGGATTTCAAGTACAATAAAACTGAGTTTTGACCGTTGTCGACCAGTCATGTGCTGGTGAGAGATCTAAACTGAAAAAGAAACTTAGAGTCAGTGCTAACTGATTTCTTTTTTTCACGTAGCCCGAATGCACGTATTTGCCATTTACATATCAAAATAAACCTATAGAAACGTCGAAGGATATATTCATAATATTCATGTCATAATAAAGAAAAGGCACAACGATTTCTGTCAGAAGGAACAAGGGGAAAAGTTAATCGAGCAAAAAAGAAAAAAGTTACTGTTGCATAATGCCTTTATACAACTTCTAAGGTATGACTAATGATTTCTTTATTTGTAAGAAATGAATGAAACTTATGCGACTTATGAAGATAATTTAACACTGGATTTTTCAAATCTTATCAGAATATTTTATGACAAAAGAGACATAAATAATCAACGAAAACAATTTTCGATAAAAAAATTCATATGTTTTTTTCTTTGCTGATGCTTGACATTGGCATCTCAGAATTCGTTCACTCATAGGATGGATTTTGATTATACTGAAACGTACTTAGCTTGTATATCATCCTATGCAATTCTTTCTATGTTTCTTCCTTCCTTAAAAGAATGGAAAAAGCATATGAAAAAAGAAAGCATTTAATAAAACATCACTTAGGAAGCTTCCTTTTTCGTGCTATAAAAACTGTACGGGCCTCTTAAAAGGATGTTGTTATCATTTCCTTTTGGAATAACTTTTATATAAAACATTTTTATTAATGTTTTTGTACATATTGTTCATTCAATTGAGAGATAACAGTTTATAAAATATTACATCGATCAAGAAACTGCCTCCTTCGACTACGTACATTGTCAGCGGCGCATCAAACCGGTCTTGAAATCAGAATTTCTACCCCCATATAGACCCCCCTGGAGCTATCTTTCAAAAAGATAATGCTCATTCTCGACTCCCGATTTGTCCTCCATCGAATCCTATATGGTTGATCCGCCGCAGTCACAATGAAATGACGAATTATGGATATGTGTTGAAACTGTGTTGGAATGACATTTCACAGACAGCTATCAAAAATGCATATCGGACAACGTCACGAGCGGTTATAACACCTGTAGGTGAACACACAAATTACTGATTTTAGCATATTCTTTTTCACTAACGGTTGTGCAATTTCAATTCTTTTTATATATCATACGCCATCGCTCAAATGAATTTTATTGCTGTAACTCAAGTCTTTGTTGTTATTGCTTTTTAAATGAATAGCCCTGTATGAAAGCCGATGGAGAAAAGCAAACCGAAAGCATACAAAACTTTTTCAGAATCTAAACCCAGTTATTTTAGTTGCAATCTAATCTTAGTAGGGTAATAGTTTACAATTAGAAATTGTATTCAGTTAGATCGTCGAAAGCTTAAGTTTGTATTTAGATAGAGCAAGTAAAGTAACTGTAGAACAAAATTTCTTTTGGGAATTAGTGATTCTTCTTGGCAAATTTTAACAGACAACGCCTTCTAAACTGTCTGGTTTCAAATCTTACCCCCTCTTGTTACTTTTACTCTCACGCTTGTAGTCATACAAGGTAGGTAATTGAATTAATGTCGCACTGGAGCAAAACAACGGGCTATTTGTAGTCTTACGAAGTCGAATAGTACATTTGTTACTACTCCAACATACATAGTCTCTATCAGTAAAGATCTAATATTCGATAGTATATCTGTTCGAATGCTGATAGTTGAGAAATGGATTTAGATTACCACGTTTCTCTCGATGACCATTATTCAAATCGTATATTCATCGCATTATTCAAATAATATAATTTAATAATAAATTGCAATAATATTATTCAAATAATAAATTGCAATAATAATATGCAATTTATTATGGTATTTGGTATTTTCAATTAACGTCACACTGGAGCAACACAACGGGCTATTGGTGACGGTCCGAGATCAATCCCAGAGGGAAAGTCCGAGGACAACACCACGTAATTTTGAACCACGGTCAGATGACGAGGCAACATCTGAGCTGGCACCCCACTCTCCAAACTTCCACACCACGCCAACGTGAGGACATTTGAGGCCACGACAGATTTAACGTGCACCAGCCCCCTTTGTACACGACGGTGTTTGGCTGGATTCGAACTCGCAACCCTTCGGTTGCTAGTCTGTTGCTCTTCCAACCGGGCCACCGCGGCCCATGCAATTTATTATGAAAAAATTAGTTTAAATTTACTAAAATAGGTAGGTAGTTAATTAATGTCACACTGGAACAATATAACGGGTTATTGGTGAAGGTCCGGGATCAATCCCAAAGGGGAAGAACCGAGGACAACCCCTCGTAATTTTGTATCATGGTCAGATGACGAGGTCAACACCTGCGCTCGCACCCCACTCTCCAAACTTTAATAAAATAGGCTTGAGGAGCCCAAGAAATCGCTTAGTGTGTAAGAAACACTTCTAAGAGATGTATAGAAAAGCAGAAAACAATTTAGTGACTCCTGCATCTGTCATAACAGCAACTTCATACTTTCTTTGACACTTATTGTTAGAGTTTTCTGTTGATGATACCCATCATAAGCTTATGGCACGGGTCATTCTTACTTGCCAAATCGAAAAGACTTTGTTTGCAAGAAGGAAGTATTACATGGAGATAAGTTACAGTGTATCTCACTGTATTGTAAGCTAATTTTCAATTAGGGGCTAAGTTCACACAGGTTAATTGAGAAGGACTGCAAAGAGGATATCATTCTCTTTCCTGGTATACAACGTTATTGATTCAGCACAGCAAAATAACGAGTTCATGCTGGTACTGATGAATAAAGATGATTTTCTGAGTACTGGTGCTTAGGAAAAAGTTGCGACGAAAATTAAAACGGAAACGAACAAGAGGAAAAAAAGAGAATTATGAAACTGCTAATTGTTTGTATGTGCAATGCGGCATTACGTAAAAGAAAAATTGCCTACAATATTTATAAACTGGTTCAAAATCAGAGATGCACAGACCACTGCCCTCCGTTTATTTGGTGGTGGTCCACCTCACCATGCGGTATTTTACGTAGTTTTACAAGTGACGCAAGCCTTCGTTGCGTGATAATGTAGTAAAATGTGCAAGCCTCTCTGGATCAGCATATACACTATATGGACAAAAGTATTTGGACAATGCAGAAAATCAGGTTGTTTTTCCTGGTTATGACTCGGACCATTGCTTTATGTACCTAGTACCATGAACGCTGACGTGTACCTCGACGTTCTGGATAATACGGCCTTGCCTACACTATGGCAATACTACGGCGATGATGGTTGTTTCTTCCAACATGATCGAGCTTGTCATACTGCAAAACGTGTGTGGACTGGTTTCCTGAAAATGAGGTGAATTTGCTTGACTAGCCTGCTCAGAGCCCCGATCTGAATCCGATCAAACACTTGTGGGACGAGCTGGAGCGACGGGTACGATACCGCCACGCACGCCCATCTTCACAACAATCTCTTCTCACAGCCTTACAAGGGCATGGCGAGCTATCCCTGCCCAGACTTATAGAAAACTTGTGGAAGTATGCCTCGACGTGTTGCGGCTGTAATACAAGCAAAAGGAGGGCCTACCCGTTATTAAATAGAATAATAAAGCACTTTTTCTGAAAAACATGCAGTGTCCAAATACTTTTGTCTATACGGGTGTCCTAAAAGGGTTGTTCCGCAATTTATCTATTTACCGTTTGGAGATACTAGGTAGGCAATGTAAATTGCAAAAGTGCACCAAATAAGGTAAGTAATCAAGATATGTGAATAAAATTATCACGTGATAACAATTTAAGCGGGTACAGTTTTTAATTTGTATACAACCCCTCTAGATAAAAATCCGAGATAGCAAAAATGTTCCTCAGTCGAAAAGTAGAATCAATGGCAACAGAAAAAGTGATAAAACTTTCCAGCACAGATTCAATGAAAGATATCTTAGAAGTGAACTGGTCGATTCAAGTTGTGAATGAAAACATTGAAATGACACTATAGATTGCAAAAATACTTGCAATGACAAATTAAAATGTGAACACTTCCAAAGAACAAGCAAAAGCAGAAAATTTCCTGTGCGGAGATTCATTGAATGCCTCAATAAAACTAGTAGATAAGAGAATAAAGTTTGTGAATACGCTTAAAGAACCTAAAAAAGTAAGCAGCTTTGCTAGTGAAGAGTCACCGAATGCTTTTGTTGAACCAAACACGATATTGGACACTTTCAAAGGACGAAAAAGATTTGTTAGATTTGCAAGTGGAAATTCTCTGAATGCATCTGCGAAAGAAGGTACAAAAATTACGAAACATATTCAGCCAAGAAAGAGCACACCTGTGCCTAGAGAGTTTGGAAGGCCTGCATAGGCATAGAAGAACAGAGTTGAAATATTTGTGAACCGATGAGGGCGATGAAATCATACCTAGCCATCGCATGAATTACTACATGATATACTATTCAATGATGGCGCAATCGTAGGGGAAAAATGCAGTATGTTCCTAGTTTAAGATGGATTGAAGAAGGAAATGAAGATGAAGAGAGACATTCTACCAACCGTTGAAGTCGTTAGACGTGACTCGATTTTCCTGTCCATACCAGGAACTTAACATCTCCATCAAGAAATGGAAATGGTTTCAAACTGGAAAAAGATAAACTGCTCCAAAGAATCAAGAAACAACTTTTAAAAACAAATATAGTTATTTTCGTAAGTAGCAACATAACCTTAACCATTAATGCGTATAGTATATCATGTAAAAAACGGGCCTTTTCAGAGCCATCATATATAAAACGGCCTTTTCAGGGCCATCATATAGAAAGGTCCTTTACAGGGCCATAATAATTTAAAAATTAGAAATTATCACTCGAAGACACACATAAATCATGCATACACATATAAAAGCATACATATACACTTATATGCAAGCATACTCACGCATGAATAGCAACATGTATACGTGAACGCATGTCAATGCTAAAAATATGTTCAATCATTCTGGAACCTTTAGCGAAATTCCTTCAGAACCTTTTATTTTATCTCAAGAATACATCTTGATTAGAATGAAAGATTATCAAGCAAAAACCTAGCTGATTCTATTGAGTAAATAGAATAAAGAAAATCAGAACATATTAAGAATTTGATGGTACGAGTAAGACAGCAAAATATAATACAAACATCCTCCAGGGAATGACAATTTCAAACCGAACACATTCCAATGCTACCCTATGAACTGCTAACTCTAAATTCTTTTCTGATAATTCTAAAATTTCGAAAAAACAGCAAAAGGTAACGAATTCTATTTCGATTTTTTAAATGTGAATTTCAATCTGATTGTAATCTGGTTTAAAATATGTTGTCCTGTAATGTAAAGAACAGTTCATAATGAGATGAAAAAAATGCAAATTTGAATAATGCAGGTTCATTCGATCACGACACACAGTTTGACATTTCGATTATCAGTAATAATATCACTTGAATTCATGAAAAATTCAATTCGATGGACACTATAACGGAAATTTGAGTAAACGTTCGTTCCTGATGATGATGCAAGTGGAATTCATCAATTTATTCAGAAAAAGAAAACGAAGAATACGGTTCATGTTAATTACACCATGTGAGAAATTTTGATGGTAATGAAAGTAGGGTTGCTAGCAGCGCATGACGTTACTTTTAAGGGGACAGTGAACTTTCAAAATCACCAAAATCGGTCGAAAAACCGATTTTTTAATTTTAGCTTAAAAATTAATTGATATCAAACTAAATAACAAAAAGAATTTTTCAATTACGATAATTTTTGACGGAGTTATAGTATAAAATCATAAATCATAATAAATATATAAGTGTAGTAAGTCTAATGCAAAAACCGTTCTCTTTTTGATATTTTTGACATTCCGATTTAAAATTGCTGCCTGCGCATTTGGTTTTATTTGATTTCTTTTAAAATTTTTGGGATAATCCTTGCAATCTGTTTTATTCTTGTAATCTGTGCAAATAAAAAATTCATGCTTCAAATTTTTGAAATTTCGGTTTAAAATGTTGCTTATCCTATGCTTTTTTAAATTTTAGGTGTTTTACTGTACAATTAAATGATACACTTACTAAATGGATTTATGGTCCTTTGAATAGGAAGGGTGGTCGATTACCTACCTCACAGTGCCCCTTTCTGTCCAATTCCGTAAATCTTTTCGATATACGACAACGAGCTTGTCTTCCAACACACATGACACCGGCACACTTTGCACCACCGTAGTTGGTGCTTTATCAAGCTGCATAAAGTGTGAGTCTAACAGCCCGACACAAGTAGCATTCAAGAAAGTATCGATAGATGATCCAGATCAGGGATGCATAGACCGCGGTCCACCTCACCATATGTTATTTTAGCTTAACTAGTCACAGGACAGGTAATTTAGGTTAAAACTAGGATTAAACTAGGTTTGAACATGTTATGAAAGTTGTGGTTTCAACAATTATTTTTATAAAGTCCCGTGGCCTTAATTACAGACAGTTCAAACCGTTTCTTGAAGACAATGAAAGCGAAATTCGGTGACTTAATTTTTCACACAGAGGTGAGATGGCCAAGTCGCGGTCAAACATTTGAGCGGTTTCTAAATTTAATTCATGAAATTGAAATTTTCATGACAAAAACCAAAAACGTCCCTGATTTAAAAAGTCCCGATTGGTATTGTGACAGATTTTCTGGTTGATATTACTAATAATTTAAACACGTTAAATACGTGACTTCAGAGCAAAGATCAATTGATTACTCAACTTTGGGGCCACATTTTGTCTTTTCAATGCAAGTTAAATGTATTTCAAACTCAATTTAATTCCGGGAATTTCCATTTTCCTAATTACCAAAAACGTTTCTAAAAAGTTCAATGCCAACTTCAAGACTATATGTTGAAAACATTCATAATATATCAGCCTTCAAGGATCGTTTTTCTAATTTTCAAAAAGCAAAACCGTTACTAGGTTTATTTAGGAACCTTTTTTGCCATTTTGCCTGAAAATGCACCGAATAAGTACAGCTTGAACTCATCATGATGCAAAAAGATGAGAACCTGCGAAATAAATTTGAAGACAATTTATTAAACTTCTATCGTTGTGTCGGGGGATAAAAACAATTGTAGATAGTTGCTGGATAATGCCTTAAAATGCAATATTAGGGTCAATATTTATCTGTGAATAAACTTCTTTAGTCATGAATAGAAAAATAGGAACTGCTTACTAATGAAAATTTAGAATCAATTTTGCGCTTGGCTACTACAAAAATCGAACCAAATATTAAGACAATTGTTAAATTGATGCATATCACGCATCAAATTAAATTCTTTATTTACCTATGTATCTTTGTAACAATATATGATAAATATAATAAAATATTATAGATAAGTATGTATTTTGGCGGCCCTCTCATAAGTCATAGTTAATCTATGTGGCCCTTGGTCTCAAAATATCTTAATAAAATGCAAACGAAAATAAAATAATAATGAAAGAGGTATGTTGAAAAATAGATACAACTACTTTCTAGTTGCAACCTTCCTAAAACATTTTACTTTTTACATAAATTCCTATTGACTATTTTACAAAACAGTACCAACCTGATAGTTTTCTTTCCTGGTTGCTGAATAAATATCAGCGGCAGAAGAGAAAAGGCATGTGTGAGATGGTTCTGAGTGTCGAATGCAATGACATTGAATTGATGAGTATGTGTCTGGGAACACGATCGACGGACTTTTCACGAATGAGAGGAATTTTTGTTTGTAAACCTGGCGAAAAACGGATATTTCACTTCTGCTACCCAAATGCTTTCACATGATGCATATCAGATACCTTAAAAATTTGTTTATCGCCGTTTTGGTGACGTTTGGTGTTTAATCGAATTGGCGACCAATCAACTAATGCATAACAATTCGGAATTCATTCTTTGGAATTTTTATTGGCGAAGTGCTGAAATCGTATTCCAAAAATAAGCTAAGTGACGTCACGTCCAGAATACGTACAGGAAGCACTTTCCATCACAGAAACACTACCACCCCTACATTTAGTTTGACGGAAAAAGAACTGAAAAAAATAAAAGAAAGACTTTTACAAATAGTGTGATCCCGCAGTATTTCGGGACGTGCTTCCTGTACGTATTCTTGATGTGACGTCACGGCTAGTTTTTGGAATACGATTTTAGCACGGCTCCATAACAATTCTAAAGCATGAATTCATGTATGATAGTTGATTGGTCAGTGTGAATTAGATTAAAAACTTGGTAAAAATATTATTATATGTACTTTTTTCATATACTATTTTCTCCCAAGGCGATTTCATTTCCAGTTATCTTGCGTGAAAGATCTATATAACCTACTCTAATCACATTAGTGTTTAATTTTATTTGAGAATTAGAGTTAAATAAAGCATTAAAGTATTAAATTAGAAAAATTAATTTCGAATTTTGTTTAAATGTGGTGTTCGTCAAATGTGGTGTAATATTTTGTGTTTATGACGCTATAGGTATCGAAATGTATATGCAAAGGAGAGATGACTTTAAAAGATTGTTTAACTTTTGTAGAACGGTAATTCTGAGAATAACACAAAGGTAGATGCTGAAATTAATGCACTATTTGAAAAAAACATTTGTAAATCATACCTTACACTGCTATATATATACTATTTATTGTATTCTAAGTTAATTTTTGTGGTGGTGGCTAATTCACCACTATACTCCTCCTCAAGAATTTAGAGCGACTGAATTCGATACATGTTACTACTACACTATCTACCAATAAGTATTTCGACACCCATGCAAATGACGATATCTGCGGTCCTGATATACGTCACGCCCTCCGCCGTTAAATAAATTGTAGGAAAAAACATTGGCATTAGTCGCATGCAATATGCCACGAAGTGCAGAGTTATCTGATTTCGAGTAAGGTGAAATCGTCAGAAATGGCCGATCCTTAAGCGCCATATCTAGCGAGCTGAATTACCCAAAATCGACAGTGGCCTATGTGATTCAGAAGTGGAAGGTGAGCGGTGATTGTCGGAATGCGCCCCGAGTCGGCTGACCCACGAAACTGGGAAATAGAGACCGACGGTTGCTGTCCAGAGAAATTCGGAAAAACCACACCCAACCGATGGCCCACATACTCCAGGAGTTTCAGCAGGCATCCGGGAGTGTTGTTTCGATGAATACCATCCGTAAGGAAGCACATCTGCTTGGTTTTCATGGTCATGCTGCCGCCCATAAGCCTTTGATCACAAAGTCCAACCGCGCTGCTCGGTTAATGTGGTGCAAAGCACGTCGAAAGTGGACCGTAGATCAGTGGAAACGGGTTCTCTGGAACGACAAATCAAGGTTTACCCTCTACCGTTCGGATGGCAGGGTCTGGGTCTGCCTGGAGAACGCCTCCTGCCAGAATGCATTTTGCCCACAGTAAAGTTCGGCGGAGGTGGAATTATGGTCTGGGGGTGTTTCTCCTAGTATGGACTGGGACCCTTGGTCCCAATTCTTGGTAAGCTCAATGCCAACGCCTACTGCACTATTTTGGATGACAGTTTTACGGGTTGGACCCATGTTATTTCCAGGACGACAACGCCAGCTGTCATGTTGCGAGGTCCACCATGGATTGGTATGGTGACAATGGGGTTAACCGAATGGACTGGCTTGCACAGAGCCCAGACTGGACGAGTTGGATCGCCGAATTAAGGGGTGCAACAACCGTCCAAAATCGGTGAAGGAACTTACATGTCTTCTCCAAGCCGAGTGGAAGAAAATATCACTAGCCGTCATACAAGGACTTGTGGAAAGCTCGTGGAGGCTCTACTAACTATTGAATATGAATAAATTTTGTTTTTCTTTTCAATCACAGGTGTCCAAATACTTATTGGTCGATAGTGTAGTTGATTGGTTGCCTATTGCGTGAGATCATGAGAGCTATTTTAGGATCACGGGTGTACTTTCGTATGCGTGGTGCGTGACCAAAGAATATAAGATTGCGACCGTAAACTGTCCTATGTTGACTTTAGCAGCCGAGTGAGAGTACAGCCGTCAGTTTTGTTGAAACAAGGCCAACGACAAGTGAAACTGATATAAATAAGTGCAGTGTCTGTTATCACACTCACAGAGCTTCAGACAGTTGTTGGAATTAATTAGCATCGCAGTGGCAAATCAACTACTCTTCGGGGACCATCCATTGAATTGTGCGCCAAATGTGGCAAGCGCCATCTGGAATTTTTCAGAAGCACTATCTAGCTTGCTTTTTTTAAATGAGTGATTATAATCATTTCGCCAATCATCAAATTTAGCAAGACGCGTGAAAGACAATGCAACTGTGTCTTCCAAAAAGTGTTGCCAATAGCCCTTTGTGTTGCTCCGGTGCGACGTTAATACCTACCTACCTTCCAAAAAGTACTTCATGGTGGGCACAGTGCTGATATAAATAACGTAACACAGTCTCAAAGAGGCCTTATCTTCAATATCGACATCAGAGCTGATTAAATGTAAACCGCCCTTGTGGAAAGGAGAGGAATTCCCTACATCATCTACTTGTAATCTCTTGATGTGTGGAAATAGCGTATATGTGTTACAGTTGCTTAAATTAACTTATGTGTTTTGAAATAAATCATTTAATCCATATGGGACTAGTGTTTTATATTTCAGACTCAGTTTTATTTTTCTTCAAGCAGTCTTAGTTTAATGTCGTTAATAATTTCAAGTGTTGTAATTTTAACATTATTAGAACCATGTAAAGAGAAGTGATGAAATTCTAGGTTCAATGAGGAATTAGAATTTTATAGTTTTTAATATTTGAACGATGTAAGTTTATACGTAAGTTCAGAGCTACCAGCTTGATCTAAGTAACCCATACCACATAGGCTGCATTTTAGATAGCACTAGCAGAATTATTCGGCGTTGCTCAGTTTGAATTGGTTAAATGATTAAAAAGCGATCAGACAAATCACTTCTCTTTCATAGAAAATCCATGCATCATTAAGTGTAAGGAAAATAATTTTTAACATAGTTTTAACTTTTTAATAGATACTACAATTTACTACGAACGCAAATATGTATACATTCATCCAAAAATTCATTTCACAATCATCGTACACATGCTTTAAAACTAACTACAAACGTTTATACCAAGGTGACAACTGCAGAAATCGATTTTGTGTTTTGGAGTGATTACGAATGCCTTGCAGACTCATTTTCAGTAAAAATGACAAACTTCCAGCGTATCCTCTTAGTTTTCCTCTCAATATTTTTTGACTTGTGACCCTCTTGCACCAAGAATGCGATTTTTCGAATTTCATCTTCATTATGAAAGGAGGGCAAATTAAATTGTTACGGTATTCGTGATTAATATATTTTGAAGCAAATACATTTTTTCTTGAAAATTCCATTTAGCGGCACGTGGAGCAGCTTGATTTTAAAATAAATGTCATCATTGTAGACAAAGCAAACACAATTGGTTACAATTTTTAAAAAACAGATCAATTTTACAACGCTTTTAGAAAATAAAATCACAATTTTCAACGAATGTTTTAAATTTATATAAGTTGCATAAGAACAAGCTTCAACTTGTAAAGTAAGCAACCTCGATCTTTTGTCACTTAAGACAAAAAGTTTCAATTTTTCAAAAGTCAAAGTTCAAATACTTCCTAACTGTGATATTATTCCAAGGTCAGCAGAGTCTTATTTAAAATTAGCTTTACTCCAACAGACACATTTAGTTTTAAATCGAATCCTTATGGTATTGTTTTCAACTGAGATTCGGTTTCGTTTTTTCGGAACACGTACCTATTTGGAATGACAGATTACTTGACTATGGAGTACAGCTTTCAATAATACCCAAGAAACATGAAAATCAAATGTAAATTTAATTTATTTTAATCGTCATGTAATGAAAATCTGTCAAAATTTAGAAATATATTTGAGCTTCAACATATGGCTACCCGTTTAATTTAACGTAACCTATCTTATTTTCAAATTAATTTTAACTTTACCGGTCATTTTAAAATAAGAACACACCTTACTTAAAAAGAGGGTTTGTTTTGTATATTTTACTTATTTTTATGAAACAGAATGCTACAAACCATTATGTATTCAACCAGACTTAAGGAAAGCTGGTCGAAATATACATATATCGCCAAGAAATTACCCTTGTCTAGTTATATATTACAGAAAATAAAAATAATTCATTAAAATTTAACTTCACAAAATACATATATCTGCTATGTAAAATACCGGAACACAAATACAAACAGAAATGAAATTCCAATCAGTGAAAAAATGCAAAATTCTGAAAAAACGAAATATGAGGAAGCGTGTCAAATTTCGACTTCCTGAACATATTCTACAGCAAATTCGAGACTTGAACAATATTGATTAAGACAATGATTTATTTACAAAAAGAACACATGTTTGTAACACTTAGTATCAAATATATCTGCAAAATTTCACTGTTTCAACTCAAATACACAAACACACAAATCTAAATCAAATCGATAAAAGGTGTTGATAAGGTCATGGAGAACCTGGCCCCGAAGGGACCTCAATCTTCAGTATTGACAGTACTGCACTTGATAAATGGGCCTGCTTTGGTATTTGGGAATCCTAATAAATTGGTAGATTAAGAAAGAACTGAATAAAAATATATGCGTTGACAGGGGTTTTTGCATTGAGTTTTTAATTTTTTCTGTCTTTAGGCCCAAAGTAAATTTGTTTTATTGAAATCTTGGAAATTTGACCTTCGATCTGGATGAGCACTGGAGAGCTCCCAAGCTCTTACAATTCGACTCGAGCTTGAGCACTTCGACTGAGAGAGCTCCCAAGTGCTGCTCAAGAGCTTTGAAACGGATAAGAGCTTCTCAATGACTGTACGAAATGACATGTAGGGTTATCATTGACAGTGCGACAAATGGTAGGAGGTTGAATCGGGGGAGTTGCAGTATTTCAATCCCCCAGAAGAGTTTTGCGATGTCTTGTCTTATTTTGGGGAGAGTTGGATCATAAATTTTAATTTCTTTTAATGCAGGGTTGGTATTTCTTTCAATTTCAAAGAAAATTTTGAGGGAGATTTTGTTAACGAAGTTTTTAATTGAGGGAATTTTGAGGGCTTTTCTGATATCGCTATTATGATAGAACCTTCTAGCTTTTGTAATTTGGAGGAGGAAAAGACTGAATATTTTCGATTTTTTAATTTTGGTCTCACGAGCTGCCCCCAAATTGGGCAAGCATATGTTATCATCGGCCGAACGAAGTACAAGTAAATTAGTTTCTTGTTGTCTAATGATAATGTTGAACTCCGAGAAGTAAGTGGATACACACGACTGCGGAAGTTTTCCGAAACTTGTCTTGTATGTGTTCTAAACGCGTCTTCCACTTAAGATGAGTCTAGGAATACTCCTAAGTATTTGGTCTGTCAAGACCAAGGGATAGGTTGTCCGTAAAGTTTAAGTTGTGGCAATATAGTAGGATCTCTGCAGAGAACGTGAGGGCAGCAGTCTTATCGACATTTAGTTTGATTCTCCATCTGACAAGCCAGGATTCAAGGTAGAATATGTGTAAGTTCGGCGAGGAGAAATTTGGAAATTTTATTTTGCATGAAAATTGCAGTATTATCTACGAACATACTAATTTTGGTGTTGTGGGTTTGAGGAATATCATTCATGTATAAGTTAAAAAGAAAGGGACCGAGCTTTGATCCTTGTGGAACTCCAGCATATATTTCTCTTTTAGAGGACTTGTGATTATTAATTTTGACTACATAATTTTTGTTTGCAAGGTAAAAAAAATAAGGTAGATGCTATAATCGTGGAAATTGTATTTGATCAATTTATAGATTAGGCTTTGAATCCAGACTTTGCAAATGCTTTGGCAATGCCGAAGAAAACAGCACTTGTTTGCTTTTGGTGTGATCTTCCTGAATGTATTCAGTGACTCTCAGTAGTTGGTGGTTAGTGGAGAGGTGCGGGGTGAAGTCACACTGTTGGGACATCATGATGTGTGTGGTTCGTGTGAATAAATTCTTTGTAGTGTTCAAGAATGACTGCTTTGGCAATTTTGCTTAATGTGGAAGGTAAGGAGATTTGTCAGTAACTAGTTGGGATTTGAGGAGGGTTATCAGGTTATAAGATGGGGATAGTACTTGCTGTTTCCATGGGGTAAGGAAGTGTTGGAATTTGAAAATTGCATTAATAAACTAAGTGAAGATAAGGATAATTTTGGGGATAAATTTTGAACCATTTTGTAAGTGATACCTTCGATTCCAGGGGCTTTTTGATTTTAAGTTTTTGAATATGGATAATGACTTTGGATGGAAGGATAGTAATAGTTTCGTTAGGATTTTTATTTTTATGGAATTCCTTATTAGTTTCAACTACTGTTTCCGTGGTTTTTTGGATCATTAATATCTTTTTCCTTGAATTGTTCTTCAAGGCTATCGGCAATCAGCTTGGCTTTATCAATATCTGAAACTAGATTGTTGGGGAGTGGTGAGGGGAATATTTTTTCTTTTTGGAGGTGAAATGTTTAGTGGTGTTCCATGTTGACACTTCAGTACTTAGTGATTCAAGATTACTTTGCCAGGAGTGCAGAGAATGGGAAGACATGTTTTACGGAAGTTTATTTTTAGTTTTATTGAGTAAGGATTTAAGAACGGGGTCTCTAGTTTTTTGCCAGATTCGATTTCTTATTTTGATAAGCTGTTTTATTTCAGCTGGGATGTAAATTTGATTACTGGAGGTGGTGAATTTATAAGAGATATTATGAGCCAGTAGATTTTGATTAGTGATTTTGATCGTTGTTTAGTCAATTTCTTCTGGGTTAGAAATTTGGTTGGATTGCTAGGGGTATGTGGCAGTTGCATTAAGAATTTACTTGAAAATTTCCAGTTTGTAGTTTTGTTGATTATGGGGATAGTAGAATGATGCGTAATTCAAAATTAAGGAGGACAGTATCATAAGGAGGTCAGAGGGGAGTTCAGGAATAGAATCAATAGAGTATTTGTAATTAAAATATTTTAGAAGGGCAAAATCAGTGACATTAGCAGATTTAGTGTTTATTATTGTGGATGGTTCGGTGGGTGCTGCAATGGTAATATCCATATGGGTGGCAAGTTTAAGAATTTTTTTCTCCCGATCTAGAATTATATCTGCAGTTCTAGAACTAATGGTGTTCATTGAAATCGCCGAATATGACCTGATTGTTGGTACAAAGCAATTTTTGAATATCGTTAATGAAAGTAGCATTGTGGGACTTCGAGAGTTGTAAATAGAAATAATAGAAATGGGCTTAAATGTTTTGGAAGCGTAATTGTAATAATTGTTGATTGCACGTGGTTTAGTGGAGAGGTGATTTCTTGATGGTGGGGGATAGATTTTTTGATAAAAATTGCAGTGCCTCTTCTGGCATTTGCATTTAAGGGTACATCAAGGTCATTTCTGTAAATGTTGCTATTTGGAATATGTATGTTATTGTTGGACCTGAGGTGAGTCTCTTGCAGGCAAATCACGTCAGGGTTGTGGGTGTTCGTGAATTCTCTGAACTCGATTATTTTGTTACATATACAGTTGGCGTTCCATAGACATATACAAAGCCCAAGGTTTCTTCGACCCATCTGATGTTAGAGGATAAACTTTTAGCGAGAACGAAAAGCTTGTCAAGAGGACTAGGCTGCGCGGAGCTTGTTCAGGATCTCACTGATCCCTCCAAATGACTGGAAAATTGTCGAGCGCTCCTTAAGTAAGGAGAGCACATCATTAATACCCTCTAATGAGCTTTCTGTATTCTGGGTAGGGGCGTGTTTCGAACTTGGTGAAGGATTGACTGAGGGGCAGATCTGAAAGTTACTTCATTTCTGGTCTCGGGCTGGGGTATAATCTGGATTTTCTTGGGGGTTTTGCTGAGTGATATCAGTGAAAGAAGAATTTTGATTACTAGGTCCACTTGTAAAAGTTTTTTTGAGCATTTTTAGGGGGTTGCTTGGAGGTTTGTCCGGTTTTTTTGGGAAATTTTGGACATCCCCTCCACATGATCAAACTCCTGGTAGTTGATGCATTTGGGATTCTCGTTACGGGGGATAGTGCAGATGGAAGTGCGGTGTGCTTCACTGCATCTAAGACACCTGTATTTCATTAAGGAATTTGCGGAGCTATGTCCGAAACCGTTACAATAAAAGCATTGTAATGGCCCTCCGTTCTTTCGGACGCTCTCGACAGTTATACTCACGTATAGACACTCATTCAGATTGAAAAGGTTTTCTGCTGTTTTTATTCTCTCAAGTTCAATAAGAAAAATAGGTAGAGGATTTTTGGTGCGAATTTGGGTAAGTTGGGCAACTTTTTTGTTTGGATATAGCTTTTAAGTTAGGTTTTAATAGAATTTCATCGGTGCAAGAGTCTCTTGGCAAGCCTTTGAGTATACTACCTATATCGCTATTTCATACGATGGGTTTATTATGTAACCTTTTTCTATATTTTTTTCCTTGAGAAATTGTGTAATGCCGTGGTGTTTAGGATTTTTGCAAATAATTTTCAAGAATTCACCGGAGAGTCTATTTTGTATGTCATCACCGAACTATTGCCTAATTTCTTTTAAAAGTTGTGGATAATTTGGAACTAATTTAACTAACCATAATAGATTTAATTTTTTTGAGGCGTGAAGTTTATGTCAGTTATTCCTTCAAATCTATTTTAAGTGGGGACAGCTTGTGTTAGCTGGATAATTTTGGGCTTGGCAGTTAAGTCCTTTTCTAGGAATCTGAAATCCTTGATTATTTACTCTTAACCTGTTGCGGAAGGCCTCGGGAGTCAATTTCAGAAATGGGACGTTTGTTAATAGCTGGATAGAGTATTTTACAATGATCTATGATGTAGGCACCAAATAACAATAGTTTACTTTGCATCATTGAAGATGTTGTCTGCTTCTTTGAGTTTCTGCTTGGTGATTTAGTATAGAGACTTATTAGCTTCAGTTGGATAACTTTGGAGAAGATCAATGGTGGATTGTGCACAGGCTCGGTTGTATTCCGCCTTTTCTGTTTGATCCTGAGCTTTAGAGATTAATTGGCATCTATCTTTTGGTTACAATTCGAGCAAGTTCTTGTCTCTCTGGTCTCCTGAGATGATGAAATTTTGATTTCTTAACATGATTCGATGGAATTTGACGTCATGATAAAGGCAAATAGATTCTGCTCTGGAAGCAGCAAAGTCAAGGCTACTACAATGCGTAAGACTTGAATTAACACTGAAAACTTATTTCCAAGAGCTCTGTAAATAACGATGTTCCCGGTTTGTTCTTAAAAGAACTCTCGAAAATTAATATCAAATTGATAAAAAAAACATTAAATCTGCCGTTGCCAAATGCCGAGTAGTAAAATTACACTTTAATGAACAATGAATTTTTCGTTTGGGCTTTTTGTGTTACTTTACCAAATGTAAAAGTTATGTTAAATTAAATATATTTTAAATATCCTTATCATCAATCAAATATTCATCAATTATTTATATTATGGAAAGAAATAAAAATTCAGTTCAAACTTAAATATTAGAATTTCATTTAAATTGTTTAAATATAATTCTTTAATTTATATTAAAGAATTGTATTTAATAATTAATTTATAAATAAGAATTATATTTTCTAAAAGTTATTATTTATATAATAACTTTTAGAAAAAATTGTTTTTCGAACTTTACTGGTAAAACAATTTTATTTGAAAAGTTATTTTTCCACAAATACTGGTAAAACAAACGGAGTTGGGTACCACAATCGCTGTATACTCACTGTTATTCTTATGAGGATTTCTAATTGTTTTTAGCCCCCTCTGCACACCTGGGACAAATAGAACGGAATTAATATGTGCCCTACCTTGCCCTCATGGTTCTAAAGAATATGTGAACCAACTTTGGCGTGGATTGTTCAAACGGTGCAGATTTTTATAGAGAACAGACAAACAGAAAGACAGATTCTAACTCTACTTTGTATACGAGATATACAAAGATGTACATATATAGATATGACACTTATTTATTTAATTTTCATTGATCTCAGTCCTCGGACCTTTTCCTTCGGGATTGATCCTGGGCCATCGTCAATAGCAATTTTTTATTGCTCTAGTACGACGTTAATTAATTGCCATTACCAATACCATTGATTTCATTTTTATACTTTTTATCCATATTATTTGTTACATACATGTAGGTGTTGGTACCATTAAACAAACATTAAAATGCATAAATAAATATGTAAACAAAGTATTATTTAACTCAAGATAAAGAGTACAATTAAATTAATAGGAAAGAGTCGATTATTAAATTACTGCTTAAATACTGAATGACTTTTTAAAATTGCTTCTATTGGTTCCAAAATTCAGCACTCTTATTTTTAATGGTCAAAATTTTAGGCAAGACAACTAAATATTCAATATTTGAGAGAACTACGTAAAATCAAAAACCAAGCCCGAAAGACTTGGCAGAGAACTAAAGACCCTAATGACAAAAGACTCATGAACCAGGCCCAGAAAAAAGTCAGGGACTCAATCCATAAACACACGCAACAAAATTGGACCAAGTATCTCTCATCATTATCCTCTGAGGAAGGTTCCCTGCGGAGAGCAGTTAAACAGTATAAAAAGAATATAGCCAAAATTCCGCCCATTAAAGGTTCAGCTAGTATAGCCTACACAGACGCTGAGAAGGCCAAAATGTTGGCTGACAGCCTGGAAAAGCAATTCCAGGAAAACGAAATTTCTAACCACGAGACAAATAACCTAGTTAATTCATCACTCGATAATTTTCTTAAGACTATACCACTCGACACAATTGAGCCTGCCAAACCTTCTGAAGTAATTGACTGTGTCTGGAAACTGAAGGTTAAGAAAGCTCCAGGAACTGACTGTGTTTCTAAACTAATGATGAAGAAGCTCCCACTCAAATTCATCTTCAACATAACTCGTGAATTCCGTTTTGTCCCAAAGACACTTCCCCAATAAATGGAAAATAGCTGTCATCGTCCTCACCCTGAAGCCGAAAAAACCACCCGACAAACTGACAGTTACAGGCCCATCAGCCTGTTATCCGTCATCAGTAAAGCCACTGAATCAATTATTAATATTAGGCTGGAGAGATATTGCTCCCAGGCCAACATCTTGATAGATCAGCAATTTGGCTTCAGACGGCAGTTATCCACCTCGCACCAACAGCTCCGCGTAACGGAGCACATCCTCGATGGCTTTGATGCATATCAAAGTACAGGAACAGTCCTTCTAGACATAGCCAAGGCTTTTAACAGGGTTTGGATTAATGGATTTATCCACAAACTTATAACATTGGACTTCTGGGCCTCCCTCACACAACTCGTACTTTCCTATCTGACCGATAGGCACTTTGCCATTCGAGCAAACAAAACACTCTCTACCACGCGTGCCATTCTGGTTCGCACACCACAGGGCGCCATATTAGGACCCAAATTATTCAATATCTACTTGAACGACATCCCACACACTATGCTCTGCATGTTTGCAGACGACACGGCTATACTAGCAAGAAATCACGATAACTATCAAATCATGTTCTCACTAACAAACTACCTCCAAGCACTTACGTCCTGGCTAACGGCCTGGAAAATTAAAATTAATGTGGGCAAATGCCAAGCAAAAGGTCTACTCTAGATTTTCTTTACTAGAAAAAGGAAAATTCTTCCTCCCCTTCAACTCTATGGAAACGTTATTCCATGGTCCCCTAATTGTATCTACCTCGGTGTCACGATGGACTCGCGACTAACTTGGAATTTTCATATTAGCTCCCTTAGGAAAAAGTTTCTAGCGGCTAGAACAAGCCTATACCCCTTAATTGCTAGAAACTCAAAATTATCTATTGTAAACAAAGGGTTCCTCAACAAAACCATGCTAAGACCAGTAGTCAGCTATGCCAGTCATGTCTGGGGATATGCAGCAAAGACCCACATACAAAAACTTGAATCTCTTCAAAATTCCACACTCAGAACAATTTTAAACGCCCCATGGTTCTATAGGAACCTTCAAATTCGTAAAGACCTGAGTGTGTCTGAACTCAGTAAATTTTTCAGGGGGCTTTACGAGTTCTATTGACGAAAATCCGAAATTATCTCTCACCGACAAGCATGTTATTAACGAGGTTACTTGGAAGAGTAACCAAAACGACTAGTGGAACGTCGGTCGTCTTGGTTCTACGGACTCACATCGTCACAAATTTTCCTTTTATATAGTGGGAATTAATTATGCGCGTTTTCACAAAGTTTCTGCTTAAACATCGCTTGCACGTTATACCATTTTATTATAAATATTCTCGCTTGCATTACTCGTTTCCGTGCATCCATATCATGATTTAATATTTATTTATTGAGCGTGATCAATTTCTCGTGAAAGTATTTAAATATAACTTAAACCAATGCCAGAGAGAGGATAGAAAGTGATATATGTCGTCGCAAGTTTGCCTTTTACATAGTAGGTTATTACAAACAAGTTATTTTTATATCTGTTTGGAATGTTAGATCTGTGAGAAACTTTATCTCTCTAAGCATTACAATATAAAGCCTTTCATTCCATCATCTTACATAGATGTTTGTTTCGTCCTTTTCAATGAGCACATACTAATTTACCCTTTCATGCACGGTAGTACCGAATATGAATATTAGCGGGAGAACATTATAGAAATTCCCTATTATTCCATGTAATTTTGGAAGTAAATGCAGATATATTGAATTTTATGTTCATTGTACCTTTGACGATTGCAAAGGCACGCAAAGTTAAACGTGCTAAAAATACTTATTAGAAACTTTACGTCAATTTTAATTAAAATTTTGTATCATTTATTTCATTGACAGGATATACTAAATGTACTTCTTCAAATTATTTTTCTGATATAAGAATCCATTTGTTTAATAAAAGTAAAAGTATTGGGAAGCAATCATTCGAAATATAAAATTGAAGAGAACAAAATCAAACTCATTTCTACAAAAAATAAATACACTTCAATGATATATTTCAAAACTGATTCTATTTTGCATAGTTTCAAAACAAATTATTAAGGACTTTCTAAGTTAATAAATATTGTTTTTAAATTTAAGAATTATATAATTACGTTTTACAAGATTCAACCAGTCACTTATAAAAGATTAACAAAAAACATAATATAAACGAGCTAGTGCTTATAAATATCGAATTTGAGAATTAAATTTTTTTACAAACTTTGAATATTGAAATAAATATAGAAATTTTGATATTTAACAAAATTTTAAAGTAAATAAACTTAAATAATTTGAATATTGGAATGTATTAATTATCTGCTTTTAAATAACATGAATGAATAAATAATAATCAATATAAAGTAATTATATTACTGATTTTAAACTTTTTTAAACTAGATTCTTGGGACAGTCTTGCCCACCGCCGATCTTTCTGCTCTCCAGCGTTTATTTACATTTTGCTATTCCTTTCAGAATTCCATCTAATTCCATATATACTATTTAACTGCCCGTTTGGCCTCTAGATAAAACTTAATATTACAAAAAAAAGGGAAATACACTCATATTTGAAATTATAAGTAGCAGTTGAAAAGGAACGTGTGCAGACAGGCAATTTGGTGAGATAAAATGTTTTCTCCGAAGTAGTTGGTGATTCATTTCTTCCTTCTCGAAGAAAAGCAGACAGAAAGGAAGATGGGTGACCAAGTACAAACGCGTTTGCATTTGGACGAGATTGGCTCTACAACCTAATCCCTTAAAGCAGTTCTGAGTTTTCCCATCAAATTTAATCCATAAATGTTGCTTTTTTACAAGGTAATCATTTGTGTCAAATACTGTCTGTTAGGTTAGTTAGATTGGGTTTTATGGTGCAAGGACCATATTTTGACAAAACTGCTCCAGAAACAAGACAGGCCACATCAAGTAATGAACATTCCCTTTGCAAGTTTTACTGACACAGAAAAGAGAAATAGAACCAGGGGAAGTTAAAGGGATCAAACCTGCGCCGTCAGCATTTCCCGAGTTGCTATCATAATGGGCAAACCCAATGACTAAGGATTTGTATCTATTAGCTTTTAGTATGGTGAGCTCTTTCTTTTGGTAAATTCATTTGAAGTCATTAAAATTATTTATTAAAACGCACAATAAGATAAAGTTACCTAATTAGTAGTTTATTATTATTCGTTAATCATTATTACTCACAACATCAATAACTGAGTGCAATTAAGTATTAAACATATATAAAAACATTCATATTTAATATAATTTCAAACAGATAAAAATTAAGCTTACTAAAACAAATTTACCTCCACGCGCAACTTTAATAGATGAACACGAACCAATTCTGATCAAATATGTTGTTACGATTCCCTTCTATGTTCTAGAGAGGAGATAAATCCGTTAAAGTAACTTAATGCTGTTTTGTAATTGGTAGATCTGAATAATTATCCAAAAAGAGATTGCACATATCCTATCAGATCTGACTTCTGAATTAAAAACAAATATTCTCAAGGACATTATCGTGAAAATTTCAGTGATTTCGATATCGATAATGGTAGAACTGAATTTACGCTGCTCGTATTTATTACTGAAACGCGCTATTATCATAATGCTACTATATCAAGAACTAATAAAAGTATATATTTATTGGTCATGGCAACCGGATTTGCTATCAGATAAATTCTTGTACTCATGCAATCATTTTTTGAGGATATCTAATACATGACACAAAGCATAAAGTAAAAACTATCAAATACAAAACTATTTAATAAATTTTCTATTCTTGTCTATATATAAACTATTTTTAAAATTGCCACTCATTAATAAAACAAGTAGCCACTCATTAGCATTTTGTAAAAATTTACTATAATGCAACAATCGGGTTTTCAGGTATATCATGAACAGAATCAAAAGAGGAAAAAATTCAATTTTCTAAATTAGTGAAAAAATGTTTTTCCACAAGCAACTTTTTTGGATTAAATTATTTCTTAATTAAAATTATTTATAAATCAATACAAAATGATTTTCAATAACTCACGATTAAATAAATCACATGACATAACACTAACTTCTGTGATAGAATGCCTTTTAAGGGCAAAACGTACAAATAATATTCAAATCCATTAAAATACATGGCCACCGCAGCATAATTGGAAGAGTAGCGAATAACCAACCGGAGGGTTGCGAGTTCGAAGCTCGATCCAACCAAAAACCGTCATGTTCGTGGGGACTGGTGCATATAAATCTGCCATAGACTCAAATGTCCTCACGTTGGCGAGGGAGGCCAACTCAGGTGTCGACCTCGTCTTCTGACCGTAGTAGTATATGGGCCTCTTGAACGAATTTTCCAAGATGGCGGCCGTTTGATAAGGGGAGCTTGAAGATGATAAGAGAAGGGGATGATTGCTGATAAGGAGAGGTTGATACCTTGAGGTGGTGACGTCATTGTAACGATGGCGTTGTTGTGTTGGAGATGTGTTGTCATGGTAATGAATGACTGGTAGTTCCATCTGGCGGGAATGAGAAACCACATATTTTCGGAATTACAAAAGGAATTTCTTGGATTCGAACTGGGGATCTATAGCCCTGTGCGCTATCCGTTAGGCTGTAAGAGAGTTAGCTATGGGTGGTGAATTAATGTAGTGTTTGCTTTCTCTTGGATACTTTCTTAATAATAGGAATGCGTTATGGTAGACATGGACTTGGTTTAATTTTTCTGATGAATAATTAATTTTTATTTTCCAATTAGATGTAATTGTGTTGGGACAAGGAAGGACTGGTAGCGCCATCTAGTGATTTTAAAAGAAGTTAATCTAAGGAACGAATTTATTTATTATTTTTGTCATTAATTCTGGGAATGTGCTATTTTTAGAAAATGGTTTGAACAGTTGTGGTGGGGGTTTTAATTAAGTTTCTAGTTTTGTTAAAAGACAGGTTTGACATCTAGTGGTGAAAGGAGTAACAATTAGTTTTAAAGGAATATATTTCTTTTAGATTTAAATATATATTTGTTCTCTTGCATAAATTAAGTTTCTAGTTTTGTTAAAAGACAGGTAAAGCCATCTAGGGGCTGATTTTTAAACGAATTATTCTATATTTATGTAATAGTATCATGATTTAGTGCATAGGTTAAAATTTTTATTTTCTAATTATATTTTTCAAATTGAATAGGGAGGTACCTTCATGTAGTGATGGAATAAATCAGCAACAAAATATTCTTTAATTTAGCTTTTTTCAATTTGATGCGAGGATATATATGTATGAAAACACTTGGAATAAAATTAAGGATTATATTAATACTCTAACGTTGGAACTCGGAACATAAGTAATTGAGGCCAACCGATTGTATGGGAAGGATTTTAACCGTTTGAATACTGTTAGATAGAATTTATAATATGGAAACCTTTTTATTTATATTTTAATCAATTTATATATACAACATGAGCTTGAAGAAAATGTGCATGTTTAAGGGTGAATGTTTTGTCGGGAAATCATTTCTGCAACTCGAAGGGAGGACTCTGAGATCTGAATAGGACACAAATGCATAACGGTATATGAAACATTACATTTTTAGGTAAATAAGAGGTAACTAACCAATGATTTATAGTATGCATATTATAAGCGATGGCAAGGAAACGTATAAGAGTGATATTATTAGAAGCCTCTGGAACTTGGGACAATATGACTAAGGATTGTTTTTGCACGTGTAAGTTAATTAAGATAACAAAAGGAACGGAGTTAAACACGGAGTCACAGATAACGATAGAAACTGAAAAAACTATTTGATAACTAAGAGGCTTTTAAAAGCATAGTTGGAGCATGAACTTATATGTATTTTCTTTGGTCTTTGAATTGCATTGTTTCTTTCTTAGGGTGTTTTCTGCCCTATTACTGTTCTTAAATAAATCATGGATTCTAAAGACATTAGACCTGCAAAGAAAATGCGTGTAGACAAAGAACTGTGTTTGCAGAGATATTGTAAAGATTCTTTATGTTATGAGTATCACGATCTGTTTACAGATCGTGAAGGCTGGGCATAATTTCGTCGATTGGAAAACGAATCAACGTACTTAAAGAAAGAGGAAACTACTATTGAAATTTACGGTAAAAAATGTACTGTGCCTCGACAACTTGCAGCATACGGAGACGTAGGAATAAGTTATACCTTTAGTGGATCTTGTATTGCAGCCAAGCCTTGGTCTCCTTTAATATTGGAAATAAAGGCAGAAGTGGAACAAATAATTGGTACAATATTTAATTTTGTGTTGGTGAACCGTTATAAAGATGGTAAGGATTGTATAGGTGCCCATAAAAACAACGAGAAGGACTTGGATCTTAATGCACCCATAGCGTCTGTTTCATTTGGACAGAAAAGGCAATTTGTGTTTTCTAGAAAGAACTACACTTCTTTAAAAATTGTTCTGGAAAATGGAAGCTTGCTTGTGATGAAGTATCCAACAATCCAATTTTGGTTTAACAGCCTGCCCCGTGGGAATGCATTATGCCCTAGAATAAACTTAACGTTTCGTAAAATTCTTGTATAAAGCAGCGATAAACCACTCATGTGCCCCGAACTGGAACTCAGTGTCGTACACTAGACGATATTTGGACAACGTTGCAATTTATCTTTGCCTTTGTGAATAGTATTTTTATAAATGCTTATATCTTGTTGTTTTTAGATAAATTTTTTAGCGTGTCATACCATATATACTGTATTTAGGATTATTTGTTTTTTCATTACATAGTTTATAAATAGTCTTTTAAAATGCAAGATTTTAAATGAAATTTTTCTTTGCTATAAAGATTTATTTTTTTAAGTTAGATGTTTTTACTCACAAATTAATTATACATTAGATGCTATAGCACATATTTTTATTGCAGAAATTTTGTTTTAAGTATTGTACGCTTAAGTAAGAGTAAACTTTTTGAAACTTTACAAGAACCGTACTATGAGCATGCACATTTTGAATAAGTTAAATTGTATTGAAATCATTTATCCTATAAAATCTAAACTAAATGTTATTTTTTAATTAATCTTTCCTTGCATACTTTTTTACTTTAAATAAAATCTTCCTAAATTTTAGGGACTTAATTTTTATTATACAGATTTACAAACTGTTTGGGGATGAAATATAAGGATTTATATTTTTCAAAAGTTAGATGCTTTTACTCTTAATTATATCTAAGATATGCTATTACACATATTTTAATACTGAAGATTTTTAAAAAACGTTTAACAATTGAAATATACTTTAAATATTATTACAAACATTTAAATGCAATTTCCTTTTTATTTTTTTATTTTACAACTGAGACATTTTTAAAAGTTTGATTCTTAAAGTGTGTTTTATGCATAGTAAAAAAATAATTATAAAAACCTGAAACAGTAATTTTTTATTGCTTTTATTTGAAACTTTACAAGACCCATACTATGAAGATGTTTCCTTGCACATTTGAAGTAGTGAAAAAATAGAATTAAAAACATTTGTTTTTGAAGTTCTAAATTAAACGTTCCTCTTTTAATATTTTCTTTTGCAAACCATGCATTTTACTAAATATGAACTTCCTTTTATTTATTTGAAAACCTTGTGCATATTGTGCAGTTTAAATTGCAGAGCAAAATTTGATATTTAATGCATAATCTAAATATTTACGCACACCGCTGATAGTTTTACATATAAGTAAAATTAAATAATAACTGAAAATTTTAAGTATTAGTGTGAATTTTAAAATGAACAAATATTATTGAAATATTGGATTAAATCTGAGTTCTATGTATTCTTAAAACAACTCTGCAAGAAAAAAAAGAGACACTTCTTAAACAGATTGAAGGAAGTCACATGGAAACAAAGTAAATTAGAACACTTTTTAATAGAAAAAAAACATTTATTCATATATTTTACAAAACTAATACATTGTAGTAAAAAAGAACTTATTTTTTTGCATACTTGCATTTTTTAAGAGAGACATGTTTACGACGAGCCAATTATTAAATGTCATCACCTCAGCTTTGGGGCAATGCAAATTATTTTCGTGATGACCACATGATAGTTTTTGGATCTTTTTGTTGCTACTTAGAGCACATAGTGAACCGAATTTGGGACACCCATATTGTACCAAGTTGATATTCGGAATATTCAATGTATCTAGGCGTTTCTTTTCCACACAACCACCTTTGTAAGCAACTAGGTACTGAGTGGCACTCTTGGTCTGCTCATACAATTCTAAAAGCTTAGAGTCTAAACTTTCTAAAGGAGACACATTTTGCCATGCCATGGGACAGAAAGGAAGACCACATATGTAATTTTCAACATATCGAACAATATTTTGATCTTTTGCACTCAGTTTATGCTTATAAGGCGATAAGTTAAAACGAATACTATTGAGATGTGCTAGATGTTCGTGGAAAAAGAATAGTAAACTAGAGGCACGAAGAACTGGACTATATACACTTACTAATTAGTGAATAACACCATACACTTACTAATCAGTAAAGCTAAAATTTATCTTAGTCTAATCTTTTGTGAGAAACTATGAACGCATATGTGAAGAAAGAACTCAGAAAGATGTGCTTGTGATAATGTGCCAAGTAGAATTGTGTGTTGTAGTGCAAGAAGATTTTTAACGAATGGATATGCTTAAATGTGCATGTGATTTTTCTTTTAACTCTACCACTAGTATCTTCAATAAGTATCAGATTTTTAAAAAATTGACTAAGAGAACCTTTTCAACACAATCTGCACTATAATTTTACACTTAAGAGTAACAGAGCATAATATAATTTTAAGGAAAATGAGTAATCAGTATGCAAATTTGAAGCCTAAAGTTCCAAGCATGTCTATGCTCAATAAACGCCTATCTACGTTTAGAGATTGGCCACGCACAGATGTTGACATTAGGGACTTGGCCGAAAATGGATTGTATTATACGGGTGTCTCGGACGGGGATAGGAGCTATTGGTTTTGGAGGAGTGCTTGAAAATTGGCAAAAGGAGGATGTAGTCAGACACGAACATATAAAGTTTTATCCAAAATGTTTGGTAGCCCAACAAGGACCGATTGTTGACCCTAGACTAAAAGGAACACCCATAGATGAAATTGTACAGGTGTTGGATGAAACAAACAATAATGCCAATGTTTTTTTATAAAACCTGATGTAAAACTTTACTCCTCATACAACGACAAGGACGAACGACTTTGTAAAATTTGCATGGAATCGGAAATGGATGCTACTTTACAGCCTTGCGGTCATCTGGTGACATGCAAGTTCATGCATAGTTCATGCATGAGATGTACGAAGAGTCTCTCTACGTGTCCTATGTGCCGAACCAATATTTTACATAAAATTTAAACGTACATTTGTTACTAAACAGTCTATTTATTAGTACATGTAGTAGATGCAATTTCATGTGATTTACTGAACACAGTGTGGAAGAATTGTAAAAGGGTGGTTTTGAGTTGAATGTCATGAAATTAACACTAGTGCTACAGCAAAAAAAGACTAATAAGGAAGTTCAAGACTTTCTAAAAATCATTAAGACTTTTATCAAGGAAAAAAATCGTGCATGAAAGACTTGTACACCCTTATAAATGTATTGACTATTTTTATTATTTTTTGTTTGTTCATTACATATTAAACCTATTTACTAAAGAAGAATTTGAAAGTGCCTTAAAAAAAAAGAAGTTACTAAATGCTTTTGGAAAAATGTGTAAATGTACTCTAATACAAGAAAACGCTTGAATTAAATATTCATTTTGCGATTATTTTTAGTACTTGTCAATCATCTTGGTGCGTTGCTCATTTTCTAAATTAAACTTTTTATACTTTTATATCTTAAAACAAAAAGAAAGGGAAAAGTTACCACCTAGAAAGTAAACACCAAATTAGAAAAAACATTTTAACATATCTTTTCTCATTAATTTTTTTTAACCTTTGTCTTTTTTTATTGTTAAAAAAACATTGGCATACATAATTAATATAAATGTTGTGTAGAATATTTTTTGACAACTCTGAATTGAAGAAAAAAAATAATTTATTGAAAAAAGAATCAACAACACAGTTAATATATATTTGTAACAACATGTCTTACAGGTCTTTTACATACATCTCTCTAACAGTATTGAAAATATCTGTGGTATTCAAATTCCCCAAAAAATTTTCCTCCATCATTATATAATATAAGTTTAACAGTTTATTGCTTTGTCTTACAAAATTAATAGCAAACTCTTTCCAGTTAATAGCACATAAAGCAAGGGCGAAAAATTCGCAAAAGCGTTCGTCAACGCTCATCGTCATACATTTATGTACAGATTGATTGACAATTTCATTCTTACATCCTAAACAATCATCAAAAAGAATATTTATAATTTTTGACTCAATATCCTTTAGGCACTTGCAGAGAGAAGCTATGACTTCTCTCCAACAATCAGATTTATTGGTATCACCGCAGTAAGGTCTGTAACTTTCACCAGGAAAACCTTTTTTGATTTCCAGTTTCACATAATATGGCAACAAATACGTCAAAAGCGATATCTTCAATACATCTAACACATTGCCGTAGATTTCACACAGTTTAAAATACTGATCAGAATTCATAAACACACAGTTGGGCGAGAACTGAAAAGTGTAATCTCTTTTCTGAAATACACATTGTAAAACTGTCCATTTCCCCCACATCAAACACTTTAGAAAGGCAGAATTCTTTTTCTATAACTTTAACGTCGGAGGAAGTTGCAAAAGCGAAAAATTTGCTCAATTTTTGCATTAGAATGTACCATGTTTTTGGATTCAGGGAAACACATTCCTTTGTTGGTTGCAAGACATTGTTTTTATGCAAAGCAAATTTACGTATGTGGACATGTGTGAAACCGTTGGAGTTATTGATTAGCACGAATAAATAGTCGCCAAGGTGAAACACATTGTCAGGAAGTGATTGCATCGTCAAACTTAAGCTTTCCCTTGGAAACACTTGATCGTTGAAATGCATTTTTTCACACGGTCAATTTCCTAGTGGTGAGTTCATTAGCGTTGTTTGAAATTTCAGTTTATCGGCCTTTATTGTTATCAACTCTAGAATCATATGACGTGGAACGACTTTATCTCTGCTAAACTGAATCAAGTGATGAGCTGCATTAGCTTTGCTTGAAATATCGGTTTATGAGCTTTTATTATTATCAAATCTAGAATCATATAACGCAGAACGACTTTATCTCTTGGTTAAGTTGAAGCTTTATTGAAAACGTGTACTTCAAAGTTTTGAAAATGAAGCGTTTTACAAATCAACCCAAACTGTGTGAAAGAATGCATTTCAACGATCAGGTGTTTCCAAGGGAAAGCTTAAATTTGACGAAGCAATCCTTTCTTTTTGTTTTAAGATTTAAAAGTACAAAAAGTTTAATTTAGAAAATAAACTACGCACCAAGATGATTGACAAGTACTAAAAATAATCGCAAAATGAATATTTAATTCAAGCATTTTCTTGCATTAGAGTACATTTACACATTTTTCCTAAAGCATTTAGTAACTCCTTTTTTTAAGACACTTTAAAATTCTTCTTTAGTAAATAGGTTTAACATGTAATGAACAAACAAAAATAATAAAAATAGTCAATACATTTATAAGGGTGTACAAGTTTTTCATGCACGATTTTTTTCCTTGATAAAAGTCTTAATGATTTTTAGAGTCATGAACTTCCTTATTAGTCTTTTTTTGCTGTAGCACTAGTGTTAATTTCATTACATTCAACTCAAGACCACCCTTTTACAATTCTTCCACACTGTGTTCAGTAAATCACATGAAATTGCATCTACTACATGTACTAATAAATAGACTGTTTAGTAAAAAATGTACGTTTCAATTTTATGTAAAATATTGGTTCGGCACATAGGACACGTTGAGAGACTCTTCGTACATCTAATGCATGAACTATGCATGAACTTGCATGTCACCAGATGACCGCAAGGCTGTAAAGTAGCATCCATTTCCGATTCCATGCAAATTTTACAAAGTCGTTCGTCCTTGTCGTTGTATGAGGAGTAAAGTTTTACATCAGGTTTTATAAAAATTATTGTTTGTTTCATCCAACACCTGTGCAATTTCATCTATGGGTGTTCCTTTTAGTCTAGGGTCAACAATCGGTCCTTGTTGGGCTACCAAACATTTTGGATATAACTTTATGTATTCGTGTCTGACTACATCCTCCTTTTGCCAATTTTCAAGCCCTCCTCCACACCAATAGCACCTAACCCCGTCCGAGACACCCGTATAATACAATCCATTTTCGGCCAAGTCCCTAATGTCAACATCTGTGCGTGGCCAATCTCTAAACGTAGATAGGCGTTTATTGAGCATAGACATGCTTGGAACTTTAGGCTTCAAATTTGCATATTGATTACTCATTTTCCTTAAAATTATATTATGCTCTGTTACTCTTAAGCGTAAAATTATAGTGCAGATTGTGTTGAAAAGGTTCTCTTCTTCAATTTTTTAAAAATCTGATACTTGTCGAAGATACTAGTGGTAGAGTAAAAAGAAAAATCACATGCACATGATGGATTTCAGACTCAAGAGGGTTTCTTAGTACGTGAATACGGATACATCGCCATAAAATCGCAAGTAGCTTCAAGTATTCGTTTTAACTTATCGCTTTATAAGCATAAACTGAATGCAAAAGATCAAAAAACTGTTCGATATGTTGAAAATTACATATGTGGTCTTCCTTTCTGTCCCATGGCATGGCAAAGTGTGTCTCCTTTAGAAAGTTTAGACTCTAAGTTTTTAGAATTGTACGAGCAGACCAAGAGTGCCACTCAGTACCTAGTTGCTTACAAAGGTGGTTGTATGGAAAAGAAACGCATAGATGCATTGAATATTTCGAATATCAACTTAGTATGGGTGTTCCAAATTCGGTGCACTATGTGCTCTAAGTAGCAACAAAAAGATCCAAAAACTATCATGTGGTCATCACAAAAATAATTTTCATTGCCCCAAAGCTGAGGTGATGGCATTTAATAATTGGCTCGTCGTAAACATGTGTTTCTTAAAAAATACAAGTATGCAAAAAATAAGTTCTTTTTTTACTACAATGTATTAGTTTTGTAAAATATATAAATCAATGTTTTTTCAATTAAAAAAGTGATTTAATTTACTTTGTTTCCATGTGACCTCCTTCAATCTGTTTAAGAAGTGTCTCTGTTTTTTCTTGCAGAGTTGTTTTAAGAATACATAGAATTCAGATTTAATCCAATATTTCAATAATATTTGTTCATTTTAAAATTCACACTAATACTTAAAATTTTCAGTTATTATTTAATTTTACTCTTGTGTAAAACTATCAACGGTGTGCGTAAATATTTAGATTATGCATTAAATATCAAGAAATGCAAAAATTAATTTGCTTTTCAGCACAGATGTGCACACATTATTTTTAAAACAGAAAACCCACATGCTATCCATTTTAACGTAGTAATTAATTAGAAGTAAATTAAGAGAATAATATGAAGTATCTTGTAAAATACTTTATAGCTTCGTACAGTATTGGAATTTTGCTCTGCAATTTAAACTGCAGAATATGCATAAGGTTTCAAACAAAAGGAAGTTCATATTTAGTAAAGTGCATGGTTTGCAAAAAAAACATTAAAAGGGGAACGTTTAATTTAGAACTTCAAAAAACAAATGTCTTTTAATTCTATTTTTCACTGCTTCAAATGTGCAAGGAAACATCTTCATAGTATGGGTCTTGTAAAGTAACAAATAAAAGCAAAAAAATTACTCTTACAGGTTTTTATAATCATTTTTTTACTATGCATAAAACACACTTTGAGAATTAAACATAAAAAAAAATGTCTTAATTGTAAAACTAAAAAATAAAAAGCAAATTGCATTTAAATGTTTGTAATAATATTTAAAGTATATATTTCAATTGTTATACGTTTTTTTAAAAATCTTCAGTCTTAAAATATGTGTAATAGTATCATATATAATTAAGAGTAAAAACATTAACTTTTAAAAATATAAATCCTTATATTTCATCCAGTTTGTAAATCTGTATAATAAACATTAAATCACTAAATTTTAGGAAGATTTACTTAAAGTACAAAATATGCAAGGAAAGTTTAGTTAAAAAAAACATTTGGTTTAGATTTTATAGCATAAATAACTTATTCAAAATGTGCACGGTCATAGTACGTGTCTTGTAACGTTTACTCTTACTTAAGTGTACAATAAAACAATATTTCTGCAATAAAAATATGTGCTTCTAATGTATAATTAATTTTTGAGTAAAAACATCTAACTTAAAAAACATAAATTTTTATAGGAAAGAAAAAATTTCATTTCAAATCTTGCATTTTAAAAGACTATTTATAAAACTATGTAATAAAAATCAAATAATTCAAAATACAGTATATGTGGTAAGACACATAAAAAAAGTTTATTTAAAAACTACAAGATATAAGCATTCATAAAAATACTATTCAGAAAGGCAAAGATCAATTGCAACGTTGTCCAAATATCGTCTAGTGTACGACACTGAGTTCCAGTTCGGGGCACATGAGTGGTTTATCGCTGCTTTATACAAGAATTTTACGAAACGTTAAGTTTATTCTAGGGCATAATGCATTCCCACGGGGCAGGCTGTTAAACCAAAATTGGATTGTTGGATACTTCATCACAAGCAAGCTTCCATTTTCCAGAACAATTTTTAAAGAAGTGTAGTTCTTTCTAGAAAACACAAATTGCCTTTTCTGTCCAAATGAAAGAGACGCTACGGGTGCATTAAGATCCAAGTCCTTCTCGTTGTATTTATGGGCACCTATACAGTCCTTACCTCTTTATAACGGTTCACCAACACAAAGTTAAATCTTGTACCAATTATTTGTTCCACTTCTGCCTTAATTTTCAATAGTAAAAGAGACCAGGGCTTGGCTGCAATACAAGATCCACTAAAGGTATAACTTATTCCTACGTCTCCGTATGCTACAAGCTGTCGAGGCACAGTACATTTTTTACCGTACTTCAATAGTAGTTTCCTCTTTCTTTAAGTATGTTAATTCGTTTTCCAATCGACGAAAATATGCCCAGTCTTCACGATCTGTAAACAATTTACCATACTCATAACATAAAGAATCTTTACAATATTTCTGCAAACACAGTTCTTTATCTGCACGCATTTTCTTTGCAGGTCTAATGTCATTGGAATCCATGATTTATTTAAAAACAGTGAAAAAGGGCAGAAAAACCCCAAAACAAGAAGCAAAGTAATTCAAAGACCCAAGATGCTCTAACTATGTTTTAAAAAGCCTCTTATTTATCAAATAGTTTCTATCGTTATCTGTGACTCCTTGTTTAACTCCGTTAATTCTGTTACCTTAATTAACTTACACGTGCAAAAACAATCCTTTGTCATATTCTCACAAGTTCGAGAGGCTTCTAGACTTTCAATCTGATACTTTCCCATCACAAACTTTTGGTAGAATGTATTTGCCTATAAGATTGCATCTAATAAATAAAACAATTTCCCACATTTGTCACACACAAACCTTAGTCATATTGTCCCAAGTTCCAGAGGCTTCTAATAATATCAATCTTATACGTTTCCTTGCCATCGCTTATAATATGCTTACTATAAATCTTTGGTTACTTACCTCTTATTTACCTAAAAATGTAATGTTTCATACACCGTTATGCATTTGTGTCCTATTCAGATCTCAGAGTCCTCCCTTCGAGTTGCAGTAATGATTTCCCGGCAAAACATTCACCCTTAAGCATGCACATTTTCTTCATGCTCATGTTGTATATAAATTCATTAAAATATAAAAAAGGTTTTCGTATTATAAATTCTATCTAACAGTGTTCAAACGGTTAAAATCCTTCCCATACAATCGGTTGGCCTCAATTACTTATGTTCCGAGTTCCAACGTTAGAGTATTAAGATAATCTTTAATTTTATTCCAAGTGTTTTCATACATATAGCCTCGCATCAAATTAAAAAAAGCTAAATTAAAGAATATTTTGTTGCTAATTTATTCCATCACTACATGGCGTCAATTTGAAAAATATAATTAGAAAATAAAAATTTTAACCTATGCACTAAATCATACTATTATATAAATATAGAATAATTCGTTTAAAAATCAAACCCTAGATGGCTGTACTTTCTTGTCTTTTAACAAAACTAGAAACTTAAAATTTATGCAAGAGAATGAATATATATATTTAAATCTAAAAGAAATAAATTCCTTTAAAACTAATTTTTACTTCTTCCACCACTAGATGTCTGTATCTGTCTTTTAACAAAACTATAAACTTAATTTATGTAAGAGAACAAACATATATTTAAACCTAAAAGAAATAAATTCCTTTAAACTAATTGTTACTTCTTCCACCACTAGATGGCTGTACCTGTCTTTTAAAACTAGAAACTTAATTAAAACCCCACAACTGTTCAAACCATTTTCTAAAAATAGCACATTCCCAGAATGAATGACAAAAATAAGAAATAAATTCGTTCCTTAGATTAACTTCTTAAAAATCACTAGATGGCCCAACACAATTACAACTAATTGGAAAATAAAAATTAATTATTCATCAGAAAAGTAAAACCAAGTCCATGTCTACCATAACACATTCCTAGTATTAAGAAAAAGTACAAGAGAATACAAACACTATATTAATTCACCACCCATAGCTCTCTTACAGCCTATCGGATAGCGCACTGGGCTACAGATCTCATGGTCCCAGTTCGAATCCAAGAAATTCCTTTTAATTCCGAAAATATGTGGTTTCTCATTCCCGCCAAATGGAGCTACCAGTGATTCATTACCATGACAACTCTAACACAACAACGCCATCCTTACAATGACGTCACCAACTCTACGTTATCACACCCTCTCTTTAGCTACTTCAAGTTCCCCTCTCTCCTTATCAAACGGCGGCCATCTTGGATTTTCCGCTCAAGAGGCCCATATACTACTGACAGGCATGATGCAAGGGTGCCAAAGACGTGAAATATAAGTAGACTGAGTATTGCTATTGAGGTATTGGTATTGGTATTTTTCAATTAACGTCACACTGGAGCAACACAACGGGCTATTGGTATTGCTATTGAGAGAATCTTCAAAAAGTGTGAACAATGTCGACTAGTAGTATGTGGCTGCTCTGTGAAAAATAAAATTGACTTGGTTGGCCGATTTGGAGTTTTATCGCCTCGTTTGGCGGTATAAAACATCTTATGACAGGGTAGATATGTAAATTCTCATTTCTATAGAGTGGCGAAAAAATGGTGAAATCGTCAGTCTCGCAATGTCACGCAGACCAATCAGATGATGAATCAATGGATTGTCATCTCTCATTTCATGGACCAATCAGATGATGAAAGTTCACATCCTCCTTGCAGACGAAAGTATAGTTAAAGGGTCACATTATTACTAGTTTTGGTCAAATAAAAAGGTTATCATTTCTCACTTTACTTTTATATCTCCTCTATGGACCAAGTTGCGCCGCGATACTTTCCTGTTAATAAAAGAATACACACAAACGAAAGATATTACTGATACAGAAGTGAGAAATACATCCCAGATACTTGCAGGAATCGAACTTGTACCACCTACCGAACTTGTACCAGGGTAAAGCAAAATGAAATTCTTGAGCACGAAACTACATGCTCAGTCAAAATGCTTTCTAGAACCACACTAATGAGAATAGTTCGGACTTTAAATATATATATATATATATACGAGGGCTGTTCAATAAAGAATGATCATAAATTAATAAAAAATAATTATCAGTACTAATCCTCCAAATTTTGATGGTCTTTCTCAAAATACTCTCCATTACATGCAATGGACATGCAATGCACTTACTCCCATACATGCAATGCACGTATCCCACCTTTTTTTCCAGTCTTCAAACACATGCTGGAAGCCATTTTTTGACAGGTTCTTCAAAATCGCCTCCGTAGCTTTCACCACTGCCTGTGATGATGAAAAACGCTTTCCCCGGAGGTGTTTCTTCAAATTCGGGAAAAGAAAAAAATCGCATGGTGCTAAATCAGGACTATATGGAGGATGGGAAACACACGTGACATGATTTTTGAAAGGTACTGAACAACATTGGCAATATGCGGCCTTGCGTTATCATGGTGCAGCATCCGTCCTGTTGCTTTCAAATGGGGCCTTTTGCGATGGATGTGGCCTTGGGGGTTTTCAGTACATCTCTATAGTATTCTCCAGTTACAGTTGTATGTGGTGGTACGACATGCTGATACACCATTCCTCGAATATCGAAAAATGATATGATCATAACTTTCCCAGCAGAAACAACCTCTCTCGCCTTCGGTGTTGGTGATGAAGGAGACTTCCACACAGTTGATTGGACTCAGGGTCATATCGATGAAGCCAACTTTCCCATCAGCAGTGATAATTTTCAAAAGAAACATTCCATCATTTTGTAGCCTTGATTTCATCTCCGAACAAACCTCCACACGCACATCCTTTCGTTCGGGAATGAGCAGTCTCGGAACCCACCGCGCACAAACATTTTTCCATTTTTGCCGTAGGCCAGTGTTTCCCAAAGTGTGGTACGCGTACCCCCAGGGGTACGGGAAGAGTTTGGTGGGGGTACGCGTTGCACCGGAGTTTGGTGGGGGATATGCACTGCACCGTGCTTAGCTGCGCCTAATTCTACGTTCTCATGAGTCAAGTCAAGACAGTCTTGTGAGGCGCTAGATGGTCCGGTGTGACACGACGGAAATATACCACACTTCGTTACAGAAACAACTTACTTCGTTAATAGTTAGTGACTTCTCTAGGCGCCTGTGTATTTTTAGCTTATGTGTAATTTTTGTTATAGGAAATGTTTGTTATGTACTTTAATAAGTCCCACTGATTTTGATTATTTTTATAAAATATAATTTTTATCCCTAACATAGATTATGGGTCGCTGGTTGAAATCTGGAACTACTACACCGAAAGAAAGTAATGATTATAGTAGCAATCAACTATATAACAGGAAATAATGCAATTAACGACGAATCAACTTCAATTCTGAAAGAACCTGTTAAGAAAAAAGCAAGGAAAACTCGCAAGTACGACAAAGAATATCTTAAATTTGGATTCTCATGGACTGGAGATGAAAATGAGCCTATTCCATTTTGCGTCATTTGTTTTGATAATCTAACAAACGAAAGCATGAAACCATCCAACTTAAAGCGCCATTTTGAGAGAAACCATAATCAGTACAAAGATAAACCCATAGATTTTTTTGAAAATAAACTTAAGGATTTAAATCAGTCTCGAAAAGTAATGCGGAGTTTGAAAGGAGGTGACAATCAAAAAATGCTAGTAAAGATTTGACAATCAAAAATTTGATTTGACAATCAAAAATTGGCTTCGTATCGCGTGTCGCTTTTAATTGCGAAATGTAGTGCAGAGGAAACCATTGGCGAAATTTTAATCAAGCCTGCAGCCAAGATAATGGCAGAAGTACTGATAGAAGATAGAACGAAACAAACTTTTGACCGCGTTTCTCTCTCAAATAATACAGTTCATCGACGAATCATTGATATGTCTAATAATGTGAAACAGATGTTATTATCTGATATTTCTCAAAGTCGTTATTATGCATTGCAAGTCGATGAGTCCACTGATATTGCGAATTTTGCAAATCTTATGGCGTTTGTTAGATACGAAAAAAAATCAAGAAATTCATGACGACTTTTTATTTTGCCAGCCTTTATTAGGTCACATAACAGGAGAAGATATCCTTAATGTTATGAAAAAATTTATGCAATAGAACAAAATTGATTGGAATAGATGTGTTGGAATAAGCACAGATGGAGCAAAAGTATGGTCGGAATTAATAAAGGACTCGTTGCAAGAATTCAAAATGTTGCTGCAAATGTCATATCCACACATTGTTGCATACACAGAGAGGCTTTGGCAACACGTAAGATGCCCGCTGATCTACAGAAAGTTCTGGATGAAAGCGTGAAAATCGTTAACTACATTAAAAACCGTCCTTTGAATGCACGACTTTTTTCGCAAATATGCGAAGAAATGGGAAGTAGTCATACCCAGCTTCTTTATCATACCGATGTTCGTTGGCTATCTCGAGGAAAAATTCTAAATCGATTGTTTGAACTTAGACATGAACTTCAATGTTTTCTTAATGATAGATCTGAGTTGAGAAATTGTTTACATGACTGGAAATGGCTTTGTAAACTAGCATACTTAGCAGATATATTCTCTGTTTTAAATTGCCTCAACTTATCGTTACAAGGCAAAGAAATTTCATTGTTTCACGTTCAAGATAAAGTGAACGCTGCCATCGCAAAACTAAAGTTATGGCAAAAGAGAGTTGGTAAGAGAAGTAGACTCGTTTCCCTCTCATCATGAGTTTATAACAAGTTCGACTACTAAAATTGATGCTGATACTCTGAAATGCATAACACAGCATTTGGAGAGTTTGCAAGTGGGCTTGAAAAACTAGTATTTCCCTGATTTAACCAAAAATATTGAATGGATAAGATATCCGTTTAACATTAACACAACATCCATGCCAGAAGATTTGTCGCATGCGGAAGAAGAGCAATTGTTGGAATTGGCTTCAGACGGATTCTTGAAAAATAAACATAAGGAGAGTACTTTAACATCATTCTGGTTACAAATGCAACTTGTGTATCCGGTTTTAACAGAAAAAGTTCTAAAATACATCTTGCCTTTTCCAACTTCATATTTATGTGAAGTTGCTTTTTCAGCATTTGTAGACATTAAGTCGAAAAAAAGGGACAGACTATTGGACGTGGAACCACATCTCAGATTAAAATTAACAACCAGGGAACCAAATTATGACGATCTGTTATTTCAGCGCAAACAATTCCATCCTTCTCATTGATCCAAATAAACGTTATTTATAATATAACTTTTATTTATATTTTATTATGAATAATTTTATTTCTCTTTTCTTATTATTTTGTGTATGTCACAAAAAAAGAAAAAAAAACATTTTTATTGCTATTAAAATACATCCATTTTTTTTGACGAGGGGTACTCAGCGTTACGAAAATTATAGAAGGGGTACACATATGTCAAAAGTTTGGGAAACACTGCCGTAGGCGAAAGTAAAATTAGGCGTACTTGGGGCCGGCTGCCAAGGCCGCAGCAGTGACGTCATGACCGTGAAACTCGCGCTATCTATTCTCCACTTATCTCGATACACATGCAATATTAATTTTATTTTTCTTGATTTTTTAATCACCTTTAAAAAAATTATGATAATTCTTTATGGAACAGCCGTCGTAGAGAGTAAAACAACAACCTACAGAGGATATGTATGAAAACTTTTCAATCAATACTTGCCATATATCCCACCAAATAGGTTATTAATAGCGATAAGATCCTCCGCAAAATAACATGCTCTTATGCCTATAAAGGCCGAGATGCAACCCCAAAGAGTAATTTCTCTCAAGCCTTATTTGTGTCCCATGAAGCCGATGACTGAACCTAGAGAAATAAATTTTTGTTTTCATTGAATAAATCAGTTATAAGCAAATAAATTATTCGAAGGAATTATGTCTCTCGGATACACTTTATTAATTTTATTATAAGTAAAATATGATGATTGAAAATCTGAAAAATTCGTTTTACTTAACTTCAGTTGCGAGATTCGTGTGGAATGAGATACTTCTCTCAAGGATTATAAATATAACTTCAAAATATGGACTAGTTGTGAATGTTATCTAATGTAAGAAAAATGGAGAATTGTAAAAGATTATGACAAGTAGATGATTCGTTCAAAGGGGACTACTTGCATAACTTCGAATGGACAATCTCGCAAGTTCTCGGAAATAATGGTCTCAGTAAATTGTATTCGCACAAAATGTGATGCATCAGATGATGGTGATATTTACGTAGTAAAATGGTGCAGGAATAAGTATCATAATAAGAGATAAAGGAAGATAAAAAACAACTGCTAGACCAGGACAACAGGTCCATGACCGTTCCTGAGTGATGTACTGACTGTGCAATGGTACCTTATCAGAAAGAAAACCGAAAGAAGTCAACTTTGTTTCCGAATTTAAATAAAACTATCCATCAATAAATTTTATGAAATGGTTTAATACTTTATTTGTCAACATTTTTATGGTTTTCACTATTGCAATTTAAGACACATGAGTCTGTGCTTATTTTATTCTTAACACATTCCAATATACAAAAGTTAACCACGAAGGGCGACTCTTAGAAAATCAAAGGGTTTTGTGAAGAGAAGATATATTGCTATTTGTTCGTAGGCTACTAATACGTCAGAAATTATCTTGTTCGAGCCTGATAATCTTTGGAAGTTTTAAACCATTTTCGGTTTCGAGGCTTCTGATTCCATTTCATCATGATATAGCAATTTCTTGATTTTAAAAATCATAAATTAAATTTTTAATCAATTTTTTTTCATGGGAAATTCTGATCTTCTCTCGAACCCCCTATATCTGTCTCTAACTCCATATATTCCTGTCCCCATATATCTATCTCTTGTCACCTTTCCATTTTACCGAAGGCCGTGGTAGCCCAAATGGAAGTGTCTTGAATTAGCAATAAGAGGGTTGCGAGTTCGAGACTCAATCCAACCAAAGACCGTCGTGTGCGTGGGGGATGCACGTTAAATCTGTCGTGGTCTCAAATGTTCCCACTTTGGCGTGGTGTGGAAATTTGGAGAGTGGATGCCACCTTAGGTGTTGACCTCGTCATCTGACCGTGGTTCAAAATTACCAGGTGTCCTTGATCTTTCCCTTCGGGATTGATCCCAGACTGTCGCCAATAGCCCGTTGCGTTGCTTCAGTGCGATGCTAATTAACTACTGATCTACCGTACCATATTACCACATAAGTATCACTATCATCTCTGATGCATTATACACTGCTGGCCACCCAAATTGCAACACCAAGAAAGACAAGAGATATCACAACAAAATTTATTTTGTAGATAACATGTTGACCAAGTATCAAATGATTAAATTTATAGACTTCTGTGAAGTGTGGTTCCTGCCAAAATCAGTAGCCAGAGTAGCCGCCATTGTTGGAGATCATCGCTGCCACACGCCTCGGCATTGATTCAAAGAGACTTTGGATGTGTTCTTGGGGTACAGCAGACCAAGCAGCTTCCACACGTTGCCAAAGTTGATCTGGTGTCGCAGCTGGGGATGTATTCTGGGTCAATCGTTGAGCAACCATGGACCACATGTTTTCTATCGGCGAAAGATCCGGAGAGCGAGCTGGCCAGGGAAGCAATTCAATCTGGCGATTGACGAAGAACCCTTGGACAATGCGTGCCACGTGTGGTCGCGCATTATCCTGTTGAAATATGGCTGTGGGCAAGCCCTGAAGGTAAGGAAGGACAACTGGCTCCAACACCTCGGAGATGTAGCGCTGGCTGTTTAAAGTACCGGCAATGCGTACTAGAGGAGTGCGAGAGTGATATCCAATACCGCCCCATACCATAATACCCGGTGCAGGACCAGTGTGGCAGCTGTTCAGCATCCTCTCTCCACGGTGTCTCCAGACTCGAATCCGACCATCGTGGTGTTGCAGACAGAAGCGTGACTCGTCAGTAAAGACAATTTCATTCCATTCTGCCGTCCACATCCTTCTTTCATCGCACCATTGGCGGCGGAAACGTCTGTGGTTCTGCGTCAAGGGTAGACGAAGCAATGGACGTCTTGCGGACAGACCACTCTGCTGTAAACGGCGTCGAATGGTACGCGCAGACACTGGATGATGCGGTACAGACTGAATGTGCTGTGCTATGGTTCGTGATGTGGCTGAGCGATCCGTCACTGCCATACGCACAATATGCCTGTCATCACGTGAAGTGGTGCACTAAGGTGGATGCGATCGAACACGTCGGTCCGTCGTACCCTCCTGCATCCAACGATCACATATCCGCATTACAGTTGTTTGGTTTCGTCCAGCACGACTACCGATTTCCCTGAAAGATAATCCACAATCTCGGTAGGCCACTATCCTTCCTCTGTCGAACTCGGATACTTGATCAAAAGATGATCGCTGTTTTCTACGAGGCATAATTGATCGTTTTTTTGAAAAAACCACAAGAAAAACACAATTGCCGTACTTGAAATCGTCGAAATCTCCTATGCTCTCTCTTCAAAGCGCTATTTATAGCGCTTTGAAGTGGCGCCACAGGCGCGCGTGATGTGCGTCTGCGCTGAAATTCTAATCATTTGCATATCTCACCTCCGCTAATGCATGTTGTAAATTTCATATTATTTGCATGCTTCCTTCAGGGTGTTGCATTTACGGTGGCCAGCAGTGTATTTTAGAAGAATATTTATTTCCTCTGAGACCATTATTTAATCAGTAAGTTATCTTTCAAACATTTGCGAGAATTGCCTACTTGATGGTATGTATGTAGACCACTTTCAGCGAATCATTTACCTTTTATTATATTATCTGTCTCGTGTTTGGTGCATTTACCAAACACGGCCCTTACTCCAAAAAACCCAAAACCAACCAACCTTCTTTTTATCTTTTAGAATGCTTTATTTTTCATAGTTTCGTTTATTAGTTCACATTCACAACTTATGGAATATATGTTTATTTTAGTTATAAAAACAGACCTGAACACACGTAATGTGTCTCCTATTTTCCTCGATATTCTCTCCATATTTCCACAATATATCATTTAAAATTTTGAAAACAAATTGCGCTTATCTCACTGGTTTTACCCAGTTCTGGAGAATTGGCATTTGAGTCACTTGGTTTTGAGAGTCTATACGTTCAAATAGGGTCAGGTCAAACGTAAATTTCCACATTAGGCATCTTCAGCGCTGGTTGGGGTTCGGAATTTCTCGTTCGACACTGGAAGCGAAAGAAGTTATTTCGAGCAAGCGAAACAAATAATCCTCTGCGTCAGCGATTTTTAACCTTTTTCACTTCAAGACACGTATTTTGATTGATTTACAAAAATATAATAGTTTAGAGCTGAATCCAATGACTAATGCAAGAATTGGCCAGAAGAGCAATTTTAATTAACACTAAGCACAAGACAAAACAATTACAAGAATAAACAAACATAAAAAGTAACATCTCGGGGGACAAAACCTCAGCGCGTCAGTCCTACGCTGGCCTTGGGAAACAACTAAAGAAAAATGGTTCATTCTCTTTCGGGGAGAGAGTGTCACGTGGTCCGCCATCACCAATCAAGGCGCATATCGCTGAGACACACGTTAAGGGGCTGATGCGTTACAATAGTAATTATCTACTGTTGCTCCAAAGAACCTTTCTAAAAAATCTTTTTCAAACAATTTACGTAATAATAATGAAAATTCTTTATAATAGCTTTAAGAAACTAGTATAGTTTTAAATTATTTGTTAATATACTTGTCAAAATTTCAAAACTAAACCGTTGAAATGAAATAATCCATAAGGTACATCAGAGTCATTCTTGCGGCATACCGGTTGAAAATTTCTGATCTAAGGCGACTGCCACACCTAATTTTGCTTAGGGTAGCCCTCACCCCTGATGAACCTTACCATTCTCATTCAAATGGACTTTCCAAGGTCATTTACCTTTTCACTAGAACCACACTATACCCCGTTACTGAAACGTTTATTATGTTTAATCTTTACATCTAAAGGAATCGTTCTCTCGATTCTCTGAAGATGGCTAGCTGTTAGGAGGAAATAGGGCGAATAGCTAAGCTAAATGGCAAGCTGCTAAATATTGGTCTGGGAAGTTAGTCTGGTAAGAAGGTAGTGATAAGCTAAGTAAATTTAGAAACAGTCTCCAACTTAATAATGTGGAAGTGGAAAGATTGAGAACCACAGTAGTACACCATTTCAACCTTTGGAATGTCTAAAGAAATAGTTGGTCTGATTCTATGATATAACTTGCTGTTGGCTGGAAGGATTAGAGTTAACAGAGACGGCTAAGGCTAAACGGCAAAATATTGATCTGTGAGATTAGTCTCTGAAAAACACGAGTGGTAAGCGAAGTGAAGTTAACTAGCACAGGGTCGCCGGCAAAGCAAACTATGGAAATGAAAGTACTGAAAACCACTGTAGTACAACATTTCAGCCTTTGGAATATCTAAAGAAAGAGGTCTGATTCTCTGATATAGCTGTTGGCTGAAAGAAATAGTTAACAGAGACGGCAAAGGCTAAACGGATATTGGTGTTGGAGATTGGTCTGGGAGAAATACGAGTGGTAAGTTAAGTGAACTTGCACAGAGTCAACCGCAAGCAAACTATGAAAGTGTAAGTATTGAGAACCACAGTAGTAGTACAGCATTTCATCCGTTCGGATTTATTATTCGGAACTCTCACTCACCTGACAATGTCTTCACCAATTGGAACAAAGAGCTCGGAAACAAAGCTTCTGTTTATAGAACAGTACAGTGTGAATAGAACAGAAGCCACAAATAGCACGAGCGCAATTCTAGGACCTCCCAAGATCAAAAAATTGATGAGGAAGCTGGCCCCAGCTATGATCCAGCAATTCATGGTACTAATCAACTATCAAATATGGGATCGAAAATATTATATTACTGTAAAATTTGACTTTTGACACTTATTGAACAATCGTTCAGTGATGCGAAAAACTAGTTCGCATCGCACGGACGGCAAGCATCGGATTAATTTGGTGTACTGCGCACACTACATTCGGAGCATCGGCATTTTCGAAAATGTACCACCTCTAGGAGGCGTCTCAGTTCATTGTGTATATTTCTTATGTGGACATCGGTTGTGACAACAAATTTTATTGTGCTCAAACGCTGTTATGGACAGTGAGGAAGATGGTTGCTTGGTTTGAGTTGAATGAAGCAAGGTCCAGTAATGGACAAGCTGCCTCAAACACAAGTCCAAATCATAATTAAAACATATTTTTAAACATATATAAGATAGACAACCAAATCAATATTAAAAAGTAAGTTAGTAACATTTAATTATTTAACACTTTATTTTAAAATGTAATAAAAGGTAGACAGTGAGGAAAAGAAGAGTTGTCAATTGCTTGATAGCAGAAGAGGGACAAAAATGGAACTTGTGGGTTTAGAATATAAATAGGAGGTCGGAGTATGGAGAGTATCATACGTTATCCTCCGATTTAGTTGATGATGACGTAAAGTTTGTTTTAGAACTTTCGTATAACCCACGCTTAGTTTACAGCACTTCTAGACATCCTGAAACCACATTTAAATGGAGATAACATATCATTCAGGGAATCAGTACGACCTCAAGAACGACTGGCATAGTGTACAAGGAACGGATGAATCACCTGCATTGTACGGATGTAACGGATTTTATTCTCTCTCCGGAATCTTCGACGGGATTACTGACGTCCGATAGGTACGATGCGGATGTGCAAATGCAGTATCATTTAAAACAATATAAATAATTCTAAAATCAGATCCGTTTCATGCGTAGTGTGCGCTAAGACAACCTTTTCTGCTTTTGAGAGGGGATGGGATTCAAGGTCAAATAAACTAATAAAGAAGCACTTATGGTGTTTTTTCTGAAGGAAAACTATTTAGATTATGAAATCTGCTTGATGTCGAATTCATATATCTACTATATAGCCCTGAGTTTAGCGATTGTACAGGCGATACTCTTCATTTTGGTAAACCCTTCGAGTGGGTGGCAAGTCTTGGCGAGATCACCTCTTTCCGAATTGGCGACAAAAATAATACCACTTAAAGAAGTACCCTCAACTATAGATTTACCAAAAGTTGTTTTTCATTGACCATTTGAGTGAACTATGAGGAATATTTAGAATTATCATTTACCTTAATTCATCATTTGCCATAATTCATATGACCGATGAATCAGTAAATTAAGAAGCCGGGAATATTCTGTTTTAATACATAATTAAACAACAATAGGAAGAATGAAAAGTATACAAAAAATTTTAAAAAATATTTTACGTACATAAATATTTTACCCACGAAAATTGAATAAACCCAGAAATTTATAATTCTTTATAAATACAATGAACCCTTTATATCTGAAAAAAACATTTTAGGCTGATATCAAGAATATTTTTGGCATTACCTTGAAAAGAACAAGAAACAAACCAATACATAAATTGATAATACTGTTTTGATAATAGTTATTTCATACATGGCCATTTCAGTTCTTGAATAATGTATAGATTTCCAATCCTTTTATGCAACAAAGATATCGAAAAATTTGTGTTGCTACCTTTGCGGTTGTTGCTTTCAGCAAATTTCAAGATTCTATAGTTCGTGTCAAATCAATTTTTGTTGTGTTTGCATAGAACAAAATCTTCAATTTAATTTTATTCAAGAGAACAGGCAAAATTTAATAATTAATTTTTTCCAGAGGTAGAAAATGTTTGAAAAATACTGAAGTCTTCGAATGAGAATAATTTGCATCTATGAAATCATTTAAGGTTTGACTTTTTTAGCATTTTCATCACTTCAATGAAACTAATTTCAATCCTCGGGCTGTAAAATTAATTGGATCGACTATTTTACGAAATTTAACTCAGTGAATTGGCAATGATAGTTCCTACAATGGCAAAAGAATTCAGACCGGTGGCATTTCAGGACAATGTTACTTGCTCTCGACCATTTTGGGTGCACGATTTGGCGAGAAAGGCCTTGGCGTGTTAAATTGGAGTAGAGCGATAAATGATTAAAATATGGGTACCATACAAGACGATATCTCAATGCACCGTGTAACGAGTGTGAAAATCGATTCTTTAAGAATTCGAATCTTTTGAAAGATTGTTCGTGATATTAGCCAGTGTGTCCATCTTTCGGTAGGAAGGGAAAAGAAAAATAAAGTCCCAGATAATTAATTTTCAATGAGGCTGACTTCTATATAAATTTGTATTTTGGGTGTATTAGGTATTTGGGGACGCTTGCTTTTGTTTCTGAAATCTAATAATTTTTTTAATAATTCAATTTTATTTGTATTGATACGTTAAAGTTGTTTTTTTGCATTTGATAAAGAGAAACTAAATTTTCTAATTTTGTTAACTTAGTTCATTTATCAATAACCAATTGAGTAGCTCCAGTGTGACGTTTTTCAACTACCTACCTACGTAGTTCATTTATAATACTCTTCGTGTTGATTATAATGAATTGTGTTTATAAAATCAGAAAATGTGTTCCTAAAAAAGGACAGCCCCACGTGATGGTTTGAACGGGACAGTAGCGTTTTTTATCATGTTTCCCAACCTTCCCATCGCTTTACTAAAAATGTGGATTTTTTGGTCAGTTTTAATAAAAACTATCTTTAATATTGGTTAGTCATAATAAGCAATAATCGTTTTCATTATCAGGCAAACAAATTACCTGAATATCATAGATCACAATTCCTGTATGTGAACCGGTGGCTTTGTTATTCAATGCGATGTTTTAAATTTCATTTCTTTAATTCTTTAGTCATTTTTAAAGCTTTGGCGAAACTTCAATTTTAATGACGATCCCCTGAAAGAATTTATCGTCTGACTCATGAATACAAAATAACCCCAGTACCGTTTTTGTCATCCCCATGTGATTTTTGTTTCAAGGAATATGGTCTACAATGGCATTTAATACTTAGCAACGAAATCGGAAAGCTAACGATTTTTAATTTCTTTTGTCCCAAATTATACTTTATTCACAGAAGAATGTTTTTGTAAACTTTTATGACTCTGCAAACATTTTAAAAAGTATATTTTTCGAATGTTTTTACTAATTAAAGTTTGAAAATTTTCCCACTTCTATCGCTCGCTTACTCCATAAGGACTGTTTAATTCCAAAATTTTTATCAACCAAACCTTTTAGTGTCAGCTGTTTTAGGGACACTCTCATCCTCTTACGAAATATTTTGATAGGGAACGACAGAGCTCTGTAGAATAGAGAAAAGAAATTTTGGCTCTATAGAAATTTTTTATAGTTTTAGAGATTTCTAAAGAGTGACCGAGTTCTGATTATATAGAAATAAATTTCTATAGAATTATATTAAGACTTCTATAGAATCATACGCGAACCCAAGGGGAAGGGGCTTAAGCCCCCCAGACCCGATAAAGCAAGTATCCCTTGGGGGACCCGAAAAAATATCATTTTAATTCATGAGCCCGCCTTGGGGGAGCTAAAGGGGTGGCAGGTTTAAGCTTCCTAGACCCGAAAAAATAAATGTGTCCTTTTTAATTTATGAATATGACTACGGGGCTTAAGCGCCTTAGACTTGCAAAAGCAAATATATCCTTTTTACTTCATGAGTGAAGGGCTAGGGAACTAAAGCTCCCTAGACCCCCTAGAAAAAGTAAATACATCCTTTCTTTAATGCATGGGTGCACTACGGGGGCTTAAGCTCCTTAGACCCAAACTAAGCAAATTTATCCTTTTTATGTCATGGGCCTATGTACACGGTTGGTGCTTCAGCCCCTAGATCCGTAAAAGCAAAGATATCCTCTCTTTTTTTAATTCATGGCTGCACTTAGGGGTCTATGTGAGCTTAAGCCCCTTAGATTGTATTTTCTTTAACAAATATTTGTCGAACAATACCTGTAAAGTCATTTCTGTTCTCAAAACAACTGAGATATAATAATTTTAATACTGTATGTTTAAGTTCCTTAATTTATTGTCTTTGTAATCAAATATGTAAGTATAAAACAGCGTTCCAAAAGCAACTGTAAAATGAAAAACAAATTTCAATAAATAAATTTTTGAATGCTTGTTAATATTATTAATTGTCGTGATAACAATCTGTGAACACGACTATTATAATATTATTCCTGCACTCAGATCTGACGAAATGCGTTATTTTCCATGCCTACAATAATCCCTTACTTTAAAGAAGGTATAAAAAAATTAAGAAAATCTTTTTCAAAATAAATCTAAATCTTCAAAGGCCATAAAAAATAAATTTTCTATTTTGGACCCATTCCGAAAATAATTCCTGACTACGTTTTGATTTATTAGATGTGAACTGAGAAGTAAAAAGCATCACAAAAATTAAGCAATTTATATAAGTTTAAAAGGATTGACACACATACAAGGAGAGATACTATGAAGACTATTATAGTAAAAATACGCTTTCTTGCCCGCGATGCCTGAAATCTATGATTGAGTCTTGTTGGATTTAAGAACATTAAGATTAAAAGTATAGTAAAAACAGTCATGAGTGAAAGAGAAGTTAACATCCTCTTGTAAGATACCAATCAATAAATCATACCAATGTTTGAAATGTTCTCCAAAATCGAGTTTACAAAGTTTTAAATCCAAAATGTACAGAAATGATTAGTATTCACAAAATTTACTTTGAAATTATACTTTATTTTTAAAGCTATTTCGCTCGGGGTTTGTGGTAAATTTGAATGATCAAGTTACAGTAATGTTTCCAAAGAATTGGATTCAAAAACATGCTTTTCTGAATGAGATACATTTTCAATACAGTTTTATAAATCATACCAAAATACTTTAATTGTATGTTGTACCTTGAAACACTTAATTCCTCGCATCACAACATAAAAAACCTGCTTCCCCACAGCTGTCTTAAGCACTCTCGACTCAGTTTATACTGATCAGACAAGCTTTGAATATTGCTCCCTAATTTCAGGTCGTGGTTTCAAAACCTATTTAATTCTATGTTGATTTAAAATAACTTTTTCAAGACTATTTTCTTTGGTTTACTGCATAAAAATCCTGTGCCGGGGAACCCGCCTTACTGATTGCAAAAGGGGTCACCTTCAAGGTGATGTGGAAATTGGTTTAATTCAAATGCTATATTATTGATGTCATTTTACTGATGCGTCTATGAAATTCTCATAAATTTTAGATATTGCGCGAATTATATTGTAGCCGTTAACTTTCTAAACCCCAGCTAACGGGATCCGAGTTCTATTTTTTAGTATGGCGTTAGAAATTAATTTCTTATGACTTTATTCATATATACAAACGTAGCCTAGTGTATAAAATATTCATTGTTTTTTAAAGTAAAAAATATATTCTTCATTTTGGAATTAATCTTAGAAATGAAGAAAAGGATAACTGAATTAAATGTGATAAATAAACCATTTCTTAGATTATTCTTCCAAAGTAGAATAAGGAAAATGTAGTCAATTTTCTAATCAATCTCCTTATAATATTCAATTATAATTGTAAGTAGTTGAAACTCAAATGTGAAGCATTTGAGCACTGGGGGTACTTTCTCAACAGATCAATCAATCCTATTTGATGCCTCAGGAGATTCCTGGGAAATTTCCTTTTGGTAATGGGATTATAAATGCTTCCTCTTCTGCTCGTTAAGTACTAATATTTTTAACATTATGCTTTTGTTAAGTGTCTTGCGATTTGTAGGAGCTTCACTTATTTCAGTTACAAAAACGAATGATTTTTAGTACAATATATTATCTTTTACATCTCATTTAAATCCTTTACTCAATTTTGTGATCTGATTTTTGTAATTTGGGCACTTAAAACTTATTTTTAAAACATTATAGAGAAAATAGTTTTTCTGCCTCATATGTTCTTAATCATTCTTAAGAAAATTAAGTTCAAGTTATTATTTATAACTGAGTTTTATGCTTCTAACTGAAATCTCATGGTGTATACTGTTTTGGAAGCCACTGTAGATGTTTATTAGATATCTAGGAAATTATTTAAATGCTAATTGAAACCAAATGAACTTTGACAATTTAAAGAAAGGGGATAATGTGCTGTATAAATGGAATACAGAAAGATTTTTCTTTCTGAACACTTGTAATTTTCAGATTTCCATCTTGAATGAATATTTTTGAAACTATATTTCATAAAACTATGCAAAAATATAAAACATTTTCCAAAAGGATCAGCCCATCTTTACTTAGTTTTTAGTTGAATTTATTTCCTTCCAAACACGTCTTTATTCTATTAACTGAGAAATATTTATAATTGATGTCATAAAAATGAACATTCAAAAATAAACATCATTCAGTTTGAACTTCCATTCATCTGTGGTATAATCTTCTCAGTGACATATTTCACCCCTTTATATTTATTACCTACAATGATATAAATTAACATTTACAAATCACAACTTTATAACTACACAAAACACACATCTATTTTAAACACAGCGGTATCACATTGAAACAGATTTGCAAATAAAAAAATTACAATTCTCAACTCTAAAATTAGTGTAGAATGCCTTTCAACACTTAACATTTGGTGTTGTTATAACAGTTAGTGAAGAAATGATTGGTTACAATAGATAGTCAACAAATGATTTCTTAGACGATTCAAGTTTGATTTCCAATTTAGGATACTGTTAACATGCTTCAAGCAAAACTTTAAAGGTTAAATGAATTTTCTGTTTCAAATAGACGAAGAAAAGAAAACGATACTGTTATTTTAATTCATAAGTAAAAATCAAGATTTTAGCCCATTTTATATGATGATTACCAGAATCCATAAATATTCATGTACATATAATATCTATGAAGTTGGAAGAAAAAGACACATTGATTCCTTCAATTGGAGAAATGGTTAACTCTGATGAATGAACTAGCAAAATTCATAGGGAAAACATATAGCACAATTTTAGCTATATCTCATTTCAAGCAACAATGTTATTGGTTAGAGATAGTTGCTCTCTTTTCTCTAATTTCACATATTAGAAACATTTAGTTCTGTCATAAACATGACACACAGATGCAATTAAAATAAGACTGACAGACTGAAAGTTAAAGCGAAATAGATTAATGCATTAACGGGCAGTGGCGGCTTTTCAGGGGAAGGAAGGGAAGTGCCACTTCCCCAACATTTTTCATCAAATTCATTTCTCAAATTAGTCTTTTTTCAGTATTTCATATATATACATTTTCAATATTTCTACATAAATTTTTTTTCTATTACGATTTATAAATGACTAAAGTACTTACAAATATGAACGAATTTAACTTCGCACAGCACGTTATTCAATACACGGAAAATATTTTACAATGCTTACGACTGTGACAGTGAAAGCTTACCATGGAAGTTTTTGCTGAAAAATAGCTGCGCATATTCAGAAAGCCAGATGGTTACTATGACAAAACCGTCATTAGCAACGGAAAGACATTTAGACTGTCAGCTCCGAAGGAAGGCGAAAGCTAAAAACCAGCGATTCCCCTTCCTCTATAAGGCTGCCGGTGAAATCTAAAGATAGATGTCCCTCGTTTCCAGTTGCGAGCAGCGACCACAGAAAACTAATCGAGAGAGCTTTAGCGCCAATCACGCCGAATATTACATGAAATAGAGCAATGATTTTGTTGACCATTTTGTTTTAGATTTTCAGCGGAATGAATCCAATTAATGATATTGTGTAATATACTGGAACTCCATTTAGCCTGTGTAAAGACGAAGACGAAAGGGACGTATTACGTCAAGCACATCCAACGGATTTATTGACAACTATGGCCCAAAAAGAAATTAAAAAGAGCGATAAGTCGTACAATATTAGTTTTCAAGAGTGTTGGTTTACTCAGTATAAATGGTTATGCAGTAGTGTAACCTTAAAAAGATTATTTTGTTGGCCGTGCTTGCTTTATAGTAATAAACATTCTGTTTGGAATAAAGAGATTCGCAGACTTATTAAACATAACACGAGCACTCCATAGGCACGATGATTCTGCTGAACATCTGAAGTGTGAATTAATGCTAAGAAATTTTTTAAAATCATAACACGATTGTCGATGCCCTGAGGGAGAATGCTAGGTTTTTTAAGTCATTTCAATGAAAACGTTCATTTGAATAGACTGTTTCTACAAACAGTGATTAATGCAGTAATATATTTGAGCAAACAAGAAATGCCATTCCCGGAGCATGATGAAAGCAGTGACCATAAATCGCGGAAATTTCAAGAAAATACTAGGATTGTTGATATCAAAAGTCCTATGGAAATTCAAAATCATTACAAAAAGATTAAAAACGTCTTCACTGGTGACTCCAAAACTATTCAAAATGAAATGATTGAATGTATTTCCGATTATATAAACGATCACGTCAAAGATGTAATAAATGGGGCTAAATTCTTTTCTATTCAAGTGGATGACACCACTGACATAAATCGAACTTCCCAATGCTCCTTAATATTAAGATTTGTGAAGGCGTATTAGTTGAGCCATTTTTGGGTTTCCATGACAGAACGTCAGAAATGTTATACAAAATGTTGGATCCGTTTGATTATCAACACAAATTAATAGGACAATGTTACGATGGGATCAGTGTAATGTCTGGACTGCAGAAAAATGCCAAGGATAAAGCTCCTCAAGCCGGTTTTGTCCATTGTCTAGCACATCATTTCAATCTTGTATTGCAGCAAAGTTTTTCTAAAATTTCTAAGTGTCGAATTTTTTTTGCAAGCCTCAGCGGCATTCCTTCGCTTTTTCATCACTTGGCAAAGCGATCTTATGCTCTTACATCAAATTCCACAAGACGCATACCAACCATAACACACTCGATGATCCTCCAATTCGAAATTAGTGAATGCGATTGTTGAAGATTGGATAATTTAAAGAAATATTCGAATTTATGACAAACAACGAACATTCAGACAAAACAATTCAACTTGCAAAGGGATTTTTAAATATGAACAATTTTGAATTTACATTTTTGGCAGTAGTATTCAGCGAAATTTTCTTCTTTGAATATTGGGGATAAAATATGGTCTTGATAATATGTGGGAGTTGATTTTTACATTTTTTCCTCCTCTTTTTACTTTTATTTTTCCATTATATGCAAAACCGGCAACAATCATAAATCTCTTGGAGAAAGTTCTCACGTTCACTTTGCTATAGTCCTTTGACTTGGCGGATTCTCTTTTAAAATTAAAGATCTTACATTACAAATATTCTCAGAAATATTTTTCTTTTTGGGAAGTATTTTTCCACTTTTACGTTTTTTCCTTTCTCATTAATAATATTATTTATCGTACCTTTAGATATCGAAAAACCATGACTTTCACAGCGTTTTTGAACAATTGAATAAGCATGATTCTCTTCCGAAAGAGAGGAAAGTCTTCCATCCATTGCTTATTTAAAAGCGCCATTTTGAAAGTAAACACAACTCTTGAGTTAGCAGACTATAAGTTATACTTTAACTATTTAACTGTTGTGAAAATAAAATTCTTTCATAGGCATACAATTTTTTTACAGCTCATCGAAATCGTTCAAAAAATGTCCGAACAGCCTCTGTACATCCTTAAGTTATGAATCTCCATATTTAACAAATTTTATGATGGTAATAAACTTTCTGCATAGTTGTGAAAAATCTGCTACTTTTCCCATTTCCTAGGATAAAGAGTACATTTACCCGAAGTTTGATTAATATTTGAAATAGACTGGTTACTATTTGAACTTCTCGATATCAAAAATTCCTGCTTCAGGGGTGGAAAACCAAACCGATTCACTTAGGGAAGAACTATTATTTGAATTATTATTTAATTGAAAATATAAATTTGATTGTGATGCACTATTATATCCAGTTAAAATTATTGATTAAATTTATTTGATTGAAAAAACATCTCCCTATATATAAAGGTCTTTTATATGTATAAGTGAAACCATTACATTGTAAACACTGGTATGATTCAACAAGACTTCTTCTACCCCCGTTCCAGTTCTATAATTAACAAATAAACTTTCAAATAGATATTTTTTCTTGTTTTCTTTAGTATACTAGTTTTACCTATACAATTTCCCAAAATATCAATCTTATTAGAAATACTCACCATTTACCAAATTTAATTGAACAGAAAGTAACTTGCAAACAAAGAAAAAAGGTGAATCTGAGAAATCACTGAATGAGAAAGATGTATCAGTTGAAACATTCCTTTTACTTTCCAATTTACCATGTGTAGTAAAAGTTTTATCAAGGGAGAGAGGAATAAATTACATTATCAACAGAAATGGATATTGAGAACAGAAGCAGAGGTTTAGAATTAACAAAACAAAAAGTGCTGAGAACGAAAGCAAAGCGGATTCCAGTGAGGCAGGAGTCAATGGTAGTTGTGGAGGCACATTAGCAGGCAACAGTGGACGTTGTAGAAATACAACAGCAGGCATCTGCAGTGAACTGGATTTAGGGGATGAAGATATGAGCTGTAATATCTTAGTTATTAATATATTTAGTTCAATAATTTGTTTATATTTGATATCCATAATTAATTATTTGTAAATATTAACTGTTGCTGTCCAAGCACAACTCAATATAGAGAAAAACACAACAGTAAGAATGTCTAATCTTGAATATGTATACGACCTGTACTAGCACTAATTCAATAAAGTTCCTTCTTCACTTGTATGAGAGTATTTCTCAGTAATCATAGTTCTTATTACTTCCAATATATTATATGAGCCTTTTAAAGAAGCATAAACGAGAAGCACGCAATCAAAATGATGCATGTTTAAGTGGTGCAATAATAGAAGACAAAGCACAGCAAGATTTTTTAAGAGGTACAGGCAACCAAATAGATGGTTGAGCTAAAATAGCATGAGATTTCTAAAAGTAATTAAGATGTATTAGATATTAACATTATCAGAATATAATTAAAACAAAAGGCAAAGGAGACAATAACATGGTTTCCAAAGGGCACTAGCAATCAAGCTGCTTGTTCAGGCAGAATTTTCACTCTTCAAGTAAAATAAAAATTAGTACCTCTTAAAAGAAATTTTTCATTTTATAGGCTACATTTCATATAGATCACAGTAACTCACCAATTAGTGCATATGAAGAAACTTTCACAAATATTATATTTGGGTCTCATGGATCCAGATTACAAACCAATCACTTTCAGATCTACATATATAAAATAGGATGTGTGTGTGTATGTGTATATTTTCTATACAAATCTACACCGTTTGACCAATCCACACCAAATTTGGTACACTTATACTTTAGAACACTGCGGTCAGCATAGGCTAACTCTTAACCCCCGTTCTATTGGCCCTGGGGGGCTAAAAACTATTCGAAATCGCCATAGAAATAACATTGAGCATAGAGTGATTACCTTAGGCAGCGATGGTTGCTTTACCAGAATTGATCGAAAAACAATTTTTTCCGAAACAAATTAAATTACAGTATTTATGTTTAAACTGACTTTTTAGTTCTTCCCATGATATAAATCAATTATAGATATTTTATTGATGAAGGGGGAAAGAATATTTTAAAATATTTATGTTTGCAAGGAAATTCAAGGAAAGGTTTTCAGGAGTTCAAGGATTATTTTCAAGGAAAGTTGGTGTATATTTCGACCAACTTTCCTTAAATAATTTATTGAATACGTAATGATTTGTAGAATTCTGTTTCACGAGGCTTTTTAGGTAAGGCGTGTAACTTATTTTAAAATGTCCGGAATAGATACATGTGAATCCTCCGTTGAAAGCAGTGATTTTCTTTCTGAAAAGTTCTGTAAAATCGACCTTCTGCTTTTTGAAAAAATTTTACCTATTCAGTTTAATTTGTCTACACCGATTATATTTATTTCTAAACCAAGCACCGTTATTCCGAAAAGCACAAACGAAAAACTCATTGACCATAAAAGCGTAATTTTGCTACTCGGTATCTGGCAGCACCAGAATTAATGTTTACTTTTTTTATAAAACTTTGTAGAACTTTCTAGAAAGTTGGGGAAACGGAAACTTAATTGGACTCATGGTGGAGAACATTCCAGCACCCACTCGATTCTTAGCTGGTCGTATTTAAAGGAAGCTAACTCGGTAAGTCTTCCAGATTATCATCTTTCAGTGAATTTGACAGTTTTAATTCGCTCTTTTAGTTGATTGTATAAGTGTTTCCTACTTTATTCGACAGTGATAGTGTACATTTTGGATTTATATTTCTAAACTGATGTAAGTACTTCATAATTTTGAATTTGTTTCTTCGTTAATTTTAGCTTTTTATTGTATTCTATAATAGATTTCATTGTTCAGTGAGAGTGTGCCTTTTGCTTAATTTATGAAATACCTTTTCATATTCATTTACAGATTTCTTTGCAATGTCTCCAGTAGCAATGTCTCCAAGGAAGCGGAAGGCGATCGGCCAAGTACAGTCAACGGCTAAGATGATGAAAGATAAGCGTAGTCAAGAAACTTCCGAGGAGAGGAATAGAAGACTTGCGATTGCGAGAGAGAGAGCTACTATATTTAGAGCAACAGAGATGGCACAGCAGCGTGAAGTCCGACTACAGGATAAGAGAGATAGTGTCAAACGATCACGGACTGTACACCATTTTAGCTTAGCATTGGAAGGATTCCACACGATTCGCATAAAGACTACTCGCTGCATGCAAGAGTTACCATTTAGAAAATTGAAATGGTTTGTAGTTACTGTCAAGCCAAAAAGTTTAAATCAGAGTCTACTGGTATTTGCTTCAAAAATTATTCTCTGCCAACTGGAACCACCACCACAAGAACTTTTGACATACACATCAGGAGATACGTCAGAGTCGAAGCATTTTCTTAGTAACATCAGAAAATACAACTCATGTTTCCAAATGACATCATTCGGTGCCACATCAGTTGTTGGAAAGCCCAGATTTCCGTCGACATTCAAGGTGCAAGGGCATATTTACCATAGAGCGAGATCGTTGCTTCCGCTGACAGATCAACCACCAAAATTTCTACAACTATATTTTATTCAAAACGAGCAAATGGAAAATGATCAGAGGTGCGCCTACATCTCGGGAACAAGACGTCAGATTGTGTACTTACAGAGGATATTTCATGAGCACAATAATATTATTGAAACGTTTGAAACAGCATTGGAACGTATGCCAACAGATGAATATAAAGTAGTCATAAGAGCAGACCGAAGACCAGCAGGTGAACACGAGCGGCGCTTTAACTCTCCTCAAGTAGATCAAGTCGCGGTGCTTATATCAGGCGATGAGTTCCATCAACGGGGTATCGTTATTCAACGACGAGGTGAATCACTGCAGCGCATTTCGGAAACACATCGATCTTATGATGCTCTGGAGTACCCAGTGATATTCCCCCACATGGTCAAGATGGATATCATTTTAATCTGAGGCAGATCAACCCAAGAACAGGTGAAACAACGAGCAAGAAAGTTTCAGTGATGGATTTATATGCGTACAGATTAATGGTTCGAGATACTGAGCAGTACCACGTATTGAACTGCAGGCAATTGTTTCATCAGTTCATCGTCGATATGTACACAAAAGTCGAGAGTGAGCGTCTCCTTTACATTCGTCTAAATCAACGTAAACTGAGAGTTGACGAATATATTCACCTGAGAGATGCTGTGTCAAATGACGGAACGTTGAAAACCTCGGTGCCTTATTCGTACTACCAGCTACATTTACAGGAGTCCCAGACACATGCGCGAATACACGCAAGATGCTATGACGTACGTGAGGACGTACGGGAGACCAGACTTATTTATCACCTTCACCTGCAATCCGACTTGGACGGAGATCAAGGAGGTTCTTACCAATGGTCAATTACCCAGTGAGCGCCACAACTTGATTGCTAGAGTATTTAAACAGAAGCAGTTGAAACTGATTGACGTTTTAACAAAGGGCCATGTATTTGGAATACCGAGATGCTGGATGTATACGATATAATTATTATTTTATTTCTATGAGGAGTTTTATATTTTTACATGAATATTATGAATATTTGATTGATAAAAAAAGAATATTTAAAATATTTCATTATTCATAATTTACATTTTGTAATGGAACACGAAAAACTTCAACTCATTAATCACAAAAGCGTAATTTTGTTATTTTAGATTTGGCAAACCAGAATTAATGTTTTATTATTTTATAAATTTGATTTAGAATCCCGAGTTTATCTGTTTGCGTTAACACAGCGAAATGTTGCAGTCATATTTGAGCATTACTAAATTTCATAAATCATGATCGTCTTTATCAATATTTTCAAATTTCTTTTTTCGAATTGCTCTATTTCAGAATACACTCAGGCAGTCAAAATTCGACACAGTACATCATTCGTTTTTTAGAATTCTGCATTTTTTCGTCGGAATTTCGTTTCTGTTTGTATTTATGTCTTAATCTTTTACATATTTCAATATATTCAGGAATTAAATGTATATATTTGCGTCCGAAGTATATTGTAGAAGCTATGAAAATGTTAAAACGTATTTTCCGTACAACTTAAATGATTGCATTTTTTTGTGAAAGAAAAGTGATTATTCTAATTCACTCTTCAAGCAACATTTCAACCCGCGCAACGCCGGGTAATTCAGCTAGTAACCTATAAATGTTATGCCACTGGTATTATTAACTTGGCTTTGGAAAGGTGCAATGAAATATATATATAAAGTTCTTGCAGAACTTAAGGTTGTAGAAAAAATTTAATGATAGAAATTGAAACTTTTTGGGCTTAAATCAGGCCCTCTTTTAGCTTTAAGGGAACTGTGTATGAATAAAAGTACATTAACTATTAACATAATATCAGCATTGATAAAATAATAAGACATTTCAAACCGATAACACTGGTTTTGAAACATTTCTATAAGTCTTTTGAGGTGGTAAATTTTTCTAGCGACAGCTTTGAGAGATGTTAAGAAGCATTGGAGTGTACAAATGAAAAAAACCATGTTCAATTTCTTTTGCAAAGATTGATGAATGCATGGGAACAAATCTTGGGATTCCTAAGGAAAATATAAGTACATTGAACAGTGTAACAATGTGGATTAAAACCTTATCAAACGATAGAACACAGCAGGTATTTCCTAACCTCATACACATAATTTTTTTAATTTGCATTGATAGTGGGCTGAATAAACAAAATATAATTTCTTGAGCAAACAAAATTTTTTGAGCACATTTTCAAATTAAGATGGATCACAAACAGCACAAGCTTTTTTATGTATTGTCGGTATGCACATTAGCAAGAGTTTAGAAAATTGCAAAAAAAGTTACCTTACCTTTGAAGTTCCAAACGTAAAATGGTGTTAAGAACTCATAAAAGCACATTCATCTGTCACTAAATTCCAACCCCCATCGGCTCCAAAACCCGCAATTATTTTTCTCAGAAGCGCCAGGGAAAGCAGCTACAATTAGATGGACTTTACAACGTTTTAGGAAAACATTTTCCTAAATATTTCATCATGGAATCGCCGATCACCAGGATAGCCATTTGCAGTAGATAATCACAAGCGCAGAGCGCAGCGATACATCCCGCTTGAAATCCAAATAAAATGACAATCGAGCGAGAACTGCGATTTTCGAGAACGAATTCGATTAACGATTCGGTTTAAGAACTATTCGATCTAAGAAATGTGGCCAAAATTAAGATCGCCAAAAAAGTCACAAAAGTAGAGTAACCCGGTGCACCCAAAATGGTCGAGAGCAGGTAACATTGTCCTGAAATGCGTGTTTCAAAGAATTCACCATTCATATCGTCATCGTATAGGATGATTGGTTAGATTGGGTATTATGGCGCAAGAGCCATACTTGGCCAAGCTACATAAAACAACATCAAGTAAACAAGGAAAGCAAAACTGACACAAGAAAGAAATAAAGCCAAGGAGGAATAGAAACTGCGCAACCTACAACTCATCACATATGAAAATAAATTAATTTTTGATTATTTGAGTCTTTAACCCCGGTGGATGTCTCGAAAAGGTGTCTCGTCATTGGCAAAACTGACCAGAACTTTATGGACGAGATATCTCGTCGTATGAAGGAAACTGGCCTGATCCAAAACTCGGCAATACTTCGATGACGAGATAGCTCGTCATTAGCAAAGTTTTTCAGATCTCGATGGACGATATATCTCGTCAAATCCACTTGGAGGGTTAAGTACCAGGTTGAAAATGATATATTTCTTTATAGTCTTCTTTCTCAACCAAGTTCCATGTAAGTAAAGTAAACAAAACACATACACAACAAAGGGGTTTCACACTCGATTCTAAAAATCAAGATGGGCTACTAGAACCTGTGCCAAATCGAACGTCCCATGTAAAATATTTTTACCGTGGTTGTCAATTACGAATGGTTGCTAGAACTAATTTCTTTGGAGAAATAATTTGGGCTTAATCTTCGTTGAAATGAATTTTTGCATCCTAATAACATTCTAAATTGTAAAACAAATATAATACAAGGAAATGAATTCATCAAAAGCCAAATCTCAACGCTGGCACACCAATAACAGTAGATGGAAAGGATATCAATGTGCAACATAGGGGCAGACTGGGACTAGAAAAATAGCAAACATAATTGTCCATCATTTGCGACACCAAAGGTGATTGACGAAACAGAGAATAACATAAATACAAAGACTGTGACACAAGTACCCGGTCTATTCACTTAGTTTTATTCCCACTCAAGCAAAAAAGTCGTTTTAGATTTGGTAATTTATAGGCTGGCATTCATATGTGTGTGTTATGTAAATAGTCTAATAAAGTGTTTGTGTGTGTCAAGAGAGTGTCGCTTGTTCGTCAGCTTCCAGATAGAGATTCTCCACACACAATCACATTCTACACTATTTGGAAGGTTAGGTGGTACAACTAAATAATATCTCTAAGTGAATTCGTGACATTTTCGAGACATCTTTTTCGGTCATAGGAATTGCTTCAATGAATATGGTATTACCAAGGTTGGTTAGGTAAGCTATGCGAGGAATCGCATTTACAGAATCATCTAAAAACTCAATATTTTTGACGCTATGCCGCTTACATACATTGGCTACCGACCTCAGACAGTTTCTTGTTCTTGATTACGAAAGGTCAACTATATCAAGGTCATGTTGCCTGTGCTGCCCTCTATTGAGCGAAAAGTGATATATCTGTTACATCCCCTCCCTCTGGTCGCTGTTGAGTTAATAATTAATTTGGATCGTATAGTGAATAATTTACTTTGAACAATGAGTTGCCTCCATAGGAACAATAAGATACCTGGACACAGTTCTTTTAAAATTATATAAGAAAATTTATTAAGTAAAAATTTAAGGGTAAATAAAATGCTGATTAACAATTAAACAAAAGGGGCCCCCGACAAGACACAGAAAAAATCAATTTTTACAAATAATGATTCGACACAATACAAAAGTCAAAAGTTCAGGAGAAGGAGATGGGGACCAATGGCACAACCCAAGGAACAGATAGACTCACCCCAGGCAAAAGATCTCGGAAAAATGGTGTGGGGTTTCGGCACGTCGGGTGTCAGCATGGGACTTCTGTAGCATCTCAAATCTCGTAGCATGCCCTATTCATGGAGGAGCGTGGTTGTCGAGATGAATCTATCTCAGGTGAACTGCCAGGTCGCCGGGAAACTCGTCAGGGCAATCCGTTCTTCGCCGCTTCCTCTTCTTCCGATCGTCTTCGCAGAAAAAAGAGCCGCGATTGTTGGGGTGTACGACTATTTATCGTACTTCGATTTCTGACGAACCTCCAAATCAATCAACCCTGATCAACGGTAAACCCCGTAAAAGATAAGCCCAGCTGCTCCAAGAGGTCATCCATCAAAATCCCCTTCTCACTAGTGAACAATCCACCCTGACGAAATACCGCCAAAGGGTCAGACATCAAAGACTGCCAAATACGCCGGTACCAATGAGCGCTTTCCCCTATTTGGACTCACATTCCTTCTATGTATTCCTTCTCACGGCTAACCCGTGAGAAAAACTACCAAGCGCTCAAAAGTTAGCACAAAGGCAACATAATATATACACTAAAAATATTACAGACAATACAATTAATACTTAAAAATCAACCCCAAAATACCCCCTGTATAAATAAAATTTTGTATAAAAATTTTTGGGAATAATTTTAAGTACTGCAAGACAGCAATCTCAGTAAGCTACTGCGCTAGGGCTGCACAAACGTTATCCTTATAATGTGCTTATGCCCATTTCTGTGATACCAGTAACTGAAGAGCAAGAATTACACAAAATAACAAACCAAATTATAACTTATTCTAAAAGATGTGCACCATTATAAGTGGCAACTCACAATAAGTCTGTATATTTGCTGCCTTTAAATTTACTCACAATAATGGACAAATTGTCCTCCCTAAAGTATAATCATATTCAGTAATCAATAATTTCCGTACTCAAGGTAAAAATAAGGCACAATCATACTATGTAATAGAATCGATCGATATGAATATGAAACTGAAATTTGGATACATACAGTAAATTATACCGACATATGAAATAAACAATTATTAAAATCAAAGCTTGTACACTTTCACCATTTTCAACAAATCATAGGATTCATTATTATATCCTTCTGAATCTTGTACAATTTAAATATGTCTGCATTTGAACGTATTAAGGCAAAACCACTCTTCCATTTGAGCGCGGCCTTAAATCATAACCTTGGTTATGCACTCTTGGTGCAACCCAATTTCCCCATAAACCAGGGAAATTTCTGCAGTCTGAACCAGGTGCAAAAACGAACACATGTCTACTGCCATTATTTACCTCTCTCTGTTCATCCAATTGTTCCTGTGGGATAAGTATACCCTCCCCTGATTTCTGCTATTCCTGATTTTTCAAATGGTTTCTCCTCTTTACAGCCATGCTCAAATTCTCTATATGCACAACCCTTTTGTAATTAGATTTTTCGAGATGCTGAATCTCCACTGATACAGGAGAGAAAACCCTAGTAAAGTAAATTTCCCTTCATTGGGTCTTGCAAATTTTCTGGAAAGCCCTTGTTTTACATCTGGGTTATACCAGTAAACCAGATCACCCACTTTGAAGATTTTGCTATTAGCAATCTTTCCTCGGCTGGTTTCTTGCTGTTCAGCTGCCTTAGTTAAATTATTGCTAACTTGCTTAAACGTATCTCTGAAACTTTGTAGAAGTTGGTCAGCATATTCAATATGGACAGCATAAGAAAAAGTCTGCCTGTTTTAAGAATTGGTTAGGTAAATCGAATTCCTTTCCAAACGTTAAAAAGGCAGGTGTAAAATTCGTAGCCTGATGCTCTGCCGTCCGATAGGCTAGCAATGCAAAAGGGAGCTTTGTATCCCAATCATTATCTGTGAGTTAACCTAAGTGCATTCCCCAAAGTCGCTCTCTCCACACATCCGTTTGAGTGTGGCCTCCACAAGCAGTGATATCATTCTTTTTAATACCCAAAGACTTGTATATCTTTTGCATAGTATCACTTAGCAAGTTAACTCCTCTATCTGACACTAACACCTGAGGTGTTCCGTATCGAGCTATAAATTGCAGTAATACTTCAACTACCGTATCACTAGTTGTATCGGCTACAGGAAAAACCCCAAACCAACGGGTAAAATAATCCGTAAACGTAATTATATACTTATTTTCCTTTTCTGTTGTAGGCAACGGCCCTACAATGTCAAAAGCAACCCTTTCAAAAGGACCGTCGGGAATCGGTATTTGCAAATTAGCTAGATGTTTGGGTTTATGAGCTCTCCTAGTCATACACTCATGGCAAGATTTAACATTGTTTGTGCGTAGATTCCCGGGAAGTAATATAGTTTCCTGATTCGATTTAAGGTTTTCTTAATTCCCTGATGACAAGCCATTGGTGAATCATGACATAACTTAAATACCTTAGGAATTAATTCTTGAGGAATAACTAATTTCGGTTTCCTGTTATTATTTTCCCTGGAATCTGTGCACATCAACACGTTGTTCTGATCAAAGAATTTAACATATTTGGGGTAGGTTGGTTTTTGTTTCTGAAGATCATCTCTTATTTTTCTGCATTTTGAATCTCTTAATTGAGCTTGTTCTAACTGTTCAATTTGAATTTCTTGACTGATTATTTCATACTCCTGTGCAACTTCGTTAAACATTACTTGTTTAATTTCGCCTCCGTTCTACCCAAAGGTCTGGACAAAAAGTCACTAATAGTATTCGTTTTTCCTTTTATGTACTTAATCTCGTAATTAAATTGGGACAAGGATATCGACCAACTGGCTACACGGTGAAAGGAGTCTTTAAATTTCCAAGTTGAAGTTAAGGGGGCATGATCTGTGTAAATAAAGAATTTTCTTCCCAAGAGATATTGCTTGAAATAGTTTGTGAAGTGCACTACGGCCAAAGCTTCACGTTCCGTGACTGAATAACGAGCCTCTGCATCTTTTAATTTCCTACTTGCATAAGCTACGGGTTTGGGAAAATCATTGTTACCTAATTGGCACATAACCGCTCCAATGGCTATGCTACTAGCATGTGTGAATAAATGAAAATCTTCCTTCATATCAGGTAACTTTAGATAAGGTTGATTCACCAAACAGTCCCTCAAATGCAAAAATTTCTTCTCTGCCTCCGAATTCCAAACAAACTTCTCTTTCTCTTTGGTCAAATTTGTTAAGTGAAACGAACGTTGGCTTATGGTCGCTATAAACTTTCGATAGTAATTAATACAACCCAAAAAGCTACGCACCTGTTTACCGCGAGGAAGGAATCTTGCAGATTTGAACAGCTTCCACATTTTTGGGATCAGGAAAAAACTTTCCTTTGGTAATTGTATATATATATATATATATATATATATATATACAATTACCAAAAATACATAATATATTTATATATTATGTATATATATATATATATATACATATACATAACATCAGGCATACGCAATCACGACGACTCTTGCGTCAGCCATGTGAAATTCCGAAAGACGCAACCAGAGCGCATATTGCATCATCGAGACCCCAGCAGCAACGTTGCAGCCAGACATTGGATGAAATCAACCAATGATGATCAGCCAACGCCCAAGACGCAAACACCTACCCAGAGAAGGAGCAGAGTCAGGGAAAGATGAAGACGGTTCAGATGTAGCTCAGGAACTGGCTAATTTGCAATCACCCAATAGCTTTAATTTTCATCTGTATATAGTTTCACATGTAAATGCTTATATCCCATTTAAATTGTTTAAAATGATGAGAACTCCCGCTTCCAATCCATTAAAACCAAAGGACGAAGCAACTCGTCCATAATACATGGGGGCTCGGCCCACTCCATAATAATTGAGGGCTCGGACTAACTCCATAATACCGATGCCAACCACCACAGATGATGGCTGAACCACCTAAGACGTTGCCAACCACCAAAGATGATGCCTGAACCAACACGGAAGATGCCGGAAACCGCAACGATTACTTAAGATTGAAGGAAGACGACGGCGGAGACACGACAGTTACACGATGAAACTTCAAGCCAGTACGGCCAGGTCACGCACAAGACGGATTTGAAGACGATACAAGATCGATGTCCTGGACCAGAAAACGCATCTGACGAAACTGCCTTCCTGTCGAAATAACTAAGTGGGCTCTCAGCCGAAAAATTTGGATTACCATCAGATATCATCTTCGTCACATCTGTGAGTACAACCACATTTTCTTTTGTTTGGAATTTTACGTATTCACCACAATGACGACTCTCACTCTCAATGAAATTCCATTTATCTCCAAGAGCTTAACGAATGCCGAAACAAAAGTAATTAAGATGTTGCATTTCGTAATTTTTAACTCTTTCGGCGACCGAATGAATCGGAAAAACTTACGACTGTTTTCTGGATTTGACCCTGAATTTACGCGATCAGAGGAATCCGAGAAGGAAATTTTAACATCTTTAAAGCATACCGATTTAATTCTCGTATGTAATTTTTTGGGCTTGAATTGTAACGGCTCGCCCAAACAGCTGTTAAATGCAATTGACGACAGTCTTAAGGATTTCGAGCTGCTCAAATCAACAACAGAAATTGAGTCGGATTTTGAAGAGCAGGAAACGGATCCGATAGACTCTCATCTCTTTCCTCCCTCTCGTGTTGAAACCAGAAGTAGTATACAAGACGATCTAGCTCAGAACGGATCAACATACATCGGTCAGCCGAACGATCCAAATCAACGCGTTAATCGAATCGTGAGAAACGAAACAACAGCTGAAGACGATGATTCACCGCAACGAGACACCGGCATTATGTTTCACTCACCGCACAACGTGGATCACCGATTTTCGTTTTCCTCAGCTGCTGCTTCTGAAGGTCACATCCCAGATCCTCTTTTCTCGTCTTACACGTTGTTCGTGATGACTGTATACCTTAACCACTTACTTTCGGAAATGACTATTCAGCAAGCCAACTTTTCAATTGGGAATAATGGACTTAAATTTATCAAAGATGAACCAAATCTGCTCATTAATTTGGTCAACACTGAACCCATTGATTTGAGTCATGTTCTCAACGCTGAGCACAAGATTGAGTTACACAATATGATTAGGGACTACACTCCCCACAAAGTAAAAAGCACTGATATCAAGATGAGCATTGTACTCTCTGATGACATTCCTGTATGTCATCGTCCTAGACGTTTACCCTTCACTGAACAACAAATCGTTCGTGAAGAAATACAAGAATGGTTACAAGCTGGTATAATTAAACATAGTTATTCAGAATATACTTCAAATGTTGTTCTATGTAAGAAGAAATGGTTCATATCGTTTGTGTATTGATTACAGACAACTTAACAAAAAGATTATTAGAGATAGGTATCCACTCCCTGTCATTTGTGATGTGTTAGACAGACTTGAACAGTCACACGTTTTCAGAAATTTAGATCTTAAAAATGCTTTCTTCCATGTAGATGTAGACCCTTCGAGCTCTAAATACACATCCTTTGTCACTTCAGATGGACAGTTTGAAATTTTAAAATGTCCATTTGGTTAAGTTCAAGTCCTGAAATTTTCCGAGATTTATTAAATGACAACACACTCGTCATTTATCTTGACGACATCATTATTCCATCTAAAGACGAGGCTGAAGGTATCGCCAAACTCAAACGTGTTTTGACAGTTGCCTCTGAATATGGCCTTAAGCTCAATCTAAAAAAGTGCAACTTCTTGCAAAGAAAAATTGAATTTTTAGGACACGTCCTTGAGAAAGGAACAATTCAACCTTCACCTTCTAAGACTCAAGCTGTCCAGAATTTTCCTGTGCCTAGACCGAAAAACAAGTGCAAAGTTTTCTAGGCCTAACCGGCTATTTCAGGAAATGCATCCAAAATTATTCTATAATCGCCAAACCACTGAGTGATTTATTAAGAAAATCCACTCCTTTTCACTTTGGTTCACAACAAAAAGAAGCGTTCCAGACTCTCAAACACAAACTTTCGCAAAACCCAGTTCTACACATTTACAACCGCGACTACTCTAGAATTACACACCGCGCATTCTACTCTAGAATTACACACTGATGCTAGCTCACATGGATTTGGAGGTGTTCTCTTACAGCAATCTGACGACGGAAACTTTTATCCCATCCACTATATGAGTAAAAAAACTACACCACAACAAGCCAAATATTCAAGCTATGAACTTGAAGTACTTGCAGTCATAGAAGCGTTTAAGAAGTTTAGGACGTATCTCCTTGGAACAAAGTTCAAAATCATCACTGACTGTGCTGCATTCCAAAAAACGATGCACAAGAAAGATTTAACACAAAAAATCGCCAGGTGGGTCATTTTTCTCCAAGATTTTGATTATGACGTCGTTCACCGACCCGCTACACAAATGAAACATGTCGACGCACTAAGTCGTTATCCAGTCATGATCCTTTCACAAGACTCCATCACACCAAAGATCGCTGATGCACAAAATCAAGACGCGTTCATTTCAAGCATCAAGAAAGTCTTGCCACACACACCAATGAATGATTACATTGTGAAAAACGACGTGCTTTACAAAATTGTAGACGACCAAGAACTTATAGTTCTACCACAGTCTATGCAACATGAGATAGTGCAAACCACGCACTCACAAGGACACTTCGCTATCAACAAAACAGAGACACTCGTTAAAAAAGATTTTTTTATTCCTAATTTAAGGAAAATAGTTGAAAATGTAATTTCCAACTGCATACCGCATATTCTTTCCTCAAGAAAGAAGGGAAAATCTGAAGGATTTCTTCATCCCATCCCCAAAGGTAACGTTCCTTTGGACACGTACCATATAGATTTTCTTGGACCTCTTCCCTCCACCAACAAACAATATCAATACCTTTTCACCGAAGTAGACGCCTTTACAAAATTTCTTTGGATCTATCCAGTTAAGACGACATCAGCTAAAACAGCCATCGAAAAATTAACTGTGCAACAAACCAATTTCGGCAACCCTTCACGTATTATCACCGATAGAGGAAGTGCTTTTACTTCAAATGACTTTGAAACGTATTGCCGTGACGAAAACATTCAACTAAAACACATAACCACTGGTGTTCCCCGCGGAAATGGTCAAATTGAACGTATGCACCAAACGTTAATCCCTGTTCTTTCCAAGCTCAGTATCGTTGATCCAACTAAATGGTACACACATGTTCCACACGTTCAACGCATTATAAACAGTACCACTTCAACAACGACTCAATACATTCCATTCGAGTTACTTATTAGCATAAAAATGAAGAATAAAACTGATCATAAAATCAAACAAATTCTAGATCAAGAATACTTACACACTACTATTGACGACAAAAATGAACTACGTAACACAGCCAAGAAAAACATTTTGAAAGTACAAGAAACTAACAAGAAGCACTACAATAAACGCAGAAAACAACCCACAGCGTATAAAATTGGAGACCGTGTTGCTATACATAGAACCCAATTTGGGACAGGCCTGAAACTAAGACCTAAATTTTACGGCCCGTATGAAATTACACATGTTCTACCAAACGATCGGTACGACGTACAAAAAAACGGTTCCCACGAAGGACCAAACACAACATCCACTTCTGCTGACCTCATCAAATTGTGGTCAAGCAACTGAACTGAATTGGCATTTTTACTTCTTCATTTGAATTTCAATTTTCATCATTATTCATTTTGTATTCTTACTTAATGCTAGTTCCTCGCTACCTCCATCGTTTCCATTTTCAACAAACTTCTTCAACTCTCATGATGGGATCTCTTCTCCCCAGAGACGAATACGATGCGACAAGACGAAAAAGGAAAATTGAGAGGAAAAGACGCATACGACGCAGCTTTCTTTAAGACGACTGAAAAGACGCAAGAAGATCACAATATAAGACAACACCTTCCAAAGACGAGAAAAGTACGCAGCTTTGATGTAAAGTTGCAAAAGACGACTTTTCTGAAGACGAACTTTCTAGATGTGCCAGAGCATCCCAAATATGCTCACTGCTGCATTTCTTTTGTTTTTTCTCTCTCTTTCCGTTTCTTTTTGTATTTTCAGACACCTAGCTGTGCAGGAGGTCCTGCAGCGTCGATGGCCGAGTGTAACATCAGGCATACGCAATCACGAAGACTTGCGTCAGCCATGTGAAATTCCGAAAGACGCAACCAGAGCGCATATTGCATCATCGAGACCCCCAGCAGCAACGTTGCAGCCAGCCATTGGATGAAATCAACCAATGATGATCAGCCAACGCCCAAGACGCAAACACCTACCCAGAGAAGGAGCAGAGTCAGGGAAAGATGAAGACGGTTCAGATGCAGCTCAGGAACTGGCTAATTTGCAATCACCCAATAGCTTTAATTTTCATCTGTATATAGTTTCACTTGTAAATGCTTATATCCCAATTAAATTGTTTAAAATGATGAGAACTCCCACCTCCAATCCATTAAAACCAAAGGACGAAGCAAGTCGTCCATAATATATACATATATATATATATATATATATATATATATATATATATATATATATAATTTCTTCAGTTGAGAAAGTGCACTTTTGCGGTTTAAGTTTGAGGTTATGAGCTTGTAATCTATCGAATACCATTTGTAATTTATCTAAATGTGAAGGAATATATTTACTTGTATTATAATGTCAATATAACATCCTATTTTAAATACTTCCAAACCTGACAATGCTATTTTCATGAGTCTTTGAAAGGAATTCGCACTGGTACTTAAACCAAAAGGTGTGCGCGTGAACTGAAACAAACCTTGTTCTGTAATTATGGCTAATTTTTGTTTATCTTCGGGATGTGTGTGTGTGTGTGTGTGTGTGTGTGTGAACCATCTGTTGGAAAAATCCACTCGTTAAATCCAATGTGGAAAAGTATCAACGACCCTCCAAATCGTCTGCCACCTCATTAATATTCGGGATTGGAAAAGAGTCAGGAACTACCTTTTTGTTTAATTCTCTAAAATCGTTGACTTAATCTAAATTCGCCTGAGGACTTTTTTACCAATAGAATTGGTACTGAGAAAGCACTAACTGAAGATTCCAAAATTCCGGCCTGTAATAAAATATTTATTTGTTCTGTCATTTCCCCTTTTAGGTAATAAGGTACACGATACTGTCTTCGTCTGACAGGAATATCATCCGTTAAATCTACTCTATTTAATAAGGTGTCACAACCAGGAAGATCCTGAACTGAAGTCGCAAATGCCTTTTGATTTTTCTCCATCAACTTGCTCTTCGTCTGTTCATCTAGGTGTTCTAAATTGAACTTTCCCGTCCATTTCAAATCAGCTTCATTACATCAGCTCCACAAACGCCATGGAGCCTTCCTGCGAGAGACGCCAAGGAATGGAATGTTCTCCTAATGCGAAGCATTTTTTCTTAAAATCAAAACTTCCTCCGCATTATTCTAAAAATTTTATGCCCAAAATAATATCAAAATTTTTTGAAATAGGTGTCTCAGTGATATAAAACAATGTACTTATTTTTTTGATCAGCAATTTTAACGTTTAAATCTAGTTGTTGCTCTATATTTATAGACTTAATAGCTATGGTAGAAATACATACACTGCAATGTCGAGTTTCCTGATTACTGCCCAAACACTCCCGAGGCATAAGGTTTATACTCGCTCCCGAATCAATTAGAGCTGTGAAAACTCTTTGTTTTATCTCTACCTCAATGATTGGTAACCTTTTGTGTTCACCGCATTAAAATAGAGAAAAATTCTGTTTCTTGGGGCTTTCTGTCATCAGATCAACAGACTTATCGAAGACACCCTTTCTTAGTTTAAATTTCTGGGAGGTTGTCTGGATGAATTATTCAGTCTACCCTGCATTGTAATATTTACTCGGCAATCCCTCCTAAAATGATCAAATTGCACACACTTAAAACATCGTCTTCTCCGACCGACCCCTCTCTCCCCGACTCCGTTCCATTAATTTGTTTTATTTCCAGGTACTGCAATCTTTCAGAAAACCCTGCAATCTGCTCAGATAAATCTTTTAAAACACTACTGAGTTGTTCCTGAGTACTTTCCGCTATTTGTTGCATTGAAAAAATTTGTGGCGCTGTTTCCTGACTTTCAGTTAAAAAGGGGTTTGTATTTACCGACCTACAAGCATTTATTGCTCTCTCCTCCATTCTCGCATAGGTTTTAATCTCCTCGACGTTCAATGGATTTTTCACAATAACCCCTTTCAAAATTTCGGGTTTCAAATTCGTCATTAGCATGTTGAAGAGCATTTGTCTCTGGTAATCACGCAGATTATTCTGGTCTAACCCCTTTCCATAATTTAAATTTTGCGATATACGTGTTGACTTTGCTATATACCGGTCAACCGACAAATGTAAGTTTGACGAAAAGCCATAAATTCGAATAAAATTTGCTGTTGAGTCCTTTTAGCCCCAAAAGTATCCTCGAGAACCCGAGTTAAGGACTCAACAGTTTGAATGCCCTCCAACTCGCTGACACATTCTCTAGCTTCCCCATAAAGGATATGCTTTATAGCAAAAACTCGATCAGAATCACTCCAACTCCATTGCTCTGCGGCCTCTTGGACTCTAACCAGAAATTCTCCGACAGAAATGTCTTCGGGTCTACCGCCAAATTTTGGGAGAAAACTTAAATGCATAACATCAAGTGCCGATGGGACAAAATATCCCCTAGGCTTCAATAGGCTGTGTCATTTTGCATCCTCTATCACACTGATTTACACAAAAACAAAACAGGAACGATATCGCATATACACTTCAAAACATGCAAACACAAATACAATTCAAAATATCAAATATTACTCTGACGACGTACATTTTATCAATGGGGAATAATTCACTAATATAAGAACCTTGCTAAAAGTTAAACATTACACTAAACAGATACTCCATTGCTCATAGGAGATCCTGGTCACGGCACCATTTGTTGAGTTAATAATTAGTTTGGATCGTATAGTGGATAATTTACTTTGAACAATGAGTTGCCTCCTTAGGAACAATAAGACACCTGGACACAGTTCTTTTAAAATTACAAGAAAATTTATTAAGTAAAATTTAAGGGTATATAAAATGCTGATTAACAATTAAACAAAAGGGGCCCCCGACAAGACACAGAAAAAATCAATTTTTACAAATAATGATTCGATACAATACAAAAGTCAAAAGTTCAGGAGAAGGAGATGGGGACCAATGGCATAACCCGAGGAACAGATAGACTCACCCTGGACTACTAAAGATCTCGGAAAAATGGTGTGGGGTTTCGGCACGTCGGGTGTCAGACATGGAACTTCTGTAACATCTCAAATCTCGTAGCAGGCCCTATCCATGGAGGAGCGTGGTTGTCGAGATGAATCTATCTCAAGTGAACTGCTAGATCGCCTGGAAACTCGTCAGGGCAATCCGTTCTTCGCCGCTTCCTCTTCTCCCTATCGTCTTCAAAGAAAAAAGAGCCGCGATTGTTGGGGTGTACGACTATTTATCGTACTTCGATTTCTGACGAACCGCCAAATCAATCAACCCTGATCAACGGTAAACCTCGTAAAAGATAAGCCCAGCTGCTCCTAGAGGTCATCCATTAAAATCCCCTTCTTACTAGTGAACAATCCACCCTGACGAAATACCGCCAAAGGGTCAGACATCAAAGACTGCCAAATACGCCGGTACCAATGAGCGCTTTCCCCTATTTGGACTCACATTCCTTCTCACGGCTAACCGGTGAGAAAAACTACCAAGCGCTCAAAAGTTGACACAAAGGCAACATAATATATATTCAAAAATATTACAGACAAAAGAATTAATATTTAAAAATCAACCCAATATCGCGACGACGTGTCGGCAAGAGACCAGAAGATTCTGTAAAATTGTTGAGTCTTTAGAGTTCGTAGGACTACCTGAATTACGGGGATGACCACTTTTCCTTAAAGGAGCTACCGGACTTACATCATCGACAAGACAAGGTCGAAGAGCAGACAAATGATAAACACCCAAAGAAGAGGTTGGTAAATTTGGATCAGTGACTTCATAGGTGGTTAGTGAACGCTGAGTAGTCACAACGTAAGGACCATCACGTCGTAGCATAAACTTCGAGTCTTCTTGTTTGGAGCACTAACAGGATAAAGCGTAACCCAAACAGATTCACCAGGAGAGTTAACTTAAGTCCATCCTGCCTTTGTTTGTCCACATAAGCCTTTCATTGGTCTTTTCTTCTCCATGGATAACTGTATCTTCTTGCTCAATTTTGCAAACTTTTGGCAGGTAGGGAGTGGCATCTCTCCCTGGTTGAAAGATTCTTCCATTGCTTTTGAGCAAAATGTTTAATTCGTTTCTTTGAACTTCTGTGTCTCTCCTTTGCGTAAGGAACATGTGTTTATTTATCTCCTCTTCAATGGTTTGGGGTACTGGAACATCTTTTGCAAAGGATACTTGTGACGAAAGTTGTTACAGAATACCACAAAAAATTACGAATGTCCAGCACAATACCAGATTTCTCTAAGAAGTCTATACTCAGAAGATTCCCTCTCGCATTTTAAAGAAAGTTCACAAATTCGGGAACTTCAGCTACTAAAACTGCTAAAGTAGCCTTATAACCAACAGCAAGAGTCATCGTCAGCTGGCGCTCTTCAAAACTTTGACCACGTTTCTTTAAAAAGTTGTACATGAGTTCTCCAACTGATTAGTTAGCTCCACTATCTGCACATAACCTACCTTTAGCTTCATAAACAGAGATATCCAACAAGGTGACTAGCGTTGTGGATGTGAAACATGTGTACATCTGGAAGAATTCACACGAGCATCTTCTTTCTTCGACGTTGAGCAATTTGGGACTTTGCTTTAATGAATCCAGGAGTACCCCATACATAACATTTCACAGGTGGCCTCCTATGGAAATCTATCTCGGATTTTCTCTTCCAGTTTAAGGGGTTTCTCTCCTGAGGAAAATAAATTTCTGAGGATAACTGTCCTTCATACTCGCATATTGCTTCCTCTTTGGGTTTGGAGTAGAATTCCGTAAGTTATCATAAGCATCTAACTTTTCTGCTAGATCTTCTGAGGATGTCAATTGTTCCCAGTCGTCCAAAAAATGCTCTCTACATTCTGGATGACTTTTCTTCATTTGTTCAGCAATAATCAAACTCCTAAGATGTTCAAAAGTTGAAATTTTGAGCTCGGATAACCATCCTTTAAAATAACTTCTTAATTCAAAAAAAGTCATTCAACCTGGATTCGGAGGCCTTACGTTTTTTGGGAAAATAACAATCGGAACTTCTCAGCAATAATCTTAAATCGTTGCAGTAGAATACTTCGTACGTGAGGATAGCTCTGAAATTCTTCTCCCGGCTCTCTTGCAAGTAATTTTGATATTTCAGGTGGTAATGTTCCAATTAGAGGGATCACCCACCATACTATTTATAAACACATTATTTCCTCAAAACAAAATCGCTAATTTCGCGAATATGAAATATAATCTGGAAATACTTTTGTACTATTTCCTTTTATACAAAACATAACTACATAACTTTCTCAAGAATTCCAGTTGAATATTAATTTTTACAATTCAAACAAAATAATTTAATGTCTTGTAAACATGTATTTCTAATGAAGACTGCACCACGTTTTGAAATTAATTTCCAATATTCAGGACGAATATATTACAGGCTACAATCTAATTGCTCAGTTCAAGGGTTAGCACGAACGTAGTTCAATTTGTTAAGGATTTAACATGAATTCCCATATCTGAAATCCTTCGTCAGGCTCGGATTCTAAGTTTCGGACGCCGTTTTGTGATCGTGTGCGGAGAATCTCTTCTTGAAGCTGGAGAACAAGCGACAGTCTCTCTTGACGCTCACAAACACTTTATTAAACTATTTACATAACAACTGAACACACACACACACACAACACATATTTACACGTTTACAGAATCATCTAAAAACCCGACATTTCTGAAGCTACGCCGATCACGCATTCTCTAGCGACCTTAAACAGTTTCTTGTTCTTGATTACAAAAGGTTACCAAGTCAAGGTCATGTTGTCTGTGCAGCCCTCTATTGAGCTGTGAGTGAATATATCTGTTACAAGAATATTTTTCTTTATCGATACCTATTGAATCAGTAACTAAAAACATGTTGAAAGAACTTTTATGCTTTTTGAAACCAAATTTGTGATTTTAGCAGATTAGATTTCATTAAAAAGTGTTGTTTTAAAAGGGGGCATTAAAGAGAGTATAAAATTGAAAGCGTTTTGTGTGTGTTTGATAAATTTCAAGAAAAACTTCTCGATTAAAATCTGAAGTTGTGAGTTCGAAATTGACAATGTGACTTAATAGTGAGCTGAAAGTGCAGAAAAAAAACAGTGGTGGAAAAATTTATTGCACCTCGTTTTCATTCCTAGCGTATTCCTCTATCAAGCCGTGCGCCGTATGTGCAAAAATTTTGTGCAACTGGCGATGTTTATTGATAATGAGCAATGCATATAACCTTTAGGAAAAATATTGTGTGTACTAAAAATGACACATGAAATGACCGAATAGAGAAATCACTTTATGCATCATTACTGAATATGCATCAGTGAATTACAGAGATGAGTCAATAATCTGTTGCTCCAAAGAATACTGCAAAATTTTAAATGTTCCTCCAAATGAACTAATTAGATTATTCTTTAGTCATAAAACAAAGAAATACGTCTATTACTTCCTTTTTCTCTTGATAACAGCTGTATGTATGACATACATCTGAGCGGCATAGCATTAATCAAATTCTGAATGTTTCATTCAGATGATATGACTAATTGCTCTTCTCAAATTGCATGACTAATTGCTACAAGACATAATTAATTACTTTTATTACAGCCTTTTTGATTAGGACCATTCTATTAGAAACTTTTCTCCCTGGTTCTGAGCATCTATTTTTTTATTTTGTTAGGTCGGGCTATTCTCAGGCCAAGCAAAGGTTACTCTGATATATTTTGGCACTCGAAACGTAAAATTGAAATGGAAAATTCTGTTTAAACTCATGCACATTATGCAGCTTCTGGAAGGAAATACGTCTTTAAATACTCACTATTTTGGCTTAAAGATAAGGTGCGACATCATGTTGAAAAATGTCATAAAAGCATCACCAAACTTGTCTCCGATAGAAACATGCAGAAGGTAACGTTGGATCTTTGTGTATGTTGTTGCTTTTTATCCCTCTTCTTGGTCTATACAATAAAGATCAATTCCGTGAGTTTATGTAACTTCAAGAAGTCCAAGACGAGAAAAGTATTAACGTACAGATCGTCCCTGGATAGAAACAGACAGCAATTAGGTGACCAGGAGAAGCATCCTCTATATTGCGTTTCCGACAGGTTGGTAAAACCTTAAAACCAAGATTAAATGCTATTGATCTCAAATGTTCACTGACCAGTCTAGAGATAGTAGTCTGCTGACCTCTATCACCCTCGAATTGAAGGGTACGTCCAGAATGTTTCCTCTTTTTACAGTTATGGGTGGGAGAAATTTTCAGAGATATTGTTCTGAAGTTTCTGTTTCGCAAAACTTTAAACAATGAGCAAGAGGAGTCATTTATTGCATTTACTCTGAGATGCCTTTCTTTGGCAAGCTATCTGTTGCTGAATTTCCGCTGAAGTTCACATAAGATGGGATCCACTTTCAGCATTAAATATTCCATCCATTATGTGTTTTGAGGTTTTGGGTTGTTTTTGTTTGCGATTGATAAATAGGATTTTGTTGGAATGATTACCTATGTCAAGTAGTAGGTGACACTCCAACAAAATTCAAGCTGAGAGTTGAGTAAGGGGTGGTTTTTGAAACAATAGGTGCTCAAAGGGCTATTGAATGTTGAAGTATTTTGCCTTGTGAGACAAAATTCTAAATACAAGCCAAAATGGTAGCTAAATAGGTTAAAACTGTAAAAAAACGGCTAATAAAAGGTGTTTGAAAACAAAGTTGTCTGGCTATTTTAGTGGACTACACTACCATGATCAAGGCAAACAGGAGAGTCAGGACTGTTATGACAGGCAATCTCACCACGAAAGGCCTAATTTGTTAGACAGATAATTGAATTCCACGTTGAATTTAAACAATTACTGAAGATAATTCCTTCACAGAAAATAAAGGTTTAAAATGACAAATAAAGTGTACAAAATTTCAAATACAGTTGTGTGCTGTTGAATATAAGCCTACGTAGTTTTACATAAAACTACTGTTGAGTCTAAGCTTGCTTCCTGAACATTTCCCACGAGTTTTAATTTATTTTTATATAGATCCATGTGGCACAATATGTCACTGACATTCATTACGAACTCAACACACATTAAGAACTCAAAAATGCTAGACATGTTCTTCGATATGAGTTTCATCCACTTTTCTGTTATCTGACATTCCAGTGAAGCAGTTACGTGTGTATCTTAAGAGTTAAAAGCAATTACTCTTAACTTTATTGATTAATTACGACTAAAAACACATTAGGAAATTTAAAACAACTCAGGCAGGATAAAAAGAGACATTTCGGATAATGAAATCTGAGATGAATCTCTTGAAAAGTACATACACCAAAGTAACTCTCATGACAAAGGAATACTCCACAAGCTAGTGGAATAAAAAGTAAAGAAAATCCACATGCCTCGTGGTGTTACTGGGAACTAAAGAAACGAAAAAAGGCTTAGGGGAACACATTGTAAGTTTTAGTTGTGAAAAAAAATTTATGCTCTGTTAAAAGCAACCTAATAGAGAACGAGCTGGCTCTGACCCTAATAAAATGTAGATATACTTTCCACAAGACTAAGCAATTAATGCGGCAAGCTTATCCTTGTAGTTTTATTCATATTATGCAGCACCGCAGCATACTTAAACTAAGCGACAAGCATTCTTTCAGAAACTTGTCTGTTAAAACATCGTACTTTAATAACAAATCTGGTAATTTTTTAAATACCACATTGAATTTTCGACACACGTAGCATTTTCAGTGATTCCCAAACCTCATTGTTTTCTAAGTAATGAGGACAATAATGGATGGTAGTATTTTCTACGAATATTGAGACGATAGATTAGTGCATTGTGTGGACAGTGGAAGAAATCACTTTCATTAAAATATTCTAATTTTTAATACTAAAAATAATTTTTAATTTTTTAAAAATAAAATATTCTGAATTGATAAAATAATTTCAAAAATTATTTTTCTGTGAAATATTCAAAGCATTTCAGATGTCAAAGTAATTTATCTATAAAATATTCAAAATATTTCAGTGTGAAATCATTAAAAATTCAAATATTCCAAAAATTCAGTGTGAAATTACACTGATGTTCATAGATTGAGGGTCAGATGCAATATGCAAATTTGCGGACATGGAAATTGATCTTTCGTGGCGAAACATCACTAATAATAGCAACAGACGTAAGAAATAGAAACAACGAATTGGTTGACCATAATTAGCATATTTGGAGTTGTCACAGAACAAGATTGCAAAAATGTTATAAAAGCGGGTGTCTGGTGACTGAATGATTTGTTTAACTGTCTATGTCAGTTATTAGTTTTTATCACGAGTGACACAATATCACTTATAACACGTCGCAATGATTTTACCCGTGGAAGAATTGTAGGACAATTGGAAGAAGGTCGTTTAACGCGAGATGTAGCCAATGGGTTCGGAGTGGGCCAAAGCGTGGTTTCAAGGCTCTGGAAACAATTTTCCGAAAGTGGAACTGCTGCCAGATGGTACAGCAGTGGTCGATCACCCAAAACAATCCCAGATGAAAATCGTTATGACAGTAACGACGAAAAGATATCGTCGCATTGTTGCTGAAAGGTTAGGCGATTGAATCATGTTCGTTTGTGTGCCCACAAACCAGTACACTGCGTTCCTTTGACAACATCACATATTGAATGTCAATGGTTTCAATGGTGTGAACACGCCAACTGGACTGACGAGCAATGGCCCAATTTCCTGTTCAAGGACGAAATAGATTTTGTTTTTCGTCCGATTCGATGTGCGCCAATACATCTGACGTGAATCCCGCACTGCCTATTTTCCACCAAACATCCTGGAAGTAGACCATTACAGAAGTAATTTAGTGATGATCTGAGGCGGTAACATTATGAATGGACGTACCGAGCTTCTTACGTGTTGGAAAATGGAACCATGAATTGTCATCGTTCGATCTGTGTTTATGACCTGCTGAACTTCGAAGAAATAGACCGAATGGAGTGGTCTACGTACTCCTCTGAGCTCTATCACATAGAACATGTGTGGGATGGTCTTCGGGAGCAATGTCAGTACAAAATCCCCACTGCATACCAAAAAAGTCTGTTCATTTGTCTGAAACAGGAATGGCGAATCCTATCCCAAGATTTAGTGGACAATCTTGTGGAGAACATGCCAACCGATACCAATCGTGCTTTGCAGTTAGGAGTGGACATACATATATCCTATAAAATTTTGACAGGGGACAATATTCGAAAAGTTATGGACATTTTCTTTCTGCTTCAACAAAGACCAGAAATGGTATGTTTTGTTAATTTAGCATGTATTACCGGTACGTTCATGTAAGTTTGTTTCTTTAAGCATGCAAATCTGCGAAATCTGTCAGTATTTTTAATTATATTTATCATCATCCTCCTTTCAGAATTGTTTTTCTCTAAAAATATAACTGACTCTTAATTTATGGACACCAGTGTATTAAATATTCGAAAACACATATATATTTCGAATATTTAATAATTAAAAAAATAAATCTGAAACATTCACAAATGATTTTATTAAAAGCATTACAAAAACGAGAGTATCTGTAATAATTCACTTCCATTGCAATACTCAATTCAAAACAACACAAAAGTCTCATCTATTGCTGAGAACAATCGCTACTTGCAATTCGGAGATCTCAATCTTATCATCGTTTCTTAGAGGTTTCCATGCCTTTTATGACTCATGATTTTGATCTTCGAGAAAATCGAGGAATAAGGGCAGACATTCCACAACAAAGTATAGATAAGCCGCCTACCACATAAAATATACCATCATAAGATCCGCATTGTTCTCTGAAGTAACCTGAAATGAAACAATCGATTAGGAAATCTGAGGTAGTAAGTGCTATCTTATATCAAGAAGAAAGTCTGTCTGAATAAGAAAAACTCGAACTCTGAGCACTTGCATCATGAAATTTCATGGTTTAGTTTGTCTGTAATTTCTAGGTCGACTTAAGTATTTTCAGCTCGTTACGTCGTTCACTTAAAAGCGGACTATAGAAGTAAAATGTAGTATAAAACGTTGCACAAGTGGAGACCAATTTTAAATGAAACTCGAAACAACCCTAAGCGTCAAAAGCTGTCTCGAGACCAGCAATCGGAATGGAAAGAACACAAGCACGTGAAGCGGACAAAGCTCATAAAGCTGTTCGCCAACTCAACAAAACTGACGAGGAAACATAGGCGTGACTTGGTTTCTCTGAGACAGCAAAAACTCTTGAAAACTGCTGAGGACACAGAGGCGCGACTTAGTTTGTATGAAGCAGCAAAAACTTAGTGAATTTGCCCACTGTGCTGCCAACCTCCAAGTTACAATTGGTGCAATTCCTTAACTTTCCCTGGGTGTATTTCTCTCTACTGTGTCAGTATAATTGTCTTAGGTATCTATGTCCGTTACTTGTCTTGTGATTGGCCAATTATATACAATGCGCCATAAAACCCAACCAAACACAATCAAAATTTCGAATAAAATGTAAGCGTATATTGATGCTTCGACTTCGCAAGTCTTTTAATGGGTTAAATCATGTTAGACATTTTCTTACATAATTTAACCCATTTTCGTTACCTAAAATGTTAACTTGCTACCAAAAGTCGGTGAAAATATCGATTTTTGTTTGTTCCAAGTTGTACTTTATACACGAAAAAATGTATCTGCGAAATTTTTGACCCTGCAAAAATTTTAAGACACATATTTTTCGGTTTTATAGTTCGGAAATTTTTGAATTTGCTCACTTCAACACTCCCCAAAGGCTGTTTAATTCTAAAATTTATCAACCAAACCTTTTACTGTCAGGTTTTTAAGACAATGGTCTTATAGTGTGGGAGACATCCATGAGGTTATTTTTCTATATAATCAGATCGAATGTATCACACATTAGTTAAGGATAAACTTTTAGAAAGATTCACTCAATTTGAAGTACATATTGCGAACGAGTCTGCATAATATTTAAAACAAGTTTTCAAAAGACAAATTTGTATTTTCAAGTATCAAGTAACCAAGGAAGTTCATGCCGGTTTTAATCAATAGAGGTGAATGTTAAACAAAGTGGATCAAATAATGCTTTATTCAGAAAATTAGTCAAATTTTCTAATTGCCTAACTATAATTTCTAAGACCTAACTTTCTAATTTTCGATTCCTTTTCTTACATAAAAGTTTTCCTCTCAGGCATCAAGAGTGTTTCAACTCAGTTTCGACGTCTAGTAGATTTTGAAATCCTTGATTTCCTAAGTGGTTGTCTATTGCCATGAAGAAACAGTAGTCCGAAGGCGAATTGTCTGGAAATATGGAGATGAAATAGAATTTAACAGTCGTGTGTCTGTTAAATATTTATTAAGTCGTTGTATGTTATCTGGTATTATCTTGTTAGAGAGAACTTCCTTTTTCTTAACTAATGCTGACTACTTCTGGTTCAATGGAACTCAAACCCATTGCAACTGAGTAGAGTAGATGTAGTTTTCTGCCCCTTCGTCAGAAGTTCAAAGTGAACAATCCCGACAATGGTCCACAAAACACAAAGCAATATATCTTGTTGCTGGACACTGAGATTTGACAATCGTAGGAACGGAACTCGGTCATTAAACCTCTTGGTAGTTCATTTTTGTGTCGAAAACTGCCATGCAGTGTCCAGACTCTAGTGCAAAAACCTGTACAACACTCACAAGTTCTGGGCAAGGGACAATTTGTTTTCCAACTTGAGTCTTCATTCCACCTTTGGAGTACTAGGACAGTTTTATCTCGACGAGATATCTCGTCCAAACGCTTGGAGGGTTCAGTGAGAGATGCCTACATTTGCCTCAAGAGCGTAATTTCTAATGAAACCACAATGTCGTGTGCAAAATAATTGAAGTCTTAATTCTTATTCTTAATTTTATTTCTAACTTCTGTTCATTTTTCTGGAAATAAAAGGTAAGGTTACAAAAAATCCCAAATTAAAATTTGACAGAAACAAACTTGGATCAACAAAACATCACTTGTATCTTCATTTTCCTTGGAGAAATATGACGTTTTTATCTCGACGAGATATGTCCTTAGCAAAAATGACCAGACCTTGGACTAGATATCTCGTCGAAACACTTGGAGTTGAGTGAGGAGTGCCTGTATTTTCCCCATGAGCATAATTTCTAACGAAAACACAATGTCGCGTGCAAAAGAATTGAAGTCTTAATTCTTATGCTTAATTTTATTTCTAACTTCTGTTCATTTTTCTTGAAATAAAAGGTAAGGTTACAAAAAATCCCAAATTAAAATTTGACAGAAACAAACTTGGATCAACAAAACATCACTTGTATCTTCATTTTCCTTGGAGAAATATGACGTTTTTATCTCGACGAGATATGTCCTTAGCAAAAATGACCAGACCTTGGACTAGATATCTCGTCGAAACACTTGGAGTTGAGTGAGGAGTGCCTGTATTTTCCCCATGAGCATAATTTCTAACTAAAACACAATGTCGCGTGCAAAAGAAGTCTTAATTCTTATGCTTAATTTTATTTCTAACTTCTGTTCATTTTTCTGGAAATAAAAGGTAAGGTTACAAAAAATCCCAAATTAAAATTTGACAGAAACAAACTTGGATCAACAAAACATCACTTGTATCTTCATTTTCCTTGGAGAAATATGACGTTTTATCTCGACGAGATATGTCCTTAGCAAAAATAACCAGACCTTGGACTAGATATCTCGTCGAAACACTTGGAGTTGAGTGAGGAGTGCCTGTATTTTCCCCATGAGCATAATTTCTAACGAAAACACAATGTCGCGTGCAAAAGAATTGAAGTCTTAATTCTTATCGTTAATTCTATTTCCAACTTCTATTCGTCATTCGGAAAATTAAAGGTAATGTGACAAAAGTCCCGAATTTGAATTTGACAGAAACAACTTACCTATTAAAGGAGACGTTGCAAGACTCAAAGGCGCCAACAAAAGCATTCTGGAGGATATCGCCATGATTTTGTTGTGACTCGCCATGAACTCGCAAACAACAGATGGCAACACAGCCATCAGGCCTCCTGATACGTAGGAGAACAAAAATATAGTCAGCAGTATCATCTCAAAACTGTACGCCCAAATGAAAAGCAAGGAAAATAGACCTAATAACAAGAATGAGACCACACAGAAGTTCGTCAGGGACAAGTAACCTCTATCTGTAATCCAACCTAAGCTGAGACGTCCAATCATGTCGGATAAGGGAAGAAACATCATACAATATATTTCAGAACTTCTAGACACTCCTTTGTCCCTCACCACATCGACAATAATAGTCCACACAGTCATAACAATAAAACCATATGCACTTTGGGAAAGCATAATAAACAGAAACGTCGGGTCTACGAAAATTCTAAAAGATTTGAATGCCGATTCACGCATTTTATCCTCCTTTTTGAACTCCGTTTGTCCTCCATTTTGTGCATATTTTTGGGACTCGTAAAACATTCCGCTTCCATAATCATGTTCACTTATCACGGAGATTTGAAGCAGTCTGGGTGTGCCTGGAGGCTCCACAGATTTCGGAACTTGCTTGAAAATGGCGTTTGACACACAATTACCTGAATTTATATTTTGTCCTCCATAATTCGTGTTTTTTGTGTTGATATCTTGACCACCGTTTTTAATAGAATTCATATTTCGTCCTTCGTTATTTGTGTTTATATCTTGACCACCGTTCTCAGCAGAATAGAGTTTTCCATTTCGTTGGGATTCCTTGTTTCCGAAAGTGGAACTCGTATTCTTGGAATTCGATACTGATAAGAGCAAGGAAGCTGGCACACAGTGCAGAATCATTCCAGATATAATCAAAAACGAACCAGAAAGACCATATTCTCTAATAGAAGCTTGAATAATTGGTGGCATTACGATTGCACCTAAACTGGATCCTGCCAAGGCTATTCCATTGGCTTTGGTTTTGTTCTTGTCGAAAGTGCGATCCAGAACTAGAGGCAGCAGCGCTGATCCAAATCCAAAGCCAAAACCTGGAAGAAAGAAAATATTTCGTATCATTATTTGCTAGAAACTAAAACTGCAATTTATGCTTTGCACATTATGAGATATTTTTCTATCTAGCTAAATATAGTGTTTCTACGGTGGGACATATTTCGGACGTGAGGTCATTTGGTTTAGTTTTCGGACACGATGCCAGCACGGTGGCAGTAAAATTCCAAAGAATGAATTCCGAATTGATATATAATTGATTGGTAAACGCCAAGGCAGTGGTAGCCGGGTTGAAATAGTAACGGGGCTAGCAACCGGAGGGTTGCGAGTTCGAATCCAACCTAAGACAGTTGTGTACAAAGGGAGTTGGTGCACGTTAAATCTGTCGAGGCTTCAAATGTCCTCACGTTGGAGTGGTGTGGAAGTTTGGAGAGTGCGGTGCCAGCTCAGGTGTGACCTCGTCATCTGACTATGGTTCAAAATTACATGGTGTTGTTCTCGTATCTTTCCCCTTCGGGTTTGATCCCGGACCGTCGCCAATGGCCCGTTGTGTTGCACTAGTGTGACGTTAATTAAAATACATACAAATACAGATTGGTAAATGCCAATTAGATTAAATATTATGTCAGTTTTGAAGTCTGTAGAACTGTAAATTGGATATACATTGAGTTTAACAGATAATAAAACTTGTGACATGTATACTTTGATTATATGACTACATAAATATGCCACACACCACACTTCTGATTCAAAACTGTCATAAAATAAATTTTTTTAGGGAAACGCCTAAGCATATTTTGGCCACCTGCGTATCTTCGGCTTAAAGCAGAAACTCATAACTGGCATTTTTCGGAGACACTAAGTTCTTATTTTCATGATAGTGAAAAATTGTCGCATTTATTCTGTTTATGCTTTAATGCTTACTCCTTTTCATTCTTTAAAATGCTTATAATTTATATTTTTCTCTTAAAAACTAAATTAGTAAAAAATACAAGAGTTATCAGTTATACAACTGCATAGTAAAAAATATTTGTCAGTTAAGGGTTTATACTTTATGCCGACGATACGCCATGTCATGCAAGCCCTACTATTCTGTCACAAAGCATATCTCTACAAGCATGTAATAACTATTTAACTCTCCGAAATCTTCTATAGGAAACAAAATTATGTTGTCAAGCACTACATACTCAGACATCATGCTTTCTTGAACTACGCTATTTGAGAATAGCCCAGACAAAATTTCCATGCGTTAAGAAGTTAAGTTGCATGTTAAGAAGGCGGTGTCTCCGAACTTGACTTTTGTGGGTTAACCCTTTCAATGATAGAATATATAAAAAATTTACGAAATTTTCTTGATGGCTCAAATGGAAAGTATTTATGGTTTTTAGAGACGAAAATTGGTTTATGGTTATTGATTATTGATTGGAAGTCACACGGGAAAACCTTCAATCCATGATCAAATGAAATTGATCTCAAATAGCCAGTCTGGAAGTGACAGTATACTGACCTCTATTCCCATCGACTTAGAGGACGTATCCCAGATGTTTTTCTGGTATCACTTGGTTAAGTGATACGTGTTGTTGCGTAAATCCATACGCAGGATGTAACAATCCTCAAATTAAAAAACAATCTTAAAGCTATTTGCCTTCTTGATCATCACAGCAACAGAGGTTACATTTATTTGTAAATCATAAATTGGAAAATAAGAACTTAAGGAACTCAATGCAATAAACCCTTAGTTATACTAACCATAAACCCCACCCCATAGGATAGTAACAGCGATGATATCTTCTGCAAAGTAGCAGGCTCCTATGCCTATAAAGGATGCGAAGCATCCAAACAGAGTTATTGCTTTCAACCCAAATTTGTTGCCCACGAAACCAATGATAGGACCTAGAGAGAAAGTAAATTACTTTTATAAGTAATTTTTATGGAATAAACTCAAAAATTATTGCAAATTAATGCTGTAAATATTTCTATTTAATTATTACTAATTAAATAGAAATATAATATAAAAGTAAAAGATAATATAGAAAAATATAATATAATAGAAATATAAGATAGAAGTAAAATATAATATAAAAGCTGGACAATTTGTGACACTTAATTTAGTTTTGTGATTCGTGAGAAGTGGTTGAGGTTTACGGCGCAAGGGTCACATTAGGCCAAGCTGCGCCAAACACATGACAGAAAACGTAGGTAATGAACACACACGCATGGAGGGTGTTTCAGGGATGTTACAGAAAAAAAGAGAAATACCCCAGGTTATGTTACAGGAATTGAACCTGCGCGCTTACTACTTTCAGGTTGCTAGCGCAGTGGGAAAACCCCCCGTGGGGAATGAGTTTTTTAAATTAATAGCGTTATTGTTATGGGAATTCGTTTTGGAACTACAAAGATGCTTTCGATGATTAATAATGATTTTAAAGATTAATCTCTATGATAAAAAGTAAACTCCCCCAAAGGTGATGCTTTTAACTGATGATGACTCAGATAAAATTCTATTTACCATCCATATTGCTTGTGCAAAATAAAATTGCGCCTCTTTAAACTAGAATGCATTTGAACGAACTGTATCTGTGTTTATTATTTTCACATCGTATAGGATGCATTGCTTAGCTCGGCCGAACTCATTTCTGAACTCAGGACTATCATAAATGGTGGTCGGGGATGTTGAGCCAAGGTGATGTCCCCTGCCTGAATGTATCTCGGGAGTGCCAGCAAATAATTATGCAGTAAAGGGATGAAGGCGCAAATAAAAAGAGGTAGTCGTCAGTCTTCAGTGCTTATAAATTGTAGGCAACCCAAGATCGATTCCTCCCTTCAAGACAGAGGTACCCCAGTGTTATGTGTGCGAGTGATCTGTGTCCATCCTTTCGTTTTACCCCCTCCCCTCTTCATATGCTTTTGATTTTTCCTCTTCCCTCGTATTTACTTGATGTTGTTTGGATCAGCATGGCCAAATATGGCTCTTGCGCCATAAAAACCAAATGCCAATCAACCAACCATCGATTCCTCCCTGGGATTATTTCTCTCTTGCGTCAGTAAGACTTTCCTTGTATTCATTTACTTGAAGCAGCTTGGCCAAATATTCCCCTTGCTCCATAAAACCCAATCCAGCCTACCAATAAATAAGATTAGGAAAGATCAGACAGACTGGTTAGACTAGGACTGCCGTTCTATGTTCATGTGTGTATTGAGCAAATAATACGGAATAAATTTTAGATATCTCAAACGCTAAAAAAGGGTTTTAGCTGTGTATGTTTTTCCATTCATATTGCTCAGGCATGTGTAGTGATCTGGCAACACGGCTACCAGCAAGGTGATATCAGCAGTTGACGTCACTTTCCTCCAATGCTCTCACACTGTGTTAACCAATGAGAGGGCAGGGGAGGAATACGTTGTGCCTAAAATGAGATCAGAATGTTCACTCGGGATCTCGTAGTTCAGAATGTTCACCCAGTATGTTTCTTGTTGTGTCGATGTTATACTGTTAAAGTTCGAATAAATATATGTTTTATGATGAGACTGAATCATTCTACGAACACGCACGCAACATCACCTTATATGCACCTATGCTGAATCGTCGATCTGTTGCATCACTACCCTAGATACTTAAACATTGAGCATTCTAGTTAGACGAAGAACTTGGTAACGCTGATCAAATTACCGAAATAAATAACGATTGTATAGCTTTCTTTCAAATAAGTTCCTTGTTTGTATTTGTCTGTCGAACCTGTCTCCTGCTAGTTTAAAATAATTACACTATTTGAGACATGATTATGAATACCAGAGATACCATCTACGATGCCTTGTTTAGCCGGCGGGAGTGAGTGATTCGTTTTGTTTCTTTGGTCACCTGTTTTATGATTCACTGCTTAACCCTCCTGGTTGTTGTCTCGACAAGGTATCTCTCGTTGGAAAAACTGACAAGATCTTAATGGACGGGATAACTCGCTATTAGAAAAAATTTAACTGATCAGATCTAGATCTCACCATCATAAGAACATAGGCAGTATCTTGAAAACGAGATAACTCGGCATGTTTGGACACGTCAATCGATCCCGTTCTGTGCTTTGTGAGTTAACAGAATAGAACTCAGAATTAACAAATAACAGATTTATTAACAAGTAACAACGGAGAGCGAAGCTGCGAGGTTGGTTCTCGGTAGGCAGTCCCCTCGCAAGTGACAGATAAACAAGAAAACAGGGGGTGGTTAAGCAGCCCCTTTGAACATAAACATGCAGGCGCGGTGACATCCCCGGGAGGTCGGGTTGACCGTGCGCCATCTCGTAGGAAAATACTCAACACGGCATTAGCAAAATTGGTCAGGTCTTGATGGACAATCTCGTCAAAAACCACTCGGAGTTGATCTCCTTGGTGGTTTATCTTCGCGACGAAAACTGCCCTGTTTGATCCATTGAATAAAGCCAAAGAAATTATCAACATTTACCGAATTGGAATAAATGTTCCTATTTGTTTTCCTACAAATACTAGCTCAATTCAGCCAAAGCTCGTCGTGTCACCGGGGCCTGGTGCATGTTAAACCTGTCATGGCCTTAAATTTTCTCACCCTGGCGTGCTGTGGAGGTTTGAAGAATGAAGTGCCAGCTCAGGTGTTGTTCTCATCATCTGACCATGGTTCAAAGATACGAGGTGTTGCCCTTGGACCTTTCCTTTCGGGATTGATCCTGGACCGTCGCCAATAGACCATTGTGTTGCTCCAGTGTGACATTAATTAAAATATCTACCTACGTATAAATATTAAGTTATGGTTATGTAGAGGCTCATTTTACAATCGCTATCAAAGGGGAAGAAATTCAATTCAGCTATTTCGTTTCAGCTACCGACGCAGACTTGGTCTTCATCCCCACCCGATACGAATATGAATTCCAAATTAAAACCAAACCAGCCAAAGATTTTGAATCTTTTGAGGATAAGAAGCCTCTAAATTACTATACGATGTGTATGATTTAAGTAAGAATAAACTAGATGAACAAGTTTTTACAAAATTATGGTTTGGTCATTTGTCACCTCTTGTGACAATTTCGCACAACAGTGTATGTATGCGGATTATACTGGCTACTAGCAGTGACAATTTCGCACAATTATGAATGACAAAATGGCCGAGGCAAGACATCTTCTCCCTGTTCCAGTCATCAATTACAATGACTGCCAAACAATGACGGAATCGGAAAGACAAGTCAGTGAAATCACCGTAGTGGAAAAACTGTCCGAAAGAGGTAGACAACAGTTTCGAAACTTTCGGTCTTACAGCAAAATTTCTAATCGATCGTATAGCAAGGCTAAAAGAGACTATATTTCTTAGTAATCGTAACTTTTGCCAAAAAGGTTCTAAATGTCGATCAGTTCACGCGCCGTCAACTGACAGGCCAACTGTGCAGGCCTTAACTGTGCAGACACAAAAATCGTCGTCTATTTTTAATAGCACGTTCACTAGGAGCCCAATTTTAATAGACACGAGATCGAATGTTATTTTCTGGTCATTAAATTGCAGAAAACTAAAATTTAATATATGGTGCTCTCTGCGGCCAATGATTCTAGTACCAAAATGCACACCACAAAACTACTCGTGCATAATTTTGCTTTATGGATAAATCCTAAATTTCCCTTCATTATAGCAGACGTACGCCAACTTATGTAGGGTAAACTCTATATAGGGTACAGGTACGTAATATTTAGTAAAATAAAACTTGAAAATCGCGTTGCCAACATGTGTGATTGAGAACATGCAGCATCATAAATGTTTATGATACTGCATTTCCACTGATCTGACAATGCCCTCAGAACTTAACACAAAACGTACAGGAACGAAACTTTCATTCTGCTGCTGTTTGAGTCCATACCATAGTCTCCACAAACAAAAGCACAAGCCTGACGATCGTGAACATACATCATATAGATCGATTTATTATTCAGAACTCGTACTCACCTGTCAATGCCCTCAACACGTAACAGAGAACGCACGGAAGAACAAAGGTTTCATTCTGTTGACGTTGTTTCATTCCATGAGCACTACAAACAATAACAGCACAAGCCTGCTAATTTCGAACACACATCATGCAGATAGATTTACCATTTTGAATTTCCACTCACCTGGCAATGTCCTCAGCACGCCATAAACAACAACGGCACAAGCCTGCCGATTTCGAACACACATAATGCAGATAGATTTACCATTCTGAACTTACACACACCTGGCAATGTCCTCAGCACGCCACAAACAACAACGGCACAAGCCTGCCGATTTCGAACACACATCATGCAAATGGATTTAACATTCTTAACTCCCACTCACCTGGCAATGTCCTCAGCACGCCATAAACAACAACGGCACAAGCCTGCTGATTTCGAACAAGCATCATGCAGATAGATTTACCATTCTGAACTTACACACACCTGACAAAGTCCTCAGCACGTAACACAGAACGTACGGGAACGAAGCTTTTACTCTGTTGACATTGTACCGTTCCATAGACGCCACAAACAACAACGGCGCGAGCCTGGCAATGCCCAAGACGAGGAAGTTGATGAGGCAACAAGCAGCGGCTATGATCCAGCAGTTCATGTTGCTAGTCGACTAGGAAGCAATCGGATTTCAAGTACAATAAAACTGAGTTTTGACCGTTGTCGACAGTCATGTGCTGGTGAGGGATCTAAACTGAAAAAGACACTTATAGTCAGTTCTAACTGATTTCTCTGTTTTTCACGAATGCACACATTTGACATTTACATTTCAGAACAAACCTATAGAAACGTCGAAGGATATATTCATAATATTCATGTCATAATAAAATAAAGGCACGACGATTTATGTCAGAAGGAACAAGGGGAAAAGCGAATCGAGCAAAAAAGAAAAAAGTTACTGTTGCATAATGCTTCTATCCAACTTCTAAGGTATGACTAATGATTTCCTTTATTTGTAAGAAATGACTGAAACTTATGCGACTTTTGAAGAGAATTTAACTCCGGATTTGTCAAATCTTATCGGAATCTTATTTTATGACAAAAGAGACATGAATCATCAACAAAAACAATTTCCGATAAAAAAAATTGCATGTTTTTTTTCTTTGCGCAATGAGTAGATTTTTAATGATGCTTGACAATGGCATCTCATAATTTGTTCACTCATAGGATGGATTTTGATTATGCTGAAACATACTTAGCTTGTATATCATCCTATGCAATTCTTTCTATGTTTCTTCCTTCCTTAAAAAAATGGAAAAAGCAGATGAAAAAAGAAAGCATTTAATAAAACATCACTTAAGAAGCTTCCTTTTTCGTGCTATAAAAACTATACAGGCCTCTTAAAGTGGTGTTGTCATCATTTCGTTTCGGAATAATTTTTATATAAAACTTTTTTATTAATGTTTTTGTACATATTGTTCATTCAATTGAGAGATGACAGTTTATAAAATATTACATCGATCAAGAAACTGCCTCCTTCGACTACGTACATTGTCAGCGGCGCATCAAACAGGTTTTGGAATCTGAATTTCTACCCCCATATAGACCCCCCTGGAGCTATCTTTCAAAAAGATAATGCTCATTCTCGACTCCCGATTTGTCCTCCATCGAATCCTATATAGTTGATCCGCCGCAGTCACAATGAAGTGACGAATTATGGATGTGTGTTGAAACTATGTTGGAATGACATTTCAGACAGCTAACAAAAATGCATATCGAACAACGTCACGAGCGGTTATAAGACCTGTAGGTGAACACACAAATTACTGATTTTAGCATATTCTTTTTCACTAACGGTTATGCAATTTCAATTCTTTTTATATATCATACGCCATCGCTCAAATGAATTTTATTGCTGTAACTCAAGTCTTTGTTGGTATTGCTTTTTAAATGAACAGCCCTGTATGAAAGTCGATGGAGAAAAGCAAACCGAAAGCATACAAAACTTTTTTCAGAATCTAAACCCAGTGATTTTAGTTGCAATCTAATCTTAGTAGGGTAATAGTTTACAATTAGAAATTGTATTTAGTTAGATCGTCGATAGCTTAAGTTTGTATTTAGATAGAACAAGTAAAGTAACTGTAGAACAAAATTTCTTTTAGGAATTAGAGTGATTGTTCTTGGCAAACTTAAACAGACAACGCCTTCTAAACTGTCTGGTTTCAAATCTTACATCTCTTGTTACTTTTACTCTCACGCTTGTAGTCATACAAGGTAGGTAGGTAGTTGAATTAATGTCGCACTGGAGCAAAACAACGGGCTATTTGGAGTTTTACGAAGTCGAATCGTACATTTGTTACTACTCCCAACGTAGTCTCTATCAGCAAAGATCTAATATTCGATAGTATATATCTGTTTGAATGCTGATGGTTGAGAAATGGATTTAGATTACCACGTTTCTCTCGATGACCATTATTCAAATCGTATATTCATCGCATTATTCAAATAATATAATTTAATAATAAATTGCAATAATATTATTCAAATAATAAATTGCAATAATATTATTCAAATAATAAATTGCAATAATATTATGCAATTTATTATGAAAAAATTACGTCATCCGACGGTGAATCAAGCGCTTTGCGCAAAGTTAATATCTGAGTGAATTTCTGTAATACAGCGTTTTATTTCAGTGTGTAAGGACACAAAACGGTTTGTTATGGCTCCGAAGTATCATTTGGGAGAATCTGTGAAGTGGCGAATTATCGTCCGTTTAGAAGCAGGACAGACAATTATGGAAGCAGTGAGATGTGTGAATATTTCAAGACAGTCTCTACGCTATGGAAATAATTTCAGAACTCTGGAACTGTTGTAAGGAGGCCTGGACAAGGTCGTAAACGAATAACAACTGCTTCTCAAGATCGATATCGAATTGCCCGTCGTAACAGGAAGTCTAATGCTTGGCAGTTAAGTTCAGAGGTTGCAGCCGCCACTGGAACTATTGTATCACGCAAACTGTATACAAAAGGCTTAATGAAAAAGGCCTTTATGCCAGAAAGCAAGGGTATGTGTTTCAATGTCTTCACAACATAAGAGGGATCGCTTTAATTGGTGCAAATAACATCAGAACTGGAGTAAACACCAATGGGCCCCTGTTCTCTTTACTGATGAGTCGAGGTTTAGTTTAACTTCTCATTCTAAACGTGTATAGATCTGGAGGGAGTCAGGAACGCGAAATCTACCTTCGAACATTATGGAACGTGACCGTTTCGGTAGTGCAAGTGTGATGGTATGGGGAGGAATAATGATCGATGGACGTACACCCCTACACGTTTTCAACAGCGGATCTGTGACCGGCCAGAGATATCGGGATGAGGTCTTAGAACCTTATATAAGACTTTTCAGAGGTGCATATGGATTTGACTTTTTATTTATGGACGATAATGCTCGTCTACATTGAACAAACCTCGTTGACGAATTTCTTGAAAGTAAAGCCATTGAGCGAATACCGCGGCCAGCAAAATCTCCTGATCTGAACCCGATAGACTTATGGGACTACCTTGTAAAGCAGTTGCACGGAGGCATCCTCCTCCTAGAGATATAAATGCCCTGAAGACCGCATTGCTGGAGGTGTGGAACTTAATTCCCCAAACTGTGGTTAACAACATTATTGCCAGCATTAAAACACGTTGTGATTTGTGTGTACACATCAGGGGAGATCACATTCCATATTAAATTCATAAGCCCCTTAATTTTTTTCTGAGTTATTCTTTTTCTTCTGAACTCGCCTTGTCACTTATTATTGCCATTTTTATTGTTTCATGCTAAGTTTTATATCATATGCAGTGCTTTAAAATTTTTTCCTTTGAATTTATGTTATGATGTTATGTATCATTTCACAGAAATTCATAAACTTATTTCACAGTTTCTGAGAATTCCGTGGTTTTATGCATGTAAAGATAGTTTGGGACATGAGTGTTGAAAAATAAACACTTTTTCTGGAAAACATGCAGTGTCCAAATACTTTTGTCCATATAGTGTATCTGTGAGCAAACTTTTCCGTGATGAATATTAACAAATCGAAATATCAGATTCTCATATCAGCTCCTGTCCCTAACCAATTTTTCAGCCCTATGGGGAGCCCTATCAGTGCCATGTATGAGTACCATATACGGCACTTATATTATGTGACGAGTATTATTCTCAGAAATGTTTAAACTTGATGAGATTGAATCTGTTTCATTTTCAACAATCAACTAACTATTGAATTCAAGTATCAATTGTTATCTTATTTTTATTATTGCTTAAATATCTTTAAAAATGAATGCTTTGCACTGTTGGGAATTTAACTGCAGGAATAAGTACAAGATATAACAATATGCACAGCCATAACAATGCTTAATCTCTTAACCAGCGTTACAAATCAGATAAAACAAGCAATTCATTTTCTTGTAATAGCAAATATTGCGATTTCTTATGCGACTTTATGAAACGAGTTAAATATGAATACATCTGCGTTTATTGGATGGTTATTTCTGTGTCCTTGGATTTGGTGCTTTTTTGATCTTATTATCATCGGTAATGTAACTTTTATTTTACCGCTGACGGCGTACTGTGGCGTATGTTCGTCATGGCTTTCATCAATGCTAATGTATAAGAGTTAGATACAGACTCAGTTGAAAAGTGAAATATTGAATCAATGGCGACAGAAAAAGTGATAAAACTCTCCAGCACAGATTCAATGAAAGATATATTAGAAGTGAACAGGTCGATTCAAGTTGTGAACGAAAACATCGAAATGGCACTATTGATTGAAGAGAGACATTCTACCAACCGTTGAAGTCGTTAGACGTGACTCGATTTTCCTGTCCAGACCAGGAACTTAACATTTCCATCAAGAAATAGAAATGTTTTCAAAGTGTAAAAAATAACTGCTCCAAAGAATCAAGAAACAACTTTTTAAAAACAAATATAGTTCAACAAATATAGTTCAACAAATATAATTATTACATTATATAAACAAATATAGTTATTGTGGCGTATGTTCGTCATGGCTTTCATCAATGCTAATGTATAAGAGTTAGATACAGACTCAGTTGAAAAGTGTTAAACGTTGTGTTAAAAGTTGAAAAGTAGTTAAACATCTCCATCAAGAAATGGGAATGGACTAAAACTGAAAAAAAAAATAAACTGCTCCAAAGAATAAAGAAACAACTTTTTAAAAACAAATATAGTTATTTTCGTAGTAGCAACTTCACCTTAACTATTTATGCGTATAGTATATCATGTAAAAAAAGGGCCTTTTCAGAGCCATCATATATAAAAAGTCCTTTTCAGGGCCATCATATAGAAAGGTCCTTTACAGGGCCATAATAATTTAAAAATTAGAAATTATCACTCGAAGACACACATAAATGCATGCATACACATATAAAAGCATATATATACACTTATATGCAAGCATACATATACACTTATATGCAAGCATACTCACGCATGAACACAACATGTATACGTGAACGCATGTCAATGCTAAAAATATAAGTTCAATCATTCTGGAACCTTTAGCGAAATTCCTTCAGAACCTTTTATTTTATCTCAAGAATACATCTTGATTAGAATGAAAGATTATCAAGCAAAAACCTAGCTGATTCTATTGAGTAAATAGAATAAAGAAAATCAGAACATATTAAGAATTTGATGGTACGAGTAAGACAGCAAAATAGAATACGAACATCCTCCAGGGGATGACAATTCAACACATTCCATGCTACCCTATGAACTGCTAACTCTAAATTCTTTTCTGATAATTCTAAAATTTCTAAAAAATAGTAAAAAGGTAACGAATTCTATTTCGATTTTTTTAATGTGAATTTCAATCTGATTGTAATCTGGTTTAAAATATGTTGTCCTGTAATGTAAAGAACAGTTCATAATGAGATGAAAAAAATGCAAATTTGAATAATGCAGGTTCATTCGATCACGACACACAGTTTGACATTTCGATTATCAGTAATAATATCACTTGAATTCATGAACAATTGAATTCGACTGGACACTAAAACGGAAATTTGAGTAAATGTTCCTGATGATGATGCAAGTGGAATTCATCAATTTATTCAGAAAAAGAAAACGAAGAATACGGTTCATATTAATTACACCATGTGAGAAATTTTGATGGTAATGAAAGTAGGGTTGCTAGCAGCGCATGACGTTACTTTTAAGGGGACAGTAAACTTTCAAAATCACCAAAATCGGTCGAAAAACCGATTTTTTAATTTTGGCTTAAAAATAAATTGATATCAAACTAAATAACAAAAAGAATTTTTCAATTAAGATAATTTTTGACGGATTTATAGTATAAAAACATAAATCATAATAAATATATAAGTGTAGTAATTCTAATGCAAAAACCGTTCTCTTTTTGACATTCTGATTTAAAAATGCTGCCTGCTCATTTGGTTTTATTTGATTTCGTTAAAAATTTTTGGGATAATCCTTGCAATCTGTTTTATTCTTGTAATCTGTGCAAATAAAAAATTCATAATGCTTCAAATTTTTGAAATTTCGGTTTAAAATGTTGATTATCCTATGCTTTTTTTTAATTTTAGGTGTTTTACTGTACAATTAAATGATACACTTACTAAACGGATTTATGGTCCTTTGAATAGGGAGGGTGGTCGAATACCTACCTCACAATGCCCCTTTCTGTCCAATTCCGTAAATGTTTTCGCTAAACGACAACGGGCTTGTCTTCCAACACACATGACACCGGCACACTTTGCACCACCGTAGTTGGTGCTTTATCAAGCTGCATAAAGTGTGAGTCTAACAGCCCGACACAAGTAGCATTCAAGAAAGTATCGATAGATGATCCAGATCAGGGATGCATAGACCGCGGCCCACTTCACCATATGTTATTTTAGCTTAACTAGTCACAGGATAGGTAATTTAGGTTAAAACTAGGATTAAACTAGGTTTGAACATGTTATGAAAGTTGTGGTTTCAACAATTATTTTTATAAAGTCCCGTGGCCTTAATCACAGACAGTTCAAAACGTTTCTTGAAGACAATGAAAGCGATAATTCGGTGACTTAATTTTTCACACAGAGGTGAGATGGCCAAGTCGCGGTCAAACATTTGAGCGGTTTCTAAATTTAATTCATGAAATTGAAATTTTCATGACAAAAACCAAAAACGTCCCTGATTTAAAAAGTCCCGATTGTTATTGTGACAGATTTTCTGGTTGATATTACTAATAATTTAAACATGTTAAATACGTGACTTCAGAGCAAAGATCAATTGATTACTCAACTTTGGGGCCACATTTTGTCTTTTCAATGCAAGTTAAATGTATTTCAAACTCAATTTAATTCCGGGAATTTCCATTTTCCTAATTACCAAAAACGTTTCTAAAAAGTTCAATGCCAACTTCAAGACTATATGTTGAAAACATTCATAATATATCAGCCTTCAAGGATCGTTTTTCTAATTTTCAAAAAGCAAAACCGTTACTAGGTTTATTTAGGAACCTTTTTTGCCATTTTGCCTGAAAATGCACCGAATAAGTACAGCTTGAACTCATCATGATGCAAAAAGATGAGAACCTGCGAAATAAATTTGATGAAAACAATTTATTAAACTTCTATCGTTGTGTCGGGGGATAAAAACAATTGTAGATAGTTGCTGGATAATGCCTTAAAATGCAAATCTTAGGGTCAATATTTATCTGTGAATAAACTTCTTTAGTCATGAATAGAAAAATAGAAACTGCTTACTAATGAAAATTTAGAATTAATTTTGCGCTTGGCCACTACAAAAATCGAACCAAATATTAAGACAATTGTTAAATCGATGCATATCAAGCATCAAATTAAATTCTTTATTTACTTATGTTATCTTTGTAACAATATATGATAAATATAATAAAATATTATAGATAAGTATGTATTTTGGCGGCCCTCTCATAAGTCATAGTTAATCTATGTGGCCCTTGGTCTCAAAAAATATTAATAAAATGCAAACGAAAATAAAATAATAATGAAAGAGGTATGTTGAAAAAATAGATACAACTACTTTCTAGTTGCAACCTTCCTAAAAGATTTTACTTTTTACATAAATTCCTATTGACTATTTTACAAAACAGTACCAACCTGATAGTTTTCTTTCCTGGTTGCTACGTTTGAGCTGAATAAATATCAGCGGCAGAAGAGAAAAGGTATATGTGAAATGGTTCTGAGAGTGGAATGCAATGACATTGAATTGATGAGTATGTTTCTGGGAACACGATCGAAGGACTTTTCACGAATGAGAGGAATTTTTGTTTGCAAACCTGGCGAAAAAGGGATATTTCACTTCTGCTACCCAAATGCTTTCACATGATGCATATCAGATACCTTAAAAATTTGTTTATCGCCGTTTTGGTGACGTTTGGTGTTTAATCGAATTGGCGTTGACCAATCAACTGATGCATAACAATTAGGAATTCATTCTTTGGAATTTTTATTGGCGACGTGCTGAAATCGTATTCCAAAAACAAGCTAAGTGACGTCACGTCCAGAATACGTACAGGAAGCACGTTCCATCACAGAAACACTACCACCCCTACATTTAGTTTGACAGAAAAAGAACTGAAAGAAAGAAAAGACACAAAATAGTGTGATGACGTAGTATTTCGGGACGTACTTCCTATACGCATTCTTGATGCGACGTCACGGCTAGTTTTTGGAATACGATTTTAGCATGGCGCCATAACAAATCTAAAGCATGAAATCATGTATGATAGTTGATTGGTCAGTGTGAATTAGATTAAAAGCTTGGTAAAAATATTATTATATGTACTTTTTTCATATACTATTTTCTCCCAAGGCGATTTCATTTCCAGTTATCTTGCGTGAAAGATCTATATAACCTACTCTAATCACCTTAGTGTTCAAATTTATTTGAGAATTAGAGTTAAATTAAGCATTAAAGTATTAAATTAGAAAAATTAATTTCAAATTTTGTTTAAATGTGGTTTTCGTCAAATGTGGTGTAATATTTTGTGTTTATGACGCTATAGGTATCGAAATGTATATGCAAAGGAAAGATGACTTTAAAAGATTGTTTTACTTTTGTAGAACGGTAATTCTGAGAATAACACAAAGGTAGATGCTGAAATTAATGCACTATTTGAAAAAAACATTTGTAAATCATGCCTTACACTGCTATATATATACTATTTATTGTATTGTAAGTTAATTTTTGTGGTGGTGGCTAATTCACCACTAAACTCCCCCTCAAGAATTTAGAGCTACTGAATTCGATACATGTTACTACTACACTATCTACCCATAAGTATTTCGACACCCATGCAAATGACGATATCTGCGGTCCTGATATACGTCACGCCCTCCGCCGTTGGCATTAGTCGCATGCAAGATGCCACGAAGTGCAGAGTTATCTGATTTCGAGAAAGGTGAAATCGTCAGAAATGGCCGATCCTTAAGGGACATATCTAGCTAGCTGAATTACCCAAAATCGACAGTGGCCTATGTGATTCAGGAGTGGAAGGTCGGTGATTGTCGGAATGCGCCCCGAGTCGGCTGACCCACGAAACTGGGAGATAGAGACCGACGGTTGCTGTCCAGAGAAATTCGGAAGAACCGCACCCAACCGATGGCGCACATACTCCAGGAGTTTCAGCAGGCATCCGGGAGTGTTGTTTCGATGAATACCATCCATAAGAAAGCACATTTGCTTGGTTTTCATGGTCGTGCTGCCGCCCATAAGCCTTTGATCACAAAGTCCAACCGCGCTGCTCGGTTAATGTGGTGCAAAGCACGTCGAAAGTGGACCGTAGATCAGGGGAAACGGGTTCTCTGGAACGACAAATCAAGGTTCACTTCTATCGTTCGGATGGCAGGGTCTGGGTCTGGCGTCTGCCTGGAGAACGCCTCCTGCCAGAATGCATTTTGCCCACAGTAAAGTTCGGCGGAGGTGTAATTATGGTCTGGGGGTGTTTCTCCTGGTATGGACTGGGACCCTTGGTCCCAATTCATGGTAAGCTCAACGCCAACGCCTACTGCACTATTTTGGATGACAGTTTTACGGGTTGGACCCATGTTACGTCCAGGACGACAACACCAGCTGTCATGTTGCGAAGTCCACCATTGGTATGGATTGGTATGGTGACAATGGGGTTAACCGAATGGACTGGCCTGCGACCACAGCTCAGTAATATTGTTTCTCGACACGCAAGTGCACTCCTCGAGTAACGAAGGTGACTTTCGACCAAATTGGAAGAAATTCTCTGACACTCTCTTCAACATTCCATACGCCGCAATACCTCACATCTCTTCAGGGGAGGAGCTTAACTCCTATGCCGAGGAGATCACACAAACAATCACTAGTGCATATCAAGAGACCGGTAGAGTCGTGCGCGAAAAGCCCGGCAGCTCCCTACCTTCCCAAATCAGAGAACTACGTAAAATCAAAAACCAAGCCCGAAAGACTTGGCAGAGAACTAAAGACCCTAATGACAAAAGACTCATGAACCAGGCACAGAAAAAAATCAGGGACTCAATCCATAAATACACGCAACAAAATTGGACCGAATATCTCTCATCGTTATCTACAGAGGAAGGTTCCCTGAGGAGAGCAGTTAAACGGTATAAAAAGAAAATAGCCAAAATTCCTCCCATTAAAGGTAGTAGGCCTACAGCCTGTGGTACTACTAGCCTGTGTAGGCTAGTATAGCCTACACGGACGCTGAGAAGGCCGAAATGTTGGCTGACAGCTTGGAAAAGCAATTCCAGGAAAACGATATTTCTAATCACGAGACAAATAACCTAGTTAATTCATCACTCGATAATTTTCTTAAAACTACACCACCCGACACAATTGAGCCTGCCAAACCTTCGGAAGTAATTGACTATGTCTGGAAACTGAAGGTTAAGAAAGCTCCAGGAATTGACGGTGTTTCTAATATAATGATGAAGAAGCTCCCATTCAAATTCATCTTCATCATAACTCATCTTATAAATTCCGTTTTGTCCCTAAGACACTACCAATAAATTGAAAATAGCTAATAAATAGAAATCATCGTCCCCATCCTGAATCCGAAAGAAACCACCCGACAAAACTAACAGTTACAGGCCCGTCAGCCTGCTATCCGTCATCAGTAAAGCCACTGAATCAATTATACACTAGTCTACAAATTGAAAAATAATTTTCATAACAGAAACCACAATAATTGAATTTTATGCATTTGACGATGCTGAATCTGGAAATGAAGTCAGTTTTTCTCCATCACGTATCACTTTTTTGTTATACAACTTTGAGTAATTACTAGAAAAGTATAAAATTTGCAACGTGACTAAGTTTATCAGTATATGAAATTATACAAAATGTTAAATAAATTTGCAATACTCATAATTTATTTAGCTTATTATATGAAAAAATCTTGTACAATATAACTATAAGAGATACAATGTACCTACAATGTGTTATAACTGGAGTTGGAGAACACAAATTACTTTTTCCTTCTGTGTACGGTAAGGTCCTCTCTTTGGAGAAACCAACAGTAGTCACTCATCATTGATTCATCCCATCTACCTTGGTAACGCTGCTCAATTTGCAATATGTCCTGGTGGAAGCGTTCTCCCTGCTCGTCACTTACTGAACCCAAATTTGGTGGGGAAAAGTCCAGATGAGAATGCAAAAAAATGAATTTTTAATGACATCCGGCAGCCTAAATTTTTATAGTTCAACAAAAGATTTTGTACTAAAAGATCCCAATTGTGTGCTTTTTATTGCCAAAACCATGGACTAGATCCTTAAATGACTTCCATGCTGCTAGCTCTACATTATTCAACTTGCTGTCAAAATTTTCATTATTGAGTAATCTTCTAATCTGAGGTCCAACGAATATACCTTCTTTTAATTTGGCTTCACTTAACCTTGGAAACACTCGGCTTAAATATTTAAATCTCCTTGTTCTTTATTCAGTGCTTTCACAAAATTCTTCATCAACCCCAATTTGATATGTAAAGATGGCAAAATTACATGCTGAGGGTTGACTAATGGAACATACTTAATATTTTTTCCCCAGGAGTGAAGGTGTCTCTTTTGGGTCAATCTTTAACCACATAATATTCACTTGTTGCACGACTGTCCCACAAACATAAGAAGCAGCAGTATTTTGTAAAGCCACCTTGAAGGCCTAGAAGATCGATAACTTTGAGGTCGCCACAGATATGCCATAAATTAGCATCGTAATTCACTGCTTTTAAAATCAATGACATACTTTCATATGTCTCTTTCATTCCAACAGCATGCGCTATTGGTATGGAGGGATGCTTGTTTGCATTATGCAGTAGTACTGCCTTTAAGCTGGTTTTGGACGAGTCTATGAATAACCGCCAATCATCAGTTTTATAAGGAAGCGCAGACATCATACCTTGTATATTGCAGCAGGAACATTGCAGATCTGTCTTAGTGAAATATTGCATTAATTCTTTATTTCTGTTTCTGAAATATGAAACTTTGGTATCATTATGCAATAAATTCCACTCCTTTAAGCGTGAACCTAGAATTTCTGCTTGTTGTTTTGATAAATTCAAGTCGCGAACCAAATCGTTCAGTTCCACATGTGAAATGAGATGTTGTTCACTATTTGATTTTTCTGGTATGAAATCAACGTCTTTTGAAGCTTGTGCCACCGCAGTATTTTCAGAACAATCCTCTTCAGAATCAGAAATTTCCTGCCACGAAGCTGGGGCTGTAGGAATAGGTAAACCATCTCCATGAGCAACTGGTTTCATAGCCTATGGAACATTTGGGTACACAATATTACTTTTATATTTTGCAAAGAAACCACTGACACTTGTTAAACAGAAGTAGCAGTCGTCATAGTGATTTTTCGGTTCACGCCAAATCATAGGTATTGGTATTTTTCAATTAACGTCACACTGGAGCAACACAACGGGCTATTGGTGACGGTCCGGGATCAATCCCAAAGGGATAGATCCGAGGACAACACCACGTAATTTTGAACCACGGTCAGATGACGAGGCAACACCTGAGCTGGCACCCCACTCTCCAAACTTCCACACCACGCCAACGTGAGGACATTTGAGGCCACGACAGATTTAACGTGCACCAGCCCCCTTTGTACACGACGGTGTTTGGCTGGATTCGAACTCGCAACCCTTCGGTTGCAAGTCCGTTACTCTTCCAACAGGGCTACCGCGGCCCCCCAAATCATAGGTATAGCAAAAGGCAAATGCGTTTTTTTTCCCTTTTAACCACTGCGTGAGCTCCACATAACATCTAATACACGTCAGATGCGGCGCCCACAATTTATCCTGATTTCCGAGTGGACAACTGAAATAATGTATATAAGCAGTTTTCATCTATTTTGACTCATTATTTATTGGTTCCGAGTGGGTGACTCGTTGTTTTTAAGATAGCAGATCGTTTCTATTATGTGTGCCAAAAATGACATAATAGGGATCTTTAAAGTTATATAAATAAAAAAATGTGACGTGATAGAAAATTTTTGATTACATTTCCTGCTTCAGCATTAAAAATACTTTATAAAACACTCATTGACTTATCTGTTATGAAAATCGTGTAGACCAGTGTTATTAATACTAGGCTGGATAGATATTGCTCCCAGGCCAAAATCTTGATATATCAGCAATTTGGCTTCAGAAGGCAGCTATCCACCTCGCACCAACTGCTCCGCGTAACGGAGCACATCCTCGATGGCTTTGATGCAAAGCAAAGTACAGGAGCAGTCCTTCTAGACATAGCCAAGGCACAGGGTTTTGACAGGATTTAAGAATTCCGTTGGATAGTTGACAACATCATCTTGGTTAGTGACGGAATCAATCGATTTGTATGTCATCAATTCGCCAGCTATCTTATTTTGAATTTGAAAATTCATTTCGTTGACATCAACGTTTTTTGCAGCCAATATAACTCGTTCGCTCAACCAAACATGATTTTTGTAATTTTGAGCAATGTTGGGGAAAACCTTCTCGATGAGTTCGGTCTTTGATTCAGTAAAGTGACAAAAATTGGTAGGTAATGTAATGTATCCAAACGATGAGTCAACAGGTATTTTGCCATTACCAATATCGAGCAATTGTTTGGAAAAAACTTCTCCAGATTGGTCGTTCTGCAATTCGACTCTCATATTCATATTTAATTCGAGCGTTTTAACGTATTTCCATAAAATGGACGACTTTAAACATGCGTTAATTTCGTCGGCTGGCGTTGTTCGTGGTATTACTGGTAATGTTTGGCGAAAATCACCTGCCAATAAAATCATTGCACCACCAAACCGGTTTTGGTTCTTTCGTAAATCTTGCAACGTGCGGTCTAATGCTTCCAAAGATTTTTTGTGTGCCATCGTGCACTCATCCCAAACTATTAATCTGCTTTGCTGCAACACTTTGGCCAGCGCGGAATTTCTCGAAAGGTTGCAAGTTGGATTTATTTGCATGTTCAACGGCAACTTGAGTGCGGAATGAGCTGTTCGACCGCCTTCCAACGACGTAGCTGCAATACCTGACGAAGCAAGTGCAAGTGCGATACAATTTTGCGATCGAATCGTTGCCAAAATCAATGATATCAAAAACGTTTTCCCAGTTCCACCGGGAGCATCTAAGAAAAAAATCCGCCAGTTCCATCGTTTACTACTTTCATGAGCGTATCGTAGGCATATTTTTGTTGCTCATTTAAAAGGGGAACGTTTCTTAGAACGGTTTCTTTTAATGCCTCGGAATCATATTGGGTTTCGCGTCTCAACTCTTGATTAAATGCGTCGTGCATTGGGCGATTGGGCGTTGTCATTCCTAATTGTATTAATCCTTTGTTGGTAAGCATCAAGCACATGTATTCAATTAAAATTAATGCTTCATTGTGAATTTCTTCATTAATTTGCAAATTTGCATTCGATGTTCTAAGTCGCTTCTGATGTAATATATCTTCGGCCATGTGATCTTTATATTTGTTCCATAAATCAATCGGTGTTGATGGGAAGCATGTAGACAAAATTATGGAAAACAATGTTCGTATTTGTTTAGCATTTGACGAAATCACAGCATCTTCGAGAGTGTGGTCCCAATGAGTGTCATTCTCTAGCAATCCCAAACGTTGACAGGCTTCTCTGTATGTGCCGCACAATACACCATTAACAGTTCGCAGATGTTGGAATGATGTTGGGCCACGAACATTGACTAATAGTAAACGCAAATAAAAACACTCGTCTTGGCGGATGGACTGTGTAAAGACGTCCTAGTGCATCGGTGGAAAATACTTGTGGGTAACCTGGAACTGGCTGTCCTTGTTTCCGTCGTTGAAATTTCTTTGACGATTGATTCCAGGTATAATATCTTGGCATTTCGGAATAAAGCAGTGTTCTGGCAAAGTCATCATTCTGGCACATTTCAAAGAAGCTGGTCAATGTTGTCGATGGCGGCCTGTCAACTCGTTGTAATACGTTTTCCGTTGTAAAGTACACCCTTTGACCATTTTCCGGATGTACGGCCAAGTGAACAACAGTGGGGTGTATAGGAAATGAAAAAATACGCCACATCGCCTCGTTACTACTAACATAGCGGCCCATTTGAAAATGAGTGATCTCATCGTTTGAATTTTCGGCAGCAACTCCGAACACAGCCATGTCACTACCTTTGTTCACGTACTTGCAGATAATTTTATAGATTTTACGGAATGGCAAAATTCGACATTTATGTGTGCTTTAAATGTCTTGGAGAGTAACGGCGAAAACGGAACAACCCAACGATTATCAACTTCAATGTCCTGCTGATTCACTTTGACTATTGTTGACCTTCCATTGTCATCAGTGGATCGCCGGCGATAAAGTGGATAACCATCATTTCCACTAATAGTTTCTGCTACTAATTGTCTTGGAAAGCGTTTTGAGCATTTTCTGTCAACCATACACGGAGAAATGGGATTTAATATTCCACAGGGACCATGAATCATATTTTTTGTAACAACCTCATGTAGCAATGGATCTTCATCATTATCTGGAATTTCCGCAGATATCACATCATCGATTTCATTCGGTCTTATCCTCTCTACCAAATGAGGATGTGTGCATGTGGCAATCCGCGTTTCTGCCACTCGACTGAATGCATCCAACAGCGCGTCTCGCCGAACACGTGATGTTTAACAATGAAATCCATGAGTGATTTTAATTTTCTTTTTACACCCTTGCGGTAATGCCGTGGCGATCAATGGGTGATTGGCCAATAAATAATTCTTGTCGAATTTCTGTCCACTGTGAATTGCATGTGAACGTTATAAACAAATCTGGTGTGCCATAATGACGTACATACGACATAGCATCCTGAGCGTATTCATGCATATGTCGCGGACTTCCGACGTATGTTGCTGGGAGAATAGTTGTTCTGCCTACATTCTGTGCATTTCCGTCAGCATTGATGGCATCCCGAAGATGAATGTATTCCTCAGAACGGAGTTTTGCCTGGTTCAACCTGATAAATGTCAATCGCTCAGTTTCAACTTTCACGTACATATCCACAGCATATTGGTGAAAGAGACGCCGATATTTTAAGATGTGATTGTCCTCATTTTCCCAAACCATCAGTCTGTATGAATAATAATTCATTGAACTAACTTTTTTGTTAGTTTCGGAACCTATAAACAAATTTTTGTGTTATAATAACATAAATTAACGTTGTGATAAAGGTAGTAAACGTAGATTGTTTATTTACCTGTAACTGGATTTATCATCTTCATTGAAAAATGATACCCATCTTCACCTTGCCAAAATAAGATAGGATATTGTAACGCATCATATGATCGATGTGTTTCGGACACACGTTGCAGTTGATCGTTACGGCGGTGTAAAACATTATCTCGGTTTTCTAAATTTTCACCCACGACAATAGCGACTTCATCAATTATTGGCGCATTAAAATGTCTTGCGTGTTGTCCTGCAAGTGTCTTATCGGCTTTAATGACAATTTTGTGGTTATCAGATGGCATGCGGTCTAATTCGGTCGTGCATAATGCAACCAATTCGTTGTGTTGATGGAAAAACATTTGGAGTTGTTCCACAATTGGTCTTTTCACCGAATTGTTGTGTGCACAACGCTGATCGACTTGTCTTGCTGAATCGCCCATAAAATAAATTTGCAAAAATTTGTAGTCACTATCCGGCGTTGGCAATAAGGAACCTGTTAGATGATATATTTGACCCTGAATCTGCAAAGGCAAACAGATAATAAATAGATGTAATATAGGATATTGTATAGCGAATTGTTTGTACCACCATGTGGCTCTCAAAATACTTTGTCAGCACTGCCATTCCCCCATCAACTTTTTAAACACACTCACTTCTGGCTGCTTTTGGCAATTTACCGAGCTACAAACGTACTTTAAGCCATTTCAATTGAAAGCTGCCAACGTATTTTGCATCAGGCACGTGGTAGTAAAAGTTTATTGTTTTTCAATATACTTACCTTGAAAGTTGGCATAAAATTTTCTCGAATAACTTTTGTTGCGCCAAATGACGTCATTTGAAAGCAATTATTGTATTGCTGGATATCAGTCAAAAAATGTTTAGAATCTGGCCCATTTCCGGAAACCAATGAATGTAGTGGTTCTGGTGGCGGTACCAATGGCGTCAATTTGACTTGACCGCTCGCGCAACACAATCCAGGGGCTTCATTTTTAAACTTAAATGCCTTGCAATATTGACACACAACGTTCATTGGTCCGATAGCAACGATTTGCTGTGAACTGTAATCGATTTCCACGTTATAATGAAATGCAGCTCGATAGGGGTTAAACGCAACATTTCTATGTTGTTGATTTCGATTCCATCGATTCCGTTCAACTTCATTCCGCGTTGCTCGTCAGTTTGGCTTGCTCTTGTATATCTTTGACTTGTAGCATTGCGAGTTCTGCGACTTAAGTTTGTACGTCTAATTGCTGGCATTTTTAAAAACAAAAATTCAATTGAAAATAAAAAAAAATATATTCTATTGTATTCTTCTTTATAACCATGTATACCTTGTGTTAGTCTATCAAAACTTACCAAAACTCCATATTAAATTGAACTTTTAATATTACGCGTGATTGCTCTGAACTAACCGTGATGAACACACACTTCTCAAAAAACTCACTGTACAATTGAATCGACTGTGAAATGTGCACTAAGAAATGATAAATTAATTATTTTATCAATATAATTCCGACCGATGCATCTGTTTTAAACGATATTTGCAGCGCGCATTCTGTCAATCGCGCCAACTGTCAAACAACTGACAGTTATGTCAAACGCCATAAGGTTACATTAGAAAAGTTTATGTTGTCAAAAGCACTAAGAAGGTTACATTAGAAAAGTTTATATTGTCAAAAGCACTAAGAAGGTTACATTAGAAAAGTTAATATGGTCGTAAAGTTTTCTTAAATTTTCTAATGTTCCGCGCAACTTTCTTAATTTTTTCTTTCATAAGAACCTTCTCCAGATAATAACAAACACAACAAAAAAAAAAGAATTAGCGAAATTGGTCCAGCCGTTCACGCGTGATGCCGTGACCAAGGGAAATAGGGATTCATTTTTATATATATAGATATTCTCGCTTGTATTACTCGTTTCCGTGCATCCATATCATGATTTAATATTTATTTATTGAGCGTGAGCAATTTCTCGTGAAAGTATTTAAATATAACAAACCAATGCCGGAGAGAGGATAGAAAGTGATATATGTCGTCGCAAGTTTGCCTTTTACATAGTAGTATTACAAACAAGTTATTTTTATATCTGTTTGGAATGTTAGATCTGTGAGAAGCTTTCTATCTAAGCATTACAATATAAAGCCTTTCATTCCATCATCTTACATAGATGTTTGTTTCGTCCTTTTCAATGAGCACATACCCATGCACGGTAGTACCGAATATGAATATTAGCGGGATAAATATTGTAAAGACTTCAGACTAAGATAGATGGCGCTCTTGCGCATGCCCAGAAGGACTTTGAGAAAGGAAAGAGTTAAGAACGAGTGTGGCGAGAGACGTGTGGGTTGTGTTTTTTGGAGAGTGATCGAGACTGAGATGTTTCGTTTTTGATATTTACTACCTTTATTATTTTGTGTTGTGTGTCGTGCCTGTACTGTGTCCTGTGAGTTCATTAAAATGGTTTGAACCAAAAAAAGGAGTATTCCTTGTGATGGTAATTAAAATTTTGAGCAAGTCAGTACAGACGACGAAGAAATGGTGGCAGCCGTTTGGATACGATCCTGGTATTGCTGATATCTCCAGTGCAAATTATTGGGTGAGTACCAGATTTCATTAGCAACAGTGCCTTTTTAATTGTAATTTGTAAAGTTTTGCATGTTGAGTTTTGGTTCATTGAAGAATCGTTGTTTTGGTTTCATGCAGTTTTGGTTTTGTAAAAGGCAGTTGTAATATGCAAAAATGCTCTCTTATTTTAACTAGGCTGATATAGTTAAAATTTTGTTTGGTAAAAGGAGTGATAATTTCGAAAAGTGTTCTTATTTTAACTAGGCTGATATAGTTAAAACTTTGTTTGGTGAAAGGTAGTTGCAATTTTGCAAGTGTTCTTATTTTAACTAGGCTGATATAGTTAAAATTTTGTTTGGTAAAATTGAGTGGTAATTTTGAAAAAGTGTTCGTATTTTAACTAGGTTGATATAGTTAAAATTTTGTCTGATTTTGAAAGGCAAATTTATTCTGTTGATTTGCAAAACTATTCTTATTTTAGCTAGACTGATATAGTTAAAATTTTGTTTGATTGTAAAAAAAAAAAAAAATTTAGGACACTCATGTGGTATATAAAAAAGAATTTTCTGTTCTGAATGGTTAGAATTAGAACTATTCAAATGGTCAGTTTGAGTTTTGTTTTCTGAGAAAAGAGAATTATTTTAAAATTTTAAATTGAGATAGCCTAGTTTGTTTTGTGTTCTTTTGTATGATGCTATCTGATGACAATTGAAGTGTTGTTAAAATTTGATTTGATTCTGTTGTATGATTCAAAATAGAATTAAAAATTTGGTGTAGAAGTATATACACTGCTGGCCACCGTAAATGCAACACCCTGAAGGAAGCATGCAAATAATATGAAATTTACAACATGCATTAGCGGAGGTGAGATATGCAAATGATTAGAATTTCAGCGCAGACGCACATCACGCGCGCCTGTGGCGCCACTTCAAAGCGCTATTTAAGGCTTGGAGATTTCGACGATTTCAAGTACGGCAATTGTGTTTTTCTTGTGGTTTTTTCAAAACAACGATCAATTATGCCTCGTAGAAAACAGCGATCATCTTTTGATCAAGTATCCGAGTTCGACAGAGGAAGGATAGTGGCCAACCGAGATTGTTGATTATCTTTCAGGGAAATCGGTAGTCGTGTTGGACGAAACCAAACAACTGTAATGCGGATATGTGATCGTTGGATGCAGGAGGGTACGACGGACCGACGTGTTCGATCGCATCCACCTCAGTGCACCACTTCACGTGATGACAGGCATATTGTGCGTATGGCAGTGACGGATCGCTCAGCCACATCACGAACCATAGCACAGCACATTCAGTCAGTACCGCATCATCCAGTGTCTGCGCGTACCATTCGACGCCGTTTACAGCAGAGTGGTCTGTCCGCAAGACGTCCATTGCTTCGTCTACCCTTGACGCAGAACCACAGACGTTTCCGCCGCCAATGGTGCGATGAAAGAAGGATGTGGACGGCAGAATGGAATGAAATTGTCTTTACTGACGAGTCACTCTTCTGTCTGCAACACCACGATGGTCGGATTCGAGTCTGGAGACACCGTGGAGAGAGGATGCTGAACAGCTGCGTTATGCACCGCCACACTGGTCCTGCACCGGGTATTATGGTATGGGGCGGTATTGGATATCACTCTCGCACTCCTCTAGTACGCATTGCCGGTATTTTAAACAGCCAGCGCTACATCTCCGAGGTGTTGGAGCCAGTTGTCCTTCCTTACCTTCAGGGCTTGCCCACAGCCATATTTCAACAGGATAATGCGCGACCACACGTGGCACGCATTGTCCAAGGGTTCTTCGTCAATCGCCAGATTGAATTGCTTCCCTGGCCAGCTCGCTCTCCGGATCTTTCGCCGATAGAAAACATGTGGTCCATGGTTGCTCAACGATTGACCCAGAATACATCCCCAGCTGCCACACCAGATCAACTTTGGCAACGTGTGGAAGCTGCTTGGTCTGCTGTACCCCAAGAACACATCCAAAGTCTCTTTGAATCAATGCCGAGGCGTGTGGCAGCGGTGATCTCCAACAATGGCGGCTACTCTGGCTACTGATTTTGGCAGGAACCACACTTCACAGAAGTCTATAAATTTAATCATTTGATACTTGGTCGACATGTTATCTACAAAATAAATTTTGTTGTGATATCTCTTGTCTTTTTTGGTGTTGCAATTTGGGTGGCCAGCAGTGTAGTTTGAATTACAAGTATAATTCTTTTTGATGAGTGTTGTCAACAGCACCAAATGCCTAGAATTTTCAATATTTAGTGCGTCTTGGGTTATTTTGCTTTGGAAAATATTTTGTTATATTTCTGAATGAATCGGAAATTCATTTAAAAGAGTTTTGGAGTGTTTTGAAATTGTCATTTTCATTTGTTGCTCATTTAAATGACTAAGAAACCCCTTAGAATTGTTTATTTATTTTGCGGAATTTTGAATGTCTAACTTGTGTACTTAAGGAAATTTTTGTTAGTAATTTGAAATTGCTTTGTGTAACTAATTTGGCAAATGTGAGACCATTTTGTGTTCAGAAAAAGAACTCGAAAAAAAAAAAAATCTGAAAGTGTGGATTTGAATTATTCACTTCCTGTGTTTGTTGACGAAAAAAAAGAAAAGGAAAAGAATGATATTCTGTTTTATATTTTTGTGTGTGCATTTATGCTTCTGAGTGTGAATCAATTGTTCATAGAGAAAAGGGAATTCTTTTGAACTGAAAATACCTTTTCTTGATTAGACAGGAAAGTTGAGTTTATATTCTGAATTGTATTTTAATTGTAGTATTATTTTCAAAACAGCTGTTCTTTAGTTGAACTTTTCTTTAACTGTTTATTTTCTTCTCAATTTGAAAACATCTTTAAAAAAAAGATATTGTTTTAATGAATGAAAATTTTAATTTGTTTATGTGTTCGAAAATTATTTCTATTGATTTTTGGTTGTTCGGTAAGAAAGTTGTAAAACGTAGAATTAGCGAATTTAATTCTTTGATAAAGTCTTGTGAATTCTGTTGGAATTTAATACCTTAATAGAGGTTTTTGATAGTGTTTCCCCTGGCCCTTAATCATGGCATTTCTTGCAATTGGTAGAAAGCAGGACTTAATTGCTGTTGCGGAAGAAATTGGTGAGAAGGTACCAACTTCGTGCAAGGTTGCGGATATTAAACAAATAATTTTAAAAAGCCCAAATTTCGATCGGGAGGAGGTAACGATAATCATGGAACGAGTCATAAAAGATAGACTGGAAGAGGAAGAATTAGCTAGACAAGAAAAAATTCGTGAGGAAGAATTAGCTAGACAAGAAAAAATTCGTGAGGAAGAATTAGCTAGACAAGAAAAAATTCGTGAGGAAGAATTAGCTAGACAAGAAAAAATTCGTGAGGAAGAATTAGCTAGGCAAGAAGAAGAACGACAAGAGCGGGAAAGGGTCAGACAACATGAACTCGAAATTAAAAAACTAGAAATGGCTCAGAAGGAATTTCGCCGGTCTGAAGAGGAATCTGAAAATGGGGCGGATAGAAACAGAAAAATCCAACTTACCCAAATCACTCCCAAATTTGACGAAAAAGGGGATGAAATGGGATTGTATTTGATCAATTTCGAGAGGAAAGCAGAGATGGCTCGAGTGCCGAAGGAGGACTGGGTGGCTTATTTGCTGGCCGTTTTGCCAGCCGAGTTATCTAACATGCTTGCCCGAGAACCTCCTGAAGTGGCCAACAATTATGATGTTGTGAAAGATCTCATTCTGAAACGATACAAAATGAACGCTGAAAAATTGAAACAGTGTTTCTACAGACATCAGAAAACAGCAGAGAAAACATGGAGAAATTATGCTCATGAACTGTACAGCTACTTCACTGAATGGCTTGCTGAATTGGAAATTGAAACCTTTCAGCAACTAAAAGATTTAATCGTTGCCGAGCAATTGAAGTATCGTGTACCAGATCAAATCAAGGAGCATTTTCTTGACAAATGGATGAAGTTGAAGACACCTTTTGAATTGGCAGAAGTGATCGAGGAGTACGAAACCATCAGGCAGAGTTTCAGGAAGAAGGAATTTCCAAAGAAGTATGGCTATCAAGGTTCAAAGGGACATTTTAGTGGAAGTAGACCCAAAGTACCATTCAAGGATGACAAGAACAAACATCCGGTCAAAACCGAACCCACAAGCAACGAAAACCGTGAAAGAGAGTTTGAAAAGAGAAGACAGCTCCGATGCTATGAATGCGGTTCGTTATCACATCTGAGACCCCAATGCCCGAAGCTCAAGAGATCTGAAGTAGTAGCTGCCAATGAAGTCTTTGGAAGACACGTGCCTGAGTTGATGTCTCCTTATACTAGTGCTGGGACAGTAAATGGAGCCCAAATGTCTATCTTGAGAGATACTGGTGCCAGCATCGATCTTATTCCCAGAAAATTTATCAAACCACATATGTACACAGGTGAGCATGTGTGGCTCGCTTCTCCATTAGTAGACAGCCCGGTCTGCTTGCCCATTTCAGAAGTTGATTTGAACTGCGAATTGGGACATGTCCTTACGAAAGCTGCTGTAAGAGACAGTTTTCTGGATCAAGAGCATTACCTACTAAGTAACAAAACCGTTGCTCTGATCGAGAGTATGAAAAAAGATAAGGAGCTGGAGATCCAAGTTATTAATGCAGTTCAGACGAGAGCTCAGAAAAGTCTTTTGACAGCCGAAGTTGAAGAGTATCCAGTTGAGTCGAGTCCTGGAGAAGAGAATGACAGTACCGTGTTAACAGAGGAAGACGGAGAGGTATTGCCTATGGCGGAAGAAGCCTCACTTCCAGATCTGATTAAAGCCTCACGGAATGATTTTGTCGAAGAGCAGCGCAAGAGTAAAGAGTTGAAACCACTTTTCCTAGAAGCTGAGGAGTTAGCAAAGGAAACCAAGTATGCAATCGTTAATCAAATGCTGTTCTATCTGAAAAGTGACAAGGATGGTACGCAGAGAAAACTGCTGATTGTTCCAGAGAAGTTTCGGGACCAATTAAAGAAACTTTCTCATGAAGGAACAGCGGCTCACTTAGGAGTGACCAAGACTAAAGATGCTCTTTTTAAAACTTTTTTTTGGCCGAATTGTTACAAAGATGTTGAAGAATTTGTCAGATCTTGTGACCAATGTCAGCGAGTCGGGAAACCTCGGGATAAGAAGAAGGCACCCATGAAGATCGTTCCTGTCATCTCGGAGATCTTCACAAAGATTAATGTGGATGCTTGTGGTCCTTTACCTACTACACCATCTGGAAACCGGTATCTCATCACTGCAATTTGCATGTCTTCCAAATATCCCGATGCAGTTCCTGTCCCAAATCTTAGTTCTTCAACCGTGGTCGATAGTTTCCTGCAAATCTTTAGTCGGATGGGTTTCCCGAGGGAGCTGCAAAGCGATCAAGGAACGTCGTTTACAAGTGCACTCACAACGGAGTTCCTGGAGAAATTTGGAGTTAAAGTAGTGCGAAGTTCCGTACATCATCCCCAGAGCAATCCTGTGGAGAGACTACATAGAACTTTGAAGAGAATTCTTCGAGTCCTGTGTCTGGAGTCAGGACCTGATTGGGAGAAAATCTTGCCTCATGCCCTGTTTGCTCTACGAGTTGTTACTCATGACAGTACTGGATATACTCCAGCTGAGCTGGTTCATGGACAGAATTTGAGGACTCCCATGACTCTACTGTACGAGAACTTGACGGAAAGCGAGGAAGAGAAGACTAGCGTAGTATCATATGTCTTCAAGCTACTAAACCGCATGAAAAGGTGTCAAGAATTAGCCGTCCAAAACATGGAGAACGCCAAAGACAAACAAAAACTATGGTATGATCGCAAGGCTGTGAAGCGTAAATTTTGTGAAGGCGACCTTGTGCTGGTTGTCGCTACATCTAGGCCTAACAAAATGGCAGTTCATTGGATCGGCCCAGGGAAAGTCGTTAAACAGCTTTCCGAAACCAACTACATTGTGCAGTTTCCAGAAAAAGACAAATCCCATGTGTACCATGTGAACATGCTCAAGCCATATTTCCAGAGACCCGAAAATGTGAATTTAATCTGTCTAAAAGAGATTAGGAACTGTGACAACGAGGAGGACATTCCAAGTCTCGAGCAGAAGCCTGAAGTCTCGGAAATGACACAAATTTGGCAAGACATAGAACAAAATGGTCGCTTGTCAGAAGATCAGAAGGAGCAGCTGAGAGAGTTGCTATCAAAATACTCTAGCTCATTCTCAAACCAGCCGGGGTGTACTGATCTTACTGAACATGACATTGAGCTTGAATCTGAGAGGCCCATCTGTGCCAAACCTTACAAGATGTCTCCACGCCAAACAGAAATTTTGAAGATGGAAGTGGAGAAGATGCTGTCGCTCAAAGTCATTGAGCCAGGAGAATCTGATTTTACTTCTCCTCTTATTCTGGTAGAAGTACCAGGAAAGGATGCAAGACCGTGCATCGACTATCGAAGACTCAACAAGGTCACTAGAACCCAGTACTTTCCTCTGCCAAACATTGAGCAGCTTGTTGAAAAAGTGTCAGCTGCCAAGTATATCACCGTTCTAGATTTGACCCGAGGTTATTGGCAAATACCTCTGAGTAAACGAGCCCAAAGATATTCAGCTTTTGTAACCAGTTTTGGGACATTTCGACCGTTGAGATTGCCATTCGGTTTGAAAAATGCCCCTTATGACTTTAGTCGTTTGATGGCCGAACTGTTGAAAGACTGTGGAGAATTTGCATGCCCTTACTTGGATGATGTAGCCATCTATTCCCTAAGTTGGGAAGATCATTTACAACATTTGAAAACCGTCTTAGAAAAGATGAATGCAGCTCATCTGCACATCAAGCCTTCTAAGTGCCAGTTTGCTCGTGCGTACGTAAAGTATCTTGGGCACTTGGTTGGTCAGGGCCAGAGAACACCTGGAGAATTGAAGATCCAAACTGTAAAGGACTTTCCGACCCCTGCGACTAAGACGCAGATCCGATCTTTCTTAGGACTTGCGGGGTATTATCGAAAATACATTCCTGACTTTTCAGTCCTCTCAGCACCAATTACAGATCTGCTGAAAGGAAAAAATCGTCGTGCTGCTGTCATATGGACTGATGCTTGTCAAGAGGCGTTTGACAATTTAAAGAAACGGTTGTCGGAGAATCCGGTGTTGTACAGTCCAGATTTCTCGAGACAGTTTCTCGTCCAATGTGACGCGTCAAATCTTGGGATTGGCATCGTTTTGTCCCAAATTAATGACATTGGTGAGGAACATCCTGTCATGTACTTGAGTCGGAAGTTCTCAAATGCAGAACAAAAGTACAGTACCATCGAGAGAGAGTGCGCAGCTATCGTGTTCGCCATCCAAAAGCTGCGATGTTATTTGGATGGACACCAGAAGTTCATCATCCAGACGGACCATAATCCCCTTGTTTGGCTGGACAAAAATACGGGAACCAACCCTAGACTTTTACGTTGGGCTTTGATCCTGCAGCCATTCAATTACGAGGTTGTCCATAAGAGGAGGAAACAGCATCAAAATGCTGATTCATTAAGTCGCATCCCATAAACCTCATAAACTTTTATTTTATATTAGTAAGTTTATTGTTTATTTTGATATTTGTATTATGTGTGAAAATTTTAAATTTTTCTTATCATTAGTGTAAATTGTTTTCCTAAATTTTTAATAAGTATATAATTTTTTGTATAATATTTTTGAGTTCAAGGCACTGATTGCTATAATCTGGTACATGTGCAGTGTGTTTTGTGTACTTGAACTCTTGAACTTTTCCAATGACTGCACCTATCTGGAGACTTTTTCAGGCAGTGGAGTCATCAAAACTTTTCCCTCATTCTTCGAGAAAAGTTTCCTCCTTGTGGGGAGGAGTTTATAAGTCTGTAAAGACTTCAGACTAAGATAGATGGCGCTCTTGCGCATGCCCAGAAGGACTTTGAGAAAGGAAAGAGTTAAGAACGAGTGTGGCGAGAGACGTGTGGGTTGTGTTTTTTGGAGAGTGATCGAGACAGATGTTTCGTTTTTGATATTTACTACCTTTATTATTTTGTGTTGTGTGTCGTGCCTGTACTGTGTCCTGTGAGTTCATTAAAATGGTTTGAACCAAAAAAAGGAGTATTCCTTGTGATGGTAATTAAAATTTTGAGCAAGTCAGTACAATATTATAGAAATTCCCTATTATTCCATGTAATTTTGGAAGTAAATGCAGATATATTGAATTTTATGTTCATTGTACCTTTGACGATTGCAAAGGTACGCAAAGTTAAGCATGCTAAAAATACTTATTAGAAACTCTTTACGTCAATTTTTAATTAAAATTTTGTATAATTTATTTCATTGACAGGATATACTAAATGTACTTCTTCAAATTATTTTTCTGATATAAGAATCCATTTGTTTAATAAAAGTAAAAGTATTGGGAAGCAATCATTCGAAATATAAAATTGAAGGAAACAAAATCAAACTCATTTCTACAAAAAATAAATATACTTCAATGATTATTTCAAAACTGATTCTATTTTGCATAGTTTCAAAACAAATTATTAAGGACTTTCTAAGTTAATAAATATTGTTTTTAAATTTAAGAATTATATAATTAAGTTTTACAAGATTCAACTAGTCTATATGTTACCGTGAAAGACCGAAATTGGAGAATGTCGACTTTCACCGGTGAATGTCGACACATACCAAATACGTCGGTGAAAGATCGAATATTTCATTACATTCTTGTACATTTGGACCCTCACTGGTGTATGTCGACAATCACAGATATGCTCTGGTGGAGGTCGAAAAGAGAGGAGCCGAGGTTTTTTTCCGATACCCTAATTTAAACTGAATGGATACTGCAGTGAATCGTGACTTTTTCTTGAAAAGTTAAATGCATTAATTACGGGTAAACGAGAGGACAATTGTTTTTATTTTTCTCAAGAAAAGTACTCTAAAATACTTTCTGAAATGTTACGAACTTCACAAAAACAATTTCTTCCTGCTCAAATTGGTGATACTGTACGAAAGGCCCTGATGTCGACCGTGGTCGTACAGATAGCCGAAATGTGTTAGCGGTTGTTGTTGGAATAGAAGACTCCGACTTCTATAAACTGGCAAATAAAAATGGTACCCTCAAGCAGCTTTACACACGTAATCAGTTCGTAATTTGTAAAGAAAAGTTACTTTCCATAGATGAGATTTCTTTTCAAGAAATGCCGCTGAGAGAAGCAGCTGCAGCTAATTCGAGAAGCGGGGGGCAAGGCTATACACGCTGTCATTGCAAAAGGAAGTGTTCCACAAATAAATGCAGTTGTAAAAGCAAGAGACTCTTGTGCAATTCAAAGTGTCATAATAGTTTAAGTTGTTGCAATAAATAAGATTTGAATCACATAATTAAGTTTTTTATTACTATAATTTTCTTTTCTCATTTAGAATGTACTGTATAATTAAGTAAGTTTTTAATTTCTATTATTTTCTTTTCTCATTTAGAATGTACTGTTTGTTTTAAGTTCTTGGTCACTCCTCTCAAAAAGAGAGGCGAAAAAGTTACGTCACCCTTGTGACGTTTTATCGCGACTGAAATACGGAGAAGAAAATATAAATATCCGACATGTTCAACATTCACCATTAGTGCATGGTGAATGTCGACATTTGCCGGTGTAAGTCAGAAATAAGGGTATTTAGCAAATATTTCGGACATACACCAAGCGACTATGTGAATGTTGACATTCACAGGTGAAAGTCGACATTCACCAGATTTCGGTCTTTTACTGTAACATCTATCTATATATATAAAATAGGATGTGTGTGTGTATGTGTGTATATATGTATATTTTCTATACAAATCTACACCGTTTGACCAATCCACACCACATTTGGTACACTTATACTTTAGAACACTGCGGTCAGCATAGGCTAACTCTTAACCCCCGTTCTATTGGCCGTGGGGGGCTAAAATCTATTCGAAATCGCAATAGAAATACCAAAATACCAAAATAGATTGCTTTAGGCAGCGATGGTTGCTTTACCAGTGTTGATCGAAAAACAATTTTTTCCGAAACAAATTAAATTACAGTATTTATGTTTGAACTGACTTTTTAGTTCTTCCCATGATATAAATAAATTATAGATATTTTATTGATGAAGGGGAAAGAATATTTTAAAATATTTATGTTTGCAAGGAAATTCAAGGAAAGGTTTAGATTTGGCAAACAAGAATTAATGTTTTATTATTTTATAAATTTGATTTAGTTTGTCTGTTTGAGTTAACACAGCTAAATGTTGCAGTCATATTTGAGCATTACTAAATTTCATAAATCATTATCGTCTTTATCAATATTTTCAAATGTCTTTTTTCGAATTGCTCTATTTCCGAATACACTCAGGCAGTCGAAATTCGACACTGCGCATCATTCGTTTTTTAGAATTCTGCATTTTTTCGTCGGAATTTCGTTTCTGTTCGTATTTATGTCTTAATCTTTTACATATTGCAATATATCCAGAAATTAAATGGATATATTTGCGTCCGAAGTATATTGTAGAAGCTATGAAAAATTTAAAATGTATTTTCCGTACAACTTAAATAATTGCATTTTTCTGTGAAAGAAAAGTGATTATTCTAATTCACTTTTCAAGCAACATTTAACCATTTCAACACGAGCAACGCCGGGTAATTTAGCTAGTATAAAATAAAAATAGGATGTGTGTATATATGTATGTATTCCAGCACCCACTCAATTCTTACCTGGTCGTATTTAAAGGAAACTAACTTGGTAAGTCTTCCATTTATCATCTTTCAGTGAATCTGGCAGTTTTATTTCGCTGATTGTATAGGAGTTTCCTACTTTATTCGCGACAGTGATAGTGTACATTTTGGATTTATATTTCTTAACTGATGTAAGTACTACATAATTTTAAATTCGTTTTTTCGTTAATTTTAGCTTTTTATTGTATTCTATAATAGATTTCATTGCTCAGTGAGAGTGTGCCTTTTGCTTAATTTTTTAAAATAAGTTTAATGGGATCAGAATTAATGCTTTTTTTACACCAGAATAAAAGTTTATTTTTTAGTATGATTTAGAATTTTGTGTTTGAGTATTTTGATTAACAGCTTTTAAGTAAGGCATTAATACTTTTTGTTTGTGTTAAAAATTTCATATTCATAAACTGATGTTAATGAATGAATGAATTTTAATTTTGTTTTACCATTCAGTTTATATTAGCTTTTTATTTTTATTGTATTCTATAATAGATTTCATTGCTCAGTGAGAGTGTGCCTTTTGCTTATTTTATGAAATAGCTTTTTATTGTATTCTATAATAGATTTCATTGCTCAGTGAGAGTGTGCCTTTTGCTTATTTTATGAAATAGAATTTCTTTGTATTCTTTTATAGATTTCTTTGCTGTAGCAATGCCTCCAAGGAAGCGGAAGGCGATCGGCCCAAGTGCAGTCAACGGCTAAGATGATGAAAGATGAGTGTAGTCAAGAAACTTCCGAGGTGAGGAATAGAAGACTTGCGATTGCGAGAGAGCTACTACATCTAGAGCAACAGAGACGGCACAGCAGCGTGAGGCACGACTACAGGATAAGAGATAGAGCCAAACGATCACGGACTGCGCACCATTTTAGCTTAGCATTGGTAGAATTCCACTACGATTCACATAAAGACTACTCGCTGCACGCAAGTGTTACCATCGGGAAAATGGAAATGGTTTGTAGTTATTGTCAAGTCAAAAAGTTTAAATCAGAGTCCACTGGTATTTGCTGTAAAAATGGAAAAGTTAAACTCTGCCAACTGGAACCACCACCACAAGAACTTTTGACGTACACATCAGGAGATACGTCAGAGTCGAAGCATTTTCTTAGTAACATCATAAAATACAACTCATGTTTCCAAATAACATCATTTGGCGCCACATCAGTTGTTGGACAGCCCGGATTTCCGTCGACGTTCAAGGTACAAGGGCGGATTTACCATAGAGCGGGATCGTTGCTTCCGCTGCCTGATCAACCACCAAAATTTCTACAACTATATATTATTCAAAACGAACAAATGGAAACTTATCAGAGGTGCGCCTACATCTGGGGAACAAGACGTCAGATTGTGTTAAACTTACAGAGGATGTTTCATGAGCACAATATTCTTATTAAAACGTTTGAAACAGCATTGGAACGTATGCCAACAGATGAATTTAAAATAGTCATAAGAGCAGACCGAAGACCAGCAGGCGAACACGAGCAGCGCTTTAACTCTCCTCAAGCAGATGAAGTCGCGGTGGTTATATCAGGAGATGACTTTTATCAACGGGATATCGTTATTCAACGACGAGGTGAATCATTGCAGCGTATTTCGGAAACACATCGATCTTATGATGCTCTGCAGTACCCAGTGATATTCCCCCATGGTGAAGATGGATATCATTTCAATCTGAGGCAGATCAACCCAAGAACAGGTGAAACAACCAGCAAGAAAGTTTCAGCGATGGATTTCTATGCGTACAGATTAATGGTTCGAGATACTGAGCAGAACCGCGTATTCAACTGCAGGCAATTGTGTCATCAGTTCATCGTCGATATGTACGCAAAAGTCGAGAGTGAGCGTCTCCCTTACATTCGTCTAAATCAACGTAAACTGAAAGTTGATATATTCACCTGAGAGATGCTGTGTCAAATGACGGGAACGTTGAAAACCTCGGTGCCTTAGTCGTACTACCAGCTACATTTACAGGCAGTCCTAGACACATGCACGAATACACGCAAGATGCTATGACGTACGTGAGGACGTAAGGGAGACCAGACTTATTTATCATCACCTGCAATCCGACTTGGACGGGGATCAAGGAGGTTCTTACAAACGGTCAATTACCCAGTGAGCGCCACGACTTGATTGCGAGAGTATTTAAACAGAAGCAGTTGAAACTGCTTCTGTTTAAATACTCTTTTCGCATCATTCTGTTTAAATACACTTCGCGCATCTTTCGTTTTTTAGAATTCAGCATTTTTTCGTCGGAATTTCGTTTCTGTTTGTCTTTATATCTTAATCTTTTACATATTGCAATATATTCAGGAATTAAATGTATATATTTGCGTCCGAAGTATATTGTAGAAGCTATGAAAAAGTTAAAACGTATTTTCCGTACAACTTAAATGATTGCATTTTTCTAAGAAAATTTTTAAAGAAAAGTGCTTATTCTAATTCACCTTTCAAGCAACATTTAATCATTTCAACCCGATCAACGCCGGGTAATTCAGCTAGTATATATATAAAATACGATGTGTGTGTGTATGTATATATGTATATTTTCTATACAAATCTACACCGTTTGACCAATCCACAACAAATTTGGTACACTTATACTTTAGAACACTGCGGTCAGCATAGGCTAACTCTTAACCCCCGTTCTATTGGCCCTGGGGGGCTAAAAACTATTCGAAATAGCCATAGAAATAACATTGAGCATAGATTGATTGCTTTAGGCAGCGATGGTTGCTTTACCAGTGTTGTTCGAAAAACAATTTTTTCCGAAACCAATTAAATTACAATATTTATGTTTGAACTGACTTTTTAGTTCTTCCCATGATGTAAATAAATTATAGATATTTTATTGATGGAAAAAAGAATATTTTAAAATATTTATTTTTGCAAGGAAATTCAAGGTAAGGTTTTCAGGAGTTCAAGGATTATTTTCAAGGAAAGTTGGTGTATATTTCGACCAATTTTTCCTTAAATAATTTGTTGAATACGTAATGATTTGTAGAATTATGTTTCACAAGCTTTGTGACGAGCCACCAGATTATTTTATTTTCCAAGGAGTTTTTGTTGGTTTTGTTTTGGCATCAGTCGAAGATAACTGTTGTTCTAATAAAAAGGAAATTAAATCCTTACGAAAATTTTGTTCTCTTCGTGAATTATTTTCTCATGTCTGTTAATTTGGAAGGAAAATATGATGGAATTCTTACGAATCGCATTTTTAGTGGAATAGAGAAAATCGGGTAGATTTTCCTGTAGATTCCTGACAAGCTTTTTAGGTAAGGCGTGTAACTTATTTTAAAATGTCCGGAATAGATACATGTGAATCCTCCGTTGAAAGCAGTGATTTTCTTTCTGAAAATTTCTGTAAAATCGACCTTCTGCTTTTTGAAAAAATTTTATCTATTTACTTTAATTTGTCTACACCGATTACATTTATTTCTAACCCAAGCACCGTTATTCCGAAAAGCACAAACGAAAAACTCATTGATCATAAAAGCGTAATTTTTCTTCTCTGTATCTGGCAGCACCAGAATTAATGTTTACTTTTTTTATAAAACTTTGTAGAACTTTCTAGAAAGTTGGGGAAACGGAAACTTCCTTGGACTCATGGTGTAGAACATTCCAGCACCCACTCAATTCTTAGCTGGTCGTATTTAAAGGAAGCTAACTCGGAAAGTCTTCCAGTTATCAACTTTCAGTGAATCTGGCAGTTTTATTTCGCTCTTTTAGTTGATTGTATAAGTGTTTCCTACTTTATTCGCGACAGTGATTCACATTTTGGATTTATATTTCTAAACTGATGTAAGTACTACATAATTTTAAATTCGTTTTTTTGTTAATTTTAGCTTTTTATTGTATTCTATAATAGCTTTCATTGCTCAGTGAGAGTGTGCCTTTTGCTTATTTTATGAAATAGAATTTCTTTGTATTCGTTTACAGATTTCTTTGCTGTAGCAATGCCTCCAAGGAAGCGGAAGGCGATCGGCCAAGTGCAGTCAACGGCTAAGATGATGAAAGATGAGCGTAGTCAAGAAACTTCCGAGGAGAGGAATAGAAGACTTGCCATTGCGAGAGAGCTACAACATCTAGAGCAACAGAGACGGCACAGCAGCGTGAGGCCCGACTACAGGATATGAAAGAGAGCTACTACATCTAGAACTACAGAGACGGCACAGCAGCGTGAGTCCCGACTACAAGATAAGAGAGATAGAGCCAAACGATCACGGACTGCGCACCATTTTAGCTTAGCATTGGAAGAATTCCACTACGATTCACATAAAGACTACTCGCTGCATGCAAGTGTTACCATCGGGAAAATGGAAATGGTTTGTAGTTACTGTCAAGCCAAAAAGTTGAAATCAGAGTCTACTGGTATTTGCTGTAAAAATGGAAAAGTTAAACTCTGCCAACTGGAACCACCACCACAAGAACTTTTGACTTACACATCAGGAGATACGTCAGAGTCGAAGCATTTTCTTAGTAACATCAGAAAATACAACTCATGTTTCCAAATGACATCATTCGGCGCCACATCAGTTGTTGGACAGCCCGGATTTCCGTCGACATTCAAGGTGCAAGGGCAGATTTACCATAGAGCGGGATCGTTGCTTCCGCTGCCAGATCAACCACCAAAATTTCTACAACTATATTTTATTCAAAACGAACAAATGGAAACTTGTCAGAGGTGCGCCTACATCTGGGGAAGAAGACGTCAGATTGTGTTAAACTTACAGAGGATGTTTCATGAGCACAATATTCTTATTAAAACGTTTGAAACAGCATTGGAACGTATGCCAACAGATGAATTTAAAATAGTCATAAGAGCAGACCGAAGACCAGCAGGCGAACACGAGCAGCGCTTTAACTCTCCTCAAGCAGATGAAGTCGCGGTGGTTATATCAGGAGATGACTTTTATCAACGGGATATCGTTATTCAACGACGAGGTGAATCATTGCAGCGTATTTCGGAAACACATCGATCTTATGATGCTCTGCAGTACCCAGTGATATTCCCCCATGGTGAAGATGGATATCATTTCAATCTGAGGCAGATCAACCCAAGAACAGGTGAAACAACCAGCAAGAAAGTTTCAGCGATGGATTTCTATGCGTACAGATTAATGGTTCGAGATACTGAGCAGAACCGCGTATTCAACTGCAGGCAATTGTGTCATCAGTTCATCGTCGATATGTACGCAAAAGTCGAGAGTGAGCGTCTCCCTTACATTCGTCTAAATCAACGTAAACTGAAAGTTGATATATTCACCTGAGAGATGCTGTGTCAAATGACGGGAACGTTGAAAACCTCGGTGCCTTAGTCGTACTACCAGCTACATTTACAGGCAGTCCCAGACACATGCACGAATACACGCAAGATGCTATGACGTACGTGAGGACGTAAGGAAGACCACACTTATTTATCACCTTCACCTGCAATCCCACTTGGACCGGAGATCAAGGAGGTTCTTACCAATGGTCAATTACCCAGTGAGCGTCACGACTTGATTGCGAGAGTATTTAAACAGAAGCAGTTGAAACTGCACTTGGCGCATCTTTCGTTTTTTAGAATTCTGCATTTTTTCGTCGGAATTTCGTTTCTGTTTGTCTTTATGTCTTAATCTTTTACATATTGCAATATATTCAGGAATTAAATGTATGTATTTGCGTCCGAAGTATATTGTAGAAGCTATGAAAAAGTTAAAACGTATTTTTCGTACAACTTAAATGTTAGCATTTTTCTGTGAAAGAAAAGTGCTTATTCTAATTCAATTTTCAAGCAACATTTAACCATTTCAACCCGAGCAACGCCGGGTAATTCAGCTAGTCAGTTATAAAAGATTAACAAAAACATAATATAAACGAGCTAGTGCTTATAAGTATTGAATTTGAGAATTAAATTTTTTTTACAAACTTTGAATATTGAAATAAATATAGAAATTTTGATATTTAACAAAATTTTAAAGTAAATAAACTTAAATAATTTGAATATTGGAATGTATTAATTATTTGTTTTTAAATAACATGAATGAATAAATAGTAATCAAAGTATAGTAATTAGATTACTGATTTTAAACTTTTTTAAACTAGATTCTTGGGACAGTCTTGCCCACCGCCGATCTTTCTGCTCTCCAGCGTTTATTTACATTTTGCTATCCCTTTCAGAATTCCATTTCCATATTTACTATTTAATTGCCCGTTTGGCCTCTAAATAGCACCATAAATATTTCGTGAGCTCAGTACTTATATAAAACTTAATATTGCAAAAAAATGGGAAATACACTCATATTTGAAATTCTAAGTTGCAGTTGAAAAGGAACGTATACAGACAGGCAATTTGGTGCGATAAAATGTTTTCTCCGAAGTAGTTGGGGATTCATTGCTTCCTTTTCGAAGAAAAGCAGACAGAAAGGAAGATCGGTGACCAAGTACAAACACCAAGTACAAACATTTGGACAAGATTGTAGGTTGTAGATTGGCTCTACAACCTAATCCCTTAAAGCAGTTCTGAGTTTTCACATCAAATTTAATCCATAAATGTTGCTTTTTTACAAGGTAATCATTTCTGTCAAATATTGCCTTTTAGGTTAGTTAGATTGGGTTTTATGGTGCAAGGGCCATATTTTGACAAAACTGCTCCAGACACAAGACAGGCCACATCAAGTAATTAACATTCCCTTTGCAAGTTTTACTGACACAGAAAACAGAAATAGAACCAGGGGAAGTTACAGGGATCGAACCTGCGCCGTCAGCATTTCCCGAGTTGCTAGCGCAATGGGCAAACCCAATGACTTTAAGGATTTGTATCTACTAGTGGTCGCCCAGTGGTCGAAATTCGACCATAATTCATTTAATTTTTAAGTTTGAACGTTATAAGGTTCTTTTGTCAAGGAGTATACCTCTATATTCATTGCATATAATTTTTCTGAATTTTGTTCTATTACGTAAGCTGCGAGCATGTACTAATACGTCATAGGAAAAATTCGGTATAGCTTGATTAAGCCATATCTAAAAAACAATAACGCGTTGTTTGACATTTTCTTGGGTTTTTTTTATTGCTATACTGGCCACAGGTTTCGCCAAGACTACACAGTTAATTTGCCTATCTTTTTCAAATTATATAAAATTTAAATAAAAAATAAATCCAAAAAATGAAATAAGGAATACGTGCTTCGTATTTTTTATATATTTTTTATTGAAACAAAAAAACCGGTTGGTTAAAAAATAAATGTTGTCCATTGAAATTGAAATAGTTCGACAATGAATTTAATGATTCAAAACTTCTGTGTAGACGATGTTTTTTGTAAAAACTATTTCATCGTTTGCTAAATGCCCTTGACCGTTATATTCTGAAATATAAAATCTCAAACCATCGAATGATCGAACTCTACTTGCTGCGACGTACAATTGACCATGTGTAAAAACTGGCTGCCTCAATAAAATTCCAATTTTTTCGAATGTTTGTCCTTGAGACTTATTTATTGTTATCGCAAATGCAGGTATAATTAGAAATTGAGTTCTTTGAAAGTTAAATGGTAAAATAGTTCCGGAATATGTCAAATTTATGCGTGGAATCAAAATTCTCTTATTGCGTGCGGTTCCAGTTAAAACTTCGCAATCAATAGTATTACGATGCATAAATTTGATGCGCATTCTTGTTCCATTGACTAATGCTTCTTTTGTATTTAAGTTTCTGATCAGCAAAATCATGCAATTAACTTTCAATACTAACTTATGTGGTGGCAAATTATGCCAAATCTCATACTCCTCCGTGCGCGCAATGTGCTTAAAAAGGGGTACAAAGTTTTTCTTCACGTATTAATATATAGATTACAGTATATGAACGTAAACAATGAATGTTTTATTTTGTTTAATTTAATATATTTGTAACGCATATTATACATTAATTTTATCCTTTTGCACTCCTTCTCCATATGAACTTTAATTATGTCAAATCTCATACTCCTCCGTGCGCGCAATGTGCTTAAAAAGGGGGTACAAAGTTTTTTCTTCACGTATTAATATATAGATTAGCTTTCAGTATGGTGAGCTCTTTCTTTGGAAGATTCATTTGAAGTCATTAAATTTATTTATTAAAACGCACAATAAGATAAAGCTACCCTAATTAGTAGTTTATTATTATTCGTTAATCAATTATTACTCACAACATTAATAACTGAGTGCAATTAAGTATTAAACATATATAAAAACATTCATATTTAATATAATTTCAAACAACAGATAAAAATTAAGCTTACTAAAACAAATTTACCTTCTCGCGCAACTTTAATAGATGAACACGAACCAATTCTGATCAAGTATGTTGTTACGATTCCCTTCTATGTTCTAGAGAGGAGATAAATCCGTTAAAGTAACTTAACGCTATTTTGTAATTAGTATATCTGAATAGTTATCCTGAAAGAGATTGCACATAAGGTCCTATCAGATCTGACTTCTGAATTAAAAACAAATATTCTCAAGGACATTATCGTGAAAATTTCAGTGATTTCGATATTGACCATGATAGAACTGAATTTACGCTGCTCGCGCGCGTATTTTTACTGAAACGCGCTATTATCATAATGCTACTATATTAAGAACTAATAAAAGTATAGATTTATTGGGCATGGCAACCGTATTTGCTATCAAATAAATTCTTGTACTCATGGAATCATTTTTTTAGGATATATAATACATGACGCAAAGCATAAAGTAAAAACTATCAAATACAAAACTATTTGATAATTTTCTATTCTTGTCTAAATATAAACTATTTTTAAAATTGCCACTCATTAGTAAAACAAGTAGCCACTCATCAGCATTTAGTAAAAATTTACTATAATGCAACAATCGGGTTTTCAAGTATATCATGAACAGGATCAAAAGAGGAAAAAAATTCAATTTTTCCAAATTAGTGAAAAAATGTTTTTCCACAAGCAACTTTTTTGGAATAAATTATTTCTTAATTAAAATTATTTATAAATCAATACAAAATGACTTTCAATAACTCACGCTAAAATAATTCACATGACATAACACTAACTTCTGTGATAGAATGCCTTTTAAGGGCAAAACGTACAAATAATAATATTCAAATCTACTGAAATACACGGCCACCGCAGCCCAGTTGGAAGAGTAGCGGATTAGCAACCGGAGGGTTGCGAGTTCGAAGCTCGATCCAACAAAAATCCGTCCTGTTCGTGGGGACTGGTGCAATTAAATCTGCCGTAGGCTCAAATGTCTTCACGTTGGCGTGGGGGAGCCAACTCAGGTGTAGACCTCGTCTTCTGACCGTGGTTAAAAATTAACAAGTGTTGTCCTGGGATCTTTCCCATTGGGATTGATCCTGGGGTGTCACTAGTAGCCCGTTGTGTTACTCCCAGTGTGACGTAAATTCATCTACCTACTACAATATGAGAAATTAATAGCGATTATAAATAATGTTTTAATCCTTATCACGTGTGTGTATCGTTTTCAATACCCACCAAAACTTATTTCCAGATCAATCAGTATGCGAATTTGTATATTTTCAATGTGAAATTAAACGTATTTGTTTTTTTTAGATCGTGCATTTCATAGTTTTAATATTAACTATATTAATAAAAAAGTCTCTAGCTCATAATTTTTATATTTGTACCAAACTACACCATATACCGTTTTCGGTAATGTTTCGGCCTGAAAATTACTCAAAAACGTATTGCTTGAAAGAAAAGTGTTTCGTGATTTTGCCACAATATCCCCATTCTGAAAAAGTTCTTGAGCAATGTCAGCATTGGTTACAGAACTCCATCAGGCTGGTACCAATCGGAAATACGAAACATGATATCTCCAAACAAATTTAAATTACTAGGATATTTTGAATGTCCCCAAGTATGATGAACAGCAAGGAAAGCACATAACATATTGTTTTTGATTATGAAATGCATATAAAATAGAAAGATAATATGAGTTGCAATTTCTGACAACAAACATTCAACACCACAAAATTGAAAATCAATTGAGACAATAGACGTCAAAATCATCATTTTTCATCAAAAGAAAGAAATCAATTTAACATCAATAAAATGTAGTTCAAAATCAATACTTTTTTGGTTGATTGGTTTTGGGGTTTTATGGCGCAAGGGCAATATTTGGCCATGCTACGCCAGACACAAATACAATACCAAGTAATTGACACAAGATGTGCAATATCAAGTAATTGACACACACAGTGAAAGCTTTACTGATACAGAAATACACCCAGGGAGGAATGCACCTGGCAGGAATCGAACCTGCACCACCTATAACTCGAAGGTTGCTAGCGCAGTGGGCATACCCACTGATCCTCGACGGCCCCAATACTTTTTTGTAAAATATGAGAATATATTTTAAATAAATAACTGGTGAAACGCTACGAGTTTGCAAAATGCCTGTGAATTATTAAATACAACATAATCAAATTTATCAAAGATTATATAATTACATTGCAATAACACAATGCATATATATATATGTAAAATACATTTGAGATAATCTTGCAATAGAATGTAAAAATGCATAAAAATATGTGTAAACATGAATGTAAAGTAATATTAAAAAATATGGTGGAAAAAAGATTATAAATGTTTTAATTCAGCAAACTTTCTGGAAGCATTTACTTTTGATACAAATTCCTATTAACTTTAAAGGAAAGGGTATAGGTATGTAGGTAGGTATTTCAATTAACATTGCACTGGAGCAACACAACGGGCTATTACTAAAGGGAAGCAGGAACTAAACTACTAGAAATTTGATAAGATAATCAGAAAGCTAAACAAATAAAAAGAAAGATTATTCGGTAGTTACAAAATGTTAAAAGCCAAAATAAGAAGCATGGGTTCAAATGTCACTACAGCTTTGGTAACAATGTTTCAACATTTTCAGTATCGTGATAAAAATTCAAAAGATGAATCGATTAAAAAGCAGTTGTAAAAAAATCCTTATCTTGCTTCCAAAACCTCACAGGCAAGTAGGTAGGTAGTTTACTTAACGTCACACTGGAGCACACAACGGGCTATGGGTGACGGTCCGGGATGAATCCCAAAGGGAAAGATTCGAGGACAACACCACGTAATTTTGAACCACGGTCAGATAACGAGGCAACATCTGAGCTGGCACCCCACTCTCCACACCACGCCAACGTGAGGACATCTGAGGCCACGACAGATTTAACATGCACCAGCCCCTTTGTACAAGACGGTCTTTGGTTCGATTCGAACTCGCAACCCTCCGGTTGCTAATCCGTTAGTCTACCAACCGGGCCACCGCGGCCCCAAAACCTCATAGTAAAATATTTAACAAGCAACTACTGCGTGTGCATTTTATCACTCGAAATTTTAACTTTGATTGTAAAAGTTATTATTCGCTTCTTATATACTTTATGGGATATTTTTTACCGCAAACCTTTTGTAGGATCAGACCATGATGGTAGGTAGGTAGTTGAATTTACGTCACACTGGAGCACGGGTTATTGGCGACGGCGAGGTCCGGTATCAATCCCGAAAATCTCATGATGGAGTTTAGTTGAGTTTTACAGCAAATATATAAATCCATTTAAAATCGATAACATATTGTTGAAAATCAATGCTTTTTGTAATATATATATTTTATGAAATGTACAGAATGCCAGTAAATTATAAAGTGCGCTATAATCAAGTAATTAAAAAATATATGTAATAACATTGCAGAAGCATGATGCGTGTGAAATAAGTTTGCGAAAATCTTGCAATAGAATGCAAGCATGCATAAAAATACATTCGTAATATCGTAATAAAATGTAAATATGAATCTAAAATAATAATAAAGAAAGCACACTTAAAAAATTAAGATTGAACTACTCTGTAGTTCAGCAAACTTTCTGAGAGCATTTACTTTTGACATAAATCCCTATTGGCTTTTTGGGTAAAGCAGTACTGACCTGATTGTGTACATTCCTGATTGTAACAGCCTATTGCATGGACGTTAGCGGCAGAACAGAAAAATATGTGTGAAAGGGTAAGCAAAGTGCAGGTCCACCGCCCCCTAACGTTGAAAGTCTCACGGCTGAAATGATAGACACGTGTGATGCCACGAATGTAGGTAGGTAAACAAGACGTAGGTGAGTTATTTTTAAGCACTGCTTTTCATGGACGCTTTATTTGCTGATTTGACATTAATTTTCGTGCAGCTGTGAATGAATTCGTATAGAATTTTCAAATACCAGAAGAAAATTTACCTCTTTTGGCAAATTACTTATCATTCATACAAGCCCTACGAGTGGTTTCAACGAGATATCTCGTCCATCAAAATATGACCAATTTCGACAGTGGCGAGATATCTCGTCCATCAAAATCTCGCCAACTATACTAATGACGTGATACCTCTTCATAACAAAGTACCTTATTACTCCGAGAGGAACGAAGATCTAAGTAGGTAATTCTTCTTTGCCCAGAACTGGTGATAATTTCGAACGGGTTTCTCTATAAGAAACAGGCCAATACAGGGGAGTTTTCGATATGAGGATAAACCACCAGGAGGGTTAAATATTAACTCTGGAACGTCAATTTGATAACGGAGTGAGTTTGTCGGTCCTCCATTGTTGTGGTACGAGGTAGTTTGATTGCATAGGAATACGTGCAGCAGATCCCACGTCCAGCAGATACACAACAGCAGATCCACAACTGTTGGTTTGTCTTTCGTATAACGTGTTCTAGAGGCTTTATCGGCACGATAACGCCCAGCCACATACGACTGGTCTCTCCCAAACCCGGCCTCCATATTGAAATGAAGGTCTTGAAATTCTTCCTTGGCCAGCGTGATATCCCGATCTGTCACCCGTTGAGAATGTCTGGAATATACTAAGCCGTCAATTGTACCGACCCCGGAATATATGGTGCAGGAGCTGCAGAATGCTTGTCATAATTTGCCACAGGATAGCATAAGGACTCCATGCCACGCTGAATATCGGCATGTATCGTCTCTTGAGTGGGCCTTACAGCTTCCTAATTTATGATGCAGTTACTAATTTCTGTGTAATTCAACAATAGTGAAGAATCCTCTAGATTTGATATTGAAGAAATAAAGAAATGTTCGCACAATATCAAATCTAGAAAATTCTTCACTATTGTAGAATTACACAGAAATTAGTAACTGCATCATAAATTAGGAAGATGTAGAGTCCTCTCTACCTGCGATACATGTCGATATACAGCGCGGCACGGAATCCTTATACTAAGCCGTCAACTGTACCACCCCCGGAATATAAGGAAGATAAACTGCAGAACGCTTGGTACAATTTGCCTCAGGATAGCATAAGGACTTCATACCACGCTATACATATATGTCGACATGTATCGCCGCTAGAAGCTTACTAATTTATGATGTAATTACTAATTTCTATATAATTCTACAATAGCAAAGAATCCTCTAGATTTGATATTGTGTGAACATTTCTCTTTATTTCTCCACGTACACATAAAAAATTTAAAAAAAAAAACATGCCAAGTTTCATTCAGATCGAACACTGGCTCTCTCTCTCTCTCTTCGGGGTGTTTCGATTTTGTTTTGGCACAGAATGTATTTAAATGAATATTCTCAAGGACATTCGTAAAAGCCTCTCAAGGATATTCATTGAATCGTGATTATTTCAATGATTTTTCCATTCGTCAATGGAGGTCATTGACTTTAAACACAGTGTTTATTACTAAACTAGCTATTCATATAACGCTATGCATGCCCACAACTAATCAAATTATACAGATTTTGCATTAAACAAGGTAACAGATTTGCTTGGAAATCAATTCTTGCGCTTGGCCTATCCTTGTTGAAGTTATCTTAAGACTTAATGCAAAATATAATGTAAAAACTATCAACGTGTAATTTATACATGCAAAAAAATTATTTAACAATAAAATCATTTATTAATTATAACAATTAATAATTTTCATGTAAATCAATATAAAATGGTTTTAAATAACTCAGGATTGAATAATTCTCGTGTATTAACACTTCTGTGTGTGAATAGTGCTTATAGGGTAAAGAGCACAAATAATCTATACATATAAAGCAGAGTTGGCGTCTACCTATCTCTATGTTCTCTATACAAATCTACACCGGTTGACCAATCCACACCAAATTTGGTACACATACATTGGAACCCTGCGAGTAACGCAAGCTACATATTAACCTCCGTTCTCTCTAACCTAGGTGTGCAGAGGGGTTAATCAATACGAAATTGCCATAAGAAAAACATTGAGCAAAAACGATTGCGGTAAGCAACTGTTTGTTTCCATTTGATTCCAGTTTGCTCAGTTGTTTAATTTTTTCCGAAACTTATACTTAAACAATTTAAAATTCTAATTATGTTTGAACTGATTTTTAATTTATTTCCACGATATAAATAATTCAGGGATATTTGAATGATGAAAATGTATATTTAAAATACTTAATTTTACACAACTTGCAATTTTATAATGGAACACGAAAAGCCAAACAAAAAAACTCATTGATAATAAAAGCATAATTTTGCAATTCGGTATCTGGCAACGCCAGAATTAATGTTTTATTTTATAAATTAGATTTAGAATTCCGTGTTTGTGTATTTGAGTTAATACAGAAATGTTGCGGTCATATTTGAGCATTTCTAATTTCGTTTCTGTTTGTATTTATGTTTTCCATTACTTTTCATATTACAGATATATTATTTAGGAGTTAAATTGTAATGAATTATTTTTATTTTCTGTCAAATATAGCCCTAGGCATGGGTAATTTCTTGGTTGTATATGTCGACGAACTTTCCTTAAGTCTTTGGTTAAATGCGTTATAATTTGTAAAATTCTGTTTCATAAAAATAAATGGAAACCTTTTTAAGTAAGGTGTTATTTCTTCTTATTTTAAAATGATTAGTAAAGTTATTCTAAAATACGATATGTTACGTTAAATCAAAACGGGTAGCCATACGTTGTAGTTCAAAGATATTTCTAAATTTTGACATATTTTAATTACAAGATGATTAAAATCAATTTAATTTACATTTGTTTTTCATGTTTCATAGGTATTATTGAAAGCTGTATTCCATAGTCAAGTAACTAAATCTATCATTTTAAATAGGTACGTGGTTTCCATATAGAAACCGAGTCTCTCAATTGAAAAAGTACCTTAAGGATTCGATTTAAAACTAAATTTTTCTGTTGGAGGAAAGCGAATTTTAAATAAGACTTTGCTGGTCTTGGAATAATATCATAGTAAGGAAGTATGTAAACTAGGACTGTTGAAAAATATAATTTTTTTGTCTTAAGTGGCAGAAAGTCGAGGTTGCTTGAAGTTGAAATTCTTCGTATACAACTTAGGTATCTGTGAAACATTCATTGAAAGTAGTGATTTTGTAAAAAGTGTAATCGATTGAGTTTGTTTTGTCTACACTGATGACATTTGTTTTAAACAAGCTCCGTTATTCCATGTGCGGCTGAATAGAATTTTCAAGCAAAAAATGTATGCTTCAAAATAAATTAACCACGAATGCCGTAACAGTTGCCATCCTTTCACAATGATAATGTAATTCGAAAGCATCGAATCCATGGTGCAAGGGTACCACAAAAAATAAATGTTAATTAGAAAACTGAGGGCAAGACTATATGCTAAAAGTTCCTCATTTTTATTAAAAATTAACTTTATTGACATTCGTAATCACTCCAAAACTCAAAATCGATTTGTGAAGTCATCTCAGAAAAAGCTTTTGTAGTTTGTCTTACAGCAAGAGTGTGATGAATATGAAATGAATATATTATGTATACATATTTACGTCCGAAGTAAATTGTAGAAGCTATGGGAAAGTTAAAACGATGTTAAAAAATATTTTCTGTACACTTAAATGATGCTTGCATTTTTCTATGAAATAGAATCATTTAGCCAATTCATCCCGAGCATCGCCGGGGAATTCTGCTAGTAATATACAAATCTTACATTTTCTAAAATTGGTTTAAAACTTATCTATTTTTCTTATAAAATTTATTATAGAACTGCTATCAAATGTTGAGTCACTTCAAAGAAGTAATATCAGAATTTATACTCAAGAAGTTATCATATGGGATGTGAATTAACTACTTGGGAATTAACCGTTATAATTTTGTTTCTACGTAAGAGTAGCTTTTTTGTTGGATATAGCTGTGTTGTGTACTCATAATAAAGCATATTTCCATTCATTTTATAGCCTCCTCAATTCACATGGTGGAAGAGGAAAATTTGAAACTGGTTGGTACGTCACAAGAAACAGTTTGATCGACAAAAACATTCTACTGACACTAAAACGACATTGCTTCAAAAGGGCAAGGTGATGCGTATACGAAGAAATAATAAATAATTTTCATGTAAATCAATGTAAAATGGTTTTCAATAACTCAGGATAGAATAATTCACATAATGCAACACTAACTTCCGTAATAGAGTGCTATAGGGTAAAAAAGCATAAATAATAATATACAAATCTTACAATTTGCTAAGATTAGTTTATTCTGGACTGAACTATCAAGTTTCTCTACCTGAATTATATGATTTTGCAACTCCAACGAACGGGACCAAATGGAGACTATTTTATTTCCAGATAAAACAAACTTTCCAAGGATGAACAAGGTAATCCTTTAATTTATATTATGGGTGATAAGGCTGGGATAAATAATCCAGTCCTTTGACTTAATGGGGTACTTAAAGTTTGTCTGTAATACTGTTTTACTACGTTCTGATGATGACTGTCGTTAAAAAGAACACAATATTTAAGAGCTTAATTTAACAAATGTGCGCAAGAAGGTGAATCAGTTGACTTTATTACTGTACTTGCTCATCACTGACTACGAAAGGCATTTCTGTCAAGATAAATATAAGTGATAAATATATAGGACAGTAATATTTCTGGGGCGATACGTCTTGCACGTATTCTGAAAGTGACGTCAGTTGGCTTGTTCTTCGAATACGATTTCAGCACCTCGTCAATAAAATTTCAAGAATAAATTCCGAATTTATGTGAAAGTTGATTCGTCAACACCAATTAAATTAAACATCAAACGTTGCTAAAATGGCGATAAGTTTCATCTTAAGGTAACTTCGATATGTATCATGCGAGTATCTTTGGACAGAAGTAAAATCTTCGCAGACCGTCTGGTTTGTTTGTTTACATTATGGGTGAAATCCTACTTTTATGATATTCCTGTATTATCCCTGAAAGTCCTCATAAAACCTTAAAAGATTAACTAATTTGCGGTCGCATAGTCGTCGGAGTAATGAATTAAGGGCTCTATGAAACACCGTAGCTCGATCGACATTGTAAAAAAAGAAGATTATGCTCGAGCTTGTCTATCAATAGGAAACGAAACCACAATTGTTTTCCTCTAAAGTATAAGTGTCATCACTTATTCTTTAGAGAAGAGCAATTTTGGTTTCGATTGAACGATTTTGTGTGGAATTCGGTTCAAGAGGAAGCATTCCAGAAGATGATTAATATTCTACTCTGAAGCCTAGTTTTAAAGATTTTTAATCAGGTTTCTGCAGTAGCTGCTGATCCATGATCTTATGAACTCGGAGCAACTTCAGGCAAAATCCAGAAAATGGAGAAATAACTGATATTGCTTAACCCTCCAAGTGGTTTCGACGAGATATCTCTTCCATCAAGATCTGACTAACTTTGCTAATAACGAGATATCTCGCCATCAAGATACTGCCGAGGTTTTGTTGAAGACGAGATCTAAGATCTGGTCAGTTTTGCTAATGACGAGATACCTCGTGAAGACAACCACCAGGGGGTTAAACATCCGGAACCACGTCGATGACATACCAAAGGTATGTTCAGATAGAGAAAGCATTAGTATAGGCTTGTTAGAAATTCCAAGACTACATAATAGGTACGTCATTTCCATTTAAAAAATTACCATAAACCTCTTATTCCTATTTTACCAAACTAACGTTTGATCGATTTTTCTCCATGGTTGCGAAGACTAAAACTAAATTCCTTCAAACATTTTCAGACCTCAGGGAAAGATCTTTCAGCTGCGACGCTTTCTTAAAATCCTTAAGCACAGTACAGAAGACTTCTCGCTGAAGAAATTGGATCTAGGTACACATTAACATCAGTAGTTTTCCTTCCTCACCTCAAAGGCCGAAAGCAATACAAGTCGGATAAAGGAAAGATAATTTTCGCCGAAAATTAACTGAAGTTGTCGGAAGTGGTTGGCGAACTAAGAATTAGATCCAAAATGCCTCCCTTTTCTGGCAAATCCGATATGAAACCAGTGTACATGATGGATTGATTACACAAGCGAGGTTGCAGAATAATCATACCGAAGATCAGAGAAAAATTTTATTTAAGAGGTGCAGGGGGGGGGGGGAGGTCATCGAGGGAAAACCAAGTGTCGAGCTCGAATCAGTCCGTTTATTGGCGAGGCCACGGTAGCCCAATTGGAAGAGTAGCGGATTAGCAATCGGAGAGTTGCGAGTTCGAAACTCGATCCAGAAAAAGACCGTCGTGTACAAGGGGGCTGGTGTACGTTAAATCTGACATGGCTTCAAATGCCTTCATGTTGGAGAGTGGAGTGCCAACTTAGGTGTTGACCTCGTCATCTGACCGCGATTCAAAACTACCAGGTGTCCTCGCGATTGATCCTGGACCGTTGCCAATAGCCCGTTGTGTTGCTTTAGTCTGACGTTAATTCAACTACCAAACAAATGACTTTCTATTGGCAAGGAATCAGTAAGCAGATTGAAGATCAAGTGAGAAATTGCAACACCTCTTAGAAAGAGCTCGTAATTAACATCAGCTATTGATTCCTTCACCCAACTCTTCAATTGGGGGCGCAACTCCTCCGCACCAGTCCGGTTAGGACTATCGCAAGTTTAGGACTGTGAATTACACATGTCCGAGAGGTGTCCCCAAAAATTGGCATTAGTCCGGTGTGCGAAAGACGAAATCGCCGCCGACATGTACATACGGCAATGCTTATGGCGACCCATGCGAAGGGAGGTCTTTGCAAATATGCTTCCTAACTTCATCTATCCGTGGTGGCAAATATGCCGGCTGTAGTTGTAATATCAAGTAATATGAGATATCTGGTTAGTCATACCATAGAATGAATCAGGCAAAAGTAACCAATCTCCTGGCATTGCCTTGGCTGGAAGAATTTTTAATAAACCGACCTGGCATTTGCATTACGTGGAAAGGAAAACCAGCCAAACCTTCCATGGTCGGGTGAGCTTTTAGGGGCTCAGGTGCAACGCAACACCTAACGCGCTTTCCGAAGTTTGGAAGATTACTCAGATACTCCTCCAAACGTGGGCCTCAAAAGAGGACTTTATGCTTACTCCTAGCAGAGAGATACTGAGTACACAGCCGGGCAGCCCCTACGACACGAAGGGATATTGCGGAACTGCTTCTAAGGAGGGCCATCACGACCCCGCCTGCCCAAAAAGCAGGGCACGTCACTTTTTCCTCCATGTCCCAGTACGATCCGCTAGTTTCTGCCCGTGTACTTTACTTGCCAAACGTGCCCCAGCGTTCACCCATCCCTGGAAGACCGTGGGAAAAGTTGGACTAGACGTTGAAAAAGGGTCGTGGTATATTTTGATCACTATTTCTCACGCTATCCAGAAATTGCTCAGTTGGCACGTCTGCAGTAACAGAACTCTTTCATTGCACGTCTATTTTTGAAAGACGGAATTGCAGATGTTCTGCGGTCAGATAACGGTCCACAATTTGATGCTTTAAAGTTAACTAAGTTAATTCTTTTCGAGAAAATATGGATTTCTCCATGTAACTTCGAGTCATTTTCCGGAGCAATGGTTTTGTTGAATCCGCTGTGGAATAGTGAAACTTCGATTCAAGAAATCTACCGATCCATGTATGGCTCCTACAATTTGCGCGCGATTATATAGAGAACTGAAAATTATAAAAAATTTATCATTGAGTTCGGCCACGAATTTATTAGCAAATCAATTGTACTCGGCTAGTCATTTTTGAAAAAACGAATGATTTAATGCTGAGCTTCAAAGAATTTTCCTTATGTCAAAACATTTGATTTTTGCAGTTCCTGTCTTAACAATCATGCTCCTACGGGGATTTGAATCCAGAAATTGTTGACCACCACAACACAAACCATTCGGCTTCAAGGCAACATAGAGAACTACACATTGCAGTTTATCATTGAATAAAGAAAAATTGAATTACTACAGCTCGAGATAAAAAACTACGTCTTTTATTTCCGGTGATTCAGTGGCTTCTGAACTTACATAAAAAAGGGAAAGAAAAAACAAAATATATTTTTACATCAATCTAACTGATATCGCCACCTATTGGAAGAATTATGAAATATCATTATTCTACACTCCCCACCGAACTCTGCTTACAGAGTTCAATTACTAGCACATTCAAACACTTAATAATACACTACAAAGACATAAATCAAAACACTTCAGACAAAATTTCTTAAACTAAAATTATTTAGAAAAATAGAGTTAACACTAATGTTTTTTACTTAATGAATAAACAAAAAATGTCCTAAATTTAGTTCAGTTTATGATTTGTGAGTGAGTATATATAGACACAGAGTTATTGATAGTCCTAGGTGATTTCCAAGGGATATAATAATTGCACTGGTCGTTTGTACGACCCTTTAGGGGTTCGTACGAGGCAAGACCTTACTAGTCCATCTCTACCTTTGAATGTCTCTTCGATCACTCCAAGGTCCCAAAGAAATTTGGATTTAGATTGTCCTTCCAAGAGCACAACGTCCTTCACCTTGAGTTCAGCCTTTGGAACGGGAGTCGTTAAATTGTGCGCAGTTTTCAAGTTCAGAAGATAGTTATCTTTCCATTTCTTCCAAATTCTGTTCAATAACACAATTTGGTACTTCTTTCTCCTTGCCAGACTCTCTTTAGACGACACGTTGTTTATTAGTTCTACGAAGTGCGCTGGATACCCAAGGCTGTTTCTGTCTGGATACAGAAAATGAGCTGGTGATAGGGCTTCAGGTTCTCCAGCTTCGCTGTACACGCAACTCAGAGGACGATGATTCACTACAATTTCGACTTCTGAAAGGACTGTGGTCATCTCTTCAAAATTAAGCAGCGCTCTCCCAAGTATTTTCTTAAGAGGATCTTTAATAGTCTTCATTAGGCGTTCATAAAACCCTTCCCACCATGGCGAGAGTTCCACGATGAATTTCCAAGTTATTCCTTCTGAAGAGACGAAATTTTGTATTGTAGAACCCCTGATTATCTTGTTAAAGGAGGATAACTCTTTTTTGGCACTCTTGAAGGACTTGGCGTTATCCGAATAAATGATTCTACAGTTTCCTCTGCGGGCAAGAAATCGACGAAATGCTAAGAGAAACTTTTCTGTTGACATGCTGGACACGAGCTCCAAGTGTACTCCCCTAGTTACTGCACAAGTGAAAAGGCTTATGTAAGCTTTCTGTTTCTCTTCTCCTTCTCTGACGAAGACTGGTCCTGTGAAATTCACTCCTACGACGCTAAAGGGTGGCGTCATGGCCTGTCTGTCTCTTGGGATGGATGCAGTCAACTGTATTGTTGGTTTTACAGCTGATCTTCGGCAGATGAGGCAACGATGAATGACTTGTTTAATGCGCTGCCTCCCCTTAGGAATCCAAAACTTTCTTCTTACTTTGGTTAGAGTGCAGTCTACGCCAGAGTGAAAGGCTCGTTCATGTTCTCTGGAATTATGAGACTCGTCAAAGTTGCTGTGTTCACGAAAAATAATTAATTTAATTTCTAATTTAAAAAAAACCTCAAAAATATCAATAGAAATGTGCCAATTACTTTTAAAGATAGAAATCGCAATTTCGGAAACCCAACTGCAAGTACGGAAGTTAAAGATGCACTAATATATTCCGTTGCGACCCGGTTAAGCGGTAACCAATTACAATCATTCTTAAAAGCTTAGACATCAACTAACACAAAAAGAATTCAAATTTTAAAACGGTAACCAATCATAGAACGTACATCGATATTTTGTTAAAAAAATGCGTTAGCTAAAAAAAGAAGCGCTCTTTCCTTCCGAAAAACCAACCTTTTCCATAGGGTTGCCATAAATTTGGAGCAAAACTACAAGGTTACCATACTTGGCGATAAATCGCCACGGTCTCGGATTCGACATCTCACCCTTTATTTTTTTTACTTATTATTGCTTATTTGTGCATTCCTCATTTATTATTGCCCTATACAAAAGGTTGTTCGCCTAGGAAAGTCCGCGTTTTTTTTAAGAGAAACATCCTTGCTTTGGACGCCATCTTGATTTGGCGACAAACATGTCTCGGATTCTACATCTTTACCGCCGAACTTATAGTTTCAGTTACCAAACACTGAACTATCTTTTCCCAACTTTGTTTTTTATTTTGCAGCTCAACCGGATACGCCCTTTGCTTTGCAGTTTTGGCGCCAGATGAAAAAACTGAAAGATTTTCATGTTTAATTGGTTTTAAATGCAAATTTCTTGCTAAGGATTCACTGATAAAGGTTCGGTGCGACCCTTGATCGAGAAGAATGCACATTTAGTTTCTCTTTCTGATTTTGCGATTGCTGTGCATGTTTGTAAAATGACCCTTCTCGACCCGACGATGTTGTTGTGACACTGGGAAACCGAGCTGAACGATTGAGTTTTGCATTGATTTTGTTTTGATACATTGTTACAAATTGACTCGTGGTGTGACCTAGACCCACATTTACATTAGTTTTGTTTCTGCAGAAACGCCAAACATTATTTTTATTGAAACGTTTTAGACATCTAAATTCTTTTTTTAACTTTGCTAATTTTTCATCTAGCGTAACATCACATTTATATTTATCATGTGACTTATTACAAAACAAGCAATTAGGAACAACCGTATTAAATGCAGCAGCTGATGACTGAAAGTTGGACTTACGATTGACTGTGTGTGGGTTGTGTTGATCAAACCTGCCTCTCCCCCTTGGATAATTAGTGCTTTGACCAGTCAGCGTGATCGCTGATTCTCGGCATTCCACTTTATTTCGTATATACTCAACAAGCTCATTGATGTTAAACTCGTCCCTAGGACTTCTTTTACGATTGTACTCTAAGCTCATTTCATCTGTCATTTTCTCTAAAATAATGGGACACAATAAACTACCATAAGACCCCGCTGTAACATTTAAAGAGCTTAAACTGCGAATATGTATTTCACACGTGTCATAAAACTTACGTAAACTTTTAACATCACGGGCATCTTTAATACTTTGCATGTCAAGTAACTTTTTCATATGAGCACTAATTATCAAGTGTGTACGACCCAAGCTATCCTTCAGTAATTTCAGGGCCGAGTCGTAGTTCTCAGCTGTCAAAGCAAAACCGGAAACGGCAATCAAAGCCGACCCACCTAAGTAACTTTTTAGATACGTAAATTTCTCGATTTTACTTAAAAAATCATTACTATGAATTGCATTATCATACTGGTTGTAGAAATCAAGCCAAATAATGGCATCGCCATAAAATTTAGAAATTACTAATGTTGGTAATTTAAATAATTGCTGCTGATTTTTAATACTGATATCATTATTGCCAATCAAATCATTAGAGTATACATTAGGATTTATAGGTTGATTCTGTGAACCATGCCCTACATTGACATTTTCTGGCCTCGTTTCCGTAACGGGAGCGGAACCCTGCTTTGAATTTCTATCAGCGACCATATTTCTAACATATCTCTCTATTTTACCACGAAACGTAACTATTTTTTCAAAATAATCTTCGCTGGCCAAAGCGTCATTTTCAACTTCTTCTAAGTCTAAAAGACCAAAAATCTGGTCGTCAATTTCTTTCAATGAATTATTTTTTTCTTTTAACTGATCAGAATAGCTCAATAAATCCTCACATTGGTTCTCTAATGTGTACTGATCATCAATTAATTCTGCAATTCTGTATTTTAGTAATTAATCTAGTCGTAGCCTTTCTGACAGCGGCTCGTTTCTTTTTTAACAACAAAACAGGGATCTGCTCCGCGTCACTTTTATTTCCATCCATTGCTTATATTATTTCATAAATAAACAACAAGAGATCATACAATCGAAAGTTAATGATGAAAACAAACTAAAACTAAACTCACTCGGAAGTAGTACTCACTCAACACTATTCTTCCTTTATAAATCGAAGCACAGGCAATACTTTCCCGGCCGATGCACCATAAAGAAAAATTGAATTATTACAGCTCGAGATAAAAAACTACCGTCTTTTATTTCCGGTGATTCAGTGGCTTCTGAACTTACATAAAAAAGGGAAAGGAAATACAAAATATATTTTTACATCAATCTAACTGATATCGCCACCTATTGGAAGAATTATGAAATATCATTATTCTACATTGAATAAGGCGACGGATTTGCTAAATCAATTTTTCTGCTCGACTAGCCATTTTTTGAGGACATTTGATGAAAAATATAATAAATTATCAACTAAAGGAATTTTTCATTTTTTTATCTTAATAAGGAAAATTATTAAAATTGCAGCATTTAGATACTTTGTAAGCAATGCTACATTAATGCAATTAACCTGGTATTCAAGTTTTTTTTCACGAAGAAAAAATACAAATTTTACCATATTGTGATAAAAATATACTTCTGCATGCAAACATTATGAAAAAATAAAGAAATAAACACAAAAATGACTTTCTATAACTCACAAAAGAATGATTTGAATAGAACCCTTTTATGATGGAATATTTTAAGGGTATAAACTCGAATACAAATAATGTATATAAATCCCACCTTGCTCAAATTGGTTTGAAATTCATTTGGATAAATTCTCAAAAATCTCTAGAATGTACTATTCGAGTTCCTTTCAAAGAAATACCATCTCTCATCCACTTCAAAAGCATAATTATAACTTATGATGCTGATAATTTTTATGGCGTAGTATTTTTATTCAAAATTTTATCTAATTTAAATTAGTACAACTTTATAACTTTTTAAGTGATACACAGCATTGCTTTTTAGATTTACCTTGTAACAGCAGAGACGTAACTAGAGGGGGGCAGACGGGGCATGTGGCCCGGGCGCCGGATTGGAAGGCGCTAAATTGGCCGAGTACTTTTTTACTATAGATATTTACGTATGATAAAAATGAAGAGGAAAAACTTATTAGTAGACTACAAAAACTATAAAAGGAGTTAAATGTAGAATGTGTGAAGAAATAGCAGGAAAACTTAACCTAGATCCTCATTTTAAAGAAGTACGGAGGAGGAAGAAGCGGATGTTTGATGAGAAGGGCGAAGTTGAAAGCTATGAATTCTCAGAAGAAAAAAAGTTCAGATTATTGATTATACAAATAATAGATCGGATTCTGAGTGAACTGAGGCAAAGGTTTCAAGTCATTCAAAACATGAATAGTTTATTTGGTTTCCTCAATGGAGCTCGGTTTGAAACAATGAATGGAGAAGAATTGAAGAACCAGGCACTTGAGTTAGCTACCACATATAAAGAAGACTTAGACAAGGAGTAGCTGGCGATAGAAGTGGAGTTTTAAGTACCATGCCTTGGATTTAAGCCCTAATATGAAAACGGCTACACCGTCAAGTCTTCTGACGTTAATATACAAGAACGGACTTGAAGACGCGTCCACCAACATAACGACAGAGTTGAGAATTTTCCTCACAATGCCAGTCTCAGTAGCCTCAAATGAAAGGAGTTTCAGCAAACTAAAGATCATAAAAATTACCTCAGAAACTTAACAGGACAACTAACCAACCTGAGCATCAAATCAATAGAGCACAAGTTAGCTTCAAAGCTCTCTTTTGAGGACATCGTAAAGTGGTTGCAGCCGAAAAAGCCCGTAAAGTTAAGTTTTAGTTTAAGCTTTGTGTTTAAATTAATTTTTTTCACATTTTGTCAATAGATTAAGAGATTGTGAAAAATGTCTGAGTATAATACTCAAGATAATAACTTAAGTAAAATCTGTTATTCCTAACTCTTGTTCCAGTTTTCCAAAATCCTTAAATGGTTTTCGGTCGACGTTTCGATAATTCTCTTTTTAAAAGTCCATGGGTGAGACATCCGGAGATTTAGCAGGAATATCAGTAAAGGGTATTTATTGACTTGATACCAATTTCTTCCAAGAATTTAATAGTGAATTTAGATGTGTGGATGCTTGCTTTATCCTGATGCAGTTCTGAATGTTGGCACTGTGGGTAAAGATATGGCATTTCTCTTTTTAATATTGGCGATAAAATATGGTCTTGATAATATGTGGGAGTTGATTTTTACATTTTTTCCTCCTCTTTTTACTTTTATTTTTCCATTATATGCAAAACCGGCAACAATCATAAATCTCTTAGAGAAAGTTGTCACGTTAAAGTTACCAAGTTGAACGACGTTTTAAGATTTTTCTCCTCTTTTATGATAATAAATTGTTCTTTTTTATTGCAATCATTTAAATACACCCACGAATCGTCTATTGTCACAACATTTTCCATCTTTCTCCAGTTAAATAAATGCTTTTCATACAGATTTCTGCAGCGAGTTCTGCGTTCTGCAATATGTCGTGGAGATAGACGATTGTATTTATTGGCCTTTTTAAGATTCAAATCACTGTTAATTATTTTATTTACAGTTGAAACTCAACATTTTAATTACTAATTTTAAGAGAGAATTCGCCAAGTCAAAGGACTTATTACAGATCTTACCTTACAAATATTCTCAGAAATTCTTTTCTTTTTTGGATACGTATTTGGAAATATTTTCCCACTTTTACGCGTTTTTTCCTCTCATTAATAATATTACTTATCGTACCTTTAGATATCGAAAAACCAAAACTTTTACAGAGTTTTTGAATTGATTAAGCTTAATTCTCTTCGGAAAGAGCGGAAACATAGCCTTCCATTCATTGCTTATTTAAAAGCGCCATTTTGAAAGTAAACAAAACTCTGAGTTAGACGATAAGTTATACTTTAACTATTTAACTGCTGCGAAAATAAAATTATTTCGTAGCATACAATTTTTTACAACTCATCAAAATCATTCAAAAATGTCCGAACAGCCTCTGTATTTATCATAATTAAATATCCTATTCTAAAGCAAGACTTGATTTTGATGCAGCCCACACACATCCCGATATCATTTGATAAAAGCTTTTCATTTCATTTGCAGCGATTATAAGTGTGAAAGAATATACCAAACATGCTACTCTTAGATTATTTGTCAATGAAATATCTTAGAATTAATTAGGTATTTTATCTTGTACTAAAAATCAAATTACTGCAAATTAATCTACCTTTGAAATCCAGCATTTACCATCTAAGTCGAATAAAAAGAATTTTGACTAGTGGAATTAATGTGTGTGGGGGGGGGGCAATATCAGATGTTGTCGGGGAGGGTTTTGGTTTGGTTGGTCGGTGTAGGGGGCGCCAAAGCGAGTTCTTGCCCTGGATGGAAACTAGCCTAGTTACGTCTCTGTGTAAGTTGTTTCCAAATATATCATAAATGCATATCCATCAAATATGGAGATGTGGTTTGAAAAATAGAGCTAACAGTAAGGAGTTAATACTCTCAAAAGTACACACTCCTACGATCAGATGGCAAAACGTAATAACTCCAATATTTCGAATTCTTCAATTCATAATATTACATTCGTGTAACTTTAAATTTGTTCAGCTGTGGAAAAATCGAATGTTTTTAACATACAAGTCTTCTCTCCTTCGTCCTGAACATTGGCATCCAATATTTAGCCAACTTACAGTATTAATTTAAACACAAATTTTAAAAATAAAATGGAAACATTTTAACATGATATTTTATCTTTAAGGATTTATTTCATGGTGTAGCAATGCCGCTGAATGGAAAATCAGGGGAAACAGTTGTAGCAATTTTGAATCACTATTTGGGTCTGTTATTTTTCAATTTTTGCGCTCGTTTTAACCCCACTTGATGCTTCGAACAAGGAACCGTATGAGGTTTGGATTAAAATTCGTTTATGGAAGTCTGGATATAGCGAACGTATACTCCATTTATTTTATTACATTTGTATTTCAATGGCTGTTTTTAATAACTAACAGTAATTAAAAAAAGGAAGATTTTGATAATTCATCTCTGAAATTGTCAAAGTAAATTTGAAAAGTTTCCTTCTTGTCGTTTTTTGTTTTTATACTCATATTTTAGTGTAAAATTTTTTGTAGAGTTTAATTAGAAACCAAATCTAAATGAGATATTTTCCATTTAAATAATTAACACGAAAACAGGCACATAAGGAGTACACTTAAGTTTCGTTCAGTTTTTAGTACTATTTTCTTGCACATGATTAAAATTTTGAGTTTGCTAAAAATGATCAACTAATTTGATGAATGTTTGCTTTACCGGCGACAATCAATAGCAATACCTTATGGTTGGTTTTCATGGGGCAAAGGCCATATTTGGCTAAACACAAAGTCAAGTAATAGTGAAAAGGATGAAGAGAAAGATCGCTTGGGCATCTTGGGGTCACGATCCCTGTTTACCAGAAGCAGTCAACTCCATGGGGGGAAATAGATAACTAGGGTACCTTGGGTTTGTGAAGCTAGTTGTCCTAAAAATGTACCTCGAGGAGCAATACCTTATGAGAAAAAGCTCTTACTACTTTCAACTGAAATTCCTTGTTTGAAATTTATTGAAAATTGTATTTGTAGGGAAAGTAATTGATCGTTACTGTTATTTAGTTGTAAAGGTTTCATGACACAAGATATAAAATGACCATGTAAATTTTCTTATCAAGTGAGTACCATAGACACCAGTCTCGAACATTTTGATATTATTTTAGTATTATTTGCAGTGAATTCCTTTGGTCAGAAAATCACTTCAGTAACGATAAAGAACTTAGATCACAAGAGATTTATAAAATTTTCATGTGAATATTGAACAGATCTCCATCTGTTATTTGGCGTATATTTTAATGATTGAAAATCATCTTTAAATTGAAAATACATTGGAGATCACGGTTGTCCAAAATATTGAATGTTTATGTGCAATCAAAACATTATAAAAATAAATTATTGGAATATTTCAAATAATTTTTGGCTAAAATGGTCACATTCTACCGTTAAGATCATGAAAAGTTGATGCTTCTTTTAGATTAAAACAGGCAATTTTGATGTTCAGTAAAACTTCTCAAGATACTCTTGTGTAAATTAGTGCAAAATTGGCAATTTGTAAAGCAAAATATTAAGTTATTGGAGAATTTCGAATTTGAAGTGATTAACCATGTTACTAAAAACTGAGTCTAAATTTAAGAAAACAGCTCAAGTGGTTGTCACTAATTCAAATAAGCAGATTTGAATATAAACCAACTACTGTGCATATTTCGTAGACAGCAGTTGGTTTGATTTGTCTCTATGGTCATTTTTTGTAACACAAGGGCGAATTAGACGGACTGAAAGCAGGAAGATCAAAATAGGGCTAACAATTGAAATGTTGCAAATCCAAGTCAGGGTAATAAGAATAATGTACTGTAACCATTTCTTCATGAGTGGTGTTCTGACAATAACGAAAAGCTCCTCAGGTTGTCAGCGTGAGAACCACTCATGCCCCTCGAGTCAGATTGCAGTATGTTTTAAGCCATTATACCAATCATAAAGGAAGTTATAACATGTTATCTCCCACATACCCATCATCAGTAAACAAGGAATGTAAGACACTTTCAGGATATTTTTGTTTGAAATTTTCAAGAGCTTAGTTGTATAGGAAGTAATAAATATTTTGGACAAACTAATAGATTCATTCCTCCCTGTTTCTGAGCAACCCACAACAGCTTACTTTAGGTTACCTCTGTTCATTTAGATTTCAGATTTAAATTCTAGTAAGACTGCATTTTCTCATTTCAATTTATTACTCTTGGAACAGGCAATCTTTTTGCACTAAAGCAGCAACATTCTTCGAATAGAAACTATATAAGGGCTTTCTTACTCCTTTTTAGATTTAAGCATGGCCATAGTTCTCAGTCATAGATCTGCCATATCAACTATACAGGAATCTTAAATTTTCCTTGTGCTCTTTAACTCAGAGCTTGTAAGATTTCTACTTTTAACTGTAGCTCAAATTTGAAGATGAGTAACCTAAAATTATAAATATTTTGAGTCATGCAAAAATAGATGCAATTATTTTGGGATCTACTTCAAGTCAGGACCTTTCAAGTGAAGATGATGGCTGGCCAAGAAGGGGTAGTGATAATAATCCATCCTCTCGGATAGATGAGAATGCTAGAAGTGATACTAGATCAGAACAAAATGTCAATGGAATTGACTCACATGATCAATCAATGGCTGATGAGAATACTGAAAAGTGAATGAATGATTCCTCAAATAAACTGGATCACCGTTATATCCAGATAATACAATAGTGGTTAACTCGGAGAACTTTAGTGGTCTTGTACATAACCTATAAATTGGATCTGAATCATTAAATATTTTTAATTCTCGGCATGGCTAATAACCTGTCTTGTTTCTCAGTTCAAATCAGCAACACCTTCCTTTTAAATAGAAAAGCAAATGATTAATTAGTAATTTATACCATAATTACATAAACTGTCTATTTTAATCATATATTTATTGTATATCTGACATTCATAGAAACGTAAAAATAAATTACGTGCAAACTTATTAGAGTAATGGATGGAAACTTAAGAGTTGCGAATTCATATATGAAAATATTCATGAATTACTTAAATATTATATATAACTGTTTCTTTCCATGGTTAAATTATTAAAGTAAAAACAATTAACCAATACTCTGGACAACCTAATTCTTATTGACTTTCATAGAAAATTAGAGACAAGTTACTTTAAATAAGTGTTGAAGGTTATTGTTCTAATTAAAATTTAAAATCTATAATTTTCTTAATTAAAAAAATCTTTTATTTTCATGACAATCTAGCAACCTCCGACTCCAATGTCACGCTGGTGTGGAAGTTCGGAGAGTGGGTTGCCAGCTCAGGTGTTATTTCGTCATCTGACCATTATTCAAAATTATGTGTTGTCCTTGGATCTTTCCCTTAGGGGATTGATCCCAGACCGTCAGGAATACTCAATGTTGTTCTAGCGCGACATTAAAATACCTATCGATTCCAATGCTTTTCTTTCATGGTTGTCATGGCTTGGCACCAAAATGTTGAAATTGGCATCCCTTGAAAAATATTTTCCCATCCTTACAGTTAAAAGGGGATTAAATTGTCTTTGACCTTTGGTGAATTTCTAAATTAGTACCTTTTGAGAAAATTTTACGTGAAAAGACACTCCTAGTCACAAAGGTTGAAAAATAGAGTAAGTTGCCTTTTAGTCGTGTGTGGCAGCCATGTACACATGAACAAATTTAAAAGAACTGGATCCAAAATATAGAAGTTGCTTGATGAGGAAGGGAAATATAACATCCAAGACAACAATTCATAGAATGTGTACAACTGAAGATAAAACTAACATTCCCAACTGCTCCTTTATTACAAGGTTCACTGGATTTTAGCAACAATGTGTGAACATTTAGATTAAGATGTAATGAATAGTTTAATGGATTATTAAACATTGAGATCATAATGAAAGCATTAAACAGTCTTGCCCTTTTCATTATTTGTTTATCTATAAAAAATAAAATTATTTAACAAATTCATCGATTTCTTAAAATATGATGTTCTTTTAAACTAGCTTTCACTGTTAATTTTTGTCCAATTGAAATTTTAAACTATATTGGGTACAGCTGCAGTCTCTGCCGCGCGCGGTGGCTACGCGTTTTTTTGGCGCCGTGTTTGGCACACTTTTTATGTCGCCACGGAAATCTTCCAACATTGAATATATACTGCATACGTACGGATGAATTATGTAAATCTGAATTAAACAACATTTTGACTAGAAAAACACTGCAAATATTGATTAAATATATGGACTTTTGGCGTAGTTATAAGCGACTCATGCCGGTGAGGGTAACCCATTTTTTCTCGAATTTCCAACAGTGAATACGTACGGATGAATTATGTAAATCTGAATTAAACAACATTTTGACTAGAAAAACACTGCTCCACCATGTCCAAACTAAAAAGAACAACCAATGCTGGACAGAACTGGACGCCGGCAAGGTTGCCATAATAACAGGTTAACCCTAACCAGGAGAAAATTCGAGAAAAAAATGGGTTACCATCACCTGGCATGAGTCGCTTATAACTACGCCAAGAGTCGTTGCCACCGCGCGCGGCAGAGACTGCAGCTGTACCCTATATTGTGTAATAATGGTGACTTTAAGCTAAGCATAATTGAAAATTAAAGGATCAGAAACAGAGCAAGTTTTTCTGTAGATTAAACATTAAAGAAGCTTACTTTAAAAATGTATTAACACTGTTCAGATTTCACTCCCCTCTCAAGTCATTGTAACTAGATTTTATAATGAAATCATTTGTTCATTTATCTAGTGGACACCATATCCAATAAATTGCATCCGCATTCACTTATATGTGTAAACAAAACAAGCTTAATAAATTTTCAAATTGTGTACTGTTAATTTTTTGGTTTTACTGCATTATAACTGCACAATAACGTTAAAATCAAACTATATATCCAAGACGATTTTGTGTCATTGATATTTAGTTTATAAAATATTTACAAGCTTATAGATTAAATGAGGCACTTTAGTAGTGCCTCATTTAAGTGTATTTGTAGGTACGTTTGTCATTACTTTAGGACGAATAAAATACTTAATGGCTTGTGCAAATAGAATTCTACATCATAACCACAAAATCTTGATACTCAGTCAGAAATGTAACAAAATAGCCTTATTACATTTGAAAGCAGCAATTCATTCATTTAGATTAAAATCAGAGACATTTAAGGCACACTAAATAAACCATTTCAAAAATTGCATCACATTTATTTCAGGTAACAATGAACGAGGGTCATTTTTAACAGGTCAAATAACTTAAAAATATAAAATCATTTTAATAAATATTCCAACAATATTTAATATCATGAGTTCAAACAAGTAAAAATATAAGTGCTTCAAATAATGTATCATACAAAAAGTTGTTTTAAACGGATTTCAAGGCATAACAAAAACCTTACATTTGAATAAGAGCTGACAAGTTTTTCTGTTGCATTGCAACACACATTACCATATATTTTTTGCCTAGAATAAGAAAATCAATTAAAAATCTTATAATTTATCATAAAGAATACCAAATATCTGTGAAGCAATTGAAAATTAACTATGTTCTCAGTCATTAATCTTCCAAGAAGAAATAATTACCACCCTTCTTTTGCTCCGTATCCTTAACCGAATTCAACTTATTAATACGAGGTCGGAAGTTGTTGGGATCCCTACGAAATGTAATATTCAAGAGTTCCAAAAATTTGTTCATGCCTGCAAGCAGAGTCTGGGGAGTATTCGCACTAGTATCGACTGATGGTTTACCTTCGAACACGATAACACGATCAGCTAGGTAAGTAGCCATGATGAAATCGTGTTCGACGATGAAACCGGTCTTCTTCGCATGCAGAATAAATCGCTTGATGACCTTGGCCGCCACAAGACGTTGTTCGGAATCCAAATAAGCTGAAGGCTCGTCAATGAGGTAAACATCTGCTGGTTTACCCAAACACAAAACTAAGGCAACCCTTTGCAATTCACCACCAGAAAGGTTTCGTACCTCTTGATCGATGATGTTGTCGATCTGTAACGGCTTCATTACATCGGCAATAAACTGGGGATGAACGTAGGCATCCCGAACTCTTTCGTGCAGCAATTGACGCACACTGCCTTGGAATTTAGGTGATATTTTTTGGGGTTTGTAGCTAATATTCAAAGGAGGCACAGTTCCTCCTCCATCAGGTTGCAATTTACCAGCCATCATACGAATGAAAGTTGTCTTCCCTGTGCCATTCTCGCCCAACATTACAATGATTTCCGAGTCTGTGAATGTGCCTGGTTCTACAGACATTTTGAAATTACCCAACGTCTTTTGCATCTTTGGGTACTCGTATCGACACATGCGCTTAATCTCTTCTTCGGAGGCAGTTTCCGAAACCTTAAAAACTAAAGAGACATCGCGAAATCGGAGATTTTCCGTCGGGACAAACCCATCAAGGAAAATGTTGATTCCTTCACGAACAGAGAAAGGCATGGTAACAACACCATAAGCACCTGGAACACCGTACAAACAGCAAATAAAATCAGACAAATAATCTAAAACGGACAAATCATGCTCAACAACAATTATATATTTATCAGGGTGAATAAGGTAACGAATAGCTTCAGCAGCTTTCAAACGTTGCTTAACATCTAAGTAACTGGAAGGTTCATCGAACATGAATATATCAGCCCGCTGTATGCATACAATAGCACATGCGAAGCGCTGCAATTCCCCACCAGATAAATCCTGAACTTGCCTTTCTCTTACATTCCCCAAATCAAGCATTTCACAAATCAAATTTTGGTTTCGCAATTCATCCTTCTTGTCCAAGAGTTGTTGGACAGTGCCTGACACAGCCTTTGGTATTTGATCCACATACTGAGGTTTGATAATAGCTTTCAGGTCATCTTCCAGGATCTTGGTAAAGTAATTTTGTAACTCGGATCCACGGAAATGAGCCAATATTTCTGTCCAATCGGGAGGATCTTGGAATCTTCCAAGATTAGGTTTTAATTTTCCAGCAAGGATTTTTAAAGCAGTTGACTTTCCTATACCATTTGTTCCGACCAAACCCAAAACTTCACCAGGCCTGGGAGTAGGCAACCTATGAAGTTTGAAAGAATTTTGACTGTACCTGTGGGTTGTATCTTTCTCTAGATTGCTGGGGAGGTTAATGATGGTGACTGCTTCAAAAGGACATTTCTTGACACAGATACCACAGCCTATGCAAAGCTCTTCCGAGATGGACGCTATCTTATCGTTCGGGGTGACTTCGATACATAGTTTACCCATACGTACAACAGGACAGGACTTCTTACATTCTTGTTTACATCGTTTTGGCTTACATTTGTCATTATTAACAATAGCTATCCTGGTTAATTTATTTTGAGTTGCCATACTGTTGCTTTGACACGTGCCACATGTAATGGTGGTGGAGTCCTGCAACTACAATTAAAAGAAAAAAATAAAAGCCGGTTTTTTAAAGCTGCTGTTGCCGCCTTTCATTGACAAACTAGCATAGGAATTTGAATTTGCTTTGGATAATTATAAAAGTGGTGTATTGTATCAAAAGTAACCCCACAGACGACACAATCTCCGTAACAAGAAACTAATATTTCTCAACTGTTTACTTCACCAATTCTTAAAAATTATTTTAAAAAGTTCAAAAATGTTTTCAATCCAGCAGAAGTGTAAACTAGTCCAAAGCACTCCTCAAATTATGTTCAATTCTAGATAATGCCTGAATCGACAAATTAAATATTCTTATAATTAATTCCCTTTTACTTTTAAAAACAGTATAATCATTTCCATAGTTAACTAATTTAACTGCAACCGGTAAAGTGCAGACGACACTGCTGAAAAATTTGTTTTGAGTTTCGAGGCTATGTTAAATGAGAAGAGCGCTACGAGTGTACATGTATAATCCCGATCATGTTTTGAAACAAATGCAGAACATTTATTTATAAATGATTACTAGCATAGTTTTCAGACGCTGAAATTAGATGTCACTCATAACATCATGCTCACAAAATAATAACGATTTCGGGAAGTGCGTAATGTGATACGTCGAAAACTAATTTAGATATTAGTTTCAGCCTTTATTTGATTTCCTGTTACTCAATACCAGTATATGTGTGCTCATGCTACGTCTCTTTACTCCAACATGAAAAACAGCATGTCATCTTTCTACCAAATTAGTTTCTTACTTCTCTATCTCTTAAAAACCGTAAGATATATACTTGTTATTTCAACGCTATCGTATAATCACATTATTTTATATCTTGGATGAAAATAAGTTCACATTTTATACAAGGGGTCAAAATAATATCGCAATATTTTATTGCATGGTACTAAGACGTTTTGCTACTTAAAATATAAAATTTCATTTTTAATGAGTTTGTTTCGTTTTAAGATATGAGTTACCGACCGATATACGCGTCTAATGAGACAATTGTATAAAATTAAAAATGTGAACTCTTATTTTTGAGATTTTTATATGCTATTAACGTTGAAATTTCTACAAATATGATCTTATACACAATTCGATTCCTGAATTTTCGAACCCTATATTTCAAATTTTTAATTTTCTTTAGGATTTCGTTTTTATTCATGTTCGAAATTATTTGTGTTAATTACTACTGCTGCTGTATATTTCGGTTCGATATGTGTAATTTAGTAATGTAAAAGTTTATGTACATTCTTTAAATTTTAGAATGTAAACTTTATAAGGTTAACATACATAAAAAGTTAGCAATGTCAATTACAGATGTGATATTTCAAATTCCTCCAGCTAACTTTCTGAAGTCTAAATGTCACCATATTACGTTAGTAGCTGGGTATATTATTTAAAGTTCAGATTTCAAAAGAATATAAATTTTATTATTTTAGTTATAATTAATATAAATTACATCCTAGATAACAATCAGTATGAAACATCTAATGTATAAAATTTAAAATGTGCACTCTTAATTAAATATTCAGGTTTTTAAATAATGTTGATGAAATGACCAATTATGATACATGTAGAAGTTTTGAATTTTTAAACCCCATATTTCAATTTTTTATATTATAGATTTTCTTGCATAGGCTTTCTGTTTCCTACTTATTTTCATTGTGCATTGATTATAGTTTTTTTAAGGCCTCCTTACTAGGTATTGAACAAACTTGAAAAATAGAGAAAGCCATGTTGTTAAATTTTACGAATGGACAGATTGTAAGTGTTTTCATCCTACATTTACTGGCCTTTTATAAATACCTATTTTTAATCTAAATGGGATAAATGACCCATTTTTCCATTTGCATGCAGGTGATATTGGGATTACTGCTTGAAATAATAAGCAGAACGATTTTGAAGTAATTATTTAATTATTAAAAACTATTAAAATTCAATAATCATGAATAAGATATTTCGTCAATAGTTTCACTATTTTTGAGTATTTGATAATAAAATCTCAAATTTATTTGCCACATTTTTTTCTGAGCTAGGTTGCTCTGCTCATTATTAGTTGTTATCTAGAATTGATACCGTTACTTCAGTTCAGAAGGAAAAAAATCATAGTTGAGATGTTTTGGTTATCGTTAGGAATAGCATGAAACTACAGTGATTGTGTGCTTATTATTTTATACAGCAGTGTGTATGGAATGTCTTTAGAAATGACAATGTTGTAAAAATACGTAAAATAATTTACAGGTCAAATGACCCATCAAGGTAGAAATACGTATACTTTATATGTATGTCGGATGCAAATTGATGTGAAGAGAAATTTATAGTACTAAATTAATTTTATAATCATTTCAGGAAAAACTCAAAGTCAATTGGGGATAGCAATGAAACCAAAAGTAATTTTAAGTCAAGAGAAATTCTTGTAATGTATGATCCAAATAATATCTTTAAATATTTGATTGTTGTAACTCGCAATATTTGTACTGTTAATAAAAAGCAGTTAAAGAAACGTCACAGGGTTAAATAGTTAGTTTACAATAAAATTTCCAACCTGGTATTCCATGGTGTAGAATTGGCCTGTATTACATAGTTTGACTGCTTTTCTTCACAAGTATTTCATCATACTTTTTGTTTCGAATTCCAATCAGGTATCAATGTTTGGTATCCCCATTAAGTCGTAAGTTCCCATCTGATAAGCCATAGAGCAGCAAATAATGATCATAGAGTGACAAACCAAATCATACTATACTTCTCAGGTGGCCTGTTGTACTTTTTGTATGAAACAATGGATGGTTCAAAATTGATTCAATAAAATTGCTCCTGATTTAGTCTGCTATAAAGTACAATTTGATGTAAACGTTAGTTTTCATAAGGGGGTTGGTTGGTTTAGATTTTATGGCGGTTTCATGAAGGAGGAGTTCATTGTCAGTGAGGTGGCCGGTCTACACAATCAAAGAGTGAGAAACAGTTACACATGAGAAAAGGCTAAATGGCCTCATGGTGTTACTAATTCATATTCTAAAATAAGAAAGCCAGTGGCTTTAGTACAGTTTTATGAAAAATGAGACTAGAAGTAATTTAGTGTTTCAACACCTAATTTTGGGGATTACATGTTACCAAACACAAATTCTATTTCTAGTTTTATAATGGTCATTATTTTCCTATCATTTTTCAAAAGAAACCAAGGTATTTGTGTATCAGTAAAGCTTGCAGTGAAACATGTTTTGGGACTAATTCAAGGTTTAATTTTTCCTAATTTAATTTCACTTCAAAAGTTCAAGATTATTAAATCCTTATTTCACTGACATAATGTGAACTCTGTTATCTACACTTCTCATTTCCTTTTAAGACAGAATAATGTGTCATCACAGGAACCACACATTATTTTCTCTTAATAGTACTTAGTAAAGCAGTTTGTACATTGATTAAATCAACAGTGAAAGAAAAATGAGTTTCGAGAAAATGAGTTAAGAATGTTCGTACATAGACTGATTAATAACTCATTACTAGAGTTACAAACTCCTGTATTTCTCTGGAAGAACCTTATTAGAACTAATTTGTTTTGGTCATTCTAGTTCTTATATTAATCTTCTATTTCTCCAATATATTTCCTTCAAAATCAAGATTAATATTTAAATTATATATTATTCCCTCCAAATACATTTTGATATTTTCTGCCATTATCGACAATCTAGACTTGGGTGTATTCATCCATAAATATAAAAAAATTACCTATAACAATACAAAGTTTAGCAATACAATCAATAGCAGAATATCTGTTTTCAGATTATAAGTATGTAGTAGAGAACAAAGTTTATTCAATATTCCAGTGATTTAAGAAACAAATTGATGTAACAAACCTAAAATTACCTTGGAATTTGTTTTAAGCACCCCAGACTCGAATGCCTTACTGAAAGTTTTTTTCACTGATGAGCAATAAATGAACTGATCAGAGAAATCAAAATATCTTGGAATTAATTGAATCAGCTAATGGTACCAATTAATTGACTATACTTGTAAAGAATGTTTGAAATTTGCACAAGAGGATAAAAAAATGCTTAGTGTTCTGCAGCACCAATGGACAAATACTTATAGGTCGAGACTATGAAACATGCTAATTTGTAAATTCTTTTTCCATATTATGGCCTGTATTACATACAATATAAATTGTTTTGTTTAATATTAACCATTCCATGAACATTAGTTGGAGTTTTTATTAGGATCTTATTTGGTTTTCAAAGTTGATGTTAATGTTTGTTTCAAGCTTTTATAAAAATTTCATTTACTTTTTTGTTTCAGGCAGTTGCTAAAGAGTGCCGTTACATTCTTGAAAATGGAGAAATCAAGTATTTTCAGTGAGTATTAGTTTAAATATATTTTTTGCTTTTTATTCATATTATAATGGCTAGTAATTGGTCATTTGGAAAGGTTTCCTGGGTAATTAAGACTAAATATATGATATTTTCTCATGTTTCTCTACTTTCAATAATTTAAAAAAAACCTAACAGCTCACCCTACACTCTTAAACAGCCACAAGCTGATTAGCATAACAGGTATATTTTTAATTATAAGCAAAGTCCAATTATGGCAGTAAAATTGTCTTCACGGAATACTTAATTTAATTAGAGAGTAAACTCATGTAGATGTTTAAAATGTGGCGTTACATAAATTAATCTGCAATCACTCGACAATTTTCGTTTAGCTTTTTTACATCTTAATTGAAGCTACTTAATCCAGCAATTCTGGTTACAAAAATTGACCTCAAGGACTCCCTGAAATTCCTGACAATAGGATTGCAAATTATGTAATAGATAATGTTTCTACACCATATTTAATAACCTCAAACCTCTATTGGCTGCTCAGCAACTGATTACTAAGAGGCTAGTGATAGGCTTGGGATAAGAAAATTTAACTGCATAACAAAAGCAAGAGAACTATACATAAGAAAGAAACTAAATAAATGTTAGTGAAAAAATCATTTATTAAATCAAAGGAAGAACATTTGATTTTAAGGATAACATTTGGTCATAGATTTTGATATGTATTTTTACTAGATCTAAAAATCAAAGTTTCAAATAAAAGCACAATTTAAAGATATTCCATTGCTATAAACTGAGATTGGAAAGAACTAGCTGTGATAATTGTCCTTGTAGATATAACTTCATTTGTAAAATAATACTAATCATTCAATGATTTGTATTAACACTAATTATTCAAGACCTGCTACCTTTTATCCAAAAATATTCACGTTTTTCTAATCTACTTTCTACTTTTTGCTGAAATTACCACTTTTTGGAGATTTTTTTACTGACTAAACCATGCAATGAAATGATTCCAAACTTTATACACCTATAAATTATGTATTAAAAAAATTGTCTTAATAATTTTAATGAAAAATCATACCTACCCTCCTCAACCATGACCCCTCTTAGCATGATTTTTCAACATGAAGTGAAAAACCAAAAAAAAATGAATGGCATTTTACTTTATATGCACATATAGCTATTGTTTGCTGCACAAGGAAAATTTTTTTAAATATTTCAGGAAATGGTGACTTGTCTCAAATCCAAAATCACCGATCTAGCTAAAAAAATGTGACAATGTTTTCTATAAAAATATAAAAACATAACCCCTTTTCTGGCTCATCCAACCTTAAAAAGATGTTTGCTGGACATGCTGTAAAAATTTAAAATCGATCAATCCCATAGTTTTATAGATATGCCAACCAGTCATGAAAAAGCTGTTCTGAGAAAAATGTGTTTAAGTTCTGCATATATGTGTCAAGTCTACATTTGCATGTGAGTGTTGCTTATAACGAACCAATTTTGGAAATTTCGATGTGAAATTTGGCACACATGTTCTTAAGACCCCTTAAATATAATTATGCCAAATTTCAAAATCGATTTTTTTCATCGAAAATAAAAATGGAAATTCTCTTAAGTTACAAATTATATTAACACTTGCAAACATAATTTTATAATTTCTCATTTAAATATGGTAAAACACTTAAGTTTGGAATTTAACCATTAGTTTGAAAATTAGGAAAACTGACATTTTTAGTTTCATCAATTTCTCATTTTTATTTTCCAGCTTCGTCTAACAATTTATATTATTTACATTGCAATTTCCTAGTCAATTTAAGAGTTGAATTCCTGTTAAACGTGTACCTGGGTGAAAAGCTGAGATAGTTAGCTATTAATCTGAGTGCATATATTTACCAAAGCAAACCCTTTTGTTTTCATAAAATTTATGCATTTTGTCTTATAATTTCTAAACAAGTTTATAAAGTGTGCTGTATTTGAGTTCTCTAATATCAATGTATATATTGTCTAAAGTTTTATCCATATAATTAGAAACAAAGTGTTAATCCCAAGAATATTTTCATTCTATTTCAGCTTAATTTTACTTAACTAAAAATTGTTTTATAGCTGCAATATTTATGAATATTGCTGTGGGAGGATGTGTTGTCGATCTCCAGCTATGACATTCTATCAACTATGGTATTTTTGGTAAGAAGTTGTTTCCTTTTTCATGATTGCATCTAAAAATTTCTTTTGTGTTCCATCTTTAATTCAATACTTCGAACACTTTTAAAATTTGCTGAATTCAGCTTTCATTATTTGTTATTTCTATTTTGTACTGTATTTTAAAGTTGGCTTTTCACTGTTTTAAACTGAATGCCCAAACTTAAAATACTAATAATTAAATTTAACATTTGTAATACTGATTACGATAATTTAAATATGCTCTTACTCTAGTTCTAGAGACTGCTACGTCCCTATAGCATTATACTTCCGGATTTTACTCTTAAAAAATTTGTCCTGTTTAATTCTTCTGGATAATTTGTCATGCAAAGCATTAGTTTTCTCAAAATCTTTCATGGTTACCTTTGTATAAAATTTACATTCTTTTATTTGTACATTTTCTGTTTGCATATTTCAAAAAGGCCATGTAAAATTATATTTTATCTACATATAATTGGCAATAAGGTTTTAACATGTAAAAAATTGAATTGTTTTTTTAAACTTCAATGTTAAACATTTTTTTCAAATAGTATTAAAATATTTGGTATTTAAAATATTCTTAAATTAATGAAAAACTAATTGTATTATATCTTTTATTTATTCTTAGGTTATAAGCCATTTAATTTTGTTGTTGTAATTTAATGGTAACTTGGCTGAACAGTTTTGTGTTCTTATATAGATTTAAGAATAAGCAAAATTTGTATAAACTTGAAAGATTTGTATGCTAATAATGAAGAAACTACATTTTGTTTATAGATTGTTGAGTCTGGCTGTTTGCTTCTAAAAAAGTCAGATTAAATTATAATGAATTTTACTTTTCTGGTTTGTAGCAACTATAGCATTTAATTGTTTTTCAAATTTTTCAAAGCCACTAATTAAGTATTTAAAACTATAACCAACACTTATTTTCTCTGGATCAATTATTGTTTCAATATTTAATTTTAGAATTGTTTTAAAATGTTGAAGAAGGATTTGGAATGAATAAAATTTCATGTCTCGAAGTTTTATGATATAAGATGCTATGGCATGTCTTGTTTAAGTACAAAACAATTACAAATTGTTTTGTATTTAAAGAATGTATAGGACAAGAGATTTTATACTAATAGATAGTTCATTTCAAAGTCATAAGAAAATCCATATTTTATAATAACTTCAATGAGATTCATTTCAATATTAAAAAAATTTTAATGTTACAATTACTTTTCTATAGAATTTCCCATTAAACTAAAATAATTTGTATTGGTTTTTCTTAACATTCTCAAGCATGACATCAAAATTAAACTAGTCTACTAAAACTTTTCTTAAAAATTCTGTATAAATAAAAAAAACCATTTTTTATTGAAGTATTCCTTTTTTGTCTATACCAGGTGATTAAACTTTGTATCTTTTTTGTCCAATTGATTGCAATAGTAAACTAAAAAGTTTGTTAAAAATTTGTATAATCTAAGTTTATCTATATAAAAAATTATTTTAAAATTCAGTCCTTTCTGTTGTGCACTTTTTCTACCTCAACAAACTTTTACAACATCCATTAATAAATCAAAATGCAATTCTCTGCTGTGAAACCACCCAAATAAAAAAAAATTGGTAAAAATTATAACTTTTATTTTAAAAAGAAATACTCAAATAATAAAAATGTTAAATATAATTTTTATATTTAATTTAATCCATGCTTTTGTCTATGCTAATATGTGGAAACTTTGCAGGTGAAGTAATGAAAATAATTTAAAATAAAATTGATAGCGTACATTAAAATGAAAATATTAACTTTATTTGTGTGTGAAACTGATATTTACTATCAAAACAATCATAAATAATTGATGGTAATAAATTTGTAAAAATGGATTATGTTAAAAATGAGGTATTTAAATGATCTAAATGCTTGTCCCGTGCATAGTCAAAAATGTAATAATTTTTTTTAAAAAAGGGAAATATTTTTCCATTGCTCTGAGTTTCTTAAAATTTACTTTTAAATGTTGCTGTCAAATATATTTTGTTTTTTAATAGCAAAAGGTGAGAAATACACTTTTACTATTAAAAAACATTTTTAAATGCAAATTAAAATTGGTAATTTAACAGCAAAATTACTGATTGCTTATTTGAATCATAGGTTGATGGTATTTCTTACTATTCTCTTCTGCTCTGGAGGCGGATGGTGGTATAAGATCAGAAATCATGAAGGATTTTTGACTCCTTCAGGACGAGTGATGCCTCCACAGTTGGCATCATACCATGGTAAGTTAACCCTTTCAAGTGGTTTCACCCCGAAATTATACTTTGAAAATTCGTAGTCTAATTGTATTGTTGTCTTTTACGTGACCATGTGACTGGTGCATTGTAGTATAAATTTCCATTTTTATCTAAACTTCTATCAAAAGTTGATGTGATACATAATTTCTTATTTTAAGTGTTTAAGCTAAGACATAGTGAGTAATTATTAGAAAACCAAAGCTTTGAATCAGAATGGAAAAATTCACATTTAGAGCTCATTTATGTACCAGTTTCTTGTCTGATTGTTTGTTATGTACTCAGCTGTCTTATTGTTTGAAGTAAAAGTTGTAGAAATGTCATATATATGAATTGTCTTGGAGGTTTTGCTTAGAAAGCTGGTAATTTATAATAGCTTTTACCTAATTGGTTTTTCATAATATATTTAAAAAACTCATTGGCTGTGGTAAATTACATTAAGCTCATGTGTTGTTTTACTGTATTTAGAGTTATTTTTATTTTGGCAGTTAAATTAAGAAAACTGTTAGATTTATAACTATTTATTTTAGTTACAATCCTTTGAATTCTTTTAATATATAGATTTCTGTGATTTACCAACAACCCATGTTCTATTCTGAGAAACGAGCACTAACATTAAAATATACACCGAATACATATATATAATATTCTATATTTTAATATTATATTTTCCCTTTAAGCTATCTATTGAGGTATATTATGTTAAAAAGTTCTCTTATACTGTCTCATGCATAAGTGTTAGTATGTAAATACATAATGTACTTTTTGTATATTTGCATTTTAAATGTCAATGTCATTGGGTTTTATCATAAGTAGTTTCTGTAAAACTTAGTTTTCTGATTTTCATTATTTTGGCCTGTTATGTTAATTTAAAAGCTGTTGAAATTATTAGCTGCCAAAAATATAATTTTATCTCTTTTGGTATGCTATTTTTGTTTTATTCTATGCAAAATAGAGTATCTTATTACAGCAAGATTGCAATGCAACACATTTGATATCATTATATAAGGCTATAGAATAGAAGACCATTGATCCTGCTTTAAATTTTTTATTAGTTATGATAGTATCAATGGGTAAATAGATACACTTTTTTCTAAATGCTGTTGCACTAAAGAAGGAAGGGTTATCTACATATGAAATGATAATTATCCTGCACTAACTTGGGAAAACTGAAATTTTTTGATAGCAGGGCAAAAAAGAGGAGTCCTTGTAAAAAGGGGTCATACAGGATTTATCTAGTTGTAAGAGCACCATACGTATACAGGGTATTAAAACTTCCTCAACAACCTTTAAGAGTAGATAGGGAGCATGAAATTAAGCCATATTCATAGGGATCTTTGTCCATAAGCACCACTGAGAAAGTACACTAAGGTGCAGAAATGAAAGATAACAAATATGTGATTGATATTTTATTACCATACATATTAAAAAATTTCTGGCCATTCACAGACACTTGCATTTGCGATGACTCTTCCAATGAGATCATCTTGAGTCAATGGCGGTCTTGTACATGATGCCTTTGAGGCTTCCCCAGAGCACGAAATCACTGCATGATAAATTGGGACATCATGGTGGCCCAGCAAGATTGATCCATCCCACGACAATTCATCAAGACCCAAAAGGGCCTATGCGAGCTCCTTGAGGACATACATCCCTATGTAAATAACAGGGTTTTCGTATGCGATGCATTTCAGGTATCCTCATAGGAAGAAATCAATTCATGATAAATTGGGTGATAGCAGTGGCCAAGTGATCAAAGCAAGATGGACCCACCTTTGGGCCAATCCATAGAGCCCCAGGTATCTTTGCAAACTCCTTGATGACAAGCATCCCATGTAAATACGGTTTAATTTTGTGTTTCCTACATCCCCTTGAAAGTTGTACAGGAAAATTTTAAACACCCTCATACTGGATAGCAAAAAGTTTCTTGTTTCAGGCACCATCAAAATTCAAACTTGTGATCCCCTGTGCTAGTCTGGTTCCTGGCCTGCAACTGTAAATCAGCATCTTTTAAATGCTGATTCACAGTTGTAATACCATGAAGGCATATATATATGGAGAAATGTTGGTTTGACTTCTAAAAGGAATAAATTCATGACTCGCCAAAAACATACGAAATAGTGCACGAGCTACTGTTTCTTTTGTAATGAATTTAAATCCAATCTCCTTGTCCAAAGAGGTAACTTTCAGTTTGTGATACAGCTATTTATTTAGCAAACAAAACTGTCCCTAATGAGTGAGATTTAATATATTCAAAAGTAACTAATACAGTTGATGAATGTTTCTTTTAATGTATAGAACTAAAGGCCATTTTAAATTAATATCTACAATTTATGAGCAATTTGATTAGACTGGTATATGTATTACTGGTATATATATATATTTAGGATGACTGATTTCATTGATTTACAATATTATCATTCTTGTATTTAGTGTGAAAAGCTAGCTTTCTGAGTGGTTTAAATGTGTGTGTGATTGATTTGTATTTCTGAATCCTGCAATCCTCTTCCGGCTTTAAACTGCATATCTCTTAAATGCCATTAGCTGATACATTTCATGTCCTATCACTTTTATACACGTGAGAGAAAACACTTTTTCACTGTTTTTATGAAATTTTGTAGAAATGTGTCATGTTTGCTGAATTTTACATGACAGTATTACTATTTGATTATATTAGATAAAATAGAATGAAACATTCTAAGTAAGTGGTCATACCAATTATGTCGCATTAAGAAGTTCACTGAAAACATACCAATAAAATAATAAAACAGTGTTTTTGAAAATGTCACTAGTTAAAATTTAACTATGACTAGTAAAATGACTTACGGACTTTCTCTTGACTGTAATTACATAAAAGTTACTTCAATAAATAAAAAATCATTTTTTCTCTGCAAGTTTTTATCAATAACTTGCAGATGAATTTATTCCCATTTAAAATATTTGCATTCCAAAATAAAGGAATTCTCTGTGCTAATTGTAAATACCTCCCAGGTTCTTTTCTATCTTCAGCCCCATGACATATAGTAAAGATATGTTTTTGTAACCATGACCATTGTTACGTAAGGGGCTCAAAGTCGAGCTGCCTCCTGTAACTGGGCATGGACCCACAATTCGACTCATGACTTCGAATTAATTTCTTTAAATGATCTTATTTCATTTTAGTCATGCCTTGTCTTTTAACATGATATATATTTTGATACTTCTGAAATTCCTTGGAAAAATAAAACAGAAATTTTCATTTTCAGAACCTAGTCGAAGCCACGTGTACCCTCAAGGGAATGCCTACTTTCAAGCAAATGCGTATCCCCCACAGACTGCACCCCTTGCACCCAGTCAAGCTCAATATCCCCCACCTCCTCCTTATTATGGTCCACCACCTAGCTACGACACAGTTGTAAATCAAGGAAGACAAGGTTGACGTTGAAATACGAGAAATTAAAGACTCAAGATTTTATCTGTATATCAAGTTTTTTTACAATATTCAGCATTTATCACTGTTTATCATATTTACTATGTTCTATAATGTTTACTATGTTAAATAAATATTATGCCTCAATTTGAGTTCCTGTTTTGTTGGGAAATTTCTGATGCTTTGGTTCCCTTTCTTTGTTTAATGAACCTGTTAAAGAGTTTCCTTCATAATATTTGTGGCCATGGTAGCCCAATTGGAAAAGTAGCAGATTAGCAATCAGGAGTTCCGAGTTCGAAACTCGATCTAACCAATGACTGTCGTGTACCTGGAATCTGCTGCACGTTAAATCGGTCGTTAAATTAGCTGCACGTTAAATTAGCTTGGTGTGGAAGTTTGGAGGGTGGGTTGCCAGCTTTTGACCTCGTCAGCTGACTGGTGCAAAATTACAAGGTGTCCTCTGACCTTTCCCTTTGGAATTGATCCTGTACCATTGTCAAAAGCCCATTGTGTTGCTCCAGTGATGTTAATTCAACTACCTACCTCATATTTCTGTAGTTTTTACACTCATACATTTTTTTATTTTTAAAAATATCCTCATTTTTACTAAAGAAACTACTATTGATTAAAAAATGTTTTTATTTGATCAAAGGATCTAATGAAACTTCCTGTATTTATGGACTTCTCTCATATTCTCATCAAATGTAGTCAAGCTAGAACTATTTGTTAAAGATTATTTTTATCTTTATAACTTGCATAGCATTATGTAAGCTTACAATTCAATAGGTATTGTATCACAATATTTCTGAGGGTCTAAGAACTGCAGAAAAAAGATTGTAAAACATCAAACTATCCAACCAATATTTCGGAGTCAATGTAAAATGTTTGTACTTGAGATCAAATAATCTTGCTTCCAATCATTTATAACAATCATCTTTATCAGTTATCTAAAGATAGTTGAAAGAGAAATCAGTTTACCCCAAAATACCTGTACTATATCCTTGGAGCGCATCAAGGATACTCATAGCTTCTGTAAGTGATTGTTGCACTTATTAAAGGAATGTTTGTTGCACAACACATTAAAATTACTATGTATGTAAAACTCGAACTGAATCTTGAAAAAACCCGAAATACATTTCTTTGTGTTGAAGCACAGTCCATGATCCACCTTCCTTTCTCTAATATTTTTGTCTTGTTTTTCTCTTGCCATATTCTTTTCCTCTTGATCCCTTTCATATCTACTTTCTTGCTTTTCTCAATCTTTAATCGATATTTTAAGTTCTTATCTTAAATTCTAGATTCAAATATTCTCTTGGTACTATATCTTGGCCACTTTCTTTTCTCAGTCCAGTCTATTATTCTTCCTTCTATCTCCTAATTTGTTTTAATGTTCTATTTCATAGTTTACCAAACTTTTTTGGCTCAATGCCCTCTTCAAAGACAATTTTTTTGTTACCTTTGAAAACTCAAGCACAACTAATAATAAATTCGAAGCAAAGCTGTGCCTATAATTTTGAATTTTACAAAAATATTTAAGTAACTAATTTTAGAATTTCAAAAAACTAGTTTAGAAATAAAAATTAACTGAAAAATTTTGGTTTTTTGTTAAGATGAAGTAACAAAACATTATACATTCACATACTAGATTGCTCACAATAATTAGTAATTATGAGCCTGATAGTGTGCTCCCAATTTCTATTGTTAATATTTATCACTTGCAGTGCACCAAACTAATAACTGCTTGTCCCGCAATTCGGAAACAGTAACAATATATTAAATATTTAGTCAGTTATTTATAGTATACAAAAACTTCACATAACATGACAAATCCCTGTTTACTTGAAGCATTTTTACACCTTATTACCCTCTCCACTCTTACTCTTCAACGGCTCCATATTTTTCCTTGGAAAAACATTGTTCCTCAATTCTTTCAGCACCCACTTTAGGAAACTTCAATTTCTCATTTCGCAGGTTGCTTCATTTTCCTTGCTCCTCATTCCTTTGTGATATTTCTTTTTATACGAAAAAAATACTGAGTATTGTAAATTGCTATCCATTTCCGTTTGAACCAAGTTGTTTGTAACTCAGATTCAGGTGTATCGGAAACGTCTTGGCGTCCGTGATCCGTCCCGCTCAGAACGTTTTGCGTTATTGGAACAAAACTATTTATTCCCTTGCTAAAAATCGTAGAGAACATATTCGAAGTGGACGGTGTGATGTTCTTAGTTTGTAAATAGTGTGTGCATACCACTCTACATATGTGTATAATAAATCATTTGTGGCAAGGTTGCCACAACAGTAACATCTAGTATACCGCTCGACCAGATCTATTACCCTTTATAATTGTATAGTAAGGGTCCTTTCAATGAATTGTGCTGCACTGGACCATCATATTGGTTTCAGGCTTACACTAGGGGCAGTTCGTAGCCCGCTTGGCAGAGAAGCGGATTAGCAACTTGAGGGTTGCGAGTACTTCCCATACAAAGACCTTCGTATACGTGGGGTCTGGTGCACGTTAAATATGTCATGACCTCAAATGTCCACGTGATTATGTGGAAGTTTGGAGAGTGGGATGCCAGCTCAGGTGACCACGTCATCTGAGTGGTGTTGTCCTCCGATCTTTCTCTTCGGGATTGATACCGAACCATCGCCAATAGCCCTAGTGTAACTGCAACCGGATTTTTCGTTTGATGGGGCTTCAAGTAATAATTTCATGGGTTATTAAAAGTATTTTAGTAGGCGAAGAAAGTAATTTTCATTTGGCTCTGGCGCGCCGCGTTGTCAACAACCTACCTTCATTTTTACCGAAGAAATTTTTAATATACAGGCGTAACTCCCATATCAATTACATTTATAACGCCTTGATATATAATTAGAATGATTCTTAGTACACAGAGAGAACATTCTTTAGGCATTTTGACCATTCTTCGAACGTCTGGTTTGAAAATATGTGGCAATTCAAGATTGAACTTGTAAATTTAAAAATTGTTTTGCAAGGAAGAATAGTCTCTGAGAATAGAGAACGGATTTCAATGGTAAGTCATTTCAACCACCTATCCATCTTCATTGTGTTCTCTAGTACCAGGTTAGACGACAGTAGGTTAAATAACGGAAGTAGGTTAAATAACGGATCTCTGGAAACCAATGCCTATAATGTTCAACTTCCACAAATGTATAATTTTTCTTTTCCTTCTACACTCCACAAATTTATACTTCAGTTAATAACACCTATATAGGGAACTGACCATACTAACATTGTTATTCTGTGTACATTGATGTTCTGTACACCAAATGTGTAAATTTTTTCTGTTCTTTTCTACAGTAAAATTGCTGCACATCTTTTATAAACACAATAAAAAGTAAAGTAATTAATTTACCTCACACTGGGAGCAACACAATAGGCTATTGGCGACGGTCCGGGATCAAATCCGAAGGGAAAGATCCAAGGACAACGCGGTAGCCTGGTTGTAAGAGTAACGGACTAGCAACCGGTGGGTTGCAAGTTCGAATCCAACCAAATATCATGTTCAAAAGGGGCTGGTGCACGTTAAATCTGTCGGGGACTCAAATGTCCTCATGTTGACGGGGTGCTGAAGTTTGGAGAGTGGGGTGCCAGCTCAGCTGTGACCTCGTCATCTGACCGGATTCAAAATTGTCCTCGAATCTTTCCTTCGAGTTTGATCCCGGACCGCCGCTGTGTTGCTCCAGTGTGACGTTAATTGAATACCTACCTACCTAGGACAACGCCTCGTAATTTTGAATCACCGTCAGACGGTGAAGTCAACACCTGAGCTGGTACCCCACTCTCCAAACTTCCACGCCAACGCGAAGACATTTGAGGCCACAGCAGATTTAGCATATACCAACACCAGTGTACACGACGGTCTTTGGATGGACCGAGTTTCGAACTCACAACCTTTATCCTTTGGTTGGAACCCCAATCCAACGGGTTAGGGTTCCAGTTGGGCTACCATGGTTGCCCAACTGGTACGGTAGCTACTGGGCTACCATGTTCCCCCCACAATGAAAGATACCTTTGTGAACGTAGATAACAGAATGCATTCCAGAATAAAATCTTTTCGTACCCCTTAAATCCCCTATTGCATTCTCAGGAAACCTAGAATATATGGTTACAGAATGGAGTGAAAATAATAGTGAAAGGCAACTAGACATGTGGTCATGCAACACGAAGTACCTTATTAGTTTTGAAATTTGATCTAATCAAGAGATAGCCCAGTGATTCGATCGGCTCAATGATCCTTGCCACAGCAACTCCTTCTCTAAGTGTGGCTCAAAATTACGTGGTCTCGTATCTTTCCCTTTGGGGTTGATCCCGGACCGTCGCCTATAGCCCGTTGTGTTGCTCCATTACGATGTTAATTAAAATACCTACCTACCTTCTCTAAGCATGACGGGCCATGTAGCCCAATCGGTAAGGTCGCAAGCTCGAGATTCGAGAGTTTGTTACACTGAAAAGGAAAGTTTTTCACTGACAAAGGGGAAAGAAATACACCTAGGATAAATAGGTTTATAATAAATAGGTGTACAATAAATAGGTGTACAATAAAGTTACAATAATCGAATCTACTCCGTCTATCAGCAAACGTAATACGAAATCAATGCTATGAATTGTGAAATAAAGATGATAGGGGAAAAATTCGAGAACATGGATCAAACATTTAAGATGGATAGACAAGGACAACGAATGGGTCTGGTAAAAGATAAGACAGAGGGAGAAAAAATTGGCTTGGAAAAAGGTAAGATAGCTGTATCGAAAGCGATGGTAGGAAGGAAGTTGAATTTACTAAAAAGCAACACAATGGGCTATTGGCGAAGGTCAGGAAGCAATCCCGAATGGAAAGATCCGAGGACAACACCGTAATTTTGAGCCACGGTCATACGACGAGGTCAACACGAGCCTGGTACCGCAATCCAAACTTTTGAGGTCACGACTTATATTTAAAGTGCACCAGCCCCCATATACGACGACGGTTTTTGGTTGTCCTCCTGTTGCTAATCTGTGACTACCAACTGGGCCACCGCGGCCGCTCACACAAGGTAGGTAGGTACTGGAACAATACAACGGGCTATTATCGACGGTCCGGGATCAAACCCGAAGGGAAATATCCGAGCACGACACCACGTAATTTTGAACCACGGCCAGATGTCGTGGTCACACCTGAGCTGGCACCCCTCTCTCCAAACTTCCACACCACGCCAACGTTAGGACATTTGAGGCCACGACAGATTTAACGTTCAGAAGCCATCTTTGTACACGACGGTCTTTGGTTAGATTTGAACCCGGAACCCTCCGGTTGCTAATCCCTTACTCTTCCAACCGAGCTACCGGGTCCCAGTACTCACACAAGGAAAGCTTTACTGACATAAATACACCCAGAAAGAAATTGAACCTGGCCCTCCTCAACTCGCAAATTACAATTTCCCCACTGAATTCAATTACGAGTTTTGACATATATTGGTAAGACAATGCCCAGCAATTACTATTAGCTTTACATTCTCGTATAATTAATTCAACCCCCTTGTGTTTAGAAGCTTTACCATCTAAACCAGTGGTTCCCAAACTTTATGCCCACGGACCACTGCTCATAGCAAAAACCTGACCATGAACCCCCAGTGAAATAATTCTACACAATTGCGCATAATAGCAAAATTACAAATTTAACTTTGATGTCTTGAATGGTGACGTAAAAATAAAATATAAATTAAACATTTTGATATTTAAAGTAGTATTTATTAAAATTATAACTTTCGTTATAAAATACAAAAACATTATTTTTCAATGAGATTGGTTAGCCTGATGAAATGATATAAGATTATTTATGTTCGGCTCGATGTTTGTGAGTAACATTCTTAAGTCTCCACGAGCATTAATTTGTAGTCGGTTTCTTTTTTTTCGTGATGAGGCTCGTAACTGCACCGAATCCACGTTCTACTAAATAGGAAGACGGGAAAGCAATAAACAGCTTCTCTACAGTGGCCCATAATGCAGGATATAAAATTGGCATCTGTTTTTGTAACCAGAATTTGTGGTATCCTTGTTCAAACATTGGTTTCAGCTCCTCATTTGTAGATAATTCAATAAGTTGTTCCTGTATTAGTATGGACTCATCTGAGTTTGTGGGTCTACTTGCAAAAGGGCCCAACACCCAATCGGGGATGCGCAAGTGAAGAATGTCTTCAAATCTTTGTCTGAGGTCAGAATGAAGAGCCGTTGAGTGTTGACAATAAGCAAGTAATTCTCTCATCTCGTTTTTGCAAATTTGAAAGATTTGGAAACTGAGCATTTTCCTCTCCCCAAGTTTTGTTTGTACAGAAAAAGTTTTGCAACAAACGCAGATATACTTTAATTTTGATTAAGTTCCATTGACCACCTTGTAATTTCAAATTGGTTTCGTTAAATTTGGCAAGTAAGTCAGTTATATAAGCTGTCATTTTTTGAATTAATTAAATTGAGCCGCAAATCATCGTCTTTGCTTTCCAGGAATTCCAACACTGAATCAAAAAAAGAGTGTGCATAAAATCGATCTAACATGCACCTTTAGCTAACCACTAACTTCCGTGTTAAGTAGTAAACGATTATAATCTTCATTTTCCAAAGTTGAGCGAATAATCTCTCATTTAAGGCATTCCTTTTGATTTTATTAACTGTTCTAATGACATAATCTAGTGAGCCATGCAAGCGTTCACTAAGATTTTTGGCGACTAAATGTTGTCGATGAAATGACACAATGTACAGATAATACATTCGGTACAACTTGTTTTAAGTATGCCAGAAGGCCTCGGCGTCGTCCTATCATTGACGGAGCACCGTCAGTAGCAACGAAGAGGATATTACTCAAGGGTATAACTTTTGTATCGAAATTTTTTTTAGTTCATTAAATATTGTTTCACCTTTCGTATCAGTTTCCAAACATTTGGCAAATAACAATTCTTGAGAAATTTCTTCTTTTACAAATCTCACAAAGCTAAAAGTAAAGCTTCGTTTCCTGACAAAGTAAATTTAATATACAAGATATCAAATGTATTCAAAAATACTTGCGCAACCTACGCTATCTTTGAAACAATAAAAAAAGTGATACTGCTTTTTGTTCAAAACTAGGAAAATTTGTTGCATGCACTTCACATCACACACAAAACAGAATTAAATTGTTGATGTACCTATCTATACTTATATGTATCTATCTATACTTTATATTTTACTCAGGACGTAGAAATTGTTACCAATTTATTTATTGCTATTTATTTTCAGCTTTCATAATAATGAAAATGGGTCACAATTATTTTACTTTATATTAAACCTTTCGCGGACCCCCTGACGTTGTCCACGCACCCCCAAATTAATTTTAATTTGCCACGGACCCCCTCAGCTGTTCCAAGGACCCCTGGGGGTCCGTAGGAACCACTGATCTAAACAGAAACACTGAACTAAAACTGGAATGTTTCGCAACTGTCGTTAATAAACCGTTACGTCCTTGTGAATCTTCTAGAAGTTAAGACGATTTGATCGATAGTATAATACTTTTTTAATAATAACGGAGAATTAACGATACACATTACCACCATAGTCAAACATCAAGATACCATTACAACTCATTTTTCGTGCGTCCAATCAAAATTTTTTCTTGGTGGTCAAAGAGGTTGAAAGTGCTCGGACTTTCAATGAGGGCTCGCATCGAGCATCCAAGCCTCGGTACCAAGATCCGTCGGATCCGGATTCCGCCTACTTTTGAAGGTCGAAGAAGAATCTGGCATTTATGGAAGAGGCACAGATGCGGTCCTTCAGGCGATTATCTTTCATCCCCTTACCCCCTTTCCTGCTTTAGCGTGGAAATTTCGAGCACCACTTGGTCGAATTCAAGGCTTTTCGGCCGGAATGGGTGTGTCCGATGGGTTGAGATTCAATTTCAAATTTCATTGGTCCGATTCCGAGGTCGCAAAAGGGTTTGGTGAAAAATGGAAACAGGAAGAAAATGATCGTCCCAGGACGGAAACATCGAATGATTTTGATTTACGAGGAAAACTTTTCTATTTGTGGATCTAGCTTTTTTTATATAAATTTCTGTGTTTAACAACACAGTTTCTGATGAATGGTGAATTTCTGTGTTGCTAAACAGTTTTAGGTACAGATTTTAGTCTTCACTAACGTACGTTGCTAAGAATTCGATAAAATTTGTGAATAGTCGAATGGCATTAACGGATATAAACAATATAAAATCAACCGTTACGGGATTCATTTATCAATTTACTTAGTTCAGATGGTTGAATTTCTGTGTTGCTAAACAGTTTTAAGTATTAGATTTTAAAAATCTTCGCTAACTTAAGTTGCTTAGAAATCAACATTATTTGTTAATTGTCGAATGGTATTCACGGATATAAACAATATAGAATCGATCGTCACCAGATTCATTCACCAATTTTGCTGCTTAGTTTAAGCTATGAAGCCGCATAAAATTACTAAAGCTTCAATAAAGAGCTCTTCAATCTAATGGGGAGGGGGACGCAGTAGCCCAGTTGGAAGTCAACGGATAAACAACCAGAGGGTTAGAGCTCGAAACTAGGTCCAACCAAATACCTTCGTTTATACGGGGGCTGGCGCACGTTAAATCAGTAGTAACTTCAAATATCCTGACGTTAACGTGGTGTGAAAATTTGAAGAGTGAGGTGCCAGCTCAGGTATTGACCTCGTCATATGGCCGGGGTTCAAAGGGACGAGGTGTTGTCCTCAGATTTTTCCCTCCTGGAATGATCCTGGATCATCGCCAATGAATAGTTGTGTTGCTCCAGTGAGACGTTAACTACCTACCATTCTAATGAAATTCTCCAGTAATCTGATTACTGAAAGAAATGAGAAATCTAGGAGATAGAAATCAGCGCAGAAAAGAAAATATGAACGAAATAATTATGGTAACATGATTAAGGTGAGGTTTTTTGACACGCATTTATTGGAAACAAAAATTGTCACCAATAAAAGTTAACGAAATGTTATAATTTTATTTTATTTTGAGAAATGAAATCTCCATTTATGTGAATATGGATGCTACACTAATTAAAATGGATTCAGTGGTTCAAAATTACGTGGTGTTGTCCTCGGATCTTTCCCTCTGGGATTGATCCCGGACCGTCACCAATAGCCCGTTGTGTTGCTCCAGTGTGACGTTAATTGAAAATACCAAAATACCAAATAAAATGGATTCAAATAAGGTATGAAATTAATAACCACACTTTCCCATCAATAGATATATCTAAAATTTTAGGACAGATGCTATGCGCCGATCTGCTAGTAAAAAGAAATTTAATTGTATAATGAATGGTATTTGGTATTTTATGGCGCAAGGGCCATATTTGGCTATGTTGCCCCAAACATAGTACAATATAAAATAATTGACACAAGACATACAATATCAAGTAATTGACACACACAGTGAATGCTTTAGATAAATACACTCAGGAAGGAATCACCTGGCAGGAATCGAACCTGCGCCTTCTACAACTCGAAGATTGCTAGCACAGTGGGCATACCCACTAAGCCACGATGAACTTGTGATAAGATGGGCTATCCCCATCTCAGTTGGTAATTGAAATCCTAATGAAATGCAATTAAAAATAATGGTGGATTATAACAATGGTAAAATGCGGTAGCGATGTAAGAAAGCAAAAAGTTACCCAATACGTTCGATAAAATTGGTGATCAAATATTAAAAAAGAGTCGAGATAAAAAATGTCTAACACTTGTAAATGAAGTTAAAATGTGATTTATGGAGAAAGGTTCTTGGGAACGCTGACACGATGGAGCTGTTTCCCCGACCAATAAAAATCTATGCGTGACTCGTGGATGGCCGATGCGAAGACGTGTTAATACAACGTCTAGCAAATGAGATGTTAATGACGGTTGGAGTGAGATTGTCGGGTGGATGCTGTAGAGCTTGTTATTGCTCTGCTTACTCCAGTCTTCGCAAATCTTTGCACTGTTTTAGGAAGACAATCTTAAGATAGAAATCTAAATGTAATCTTTTTCTTTAGAGTTGCAGTCTTCAAAAATATTCAGTTGAGTGTGTATGAGTTGTGATGGTTTTATAGCGCAAAGGCTATATTTTTTCTAAGCTGTGCCAAAAAACATGGGCATACACACAAGGAATGGTTTTTCTGACACAGATAAGGTAGTTTGAAATTTTTGTACTGAAGCAACACAATGGGCTATTGGCGACGGTACAGGATCAATCAAAGAACAATACCTTGTAATTTTGAATGACGGTCAGATGAGGATTGGCGCAGAAGAGAGAATTACACACAGAGGGTAATCGTACCTGACAAATTGAACCTGCCCCTCCTACAACTCTCAGATTGCTAACGCAGTGGGAAAACTCACTGATTCACGGCAGCCCCTATACTTGTGTTAGATATTTCGTTGACAGAAACGAGACTTTCATATCCAAATATAAAATTCAAAAGATAGTCAATTTCAACTATACCTATCATACTAAACTTTAAAAATACCCCGATTTTTTCATGAGTGACCAGTGCAATTGATTCTGAGATATTTGTACTAAAGAACTGTCAGACATAAATTAACAATAAAATTCAGAATTATTATTCTACCTTGTTTTTCATTGTGCCAGATCAATAGAGCTTAGAGAGAGAATTATAAGAAAAACTTTTAAATTAAAAAATTCAGAAAGAATCTGACCTTGTTTATAATCCTTGAAGTTTCACACTATTCTCTACGATCTTCTAAAACTTAATCTGAAAATGCAGAGTTAATCTACAGGTTTGTTTTTTATTTTTCAATTCTAAAGGAGTCAGAGACTAAGTATTCAGCGAAAATTCAGAACTAATTGGTATTTGTGTTTGTGTTTCAATATCAAATCATTAACCTAGATGCTGATTAAATCATTATGCTGATCAAATCATTATCCTGGATTTATGAAAATATGATTCCTGTACTCGAAAGGCAGGATGGAAGTTTGTCGTGTGAGAACTCATGTTGTAGACCCCTTAACCAACTTACTTCAACGGAGGTTCTAGACTGTCAAGAATTAATCCAGTTCATTATGCTGGAAGACAAAATAGATGGCCAATGCGAAGATACAATGGATTCTTAGCCATTGCGGCATCTACGGAGATGAGCGCCTTAAGACAGTGGCTTTATTCATGACATGGTTGTCTTCAACGAATTGATATGCATGATGTTCAGGTTAAGACTACATTATGAAAGAGTGTCATATTTTCTTTACTTACCATGATTTATTTCCAAACTTTTTCTTTTATTATAGTCCGAAGCAGAACACCTTGACTTGCAAACTCATTATAGCAATCTGATTTAAACTTATCTTTTATTATAACTTTTGAGTCAAATTTTTCTTTTATTATTGTCCTACTCTGTATATAACCATACATATCGTCAACTATGTGAACGGAAAGAACCTATGTGCATAGTCCACCACCATCGCTGTGGTGCATTCCATGGGGTTTCCGAGATTCGCCTGTTCTGTTGGAGTTAGAGAACTTTTGGGACATGATTTCTGTCATTCACTTTTTCATTATCTTGTTTTGTTGTTCGTGTTCTTGTTAATTGTACTTTGCTTGTACTATTTTTGTGTCTTTTTATTACTGCTTTTCCTTACCATTGGAAATAAGAAAATCTTGTGCCATGTAGTTCAAAAGAACCGATCACATCCAGAAGATAGTTTTTTGTCTTGGGCTTGAAAACTAAACGGAATTGAGGCAATAATGAATAAACCTAAACGGAATTGTCAATGTAAAGAAAGATCCAGATACAAACCAGAGTTCTTCAACCTTTTTAACGACCTTGTACTCTAAGAAAACTAAAAATTATTTTGTGGTCCGCTTCGTGAGTACTTGTATTTCTCAAAGTACTTTTTATATCTGTATAATTACTAGGCCTAATATTTTGATTATTATTTTTTTGCCAAGACTAAAATTAATAGAACTACATAAAATAAGTTAATAGACATTATTCAATTTAATAAAAATGTGTTCCTAAAAACTAAATGCCTTTGTTTGGGCATTTTCATGCATTTTCTGTTTTACACGCATAATAGCATTTTCTACAGTTTTGATCATTTTAAGGCTCTTTCTAAATATTTTTGAGTTACTATTTTGCATATTTTGGTGTTTTAAAAAAAAGGGCAGTTGTGGATGAATTAAAAAAAATCTTATTTCATGACCCATTTGTATTTTTCCTTTTTTTCTTTTATTGGACGTATTTTATTAACAAAATAAATATCTTCCGTTCGACAGATAAATTGCGAAAAATTAAATTAAGTTTTGAAGAGAATATTTTTCATATAGTAGATGTGTACGACACCTTTTCCTTTAACAAATAATTCTGCGAACACATTTAAAAATATGTGTATAAAATTACCTTTCCCTTGTATTTAGGGCATTTTGGTAGTTTTTCGGGTATGCATTTTTATAAGGCATTTTCTTGCAAGTTTAGGTTATCAAAAGTAGTCCTAGTAATTACATTTTCTCGTTATGTGCGGGTATATGTATAAGCTACAGTGAAAAATTCTATGTTTGCTACTTAAGTGTTTGCTCTTATAAATTTAGATAAAGGGATAATTTCTGGTATATTCTCTACTGCATAGTATGGACAATATACTTTACAGCATAGAACTTACTTCATAGTATATGCAATATAGTTTACAGCATAGAACAGGGCATCGTTTGGAGTGGAAAATATGCTACAACGTTGATTGTTTGGGTTTTATGCGAAAGGGAATATCTGGTCAAGCTGCCCCAAAAACACAACAGACAACATCAACTAATGGAGATACAAACATGGAAAGTTTTATTGACACAGAAGAGAGAAATACAACCAGATACTTAGAGGAGTTCAATCTGCGCGACCTACAACTCGCAGGTCGCTAGCGCAGTGGGCAAACCGGCAGAGCCACAATAGCCCATATGAAATGAGGAGACATGTTTCCTCTAAGTTTATGATGGATTTGCCAATTAGACAGACTTTCAAGGTTCCATTACAGAGACAAAAAGAAAATAAGTGTTCTCTGATATTAAAAACCTTTATTGTCTTCTTGGATGAATCCACTGTTACAATTTTTTTCTAACATTCTAAAAGCTAAAAGTAGTAATTTTCTAAAACATAAGCCGATTGAATAAAATACAGTTGAAAGACAATTAGATGCATAAGTTTGTATCTGCTGAAAACTACCAGCACACAGAAGCTCTGAGTTTAAATCGTCTAATTAAAATTCTAATAATTTTCTATACTACAAGCTGAAAATCCAAATTCCCTAAAACATAAACCGATTGAATAAAATATATTTGAGAGACAATTAAATACAAAAGTTTAAGTCTACTAAAATATTACCAGCAAACAGTAGCTCTGATTTTAAATCGTCTAATTAAAATTCGAATAATTTTCTATACTACAAGCTGAAAATCCAAATTCCCTAAAACATAAACCAATTGTATAAAATATATTCGAGAGACAATTAAATTCAGAAGTTTACGTCTACTAAAAACAGTATCAGCATATAGTAGCTCCAATTTTAAATCTTCTAATTAAAATTCTCCTAATAATTTTCTAAAGTACAAGCTCAAAACTGTAATTCTCTAAAACACATAAACCGACTGAATAAAATATATCTGAGAGACCATTAGATACATAAGTTTATGTATGAAAACAGTACCAGCATTCAGTAAGCCTGATTTTAAGTCTTCTAATTTAAATTCCATTCTAAATAATACATCGTTAATAAGCCCGTGTAGAAGACATTATATTTTTGGGACAGGTGATTTGTTAAGGATTTTCCATCTGACCACTACACTTATCTTCAAGGCCGTCTACCTACAGACTCACGTGGGACAATCTGGAGTGTTTCAAGAGCATCTCTTGACAACCCCACCCTTCGTACAAGAAAGATGCTGCTCCAAAGCGGGATGTTCCTCAATTGATTCAACCTTGGCTATTCTTTCTCTTTGATTTCCTTTCGGTTTTCCTGGTTTCCCGGTTGTATATAAGGGAGCCAGGTAGTATATGCCGGTATATTTGCTTATCTCCTGCAGTGAGTCCAGCAAGTGATCTTTCAAAATGGTTCAATCATTCTTGGTGAGTACTATTCCTTATGAGATTTGCTTTCTCTCTTGCTTTGTTTAGAAAATGAATAGCCCGTTGAGTTGCTCAAATTAAACTACCTACCTACCTGTTTAGAAAATGCTTGAAAACAGCTAACTTTCATTTCGTTTGAATTGCTTGTGATGTCATTTTCTCTTGTGGAGTGCGGAGATCAATCTAAATTTTACAATTTTTCTAAAACAGATTCAAATCTGCAATTTTATCTCTTTCCCATTAGTATCATCACGTTGGCATGGTGTGGTAGTTTGGAGAGTGGGGTGCCAGTTGAGGTGTGACTTCGTCATCTGACCGTGGTTCACAATTACGTGGTGTTGTCCTCGGTTTTTCCCTTCGGGTTTGATCCCGGACCGTCGGCAATAGCCCGTTGTGTTGCTCAGTACGACGTTAACTAACTATCTATCTAGTGTTTGGTGCAGCTTGGCCAAATAAACCATTTGGACCATAAAAACCAAACAACCAACTTATAAGAATTGTTTCTTTGCACGACCATTAATAGGGACATTTATTTTAATTCGAATCCTTTTTAAGGTTTAATGTGACTTTCTTTTTAATGAGTTAATACCATTTTGAATTCTGAGCTACCTTTCGGAGTTCATGCATCATTATGTCGATTTTATTGCTATTAAAAACATTAATAAAAAAAGTTCGTTGAAACACTCAAATAACAAGTGAGTGATTATATTAAGAATTCCATAAGATTTCAATATTCCCTTGCCTCAATTTACATAAAATCAAGCTTGTTGGCTACTAGTACACATTTTAAAACAAATTGAACAGTTTATCTGAAAAAACGCCAAACGCCCTCTATTCTTAACATTGCTATGCTTACATTCATGCGTGCATGGAAATTCTATATATAAAAGAGTTTGACAGTTTGTAATTGTGACACAAGAAATACTGAAGTTTTAAAGACATATTTTATAATGGAATACATTTTATTAGTTTTTAAATAAAAATATGTGAAAGTTTAAAGTTTTGTTCTTAATTTGTAGCAGGTTTTTGTGTTGTTTTTAAGGAGATATTAGTTCTCATTATCTATATTATTGATTGATATTTGCCACATGCATATAATTTACCACATAAAGTCACCACACTCTTTAATCACGTCCGGGTGACCCATGTAGGGATGTGCAGAGGGTCGAACTTACCATATACATTTCAGCTCCAATTAAAGATTTAAATGTTACACCATTATCTAATGTTAAACGTGCAACACAGCCTTATATGCGACTTTATAGATTCAAATGGATTTTCTACACAAATATGATGAAAATAAATGATTTAATGATACAATATATTGCTATAATTTTAATAACATCTCATATATAATTTCGTCTCTCCATTACAGTTCGCTCTTTTGGTTGTGGTCGCAGTCATTGCTGCAGTAACCGCACAGGTCTATCCCTACTATAGTAGCTACTACAACACCCATGCCTATCCTTATGCCTACTCCTACGGAGCCTACCCAGCTCACTACTACGGATGGAAATAGATTGAAAAGTAACGGTAAGAGCTGATTTTTCTTATACATAAAACCAGGTGGTAGACCGCCATTTTGTAAATAATCTCTTCATTAGGTAGGACCATATAAGCAGACGTTTGGTGTTGTCTCTTGAGACTCGACTATAGGCCACTTCACACCATAATAATTGGGGGTCAACCCGAATCAATCTGAATCCTTGTCTAACGAAGATTCGATAGAGCCGCTTCCACAAGAAATAGTTTGCTCGTCTTAAAACTTTATCCACTGCCTGAATCCGTAGCCATTAGTCAGTTTCAACTGGATTCAGATTGACTAGGATTCTATTAGTATGAAGTGGGTTTAAGAGCAAATTTCTTTATTGTAACGCCAGATTCAAGAATGTTAATGTTCATTGAAGATATGAATCCGTCGATACAATAAGGAACTATCGCCTTAGTTGGGATTCGAGAGATAAAACCAAAGGTTCGCATATAGCAGTTCAGAGAAGCCCTAAAGGATTCCACAGTGGAAAAGGACCCATTCAGTTTTGATATGAATATAAAATAGCTACATTAACCGCCGAAGTGGTTTCGACGAGATATCTCGTCCATCATGATCTGACCAATTTTGCTAATAACGAGATACCTCGTCTAGGCGAGTGTTTTGCATATCATAGTCTTAAATAGGCGAGAATGCAGTATAACCGACCGAGTTTACGATTTCTTACAAGAGGTAGTTTTAAGGATCATTCAATTTGTATCTAGCATTCATTAATTTTCTAAAAAAATGTACTAAGGTACTAAAACTATTAAGAATGAATGACTTGAAAACGAGTTGCAATGAATAATTTAACCAAATATCAAGAGACTTGAATTACTGAAGAAAATTAACTTGATATGTATTTTCTATGTTTAATAATCTGTAGCAGTTATGCAAATCTAGTTAAAAATCTAGCTGAACTACATAGTGAAACTTAATTATGTTTTATGAAAATTCACTGACGATCTCATTAATAGATTTGTTTACGTGTCAACTTATCTCCAGTATAAATTTTGCCTATTATTAGATATGAATGCCTCCAAATATTACTTCTGCTCATAAATTATATACATTACAAATATCTTATGCCTTTACTAGAAAAATCTAAAAGCTTTCTGGAAATAAAGCGGTGCTTTTTTTCGTAGAGTATTCATTCACATATTCTTAAACTTACTATGTTAATAATGATGTTGCGTATTTGTAAAATATGAAAAAATCATTTTCTAATCTTACCATTTTTTAAAACTTCTCTCATATAAAATTTAATATGATAATTTAATATAATCATGCACCAATAAAATATATGAATGTATTGATACCATGCATATAAAATCAAAAATCATGGGTGTAAAATTGAAGAGAAAATAACCAAATATTGAGCTATTTCAATTCCAAATTGATCACATTCTTCTTAAATCACTGTTTATAATTTTGCATGGACACTATTTTGAACACCGCGTTTTTGTATTATCTTACTATCACGTATATACACACATGAACTTGCTACTAAATACATTTCGCATTCAAATACTGTATCTAAATATTCTCTCTAGGTTACTATATATTTGTGTAAATTATAGCAACTTTATTATCCGAAATCTTAAAAATGACTAACTATCAAAGAAGATTAAAACAAGATGATTTAATTCGTCTACATCTATTTCGGGCGAACAAGCATCTACCGTCATCAGGACTTGCTGATGTTTCAAGTTGAAGTTTTGGTTTTGAGGATGGTAGAAGTTGATCTATAGTGCGATTCGGACGTGAAGGCTGTCGTCTTGGGTAAGTCGAATTTTGTAAAGGTGTGAAACGTTGTTAGAAGGCTACCATACGCAAAAGCATGAATGGCGAAAGCCGTGACTGTTTTACTTTTCCTGAAAACGCGTTATCACCGTGTCGGTTTCGGCCCCGAACTATAATAAACTTAGAACCAGAATCCGCACTAAAGACGCCAATTGTAGAAGCGATTTGCTTACGTTACCACCAGACCCTCTAATTTAACTAATACTCATTCAGAACCATGTGACTCAATTGCCAACTCCTGGGAGTTGGACTACATTGATCCTGATGAAGGAGGAAGTTGATGTTTTGGTCCTGATGGAGGGTGAAAGTTGATGTTTTGGTCTTGATGGATGAGGAAGTTGATGTTTCGGACCTGAGGGAGGAAGTTGATGTTTTGGTTCTGATGATGGTGGATGTTTGTTGAAATGTCATCCTGTCTTCATCTTCTTTATTAATCATTTTTGAAGCTTTTAGACTTGATTACGTTCTATATATTATTTGAAATTATTTAAAAACGAATATTATATATCACCTGCTTAGAGCAGAAACTCATCGAGTGGCAAAATGTATTTTTTACTGTGCAACTGTTCAAAGATAAACTATTAGTTTGTAGCTCAAGAATAAAATTAAAGCATTTTATTAATGTTACATATCTTTTAAACAGATTACATTATGATAATAGATTTCTCATCATCGTAAAAATAAGCCTTGTAGAGAGTGAATTTTCCATGGAGCTCCTCGGCCGAAGGCCCTCTGTCTCCAGATTAAAAAATAAGCCTTTAGCGTCTACTAAGAAAATGTCAGTTAATAAGTTTCTTCTCTAAACAGAGAATATAACTCATGATACTAATCGAAATTTACATCCTTTAATTCATGCATGAAAGACTATATTAAAGAAAAACATGATCGTATCTTAAGTTTATATTCTCTTAAGCTAAATATTCCTGTTTTGTTACAGGTTTAGATTGACGACTTGGACCTAATATTGACTGGCGATATAGAACTGATTGGATGATGCTTGAAATCTTACTCCTCGCTTCTATTTTCTTGTCTACTATCAGATCACTCTTTGTACCAACCTTTCATTTCGACTTTTGTATGTGAATAAAATTTCAAAAATGCCCAAAAAATTGTCTCATTATTCATTGGAAAATAAGTGATTTAAAATTAAATGTCGTTAGATTATTTTTTTTTGTACTTTTTTTCTAAAGATATAATAATAATTGATAGTTTGCATATTTAAGTTTAAGAAATTCTGACATCTGAGAAGGATTTTACGGAATTAACTCAACAACATGTTTTTTTCTTAGTTCATTATAGGAAATAAATTTTAAAACAAGACAAGTATATATGAACTAAAACGTAAAAACATGTTTAAATAAAATGTGTTCAAATATTATCGATAGAATAAAATAAATAGTTATCAGACGTTTTTTAATAGTGTAACAAATTAATTCTTTTAATTTTTGAGTTTTAAATTCAAAATAACCACTGTGTCCTAATCAAAACGAAGGCAAAGTAAAATATGTTATGTCCTATGAAAGTTGAAATTTTCAGAAAGATTAATTTAATTCATTAAGTAAAATAACTGATCAAAATTATATTTAATAAAAATGGTTAGTAACTATCTAAAACTAATCTTTACTGAGTACACTTTAAAATAAGTAGCTGTAGAATTTTTAAAATTAAAAAGTGAAACCTCGTATATTAGAATTCTTCAAAAAATACAATTACTGAAACAGTTAGAAAAGTTAAAATACTCATTTCATTCTATATCTTTAAGTACTATTGAATCATATGTTTTGTAATATATGGGTTTTTAAACTATTCGTAAGCAGGTATTAGAATTAACTCCGCACTGGAGCAACACAACGGACTATTGGCTACGATCCAGATCAATCTCGAAAGAAAAGATCGGAAGAAGCATCTCGTAATTTTGAACCATGGTCACATAATGAAGTCAACACCTGGGCTGACACACCACTCTTCAAACTTCCACAACACGCCAACGTGAGGGCAGTTGAGGCCACGACAGATTGATCGTGCACCAGCCCCCATGTACACGACGGTCTTTGGTTGGATTTAGTTTCGAATTTGAAACCCTCCGGTTTCTAATCCGCTGATCTACCAACTGGGCTACAGTGGCCACTTTTAAACTATAGGATTTATTTAATTCAATGCTATGTTTATTAAATAATAATAATCTTCAGATAAGAGTTCTCATGACTGACCTTCCAAACTCTTTTTCTATTGAAGACATTTAAAAAGAACGGAGCCTCTTTGACTCTGTGGGCTTCCCTCTGCGTTAGCAACCTACAAGTTGTAGGCGGTAGAGGATCCATTCCAGTAACTTACCCTGGGTGAATTTTTTTCATCTGTGTCAGTAAAACTTTTCTTGTGTGTGTACCATTACTTGACGTTGCCTGTCTTGCGTCTGGTGTAACTTGGCCAACTATGACTCTCATGCTATAAAAATCAACCAATCATTTGAAAATACGGAAATTCTTCTACTACTTTACTGCTTATCAAAGAAGTTAGTAACGATACAGAAATACATTCGTGCAACATAACAATGTATAAGATTAAATGCTATATCTTTCCGAATATGCGGCAGCTCGAATATTTTCCTTAAAAAATTCTTAGTGTGCAATTCCTATTCTAAGCGAAAGATTTGCAATCTTTGAAAGCAGACTTGTATTCAAGATAAATAGACTTCCAGACTGGAAGTCTATTTGCATTGAATATATATTACTCTGGAATATCTGCTTTTGGAAATCAGAGGGCACCGCAATAAGCACTTGGTGATTTATCGACTTTTGATTGGCGACATTTTTCATGCATGACTGCACTTGTTTACACTTTTCAATGTCGGGACTTTTTTATACTGCACGTTTTACGATGACATTGTCTTAGATCTATTTTGATTCAAAAGTTTTCCTTCCAAACGCGGCCACGGTAGCCCAGTTGGGAGAGTAACGAATTAGCAATCGGAGGGTTGAAAGTTCGAAACTCGGTGCAGCCAAAGACCGTCGTGTACACGGGGGCTGGTGCATGTTAAATCGGTCGTGGCCTCAAATGTCCTCACGTTGGCGTGGTGTGGAAGTTTGGAGAGTGGGGCGCCAGCTCAGTTGTTGACCTCGTCATTCGATAGTGGTTCAAAATTATGAGGCGTTGTCCTTGGGTCTTTCCCTTCGGGATTGATCCCGGACAGTCGCCAATAACCCGTTGTGCTGCTCCAATGCGACGTTAATTGACTACCAATCAACCAGCCTTCCAAACACTTAATGAAACATTTCCATCCGAGTCGAAGCTTTCTGATCAAAATTTACGGATTAACCAATTCTCGTAAAATGCGTTATTTGTAGAGAAAAGTTAAAAATCTTAGTCAAAAGGTAGTTACTATTCAGGTTGTTTCAAAACTTTCTGTTCATACTCTACGGGGAACTAGGGAACCCTAAATTCAATGCAAATCGCTTTCACATAGGTATATTAGCAATCCATCGACAATTCATAGGACCATCCACCTTCTGTTATCGAAGCGCAGATTAGTGTTTTTATTTAAACTGGATAATCACTTTAGCCGATCAATAATTTGTCCTACATTATGATTCATGCTTTTTACACAACCACGTGACAGATCTTCAAACCAAGCGATCGACAGAATTTATATGAAGTTGAGCGTAAGTGCTCCATCTATTTCATTAGAAGTCAGATGCTTGGGATTCAATGGATTCGTTGGAGTGGACTCATCACTTGGTCACCACTTATTTATTATGCATTCATTTCTTAGAGGAATTTTCAAATTTGCGGTGGAAAATGATATTGTGTTTTTCATGTAATTTTATTATTTGTAGGGTCTTAAGAGCATGTGTACCAGATTTCAAGTCAAAATTTCCAAAATTGGTCCAGTTATAAACCATTAACAGAAACATGCAGATGTAGAATTCAAACGCGTTTTCCTCGGAACTTTCTTCTTTGCGAGTGGTTGGCATGATATCTATAAAACTATTGGATTTATCGACGTGAAAATCATACTGCTTGTCTAGCAACATCCTTTTATCGTTTTATGAAGCAGAAAAGCGATATGTCACGTATTTATGCTTTTAAAGGAAAACAATCGGTCGATTTTTGAGCTGAATCGATGATTTTGGATTTGACAAGTCACCATTTCCTCGTATATCATAACTTTTTTGGTTCATAAAACGATAGCGACAAGTGTATGAAGTAAAACGTCTGTCAGTTTATTGTTTAATATCGCTTAGAATTGATAAATCATATCAACCAGGGACTACGGAACTTCAATCGGCGCCATGGTCGAGGAGGGTTAGCATGTGTGATTCTTCATGAAAATTAAAAAAAAAATTTGGGGGTATCTGAAATGATAATAAATAGACGTATAAAGTTTGGAATTATTTGATCGTAATTTCCTAAATAAAAAATCCCCCCAAAAGAGGTAATTTTAGCGAAAAAATCCCCTTTAATCTGGGAATATCTCAAAGACATATATGTATACGAGATTCACATCTACTTCGAAACCTCGTAGTTGCAAATGTCCACGAAAGTCCAGAAAATTTTAAGCATGTATAGCAATTCATGCGTCGACGCTGTAAGGAGCACAATATTGTTGGAAATAGGAACTTTCAGCACTTGTTGTGAAACTGTAAATGTACAACTTCCATCAAACTCTAAAATTAGGGCTAGTAAAAATGTTTACATACTTATTGACTTTCACTTTTACATCTTAGTGTACTCGCTTTTAGCACATCCATGTGGTGCTTGCTGAGATAAATCTTTATATGAGTGTTCCCTAGATCCCTTTAAAGTTTGTACAGGAAGTTGCGAAACACCTTATACTAACACACATATACAACACCTTATACTAACACACATATACAACACCTTATACTAACACAAAAACGACTAATCAGATTGTCAATGTCTAATTCGGAGGATCTATACTAACATAGAAGGGGAAATATAAAAACATTTAAATTTAAATATGTTATCAGAGTCACAGTATTGCCATCACTCACACTTTCAATTAAACCTTTCTAGGCCACTTATAAAGGCTTAGAGACTGGCCGTTGAATATTTTGTTTGTAATATATTAACCATGTTTTGAGGGTCTTATACAATTTTCTTTAAAAAGTTTTTCATTGCCTATTATAAATCGATTTCAAGCAATTAGTGCTCATAATTAGACAACAGTTTGGAGGAAACCCGCATTCTTATAAAAACAAATTTTCTGTTACGTTTCTTAATCAGATAATTCACATCATACATATAAATCTCTGTATATAATCTGTTCATAATCTCTACATATTAATATTGCCATGGTTGAAAGGTAAGTAGTTGCAGTATTTGAATTACAGTTGTACAGGAGCAACACTATGAGCCATTGACGACAGTCCGGGATCAATCCCGAGGGAAGAGATCCTAGGACAACACCTCGTAATTTTGAGTCATGGTCAGATGACGAGGTCAACATGTGTGTGTGTGTGTGAGATGGCATCTCACTTTCCAAACTTCCACACCACTCCAAAGTGAGGACACTTGGGGCCACGACAAATTTAACGCGCACTAACCCTCACATACACGACGGTCTTTGGTTGGATTGAGTTTCGACCACGCAACCTTCTGATTGGTAATCCGCTACTCTTCCAACCGGGCTATAGCGACCCCCATGGTTAAAAGGATTTTTCTTCGCTCTTTAAGCAGTGGCAAATTCTAGTATAAATTAGAAATTTAACAAATGAAAAAATATTATGGAAATTGAAGAGAATGTTGAGTTTCTCGTCTTTATTTTCAATGGCATCAGTAATTGTAACTAAAGAGAGCTGTCGTTCATTGTGCCAACACAAGAGGATATTTCTAAATGAACTTTAAAGGAAAGAGCGCATTTTTAATTTCAACAGTGTAATAGCAGAAGAGTAGGATTTGAAAGATAAGAATATTTTTAAAGATTCTCTCTCTTAGCAGACTTTAGTGATAGGATAACTCTATAGTTATATACCACGCAACACCAAGGAAAATATCTCTATTGTTTGTGATATTCAAAGTCGCAATCCATGTACCGTTTCTTCATTTACATATACGTATGTAAGACAGGTTGGTCGATATAAAAGTTTTTGATTACTTCTAAAACAAAACATTAGAATGCATTATTTCTTTTTCTAGTAATTTATCGAAAATAAATTTACTTTATGCATCCTTATAACAGGTAGTTGTTTTGGAGCATAATTTGAAAATATTCTCATATTCGTTGTTTTTATGGGAAATTGATTCTTATACTACAGTAAATTCTTACATTCTATATACTTCTTTAGAAACACTAAACCACGTGAGTATCATAGGAATGCGTAACATTTCAGAGGTAGAAAAATATAAATTCATTACTTTTGTTTATCTAACATTATTCTCAGTATAAGCTAACGCAAGATATGTTTTATCTTGTGTGTTACATAGTACATTTTACATTAAAAGAATAGTTCTCATGATCCAAAGTTTTGTTGCATGCTATCAATAATAAAAATTATAACTGTAATAAAATGCAACTTCTAATTTCGATAATGAACTTTCTACAATTTTAAGTTGTCCTGACTAAAATTTTCACCCTCGATGTTCATTCACATTTTGATAGACTAAAAATTCACAAAAAATACTTCTTGTATTGAACTTTATTGAAAAGTATGGAAAAAATTATTTTCGCAGTATATTTGGTTTTTGCTATTAGTCTAATCATACTTATCTGATAATACCAAATAAGACATTTACAAATTTAAATATTTCTTTAAATTTTACTAAATATTAGAATAATTATTTTTTAATTTTCACAAAACAGAAAACCAATAAAACCGATATAATTTTGATTTTCTAAATTAGTACCAGTTTTTTTATGCAAGACTTTTTTCTGTAAAATTCAGTTTACATCAACATCTAATAAAGCCTACAGAACCTTAGCACTTTGAAAAATGTTGTACCTTGAATAAACTAATTTTGAGAAAACAGTGTTCTTATAAGTATAGCAAAGGAAAAATCTTAGCGGCACAGCAGTTTAGTTATTTATATTGAAACTTCATGAAACGACAACCAAAGATATTAAATAGAAAAATACTCACAAAAACTTTTATCCGCCAAAATGAACATTGCCCATTTTCGTTTTTAATATCTTTAATCGTTTTTAGCAGCTACAGCTAATAACAATTTAAACGTGTCGAAAACTAGAAAATTTAAAGTTTTAACTCTCCAAGTGGGTTTACACGAGATATTTCACCTATCAAGATTTGGCCAATTTTGCTAATGACGAAGTATTTATTCCCCAAGAATGCCAATTGAATTCCGAATGAAGAAGATATTGCCTTTTTTATGATGAAGAGATCAAGATCAGGTAAGTTTTGTCTAAGGACGAGATATCTCGTCCTCCGAAAAGATCTGGTCAGTTTTGCTAATGATGAGATACCAAGTCGAGACAACCACCAAGAGGGTTAAGGAACAAAAAGAAACACCAGAATACAGAAACAACGATTTACGATTTATTTTAATACCAAAATGAGCAGAAAGATTTATGATATTTTAGAATAAAAAAAACTCATTTTTTTGACAATTTTATTACTCATCAAACCTCCATAAAATTAATTGAAAAAATGTGTTGTAATTGCGCTACACTTGACTATCGTATAGCATGCAGAGAAACACAGACGTTAAGTGTTACGATTATTTCTCAGCTTCTTCCCTGCTCTTTTGCAAATAAATCACAAAAACCGCTCACCTGTTTGCTTCCTTAATGGCATTAAGTATAATATTTTCCCACATTGTATGAGAAAAGACAATGGCCCGCTGGAGTTTAGCATATTGTATTGGGATCATGTCACTCCTTCATAGTGAAAAGGGAATTTATTTCAAGGTTTTGAACCGTATTCGGCGAAAAATGCCAGTTTTGTACCATTTTGCTGCCTAAAAATAAATAACTCTTTCCTTCTTTCGTAAATGTATTCCACATGTATTGTTTCCTTTTCTATTGGAAACGTTATCGCTCAGCCTTGAGGAGCTTGCTTTCGGTAGTAAGATTTTAGTATAAAAGACGGAGATCGGAGTGAGATCAGTATTCCTGCTTTTTGCTGCCAGTGAGTCACAACACCATCAGCTCCAAGATGAAATCCATGGTAAGTCACGTTTTATCCAAAGGTAACTGGTCTTTTAAATTTACTTGTCGGAGAAAGATCTTAAATTCCGATGTTTTATTCCATGGATATAAAGTAATGCTTCAAACAAACGCAGATTGTAAAAATTCCGTTGTCCAATTCAGCAAAATAAAAATGCAGAAATATGAAAAAAAATACCAAGAAATAGGAAAATATATTCTTATAGTTTACTTTAACCCCAAATTTTTACCCTGTTTATGAGGTTCCTAAACTTATTTCAACTCCGAGGTACCCAAGTGATATCTCAGCCCTTCTGTTTCACTCTCGCCTTCCCTTCTGCTTTTGCTTTTGTTTCCCATCCCTCGTTGTTAGTTTTGGTGCAGCTTGGCCAGTATGGCCCTTGAGCCATAAAACCTCGAAACAACCAACCTAAATTTATTGAGTGGAGGACCACATAAAAGTATTTATGTACTTTGGTAGAAAAAGGGCCAATGTCTGAATTCTCTGATTTTGAGTTTTCACATATCACTTCAAGGTATTGAAAGTATGAATTGATATTGTATTTCTTTTTTTTTTTTGATAAATACATCCCAGCCACCCCTTGACAGGCCTCCCTTGGAAGGCTGGATAGCTTGAGTTATGAAAAAGATATTGAAAGTTATAATATAGGAGTGCTTGATAATTAAAAATTTTGATAGCTTTTTAATTTCAAATCATTTCGAGCCCCGTGATCTCCCTCCCTGATGAGTGCTTTTTGAATTTTCGGATGTAAATTGAGAACAAAATATACAGATTCTCCCTCCCCTTGCCTTTCTAGATTAATGAATACTTTTTGAATATACTAATGTGTAAATTAAGAACAAATTGTGCAGACTGTCATTATAATCGCAACAGAACGTACCAAGAACGAATAAGTATAAAATTAATAATATCAGAAAATTGATTGCTGGGCATCTTTTAAGTTGGAGGCATACTGTGCCTGTCTTTCGGCTGCTCCTATTGGTTTTTTGACAACGTGTAAGGAACGGCCCTGTCTATTATATTATAAGATTATACAAATAATTCATCGCTAATATTTTAAGTGTTCTAAATCTAAATAGACTTCAATTATTACGACACAGATTTCCACAAACTATGGTTCAGTTTCGAACCAAAATCCGTTATTTTTTTTCAAATTTAAGTTATGAAAACTTTTATTTTTACTTAATTATTTTTGTCAGATTGTCCTCGGGGCCGGACAAACCCACTCCGAGGGCTGGATACAGCCCGTGGGTCGTAATTCGGGTGCTACTGTTCCATGGGAAGGCTTAATCCTTTTCGAGTCTAATACTTTTTGTTATAGTTGAGAAAGATAGGGGGTTGGCTTGATTTTTTGGTCTACGAATTAGAACAGTTAGGTAGTTGAATTTAAGTCGCACTGGAGCAACACAACGGGCTATTGGCGACGATCCGGGGTCAATCCGGAAGGGAATTAGAACAGGAACTACGACTAGTGGAAACTAAATCGTTTCCACTAGGTTCACTATCTTTAAAATATCTGAGCTAATTTAATTTCTTATTTCTTTGCGTTTCTAATAATTTTAACAAATTTATTACAATTACTTTTGTTCAAAGATTAAATGCCACAAAATTCACTATTGCAATCTTTCATAAATTTTTTTCAATGCCCGACCTTAATCATCTAATCATCTAAGAGCGGAATCGCGTGAACCTTGTTCCACCATGGGAGATGGGTGACGTTACACCTCACATTCTAGGGACAATTTGTTTATGGAGAGCCCACTCACGGACACATTGGACAAACCACAAGGACAAAGATCGATGCCTTACCCCTAATTCGAACCAGGAACCTTTCGATCAGGAAGTCAGCACCCTGATCATTAGATCGACTGGTTGCTCTTTTAGGCATATGACGCATAGTATTTCAATTTTGAATGATGACACATTCAGTATTTTAAATTCTCAATATTTTATCACAGATTTTTTCCAAACATGAAGTCTTGGAGTGGTGTGGAAGTTTGGAGAGTGGGGTACCTACTCAGGTTTTCCTTCGTCATCTGATCATGGATCAAAATTACGAGGTATTGTCCTTGATCTTTCCCTTGGAGATTGATCCCGGACCGTCGCCAATAACCCGTTGTGTTGCTCCAGTGTGACGTTAATTAATTACCTACCTACTTACCAAACATGACGTCATGCATTCCGACCTGGTAGCCGAGTAGATAACTCCCCGGACTTCAATTCAACAGTCTCTGGATTTGAATCCTTAGCTAGATATGAATATTTGATGTTATTCGGGATTAACTTTAAGCCATATGTCCCAGTCTAATTAGCCTTCATGTAGCAAGAAATGACAGGAGAGCGATGAACCATAACCAAACCATGATGTTGATGTTAGAAAACAACTACACTAACTGACAATCTCAATTTGTCTACACTAACTTCGTAATTCTCTGAAAATTTCTCTAGTGAATATAATTTACAATAGATGAATGAGATTAGATCGGAAGCTCAACACTCAAGCAGCTCAGATTTGCACTCTGAACCCAAGTTGGATGTGGGTTCCAGTTCCAGTTTCCATCGTTTGGTTGTTTTTTGGGTTTTTTATGGAGGCCATATTTAGCCATGCTGCGCCAGACACGAGACAATGTCAAGTTATAGACACACATCAAGGAAAGATTTACTGACACGAAAGAGAGAAATAAACCAGTGGAGGAATCGAAACAGCTCCGCCTACAACTTTCATGTTGCTGGCGCAGTGGACATACCCATTGAGCCACGGCAGTCCCTCAATTTTCTTTGGATCCCTTCATTGAATAATATTATGTATCTTACGTGCTTAATGTCAACTCGTCTTCTGACCGTGATTCAAAATTACGTGGTGTCGTCCTCGGAAGTTAATCAACGTCGCACTGGAGCAACACAAATGGCTATTGGCGACGGTCCTGGATTAATCCCGAATGGAAAGTTCCAGGGGTCGTCCTCGGATCTTTCCCTTGGGGATTGATCCCGGAACGTAGCCAATAGCCCGTTGTGTTGCTCCAGTGTGACATTAATTTATTACCATTAACACTTAATGTTAATTAAAATAAATATTTTTCCTCTTTTTGAAATTATTGTTCACCTTTATTATAAAAACAATGAAAATATTTATTTCTGTTTCAACTTAGAAAGCATACAGCACCTTACTGCTGAAAAACTTTTCACATGCCCTAAAGCTCCTGGTACCATAGTACCAACGAACCCAAAGCCCAGATTCAAAGTTTATTCTATATTCTAGATGGTGCAATTTCATCCTTCACTTCTTCATCTCATAACTCACAGAATTAACCTCGAATTATGTTTTCGTCCGAGTCATCAATGTGATCTCTGTGTCTGGGTCACCTATGCTGTGTTTGCCATTGGTCGAAAGTCAATACACGCATCAAAAACAAGATTTATTTGCAGGAGCCTTTTACATTTCGGAGGACAACGCATTTTGCTCCTGCATGCTCAACAATGGCAGTGACATAACAGACTATTCTGCTGAGGTGCATGCTAGTCTGTACGTAAATGTGGAGAACCACTGCAATATCTTCATGATAACATGTATGATTTTCTCAAAATTGTATAATTTCTTAACTGTTTCAGTTCGCTTTGATTGTCTTAGTCGCCATCGCAGCCTGTGCCTATGGCCAGTACGGATACGGAGGATATTACGGAGGATACAACGGTCTGTACTACGGTGCTAGAGCATCCGCACTCCCATACAATTATGGCTTATATGGCAGCAGAATGTACGGCTATGGATGGAACAGTGGACTCTACAATGGTGCCTTAAGTCAATATTATTGGAAATAGGATTTCAATCAACAGTGAGTGCTCACATTGTAATAACAATTCATGTACTACGTACGAACTTTTATAACCATAGCAAACTTTGTGTTCTTAACAATCATAGCTATTAGAAATAGTTCAGTCTAGGATAAACTGCTGTACAGTATAATGCTATGCTCTTCCGTGCGTGTTAAGAAGGCTGTATCTACCAAATATGTCTGTGTGGTTAAAGGAGGTTAAAATACTGCGTATAAAAGTATATGATGCCTCATAACGCTTATCGTTGCTATTAATCCCATTGAACTTGTTCTAGGTATAACCTAGACCAAGTTCAGAAGATTTTTCAAGTCGTAGTTTTCATGTTTTTCAAGTCGCACAGTGACCAATTTCTATTCATCCAGCGGCTGTACCGAGATATCTAGTCTTTAGCAAAATTGGTCAGATTTTGATGGACGAGATATATCGTCGAAACCACTTGGGGGTTCAGTACTCATTCAAATAATTATAAATTGTTTTGAACCTTTTGATATTTTGTTTTTCATTTTTGAATTTTTATTGTGTGGTTTATCACTATGTCGCCCGTAGTCCTTCAATTCATTTAATCTCTCGAATTCTAATTCGCTAGTATATTTATGCAAACTATGAGCCAATGGCCTAGAAGTCTTTTGTCGTAATTTAGGATTAACGTCTTAGTCGTATTTCAACACACAATAAAGAATGGAGTTGATTGTCGGTATCTCGTCTCCAATTGCAATTAGCAGCTGCATTAGCATATGAGAAAGTCGGATTAGTTTCACACATAGAAAAGTGAAAAAACGCCCACGGAAAATTGAAGGTTAGCGCCCACGGAAATTAATGTTATCACATTTAGAAACCTCTTAAAATGTACTTTCCCGTTTCTATTACAGAGGAAGTATTTAAAATCATTTGAAATTACAAAACATTTTAAACGTAATTATTTCCTTTGAAATGTAACCGATAAAATGCTTAATTGGCATTTTATCAGCTACACTTAAGTGATTTTATTAATTCCCTATGATTTTTATGTTAATTTTATACTTAATTTTTAACATGACAAATACGTAAATACGGTTTCGAAAATAACTTTTTACGAAGTTTTCTTCTATTGATGTAACTCTAAACATCCACTATATTGAAAAATATAATTTTTAACACATTTATGTCCTTACACTTTTTACCAACAGCTATACCAAGATTAATTTTATGTCACATGTTTAATTTCCTAAGCTTAAATTTTTCATTATGGTCATGTTTTAAATTTTACATTCATCCAACTTCGTTGTAGCTATGTTTTTTTATCGATTATTCGAAAATATGTTTGTCTAAACTGCCAATATGCTTCTAAATCAAGACAAATCTATTTGTTACTCTTAATATGCTTGATGAGATATTTTTCTAATAATTTCTTTTACTTTCAGGTAATGACTATCTTAAATCGGTGGCTCTGGCGAGAATGCTACAGACTTGAAAGATGCTCTCCTATTAAATCATGTCATTTATAGTACTATGTGTAAAATCCGATTCAGTATTGATTATTGTTTCTTATTTGTAAATAGTACATATTTGAAAATAAACGTGTTTTAAAATTTTCAAACTGCTTGCCATTCATTTACAAAATTATTCACTTAAACCGTTGCAGTAGTTAACTGAAATTATATAATATTCTCAGTTAATGGTTTTTAAATTAGAGCTCACACTTTTCGCTTTCATATTTTTTACATTTTTATTTCTCTAGTAGAACATGCTTCTCTTTGTATGAGTGTTTAAAATTATTATTGTCTTCAACATAAAGAGAGTGATTTTTTACTAGATTTCAAAACAAATAGAATTGTGAATCAGAAACTAAAATCGTCTGTATGCTGTTTTTAAACCAAAAGTTCGAATACTTATGGGAAAATCTTATTTTATGGAACAAAATTAAATACATTTCACTATTGAATGATTCAACAATTGTTTACAAATTGCATCGGCTTGGGTCAGACTTCCTATTTGTACTTAAGGTTGTATTTTCATATCGTCGACTTACAAGTGACACACTAAGTCTAAACTTTCAAGATAAGAGTTTTTTAGCTTTTCTGAGTCAGAATGTGGTGATCTTTGGACTGATAAAGAGCATGTGTGTTCATTAAGTTATTTTTCTTTACGTGATGGTTGAAATCCTAAGAAGCGCATTTAGTGAGTAAAGCTTAGGGAGTAGAATTTTTCTCCTTCGTTTTTCTCATGACTGTTTTTTTAACAGTGTTCCACTTGTAAGCCCAAGATATCAAGTCTGTAATGCTGTACTTTATCATACTTAAGTTTTCTTTACAACAAATTTTTATTAAAATTTCGTTTTCAACTTAGTAAAATAAATGTTTTCCTTTGAATTTGCACTATTGCAGAATATTAAACTATAATTAGTGTCCTGTATGTCGAAACTTGATTCAGTGATAAAATTCTGTTTAGTCACACATGATATCTGCAAAGCTACATTCTTCAGTAAAATGTAGTCAAACTAAATGGAAAAAATCAGTTGAATAAACGTTTTGGCAAAAAGGTTCCAGAAGTTGTAAATTTTTCGTGGGTTTTGGAAATTATTTGATAACTTTAATTATAAATGGGCAATAAATGTACATTCGCGAAAAGAAACGAACCACCCCCTTTATTTCGAGCACTATTCATAGAAGAGCAAATTCAAATATATCATTCAATAGGGAATAACGTCCTTTACAAATTAAAATGCAAAAACATTGAATAAGGGGGCGTCTTCATACCAAATTCTGCACAAACGACAATATTTCCAATGAAAACACCCTGTTTTGATGCTTTAATCAGATACTGCATCGTTAAATTACTCTAAATATGAATTTTCATGACTTTACTGTCTTTATATCCGGAGATATTCAATTTTAAATTTGTCATTTTCAGGGATCATCTCCACATTGAAAATCGCTATTCGTAGATCGAGATTAATTGTAGTTATTCAGGAACTGTTCATTTGACGTTTGACTGAAAGAAGTCCGCAAAGAACCTTAAAAGAAATGTTGATTTTGGCATAATCGTTTGCAAGTACAGAAATTCAAATATAAAATGTATGCAACGAAAAGGTCCTCCTACAATTATTTAATACCAATCGAACTGATATTGCGATCATCCCAAAAGTGAATAGTGAGTCATTCAATTTATCATTGATTAGTATAGTTTATCTATACGACATATAACTGGTAAAAGGCAATGTATTTTAGATTACATAAATGAAATTTCCAACCATTTTTCAAAAATGTAAACATTACTCAGGTTTGTCAGACATTTTTAAACTTTTGGTTGACCCCTAAAATTGCCATAATGAGGAAAATTTAATGTAGCGCAAAACCTAATCATTGGAATGAGCTGAAATTTTGCTTGGTCATATTAGAAGTCCTTCTGAATCGATTCCCATCAAAAAATAAGTTGCCAACTCATCTTTTTTCAAATATTAATTTAATAATTATTATTGCATGCTAAAAACTATTTTTAAAATAAAATATTAGGTGGATTTTGTTTGGTTTGCTTAACAGTAACATTTCAAAAAATATCAGCGCTGTAGAAATACTATTTTGGAAGATATCCATAAAAGTCTAAGAAACATTTAACATTAGGCATGGTATGGTATGGTATTTTTCAATTAACGTCACACTGGAGCAACACAGCGGGCTATTGATTTAACATTAGGAACTCCAATCTTTCTGTACTCATAACTTCGAAACGGCAAGACCAAATGCCATGAAATCTGAAGTTAAATTGTGGTATAGATTCGAAATTTTGTGTCAAAATAGGGGTTCTCCATTGGAAATTATGAAGTTGGTGCTCAATTTAATACGAAGACGGCCCCTTATGCAAATTTTATGCATCTGAATTGATAGAAAATGTTAGTTCCTGTCGAACGTCATCTATGAATTGCTCTACTGTTAAAATTGATCGAATGAAGAGGGGTGGTTCATTTTCCCCAACCGTACGTTATAAAACAAAACAAAATACAAATTTTATGAGAATCAGATAATTTTATTTTCTCCCACAGCATATAATGAATGGTAAAAATTATAGATTTTGAATTCAAACCACTATTTTAACATTGGAACGAAATAAGAATTTAAGTCTACAAAAGCAACCATTTTTATATTTTGTAATACCTACCATAAGTCTGTTTTAAACTTATAAACGAACAGATTTTGAATCAGCTACAAGACAATTGCATAAACAATACAAGTAAGTTTTGCCATATAACTTTATTAATTCAAAAAAGTAAAAATTAGAACAGAAGATATTCATAATGAAAAGGAAACAGCAAATATTTTGAACATAAGAATACTATTTTAACACACTTCCTACACTGTTTTAATACGTGCTTCTTACAACGTTTCAAATCGGGGGTTTTCTGAACTGTTGACGAGTCCGTTACATATATTCACCTACAAGAAGAATATAAATTATTTTAATTTATTAACATTTTGTTATGAAAGAAAGAGGTAAATACAAATATATTGTCGGGTATAAATAACTTAAAATTCGAAGGAAGGAAAGTTAAAGGTGTATTTGGAAAAGAAAAGCAGAAAACAGCGAAGCCTATTAGAAGAAAAGTGAAATAAATCATATATAAATACTAAACACAATTAAAAATTTACGATTTGCTACAAACTCCTCTAAAGTTCTACGATGAAATTATCAAAAATACAAATTTCAATGAAAAAAAGGAATTTAAAAAATATCGTCTGCCCCATCATTGTCTAACGCCATTTTTGAACCTGGAACTACTTTTTTGTTTTAAGTATCGTCTGCACAGTTCTGTTCATGGCCATATTTACTATCCAAGTGTAAGACTACTCTTCCAACTTCACATAGAAATATTCTATAAGGGATATTCTCAACTACTTGCATATATTAGATATTTATTTACAATTTTTGCCTACATACTATCATTTAATTTAAATCTAAAATAACAATAAAGCAATAAAGCAAAGTATTAATGTCAAAACACTTATACCCTCTTATTCTAGCATCTTAGTACAGAAATGTTTTTAATTTCCTTGCATTTCATTAAGAATTTTAAATTTTCGCTTAATATGAGGAATCTATGAAAGCAAATAAGAAATTGAATAGCAGAAAGTTGTAAAACTATAAAGGACCTATGGTCGGAATTTCAAATGAATTAGTTTAGCATTATTTAAAATGGAAGGTAATATTCAAATTGAATGAGCGCAACTGAATTAGCTGTGGGAAATTTAATGTGGCAAAAAATAATTACTACTTCAACAGTTTTGTTTCGTATTAGATTTTTATTTGCACAAGGAATGTTTCAGATTGATTAATGTCTATACAAATCCACAAGGAATGTTCCAATATCTTTCTTTCTCATTCAAAAATTAAATAACTTTTTAACTAGGGTTTTGGTGTAACAATGAGTGAATACAAGTTATTGATTCAAGTTATTCAATTGCAGTTTAAATATTTTCTTTAACAAAACCGGGCATATTTTTATAAAACAAGGTTCTTCATTTCTAAACCATCTAATCTACTTCTAAACATATTGGGTTTAAATTTAATTTTGGTATATTTTGTTTTCTCAATAACATTCAAAACCTAAGCTAGTACTTTCATTAGAACACTCATAACTTGTGCCCTTAAAATTGTATTTCCAAATATTCTATTTTCAACAAATACATCTTAACTACGTTTGAAATGCTGTCTTAAATACATCTTTCATGTATCTGTAATCATTTTTTAGCACGTACTCAAAGCTACCAGTTTAAAAGAAATTTTGTACTTCGATTCTGAGCATTTGCATGGAATATTTTTAAAAGGGATATGATTTCTTTAAATATTCTTCAGATGCCCTTTAAGGCATTTTTGGATTCAGAGGGATGGCATTGAGTACTAAGATTTTTTCAAGTATCTGCATTGAGCCTGAATTTACTTGGGCATTTTTACTTCTCTCCTAAATCTAAGAAAATTCCTAAAATTCTTTTCTGATTTTACCTTTCTAGCATTATGTTAAAGGTCACAAAAATACTATTTTTCATTGGGCAGGAATGAAAAGACAATTCTAAAAAGTCAACGAAGTACATAGTCTAGAATAAGTGAGCAGTAAAAATGAGAAGGTCACAATTTTTCTTCCGGTTTTTATTGCAAGGTATTGTTTCGTTGACGATTTCAAAGGTGCCGTAAGCAATCATCTCAATATTGAAGATTATTTCCATTTCTAGTGAAATATTTTCCATACCATTTACGAGGTTTATTTATATCTGCTTTGCTTATATTTACCTGTGTTTAATGCAATTGGTAGTTCGTATTCGTGGAATATCCAAACATTTTCGGACTGCCTACATCTAGTGAAATTATCTGGTTAGAGAAATTATCTGGTTCATAATCTGTCATGCATGAGAATGACAATGTATGATGATGTATTATAACTGATTTTAATTCATAGTAAGTATATATTTCTTTGTATGAGAGGGATTTTCAGTGCAAACAAGCACAGACGGAAGATGGAAATTTTACTTCCTGTTACCCAAATCAAATGTTCTCAAATGAGAGATATCACGGTTACCTTAAAACATAGTTTATCGCCGTTTTTGGCGACGTTTGGGGTTTAATCCATTTGGCGTTGACCAATTAACCATCATATATCAATTTGGAATTCGTTCTTTGGAATTTCTATTGGAGACGTGCTGAAATCGTATTCGAAAAACAAGCTAAGTGATATCAAGTCCGAAATAGGAGCAGAAAACACTACCATCACCTCATTTAGCTTGACAGAAAAAAGCCTCTTTTAAAATTAGAGTGGTCAGGTAGTATTTCGTGCTTCTTGTAATTATTCATTTAACTTTAAAAAAACCTGTGTAGTAATAACATAAATATAATAATAAATATTTACATTAACATACATGTTTTAAAATTAACATAATAATAATGTTAATGAAGTAATATGATAACATTAACACATAATCTAAGTTTATAAAATAAGTATTGTGTAAAAGTTAGAATTGTAATAAACTTTTAAAAAACTTACTTATTTCTTGATGTAGTAGTCATAGTCGTATAGGCCGTGATCATAGACATCAGCATAGTGGTAAAGTCCATGTCCATAAAGAGCATAATTATAGGGGGAATGGTAGGTACCGTATCTGTAACCATAGTAGGCAAAGCAGCCGGCTAGTAGGCTAGCCAAGAGCAAGAAGGCAAGCTGAAATTTTGAAATATTTCAATCATTATGAAATACATTTTACATAAGCCAGCGCTCATGTGAAATCTGTTCCATCAACAATTTATTTGTTGGTTAATTTTTAATTATGTCACGAATTTTACGTTTTAGTGCTTGCATATTCTTGGTTGTATACCATGTTTTAATAAAAAGGTGGTATGTACATTGTACATATACATTTTCCTTATTCTAGTAACTGAATATAACTTTAATCATTATCTATCAATTATTTCAATTTTAATTTAAATCATTATAAGGCTCTAATGTATGTCCATAAACGTTCTTTGATCCCAATTGTTCAATATAACATTAATCAATGCTGATAAGTTTTATATTTGCCTGAAATGATTACTTGAAAAACAAAATGAAAACATTTGTTAATGATAGATTTTGAGATAGAGATATATTTCCAACATGAAGTATCTGAAAACATCAGATATCAGAGATAATTAGATACATATATTTTTAAATTTGATTAGAATGCATTGTCGGTTTACAAGTGAAACACAATAAGTCTAAAAACAAAGTTCTGTGAAATCGAAATGGAAAAATTCTAATTTTCAAGCTGTGCAAAATTGTCATTTTAATAATTATCTATTTTACTTTGTTTGCTCAATATATCGATTACTCGGAGAAAAGTACTTTCATTCAATTCCTCTCTGGGTATATTTCCCTCTTCTGTATCAGAAAGACTTTCTTTGAGTATGTCCATTACTTGACGGTTTATGTCTTATTTGATACAATGGCCAAATATGGGTCTTGTACCATAAAATCAAACCAACCGAGAAGAAATCTAATCTTCATGCGAGAAACTCTGATTTGGTAGGCTTTACCGCCTAAAGATCACCTTTCCTGAAAAAAGCTAAAGAAATCATATCTTGAAAATTTGGAGTTCGTGTTTTTCATTTATAAGCACACGATATGCTTTTTAAGTTCATTATTTTTATATGCTATATCCTGTGAGAAAACTGAGATAAAATCTAATAACTTTAGGTACAAAAACATGGGAAAGCTCTGATGATATGCGATTTCATATTTTTGCCGAAGTTAATGAAACCCTTAATTATTGATAAAAAACTGCAATCAAAGCACTAAGGCGAAGCGTACTTACCAGATATTGCATGTTGAAGTATATCTTGAGATTTTTGTACGATAGATACCATCCTGTTTTGCGCAGATCCTTTTATACTACCAACATTGTTTAAAAATATTACCAAACAAATTTAATTCAAGGTGAAATTCTTGTCAAAAACCCAAAAGCTTTAAAAACAGGGTGATAGTAAATTTTTCTTTGATTATGCATTCCCTAAGATCATCATTGCCTGTTAATTCATTTGTACATTCACGTGCCAGCGATATATCTGTCCAACCTAATCTCATGCATGCAGAATTTACGATGTTGAAACATGGTGTAACCTACGGAACAATTTATTTTTTTAAAGTTACTGATACTTCAGTTAAAATGCAGGACAAACCAGGATAGCGTTAATTCCACAAGCAAGTATGTGTGAATACTACTAAGTATTGTATTTTAAATCTGGCCCTTCAAGAAACAACGTTGCCCAATTAAGGGAAAATTGGAAAATTTCAAGGTCTTTTGTGATGAAACACCGTGTTCATATGTATCACATGGAGTCCGAGGATAAAATTTCAGATAAGAATAGATCCTGCTGTCTTGAAATTATGTTGAAAAGGTAGTCTGAATATTAAACAGTCATTGATAATATCCTGCTACTTTCACTTATTTTTTTATCATTTCCAACCTGTGTTTACAATATAGATGAAATTCCCCTTAATTTACACTATATACCTTACATTACATACAAGAGAACGTTTTCGAAATGTTTTAAAATTCGAAGAACATTGGGCTATTAAGGCTAAATATTGTGGATTATTAATGCGAAATATGTGTTAAATCTTAAATAAGTAAATAATACGAAAATATTTTAATGCATTTTGTTTATACATAGGCGCAAACATAAATCCATACATTTGTTGTTTTTCTACTTGTATCTACAAATGCCAATACTTACTTTAAGCTTCATAATTACAACAATTAAATTACTTTTGTAAAAACAAAGTAAAGTAAGTTAAAAATTTGGTGTTCTACATTTTAGTTTACAGAAATATTTTTAGATCATAAAACTACTATTTTCTAACTAATATTTCAAATTTTCAAAATTATAAATAATATTTTTTACTTTAAAATTATTTTCCTACTTTTTGTCTTGACTAAATTTTCCTTTAAAATAATTGAGCTGCAGAAAGATAAGACAAAAAACTTAGTATATGCACATTGTTGTTTTTCTCTGAACATAAACAAAAACTAAGCACAACCCTAAAGGTGAAAGTACATTATGAATTTTAGACTGACATAAAAATTTGTCTATGGTAGAAACAAAACAGAAGAATTCCAAGGTACAGTGGAATCTTGATTATCCGAGGTAATGTGGACCGAAACCACCTCGGATAACCAGAAACTCGGATCATATGGACGTAGTAACATAAAACAGTCTAAAAGAAATATAGAAACAATTTACTAAACTGCATATTACTACTACTGCTGCTAAAAGACTAATAAAGCAGGTATTAAGAACAATAAAACCTATTTGTATCATAGCATGTACTAATTGTGATAATTTTACAGTAAATTTAGGCATGTTACCTATAAAACTCTCTAGAAAAAGTACTTAACGGTCTTTTGTTTCCCAGAACTTTCTTTTGACAAAGTGTGTACACTCGTACTTAAAACTATTTAATGTTAGAAACCTTAGTATCAATTCGGCTGATATAACAAGGGCACTCGGTTAATCGGAGCGTGGATAATCAAGGTTCTATTATTTTCGTACTAATTATTTTAAAATCAGTAATACTAAAAAGTCACTTAATACATCACACTTTAAAATACAGGGTGGACGTAAAATAACTTTCACTTTTTGGAAACATCTGCAGCTAAATCAAATAAGCGGAATGAAACCGCTTATTTAATTTAGCTAAGGAATTTGGTATTGAGACCTTTGGGACATGGTGAGATGTATACCGGGGAAAAATTAGTATCAGAAGTCGCCGATCGTAGGGAATTTGGCGCTGTTGGAGTCGGTTGTTGCTTATACAGTCGAAACTTTGCATAATCCCTTTTATCTGCGTTTAATGTAAATGTTCGAATGTTTTCGACTCCAATAGCGCCAAATTTCCTCCTATTGGTGACTTTTGCTTCTAAATTTTTTTGTGGAATACACATCTCCCCATTTCTTAAAAAGTCTCAATACCAAATTTTGTTCCATTCCGTTCATTCAATTTAGATACATATGCCTCCAAGTAGTGAAAGTTATTTTATGACTACTCTGTATAAATGCATATAAATTAACGTTTAATGACATGCTTTACAATTTAGATGTAATTTTTATTTGTTTTGTCAGAATATTTTCCTTCCACGTAGTACAAAGACAAAAATTTGGTTAAATGATTCCATACAGGATAGGAAGATCAAAACTCTTTTGCATTTAATTTCCAAATTTAGTTTAATGTATGTTCTAAATTTTTATTAGTATTGCAAAGAAACAAATTTATTCCTGAAATCATATATTTGATGGCACGATACCACTGCTCCTAAAGATTGGTTGAAATTCATCTTATCCATCGTCCTTTGCAATAATTTAATGGATAAGATATGATTTTAGGTGATTTTAGGACGAACCGGTGACTCCACGTGGAAAGTTAATCACTTCGTGTTATTCATAATATATAAAACTGAGCATACTTTAGTCGTCGACCTACTTTTTAATAAACACATCCATCTTTTTAAACAATCTAGCATTCTCTTACACAGATTTAAAGTTACGATGGAGCGGAAAGCTTCCGCAATCCATCTTCAGAAGATCTGAAGTTGACCTTAATCTCTGTGTGTCATGGCAACTTGATTGATAAACACATCGCTCAAAAATCAACAAATGCATTCGGTAGGAGTGTTAATGGTTACATAAAATCTATCCAGTGGGACTGCTTTCTTTCCTGGACACTTTATTAGAAGATAGCATACTGAATAATTATTAGATTCGTTGTATCGTATGAGACTTAATACATTTTAGAAGAAAGGAGAAAACATTTAGGTTGTGTCAAGGACATAAACCGTAATTTTGACTTGAATACTCGGGCCTGATGTTGTATTATGGAATGAATGAAGAAGTCAAAGGAAGCTTGAAAGATTATTTATTGTGAATATTCAAAAATTAATTTGCAGTTTGAATGGTTATAGAGCATAGTGATATTAATTGTGTTTGAGATTGTTGTTGTCCAATATTAATTGTAGCATAGTTTGATAACTTTCGAATGACTCTATTTAGGCAGTCCTGACTGCACACAATCCAAAATTACACTGGCTTAAATTTCGGCCAGCACCGTAGAATTTTGACATATTGAGGACCCTCTCCCCGCACTCAGTGTCCGCCGTGACTGCTTACTTGGTCCGAAGGTCATATCAGGTACGGACATTCTTTGCTATACGAAGCTATATTGATCTTTTGGGTGCCTCGTCTAGTTCTGAAATCATTAGACAAAACAGTTGTAACTCTAGACTTTTTCATCAATGTCCCCAGTACTGGTTCCGATTTTAAAAATGCATCCACGTCACAATTTCATCCACTAGATCCTCTTAAATTTATTATATAGCCTCAGCGCATTAGCACACTCACTATGCAGTAAGGGATCCTGATACCTTTGCGACAATAGGAGAACACTCGATGTTTTCAAGATATTTCCCTGTACACTCGTGTGGGGATTCCGGGTAATTAAATAGACGGACTAGAGGACCTGCTATGACTTAAATTTTCCGAGGGAAACTCACTGGTTTTGAAGAAATAGATTTTTTGTAGAAAAAAAAATAAAAGAAACCGGGATAGGTCATGTAACACCATTGGTATAGAGGACAAAGACCTGGAGAACTAGCCATCGTCATGTAGAAAACAGCAGACAGCATTTTTCAAGATTTACATTTAGTCATACCAAAGCAATGAAATATGTGCCGGAAAATTATTTTCCCTGATTGTCACAACTTACAGGATAACAGCATGGATAGTTCTAACCACGCAGTGTGTTTCGATGTGTCATAGAAGGTTATTCATGATGAATTGAGACATCTGATGGGAATTTTTTAGAAGTAAGGACGTCATAGAATTGATTTAATTTTGATTCAGGATAACAAATATTTATACAAAATTTTGTAATGCTATTATTTAATTGATCTACTTTCTTAACCAGCAAAAACAAAAGTTTCTTGGAAATTTTTTTCATCCTTTCTAACGGGAAAATGATTTTTCTCTTTACTCTATTATTTATTATTATAGTTATTTCATTCACATATGAGGTTTCGAAGGAAAATATTTCACAAGTTCCTTGCATAAAGAGAAAAAATTGGCAGTGTTAAGGAGTCCATAAATTCAGTATTGGTACCGATTATGTACCAGGTCTTGAAGAAATAATGTAAACCTATTTCTCAATAGAAATGGGATCAGGAATTTTGTTCGAGAATAAGTATTTTAATTAGTAACCCAGGGCTTTAGTGGGTTACAATGAACTATAAATCTAACATATATTTTCAATTTGTACGAATTCTACTCATTTATTCTATTTAGTTGTATATTAGTTGCCAGTTATGCCTACAATTCAAACCAAACATTATTTAACATACATGAAAGCTAAAAAATTTTGATATAAATCTCTGATAATCTTTTCATTTCACAAACAAGGAAAAATTCAACTCCACAAAAAATACGAGGATCCAAAATTTGAATACTGGTTGGCCTTTGATGAGAGGAGAATACCACACATACCACTTAATGCCACATGTTGATGCTCAGCATAAACTGCTAAGAAAATACAAAGAAAAAAACAACGGTTCATCAAGTTTATCAAACACCAGTTTCAACTATGTTAAAATAAAGATTACAAAATAATTATGACTCCCAGTAAATAAATACTTATTTCCACCATGTTGCATTGAGGGGTAATGAAACATAAAACAAAACCTTGTTTAATGAAGCAGGTGACAGATACAAGGTTGCACAAGTGCTATTCAATGGACCACACCCGATTAAGAGAAGAATACAGAAAGAGGATTTTCCGCAATTTTTGAAGAGATTTAACCTTCGCATTCGGTCTACTTTTTCCGCCCATCCCCTATTCTTATTTTTTAATTTCGATTCTCTATACTATATAAATGCGAGATTGGGGATAGAAAAAGTATACTTTCTGTCTTGCACTAGAAAAGTAATCTTTCATCATGAACTCCTTGGTGAGTAACAATTTTGCATTCAATCCAGTTATCTTAAGTAAATGTTGAGTTTTAGTATAAATATATTAAATAACTTTTATCAAGTAATCTACTTTTGGTAGTGTTTGTTAAAGTGTAACAAGTATCTAACTTTTGATTCTAGTATGGCGAGAGCTTTATAACTTTTAACGATTTCTGAATGTATTATCGTTTTTACCCCACAACCACACTTGATGACTAAATAACCTCGTTTGTTGGTTGAAAGATCCATTGATTCTTTCAAACTTTAGAAGGATTCTATTGGTCCTTTATTTGAACTAGAATTCTTTGGAAAGACTATTCCTTAGATATAATCATTTGGAAAGATCGGTATTGAACTTTTCATTAGAATAGGATCTTCCGAAAATATTCTATTAATCCTTTCATTAGGAAAGACTATAAGGAATGTAAATATACTATCGGCGCGATCTTAGAATCCTCTTGAAAGATTATATTGATATTTTCCTTAGAACATAATTCTTTGGAAAGATTATATTGGTCACGAAGATCAAAACTTGCTAGAAGTCATGCAGGGAAAATTGCAGGTTGCAAGGTGGAATTATGTTTATGAACCCCTCAGATGGTTTAGTAGATGTGGAATTTCATAAAATAACCTTTATGAAAGTAATTTACTTTTGGCAGTGTTTGTTGAAATGTAACAAATATCTAAGATTTAATTCTAGTATGCCAATAGCCTTTACAACTTCAAAACTTATTTGCAATACTTTTTTACTTGTGGACGCATGTTATCGTCTTAGAGAAAAAACTAATTAACTGACATTTTTTTGGAGGCATTAAATGCTTATTTTAGTTATGATAAATGGATTGTAAAATCTGTTTAAAAGAGATACATAATACTATCAAAATGCTTATCATTTTTAATCTTTTACCTAAAAACTAATATTATCTTCAAATAACTGAATAAAAAAAGTTAATGGGGTTTTGCTCGAAGCTAACGATAGATAAAATATCGTCACAATTTTATAAAATAAAATTTATGTTTGGCTATGTTTAGGCCAAATTCAGAATTCGTTTCAAGAAAAATGAATTTTAATATTTTTATGCTTTTTAGATAACTCGTGTTAAAGCCATTTTGAAAAATGTTAGATATTCATAAGAAAATTTAAGATTGCTGAAGTATTTTGGAAATTATTTGCAGATGTAAAATATTTTATCATAGAAATACGGTGACTATATGAAGTCAGCTTTTTACAACTATACATTTTTTTGATCAGGGCCGTACTTCCGTAAGCTTGGTGAAATCTTCTGGAAAACAATTTATACAAATATCTGTAAATTCCAAATTATATTCAGATTTGTAAATCAAATTTGACAATATGAATGTCAAGAGCCATCTTAAGAGAGAATTTTTGGAGAAATAAAGAAATGTAAAATTTTAAGTTCTTTTCATCAACTTTCATCCAATTTCTTCAGTAAAAGTGTCAATAACAAGTGTGTTGGTTTAGCAAGAGAGAATAGAGTCAAATGAACCATACATCCATTTTCTATTTTTAAATGTCGAGATGAATGTATAAAAGTAATTTATTGATGCCCATTAAATAATTTTTTAAAAATACGGTAATTTTATCATAATAGAGAATAGAACAAGATTTCCAATTTGAAGGCTTTGGTCGACGCATTTCAATTCTTATATCTGTATAAAAACGTCAAATCTTAAAGTAGAAGCTTTATGTGTTCCAAATCTTCTGGAAGATTGCTTTAACCCTCCAAGGGTTTCGATGAGATAGCTTGTCCATCAAGATCTGACCAATTTTACTAATGACGAGATATCTCGTCATCAACATATTGCCGATTTTTTTATGATGGCTATATCAATATCTGGTCAGTTTTCTTCTAATGACGAGATATCTCGTACATCAAGATCTAGTCAGTTTTGCTAATAACGAGGTATCTAGTCGAGACAACCACTAGGAGGGTTAATTATCAGTTTCACCACTTATTTAAAGTAGATTAAATCTACCAAATTTCACAAGTTTACTATTTTGAATCGTGTTTTTTGGCATCATTATATAATGTGCAAGATAGTATTTATAAAAAAATTAATCGATGCTCTTTTATTAATATCATTGAGGCTCCCTCTTTTGGCATTAAATCTCTACGACTGGTTAAAAAAGATTGCAAAGATATTAAATTTTCCCTGCATGTAATATGACGCAGGCCCCCCCCCCCATATCTCCTCAATATCAACATCTTAGGGAAACATGTTTGGAATTACCGCCTATGCCAAAACAACTATCAATGTTATTCACGACAATTTATGTTTTTATTTATTAAAAGAGCCTTTATATTAAAATTTATATTAGTTAATATTAAAATTTACTATTTGACCACATAAATACCTGTGAAAAAGTGTGTAAATTAGCAAGAAATTCAGAATTCTATAACCCTTGAAATTCAAGGAATTTCATAAAATCATCTTATATAATATATATTAATGTTAAAATTATTTTATTATATTTGCATAATTTTCTGTATGCAATATTTTACATAAATTACCTATATTATACACGATATCTAATGTGAATAATCTAAGAATAAATATCTTCATGATCATCTATACTATTTATAGGTTTCCTCTGTATTCAAAACAATCGAACTTTCTGTGCTTATAATCCAAGTTAAAATTTAGATTCTTAAGTAAGAAATTTCAAAAGCTCTTTTAATTGAGTTTTCGTAATTTCAACTGCAAAATTAAGAATTCCGCGAATAAAGCTGCATCAAAAGAATTTCTTTTAAATTATGTGACCATTTGTTTTTAATTGTGGTATCATTTATAGTTCGCTCTCTTGGTCTTGGTGGCTTTGGTGGTGTGCGCATGCGCACAGTGGAATTACTACGGAGGTTACAACACCTATGCCCACACTTATCCTTACGGTTACGCTGCCCCTGGAGTCTACAACTACGGAGCTTACAACCCAGCTCTGTCTTACTTGTGGAAGAAGTAAATTCTCATTTGAATGAACAGGTAAATTTCAAAGCTTTACTTCTTACAATAAATCTATTTTAGGTCCTTTTTTGTTTCATTTTATGAATTTAGATCTTCAGCATTCTTTTAAGCAATGATGGAATTTAGAGACCCATGCTTTGTTCCAATTTACCCCCAAATAATTCCAGAAATTGTTACTACATGCATACTAATACATACTACATACTACAATGCATACTACACACTTTCACAATGCTATATTTATTTCAATTAACAACGATTTGTCCTTTCTAAATTTTTTCTCAATTCTTTGAATAACTATAAAATATTAATAAATACTATTTTTTCACTTTCTAAGATATTTATTTTGATAAAGTATGACTTATACATATGTTATTTTAATTTATTTATTCTTTATTTAGATGCAGAGGAACAGATAACGGAACAAAGTTACTGGATTCCATCCTGATGATCTTCACGAAATCAAAATCTATAATACCATATTTCTCTCGAAACTATTGTTCAATAGATTCTAAGAGTTATGATGTTTGCTAAAAAATAAATCAGAATTTAACTTCTAATTTTGTTTCCTTTGTATTTATTACTAGTCTGGTATAATTTTGTTAGTCTATAATTTGTCATTTGTAAATCAAAATATCTGATCAATTTAAGTCAAAATACTGAATACAAGTGCAATTTTACTTCAGTTTATGTTTCTGAACAATTGTTATTATCTAATTAAATATTGAATGACACATAAAGATAATTAAATATCAGAAACACACAACTTTTATTTACACTTATAAACTATAAAGAATATGCTTTTAGGCCTTTGTAGAGTATGATATTTTTAAAGAGATGGATAAGAAACATACACGTGCATCCGAAGGGCAAATAAATAAATTTATGATTACTACCTTGTATTCGGTGATATATTTTCTTATTGGATATTTCAAAATAAAAAGGAATTTCATGGAATTAAAAAAAAATTCAATGTTAATTTTTTAAATTGTGTATCATGGAGAATGAGACAAACTTTAATTATAAATGAATGACAAAAGCATAATGATCACATGACCTAATGCTTTATAAGTATTCGTATATTTACATGAATGGGTTCTTTTTCTATCCACAAAATATAACTGTACTGTGCACGTTTAGTAATGAGTAATTATAATTTAAAAATTAGTTTTTTGAAACATTAATGAAACATTTCATGTCTCTTGGTACTGGTATTTGGTTGGAACTGAATCTATTTGAGATCTACAGACTAGAGAAGATACTTCGAACATATGACTTTTAATAAATAAATTGTGAAATTATGAAAAACTCAAATGCATACTACACACTTTCACAATGCTATATTTATTTCAATTAGCAACTATTTCATGCAGCTTCTGTGATTAACCTGTTTGGTAGTTGTACCGACGAGGTATCTCGTCATTAGCAATACTGACTAGATCTTGTTGGACGAGATATCTGGCTATTAGAAGAAAACTGGCCGTCTAATTAGTCTTCAGGTAGTAAAAAGTTAAAAAACCAAATCATTAATGTTTAGCACATAGATTGGTAGGCATGGGGGAAAAGGAACAACCTGATCTTTTCCCTGTTCTTTAATAAGAACGGAAACAGCCTGTTGGAATAAAATTGGAATTTTGAAAAGAAAGTATTTACTCTTTGAAATTACTTTGAATTTACTCATACAAATTGAGTTTCTAACTTAAGGCCCCTCCGAAATCAAATCCTGGCTACTGCTTTTGGCCTTCATGGGCCCTATTATTTTAAGTTGATTAGATTAATGATTGGAGTCGGATGGTCAAGGACATTTGTATTTAATCCTCTAAAAGTCACGATATTTTCGGGTAGTATTGCTTTCCTCACAACATACATTACGGCTAAATTGCCACATATATTGTTTGAGAAAGTATAAGAAAGATTTTATTGGTCAAAAAGCTCAAAACTCTTTAGAAGTCATGCAGATAAGACCGCTTATTGTTGCAGAACGGATGTATGCGTGTGAATCCATCAGAGAATTAAACCTATCCAATATGAAAATTCTTGAGTGTTGGACTACCAAAGTCGGATTTAGCACACTCAGAAATGTAAAGTTTATTTTAATAAAAAAGAAACATCTTACAACTATAAACACGATTTCATAAAATAATTTAGGAAAATAGAAATTTATAAAAATTATTTAATTCGTATTCTCAGAATAAAATTTATAAATTCGTGGTGTAAAAATTATGATATGGGGGAAACTTATTACATTGAGAAATATTCAAATGGTTTTGATGAAATATACCAATAGAAATATTCTATTGTTACTAATAATATATTTTTAGTTCGGTACACAGATATATTCTGATCTTGAATGCATCGATACATGTGTTTATAATTTCTTTTGGGAGAAAAGAAATTCTGTCATAGTTACACGCCGAAAGTACTAATCTCTAGTTTTCGAGACCAGCGTTTCATAAGTTATGGTACTCAGACCCTATATGAAAACCCATGCATTTTTCTTGAGTTACACGAAACTTGGTATAATCCACAAAATAATCACATGTAAAGTAAAGAAATGGATCTCTTTGGGAAGGGGAATCTTCAACTTTTTGAAAATAAACCCTCCAAGTGGTCTAGATACTTCGTCCATCAAGATCTAATCAATTTTGCTAATGACGAGATATCTTGTCATCAAGATATTTCCGATTTTTTTATGATGCCGAGATCAAGGTCTCAGTTTTCTAATGACGAGATATCTCGTCCATCAAGATCTGGTCAGATTTTCTAATATGACGAGATACCTCGTCGAAACAACCACCAGGAGAGTTAAGGGTCCTTAGACTAAAGCGTTTGACAGAGACTATATTCGAAGTTTTATACTGTGCCACAAAACGAGAGTACTGATTTGTAGCCTAAACAGCTTAAATCGATACCTAAAATATTCAACATAACACTATTTTTCCTATAGAGTTGAACTTTTAAAAGTTTTTTTCTCAAAAGAGTGCATTTATTTTTCTGCTATAAACTCGTTCGTGTTTTGCGTGGTGCCTACGATAAGTTATCTAACAGCTTCCTTATCCGTTACATGTATTCCTCTGGGACAAAATTTCGCTTCAGATCTGATGTAATTTATGTTACTTTAAAATGCTGAAAACATGATCAAAATATTGATGGAAGGTTTATCATCCCTTCTGATCTGGCGATGGAAGACACCTTATTATATAGACAGTCCTATACGCTTAGCTACTGTGTGATATTTTAAGATTTTTGATCATCTAATAAATCCTATACCAGCAATATGTCGATATGTTGTCGTGTACATTTATTTTTTCTGTAATAAACCGCGTACTCAAGCGAGGTGTAACATGTAATCAGCTTCGGATATGAACGATACATTTTAGCAAGACGTGAAAGGCTTTGCAAATTTGTCTAACCAAAAGAAATGCTTGGAGATAGGTTGCATTACTATATATTGTCAAGTGCACCACAATACTTCCCTGTTTGAGCATAGCATTGGCTAATTCGATAGATGACACCACTAGTTCAAACATTGCCAGTTGCGTGAGACCGTGGGAGCTTCAATGAGATCATGGTGTACTTCTGTATGCATGATCCATATGAGTGCCCACAGCGCTAGCAACTTGGAGTTGTAGGCAGTCAAGTTCGATTCCTACCTGGGTGTATTCCTCTCTCTTCTGTGACAGTAAAAACTTTCCGTGTGTGTACGTTAATTTACTTGATGTTGTTTGCCTTGTGCTTGAAGCAGCTCGGTCAAATATGACCCTTGCCCCATAAAACCCAACCAACCATTGAGATAGTTAAGAAAGCTCCAGCTCCTTTATTCTTTGTCTCTATTGCAAACTAACTCAAATTATACTTCGAAAAGTGGATCAGTGGGTTTGCCCAGTGCCCTAACAACCTGCGAATTGAAAGCGGCTCAGGTTCTGTATAATCTCTTAGTACTTTGGGTGTATTTCTCTCTGCTGTGTCAGTAAAACTTTCCATGTGTATGTATATCCATTACTTGACGTTGTCTTTCTTGTCCTTGGCACCGCTGGACCAAATATGGCCCTTGCGTCATGAAATGTAACCAAACATGAAAAAAGTAAAGCAAACCACTTCATTCTTTCCTCCATTGCAAAGTTACTAAAATTTCTACTTTAAAAATAGTTTAGTAGGTTTACCCAGTGCGTTAGCGCTAGCAACCTGTGAATTGCAGGCGTCTCAGGTTCCATGTTCTTTTCAATGGGTGTATTTCCCTCTGCAGTGCAATGAAACTTTTCTTATGTGTGTAGACTTTGTCTATCTTGTGCTTGGCGCAGCTTGGCCAAATATGGCCCTTCCGTTATGAAACGCAACCAAACACAGTCAAAATTTCGAATAAAATGCAAGGTTATATCAAGAAATATATGCTTCGACTTCGCAAGCGGCTTATAATGGGTTAAATCATATTAGACATCGTCTTACACAATTTAACCCATTTTCGTTACCTAAAAAGTGTACTTAGTAGTCGTTCAAAATATCGATTTTTCGTTGTTTGTTCCAAGTTGTACTTTATACACAGAAGAATGTTTCTGCAAAATTTTCTGACCTTGCAAAAAATATTAAGAAAGTAAAGCAAACTCCTTTATTCTTTGTCTCAGCTTCAAACCAACCCATTTTAAAAAATGAGCGGGAACCCCAGAAGGAGAGCATTAATGTGCTCTTCACGGAACTTCTGATCTCTTCTCAGCCCGTGATCTTATCTGATTAGTATGTCCCTCACGCATCAGGACATCTGTAAACAGGTCTTTAAGCATGGGAGAAACGAAGCAGTGAAACAAAGTCAATTAGCTCTGTGGGGCATTTAAAATAGCTGGAACGGATAGCATCAGAGAAATTACATTCGCTGTTCAAGGTGAAGGAGAGACAAAAAGGACCGAAGGATTCGTGTCATGTTCAAGGCTACTTGCTTCAGGGTGAAGACAGCATCCATTTCGAAATAATTAAACCACCTAGAAATGGGTTGTGCCCGTTATCCATCACGTGATGGGGAATAAAATGTATTACAGCCTTTGGAATGAGCAAAAATTAAAAACGCAAAAATGAGCCGTGAATTCTTGAAGAGTTATCTGTTTTCAGTTCCGCAATGAAGCAGTTTTAAAGCATACCAAAACTTCTCAATCATCTTAAAAGAGCGAAATTTTTATTAACATAAACATACAGTATTTAAATATTTTAATTGTCATCTCGTTAAAGAGCATTTATCTTTTTAAATCAACCCATGATAAATTATTATCAATAGTTAAATGAATTAGAAAATTTTGGGCTCATGTTCGAATAAGGAAAAACGAATGTCATCATTATATATAATCTATAAATTTTCCATTTTTGCATAGTAAGGGTTTGTTTAGAATAACGATGCTTTGGTAAAAATTCGAAATATTAATTTTTGTAAACATAGCGTATAATATTTAATCTTTTGTAATTAAATTGAAATAATCTCTTTAAAGAGCTTTTCTCACTTCATCAATCCCTGGTTAATTATTTATTATGGCAAAATAATTATGAAATTTCTTGTGATTTGTAAAAGAATTAAAAACCTTTGCTAAAATTTGTGATGATGAGTAAATTAATACAATTAATTTTTGAGTTCATGTTCGAATAAACTGAAGCTAATTTCATCTTCTATATCCAATTTTGCTGTGAAGGTAACACAAAAATTAGCAATTAAAACATTCTTCCATTCAGCGGGACTCTATATATTCTTAATCTCTAACTTATCTTCCTGGTGGTTTTGTAGACGAGGTATCTCGTCATTAGCAAAACTGACCAGAGCTTAATGGATCTCGTCCAAGAGAATAAAAACCTGACCAAATATTGATTTCGTCATCATAAAAGTTGGTCAGATCTTGGTAAATGAAATATCTCGTCAAAACCACTTAGAGGGGAAAGAGGAACTAACGAAACGTATCTCTTCAAAAAACTGGAAAGACTTATTCAATGTGGATATTTCGGATGTATCCCTCGAGAAAGCTGTTGCAAATTTTAGACTTACAGTTGATCATGATTGCTTGGCGATTCATTTGTGCAGCTTTGGTGTTTTTACCAACCCAAACTTCTTTCTAGATATGAGGAATGAGAAAACGAACAGGACACACATTATGCGAAGATCGACATTGTTTGCAGTTTCTGAGATAGAGAAGGTATTGAAGGACAAGAAGTATGATGGTGGGAGATACTGACTTGATCTTTGAAATAGTATTTTCGACATTTTGTATTCTTGTTGTGTTTTGCATTGTTGAACAAATATATTTCCCCCTTGCAATTGGAAATAAAAAATATCCAGAATTTTTCAATTCTAATATAGTAATGGTGGTTCAGTTCATCTATAATAATAATGGTTTGGCAAAAAAAATTTCAAACAATCCCCATCAGATTTATTAAGATATGTAGCAATGTGTCCTAATTTTGTCGATTATATTATAAGAGAACTATCGTAAGTCCTTTTCAAAACTTCGAAATGTAGAATGCACGTAATATTGAACACGGCATATCTCGACGCGTGTATTCAAAATCTGTCGTAATTTGTGTAAAATGGCTTCTGTGATAAAAAAGAGAGTTTTGAGCATTAGTCATGAATTCCCTTTTGTACTTCGAAGTGCTGAAAATATTTTTGATACTTATTTCTTCTGTGGCAAAAGGGGTTAAGTCAAAATGGCTACTTCTCGGAATCTTAACTTGAATATTTCACTCTTTCTCACAAATATTCAGGAAGAAAAAGAATCATGCCATGTTACAAATAATAATTGCAATCTAGATTCTAAATTTATTTAGTCTTAATTTTAAACATTACATTATTTTAAAAATATAATGATGTACTTAATCTCCTTTGTACCCATCAAAAGTCAGACCTAACTCCTTTTTCCCTGACACTGAAGATTTAAAAAGCCAATTATTTAAGAGAAACTACGTTCAACTGTATTTTAATTGCGGGGTTTGTCATAAAATACATTTTTTGCGAATTGTCAATACTAGTTTCCTTTAAAAAAAATTTCTCAAAACAAGCGTAACTTTCCGTCGAAGCACAAGTGAACACCCCGACTGCACGTAATATGTACAATGTTCCCCACTGCATGCAATGTTCATATTCTGATACTATGTAAAATGAATCAGTATTTTTAGCCCAAACTCGGAAAATCGAGTTTGATTGAAGTACTATGATCATGAAAGATTTTAATATTGTCCAATGTTTTTTTCCGTTTTTTCCACACACACACATGCATTGAGTTTTAGTAATATAGATTCTAATACATTATTAAATTATGATGTACTAGCAGAATTGCCCTGCGCTTCTCAGGTTGAATTGTTTGTAATTGATCGTAATGTTATTCAATGGTACTTCTATGGGGATTTTAAATTGATTTTAGCCCCTCTGCACACCCAGGACAAATCGAAGGGGACTTAATATGTAGAGTATGTTTCCCTCAGGGTTAAAAAGCATAAATGCTCCAAAGATGGCGTAGATTGATCAAACAGTGATCGTAATAATAGTCAATACTGTTCCTATGGTGATTTCGATTGGATTTTAGCCCTATCTGCAGACCCAGGGCAAATCGAACGGGCGTTAGTATGAAACCTGCGTTTCCCGAAGGGTTCTGAAGAATGTCTATCAAATTCGGTGTGAATTAATCAAACAGGGATCGTAAAACACTGTTACTCCTATGGGTATTTCGAATTGATTGTAGCCCCCTGTGCAAATCGAGCGGGGAATTATATGCAGCCTAAACTTCGCGTAGGGTTCGTTCTAAAGAATGAGTGTACCAAATTTGGTGATGATTGGTCAAACGGTGTATATTTGTATAGAGGCACCCCTACTCTGTTTTATATGTATAGATTGTATAGGTTAGTGTTATGGTTATTATTGTTTGCACAATGGAATAAAATGGTAGTGAACGGAGAATATTTTTGGGTGCAGCACTCAGCTGTAATTGAAACAATACAGATCGATATGTTTGTTTTAGCTAGTACTTCTAAAGCAAATGCAGACTTAAGTATTTATCGATAACGTATCTAATTTCTTCAGTTTATTTACAAATTGTACTTAACCCTCCAAGTGGTTTGGACGAGATGCCTTGTCCATCAAGATCTGATCAATTTTTCTAATGACGGGATATCTACTCATCAAGATATATGTTGAAGACTTTTGATGATGACGAGATTAAGACTGGTCAGTTTTCTTCCAATGCCGAGATATCTCGCCACAAAAAAATCTATTCACTTTTGCTACTGACGAGATACCTCGTCGAGACAACCACCAGGTGGGTTAAAATTACCTTGGAATTCAATTAACAATAATTAAAGCATAAAATATATTTTACTCTAATGAAAGACTAGGTAAAATAAATAATGTTTTGATTTTTCGAATTCTCGTACGGCTTAACTTTATCTGAGAAAAGAGTTTTAAACACCTTTTAGAATAGACAAAATAATCATATTCTTGATTCTCTTCCTACAATTATCTTTAAAATCAAATTCCAGTCAAGCGTTGGTTGAATGGAAATGAAAGATTTAATCTCCATGTCTTCTATCTCATTATATCTGCCATCTAAGCATCCCATAGTACTATGGATGAAAACCAAAAACGCTGACAAAACATACGACAAATAATACAAGGTTACCTTTGTACTTTTCTTCAGTCACCCCTTGCCCCGCCCTTAAAGAAGAAAGTAAAAATGTTTTTCAGGATTTTTTGAAGCGGTCTAACCTTCAGATTCGTTCCTTTTGACGCCCAATCTCAATTTATTTTTAATTTCACACTCTATATAAAGCGATTTGAGAACACGTTACTTATATTTCCAAGTCTTTAACTAGGAAAGTAATTTTTCACCATGAATTATCTGGTAAGTTCCATGAAAAGTTCCTAAAAACATTTCCTTGAAATTAAGTCATAGATAAAAATTTATAAAGCTATATTCTCTAAAAAAAATTTTGGAATGTTATTCATTGACAAATAAATTAACGCAATTCACCATGTTTTTAAATTCGCAATAAATTTAAATTGTATTATGCATAATTGAAGAACTTTAGTGTTGCTTGATCCAAATTTTAGCCTAGTGCTTAGAGAGAATATATCATTCCTCATACCAGTTTTTAACTGAAATATTCCATTATGAAATTAAAATCTTTAATTGCTTTTTAATTGCAATTCATTTTGCACGTTCTCACATTGTATTTCTTTAAATCACTGTGTCTGATAAAAAGAATAAAGTTTTAATGTTCATAATACAGATGTAATGCAAATTGCGCATTTGTTTTTGCATCAATAAAAAAACTTTAAAACATTCATGTTCTGTTATTGAATGGAATATCTTAAATGTTTTAGACCAAAAGGCCATTGCACAACAAAAAATACATGCATGAACTTCATAAACATTTCTCTATAATACGTTTTTCCTGTTATTACCATTAAATAGTGATAGTTAAGTATTTTAGCAATATTTTAGAACTGAATACTTTAATGAATTTTCAATAAAAGACTACATTTTAGAGAACTAGTTAAAAATTCCTATAGCAAAATGCAAATTTACACACACGTTAACGTATATTTATTTACCGATGGCTAAGATGGAAAGCGCATTAATATTTAGATTAACTTAAGAGGTAATTATGGTTATTACCTGTGATCGCAGAATATCTACATCTAGCATGCTTCTAAATTTAGTTTGTTGCTAAACACAAACAATTTCGAAATTTGATTCCTTATTTCTGGGTTTCTATAAGTGATTTCTTCCCGGGGTAATTAGTATTGTGTTTGATAAGCATTTATTTAAGTGACTAATTTCCTACCCCATTTTAGAGAATTTGAACTTGTGTTATATGTATTGTAAATTTAAACTTTATTTTCAAATTTTCTCAATATTTATCATTTTTTAATTAAATTTAATATCATTCCCGTTCATCCTTAAGTTATTCTTGATGTTATTCTATAATGTAAAAAACAAATAACTTTTAATATTGCATCTCTATCGATATAATTATGACGGATCCAAAGAGCTTCATAGAGCACAGATCCTTGAAGTACTTGGACCGTGCATTGCAGAACATTGCTTTTATAATAGTAAAATCTTTAAACTCATTTCTATTAAATTAGCTTCATCAAAAATTGTGGTAGATTTAAAACCTAGCATATAAATACTTGTGGTTTAGTGAAACCAGAGAATGTAAGGTTATGTTACCATAGAAATAACATAAGTACTTTCGTTCACATTACATATGAAATTGATGGAACTAAGAAGCATTGGGATAAATTTATAAACTACTTTTCATAGGAAAAATATGTGAAGTAAAGTTACTTAGTAATCATGTATCCATGATCTTGAATCGCCTTTTCCATTCAAGTCAAGCAAATTCACTGATTTCAGCCTCTTAACCCATCTTTGGTGTGTGATGGGTTAAGCCCATCTTTAATCATGAGCACACTTTGCATTAAAGGTGTGCCATTTGTTTGGCCCCTAAGGAGGAACTTCTAGTTATGTTCTAATTGACGTTTAGAATCTTAAAAGTTTAGAATCGAATTGAAGAGCATTTGCCTTCAAACAATGGGGCTGTCGTGACTTAGTGGTTTGCCTGCTCCGTTAGCAACAACCTGTGGATTGTAGGCAGCGCAGTATTAATTACAGTAACTTAACTTGGATGAATTTTCTTCTATGCCAGTTAAACTTCCCTTGTGTGTGTATGTCCATTACTTGACGTTGTATGTCCTTTACTTGATCTTGTATGTCTTGTATTTGCCAAATATTGCACCTTGCACCATAAACCCAGCTCAACCAGCCTTCAATGTGCCATCAACATCTTTGTGCATCATTGAGCATTTCTCTCATGAAGATACTACACATATAATAGTTTGTGTTTTTACAGGTAACGCAATGATATAAGAGCATTTTCAGCTTAACTCTAAGTGATACACTTTTTCCAAGCGGCGCATTTTAAACATCTGGGCACTTGTTATTTTGAGAAAAATATTTTTATAACACTAGAAAAGACGTTTTGAATTATAGGCGACATTAGAAAAGTGAATCTTTCATTTCTTTTATACTATAAACTTCACCAGTTTTTGAAATATTCATCAAATTTCTTTCAAATAAAATACCTGAAGTTATTAAGCAGAGTATACTTAATAGAGCAGATATATATATCTATTATTGTGTGAGCAATGTACGTAAAACAGAGGAAACGATAGAGTGAGCGAAAACTCAAGTTTTAGCAATCGACAGCGGTTAAAGTTGAGACTACAAAATGAAATTTAAATCTTACCCGATTTAAACAATGCATCTCATCTATCTCTGAATCTGGTAAAGTAACTTAAAACAAAAATCATGAACTTCATGAATTTTTTAATTTTATTCCTCGCTGAAGATTTGGTGTAAGAGAATTAACATGCAACTTGTTTCTATTTTTCAGTTCACTCTCTTGGTCTTGGTGGCTTTGGTGGTGTGCGCCTGCGCACAGTGGAATTACTACGGAGGGTACAACTCCTACGCCCACACTTATCCTTACGGTTATGCTGCTGACCATGGAGCCTACAACTACGGTGCCTACAACCCAGCTCTGTCTTACTTGTGGAAGAAGTAAATCAACCTGCCCTTGGATCAAAAATGGTAAGTGATCTCTCTTTAAAATAATTTGGGAATCGAATTAAAAAGGTTAATGTTAAATGGACGATTTTAGTACACACAATGTGTCAGTTATATTAGCTAAAATTGTATGGGGTTCAAATCTTAAATATAGAATTATTCGTTTTATAAAGTTGGAGGAATTAATTTTATTTTATTATAGACGGTTCAACCTGCAAAAGGCGAAAGCTTACATTGATTTACAAAAATAAACTTATGACAATTAGTTCATATAAATGAATGTATAAAAGAACTTTCTCTGAGAAGTGAGTTATGTTATTAATAGTGGTTTTAGTCTCACTTTAATGTGCATCATATTCTTTTAGAATTCATGAAACAGAATTAACATAAGACAAGATATGTACTTACATAAAAACACACGATGGTTTAACTTAGCACTTTAATAACACTTGTAGTACGTATGTCAGAAAACTCCTCCCACTAATTTGAGGGCATTTTTCTGATTACATCATGAAGAATAATAAATAATCAGTCAATGTATTATACTTATGAAAAATTTGAACTACTTCTGAAAATCACTAAAGTTTATGTAGTATGTATTTTTGTTTTATGTTTTTCTAAACTATTTTAAGTGTAGAATACACTTATTTACACTGTTTAGAGCTGAATCCAATGACTAATGCAAGAATTGGCCAAAAGAGCAATTTTAATTAACACTAAGCACAAGACAAAACAATTACAAGAATAAACAAACATAAAAAGTAACATCTCGGGGGGACAAAACCTCAGCGTGTCAGTCCTACACTGGCCTTGGGAAACAACTAAAAAAATTGTTCATTCTCTTTCGCGGAGAGTGTGCCACGTGGTCCGCCATCACCAATCAAGGCGCATATCGCTGAGACACACGTTAAGGGTCTGATGCGTTACAACTGTTATTTAAAATTTGGATGCAAGTCTATTTAAGTAATGTATAGTAAACATGTTTCGGAAGGAGAACGTGGTAAAAATTATACATTTCAAGAATCAATTCTTGATTTTTATTTTCTCAGTTTTAAATATTTCATGGGGATGTGCATCTGAAAAGTCTAAGAAAATATCAATATATAACTACTGTATGTTATTTAAAATAATAATTTTCTAATACATCTGAATTTATCATTATCAACTTTATTTATCAAATAATTTATTCTTAATTATGAACCTTTTTGCAATCTGAGAGGTGCTAGTGAGTCTTTCTACTTGAAGAAAATCTAAATAAATATTCGAAATTAATTGTTGTTAGAATTATTGTATTCTCAGGTTAGATGTATTATTATATTTTTGTTTAAAAATAATTATATTTATTTTTCAGGAAACTCATAACGGAATACTGCAGTTATCCCCTACGGTTTTACTTCGTCCAAATGAAAAATCAAATATATTTTTGTTGAAATTATCACCATATGTTTCTAGGAACATTAAATGTCTCTGAATAAAGTAATATTAAAAAATAAAATTATTTGTTTCATATTTTTCGACTGAGTGTATATTTTTTATTTTGGGGTTTCGTAATAGTATCATCCTTTATGTTTGCAATAATATTTCCATATGCTTGATGTCCACATTTTAAAATAGGTCCACAATTATATATAAATAGCATTTAATATATTAGTTAGAATAACCAAATCATACATAGAACATTATGAATTATATATATGAAATGTTCTGTTCCAATATATATATATATATATACTTCATTTTTTATGAATAATAATGTTTATGAAGCAAGAGGATTGTAAGATTTATGAGTATTAAAACAAAGGGAATTTTTGATAACGACATTTCTTTAAAATCGTAAAAATGATAAAGAATCGAGAATCCCGTTTAAATGGAGATGATACAAGCACATTTCTTTTCAAATAACTAAAAATAAGTGCAATATCGCAGTTCAACCCTTTCAAGTGAAGTGGCTTCACCTCGAAACCATACTTTAAAAATTCTTAGACTAATTGTAGTAGTTTTTTCGGGTAATCACGAGACAGGTACTCTATAGTACCGCCATCTATCGATCAATAACGTAAAATATGTTCAAATACATTCAACGGCTAACTGCAATTTTAGCCGGTGCTTTACTAAGTTGATCAAGATATTCTGTGCTTAAAAGGGATAAATTAATCGTAAATAAGTTTATTTGGTATTGTACGTTGTATTATTATTTATCATATTTTACACTAATCAATCATAAATATGATACAAATGTGTAATAAGGATATTAACGAATTCTACAATATCAAATTGATAAGTAAATTATGCTTAAAGGTTTTAAAATTATTTTGGCTCTTCTGTAAAATTTGTTTTTTTTCGTTGAGTCACTTTTCCTAAGAAGGTACGATATAACCGCACCTTTGAACCGCAAATCAAATTATTTTAAACCCAAAATATGTTATTTGAAAAATCACGAAATTAATCCTGATACTTGCATTAAAATATTAAAGTACGCTTAAAGAGAAAACTACACATTATACTTGTGGAACAAATAAAAACAACATGCATCAAACACGAAAAGATCATTTCAATTACTTTCCAATCGAAATTATATTTTTCTGCACATGCACAATAGATTCTAATAAATAAATATGAAATCATTCCATAAATAATTTATGAAACGAAACTGTAGTTGATCGGGAATAGTCTCCATCACAAAAATCGAACTAGGTTTTGATTTTTTAATTCAAATGTTAAAATCGTTGTAGCAACCAGAAAAACATTCAATCATGAATATTAGAAATTTAAACATCTCTGGAAGCAAAACAAAATCTATATTTTTCAGAAAAAGGCTCTGCTATTCAAAACATCATACTTCAAATAAAAAGGAGAGAAGTATGTTCAAGAAAAAGTTCAGGACAAAAACTAAACATGTACGCAAAGGTGGAAAATCAGTTTTGCAAAACTTTAAAGAAACTGGGAATCCTATCAAGGAATCCTATTCTCAACAAAATCCATTTAGCAAAGCAGTTTGGCCCATTTTGGTGACGTTTCATGCTGTTGGTACAGACATTTTATCAATTAGATCTAACAAAGAAAGCAAATTGCGTCTCTTCCTTCGAAAATGTCCTAGGTACATCGTTATCGTTTTGAATTTAGTAAACACAATCTTCAACACCTCACTTGTGTTCAAATTGAAAGGTCATGAAAAGTTTTATATATATATAATGTGTGATCAAGTTTTGCGTCTTGTATTTTACATTTCAATTTACAGATGTAAAATTATTGAGCGGATGCTAAGAAGAGTGTCAACGCTATCTTTAACTTTAGAACAAAATATGAATACAAGAATTAGACATGGCGTTTACGTTTACTGTGGAATTCTGTCACTTCTCGTTCTAGCTGTGAACGGGATTGTATGTACCATTCTTTTAACAAATACATTCAAATCCAAAACACCAAAAGTAAACTCAACAGTGATCTCTTCATTTATCAAGGAGCCTGTTTTTGAAGCGACTAAAACCATAACTTTCAATTTATGTAAGATCACTTCTGATATTGCACTCAGCTCTTTTACTCTGTACTACAGCTTCTTGTGTGAAACTCTCACATCGTCCTGGCATGCGATTTTTAAAAATCCCCAACATAAGGTTACAGGACTTAAAATGCATCAGGATGCCATTCAACATCACAATTACTTGAAGCATGTCATGCATTCAATGAATGATACTTTCTGTTTTCCTGTCTTAATAGGCGTTTTGATTAGCATGGTAAACTTGTTCTTAGAGGCTTTCAAATACTTGAACAGTGAGGGGAGAACGATTCAACTGTTTGCTGGAGTTACAAGTACCATGCTGTATTTGTTAATATTATTACGTTTGTTGTGGCCTGCTTCGATCGCGAATGAATCGGCAGATCAAGCAGAGGTGGAGATCGTGTCCTTACCCAGAGATATGCCCACATCATATCAAGAACTTAAGGGTCTTCTGAGAAATACATACAAGTTTAAGAATAGACTATCTCTGTGGAAGATATACGTTATTCATAGATCGACTATCATCAGCGTACTGGGTATATTTATGACCTATGGAATGCTTGTAGAAACCATGGGAACCATGCGATGGAGGAAATAAAGAATTCACTGCTCTCCGTTGTTCCACTTCTCTAGTCATTTTGAATGAAGCACATCTTTCTCGCACCAGTTGTTACTAGTGTTTAATACTCTGAGAGGTTCACGCGCACAATTCCATCTTGCAATGTGCAATCTTCCCTGCATGACTTCTAAACAAGTTTGACCTTCTTGATCAATGGAATCTTTAGGAAAGATTCTATCTTAATCAATAGAATCCTTGATCAATAGAATCTTTCCTAAAGATTCTATTGATTAAGAAATAGTTTCTTTCGAAAGATCTCTATTTAAGGAAAGTAACAATAGAATCTTTCCAAATGACTCTATTCTAAGGAAAGGAGCACTAGAATCGTTTAGAAAGATTCTTGTGCTCCTTTCCTTAGAATAGAGTCATTTGGAAAGATTCTATTGAATCTTTCTAAAAGATTCTACTCTAAGGAAAGAAGCAATCGAATCTTTTCAAAGGATTCTATTCTTAGAAAAGGGGCAATCGGATCTTTCCAAAGGATTCTATTCTTAGGAAAGGAGCAATTGAATCTTTCCAAAGGTTTCTATTTTAAGGAGAAGAGCAGTAAAATCTTACAAAGTATTCTACTCCAAGGAAAGGAGCAGTAGAATCTTTCCAAAGTATCCTATTCTAAGGACAGAAACAGTAGAATCTCTCCAAAGGATTCTATTCTAAGGAATTTAGCAATCGAATAGTTCCAAAGGATTCCATTCTAAGAAAAGGAGTAATCGAATCGAATCTTTCCAAGGGATTGCATTCCAAGGAAAGGAGCAGTAAAATCTTTCCAAAGGATTCTATTCTAAGAAAAGGAGTAATCGAATCGAATCTTTCCAAAGGATTCTATTCTAAGAAAAGGAACAGTGGAATCTTTCCAAAGGATTCCACTTTCAATTTTTCCAAAGGAAAGTATCCTCGAATTATTTCAACCAATAGGTGTGGTCATTTAGTCGTTAAGTGTGTTGTGGGGTAAAAGGGGCAATGCTGCACTACTAGGAAATCTCTTGACACTCAAGAGAGTTAAACACTTACATATCCACGCATAAAGGGAAACAAGATGTGATTTAATTAAATAGAGTATGTATTGAGTCATTAAAATAAGCTTACATTTAATTCTTATTACGTTTATATAGATATTGAATATTATTCATGTAATTTTCTTTTATCTTCATATAAGTTTCTCTCTTTCTTTGTGAGAAAATGCCTTTTTGACATCGCACTTCTAATCGCGTGTAAGTGCAATATAAGTTGTAATTGTGTTTGAGTATTCTCTGTACAGTGGATTAATAAAGAATTTTTAATTCCTCTGAGAGTGATATGATATGCTAAGGAATAATAGTTCACTGAGAAAAGCTCATCTTTAATGTATTTATATTATAAAAGAACATACATTATTTTATGTTTTTAAAGAGGCTCAATAAAAAAGTACGGAATATAGTCAAGAAATGGTAACTTGGGATTAAAAACTAGGATTATTCTTAAATGTTTTCATATCGCAAATATTATTCATTTGTATAAGTATTTATTTAATATCAGCCTTAAAGAATTTAGGTTTAAGGAATTTAGTTTAGAAATCTTTTAAAGAAATATATCTGTAATCTACGTTTTAGCATTGTTTCTTCGAGATGAAAATTGAAATCAGGTATTAGAACTTCTTTTCCAAAAGCAGCGAATTTGAAGGTCTCAAAATATTCTTTACTTTTAGAGTATTTGAACTGTTAAATATTTGTTTCGAAATAGATGTTATCTTTCATGCCACCTGTTATTGAGGAGAGGGTCTCAAAGCTAGAAATTAATAAGCACCTTCGCCTTCATTGCTATGAGCCCAATATTATAACATTAAAACTATGCGTCTTTAATCTCCAGTTTTCGTATTTCGGGGGAAAATTAAACATATGTATTTAAAAACGCTTATTTTCACTGTTTAAACACAATTTTTTATAATTGTTTGAAAGCATCGCGTGATTATATTTCACTAAATTAAACACTTCGTTGTCATTTTATTTCCTGTTGTGATAGGGCTTAAAATATGATACCAAAATGTTCTTAAAATATACTATATTTAAATTAGGGGTAGCCTTAGTAAATCAGACCAGTTGTTTCTAGGGCATAAAACGAAAGCGTCTCCTCTCACTCAGAATGGGAATGATCGACTACTTAACAGATGCTACCAAAACTCCCCGTCACTTCAAAGCAAACTGCTGTTCTAGAATCATATTTCTTCTAAATTGCATAATGCTATTATTTTAATGTGCTGATTATAAGTGTATTCTAGACTTCTGTAGCTCACATCGACCAAACATTTTAAACATTCTTAAGATAACCTAATATATTTGATAATCTAATTTACTTTATAAATATTAACTTAATATACTTTATAAATATATTAACCTAATATATTTTATAAATATTAACCTAGTATACTTTACAAATATTAACCTAATATACTTTATAAATATTAACCTAATATACTTTATAAATATTAACATAATATACTTTATAAATATTAACATAATATATTTAATAATTAAACTTAAAATGTTTAAATACTTCAAAAATGTATCTAATAATTAGGTTTTTACTATAATGTGTAATTTGATTCTGTATTCCAAATTACATAGTGTTTAATAAATCGCTACATTTTCACAAATGACAATTAGTGAAACTCGATAAATCAAAGTTCTGTGTGGTAAATGGAAACATTAGAATTTCGAAGTAGCTTTGGCATAGTGAAGTATAGCTTTGTAACCAGTGAGTGCTTCAGGAGGTACAACATTCCAAATTCACTCGAAAGAGGCACTACCAGCAGTATTGGGACACAGCATCCGCAGCAACTGTAATATAACCTAATCACAAACACGAATACATGCAAACGTCGAATTAAAAAATGTAGCATCTCAAAAAAAAAGAAATTCCAGATTATATTCCACAAACAATTAGTCTGATTCTTTCATTGAGCACAATTGGTTTAAAGTAGGTAGATAATTGGAATAACGTCACACTGCAGCAACACAACGGCCTATTGGCGACAGTCCGAGATCAATGCCGAAGGGAAAGATCAGAGGACAACACCTCGTAATTCTTAACGGTCAGATGACGACGTCGACACCTCTGTGAGCTGGAACCTCACTTTCCAAACTTCCACACCATACCAATGTGAGGACATTTTAGTCCCCGGCAGATTTTACATGCACCAGCCCCCTTGGTATAAGACGGTCTTTAGTTCGAATCCAACCAAAGGATGTGCAAGTTAAATCCGTCGTGGCCTCAAATGTCCTCACGTTGGCGTGGTGTGGAAGTTTGGAGAGTGGGGTGCCAGCTCTGGTGTGACCTCGTCATCTGACCGCGGTTCAAAATTACGTGGTGTTGTGCTCGGATCTTTCACTTCGGGTTTGATCTCGTATCCTAACCACGACGTTAATTAAAATACCTACCTACCATCTAACCGGGCTATTGTGTCCCCAATTGGTTTAACGAGAAAATTTTGAAAACGACACATTCTATCTGGAACAGTCTCAACTGGAATTACTCTCAACAAAGCGCCGTGAACACTAGAAACAATGGCATTTAAATTTTTAAAAAAGGATTTTGAGAGGCCAGGAGCACGGATGATACACACTCGCTGTTTAGTATGAGAGAAGAGTTATCCGAAAGACCATATTTTATGAGTAGGTAGAAATTAACGCTACACTGGAGAGACAAAACGGGCTACTGATGACGGTTCGGAATCAACCCTGAAGCTATATTTCATTGGAAAAGTACTTATGATTGTCGAATGAAAATCATCAACTTAACTAATTCCATTATGCGTTCCTGTGAGATGCAGAGGACCTTCTAACAGATTAGGTGAAGACAGAAAACTTATATTCAACATTTAAGTTCTAATGTTTAGTATGGAGGACAATCCTCCATGCATAGATAAATATCTCCGAATTCTAACGCATCAAATATCATTATTATTATCTAAATTTACAGTAATGATCTTCCATTCTTTTCCTTAATGAGGCAGTGGACTTTCAAAAGCTTCAAAATCGAAGTTTTAATTTTAGTCTAAAAATCAATTTACGTAAATTCTTTGGATAGTAGAAATAACTTTTCAATTACTATCGTTTATAACGGAGTGTATAACAACATAAACATCAGTAGATAAGTATAGTATGTCTACTATTAAACTGAGTTTTCTCCAAATCAAGGTAGGCAGGTAGGTATTTTAATCAACGTCGCACTGGAGCAACACAACGGACTATTGGTGACGGTCTGGGATCAACCCCCGAAGGGAAAGATCCGAGGACAACACCACGTAATTTTGAATCACGGTCAGATGACTAGGTCAAACCTGAGCTGGCACCCCACTCTCCAAACCATACCACGCCAACGTGGGGACATTTGAGGCCACGACAGATTTAACATGCACCAGCCCCTTTCTGTCTACCGCGGTCCCCACATTTTGTGTAGTAACTTCCTATTGTATACAAATTTTGAACCACACTTCATTCGTAGGAGTGTTTAGTGAAAAAATTCATAAGAATTGGATCATTTCAGAAGTTTATTTTGAAAATCCACTGCCCCCTTAATGTTACGTTTCTTACATATTAAAAAGTAAAAACTAAGTTGTTTTTTAAACCGAATTAAACACAACCATTGGGCATTTATATTTTTAAGTTGTTCCCTCTTTTTGTACTAATGGATGCAGCAAACTTACTAACCCGTGCAGCTCTAACCAAAACAACTGTCAATGGACGTTATAGGCAAGCGAGGGATCTTTTGCCCACTCCACCTCTTCCCTAGCTTTTTGTATTTTTGTTAGCTGTATGTATTTTATGTTTTATTCGTGGTTTAATTTGTTTGTACTCTTGGCTGAATGTAGGTAGGAAGTTGAGTTCGCGTTGCACTGGAGCAACACAACGGGCTATTGGCGACGGTTCGGGATCAATGCCGAAAGGAAATATCCGAGGACAACACCTCGTAAATTTGAACCACGGTTAAATGACGAAGTCAATACCTAACTAGTTGAAGGATTGTGACTGTAAAGATCTGCTACGTTGGAAATAAAAAAACATTTCCAGTTTTTATTATTTTGCTGCAAAAAATACTAAATAAATAAAAATCATAAATCAATAAAATTCTCTATTGCTTATTTATGTGTTTCTACTATATTTCCTTTCGAAATATTAAAAATGTATTACTACTTTTATTATTATACAGACATTGTCTCAAGTCCTTAAATATAGATCCCAAGTATCATTTCCTGAAATTAATAGCTTTAGATTAGTACTGCACAAGATACTTTCATAATAAATTGTTAAATAATGTTTGATCTTGTATGCTGAGTCAAATGAGCGCTGAAAATGCCTATAGTGAAATTTTCCGTAAGGAATCGTTATTAATCATTTAATGATTCAAACCAATTGCAGAGAAACTGTTCTAAGTATAGAACAATGTAATATAAAAACTTCCGAAACCCGTTATACAAGATAAATCGTCTACTGGATATTGTTCATGAAACTTGCTTAAAATTATATATATTATGTATACTTTAGAGAGATATTATCAAGTCATTAACATCACATATTTATATTTATTGTTTCTGCATCATGTGTTCTTACGGAAATAAAATCTTGCTTTTAGTGATGAGGTATGCATATAATGTATGAAATATTTTTTAAGTAACAATTTGTAGTCAACTAATCATTTATCATAAATTGGTTTAAAATATCCTATAAGCCCTAGAAATAGACTAACAATAGTACATGGAATGCAACAGGACACATTTTGAGTCCTATATTGGGCACAAAATGTATATTTGTAAAAAAAATTCCTTTTAAGAAAAACAAAAATTTAAATTGGTCTCCCATTAATGGTTTCGTTCTTTTTTTAATCAAAATCAATAAGAAAACCGGAAAGTTCAGTTCTTTTTAAGCTACATATCTATCAATATGTCCGCTATTTCCAGATGAAATGTCATCAAATGCTTTCATTCGTTGTTCCATTTGGTACTTTGGATCACATAACCTATTTGAACAACTCAGTAACGTTTTGTTCCTTCTGTAAATAACTTCGGCATCTAGAATAAGCTAAACCTTAAAGTATCATTGGAAATGATAGACAATAAGTGAATTTGATTGATGAAATAAAATTATTGGCTGGAGCAGCACTCAGTTGTCATCAAAATTGTACAGATCGGTATATTTTAAAGTTTATTTTTGCCAGTACTTCCTTTGGAATTAATTATTATGTAGTTTGATACATTATACGTATTAAATAGTTTAATGTTACTATTATTACTATTTGCACATATGGAATTAAATGGTAATAGATGGAATAATTATTGGATGTAACCTCAACTGACATTCAAATACACATCGATGTATTTAAATGTTGGTTTTAGCTAGTACTTCGTATGCAATAATGGATTTAACTGAAGGATTTTTCGATTATATAATTTATTTCTTCAGTTTATTTACAAATTTTTCTCAAGATTTCCGCAGATATCTATTGCAAATAATTAAAGCATAAAAAAGCTCAACATTTATGGTAGTAAAAGAATGAGTAAAAGAAACACTAACGTTGCATTTCGAAATTTTAGTACAGGTTAGCTTCTACAAAAATGATGCAAACACTTCCTTAAAGAATAGTCTAATAAGATTTCTAATTGTCTTCCTACCAAATTAGCATAAAATAATATTCTATCTATACGTTGGTTGCATAGAAATAAAGAGGATCTCCATGCTTTCTTATTGAAATTACCTTCTTAACGTCCAGTAGCATCATGGATGAAAAGCAAAAACGGCGACAAAACACGTGACAAATAATACAAGGTTACCTTTGTATTATTGTGCAGTGCATCCCCTTACCACGCCTAATAAAGCAGAAAGCAAAAAAGGTTTTTCGGGATTTTTTGAAGAGGTCTAACCTTCAGATCTAGTTCTTTTTGTCACCCAACCTTATTTTATTTTTAATTTCACGCTCTATATAAAGCTGTTCGAGAATGCATAAGTTATATCTTCCTGTCTTAAGCTAGGAAAGTAACTTTTCATCATGAATTCTTTGGTAAGTTTTATGAAAAATATCTAAGAATATGTACTGGACGTTAAAAAGGTCCTGAAATTATGTTGTTGCTAGTTTTAATAACATACTTATGATATACTATCTATAAAACTAATTATCTTATGTGGCTCCGAATAAAAGACCTCATTTTGACGCGTCGTTTAGCAACAACTTGTAATGACATGATTCCGAAGCGAATGATATTTACTGCCAGATAATATAAGAAAATGCTTTAATCAAAATTTTATTCAAACAAATGCGATGAGTTATTTCAAATCTGAATTTTATGACGAGTTTAACTTCACTAGAAAACGTTATAAGTGTGGAGGAACGGTATATAAATCATTAGATAGAGGAAATCTGTTAAGGAAACAGAACAGAAAGAAGTAATTTTAAAGGTAAAACATATGGCATATTCGCTATTGGTGAAGATTGATGTCAAAAAAATTCATGGAAAATGTATCATGTTGCTTACATTTCAAACGTCCCAAAGCAAAACAATTTACGATGACTAAATTAGCTTCAGTGTGCATTTTTGAATGTTTTAATAGACATTTTTAAGGGGAGTTCTGTATGGCAAGCTGTTACTAGATCTTACGTATAGACGTGGGGGACTTGGTGCAAAGCTATAAATTAACTAATTTCGACTCTTAGATATAATGCTTTTAAATTATAATTAAGTTCTACGCGATTTTAACAATACCTCCCTAAAATATCTAAGAAATGCTCTACTGAAATTATGTTGGTTTTAATAACATTGCTATATTAATATCAATTGTTCTTATATCCTGGAATGTTTTTAACATTCAAAGTATTTAGGTGAAGGCTCGAGTCCTGTGTGCCCTTCCTCTACACACATACACATTTTTAACAAACCGAAGTTAGGCAAATTGACGAGACGTTATACTCGTCTTGCACAATCCTTTCTCATTCAAGCAATCTTGTAGAACGTAGATGGATTCTTCGTTTGTTTCAGTTACCTGTCAAATTGCTGTAATGCTAAATGAGTGTGTCTTGTTTCTCGATATATTTGAGTATGTTCATACCTGTCCACGATTTCTCTATTTATGGAGTAACAATACTTCGAAAAAGCTTTCAGCATTTATTTTGGTAACATCACTAACATTTGAGGAGATACTGGAGCCCTGCTACCCCCTCAGAATACCTCCCTAGCTGTAAGCCTCTTCCAATCTGTAAAGTAAATAAAACGTCTTACCTCAGGAATTTTGTAATTTTTTTCCTCTCTAGAGATTTGGGGTTGAAGAATTAACATATAGCTTCTTTCTATTTTTCAGTTCGCTCTCTTGGTCTTGGTGGCTTTGGTGGTGTGCGCTTGCGCACAGTGGAATTACTACGGAGGGTACAACTCCTACGCCCACACTTATCCTTACGGTTACGCTGCCCCTGGAGTCTACAACTACGGTGCCTACAACCCAGCTCTGTCTTACTTGTGGAAAAAGTAAATCAATCTACCCTTGGATAAAAATGGTGAGTGACTCTTTACGTCATTTCTAAATCAAATTTAAAAGAAGGGTGGTATTAAATTTGCACCTAATATAAGAAATATTTAGGAATTGTATTTTGAATAATATTTGGGAATTATTAGACATTGGGATAACTAATTCTGATTCACAATACATGAGGTTGAAACGAAGCCCTAACACTTGTACTAAAATTTGTTCATGGAAATAAAGAGAAAAGCATATTTTTCAACAGAAAGTGCGATTTGTTATAAAATTTAATTTTATTCTAAACTTTTTGTGTATCGTATTTTAGAATTCAACGCATACAATACACATTGTATTAACATAAAAATATAATATAGTTAAATTTAGCATTCTTTCAAAATTTGCAGTATAGTAGTTTGAAAAAATTCTTGCATTAAATTGAACTTATTTTGCAAATTATATCAATAATAATAAATAAATTTACTCATTTTTTATCAGTAAAAATGGTAAAAGTACTGCCAGATCAATAAAATTTATTCCTTTTATGGATTGTCTTAAACATATTTCAGTGAAACATACACTTATTAAATTTTTCATTCAAATTTCAAATATAATTGTTTTAGTAATATACATAGATATGCAATTATTATAAAGAGCATAAACATTATGTATTTTAAAATTCAATCCTCTTCTTTTCGTGGGATATGCACTTAAAAAGTCTAAAAATGTATCTCTAGAAACAACTGTACATAATTTTAAATAACAATTTTGCAATATCTTTTAACAAATAATTATTTATTTCCAATATCAGATTATTCGTAATTATGGATCTTATTGTAGTCAGAGTGGCGTAGAGTTTAAAAGTCTTTACTTGAATAAAATCTATAAAAAATATAAATTGATGTGTTCGCAGTATTATCTACAGAATTGTATGCTTTATTAAATTTTTCTCAAAAAATATTTATATTTTTACAGGAACTTCGTAATGGAATACTGCAGCTATACCCGTACGGTCTTTCTTCGTCCAAATTAAAACCTTCTAATATCTCTGAAAATATAGTGATGTATTTCTTTGATTATTAACTTTCTCGGACAAAAATAAACTTGTTTGTTTTATATTTCTCGTCTGAGTGGATATTTTGCTTTATTTTTGCTGTTTTGTTATTTCATAATCCTTATGTTTACAAAAATTGAAGCTTCCCTATGTTTAATATAGACTTAACCTTTAATTTTATATTTATATCTTTCAAATATTTGTTTTAAATTTCATCTCTTGAAGAACAGCGTTTAAATTCATAGATAGCATCTTTAAATATCTAATCATTTGTGTAATACTTTTAACTGAAAACTACATCAAGAATAGTAGTTTATTAAATAAAAATAACTAATTCTATAGTCAGCAAGATCAAATTCAAATAATTCAGTGAGGAAATATATAGAGGTGTATTTATTTTCTACTTTTTATGTATAATAGTTATAAATTGGTTTCCCATATCAGTACGTTGAATTTACATATCCGTTATTTCAGGCTGTGAATGCATTTCGGTAAATCTCAGAGTAATAAGTAGTATAAAAATGTTGAAAACAGTTATAATATATTATGTAACATTCTTTGTGTCAAATATTTAAAACTCTACACTAAAAAATAACTAAAAGCATATTATACTATACAAATCTAGCGTTTTTAATGAATTAAAAATATCTAATCAGGATTTTGCTCCCAAATTTGAAGAATTGAGAGGCTGAAATACTATATACATGGAAAATTTAAATACTCCGTCCAGTTGATTCTGCTCTGGTCTCCACGTGAAGCTTGTTTTAATAGTATAGATTCTACTGTGGATTACATTATGTTATTAAATGATATATTATGTAGTTAAGTGGTTACGGATGGTATTATTTGCACATATGAAAGCTCACGTTGCACGAGTAATATAAAATCATGAGATGAAGTATGATCGACGTGGCGATCTCTAAAAAGATTGGAAAGGGAAATTGAACAACTAAATTCGGAAAATACACCAATAGGTAGAAAACCGACACTTGAGATTTTAGGAGCAAAGCTGGTTGATTACAGCATTGGTATGGGTAAGAGGTTTTTGGTTTGAGAGGGAATGCCTCTATCTTTTGAAGATTTAAGATAAATTGACGAATTTTAAGAATTAAGAATAAAAAACACAATCTGAACCCTTTCCAGAGGGAAAAGTTTAATGCAATAAAAATAAGATTAAAATATGAATAGTATTTATTTTAGTTACTTTAGGAATAAATAAATATGGATTTATTTTTGCAAGCAAAAACAGGAAGTTTTTGTGTTTATGATATAATCTTCAAATATTCCATATTATCTAGCATTTTTTCAAAACGGGGATTTGTTATAGTATATTCCACAAAAATTTCTTAAGTTAGATCAACTTTTCTGTTTACATATGAATTAGTTATTTTTGACCTTATATATAATTTGGAATTGGATTCATCAGAAAAAAATCCATCTGTCTACGTTTGGTAAACTTTTAAATTCAGTTGTTCTGTTTCATGCCTTCACCCTAATGCACATAAAAAATTTTAAGCCTATAATTCCAAATCTCTGAAATGAGCATGAAAATAATTCTGCCCCTTGTATAGAAATATGTATTTTGAAATCATGTTAGATCCAATTCAATCAATTAATTTGCTTAGAAACTGCAATTACTTAAACATTTTAGACAACCCATCGAATGAGGAAAAATAGATTTTGCTTGTAAATGGTCAAATTGGAGCATTTTAATGTAAAAAACACCATTACAAAAGAAATTCGATAGAAGAACATCTACTCTAATAAAAGTGCAGCATCTATTTTTTACATTGGATCGTTAAGAGATTTTGTACTTTCTAAGCAGTGCAAATATAAATTTATAAATTTCTAAAAAATATCTCTAATTTCTATCAGGTCAAGTTATCTGAACAATAATTTTCAAATTTCAAGTGAGTATATTATCTTGCACACAATTCTTCAGACATTATTTCATTGCAGTATAAAGTTTTACCCGTTTTCCTGAACTTTAGCAAAGGATGAGAATACAAAACTTTTTACTCCTGTCATTTTATGTCCAAATCGTTAGACACAAATTATATAATGCAGAATCAAATCCCACTAAATCAATATATTATTTTAATTACATGAGTCTGCGACTAAAATAGGTGACTAATTCTTTGAAGAATTATTTATCTTTTTCGCGGTGATATATTTCGAAAAAACATGTTTAATCAAAATTCGTTTTATCTGAAAAATATATATTCTATATAAGATAGAAACACAATATGCATTACGTGCAATTTATATTAAAAATGTATTAACCCCAAAATGATCTAGAATTCAGAAAAAACAAAACAGTAAAATTTATCATCAAAGACACGCTAAAAATATTTTTTCACGGGAATTATAATCTGTTTATGACGTGAGTAATATGATGAGAATTAATAATAGATGTGTAACAGACAAAATTTTGTGTAACAGACAAAATTTTCCTAACTATTCTCTATAATTATTACTAAGATTAAAGCGAAATGAAAACATCCCATTATGAATACATTATATTCCAAAAATATCCAACAACGTTTCAGACTGGTTTAGAAATGTTGACAAAGATATATGTAACTTCTGCTGTGGAAAATATCTCGAAAGGTCTCACTTTTTTGTACAATAGGTTAAGACGAATTTGCGTACGCAAAATTAACGATTTTGGATCCACAGAGAGATTTCAAGAACTAAACACCCACCCAAGAAACAATTTTGGCCTCCATTGGTTATTTTGCAGATTTTTGGTGCTGACATTCTAATACCGCGTTTATCTGACAAAGAAAACAAATTGAGCCAATTTACTTGAAAATGTCACATGCACTTCGCTATTCCATTAAGCACGATAAACGTTTTTGTTGCATAATTGCCATCACGATACTTTTCAAAGATACAAAGAGATACACTATTTCTGCAATGAGTGGTCTCATTTTACGAAATGTGTTTTATATATCAGTCTATCGCTGTTGTGACAGTATAGTGCTTATTCTGGATGAAATGCCCCTAACCTCACCAAACTTTCTGCAAACCGCAAGAGAAAGAATTCGACGAGGCACTTACATTTTTGCAGTATTTTATTTCCCTTGATTTTAGCTTCACACTGTATATTATACCTGCCTATTGCATATGAGGATATATCACTCAATCTCCAAGGAACAAACAGATTGCTTATAGATGTCACTAAATTCTTAAAAGCAGTGTATTTTAGTTATCCTTTAAACAGATCGTGTTCTGATGCTATACTCTGTTCTTTTATTTTGTACTATAGCTTAATTTGTAACTTTTTAGCGTCTTGTTCAGACATAATCAACACAAATCGCTCTATCGAAGTTGTTGAGAAAGTGTACACTAGACGAATTCATCTCTACCTCAACATAGCACATGCCATTGAATCTGTGAGTGATGCGTTATCTTTTCCTGTATTCGTTAGCGTTTTGACCTGTATGGTTAATTTATTTATGGAGGGATAATTATTTGCTTTCTATAAAGTAACATACACACATTACAATTATTGGAATAGTTTTGTCACCATATACCTGATAATACTCCTGCGATTGCTATGGTCTGCCTCAGTAGCGAGGGAAATCGCTGATCAAGCTCAGAAAGTATTACTCTCATTACCAGGAAAAATACTTTCAAAATACCGAGAAATCAAATTTCTTCTAGAAAGAATTGCATGCAAAAGAATAGTCACTCTGTGAAAGATGTATTCTATTCACAGATCGACCATCATTAACATAATTGGAACACTTGTGAGCTATGGGATTCTGATAGGAACCCTTGGAAACGTGCGAAGTAAACAGTAGTCATGGATTATTTAAGGGTCACCAGTTCTAAATCCCTAATGGAAGAACGAGATTTACAACACAGCAAAACTATATACTAGTTTCATATGTGAGACCTTACAACATAAGACTAAAATTATCCTGTGTAACTTGTATACTAAACGAATTCAACATCCCAATAATTTGTGGCCTGACATGCACTTGCCTTATGAAACATGTCTAGGTTGTCAATATTTAAAGATGTTATTATGTCTCGTATTATAAAAACAAAAGTATGAACGATAGTTTTAAAATTAATAGTAATTTTCCAATTAAAGATTTCTTATACCGTTAAATAATGGATGTGTAAAGTTAGTTTTTATTTTAAAGTAATATTTAAGAGAAAATTTCTCACATCTAAGTTTTAAATTAGATTCCTCTGTCCAGACCTAAAAACTCTGAATGGGCGATACACGAAAGGCTAAAATTGATATTCTGGGGCCTTGATAATGAATCGTATACAGAGCATGTACAGTCGATCCTTACACAGTTGGCGTCGCTTTTGCTACTCACAATCGTCCCCTTTGGGAATGTATTTAAAAGTGCGTTTAATAAGATCGAAGCACTTTCCACACTTGTAGCGGAACAGGGTTCGACAAATACAGAACAAACCTTCCGAAAAATATCCTCAAGACTCTGTTTCTAGACAGCCAGGAACACCTGTTAACACCAACGCCACTTCAAACACAATATACGCCCACCCAACTCCAAGAGGAATCAGACTTCTCATTATGCGAAATCAATTACACAATCAACAGAATAAAGAAAGGGAAGGCTCCAGAGTATGACGGATTAAACGTCATCATTTTCCAAAAACTCATGGAATCCTTTCCCTCACTCTTTACTTCATTCCTAAACAAATGTCTCAAACTCGGTGTCTTCCCAAACTCACTCAAACATGGCATAGTTCTTTTCCTTAAAGAAGGAAAAGACTCGGGAGATATCAATTTCTACACACTTCTCCCGGTTCTCTCCAAGTGGTTAGAGAAACTGATGGTAAATCGACTTCTCTTCTACTTACAGCAAACAAACAATATCCACCCACTTCAATTTGGTTCCCGGGGGAAAACTTCAACAGAACATGCTATAATACCCTTATTGAAAAAATCCATGAAAACTCGAACAATGAATACTCGGTCCCATCTCCCTGGACGTCACTAGAGCTTTCGACCATCTAAACTGGAACACAATCTTCCAAAGCTACACAATGTCCGCCAAAATTATATGCCCTCTTTAAGAGCCTTCTAAAGGATAGAACGGTTGGCTTACACACATCAACACCTTTGACAAAACTCCACAAACGATGGGATACCCCAGGGATCGTAGAGTGGCCCAGTTCTTTGGAATCTTGTCCCTGATAAACTTTTGGGACTCAACTGGCCAAAAGGGCTCACGTATAAGCATTTGCTGACTATGTTGCCGTCATCATCTCTGGCCGCACCCGACGTATCCTGGAGACCACAGCGAAATCAACACTCGGAATGCTCCAGTCCTGGATACACGAAAAGGGCCTCCATCTTTCGGAGAGCAAATCAAAAGCCCTTCTCTTTAATAATCCACTAAAGCAACTGTACCCCGGTGAAAATACCCACCTTGTATCGAAACCTAAAATATATTTAGGAAACATCCCCATCGCATATTGCAATTCTATTAAACTCCTAGGAGTTACAATTGACAGGAAATTAAATTGGAGTGCCCATGTGGAGTCACTGAAAGAGAAGGCCATAAACCTCCAAAGATGCATGAGGAGAATTTCGGGTCCAATCTGGGGAATAAGCACAGACCATAGGAAGACCCTTTACAAAGCCGTTACTGAAAAAAACAATTATATACGTGGCCTCCATCTGGGGCTCTAAATTTACCCAAAGGAACATTAAATCACTAGCATCAATTCAGCGATACTTTCTGCTGAATATATCTGGAGCTTATTCCACCACCCACACGTCAGCGCTTTGTGTTGCAACGGGAATCCTTCCACTTCATTTCACAGTTGAAGCAGTCAAGACTAAAATTCTTAGGCTTGAAAAGAAACATCCTTCTTGATGGCCAAGTCCTCAATTATGAGCAATACGAACACAAAATAATGACGTGGACCTCCTCTCCAGCCCTCCAAAGCAACCCACTAAAGTATCATGGACCAACAAGAACTGGATTAAGACCAGACTTACACTGACGGGTCCAAAATGGCATCAGGAGTAGGAGCATTTTGTCACCACCCTACAACATTAGTGACAAGAAATGGAGCTGCCCTCTGCCGGATGAGTGTAGTGTGTTTCAGGCCGAAGCCTTGGCAATCATGGAAGCCCTAAAATCACTACAGACTTTCAGTTCAGCTGCACTCTACACTGACAGTCAATCAGTCATTAAAGCAATAGCTAACAAGACCCACAAAAGTCCCATCACCCGTGAAATCCAGGACATCTTCAACTCTCCTTCCATTTCTACCTTTTGGATTAAAGTCCGTACCGGACAGGAGGGAAGCGAGGAAGCAGACTCCCTTGCAAAAGCCGCAGCGAACAACCCCTCTGTTCCCCCATTCCATTCCACTTCTCAAAACCGGCCAGCCACCTTAAAGCATTTTTGAGGGAGCGCATGCGTTTGAACTAGAGAGAGGATACTGGACGGCCCCTTTTCGAGGTCCTTCCCGTAGAATCCTACCACACTGCGATCCGAGACAGGATGTTTATGTTTTTTACTGGCCAAGGCCCTTTTCAACAGCAGAAAGTAAAAAAGATTTTTCAAGATTTTTGGAAGCGGTTTAACCTTCAGATTCAGTTCTTTTTGACGCTCAATCTCAATTTATTTTTAATTCCATGCTCTATATAAAGCCGTTTGAAAATGCATAAGATATCTCCCAGTCTTAAGCTAGGAAAGTAACTTTTCATCATGAATTCCTTGGTAAGTTTTATGAAAAAATATCTAAGAATATTGTCCTGTTATTAAGTTGGTTCTAATTTTAATAACATTCTTATAATATAATATCTATGAAAAATAATGTTCCGAAAAAACGTCTTTATGCATCGTGACGTGTTCCGCTAGAGAATATCTGTCGACAAAAAATAAACAAATGTTTTATGAAAATTTTATTCCAACAAATGCGAAGAATGATTTAAAACCTGTGTTCTAAAATGAATTAATTTTAACAGCTAAGTATTATAAATATGAAGAACGGCTGTGTGTAAGTCATTCGATAGAGGAAAACTGAAGAAAATAGAAAGGAGTTAATTTGTTTAAAAGTTAGATGCCAAACATGTGGCAAATTCGCTATTGATGAAAATTTGACGTCAAGGAAATAACGTAGTTGAATTTTGTGGAATGAGATTAGGATTTTTTCTGGAAAGCTTTTAGGTTCAATAATGTGTAGTCTGTTTACCAAGTTTAGAATTTATATTTTCGTTATATTTATTTTAAAGAACTTTACTAATGTGCAACGACAAAGAGAAAATTTTACTGTCATGTACTTGGAATAGACAGTTTTAAATGAGAGTCCTGTAATGCAAACTGTTACTACACCTTATTTATAGACGTAGGGGACTTGAAGCAAAACTATACGTTATGAAGGAAATGGTTTCGGAGGAGGTCTTATCTTCTTTCCAAGTTTTCTATTCCAAACGAAAGTCTGTAATGCTAAAGAAAAAATATGTTACATGATTTTTTGACTGTTATCGGATTGAGCATGCAGATATCTGCGGGTATCGTGATGTTACTTATCTCACTTGGCTTAAATAAATTCACACCCAAATCTATTAACCCGTGAGACTTGAAGCCCTCAAGAATCAGCTCAGGATGCTGAAAAAGTTGATATGTGGGACAGCCGAGACATGAGTTGATGTGCTCCGACATACAGCTAAATAGCATTTAGAGCACTTGATTACAATCCAATTCGATCTTCATTTCCTTAAAGAGATCACCTCAAAGTCTAGAGAAAGCAGTCTTATCTTTCTTGCTGCCAGTTTCACTCAGGATCGCATGACTGTAAGTGAGCTGTCATGAATCGGAGTCCTACAAATTCTGTTCGTCTTCTAATCAATTTTGGAAGTAATCTTGTCATAGGTAAAATAGTGAAGCATTTAGCCTATCATCCTTAGACAAAATTTTGGCGGTTTCGTTCCCTTGCATGTGAAAGGAGTCATGGAAAAGGTATCTTCTTGCATGCGTTTTAACCATCCAATTAGCGAAACTTCAATTTACGATGAATTAATTTGCTTCAGGGAGTGCATTTTTGAATTATTTTTTAACATTCGGGGCATTAGGAGAAGGCTGGAATCCTGCGGGACCTTCCTTGCTCATGTCTAAGCCCTTGGTTGCTCATGTCTAAGCAAATAGACGAGATTCTTTTCGCTGTGCCTAATCATTTCTCATTCATCTTTCTGTGAAGTAATAGAAAAAGTTTAGCCTCAGAAATTTTGTAATTTTTTTCCTCTAGAAATTTGGGAGTTAAAAAATTAACGTATTGCTTTTCCTATTTTTCAGTTCGCTCTCTTGGTCTTGGTGGCTTTGGTGGTGTGCGCCTGCGCACAGTGGAATTACTACGGAGGGTACAACTCCTACACCCACACTTATCCTTACGGTTACGCTGCCCCTGGAGTCTACAACTACGGTGCCTACAACCCAGCTCTGTCTTACCTGTGGAAGAAGTAAATCAACTTACTCTTGGATAAAAATGGTGAGTGATATTTCTTTAAATTATTAAATAATTTGAGATTTAAATTTAAAAGGTTGATAACAAACTGACAACTTTGCTATGGTGTATTGCTACTTTGCAATTATAAACAATTATATAAATTGTCATTGCAGACGGTGCATATGCAGTATTTAGAAATTATTAGTTTTTATGAAATTGGGAGAAACTAATGCTGATTTTTAGACATGAAATTGAAAGCAAAGTTTGATAGTTACAAGAATATGTTCATGAGTTATTTGAAGTGCATTGAGTGAAAACGTTTTATTATTAGATTGTGAGAATTGTAAAAAATATTTGTTATTTAGCTACATTTTTGCATCGTATTCTTAAGAATTAGTATTCTTTTCGAAGATTTAAAAAGACAGTATAGTTTAGTTTAGTTTAGAATTCTTTTAATATTTTGGGTGTAAGGGCTTGAAAAAATCCTAGCACTAATTTTAATTTATTTTGTAAATGTATCAAGGAGAATAATAAATGAACTCCTGTTTTATCTGTAAAAAATGGTAAAAACAGATATCGTATATTTTTCTTTAATGGTTTGTCGAAGCATGCACTCATTAATTTTTTTCATTTATAATTTAGATATAAATGTGTTTCAGTAAACTATATTAAATCTTATTATAAGCAATATGATGAGCATTATATATTTTAAAATGGTGTATCATTTAAATTTCCTCGTTAATTTTAAACATTTCGTGGCATCTAAAAGTTCTCAAATGTATCACTATGAACAATTGCACGTAATTTAAATACTAATTTGTAATACTGATGATAATTCATTTCACATATCAGGTAGTTAATATGTAGTTCTTCATCTAATTGGTCTAAGTTGTGCAACTTTTAAAGCTCTAAGAAAATCTAAAAAAAATCAAAATTAGTGTGTGCAGAATTATGTATACAACTGTGTGTTTCATTAAATTTTTCTCAAAAGATATTTATATTTTTTCAGGAACTTCGTAATGGAATACTGCAGCTATTCCCGTACGGTCTTCAGACAATCAAAGCTTCCAATATATATGTTGAAATCATTGCTATGTATTTTTTGGATTATAAACTGTCACTGACAAAAATAAAATTATTTGTTTTATATTTCTCGACTGTGAGGATATTTTTCTTTATTTTTGCTAATTCGTAATACCATAATATGTTTATAGGAATTGAAGCCTTTCCATATGAGTAATATACACTTACACTTTTATTTTATATCTTTCAAATGTTTGTTTAAAAATTTCATCTCATAAAGAATAGCGTAAATACTATAGATATTTAAATGTATGAACATTAATCATTGTATAACATTTTTAACTGGAAAACCTACATCAAGGAAACTTAGTTTTATTAAATAAAGAATTGCAAGTTGTTCGATGGTCAACAAGACTACATTTAAATAATTCAATGAATTCAATGAAAATGAATACATATATAAATATGTATTCATTTTCAATTTTTTATGTGCAGTTAAGAATTAACATTAAATATCAGTACATTGAATTTCCATACCAGTTATTTTAGGCTATTAATGTATTTTCGTAAACATCAGAGTAATAAGTAATATGAAAATGACAAATCTTCATATTAAATGCAATATTCTTTCTGTTTCATATTTAAAACATTACAATTAGAAATAATTAAAAAATTATATAATGCAATACAAATTTAGCGCTTTAGATTAATTTGAAAATAAATAATCAATATTTTGCTTCCAAGTTTGAAGAATTGAGTAACTGAATTACTATATCCATGGAAAATTTTGTCGACTCCGTCCAGTATGGACTTCACATGCACAGATTAATTTTCCTTTGTAATATAGATTATATTGTGTATTGCATCATATTATTGAATGAATAGCTGTACCGGGCCACGCGTTGCTGTGGCTCATCTGGTTAAATTGAAAAGAAAGAAAAAAGAAAGCACACATTTCCAATATTTTTTATTTCACAATGCTTGTGGGTATACAATGTTTTTTGTTGTTCCATTGTCTGTCAAGATATAGAGATTGTCTGGTTTGCCGACTCTAGAACACGCAACATATAATTGTCCATGTGAGAAGCAATCCGTGTCTAGATCTAAACCGCACAATTCTAACGATTGGCCCTGAGCTTTGTTTATGGTGATTGCAAACGCCAATCGAATTGAGAATTGCAATCTCTTGAACTGAAATGGCATACCAGTTGGAGTCATAGGAATGCGAGGAATGAGGACATCTTCACCTTTGAAAGGTCCTGTCAAGATTGTTGCCTCTACGATATTGCTCATGAATTCTTTTATTGCAAGCCGCGTGCCGTTGCAAAGCTTTGGCTGGTTGATATTTCGCAACGTGATAATTGGCACACCGATTTTCAATTGCAGTACGTGCGGTGGCATCCCTGGCAGATCGAGTGAATTTAAAAATTCTGTTGGATAATTAACTGCTTTTTCTGCTTCCACGACAGTGTCGACGGACTTGTATGTGACTGCCTCGCTTTGAATGTTAGACTGAATAATACTGTTAAGTTCGTAGACGTCTTTGTTCTTGGCGGCAAGAATAGCTCGTTCACTCAGCCAATCGTGATTCTTATAATTGGTTTGAATATTGGGCAATACTTTTTAAACCAATTCTTCTTTTGACGTCACTAAATTGCAGAAGTTATGAGGCAATGAAATTTGTCCGGAGGTCAGATCAACTTGAACCTTTCCGTTCCCAATTTCCAGCGATGCTTTGGAAATGTTACACGTGGGGATTCAATGAATTGCATGTCAAATGGCAATTTCAAAGCGGAATGAGCAGTTCTTCCACCTAGTATCAAAGTCGCAGCTATTCCGGACGATGCAAGTGCTAAGGCAATGTGATTTTGGGATCTGATTGCGGCCAGAATCAATTTAATTAGGAACGTTTTACCAGATCCTCCTGGCGTTACATTTTTATTTATAAGTAGACTAAAACATGCGCGTATTCGAATGCAACGTTGTGGCAAAATTTCAAGGCAATCGGTGAAACATTTTGGGAGATTTTGCGTTAGGAACAAACGAACATTACATTTTTATTTATATAGATGATATATTGTGTAGTTTAGTAGTATGGTTGCTATTATTTGCACATATGTTAGCTCAAGCTCCACGAGTAATAGAAATTATGAGGTCGACGTGGGAGATCTCTATGATTGTAATGGGGAATTGAAAAACTAACATTGAAAAATACACCAATAGGTAGAAAACCGAAACCTTGGGGTTTCGTTTGAGGTGGAAAATGCGTCTTTCTTTTAAATCATTAAGACCGTATAAAACCCCAATCTGAATCTTTTTCAATGTGAAAAGTTGAATGCAACAACAATTATGAGTAGAAATATGAACAGCATTTATCTTAATTACTATAGGACTAAATAACTATGCATTTTATGTAAAAAAATCGGGTTTCTTTGTGTTTGTGACAATTTCTTTTAATGTTCAATATTATATACCATTTTCTCATAATTGTGGTTTTGACATTTTTGCTTCTTTTAAGTGTAACTCAAAAATTCCTTAAATTTGGTTACTTTTTCTATTCACATATGAATAAGTAAATTTTGTCTTGACTTGGGTTTGATTCATTAAAAAAATCCATTTCTCTACATTGGGTACGCTTTTAAATTCAGATGTTCCATATTTCGTACCTTTACCTACTGCACATAGAATTCTTGAGCCTAGAATTCATAATCTCTGAAATAAGCATAAAAATAATTCTGCCCCTTGTATAAATATATGAAAATAAATAGAATAATTCAATTCAATCGATTAATTTTTGGAAGTTAGTCACTAAAAAGTTTTAAATATTCTATCAAATATGACAAAATAAATTTTAATTGTAAATTGTCAAATTGAGGTATACTATTAATAAAATACATGTTCTTACTAAAGAAATAAGTTATGAAAACAAGCCTTTCTAATAAAATTGAAGCATCTATTTTTTATACTTTGTCATTAAGAGATTTTGTACTTTCTAGCAATGCAAATATCAGTTTTCCAAAAATATCTCTTATTTTCTATGAGGTTAAAAGTTATCTGAACAATAACTTTCAGATTTGAAGTTAGTTTATATCATATAACACACACAATTCTTCATATATGATTTCATTGCAAGTAGTTTTACCCGTTTTCCAGACCATTAGCGTAAATGAAAATACAAAATCCTTTACTTTCAAGTTATTTATTTTATACCCAAATCGTGGAACACAAGGAATACACAATTATGACTTAATTAACACTAAATTAATTGATAATTTTAAGAATCTGCGATAATGGGTGACTATTTTTGTAGACATATTTATCTACTTTGGTTATAGTTAAAAAAGAAAGATTCACATACACAATCAAAATTTTAAGCTAACCTATATAAAAACATATTTTCACGATAAAATAAAAACAAGATGTCCGTGTGTGCAATTTAAACTAATAAATGTATTAGACACCAACAATGATAGAATACAAATATAGATAGATAGACAACAAATATAGAATTAAAAAACGAAACAGTTGAAATATATAAAAGATATGTTAAGGATTATCTAAAATATCTTTCCACAACAATTGTAATCTGTTCATGACATTAGTAATAAGATGAGAATCAATAGAACATAGTGAAAAAACGAAAATTACATTCAATAATATATGACTAGAGCACAATTACAGTTCTCTCGAACTCATTTCTCTCACAACGAAATATATCTTTGTCCAATTATATCTCTAATGATGCTCTGTAAATGCAAAGATTAAAGCAACATGAAAACGTTCCATTATGAATACATTATATTCCAAAAATATCCAACAACTTTTTAGACTGTTCTAGAAACATTTACAGGGGCGATATACACAAAATCTGCGGTGGAAAATGCGTCAAAAAGGCACACTTTTCTGTAAAAAGAAAGGATTAAGACGAATAGATGTGCGCAAGGTTGGAGATTTTGTTCTGCAAAATGAAAACCCTTGGAATATACAAAAAAAATTACAAGACAACTAAACACTCACTCAAGAAACTCTTTTCGCCTCTATTGGTTATTTTGAAGATTTTTGATGCTGACATTCTAATACCGCGTTACATCTAACAAAGAAAGCAAATTAAGTCGTTTTGTTCGAAACTGTCCCACGTACTTCCTTATTCCATTAACCTCGGTAAGCGTTCTTTGTGGCATAATTTCCATAACGGTATTTTTCAAAGATGACGATAGACATTCTATTTCTGCAATGAGCGATCTTATTTTACAGAATGTGCTTTACATATCAGTCTATCACTGTCGTGACTATAGTGCGCATTCTGGATATAAAATGCCACTACCCTCTCCAAATTTCCTGAAAACCGTAAGAGAACGAATTCGGCGAGGCACTTGCCTATATTGTAGTATTTTATTTCCCTTGATTTTAGCTTCAAACTGTATATTATACCTACCTATTGTATATGAAGATATACAGAGTGTCCTAAAAGTTCCTTTACTGACGATTCGTGAATTTATTATACAAAAACAACAAACTTTACAACAATTATTTTTATGCTAATAGTGAAAAGCACTTTTAACATAACGTAGAAAAAAATTTGAACTCACATTTATAGTAAATGTTCAAAATGTCCGCCCCTTTCTTGGAGGCAAAGCTGAAGTCGTTTGCGCATATTTTTAGAAACGCGTTTCGAGATGCTGGGAGTGACTTCTTGTATCCTTTGAGTAATGGCAATTTTCAGATAATCTATTGTTTGGGGATTATCTTCATAAACTTTGTTCTTTAAATATCCCCACAGAAAAAAGTCAGGAATGCTCAGATCAGGGGAACGAGGTGGTCAAAGATTTCTGGAGATGAGTCGATCGATAAAAAAATCTTGAAGCATGCCCATGGTTTCATAACTTGTATGACAGGTTACACCATCTTGTTGGAACCAAGAATCTCGTTCATTCACTTCTAATAATGCAACAAATAGTTGGATGACTTCTCTGTATACAGTGCCATCAACAATTGACTGGAAAAACAGAGGCCCAACAATCTTTTTGCGTGATACGGCACACCAAACGCCAATTTTTTGAGAATGTAAAGGTTTTTGCATTAATGAATGGGGATTTGTCGTCGCTCAAATGCGGGAGTTTTTTACGTGTTCACATAACCGCTTAAATGAAACCATGCCTCATCCGAGAAAAATGTTTTGTTCAAAATGTTGATGCTGTTGCGAATAAATCTCCTGAACCATTGGAAATAATAAAGCCGCTTCTCATTTTCCGGTGGCTTTAGCTCCTGTAACATTTTTACACGATAAGCACGAAAATGCAAAGCTCTTAAAGCCTTATGTGTCGATCCACGTGATGTGCCCATTTGTTGCGACAAACGCCTCACGGATTGATGAGGAGATTGTCGACAAAATATCCTTCTTTGAGTTTCTTGCACAAAGTCGGTGTAACGACTTTCGATCTTCTACTCCTGTGTTTGTCTTCCACCGAACCTGTCTCACGAAATCGTCGAACGAGTTGATATAGCGTATCTTTACTCAGTTCTTACGTTTATCTCAGTTCTTAGTTTTAAATTAGGTTCCTAAGTCATAATATACAAACTCTGTATGCATGATGTACGAAAGGCTCCAGTTGTGATGCTTTTGAGCCCTGATGATGAATCGTATTCAGAGTATGTATAGCAGATCTGGAAGCAGATCCGTACACAATATTATAACCGTAATCGAACTTTGATCGAACAAGTGCTTTATGAATTTTTTAAAATGAAATCGAGTAAGCTCCCCAAGTTGTATTTCATAATTTTTTAAAAACATTTAGTGCCTTGTTGCATTTTCGTTAAAATAAATTCATATGTGGTCAGAAGTTTAATCTTTAGTCAAAAGTTATGCTTAAAACCTTTGTGCGGGATTACAGGAATAGTAGTACCGTTTACACAATTTAGGGGTATGGAAACAAATAGCGTCTTTGGGTAAAATGTACACAAGTTATTTTTGTGAACAGAATATGAATCCGTTTTTATTTGCGTACTCACTAATCTTTCTGGAAGTTGATTGCCAGTTGCCGTTCTGTAAATGGTATACTTATTCTCGAACAAAATATCTCAAAATGATCCACATACAATTCCCTACACATATGCAGAGTGTAGTTTAATAACATCGTTTATTTTAATAGTAAAGAGAACAACACTCAAAAAACTTCCCTGAGAAACTCCTTCCTCCAGTGGGAAGTCATCTGATAAAATGTCGTTGAAGCAAACCGTAAATGACCCTGTCAGCAAAAAATTTGAATAATGTAGTAGTTTGTTTATTTTGACAATTACCTTTTAATTTGACATTAAATGTTCTACATGGAATATTCTAGATGGATCACACAGAAATATGCACAAAACGAGTAACAGTAGAAAAACATACTAACAAGTAACGCAGTAGCCAACTACTTTTTTCAGCATTCAAATTGTAAATATTTATAGTTCCATTAAAGTTGCAGTTAAATAATAAATTTAAATACATTTAGCAGATTAGAATATTAAAACCATCTTGAGAGTGCACAAATAAATAATAAATAGTTGCAGATAAAAACTGGGGGGGGGGATTTCAATTAACGTCACACTGGAGCAACACAATGGGCTATTGGTGACGGTCCGGGATCACTCCCAAAGGGAAAGATCCGAGGACAACACCACGTAATTTTGAACCACGGTCAGATGACGAGGCAACACCTGAGCTGGCATCCCACTCTCCAAACTTCCACACCACGCCAACGTGAGGACATTTGAGGCCACGACAGATTTAACGTGCACCAGCCCCCTTTGTACACGACGGTGTTTGGCTGGATTCGAACTCGCAACCCTTCGGTTGCAAGTCCGTTACTCTTCCAACCGGGCCACCGCGGCCCGATAAAAACTGGGAGATGGTTCCCAAAGCCCATTTGATGTAAATCGCATATTATTCAGTATTGTTATGTTGGGTCAAATTTTCGCCATGTCAAAAAAAAATATAAAAACTAAATGTTTTATATCATGAAAGTATCTCGGATTGAGGATTCAAGTTGAAATGTTTTGTCTATAGTGTTAGGGCCGAAACGGAATCCACTTTGAAAATTAGAGAAATGCTTTTCCAATTCTAAATCATATAAATTTGACGTTTTTGTCAGAGCCTGGTGAAGTTATGTTTATTTTTTAAGGCATTCTTGAGTTCGAACATAGTATCTAAAATCTTGATTATAGGCTTTCAGTATATATTTCCAATAAACCATTAATTCTTACGTCTTTTACAGTTAATGAAATTTTAAAGATATGAACTTTCGTGCCATACTCTAGACAATGCTTCTCCCAGAGTATCAACAATTGTTTTTATGTATAAAATGTCTAGCCCGTTGGATAATAAAAATGAAACTAGACATTAATGAAAGTTGTCACAAATTTTCCGTACTTTGTTCCAAATGTGTATAGATGGAATGGGACTTTGAATAAAATTAATATAATTTTGCCAGGAATTCCTGTCTCTGTCTCCTTATTTTGCAATCTTCTGCTTTCCCACGTTTGAATTCCATCAGGTTTAAAGTCGCCATATATCTGCGGAATTTGTTCCAAGCTCTTTTTGTGTATGTGTGATTTGTATGCTTGCAAGCACCACTCGTATCATCATAGCTTCCCTAGCCTCGACATCTTCCCAGATGTTTTGGCGGTAGATAGATCCGTCTCTGTAAGAATAGTATCTATAAAATGCTTTGTATCTTGTTCCCAGCTCTTTTTTTGTGAATTGTATGTTTGCAAGCACGACTCGTTCCATCATGGCTTCCATAGCCTTGGCATCGTTCCAGATGTTTTTGGGCTAGATAGATCCCCCACTTTAATTATAGTATTTGTAATGCTTTGTATAGCATTATTGATGTGGGACAGCTCAACCATATCATCAGAAATATAGGCTTCAAATTAGAACAGTTTAAAGTAATCATTGCTGTGCAGAACGTTGTGAACTCTAAATTTCCACATGGGAACGAAGAAAGGAGAAAATCCAAAGTATGAAAAGAACGAGTATTGCTGATGAAAATACATGTGGCGTGAGTCAGGAGAACAAGACAGTGATTGTTTTCAATTTGTTTTCCTTATGAATTAAATTAATCAAGACTGCCAGTGGTGTCATTATTTCTAATTATATCATTACTTTTTATTATTTTCACAGTATTATGAGGTATTAGGAAGGTTTGCTGTAGGCCTGGAAAAGTAGGGTAAAGTGTATTGGTCAAATCTGCGATGTCGTCAATAAATGTTCGCATTCCTTTAGAATTCCAAGTTAAAACGTTTATGGTCATTTTGTAGGTTTTTGAGAAATTTAGAACCCTTTCCAAAGAGTGAAGCGATTGGATAAATATCCTCCTCTGTATCGAACTCCATGTCCGAGTCTGTGGAAAGTTGTAAAACGATTACGTTATCTACTTTTTATGAGGGATCTTCGGTGTTCTGAGATTTGATTGGTTTGTCGTTCTTCTTTTACTTTGTTTTATTTAGTTTCACTGAATTTGTTGGGTTCGATTTAACAATTTTTGCTGTTAGTCAGGTAGTTGTGATCAGTTTAAAGGTTTATTTCTTATTTTGTCCCTATTTGATTTCAGTCTTGTGCTATGGGATTGAGGATTTGTAATAATTGGTTGAGCTATATTTCTGAAATTGAATTTACTTGTGCTTCTGCATTTACTTTGCTTGATATCGAGTCTGTATCATATATTTGGGTACTTGGTATTTTAACAGTTTTATTATCTACGGATGCGTATAGAGGATTAGGTTGAGGTGAACGGGACTCTACCGATTTCCGGGCTTCATAGATAGATTTTTGATGACTTTTATTGAGTGAATCTCTTTTTCCTGTATTCAAAGACAAATCTTTGAATATGCAGCATGATTTCCCTGACAATTAACAGTGTTCTGGTTCGGAGCATGTGGAACTGTCTTGACTGGGCTTTATACAAAGTGCGCGGGTGGGGGATTGATGCACGTCAGTTTTTCATGTCCAAATATTTGGCATAAGAAGCACCAAAGAGGACCCGGAACGAAAGGTCACACGTAGCAACGTAAGATTCCAGCTCCTATTTTCGCTGGCATTACGGAATAATCGGATGTCAAAACTACATTTATTCCTGGAATATAATTGGCGTCTTGCCTCATAATCATTTTGTCTGCTATTACTTTTGATTTTCAATTCAAACACGAATTCATCAGATACCTTAATAAGCTCTTGGGGTGAAAGAATTTCTATGGTATAATTTAGTGCTTTGTGCGGAAAGACTTTAATTTCTACTTCGCCAGTTTTAATGTTTAAGAGTTTTCCGGACTGTATTTCTGATTTTAATTCTATTAAATGAACCTGGATTTCATTTTTTGAAACACTTGCTTTAATGTAACGTTAATTCAACTATTTGCATACATCCCGATTCGCCAGACGTGAATTGGGGGAAAAGAGAGGAGTTGAGGAAGAAGGTAATGGCATGAAGGTAGAGAAAAATCACTTTGGGTACAATAGAAGTGCGATCCCCATATTTACCAGAGATTGTAAGCCTCATGGTGAAAGAAAATATCACTAGGATACCTCGGGTCCTTGAAGCCGTACACGATTAAAGAAGTGCCCCTGAGGGCTTCAATTTTTACGGCATTAACGCAATTCATTAATTAAAACAATACCCGGCGTATAAGTTACTGTATTTCAACTTATTGAATGAAATTACCTCAGAACACTAAAAGCAAAAATAGTAATTTTTAATCTTTTTATGCATAGATGAATAAAATCGCTTGAAACGTAAAAGCATTTCGAAGTGTAAAATAACATTTTTCCGAATTAGATAGGCTTTCTATTAATAGTATTTACAATACTTGACTACTATATATATAAAATATTATAACTGATGGATTTCCGGCAACATTAACTTATCTTCAGTTTCAACCTTCAGTGAAATTTTTCACCCTCAATTCTTATCCCTATTGTTCATAAAAACATGTTAGATGGAATTCAATAGACTAATATTTTTGGATTACTTAAAAGAATAGATATCCTATCAAATATGGAAAAATACATTTTGATTAGAAGTACTGGAAATGTGTATTTTAACATCATTAATATAAGTATTAACAGTCATTGTCAGCATCTTTTTAAGTCTACTATTACGCGATGATATATTGCTATTTTCAAATATTATTTCAAATTTCTATAACAGTTTGTATTTTAACTAAGCATTTTGACTTTAAAGTGAGTGTGTATTTCATCTAAAAAATTCATGACAAAAATTTAGATTTGAGAAGTTTTACCCTTTTCTCACTTCAATTTTGAGTTATATACTCTATAACAGGATCGAAATCTCGTTGAGTCGATCGAGTCTCGAAAAACAAGTTGTTTGGAGGATCGAGTAGTAATAATCTGAATGTGTTTTTCTCCCTCCGGTCAAAAAGGTTTTGTGGTTACAATAGTTGAGCATGAAAGTAAAATAGATAAACTAATTTGTTTTAATTCAAATGACTGTGCCTTTAGGGATAAATAAACTAATAACCATTCATAAATATAATATTCTTACTTTATTTTTAATGAATAGAAATAAATAAATATGATTTGATCTCCATAGTTTCCTATTAAAACTGCCCTCTAAACGTTCAGTAGCAACGTCATGAATGAAAAGCAAAAACACTGAGAAAGCACGTGACAAATAATACAAGGTTACCTTTGTACTATTGTGCTGTGCATCCCCTTACCACGCCTAATAAAGCAGAAAGTAAGAAAGGTTTTTCAGGATTTTATGAAGCGGTTTAACCTTCAGATTTAGTTCTTTTTGACGCACAATCTCAATTTATTTTTAATACCATGCTCTATATAAAGCTGTTTGAGAATGCATAAGTTATAGTTTCCTGTCTTCAGCTAGGAAAGTAACTTTTCATCATGAATTCTCTGGTAAGTTTTATGAAAATTAACTAAGAATACTATCCTGAAATTACATTGATTTTAATTTTAATAGCATTCTATAATATAATATGTATAAAAATGATTCTTTTATACGACTTCAAAAAAAATACCACATTTTTTAGAGGAATAAAATGTTTTCATCAAAATTTTTATGAAAACAAATGCTATGAATGATTTTAAATCTGCAATCTAAAATGAATCATCTTTAACTGCTAAGTATTATAAACACGAGCTTCAAAGGTGTATAGATAATTCGAAACAGGAAAGCTGCGAATAGAACGGAATAGAAAGAAGTTAAGATTAAATTCCAAACATGTGGCGAATTTCCTATTGAAGATTTGACGTCACGGAAATAACGTGTTTGACGTTTGTGGAGTGAGTTTAAAATATATTTTTCATAAAAGCTTTTATGCTCTATGTGTAGTTTGTTTTATAAATTTAAAATTTAAAATATTTTCGTTAAACTTTATTTACAAAAAAGCTGTAATAGTGTTCAAAGTCAAAGATAAAATTTTAATTTTATACAAAGGAAATAGTCACTTTTAAATTAGGATCCAGTAAAATGCAAACTGTTTACCTTACTTTGGGACGTAGAGGACGAAACAAAGCTATATATTAACGAATTTCGACTCAGATAAAAAATTTTAAATTTTACTTAAATTCTCTCCAAGTTTTCTATTTCAATCGAAAGTCTAATGCAAAATTGACAATATTTTAAATAGTTTTTTACTTCCATTTGAGTGAGTAGGAACATATATGCTTGTATTGTGTTGTTACTAATCTCACTTTGCATAAATAAAAGTAAAACCAAATCTAATAGCACGTGAGATTTGAGTCCCTCAAGAATGCTTAATAAACTGATATGGGACAGTCCAGACAGAAGGTGATGTGCTCGGGCATACCATGATCTCAATTGTATTCAAAGTACGTGCTTGCCACCCAGTTACATCTTCATTGGCTTAACCCTCCAAGTGGTTTTTACGAGATATCTCGTCCATCAAGATACGATCAATTTTGCTAATATGAGATCATCAAGAGAACATCAAGATGTTACCGATTTTTTTATGATGATGAGATCAAGATCTGATTGGTTTTCTTTCAAGATCAGGTCAATTTGCTAATTACGTAATACCTAGTCTAGAGAAAGCAGTCTGGTCTTTTGTACTCAGTTTCACCCCGGGAGGCACCAGACTGACTGTAGGCATACCAGTCATGATTCGGAAATGTCCTACAAATTATGTTCAGATGCTCTTTAATTTTTGAAGCAATTTCTTCATAGGCAAGTCTGCTGTAAGATGGTAAAGCATCCAGCATACTGAAGATTTGGTGTCAGAGAATTAACATGCAACTTATTTCTATTTCTCAGTTTGCTCTCTTGGTCTTGGTGGCTTTGGTGGTGTGCGCCTGTGCACAGTGGAATTACTACGGAGGTTATAACTCCTACGCCCACACTTATCCTTACGGTTACGCTGCCCCTGGAGTCTACAACTACGGTGCCTACAACCCAGCTCTGTCTTACCTGTGGAAGAAGTAAATCAACCTACTCGTGGAAAAAAATGGTGAGTGATATCTCTAAATTATTTCGAAATCAAATTTAATGGAAGGTTTAAAACAAACTAACAGCTTTACTATGATGTAGCGTTTCCTTACATTTATAAGTAATTATATAAACTTACATTGTAGAAGGTGCATATTCAGTATTTGAAATTATTTGTTTTATGAAGTCGGGAGAACTAATGCTGATTTTTGCACATGAAATTGAAAACTGAACCTTTTAATTTTTATTAGACTTCTTGTGCATCGTATTCTTTTAGAATTTAAACGTAGACAAGACTTCGTATTGACATAAAAAGACAATATAGTTTAACTTAACATGCTTTTAATATTTTCAGCTTAAGGGCTTGAAAAATCCTTGCATTCATTTAAAGTTATTTTGCAAATGTATCAAGGAGAGTAATGATAAATAAATTGATTACTGTTTTATCTGCAAAAGATAGTAAAAGTCTCAAATATTTTCCTTCCGTAGTTTGTCGAAGCATGTCATTAAGTTGAAGCACTCATTAAGTTGTTTTATTTATAATTCTGGTATAAATGTGTTTCAGTAATCTATATTAATTATTTAAAGAAACACGATGAGCATCACATATTTTAATAATCAATTATCTTTTGTTTTTATTTTCTCTTTAATTTTAAACTTTTTGTGGCATCTATAAAGTCTGAAATGTATCACTACGAACAAGTGTAAGTAATTAATTTTAATACTAATGTTGTAAGATTGATAATCATTTATTTCATAAATCAGGGATTTAATTAGTAATTATGTATCTAATCTGCGTAGCACAATCATTAAGAGTCTTTGTGTTCCATGAAAATCTATAAAAAAGCTAAATCGGTGTGTTTGCAGAATTATCTACATATAACTGTGTTTTTAAATTTTTCTTAAAAGATATTTATATTTTTCAGGAATTTCGTAATGGAATACTGCAGCTATTCCCATATGATCTTTCTTCGTTTAAATGAAAACTTCCAATATTTCTGTTGAAATTATCGTTGTGTATTTCTAGGATTAACTGTCTCTGACAAAAATAAAAATATTTCATTTATATTTCTCGAGTTGTTATTTTCTTTCATTTTTGATATTTCGTAATGCAATCGTCTCTATTATTTATAAAACTGTAAGTTTCTACATACAACACTTATACTTTAATTTTATGTTTATATCTTTCAAATGTTTGTTTAAAAATTACATCTTATGAGAACAGAGTTTAAATTCATGTATTATAGATCTTTAAATATATAAACATTAATCATTGTATAACATATTTTAACTGAAAGAACTACTTCTAAATAGTTTTGCTAGGTAAAAAAACAAGTTGTCGGATGGTTCACAAGACACAATTCACTGAAGAAATATATAAATGCGTATTTATTTTCAATTTTTATATGTAGTTAAAAATTAGTTTCAATTATCAGCACGCTGATTTTACATACCCGATATTTCAGACTGTGAATGCATTGCAGTACTAGTATTATTAGAGTATAGTATACTAGAGTAAAGTATTATTAGAGTACTAAGTAGTATGAAAATGCTAAAGACAGTTCATATTATGTAATATTCTTTGTGTCACTGAAGAAATCATCTCAGAAAAAGCTTTTGTAGTTTGTCTTACAGCAAGAGTGTGATGAATATGAAATGGATTATATGGATGGATATATTATGTATACCTATTTGCGTCCGAAGTAAATTGTAGAAGCTATGAAAAAGTTAAAATGATGTTAAAATACTTTTGTGCACTTAAATGTTGCTTGCATTTTTCTATGAAATAGAATCAACATTTAACAAATTCAACCCGAGCATCGCCGGGTAATTCTGCTAGTTCATGAATGAAATTTGCTATATTGAATTCAATCGATTAATCTTTTGGAAGTTAAGTTACTAAAAAGTATTAAATATTCTATCAAATGTGGCAAAATAAATTTTGATTATAAATTGTCAATTTGTGGTATTTTAATATAATAAAAGTTCTTATTAAAGAAAGGCGATAGAATAACAGCTTTTCCTATAAAATTGTAGCTTCAATTTTTTCACTTAAGAGATTTGAGAGATTAAGAGTCATGAAGAGATCTAGCACCGCAAATGTAACTATTTTCTAAAATACATCTAATTTCTGACGTCAAATTATCTGAACTCTAACTTCTAGGTTTGAAGTGAATGCATATCATCAACCACACAATTCTTCATATATGATTTCATTTTATGAAGTTTCACCTGTTTTCCAGGCATTTAGCATAAATATAATACAAAATCCTTTATTTCTAAGTCATTTATTTTATGCCCAAATTGTTAGGCACAAGGAATACAATATAGACTTAAATACCACTAAAGAAACTGGTTATTTTAATTATATAAATCTGCGATTAAATAGGGTGGCTATCTTTGCAGAACTACTTATCTTCTTTTGTGATATTAAAAAAACAGATTTAATCAAAATTCTTTCTATCTGAAAAACAAATTTTCCCGATGAAAATAAACAAGATGTCCATGCGTGCAATTTAAATTAATAAATGTATTAAACCCCAACTATGGTCAAGAATTCAGAACAAAAACTGAACAGTTAAAATTATCATAAAATTGATACGTTAAAGATAATCTAAAATATGTTCCACAACAATTGTAATCTGTTCGTGACGTGAGTAATATGATGATAATTAAACGGATGCGAAAAAAGAAATTTTCTATTCAATAATATATGACTTGAGAATAATTGTATTCCTTTCGACCGCATTTCCCCCACAACGAAACAAATTCATGTCCAATTACATCAATGACTACTGATAAGATATGAAAACATTCCATTTGAATACTTTATATTCCAAAAATATCCAACAACCTTTTAGACTTCTGGAAACATTGACAGAGAAGATAAAATTTTCTGAGGACAATGTCTCAAAATGGTGCACTTTTCTGTAAAAGGAAAAGATTAAGACGAATTTATGTACGCAAAATTGGATACTTTGATGTGCAACATGAAAATCCTTGGAATCCACAGATAGATTGCATAACAAAAATACACGCACCCAAGAAACTCTTTTGGCCTGTATTGATTATTTTGCAGATTTTTGGTGTTGACGTTCTAATATCGCGTACATGCAAAGAATGCAAATTGAGAAATTTTATTCGAAAATTTCCCATGTACGTCGTTATCCTATTAAGCTCGGTAAACTTCCTCTGTGGCATAATAATAATTTCGTTACTTTTTAAAGATACAGATCGATATACTATTTCTGAAATGTGTGATCTTATTTTACGGAATGTGTTTTATATATCAGTCTATCGCTGTCGTGACAGTATAGTGCGGATTCTGGATGAAATGCAATTAACATCTCCAAATTTTCTGCAGACCGTAAGAGAAAGAATTCGACGACACATTTACATTTACTGTAGTATTTTATTTCCCTTAATTTTAGCTTCAAATGGTATATTATACCTGCCTACTGTATATGAGTATACACTACTCAATCTCGATGAAACGAGTTTATATATAGATATCACTAAAGTTTTAAAAGTAACATATCTTTGTTATCCTTTACAAAAATCATGTTCTGATACTATACTATGCTCCTTTATTTTGTATTATAGCTTCATTTGTAACTTTCTAGCGTCTTGTTCAGACATTATCAAAACGAATGGCAATATTCAATTTGTTGAGAAAATGTATCCTAGCCAAATTCAACTCTACCATGGCGTAGCACATGCCATTGAATCTGTGGACGATGCTTTCTCTTTTCCTGTATTCGTTAGCGTTTTGATCTGTATGATGAGTTTGTTTATGGAGGTATATTTCTTTGTTTTCTATAAAGTAAGTAATACTAAAATAATTGGAACTTTTTTGAGTGTCACCTTATACCTGATAATACTCCTGCGATTGCTATGGTCTGCCTCAGTAGCGACGGAATCGGCTGATAAAGCTCAGAAGGTAATATTTTCAATACCAGGACAAATACCTTTAAAGTACAGAGAAATCAAATTTCTTCTGAAAAAGAATTCGATGCAAAAGAATAGACTCACTCTGTGGAAGATGTATTCTATTCACAGATCGATCATCATCAACATAATTGGAACACTTGTGACCTATGGGATTCTGATAGGAACCCTTGGAAACGTGCAAAGTAAACAGTAGTCATGGATTATTTAAAGGTCACATGTTCTAAATTCCCAACGGAAGAACAAAATTTATAACACAGCAGTACTATATACTAGTTTAATATGTGAGACCATACCTGTGTAACGTGAATACTAAACGAATTCAACATCCCAATGATTCGTGGTACGTCATGCTCTTCATACAAGATGCTCTTTTTTTACGGTGTTTTGGTCAACATGGTAAGATTTTGCACAGAGGGGTTCTTATGTATGATATTATTCTTGCTCTATGGAACATATATGGTATTCTCAGATCACCTGTCATCCGTATATTCGGAGCACTTGTGACACATTGTATTCTATGGGTAAGCTACTTTTGCGAAGTAGACAATAGGCCTAGATTATTTGAGGATCACATGTACTTCAATAACTGCTGGAAAACAAATTTTCAACAATGCAGCGGTTCAATTCTCTCACATGTTTTACTAAGGGCTTCAAATTGTTTGTGTTCAGGATACTGCACTTTCCTAAAATCTCGATTTTAGAATGTAGTTTTTATAAGTACTAGTTAAATAATTATGCTCAGCTTCATACTGCTTTTCTCTTTTGTTTCCATAAATAAATATAAGCCCTGAATTCTTCGGATATTTACAGATACTTTTCCATGTATTATGCTAATAAATGTTCACAAGTCATTTTGTAGTCACTTTGTATGTTTTTGCTGATTCTTTCTATTTGTTTTCAATTTGTTTTGTTTTGTTTGTTGGCTTTTATGGCCCTATGGTCATATCTGACCAAACTGCTTAAACATCGTTATAACCTCTATAATTTTTAATCCACAGTCTAATTTTAAGAACTAGATATTCAATACAGCAAATTGTAATTTGAAACTGGATTTATATTAAATAAAATCTAAATATGTTTTATAAAATTAATGTTCATAGATAAATGAAAATAAGAATGGAATACAGGTGTACACCAATATGTGTTCCATTCTTTGATTCATCATTATAAGCTTTTGAAACTGAAGATGGAAATCTCGTCTTGTGAAAATAATTTTTTTATACTTGTAGTCTGGATATACGATTTCATTAATTACGTTTAATCGTGAATCGGTTAAATTTCGGTCACTCCAAAGTGGTGGTATGTTTTCTCTATGAAACGTATCTATGCAATCAATATTAATGATAATATTATGTCTCGTATTTCCAATCTAAAGGAAGATATGAATGATGATTTAAATGAATAATAATTTTCCAATTTATGATTAAACAATGGATGGGAGGATTATATTTTATTTTAAAGTAATATTTAAGAGTACGCTTCTAAGGTCTTAGCTTTAAATTAGGTTCCCATGTCATAACGTAAAACCTCTGAATGGATGATGTACTAAAGGCTCCAATTGGTACTTTTGGGCCATGGTGATGAATTGTATCCAGAACCTGTAGAGCAGACCTGGAAGTAAGACCAATATTGTGCCGGTCGCACACAATATTGCATACATAATCGAACTTCGATCAAACTGCTTTATGAGTTTTTAAAAGTAAAATCTAGTCAGCTCCCCAAGTTTTTTTTTAATATTAATTCCTTGTTGCATTTTCGTTAAAGTAAATTAATATGTGGTCGGAAGCTCAATCTTCAGTCAAAAGTTATGCTTAAAACTTTGGTGCAGGGATTACAGGAATAGGAGTTCCGTTTTCAAAGTTTCGGGGTCCGGAAACAAACAAGGTCTTTGGGTAAAATATGCATAAGTTATTTTTATGAAGAGAATATGAATCCATTTTTATTTGCCTATTCACTAATCTTTCTGGAGGTTGATTAAAACTGCCGTTCTATGAGTAGTATACTTATTCTCGAACAAAATATCTCAAAATCATCCACAAATAGAGTTCCCTACACATATGCAGTGTAGTTTAATAACACCGTTCATTTTAATTATAAAGAGAACAACACTCAAAACACTTCCCTGAGGGACTACCTTCTCCTGTTTGAAGTCATCGGATAAAATGTCGTTGAAGCAAACCTTAAATGTCCTTGTCTGTGAACATTTTTGAATAATGTAGTAGTAGTAGTTCGTTTATTTTAACAAATACTTTTTAATATTACATGGAATGTTCTATATTGTACTGACTTGCTCAAAATTTTAAATTATCATCACAAGGAATACTCCTTTTTTTTGGTTCAAACCATTTTAATGAACTCACAGGACACAGTACAGGCACGACACACAACACAAAAATAAAGGTAGTAAATATCAAAAACGAAACATCTCAGTCTCGATCACTCTCCAAAAAAACACAACCCACACGTCTCTCGCCACACTCGTTCTCAACTCTTTCCTTTCTCAAAGTCCTTCTGGGCATGCGCAAGAGCGCCATCTATCTTAGTCTGAAGTCTTTACAGACTTATAAACTCCTCCCCACAAGGAGGAAACTTTTCTCGAAGAATGAGGGAAAAGTTTTGATGACTCCACTGCCTGAAAAAGTCTCCAGATAGGTGCAGTCATTGGAAAAGTTCAAGAGTTCAAGTACACAAAATACACTGCACATGTACCAGATTATAGCAATCAGTGCCTTGAACTCAAAAATATTATACAAAAAATTATATACTTATTAAAAATTTAGGAAAACAATTTACACTAATGATAAGAAAAATTTAAAATTTTCACACATAATACAAATATCAAAATAAACAATAAACTTACTAATATAAAATAAAAGGATATGAGGTTTATGGGATGCGACTTAATGAATCAGCATTTTGATGCTGTTTCCCCCTCTTATGGACAACCTCATAATTGAATGGCTGCAGGATCAAAGCCCAACGTAAAAGTCTAGGGTTGGTTCCCGTATTTTTGTCCAGCCAAACAAGGGGATTATGGTCCGTCTGGATGATGAACTTCTGGTGTCCATCCAAATAACATCGCAGCTTTTGGATGGCGAACACGATAGCTGCGCACTCTCTCTCGATGGTACTGTACTTTTGTTCTGCATTTGAGAACTTCCGACTCAAGTACATGACAGGATGTTCCTCACCAATGTCATTAATTTGGGACAAAACGATGCCAATCCCAAGATTTGACGCGTCACATTGGACGAGAAACTGTCTCGAGAAATCTGGACTGTACAACACCGGATTCTCCGACAACCGTTTCTTTAAATTGTCAAACGCCTCTTGACAAGCATCAGTCCATATGACAGCAGCACGACGATTTTTTCCTTTCAGCAGATCTGTAATTGGTGCTGAGAGGACTGAAAAGTCAGGAATGTATTTTCGATAATACCCCGCAAGTCCTAAGAAAGATCGGATCTGCGTCTTAGTCGCAGGGGTCGGAAAGTCCTTTACAGTTTGGATCTTCAATTCTCCAGGTGTTCTCTGGCCCTGACCAACCAAGTGCCCAAGATACTTTACGTACGCACGAGCAAACTGGCACTTAGAAGGCTTGATGTGCAGATGAGCTGCATTCATCTTTTCTAAGACGGTTTTCAAATGTTGTTAATGATCTTCCCAACTTAGGGAATAGATGGCTACATCATCCAAGTAAGGGCATGCAAATTCTCCACAGTCTTTCAACAGTTCGGCCATCAAACGACTAAAGTCATAAGGGGCATTTTTCAAACCGAATGGCAATCTCAACGGTCGAAATGTCCCAAAACTGGTTACAAAAGCTGAATATCTTTGGGCTCGTTTACTCAGAGGTATTTGCCAATAACCTCGGGTCAAATCTAGAACGGTGATATACTTGGCAGCTGACACTTTTTCAACAAGCTGCTCAATGTTTGGCAGAGGAAAGTACTGGGTTCTAGTGACCTTGTTGAGTCTTCGATAGTCGATGCACGGTCTTGCATCCTTTCCTGGTACTTCTACCAGAATAAGAGGAGAAGTAAAATCAGATTCTCCTGGCTCAATGACTTTGAGCGACAGCTTCTTCTCCACTTCCATCTTCAAAATTTCTGTTTGGCGTGGAGACATCATGTAAGGTTTGGCACAGATGGGCCACTCAGATTCAAGCTCAATGTCATGTTCAGTAAGATCAGTACACCCCGGCTGGTTTGAGAATGAGCTAGAGTATTTTGATAGCAACTCTCTCAGCTGCTCCTTCTGATCTTCTGACAAGCGACCATTTTGTTCTATGTCTTGCCAAATTTGTGTCATTTCCGAGACTTCAGGCTTCTGCTCGAGACTTGGAATGTCCTCCTCGTTGTCACAGTTCCTAATCTCTTTTAGACAGATTAAATTCACATTTTCGGGTCTCTGGAAATATGGCTTGAGCATGTTCACATGGTACACATGGGATTTGTCTTTTTCTGGAAACTGCACAATGTAGTTGGTTTCGGAAAGCTGTTTAACGACTTTCCCTGGGCCGATCCAATGAACTGCCATTTTGTTAGGCCTAGATGTAGCGACAACCAGCACAAGGTCGCCTTCACAAAATTTACGCTTCACAGCCTTGCGATCATACCATAGTTTTTGTTTGTCTTTGGCGTTCTCCATGTTTTGGACGGCTAATTCTTGACACCTTTTCATGCGGTTTAGTAGCTTGAAGACATATGATACTACGCTAGTCTTCTCTTCCTCGCTTTCCGTCAAGTTCTCGTACAGTAGAGTCATGGGAGTCCTCAAATTCTGTCCATGAACCAGCTCAGCTGGAGTATATCCAGTACTGTCATGAGTAACAACTCGTAGAGCAAACAGGGCATGAGGCAAGATTTTCTCCCAATCAGGTCCTGACTCCAGACACAGGACTCGAAGAATTCTCTTCAAAGTTCTATGTAGTCTCTCCACAGGATTGCTCTGGGGATGATGTACGGAACTTCGCACTACTTTAACTCCAAATTTCTCCAGGAACTCCGTTGTGAGTGCACTTGTAAACGACGTTCCTTGATCGCTTTGCAGCTCCCTCGGGAAACCCATCCGACTAAAGATTTGCAGGAAACTATCGACCACGGTTGAAGAACTAAGATTTGGGACAGGAACTGCATCGGGATATTTGGAAGACATGCAAATTGCAGTGATGAGATACCGGTTTCCAGATGGTGTAGTAGGTAAAGGACCACAAGCATCCACATTAATCTTTGTGAAGATCTCCGAGATGACAGGAACGATCTTCATGGGTGCCTTCTTCTTATCCCGAGGTTTCCCGACTCGCTGACATTGGTCACAAGATCTGACAAATTCTTCAACATCTTTGTAACAATTCGGCCAAAAAAAAGTTTTAAAAAGAGCATCTTTAGTCTTGGTCACTCCTAAGTGAGCCGCTGTTCCTTCATGAGAAAGTTTCTTTAATTGGTCCCGAAACTTCTCTGGAACAATCAGCAGTTTTCTCTGTGTACCATCCTTGTCACTTTTCAGATAGAACAGCATTTGATTAACGATTGCATACTTGGTTTCTTTTGCTAACTCCTCAGCTTCTAGGAAAAGTGGTTTCAACTCTTTACTCTTGCGCTGCTCTTCGACAAAATCATTCCGTGAGGCTTTAATCAGATCTGGAAGTGAGGCTTCTTCCGCCATAGGCAATACCTCTCCGTCTTCCTCTGTTAACACGGTACTGTCATTCTCTTCTCCAGGACTCGACTCAACTGGATACTCTTCAACTTCGGCTGTCAAAAGACTTTTCTGAGCTCTCGTCTGAACTGCATTAATAACTTGGATCTCCAGCTCCTTATCTTTTTTCATACTCTCGATCAGAGCAACGGTTTTGTTACTTAGTAGGTAATGCTCTTGATCCAGAAAACTGTCTCTTACAGCAGCTTTCGTAAGGACATGTCCCAATTCGCAGTTCAAATCAACTTCTGCAATGGGCAAGCAGACCGGGCTGTCTACTAATGGAGAAGCGAGCCACACATGCTCACCTGTGTACATATGTGGTTTGATAAATTTTCTGGGAATAAGATCGATGCTGGCACCAGTATCTCTCAAGATAGACATTTGGGCTCCATTTACTGTCCCAGCACTAGTATAAGGAGACATCAACTCAGGCACGTGTCTTCCAAAGACTTCATTGGCAGCTACTACTTCAGATCTCTTGAGCTTTGGGCATTGGGGTCTCAGATGTGATAACGAACCGCATTCATAGCATCGGAGCTGTCTTCTCTTTTTAAACTCTCTTTCACGGTTTTCGTTGCTTGCGGGTTCGGTTTTGACCGGATGTTTGTTCTTGTCATCCTTGAATGGTACTTTGGGTCTACTTCCACCAAAATGTCCCTTTGAACCTTGATAGCCATACTTCTTTGGAAATTCCTTCTTCCTGAAACTCTGCCTGATGGTTTCGTACTCCTCGATCACTTCTGCCAATTCAAAAGGTGTCTTCAACTTCATCCATTTGTCAAGAAAATGCTCCTTGATTTGATCTGGTACACGATACTTCAATTGCTCGGCAACGATTAAATCTTTTAGTTGCTGAAAGGTTTCAATTTCCAATTCAGCAAGCCATTCAGTGAAGTAGCTGTACAGTTCATGAGCATAATTTCTCCATGTTTTCTCTGCTGTTTTCTGATGTCTGTAGAAACACTGTTTCAATTTTTCAGCGTTCATTTTGTATCGTTTCAGAATGAGATCTTTCACAACATCATAATTGTTGGCCACTTCAGGAGGTTCTCGGGCAAGCATGTTAGATAACTCGGCTGGCAAAACGGCCAGCAAATAAGCCACCCAGTCCTCCTTCGGCACTCGAGCCATCTCTGCTTTCCGTTCGAAATTGATCAAATACAATCCCATTTCATCCCCTTTTTCGTCGAATTTGGGAGTGATTTGGGTAAGTTGGATTTTTCTGTTTCTATCCGCCCCATTTTCAGATCCTTCTTCAGACTGGCGAAATTCCTTCTGAGCCACTTCTAGTTTTTTAATTTCGAGCTCAAGTTGTCTGACCCTTTCCCGCTCTTGTCGTTCTTCTTCTTGCCTAGCTAATTCTTCCTCATGAATTTTTTCTTGCTTAGCAAATTCTTCCTCTTCCAGTCTATCCTTTATGACTCGTTCCATTATTATCGTTACCTCCTCCCGATCGAAATTTGGGCTTTTTAAAATTATTTGTTTAATATCTGCAACCTTGCACGAAGCTGGTACCTTCTCACCAATTTCTTCCGCAACAGCAATTAAGTCCTGCTTTCTACCAATTGCAAGAAATGCCATGATTAAGGGCCAGGGGAAACACTATCAAAAACCTATATTAAGGTATTAAATTCCAACAGATTTCACAAGACTTTATCAAAGAATTAAATTCGCTAATTCTACGTTACAACTTTCTTACCGAACAACCAAAAATCAATAGAAATAATTTTCGAACACATAAACAAATTAAAATTTTCATTCATTAAAACAATATTTTTTTTAAAGATGTTTTCAAATTGAGAAGAAAATAAACAGTTAAAGAAAAGTTCAACTAAAGAACAGCTGTTTTGAAAATAATACTACAATTAAAATACTATTCAGAATATAAACTCAACTTTCCTGTCTCATCAAGAAAAGGTATTGCAGTTCAAAAGAATTCCCTTTTCTCTATGAACAATTGATTCACACTCAGAAGCATAAATGCACACACAAAAATATAAAACAGAATATCATTCTTTTCCTTTTTTTTTTTCGTCAACGAACACAGGAAGTGAATAATTCAAATCCACACTTTCGGATTTTTTTTTTTCGAGTTCTTTTTCTGAACACAAAATGGTCTCACATTTGCCAAATTAGTTACACAAAGCAATTTCAAATTACTAACAAAAATTTCCTTAAGTACACAAGTTAGACATTCAAAATTCCGCAAAATAAATAAACAATTCTAAGGGGTTTCTTAGTTATTTAAATGAGCAACAAATGAAAATGACAATTTCAAAACACTCCAAAACTCTTTTAAATGAATTTCCGATTCATTCAGAAATATAACAAAATATTTTCCAAAGCAAAATAACCCAAGACGCACTAAATATTGAAAATTCTAGGCATTTGGTGCTGTTGACAACACTCATCAAAAAGAATTATACTTGTAATTCAAACTATATACTTCTACACCAAATTTGTAATTCTATTTTGAATCATACAACAGAATCAAATCAAATTTTAACAACACTTCAATTGTCATCAGATAGCATCATACAAAAGAACACAAAACAAACTAGGCTATCTCAATTTAAAATTTTAAAATAATTCTCTTTTCTCAGAAAACAAAACTCAAACTGACCATTTGAATAGTTCTAATTCTAACCATTCAGAACAGAAAATTCTTTTTTTATATATACCACATGAGTGTCCTAAATTTTCTTTTTTTACAATCAAACAAAATTTTAACTATATCAGTCTAGCTAAAATAAGAATAGTTTTGCAAATCAACAGAATAAATTTGCCTTTCAAAATCAGACAAAATTTTAACTATATCAACCTAGTTAAAATAAGAACACTTTTTCAAAATTACCACTCAATTTTACCAAACAAAATTTTAACTATATCAGCCTAGTTAAAATAAGAACACTTGCAAAATTGCAACTACCTTTCACCAAACAAAGTTTTAACTATATCAGCCTAGTTAAAATAAGAACACTTTTCGAAATTATCACTCCTTTTACCAAACAAAATTTTAACTATATCAGCCTAGTTAAAATAAGAGAGCATTTTTGCATATTACAACTGCCTTTTACAAAACCAAAACTGCATGAAACCAAAACAACGATTCTTCAATGAACCAAAACTCAACATGCAAAACTTTACAAATTACAATTAAAAAGGCACTGTTGCTAATGAAATCTGGTACTCACCCAATAATTTGCACTGGAGATATCAGCAATACCAGGATCGTATCCAAACGGCTGCCACCATTTCTTCGTCGTCTGTACTGACTTGCTCAAAATTTTAAATTATCATCACAAGGAATACTCCTTTTTTTTGGTTCAAACCATTTTAATGAACTCACAGGACACAGTACAGGCACGACACACAACACAAAAATAAAGGTAGTAAATATCAAAAACGAAACATCTCAGTCTCGATCACTCTCCAAAAAAACACAACCCACACGTCTCTCGCCACACTCGTTCTCAACTCTTTCCTTTCTCAAAGTCCTTCTGGGCATGCGCAAGAGCGCCATCTATCTTAGTCTGAAGTCTTTACAATATAGAGTATTCTAGGTGGATCACACAGAAATATGACAAAACGAGTAACAGTAGAAAAACATATACTAACAAGTAACGCAGTAGCAAACGATTTTTTCTGCATTCAAATTGTAAAGTATTTATCATTCCATTAAAGTTGCAGTTAAATAATAAATTTAAATACTTTTATCAGATTATTATAATACTAAGACCATCTTACACGTGCACAAATCAGCAAATAAATCGTAAATCACAACAGAAAACTGGGAGATTGCTCCCAAAGACCATTTGGTGCAAATTGCGCATTATTCCGTATCACCATGTTGGGTCATGTGTTTCCTCCATGTGTAATGGAATGAACCTGGAGTCGTTCTAACCATTGACAAATGTTTAATTTAGAAGACAAAACATAAAATTTACATACACCCCAAGTACAGACACATACATTTAAAATATCTTGGGGAATTTTATAGGGGTGTGTTCTTGATCGCAGCCGGCGTGAAACTGTTTTCGTTCTCACTTTCAGTTCGACAACAGTTCTGAGGCTTATAGCACCGCAGCTGACGCTGCGCTCGTAGTTCACTCGTTACACATATCAAAAAATATATTACCTAAATTTTTACGTCACCAAAGCATCTAGGATTGGGGTTCCAAGAAGTGATGACTTGTCTATATTACTTACAGTGTGGAGAGGCTTTTCCAATTCTAAGACAAAATCTGGCTTTAATCATTCGTTCCGTTCATTTGCAAATGCAATTTGTCAAAGCAATAGGTCTATAGTTATTTGGATCTCTTGGATCCTTATCGGGTTTCGGAATAGGTATGATTATGGCTTTTCTGCAAGTCGCTTGAAAAACCCTCTCCTTCAAAATTCTATTAACAATGAAATATGGTGTAAGGAGTTAGTTCGTAATAACACGTTATTATGAATTCAATCAGGACCTGTTGAAGTTAAATGGGATTATTTACAATACATTGTTGAGTTAAAACATAGTGAAATCTTGATTACAGATTTTTGGTTTAGATTGCCGAAAGTTTAAACTCTTAATTCTACACTGCTTTTATGGTTAATAAAATTTTGAAGATATGAATTTTCGCGCCATATTCTGAATACTTCTACCAGCGTATCAACAACCGTTTTTATGCCTGAAATGACAAGCCCCTTAGATGATAAGAATAAAACTTTACAGTAATGAGTTTCTACAAATTTTCCGAACCTTGTTCCAAATTTGTGTAGACGAAATGGGGGTCAGAACAGAATTAATGTAATTTTACCAGGAATTTCTCTGTCTCCCTATTTTGAGACCTTACACTTTCGTGCGTTTAAGTTCCATCAGCTTTGACGTTGTCAGATATCTGCGGCACTTGCTCCAAGCTCCTTTTCTTGTTTATATGGTTGCAAGAACGACTCCTTCCATCATGGCTTCCATAGCCTTGTCATCTTATATTATTTTGAGATGGATAGATCCGTCGCTTTAATAAAGGTATCCGCAATGCTTTGTGTAGGATCATTGATGTTTGGCAGCTCAACCACATCATCAGAAATATTTGCTTTCTATGGAACAGTCTAATTCACTTCATCAGAGATGAATCACTGTGGTCATCTAGTAAATAATATATAATTACAATTATAAATTATTGGAAAGTGATCACTGTTATGCAAGTCGTTCTAAACTCTAAAATTCCATATGGAAATTGAAATATAACATAACACAAAGTCCAAAGTACGAATGGAACGAGTCGTCTGATGAAAATACGTGTGGCTTCAGTCATTAAATTCAGTGATTAAATTGAAGCGAAACTGCTATTGGTATAGTGATTTCGAATTATATCATAGATTTTAGTTTCACATTATTCTGAGGCATTGCGTAGGTTACATGTAGGCCGAGACAAGTAGCATTAAATGTATTGATCGAATGTTGTCAATGTTAATGTTGTCAATGAATGTTCGAACTCCTTGAGAGTTCCAGGATAAAATGTCCATGGTCATTTTGTAGGTTTTTGAGAAATTCATAACCCTTTCTAAAGAATGAAGCGTTCGGATCAATATCCTACTCTGCATCAAACTCCATTTCCGATTCAGTGGAATGATACCCATGTCGATTACGTTATCCACTTTTCCTGAGGGATCATTTGTGTTCTGAGATTTGCTAAATTTATTGTTCTTATTAGCAAAATTGCCCGACCTTACTCGGGTTGAATTGGTTAACTATGTATTAAAAGTGACCAGAAAATAATCAATTTCCTCTTTCGTAGAAAAATGCCAAATCATTTAAGTTTGAGTAAAATAATTTTTTAACACTTTTTCGACATTTTATAATTTCTACAACCTACTCTGGACAAAAATTCCATACATGCATATCCATCCATGTAATAGGTTTAACATACAGTGAGAAAAAGTTTCCGTACGCCCTTACTATTTGAAATAAATTGCTTTGTTATTTACAAAATATAAATATTGAAGAAATAAAAAAGGAAAAACAGATGAACATAATTGCATAGAAAGTTTCTATTGCATTTAAACAAAAATATTAACATAATTTAACGCATAATTCACAATAACACAAAAATGTGGCAAAATATGAAGCAAAAAGTCTCCGTACGGTGAAAAATATTTTACTGAACGTTATTCCCCCCCCCCCGCATGTTTCATCATTTAATGGTAAATTGAACCTACTTTTGCTTTAATGACCTCTCTCAGAAGTTTAGGCATGACTCCCACAAGTTGTTTTGTTGTTTTGGGGAGTAATTTTGTTCCAGACGTCCATAATGGTTCCAGACGAACAGTTTTCAGGTTATCTTTGCTGCTGGTATCATAATTTTTTAGTTCACGACCGATTTCTTCCCATAAATGTTCCATGGGGAACATTTATGGGAAGCATTAGCAAGGAAATCATGGCGTAGCATTAGCAAGGAAATCATGAGACTGGTGGTGTGTGAATCTGCTGCAACATAAAAGGTAGAGGAATGCGATGGTAAATGAATCATTCTTTACAGAACATTGCAGTGTGTTTTGAATCGTTGTCCTGTTGCAAAATAAATGGTCTTCCAAGAGACAGTTTCGTAGCATTAGCAAGGACATTTTGTTTCAGAATGTCTAGGTACACATAGCTATCCTGTTACCTTCAACAAAACATAAATTATACACGCCAGAACTCATGCAACCCCATACCTTTGCATTTCTTCCGCCGTGTTTTACAGTTCTACATAAGTTTTTGCTTGCATTTGATGTTTTGGTTTTCTCCATGCCATAACTCGGCCATCTGAACTATAGAGACAAAATTTTGATTCATCCCTGAGAAGTAATGAATCCCAGAAAGTTAAGAGCTTACATGCTTTTTTGCAAACTCAAGACGCTTTCTTCTGTTAAGTTTGCTAATGAATGGCGCCTTACGTACAACATGCCCATTGTAGCTACCTTTTTAAATTACTTTTCTTACAGTCTGAGGTTGTATTTGAAGATTGTAATCAATTTTCAACAAAGATGCAAGTTATGGTGCCTAATTCGTGTATTATCACGAACGTTTCGCAGAATATTCCTGGTGTATATGACTCAATTTCTAAGGTCTTCCAGATCACAGTTCCTATTTTCCAGTTTCTACCTAATTAAATCTTTCAGTGATTTTTACCATAGATTTAGATTTGCTCGCGATTTCTCCAATATTTTCCTCATTGATAATCCGTTATTTCTCACTTTTATCACCAATACGCGAATAACTTTCGGAATTCCCATTTTAAGCGATCCAATGGTATAAAAATGATTTGAAATGATTGCCTACACAATACTGAAGTTCTTTTTCATTCGATAATTATAATAATTGAATGCGAGGCTGCTAGACTGTACGTTCTAATCAATTTTCATAGTGCGCACGGAAACATTTTTTGCCTTTCATTTTGTATGCTTTTCTCAAAGTTTTAAATAATAACTTTTATATGTGAAAATTAAGGAACTTTTAATGCAAACTCATTCTCTTGTATGAAAGAAATTTTTTGTCAGTTTCTGAGTCTTTGGTGAGATTTAGTTAGAAATTATAACAACTTATACGCCGTTTTCGTTTCCGTACGTAAACTTTTTTATGCACTGTATATCGCACCCCTGCTAAAGGTACACTTTGGAACCAGGTTTGCAACATTTTCGAATTTCGCCATCGTTAAGGGAAAGATGACAAATTAATTTCATAAGATATTTATCACTAAGTTTGTTTAAAACTGGATACTCACTGTTTCTTGAAAATTCCGTTTAGCGGCACGTGCAATTATAAAAGAACTTGTTTTAAAATTGAATGTCTTCTGTACAAAGGTAACCTATTACAATTTTTCAAATGGTAAATCGATTTGATAATCTCTTCTAAAAAGATATTGTTTTAAGAAAATCTTCCTTATATAAGTTGCTTAAGTATAGCTTCATTTCGTAAAATAAGCCACGAACTTCTATCGCTATATGACAAAGAATTTGTAATATTTCAAAAGTCCTAGTTCGGATTTCTTTCAATTAACGATCTTTCAATAATGACAAAATTTCACTTAAGATTTGTTTAATCTAACTTACATGCCACTTTAAATCAAATAGTTTTCGGTGGTGGTGCGTGTGATCAAAAGGAATCAAAATTTATTAAAATAATAAATGTTTAAAACAGAAAACAGAACAATGAAACAATAAAAGTTAACGGAAAAAAGCTGTTCTAAAGATACAATTTCGTGATTCTTTTTTCCTCTTGATCTCGCACAGTTGCCACAATTTACAACTAAAAATTAGAAAAAAATAAAAATACGAAATTAATTCCGAGCAAAAGAAACCAAACGAATAATTTTTCGTTTTGTTGCAAATTATCGTCAGTCCCAAATATTTGGAAATACTTTATAGTTCGCAAAGAAAATAAATAAGGCTCAAAATACAAAAGTATTTTAATTTAAATTAATACAATTAGATTAAAAAAATAATTGATTTTTCAACCAGTACTGGGAAAACAATCTAAGTAATTGCAATGTTCAATATACTTTTCAGCTACTCCAAAACTACCAAATTATGGTTGATTTAAGTAGTTACTCAGATGTTTTTAACGTGAAACTTGCCTAAATATGTGAGAAAAGGAATTTCAAACAATGGATTCCCTAAATAAAGATAAGATGTATCAAATATAAAACATTAAATTAAAATATATTGAACAGATTTTATGTGATACGAGTACAAACACACAAACACAAAATCAAACATAGAACTTGAAGACGGACAGACAGATTTACTCAACCAAGTTCAGTCACTAAATGAATGTCAGAACTTACATTATGCAAAGTTTCATGGAAATATATTCAACCGTTTGGACGTAGTATGGGCACACACATACAGACAGACAGGTGGACAGACAGACACCAAACTCGCAAGAGACGGATTTAGCTTCAGAAGGGTCCAAAACGGATAGAAAATTTGAAATGGGTCGAAAATATTCAATGTGTGTGTACAAACAAACACTCCATTCTAATTTATATAGACTAGCAAAATCGCCTGACCTCAGTCGGGTTGAATTGGCTAAATATATATTGAAAGTAACCAGAAAATAATCATTTTCCTCTTTCGTAGAAAAATGCCAAATCATTTAAGTATGAGTAAAATAATTTTAACACCTTTTTGACATTTTTATAATATCTACAACCTACTTTGTATACAAATCCTAGACATGCATATCCATTCATGTAATACATTTCACATATGTCGCACCCCTGCTAAAGCTACAAATTGCCAAAGGTGAGACACTAAGGTCAATTACTACAAAAGTCAATTTGAGGGAGGATTCCCTTTCTTAAGTTCTATTCCTGTAAAATTGCTCAACTGGATTCGTCAAAATGCTGAATCTGCGGTAGATAATTTACCAGCCAATGTTCTTTTATTTCTGGCACTCTATTCAAATTTCGCTACCATTAAAGAAAATATGACTAATTTGATAAGATATTTATCACTAAGTTTGTTTTAAAGGTGAATACGTTTTTCTTGAAAATTCCGTTCCATGGCACGTGCAATATTAAAAGAACTGAAGTTTTAAAATTTAATATCTTCAGTAGTGATAAAGCGAAAGTAACCTATTACCATTTTTTTAAATGGTAAATTAATTTGACAGCTTTTCTTCTAAAGAAAATCATTGTTTTAAACAAACTTTCCCTATATAAGTTTCTTAAATATAGCTTCAATTCGAAAATAAGCCACTTTGGCCATCTGTCGCTATGACAAAGAATTTGTAATATTTCAAAAGTCCTAGTTCGGATATTTTTAACATTGATGTTTTCAACATTTTCAACATTTCAATAATAGCAAAAATTCACTTAAAATTTGCTTCATTCTAACTTACACCCGTTTTAAACAGAATACTTTGCGGTGGTGTTGCGTGTGGTGAAAAGGAATTACAATTTATTAAAATAATAAATATTTAAAACAGAAAAACAGATAATTAAAACAAACTGAAAGTTAGCGGGGAAAGTTCTAAAGATATAAATTCATTCTTTTTATCTCTTGATCTCGCACATTTGCCACAACTTACAACTAAAAATTAGATAGAATTTAAAAATGCGAAATTATTTCGTAGGGAAAAAATATCACTGCACGTGGCAAACGAATACGATTTTCCGTTTTCTTGCAAAATACCGTCTGTCCCAAATGTTCGGAAATAGTTTATATTTTACAAAGAAAATAAATAAGGCTCAAAATACAAAAGTATTCTAATTTAAATGCTGCAAAAATAGTTTTTAAAAAATAATGAATTTTTCAGCAGTATTGATAAAGCAATTTAAGTAATTTCAATGCTTAATGTGCATTCTAGCTTCTCCAAAACTACCAAATTACGGTTAATTTAAGTAGAGTTACTCAGATGTTTTATCATGAAACTTGCTTAAATACGTAAGAAAAGGAGTTTAATGTATAATATTCTCTACACCAATATGTTTTATCAAATGTAGGACATGGCTATAAATTGTTTTGTAAAAATCTTATGTGATACTTGTACAAACAGACAGACACAAAATCAAACATTAGTACCGGAAAACGGACAGACAGACTTACGCAACCGAGTTCAGTCACTAAAAGAATATAAGAACATAGGAGTATACAAAGTTTAATGAAAATATGTTCAACCGTTTGGACGTAGCAGGGTACACACCTACAGACAGATAGACAGACACCAAGCGCGCAATAGACGGATTTTGCAACAGAAGGGTCCAAAACGGATAAAAAACTTCAAATGAGTCGAAAATACTCAATGTACAAACACTCCATTCTTATTTATATAGATTTTGTCCCTATTTGATTCTGGTCGTGTTCTATGGGATTGAAGACTTGTATTGATTAGTTTATGTAGTACATGTGGAATTTAATTTACATGAGCTTCTATATTTACTTTGCTTGATATCAAGTTTGAATCATATGTTTGGGTACTTGTTGTTTCAACAGTTTTTATTACGGATGCATAGAGTATTAGGTTGAGGTGTACGGTATTCTACCAATTTCGGGGCTTAAGGAAAAGATAGATGTTTGGTGACTCCTATTGATTAAATCTCTTTTTCCTGTATCCAGTATGAGCAAATCTTTGCATTTACATCATGATTTCCCTGGCAAGCAAATTTTAGGTTTTGAAGCATTTGGAACTGGTCGTGACCAGGCTTTGTACAACATGCACAGGTGGGATGGATGCACGTCTTGACGTTTTTCACGTCCAAATATCTGCCACAAGAAGCACCAAAGGAGATCCGGAACGGAAGGTCGTACGTTACAGAATGAACATCGAGCTTTTATTTTCGTTGGCATTATGGAGGAATCGAATATCAAAGCTATATTTCTTCATGGAACATAATTGGCATCTCGCCTTATCATAATCTTTTGCCTGCTATTCGTTTTTAGTCTTTCAATTCAAACACGTATTATTTAGCAGATACCATAAGTTTTTCGGATGAAATAACTCCTCGGGATAATTTAATGTTTTGTGTGCAAAGATTTTAATTTCTACTGCACTAAAGTTTTTAATATTTAGTGTTTTACCGACTGTATTTCTGATTATGATTCTACAATTTTTTAAATACTTTTTATTTCACCAGCTGCATCTTTTATGTTTTTCTATTATAAGCGGTGATACTTTTGATAATTTATCATATTCATTGTGAATAATAAGAAACTTTGGAACTACTGATCTTTGTGGCTGTTTATGTCATAAAGGCATTCTCATGCTTTCCAGTTTCTACACACAATTAATTTAAATCATATTCACTCATATCATTACTAAGTGGGTTTGACAGATTTAGGTCTCCGTCGGGGCAAGAAAAAGTTTTGACATCCATGAATATAAAACAGAATTTTCATCCTAGTGATCCCCGCTCACCATGGAGTTCAAACAGGGGAAGCGGTATGCTTCAGTTGTCTAGCAATAGAGCTCGACACTGCCTCAGGTGTCGTGACCAGAATATAGTGCTACATTTCGGGTTGTGGATCCGCTGCAGTACAAACTCTTAGTACCCAGTACTAGTGGGGTATTCCGATTCGCAAGATGTAAACTGGTAAAAAAAGGGGTTGGGGAATTAGTGAGATGAAGGTAGAGAGAAATCTCTTGAGTACCCCGGTAGTACTATCCCCTAGTTTTCCAAAGGCAGTAAGCCCCCATGGCGGGAAAATAGATTTCCAGGATACCTCGATTAAATTAATACCGTACACACCAAAAGGAGATATCCCCTAAGACTTCAATTGTTTCGGTATAAACACAACAATTAATAAAATATTAAGTTTAATTCAATATCCGGCATGTAGTTATTGTATTTCAACTTATTGAATGTGGAATTACCTCAGAACACTTTGAACAAAAATAGTAAGTTTTATTCTTTTTATTTATGTATAAGGTAGGTAGGTAATTAATTAAAGTTGCACTGGAACAACTCAATGGGCTATTGGTGATTGTCTGGGATCAATCCCAAAGGGAAAGATCCGTGGACAACACCATGGAATTTTGAACCACGGTCAGATGATGAAGTCAGTGAGCTGGCGTCTCACTCTCCAAACTTACACACCACGCCAAGTGAGGACATTGGAGGTCACGACAGATTTAACATGTATCAGCTCCCTTATACACAACGATCTTTGGCTTGACCTAGTTCCGAACTCGCAACTCGCCGATTGCTAATGCTTTATTCTTCCAACCGGGCTACCGCGTCCCCTTATTTATATATTAATAAAGTCGCTTAAAACGTAAAGCATTTCGATGTGTAAACTAACATTTCTTCCAAATGAGATAGGCTTCCTATAAATAGCGTTTACTATTATTGACAAACTATACATGAAAAATATTGTAACTGATAGATTTCTCTTTAACGTTATCTTAACTTTCCTTAATTCTTAATATTCTTACTATATTTTTAATGAACAGAAATAAAGATGATTTGATCTCCATAACTTCCTATTAAAATTGCCCTCTAAATGTCCAGTAGCAACGTCGTGGATGAAAAGCAAAAACGTTGAAAAAACACGTGACAAATAATACAAGGTTATCTTTGTACTATTGTGTAATTCATCCCTTACCACGCCTAAGGAACCAGAAAGTAAAAACGGTTTTTCAAGATTTTTTGAAGCGGTTTAACCTTCAGTTTTAGTTCTTGATTCAAATCTAAATTTAATTTTAATTCTATGCTCTATATAAAGCTGTTTGAGAATGCATAAGTTATATCTTCCAGTCTTTAACTAGGAAAGTAACTTTTCGTCATGAATTCTTTGGTAAGTTTTATGAAAAATATCTAAGAATACTGTTGTAGCATTCTTATAATATAATTGCTTTAAAAATAATTCTCTTATGTGGCTCAAAAAATTCCCCATTTTTATACATCATTTGACAATGACTTGTCATGAAGTGATTCCGCGAGAAAATATACAAATCGTTTCATCAAAATTTTTATCCAAACAAATAGCGATGAATGAATTCAAATCTGTATTCCGAAATTAATCAGTTTTAACTGCTAAATGAACATGATGAACATTGGTGTATAAATCATTAGATAGAGGAAATCTGTGAATAGAAAAATAGGACAAGAAAAAATTAATTTTAAGTGCCAAAAATATGGTAAATTCGCGATTGAAGATTTGACGCTACAGAAATACGTGTTGGAATTTTATGGAAGAATATTGAAAGACATTTTTCGTGAAAACTTTTATGTTCTGAAATGTGTAGTCTGTTTTTTAATTTTAAAATTTATAAATCTTTTCCTTATATTTGTTTTTTAAAAAACTGCACTAGTGCGCAAAGGCAAAGAAAACATTTTACTTTCATGCACTGGAATAGACAATTTTGAACGAGAGTCCTGTAATTTAAACTGTCGCTAGACCTCATGTATAGACGTTGAAGTTTTGAATAAAAACTATATATTAACGAATTTCATCTCTTAGAGATAAAGTTTTCTAAATTATAGTTAAATCTTACGAGATTCCAACAATACATTCCTTATGAAGATACGTATCGGATGATGATTTCGAAGAGAGTCTAATATTCTCTCTAATTTTTCTATTCCAATCGAAAGTCTGTAATGCTAAATTAATAATACGTTAAATAATTTTTTGACTGTTATCTGAGTGATCACGCACATATCTGCGTGCATCGTGTTGTTATTACTTATCCCACTTGACATAAATGAAATTACACTCAAATCTATTATCCCGTAAGGTTTGAGGCCCTCATCAATCAGCCAAGAATGCTTAATAAATTGGTATAAGGGACAGCCGAGACAGGAGATGATGTGATCGAACATACAATGAGCTGAATTGCATTTAAAGCACATGCTTGCAACCTAATTCGATCTTCATTGGCATAACCCTCTAAGTACTTTTGACGAGCTATCTCGTTCATCAAGATCTGACCAATTTTTCTAATCACAAGATATCTCGTCATCAAGATATTGCCCATTTTTTTATGATGTCGGGATAGATATCTGATTGGTTTTTTTCTGATGATGAGATATGTCGTCCATACTAATCTGGTCAGTTTTGCTAATTATGAGTTATCCCGTCGAGACAACCACCAGGAAGGTTTAAACGATCATTGAAAAGTCTAGATAAAGCAATCTGGTCTTTTTTGCTGCCAGTTTCACCCAGGGAGGGACCGGGCTGACTGTAGAGGTACCAGTCGTGAGTCGGGGTGTCCTACAAATTCTTTTCATATTATCTTTAATTTTTGAAGCAATTTCTTCATAGTCAAGTCTGCTGTAAGATGGTAAAGCATCCAGCATATTGCGTATTTAACATACTGCTTCTTTTTATTTCTCAGTTTGCTCTCTTGGTCTTGGTGGCTTTGGTGGTGTGCACCTGCGCACAGTGGAATTACTACGGAGGTTACAACTCCTATGCCCACACTTATCCTTACGGTTACGCTGCCCCTGGAGTCTACAACTACGGTGCCTACAACCCAGCTCTGTCTTATTTGTGGAAGAAGTAAATCAACCTACCTTTGGATAAGAAATGGTGAGTGATATCTCTAAATTATTTCGAAATCAAATTTAATGGAAGGTTTATAACGAATTGGCAACTTTACTGTGATGTAACGTTACCTTACCGTTATAAGTAATTGTATAAACTTGCATTGTAAAAGGTGCATGCATATTCAGCATTTTGAAATAATTTATTTTATGAAGTTCGGAGAACTAATGCTGATTTGTTATACATGAAATTGAAAAGAAGCTTAACACTGACAAGAATATATTCATGCTAATTATTGCAAGTGCAATAAATGAAAACTTCTTATCAGTGATATTTGTCATTACGCTAAACTTTTTGTCTATCGTATTCTTTTAGAATTTAAAGTACACAAAACTTCGTATTGATATAAAAAGGTAATATAGTTTAACTTAGAATCCTTTTAATATTTTCAGTGTAAAGACTTTAAAAAATCATTGCACTAGTTTGAAGTTATTTGCAAAAGTATCAATGAGAATAATAGTAAATAAATATACTCCTGTTTTATCTGTAGAAAAGTAAAAGTAGGTTTATACATCGAATATTTTTCTTTCATGATTTGTCTAAGCATGTACTTACTCATTAAGTTTTTCATTTATAATTTAAATACAAATATGTTTTATCAGTCTATATTAGATCTTATTATAAGGAACATGATGAGTATTATATATTTTTAAAATTATTATTTAAAAATATTGCTTTTGTTTTCATTTTCTCTTTAATTTCTAACATTTCGTGACATCTATAAAGTCTCAAATGTGTCACTACGAACAAGTGTAAGTAATTTAAATACTAATGATGTAATAGTGAGTCATTTCTTCCATGATTAGTAGTTCTGCATCTAGAGTCTGAGTGGTACAATCTTTAAGAGTATTTGTGTTCCATGTAATCTATAAAATTATTTTATTATTATCTTATAATTATTTAAACAACTGTGCGTTTTATTAATTTTTTCTCAAAAAGTACTTATATTTTCAGGTATTTCGTAATGGAATACTGCAGCTATTCCCGTATGATCTTTCTTCGTCTCAATGAAAACTTTCGATATTTCTGTTGAAATTATCGTTATGTATTTCTTGGATTATTAACTGTCTCTGACAAAAATAAAATTATTTCGTTTATATTTCTCGAGTTGTTATTTTCGATATTTCGTAATGCAATAGTCTCTTATATTTAAAAAAATTGATTCTTCTATATGCTTAGTATATATTTATGCTTTCATTTTTATTTTATACCTTTCAAAAGTTTGTTAAATATTTTATCTCAGTAGCTTTAAATTTTTATATTGTAGATCTTTAAATGTGTAAATATTACTCCTTGTATAGTATTTTTAACTGAAGAACCTACATCAAGTAAAATGATAATGTTGTTAGACAAAAAATAACAAGTTGTGTTCGATGGTACAAGACAAAATTTAAAAACAAATAATTCAGTGCATAAATATGTAGGTATTATAAGTCATTTTGAATTTTTTATTAGTATTTAAAATTTAGTTTCAAAATTATTACAACTGATTTTCCATACTCTTTATTTTACGCGTTTCCATAATTTTAGCACCAGATGACATTCATTGAATATGACATTTTGTTCACAAATTATACCATGTAGACTTAAACCACTAAAAAACTGATTATTTTGGTGATATGAACTTGCGAATAAAATGGGTGGTTCATTGGTGATATTACAAAACAACCCATCCTTTAATCTAAATTCTTTCTATCTGAAAATCATATTTACTAGATAAAATGTTAACAAGTTCCCCATTCGTGTAATTTGTATTTTTTATGTATTAAACCCCAACAGGTGATAAAGAATTCAGGACGAAAAACATATTTAAAATTATCATAAAAGAAACGTTTAAGGTAATCGAAATTGATTTTTCATCACAACAGTTGCAATCAGTTTATATGCGTGAGTAATATTACAAGAGTTAATAATAAATGTGTAACGGAACAGACACGTTCCCTTCAATAATATATAACGAAAGCAATTGCATTTCATTAAAACTCCTTTCCCTCACAACAAAACAAAATGTATTTTCAATTACATCTCTAACTACTGCTAAGATTAAAGCAACATAAAATTATGAAAACATATTCCAAAAATGTCTAACAGTATTCTAGAAACAGGCAGGGAATCTTTATAAATAAACATGCAGAGTCTGTACATTGAATATTTTCTACCAATTTCAAGTTATTTATCCGTTTTGGTCATTCGAATGCAAAATCAGTGATTTCCACGTTTGGTGTCTGTCTGTATGTGTGTCCGCACAGCATTCAAACAGCTGTATGTATTTTCATGAAACCTTGCATATCGTGAATACTCACACTCATTTAATGACTGAACTCCATCGTGTCAGTCTGTCTATCTTCCCGCTTTATGTCCGTTTTTGTGCTTGTGTGTTTGTGCAAATATATAAATTTTATTCAATAAACTAGCAAAATTATCGAGTTGAATTGGTTAACTATAGATTGATGTGACCAGAATAATCAATTTCCTCTTTTGTATGAAAATGCCAAATCATTGATGTGTGAGAAAAATTATTTTTAACATCTTCTCGACATTTTTATAAATTCTACAACCTACTATGGATACAATTCCTATACATGCATATCCATCAATGTAATACATTTCACATATATCGCAGCCCTGCTGTAGGTACAAACAGACGAAGAGTGACACACTGAGGTAACTACCACAAAAGACGATTTTGTGGGAGGGTTAGGAATTCCCTTTCTTAAATTCTTTTCCTGTAAAATTGCTCAACTCAATTCGTAAATATGACGAATATACGACGAATACTCTCACATTCATAGTTTACATACCAATATTTTTTACTTGTAATACTCTTGCACCAGGCTTGCGACATTTTCGAACTTCTCCATCATTAAGGGAAAGATTACAAATTAATTTGATAAGATATTTATCACTAAGTTTGTTTTAAAAGCGAATGAGTTCTTCCTTGAAAATTCCGTTTTGTGGCACGTGCATAATAAAAGAATTTGTTTTAAAATTGAATGTCTTCAGTGCAGACAAAGGAAAGGTAACATATCACAATGTTTTAAATAGTAAATCGATTTGACAGCGTTTATTATAAAGAAAATCATTGCTTTACCTTCATCATTGATTTCCTTACATAAGTTGCTTAAAAAAGCTTCCATTCGTAAAATAAGCCACTTTGACCTTCTGTCGCTATGAGAAAGAATTTGTAATATTTCAAAATTCCTAGTTCGGATACTTTTAATGTTAGAGCTTTCAATAATAGCAAAATTCCACTTAAAATTTTCTTTATTCTTACATGCATGCCGCTTTAAATAGAATAATTTGTGGTGGTCTTGCATGTGATGAAAGGGAAATGTAATGTATTGAAATAATAAATATTTAAAACAGAAAACTGCAAAATAAAACAAAATAAAAGTTTACTCTTAAAAGTTGTTTTAAAGATATTAATTCGTGATTCTTTTTTGTCTCTTGATATCGCACAGTTGCCACAACTTACAAATAAAATTAGACAAAATTTAAAACTACGAAATTACTTCCGAGCGAAAAAAACAGAAAATATCACCGCACATGGCAAACGAACACGAGTTTCCCTTTCGTTGAAAAATATCGTCTGCCCCATAGACGTAAAATTTGAGTAGACTGAGTATCACTATTGAGAAGAGCTTCAAAAATTGGGACCAAGATGTGGATAGTAGTCATGTGACTGCTACGCGAAAATTCAGCTTGGTTGATTGATTTGGCTTTTACTGCTCTTCCTGGCGGCATAACATTTTTTATTAAAAATTAGCAATGCGAATGTGTCTAATCTACTATATAAATAAGAATGGAGTGTTTGTTCGTACATTGAATATTTTCGACCCATTTGAAGTTTTCTATCCGTTTTGGGCTCTTCTGATGTAAAATCCGTCTCTTGCGCGTTTGGTGTCTGCCTGTCTGGCCATCTATCTGTCTGTATGTATGTTCCCATGCTACGTCCAAACTGTTAAATATACTTCAATAAAACTTTGCATACTGTGAGTACTTACATTTATTTACTGACTGAACTTGGTTGCGTTAGTCTGTCTGTCCGTCTTCACGTTCTATGATCGATTTTGTGTCTGTGTATTTGTACAAGTATCACTATAACTTGTTCAAAACATTTTAATATTTTAATTTAATGTTCTACATTTGATAAACCATAATTTAGTGTAATGATTATTTAAATTTTTTTAGTGCATTATTTAAATTTCTTTGCTTATGTATTTAAGCAAGTTTCATGTTAAAACATCTGAGTAACTCTACTTAAATCAACCATAATTTGGTAGTTTGGGAGAATCTGGAAGGCATACTGAGGATTGCAATTAAATTGTTTTACCAGTACTGCTGAAAAATAAATTACTTTTTAAAAAACCATTTTTGCAGAACTATTTCCGAGCATTTGGGACAGACGATATTTTGCAACAAACGGAAACTCGTGTTCGTTTGCCACTTGAAGTGATATTTTTTTCGCTCCGAATTAATTTCGTACATTAAATTCTATCTAATTTTTAGTTGTAAGTTGTGGCAACTGTGCGAGATCAAGAGATAAAAAAATGAATTTATATCTTTAGAACTTTTCCCCGCTAACTTTTATTTTGTTTTAATTCTCTGTGTTCTGTTTTCTGTTTTAAATATTTATTATTTTAATGAATTGTAATTCCTTTTCATTACATGCAACACCACTGCAAAGTATTGTTTAAAGCAGCATGTAAGTTAGAATAAAGCGAATTTTAAGTGGAATTTTGCCATTATTGAAAGAACGTTAATGTTAAAAATATCAGAACTAGGACTTATGAAATATTATAAATTCTTTGTCATAACTACGGATGGCCAAGGTGACTTATTTTACCAATTGAATCTATATTTAAGGCAACTTATGTAGGAAAAGTTTGTTTAAAACAATGATTTTCTTTAGAAGAAAAGCTGTCAAATTAATTTACCATTTAAAATGGTAATAGGTTACCTTTGTTTTATCACTACTGAAAATATCAAATTTTAAAACAAGTTCTTTTATTATTGCACGTGCCACAAAACGGAATTTTCAAGAAAAAACGTATTCGCTCTTAAAACAAACTAAGTGATAAATATCTTATCAAATTAATTTGTCATTTTTCCCTTAATGGTAGCCAAATTTGAAGAGTGTCAGAAATAAAAATAAATTGGCAGGTAAATTATGGGTGTGAGTATCCGCAGTAGATTCGTCATTTTTACAAATTGAGTTGAGCAATTTTATAGGAATAGAACTTAAGAAAGGAAATTCCTTATCCTCCCTCAAGATCGTCTTTTGTAGCAGTTACCTTAGTATCTATCTTATCAATTTGTACCTTTAGCAGGGGTGTGATGTATATGAAATGTATTACTTATATGTTTTTACATGTACAGAATTATGCCCAAAGTAGGTTGTAGGAATTATAAAAATGTCAAAAGGGTGTTAAAAAATTATTGTTCTCACACTTAAATGCTTTGGAATTTTTCTACGAAAGAGGAAAGTAATTATTTTCTGGTCACTTTCAATATATAGTTAACCAATACAACCCATGAAGTCAGGCAATTTTGCTAGTACTGAATATTTCTTGAATTTGAGTTTAGTTTCAACATTGTTAGTGATGCGAATATACAAACTACTTAATATTTCTTGAATTTGTGTTACTTTTTAATTTAGCTATTAATTTTAGGTATTTGAGTTATATAATTATCTGGAAGTACTCGTTAGGATCAAGTTTAACTAGCACGTATACAAAAAACCGTACGCGTAAGAGATATAGATTGTAGTGAATAGATTGATCTCATGCCAGGAGTCTAGATACGGTCCACCAAATGTTTTTATCAAGCCCGCAGACCAGGCCGGGCCCTTTTGATCAGTTTAACCAACCCGCAGTTCAGATACGGTCTTACGGACTGATTTGGACCCGGTTTCTGGTATGCAGACCTGGACCTGGTCTGCATACACGATAAGGCCCTCCCAAACTTTTACCGTAGTTCAAATACGACTCTTCGGACAGATTTAACTGGCCCACAGTCGACATACGATTATCCAAATATTTTTATTAGGACAGCACACCAAATATACCTGAAAGGTTTAACCTGCCCAGATACGGCCCTCTGGATAGTTTTACCTAGCCCGCAATCCAGATACAGTCCTTCAAATATTTTTATCAGATTCGGCCCTCCAAATCAGTTTAACAAGCCTGCAGTTCAGATATGGTCCTCCGCACAGGTTTACCAGGCCCGCAGTTGAGATCGGCTCAGTAGAACCGGTTTCATTTAACGCTCGACTATTACCTTTGCTATTTTATACTAAGAGCACATGTCAAAGGGGTTAGGGGATGTTCCCAACTATTGCGTCACTAATTAAAATTTTGAAGAAGATAGTTGTCCTAAATCTGATGTTCTTTAATTAATTCAATGTATTGTATATTTTTTCTTTTATCTGTATTAGGTGTCGGGTAAATTAGCTTAAAGATTTAATAGCAGAAAATAATTCAAACTTCCTTGTTTAAATTTATTGAGGTTAACACAATTTGGAATAAATTGAAAAATAAATGCATATGTTTGGAAATGGCTGCTTCAATAATTATTTTACTGATGCAGTCATAATCAATAATAAATATAGTGAAAACTTAAATAAAAATAGTGAAAACAGATAAAGTTGCATAATCAAATCAAGTCCATGTCACCATTGAAAGCTTTCATTTATATTATGGATCCTTAATTGCTTATGTTTTCGTAAACGTAAATTTATTTTAGGACAGTCACGCATAAAAGTATTAACATGAAAAATTATACATACAATCTTTACAAGATGGAAGGTAACTTTTTTAACCATATACTTGAAGTTGTTAGCTATTTTGCCCAATTTTAAATTTATGGTTCCAAAACTAAATAAGTTATACCCGTGTATCTATATCTGGATTTTAAATTTATCAAAGTGATCATGCAAATAACTCTTGACAATTTTTATGATTTTAAGTGTTTGCAAAAGTACTGTGCAGGATTTTTAATATTAAATATCTATTACTTATTGTGAGTGTGAAATCAATATTTTATAAATACGAAAGATAAATAAGAAACAGTAAACTTATAAAATGTATTGTCACATCATCACATTTTAAATCCACTGAATAAAACTCATAGAAACACGTAGCCATTTACTATCCATCTTCTTTCTTCATATTTGGGAAAACTAATAAATGGAACAAAATAATAATTTTAAATACATAAGAACTGAATAAATGAATTTTTAGCAGGTACACGTCTTTACAAGCTCTTATCACAAGTAAATATAAATTGTTTTATTTATAGTTACTTATACAGGGTATAGTATTCCCTGTATAGTGATATACAGGGTGTCCCAAAAAGGTTGTTCCGCGATTTATCTTTTTACCATTTGGAGATAAGTAGGCAATGTAAATTGCAAAAGTGCACCAAATAAGGTAAGTAATTAAGATATGTGAATAAAATTATCACGTGATAACAATTTAAGCGGATACAGTTTTTAATTTTTATACCACCCCTCTAGATAAAAATCCGAGATAGCAAAAATGTTCCTTACCTGTATCCCTATCGTTAGTAAAAAACCATATTTCTGTAGGTTGAATAGTAACGGAGATACAAGAGTTTCTATTTTAAGGGGGCCGTATCTAATCTAGAACGGAAACTGACCCATGGCCAAAAATGAAGAGCTAAAGTCTGCATTGCTGCAGATGGAAAATTTTCCTTTTGTTTTTATTTAAACCATTTTTTCTACAATATTTTTATTAAAGATTACATTGTCTACTATTATGCATTGCGATTTTCATCTGCAGTTGCAATACTACATTATTTTGCACAATGTTGCACTTTCTGACCGAAAAATGCTTTTTAGCATTGTGTATGCGGTCCCTAATCAGACTGCTTGAACAGCTGTGCACAAGCGGTATAAGTCAACTTTTTTGCGTCCTTATGCCTCCGTTACTGTTCAACCTACAGAAATGCAGTTTTCTGCTAACGATAGGGATGCAGGTAAGGAACATTTCTGCTATCTCGGATTTTTATCTAGAGGGGTTGTATACAAATTAAAAACTGTATCCGTTTAAATTGTTATCACGTGATAATTTTATTCATATATCTTAATTACTTACCTTATTTGATGCACTTTTGCAATTTATATTGCCTACCTATCTCCAAATGGTAAAAAGAGAAATTGCGGAACAACCTTTTTGGGACACCCTGTTACGTATATATTCTAAAAATCATAAATACAAAATTATGTTTATAGTTTGAAGGACAATACCTTAAGATTTTAAGTTATTACAAATTTAATGCTTTTAAAAAATAGGTTTTCAGCTTAAAAAATTGTAGGAAATAAATGTTTCGTTCGATCGAGGAGCATGTTTTATGAGTGCATAAATTTTCACAAATATATTTAATTTGTTCAAATACTCTACTTAGAGAGAAGAAATCAAAAAGTGTCCCCTTTTCAGGTAGAAAACAAGTGAAGGAGTTCATTTCGCTGAGGAATGTGTTTTTATCACCACCGAGCTTATTTATTGAGTTAAAGAACGATATAAAAATTGAAATGTTTACAAATATTGTTCGAAGCAATCTAATTCAGTTTAATTTTTCTCAAGATTAAAACATATAAAGAAAAAAGATGAAACTGGTTTAAATTGGAAAATAATTAGATTTTAATGTTAGGTTTATTTAAACACTAAGCAAAAAATATCAGGGTGTCAAGAAGATATTTTTACAAAAAGAACTTTTCCAGCTGCGCGGATTGTTGGGAATTAGTAAAAAAGAAGTTTCATTTCGTTCTCTATTTTCTTTATTGTATGCTTCATTAACAAGAATAAAAATACTCCAAAACAGGTACAGTATTTCAATTTCCGTTCAAGCACTTTTTTGTTTTTCGCGTAAGAGAACGGCAATTTGTTTTACGCCATTCCAGTAAAAGTTATAGGTTCAAGGGAAATTATTTGAAAGAAAAGCTATTTTGTTAAATGCAATCTTATAAAGAAATATTTTACATATGTTTTAAAACATGAACAAAAGAAACATGAACAAATGAAAAATATGAACATTCCCTAAATCGCATAAATGTGATTCATATTTATAATACGGTTTATGAAATGATTTAATCCTATTTTCAACAAATCTAATTAATTTAATTTATAATTCTTAAAAGTTTCAAAATGTATCTTTCATTTTAATTATTATTCTCATGTAATTCGACAAATGTGTGGATACAAAACAATTTTGTTCAACAAAAAATAAAAATTTAAATTATGTACCGAGTTCATGTTTTCAATTCATAACATTTTTATCATATAAGACACGAAAGAATATAGTGCTCCTAGTTGGCGCCAAAAAATTATCGCCAAGACAGAGAACGATTTCACACATTTTTTTAAAATTTGGTTTATTATTTTTAACATTTTAAGCCCTTATAGATGTACAATTTACAATAACACACTCGAACATCAGTTATTTTATTTTAAATATTATTTTAGATGTATATTGATTGCAAATCTGTGAAATCTTTTTTATAGAACAGGAAATGTCCGCAGATTGTATTAAGAATTCCAACGTTAGAACACCTATTTCATCATACTAGCGAACACTGAAGAACACAAGAAAACAAATGTAAAATACACTTAAATCACTCTCCTGTGAAATGTAATGTTTCCACCTTTAATAAATTTGGAATTACATCCATATACACAGCACGATAGAACCATGTTATCTTTCACTTTCAATGCATTTGCTATGGAAGAAGGAATGCGCAAACTATATGCGCTTTGGAGAAAAGAGTCTAAGGATCACGTGACTACTGCTTTTGGTCACATGATCATTGGGACATAAAAAGGTAGCCATAGCTCACTCTACTTTTATATCTCCTCTATGGTCTGCCCCAAATATTCAGAAATATGTAGTTTATATTTCGCAAAGAAAATAAATAAGTCTCAAAATAAAAAAGTATTAGAATTTAAATTCTGTAAAAATAGTTTTTGGAAAAATAATTGATTTTTTAAAAGTAGTGTTAAAACAATCTAAGTAATTTTGGGGGACAATGTTCAATATACTTTCCAGCTACTCCAAAACTACCAAATTATGGTTGATTTAAGTGTAGCTACTCAGATGTTTTAGCATGAAACTTGCCTAAATATTTAAGCAAAGGAATTTAAAACAAAGCATTCACTAAACTAAATTATGGTTTATCAAATATAGAACATTGCAATAAAATATGCAATGTTCTGCACATAGACACAAAATGAGACATAGAACAGGAAGACGTTCTAACAGACTAACGCAACCAAAATAAGTCACTAAATGAATGTAAGTACTCACAGTATGCAAAGTTCCATGAGAGTATAGTCAACCGTTTGGACGTAGTACGGGCACACACATACAGACAGACAGATGGACAGACACCAAACGGGGAATAGACGGATTTTGCATTAGAAGGGCCCAAAACGGATAGAAAATTTGAAATGGGTGGAAAACATTCAATGTACAATTACTTCATTTTTATTTATATAGATTTTACTAAAATTTCATATATTTTATGAAATATATTTTAATTTGTGGAAAATGTTATTTAAATTTCCTTTGCCTATATATTTGGGCAAGTTCCATGCTGAAATATCCATAATTTTGTCACTTTTTCAATCTACAGTTAATCAATTCACCCCGAATAAGGTAGTTTTATTTTTTTTAATGTAGACATAAAATTTGCAGTGGAAAATTCCTGGAAATGGCGCACTTTTCTGTAAGAAAAATATTAAAACGAATTTATGTACGCAAAATTGGAAACTTTAATCTGCAGCATAAAAACCTTTGGAATCTGCAAATAGATTCCAAGACAACTAAACGCCCACTCAAGAAACTCTTTTGGCCTTTATTGGTTATTTGGCAGATTTTTGGTGTTGAGATTCTAATACCGCGCACATCTAACAAAAAAGTAAATTGAGTCATTTTATTCGAAAATCTCTCATGCACCTCGTTATCCTATTAAGCCTGGTAAACATTCTTTGATGCATAATTTTCATAACTGTTTTTTTTTCTTCAAAGATGCATATAGATATTCTTTTTCTGTAATGAGTGATCTTATTTTATGAAATGTGTTTTATATATCAGTCTATCGCTGTCGTGACTGTACATTGCATGTCCTGGATGAAATGGAAATAACCTCTACAAACTTTCTGTAAACCTTAAAAGAACGAATTTGCGAGGCTCTTACATGTACTGCAACATTTTATTTCCCTTGATTTTAACTTCAAACTGTATTATACCTGCCTATTGTAAATCAAGATATATCACTCAATCTCAAACAAAGAGTTACTGATATAGATAATTGATGATGACTTATATATAAATGATATACAAATAGTATGATTACCTGCTATGGAATTTTTAACCCCAAGTTTTCTTCATATTGTTCATAAAATCAAGTTCGATGGAATTCAATTGACTTAGTTATTTTGAAAGCTACAATTATACATTAGATAGCATTAGATGACCTATCAAATATGGCAAAATACATTTTGATTAGAAATGCTCGAGAAGTCCGACATTTTAATATAATAAATATACTTATTCAAAATTCGATAGAATTAAAGTCATTCTAATAATAAAATATCCGCATCTGCTGTTACACTGCATCATTAAGCCTTAGATAAATTACTCCTCAGATAGTTCTCTAGAAAATCATATAAACCTTCAATGGGTATGAGTCTGTCCTTCGAAGTAGTCATTTCAAGTGTGTGAATGATGTCTCTTACTTCGGGGACCAATCTTTCACAATTTCAGATCGATGAATCGTGGTATTGATATCCAGGAATGTGTTATTGCCTTCAGAGAAGAAAAATTCCATTAATGTAATGAACTGTTTATTTAGTATGGATATACTTGGATGGCTTCGTTTTTATGCTGCACAGCGTTTCTGAGTCTATAATCAGCTAAACACAAGTAATCCCTGATCAAAACACTTCCTCCTGAGGCTCGCACAGTGAAATCAGTACGTGAATGTTTCATTCTGTTCAATTCTAACCCTGATGCGTCCATCATGTTTAAAGAAAGTAAATCTGCAATCATCAGACCACATGGTTTTCTCCTATTGCCCAGCACTTCAATCTTTATATTCCTAAGTGAATTGGAGTCATTTTTATCCGATTAGTCTCACTAACCCTAGTGGTTTCCTTTATACAAAACAGTTGTTTAATCCCACTCTAGTGAGTTCTTGTCTCATCATCTTCAAAACGGTCTTGCTTCCACTATTGAACATGGTTATGGTTCTAGGGTCGATTCTGCGATTCGATTTCACCAAGCATTTAAATTATCTTCGGTCACGATAAATCAGAATTGTTTTTCGACACACATTTTTCTCGAAGTTGATGGTTCACCGCCATCTTTTCAAGACTTAATAACACTGTAGATAGTTCGTAGCCTGGTGCCAATGATCAGTAATATCTTTGCAGCTTTTCTGCCCTTGGAACAGACCAATGAAAAATTTAGCCCTCAATGAACTCTGCAGCATCTTTTCCGCTACCGCGTATAACGTCTTGGGACACGCTTGATTTGAAATTATCAGCTGCACGTTGATCTAGTTACAATTAAAAGTTGTATTGCCAGCAGAATTATTCAACCCACCCCCTGAAATGCTTAACCAATCATTCCCTCCACAGTATACTGTTTTCCTGATCACCAAGTTTTACACCAAAACAGTCATTTTCATAAATTCTTAATTAAGTTCATCCTCTGTTTCTGGATAACAAACTTTCCATATATGTAACAAAAATAATTTGAACTGTTTACATAGCCTGCAGAAACTATTTTTATAATATTATTTAATACATTGTACTAATTTTGAATTCCAAAAGAAAACAAAACATTTAAATAGTTCTAAATAAGAAATGTTCGATGCAATTATTTCCATGACATCATCAGTTTATATGGATAAGTAATATGAGTTTGCTTGATAATAAATGTATAAGAACAAAATTTTCTATGAATAATAGATCACCTAGAAACTAATTGTATTTCTTTAAAACACTATTCTTCGCAGCGAATAAATTAATATTCAATCACATCTTTGAAATAATGTTAAGATCAGAGCAGCATTAAAAGCACTCCTTTTAAACAAGTTAAACTCTAAAAGCATCAAGCAGTTTTATAGTGTTCTAGAAGCATTGAAAGAGAAAATATGCAAAAAAATCTGCTGTAGAGGATGCCTGAAAATGGCACAATCCGTTCGAAGAAAGTGTCGAGATAAATTTGTATAAGCAAAATTGAATATGTTTATCTGAAGAAACTGGATATCTGTGCACAGAATGCAAGACAAATCAAAACCAACTCAAAAATTCCTTCCTACCATTTCTTAAAAGCATTATATTGCCTATGAAGTATGGCAAAACACAGTTTGATTAGAAATGAACGAAGTGGGATATTCAAATATAGATATTTTCATTAACAACACACATACAAAATTCAATAAAACATCCTAAAAGTAAAACTTCAGCATCTATTTTTTAAGCTTTATCATATTAAAAGACAGTGTTCTTTTAAACAACAAATATAACTGTTTTCGAAGAAATATGTACAATTTCTATGACACTAAAGTTATATGCACTATAACTTTTACACTTAAAGTGAGCTCAAATGGCGGCACACAATTCTTCGTGTAAGATTTTATTTCATGAAGTTTTAACCATTTTTTCTTTCTCGTAGCAATTTATACCTAATAGTACAATTGTGATTGGTGTGGCCAGCCTCAGTCACGGAAAAATGGGCTGATCAAGCTCAGAAAGCAATATTCACCATTCCAGAATAAATGCTTTCAAAATATAGAGTTCAAATTTCTGAGAAAGATCATTGTTCTATTGAACAATTGTTCTATTGTACAAAACATTTTCCTTGATGTTATTGAGAATTTTAATAATGTGTTCATAATTTGTCGATAATTGAATGAAAAAACTAACCTTTGACCCTCCAAGTTTTGACGAGATATCTTGTCCGTGATTTTGCTAAGGACAAGATATCTCGTGGAAACAAAGCTGTACTATTACTCTAAGGGGGCAATAAAGATCAAAGTAGAAAAACCTATTGCCCCTTGTCCAGAACGGGTGGTAGTTTTGAACAAATTTTTGCTCCAGAGACTGATCGCTACTGGGCAGTTTTAGACGCGAAGATAAACAACCAGGTGGATTAACTCTCCAGAACATATAAACGCCTCTATGACGTGTCATTTTTTGTCTCAAGAATATCTTGAATTTTTCTAAATTAATGATCTTTTAAAATTTGAATTTCTCGCAATTATTTGTTGATAACGAATTAATGTCCATTTTCATGCATATATTTGCAATGATATTGAATTAAGCATTCTCCAATTAGTCGCATTTGTACGCATATAAGTTTTTATGTGTGTGAGGAGAGGGTGAAATGCGGCTCCTTTTTACTGATTGTGTTTTGTGTATTTACATATGCTTTAAGCTTTTTAAGTAGTTTTTAACTTTACCTTTTAATAAAATATCACATTTTTCAAAATTTGTGATGGCACGAGTTTTTATATTTCAAATTTCATATTTCAAAAGTTTATGTATTAAATTAATTAAAAAACATCTAAGTACACACTTTTTCACTCTAATATTATTTCACAATTTAATTTCTACGCATCTACAAAAAATCTTTTAAAGCATAAAATTATTCTGCACTAATAAGAATTTTATTATTACAAATTAGAAGAGTTTACTCTGTACTGCAACATTTAAAATGAATTACGTGTGTATAAAATGTTTAAATTTGATAGTAAGTTCTTCACTTTTAATTTACTCATCGAGTATATTTTACCTTACATAATTGTCAATATTTCTTTTAAAATTATATTAAACTCAATGCAATACTGCTATATATTTTGGAAATTTCGACTTCTTAGAAAAATTTGCTGTATCTTCTTTCTATTTCAAGTAGCCCGTTGCGTTGCTCCCACTGTGACCTTAATTCAAATACCTACGATCTATTTGGTACCTTTATAACGCCTCCTAATTTCTATTCGTCCTGCCATATTGACAACGGAGCCGCGGTAGCCCAGTTGTCACCATGGCGGGAATAACGACCAGAATAGCAACCGGAAGGTTGCTAGTTAGAGACTATCCAACAAAGACCATCGTGTATGGGGGATTGGTGCATATTCAATCTGTCATGGCTTCAAATCTCTTCACATTGATGTGGTGTGGAAGTTCGGAGAGTGGGATGCCAGCTCTGGTGTGAACCTCGTTATCTGATCGTGATTTAAAATTACAAAGTGTTGTCCTTTCTCCTTAGGATTGTTCCCGGACCTTCGCCAATAGCACGAAGTGTTGCTCCAGTGTGACGTTAATTAACTACCTACCTGACATAATATATTTTAGGGAAACACGAAAATGTAGTTTTGCGCCTGTTTTGCACTTAATGTAATTGGCGTTGACCAATTAAATATTATATAAAGATTCGGAGTTTATTCTTCGTATTTATATTAGATGGTATCCGAAAAATAAGGAGGACATTTGAGGCCCCGACAGATTTAACATGCACCAGCCCCACGTACACGACGGTCTTTGGTTTGATCGAGTTTTATATTCGCAACCCTCCAGTTACTAATCCGCTGCTATACCAACCGGGCAACCGCGGCCCAGAAACTCAACAGACAGCATCGTAAATAAAAGTTACATACAAATAAGAAACGACACCAGCGTCAGTAAATATTGTCTATAGAAGATTTTAAGCATTGAAGCATGTGTAATCTTCGAATTCGTTAACTCCGTTACAAAGAACAAAGTAGTACGGGTGGGTCAAAAAGGTCCTTTAATACACCAAAATTTTATAAACCGGTAAAATACCGATCTGACTTACCGATGATATTAAAGGACTGAACAAAAGATTTTCTTTGCGGGAGGAAAAATTAGTACACATCCTCACCAATAGAAAAGCCATGATGATCGTCAGATCGATATTGAAACATAGAGAAAACATTTCAAATTGGAAGAGTAATTGTTTTGTGCTGATGCAGATCGGCAGAAAAGTTTGAGCAGTAATGATTAAATAGTTGCTGCTTTAATTAATTAATTTTTATTTGCATACGTTTCTCTCAACCTCGAATATAATGTCTTCGATCATTTCCAGAATGCTCGAACTTCTCGGCTGATACTCAATAATCGTGCTGCCATGAAATGTTCCTGTTCAACAGCTGTCAATGCAAAAGTTGAAATGTTTGACAATGCAACACTTGCTTACTGGAAAAGCATTAATTCTATAATCCTAGTGCATCTCATCCATTTCCCTTCGGGCTTGATTCCAGACCGTCGCCAATAGCCCGTTGTGTTGCTCCATTGTTACGTTAATTAAATACCTACCCATGTCATCCATTTCCACTGGCGGACCGCGGCAGCCAGAGTAGCGAATTTGCAACCAGAGTGTTACAAGTTCGAAACCCGATGCAACTAAAAACTGTCTTATACGTGGGGCTGGTGCGCGTTAAATCTGTCGTGGCCTCAAATGTCCTCACGGCGTGGTGTGGAAGTTTGCCAACTTCATCAAAATGGTGATAAACCGTATTTTAAAGTACCCCTCGAATTGTGTCATGCAAGAGTATTTGGGTAACTGGAAGAAAGTTCCTATTGTTATTTAATTCTAGTAGTGACTAATATCAACACACAATAACAAAAAGGAAGTGGATGATGTATTGCATTTGATTAAAAAAACGAAATTTGGCAATCGAGTGTTTAATCAATTCATCTTCGCCGTCCTTCTTAACGGATTGTGTTTCATTCAAACATATTTCCTTCGCAATGAACAAACTCATATTCAATATTTATCATAGACTGGCTACTACAGAGTGGTTTTCGACGCTAAGTCTAACTATCAGGAGGGTTAAAAACAACACGATCCTATCTCAAGAAGCTGAGGTATATTTCTTGAGATCAAATAGTAAATAAGGCATCTGAAACGCGTTTCAGCAACGCCAAGCAATGATTGTAGCAAGACTTGTTTAGACAATACAATTTCAGTCAACCTAAAAGTACTTCATACTAGTGAATCGTTGCACTTCTTTATATGTAACTGTGAGAAGCTTTTTCTATCAAACAAAATGTAGTTGGTGGTAGTGTTTTTGCAATGGAATGTGTTTCCTATGCATATTCCGGACGTAACTCTACTCGGCTTTTCGAATACGATTTCAGCACGTCACCAATAGAAATTCCAAATAAATTCCGGATTGATATACGATAGTTGACTGATCAACGCTAATTAGATCAAATGCCAAACTTCGTCAAAATGGTGATAAACTGTATTTTAAAGTACCCCTGATTTGTGTGTGTGTGTGTGTGTGTGTGTGTGTGTGTGTGTGTGTGTGTGTGTGTGTGTGTGTGTGTGTGTGTGTGTGTGCCATGCTATAGCATTTGGGTAACAGTAAAAAAATTCTTGTATATTGTTAATTATTTCTAGTAGTGGTAACTAAAATCACCACACAGTAACAAAAAGAACTGGGTGATGTACTGCATTTGACTCCAAAAATCAAACATTTTGCCACTCTAAGACTAGCCTATTCAGCCCCCTTTTCACCTGATGACAATCCTTCAAAAATATTTTTTTATTCACATTTTGTTTCATATGAAAATCATATTTTTGGTATAAATAAAAAATACGTCCTTGTATGTTATTTATTCGATTATGCATTACATTCAAAAGTAATCATCTAGAATTCAAGAACGAAAACAGTTAAATAATCATGAACAAGACATGTACACGATGAACACGACCATTTTGCACAAAAATTTCAACCGATTTAAATGCATAATACCTTCAAAAATTATATGTAACCAACATTTCTCGTGAATAATAAGCAATCTAGAAACAACGATGTTTCATCAGAACTACTTTCCTCTAGAACAAATCAATTTCAGATCCAATTACCTAACTTTTTGTACAATTTTTCCCCTCCAGCAACCATCAGATGTTCACAAAATTTATTTATTCTATAAAAATAAATGAAAATTCAAAAGTAAAAGTATCAGGCAGATTTTCATAAAGAGTTGCTGAAAACATATAATGGAATACATGCAAAATACCTCGAAACCACGCCTCCCAACTCACCATGTGACTTAGAGCCTTTTTGAGGGGAGGTGGGGAGATTGAAATACACCTGCCATTAAAAGATTCAGCTCCATGCAATGAGGGAACATTCACATGTTTCTCGACAAGGACTGCAATTATCAGTGGAAAGAATACCTGCCAACGACTGGTACACTCCAGGAAGCTTTTTATCCATCTTTATTTCAAACTTTCCACTGAAAGAAAATGGATCTGTTTGTATCCAAAGCAGCATTCCGGATACAAACTAAAATTAGACGCATCTGTATACGCAAAGACGAAAAATCAGTTTTATAATACATGAATAATAAGGAAGGCTTCGATCACAAACAAGCAGTTCTGTCCTAAACAAAATGCTTTTAAGAAAGCAATTAGTCCCATTTTGATGATTTTGCACAATGTTGGCACGGACATTTTAACACAGCTTAGATCTAACAAAGAAAACAAATTGTGTCTTTATTCGAAAATGGCCCAAGTATTTCGCAATCCTATCAATATTCTTTCCTGTGTAGTAAACATTTCAGTGGAATTTAAGAATACTAATAGGTATTCAATATCTGTAATATGCGATCTTATTTTAAATAATGTGTTTTATGTATCAGTCTTTCGCTGCCATGGCTGTATGGTGCAGATGATAGATAAAATGCCACTTACCTCCCCATATGTACATCAAGCAATATTGGAAGAGATTTGGCGTAACACGCGCATTTACAACTGTATTCAATCTATTTTATTTTAGCTTCGTTTGTATGTGAGTGTCTTATATCTGTTCAGTATACTGAAGAATCAGCAATTCTATCAAAATTATACCTTGTCACCTATCTTTGCGGTTGCTTTAGCAATAATTTTTACTTCATACAGGTTATTTTCGCATTTTACACTCAGTCTCTTCTTCTGTACTGTACTTTCCTGTGTCATTTTTTAATGTCTTGCTCAAACATAGTAAAAGAAACCTACAAACTGATGTCAAGTGAACATACCCTAACCAAGTTCAATTCTATTTTGACGTAGCACATGCCATTGAGTCGATTGACAATGCATTTTCTTTTCCTATATCCATCGGCTTTTTAATATGCATGACCAGTTTGTTTATGGAGGGTTATTTGCTGATGTCTTATGAAGAACAAGACATTTCAGGAGTTAAAGCAAGCATAGGTGTAACATTGTATCTAATAATATTATCACGATTACTATGATCAGCTTCAATGGCGACGGAATCGGCTGATCAAGCCCAGATGGCAATATTCTCCGTACCAAGACAAATCCCCTCAAGGTATCGAGAACTGAAATTTCTTCTGAAGAGGATTTCCACGGAGAAGTATAGACTCACTCTGTGCTTGCTTTTATCAAATTGCTTTTAACACTGTGAAAAATGTATGATACTCACAGATCGACCATCATCAGCATACTTGGTGCACTCATGGCCTATGGGATTCTGTTAGGAACTCTGGGGAATGTCCAAAATCTTTAATAGTGATGGTCTATTTTAATATCATTTTTGGCCTTCAAACAGAAAAACAAGGAAATTTAACGACTAGTATATCAAATTGCTTTTAACATTTTATCTGCAATAATCAATCAAAATGTGTGGAAACAGTGTTGGTTCATTACAATACGTCATCAGTCCTTAATATAATGTTTGTCTGTCTGTCCTCAATCTATGTATCTATGCCTATTTTTATCCTTAATCTATGCATTTTAACGTGTCCTTAATCTGTCTTTTTCTGTCTTGAACTTAAGAGCTTTTGTTATAACTAATTTAAAAGGAAGATATTTCAATTAAAGTGTCACTGGAGCATCACAATGGGGTATTAATTTTGAAAGGAGTTGGAAAATCCTATTATGGAAAAGATAAAAATCGACGAGATTCCAGGCGAATGACCAAATTTTTCGGTTAGTGGAAATTACGATGGAACATTTTTGGCTTTGGAACTTTAAATCCAAGTTCATAAAAGAACATCTGTATAAAGATTACATTATTTTGTAAATTTCATTTTGAATGAAGGAATTTTGAATTACAAGTTTGCCATACACATATATAGAAAATTCTCTTGTCAAACAAAAATATATCAAAGCAATTGTATGAACTAATTGCCGCTCTATTGGCATGCAAAATTATTATGATTTCAGTAAAAGATAACCTAGACTTTTTCGGAAAAGAAACCCATGTGTTAGATACACGAATAAACTTTTTAAATTACACTAATGAGCATAGCTTTTGACTTTATTTGTTGTCAATAGGAGGCCAGAATATTTTAAGTAATGAGCAAAATACATAGAACAAATTTTTAATCTGTCGTGTGGTTATAAATAAAAATATAATCTTATGAAATAAAAATAGGGTGAAATGATTCCACATTGTTTTTACATAAATATTTTTACGAGTTAATCTTACAGAAAGTTTCAGAAATTAGTATTATTAGTATTGCATAATTTTTTAGAAGTTTATATATATTAAAAGAAAGAAACACACTCAGAAAATCATTATTTTAGAATGATAAAATTCAAACGTTCAGTATATTTATATCTATACTATTAACTTTTATCGTTTAAACTTAAAAGTGTGATATGAATTTTAAAATTCTCATTAGTAAATTTGTATAATTTCATCCATATTTAAAATTACCTGTCTGCTCCAACATGATCATAAAATGCAGTCTTGTCGAATCAGAAAACTTCATCTCTCCTATTAGTAAGTAAAGAATGAAAACAATATAAATTTCTGAAACTGCCTTTTCCTAGTTACTGTTCATGTTTCATTAAAAACAAATTCGACCTTGAGTTTAAAGTTTTCGAAGTATTTCTATTCTTTAGTTCGCAAGCTTCTGTTCTTACAAATTTTTCATATACTCTTCAGTCCAGCTGCATTCAAATGTCTCATACAATTCATAATGGATGGAAGATTCTTGTGTGGATATCATTGGGATCAACTTATAAGACTAAATCTGTCAACTGATGTGTTGGTTACTTTTTAATATCGTAACTAATACTGTTTAGATTTTTTTTACTTTTTATAAATAGCTCGATATCAAATGGCGTTTGTTTCGCCCTTATCTTGTCTTCAGGGTTTCGATTTAGTGTTACCTTGAACACTTCAAATCTATTCATTTTTATGTACGGATCTCTTATTTCGTCCAGATATTCCTGATTCTCTCAAGAGTATAAGTACTCCAACTCTAAACAGAATAGTCATAAGTTCTTGCAGACTTCAAGTGAACAATATGAAATTCCTGGTAAGAATATTTTTCAGTACTTATTTAATGATCGCATCTTTTAAGTCATTTTCTATATTAAGTTTAACAGCTCTTAAAACTACTTAAAATCCTATAATAACATTCTGTATGCCATAAATTGTGATTCGTTGAACTCGATTGTAATTCCAAAAAACTTTGTTACAGCTTAAGCCAGACATTTTCGTTCATATTATATTTATGTGATAGAAAAGTGAAAGTCAGGTGAAACGAACATGACTAGTCTTGCAAACGATAACTAAAATGCAATGTTTTATTTTTAGAATGTTAAATAACAGCCATAGGGCATCTTTTCTTGTAGTTCAACTCCATTGGGTCTTTCGTTTAGTTGTGTTGTGTATTTAATTGTTAGCATATATTACTTTTTTAATAAATGTTGATTTTCCCTACGATAGTTTTAAATTGATTTTAGAATTTGCAATCTACAAAGCCAAAATGACAAACTTTATTCAATTAAAATTAATCTATTTGTATTGTTTAAATCCATTTTTTAAATAAATTTATTTTTATCGTTTCATTATGAAACTGATATGTGAAAGGGATTTTCAGTGTAAATAAAAAAATCAGAAGGTCTGCGAAGATTTTATTTCTGCCCAGACAATCGTTGGAAGTGTTTGGCATCGCATTGGCAATTTAATTGTTCACCCTGTACCATCCATTCAAGTGGTGCCGATCGTTGCGAGCGCCACCTGGTATTTATAAGAGTCTCCATCAGGGTTGTTTTTCTAAGTGCTCGTGTTCATAACCACTTTTGGCAGTTTGGGTTGCACTGCTATATATACTATTGTTAGTTAATGCTTGTAGTGGGGTCTAAGTTCACCACATCTACTTGGGCGACACACCGATATTTCGGGAGGGCCTGTAATCTCAAATTTGTAGTGGGTACTGATCTAACCTGATGCAAGGGTAAATGAAGGGGATTGTAATCATTAGGCCGTACTGCTGGTCCTAAATAAATCAAAGGCCGAAAGGGTTGTCGCAAGATAGATTCACATGAACACTAAGCTTTTTTATCCTACGACCGTCTCCGGCCTATCGACCGTCAATCGACGAGCAAACCAATAGAGTTAGTTCTCAAGTGAAAAACTGACTTAAAAACACTATCAACATTATTAAAATTTGCGATACTATCGTCATGAATTTTAGGGCAGTCCTTGATGTGGTCTCCAGTCCTTAATGTGTCATTTCGTCCAGTTTCACAAAGGGGACGGATAGCTGATCTCGCTACTCCAATACGGTATAAGTGTCTTTGTAAGTAGTCATGTCAGGTAGGACATCTGGGGACTCCTACAGCTCCTACAGTTTTAATTTCTAAATTACTTTATTCCTCCATGAAACATTCCAGTTCTTTCCTATAGATTGAGAATCTATTAGCCTTTATAGACGAGCATACAATCCTCTTGATGTTACGTAGAGGTAAAGGGGATTTAGGTTGGAGCAACTGTGGGCTCCTGCATTGGCCAATTGATCCGCCTGTTCATTGCCAAAAATACCATGGTGACTTGGAATCCACTGTAAGGCAACTTAAAGCTAAAATCTCTCTAAGCTAATAACTAGAATATTCTAAAAATTGTGTTTCATTAGTAGTCACAAAATATATTGCCTTTTTACAAAAATTAAACCATATTGCACTCAAAAAGATGAACCTGTGAACCTGTTTGATCACAACCTGATGAACCTGTGAACCAATGAACCTGTTTCTTCACAGTAACAGTAGACACTCTACCGTAATATTTAATCATTTTATCGATTACTTCATTTTTTCTTCAATACTCTACTCATTTCTTTCTATCATGCATTACCTAGAAAAATAAACAGTAAATATTAGCATTTTTTTAAATTACAATAACTGTTTTATTAGAAAAATATTAGATTATTATCGCTATCATACAAAAATATTGTTTTGCATTCTGTAGTTTGCTCTTTTGATTGTGGTTGCTTTGGCTGCCTGCTGTGTGGCACAATGGCGTTCAAGATCATGGAACTATAACAGAATGCCTGGCGGTTCCGATCTCTATTCACACAACTGGAATTCAAGACAAGGTTGGGCACCAAATCGTGGATATTACGGTCGAAGCTGGTATTGAAAAACTAATACGGATACGATGTGAGTAATATGAATACGATTTTTTAAATTTATTTTTAGAAATTTAGCATGAACACCAATTTTGTTTTCATTAAGTACTTTTGCTGTGCTTTGTTTAAATAGTTTTAGAAGACCCGAAATTATCATCTGCCAATTTTATTCTGATGATTGAAATTTATTTCAAACAGAAAACGGGGTGACTTCCTATTTAGTATTTAAAAATTGTTCTTATAAAGTTCCTAGATTGGATGGAGTTTTTTAAGAACTGTTTGAAGAGAAACTTCGTAATGATTTTTAAATAAATAGCAGTGTGGACTCGTAAAGCTGATTAGTACAGACACCCATCCGATAAAAAGAAATTTGTCTTAAAAATGGCGTTTTCAGCTATAAACAATTTTATGACAGCAAAATTTTTGAATAAATGTTCAATTCAAACAGTTCAATCTTGTACGTCAGGAATTCCCAAACATTTTTTTCATAGAAACCCATGCTCCTTACAATATATGTACCGGACTCATAAAAATTTTGTGCAAATGCCATGAAGATTTAATAACGGTAGGTATGCATTTCGTCTTCTAGAACTTGACATTTGAATAAATATTCAAGGAAATTGCCATTTAGATCTACTTACTTGTCCCAAGTTCCTCATCTTGCAAAATGCAAATTTTAAATTGCTACATTATTAATTAGTAGTTCGGGTATGTGTTCTTTCAATTCGAATTAACCTGTTATCTATAAGATCAGATTATCTATATTTAGCCTTCTGAAATCTGTTAAGGTTAGACCACAAAGTCGTGCTTCTGAGAAGTGCTTCAAAAATTTAAATCCTAACTCTTCATTTCAGAATATTCCAGGGATATTTCAATTCAAAATTTTGTAATTCTTAAGTAATCAGTTCTTGTGTTTGGATAGGGGTTAGTATGGTTGTTCTTCAGTTGACCCATTTCCTGTGCTATTCTCATTCAACATTAAAAATCTGATTCACGTGCACCCCTGTGTAATTTCTGATGGTAAATACAAAGAATTTTTTAGAATCTATACTGAGGGATCTTGCCTCTCAACCGAAGGAAATACGGATGCTGGTGTTTTCTCGTATCTTTTCTCTTTTTACATCACTTTCAGCTCAAACTCTACTCATTCTGACGGTGAAATTGAGACTATAAAGATTACTGTTATTGATTATTTTATTGAAATATGTGATCGAGTTGAGAGAGTGGGGATTCCGTCTGTTTCTACCATCACAATTCAGACTATTTCAGCATTTGGGACTCTCGAGTCTGCTACCATTACAGTGTAGGAATTGTCTAGAGACTCTTGAGTCTCGGAGGATTGTTATGCAATTGATCCCACTGTAGTATTTATGGAAATGAGATGGTGGATAAACTGACCAAAATGGCGACACGTATCCTTCAGACCAGTCAACATAATATATCCCTTGGATCTTCAGTTAGAATTATCAAAAATAAATTTAAAGGTATCTCTTACTTATTCTCTATGCTATATGGCTTTAATTACATGTGTCCCTGTTTGACACATAGGGATTAATATATGTATTTGTCTAAGTGCTTCTTCAATAAAAAATAACAATTTTTTAACCTTCCAAGTGATCATGGCAAGATATCTCATCCATCAAGATCTGATTAATTTTGCTAATCTCGAGATACCTCGTCACCAAGATATTGCCGATTTTTTTATGATGATGAAATCAAGATCTGATTAGTTTTATTTTAATTGCAAGACATTTCTTTCATCAAGATCTGGTTAGTTTTTCTAATGACGAGATACCTGGTCCATCAATATCTGGTCAGTTTTTCTAATGATTGCGTTTTTTATGAGATATCTCGTCGAGACAACAACCAGGAGAGTTAATAGAAAATTAGATGAATCAAAAGGCTTCATGGATCAGTTTGAAAAACTGCTAAATTGTTTGAATTGTGTGGAATTATAATGACTGGAGAAAAGAAAATTTCATCTGAATTCTTCCACGTGGAATCTTTAGTGAGAATCTTTCATGGTTCAGGATTGTGGTTCATCCTTTGAGACACGATCCCGAAAGCTATAATTTTAAATATTGAAAGTTCAAAATCCCAGACACAACTGTAAGGCATTTTTATACATTTTTAAATATAATTTATTTTAAAACAGAGTTAGACCGTTACACTTAACAGTCCTGGTGATTGTCTCGAAGAGGCATCTTGTCATTAGAAAAACTGAATAGATCTTTTTGGAGGAGATATCTCGTCATTAGAAGAAAACACGATCACGATCATTAGAAGAAAACTGACCAGTCTTTTTCAAATGAATAATTTTCATATTAAGAACATTCAAACGTTAAATATTTTAATTTTCTGGATAAGAATTTTTCAAGATTTTTGGCATTAGAGATTTGAATTTTTCTTAATTTCGATACTTGATTATGATTCGGACCAGTTTATATTGCACATACACATAATTTAAAGCAATGTCAATTTTTGTGGTTATTTGTGTTTAACTTTTAAAGAAACTTTATACAAAAAGGTTCCTCTTTTTTCTAGGAACGTACGGACCAACGACGACTTCTGAAATGGATCTTGAGATTATATTTCTTTTCTATCTTTAATTTTCTTTACTTCAATTGATACCAGTCCTGTTTTCCTTCTAAGAAATTATTTTTCCTTGTACGCTTGAGCTAAATAAATCTTTATTTTAAAACCATTTTTACTGTTTTTTTATAAAATTTGAATTAAAATTAATTCAGAATTTGGATGTGTCTTTAATAGCATGAACTATGAAGGTATTCAGGCACACAACATAGTGATAAGCCACAGAAATATGCTCCTCAATGAAACAAATTCAAAACAAAATATTAAAGACGATCAAATGAATTTCCGATTCTTTGAATGAGTGCTTAATACTTGAAAGTTTAAGATATGGTAACATGATCTCTTGTATAGTGGATAAACCATAGTAATTTAGGAATTCTTTAAAACTTAAATTTTTTTCTCCAAAAAAATTTGAAAGATGGCTTATTATGCTGTCCAAAGTCCTTCATATTCATTACAACCCCCAAGATTCTTATTTGTCGTGTAATAATCGTCCTATGTTCAACAGTAAGACGAATCGCGTATGCAAATCTGAATGAAACAAGGAGAAACTAAATGTATAAACAAAAGCTGAATTATTTATTTTACATGAAATACTAATAAAGCATTAAAAATAGTGATAACATTTTTTATTTAAAATTACCTCTATATGTGTCTCAAAATTACTTCGAATAATCCTCTTAGTATAAAACATAAGATACATAAAATTACTCCATCTTTTATTATCTGGTGAATATTTTTTATGTCTAACTCTGTAGCTTAGCAATATTACTGGTGGTTCGAAATACTCTTCACACACAAGATTGGAAAACAACTACTTTCAACTAATCCTAAGCTGATTTTTTTAATTTTTATAAAAATTCTAATAAATATTAAAAAACAAAATTTCAAGAAAAGATAGTTAGAAAAATTATAATAGCATGAATTTGTCGTACTTATGCGGATATTAGCTAATTTAAAATCAAATTTGTGATAAATGAACAAATTTTCATTCTATGTGTCTGCTCAAGTAATAAAAAAAGGCTCTTTCAAACTCTGTAGTTTAACAATATTACTATATTTTTCGAAATACTTTTCATGTACACACAGAATTACTCTTAATCGACCGATAACCATTTTCAATAAAGCCTGGGTCGAATTTTTAAAATTTTTAAGTAAATGAATTTTTAAGAACACATTTTCAAGAAAATATATGTAGAAAATTTGCAGCAACATTAATTAAAACAGTTGTAACGTACCTTTTTGCATAGTTTGTCGTACTTATGAGAGTATTCGATAATTTAAAATGATATTTGTGAAAATTATGAACACAAAATTACTCTTAATCAGTCGGTAACTATTTTCAATGAATATTTCTGTGCTGGATTTTTAAAGTTCCTATAAAAATTCTTAAGTAAATGAATTTTTAAAAACACGTTTTCAAAAAAGTACATATAGAAAATTTGTAACATTAATTAAAATTGTAATAACATGCTTTGTATAATTTGTCGTACTTATGAGAGTATTCGATAATTTAAAATCATATTTGTGATAATGCTGAACACAAAATTACTCTTAATCGTCAGGTAACAATTTTCAATGAATATTTCTGAGCTGAATTTTTTAAATTTCTATAAAAATTCTTGATTAAATGAAATTTTAAAAACACTTTTCCAAGAAAATACATATAAAAAATGTAAAACAACATTCATTCAAATTATAATAACATACTTTGTTTGCATAATTTGTCGTACTTATGCGAGTATTCACTAATTTAAAATCATATAAGTGATATGATTAAAATACATATAGAAAATTTGTAACATTAATTAAAATTGTATTAACATACTTTCTTTGCATAATTTGTCGCATTTATGCGAGTATTCGCTAATTTAAAATCATATTTGTGGTAAATGATGAACAAATTTTCATTCTATACGTGTCTATCTGCGCATGTAAGAAAACGAAGGCTCTTTCAAAATATTATAATAGAAGCTGTAGCTTGCTTAATCTTGACCTTCAAATCCATATGGAAATGAAGGCAGATCACACTCATTTCTTATGCAAAGGCAGCTTTCACCTGTCTGAAGGTTGGGGCAAAAATAATATCCGAGACATCCCTTTATCGGCATTTGAAGAAAAAAAAACTCAGCCTTCATTTCAAAGGCCATTATTATTCTCATTATCCTACTATTTTCTTTCTTCCCCCATTATTTTAGATCATCAGTACTAACTGCAATCGGAATCTAATTCGTTTGATTCAATGTCAATTGATAATGATTTGTTCGGTAATGCTCTCTCCCTAACGGTTTATTATGTACAGTTCAAATATCTCTTTAAAGATTAGGGAACTTGAAATTTTTTTATTTTAATGTGATATCCCCTCCATTCATCAAATCCAATGTAAAAAATACTCTTATATGAAATGCTAATGGTACATGTAAAATTGCAGGGCTGATTTCTAAAATCAATTATCTTCAACATTTCTGGTAAAATGAAAAAAGTGCATAGGTTGTATGCAAAATGCTGTCTGACTTTTTTCTAATAGATATTATTGGGTAAATTTCTAATAAATTGGTGTGTTTATAATGAATCTTCACATTATAGTCTATACTGGATTTATTTTACGTCGTTGGGGAAATGAATGTAGCAGATTTTAAAAAATTTACCTTCAGTTTCATGGTTAATGGGAATGAAAATTCTAGTGCCCTTTGAAGGATTTGGTATGGTTTGATTTGTTGCTCAATGTTATTTCTTTATTACGCAAGAGCTAACCAGACTGCCCTCATTCTTCTTTTAAAAATGCGTCTAAGAGCTTCAAAAGGAATTTAAAACTTTCGTAGTGCTTGATTCAGACAAATGCCCCATAATCGAAAATTTAATAGATGTCTGTTCTAAAAGATCAATCGTAATTATAAGGGAAACAAAGTTCCTGTGCTTAAACAAATTAACTTTTAAACCAGGTACTAAGACTCAAAAACAAGTCTTCCGTACTATAGGATGGAGGAAAGAGTAAGTCCCGAACTACTTTGTATTATATTATGATTCATGTTCATGGTATCAAGATTCCATTTACGAGTATTCTGATGGCGAAAAAAAGAAATGAGAGAGAGCATTGTTTTTAGTGTAAAAATGAGAAATCCTTTCAAATTTACACTTTGAAAGGATTTCAAATCTCCAAAAGTAGACACTATTTTTCATCTCCAAAGGAAGGCACACTTTGGAGATATGCAGGTTGCTGGAAGTAAGAACTGCTTGTTAGTCACACAAGTCACAGAGGCCTTCTTTTCGTCACTTTATTAGTCATTACCAAACACATGGATAATTATTATCAACATTTATAATTATCAATTATCGTTAGATCAACTCCCAAAATCCTTATTCATTGCAATGCATAGAATTCCGATACACTAGATTAACACCTTGAGTTTAGTCTTAAAGACCAAGTACCTTTTGGGAGAGACTTCTTTTAAAGAATTATGGACAGTTAGCGTCAAATACAATACTATGACCAACTTTGAAAGACTTATGACTTTCAAAGTGGCTAAAATGCATGAAAGATTCACGAGACATTTTCATGAGCATATAAGGGCAAAAAGTCACGTGAAATGTCATAACCCTGGTTGCATGCTTCAATCTCGTATAAAAAGATTAAATGTAGCGTGTATACTTAAAATTCAAGAATTATAAAGCTATGCATATTCATTGTCTGTGATAGTTGAAATGAAAACATTGAATCACCAGAAAACAGACTAGATTTAAGGCTGGAGTCTGAAGAGGTTAAAAGATTTCAATTCACGTTTTGTATTGTTAACATATCAAGGTTTATTTCCGACCTTCTAGTGCTTTGTAAACAAGATGGATCGTCTTACGTTGCAACGAACAAACATGTACGCTCTTTCAGATGGAACAATCAACTCAAAATAAGGCTCTTTCGTTTTTGCGAATTTAAAAAGCTGACATTAATACCACCATCGTCCTCATCCGTCACATTAATCTCAACTCGATTGTAAAAATCCCACAAGTCAGTAGCGATAATTTCCCAAGCTGTTTCTCACAAACTCAGGAACAAGCCGAGTCTATTTTAAAAAATGATGCCGGTAGTGACTCAGCGGAATACAAAATAGGAAGAAATGAAAAGTGAGAACTCGAGAAAAAAAAAGCAAAAAGAAAAAGGAAGACGTGAAGAGGAGAGAAAAATAATAGAAGGGGAAATTCCGCGCTTCGTGTTATCAAGCCTTGAAAAACTGGACCTGAAGATCTTCAGGTGCAGGGCGTGGTTGAAAAAATTGGGCCAGCATCAGAACAAAGGGAGCATCTCAAGGTCATGTCAACACGTGGGTTTGCGAATTCACTCAAAAAAATAACAAATAATAATTTCATATTCGGCACAAAAAGTATGGAAATATCTCTCGCCCAAAGGTATAATTTGTTCAATTAGGAATTGAATAAATGAATTATTTATTGGGATCCGAATAGGAATAATTATGTATGCTTCGTTTTATATTCGTATTTTGGTCGTCCTATCGCATCAAGTGGATTACTTAATGTGAACGATAACTCAATGAATTCATTATAAAAGTGAACAATAAAATGATAAAGGAATTTTAAAATCTTGGAAACCTTAATACAATTACACACTCTAATTTTTTCTCAATTAATTTTAAAATTTGGTCAATTTGTTCAGTTCCCCCTTCCTAAAACCCTCTATAGTGTTTTAATCTTCAACATTCATCTGAAAATCAGGAAAACTTATTAAAGTACCTTTCTTGCATGAAATTGGTATCCTTTTTCAGTGGCACACAGCACAATTATTTACTAAAATAGAATTATGTCGTGTGTCCTTTTTGTTCAAGCAAAAGTTTCAAAAGCTAAAACTCTGAAAATCAGATTTTGTTCTTAAATTTAGGTTGCTTTAATATATAAAACAGAATGCTTCTCTTTTATTCTTTTATTTTGTTTCTTCATTTCTATGTGTCAGAAACTAGATGTATATCGTCGGCTTACAAGTGAAACACACTACATCAAAACATAGTTCATCTCAAAATCAGGAAAACTTTTAAAGTACTTTGAAACATGAAAGTATTGTTACCTTTTTCCAATGGCATACAGCACAATTATTAACAGATTGTTATAAACATCACAGAATTATACCGTATGAATTTTTTTGAAACTAAACTTTCAAAAGCTAAAACTTTAGAATACGAATTTGTCCTAGAAATGTAATTTCCTTTAATTTACAAAGTAAAATGTTTTCCATTATTTCGTGTTTCATTTCTACGTATCATAAATATTAGACCTTCAAACATTTACATTAACCTTCATGCAAAGAAAATATAACTTAAAGGACTTCACTAGTCTAAAGATCACTACATAATGGCTTAGAAAAGCATAAACAACACATATCTTGAAAATTTTGACTTAGTGTGTTCCACTTGTGAGCAGACATTGTTAAAAAAATAATTGCTTAGACTAAGAGAATTGCAATTCCTTCACAGAGATGCAAAACTTTGTGTTAATGCTAATAACGATCAACAAGTATTACCTATATGAACTATAGTCACAACCTAAACTTAATATGTTGCAATAATTTCGTTTTAAGCATGGCGCACAAATTCCACGAAACTGGATTTTTTAAATGACTTTACAAATATCCAAAACAATCCATGTAAACGCCAACCTCACATTACAACAAGCGAAACAAAATAAAAAATTAGAGTCGGTTTCAATTTCGTTTTTTAACTATGGGACTATTTCTGAAACATGAAACGCTTACATGAAAAGGAATTTCGCGAAAAGTTTCACAAAATCCAATGAGAACACCAGATTCTGAACATCAAAAATGTGCCACAGCCACAACATGAAACTTCCAAAATCCGAATTATTCTCTTTTCAAATTGTATGATTCAAATAACGTCCATCTTGTAAGCAACCAAAAAATATTTTTAAAAAGTGGAATATTTTTTTTGTTTAAAGTATTCTACGATGTTCAAAATATCACTGGGAAAATTAAAACTATTTTCCAATTATACTACTGTATCAAGTGTATTTAGAAATGCTCTTAAATAATGATATCAAATAAATTTTGAATTCAACCTTTTGTGAAACATAAGTAACTAAAATTATTTTTGTGGGATTTTTACTTAAATAATACTATTGAAGACCATACATATAAGTACAATCAAACATTCACTACTTAATATTTAGATTTTTGGTGGCCATTAGTAAAATTGGTCACATCTTGAAGTACGAGATATATCTCGTCGAAATCACTTGGAAGTTTGTTTAAATAGATCACACGCAACACCAGCAAGAAAAATCACAACGTAAAGAAGATTAATCTGAAGTAGCGCAGAAGTAAGTCATCACATTCCGAATAAGCTTTCTTTGGAGGCATTCACTCATTCTAAATTATTAGTTGTCAAATGAAATCGAAACAAGTCCTAATTAAAACACCTTTTCTACATTATAACGTTTATATCTATTTTCATTATATCAAATGATTTATTATTCTATTTATTTTTATTTTTATTTATTTCAGGGTAAATTGTTACACAGAAAAATGCATGTTACCTATTCTCTTACTGGTTTGTCTTTAGTGAAAGCCTTTTTGTGCAAAAAAACAATAACAGCGTTTGCTTGAATAAAATAAAGTAATTTTAATTTTAAACTCATTCTGTGATACAAATTTTAAAAACAATTCATTTTCCATGGACCCTGAAATTTTTCTTGTAGAAAAGGTCAATTATTTCCTAAATTAAAAAAACAAGCTTATCTCTCTTGTGTTACTCTATTCGATAACTACAGCACCATCGCTTTACTTATGTGGTTAATGTGAGGTGTCGATGTGTTTCATTTCTAGTCATCCTTCTATTCTCTCTCTCCGTGTGTGTGTGTGTGTGTGTGTGTGTGTGTGTGTGTGTTGCTGACAAATAAGATAGGTTAAGCCTCTTCTTACTTCCGTCCTAGAGATCCATTAACAGGAACATTGACAAAGTTCTGCCTTTTGAATAGTTTTTAGGCATAGTCAATAAAAAATTATACCTAATAATTAACAGTGAACAGTAATGTAATAACAATATGTTGTAATTAGCATATTTTATTAAATTATTTAAATAATCTACTTTATTATCATTCTAGGTAGTTCATAAAATCATGTCATCATAAAGAAATCAGCAGTGTATTGATGACGACAAATCTCGCCATCAATATGTTGCTGATTTTTTTATGAAGAGATCAAATCTGGTTAGCTTTCTTCAAATGACGAGATATCTCGTCTATGCAATTAACCAATAGGGTTAATTAACGTTGTACTGGAGCAACACAACGGTCAATTGGCGACTGTCCGGGATCAATCCCGAACAGAAAGATCCGTGGACAACCATAGTCAGGTGATCAGGACAACCATAGTCAGACGGGCCCCAGGCGCCGGATTGGGGGGGGGCGCTAAATTGGCCGAGTATTTTTTTACTATAGATATTTGCGTATGATAAAAAATGAAGAGGAAAACTTATTAGTAAACTATAAAAACTATAAAAGGAGCTAAATACAGAATGTGTGAAGAAATAGCAAGAAAGTTTAACCTAAGTCCTCATTTTAAAGAAGTACAGAGGAGGAAGAAGCGGATGTTTGATGGGGGAGAAAGGCGAAGTTGAAAGCTATGAATTCTCAGAAGAAAAAAGTTCAGATTATTGATTATACAAATAATAGATCGGATTCTGAATGAACTGAGGCAAAGGTTTCAAGTCATTCAAAACATGAATAGTTTATTTGGTTTCCTCAATGGAGCTCGGTATGAAACAATGACTGGAGAAGAATTGAAGAACCAGGCACTTGAATTAGCTACCACATATAAAGAAGATTTAGACAGGGATTAGGGACTAGCTGGCGATAGAAGTGGAGAGTTTTAAGTATCATGCCTTGGATTTAAGCCCTAATATGAAAACGGCTACACCATCAGGTCTTCTGACGTTAATATACAAGAACGGACTTGAAGACGCGTCCACCAACATAACGACAGCGTTGAGAATTTTCCTCACAATACCAGTCTCAGTCGCCTCAAATGAAAGGAGTTTTAGCAAACTAAAGATAATAAAAAATTACCTCAGAAACTTAACAGGACAACTAACCAACCTGAGCATCATTTCAATAGAGCACAAGTTAGCTTCAAAGCTATCTTTTGAGGACATTGTAAAAATGTTTGCAGCCGAAAAAGCCTGTAAATTTAAGTTTTGTTCAAGCTTTCTGTGTTTAAATAAATTTTTTTCTATAGATTACATTTTGTCAATAGATTAAGAGATTGTGAAAAATGTCTAAGCATAATACTCAAGATAATAACTTGAGTAAAATCTGTTATTCCTAAATCTTGTTCCACAGTTTTCCAAAATCCTTGAATGATTTTCGTCGACGTTTCGATAATTCTCTTTTTAAAAGTTCAAAAGCACAAAAGTCCATGGGTGAGACATCTGGAGATTTAGCAGGAATATTAGTAAAGGGTATTTATTGACTTGATACTAGTTTCTTGTTCCATCTTTTCCAAGAATTTAATAGTGGATTTAGATGTGTGGATGCTTGCTTTATCCTGATGCAGTTCTACTGATTGTTGGCACTGTGGTTAAAGATATGGCATTTCTTTTTTGAATATTAGGGATAAAATATGGTCTTGATAATATGTGGGAGTTCTACATCCCCCCCCCCTCTTTTTACTTTTAATTTTCCATTATGTGCAAAACCGGCAACAATCATAAATCTCTTAGAGAAAGTCTCGTCTATTGTCACAAAATTTTTCCACCTTTCTCCAGCTAAATGCTTCTCATACAGAATTCTGCAGCGAGTTCTGCGTTCTGCAATATGTCGTGGAGATAGACGATGAACATTGTATTTTTTGGCCTTTTTAAGATTCAAATCACTAACAATTATTTTATTTACAGTTGAAACTGAACATTTTAATGACTTTGTAATAGTCCCATGACTTGGAAGATTCTCTTTTAAAATTAAAGATATTACCTTACAAATATTCTCAGAAATTCTTTTCTTTTTTGGATGCGTATTTGGAAGTATTAAACCATGACTTTTACAGCGTTTTTGAATAATTGAATAAGCATAATTCTCTTCGGGAAGAACGGAAACATAGCCTTCCATTCATTGCTTATTTAAAAGCACCATTTTGAAACTAAACAAAGCCCTGAGTTAGAAGACGATAAGTTATACTTTAACAATTTGACTGCTGCGAAAATAAAATTATTTCGTAGCATACAATTTTTTTACAGCTCATCGAAATCATTCAAAAAATGTCCGAACAGCCTCTGTATTTATCATAATTAAATATCCTATTCTAAAGCAACAGTCTGTTGATTTTGATGCAGCCCACACACATCCCGATATCATTTGATAAAACCTTTTCATTTCATTTGCAGTGATTATAAATGTGAAAGAATATACCAAACATGATACTCTTAGATTATTTGCCAATAAAATATCTTAGAATTAATTAGGTATTTTATCTTGTACTAAAATCAAATTACTGCAAATTAATCTACTTACCTTTGAAATCCAGCATTTACTATCTAAGTTGAATAAAAAAAATTTGGACTAGTGGAATTAATGTGTGGTGGGGCGATATCAGATGTTGTCGGGGAGGGTTTTGGTTTGGTTGGTCGGTGGGGAGGGCGCCAAAGCGAGTTCTTGCCCCGGATGGAAACTAGCCTAGTTATGTCTCTGGAGCTACCGTAGCCCTGTCATATTCTAAATAAGTAAGTTGTGTTTTGAGAAAATCGGCATCAACCTCATGTGCCCCAGGTCACCAAAAGTCTAGCTTTGCCTCTGTCAATAACAGGTGTATAAAAATATAATAAATGTACTGATAATGATCTATCAAGTTTTCTTCAAACTTTAAAATATTTATAATTTTGAAAATAGGGAAAATGTGCCATATAAGTAAAAATTTCTAACAGGTGGGTTATGCCGCTCACTATTTTATTCACCTCCATTGGAACAACTCTTTTCAGATGAGCTTTCAATCTGCACTAATCTCACATATTTTGACAGGTTACATTCAATTTAACGCATCAATAGGCACCAACTGATAACTGGACAAATCGGTGGATTTCTGCTGCAAGCGTTTTTCACGATCCGTTGGGAACGCAATTCGAATCCAAGGCTAAACAAAGGAAGAAAGGTGTGGTCTTCGTAATTAAAAGGTGCTCTTGTCCGTTCAGTTTTCGGTGAAGAACAAGTGGCCTTGACGTGTTATATCATCCCGGCTATCTAAGGATATGTTCCGTCCCATCCCTATGAGAACAGATGCTGAGAATATTTTTTTCTTTTCTTGCTTCCCAAGTCGTGGAATAGGGCGTTAGCCAATCAAGTGGCTTTTAATTGAACTATTGACTTGGGTGGGTTTTTTAGGAAATACTGGTTATTTTTATGATTGTCCGTAATTTTATGCGAAAAGTAAGTATATAAATATGCTACCCTCCTCACCAACTTTACTTGCTTGACTTATCAGAAAAGCAAAGCTATCACCATGAAGACTATCGTAAGTACCTTCAATTTCTCAATTAAAGTCTTGTTCATTAACATAATTTTTGAAAATATGTGATGTTTTGATTGCTGTAGTTAAAATAAGAAATTCCAATGTCAATTTATATTCTGTTTCCATTGTTAGTATACGATATGAATCTCACAGAATTCAAATATTAGACATAAGATAATAAATAGAATGGTAATGATTTTATTAGATAATATTTTTACAAAATGAATCTGCATTTTAATTTCAATTGGATTGTGTGAAGAAAAAAATTAAAGTTAGCTTTTAAAATATAGATTCTTCCATTTCTACATGATTAGTGAAAGTAAAAATATCAACGAAATTTAATCATAGTAATTGTGTAAAACTAAATCGTTCCTATTCTCTGTCGGCCTTACAAGTGAAATACCCTAATTAAATACCCTACATAGTTCTAAAAAACGAAGGGGGAATTCTACTTTCTAAGCTTAACCCACTAAGTGTGTTTCTCAAGAAGAAATCTGACCTTCCTATAGAGAGAAAATGATTTAGTGAACTTCACAAATACACTTGGATCACCACACATTCGACTGTGTCTCACTTGTCAGCCAACGATTCGTTTTAACAGGAGTGAGAATGCTTATTTAGTCCTTACACAATAAAATAATCTGTAATTCTCGACCTCGGTTACAATAAACAAAAAAATCTAGCTCTGAGTAGTTTAGTATTGTCATACCTCAGTTGTATATCTAAGTCCTCTGTACATGTTTAATCCAAAATTTAATTTTCTAACCCATTAGACACTATAAAGAATTTTTAAACATTTAATTTTCTAGTTGTTTCTCAAGAAGCTTTATCCTATAAAAACAATCGTTTCAAACTTTCGTTATAAAGTACTACAGTCGTATATGGAATCATCCGTCGCAAAATTTAAGCAAAGTTGGCTCATTGAGAAAACTAATACTTCCTAGTTTTAATCTAACGAGTTTACTTACATCGATTTAATTTGTCCAATTCAACAATCAACCTCTTTAAACCCAACTGTAATTTAACAGGTTCAAATGCTAATGGCCGCTTTGATTTTCTCTAAGGGTCACATTAGTTGTGAAATATAGGTCTTTTGAACGTTCAGATCTAACGGGATGATTCTTCGTGAATAAACGAATGTTTTTAAATAAGTCAGGAATCAGAATCAATACATTTATCTATCGAGGTCAGTACCCAACCTTAACCTTTCAAGTGATTTCAACGAGTTCATCACGATCTGATCAATTTTGCTAATGACGAGATATCTCGTCTATCATAATCTGGGCGATTTTTTTATGATGACGAGATATAAAGTCCATCAAAATCTGGTCAGTTCTTTCAATGATGAGATATCTCGTCCCGCCCTCGCATATATCGGTATAGGCTTTTGAATTATTGACAGGGCATGATTCCCTGGCCAAACACTTACATCGTTTTACCATCTATGGCGATCCGAGATGTCCCCTGTTCTAAGGGATGGCTGACATGTACTGTAGAAACGACGTTTTGAAATGTTCGGCATTATCAGGGGAAGGAGTCTATGCAGGTTATTCAAAGGCTAGAAAATTTTGAAGCGGCTGGAATCTCATTGATTTTTTACTACCTTTCTTTGTGTTCTATGCTCTAGCTTTTAACTATGGGGGTAAAGTATTTGATCACGTTCCTTTGCAATACAAAAATTTAACTAATCATCCGAGAGAAATAATACCATATCTAAAGTCAGTATAAAACGAAATATTTGTCACTTATAATTTTTTGAGAATGTAGAAGAAAAGTCTATAATCTCACTTTCTTAGGTTGCCGTTTTCTTATTCGCCGCCATGGTCGCCTGCGCCATGGCACAAGCCTACAACTATGGCTACAACACCTACACTCCAGGAGCACGTGTGTCCCACTATGCCTCATCTGGAGCAGCTCTCCCATACGTCGCTGCGGCCCCCGTTTATGGCCATGGTTACGCTTATGGAGCCGGATACCCTTACAAATGGTACTAAAAGTCTTCTCCTGGTAAGTAACATTTTTGGTGCTTTGCTTTAACGAACCAAAGAAATAAAAGGTTATAGGAGTAGTTTATATTAATTTAGATTAATCACAGTGTCTTAGGTTGGTTTATTGATTGTTTTGGGGGTTTTATGGCGCAAGGGCCTTATTTGGCCAAGCTAAAGTGTGTTAGGCAAGCAACACATTCGTCCAACATCAGTCCTGCGACGCTAAATTGAATGAAATACCCATGCGTACCGACTTGTTTCCTGTACAGAAACGGATCACGCTTTGTGCATGTTGTATGTTTAGTCGCATGCTGCTCTTATGTGTGGCCGAGCTTAGACCACACTAAAGTGGTAGGTAGTTAATTAACGTCGCACTGGAGCTCATCGGGCCATTGGTGACCGTCCGGGATCAATACCGAAGGGAAAGATCAAGGACAACACCTCGTAATTTTGAACCAGGGTCAGATGATGAGAACAACACCTGAATTGGCACCACTCTCCAAACTTCTACACCCCACCAACGTGAGGAATTTGAGGCCACGACTGATTTAGTGTTCACCAGCCACCGTGTATACGAAGGTCTTTGGTCTGACCGAGTTTTGAACTCACAATGCTCCATTTGCTAATCCGTTGCTCTTCCAACTGGGCTACAGAGACTCCCACAATATAGTGTAGATAAATTATTATAAAAAATCAGAGGGTTTTGAAAAGGTTTTAGTGCAGATCCCTACATCTGTATTCTTGGCCCCAGTAACAGTTTAGATGATGTGTCCAACCTCATGAAATTAAAACATCTATTTTAGCTACCCATGTTTAACTGTATAAAGGACGGACAACATTGTGATAAGCCACCGAAATATGTTCCGCAATGAAAAACAAATTAAATATAAAATATATGTGAGAATATAAAAGAATTTGTTTATTGTTTGAAGGAGTGCGTAATGCTTGAAAGTTTAAGACAACATGACCTTTTGAATAGTAGTGAATAGACAAAGCATTATAGTTATGGAGCTCTTAAAATTTGAAAATTTCTAGCCTGAAAAATTTGAAGTGTTTATCATTATGTTGCCCGAAGACTTTCAAATGTATTAAGAGTAGTATCTTTCCTTTGTACTTCTTATCAGAAATACAATAAAAGTATGCTTTTAGCATAGAAAACAGACTGCACATTACAGTACGATATAGTACTTTTTACATTTACCGGGCACCCTTGTCCTTGGATCCCGGAACCATGATGCCGAAGACCCTCCCTATGTGCGGGCTCTGTTATGGCGTACACGTACACAATAATCCATTTTTATAATTGGTTATTTTTATAATATCATATAAAATTAAACTTTATAAATTATAAAATATCTTCCTCTATAATAACCTGACACTTACGTCCTACCCCAACTAGCACAAGAGGAGGTTTTTCCGTCACAAAAAGGTAGCAGCTGTCTCATACACTTCGTGGTAACAGAAATATACCAACATTTATGTCTTTATCACACCTTTTTTATGCCACATGTTGCAAATACATCTCGTCTAAACATTATCTAAAACATTAGTGGAATACTGAAAACTATCATGCAATACTAATACGATGTTAATATAAAACAAAAGCCTATCTATAGCTATCAATATTCCATAGACTTAAAAATTATTGAATCCGCAAATTTCCAATCCCAAAGTAAAAATATATGTTATTACAGATCTAAATCCGTGGCATGAATACCGCATTCACTTTCAATGTATAACTTTCATCTGTTGAAACTCCTGAAAAATGAAATCTGATCCCCAGTGCACTTGAAGCTAATAACTTTTATCTGTGCAGCATGGAATTTACCTCAGCATGGCCGTCTTAATCTCACATACTTTTCCATTACCATTGCTAATCCCTGTGAATGGGGATTTATGGGATGAAGTGACATTAGTTTGATCTTGATTTGAATACAAAGACCAACGCTCTTGTGACACTCGGAGAGTTCTTGATCGAGAGTGTCCCGAGGCTTGATGAATTGGTGGATTTGCCTTCGTAAGGCAGTGTGTGAAGGTCTCTCAGTTTTGGTGCTTGAAGAAGGAGCTGCACTTCGTGTTTTATTATTTGTTCTTTATGGCTTGAATGATTCTTTTCACTTGAAAATAAGACCTCAATCACTCTCTTGCTTCTGAAATCCTCACTCTAAATTTTTGAGCACCACTGTGTATGTGCATACAATACCTTGAAATTTTAGCTTTGAATTTCAAAAAACTTATTCTTCGCCCACAGTGTTAGTCATCTTATACGTTGTGGGAATCATTTTCACCACAAACCTTTTGTAGGGTCGGTACCTCATGATGGAGTTGTTGACTAAATCTTAAAGAGAAAACGGAGTCTAAATAAATTTTAAAAAATACTCTACTGAATGTAAATGAACTTCGTGATTCTGCTAATATAAATAGAAAATATTTTAAACCTTGTTGTCTGATCAAAAACAGACGCTACCCGATTCATACACAAAAAAGTTGCTTTTATTATACATGGACAGGACAACTATATCACAAAAGTATACACGAATAAAAATTGCACATCTGTAAAGTTCAAAATTGTTCGACTTACATATTTTATTCAGTTGACACAGCCTCATGGAAATAATTCAATATAAATGTAATGTCTTGAAGACTAGTAACATAAAAAATACTATATGATCACTTGTAAGAAGACTTTTCTTGACAGATTTCATTTGAGTGTACAATTTAATGATAAACTCTATATTTACCAGGCTGTTTTTTATTGCGAATTATTGACCATAAAAGTTGTGAATAAAGGATAATGAATTCTTGTTTCAAAGTATTGAACCTTATTCTATTATTCTATCTGTTGATATAATATATCTGAACATAAACTCAAGAGTAATTTTCGGTTCTTTTACAATAAATCGTGCATACCTTAAAAGTTTTGATAAAAATAATACAAACGGAAAAATATAATATATAAAAGGGGAAATGATATAATATAATATAAAAATATTCACAATTAATAACTGAAGGATACGACTTTTCATATTATTTACAGAACCTTTCTCCAAAATCTGTCTTTAACCTTCTGAGGGGTTGCAAGCATATATACTTTCTGCAACCTGCACTTTCCTGCCTCACTTAAAACTATTTTTGGCCTACTTGAATCTTTCCTAGGATTCTTTCAATTAATCAGTGTGATTATTTAGTCATTGTGTGTGTTGCGATGTGAAAGTAGTACTCACTATTAGGAAATCTGACGCTGAGAGGGTTAAATCTACCTTTAGTAATTGACGAATCATTGAATAAGTATCCAAACTAGTTTATTCTTGATCAATAATGGAAAATGTCTTAAATTAATTTTATATGTTTGTGTAATTCGTGATAAGAAAAACCATTACTTCTTTACCTTTTTATTAAGATAGTTAGTTACTGTGCCTCGTATTAAAAATGTTACGGAAACCATTATTTTTATTATTGCAACAATTGTTGACTACTTAATTTGGTTTGTATTTAAGGGATGTTTTTATCTAAGAAGCTTAATGATTAGAAATAACATTCATTTCCATTAAACAATATGGATTTTCAGTAATATTTTCGACTTTTGCTTATAATATTTTACTTTTTTACAGATTACTGCTTGAAATGACGGACAAAGGAACCAATATCGCAAATGTCATCAAAATCGTTTATATTTACTACATAACAAATAAGTTTCTGAAATCTATTTGTTTTGTATAAAATAGTAATTTGATCATAATAAAATCTCTTTCCTTAAAGCAAACATGTGTCTTGATCAACTTTCTTAACCTTTAGACTAAGGGTAGTACAACAGTCTTACCGTGAGAATTTTCCTTCCTAGAGCGGCTCGGTACAGATGAGGTTACGAAGATTTTATCCCCTTTTATGTGACCTCTGACATCGATCACCATTTGCGAGCTGTCAGCGATTGGCCCTAAAGAGGGACGGTTCTTTTGTTTGGAAGCCCTACCCTGTCGATCATTCTGTGAATACTGAGAAATACAGAAAGTCGCGCAGGTGATATCTCTAACATGCCAAATACTATGAAAGCAAAGCGCGCTAGGTGGTCAGTCGTAAAAGTCATTTACGACTCTCTCACAAGTTCAGTAGGGGAAGGAAGTCGAGAGAAATCTGCCGTTCTTTCTAGTTTTAATTCAAGACAGTTACGAAGACATTTTTTGAAAATCTAAATGTAGGTTGCAGTAGTAGATATTCCTGAATGCATTCTGAACGTGACATCAGTTGACTTGGTATTCGAATACGATTTCCAATAAAAATTCCAAAAAATGAACTCCGAATTCAAAAATATAGTTGATTGGTGAATACCAATTAGATTAAACGCCAAACGCTGCCAAAACAAACCATAAACTACATTTTAAGGCAACCCAAATCTGTATCATGCGAGAGCATTTGGACAGCAGAAGAAAATTCTTCGCAGCAGACCATCTCGTTATTTTTTAAACGGAAAATCCCTGTCATACGTAATACACCTGTTGTTGCTCCAGTGGACGTAAATTCAACTACCTACCTACCCTCTCATACGTAATTTGCTTTTCTAATTAACTCACATTTAAAATTTTAGCAAATAATCTTTGATTATTTATTATCAGGCTAAATAACCATTCGTTTTTGCTATTAAGCAAAGGAATTTCAATTCATTCTTAACGTCTTCGGAATTTCAAATTTCGAATAATTTTTCAAATATAAAAATTATTTTCGTTCATATTAGTTTTTAACTTAATATACAGTAAGTCAGAGTCAAAACCGAACACCTTGTGAAATTAGTTAAAATATTTGTAAACTCGGAGCTGTTAAGAAAATGTGCATAATCTATTCCAAAAGATTATGCACAAAACTATTTGTCATCTATTACACTTCTTAATGATAGCATTCACAATTTTATAACAATTTATCTGGCCGCGTTCGTAAGAAACACTGAAAAAAGTGAAAATCGAAAATAATCCGTCACATGACCTCCGTTTCACCAGTTCTGAAGTTGCATTTACGAACGATTAGGTGTTTTTAGTCTCATTTGCCATGTAATTGGCAATCTTTTTGATAAATTCAATCTGAAAATGAGCCTAAACCATGAGTAGAGATGCATTACAACATTTACATCTACCTTTTCGGTCGCCAACTTCTGAACTGACAAAACCTAGCGCAATCTCAGTTCGTTTCAAACGATTTTTTTTCGTTTTCAGTGCTTTCACACTAGAAAATCTGAGAGACTCGTGGAACGCTCGGTTCGAATAACTCGTTCAACCGGTGCGATTTATTCGCGTTTACGAACGAGTCCTAAGTAAGAGAAATGAAACGGAAATTATAGAACACAGAATTCTTTTTAAATAAAAACCCGATTCTTTCTCTTCCTTTGGGATTCTTGGTATTTAGGTTGTTTTACTGTGGATGAGAGATTCGCAACTAAGAACTTGAATTTTATTATATTACATGAAGCGTATTTTTGATATTTCGACACATTTTAAGTCCCTCTAACACGATGAATCCACATACCAGAATTTATATCCATAAGTTCATTATGAAGTAGGCATACTTCGCTCTAAATCCAGAAAAAATGCTCGAAATATAAGTAAAGTGGCTTATAGTAACCCGCCTACTGTCATTGATTTTAAAAGTAATGTAATGCTGTCGGATTGAAAGCGTTTGATATTTATAAGCAGTTTGGTTGATTTTACGTAAACGACTATTTAAATTTGTTATTGCATTGATTTAAATCTAGTCATGGGAAAATATGAAACAGACGATTTTAATGATCAGTGAGTTATCAGCGATGGCCACTGTATTGTAAGACATACATGCCTAACATATGAGAGGGGTTTTCAGTTAAACAAGTAAACCAAACAAAAGTGAAGATTTTACAACCGTCACCCAAAGGTTCTAGCATGATCAAGTCGTTTTAAAATGTAATTTATCATCGGTATATCTGTACCTCAAAACCAGACGAACGTAAGTCCAAAAATGACGATTTTCAGGTTATTACAGTTTTGCATGTAGAATCTGATTTTGCATCAAGCCATAACAACGGAAGTCTAAAGAATTCTCCTTTTATGATTTACTAGGGTTATAAGAGCGTAAGTCTTAACCTTTGTTTGAGCCAGACAAACGTAAGTCCATCCACTCAAAAAGACATTTTGTACTTTCATGTATAAAAGCTAAGCCTGTTAGACAATGGAAAAGAGACGGCGCAAGGAACAAAACCGAGAGCCATACATTTATTTTTAACTTTAATAATAAGGTTGAAGTCATTTGCAAAACTTTTTTCCTGAATACGCTTTCAATTTCTGAAACCTTCATGAGATTTTCAACCTTCATCATTGCTTTAAAAAAGCCAGTGAGTCTGGTTTGGTAACGCCAGACCTTAGGGGAAAACATATTCCAGCAAATAAATTACCTAGTGATAGCTTAGAACGGATCAAAAACCATATTACAAAGTTTCCGGTGTATGAAAGCCACTACAACAGGGAAAGATCCAAACATAAATATTTGGGCAATCACTGAACATTTCCACAATGTACTCACTGTATGTAGATGAGTGCGAAAAAGAAAAAAATTAAACCAGAAAAAGGTGGGTCTATTCCAGTTTTCAATGAAGATTTCAACTTGTCTTTCCACTCAGCAGAAAACGACACTTGTGATGTTTGCGACAAACTAGACTGCAAAATTAAAAATGAAAAAAAATTATGAAAAACTCAATGAACTTAAATTACAAGAAGAAAACCACCTGGAAGAAGCTTCACGTAGGTATGAATTAAAAAGGGAAGATAAACTGAAAGGCCGTGCTAATCACGATTTGAGAGTCGTTATGTCTGATCTCCGAAAATGTCTTCCAACGCCAAATTTGAAGAACTCCCAAAGCTTTTACTCAAGAAAACTCTGGACCTTAAATAGTACAATTTATAACACAACCATTGACAAAACTTGGTGTATGATCTGGGATGAAGTTACAGCCTGTCGAGGAGGTAACGAAATAGTATCATGTTTATTCACATGGGCGAATGAAGAGCTTCGAAATCCTGATAGGCCTACTGAAAACTTAACAGTGTGGACAGATAATTGTAGTGGCCAAAACAGGAATATTAATTATTTTCATGTACCTATGGCTGTTGGAAAAAGTTTCTACTCTGAAAGAAGTCAACCATAAGTTCCTACTTGCTGGACACACCCACATGGAAGTAGATGGCAAGCATGGTGTGTGATAGAGAGCAACTAAAAAACCGCACTATTTTTACCACAAATGATTGGGCCAATTGTATTGCTTCATGTTCAAAAAAGAATCCCTTTGTTGTGAGAAGGATGTGCGTTGAAGACTCTTGATTTTCTCTTCTATTATTATTCTTCAAGCAATAGTTTGTCGGAGACAGTCAAAAGAAAAGAAAGAAAAGCCAAATCAAAATGATAAATGAACCGTATTGGACTTTTTCTTGATATGTATTGGAGTGATTGAAAAAATTGTCTTCTGATAGCTCTCAAGTGTGCTGACCGACTCATTCGGCTTTCAATTATATCAGACCATGTTGAATTTCCCCCATCTTCCTCATAACCACACCGCCCCTGCTTGTAATTAGACAAACACAATTCAATATAAATACTTTTATTCATTAACTTTATTTTAAAAACAAATTGATTGAAATAGGAACTGTTTAGATATTTAGTATAATATTTGCTTGTTTATTTTCCGAAAGGTAAGGTGATTATATCCAAGACTTTTCCAATTGTATCGCCCACTGAGTCCCACCTGCAGTGGCAGTTGCGAGTGAAGGGATTGCAAGAGCAGGCTTTGGGAGGGCAGCATGGTGGTCCTGATCCGTAACTTCCTTTGCTGCAAGACTGGTCAGGGGCTGAGCATGCTGGCCTGAAACAGAGATTGAAGTTTTCTGAATGGCAAAATACATCAGTTGTATCCTCTCTATTCAGTTTCTTTTAATCCTTCGATTCGAGGGATTTACTACAATGCCGTATTACCACAAAGTCAAAAGGATTATAAATACAAAAGTCAAACATTCCGACTTAATATTTACAAAAATATGACTACTGCAACTCCCTTGCCAATCTCCCAGTTGCTACAGGATCAAATAGTCCGTTGCGTTTTTGCTGCAGTGCGACATAAATTCAAGTATCAACCGAGAGCTATGGGAGTTACTTGTTTTCGTGTTCTCACTGGACATGAGTACCTGCAAACTCATTTCTACCGAACTGAATTGTCAGGATCTCCGACTTGCCCTTTGTGTGACCTTTCTGATATGATAACATGACAGCCTCAATAGTTGTCCTGATCTTACAAAATTGACGTTGCAGTGAACAATACTCTGATAGAGTTTTATATTTTATTTATGTTCCAAGACTGTATTGGACTGACAGACTGAGACATGACAAAATGGCTGAGGTCTGACCTAGGATAAAAACAATACAGTATTGGAAGTTTTCAGATCCAATAACTTAACTTTTCAGTTCAATATCCGTTGCAATTGGCGTAGAATCAACAGTTCTGTAGTGTCAGTCAAGAAGGCAGTACCTCCAAGTCTGCTCATTTTGGTACCAAGCCCACTATTGTTGAAGGATGCATAGAAATGAATCGGATATTCAATCGCACAAGATAGCATCATGATTACTAATACTACTTACTTACGATTACTTACATGATCTAACTGTTAATTGAGTTTGCTCACGGACTGTTAGCAAACCTAATTAGGCATTCGATACGTAGCATTTTAAGAGCTATGAATCCTGAAGAACATATATGGAGATACTTCTTTCTTAAATAACATTTTAGAACTATAGATTGAGGGAAAGCTACTATGCTTTAACAAGCAGTATTCAGTAGCTATGCATAGCTAATTATATTACAGACAAGTCTCATTTTTGACGATGAATCTTTGTATTGAATTGATGTATTTATTCTGTTTTCCTCTTTTGTTTTACAAAATTGAATTTATGACGCTTATGCGAGGAGATGCCAGTCTCTTTTCTGATCAAAAGCCAAAAATTATGAAAATTAGAACATACAGAACGTACAAGAATCTAAAAATTTTATGAAAATTACCGACATTGACGTGAATTACATTTACAAATAATGAATGTTATTGTTTAACTTAGCCATTACAGAAAACAAATATTTACTGTTCAGAAACATAGTAAGTTATAAAATGCTAGAATCGAAATCTTTAGAGGCCTAAAAATGCTCGTAATACCAGACCCGTTATATTTTAAATTAATTCTGCCCGATACCTCTGCTACAAAAAATGTTAATTTATCATTATGAGGATATGCTTACCTGTATTCTCTTAACAATTCTTCAAAACTGTCATCTGAAAGAAAGAAAAAATATTCTCAAAAATAACTTTAAATGCAATTTGTTTATTCTAGCAGACCAAAAAACTATCGTATGAAGTAGGTCGTGAAAAGAGACACGCAACCGTGTCTACCAAAAAGTTCTTCACGGTGGAGATAGATTGCACTATTGAGATATACAACTGCATTGTATGTCAATTCACGTAATAGAAGCCAAGTTTCCCATTGAACCCTCCCTCAAGGATTTAGCAGTGACTAAATTCGATAGTGGCTGTTACCCCTTCAAACCCTGTTGGCTGTCTCGCCATGGCGAGGGGGTGTCATTAACGGAACGGGCGATGTATGTCGAGATTCTTCTGCTAAGGTCACCTTAGGCGTGAAGGCCAGTCAATTTTCCTAGCTAAATGTTAACAGGCAGCTCCTGAGATTAAGCCAAATTTCAGCCTTTAGAGTTGTAGTGTCCATTTCTGAGTCAGATGTCTCTATGCATTTTGAACAGTTTCAGCTATGTCGATTATCTCCTCTCTGTAAAGCCGTTCTTCAGAATGGTAATCGATAGTTAGAAGAGCAGCTACTTTTGCAAAGCAGGTGAATATATTATTTGAGATCAACGCCTAGACAGATTTTACAATGTCCATACTTTCTGGTTCACTGTTATTTTTTATGCCTTTAAAATGTCATGTTCTCAGTCTGGATGTTGTAGTGGTGGTTTTTCTGACGGTGTTAATTTCACAAATTTGTTGTTTTATTTTAATTTTTGTGATATGAGTTGGAATTTTACCAAAGCTTTAGCATTAGTAAGAGTTATTGGGGTTTATAGCCATTATTGTACCACACTAAAATGAAGCTACAATGATCTCCCCCATGCTTGATATTCGGCAAAACTGCTAGACTGTCATTTCAAAGGTTCAAAACTGCATCAGACTGCTTTGTCAAGATTTAGAAGTGTGCAAACAAACTATAGGACTTTTGTTTGAGGAATCACGAACTTTGGAATCTGTGCTTGCCTCACAATCTCAGCAAATCCTTCCCATATTTTGGATTGTATCGGTATCTCAGTGGGGCAACTCCTGGATAAACGATCGCTACGTGACTTGAAAATCGTCTTTTGAGCGTAGTCTAGGTTTCACCTTGACCAAGTAATTAGTAACAACAACTAGGTGACAGATTGCCAGTTGCGTGAAATCTTTAGAGCTGCATTAAGTTACAATTAGTTCGTATGCATCGTCTTGCAATGAATGAATTGCGACCGTTGGACTGTCTAATATTGCCTTTAACAGCCGAGTGTAAGGTAGGTTATTTGAGACTGTGTGGTGAAGAAGAGTGAATGAAACTGCGATAGGAGTAGAAGCAGTGTCTGTTTCACAGATTTCAGGTAGTTGTTCGAAGTTTTATGCATAGCATTGGAAATTCAACTGCAACAACATGAGCGCTAATTGAGGCGAGTACCATCTGGCTCTTTTTAAAAAGCGCGTATGTTAATTTGCACTTCTGGATCACCAATAGTGGAAACACATGGAAAGACAATGCAACTTTGCCTACCCAAAAGTACTTCATAGTAGAATTTTCACTGCCATATATACAACTGTATTGTAAGTCAATTCATGTAGTAGGATCAAATTCCCCACGCGCATATGCTAAATCAGTAAAGGTCGATTTCAAAGAATATCACTAAATTACATAACAGAAAATAACTTACCCTCGAATTCAGAGGATGCTTGAACAATGCTTAACAATACGCAAAAGACAACGAAGGATATACAAAACAGCTTCATTTTGATCTGTAGGAAAAATGAAATAAGTTTATAAAATAATAAAAAATACCAAATAGGAGATTTCAGGAGAAAAAGCATTTTGATAGTTAAAGTTGATTTTCCGTTTGATCAAAATTAAAATTAGCTATTTAACTCTTCTCGGAAAATGTATTTTCAAGAGAACAGTTTCACTTTAGTTCTTATAGTGTTAATATGCTAATATTAACTTCAATATAGCTCTAATTGTATGATATATATAATAAAACAATCAGCATATACGCGTATTATATAGTTTTGTGTTATTTAATAAATAATGCATTATTTATTATTATGGTTATATTATTCAGTATATTTTAAAGCAAATTCAAATACATTGAATATGTAATACTATTTCTTTGCAAGATAAGAAAGGATAAACTTATATTTTTGTGTCTGATTCCATGATTTTTTTTAGTCACTTAAAAACTCTTACTTATACTTAAAAAATACTCTTTACTATATATAAAAATAAAGAATTTGACAAAAACCGAATTAAGTCGAACGGATGTAAAGGGAAGGTTATGGGCCAACGTATAATAAATACAAATTGAAATTATCTTATAATACTGCTTAACGGGAACATTTACAAATTATTCATTATTAACGCGATCTGGTTCTATAATTTAATTTACTTTGTAGATGAGGATGGTAAACACACCTTAAAATATAAATTAAATGTCCACATCATTGAGACAGAACAAATAACAGTTCGAAAATTATGGCTTTTTTAAAATACAAAGCATGTATCTTCTTAATCTATGGAAATAAAACATATTAAAATATTCTTTTGATCATCAAAACATATTTAAGAAATTTGAAAACATATTTAAGAAAACTGAAAACTTATTTAAGAAAACTGAAAACATAATTAAGGAAACTGAAAACATATTTAAGAAAACTGAAAAAATATTTCAGATCACGAAAGTGTAGTGGAATAAAAGATAAAATCAAACATACTCCCTCTATAATATCTCAATTAAGTCAAGAAACAATCGAAAAATATTATAAAATAAATTTGGAGTGAAGAGAAATCTGTTACCTCACGTTAAGGAGCTTGCCTATGGTGGATATTTGAAAGTAAGAACTTCTTTTCATAAGCTACTTTTCAATGGAAAGGAAATAGCCCAAGTTTTAAGTACATTGAAATAAATTTACTATTCAAAGGGTATTTGATTGATTGACAGAACAAACGTTTCCTTGATTTTAACTACCTTCCTAAAATCACTAGATGAGAGAACACCTGTTGTATCAACATTTTTTTACAAAATAACACAATCAATAAAATTGAATGCAATTTGGCATTAAAATATGATTTTGTAAATTGCATCACATTGAATACTGCGATCACTTCGATTGAGATTTTTATATAAATAAAATATTTAATTAAAGTCTTTTGGGAGACATTTTTATACTAAGCCTAACTACATTATTTAAAATATATAACATTTTGAAAGAGATTGTTATCTTAAATCTGATGTCATTATTCTATCCAAATCCTCAGTTTTATTGGTTGATATGATTAGTAGTAAATTGATCATTAATTTCTTTAAATTGAGTTACTCGGTGGGTTTGTACACTGCTCTAGCAGTCTGCGAGTTGTTGGTGACGCAGGTTTGATTCCTGTCACGCTCGATACCTTTCTATGTTCGTTTCTCTCTTCTGTGTCAGTAAAGCGTTCCTTGTGTGTGTATGTCTATTTGCTTGACCTTGTTTGGCATAGCTTGGCTATATATGGCCCTTGCGTCATTAAACCCAACCAACCATCTTTAAATTTATATGACACTCTGTTATTTCTCTGAAATATTCAGAGTCCATCAAATGGGTGATTAATCAAGAAATTTTAGGTTTAGTTTACAGGATTGTTTGAAAACTTCTTTAAATACTACTTGCACTTATTATCTAGTCATAGATCCTATACGAACTTCTGATACTGCACTGCTGAGAAATTAAATTCTTTGATAAGCCATAAGCTCAACAGCAGAAAAGTTATATGCAATACACATTAAATAACGTTAACATTAAAATTTCTTAAAACGTTTAGGGGTCGTCGTGGCTCAGTGGGTATGACCACTGCTCTAGCTACCTTCGAGTCGTAGGCGGCGCAGGCTCGATTCCTGCCAGGTGTATTCCTCCCTGGGTATATTCCTCTCTTCTGTATCAGTAAAGCTTTCACTGTGTGTGTCAGTTACTTGATATTGTATGTCTTGTGTCAATTACTTGATATTATATTGTGCCTGGCGCAGCATGGCCAAATATGGCCCTTGCTCCATAAAACCCCAAAACCAACCAACTTAAAACATTGAATTTGAGTTGAGTTTTTTAAAATATTCACATTAGCATATTCAGATCATTTTTAGATAGAATTTATCAAGATTCTTATGTGTGTGCAATGGAAGGGAAATGGAAAATTATAATTAAATTTCACAATTGTACAATGGTGAAAAATTATTTTTCAATTTAAGGTGATAAAAAATGAGTCAAAAACTTCCTGCTGAACAAGGTACGACTGTAACTTGTTCTTAAATGGCTAGTTCACAAAATATCTCGTATACAAAAGTATGTGTGCAATATTTTGGAAAAATATTTTCTTTTGGACATAAAGGCTCAAAGTGAGTCAATTTTCTGAAAATATTTTGATGAGAAGTTATACAAGAACTCGAAATAGATAAATCATATAAAAGAATCTAAAATGCATGAATCAATTATTTTCATGAAAATAACTTATATATGCTTTACCGATTGTATTTAGTAGATTTCATTGAAAAACATCAGTTACATCAGAAGTACGACTCTCAATTAAAAACATAGATGGAGTAAGAGGAATTAAATCATCCGAATTTTCTGAAACATAAGTTGATGGACATGAATTTATAACAGATTCGTAATCACATAACAGTCTCGAGTTCCTCAAAAGATAAAATCGATTTTCCGAGTGTACGCCTTAGCAGTTCTTTGACAACGCGAACTAACCTTTCCCACCATCCTCCCCACCAAGAAGCTGTGGGAGGATTGAATTTCCACCGAATTCTCTGAGTACTCGTCTCTCTTACGATTTTCTGCCAATCAAGACTCGCGAGCCTATTATATGCACCTCTAAAATTCGTACCATTGTAGGAATAAATCGTTTTAGGTCTATCCCTCCTAGCTATGAATCTACGTAAGACCAAGAGAAAAGAATCAGTTGACAAAGATGTCACAAGTTCAAGATGAAGGGCCCTATAAACTGCACAGGTAAATAGTGCTATCCAAACCTTCTCACCCTTCTTTAAGTACAAGGGTCCTGCTAAATCGACACCGATTATCTCGAAAGCCACAGTATCGGAAACTCCTAAACACCTTTCAACGCACAAGATTCAGTTACAATTGGTTTTACCTTAAAACGTCTACATTTTATACAATTATTAATCACATTTCTCACAGTTTTAAGTGATTTAATAACCCAATACCTTTCTCGTAATGCAGACAATACCATATGAGTTCCAGCATGACAAAGTTTCTAATGAAAGGATTCAATTAAACGTTTTGTAAGTGTACAATTATTAGGTAATAGAATTGGATTAAAAAAAATCTGGAACGTCTTCACGCTCAGAGATGCCGCCGTTTTAACTCTTATAATTCCTTCTCGTCATCAATAAATACTTTAAGAGAAGTCATTGAATCTGGCTGAAGTAAATGGGAATTTTGAATCAAACGTATCAAAACTTTCTCAGAATTTTCTATTTCTAACAATGTAAGTTCTAAATCTTTACAAACATCAACATTTTTCTTACAATTATTTACAAAACGATATATCCATGCTACCATGCGTACAATTCTATCATAATTAGAAAATCTGACTGAATACCAAGGGATAGCCTCTCCAAACAAATTTCCATTGGCCAATTTGACCTTTTTCTCTCAACATTAATTTCATTTGTTTCGTAATCAACAACATTTACAGGCCAAAATTCTGGGTCCTTCAACAACCAAGTTGGACCATACCACCAATGAGAATTTAACATTTGTCTCAGAGAGTAACCCCGTGATATCAAATCAGCAAGATTGATATTTCCTGGAACATGTCTCTAAGAGTGATATTCAGAGAATTGCCTGATTTCTTTCACACGATTAGTTACGAACACAGACCAATCTTCGCGTTCTTTAATCCACCAGAGGGGAACAGTGGAATCCAACCAAAATGTTAATTTAATTTCTGGTAAATCAAGAGCATTACGGACAGAATTTACTAATCTAGCCCCAATTCAGCATGACATGAACTCAAGTCGTGGGATACTCAAGTTGCTCAAAGGAGCGACTCTGGACTTAGCACGTATAAGCATGATTTTTACCCCATTTGAATTAGTAATTCTGACAAAAATACAGGCTGCGTACGCATCTTTACAGGCGTCTACAAAAACATGAAATTCAGAATGCATATCAATTGCTATATGCCGTGGTATCTAGAATTTTCAACAGAGGAATTTCCATAACCCATTTCAAAAATTTGTCCAGAATGCCTCTTGGTAAAACTTCATCCCAAGAAATTTTAGATTTCCAAGTTTCCTGTAATAAAAGTTTAAGAAGCAATGTTAAGGGCGATAACATACCAATTGGATCGAAAATTTGTTGAACAATTCACAATAGCAATCTCTTTGTAATCTGAATATCACTTGACACATCCTTAACATTTATAACACACTTGAGAGTGTCTTTATCTAGATTCCATAACATACCTAAAACTGAAGTATCTCCCGAAGTTTTAGAAGTATATTTACAAGATACATTACTTTCCCAATCCCGTAGATTAAAGCAAGTTCTTGACATAAGCCTTTGAGCACTTTCTATAAAGATTTCTTGTTCATTATTGTCATACACTCCTGAGACAATTATCTACATAAAAAGAATGTCTTAATTTCTGTACCACATTCTCAAATTCGGGTGGAGAATTATCTAGAAGATGATCAATTGAAGCGCTTAACATAAAAGGACAAGTAACCCCCAAAACAACCCGGGAATGTCGGTAAATTAATACCTTCTCTTCACTAGGGTAAAAGAAACACAAATAATTTCCATCCTCCGGCGTGATTCCAATTTGTAGGAATGCCTTCTCAATATCAGCACTTAAGCCTATAGAATACATTCTAAACCTATCCAGAATGTCAGGTATTAGTTATATTAAATTGGGTCCCGTATGTAAACACTGATTTAAAGAAGGCTTGCCCTTTTCTCTAGCAGACGCATCAAAAACTGGTCTGACTTTCGTTGTTTCACTAACCTATTGACTGGTCTATGTGGCAAAAAGTGTTTGTTTCCTAAATCAGTAATTGAAACTCGTTCAATAATATTCAATTTTTCCCAATCCCGAAATACTTGCTGATATTCCTTGAGAAAATCCTTATCTTTTAATTTTTTAACAGTTTTCTCGCATCGTGTCAAAGCTAACTCTATTGGTAGATAAATCCAAGGAATTCGATTTCCATGGCAATCCTAACTCATATCTACCATCTGGAAGAATAGTTAGCGTTGACTTGAAGTTTGTGAAATAATCAGCAAACTCTTTCTTTTTGGAAACATTTTCAATGGGATCGCTAATTCCTAAAACATCAAGTTCCCACAATTCTCTTAATAGATTACTTACATGTAAAGAGAGCATTGTTAAAACATCATCTTTAAATAATTCTATTTCTCTCTTATATGTATTACCTATTACCGTCCAGCCAAGTTTTGTTTCGATTACACTCAAACCAGAGTTTAACGCGATACATTTACCATTTAATAATTTCCCAATAACATCAGCGCCAATCGACAACTCGATTTCATCTTCTTTACGAAATGAATCTGTAATTTTAATGTTCCTGTTTCTTAAATCCCCGAGTACTTGAGGGTCATTGACAAGAGGTACAAAACCGCAGATTTTTTCTTCCACAAAGGCTTCGAATGAGCAATTGTAAGAATTATCTAAATCACTCACCAAAATCGTGTAAACAGAGTGGAATGAGTGTTCCGCCTCCTTTCTCCCCAAACAATCCGTGCACTACTCTCTCCCTGAGAATGGGTTTCCCCTTTCAACTGTCCAATAACTCTTACCCCCACGTAAGGAAGAGGATGCGGTGCCCAAAAGAGCCCTTACTCTTTTTCTTTGACCGTAACACCCCATCTCAATGTATAGAGTCTGCAAATACACTTCTGCAGTGTGTGCTATTGTAAAGTGTATTAGAAACTTCGGCGTTGCTTTCTCTTTTTGGTTCATTTTTCATGCATTCCTTTATCTGTGCACATTGCAAAACAAGTCTTCCATTACATTTTAATTTCATTTTTTTCTACATTTAGAACTTTATGTTCAAAAGACAAACAAATAAAGCAAACACCCTTATTAAATAAAAGTTTCCTTTTTTCATTAAATGACATTTTATGCGCATGGACACATTCAGAACTATTATGGGATTTATCGTTGCAAAATAAACTGGAATTCTTACTTTTAGGAGGATCAGTACTTATTAACGCCGCAGCAGTGACAAAATCTGGGGAATCTGAAAGGGAATTTTTATCACCTCGTCTACTTACAGTCCCACTATTATTTCTACCAAACCTAGCTCGCGCTAAATTAATCATCTCCTGATTCAACTTCGTGTCGCAAGAAATTCATTAATTTTTCGAGGGATCTTTCACAACTTCTGGTTCCACCATCGTCGATGCTCTACTCCGCTCCCAGGCTCGCAAAATGTTCTCGGGCAGACAGGTTCAACTAATGGTCCCAGAAAGTCCTCGAATTTTTCCTTGGTGCGTCCCAAGCTCTCCAGAGCCAGCAGCTTCGTCTCTATTCGATCGTAGAGTGGTCGATGCTTTACCAGAGGCGGCATTTTTCAACACCAGGCACAAAAGATCTCTGACGTAGATTTGAACAGTTCATCGCGACCGAAGCGCAATTTCAGTTGCTCGATTGCTTTCGAGTAGTTCTCTGCAGCCAGTGGAAAACTTTCTATTAATCTCGCTGCGCGAGAATCTGGAACCACTGACTGGAATAAATAATGAAATTTATCGGTAGCTGTTAGTTCATCTCTGTCATGAATTTTGCAAAAGATGCTCCAAAAAGTTAAAAATTCTTTCGGATCACCAGAGAATTTTTTCAGTTCATACTTAGGTAATCGAAGTTTCGTATTTTTGTTCAACAGAGAGCGATCAAGTTCAGGTTTCGAGTTTGTTGAAATCGTTGCAACTCGAGAACACAACTCTAAGTACGTATCCCGGTAGCCTTCAGCTGTCAAAAAGTCTTCATACTTATAGCATCCTTTGGAACTTCGCTTTCTAGAAGAAGCTCGGAAATTTTCTCTTGAGTTGCATCCAGCAGTGAAAATTTATCAGACATCTGATCTTTCAGTGTGTTCCATAGCTGAAAATCCAATTGTTCACACATAAGATGCTGCTCCAATTTATGGGCTGTGATCGAGAAAGATTGTCGAAGAGTGGCACGTTTCTTCTTCAAAATTTCCATGATATTGCAGTCTCAGATAATCACTCACCAAACAAGGATAGTCCTGTCGCGGACGCCACGTATGAAACGTCAGGGAATCCCCGTTTTACTTTTCAGTTTCTTTTAAAATATCTACCCGATATCAACCTTTTATGGTGAGAGCTCTGCCTTCCATTCGCAGCAAAACCAGATTCAGTCGTCCTATGACTTTATTAAATACAGCACATACATAACATTAGCACATACAAGACAGAAAACAGAAGGAACATAACAACCGACAAGTAAGACAACGACGCTCGCACTCGCGAAAGTGCGAACTGAAACCAGCAGAGGGGGCGGATCCAAGGAGGGGGGGGGGATTTCAATTAACGTCACACTGGAGCAACACAATGGGCTATTGGTGACGGTCCGGGATCACTCCCAAAGGGAAAGATCCGAGGACAACACCACGTAATTTTGAACCACGGTCAGATGACGAGGCAACACCTGAGCTGGCACCCCACTCTCCAAAGGATCCAAGGAGGGAGAACTGAAACTACGCAGCTGGCCCCACTTCATTTGAAAGGCTTCTCAACAACGGGCTATTGGCAACAGTCCGGGATCAATCCCGAAGGGAAAGAATCAAGGACAACACCACGTAATTTTGAACCATTGTCAGATGGCAAGGTCACACCTATGCTGGCACCCCACTCTCCAAACTTCCTTACCACGCCAATGTGAGAGCATTTGAGGTCACGACAGTGTTAATGTGCACCATTCACTTTGTACATGACGGTCTTTGGTTAGAACGAGTTTCGGACTCGTAACTCGTCCTGTTGCAAAAGCTAGTGGGAGGTAGGTATTTTAATTAAAGTTACACTGGAGCAGTACAACGGACTATTGGCGACGGTCCCGGATCAAACTCAAAGGGGGGGGGGGTATTTCAATTAACGTCACACTGGAGCAACACAACGGGCTATTGGTGACGGTCCGGGATCAATCCCAAAGGGAAAGATCCGAGGACAACACCACGTAATTTTGAACCACGGTCAGATGACGTGGCAACACCTGAGCTGGCACCCCACTCTCCAAACTTCCACACCACGCCAACGTGAGGACATTTGAGGCCACTACAGATTTAACGTGCACCAGCCCCCTTTGTACACGACGGTGTTTGGCTGGATTCGAACTCGCAACCCTTCGGTTGCTGGTCCGTTACTCTTCCAACCGGGCCACCGCGGCCCCTTAAAAAAAGGAAGCTTTAATATTTAATTGATTGGCTTGGTTTATATATATTCTGTTGTCTTAACTGTAACCGAACCGGTGAAAAAGACTTGCTATTTGTTTATAAACATTGTGTCCAACCTGTCACTATTTATCCGTGTCGATTTATAAGTAGTATGTTTCCTACCTTTTTCTTGCAATTTAAAAATGAACAAAATGGTTTATTTTACCAACAGTTATTATTTTGGTAAAGATGTAGAATCCGAGACATGTTTGTCGCCAAGCAATTTTTGTTGCCAAATCAAGATGTAATTAAGTATAACCTTCTACAAGCTATGAAAAGTAATTTGACCTGGATTGAAAAAATAAAATCAGAAATTTTCGGTTTAAGAAATCAATAATTGACTTTGTTATAAGTGTCGCGACAAACATGTCTCGGATTCTACATCTTTACCTTAATTAGAAATGTTTCGGTACAGTAAGATCTGATTTAGTTTTTCTCCCAGATTGCATTTAAAACTATCGAAGAGTGCTTAAAATTTTGTTTGGTCTTTGTTCTGGTAACTATTAAACTAACAACTCTATACGAATTTTTTTTGATACTCGAGATGTTTAATATTTTTTAGACAAGTCAAACTCCAAAAACCTGGTAAAGAGCGAGAGAGCTTGTTACATATTTGAAAATACAAAATAGAAATGATTTCTGCTACCTCTAAAAGCACAACTGTATTGAATTCCCTGAAATCTGGTAAGTCTAGTTTTCTTAAGTTTTTCTTGAATGTTACCGTTATGTTCGTTAGATACAAATAAACAAATTTATAGTTTTTCATTGAATAATCCAAAAAAGAATTTTTCTTCTGAAGCTTGAAGAATATTTTAAAATTCTGACAAGTATAGCAATGTAAGGTCTAGTTTTCAGCATTCAAACTTCAACATGCAAAAGTGAGTACTTTAGTATATACAGGGTGTTATCAAAATAATGGAAACACACTGGATTTATAAGGAATCCTTTACTAATATGGCGTAGGACCGCCTTTGGCATGTAATACAGCTTGGATTCGCCTGGGAATCGAATCATACAAGTGCTGAATAGTGTTTAGAGGAACATTGTACCATTCTTCATGGAGATATTGTAAAAGTTCCGGGAGAGATGCCGGTGGAGGATATCGATTCCGGATTGAACGCTCTAAAAAAGACCATAACGGTTCGATTATATTGAGGTCAGGGGACTGTGCTGGCCAAGGTAGATATTTCAGTTCATCCTCGTGTTCATCAAACCATGATTGGACCAGTCCCGCTGCATGAATAGGAGCATTATCATCCTGGAAAATTCCATCTCCTGCAGGAAACAAAGTTTGCATCATAGGATGGACCTGGTCAGCTAAAATTTCTCTATACTTCTCCCCAGTGATCCTTCCTTTCAGGGTTACGATTGGGCCAACAGAAAACCACGACATGGCTGCCCATACCATGGCAGATCCACCTCCATGCTTGACAGTTGGAAGGAGACAATCACGATCATATGCTTGTGCAGGTGTCCTCCAAACGTGCACCCGTCCTGTTGTGGGGAAAAGTGTGAGATGATTCGTCTGACCATATAACTGTCTTCCACTTATCAATCGACCAGGTTTTGTGGTTGTGGCACCACTGTAGCCGACGTTTGGCATTAACATCTGTGACAAGTGGCTTGGGAATTGCTACTCTGCCGTAAATGTTCTGTTTATGAAGGTGCCTCCTAACTGTAATTATTGACACTGGAGAATCCAGATGCTGATTGAGCTCTGCGGTCACTTTGGCTGCAGTTGTTTTCTTTTTAGACATTACAATCTGCTTCAATACCCGTCGGTCTCTTTCACTCAGCTTCTCCTTCTATCCACTATTTTGCTTTGCCGAGCTTATCTTGCCGCGCTGTGTGTACGCTGTCATGACTTTAGACACCGTACCTCTAGAAACGCCTAAAACTGGGATGTTTCGGTCACAGTTGCTCCAACTAGTCGGGCTCCTACCATTTGGCCTCTTTGAAAGTCTGTGAGGTCTGACATTTTACGCTTTTGACAAAAATCCACGACGTATACAACTTCACTAAAGCTACCTCATACTACCATGATATATAGTACTTTTTATATTAAAAAAACTGGTAGCTAGGATTATATTTTAATGCTTACGAAGCGCATTCTTAAATGTCACTTTTATTCACAGGTGTTTCCATTATTTTGATAACCACCTGTATATTTGATCTATGTATGAAAATGGCCACGGTAGCCTGGTCGGAAGAGTACTGATTAACAATCGGAGGGTTGCAAGTTCGAATCCAACCTATGACCATCATGTACAAAGAGGGTTGATGCTCGTTAAATCTGCCGTGGCCTTAAATGTCCTCGCTTTGCGTGGTGTGGAAGTTTGGAGAGTGGGGTGCCAGCTCAGGTGTGACTTTGTCATCTGACAGTGGTTCAAAATTACATGGTTCTTAGCTCTTTCTCTTCGGGTTTGATCCCGGACCGTCGCCAATAGCCTGTTGTGTTGTTCCAGTGCGATGTTAATTAAAATATGTACCTATGTATGTAAATTTATTTTTAACAAAAATATTCTATACTAAATGTAATCCTGTAAAAGCAAGAAGTTTTACTTCCTGTCAGAACAAATAGGAATTTTGCTCCACTGGATGATTATTTGTTTGACTAAAGAAAACATGTTTATCTTTGAACAATTTATTTTAATTACTTAGATAATAATAACCAAATACAATTAACATTACTTTGACTCAAAACAGAAACAATGAAATCCATTAAATGTTTTCTGTTCTTTGATTTGTTGGATTGATATTATATTTATGCATTTTATTTCGAAGAATAAATGTACATTCTTCCAAAAATACTTATATTGCATTTTTGTTCCCTTTAGAGAAGATTTCACCTCAGAAAAGTATTTTTGTTTGCACATTTTGCCAAGTATTTTCTTCATCAGTCTCTTTGATTGCTGATCATATAAATTCTGAACACAAGGACTCCTTATTGTTAGGAACCACTGCTGAAAATTTTGTATCCCAGCTACAAGCTTTACCAAGTAAGTCTGTTGTTTATTCTAATTGTTTAACAGTCTATCGTGTACAATTTCTATAGTGAAATTGTAAAAGATAAAATTGCAGGGCAACAATCAAAATAATTTCAATACATCTTTAAATTAAAAGACAAACTAGAAAGTAAAATTTGGCTATTTTAGTTTGACTAGACATGTCTTCCAGGGCCAACATAACCATCAAAGAAACTTAACTATTATTTTCATTAGTGAAAGATAGCTGATGTAGTGTTGAGTGTGTTGTATGTTTGCAAGTAGAATGTTGAGACAGAAATTCCAGGAAAATAGTTTATTAAATCCATGATGAACAAGGGCCGTCAGGTCTCAGTGGGTTTTCCCACTGCACTAAGAACCTGCGAGTTGTAGGCGGCGCAGGTTCAATTCCTCCCTGCAGTATTTCTCTTCTGTGTCAGTAAAGCTTTTCTTATGTGTGTGTGTCTATTACTTGATGTTGTGTCTGGTGCAGCATAGCCAAATATGGCCCTCGCACCATAAAACCCAACCCCAATGGTGAGGGTAATGTGGTAATGTGATATATTAAATTATAGAGGGTTTATGTGTTTGTTGTAGGTCTCGTAACCAAGACGACCGAAATGTCGGAAACTCGTATTTGTTTGCCACGTGCAGTGATATTTTCTTTCACTCCGAATTAATTTCGTATTTTTTAAATTCTATTTAATTTTTAGTTATAAGTTTTGGCAACTGTGCGAGATCAAGAGATAAGAAAGAGAATTATATTGAGTTCTCTGTGTGTACGAGATGTGTAAAAATTCTTGTTCCGTGATGTCAATAAAAACGTTAATTATTTAACATGCCGAGATTATTATTAAATAATATATTTCTGATACCAGAAAATGTTTCTTGAGTTTCTTATTCTAAGGGGCTCATGATAAAATGAATAATTAAAAATTTACCTGCTAGGGGTTAAGAATTTAGAGGAAGATTATTGGATTGGAGGACCGGTTAAGGGGGGGTGGAAGTTGGCAGAAAAAGCGGGGTTTCTAAAAAAGTTGCATGTGTATCTTAATTGTGGTGAAATGCATAGGCATTCAGAATAGAAAGGGAAAATAAATATCTTGAGTGAGCGGATCTGTTCGAAGCCATGGTTAGCTAGGTGGGAAAGTTCAAAAGGTGAAATTGATGTAAAATGAATTGGGGACCAAATGGCTATAGAAAAAGTGGTGCTCAAATTTATACCACTTAGTGGCACTGAGACAAAGACTAACAGTCAAAAGTGAAGAAAAAAGGATTAATTCTGGAGTGTTAAGGAACTTATCTGTGTTGAAGATTATATTTTATTGGTTGGTTTCGGTATCGTTTTATATATAGTTAAATGTATTAAGTATTCTATTTCAAGATTATGCAAATTGGTCAGATTTATATTTTCTTAAGCTGAGATTTACTAAGGAAACATGCTTATCCCACTCATGGAAATATGTTTTTTAACTGATACAACCAAAACTATTGCTGAAATTCAAGGTTGATAGCTTTTTATTTTGTTACAACAAATAAACATTACTTTTACAACTACTATGTTATATTTTTATCTTCATTTACTTTTACAAAATTATATTCAAGTTTTTTTTCACTGAAAATATTCCATATTTTTTTCTTAATTGAGATGAAGTGTATTATATTTTTGAGGATTTCTAATAGGAGACATGGATTTTTTGGTAACTTTCAACAATATGTTAAGAAAAAAGGAAATTCTGCAAGATAAAACATGCTACAAACATACATTATAAATATTGACAGATGTCCTTTATTATGTTTTTAATTTATTTCATTTATGATGCTGTTTTATCTGAATAATTTAATCAGGTTTTTTTAATCTTGCAGACATTATTTTTGATGCAAGTTTAGAAAATCAAGGAAAATTAAATAAATTTAGAATTAATTACAAATCCATGTATACAATTTTGCACATTTATCAGCAGTCATGATAACAAAATCATAGCTTGTATAAGGTAGCCAGTGAAACTTAATCTCAATCTCATAATTGGAGTTTTTAAGAATTCTGTTTATTTTATCTATGTATGAATTGATACAATTGAAGATTTATGTTCCATAGAAATGTATCTATGAATGTATTTCATACAGTGTGTATTTCATAGAGAATGTTAATATGGTATGTGTATTTCATAAAGTTTATGTGTGTTACCTTGGTAAAAAAGGGCCAATTTGCTGATTTTAGTTAAGTTCACAAGTAACTTCATGGCTATGAAATTTATCACAGTAAAAGGGTGAACGTCCTCATATCAATACATTGTGAAAGAATCAAAATGTCAAGAAGTATTTTTGTATTGAAAACTACTAAATCAGCTGTTACCAAAAGCTTGCAAAACCACCATTGGCCCTTTTTCTACCAAGGCACAGACATATTGACTGTATAAATAAGTTAAATTGTTTCATGTTTTTTAGATCAAAATGAGAAAAAATGCCCTAGAAAAGTTGGCCGTCCTAGAAAAATACCTCTTGAGAAGTAATAATTTTTCCTAGTTTCATTTGCTTTGCAGTTTGAACTGGGTTGTTTATGTATGTGACTTTGTAATATCTAAGAGTAGTTTTTGAATTCTTAAGATCAAGATCATTGTGGGCTTTAGACTATTTGGACTATAGACTGTTGGCTTTCAAGTCAGTCATAAAATAGATGGTTTTGAATTATTCTTTATTGTGACATTTATAAAGAAATGCAATTTTCTTCTGTATTTTCTTTTCTTTTTACTATAAAAAATATACTTCAATGAAGTTTATTATGATGAATGCCTGATGCTATAGACTCAAGCATGGTAAACTCTGGATAAACATTCCGAAAAATAATTTTGGAAACTAAACCTAAAATATTTCTGTTCCTCTTTTCATTACAAAACATTATCTTATAGTCAACATTTTTCTATTTTATTAATTTTACAAAGTTTTAAAATTTAGCATCTTGTAACATCCTTGTACGTGGTTTGCCAAATAAAAACACAGATAGCCTGAACTTAAAAATTGAATTGTGAATATATTTTATGGTTATGACAATATACAATGTGTCCAAATGCATTAAAGTAAAACAAGTCTCTTGTAGATAATTAGTCTCAAAATTTGAGCATCAACTTGGGATCGATGCTTTAATCATTCACACTGTGTGTACATGATCACAGAGCATCTGACCTCCAAAAAGGGCTAAAACACTACTATCATCATCAGATCCATGGATTCCCTAAATCCAGAAAATAACATCAAGTACTAACTAAAACGCAGCATTGCTCTTCATATACCAAGTCTTGAATTCTCACTATACTCTTTTTATTTGGATCTCAGTCCTATGACTAAACCTTAAAAATTATGACTGCAAGTGCCTTTGTCAGCTTTCAGAATGGATTATAAAGTGGTTTGCATTGTGATGCAATCTTTATATCTGGAAAACAGTCTGTTTGGTGTGGATCATAACCATTTTAATTCCAAAAATTCAATAGAATTGCAGCCAAAGACATGATTTGTCAAGCTGCATAATGTACTGCAGTTAAAACTTCCCTTTTGTTTTGCTAGAATTTTGAGGCAGTTGAAATGAAAATTTAGTTGCGAGTGATCTAAGTTTGAATATGAATTTCAGTATTTATGTAGGAATCATAGAATCAGATGTCAAAACTAAAAATGATAGTTTCCTTCATCTACTTATGAGAAAATATACTAAACTTGCAAGGAGTTCATGGCTTAGTGCATTTACTCACTGAGCTAGCAAGCTGTATGCATGCAGTGCAGGTTCAGTTACTCCCTTTGTATATTTCTCTCTTCTGTGTCAGTAAAACTTTCCTTTTATGTGTATGTCCATTACTTGATGTTTTATGTCTTGTGCTTGGTGTAGCTTAGCCAGGTATGGCCCTTGTGCCATAAGAACCCAACAAACATTTAAACTCACAACTGAACATAATCAGAATAGATACATATTGAGATGTTGGAAGACTTCCACTTTTCAATAGTGTGCTCTATCCACTCAAGTGTACTTTCAGTGTCCTGGCTGACCTTGTAACATGTGTAAAAATATTGAATACAATGACATGATCTATAAATTTGAGATCAATAAAGTTTTGTAATTCATGGGGGTAATTCCTAGTTAAATATAAAAGACTAAATTGTAAACTCGTGCTCAATGTTAAGCATATCTGTTATAATTTAAGGAAGAATGTTAATGTCCAAAAGATGATTGAAAATGCAAGCATTAACTAGATTAAAATTGTAAATATGACAAAATAATTTCTCTAACTTATTTCTTATACATTACCCATTCAATGCTTTTTCATGTTATCAAAAATTAATAATAATTATAATATTGCACTGGAGTTACATTTTTAATCAATAATAGATTTATAAAGCTATAACTGAAAAATTATTAATAGTCTAAATATTTTTGCTTTAGTTGTATTTGGTCCTAATTTTCAGCATTTTATGTATTTCTTAATCCTATGGTCTTCATGCATTAGATTTGTAATCTACCAAGTACATTTTAGGACACCTCCTGAGAAAAAAGCTCCAGATCCAGAACCCTTACCGGGACCAGATGGTCTCTACTGGTGTAAAAAATGTATAAAATATTTCAAAAAATCTCGACAACTTAGCAGACATGTTTGCTTTGACATGGATGAAGTAAGTGTATTTTTTTATTTTATTTCTTTGTGAATATTTATTTCTAACTATATTAAATAGAACTAGTAGTAGAACTTGTTCAGGACATCTGTGCTAAAGTTTCTTAACTGCTTAAGTGCAGTATCATTACTCACATTTTATACCAATTTTGTAAGCTTCAATATGTACATTTTTCATCTCTAATAATATAAAATTATCAAAAATATAAAAAGCATCATTTTGTGTGTGTCGTGGGACGTTGTGTGGTGATCCGAGCCTAGTCATCTGCTTTTGCACCCTGAACAGACTGTCCAACCTGGGGTGCCGTATGTTACCATTTCAACGGAAGTGTTTTAAAATCTCCACAAAACTGGATGGACATAGAGTAACAAAATATATCCAAGTGCCAAGATTTTCAGGCATTCATGTTTATTAAACATTAATATATATGTACAAGTGATCTGAGGCACAAAATGAGCAGTCAAGCTCATCACATTACACATTGTTTTCTGCCAGCTGAAGTAGAGTTTTCTGTAATGTCTAAAAGAAGAAAATCGCATGCGAGCAGTGTAATTAGGGCACAGATATGATTATATGAACAAATCAGATGAACTATGGCACCTGCCTTTTGCTGAAATATTAGTTCTTCAATGAGGCTCTTGACCTCAATTGTGGCACAATCATTTGCACATTCTCACAGTGTGCTTCATATGTTAATTCTTATTTCCAATAAAGTGCATGATGAAAACTGTACCTCAGTCATGTTCCCATGATTAGTTTCAGAACATCCACTCCAATAGTATCCCATTCACTTGTTCAAAGGCTGTTCGGTACTTTTTGACATTCAAACATATTTTTGCATTTGCTCTCATTTTCTTTTTTACGCTAATTGCTATCATCCTGATTTCTCATTGTAAAGCTGATAAAGAATTTTGAGCTCTTCTGTGTTGGTTTAGCTGTATTATGCAGCTGTAGATTTAATCAAGTCTACTTAAATTAACTCTCCTGGTTGTTGTCTCAACAAAGTATCTCTTGTCATTAGCAAAATTGACCTGCTCTTGTTGGATGAGATATCTCATCATTAGATGAATACACGATCACTGCCGTTTGAAAAAATTAATCAGATCCTGATCTTGTATTCATCGAAAAATCAGTAATATCTTGAGGATGAGATATCTCACCATTATGAAAATTGGTCAAATCTTGATGGATGAGATATCTCTTTAGAAACACTTGAAGGGTTAAATGGTAAAATCAGCTTATGAATGCTGTAGTGGTTGATTTTTGTTAATTATATCCATTTGTTCACTAATTTATAAATGATGTTGATTTCTTTGCCATTTATGTTAGCAGAATATATATAGAAAGATTATAATTATTTTAAATTCAGAATGGTGAATATCAGTATAGAAAATGTAATACAAAGACAAGGGGAGGGGATCAGCTAATTGCAAAGAGTAGAGCTAGAATATATTAGACAATCAATAAATCTATTCAAGGCCTGTAGTGCTCATATTGGAGATTAATTGAGAAAACAGTCAAATCTTTATTCACAAATACAATCAATTTATGTATAAAGGTTGTAAATCTTCCCTCTGCAGTCTAAAATAATTCTGATGCCATGCAAATAGTGTGCTGAATAAATTTCATTTCCAAACATGCCAACCTTAAATTTTTTCCACCAATGTATTGATTAAGCTGCACTATAGAGATGAATACATATACCTCTTGACTCAAAACTGGTTTTTAATTTACTCTTAGTATTTATTCATATTGATATCTTTTAATTAGATAGCTTCATTAATCAATACAGTAGGGGTACATGACAGGTAATATGAAAGCTGTTTAAGAATTATTATACATTCTTGTGAGGGGAATCTGAAAAATGTGATGTGTTGAACTGTGAAGGGGCTTTTGGTTGTACTTATTCGAAAAGCTAGTTTGAAAACTTGCTCATCCAAAGAGTCATCTCAGAAACGTAATAACATTGTCTGGGTTTTCAACTTGTTATCAGCATCTGCAAAAGATAAAAGAAAAAAGCCTGGAGAGAAAAGTGAGTCTACAGCAAAGTGTAAAACTGTTTTGCCAGTCTAGAAGAAAAAGCAACAAATATCAATTATCATCTATTGAAATAACATGTGTGGCTCAATCCTCAATAATAACGCTACATAAGACTAAATACTCATTTATTAATAGTCAATTACACGTTAATGAAAATAAAGGATGTGTGACACAATATACACCAACACTCACAGTTGGTATCCATCATTCTACTGTTGACAGTTTCTATGATAGAGTAAGCAGTTAATAGACTTGGTCACATTTACAAGCCATCTGGTAGCACCACAAAATTGTTGCACACTCTTTTTTCTATATTACATGTTTTGCAGAAATAATATCTCATTTTGATGTAATAGTGCTAAACTTGATTCTTGAATGTTTTGATTCTTTTTTTATAAATATCTGTTTGTGCATACAATCAAATTTTACATTTTTAAAAAATAATTACGCTTATTATTTTAGGATGAATTATTGAATGAATCCTCTGAGGAGTCTGATAGCTCAGGTGAATTTAGGACATATATGAATATTGAACCTACTCCATGGCAAAGAAGGCCTAAAAATTGTAGAAAAGAAAAATTTCAAGTTCAGTCAGATAAAGAAATTAGTAAGTGTACTTGAAGTATTATAAGATGACATCGAAAAGTGTTTGAAATAAGTTACATTGCCTGTAGATTAAAAATTATAAATTTCTTACTGCATCTCCTAGTTTTGCAGCCTTTTTACTATTTCCATTCTCTAGGTTTAAAATGCATCTTTTTCATTTTATCTAATGAAACAGGAAGCAGATATTATATCTAAAGCTTAACAAAGTCTTAATACTTCAATTTAAGTTAGATTAAAATTTTCTTTTGTGTTTCTTTTGTGTAAGTTTTTTGATGAAAAGAATTTGGTTTCTCACTAGTCATTTTTGCACATAAACAAGGGCTAATTAGACAGGGACCTTCGGTATAAAGCAGATTCCAAACCACTATGAACATCCATGCCTAGAATCAGATTAGAGCCTACAACCCATTGAAAAACCACCAGAGCACTAACCATTCAACTACCATGATGGCTATTTAATAAAAAATTTAACATAGCTTTTAAAGGGTGCTTATTAATCAATTAAAAATTTAAATACGTTTTTATCCCTACTTGCTTGACCAGCTGTCTAGGTAGGTAGTTGAATTAACATTGAACTCGAGCAACAGAGTAACCTATTGGCGACGGTCCAGGATCAACCCCAAAGGGCAAGATCGAGGACAACACCTCATAATTTTGATCCACAATCAGATTATGAGGTCAACAGAGGAGCTATAGCACCCCACTCTCCAAACTTCCATACCATGCCAACGTGAGGCTGTTTAAGGCCATGACAGATTTAACATGCACCAGCCCCCACATACACTGGTTTTTGATTGGATTGAGTTTCTAACTTGCAACCCTCTGGTTGCTAATCCGCTTCTCTTCCAACCAAGCTACTGCAGCCCCAAGTGATTAAGGTTTGTTTAATTTGTCTCTCTACACTCACTTTTTGCTATACAAGGACTGATTAGACTTAAGGCTATAGTTAGAACTCCACTGACAAAAGTCTAAACAAACAGTTTAATTCTTGCTGCTTCTGGCTGGTTAGTTTATCCTTGAGCGGCACTAATGTAAACTTACTTTCCCTAAAAGTTTCCTAAGATGGCATTACTCTTTGTTTTCTGATTGACTCAGTTCATAGTCTTTCACGGATCTGCATTTCAGGCATACTTGTATAACACACTCATATCTATTGACTCACAACCTTCATCCTGTATGTAATTCATACAATTATGTTTTATCTGTTGCACAATTTAATTGATTTATGTAATAGCCACAGATTTAGCCTCATGTATATTCTTAGCAATGATTTTACACATTGTAAAATCTTTAACTAGTATACTTTACATATATATCTTGAATAGTTTATTTGTAGCTATGCTTAATTCAAATTCTCCAACTTTTTGTTTCTTTATTGGTATATGTTTATGTTATCTTATGTTTCTTAGCGTAGAAAAGAAAATTATGGATGACTTTTAATTAATTCTAATTCAGTATTCAATTTCTAATTTATTGTAATATAACAAGTATCATATTAATATATTGTACTGGATCATTATGTCCCTTTAGGTCTTTGCACCAATAGTATAATAAATAAAATTGTAATAAGACTTTTGTGTTTTGAAATATTTTAAATGAGAATTTATGAATATGCATATCCACAATATCTTTCACATGCTGCACTTGATTTGTCTCATTGAGTAACTTTATTTCTATAGTTGAACAGACAAAAGAACCAGTTAGCAAAGTCATTCCTAATTGGAGGGAGGATCCATCTTATGTACCTCTTTTTGGAAATGAGAGTGAGCGGCATGCCTTTGAGAAACACTTGAAGTCTATTGACTACAGCTGTGTGGATAACTTATTCGTTAAAGAAGAGAAAAAGGTCAAACGGAAAAGAAAGAACTGTTTTCAAAATTTTGGTTTTATTTATTCTTGCATTATATGTCAAAAGGTTAGAAATTTATTTCAAATTGTTTTTAATTTCCATTTATTAGTCTTTGTTACTTATGTGGATTTTTCTTGTAATATCCAAATGCATGCTAATGATGGAATGAAAGTGCTTGTTCAAAATTCAAATGTGCCATTAATTTTTGAGAAATTTTATACAAAAAAAAGAGTTTTGTTTTAATTTTAAAAGATTTCTATTGAGAGTAGGAATGGTTGAAATAAAAATTCTCTTGTAAGGAATCATTTTAAAACTAAGATTAAACTTTGCAGTCAGTAATCATTTGCATGTAACAGTTTTTCAAGTGCCATAAGGTATCCAGAAAGTTTTGTATTTTTCCTATAATGTGTTTTAATCCATTTCAGTACATTCTGTTTATTAAAATTTCATGTAATTGAAATTTACCAGATTAGTTTTTAAAAACATATTGTGGAATTTCATCATAACCCAACTCTGAATACAATGATAGTTTCTCATATTTAACCTTTACTGTTTAAATTTATGTCATTTTCGTTTTAACTCACTTAGATAATCTAGTTTAATCCACAGCAGTAGCCATTTATATATCTTTCAAAATATTAGCAAAATAAAATGGATAAAAATGTACTTCCTACAAAAATTATTTCTCACATCTATCACATACAAGAAACTTTCTACTGTTTAAAACATCAAAAATTTGCAAATTGCTTGATAATTTTAAATGTTTAATGAATAATATTTAATGAAGTTGCCAAGTTAAATTTTCCAAATTAATTCCTTGGAATCCAGTCATGATGTGAATCCATGTACATGGATAATTTGCATGTATTACAAATATATTGTGAACTGAAATCTACACAGATGCCTGTGTATTAATTAAAAAGCTTTAGTTTGATAGTAAAAAACTATTAAAATACTGATTTCAAATTCCCTAATACAATGTCTCATATACACATGTACCTTTAGTACATGTTCAAAACCATGATCTCTAGTTCGGTGAATTAATAAAAAAGTTCTTTTTAATTTATGAATTATATTTTTATTCAATAAGTGAGTACTTGTTTAAAAATTATTTTCTTATTGCTGTAACTAGTAGTATAAAATTACTTCAAAATTATATCTATAAATATTTATTCAGCTTAAACTTCACATCCAGGAGTAAAATGTCAAAGATTATTTTTGTTGTCTCCCTTTACATTTCTTTTCTATTAATCAGGCTATAAAGTGTTCATTCAAAACCATTGCTTCCTAACAAGCATCTAAATAATGTAAGAATTTTTGGTACTGAGATCTGTCATATTCCAATAAAGGTTTTTAATGAATTTATTTTTAAATGATAGCTACTGCACATAAATTTATTTATTTTTCAAGATGCATTCAAGTTTGGGTACAAAATATTGACTTAATTAAAGCTTAGTTTTTATTTTGTATACGCTTAGTTTTTAATTTATTTTTATACTTTTATTAGGTTCAAGAATCGCTGACACACATACGTATGCATTGCCTCACTCATACAGAAGTCAAACCATTTACTTGTCCAAAATGTCCTTATCGCAGTAACACAAAAGGCAGTTTGTACTCTCATATGAGGAACCATACTGGAAATGTATTTCGCTGTTCAAAATGTAGTTTCCAGAGTACAACAAGAGCCCATCTTTTGGAACATGAGGTATAGTAAAATATCAAGTTGATATATGGACAGGTTAAAGTTACAGTGGCAAAAAATCACATTTGCTTTGTTTTCTAGAAATTAACATAACCAAAAGGTACTGTAATAAATTCAGGAACAAATTTTTTTTAATGTTATCATTTTAAGGGTGTCACCTGGATCCAAATTTAACATAGAGGCTTGAATTTAATTTGTACAATGGTTACAATTTTACTGCTGACGATTACACCACTTCGGCCAATGACTTACACAAGTGCATTTGTCAACAAAATGGATATAAAGTGAACTTTAGAATCCCATAAAAAGATTTTATTCTCAAAAATAAGACAGTGATTGTTATTACAAATGGATAAAAATGAAAGACTGAATAAATATTCATTCATTATTTTCTTTTGACATGATCCACAGCGTCTACAATTTCCAGTGGACCAAGATCGTCAGGTGGTGTCTCCTCACATTTAAGTGTCATTCGAATGGAAAGGAAAAAATCATGTTTCACTGGTGGAATGTGTACCAGAAGGTCCATCATGTCCTTCGCTTCTGTAACTGGTCTTCCTCGTGGATATAGCACATCTTGATGAACATTTGCTAGAGATGTTGGTCTATCAGCCCTTGCTGGTCGTAGATGAAGCATAGAAAATGGCATGTCATCATTCAGTATTTCTTTTTACAGAAGTGTGTAGGGATGATCTTTCAAAATCTTAATCCATTGGATCTTCAACCAGTTAACGGGGCTGTTCTAGTCTTTCTACGTGTGATACAGTGTTCCAAGTTAGCAACAGATTTGAAGTCGTCATGTCCCATTTTGGTCAACATAAATCTATTTTTTCTCCTGCATTTCAGAATAATACTGTACCAGTCATCAGGAGTATAATCAATCTATTCTTTGCATATAATTCAATCAATCCAAAATCTGTCGTTTGGAAGGTAAGAGTGGCCACTTACCATAAACTTATGATCAATGATTTCCACACAGTTGTTATTGCTCTGTATGAACTTCATTAAGTACAATGGTAACTTCATGTTTTCTGTTAACAGATTGACTTATCTAGATCTGGTTTCTGTGTCTCTTTTTTTTTTGAAAAAGTGACGTACACCACTGTAACTTTAACCCGTCCATATATTTCTTCTATACTTAATTTGTGTTATGAAAATACATCAGTTTATGCTGTCTTATTGCAACCATTTTTGTTATTAATAATTATGTATTCCTTTTTCACAAATTGTAGATCATTTAACTTTTTATAGCCTTAAATTTTTCATAAGTCGATAATATGCAGCATATTGTGACGAATTAATCCAAACTCTTTTTGGACATTAAAAAATAACATTTATTTTTACACAGACAAAACATGGGTTGACAATGGACGCGCAAAACAAAATGCTTAATTTCATATTAAAGTTTACGAATTGCTACGAAGACGTCTCAACTAGATGGAGTCCGTGAGCTAACTGTTTTTCATCCTCTTCACATGCGCAAGCACAGTAGTGAAGGACTTAACAGGAAACTTCCGGGGTCTGCAGCCCGCCATCCTAGACTCTTAGGCGCTAAGATGTCACAGTCTATGTATATTAATATATATAGTAATCCCAGAAAACAGGGGGTTACTATTTAGCATTTGTGATCGAGAACCTCAGATAGACATTTTAATCTAAATATTGAATATTAAACACAGTAAAAAGCCTTTACAATATTCCATGGGAAGATCAACTTATCTGAGGACCATGAACATATGCTGCATCTACCAAGTAGCTTCTCTGAATGACCAGTGAAGCCCACTTGAGGTCAAGGAGAGACTAGGGTAAGGGCACATTGTATATGACCTTGTTATTGAGGTGGTTTAACGTACCGTGGTTTTGGTTTGGGTATTCAGGAAGTTTAAAGGTGGAATTATTACACATATATACTATATATAATTCAATTTAAGTAAACCAAAGTGAAATTTTAAGAATATTTTTTAAATGAAGGGGTGTTGGTGGATCAGGGTGGAGCCTGAACCAGACAACACAAGATAACGTTTTCTGTATGTGGACAGCAGTACACCAAAAATTGCCCCCACGCACCCCCAAACAACATAACGAATGAGGTTCTGAAAATATTTGTAAGGTAAGATCTTTAATTTTAAAAGAGAATCTGCCAAGTCATAGGACTATTACAAAGTCATTAAAAGTTCAGTTTCAACTGTAAATAAAATAACTAACAGTGATTTGAATCTTGAAAAGGCCAAAAAATACAATGTTCATCGTCTATCTCCACGACATATTGCAGAAAGCAGAACTCGCTGCAGAATTCTGTATGAGAAGCATTTAGCGGAGAAAGATGGAAAAATGTTGTGACAATAGACGAGGCGTGGGTGTATTTAAATGATTGCAATAAAAAAGAACAATTTATTATCATAAAAGAGGAGAAAAATCTTAAAACGTGATTCAACTTTGTAACTTTAACGTGAGAACTTTCTCCAAGAGATTTATGATTTTTGCCAGTTTTGCATATAATGGAAAATTAAAAGTAAAAAGAGGGGGGAAATGTAAAAATCCACTCCCACATATTATCAAGACCCTATTTTATCCCAATATTCAAAAAAGAAATACTATATCTTTACCCAAAGTGCCAACAATCAGTAGAACTGCATCAGGATAAAGCAAGCAGCCACACATCTAAATCCACTATTAAATTCATAGAAAAAATGGAACAAGAAACTGGTATCAAGTCATTAAATACCCTTTACTGATATTCCTGCTAAATCTCCAGATGTCTCACCCATGGACTTTTAAAAAGAGAATTATCGAAACGTCGACCAAAAACCATTCAAGGATTTTGGAAAACTGGAACAAGGATTAATAACAGATTTTACTCAAGTTATTATCTTGAGTATTATACTTAGATATTTTTCACACTCTCTTAATCTATTGACAAAATGTGAAAAAAATTAATTTAAGCACAGAAAGCTTGAACTAAAACTTAACTTTACGGGGTTTTTCAGCTGCAAACATTTGTACAATGTTCTCAAAAGATAGCTTTGAAGCTAACTTGTGCTCTATTGATATGATGCTCAGGTTGGTTAGTCATTGTCCTGTTAAGTTTCTGAGGTAATTTTTTATTATGTTTAGTTTGCTAAAACTCCTTTCATTTGAGGCGACTGAGACTGGTATTGTGAGGAAAATTCTCAATGCTGTCTTTATGTTGGTGGACTCGTCTTCAAGTCCGTTCTTGTATATTAACCTGATGGTGTAGCCGTTTTCATATTAGGGCTTAAATCCAAGGCATGATACTTAAAACTCTCCACTTCTATCGCCAGCTAGTCCTTGTCTAAGTCTTCTTTATATGTGGTAGCTAACTCAAGTGCCTGGTTCTTCAATTCTTCTCCATTCATTGTTTCAAACCGAGCTCCATTGAGGAAACCAGACAAACTATTCATGTTTTGAATGACTTGAAACCTTTGCCTCAGATCATTCAGAATCCGATCTATTATTTGTATAATCAATAATCTGAACTTTTTTCTTCTGAGAATTCATAGCTTTCAACTTCGTTCTTCTCATCAAACATCCGCTTCTTCCTCCTCCGTACTTCTTTAAAATGAGGACTTAGGTTAAACTTTCTTGCTATTTCTTCACACATTCTGCATTTAGCTCCTTTTATAGTTTTTGGTTTTTGTAGCCTACTAATAAGTTTTCCTCTTCATTTTTTATCATACGTAAATATCTATAGTAAAAAAATACTCTGCCAATTTAGCGCTCCCCCAATCCGGCGCCCGGGGCAGATGCCCTGTCTGCCCCCTCTAGTTACGTCTCTGTTATTATGGTGTTTAGTAAAAGCGATTTACCTTAATGGCTAATTACTTTTGGGTCGTATTTGTTGACTATCAATTCTTAAAAGCAGGAATTGAACACTCAATTCTTAATAGCGGGAATTGAATACTATCTGATTATTAATTTTAAGTAGGAATTGAACACTATTATTTTATATAATTGAACACTCATGCGACACTTTCAACAATACTAACATACTAAATGTATTATTCATAATTGTCCCATAGTATTAAAATTTTAGGGTACATTATAAATGGCATTTGATCGCAATCTTCATGTGAAGTGTGGCTGACTATTCTGACTGCTATTTTTTACTGATATAAGTAAGCTATTACATCCCTGTTCCTTTTTGTAGTGTTTTACGGTCCAGCGTTTTCTTTATTACTGTGTTTGCTTGTTTTGAATTTGTGGTGTCTTTTAATATTCGGATTTTAACTCGTACACTTTTTGCCTTTTTACTTTTGTTCATTTTGGTGTACTCAATTTTTGGCATACCACTGCCCACAATCAGAAAACACCATCTTGTGTTGTCTGGGTCAAGCTCTTCCTTGATGGACACCTTAATCCACCAATACCACTTAATTTTTTAAATATTCGTAAAATTTCCCTTTGGTTTTCTTTAATTGAATTATTTTGCTTGCCAGTCTGTGGCTTCGGCGCACATACATGGACTGTTCTGACTTCTATTTGACTAATGTATGTACCCCGGTTTTTAGCTTTATACTAGTTTTCATTTTTTAGCTCTTTAGTATTTTAAATATTTTGCATATTTGAATTTTTTGATTATATATATTTGCATGTATTTATACATATATTTTGGAACTATCAGGAAATACCAAAATGGAAAATTGTCCTCATTGGTTTTCAGTCTGCAATTCAAGCAATTTCTGACTATTGACTGCATTCCTCTTCCTCTGAATTGGAAAGCAAACAACTTATTGACCTTTTTCTGAGTTCTGGAAGAGAGGTCATTCTTCAATGGATCCCCAACCATGCTGATACACTGCTGGCCACCCAAATTGCAACACCAAGAAAGACAAGAGATATCACAACAAAATTTATTTTGCAGATAACATGTTGACCAAGTATCAAATGATTAAATTTATAGACTTCTGTGAAGTGTGGTTCCTGCCAAAATCAGTAGCCAGAGTAGCCGCCATTGTTGGAGATCACCGCTGCCACACGCCTCGGCATTGATTCAAAGAGACTTTGGATGTGTTCTTGGGGTACAGCAGACCAAGCAGCTTCCACACGTTGCCAAAGTTGATCTGGTGTGGCAGCTGGGGATGTATTCTGGGTCAATCGTTGAGCAACCATGGACCACATGTTTTCTATCGGCGAAAGATCCGGAGAGCGAGCTGGCCAGGGAAGCAATTCAATCTGGCGATTGACGAAGAACCCTTGGACAATGCGTGCCACGTGTGGTCGCGCATTATCCTGTTGAAATATGGCTGTGGGCAAGCCCTGAAGATAAGGAAGGACAACTGGCTCCAACACCTCGGAGATGTAGCGCTGGCTGTTTAAAGTACCGGCAATGCGTACTAGAGGAGTGCGAGATTGATATCCAATACCGCCCCATACCATAATACCCGGTGCAGGACCAGTGTGGCGGTGCATAACGCAGCTGTTCAGCATCCTCTCTCCACGGTGTCTCCAGACTCGAATCCGACCATCGTGGTGTTGCAGACAGAAGCGTGACTCGTCAGTAAAGACAATTTCATTCCATTCTGCCGTCCACATCCTTCTTTCATCGCACCATTGGCGGCGGAAACGTCTGTGGTTCTGCGTCAAGGGTAGACGAAGCAATGGACGTCTTGCGGACAGACCACTCTGCTGTAAACGGCGTCGAATGGTACGCGCAGACACTGGATGATGCGGTACAGACTGAATGTGCTGTGCTATGGTTCGTGATGTGGCTGAGCGATCCGTCACTGCCATACGCACAATATGCCTGTCATCACGTGAAGTGGTGCACTGAGGTGGATGCGATAGAACACGTCGGTCCGTCGTACCCTCCTGCATCCAACGATCACATATCCGCATTACAGTTGTTTGGTTTCGTCCAACACGACTACCGATTTCCCTGAAAGATAATCCACAATCTCGGTAGGCCACTATCCTTCCTCTGTCGAACTCGGATACTTGATCAAAAGATGATCGCTGTTTTCTAGAGGCATAATTGATCGTTTTTTTGAAAAAACCACAAGAAAAACACAATTGCCGTACTTGAAATCGTCGAAATCCCCAAGCCTTAAATAGCGCTTTGAAGTGGCGCCACAGGCGCGCGTGATGTGCGTCTGCGCTGAAATTCTAATCATTTGCATATCTCACCTCCGCTAATGCATGTTGTAAATTTCATATTATTTGCATGCTTCCTTCAGGGTGTTGCATTTACGGTGGCCAGCAGTGTATTTATGGGATATGAACAAGCTGGTAAACTAGCAAAGGGGCTTCTTTAAATCTTCCTCATTCCCCAACTCATAAAAAACATTAAGAAATTCCTCAAACACAGGATCCATGTAAAAAGACCACTTTTAGAAAAGCTCGGGCCAGCCTTTCTGACAAACGTATTCAACATGACTTGCCTGTGGCTATAGGGTTTGATTGCTTTAGGGCATGACCATCAACAGGCTCATATATTTTTGCATTGAACTTTCTAACTCTCCAGACTATCCGCTTCTGGTGTAAATATGATGAGCAACTTTTTGTCTGCTCTTATCTGTTAATTTCAAGACACTTCACACTTGGGCAGTTTCATTATTGGATTGAACTGTAAGGCACCTCTTGTTTGAGAGAACTACGGTGGACGTAATTTTTTAAATATATTTGTATGTATAACTTTACTATTATACTCAGCCTTTATTTAATAGAATATGGAAACATAATATTATACTATTGATGTTTTGAGTTTTGTTTATACGATAGGTCTAGTTCATAGATCAAATACTGGGTTCATTATAGCTCTCCTTGCTTTAAGTTGCTGTTAATAAATGATAGAGTTGTATGATATATAAATTGAAGTATAAATATCTAAGTTTTCCTTGAAGCACTAGCAACTCACTGCACTCTAAGTTTTCCTTGAAGCACTATACTCACTGCACTAGCAACCTGAAAGTTGTAGGCAGCGCAGGTTTGATTCCTGTCAGGTTCAATACCTCCCTTGGTGTATTTCTCTCTTCCGAGTCAGTAGAACTTTTCTTATGTGTGTATGTCCATTACTTGATATTGTCTGTCTTGTGTGGCATAGCTTGGCCTAAATATTGCCCTTGCATCATAAAACACAACCCCCTTGAAGTATAGGTAGATAGATAAATTTACATTTCAATTGAAGCAAGACAACAGGCTATTAGCAACAATCCAATATCAATCCTGAAGAGAAATATCTAAGGACAACACCTCGTAATTTTGAACCATGGTTAGATGATGAGATCAATACCTCAGCTGGCACTCCTCTCACCAAACTTCCACACTACGCCAACATGAGGACATTTGAAGCCACGACAGATTTAACATGCACCAGTCTCATGTGCATGATGATCTTTGTATAGATCAAGTTTCAAACTTGCAACCCTCTGGTTGCCAATCCGCAACTCTTCCAGCTGGACTACCATGCCTCCCCCTTGAAAAGAGGTAGGATTGATGAGAAGGTTCGCTTAGAAATATAATCATAAATCGTATAATATTAAATTATATTAGTATATATCATCAGTGAGTTAAAATTTATATTACTAGAGACGTGTAATGCTAATTGCAATTTTGCAAATCGTTAATTGTTATTGGCTTATAATTTTTGTATTTTTAATTTATAGATACTAGCAGAGACCTGCACATGATATCTGCTGAACTTAATTGCTTACATCTATTGATGGCAAAGTGTCATTACTCGCATTTTATATCTTATTTCAATCCACTTATAAGTAATATAGCATCCATATTCATAAAAATGGATTTCATACTTCTAAATGAAATAAAATGAGAAATTTCATGAGAGTGTTAAACTCTTCAATGTAGTTATCAATATTATGCAGCTCTGTAGCTCATAATATTGATAATCAAGCATGACCAAATCAAGCATATTTTAACAATGGCAAAATGAGTGAATCCAGTAAGGGTTAGTTTTATATTCTTTATATCTGTTGTCATTTGTGTGTGTGACAATAAACAAGTAGTGCCAATTTCTGTATGATGTAGGTTAGTAAAATATATATAGATGTTTTGCTAACTTTAAAATGCTGCACATAAGTGGTAAAAAAGTTTTGATGCTTTTTTGACATTTGTCGTGCAGTGGTTAGCACTGGTAAATAATAATTCAGCAATTTTTTAAAATCTGTTTATTGTTGATGTCCAGTAAAAATAAATCTGCTTTACCTGGGGATCCTCTGAACTATGTTAAGAGGCCGAGGCTTTTCATCAGATGAGGAGTGGAATGACTCGCCCGGAACTTGTTGAATTTCTGGCAGAGGATTCCTCTCTGCATGGATGCTGGCTTGCGTCCGGAGTTCACGTTCGGGTCCCCAATGCCTTATTTTGCAACCGCACAGTTTTGTCGTTCTCCGCATGCTGATCCTCCTCTTCTGTTCCGTTCTGGCAAGTCAGTCAGGGAGAAAGGCACCCCCTTTCGCTTCGACTCTCGCCATCCAGCAGAGATCCCCAAGTTTGGCTCATACAAAATACCAAGCGAGGGCCATCGAAGATCATAAAAACACATTGAGGATAGTTAATAATGTAAACAAAGTAAAGCTTTTCTGTTTGTGTGTAATTTTTACGTATTTATTACTGTGTTGTGTTTCATTACATTTCAAGACATTTTTTCTCTATTTAGGACACACATTCAAGTGTTCCAGAGTGGTGTAAATTGTGCAAAAACTCATACAAAAATATGAGGTCATTAATTGCTCATGTAAAGAAATATCACAATAATCCTGGTGGAAAGAAGTATGTAAAGTTGCTGTCTTCAAAGAATCGCAAAGAGATTTCCATTATGTGCCAAATTTGTCCTAAAAAGTTTACATCTCAATCGAAATTCGATACTCACAATCAAAGAGAACATTTGGAGACAGTAACATTTCCAGTAACGGAAAGGAATGCAGAAATTATGGACAACTTACAAGAATATGTGTCCGAAACGATGCAAATCAATGAGTCGTCACTTATACAAACTCCAGCATCAAACTTAGACTACCAAAATGGTATTTTGGCAATCAAAGATCCTTTAGCTGAAATTGTTTTAAACAACATTTTACAGCAGAGCTCTGAGAATATTGAATTGTACGAAGATGTATTCCAACAGTCTGTGGATGCTGGACTGCTTGCTCCAACTGATTCGCAAAATGAAAATTTTTCTCCAGATTCTGCTTCCCAAAGATTATCTTCTGTAAACAATACTAGTCAGTTCAATCCCTCTGAGACTATACTGGAAGAATGCAGCAAAACCCTTAGTCTTGAAATCTTGGATGAGTGCTTAAGGGATCCTAAATTTGCTGAGGGGGTTATCAGTAAAACCTGCATTCCACCAAAGCTACAAAATGAATGCCATGAAACATTTGATATGCAGGAAATGCCTCTGAGTTTTCAAGATGAACCTCTAATAGGTTCTGGAATTCCAAAGACTGATGTAAACATACCTGAGGGTTTAACAGAGGTAAATTCGAATCTTGCGTATAAGAGCAGCTTAAATGAGACCAAACCAGCTGAAATTAAACTGTTTGAAAAATGCAGACGTGCACCTGCATATGTATGCTGTGTTTGCTCTGGAATTTTTATTTGTCCTTCAACTCTGAAGGCACATTTAAAAGAGCATATAAACACTAGTTCTCTGATTGAAGAGGCTGCAGACGATTTTGAGAAAATGGAGGAAAGAGATGCTGATTTGGAGGCAATTTTGCAAGGTAAGTTATAAATATATTTATCAAAGCTGCCACAGTGACTAAAAGACGACTTTTTTATACTATTTTTCAACCTTGGCGACTAGGGATATCTTTTTAAGCAAAATAGCCTCAAAAGCTACTAATTTCAAAATTTTGGCGACAATTTTTCACTAAAGGTCTTTTACTTTTTGTGGACAGAAAAAAATTTGGGTTTTTCTTTCAAGAGAAACTTTTCCAAGGGATCTAATTTGAAAGTTTTGGTGCCAAATCATGGCAATCATGAAATAAAAATATCAGAATTTGTTGTTAGATTGCCATGTAAACCTTGTTAAGAAAATCTTTATTTTTTAATTTCAAAATTTAAATTTCTTATTAACATCTTCAATGTCTTGTTTCATACTTAAATAGCACATTATGTCTTTTAGCCGATTCATTTTGTATCCAAGAAACTAAAATTGCTACTAAAATAGGGTTTAAGTGGAGTTAAATTTTTTCTACATTTTTAAGAATTTATGCGACTACTTCGCAAGTGCTTTGGCTGTGGCAGCCCTGATTTTGCATTGAATTTTTTCTTCACACATGTCCAAAAATTTAGGGTAATGCAATTCAAGGTGAATCCTGTTCCAAGTACCTCAAATGATAAATGAATATTGCACAAACTATGTGGAATAAAATAAGAACACTCGCATGCCTTGTGCAATTGGGAACTAAAGAAATGAAAAAATGCTTGGGTGAACTTGTAGGTTTTAGTTATTGAAAAAAGACATTTTTATCTGTTAAAAGCAATCTGATAGGGAATGTAGAGGCATCTGACTTATTAGCAAACATCCCAATATTCTGACATGCTTTCCATAAGGCTGTCCAAGATCTCCAGTGGCACAGCTTGTCCACTTTTGGACCTTGCGTCATGAAACCTTAACATCCAATTCAATCCAAGAGCTCCAGTGGCAAAGTACCCCATTCACACATCTATGCTATTGTGTGGTTCTTGGTGATGGTGTATAGGCTACAATGTCTGAGAGCATCTCAAGCATGCTCTATTGGATTGAGATCAGGTGACCTTGCTTGATACGAATTCAGTAGTATCCTTCATTTTTGAACATGTGTGTTGGATATTTTTTGCTGCTTGCACAATAAAACTAATTGTAAACCAATTAGCTGATTACATTGAGAGATTTTTAATGCTTTATTGAGTTAGATCACATTTGGCTAATTTGTAGAAATATTTATAAAGTAATTGAAGTCTAAATGAAAGAACTAGGTAATGGCCAAAAGTCTCCTTTTGAGGAAAGCTTTTATGCTTATAACCATCAAGTATTTGCACTCATATCTATGTCCACTCTCCATTGATACAACCAGGAAATACCTTTTTTATTTCATATAAACTACAACCACTCACGAGGGGCATCAGTACCAAGGTCGAAGGGTTATTATCCTTATACTACTGGAACTAAAAAAATTATACTGTAATGTAGTCTGTTTTCTATGTTCAAGAAGTTTCAATCTTTTTGTTGTGTTACAATAATAAAGATGAAGACAATTTTATAAAGGAAGATAAAAGAAAAATTTACATGTATGCAAGTTAAACATTTGATACTTGGGATACATAATTCATTCAAAGGGCTCCAGGTGTGAAAATCCGCAGAATAAAAATTATTAATGAAACAAATTTAAGAACAAAATATTCAAGATCAGAATAATTTCTGATTGTTTGAACAAGTGCTTAAATCTTAAAAGTTTAAGATAACATGACCTCTTGAATAGTTTTGGAATTTTTTTAAACTTGAAAATTGCTCCATAATATTGAAAAATTTGAAGTGTGGCTTATCATTTTGTTGCTTTAAGCCCTCTATTTCATTGCCCATCATCTAATGGTACTGGAGCACAGATGTGCGTGGGGGCTGGCACCACACACCCTAAGTTGATTCCCTTCAAATTTTTATTTTCAAAATTCAGTTATGATTAGAATTAATTCAATTCGAATTTAATTCCTTTCAGATCCATCTGATTCATGTACAGAGGATGAAAGAGAACTGGAAAAACTTTATTCTTCGTCATTGGATATGATATGGTATTTACCAGAAGTTAGTGTTGTTCTTGAAAATGATCCAGCGCTATTTGATTCCTTGCTGGAAGATATATCCAACTTTCCCATTTCTGACAAATTTGATGGAACAGAAGACATGGATGTGAAATGCTCTGAAGTGTTTTAATTTTTGATTAGTATCGGTTTTGGGTACTTTTCAACTGTATGAGCTTTAAGCACTTCCTTTGGTTTTTGTATACAAATATTTTATATCCATCCCTGTAAATGTTTATAAATTAGATCATTTTATTTCAGTTTTGTTGTATTGACAAATATTTATCTATTGTTTTAATAAATTCATTATGATAATTCAGTTTCATATTTCAAACACCAAAACCGTAAATTTTTAAGAAAACATTTTTCATGTTATGTTCAAAAATTTCTTTGTAAAAAGAATTTGTTAAACCAGCCCTAATTAATTACCAAGTTAAATTTTATACATTTTTATACTTGTTTCTTTCGCTATAATTTCAGATTATGTGTATATCCCAACATACATTTGAGAGTAGATTGATAAAACCTTTAAAATTGTTAGTCTGAAAATTTACTCTTCCATACTTGTATTATAATTAAAGTTGGTAAAAAAGTAGTTTATAAAACCATGCAATGTGTAGTAGATTTAGAAAGGAATGACTAGATTCGTAAACCTATAACTGCTTGTAAATCTCAAAAAAGTAATTATGATTATTTTCCTCCTTTAATCCTGTGAGGGGTCATGCATTCATATATCCATTCTATAACCCGTTGTCCTCCCTTCATGGCTTCTAACTAGTTTTGACTGTTTCCTAGGATTCTTTTAAACAATATAGCTGTTGTGATTTAGTCATTAAGTGTGATGTCGGTAAAAGCAATACTGCTCTACTCAGAAATCTCACAATACTCAGAGTTAAACTAAATATTCTCTAAAATATTTTAAAGTATGAAAGTTTATGTAAATTAAAAAGAATATTTAACCTATTACACACAATATATTGTGTGTGAAGTGTTGAGTGTTCCTTATTGAAGGATTGAAGTGTTCCTTAAGTCATCCTAATTCTATGCTCTTGAAACAAGAGCTTTGATGTTCAAATATAGTTTAAAAGTGCACATCTCTTTCTGAATATACCAGGATGGGAAACTGAGGACTTAATTATCATGTCATGGTGGGTATAAAACTCTAAATCAAAGTTCATAAGTAAATACTCTTTCTATTTGAAGGGAATCACAAAACTAATTCCTTGACTGGTTGAACTGTCCAAATTTTAGTCCAGTGAGTCTATCATCAGATATTTAGAAACATGACTAAAAATACCCTTCCTGAGGCACTAATCTATATTCATTTACTAGTGACCACTATCACATGACGTTAAGTACATTTGTTTTATCTGTCAACCCCAAAGAAAAGAACTGGAAGGTTTTTAGCAGTATGAAAATCAATGCCACAGTTCAGCGAATACAGTAAATATGATGTTTTAATATAGATACTACAAATTGAAAGTCACTATATGTGTGAAATCCGTTTCCTAAGTTCAACTTGGCCAAGGCAACTTTTTCGGCAATCTGATTCCAATATACTTGAAAATTTCTCACATTGAAAATAAAAGTCCAGAACATATTTTTGTCCATCCAAAAGGTCGGGGGAAAGTGGTTTTGCGGAAGATTTCCAGGAAAGTTGGCTGGTATACATTTACCCTAAAATCCTGAAGTTACACATGGAGTAAAATTAGTTTTTGTTATGCAATCCTAGAAGATATTTGGTGAAATTGAAGTAATGTTTAAAAATTAATATTGCAGAGCATCACAAATATGCTAATTGTGATGTTATAGCACTAAAGAAAAACTTCCATATATATATGGAAGTTTTTCTTCGATATATATATATGGAAGTTAATGGAACCTCAGACGTCAACAGCGCACAGCCAATGAAACGCGGCACGTGGTGCTAGCCGGCGTGGTGTAAAAAAGTTGGAAACGTAGGCTATCTTGGAACATATCCTTCGCTGCTGTGATGGGTAAAACGCTCGATTTATCTGACTTGCAAAAAGGGATGATCATTGGCTTTAGCGCCAAGGGCGGCAGTATTTCGGAAACTGCAGTTTGAATTGTTCGCCTGCTGCTGAGGTGAAAGTGTACCGTGACTGGAGTAACGGCACCATTGAAAATAAACGGCGTGGAAACTGCAGTGCACCACGTGCCATTGATGGAGATGTGAACGTCGGTTACGAAGGTGTGTGAGGACTGACCGACATGCTACAGTTGAGCAACTAACGTGTCAAACGAACCAGGGAACTTTCAGACATGTCTAAGACGACAGTACAACGAACCCTGTTACGTATGGGGCTCCGAAGCAGACGGATGGTCACTGCACCCATTCTGACGAAGTTGCATCGGCAAAAACGGCTTCGATTTACGCGGCAATACCAGAACTAGACTGCTACTGATTGGCAAAGGGTTGCCTTCTCCGACGAGTCACATTTTCTGCTCTATCGAACGGATAGACGTTCACGTATCGGACGAGAAACGTCCGAGAACCAACACCCTTCAACCATTGCTGGAAGAACACAATGTGGTTGTGGCAGTGTTATGGTGTGGGGAATGTTTTCATGGCACAGGTTCTTTCGTACCTGTGGAAGGTACACTCAACGGATTGGGTTATGTATCCATTGTTGCCGATAATGTACACCCATACATGTTGACTGTTTTCCCTCAGAAGGATATGGGATCATTCAGCAGGACAATACGTCCAGAATTGTCAGCGCTTGGTTGGAGGATCACGAAGACTTCCAAGTACTCCGCTGGCCCCCGAATTCACCCAATCGAGCATCTTTGGGATCATCTCGATCGCCATGTTCGCAGTATGGACATTCCACCATGCACCCTGCCGCTGCTGTCGGACGTACTGCAGTCTGATTGGCTCCACAGATAGCCTGTAGTAACCTCCCGCAATCTTATTGACTCACTCCCACGCCGTCTAGCTGCTGTCCGTTCTGCAAAAGGCGGTTATTCTGGATATTAGGAGATGGTCATAATAATGTGACTCGATCCTGTATGTAATTTAGCTTTAAAATACGGTTTTCATAGAGGTTCCCACATGGAAGACAGTATGTATACAATTTCAGAGGAATGTCCTTATTTAACCTCACTAACAGGGAATTTTTCCATTAATTGTAGGGGCCGTCGTGGCTCAGTAGGTATGCCCACTGCGCTAGCAACCTTCGAGTTTCAGGTGGCGCAGGTTCGATTCCTGCCAGGTGCATTCCTCCCTGAGTGTATTTCTCTCTTCTGCCAGTAACACTTTCGCTGTGTGTGTCAGTTACTTGATATTGTATGTCTTGTGTCAATTACTTGATATTGTATTGTCTGGCGCAGCACGGCCAAATATGGCCCCTGCGCCATAAAAACCCAAAACCAACCAACCATGAATTATATGAACAGTGATGGTAATTGCTACAAAGTGTTTTGGAGCAGGTAAATTAACATTTTGAAGCAGCCAGACTGTCTTTTGGAACAGCACATCAAAGGAGCAGTAGAAGATATTTTAATGGAACTAATAAAATTCAGGTTTTTAAACTTTAAACATATGACTGTATGAATGATAAATAATAAACATAATTGTAAACTATTACAAAATTCATTTTAAAGACTTACTAAAATTGATGAAATAAGAAAAACGTACATAAAAACTTACCAATTATTTTCCATTTCCATAAAGTTATGTGCAAGGTAAGAAATAACTTTTGACATTAACACGACTAATAAACATTTTACTAAACAAAAAATATTTTCTTTTCTTTTGTTTGTTACATTCCAACTGCGCCCTTCTGTTTTCTTCTAAGGCACATCGTTTTGGACATTCTATCTTTACCTTTTTAAAAAGAATCTCCGCTTTCAACAGCACTCATATCTTTGTCTGCAATACCTTGTGAAATCTTGCTTTCAGCATGATTTAATAGTTTTTGAGAAAGTTCAAGTTCCTTTTGCAATTCAATTTGTTTCGACTTTAATTTTAAATCTTCCTCATTATGGCAAATATTTTCTACTTTTCTTTTTTGTTCTGATGCTAACAGCAATCTGTCAAGGTACCGCCTCCAGGAATTTCGAACTGATTTAATCAAAGCCGTAGTAACTTGAAAGTTCTTTATGCTTTCTGTATTAGCTTATGTTTGCTTTCTGATACTTCAGAAACTCGCTATTAGGCCATATTCAGGTATGATTAGTGGTCGCTAAATAGCGACTGATAACGTCAAAATGACGTGTCTGAAATGAAAATTTGTTACTGTTTACATTTATCAGTTGGATTTTGAACAAGTATTGAAGTAATTCTTACATAGCGGGGGAATACCCCAAGAGTGAATTTTATTACTCGAACGCGATTTGGAGCAGCTCTGGCGCAACCTTAGCAAAAACGGGCGTTTTTGAGCAGTCTGGAGCAGGCAATACGTTATGGCGCAATTGGAGCAGCATTACCATCACCTGTATGAAGTAAAACCTAAACACCTAATCTGGATTTAACCAAAAATTTTATGGTACAGCTGTTTTATAGAAATCCATCACCTTTACATTTCTGTGAACTTAGTAATTAAGATGTCAACTTTAGGTGTGAAAGAATTCGTTTCCATTTACATTGATATTTATTTGCGAATTGAAACTCAAGTGATACCTGTTTGCTTTCATATTAGGCATACCTGCCAACTTCCAAGAAAACGTCGAGATTTTTACGATGCAAAAAGCAATTCACACTGTCAGAAAAGAAAAAATGATTGAGATAAAAAATAATTAAAAGCACCAAATTAGTGACAATTGCAAAAAATTGGACTTTATAAGAGCAATTTAACCCTCCTGGTAGTTGTCTTGACGAGATATCTTGTCATTAGCAGATCTTGATGGAGAAGATATCTCGTCGCTAGAAGAAAACTGGCCAGATCTTGATATCGTCATCAAAAAACCCTGCAATATCTTGACGATATATCTCGTCATTTAGCAAAGTAGGTCAGATCTTGATGGACGAGATATCTCGTCAAAACCACTTGGGGTATTAAAGATAAAAAGTAACCCTGCTCAACGACTTGGCGGCAGTTCAAACTCAGCAAAATTGATTTGGCGATATTTCACACAAAATGATGCCAAAGATGCGCAAAAAACAGCAACCTTTTTTAGTATTTTCAAGATATATTTGTAGGTTTTTTCTCGAAATGTTTTGCCAAAAAGGGTTTTCATGACAATCCAGAAACCAATTGTTAGTGATTCCGATGCTTTTCTTTCACGCTTGCCATGGCTCGGCACCAAAACCTCGAAATTGGCGGCACTTGAAAATTTTCTCCCCTTAAAGATAAATTCGGAAAATATTTTTTCCGCGCGGAAGACTGGAAAACAGTGTTTTTTCGGAAAAGTTGGCTGATATATTAGGTCATGTATAAGTATAATTTTAAAGAAGCAAGAATATCGTGTTAAAATTTTTAATTCCAACTTCATTTTGTACACACATTGTGACATTAAAAACATAACACAGCATGAAATTGAAACAGAGATACTAGACATTCAAGCATGTTTCACCAAATCCTAAATTATGTTGTCTTGAAAGTCATTTCGAGACTTGATTACCTTTGCTTGAATGCTTATATCCTGAAGCATATGCCTAAAATGTGGATCTTTTCTTTAAAATACCAAATGTTGATGGAATTGCTACGATACTGTTCAAACGCCACCACTTAAGGCACATGGAAAGCAATATATGTAGGAGTGGTATAACATTAAAATATGACACAAGAACATTTTTAATCAAATTCTTTCATATTGGTTCAGTGTGTGAATAAAATTTTCCAGTTTTGAATTGCTCTCAAAAGTAAATTTACTTGAGTTTTACACATTCACATTTTACATTCAATTTAATAATTTTAGTCAAACTACCAACAAATTATGCAAGCCCACATTTATTCAGTTAATTCTACTAAATACAACTTTATAAAATCTGCTGATAGTTCATATGTTATAAATAATATGCATGCATAATCAAAAGAAATGAATTATTTACAAAACAATGTATAAATTAAAACTTTGATCATCCAACAAATTTAAATAAAAATAACTACAAATTAAAAGATAATATAGTATGTATACAGGTAATATTACAAACAAAGAATGACTTATGTTTAAAAATTAATAAATAGCATTTTAACAGTGTTATAACATTTAACTTAAATACATTTTTCAACTATATAAATATTTACCATTTTATATCAACTTGCATATAATTACAAAGTTTATTGATTTTAAACATGAATTTACACGTAAACATGAAAATGAATGAAGAGAGCTATTCACATTGTATTTATACATTCTAAAATAATATTACATCACATCTCAACACTAATGACACCACAGTAATGAACACATTTGGGAGAAATATACATATTGTTTCATTTGGCAGTATGAGCAGATATTATAAAATCGATTAATTAGACAGCTCTTTCCGCATCTATCTTAAATTTAAAATAGGATATTACTGTTCATATCCTGTTTTTTCCTGTACTTAAAAATATTGAAAAAGTTATGACTATTTTTTGAGCCATAAACTCAATTTATTAAAATAATAATTCAAATATTTTTAAAAGTAAAAGTACACATTTTAAGTAGCTTTCTAAGAGATGAATGATTATCAGAAATAAAAAGTCATCGTTTTTGACTAGTCCTTTTGTGAAGACATCTGTGGGTTTAAAAATTGTAGCAGTTCGTTTTTAAAATACAGTCAATACCAAGTAGGTATGTTTCAGGAATTGCATCCTTACATACCTTGCATAAAGTATGTGCAGCATAATTTGAATTAAGTAAAAAGTTAACTATTGTGCAGGATGATTATTTTTACATTGAATTTTTTCCCTAATTTGCTAAGTTTTTAACTTAATAAGATCACTTAAAAAGTAAATATAGGGGTAAAATCTTAATTTACTATTGTCTTAGTATATTTTAATGTTTTTCTCATTTTAAACTGAATAATATAAAACCTAAAATATACTTTGTCTTCGTTTTTTTACATTACTCATCTGTATTCTGAAAAACACTTTAAAGCAATCGTTCTCAACCACAGTTCCATAAATTTATTTTTATAACACAAGGGCCTGGTCCCAACAAACTAACGTAAGTGTTTATAATGGCATAATCATGAAAAGTAATCAAAAGGTGTATTTTGACAAATATAAAAATTACAATTTAACAAATTATCAATCGTTGGTCTAATGAAATCTTGCAGAGAATTGTAATTTCCTCAAGCTAAGATCATTAAATTCCATTGTGTTGCTTCAGTGAGATGTATTCAACTACTCCCATTCTGATTAAAAATTTATATTTGCTGCATCACAAATAACATCAATACGAGATTTCTTAAAATCCAAACCCGTCTCATGCCCTAAATAGTTCAGTCTCTTATACACATTAAAATTTAAATAGCATAATAGGCTAATTTAAGCATAATAGGTTAAATACTTAAAAAACATCACATCACTTAGGTTTCGAAAACAAGCACTTGCACGCAGCAATGTGAACTTGAGAAGAAACAGCATTCAGTATTAGATTTGAGAACCTGATACCAGACTGCCTTGATTTTCAATTTCAGTGGAAACGTTTATACTTCCATGCTGATTGGTCACTGACATTTGCTAGGTGTTATTCGGCCGTTAGAGCTTTTCGACACATTCAAGAATATTCTCAAAATATTTTCACTATAAAGAATGTATTCATAAAAAATGCTCAGAGAACAAAAATGACAAATCCCAGAACCTCTCGTGACCCGGTATAATTGAGGCCCAGTACCGAAGCGTAGCCCGGCAGTTGAGAAACACTGCTTTAAAGGGTTGATTTATCTGAAATATGAAAGATATGGATTGTATGGATCTGGATAATGTATTATCTCAAAATTTCAGTATTCATTTATTTAGTCTTAATAAATACCCTATATCACTCAAGATTATGACAAGATATTAACACACAGAAGTTATATTTTAATAAAAGAATGGTATTTTAAAACAAATTTGTGAAATAGATCTTAAGTATAACGATTTGAAGCTATTTTACGTTTTCTATTCTCTCTCTCTCTCTCTCTCTCTCTCTCTATATATATATATATATATATATATATATATATATATATATATATATATATATATATATATATATATATATATATATATATATATACCAAGAATGTTTTATTACGCTAATATGCTGGTAAATTTTTAAATAGTATTTCTAGTTATTTTTAATACACACATCTTTAATTGTAAGACACTTCTAATAATTTCTTCAGTATTTATGCTGAGTTGTAATATTTAAAATAAATAGGTATGCATTATGTAAAAATTCAGAAACTGAATTACAGATCAGCAATATCCATAAGTAATTGAGCTAACTTCTTTTAATCATCACTGTTACTTGATCAGTATATAATGAACCGATTTAAATTTTTTATTTTGCTAATATTTTCAATAAGGAATACCAATTTAGTAGATAAACAGCAAATTAAGATTAGATTGTGCAGGTTTTAGTGTTGGCAATTTTAAGTGTGGTTTCCCAAAATGTTACAATAGTCACTAGCCCAATTAGAAACAATGGTTCAAAATTGAGTTAGGATCCATACACAAATCAAATATTAGTAATCTGTAGACTCTTAAAAAATATTTCGTAATCAATAATCAAACCATACCTTGCCGATGTTGAACAAAGTGGGTTAAACTCAAGTACGATTCCATCGCTAATTGTCGATACTTTTCTATCGCCAAATGGCAATAATTTTGGAATATGATAATCCGTCGTAAACTTATCTAAACCGCTTGGCGATGGCAATTTCAGGTGCTGATTTGGTGATAGGCCGGTACCGGGGGTGTTCTCGAGTTTTACCACAGAATGTTTATAATAATCATTCTCATGGACACTTAATTGTTAGATGGGTATGGAAAGTTAGTTTCGTTTCAGGCACTAAAATTATTAGAACTAAGCCATTAATCTCTCCAAGATACTCGTCTTTGGTTTCGAGCTTTGAACGATTCTTGGTTGAAAAAAATTCAAAATGTCTGAAAGACTTAATTACTGCATAGTTCTTACATTTACCTGAATGTACGCAAAATTTATTTCCAGACAGAGATAAGTAGTTGATAAAACTCAACTATTTAAAAAATCATTTCAAATTGCCAGAAACTTGTGTTCCTTATGAGAGGGATTTTCAGTGTAAACATACCAGTCTGAAAATTTTGCTACCGCTCTGTCCAAATGCCTCTCATATGAAACATATCAGAATTACCTCAAAATGTAGTTTACCTCCATGACGTTTAATCTAATTGGTGTTGTCTAATTAACTTTCATATATCAATTCGAAATTTATTCTTTAGAATTTCAACTGGCGACGAGCTGAAATCGTATTCAATAAACAAGTCGTGACATCATGTTCGGATTACGTACAGGAAAGGAAAAACGTTTCGCCACAGAAACACTACCGCCACCTACATTTAGCTTGGTAGAAAATGCCTCTCATAATGTTTTAAAAATAAATTTTACAGGAGCATAAAATTCCTTTAAAAATGCCTTAAAAATAGTATAATTGCCTTAGTTTAATAAGCACAAAGAAGCGTTCTCGCGTCATAGTTTAAGGATTAAAATTAACTTCATGCTTTACATAAAAACAATAAAACTCTTATTCACTGATGTAAAATTATTGCGCTTCGAAGTGATATTACTATACTCGAAAAAAATTAACATTTTCGATTGTTGTTTGCTCCAGACGGATGTCGCTGCAAGTTCTTTCTGCGGTTTTTCTTACAACTTGAGTCGAATATGTAATTCTTGTTTAGGCGGTTTAACTGTCCTTTGGAAATGAATTTTTTCATTTTGTAATCTTGGGCCTGCTGCTCTATTTCCAATTCCTTGATTTTCTCCATTACATCTGAAAAAGAAAAGTCTTGCTTGATTAAATTAACACATGAATGCTTGTGAGAGAGATTTTCAGTGTAAACAAACGAAACATTCTGGGAAGATTTACTTCTGCTGTCGGAATGATCTCGTGTGATGGAACCTTAAAATATAGTTTATAGCCAATATAATATCAATTTTATAATATCAATTTATTTAAAAACTTCGGCAAGCGAGGATTTGGTAAACAAATTAAAAAAGCGCACATTCACACACACAAGAGTCGATGGCTAGAAAAGACATCCGTATGGAAAATTCGTATGAAACTGCTACAATTTTTCCATGAAAAATTTTCAATCTTTACTCATCCTCTATACAAATGAGTATTTTTCATAGTTGCTGTATTTCATTACAAGAGCCAAAGTACCAGTAAACCGACTGTCGCCGAATTTTGTATCAATTCTGGATTTTAAAATGTTATGATTTTTATCCTATTTTTTGATAACTAATTTTTCCAGTCGAAGCAACCAGTCGGCAATTTTTCACTTTTTTACAGTTTGTATACACTTAAGAGAGCTGTTTCAGAGAAAACCTGCATTGGAAAAAGCTTTCAGCAGTGGAAGAATGTTGAAATTTCATTTGGTAATGGTTGAATTTTGTTCTGAGAATAGTTCTCTAAAGGAAAACTAATTCAACCAAAAAAGCAACAAAATTAAAAATATAATCATAAAACGTATTGTTCAAATAATTACCTTTTATCCTTAATCTTAATTAAAACGTCACATTTCTAAAAAAGTTTAATTATTCCATATTAAGGGCAACATTCCTAAAAGTCACTTTACGGGTTCCTGAACCATCAAATCGGAGGTTGGCATCTCTATATTGTGTTTTGTGCAAATTGATTATGGTCAGGAACACGGTAGTTTACGTAAGCACATGGATGATTAAAACTATTGTGTTTATATCAATTATAAATCACATGTTTACTTAATATCTTGTAATATAAATATTAGTAGAAATTCAAAGACTAGTTGCAGATTTTCTTGAATGAATAAACTTTTTTCGTCTGCCACAATGTCTATTAAGGTTCAATTAACTATTAATTATGTTTAAATGTTAGTTTTAAAAAATGTATTACCTAAATTCTAAGTTATTATTACAGAAAATCGACCATCTCTTTGATACGGACAACCAATGGGTGGCATCTATTTTAGTGTTTTGTTTTTTATACAAATTGCTTTAAAAAGTATATTTTATAGAATTATTTTTGGATTTTGAAATTATTCCTTTAACGTTATCACAAATAAAGTTTTTCATGACTCTTCAAAAAAAGTTTGTTTCAAGGTCTTTAAAGACTTTTAATTTTACATAAATTTTGGAAGGAAAATTGTCGGTAAAGCATTCAAATGCTCAGAAATAGTGAGGCCTCAATAAAGCACTAGCATTGTTGTTTTAAAGACCAAGTTTTTTCACGTTTTCCTTAAGTTATAAGATGTACCATTATATTGTATGAAAACAAGACTAAAAAAGTGGTTCAATTCTCTTGCTTTCTGATTAGATTTTTAACAATGACTTTCTAGATTTCTGGAATATGTGAGAAATCGTCTAACATCGAGTAGTTATTGAGCTTAATTATTAAAATATGGAAATGATTTCAGTGATGAGTTTATGATTCATTTATATTTAATGTGCACAATATTTAAATTTAGTTGCGTTGCATTTTATTTTTATCAAAAGTTTAATTAAAATATGCTCCAAAATGCGTTGAAGCTCTTCTATATTGACCAAATATAGAATCAAAAACTCATCAAACTTGCTCCGAATTTTCTATATTGCTGCTTCATAACACATCAGGTTGTTCCATATTCTTAAAATAACTGCTCTCTGAACAATGCTCAAAGATTACATTAATTGTTAACACCCTCGAGTATGTACTATATTTATACAACACAAAAATGTACCTTCAAATTTAGTAGAAATAAAAACTATAATTAATATTTTATAAACATGCAATAAATTTATCGGTGAAATGGTTAATTTTGGCTTCCCCTTGGGTATTTTGCTATAATAAAATTTATTTCAATACGAATACTACTGTTAGTCAACGTTGGTATATGAAATTGCTAGAAATGCTTCTGCTAATTCCGACTGTGTTGGACATTCAAATTTCATATTAAGAAAATATTTAGTTTTTTAATATCAAAATTTAAATTTTTTGGCGAGTTCTTTAAAACTACTGATGGTTGTTTCGACGAGGTATCTTGTCATAAGCAAACCTGGCCAGATCTTGATCTCCATCATAAAAAATCGTCAATATCCTGATGACGAGATAACTAGTCATTAATAAAATTGATCAGATCAGGATGGACGAGATATCTCGTCGAAACAACTTATAGGGTTAACGTCTGTTTCACACTTAATCATACTATTATTTTCGTACTATTTTGTATCTAAATAACTAAAGGTGCTACTAAAAGAAGGTTTAACAGAAGATTTTTTGCTATTTCAACAATTTATGCTACAATTTCCCTAGTTCTTTGATTGACAGCCCTGTGTTGACCACTCATTTTTAATAACAATATCTGTTGTGAACTAGCAGTGATTTGGCGACATTGGTAGATTGGCGACTTTCTTAGATCGCCAAGAGAGGGCGTGCCCGATATCAATTCGATATTGAACTGATTACTTCCTTGTTCACGCTCATGGTGATGGTCCATTGCGAACTTCTTTGGTGTATCCGTTTATGGTATGGTCCATGACGTACTTTCGTTTTATTAATTGAACCAGCTCATGGGAGCTAATTGTACCAGCTCATTGGAGCATCTTTGTTAAGTTTTCTAAATAAATAGAAAAAATCAATTTGATCTTGTTGACCATTACAATATCTTCATCATTCGGAATTCAATCGACATTCTTGATTACGAGATATTTCGAAATTGGTCAGATCTTGATGGATGAGATATCCCGTAGAAAACAATTGGAGGATTAGGGTATAAATAACACAAATTATCATTAAGTGTCCCGGTTTAACAAAAAATATTAATGGTAGCTCTTGTTAGGACGGCCCTGTTGAAAAGACGTTCTGTTTTCAAGGAAAAAGGGTTCATTGGTTTGCTTTATCTTACCTGTTTTAAGTGGCAATGTTGGGTTACGATGATTGACGTAAGTCATCGAGGATACAGGCTGGCACGTCACGTCAGGAATTCTGGTTTTCATCACTGCACGGCATTCCTTCAACTTCTGCATGATTTCCTTTGCATTAGGTACATGGAATTTCGACAAATTGAGGGCCTCAAAGTTTGCGGCTTTTACCCGAGCATGGTGGACAGGGAGGGCCTCACTTTGACGAATTACTTTAACGACTTTTTTATAGTCCTGAAGACCATCAGTTCCAATAGGGTATTTGTAACTATTCTTTGGATTGGCTACAAGTTTAATAGTTGCTGGTTTGGGACGAGCTAAGAAACCAGTAAGGTCGTCTGAGTGGAAGTTTTGGACGACTTCATTAGACGGATTCCATCTGCTGCAGAATTCAGAGACCGATATTTTGAATGACATAAAGGCGTCTAAATCTCTCAAGTCGTTTACAAAAAGGTTTTGAAATTCTCGATGCATTTCTTGAACCAGTGGTTCCGATCTTATGGACTCAAATTCATCAGCAGAAACTAGTAATTTTCTATCGTAAATTTCGCTATCATCCGAAAAACTTTCATCGGATTTACTCCAGGTTTGCGAGTCTATTTCCTCTGTTTCGGAACAGTTTTCATCCAAAAACGATTCGTCATTTTCAAGTTCGTCCGTCCTCATTAAACAAGAGACAGCATCGAGGATTTCGTCGTATTCATTGTCAGTCACCAGGTCCACTTCGATTTCGTCATTCATATCAATGTCATCTTCCGGTCGGTCTAAAAGCAAAGAAAAAAATAGTAGTTAGGCAATCCAAATTACAAATGTTCGTAATTTCAGAACACCTAAATTGTGAGACAAAATATGTAGATGTCAGATTTACATGTCAATAATTATCATGCAAAACTAGGATACGATCAGTATAAATAATATTTTACTCAGATTCGGCTATAATTTTAACTAACCGAAAGCTTTCACGCATTTTATTACACGAAACCATAGTTCCCAAAATTTAAGCTTAAGAAATTTTGGGGGCAATGCTGGCCCAGGGGAAAAGGGGGGACAATGAGGAGCAAGAGTGGGGCAATAAGATGTTAAAATAATTTTTCGTATAAAAATGTTGTAAGTAAACACTTGTCCACTTGATCACAGACACACTTACTAAAGTAATGCATTGTTGCAAAAATTATACGCTGTTAAATGCAAATTATTACTGATCGGTCTAAAAAGTCCCCCCTGTAAAATCAAGAAAATATACAAATGCAACCATCTTTTCTGGTAGTCCCGGTTATTTATTTTCCCACAACTCAAGTATTTTTTTATCTTGATTTTACAAATCATGATTTTTAAATTTTAGTTTTCGTATTGGAAAGATTTGATTTTCTACCCAATTTTGAGGAAATCGTTAATAATCACTTTTAATAGGGAACGTAGCCAGAATTTTATTTTGGAGGGAGCCCCGAAGATAAGAATGAAACTTTTTATGCAAAACTTTTTAAAGCCACTTTTAAAAAAAGTTTGTATGAAAGTGCATTTTCAGGACAAGAAACAACACTAACGAGAACCATGGATATACATGCAATGTGACACTGCTACTTAAGATGAATACTCTGGTATTCGAATGCACAAAGTGAGTACTTTTGGCATCAGAAAACCTAGGACGAGAACTCTTATAACCGAACACCTTATGTCCAAGTACTTAGGTTACCGAATACTCTTGTATTCGAATATCTTGGAACCGAGTACTCTGGTATTCGAATATTTTAGAAAAGAATCGAGTACGATAACTTTTAAGTTACATGAGTACTTTTGTATTCAAATACTCCCATCACTATCGAAAAGGAAATAACGAATATTTCGAGATGGTTGCTTTTTATGGCGAACGTGTTATATTTGGTCATATTAACGCAAGACAAACAACGCCAGTCATTGGCATGGCCCCATCCACCCGTCGATGGTATGTAGTATTTTAATTAACGTCGCACTGGAGCAATACAACGGGCTATTGGCGACGGTCCTGGATCAAACCCGAAGGAAGAGATCCGAGGACAACATCACGTAATTTTGAACCACGGTCAGATGACGAGGTCACACTTGAGCTGACACCCCACTCTCCAAACTTCCATACCACGCTAACGTGAGTACATTTGAGGCCACGACAGATTTAACTTGCACTAGCCCCCTTTGTACACGACAGTCTTTGGCTAGATTCGAACTCGCAACCCTCCGGTTGCTAATCCGTTACTCTGCCAACCGGCTACCGCGGCCCCCATCTACCAGTAGAAAGGTTCGTTGAAAGGTAAATTACAGATTATTATGGCGGCAAAATCTGGTAGATGAATCATTTGTAATGTGTTTTGTAGTGAATATCAAACTGCGGGTGAAAGATAGCGACTTGGGAATTTTTTAAACTTATATTTGATTAAAAGCAGGGGCGAAACAAAACATGCTAGACTCGAAAATGACCAAAAAATACTTCTAGAGTAGTGGTTCTTAACCTTTTTAGTGATCAACACCCCTTGAATCTAAAAATAAGTTCTCGCACCCCGTTGAAAAATGTGTTTCTATTTCTTTATTTAGGAAATTACTTCTATTGCAAGATAACTTATTTATTGAAAAATAAACACATACATCTGCATATATATACAAAACAATATCTCAATTTTTAATGGCTACGTTGTTGTTTACTCATAACACTTTTAAAGCGAGGCTCCTTTTTTGAGAGCCACGCGAAATCATCACTTGCATTTAAGCGATTTCTGTCTTTTGTTTTTATTTGCAAAGGTGATGAAAATCCCATTTCACACAGGTAGGTGGTGGAAAATGCTAAAGGAACTGCAATGTTGCTTTTGCCAGCTGTTGATAAGGTTTTAATGGTGTACACCAGAATTGTTACCCTTGCGCCATAAAACTCCAAAATCCAATCCAGAATTGTTCAAATTCCAGTCTTTCAAGTCCAGTTTTTTTCATATTCCATTTGAATACGTCCATTGGCTCGTATTTCAATAAGATCGTCTTTTATTAAATTACTGTCGTCCATCGAAACTTCTTTCTCACCCCTGGAAATGCTTTCTCGCACTCCCAGGGGTGTACACATCCCAGATTAAGAACCACTGCTCTAGAGGAACTTGAAAATCAAAAATATCAATGACAAAAATTATCTAAAACACTAAAACGTTTTGAGAATTTCGTTTTTGGGTGGACCTGCGTTCATAAACCAAAGTTTTGTGCGCAAAGATATCAAATCGAGTAATGGATATGGGAATATATACACCATAACCGCTCAGGAGTTGTGGTTTACTCAACGCAAAATCGTCAAGAAAGAACTCCGAGATTTTGAATTATTCCCGTTTTGAACTGGACGAATTAAATACAAAATTCTAGATTTCCCTTAATAAAAAAAAGACGACAAAATAATATCCCCATACATAAAAGTGCTATTCTGAGCTTAAATATTTCACAATACACCTGGTCCCAATTAACAACTTTGTATTTCAGTATTATTGCAATGGGAGTACAGTAGGCTGACCATATGTACCGTTTTGAACGGGACAGTACCTTTCTTCCATTTCCCGGCCTATAAAAACTATAAATATACTTGAATATTAGTCAATCATAGATTATTATTCATATGACTCCTATAATCTTGCATCAGTATAATGGATACAGGTAATTTGTTTAACCATGGAGTCACATTATTCGATACTTAGTATCGATATCTGCAGTGATTTATTCAGAGAAAATAAAAAATACATGTTGACAGCAGTTGTGATTTCAGACGTGGCGTCTGTTTTGCTGTAGCATTTGTTTTTGTTCCGGTTGTATGCTAACCGGTGCTGGCTATGTTATTCAAATGCCGGTGGTATAAATTTAACTTTTTAAACTTTTAAGTAATTTTTCTAAGCTTCAAATCCAGCCCTGCAATGTGAAATAGACGAAACTGCGGTTTTAAAGACGATCTCCTCAGAAAGAATTCAAATGCATTAAACTGGACAAGCTGTGTAATGAAGCAACAAAAGTGGTGTGCCAACATTGCAGAAAAATTATCTCAAGCTCAAATTGCTCACGTCATAAAACTTTTTATCGTCTTATTTTTTTTATGAATACAGAATAGTACGTCCCTCTTTGTCATCCTAATGTCCTGTTTTTGTCTCAAGGAAATATGATCAGCCTAGAGAAAAGTAATACCAAGTTGTAATCTTACCAGCCATATTAACTACCAACCAGTCATTGACTTCCCGAGTCTCACATTCCACGGTTGTTTGGGGCGCCTCTTCCACAACCCCTCCGAAGAAATAGCCTGCTATAGCTCGAAGCATGATGGATAAGTAAGTGGAGCTTCTAAGTAATCCGCCGAGTATTGAGAAACAATGTAGGCCTGCAAGTTTCTAGGTGATGTGTCGCAAGTCGATGAGGGCAAGTGTGGCACTTGAGGTTTGGAGTGTTCTTGAAGAAACTTGAATTCCCTTAAGATTCTGGAATAAGACATTACGTTAAAAATACTGTTTCACTAATATTTTCCATTTGTTATTGATGGATATTTACCGAAGTTAATGACATCTATAGAAAAAGATAATATGCATTGTTAAATTTGCGACAATATTTGCTAAGTTTATCTCTCTTAAAGTTGCATTTGCGAAAGAACCTGATATTGAAAAACGTCATTCAATTTCAATATAGCAGCATAAACAAGCAACTAACTTGTTTCAAAGTGTTTTTTTAAAGTTGATTCCAATAAGTGCATAATGAAACTATTAAAATACTTTTCATAATTTTTTTTCAAATTGTAACTAATATATTTCGTTGGCTTACAAGTAAGACTCACGAAGTCAAAAAACAGTAATGAAAAAAAAAAGAATGGAGGGGAATCACTCTCAATAAATCTAACCTTTATGCAAAGAAAAAATATCTCAGAGGACACACACTTCATCAGTCTAAGGGTCACTAAAGTCTAGTCTAGAAAAGCTAAATAACACAAATCTTAAAATTTTTGACTTTGTGTGTTTCACTTGTAAGCCGGCGATTTGTCAAAATGAAAAGAAACCACGTCTTGAAATTTTTATCTAGTTTAATTAAAGTAAGCTTGAAATACTCACACTATTTTCCTGAAACGGGTGATACGAACTATCAAATGAAGTTTGACTATCTTTAAATTATATTTTAGCAACACGAATTTATTTTATTTCTAGTGAAAGCTTTTGAAAAAGTACACATTTGATAACAGAAAAACCTACAAAAACCTATACAAAATCTGTAAGAAAAATTACAAGGCACAATGTTTGATATAAAGAGCACTTTTTGGATGATGGAAAGACGGAAAATTTTTTTATGTACAAAGGAAACAAAAGTTTCACAAAATCTTAGTTGAGAGAAAAATTATTTTTTTTTTCATCCTATATCTTTAATTACCGTGGACCGCCAGTCTTGAATTCATTTTCTATTCATTTGCCATCGGTATTGTCGTCAGATCTTTCCCTTCGGGATTGATCCCGAACCGTCTCCAACAGCCCGTTGTAATGCTTCAGTGGACTTAAATTCAACTCCCTGACCTAACCTCACTCGAAATCGGATTTCATCAAGCAATGACAAAAAAGTACATATGTACTCGGTCTCTTTTTAACTTTTATATTTCAGAACCTCTGGATTGATGTTACAATTAATTATCCCATCACAGCGAAAAGTAAATATATGCGCGAACTCCACGCTTATTTCTTGAACGAACTGGAAGAAAACCTTCATTTTACACTTCTCAAAACATTCAAAACATGTTCTTAATATTTTAGTTGTTGAACCAAAATCTATTTTGGTAAATACTCGTGTAAGGCCCTGCAGGATTTAAGTAGAGACACATTCCTTCTGAAAATTCTAAAGCATGAATTGAGAAAACTTCCTGCTATCTAATAAGTACATTCCTTCTCGAGATTCTGCCATCGCCGTCTTCAAATTATTGATTCATATGGGGAAGTTGCCGACTTCCAAGTTCCGAACAATTTGGCTCTCAGCCAGATGGCCAATGAATTATTACCAATTCTCTAGACAATTCTTACGAACTGATAACTAGAAAATCTATTAATATGTTTTCTAAGCTCTGCCACAGCTTTCTACTGTATTAAGACATCGAACAACTAAATCTTACAGGCAAGTGATGTGATCCCACATTGAGAAGTCTAGTACTGTGGTATCAGGGAACCGGCGATTGGTTGGTTTTGGGGTTTTATGGCGCAAGGGCCATAGTTGGCCATGTTGCGCCAGACATAATACAATATCAAGTAATGAGGTAACCGGTGAATGAAAATTTTTGAATTGGTAATTTCTGTTCAAAAAGAGATACATCTTAGATTGTATTAATCGTAATACAGGTGAACCGGGATACATATTTTTGTCTCTCAAGGGGCAGGTCATAAACTGGGGACCAGAGTGCAAATGTGGGGATACAGGAATAAATTTTAGCAACAATTATATCGAGAACATGTGAATATTTTTACTCATTTAAGTTTGCTTTCTTACATTATACTCTTGAAATAAAACTTAACTAGAGCATTTTTATCGGTAATCATTCAAAATGTAAGCAGTCGACGTATAACAACTGTCCCGCCAATTTTTATATTTAGTTCAATTGTTTTTAAAGCTTTTGACGTGAATACGTCTTTAAAATCGGAACAGTACTGCGGGTATGCATGAAAAGTCGGGCATTACAACTATTTTGTCGAGAAGAAATACATCCAGAAAATAAGTATAGCGTTGTGTAGACAAAGGATGTCCATACCCGATATGACATTCGAACCGAGTGTGCGGGGAGGAGATCCGCAATATGATAAATTCTACGATGCTGTACTAGCTTTGGGATAGTGTAACTTTGGATTGCGTGGAGTGAGGAGTACGATGTCATTCGAAAGCTACTGAACTACGCTACAATTAATATTGAGCAATAACAATTCTGAACGAGAACTTGGTGATAATTGAGTAGAATTTAAAGAAATATAAAATTTTTTGATTTCAAAACTAGAAACTATAAGACCATCTAGAAGACAAAAAAAAGGGTCTTGTAGAAAGAATGATATGATATTCGGACCGAGTGCGCAGTCGTACTGAGCATAGGAAGGGGTCCGCAATAGTCGAAATTCTATGGTGCTGGGCGAGTTTTGGGCCACTGTAACTTTGGATTGCGTGGAGTCAGGACTGCGTAAGTGGTGTCATTCGAAATCTACTGAACTATATTACAATCACAGGTTTTTAATCAATAAAATTATCCTTCAATATTAATATCAAACTGTATTTTAATCGTTCAAATTGTAAATTAATTCCTGAATATTCACACAATAAACAATCATTCAAACTTCCAATGTCTGTTTCATTCATTCCACAATCCAACATCAGGCGTGAGTCTTCACGTCAAAACTGCGGTTTGTGTCCTCGACACAACCTACCATTAAAAAAAACAATGGGTATTTTTTGCCACTAAACAAAAAACGATTGAGTTTTTGTTCCAATATTTATTATTTTTTCATATTCATTTTTGTTTAGCTTTATACAAGTGGTTTCAAATTTAGAAAATTTTAAACGTATTCGATATGTATATAATTCAGAAGCTCATTTTTCTCTTTAGATTTGTTGTCTTTTTTCTTAGATTAACAGCTGATTGGGTTGGTTCTTATGACATAAGGAACCATAATTAGCCAAGCTGCGTCAAACACCAGCATCGCAATAGAATTCGGAAGTTTCAACGATAAATTTTAATTTATTTAAAGAGAACAAAATTGGTTTAACGGAACTGATTAGTATCATTCTTACGAACTTTTTCTCGGTCTCTTGGATTCGTAAAAAAGAGCGTCGACTGCAATTCACATTTTCAGTTTCCTCGCGATTCCATTCTCTTGTCAGGCAACGATTAAAAGCATAAACGAAAACTCTAAATTCTCTTTAAAAAAGAAAAGGCTAGAATCCAAGTTACACATTCACGACCTTTCCCTGACTTTCCAACTTGCTCTGTTACGGAATCGCTTCTGAGAACCACTTCTTTCTATAATTAACTGTCAATTCGACCTTGGCCTCGAAAAGAAAAGAAAATAAATAATAAAATGTTAAGTGCTTTCTCAGCTTTTCAAGACTTCAGAGCAGGTGAATCAAATTGCAATCTTCAGAGACAGCGCGTCGACGTTTAAATTTAGGGAGCGTAGTTTGTATCCCACCTTGGAATTTTCTCAAATAATTTGTAGCCTTCAGAGTCAAATGTCAGCTAGTCTAACAATGCAATTTCAAGATCATCATTCACTAATTTTTCGTGTTCTCAAATCTTAATATGGATTCTTTTTGTGAAGCTTCTATTTTTACACCCTCCTCGGTACCAAATTGAAAACTTGTTTTACAGGCCTGCCACAGCCAAAGCACTTGTGATATAGTAGCATACATTTTCAAAATAGTTGCTCTTAAACCCAATTTTAGTATATCAAATATAAAATAAATACGTTAAAACAAAATGTGTTAATTAAGAATGACACAGATGTTAAAAATCTCAAGACATTAAAATTTCAAAATTAAAAACTAAATATTTTCTTTTCGAGGTTTGCAGGACAATCTAGTAATCACAGATTCCTGTTTTTCTTTCATGGCTGCCACGGCTTGGCGCCAAAATTTGGAAATTGGCGTCTCTTGAAAAATTTTCTTCCAGACGAAAATCCGAAAATTATTATTCCAGTCCGTTTTTTGTTTGATAAAAAAGGGACTTGGTGAATTTTGACCTTGGGTTAATTTTCAAAACATGTCGCCAAAGGTTTCGAAAAGTCGCTAAATTAAAAAAAAAAGCTTTAATTTTAGCTAAAATTTTGAAATTGAAGCTTTTGGTATGATTTTGCTTTAAAAAAGAACCTTAATCGCCAAGATAGAAAAATAGCAAAAAGTCCCTGTGGCAGCCCTGTTTTCCTTCATATACAGTTATGCTAATTATTCGAAAACATTCCCATGAAAAATTTCTAAGTGATCCTAATATTTTTCCCTCATTATTATCGAGCTCTTTCAACGTCCTTTAAAATCAGAAATTGAACCACACAGCAAAATTATCCTTTTTACTGTGACTAACAGTATAACTCTTTTTATCTTTAGTTTTTATAACTCTTTTTATCTTTTTTGTAAATATTTTTATTGTTTTAAATTTTAATGCAGCATCAGCTGTCTACTTTGGTTTAGGTTTCTTCGTTGGTGATTTAAAATAGGTGTTCTAAAAATTCAGGACGCTATTACAATAAAAACAAGAACAAAAATATGAAAAGTCGGGTGGAATTCGATGACTCGAATAGACTTTTGCAATCACGCTCTAATGTCAAATTTCAACGTACTAGAAAACCGATAAAATTTGTCTCAAGCAAAGCGAGAGGAGGATAAATGAGGCAGGAGGGAGAATGTTACGGAACAGAAAAATTCACAAATGAGTAAATTTTAGGACCTGTTGTGTGTGACAAATATTACAATACTTTATTCCTATAAACAAACCAAACATTGAACGAAAGAAACTTTTTAATTCACTCTCCCAAGGTTTACGAAATTCAAAGTCTATAAAGACTTTTTTATAATGTTTCTTCTGTCTCATTATTCATGGTTAACAACTATTATCATGAATAATGAAAGGCATCAGGTTTATAACAAGTTTTCTTTGATAAAAAAGACGAACAATCGTCTTTTTTAAACAATTTTAGCTGATGTATATTTTATTTGTTTTATTCAGAGTAATTAATTTAATTAAAAATCTGATACTTAGTATTTTAGGCAGGAACGATATAGGTATATTAAAAATAAAATTTGCAAACATGAGATTTCTAGGAAATAAAATGTTAAGAGTTGTTAAAAAATGGAAATTAAAAAAATTCCATCCCCTTATTCCTAAAAAACGAAACATTTACATCACTAAAACATTTAATCATCTGATTTACGACAGATATTCAAATACACTTTTCATAATTAGCACAAATCACTCCCGACAATTTTCCAAACTTTACACAACAATTAAGTTCTGCTTGGATACCTGCTTTATTATAACTACAGAAGGGAAGGAGAAGAAACATCGAATGTTATAGAAAATTTCTCATTTATTGTGTGTATCAATCCGTCATTTTAATATTTTTACTTATTTTTCAGCTCATAGCTAAATATTGCAATTTTTCAGCTTTATGGAACAATTAGTTTTTTGAATTTTGGTTTATTCTCTAAAGTTTTAGTGATTTCTGCACCAATGCAGCTTTTCTCCAAGTCAAAACTTTCCATGCGATATGCTTTAAGAACACTTTGAAAGGTGTGTTTGAAGCTAAAGCTATTAAAATGCAATTGATATAATGAGGTTTCCAAATTTAAAGTGTCCGAAAAAAGACTTAAAAAGACCGAATATATACATAAATGTAGGCCGAAATAATGTCACATTCACATAAATGAATCAAAACGGGTTGATAAAAAGTAAGCAAAATATTCTGGAAGAAAATTTGCAATTACAATTTTAATTCTAATGTTTAAATAATTGCATTTGTGTTTCGAAGATCTCACTCGAGGAAGATAACTGCCTTTTCGCAAACCAGAATTTCGACTAGTTATGCTGTTATAAATATGTTACGTTACAACTAAAAAAAATAAAGAGAAAACACTGAGAAGTACGAATTTAATTATGATCCAAATAGCTTTATTCCTATAACATGATAGAAAATAAAACATTGAAAATCTAGTTAAATTAATATTTTATTTTTCTAATGTTCGACAAAAAAATAATAAAACTTTATTTAGTTTGTGGAGCTCAACAATCGAGCATCCTGTAGACAAAGACAGCCGAGAGAATAATTCAATTATGAAAGAAATTATTTAATTCATCACATGAGATTAGAAACAGGGTACCTTCTCATTGTCAATCTCGCACATTGTGGGTTACTCAAATTAACTGAAATGAATAGAAACAAATAAAAAGACCTGAAAATGTAGGACTGAAGATCCTACTAGACTGAAAGAAAGACTTTTTAAGCAGTTTTCCATTTCCTTACTTTTATTCTTAGAAATACAAATTATTTCCATTCCGTTTGGAATATAAATAAAAAATTATAATCAAATTTAAGAGACAAGACAAAACAGATTTTACTCGAAATACTTTCCACTGAAAAGAAAGCGGCGTGAGATACGTTTGGTAAGCAAATAAAACTCGAGAATAAAAATATTTTCCAAACCTTATAGCTTATCTACACTTAAATTAGTTTTCACCTGTGAAACCGCAATGATTGCTAAATAATTGCAGAGATAAGTCTAGAGTTTTGAATTCAAGTTGAGACGCATCGTATATAAACAAAGCTAAATATTATTGTTTGGGAATTTTTTTCTTACTGAGGGCATAGTGTTATCGCGATGATAATAAAACTTCCGCATATTATTTGTTATGATAACGTAACCTGAGTTTTATCAGCTGACATATTTTTAGCTTGCAGAGCGCTTTCGAAAGTAAAAAATAAATACGTTATGAAAGAAAAAGCCAATGGAGATAAGCCCAAACGAACATGCATGGAACACGTTCTATTCTCGTACTCCTAATCGTTCAGGATGAAAAAAGAAAAAAATCGTTATTTGTTTCGGAACAAGAGCGATGCTTCACACGTGAAGCACTACTTTCTATTATAGACGTCATTTTGATAACTAAGTAAAAGGAAAACAACTGCAGTACTGTTCAGGGCAAAAGAGAAGTGTGCTCAAATTCTATCACGTATTTTATCGGGCTTTGTTTGAAACCACAACCTTCAACTATTAAAGTTCAGAGTGTGGTATTGATGCTCTTGTCATAGAAACCAGAATCTAGAGTAAAATTAATTTTCTTCTGTGGTGAACTTGGCTACCAACACAAAAATTAATTTCTCCTATAGTAATATACATATATATAGTGTAACCTATCTCCACCATGAAGCACTTTTTGGTAAAAACGTTACAGTCTTTCACTCGTCTGCTCTGTGGAGGATCTATCGAATTCAGCCACTGCTAAATTCTGGAAGGGGAGTATTATAGTGAACTTATATATCAACCACTGCAAAATACAATACAGTAGCGTCTATAGCAGTGTTACCCATCTCTCCAATAAAGTACTTTTTGGTATACTACACAGCACTACCTGTCATTCGTCTTCCGAGAAAAATTATATTTAGAAATTCCAGAATTCATCCTCAAATACCCCTTCCCACCCCAAAAAAATTAGCAAGTATTTTTACTCACTTAAAAATTTCTGTGGGCTAATATCAAAATTGCTTTCGAGGTGTCATGTGAAATAATGCTTATCACAGTGGCATCCTGTACACTGAAGGAGAAGTTGCCAAACGGTCCACTTCCCCCGGAGGTGGCGCAAAAGCCATAAGAGGACGACATCGAAAATTTTAAGTTAGCTTTAAAGCTGCATATTTTACCGTAGAAAACTGGATTTGAAAAAATATTTTATACTCATAATATATTCATAGAATTATCGTCATATGGGAAACTGACTATTCTTTAGTCATTAGGATAAGGTACCTATGGGACTAGCCATTTCTGAGACGATTAAGTTTTTCCATTGATAAGAAAATTAGATCTTTGAGCGAATACCTTATGGATCATTACTCCCTTTTGATGATAAATCTTGGTTAAATTATTTCAAGGGTATTTTTGTAACAATTTTAAGGAATCGGTTTGGGAATTCGTTTTAAAATGATTCCGGATCTTTGAATATTGATGAAAAATACTTGGTCTGGCCTGAGTGAAAATGAAAGAAACTGTTTATTTTTATGTCTGACATTAAAACCAATACATTCTTGAAAATGCAATTCCTCTTCTCTCTGAAAAAAGTTTTCCGTGCACATATAGAAGACTTTGCATCAATTTATCATGCACGTAACTATATATTTGTGCTCACATATCCAATTTGATAATATTTTTCCGGAAGAAAGATTAATATTTTTTAAACATTATTTTAAGCGATTTCCCGCCTGGTTATCATTTTGTTAGAAAATATTATAAATAAACAATTGATAAAATTGGCAATTCAAAATAAGGGTTATCAGTATTTTAAATTCAGATAAAAAAATTTTCAATAGAACTGGCTAATAAATCTGACCTTCGTATAAAAAAACCCTGCTCTTATCTTGCATCATATTTAATCATTACGTGGTTATCTGTGGAACGTAAAAAGGATCCCAATATTGGTCATTAATGACAATTTTTAATTCCTGAAGTTAATTTGATAATTTCAATTTTGATCTAAAATTGAAGTATAGGGTGGTCATAATAAAGAGGTGTTTAGAGCCCGACAGTCAGAAATCTGTTGGGCCAAATTTGGTGAAACACTATTTGAGAAAAAAATCGCTGCGATCAAGTAAATATGCAGATTTTCACGGGTACAGATGCATGTTACATTATGCAAATTTCTGAAAGCCAACGTCATTTTTGCGGATATGAGGGAAACAGAAAGAGTGGAAATGCGGATCGTTTAGGCACTTTGATGAACCGAATAATGCTACATACACGTCAGGCAAATTAATGGATATCTGCTGCGTTCTCCAGTAGAATATGCTGTTCAGAGAATGCAGTTTTGGGGACACGCGCAAAGAAAACATATTGATCATCTGTGGGTGATGCCAAAATAAAAATTACTGTAGACTGTTACTTTCTTTACTTCCTACGTCTAATTTACTGCGAAAATGGGGCTTATAGCGCCTCTGGTGGCCAAAATCTGAATTATTTTTTTATAGAAATCAAAACCTTATGATCCAAAAAACATTTACACCAAATTTGGTTGAGTTTGGCCCAACATATTTTCACTGATCACTTCCTCTTCAATTAGGCCACTCTGCATTCCCTGTAAATAAACACCTAAGAGTAAAAATTTTGTTAAGGGGAGCACTCCCCTTTGAATGATTTCATTGTAAAGGTTCTATCGATGGTCAAGTATTCTTACGCATCTTCTTGACTATAATTCGTAACTGATAAACAGGTTTGGAATTCAACCGTGTGGCATGTTGTAAAATTTGTTATTTTACTGGTTTTTATGTGATCGATGGACCTATACATTGCTTCAAGTCAACAGGATACTACAGTGAAAAGGAAGAAGGCATGGATGCTTTTAAATTATAGATTAGGGATATTTACAAGTTGGGGGGTATTTCAATTAACGTCACACTGGAGCAACACAATGGGCTATTGGTGACGGTCCGGGATCAATCCCAAAGGGAAAGATCCGAGGACAACACCACGTAATTTTGAACCACGGTCAGATGACGAGGCAACACCTGAGCTGGCACCCCACTCTCCAAACTTCCACACCACGCCAACGTGAGGACATTTGAGGCCACGACAGATTTAACGTGCACCAGCCCCCTTTGTACACGACGGTGTTTGGCTGGATTCGAACCCGCAACCCTTCGGTTGCTAGTCCGTTACTCTTCCAACCGGGCCACCGCAGCCCATTTACAAGTTGGGAACTTGAAAATTGTATAAAAAGGATATCTATATAAATCTTAATCAAAGCTTTGTTTTGAGCTCAAATAAATTCTTGTCAATTTTAATTCGAAGATAGTGAATACACATAATTCGGAACTTAAAAGTATGAGATGATGCGACGTTTCTTATAAACTTATTTATTCCAATACTGCAATAAAATGTCACAGCGTGGATTTGGGGTAAATCTTCAGACAGTAGAGTTAAAAAATACATAACTAGAAAAGAAATAAAAAGTGTTTGGCCAATCTCACAAAAGGCAATCACACACAAGATTTACTAGCTATTAAAACTGTTCTTTTTCGCGTATATTTTATAGTATTTTCGATACATATGCCGATCAGCAATGCTTCAAGACAGCATTAGTATTTTTCTAAATATGATTTTTGAATAGGATACATTCTTAAGGAACGCTGATGGGTAACAAACAAGTCAAAATATAAATTTTCGTGATGACTTTGTAATAATAAACGCAAAACAGTTGCAATCGACTCTGAATAGTTATTAGGGGCTCTCCCCTAATAACTATCCTCCCCTAATAATAATCCCCCTGGGAACAAGACCTCAATTGCTTCACATGTTTATTTCGATGAAACAGTTTATTTTCATTTCATCACCAGAAGAAAAACTAAACGCTTGGAAAACTCAACCACAAAAACATTGAGGAACCCAAAGGATTCGGGCGTTTGGAGTTAGCATCCCTAATGCAATGTGTTGGTGAAGCTTGTCACCCCCATGCTTATAAACATAAACAAAGCTAACACAGAAAACAGAATCAGTGGGACACAAGTACTCGTTCTAAAGATAGATTTGCATAACTCGATCAGAGAGCAACCGTCGCGTCAAGTCTAGACTATTTTAATAAATCGAGCAATTTTCAGACTCGGAAATATCCCAACTTTGCTCTTTCTGGTGGAAGGAAAAGAACAAGAATCGCTCGTGAAGGTCAAATGGATCTTGCATCAGCTGAGAAAGTGGGAATGGAAGGAAGTCAAATGCCGAATTCCAGGCACGTTTACAAACAATGGGTACTTTTTAAAGCCAGCTTTTTGCGTAACGCTCTGGCTCCATTGAATGGCAACGGGGAAGTTTGTGTATTTTAGCTTCAGTAGGGCTCGAAAGTGGGACAAAATATCCCGAGATTAGTGGTATTTGCATTGTGGTTTGGAATAATAGCGCTTGTTTCTGTTCAATTCATCTCAAGTCCAGCCTCCATGATGAGTCAGGAATTGATGGTGGCTCTCTGGGCTAACATTGGAATCCATTACTGTTGCTATGGTGATGGTGTTCACAATAAAAGCTCACTTGGTGATCGAGATAACTGAACATATTGTGCAAAATCCGTGACCGAATTTCGTGTGCGTTAGTAGCTATCGATTAGAGTTGGGTACAGTTCATTATCCCTTTACTTCTTTGTGGCTTTCAAGAAAAGAGTCTGATAACTTTGTAAAATAAGCTTTTACTTGAATTTGAAAAGTTTTGTATTGCATTGCTTAAAACCAACTTATCTGGTCTCACAAAATCACAATGCAAGTATCCGAAAAATAATAAATGTGATACTTTTTCAATATATATATTGAATACTTTTCGAAATATTTTGAGAAACTTTGAAACAGGGTTTTTATACACTTGCTATAAACGCTGATATGCGTAACAATTTAGCAGGCTTTTAAAAACCCATGAGAAGTTGGTATTTTTTAAGTTGTCGGCAAAAACGTTAGAAATTACAATTCCGTATTTTTTTAGTTTTGTTGCACCCAAGTACTTTCTGGGCTGTAAAAAATATAAACGCTTACCCTCTTAACCCTCTGTGGAGTTTCGGACGTATATATCTATCTGTTCTGCAACCTGCAGTCTTCCCTGCAAGATTTCTAACCAATTATGACCTTCTCGTTCAATAGAATTTTTACTAGGATTATTTCTAATACTAGAATCTCTATTAGCATAGAACTAGGACTATTTACTAGTATCTCGAACAGCATATACTTCTAGAGGCAAGGGTTCCAGATAATTTTCTAAAGAAAGGGATAAACTTATTCATATGCTCTTCAATGGAATACAAATTACTTTTCCTTGCTCGAACTTTTTTCCGAACCTGACTCATTCACGATGCTTTAAAAAATTAAATGAAAAGTAAAAAAGCCGTCACACAGAAAAACAAGTTGTATGGTCTTTTCCCTTTCACCTCAACCTCGCCCTTTGCTCGAGAGCAACTATCTTCGGAAAGAAAAAAGAACGGAACTAAACAGCTGAACAGCGTCAAAAAGTAAACACGACCAGTAAAACTAGATAGTAATAGAGTACACCCCATTTTATAGAGGCCCGCGTTGAGTGTCTTCATCGCCGAGTTTAGTAACCTCAATACAGCCAACGGACTGGAACGATTTCCCTCATCGTTTCATGCTGAAAAACCTCATTGTAAAATAAAAAAAAGATATGAAAAGAATAAAAATAAACGACTTGCGTCATTGTGCAATGGGCCCGTATACTAAATATAAAGCTTATTTTCAACGTCATTCTTTTGGAATATAAGCTGAAAAGGCAAGATTAAAATATGAAAAATATTGCGAGGGTGAAAAAAATGCAAACGATATTGAAAATAACGCGCTGTTTTCCACATAAATTTTAACTATTTATTTGGAAAGTCTGTGTGTGTGCCACTCGGAAAATTCTTTTGGTATTTCTCTATAAATGAACGAATACGAATTATGTGCAAAAAATTTCGCATACATTTTTTCCCCAAAACTCTGATTCAGAGACAGTGTTATTCAAATCAAGAATAACGTAAAATTTCGATTCTGAAATCTTATTCTTTCATTCGCGCAGTTAAAAATAATTTTAAGAAAATGTACTATTCTCTCAATAGAAAAGTAAAAATTAGTCACGCGAAGAACATGTTTTTATGAAACTGAGCACCTTTAATTGTTTTAAATTTCACAACTTTGGTTCTCGACACGCAATGAAAATTCGTTTCACTTTAAGAACAAACCACTTAAATGTACCCCATTTACAAATCTTTTAGTTACATATTTCGAATTGGTACTGAATAAAGATAATTCTTTACTAGAAAATCATTCATTTTCTTACTACCTAAAAAAATTATAGGGAAATTGAAGTGCATTTTAAATTTATAAACACAAAATTGGTGTGTATAGATTTTCAATTAGAACTTCTGCACTAATAATTTGAATGCCAGATTGCTTCTCTTAACCCATTAAGGGCGGAATTCAACCATGTTTATTTGAAAAATATTTATTGTTCCCATCTTCTACAGTCTTTAGAAGAGGTGCTGTATGATTTTTTGTAATTTTTTAAAAAAATTTAAAATTATTTTATTATTTTTTTAACGCTTTGCATCTATTTTATATTACAGTTAGAATACATAATAAATAATCTACTGAGTAAAAGAATAATAACTTATTTACAATGGTCATGGTTTTGAAGCCATATAAATGCGTTCCATAAAAGGGACATTGGCCGTTAATGGGTTAAATTTCTCTTATAAAGTTTGAAATTAGTTTGTAATATGAATTTATAATCAAGTACATTAAAATGAGAAATTTTAGCGTACATTTCAATAGCTGGTAAAAAAGTTTCCGTTTGCTTTCGGTCTTCTTGAAAGACTACCTATAATCTTAAGTGCACAATTAGTATCAGAACTTACTTTGATAATTTAAATAAAGGATCTGAAAGCTTGAGGTTGTTAGTTGCCCGCTTTATAAATACTTTTTTAAGTATTTTGAAGAAATTTAGATACGTGTGAATTTGGATGCTAATCGAGTTCTTCAAATTTTCCTGAAAATGTACGCTGTTATGTAGTTCAATTGTAATTTTTTTCCCTACAACACAATTACAATCTTTATCAAAAATAATGTTAGATATTCGTAAAATCAAGAACTATTAATGATATGCCATAAGTACCCAAACACAATTTTATTCATCAATATTAACGACTTTCAAGATAGTTAAGTGATACAAAAATAGATCGTCGGAATTTTTATGATTATGCTATCCCTCATCAAGAAACAATTCTCCCAGTTGTCATAGTAACAGTGAGTCGCGTTCAGTGATGTAAGCATTCTAATTTTAGCCTCTTAATAATTTGTTATAAATTCTATTCAATCACCTTTGAAAGTGCATTCCATTAAATTGACAACATTTAAAATTTTTCACATTGAAATTGCTGCAACGAAAATCGACAAACTGTCTCAAGAAGAGAATTTGATTCAAAATTGAATCAAAACATTACTTTTAAAATTAAGACGCACTCCAATTTATTATTTAAATGGATTAACCTTCAACGTATTTTTAGAATCGCCCACAGATAGGAAACAGGAAGCGAGCAACTGAATAAGGTTGTAAAAATAAAATAAATGATAGAATAATGAGAACTTTAACATGTTTTGCGATTTCACAATTCTAGAAATTTTTCTAGTCTATTTATAGAATAAAATCAATTTTAAATTTTAAAATATTTTGAAACTTATTCCTGAAAAAGAAAACATTTTAACTAATAATTTAATGTTTCACTTAAAAAAGATTATTTATTTTGTGGAAAAAGTAATTTGTTATTTAATCAGGATTTTCGCAAACTTATTCAGTTCTACCTTTAAAAAATTCAAAGACGCAAACCAATGGGAATTCATACTTACGCCTAAAAACAAATTTTTCAAATGCATATTACAGCTCTCCATTTTCATTCGGAAATAATAATAATCGATAAGCAACAGAAATACAAACGAAAGTTTAATTTTTAATTATAGTTTTTAGCAATTTCCACATTTTATGCTTTACAAAAACAGTACAAAATCGATAAAAAAAAATTTGTTTGCGATGCCCATTTCAGATCGTGGTACGGTTTATGCATTTAATACACTGTTATTGGTTTTGCAAATGTTTTTAGTCCCTATTTAAAAATATTTCATGTAAACATCGTTGGATTTTGCAAGGGCATAAGGTTAATGCATATGACAACACTGAAAAAAATGTTAATTTCTGGAAGGAAAAGAAATTCTTACCTTAAATTCCTCGATATATTTGATCAATTATAAACAAGACAGAGTAAGCAAAAGACAGATCTTCCAAATTTCAAATGATTTTTCAATGTAAGGTCACTTTCTTCTCCAAATCGTCCAAAGCTATATCTGTCAGCTGAGAGCAAAACAGATGCCCTTCTGCAAGCTTCTGTTTCTGTTTACCTCAGTCTATGACGTCATAGCTGTCAAACTTGGCGATGTTCCATTGGTTGACACTTGACGTCACCAGTACAATGCAAGCTTGAATTCTGATATTTTTATCAAAAAATATTTAAAGAAATTGCTTACAAATTCTTTTTTTCTTCGTAAAATTTAAAAATAACAACTTTAAAGTCATTCTTTAGCACAAAGAAGTAAATAAATTTCACGTTCTAATTAAAAATTAAGTAGATAGTGGTGTAAACTATTTTAAAAAGGAGTTACAAACATTGCAAAAGTAACATTTTTAAAAATCAGGAATCGGCAATTTTCAATTCCGCCCTCTTTATTTTATCAAAAACACATTTAGATGTTTCAAGTTTCAATTAAATCATCAGATGCAATTGATTAACTGTACTCTGTCAGTAATGTTTGTTGACATGAGTAAATATGGCTGATGGTGTTTACGATTTGGAATCAGCTGGTGAAATGCAAAATAATGTAACGACGCCTGATTTGAAAAAGAGTGACTTTGAGATAGATTTTAAAATAGATTCTGAGGAAATCAAGGAGAGCACTCTTGATAAATTAGCTATTAAACTGTTAAAATATAACTTTATACTTACAGCTCTAGAATTGCATACGGAATTAGTTGAGAGCGGCAGGGAATTGCCGCGCCTTCGAGATTATTTTTCAAATCCTGGAAACTTTGAAAAACATATACAAGAAACAGAAACTTCACCCGTTTTGCGTATGTGACTAATGTTTTATGCATCACTACGAGTTACATGCGCGATGTATAATGATCCGCCCCCTTCAGTTTGATTAACTGAATTTATAACGAAATTGATATTAGATTTATTTGTCGAAGTGTTTTATTTCAGTATCTTAAAGACAATAAATACACATGCATGCGAAATGAAAACCTAAAAAATATATTCAGTTTTATACATGACTTGTGTGCGCAGTTTATTAAAATATTTGAATCGTATTAATTTTAAATGCTAGTGACTGAATGAAGAATGTTAAAATTCTGTACATAACTTCAATTGAGACATGCTTTCATATTTTAATGCTGTTTCATGAACAATGCATACAAATTGCTTGTTAAGCTTGTAAAAATTCATAGGTGATGAATATGTAAAAAGCTCTGGACCTTTGTTTTCAATATTTTACTTTGTTGCTGGAGCATTAAAAACAATGTAACCTTAATTTCAGTTTAAATTTATTTAAAAGTTAGAACCTTAAAGTTTAGAAGAAAATAAATTTGTAACAACTTGAATGTCAAATGCATTAATACTTTTCCAGTGAATGCACTAATTGTATAGCTTCAATAAAAGTAAAGATGAACATGAACTTCCTCTTATGAATATTTGCTGGAAGTTCATCTTTACCATTTACGCAACTGTTTTTAACAACTATCAGTGCAATTAAAGAAAACTTAGTAAGAATTTTATGAAAAATAATGAAATATATAATATTCGTAAGCCATAAAGGTTTCAAATATTCTACATACAATAAATGATTAGATTGACAACTAAAACTTGTATTGAGTTAAACAGAATTAATTGAACATTTGTTACCTCTGAATTATAAATAGAGTATTTTTTCTACTGAAAGCGTATAAACATTTCTTAGCACAAAAGGAAATTACATTTTAAGAGAAGTATCAGTAATGTGGCATGTAATCATAAGTCCCATTTGTTAATTAAGATTATCTAAGGTAATCTTAGGTAAAAATGACTTCCATTTACATTTAAAATAAAAAATGGATTTTAAGAAATCAAATATGTTTTTACCGATCCATCATAGTCTAAAAGTTTGGCTAGACTCTAGAACACTACTATCACCAATTGTTGACCGAAAATTGTCAATAATTTTAGAATATGGTAACCAGTCAGGCCTATCCAAATAGGCATTTGGCAATGAAAATTTTAGTTGCCAATTTGTCTGTGGGCCAGTGCGTATTCAGTTTTACCAAAAGTTAGTCAAAACAACCCTGTAGTTCTAACAAATTTGTTTTCCCATTACAGCCAGAACCTCTAGTGTACAGACTTTTGATTCTTTAGACTTCACTCGATATTCTGATGATGGAGAACGACAAGTAGATGAACGAGTTGCAGGTAAAAAAATTTATAAACATAGCTAAAGGTTATTGAATATTCTGAATGAAAAAAATGAATAAAATATTAATGAATGTGAAAGGAATAAAATAGAAGTTTACTTTTCAAAAGGCTCTAGTAAGAAATATTGGTCAGAATGACTTCAAATTTTCCATGAATAGTCTTGAAACAATCGAATTCTTTTTGGTAAAGGAAAGAAATAGCTCAAAATGTTCTACTAGGGTAACAAGTAGTGCTTTATTACAGTGAAGAGCTATACAATAAATCAAAAACACATAAGTTATGCAAGTTCAATATGCTGTCTGTTTTGTGCTGAGCTTAAATTACAAAATAGCATATTCATCAAAACATCCGAGTTTTCCTGTCAGCATGCTATGGTTATGGAGTGTTATACTTGCTTTCAATTCTGCCAAGTTTGCTATGTGTCCTCTAATCACAATGTTGTTTAGGTGTCTCCAAAGCCAAAATTCACAAGGGCACAGATCCAGTAAATGTGCTGGCCAATGGTTGGAAAATTGCTGCTGATTATTTCCGTTTCCAAAATAAGCTCAAAGCAGTCGCTTTATGAATATGATAACTGCAAAAGAAAGCCATCTTGAATAAAACTTTTGGTATTCATACATTTGCACTGTTGAACTGTGGTTCCTCTAAAGAGATTCATACCTCTGGCCATTGACGAAACAGGATATGCAGGACTTCCTTGGAAAAAATGGACTAACAATAAATGTCACTGTAAAGTCATACCAAACAATGACCTTTGAGAAATGAAGCTTCTCTTAGCTCTCATGGATTTTCAATTGTCCAGATTCCACAACTTTGTATGTTAACAGCACCTTGGAGATTGAAATGGGCTTCATCAGTCCACAAAATGTGCCATGGCCATACATTGTTGACTTCCATCAGAGCTAGAAACTGTAGCATTAATTTTTCTTGTCAGGAGGAAGCAACTCTGACCATGGGTGATTTTGTATGGAAAAAATTTCAGAATGTTTCTCCAAGCTGACAGGCATGTCTAATGATCAGGCAATTCTACATGCCCTACTGTTTCCATCAATGCTATGGTCACATTTCCTACTTTGACTATTGACTGGTTTCCATCCTCTAGCATGTTTGACATCCAAAGAACCAGTTTTCAAATTTTAAAGTCATTTCACGTAAGCCATTTACAGGCATTGAACCAGATTTTAAGCCCTTTAATGCTGTGAATTTCTTCAGAGCTGTTAACGCTGAGCTATCTTACTGATAAAACAATTTAGCATAAAGAGAGCATAATCGTTTGATAACAGTTATTATGATGTTACAATCCTGATTTCTTTCACGCAGTGGGAAATGCATTCAGCTGTTAGTTTTTATTGCAAATGCTTGTGAAATGCACATATCAAGAATATATAATTTACATATTTTGACAACAGCAGTGTTTATCACTGCCATCCAGTGGCACACTTTTTAACTTCTTCCTCTTTGAGAAAAAAAATTTCCTTTGCTTCAAGAATATTAATTTAAAATATGAAGTCATTCTAACCAATAGCTCATACTACAGAGCCTTTTGAAATGATTTTTTTTCTGCTCATCCTCTATTAATAATGTTGATACACAATGTGTCCACTCTGATATAAGTTCTTGTATGTTCTGTATAGATTTTTCACTAAAGATGCTTTTATCTTTTATAAAATGATACATGCAATGTTATTGAAATGATTTGACACTAAAATGTTATTTTTGTGTTTAGTTTTAGAATTTGAGTTAAGAAAAGCCAAGGAAACTATTAAAGCTCTAAGGACAAACTTAACTGTAGCTACAGGTTTGTAACAACTATTTTATTTCAATATATCCTACTCATTCTATATACGATTTTTTGATATACATGTATTAAAAGTGAATAAAGTTTTCAATTGTTTTGTCTAAGATCATGAAAAACACGAGTAGCATTTTCAAAATAATTTTGAAAATGCTAAGTTTAAGTGTTAATTATAGTTAATTATTTTAAACTGTTTAAGTGTGGTTTACGTTTCAGACTGAACAAAAACATCCATATGAATATTTTATTGCATGGTCAGAGATTCATAAAGATAGCTTTACCTTTCGAAATTGATTATTTTTAAAACCTTAAAAGTATTTTGTAACCTCAAGAATTTTTTTGAGTAAATAGTTAAGTATGTACAAATTATTTTTAAATGTTAAAATATCAAATTATGTAAGGTTTGAACTTTTCAGGGTTCATAATTCAATTTCCATTAATTTTTTAGTGAGTTTTTTTATGGGAACATATTCTCTTATTCAGAAATAGAATAGATAAAAGAATTATATTATTTGTGTAAGATCACATTTAGGTTCCCTTTTTCACTTAAATGATTTAATTAAGCAGAATAAAAGTAGTTCCAATAGAAAGGTTTGGTGCAAATTTTGTGAATACTGTTAAAATGTTTTAAACTAATTAATTTTTTAATCTATTAATAAAGTACAACTAATTCTAAATTCCTGAAGATACTACAAATTCTAGAATTCTTCGTAATATGAAAATTTCATGATGAAACTTTATAATATTCTGAAGTATTAGTAATTTCAAAAGGGGTATATAGGAGTACTCATTTGAATGCAATAATTGTGTAATGGGGTTATAAGTAGGGAAATAAAAATTCCTTTTATGAGGGAATGTAGGAAAGCAATATTTCTATTACATTGCATTCTCAATAACTTGATAAAACCTAAGGCCAAACTTTGGAAAAAGCTAATATTTTTGCCTATTCCAGTATTTTGCATGGCCAATTGTATGTCACCATGTCAAGAGTTCAGCACTCAAAAATATAGTTTCGATAGTCAAAAGTCAAAAACAACTGTATAAAGAAGATAGATATATTGGACTTCCAGTATTGTGTACAAAGAAATACTTTGATGTATACATATGAACATAACACAAAAGAGTATCCCTGTGCAATTTTGTGTAGAAAGTAAATTAAGCTGAGATGACTGGTGGTTATAACCTGAAAATCTGAATAGAAAGAAAGACAAATAAAAAATCAGGATTGCTATTATTTTATAAACTTTATCCAGTATATAATTTTAATATGAATTGGTAATTAGCATTAATGAATTCAAATAAAAAATTGATGTCCCAATTACTTGTTTCCAAAATATATAAATTTTATTTAAAGCTGCATAAATGTGAATAAATGCTTTAATATTTCTTAAAAAATTGTTTTACTAAATAAAAGAGAGAGATTCATTTTACTCATGAACAGGTTTGTTGACTTAAGTATTTTATAAAAATGCATGATGAATTTATTCCAAGTTCTTAACAAAAATAAAATTTCAATTGCTTATTGCATTTCTTAATTTTTAGTATTTAATAAAAACATTTATTCATTTTTTCTAATTTCCTAATTATATTTTAATCTAATCCAAGTAACATTGCTTTTGTGTTTTATAAAAAGGAAAGCATGTGACTGATGTATCCATTTTAATTTAATGCTTAAAAGTTTTGATTTTAAGATTTCGCATATTTCTCCCTAGAATCTGATCCTAACACTCCTACTTCTGGTTCTGCCAAGTCTATTGTGCAGGATGTTGTCAAACCTCATGAGAAGAGAGCCTTAAATTTTCTTATTAATGAATACCTTCTGTGCAATTCCTACAAATTAACATCAATTACATTTTCTGATGAGAATGATGACCAAGTATGTGCTTTTCATGTTTTAAATTATGTTTATGCTACAGACTAGGCTATATGTAAATCAATACTGAAGGTTAAATATTTAGGTACTCAAATTATTTAAAATATCATTGCTGTGCAGTTATTTTTGTATGTAGTCTGAGTACTTAGACTTTTCTGGTCTTTTACAGAACATTTATATTTTTGAGTAAATGTAGCAAAAAAAATAAAAACATAACCATAAAAAATTAATTTGCAAGCTAAAAAAAAGATATTAAAAATATTAAATTTTTAAATATCCTTATAATATACATACATTATAAGGATAAATAAATTCATCACTTTAGTGAAGCCCAAATCTTCCTTAGCAATAAAGAATTTGAATGTTTAAATTTAGCAATATCTTTAATATATTTTTGCAATCATTTCACTTATCGAAGTGGTGTTAATCATTAACCATAAGAATTTCCCTAAATAAAAAATCCAGTTCAATTTAAATATTTATGTTCTCTAAACTTAATTGTTTAAATATCTATAATGAATCTATTGGCACACACACAGCAAAGTGTCATTACTCACATTTCATACCTTATTTCAATCCATTTATAATAAATATAGCATCCATATTCACATCAATGGATTTCATACCTCCAAATGAAATAAAATTATCCAAGAATATATAACAGCATTTCATTTGATTTGTTCATTGTTATTGAGGTTAATTCTTATTCCAATAAAATGCATGACAAAATGCACACCTCAGTCATGTTACCAGTTAGATTTTCAACACCTACTTCAATTTCGTCCTTTGTTCAAAGGTGATTCAGCAGTTTTGATGCTAAACCTATTTTTGCTCACATTTTCTTTTCTGCATAGATTTCTCATTGCTTTCGGGTATTGGACTGCTGAAGAATTTCATTAGAGTGACAAGCTTTACCATGTAGTTTTAGCAATATTATGTAGCCCCATAACTCAAATCAAGCATATTTAAACAAGCAGCATAACTGACGAATGAATCCCGTAATGACCAATTTTACATTTTTATATCTGTTGCCATTCAATAATAAACAAATAATGGCAACTTCTGTGCCATGCATATTAATGAAATTTATGGAGAGAGTGATATTATTCATTACTCTCTGTATTTGTTATAGTATATTAAGAAAATGCATAACACAATCATGTTGTATGTCAAGCAATTAATTTTTGTTTGTTACACATTTATATATATATTATACTAAACTATGTCAGTGAATATAATAAACATACTAGCTCCACTCAGTTGGTGTTATATTCTAATGAAAGTATTTAAGAGCGTTTTAAATCATATCTGGGGAAGACCTTCATTTTTTGTAATTTTTGTCTTTCAGTTATTTACCTACTCACAAGCTCTTGTACAGAGTGTCCTAAAAGTTCCCATACCTGACGATTCGTGAATTTAGTATACAAAAACAACAAACTTTAAAACAATTATTTTTATGCTAATAGTGAAAAGCACTTTTAACATAACGTAGGAAAAAAATTTGAACTCACATTTATAATAAATGTTCAAAATGTCCGCCCCTTTCTTGGAGGCAAAGCTGAAGTCGTTTGCGCATATTTTTAGAAACTCGTTTCAAGATGCTGGGAGTGACTTCTTGTATCCTTTGAGTAATGGCAATTTTCAGATCATCTATTGTTTGGGGATTATCTTCATAAACTTTGTTCTTTAAATATCCTCACAGAAAAAAGTCAGGGATGCTCAGATCAGGGGAACAAGGTGGTCAAAGATTTCTGGAGATGAGTCGATCGACAGAAAATCTTGAAGTATGCCCATGGTTTCATAACATGTATGGCAGGTTGCACCGTCTTGTTGGAACCTAGAATCTCGTTCATTCACTTCTAATAATGCAACAAATTGTTGGATGAGTTCTCTGTATACAGTGCCATCAACAGTTGACTGGAAAAACAGAAGCCCAACAATCCTTTTGCATGATACGGCACACCAAACGCCATTTTTTTTTGAGAATGTAAAGGTTTTTACATTAATGAATGGGGAATTAAAGAACAAAGTTTATGAAGATAATCCCCAAACAATAGATGATCTGAAAATTGCCATTACTCAAAGGATACAAGAAGTCACTCCCAGCATCTTGAAATGCGTTTCTGAAAATATGCGCAAACGACTTCAGCTTTGCCTGCAAGAAAGGGGCGGACATTTTGAACATTTATTATAAATGTGAGTTCAAATTTTTTTCCTACGTTATGTTAAAAGTGCTTTTCACTATTAGCATAAAAATAATTGTTTTAAAGTTTGTTGTTTTTGTATAATAAATTCACGAATCGTCAGTACGGGAACTTTTAGGACACTGTATAATCTTTATTGTCTGTCTACCATGAGAACCACTTCAGACACAATGTCTAATTAATGGCAGTCACTACAGAAACAGCTTGTACATTTTCAGTGGGGATGAGTCAGATGGGGTTTTGGTGATGAGATGATGTGTGATGTAATTTGCTTACCTTTCGTCTTCTTGGAAAGCCATTATGTACCCCTTGCAATCATGTATCCTCATATCTCAGAAACACCTGGAGAGCACAAAACAAAATATAGAAGAACTGCCTCTTCACATTCTTACACCTCAAGCGCACATTTTCATTAGGTGTGTACGGGCATCACGACCTGAGGTACCCGAGTGATCTGCCCATTCATCTGTTTTACCCTTGCCTATCATTCTGCTTTTTTCCTCCCTCGTCTTGCTTTCGGCGCAGCTTCGAAAAATATGGCCCTTGTGCCATAAAACCTAAAACCAATCACATTCCTATGGGAGCAGGTGCTCCTCTGCAGAGAAACTGACATGTGGGGAGGTTAAAATGCACTTTCTTGGAATCTTAATGAACACTAGCCTAAAGCAGGAAGACCAATTGTCGCTAAATGCATCAATATGACAAACTCAATATCTTCAGTAATCTAGAAAATGAATGAAGTCTCGTTTCTACAGCAATAAACAGGTGCAGACTTTGTATTTGGAGCAGTCCTCTTGGTAGACAAACAGTAAGTGACTACTACATGAAAATATAAAGAAAATATATAGATGAAAACCACTAATATTGTCTTACTTTTTAGGACTTTGAGGATTGGGATGATGTTGGACTCAATATTCCCAAACCTCAAAATTTACTCCAGCTTTATAGGAATTACAGTAGGTTTATGTACTTGAATAATGAAGTTGCTACAAAAGAGGTTCAGACAATTGAGACCACCGAGTCCCCTGAAGAATCCAGTCTGTGCATCAAGGAATCATGTGTAGGAATTAAAATTTTATGTTTTTAGACAGTTTGTGAAAAATCCTGTTTAAAACTAAAATTTCATTTAAATTAGTTTTGGAGATATATTATCGCCTTACAAGTGAAACACACTAAGTCAGAAAACAGTTTTGTGGAAATGAAAGTGGGAAAATTCTGCTCTCTAAGTGTGTTTCAAGAAATCTAACCTTAATGCAAAGAAAAAATTATCTAGTGGGCATTGCGCCACTCTAAAGATCTCCACATTCAGGTCTATACAAGCTAAAAAACTCATCTTTAAAATTTTGACTTGGTATTTCACTTGCAAGCCGGCAATATTCAAAGTTCTAATATATTTCATGACAATTAGTGCTTATGATGAAGTTCTAGTTTTATGAAAATAAATGTGTGTTGAAATTAATATTCAAGATCATTTAACAGGGTTCCTGATTTTTAGAAGCATGTAGTATTGATAAACAAAATTTTGTTATGCTTAAAATACGAAGTTTTAAGAAAAAGTTTTATTGTAAGTTCATGTTTTTGTTTCTGGTTCTTTGATTAATTGTCTTGCTTGATATTTTTTAGTATAAATGAAATACTGTTCAAAAACATAGTTGACGCATATTCAGTCTACATTTTCATAAGTTTTAACCTAGTAGATGTTTTTCTGTGTAGCAAAAACCTGGATTTAAAATGATACATTTCTGTCATTAGAAGTCAAACTATTGTAGCCATATAAGTGTAAGAATCTTAAAGATTCCCATCTTTAATATTTGATTTTATATTATTAGTACAGTAAAACCTTTATTATCTGAGGTATTGTGAATTGAGGTGGCCATATCCGATAAACAGAAACTTAGATGATAGTAACATAAAACAGCCTATATATATACAAAACACAGAAAAAAATTTACTGTACTACATGTTACTACTGCTATTGAAAGATTCCTAAAGCAAAGATTAAGCATAATCTATTCTTGATTTTGTGTCACAGTGTATTTACTGTGATAATTTTACAATGAGTCACTCTTACATTGTGACAGGCAGCATTCTGCTCACTAAACCAGACTAATAAATGACAAAGTATGCACATTGTGCTCAAAGTTTTCTTTAAAGCTTAAAAAGCTAAGTATAAAATTTTTCTTGGATAACATGGACATTTAATCAAAGCTCTAATAATCAAGGTTCTACTGGACTTCAATGTGTTCAATTATAATATTTTACATTGTTTATCTTTCATAATGTTAAGTTTTCTTCATTAAATTGCATTTAAAAACTTAAAGATTGTCGTACATATATGTGTAATTTATTCCAGTGTCTGGAAAAGAAACAGCTGTTAGATCAAATATCAAAATTGGTTCATGAAAGGGATAAACTCTCAGAATTCAGTGCAGAAAAAGAAAATCTTGAAATGCAAGTGAAAAGCTTGAAACGGTAAAAATCATTTTAATTTTCCTTAGTTTAAATTTCTCAGTAAAATATATTAAACATAACACATGAGCTAATCAATAAATATTCTGTTTTTTATTTGAATGCATTGAAGCTTAATCTTTCCAACATCAATAATGATAAAAATTGCTTGATCTTTTTATATCTGTTCCTTGGAGGCAAAGGACATTAAATTCAAAATCAAATTTTTCAGGAGCGCAATTTAAAGTTTGTTTCTACTTCCTCAATTACGCAGCAGTTTATTTGGAACTATCCAAATAATATTGTAAAAAGTCTATTTTTAAAAAATTGGACAAATTGTCAATTCCTATTGGGTACAGATATATTTTTGTAATATATTTTATTTTGAATACCTTACAAGTAGACTTGACTTCAGTCATTAAATAATAAATCATGCTAAAAGAAATCAGCAAAAGATTTATGTAAACATTCTCTAATAATGTGAACTCAAAAAGTTATTAAAATAGGATAACATTTTCAGTTATGATGTTAAAGCTCATCCTTCTGTGTGTTTTTTGTTTTACTCATTAATTTGAGTATTTTTTGTGGCATTTATATAATTTATTTGAATAATCTTTTGTTATGAATTTTATCTATTCTATTGCCATTAAATATTTCATATGTCTTATAGACTGATGTCTATTAATGTTATAGAGCAGATTTTCACCTTTTTGATCTCATGGCACACTTAAATTAATGAGTAAAATTTTGAGGTATATGAGTATAAATCTTGAGATATGCCAGTTGAAAATCACCTTTTATAAAGTATAGGTATTTAGAGAGCAAAAATGGAGATCAATAAAATAAAATGATTAACATTAAAAATTGAAGTGCTACAAAATGTGTGTACTTCTAATTCATTAATTTCTTATTTCTATAGTGAGTTGAAAATGTTCAAAATGAACATTGTAGAAAACACTGAGAAATCAGTCAACCTTTTTTCGAATACAACAGATGACAAGAAGTCCTTAGATTCTACTGATACTCAAGAGTATGTTATTGTAAATAAACATACAGATAGTCCTGTGATAATAAATGAATCTGATGCCGATTTCAAATCAAGACCTGACTCTACTGATCTAAATCAAAGCTGCAAATCTTTTAACACTAATTCAAACTCATCTAGTGAAACTCCACTAAAGACTGAAAGGTATTCAATTTTATGTCATATGAACCATAAGTGTCATTTTGCATTGTATGAATCTATACAAACTGCAATTCATTAATAGTAACATTAAATAAGGAAAATTAGTGAATTTTAAAATTTAGTGCTAAATTGTTAGATTGTTTATTTTAGTTGCATGTTTGTATTTTGTCAAAATAATATCACTTGTTACACTTACATTCATTTGATCATAACACTAATAAGGTATCCTTAAAAATACATTAAAGAATTTTAGATAACTTTCTGACAAGAAAGTTTTTATACAATAAGTGTTATTTTTTAGATGAGTTTGCCAATTATAAATTGTTACACTGAATTCCCTGTTAATCCCTATGTTCAGAGAATACTAAAAATTATAAATAACCTAAAAATTATGCTTGTGTGCCATTACGAAGAAAGGACAGGCTTTAAATGAGAATAAGAAATTTATTGCTTAAAATAGGATTTAAATCAGTCCCAAACTTTTTTAGCTGAATGCCCCCTTTTCAAATACAATTTTGTCAGCACCACCCTCTGAAAAATTCTTTCTCAACTGATGGTAAATTACAAGTGCAGATATGCCTATAATTTTTGAATTTCACCAAAATATTTATGTTACTATGTACCAAACTGATAACTGTTCATCACATTATTCGGAAGCAGTCCAATAGTGATTTAAGTCTATCTGGTTATAGTATTGTACACAAAACTTGACATAACAGCAGATTCCTGCCACTGTACTTGTAAGAACTTGCATGTGTGCAAATACATGCTAACGCTTCCTTGTTACAACCTGTCTTGTTTTTAGACTGATGAGTGTAGCTTACACTTTACAACATAGAATTCTTAATTCTTGCACCAATACATCACTGTAGTGAGTGTGTCTGTATTGTCAAGTGTATAAGTATTTGCTTAAAACATTTTTATGCATCTTATTGTCTATTTCTGCCCCCAATGCCCCCTATTTTCTCTAGGGCCAGTATTGCCCCAAGATTCCTTCTTTACCTATAGATGGGGAATTAGTGTGCATTGTGGGAAATTGATTTAAATGTTTTGTTTTCAGATTTTTGGAAATTTAATTCTTTTTATGGTAAATCACATTAACTATTCCAGATAGTTTTATAGATGCTGTGCCATCCTATCTAGCTCAATTTGTTGATGTTTAAATCATAATAACTAGAATTGAAATCCAGTTTGATAACAATCAAATAGTTAATGAATTGGAATATAATATTGTTACAAATAGCACACTGACGAGTGAAGGTAACTCTCCAACTGTTTGTTAATTAGTGCTTCAGAAAAATCTGAAAATTATAAATTCTTTAGAGACAGCCTCAAATTCTTTCCTATGCATCAGTTTGATATGTAGTTTTGATGAAAAAAGTCATAGGCTTTGAAAATATTTTATCCACCATATCACTTTTTTGTGCAAAAAGACTGCTTATTCATTTCCTGATATATCACAATGTGTATGCATCTACTGTAGAGAAGTTCTGTGAGATAGATCTTTTATTAGTATCCTGATCTCCTGAATCCGTGAACTACTAAGTCATTTGGTTGAAAGACAAGACTTGGAGAGTAATACTAGAATCTGAAAGAATGCCAATTTTCTGAAATGAAGAAAGACTGCTGCAAAAAATTGTAAACCCCTGATTTTCTTCCATGATGCAAATATAAATTTATGTAAACTTACATAAATTTCACTGTCACAAAAATCTACTACAGGAAAATTCTGATTACATATTTGAATTCAGAGATAAAATTGCCATCAGATTCACATATTTTGACTCATGTGACTTTCTAAAAGTAAAGATTTGTTGACAAGTGTTATCAGCAATTTTTCAGCATTTCATGTTGTATTTTACTTTAATATCTTAAAAAATATTATTTTCCTTTTATTTCAAGAGCTATATCATATGAATTTCAAAAGAACCTCCTAAGTCTCTGCCAAACACAAAAAATATCTCAAGATAATAGGCTTATAAGTGAAGTCACCGATATTGTAAATTCTCAAGAAAGTGTGGTAACAGTACTTGCACGCTGCTTGCCCCACATAGTTCCCAATATCCTTTTAGCCAAGAGGGAGGTAAAGTATATTATGACATTTTCTATTTGTATTAAAAATTAAGTGGACTAGACTTTTTGAAAAGGAATTATTTTTTACTAAATACATTAATATTATAATTTATTCTTGACCTCTTACCTTATTGCCTAAAATTTGCAATATATCAAAATACAATGCTACCTGTATTTCATAATCTATTCTTTCACTTGAAATGTGTTGATTGAAACTACTTATTTTATGGTCTGCTTGAAAATAGTTAAATGAAATAATTTTGAGAAGATATTAGCTTTTATTTTAGTTTTATGTACTTGTTACTAACTTGACTTTCTAATCACGTTTTGACTTGATTAAGGAAGTAATCCTCTCAATAACTGTCTTAGTAAGTTTGCCCACTGAGCTAGAAGCTTGCGAGCTGTACGATTCCTGTAACCACTTTGGGTTTATTTCTCCTGTATCAGAAAAAACTTTCCTTGTGTATGTCCATTACAAGGCTGCCAAAGGTGACTTTTTGCTACTATATTTCAACCTTAGAGACTAGGGATATCTTTTAAATCAAAATTGTCTCAAATGCTCCTATTTTCAAAATTTTGGCGACACTTTTTGAAAATTCATCAAAGGTCTACGAAAATGTAGTCCTTTTTTGAACTAATAGTGGATGGATAGAATTAAAATTTTTTTGGGGGGTGAAAATTTTCCAAGGGACACCAATGTTCAATTTTTGGCGCCAAAGTGTGGCAACCATGAAAGAAAAACATCGGAACCTGTGGTTGCAAGATTGTCATGAAAACCCTATAAAGAAAATATTTAGTTTTTAATTTTGAAATTAAATTTCTTGAGATCTTCAACTTCTGTTTCATACTTAATTAGCACAATTCATTTTGCAACTAAAATAGGGTTTAAGAGGAGACTTTTTTTATATTATTTTTAAAAATTAATGTGCTACTATTTTACAAGTACTTTGGCTGTGACAGCCCTGTTGATGATAAAAACATTGCTTGGTCAGATCTGACTCTTGTGCCATGATGAAACAAACCTGCTAATCTCCATAGTTTTGATATAGTAAATCAAACTTTGGCTGAAAAATATAATTGCTACATTTAGAATAAATGTAGTTTTTATAATTTTTTAACTATTATCTCGTTCATAGTTTGAATGTTTGCATCTAAAATGATGAATATTTAGTTTTGTTCCAATTATGTACTTTGAATTAAAAGATTTGGCAAGTTGTGTTAATTATGGAAGTTATAATTGTTTGCAACTCTGGGTTTCTTTTTTTAATTAATAAATGTATTAACTTGTGCTCTATATAGTCAAGACTTGGCCATAATTAAATAACTTTATACTTTCTTTTCATTAGGAATTGATTCCCTTGATCCTTTGTGCTATAGCTCTACATCCAGATGCAAAAGAACGAGATAAATTGCTGAATATACTCTTCAATCTTATCAAAAGGCCTGATGAAGAACAAAGGTAACACCTGTTAGGTAGTAGTTTGAAGACATGCAAAACAATCACAGTAACAAAATGCTTAGCAAACTAGTAGACAAATGTCTGAAAAACATGATTTAACAAAAAAATATGCTTAAAGATGTGTTTTAAATTCTATTTAACATGACATATGCAGTCAACTTCATCTACAGTTAAATTACACGAATAATCAAGTTTGTGGAAAATCCAAATATTCAAATAAAAGTTAATTTAACTGCAAAATACACACATAACACAGTATGTTGTATTCCGATTTTAAATATTTGTTACAAATGTTCAAAATGGATAGATACACAAAGGATGAATTTCTTCCTGAGAAACACTTAGAAAATATTGAGAAACACAAACAAATGAATGAATGTATACATTATTTACTATATTTTTTTAGTAAATTACTATAACAATATATTACAATGAAAGTACTCTTCTCTGAAGAATTGATAAATTAATTAAGTTGATACTAAGCATAATAAATAATTGTTAAAATGATAAAACTACAGGTTTTGCACTGTTTGAAAATAAGAATTTTTTCCCTTCACTTTCTCTAAATGATTTTTGACAGTGTGTTTCACACTTGGAATGATTTGTAATTCTTATATGCAGCTTTTATTTTTGCAAAAGTTCAAGCAAATAACTAATAGTTTGTTTAAAGTAAATAAAATATTAATTTCACATAATATACTCTTCTAGGCATATGATCCTCTCTGGGTTAGTAACGATTGCACAGCATTTAGGTCCATCCAGAGTTGAAGCCGAGCTTTTGCCACAGTGTTGGGAACAGGTGAATAAGTAATTTATGTGCTAGGAATTTAAGTAATTTATGTGCTACATAAATATTTGTATTTTTGCATATTTTAAAATAATATTTTTGTTATAGATAACACATCGTTACATAGAGCGAAGACTATTGGTTGCTGAATCATGTGGCGTGTTGGCCCCTTATGTAATGGTATGATACACTTTTAAAAATAAATGTATATCATTTCCAATATTTTTATTTCAGCAGGTCATATTAATGTAAAAAAAATCGACATTATCCTTTTTTAAGTTACAATTGGACAATATTTTATTCATTCATATTGTTTAAAACAAATCTCAATTTATTTATGTTCCATGTGTTGGTGTAGAAATCAGATTTGACTAAATTATTTTTGAATTAGATGTTTAGGTTAACGAACTACGTTTAATTGCTTGATGTTAAATGTATATAAATGTTCTTTTTGGTAAACTAAAAATTTTGTTAAATTTTTTGGTTTATATATACATATTTTTAAAATTGTAGAGTGGAATCAGAAGTTCACTTTTACTGTCAATGCTACAACAAATGCTGCAGGAAGACAAAGAGGATCTAGTTAGAGAAACTGTTGTGAGAAATTTAGCTTTGCTTCTGCTTTATGTTGATGATGTTGACAAATTTCCTAAAGTAAGCGCTACTTTTGTTTCTGTTTTATTTGAATTTCCTCTCCTTCAGTTTAGACTTCAAAATCTAAAATATTAGAATTTATCAACATTTACAGAAATGAGTAAATTGTAATCAATATGCTGAAGGAGAGGAATGTATGGAATAATCAATATGCTGAAGTAATCTACCACCAAAAAAGTATATTGAGCAAAGGCTATTCAAGATATAAATGAAAAGCTCGTTCAAATCCTGATGATCTCAAGTAAAATAAATTTAATTTACAGCAGTAGCAAACATCTAGACCAAGTCCATGAGTCCGAACATATTAAAAAATCCTTCGCTAGATTAGAACTTCCATAGAGATTCACCCTTGCCAGACCAATGCAGGCCAGATGACTTGGGGAGGCTTGTTCGATTAAATTTTAGGCAAGTGGTAAATTCCTTATGGCCCTGAATGAAGGATAGAGTGCCCACTAACCAGTCTAGAAAAGGTAGTCACATATTTTCTGTTCCCTGTATATTTTAGTGATGATCCAGGATGGTACAAGATATAATTTATTGGGATGGAGCACTATAGCTCTTGATAAGTTAGTTATGTGTGTATAAGAATGTAAGGCATATATCTTTCGTATGTATATTCTGTATATTGACTACTTTTAAGCCAAGATCCATTTAAATATTTCTTAATTCTTTACCTAAAATAAATTTACTTTCTGTCCCATACCTAAATTAACTTTCATTGTTGGCACTTAAAATTGAAGCTGAAGTAACCATTCCTTTATAAACCTAACATAATGGAACTACTTTTCAGGTGTGCGAACTTCTCTTCATATCACTTGAAGATCGAGGGTTAAATGTAATGGAATGCGGTCTAAATGCACTGTTACCTTCCATAGCAGCCTGGTCATTTGAAATTGACAACTTACAATCTCATCTGTTTCCTGCTGTGATGACTGCATTACGTAATCACTTCAAGGTGAGGTTAATGCATGTATTATCTCTTCGATAGCAATTAAGTTTTGAAATTATACTTATTCTTGTAGTTACATCAGTACATCAATTTACATGTAAACCCAAAATTTGCTTAGTCATTAATAGAAATGATATGAAAATATAGAGATTTTCACTTTTTAAAATGTATTTGTAAATTTGAACTATCGGAAATAATTTTTCAAATTCTCTCAGTATAAACGGATCATTCCTTTCGGGGGTTAATCCCAGACCATTGCCAATAGTCTGTTGTGTTGCTACAGTGCTACGTTAATTAAATACCTACCTACCATCAGTATGAAGTTAGTTTTACAAATTAAATCCATGCTACTGTTTTCAAAGTTACTATTTAATGGAATTTTACTATAAATGAGCAAACGTTTCCACCCATTTTTAATTGTACTTTGTGTGAGTCTCAGGCTTTTCCCTTACTGGATATTAATGCTAAACATGATATTAATATGCACACACATTTCAAAATTATTCTTAATACTAGATAAAGTGATTTTGAATATTTAGCTGCTATATTAAGTATGACTAATGGTCTCAAAAGTAATGTAGCTATAAAAATCTGTAAAGAAAGCATGACTTGTTTCACTTAAGAAAAGACTTTATCTACAAGTATGAGTTGATGATTATCCGCAGTGCAGCTGTAAACTTTATTTCAATAAAAAAGACAATTTACAATAACAGCATTCAGTACCCTTGCATGCACTTGTTCCATAATTGCACAAGGTTTTTATGCCCTTAAAGAAAGGGTGTTCAGCTGAGCTATGCATATACACCTAATTCTGTTTTTACACGATAGATACATTCCTGAAGAATACGTGTAAAAAAAGACATTGTATCTATGGAAGAAAAGAAGATTGGTTCCGGATCTAAAAAATCAGTAAAAATAATTTAAAAAAACCATATAAATATTCGTTTTAAGCTTATTATTTTATTTCAACAAAATACACATGTAATATGGGGATACACATGGGGATGTAATGAAAGTGAAAAAAAATTCTTCATGGAACAAAAAAAATCTGTTTTACATCCCCTGTCATCCAACCTGTACTTGCAGAAAATTCATACTTTCTGTATAACTGAGATGACTCCTTTTCTTTAATCTGTCCATAAATTCTTAAGTGTTTGATGGATTTTGACCCTTGATACTCCTTCAAACCGCCCAAAAATTATCACTGAAAACTGTTGGTGCAAGAGCAAGCTGCCACATGCGACTAAAATGCAATCTTTGCTATTATTTTTCAATCTTAATGACTAGGGGTATCTTTTTGAGCAAAATCGTCTCAAAAGCTCCTACTTTCAAAATTTTGGTGACTTTTAAAATTCACTGGTCAACGAAAATTTAGTTCATTTTTTAATGAATACATTATGGAAAAAATGTTTTCCAGATTTTTCATTAGGGAGAAAATTTTCCAAGGCATGCCAATTTCGAAATTTTGGCATCAAGCCATTGCAACGATGAAAGAAAACATCAGAATCTGGTAGCTAGATTGTCATGAAAACCTTATTAAGATAATATTTAGTTTTTTAATTTTAAAATGTAAATTTCTTGAGAACTTGAACATGTTTCATACTTAATAAGCACGTTTTGTGTTTAGACGATTCATTTTGGTATCTAAGCTACTAAAATAAGATTTAAGAGGAGATTTTTTGTTACTATTTTTAAGAATTTACTAACACTATTATTTCACAAGTGCTTTGATTGTGAAAGCCCTGCAAGCAGAAAGCAGAGCAACCATTGTTTATATCACAACAGTAATAGTCGAATTGACCAAGCAACTTCAAACACAAGAACCTTACCTAGAGAAATGCACAAAACAATTCTGTCAACAAAAACAATTACAAAACTGCATTGTGGACAATTATTGACTCGCCTTCATAGTAAAAAAATTGCATTGACTGTTTTTATTTTATCAAAACATGGTAATATACATTTTTGTAATATGTACAAATTTAAGATTGAGTTTTTGTATCTTGTGCTATAGTTTGTTTTTAACTTCATAACTTGCCTTCAGGTCTTGAGTGACATTCCATTACCTCCAGTATTAGGAAGTGTTCAGCCAGAAGAGCAGCAATGTATTTTATTTACGCGAGTGTTATCTACATTGTTCCCTTTCCTTTTCATATCTGTGATAAAATCAGGGCCTTATGTGGAAAATCCAGACATCACATGTAGTTCTCCAATTGAGTTTGATGGTAATTTTTTACATTAGTTTTCAAAGAAGTAGCATTGCTTTATCTATTATTTAAACTAAAACATTTCTTATTAAGTATAAAAATAATTTGCTTTTCATTTTATAGTGCTTAGAACTTGTTCATTATTAAGTATTATGTTTCATAAAGTGAAAATGTATCTTTACATAGGTTTTACTGATAGTAAATGTAATATTTTATCATAAAGGATCAAAGTTTTTTTATCTGCACAGTTTTAAAAATTGTATATGCGTAGCTATAAATGAAAGTTTTCCAATCTGTTTAATTACATTTGGGAGTGATGAAATGAGTTTAATACTGTACAAAAAAATTTTATACTATATGAGATGAAACTAAGTTTTATACAAAACCAAGACAATAGTAGATTCAATTTAAAATCTATTGTCAGTTAATATTCAATACACATTGATATTTAATGTTTCAGAAAATTAAACATTGTTAATAATTTTTTAATGGAATGATTCTTTTAGCATTTCAAAATTCATACTACTGTGTCATTAAAACACAATTAGTTCATATATTAATGTTAGTAAATATATATTTTGGGATTTACATAAATCTAGTTTCTCTGTGTAATGAAAAAAAGGGGGATGATTTGATTGGTTAGCATATTGCTGCATGGGGAAATTCCTGAGTAGAGAAAAAGATGGAGGTGATCTGATTGGTTATGAAAGAATTTAAAAGTGTTTGTGTTTATATGCTTTGCATAAAGGTAGTTTTATGTTAGTATGTTTTGCTTGGGCAGTATATATTTATATTTTATGAGGATTGAAGCTGCATTGCAATTAGAAATAATCCATTTTTACCTTTTATAATTTGAATCTATCAAAATATTAGTTTTTCTAATGTACTTTGTACTTGAAAATCACAAATACTGTTTTTGTGGTGGCTATTTATATTTCTGTGAAAGAGAACTATGTTTAAATATTGATGTCTATTTACAATTTTAGTGGATCGCCTACCTTCGTACCCAAGTGTGATCCTGAATCCTTCTATAATACTTGGAGATGGAGATGAATTAATGAGCTCTGTCAAAGCTTTTGATAGGTACCTAAATTCAGAATGGTACAAACCATGGCCATCTCATGATTGGGTAACAAATGAATTGTACGTGAAATTTGTGGCAGTTAACCTAATAAGTCAGAGTATCATATTACATTATGTATGTCATGTAACATTTTTCAAGGTAACAAACTATTTGCATGCATGCATTTTTTTATTTCAGTACGAAAACATTCTAAAATAACACTGAGAAATATGAGAGACTTTCTGTCACACTAAATATATGTGGCGGTAGAGTTTTTTGGTGCAAAGTGTGCTTGCTGTACATTTGCCAGAGGTGTTGTCATTTGGCTTGTTTTTTGAATGATTTCAGCACTTTCAATAAAAATTCCGAATTCATACACGATAGTTGATTGGTCTATGTCAATTAGATTAAATGCCAAGCAGCGATAAAACACGTTTTAAGGTCACCCTAATACTAGATTATTTTGATATAACAAGCAAAATCTTCAATTTTCCGTCTGACTTGTTTGTTTACTCTAAAAAATCCCTCATGCAACAGATTACTGATACAATAAAATAATAGATTGAGAACTGTTTCTCATCGTAAATGTTGACATGATATCATAACTTCTCGCCTTTATTTTTTCTGCCAGAACACTCAATCATCTGTTCTCATCACTTTCTCAATAAGTTTGTTCCATATAGAAGAGGTTGTTTGTCACATACACATCGTTCAATCAATTATTAGCTGTGTACACATATTTTAGATTGAACTTGTTCATAAAAGATGTATGTAGGCGTATCTATTCCTGTAGACATCACCAAACTTTGTTAATGAAAAACGAGGCTAATTAAAATTGGATTATTTACATAGCTGTGTAGATTTGCATTATTAACCACTTAAAAAGCGTATTCTTAGAGCAAAGCATCCTAAAAGAAGACAAGCATTATCTATTGGCAAGCTAGCAATTTAGAATATTGTATTGGAATGCACTTTAGAGTTGTAATGTTACTAAGTACATTTTGATGTTTATCTGAATACCACATGCATGGTTTTTTCCATATTTTTTGCACTGAATTCTAGAGATAATTTAATAAATTATATAATCTATGAAGTACTTTTATTCAATGCTTTTTAAACTAATAAGTATTTTTTAGACAAATTTAGATTTAGTAAAAGGAAATTTTTCAGATCGTAGATTTGGAAATCTATTTCCATAAAGGATATTTCTATCATTTTTAAACACAAAGTATCTTTACTTAAAATAAATCAAAGCTTGGTATTACAAATTATGCTAAGATATTCCAGTGGTCGAATTTGTGGAATACTGTTTACATTTTATTGAATTAATCATTAGAGAGTAAATTCAATAACAATATTGAGTTTATAATTTCTAATTATTAAAATTGCATAAAAAATTTTAATTAAAATTTATTCTGATTTGAGTATGTATTCTATTGAAATGTACTGTATTAGTTGTGTTAAGAATCATTCTACCATTGTTCACTAATGCTGAAATTTAAAATTTGGTGATAGCAGTGTAAAAGTGCTTAGAGATGAAAAATATTACATAACTTTGGTTACTTTCTAGATTACCATACCTGCATAACGTCTTTAGTTTTGTGAACTCTCAGCGTCAAATAGTTGTACATGCGCTTGTAGAACTTATGCATAACTTTTGTCATTTGTTTGGAAGATCTTTTACTCAAAAACAAGTTAAGCCATCCTTTTTGTCTCGACTTTTAGTTGATGATGAAGATAAAGGTATTTCCTAATTTGTAATTTTTCTGTATGCCAGTTATGCATAAAATTGTAAAAGTAATATTTTAATTAAAATTTATTGATGTTATTCTCATAGCCCATTATTTCGGATTATCCTAAATGTTTACAGATCTTCATCTTTTAAAATACACCATTATGGCGAATAGTGAAATTATTACAGAAAATCTCACTAGATAGATCTGAAATTTTTTTTGCGTCCTTTTTACAAAGTAGTATTGCTTCATTTACTATATTTCATTACAATTGTCAAAATATCAATAAGCAAAGTTTTGCCTTATTTTTTAGTACATTTAAATTTAGAAGTTATGAATTTTTAACTTATTCTATCCTTTTGGATGACTTTCATTTTTAAATCTAAGAATAGTTAGGCAATTTCTCCTTGTTTATATATCATTAAAATATGTGCTTTCAGTATGTGTCTATTGAAGATGTAGCTATTGGCAGGCTAAAATGAAAATATTATTGTAGTTAAGAGTGCTTGCATGTAAATAAAAGTTATATGGATGTTTCTAAATAAAAGTAAAATGAATGTTAATTGGAAACCCTACTTATCAGGAAACTATCCACTTCGAATAAGGATTGCAGTTGTGTAATAATATGAATTTTATTATAGAAAGTTGAATTATGTTCTTAGAATATTTCTTTAAAGCAAAAGTCTGTTTGGACAAACTTACCATATACTAATTACTTCACCAGAAAAACTATCTGCTATAAACAATGCTTACAGCTATGAAAAAGTATTGAAATTTTATTTCTAAAAATTAATTGTGTTCTGAGAATATTTCTTTAATGCAGCCAAGAAAGCAAAAAAAAACTAAAAATATTACTGTATTGTTTACGTAATTACATTCTTAATGTTCATAAAAAACCTCATTAATGATAACATTTTTGAAAGCTTGCAAAATACATGATTCCTGAAGTATTAATTAAAAGTTGTGTGTGACATCTCTACTTTACAATCATCTTTCAATTCAAATATTGTTGAAATTTTCAAAAAGAATCAAGTCTAGATTTGAATTTTGTTTCATGCTTTCAGTAATTTACTTTACATCCTTTCATTTAACTCTTAAAGCTTCTGGTATTTCTTCAAGTCGACCTACATATCAAGATGCTACCGTCCCAGTGTATGTTGCAGGAGTATTAGGTGTTCTTCATCAGGTAATGCATACAGAGAAATTTTTGTTTCTTAATACAGTCAAGTCTCCATAGAATAGAGACTCAAGATTTTGTGATGTAGTTCATCAGTTAAAAATTTTACTAGCTAGAATTTCTGATGTAAGCAGAAATTAATTTGTAACAGCAAACATTTTTATAATTTTGCATGAATGTAAGTTCTTTACTCACTGTGTTTGAGTCAAATCAGAAATATTCTATTTTATTTAATTAGACTTTGCATGCTAAAATGAATACTAAATGTAAAATTATCATGCAGTAACATAGTTAACGTTCCATGTAGGCAGAAGACAGGCAAGAGCTTCTAGAATTCCTCCAAGATTTACTCTACAATGTATCTCTAAATCACCTTCCTGATAGTAGTATTAAGACAGCATTGGTTGAACTAAGGTAATATTTTATCTTAATAAAGTTTCTTTATTGTAAAGTATTTTATGTATGTTCATGTGATAGAACATTATTTTACACTGCTGGCCACCGTAAATGCAACACCCTGAAGGAAGCATGCAAATAATATGAAATTTACAACATGCATTAGTGGAGGTGAGATATGCAAATGATTAGAATTTCAGCGCAGACGCACATCACGCGCGCCTGTGGCGCCACTTCAAAGCGCAATTTAAGGCTTGGAGATTTCGACGATTTCAAGTACGGCAATTGTGTTTTTCTTGTGTTTTTTTCAAAAAAACGATCAATTATGCCTCGTAGAAAACAGCGATCATCTTTTGATCAAGTATCCGAGTTCGACAGAGGAAGGATAGTGGCCTACCGAGATTGTGGATTATCTTTCAGGGAAATCGGTAGTCGTGTTGGACGAAACCAAACAACTGTAATGCGGATATGTGATCGTTGGATGCAGGAGGGTACGACGGATCGACGTGTTCGATCGCATCCACCTCAGTGCACCACTTCACGTGATGACAGGCATATTGTGCATATGGCAGTGACGGATCGCTCAGCCACATCACGAACCATAGCACAGCACATTCAGTCTGTACCGCATCATCCAGTGTCTGCGCGTACCATTCGACGCCGTTTACAGCAGAGTGGTCTGTCCGCAAGACGTCCATTGCTTCGTCTACCCTTGACGCAGAACCACAGACGTTTCCGCCGCCAATGATGCGATGAAAGAAGGATGTGGACGGCAGAATGGAATGAAATTGTCTTTACTGACGAGTCACGCTTCTGTCTGCAACACCACGATGGTCGGATTCGAGTCTGGAGACACCGTGGAGAGAGGATGCTGAACAGCTGCGTTATGCACCGCCACACTGGTCCTGCACCGGGTATTATGGTATGGGGCGGTATTGGATATCACTCTCGCACTCCTCTAGTACGCATTGCCGGTACTTTAAACAGCCAGCGCTACATCTCCGAGGTGTTGGAGCCAGTTGTCCTTCCTTACCTTCAGGGCTTGCCCACAGCCATATTTCAACAGGATAATGCGCGACCACACGTGGCACGCATTGTCCAAGGGTTCTTCGTCAATCGCCAGATTGAATTGCTTCCCTGGCCAGCTCGCTGTCCGGATCTTTCGCCGATAGAAAACATGTGGTCCATGGTTGCTCAACGATTGACCCAGAATATATCCCCAGCTGCCACACCAGATCAACTTTGGCAACGTGTGGAAGCTGCTTGGTCTGCTGTACCCCAAGAACAAATCCAAAGTCTCTTTGAATCAATGCCGAGGCGTGTGGCAGCGGTGATCTCCAACAATGGCGGCTACTCTGGCTACTGATTTTGGCAGGAACCACACTTCACAGAAGTCTATAAATTTAATCATTTGATACTTGGTCAACATGTTATCTACAAAATAAATTTTGTTGTGATATCTCTTGTCTTTCTTGGTGTTGCAATTTGGGTGGCCAGCAGTGTATTAATAAAAATGTACGTTTTTGTACATGTTTAATGAAAACTGCCTTTTATTGCCTGAAAAACAGATTTAGTGAGTTCTCTTTGAACATAAAAAAATTAACAATTAAGAATACCTTCTTCCATGGTATTTTTTTTATCTGAGACAGACTGCAAACTAACTTAATCATACTATTTGATTGTTTAACCTTCTTAGGTCCAAAGATTTTTGAGTAATGTAGTATTTCTTTTACTCCACAACACACATAATAAAAAACTAACCACATCTATTAGTTGAAAGAATCCTAGAAAGGATTCCATTGGTCACAAATGGTTAGAAGTTATTGGGAAGTTCAATACCAAGACTAGTAGAACTGTTGGAATTGTTTAAAACGTGATCAAAGTTTAATGTCGCTTGACACTCGTTTTCTGTTAATTTTTAATTTGGAATTTGTTTCATTAAACACATTCACTTGGCTGTCAACTCTGATGTTTATTTATAATATTTATTCCTTATTTTTAATTATAGAATAAGTTCCTTTTTTAATATATTTTATCTTTACAAAAACATAACAGAAGTCATGCAGACAAGACTGCTGGTTGCATGGTAAAATTATGCATGCGAGTCTCAAGAGTGAATGAAAATAATCCAGACTATGTATAGTTTTAAAAGTTAATTGAGGACACGGTCTTTTAAAGTACCTTTAAAACTACATTTTTACATAAGAATTTCTTATTAAACTGCTAATTTTTTATTTCAGGCTTTATTAGTAGTTATACTACAATTTGGGGATGCATAAATTATTTTAAACATATATTATAGAGATATGTTTTTGTTCTGTAGTATTTTTGTTATGAAAAAATTAACTGTGCAATCTTCTCATTTTAAATTTGTAATGGTGTTCAATTTATTTTCAGTTCTAGCAAAGCTTATCATGAGTTGATTTTATCCGTTTTATGGGATGGTGTTGTTCATAACTCACCTCTAGTCAGAGTCACTGCTGGAAGGTTGTTTGAAATTCTAGTTGGTGTTGTTAGTGAGAGTCTCCTTCGTACTCGTGTGACGCCTGCTCTCGTCACCCTTGCAAGTGACCCAGAAATGTGAGTCAGTGTGCTCAAGAGCAGTCTCGATATTTATTTTCAACTATTAACAATCATCAGCACACATTCATTAAATGTCTACTTTGCTGCACATGTTATATAATTGAGTTCTATGTAATATTACATTAGTTATAATCTAAAAGAAGGAAGATTAAATTTGAAAGTACTTAAGAGAACACATGAAAAACCAGAATCCAAATCAGTTAAGTCTAAAGTTACATGCTATATTTTTATAGGTAATATATATGAAATTATGAAGGAATGCAATGGCATGCATTTGCAGAGATATGTTCAGTGCATTGTAAAATAAAATTTGTATGTAATACTCTTACAATTAGTGAGTGGATAAATGGGTATAGAGAAAATTCTTTATACATTTTTTGTTTACTTTATTTAAATAACTATGTAAAGAATATTCAAACATTATATAACATAATTGTGCTATAGGAAGGAGCTTAAAAGACTGATGTTTCATCTCATGTTTAACATCAAACTGCTTTAGAATGATATTTAAGTATTTTAAATAAAGTATTCTATTAACATGGGGGAATAAAAATAATTATGTATTAATTATGAAACTCATACAATTATTTTTATCCATCTTAATTTTAATGTGAAATGAAATCTTATACAATATTAGTATTACCTGTAATGTTTTGTACTAATTGCTGTATTACATATTATTCATATTTAATTTTTGTAGATAATCACTTTTTATTTCAATCTTCCACTCAGTGAGTTTCATTTTAAAGTTTGTAATAATAAGTTGCAGTTTTCTTATTTTGAAATTAGTGCTAATAGTAGTTTTCAAAATAAATGTATCGACTATCTGAATTCATTATCAATAATGACTGCTTTTTCAATTTATAGTGTTGTGCGAATTGCAACTGTACCAGCATTTGGAGCAATCATGGAACTCAGTTCTCAAAAAGATGTAAGGCTCATGATTTTGAAGCAAAATAATTTTAAAATTATTAATTCTCTTGCATATCATATTTAAAAAATAAAGTTTCCTTATTTTGAATCATATTCTGCTTTCAATTTATTATCAATCAGTTCATCTTATATATTTACATGCCACTTACATAACTTTGTTCTCATACTGTTGTATAGTTTATTTCTATTCATGGATCTTTTAATGTCCTGAAATGTCTACTTAATTCGTAAGATTCTCTGACATTTGTTTCATTGCTTATTTTTATTTACTTTCCCAAAAATCTGTCATATTCTTTACATTTAAACTTGGTATTTGCTGCACAATATTTTAATAAATAACTATGAGCCTTAGAGAAACTTTTACACTTATGTCATCGAAATGTGTTTCTATTTTTATGCTGCACTTTTAGACCATTTCAAGTTTTGTCAAGCAGGTAATAAATGTAGAATTAGTGTTAATGTTGTCTTGTGTGCCTGTAGTTCAGATTGTTTTTCCTTACTCATTCATTGGTGCGTTTTCTCATGAAATTTGAAATAAATGATTGATAAATCTTTTTTGACGTAGAAGTAATTCAAGTCAATTTTGATTTCAAGTGTGCATTCTAATTTTAATAAATTCAAGCTATCCTTAAATATATCAGTACTAATATTTGAATTTTAGTAGTTTTATCTAAGAAATGTTGCTAGACTGATCTAAATTTTAATCATTAGTTTTTAAGTTGGAATGTGTGTGCAAGTGAGATAATTTTCATATTTTTCGTTTTTATATATGCTATCTTTTAGAAATGCTCTTTCATATCAAAACATTGTGATAATAATTTTTATACATTACTAAAAAACAATATATAGAAATGTTGTTTTTAAATTATAAGTTCACTCCTTTTGCAGCTTTTAGAGAAAGCTCATCTGCAGTTACAGACTTTTCTGGATGACCAATTGTACCGTGATCAACATTTGTTGTATGTAGAGGTTATCAAAACTTTTGCTAAGATTGGTCCCAACACAGAACCCAAGTTTAGAGATGAATGTAAGAATAGGTTTTAGTTGCTGTTTATTAATTATTATCTTGTCGTTATTTCATGCAACAGTCTGAGCAAAACTCATTAATTCCTACTTTTGTTTATTTTTGTGTATATTGTGATCTTTTTTCTGGTAAAATAGTTGGGAATAGCATACTGCTATCATGATTTCACACAACTATGGTCCTAACAGCTGCATGTACAAAAACACTGATATTTGAAGTATGAGTGAACTGTTTTAATACTAAGTCACAGAACAGATGAATGATAATGTTATGTGATTGGAACGCAGTTTGTCATATTTTTCATTTGTCAACTGTAAGTATGAGATGCCTACTGCAAAACATTCTCAACTATGATTTTTTTATTGATTGATTAATGGAAATATTTGATGGACTATAGCTATGTATTTAACACTAATATGGACCTAAGTTTGTCCAAAAAAATTAAAATAAATGAACTATGTAAAGAATAAAGGAAAGTGTTTAATATCACTTTCTGTTCTTTCTACAGGTAATATCAGCAGAAAAATCTTTTGAAAAGCTCTATTTTAAAACTTTATCTAAAAATTTGGGTGATTTTGGATCATTGTGTGAAATTATGGTAGCTGTTTTCTTGCTTAGTCATTTATAGTTAGAATATGAAGTTTGAGTTTCTTAATTAAAATTGTAATAAAATGAATTATTCTTTAAGATATTTGTTTATATCACAAGTAGAAGGGTTCTACTAATATTTGAACCCTTGATTCTAGTTATACTTAACCATCAAGGACTCTAATATCTTTTGAGAAAACTAAGTTAAAATTTAGAACTAATTCTATAGCCATAGACCTAATTGTTTTTTGCTTATGATTCATTGATACATGTTTATTGAGTTGCATAGCCTTATTAGACAATCACTACCACAAGTGAATGATTATAAAAAGATAAAAAAAAGAAACAGCCTATTTTGTTATCTTTATCCAGTTTTAAGGGCAATATGTAGTGCACATATTCACTTATTTTCGGTTCCTCTATTTTTCATATCTTGCTTTTTTGGTGCATTTTTTAAACTTTGTATTTAAACTTAAAACAGTACAATTTAGTTTTGATATTTTTTCAAAATGTGCTTGTTTTTGCACTGATTTCCCTTTAATTATCTTTCATTCCACTTAAAGATTCATTTTTAAGTTGGTCTGTTTAATCAAACCTAAATTTTTAAAGGCTAATTTATGATAATATATTGTGGAACGAAATCCAAAGCAAGGGTTCCCTGAATGGAAATGTTTGCAGGTTGATATTCATATTTTAGTATTTGTCTTTATTTACATGTTGTATGCAGTGTTGAAAGCGAAAGTTCTTAATTTTTAATCATATTTTACATGTAAACGATGAATATTTCGTACATTATAGAATAAATTTTCATCCCAGTTAAAATATCTAATTCTTTTTATTAAATAAGCCAACAATGATTCTAAATGTTTCCAAATGTTTAATTTCCACCTTTTACACATTTGAATTAGAAAATGTCATAATTTTCGTTCTATTTTACAATTTCCATTCGCCCAATCAGAAACTCTGCTGTCGGAATTCAGAAATCTCATTATTCTGTGGCTGTTCTCTTAAATCACATTGCATGGTTTCAATAGTTTTGCTTAGATACATTTTTCTGAATTCATTCAATGAATGATGAATTATTTCAATATTGCTGTGTGTCTGCATTATGATACTATGTTGTGTATCTGTACATATTTTATGTATTTCCAGTTGTTTTGCCCAGACTCGCTGCTTTAGCAGCTGAAAATAATAGCACAACAAATGAAACAAAGAAAATGGATATTGCACTTGCCCTGCTTGAAGCATATACAGCTATGTCTTGCTGCTGTATCCTTATCAAATCATATCTTTATGCTTTAAATATTAATTTAGCATTGGTGTTACTTCTTAATATTTGGTAAAAATATGGTTTATTATTTTGAGGCTATCAAAGCAAGAGTGGCCTAGCCCACCAACATACATAATAGATATACACTACTGTTTGTGAAAATTGCAACACTGAAAGAATCATCAGAAATAAATTATATTTATTCCATGTATTCTTATAGTGGTTTAAATAAACGATCAAATTTACAGAGCAATAAAAAAAAATAATGCTGAAAATCAATATCTTGTAGCAGCTGCCATGTGCAGCGATGAGAGCTGTCATGGCATCGAATAATACAGATTTTGAATGTCATGCTGAGGAATGACATTCCAGGTGGCCTCTATCTAATGCCAAAGTCCAGCCGTACTCTCTGCCCGACAAGCGAGTAGCCATCCAATATAATCCCAGACATGCTCTATGGGCGACATATCCAGGGAACATGCAGGCCATGGAAGAAGTGGAACCTGTCATGTGCTGAAGAAGGCTTGTACATTCCGAGCAACATGCGGACTGGCATTGTCTTGCTGAAATACAGCTCCGGGAATGCTTTGCAGGAGGGGTAGGACCTCGGGCTCCACAACTTCCCTGATGTAGCGCCGACTGTTCAGGGTCCCCACAATTTGGAGCAGACGGAATTGCCCATCATATCCAATAGCACCCCACACCATAACTCCAGGCATTCGTCCAGTATGACGCTGAATAAGACACTCCGGGAGAAGGCGTTCACCTCTGTAGCATCTGACGAGTACAGGTTCATCGTTATAGTCCAGATTGTAGTGGGACTCATCTGAGAAGGCGACTTGTTGCCAATCGGTACGCCATTGGCTGTGTTGGTGAACCCATTGTAGCAGGAGGCATTGGTGGTTCAGCGTCAAGGGAATCCTGTGCAGGGGAATCCTTGCACATAGCCCATGGCACAGCAGACGTCGACGAACCATGGGGCAGACAATGACACACCTGTAGACGTGCTCCAATATTGTGCCAACACATGAGAGGACGCTGCACTGTCTGTCACCGCCATGTGGATGAGGTGTCTGTCGTCCCGTGGTGACATCATATTGCGTGGCCCACTGCAGGGGTTCTGACTTGTCCGGTTCTCCATGGTCCATCTCTTCCACACACGCATCACTGTTGTGGCATTACGCCCCGTGCGAGTGGCGATTTCACGATACGAAAGTCCACTCTCATTGAGGCCGATCATGCGGCCCCGTTCGAACTCCGTTAGTTGCTCGTATGGCACTCTGGACTTTTGGCGAGGCATATTGACTTCCAATCAATCATTTACAGCAGTCAAACAATGAAACACACATTTTAACGCACCTTTACAGTGCTTTTTATACACGGCTGACTTGGAAGTTTAGAGTGTTTCTCGGCCCACACATGCGTGATCGCTTTGAAATTCTAATCATTTGCATATCCTAACCTGTTTTGCATTTCCTGCAAGTTTCGTTTAATTTGCATGATTCCTTTATGGTGTTGCAATATTTCGCAAACAGTAGTGTAAATGTGATTTTCTTGGCACCATTTTTGATATATTTTTATTTATCCACAATAATAATTTGAGGATGGTTAAAATCTATGTTGCAAAGGCATTAAATGCCACTGTAGGTGCAAAAGAAATTATTTTGACATTTTCGGGTTTTTGTGGGTTAGGCCATTCTTGCTCTGATAACCTCTTTACACTAATGTATGTGGCACAGAAATTGGTGTTATTTGTATATAAGCTAATACCAATGAAAACAGGTATAGACAATATGAAACAATCCACTACAAGATTAATTCACTAATTTGGTTGCAAAGTTTCAATATGCTTACTTTGAGGTAGGAACTGCATAACATTTCTGGAACTGCGGAAGAGCTCTCACCACTAATGAAATTCTTCAGCAGTCTGGTTTACAAAAGGCAGTGAGAAATCTAGAAGATGGAAATTGTGCAATAAAGAAAATCAAATCACCTTTGAACTGAAAACGCCTTTGAACCTAAGGAATGAGACGTACTTCAAGTCTACATTTATGTAATGCAGCAACGATTGAGGTGTGAACTTTAATCAAGCATTTTATTGGAAATAAGAATTGAAACAAAATGCAGTTATATTTTTGACTAATTTTATTTCATTTGGATGTATGAAATGTGCATATTGATGCTAATATTCATTGTATAGAGTTGAATAAGGTATAAAAGGTGAGTAAAGGCTCTGCCATCAATAGATATTAGCAATTAGGAAACTTAAGTGCACATGCTATGTACGAATCTGCTAGTTTATAGATATTGCTTTTACTATTTCAATTTTTGTGTTATAGTAGTGTCCATTTTCTTAACAAACATAGTTATGAGTGAACAATTGATTACTGAAGCTTTCTTGCCTGGGCTGAGGTGCTTAAAATCAGATCTGCAGATTATTGCTCAAGAATATGAAGACACTGTAAATAGCATGATTCATGAATTTGAAGCTAAATTGGATCTTGGAAGATCTATTGACAAGTAATATTTTTTTATTCAATTACTTTAGTGTCAGCAAGCGTAACTTGTTTTGTAAAAAACATGAGGAAGATCTAGACAAAGCAAGGTTATAAATTGGAATTTTATTGATAAAATCTTGGTGCTATAATTCAGATAATGAGCCATCTAGATTTTGCATTTTGAGATTCTGCTGTATGTAATACTTTTATATTTTACATATATGTTCTACATATTTGTTCAGAGCACATGTTGCAGCTGGGAAAAGGATAAACCTAGATAAAATTGTATTTTTTTAGATACTTCAAAAACACTGAGTTACTCAAATCATGAAAAATTGTCACTTGAAACACACAAACCTTAGATGTGAAATATGTTATTTCTGTTATGAACTTTTGTAAAGTACTTAAAGAGGCTGCTTATTTATCCAACTGAGCAATGCCCTCCGGGGCACATCTTCTTTAGGCATGTACAGGCTTCACGGACCCGAGGTGCCTGAGTGGTCTTTACTAAACCTGAGGCTCATGCTCCCGGGATATATCCAAGCTTTCATCTTTCCTGTTTTCATCCCACTACTCTGTTCCCGTATCCCTCTTTTCCCTTTCATGACATTTTTTGCTTGACAATGTCTTGTGTTTGGCATAGCTAGGCCAAATATGGCCCTTGAGCCATAAAATCCCAAAACCAACCTAGTACTATATAGTTTTATTCTATTTATATAGTTAACAAATCTTCAGCATAAAGTTAATTTGATTAGGTTCTGATAGTACGCAAAGTTTAATAGTAAACACTTAACTAGAGTTGCGATCTTTAATTTATAGTGAAAAATTTGAATTATTTGTTTTAATCTTACAATGAAAATGTATTCCTAAAAAGTATTATCATTGATGAGGATGTTTTTATCATAATAGCCGTCCTCGCTCATTGTCAGTGACATCCCCAGGAAGTATGGAAGAGATGAAGAATAGAGTGACCAAAATGTTCACAACCAGACCATCAGTCGTCTCTAGACCTAACATCCAGAACTTGTTCCAGCTTCGAAAGAAATAATTGTTTTTAACTTTTTATCTCAAAAACTCGACATTCCTGTTCTTGTTACGTATTTTTTTTCTAAGAGTAAAAATATTTTTTCACTTTTTGTTTTAAATTATATCTTTATTGAAAGAAATCTAGTTATGATTTTATTTTATGCTTTAAAGAATTTCCATTTTGTTTTTGTGCATTTTTAAAGTTTATTTTTACATATATTGATTGCATAAAATAATTGGTTTTCTATCCCTGACTAATGTGCAGTAAGACTTTTATAAAAGTCCATTACTTTCAAATGGGCACATCAATGGGCTGATCATATGTACCCTTATGAATGGGACAGTACCTTTTTTTATCATATTTTCCCCAGTCATTCATTTTATATTTTACTGTTGAAAACCTAAAATCGTACATCAATATCCATCAATACCAGTAAGGAGTGAAATTATGATCTTAATTTTTACACATGGTTACCAGATTACAATTGTTAAATACAGAAACTAATTACTTTATCTTGCGATTGTTAAAGCTGAAAATATATGAAAGTTTCCATTCCATTAAATTTAATTGTAGAGCTGTTATGTCTTTGTTAAAATCTCCTGTAAATACTCTAGCATAGATTCATGTAAAAAGATATGTTTGACAGTTTAATTTGCCACAAAAGTGGATTAGAAAATTTTGAATGTTTTGATCTGTTCTTTTTATTTAGCTTATTTCTAATTATTTATTTCTTGAAAGTATTTAACGTTTGGAATTTTTAATTTTCCACAGTAAATCTCATTTTTCCATTTATTTCAAATGTACAATTTTATAATTTATTGTGTGAAAGTGATATTTTACTTGTGATTTGATACTCAACTTTTTACTTTGTAGGTTTTCGAGAAAGGGTAAAATATTTTCACAAAATGAGATCAAAATACTGTCATAAACTTATTATCTTCTTGGATAGGTAAAATAAAATCTCATCCTCAATAAAAAGTATATGAAGATATTTAAAATCACTAGAAGCAAAATAATTGAAGGCGACAATATTTATTTGTAAACATTTGTTATTTAAAATCAGATTAAGGAAATAAAGGGTATTTTCATTGTAATTCAAAAATGAAAATTAACTTAAGATATCTGATAAAATAGTTATAACAAATTAAAAAAATATTTGGGGCTTATTTAGTGGGGTTTGTTGCTCTATTGTCATTTTTTACCACATGACAGCTATTTAGGCCAGGACTTATTGCTTCAAGTTGATTTTGAACAGGGATTCGAACCAAGGGCCAGAGTGCTCTTCACTCGACTATCATACTGGCTAATATTTAGGGTGAAAAGCGACATTATTTTATTGTTTAGTTTTTATAAGAGAAGGCTTGTATAGTATGTGTATAAATTTCTAAAAACTTAAACTATGTTTTTTGGAATTTATATCCATGTGTTAAGAAAGAACTAAAAAAAGAATAAAGATCTTGATTAAGAATGGGACTTTTTTATGTTTGAAAGTTACAAAAACTTCATTGTATGAAAATTAAGCATGAACTCTGATGTTTGCAGCTAGAAATTTAGTTTAGTCATTGACCTGTCTAAAGTCATCCTGTTTTTTATTATCATTGCATCAGACAATCCAGTTCAAAGTAAACAATATACTATTTTAGAGCAGGAAATGTGGAAGCAAATCAAAGTTCAATTTAAATTGATCATTTGCACATAAAAGGATCTAAGTATTTTTTAATGGTTACAAAATAAATTATGTATATTAAAATGTTGTTAAATTAAAGCAGGTTATAAACTGATTACACACATAATTTTGGTGATTCGTTGCATGTTGGTGTTGGTTATTTTCATCAATATGTTTGGTTTCTGGAAAATTAATCTATAATAATGTATTCTATATGCTGAGAATTCTTTCATCTTCTAATGTGTTTTTATTACATAAGTATATTTTTTGTTTTCCGTTGGAATGGGTTTTACAACTAATCGAAGTATAATGACTTGTATTCCTTTGGTTTGTAACAATACTTAGGTTTATGTGTTTGAAATATGAAGAAATCTTATATATTTGCTTATTTCAAAACAAGTATTTTATTCCGTGTTAAAGATTAAATTTAACAGTAAACTAAAAGTATTTTGTTATTTCATTCTGAATAGCTCTGCTTTTCATTAAATATATTTATTTTAAATGCATAAGTCAAGTTTCGTGTCAAGTATTGCATTTTATGTTGAAAGTAATTCTACAAAAATCACTTATGGTTTTGAATAGCTTGGTTACAAAATCTAATTGCATTCATGTTAATGTGATTTTTTCAGAAAATCTCCACTTTTTAGAGTATTAAATTTTAAGAACACTTGAGCACAAGTTCATATATAATAACACTTGTGCATTGTATAAACCTTTCAACTGAAATTGCCTTTTTTAATTCAAGTGACATGCAAGAATAAAACTTTATAAGGAAATATTTTCAATATTTGTTGATTTTAGGTTTAAAGACATTTTAAGCTTAAGAAAATTTCTTGATTTTTCTTACTTGTAGTGAATAAATAGTTCCTTTTAAAAATGAGTAAAAAATAATTTTAATTGAGAATTGACTGGTGTATCTTAAAATTTTGCACCTATGATTTAAAACTAAAATTGAATATTCAGTCACTTGCTCTTAGAAGTATTAATGACAAAGTTTTGTATTTTAAAAGAACCATATATTAGTGATTTTGAGTATTCTAATGATTTGGGTATTTTAAAGAGATTGTGTTTAAATTTCTCGTTGGCTGCTATATGTCCTACCCATAGAGCATTTGTTATGACATAAAACTTAGTTATATTGCTATATAAGTTTGCATGCATTAGAATAGAGGTTATTTTATTTTTGGTTATGGTTATATTCAATGATTTATTACAGATTATTTTGCAAATATTTTACTCAAGTACTACAAATGTTTTGAAAGTCACGTTTATCAGCATTCCAGATTTTTAACCTTTAACAATTTTTGAAGTGTTTCTAATGCTTGTTCTTTTTAAAATTTAACTTTAATGGTTTTGCTTTTGTTGCCATATTTATTGGTTGTGTTTTTTGACAAGTATTTTTACAAATTGCCTTCCTTGCCTGGTTGTATATTTTGTATATAATGTGATTTTTAAAGTGTATGACTGTTTTGAAAGAGTAATTTTTGTAGAAATCTTATTTATAATACAACAGAATAAATTTGTGATTTAAATACAACACGTTTTTGTATTTTTATGTGTAATCATTGTTCAAAACTGCATTAATTCATTTCACAGAAATGTTCTGACATTTATCACTTGATGAATTCAACATTTTTCGTTTATGAACTTCATTTATGACTTATATTTGCTGATATTTTTTTAATTTTAAAAATATATGGGCTTTGTATATTACTTTGAAAAATTTTTTACAATTAAGAATTAAAATTTCATATCTAGAAATCCTTGACATGAGATAAACTTCGAAATTTTAAGATACGATTTTATGTGTTTTATGGTTGCAACTATGGGCTCTTAATGCCCAAAGTTCTGCAATGGACAACAACTTTTTTTGCATTTTCATCTAAACCTTTTGACCCACTCACATCTGTTTAAACTTCTAGATTTTTTTTGTCAATCAATAAACGCAAAAGACTAAACACTAAGGAAGTAGCAGGTGGCAGTTTGTAACACCTGAAAAGTGACAAAAATTTACAAGTGTTCCATGTTAATTTTTTTAAACCTAATGTGCTTTTATTTGAGACTAAGTAATGGTATCCACATACCTATTTCATCAAATAACAATGTTACTTCAATTTTGTCTATTTGTTGCTAGAACTTGTCATTTGTGTTTGTTAATTTGATCGATAATTACTTTGAAGATAAAATAGTAAGAGTAGAAAAGTTAAGTAAGGTTTCCCTCAGTTTACTATAGTTGTATAATATATAATTGTGGGGAGAAAGACAACATGCCATTAGTATACTAAACATTACAAAGAGTATATTCTGTATGGAAAAACAGAAGGATATTCACAGGAGTGACTACTGTGAGTTTCTGTTCTTAAAATGATTACAAGATATCCTCACAAAACAGGTAATCATAACAGATGTCAAAGTCCTCTTTTCTACTTTACTTACATTTATACTTTACTCTAACCTGGCTGCTTTGCCTCAGGATTTGGGCAAAAGAAAGTTCCTCCATCTGCTTTTAGTTGCAAATGCTGAAGATTGAGTCATGTGTCTTAGTGGAGTAAAGGCTACAATAATTACTCAGAAATCTCATGACTCAGTGGGTTAAGTTAATATTTAAATTTATTTTTTGTTTCAAAAATTTTCTCATTCTTTAATTTCCGCTCTAAGCGCTGCGATTTACATAGCCTGTTTAGAAACACTACATTGATTACATTCACTTGTAAAAATATGTAACTCATATGTGCAATCAATGTGATATTCATATGTACGATCTTATGCAAGATATACGGTGAGTGCAAATTTCCTTGGCCGATTAATTGTAAAATCTGTATTAATTCATTCATAAATAGGTTGTTAAAATCTGGATTTTTTCTTTGCCTTTGATTTGAATATATTTTTAAGTAACCTTACCTTGATGCAGCAGATCCTGAAACTGGGCATTCATTGCACCTTGGGAACCTAATACCCTACTAACAAACCACCGTAACGTGCGTTGGGACTAGTATCTTGCATCTACAACCCTTAAATTCTCGCCATGATGAATTAGCTGGTTGTCTTTTACAATTTAAAATATTTTATTTTACTATTGAGTTAATACTTATTGTGGACTTCTCAAGTGCAATTTAAACACAAGCGGCGTTCTGTTTTCTAATATAATGTTTGCTATATTTGTGCGTGATGGGCATAATTCATTTCGCACCCCGAGTTTTTAATTATCGGGCAAGCTAACACTGAAACTTCAGAACATTTTTCTTTCCCTTAGTCTAGTCAGTAAAATCAAATTAGGAAACGTTCTAAAATTTTAGGAAAGTTCTTTTCCTTTGATCCGCAAAAAAAACCTCCCTTTTTTTCTTTTCCCCAAGCAAGATACGATGAAACGCTTGACCACTTGTTATGCAAATGAAAGCGGTTGCACTGATATTTTAAAGGGTGGTACTTTATATTCCTCGATGTTTGTTTTACATTATTGATAATTAGATTTTGATACTATTTCGTTGCTCCTCGCGCGATAATATGCCCCTACAATGGTCCAAGTTACGGAATACCATTGGAACCAAAAAGCTGCCAGCTCTCCACCGAAAAAAGTTAATTTATAACAAAACTTACTGATGCTAAATTAAAACTCAAACCCTGATAATGCACTTGGGGATGTGTATTGTAAAACAAACTACCGTCTATTAATTAGATTTTCAATTATACAACCGGAAGTAATAAATCGAAACTAGTATGTTTCCTGTCTTAAGGTAGGTAGTAAATTAATGTCGCACTGGAGCCCGAAGGGAAAGATCTGGGATAACGCTCGTTGAACCACGGTCAGATGACGAAGACCACCAGACCCCACTCTCCAACCTGTCGTAAGGCAAATACGTTATTGTGATGTATTAAAAGAATCGAGTTCACAGGCAAAGAAATTTTTCAAGCAATCAATTAATATTTTGGGGAATATATTGAATTGAAAAAGGTAGTTTCTTTAAAAAAATTAGCTTCATGAATATCCGCAAAAAGAAATATTTTAGAAAATGTTTCTTATATATCTGCTTAAGACCACCTGTGAATAAAATACTATTGATATACACATTTGAAGTTAAACAGTTTATTGCATTTCCAGAACAAATCAAGATTTACTGCAAAACTATTTAAAATTGTGAATTTGAACATTAGTCAGACTAAATATTCTGTTCATGAGCAAAAGCTCGATATGATTTCTAATGTTTGGTCGGTTTTCGATGCTCTACGTATCAATACAATGTAGGATCAAGATGGAATTCATAAATTGCAAGAATAGGCACAGAATCTCTACTCCACCATCCTAAGCTGAATCCCATAATGAAGGTAAAAATATTTGTAGCGAAAATCCCTAACATAAGTCCAGCTGACATGCCAACATCACCCCGATTTAATTTTTTCCTCTTCGGACTCAAAGTTTCCACTTCTGTGAGTGTAATTACAGGTTTTCTTAGACGAAGAGGCTCGTTTCCACTCGTCACCCATTTCGTGTTCTGAATTTTCCTATTTAGAATCGAACAATGGTTGGAATTCATATCCCCAAACGTAAAAGTCGTTTGGTGTTCCGTGAATATATTTTCATTGATTTCCGAAGGTTCCGGATTGTCCAGTAGGGCTTTGTCAGAAAGAATTTCGAAGGACAGTTGTTTCTGTGCTTGTATGTCTTTTGTCGGAATACCTTGTTTAAGTGGGTGGTCTGCATCATCATATTCTTCCAAATCAATGGGCAAATCCTCCCAGGGTTCCTCTTTTTTATCAATGTAAGCTTGTGTAGTTGATTCTGCCGGTACTTCTTGCATGATTGGAATTTCTATAATGTATTTCTGAAATTTCCTAAGGATAAAGTTGACATCCGTGAAATGAATATGCCTGGTTTTATTAGTAACAAATTTGGATACGACTTAAATCGGAATAATATTTAAACTCTTGTCAAACGATGCCATCCTATAATGTAAAATGTGCATCCACGCTGTGCGCATTATGTATCATCGATGAGTTTGCCGGACCACCTACCTGTCTGAGTGCTTAAGAACTTATTGGATCGACTCCATGAACCTATCGTGAAAGACTAGTATTTCAAAACAGCAGTTCATGGATTCGATCCATGTTATTCCGTTGCGTTGGTTGCTGGGCAATTGATTTTCTGGTTTTCTCATTGTAATACATGATGAGATGCAGATTTTGCTAAGTTTTCCAAAAGAGTAAAACTATAGAGGAAATATAAAAATGCGTCTTTTATACCTCGTCTATGGCAAAACCCTTCTTTTATGGGATTTCAAGAAAAATAATTATGTATTAATATCCTATCATAATTACCAGACATATTTCCATCTTGGGCTATTGACCAATAGGTGTCACTCACAAGCCTGCTCATCAGCGTGAGTTTTTTAAACATTCTATTTGACTATAAATCGCACATGGTAAATTTTAAACCATTCTCCATATGAATGAAGATGCTCGAAATATATTCACTCAAAATACACTATTGTTTGAAAATTGCAACACCATGATGGAATCATGCAAATTAAAGGAAACTTGCACGAAATGCAAAATAGGTTAGGATATGCAAATGATTAGAATTACAAAGCGATCACTCATGTGTGGGCCGAGAAACACTCTAAACTTCCAAGTGAGCCATGTATAAAAAGCACTGTAAAGGTGCGTTAAATTGTGTATCATCGTTTTACTGCTGTAAATGATTGATTAGAAGTCAATATGCCTCGCCAAAAGCGCAGAGTGCGATACGAGCAACTAACGGAGTTCGAACGGGGACGCATGATCGGCTTCCGTGAGGGTGGACTTTCGTATCGTAAAATCGCCACTCGCACGGGGCGTAATGCCACAACAGTGATGCGTGTGTAGAAAAGATGGACCATGGAGAACCGGACAAGTCGGAACCCCTGCAGTGGGCCACGCAATATGACGTCACCACGGGACGACAGACACCTCATCCACATGGCGGTGACGGACCGTGCAGCGTCCTCTCGTGCGTTGGCACAACATTGGAGCACGTCTACAGGTGTGTCATTGTCTGCTCCCGCGGTTCGTCGAAGTCTGATGCGCCATGGGCTATACGTGCAAGGATTCCCCATGTGCAGGATTCCCTTGACGCTGAACCACCGATGCCTCCGGCTACAATACGCTCACTAACACAGCCAATGGCTTGCCGATTGGCAACAAGTCGTCTACTCAGATGAGTCCCGCTACAATCTGGATTATAACGATGAACTTGTACTCGTCAGACGCTACAGAGGTGAACGCCTTCTCCCGGAGTGTCTTATTCAGCGTCATACAGAACGAATGCCTGGCGTTATGGTGTGGGGTGGTATTGGATATGATGGGCGATCCCGTCTGCTCCAAATTGTGGGGACCCTGAACAGCGGGCGATGCATCTGGGAAGTTGTGGAGCCAGAGATCCTACTCCTCCTGCAACGCATTCCCGGAGCTGTATTTCAGCAAGACAATCCCGTCCGCATGTTGCTCGGAATGTACCAGCCTTCTTCAGTGCCCGACAGGTTCCGCTTCTTCCATGACCTGCATGTTCCCCGGATATGTCGCCCATTGAGCATGTCTGGGAATACATCGGACGGCGACTCGCTCGTCGGGCAAAGTACGTCTGAACTTTGGCATCAGATAGAGGCCATCTGGAATGCCATTCCTCAGCATGACATTCAGAATCTTTATGATTCGATGCCACGACGTGTACAGGCTCTCATCGCTGCGCATGGCGGCTGCACAAGATATTGATTTTCGGCATTATTTTTGTTTTACTGCTCTAAATTTGATCGCTTATTTAAACCACTATAAGTAATACGTGGAATAATTTCATTTATTTCTGATGATTCTTTCATAACGTTGCAATTTTCACAAACAGTAGTGTATTTAAATTATGGCAACTTGCTTTCTTTTCTAAGATGCTCTAGTTATTTATTTAGTATTGCAGTTTTCCTAAAAAATATAGACACCCGCAACAAAAATATTTTCTGCAGAATCACAAAGCCATTCCAATTTTGCACATAAATCTATAATTGGCAATTTTAGTAGTTTCATTTTGTTTTGCGCAATATATTGTTTAATGTTTATTTAAATTTATTGGGAAATTTTACGTATTGATCCCTTAGAATTCTTTATACTGCTAGAATAAATATTAAATAGTTATGGAATTAAAATTTGGAATGTTAAAGTTAATTCACTTATCTGATAATTGAGTATGTTGAGAAAAGATTATGGATTGAAGCAGAAAGCTTATTTCAAAGATTATGATTGGAATGATTCATTTTTTATGGCAAGCTCAAAATTCCACTGAATTGGCAAGTTCTGGGGGACACATTTGTTCTATGCTGTTCATAGAGAAAAGCTTCATTTATTTGAGTTATGTAAAAACCCTTTTTGTGTGCTTGGAATATACCCATGAAATACTTGTCAATGCTTAAAGAATTTGAAAAATATGCATATTTGATATCAAATTTATGTATTTTCACGTCGTCTCATTTAACTTACAAAAAATAACTATTTTTCATCATTAAGTTATTTTTGCAAGCTAAATATTAATGGCGAAGTAAGAATTTTTTCATGATGCAAGCTCCTTTTATTTTATTTTCTATTGGTGACATTATTTTTTCTCAAAAGCAAATCTTGAACCAGTTAATTAAATTCTGTCACAATAATTCAAAACATTTTATTCATATGATAAATATATAATGGCAAAAAATTTCTGAAATTTGTATGATTGAAAAAATTCTTAATATGGTTTCTGTGGGACTCCGTAACATTATTTATCTGGGTCCAAGGCTTTCACGTCACTGGTTATGAATTAAACTCGAAGTTATCTAAACCGCTTGAGAATCAGATGGAAAAACATTGCTCATGATTGGCATTTGGGGCACTGTTCTATTTGCTCTATCATGTGATTTACTTTAGTAATTCCTATGTCGCATTTTAATCTTTCACAAATTTACCCACCTATATTTCCTAATAGGTTATTGTTTTACATAAAAATATTAATGTTTAAATAAATCAAAACTGCCTAAAAACTACACTAATTTGCATGCCTCATGTCCAACAAATTTAAACTTGTACGGGCAAGGAAATAATTAAAATTCGATTTAAATAAAAAAAATATCTGATTTAAATCAAATAAATCCGATGTTTTTAATTAAAAAAATCATGATTTTTTTATACCCTGATTTCTACTAAACATCATGTACAAGAGTTGGTGATCTGATAAGTTAACTTTACGTACTTTTTTATATTTATGTAGTTACATTAAATGTCCTGCTTTTCTTGATATAGAGTTCATATTTTCATTGATTTTTATAACAATGAATGTAATGTATTTTATTCAATGTGTTTCAATTTTTAAATATCTTTTTTTATAAAATAATATTAATCTATTTCTAATTTTTAATACTTATCTGAGAATCTAACTTTGTGAAGCTCTGGTTTTGTATACTTTGTTAGATCTTTATTATGTTTTGTACTTATGTAGGAACATTAAAAATGAAATGTCTTGCTGTTCTTGGTTTCAGCAAGCAGAGCTCAGCAAGTGTTAAATAGATTGCCCACATTTAAGTTTATTTTTGTAAACGATGTAATTAACAAGTTTTATTAAATGAATGTTTAGGGGAGAGTGGGGCAAGACGGGGTTCCTAGTGTATTTGGGGTTATAAAATCAACAATTAATCTTGGAAGTTTTTGAAAAAAAACTACATTTGATTGTACATTACTAATGTTTATAATGATATACAAATGAACTTATTTTCTATTTTTAATTAATTATAAAAAACATTTTTCGATTGAAAAACAAAACTTTATCTTGCCTCACCTGGTGGGGCATGATGGGGCTAATCTTGGTATAATGCACAAAGATGAATTGATTCATCATCTTCGTCTTCTTCACCTGCACATGTGCAATGAGCCCATCGTTTACACTTCCAACACTGAATCCAGCCCTCAGTTGATTATAAATAACTACATTAAAGACACTCAGCATCAGAAGCCTCTGATGAAAAGGAGTGTGACCGTTTTCGGTTTGTCTTGTTCACTTGTTTACTTTTTCTTTGTTTTTCCTTGCTATGAGAACAATCTTACGTTACAAATTCTTGTTGCCTTTTTTTAACCCTTTTCCCGATTTTTTCACAAAAGCCCATTGCCATTTTTTTAGCCTTTTATTTTTTCCCCCACTTCTTTCTCTTTTTTAATATTTATTTTCAGAATTTTGTCCTATGCTTAGGTACTACGGTTACCCCAGTCTCGTCGCAATTATAGATTTTGGCAGCAGTAAATTTGTATTCGTCGACAACTCGGGTTAACAAATCATAAAACTTGGAGATACTTTGTTAAATGCTGTTGCCCTTGCCGCACTTGGGGCTTCCGGTTTCCTCAAACTTAGCTGGGGATGTCTGGATCTGAACCCAAACAGCCAGTCTTTACCGGCTACTTGTTTTGTCTCAGAAAAGGTGTGTTGTTTACCCAGTTTATCTGCCCATTAAGCAAGCACTCTCAGGTCGTAAGATGTGAGTCCAAATAATCTTTTCTCCATTTTTAACAAATAGTTAACCAACAATTTTCTTCCTCAATAGTAAAGACAGTTTTTAATGGGCCTAGACTCTACGAGAATTGTACCTGTATATACAGTACCACTTTTAGATAAAGTAATTTTTTTTTCAGTTTTTCCTGATTGTTCCCGAGTGAGTTTTACACTTCTTTCAAGTGTTGACTGGGGAACTTGAGAGGAGTCAGCTGCTTTTTTGTATCCCATTTCCCCCTTAATAACAGATTCAATTGCATTTTTGGATTCCGGATCCCACCCTCCTCGATCAGTCTTCCTTTTATGCGTCCGAACCATCTGCGTTATTCTACGAAGAAAAAAGGACGACTTAGAAAGAGTGGGGTAAGATGGGTTACTACCCCATCATTCCCCTACAGAAAAAACCCCGTCTTGTCCCACCGACGCGTTAATGGGTGATTAATACTCGTTGTTGGTTAGTTTTTCCCAAGAGTATTTATAAAGTATGTAAATTAATCGCTAAGGACTATACTTTTTACTAGTACATATGAAGTTATAAGTAAATAAGTATAAGTTACTTTCATTCAGCACCAAACTGCAACGATGCAAATAAACTATCCAAGAGAAACCAGACCACTTCTTTGAAAAACTTTTGCATAAGCCAAACGACTCAATCAAAATGGCTGCTGCTTACACAAAGGCTTCTTCTCCACCTCTACCACTAGTACCAACGTTGTCAGCTCGATTACAGCCTCAAGTGAACCAGCAGCTCAACTACCCCGTCTTGCCCCACTCTCCCCTACTATTTCATATTTTTATTGACCATTTTTTAAATGTATTTTAATATTACTCTATTGTCAATTTTCAATACTTAACAGGAATTTCTTCGATTCTAGACTTAGTTTTGCTATGTTCTTCACTCATGAATTTATTTTTATAATAATGTGAATACTTTGTTTCGAAGCATTACAGGTTTTAGTTATATTTAGTTGATTTACGTTTCATTTTTTAAAAGAACGTAATTTAACGTAAAATAATTTAATTTCTTACTGCTTCCCAGGGTATGAAAAAAAATCATGAATTCTTTTAAAAAATCATAAAAATCGGATTTATTTGATTTAAATCGGATTTATTTGATTTAAATCGGATTTTTTTTATTTAAATCGAATTTTAATGATGGTACAGTAAAGATTTCATGTGCCCCCAGAAGAAAAAGTCCAGTGCGTTGAGGTCCGGTGAGCGAGGCCTGTTTCTTACCCAATTTGTTTGTTTATTTGTAAAATCTCCCATCACGGCCGGTTGCAAATGACGTTTTCCCGCAGATGTATCAGATCACGGATGGCCAGGCACACTACTACCTTCTACCCACAGCATTGCCAGCCAATCACAGCTGCCGAGTTTGTATTACTTTTGGTGGTCGCAATTTTGAGCATCTATTGTAAATATTGCTGCAAAGAAGCACTTTGCAAAGATTTTGTAAATAAACAATGTTTTTCTGTTCATGTCTCATTTTTTGTGTTCGTGCCTCCACGCGTCACTTCCGACCATACATTCTTATACGAAAAATGTATGTTTTAGTAAGCTGTACCACCGCTCCAAGTTTGTCCCATGACCGTAGAATCACCCTGTATAAACTCTTCTGTCTAATACAATATAAATATTTTCAGGTAAAAAAGGTAATTTTAAAACTATATCTCCAGAATTCATTCAGGCTCCTAGTAAATCAGGATAGACTCCTGGTCCATTGACTTCAGGGGTAGGTTCCTTTTTAATGACGGGTGGATTGCTCCGGCTCCTCTTTAATGACTGAATAATATCAGATAGGCTCCTGTTCAACGATTGGGATGGATTGCTCCGTTTCCTGGGCCATTGGTTCCTGTGATAAACCCCTTTATGTGAAACCAGTACACAAAATTGACATGTTGCCCTTTCCTATCTGATTAAAGGAACATTAGGGTACCATTGAGAATAATAATATTTAACGACAACTCTGTTCATGTTAAACTCTGTTCTGTTTCAAACCCTTTAACTCTGAACTTAAGGAATGTAAATTTATGATATTTTTGAAAACAGTTAATTGTAACGAAATGAATCTAAAAATTCAATGTTATGAATTACTTAAATTGTGTTTCAATTAGATTAAATTTTGAATTTGGCCATTCCTATAGCTCGAATATTGCTAGCACAGTGGGCATACCCACTGAGCTATGACGGTGCCATGACCGTGAATCAAAATTATATAGTATTGTCCTTGGTTCTTTCCCTTTAGGATTGATCCCGGACCTCACCATTAGCCCGTCGTGTTGCTCTAGTGTGACGTTAATAAAAAAATACCTACCAACCTCAAAATGTGTCCCGTGTGTTCGAAGACATTGAATAATTTGTGTCATGCGTTATCGCCGTTCTGGTACCACGACCCTCTTTGTCAAAAGACAAGCAAAAATGAAAAAGAAATTCCTGATTACCTTCGAAATTACGTGGTGTTGTCCTCGATCTTTCCCTTTGGGATTGATTCCGGACCGTCACCAATAGCCCGTTGTGTTGCTCCAGCGGAACGTTAATTGAAAATACCAATACCAATACCTGATTACCTTCATGGGGGGGTATTTCAATTAACGTCACACTGGAGCAACACAACGGGCTATTGGTGACGGTCCGGGATCAATCCCAAAGGGAAAGATCCGAGGACAACACCACGTAATTTTGAACCACGGTCAGATGACGAGGCAACACCTGAGCTGGCACCCCACTCTCCAAACTTCCACACCACGTCAACGTGAGGACATTTGAGGCCACGACAGATTTAACGTGCACCCTTTGTACACGACGGTGTTGGCTGGATTCGAACTCGCAACCCTTCGGTTGTTAGTCCGTTACTCTCCCAACCGGGCTATCGCTGCCTCCGATTACCTTCATTTAATTGAACCTTAACCTCCTGCATCTCACAGGCAGATAAATGACTGCAGGTAAATGAACCGGTTAGGAAACACAAACTGCAAGAATCACGGTAGACGGCGCGGTTACTTAAAACCAAAATAAAAACATTACAGCTCTTTATTTTCATTGTTTTTGTATTCGTTTTAGTTCGCACAGGAAGTTGGTAAGCAAGTTAGCGATGTTTTAAGAAATTCAAACATTGTATACAACAATAAACGGACAACTTTTACATGGATTTAGTTTAGGAGAACGGTATGTGTCAAGTTTTGGTTTTTAAGTTTAATTCTTACTATTGTTATTTTATTGACGCACGCAATTCAGTGTGTTCAATGATTCAAAATGTATTTTCATTGTGCAAATTTTTATCATTTCTTCATTTAGCATTTTACCTAGCATTTTATTTTACTTTTCAGTATTTTGCTGTCAAGTCAGTGTCAATAGTGAATACATTTTTTGTAGGTGTCTGGGCTTCAACTGCATTCAAATACTAAAATGAGTAAAGATGAATTACAAAAGCTTGCTTTTGGGCAACAGGTTTCACTTCTTGCTTCTGCCCATTCACAGGTATGTTATAATCACGTGTATTCTAAAGGGTAATAGTCTTCAGGGGTAAATCTTTTGATGTGTACGGGCATCACAAACCCGAGGTATCTGAGTTATCTGTCCTTTCTGTTTTACCCTGCTTTCTGTTTTACCTTCTGCTCTTTGTTTTTTACCCACCTTCATTGTTGTCTTGTGTTTGGCGCAGCTTGGAAAAATATGGCCCTTGTGCCATAAAACCCTAAATCCAAAAGGGTACTGTGTCAAATTTTGATATTTTTAAATAAGAGCATATTTATATTGAAAAGTTTTCAGGAATTTAAGTTCAAAGTTTAAAAGTTCTAAATTTGTTCTGATTTGCTTCAATAATCCTTTTATGGGGATTGCTGTGACTCAGTGGGTTTATCCATTGTGTATATGTCCATTCACTTGTTTGATGTGAAATGGCCAAGTGGGGCCCTTGTGCCATAAAACCCAACCAACCTTTCTGCTAGGTATAATCCAGAAATATAGGAGATTTTTTAGGAAATTCTAATTCCTGAAATTTATTACAAAAAGTATTGTACAGATGTTTTTCTTTTTCATAGAAATTCAAAATTGTATTTGCTAAACAACAGGTATGAAATTATCTTTTCTAAAATGTTCAACGAAATACGAATGTTTGTTTACAATAGTTTATAAACATATATAGTACATGCAAACATAAATAACTTGTGCACATTCAAAATACATTTACATTTGCATAGTAATGTTGTAAAATACTCTATATACATCCTTGACAGTAAATTTTTCTCATCCATCTAGATCTTGCAGTAAATGTCGTTATTTCAGATTGCAAAAACATTGAACAAATGTTTTTTATTTCAGGTACTTAAGCTATTATTTGAAGACCAACGAATTAAACTTTCATTAGAAAATGCAATATCCTATCTGAAATTGGCGAAGATGAAATTGGGAGAGGCAGAATTCAATGAATTTCAACAGCTATTGATGGAAACTAAAAGTGCAAAGTAAGAGGAAGATAATTTCTGAGTTCTCAATTCTTTAATCAGCATGCAAGTTTGATACATTTAAGTATATTTCTGTTTCTGCTGTTTAAACTTTTGAAATTATAAATTGCATATAATTGAGGTACAGCTTTGATATAAAGATTTTTTGTGGCAATGCTTTTAGTAGCAAGTTGCAATGTGAGTTATGGCAGGCAAAGGCAACCCTCCTTCAATAGGATTATGGCAAATGATTTTACAATGCTTAAATAACTACTTAGCTAGAATTAATGTGATTTTTTTATAATATTCATATTATGTAGCCGGGTTTCACCAGACTTAAAACTAATAAATTATTTAATTATAACAATATTTCAGAAAATTTAAAGATTTTTTTCATTAAAGTAAATACTTGTAAAAAATAATCAGTTATGTGGATTTTATCTATTTTTAAAATTGTTAATTTTTAAAATTATTTTCCTCTATGCCTAAAATGATGTTTTTTCCAAGAAACTCTTCCTTGGCGACATAAAAAGCATGCCAAAAATGCTCCAAAAGCAATGCCACAAAAGTATCAAAGCTGTACCATAATTAAATTGAATTGTATCTGTTTTCCCTTTCCAAGTCCCCATCTTACGAGTTGTAGGTGGCTCAGGTTTGATTCTTCCCGAGGTGTATTTCTCTCTTCTGTGTCAGTAAAAGTTTCCTTGTATGTGTATGTCCAATACTTAATAATTTCTGTCTTGTGTCTCATGCAGCATGGCTCTTGCGCCTTAAAATCCAACAAACTTCCCTTTCACAAATTTTTTACTTGATGTTTTGTGTTTTTCACAGCTTGACCAAATATGGTCCTTGCGCCTTAAAAGCACCAAAATGACCATCATCCTATCTCAGTAACACCTGGAGAAAACAAAACAAAATAGGTCATACTAAATATAGTCTAGTCAAATTATACATGATTCCTTGCAAAAGGTTGATCTATAATTTTTGGATATGTTGTAGGGACCAAGGCCACTAGTAAAAAACCAAGTTTGCGGAAACAAAAGCCCTGTACAATCTGTTACATTGAAGAAAACGTAGAAATTTTCTAACTTTTTTCAATTTTTGCTCAATATCTCTGTTCCTACGCATCGGAGAGCAAAGTAGTTATCAATATTTAAGTGGACAAAATTTGGTACAACTTTTGTATTTATGATTTTTTTCTACTGGCTGTAGTTATCGAACTAGAGCAGTGAAAGTGATAATTTTCGGAAAATTAGAAAACACGCACATTGCAGAATATTGATGCAGAATATTATTGAATATTGATGATTAAATACTATTAATTTATTATACAGTAATCAAACATTAAATATTAATAAATTTTCAAAGTAAACACAAGATTCAAAAGTAGGTAAATACAAATACAATCAAATATTAAATGTTATTATATAATGATGTAATAATGTATCGCCTGTTAAAAAATAAATTTTTCACTATAATCTCACTTCTTAAATCTTGATTCATTGCAGTTTTAAAATTTAGCTCACTTTGAAGGTCCTGGTGTTGAATGATCCTTTTCATCACTCATTATGTTGACTGTAATGTGAGTGCAGAGGATTGGTGGCAAGCTCCTCAATTTGCTCAAGAACATCCAGAGCCTCATCTTCATCTATGTCGCTGCCTTCCAAAACAGGAGTAAGAGCGTTTTGGCATGACTGGCTAAGACAGAAAGTGCAAAGGCCTGCTTTTTTTGACAGGTGCAAGCCCCACCACACTGTTTTTGGAAGCGACATGATATAAATTTCAGTAAGGATTGAGGTGCAGGATTATTACTAGCTTGAATTGGTGCAAGCCCTTGATCTGTGCGCATCCAACCCCAGTCTGTAAGTTGTCTTTCGAACCTCAACCACTTCTGGACTGTGGTATGTCTGAAAGGAATGGTATCTGGCAGCGTCTTGTGTCTGTGGCAGTCGTGCAAGACTTTATTTGCTGGTCTTTGCAGCAGCCTTTATGAAATGCAGGTAACAGGTGATCCAAATTTTGTGTGTTCATGTCACCCCATACAAAGTGACGAGATACTTCTCTCCTGTGTTGGCTATGTCCTCAGCAGAGGAGTGTTGTAAGAACATTGAAACTAAATCTTTTAGCTGAGGATTTTTCTTGGCCAAAAATGGATGTGGTGTTCCATCCACTGACAGCATGCAGGAAAAGATCAATACCTGGTGGACAGCTTGATGAATCATATTTGAAGGAGGAACTAGAATACAGTAACACCAACAGACTCACCTCTTCCACGCTTGTGTAGGTACACATTGTTCACATTAGGGGCCATACCAGTGAGAAGCACCAACAGGTCAGTATCTTCCCCAATGATGATGACTTGTTTATAGGCTGATGCCTTTTAAAGTGCTGTCTTCACAATGTCGACATCTGCATCTTCCACTGCCTGCTTTACGTCAATGCTGTGATGAAATGCATTGCAAAGCAATGCGATGAACGTCATTTGTTCCCTTCATTAGTAAGAAATTTCTCCTGTGGCACTGGGACGAGTGTTGCTTCGTCTAATAAGATGATGTCTGCACAGTGGAACGACGCATACATTCTGCTCTTAGTATTTTTTGGGCTGCATCCACTGGATAATCATCAAAAACAATGGGCGCATTACTACCAAAGTGTTTTTGTACATACTGGACGTACCTTGTGATGATTGAGCCAACAGAGTCGTGATGGCCAGACTACTTTGTACAGCAGATACCCACCATCCACTACGACAAATGTATTGGTGCCAAATGTCACATTGCTGGAGGCTGGAGTAAAAGCTGAGTACATGGAAGATTTTGTTCCCTTTCTCATCCCTTCTGAGAACAAAGACATCGGGAAGGGTGCAAGTTCATATTTTAAGTACTCCTCATTCGATTGTTTCATACCTACACATTTTTCGTGTCTTACAACAATTAGTGCATTGTTCGTTTTTACTGAATAATGATAGAAAATGATACTTCACAGTAAATGTAATTAGTTTATTGAAAGAAGTTTTAGTGAAACTGGATGTTATGGGAACTTTTTCCAGATTTTGCCAAAATTATCACACTTTCACTGCTCTGTAAGTTTGATAATTATAGCCTGTAGAAAAAAATCATAAATACAAAAGTTGTAGCAAATTGTGTCCTCTAATATCGATAAACACTACTTTTGCTCTCTGTTGCATAGGAACAGAGATATTGAGCAAAAACCGAGTCTGAAAATTTCAACGTCTTTTCAATATAACTCTGCTTGCACAGCGCTTTCATTTCTGCAAACTTGGTTTTTACTAGTGGCATTGGTCCCTACAACATGTCCAAAAATTATAGATACTCGACCTTTTGCAAGGAAACCCATTTGTTTGGTACATATTGACTGGGCTAGTAATATATTTGTAAGAGTTGATTTTCAGAATTTGTGTTCTTATTCAGAACAATTCGTATCAAGAATTTATTTAACTGACTGTATTGGACTAGTAGATCAATTGGTATCACATTCCGTATTATTTGTGCCACAAGGGAGATTTGTTTCTAGTTAGTACATGCAAATTTCTTTCTCCCTTAATGGCAATATATATGTATGTGTAAATTTTGAAAGTTCTTTTTTTTTATGCATCGGTGATTCCGATCAGGTTTTGTGTTCATAATAAACTTGAGTTCTTTTTTTCAATGTTATGGAATTCCTTATTTGCGATATACAAACATGAACATTTACAGGGTTCTCACACTCCTTAAGAACTCCTTATTTTTAGCTATCATTTCTCAGAGCCCTTAAAAACTCCTTAGTTTTCCCCAAAATTAGAACACTAAATTTTTCTGACGGCACAGTCATTTTCCGATTTCTCCCGTTTTCGAGCTTCGTTGTTCGATCTTGGACAGGAAGCGGCAGGTTTCACTGAGAGACGTTTATCCTCCCCTCTTCAGAAACGTATACAAAGAGGACTGCTGATTGACTCTCCGAAGGGGTATGTGACTGGACACTGCAAGGTTGATTGATGGGCAATGACCATTTAGTTCATTGGGTCTGGGGAGATAGATGACTTCCATTGATGGATTTGCTCATGCTTCATGTTCTCGCGTGTAGCAACTTTTTCCCAGATGTTTTCACATAGTTTTTACAATGACAAAGTTTCTAAGCATCTGAAGAAAAAGCACATAAATAACAATCTTTATTTCCACATTGTCTCCACAAGCAAAATACATGGCAGATGGGTTTGCATTAGGTGCTTCGTGGGGAATGAAGAACTTTAAGGAGAAACAACTTGGTTCCGCTGATAAGGAGTGGCAATTTTGGGTAGACTTTGATGCAGAGACGAAGCTCTTGGACGGTTAAAAAAGTATGTCTGGGAAATGCGTTAACAGCTTATGGACTACAAATGAAAAGTATTGAGAATGGATTGCAGCTTCAACTGATCGCCATAAAAATGACTTTCTTAGTATAGATGATACAAAGGGAAAACTGTGGAAAGATGAAAACCATAATGATCTTATCTCATGGATTTAATATCAAGTCCTTACAAGTTGACAATTTAAAAGGACTCCTACATTGCACATAATTTATGAAAATGCTAATGATATTCCAAATTTAGTAATTACTAAAGAAATGAGAAAATTTGTTTCTTCATGGCAGAAATATGTTATGCATTTAGAACTCGCAAAAGTGCGAAGAAGACAAATTTAGAAAATTTGAGCTATAAGAACTCAATTCCTTAAAATCAAAGATTTTGTCTTGAGGGTATAATGAGAATGGAAAAGTCAACTGAAGAACTGGCTAATGAGGCAGAAGCTTCTGAGGACTTTTTCTTTTAAAAAGTGCAAATGCACTACGTCCTGCATACTTCCCTAATTTTTGTCCTACTAGGTTGACTCATACAATGAAGGTGCAATAAAGTTTTGGGTATATCTCGATTAGTCCTTATAAAAAAATTATTTGTTTCCTTTAAAGTCCTTAGAAACTCCTTATTTTTTATTTTGAAAAAGAGTGGGAACCCTGATTTAGTATGGCTCTTGTGCTATTGTACCCCTCTTTTTAAGTCCCAGAGCTTGCAGGGTCTAATTAGCCCTTATGTAGCAAAAAATAACATGGAGTGAAACCACAGGAGTAAATCTTAAGACTCACTGCACAATGTTAGCACTTTTCTCACTATTATAAATGCAATTTTGTGTTCGGCATATAAATTATTTTACAATCAAGATAATAAGTAAATGTTTCTTTGTAGTTTTACAATCATTACCCTTTCAATTGTAATTTTTACAAATATATTTTATCAACAAAGTAGCAGTTTTTTTATTCTACATCAAACCTCAATCTTTTTTGCTGTAAGTCTGCTGCAGCCCAATATAATTGAGGTCTGCTCTCCTCAAATATACATAGTATACTGGTAGATAGTAGCTATGATAGGGATTATTTGCTTGAAAGGGTTGCAGTAGCCCAGTTGGAAGAGTAACGGATTAGCAACAGGAGGATTGCTAGTTTGAAACGTGGTCCAACCAGACTCGTGTAAACAGTGGATGGTGAACATTAAATCTGTTGTAACCTCATATGTCCTCACCTTGCCATACTGTGGAAGTTTGGAGAGTGGGGGTGCCAACCCAGTGTTGAACTTATCATCTGACCCTGATTCAAAATTACATGTTGTCTTTGTATCTTTCCCTTGGGGATTGATCCGGATCGCCATTGTCCCATTGTATTGCCCCAGTGTGATGTTAATTAATTACCATTACCTGGGATCCTTACAAATTGTGAAGCAAATAAAACTTAGCAAATAAAATTCCCTGCAGCACCAGTAAGATCAGGGAACTATTGAGGTTCGTTCCTGTCATGTCTGAAGGACCACACAGAGGACAGGTTGGAGAGTGACAAGCTAATTCGGAAGAGATTATTTTGCAGGTAGTCATGTCCAGTGAGAACGCGAAAAAAAGTGACTCCTATTGCTCTCTGTAGGTCCTGTTGCGATTGTGACCTTAGTAAGGAGTTCCAGTCTTTCTCTTTAGTTATGTTTGTAAATATTATGTTGGGAATGTTTTTATTTCATATTTATAATCCTTTTACTGTATGTCATTCAATGTGAAGACATGTTTGGGGTAATTCATAACCAGCCTTAGCTAGATTCACTGCAGTGTAATATGTTGACCACTGACCATAATAGAATTTACTGTAATTTGGTACTTGGAAATCAATGCTGAGCACCTACAAGAGGCTGTTGTAATTGCCTTGATTGTGGCCTGAGAGTAATAGGAGCAAATTAAATCACAAAGTAATAGTAGTATAATGAAATTGCAGATAATCAATGCATGTAAAGAATCAAATTGTACTTTTTGCTTGAGTATATGAAATCTCATGTTATAAGCCATTTACATAAAATTTGATCATGTCATCAGCATGTGCATTGTTAATATTGACTAATTTTTTATTTTAGTTGTGATGTTATGAACATTTTGTGCAAAATTGTTGATATTCTGCAAGGGTATTCAGAATTGATCCAGGGTTTTGGGATGTTTTTACCTACAAGTCTGAATGTTCAACTCCAAACTGGTGGTATCCACCTATTTAATACTGCAAAAACTCAATCTAATTTTACTGAAACCCGTGAAATGGAAAAAGAATCAGATAAACCTGAGGAAGAAAATATGGTAAGCATAATATTTATATCTCATTGCTGAAATTTATGGATGCATGTCTCAGTAGCTTGTTTTGGTGAAAACCTTTGATGTGAAGTGTATTGATCTATTTGAATATTTACCCATTTGTAAATTATTTGTCTTTTATATAACCCACTTAATACTACAGCTCCTTCAAGAAGGCAGTCGACCTTGGGTCAATCTATTTTTGAAAAGGTGTTAGAAGACCTTGTTAGGAGAAGGCTGTCATAAACAAAAGCATGAATGGAAATCTCCATGGACTACCTTAAAATAGAAAGGTCCTAAAGCTAATGGGATCAAAGTTTAGACTTGAGGTAATGGAGAGAAAAGAGGCATATTGTCTAGATGTTAATAATTAGTGGGCAATGTTTATGAAGTATAAAGTGATACTGTAATGAAGAAACATGCAGATTGATTTAAAAGGTCTTAGACAAACTTTAAAAGTAGGCCAGGAATACCAAAACAAACCAGTTTTACATAGGAACATACAGCCACAAATACCACCCAGAGTTGCTAGAAATACAGGAAGAATAAAAAAAATAAAGGAATATACAAGTAAGGTACAAGGACATGTTTATTAGACATGTGTTTAGAAGTTCAGAAGATGTGTTCAAAGTTCCTTCCAATAGCATCAATACATACCTCACAATATCGACACATGGATCCACGAACTTGTTCAAAAATGTCAGCTCTCTCACGACCACATGATGCTGTCACATTGCAAGGAGGTCTTTGCCAGAGGCTACGGAGTCTTGTAAGCAATGGTTAGAATCAACTTCAAAGAAAGTAATCAATGGGGGACAAGTGAGGTAATCCATCAAGTGAGGCCAAGTGACAGGTCTGCCTCGGCTAATCCATTATACAGGAAAGGTGCTGTTGAGATAACTCCACACATGCTTGCCCATTCTATCACACTCTCACTGCATTTATGGTTATATGTTCCTATGTAAATATGTTTTTTTTTTTTGTATTTCTGACCTACCTTTAAAGTTTGTCTAAGATCTTTTGAATCACTGTGCTCATTAAATATCAGATAACTTTAAATAACCAAATAATTGCTAAAAAAGTGCACTTGAATCCTTTTGAAGAGAAAAAATGCAGGGGCATAAATCCCTGTTGCCCCCACGCACATCTGACAGCCCTACTGTCAATATTATGACATCTGAAATACTCTAGCACCAACTCTTTCAGAAAACCCTTTTTTCCTGGTCTTCCAGATGGAAAAAATATTTCTTTTCAATGTGGGAAATATTCAATTTTCGCCAAATTTGGCATTTGGCACCACTTCGTAACAATCCATGAAAGTTTGGATATTTATTATCAAGTATTGGAATTGGATAGAAAGTCACCAGAAAATTTTTCTTTGGGCAAGTCAATTTCAGGAAACTGGGATTTATGCATATTGTGAAATAATTTTTCAATTGTTGGTAATTAATTAATTAATTCTAAAAAAATAACTACAATTTATTGTGGTCATATTGAACTTTGACATTAGTTTTTATGCCACTAAAAATCTTGGATTATTTTCTTGGAGGTTGTCATGTATGCACACTCTTCAGAAGATATAGTCACTACAAGTCCAAGAAAGTAAATCAAATGTACTCAAGTCGATGACGATTCCGAGGAGAGTATAGAATTTCAAACAGAATCCCCACCCACTCACATGCTCAATAGAATTAGAATGCAGAACTACAAAATATTTTAAATGAGGATTTAGTGTTTCATGTCAGAAGTCATCCAGTCTAAAATCGAGATGAAAGAGACAATGATAAAATACAAATCAAATTAACCAATTCCTCTTAACCTACTCCAAATGAAAAATAAATGAGAAGCAGTTTTACATCATTTTTCGAAAACCTGGTTTTAAGAGCACTCAGTTTTGGACCATCTGTTAGTCACTGCATGCTTACTATTAGCAGGTTCGACTATATTTTAATGAAAGGGTTTACTTTTCATTATCTGTTATTCATGTGGACTTTTCATGTATTTGTGAGTCAATGGATAACTTATAATTATCTTAGTCTACAAATGCAGTGAATATGGATGTTTAAGCATGGAAACAATTAAGATAAAAAGTAGGTTAATAAAGCTATTGATTTTAGCTGTTTGAAATATTGAGAGAATTAATAAATAATTAAACAATGAGCATTCACTAATTTCTTGTAAATATTTATTTTGCTTTTATTAAATATCAATCAAAAAGAAATAGCTTATTAACATATAAAAACAATGCAAGAATTCAAGTATGATTTTGATATTTATCTGTTCATTTTGCAAGCATAAATAAATGTAGATGTTTTTCTAAGCTTAATTTTTTGATTTACATATATTTTCCTATCCAGGTTAACATTTCAGTGCCTGAAGAAGGAAATTCCAGTGAAGCTTCTAAAACCTGTGTTACTAATATTGACAAAAAGGAATTGAGTGTTTCAAAGGAAGTAGATGATACTTATGCCATTTTATTCCTAAACAAAGTAAAGGTAAATGTGATAAGTTATCTTTGATTTTAGTAGTGGTAATTTTTATCTAGAATGGTAGCTTCTTTTCAGTTCCAAAATAATCATAATTCTAAAAATTTGTTGACCTGGTCTTTCGAATAAGATCCAAAATTAATTCTGCAGTATCTTATCCCGCTGTTCAATAATCTTGTTAATTTTACAGTTTGTTACTTTAACCGTCCAGGTGGCACGCCCGAGATATCTCGGAAACCAAAATGCAAGCTTAAGTGTCAACCCCTAGAATCTTTGAACATTCTTTTTCCTCCCCCTCGACCACCCATGTCCTCTAATGAGGGGAGTGGCTGGACACCCTTTGTGCGAGAGGTCTGGATGGGAAGGACAATTCCTAAAATGCTATCCTTCTATCCTTCAAGTCACTGCCTTTGGCGTGTTCGTTGAGTATCACAACGGTATTCCTGTCTTTGTTAAGCTACACTTTGGAAGTGTCTATCTTCGAATTCTTCGGGAAAAAGAAGTTGAATTAGAAATTTGGAACTACAAGTGCTTTTCGAAAATGTATTCTCACTGCTATTTTGCTTTTACTTTTTGAAATGAAAGTATTTTAAAATGCTTCATTTGAAGTACGATTAAAAATTTATCAAACGAAAAAACAGCAAAAAGCATATAACACAAAGTAATATGAATTCAGGGAAAAAGATTGGAGATTAAAAAATTAAGTATGATTTTTACTGGAGCCAAAACCACAAGACATACTTTTTAAACTATGCACAATTGTTTAATTTAGTATTTCAGTACGTATTTAAAACTTGACGAAGTGTGATAATTGGCGAATTTCGAATAGGTTTGGTGAAGCTGCCAACCTGTGGTCTCATGTCTAACTCAACTGCTATAAATTATTTCATCACTTGATTTATATACAAATCATGCTGTAAATCTGTGTAATGGAGGCAAACTTTTGTGGGGAAGAAAATCAATGCTAGAATTTAACTTACTTACAATTAGAAGAAATTACTCATTAAAATCAAATATATAAATTTATAATTTCAAAGTTTTCCATTGTTACAGTAAATACTATTTGTTTTTTCCAACACATGTAAGAATATTTGCATGGATCAGTCGAATGTATCTTAATCCCCTGAATTACCGCACTATTTGAAAGTCATTCCACAAGCATTTACCTTGAGAAGATTCTGTATACTTAGGGTATTCTCGAACCTGGGAAGTAGCCTGTGGCTTTGCTATCTATCATTGTCTTCACTCTCTTTTGATGGTCCAGTCTAAATAGTCTACTGCTGTGATCAATTGACTAAAGAAAGGGAAAGCACTCCTCCCTTTGTCTAAAACCTGACACTTTTAAAAAGAACTCGCTTTTTAGGGTGCCGTTTTCGTCAACGCAACTCTGAAATACCTCGCCGCCAGGAGGGTTAAAATAGGAATCTCAAAATCACGGGCCACCATGTGTCATTGTGCTAGCAACCTGCGAGTTGTAGGTGGCTTAGGTTCGATTCCTGCGAGGTGCGATTTCTTCATGGGTGTATTTCTCTCTTCAGTGTCTGTAAAACTTTCATTGTGTGTTTGTCTATTACTTGATGTCGTATATCTTGTCCAGGCCCAGCGTGGCCAAATACCATACCCTTGCACCATAATAACCCCAAAACAACCTACCAATCAAAATCATAACTTCTTCCTTTCCTTCTCCCATAATTATAGCAACATCTGTAGTCCAAATGCCATGTTCACTTTCCCCATTTTACTTCTATTTTGTATTTGAATTTCACTACTACCCTCCATATAAAAGTGGGATTCCTATTTGCAATCTTTGATGACTACATCTGACTTGGATGGACCCTTATATTTTCTCCTCATGATTATGTTTTTAATGATGTTTAGCCAAGTTTGTAGATATAAACACTTCTGTTTGTAAATATGTTCAGCATGATATGAACTTTAAAAAATTATATGTGTATTGTAATTTTATTTCTAGGAACGTTTCCAAGCTCAACCAACTATATATGAAAGGTTTTTAGATATGCTGGATTCAGTTAGACAAGAAAACTCAGTAAAGAACATTAATATTATTATTTTTCTCACTGTAGATTATAATATAAGTAATTTTATACTTATAGAGTAAGCTTTATTTACAAATATAACTATTTTTCAAAATATTTATTGAATTCTTATATTTTAAAAATTAGGGTCAAGATATTACTGAAGTAGTTAAATACTTTGTAAATATACCTATCTAATTATCTATATTGATAGCAATTTCACAAAATGCAGAATTGTTCCTCTAAAGTTAATACTGTAAATAGGATTGGATTTCGTAATTGAATTTTATAATAACATTGATGTTTGAATTGAAAAGATAATTATAATTCACTATAACTATATAAAGCTTAGTATATTTAAGCATACAAAATACAAATAGAAGAGGGAAAGATCCTACTATGTTTTTGTAGTGCTTTACAATTTATGCATGATTTATATACTTTGTGGATTTTATTTTATCAATGTTTAATTATAATGCATTAAGCATTATTTGTTTTTAACTTTACATAGACTTGCCTTAATTACCAATTGCATCTACTTGAATACTTGTATTTTAGAAGTTTAGTTTTCTGAAATATGATTTAACTAAGAGAAAATGTATTTACTCATTTAATAATTTGAACATACAGTATGCACATTAATCTGCCTTCTAATTCAATTATGATTGTTCAATTTTAGGTAAATACTGTATTTATAAAGTATTTAAAAATATTTTTTACTTTAGGGAGCTCATATTAACATAGAAATGGAAATGTTTGAGGAAGTTTCCGAATTATTTCAAGGTAATGAAGATTTGCTTGAAGAGTTTAAAACCTTTGTTCCAAATGCAACTTTTGGAAATATGGAGCATGTATGTATTGTTTTTTAATTCATAATTTAATTGAAGCCAAAGACTAAATAGTTGCAAGGTTTCCAAAATTTTTGTATAATGCATATAATCATTATGCTGAACTTAAAGTATCTGTCTAATGTTGACTTCTTTTTGTTAATCTTTTAATAACTTCTTTTTTCGCTGTTCTTTATCTATATAAATAAGAATGGAGTGTTTGTTTGTTGTACATTGAGTATTTTCGACCCATTTCAAGTTTTCTATCCGTTTTGGACCCTTCTGATGCAAAATCCGTCTCTTGCACATTTGGTGTCTCTGTATGTGTGTGCCTGTGCTACGTCCAAATGGTTGAACATATTTTCATGAAATTTTGCATACTGTGAGTTCTTACATTTATTTAGCAACTAAACTTGGTTGCGTAAGTCTGTCTGTCCGTCTTCCAGTTCTATTTTCGATTTTGTGTTGTACAAGTATCACATAAGATTTGTTCAAAACATTTTAATGCCATGTCCTACATTTGATAAACCATTATTTTGGTGTAGATAATACATTATTTTAAATTCCTTTAGTTATGTATTTAAGCAAGTTTCATGTTAAAACATCTGATTAACTACTTAAATCAACCATAATTCGATAGTTTTGGAGAAGCCAGAATGCATATTGAGCATTGCAATTACTTAAATTGTTTTACCAGTACTGCTGAAAAATCAATTATTTTTTAAAAAACTATTTTTACAGAATTTAAATTCAAATACTTTTTTATTTTGAGCCATATTTATTTTCTTTGCAAAATATAAACTATTTCCGAATATTTGGGACAGACGATATTTTGCAACAAAACGGAAACTCGTGTTCGTTTGCCACGTGCAGTGATATTTTTCTCTCCGAATTAATTTTGTATTTTTAAATTCTATCTAATTTTTAGTTGTAAGTTGTGGCAACTGTGCGAGATCAAGAGATAAAAAAGAATCATGAATTTATATCTTTAAAACTTTTTCCTGATAACTTTTATTTTGTTTTAATTCTCTGTTTTCTGTTTTAAATATTTATTACTTTAGTAAATTGTAATTCCTTTTCATCACACGCAACACCACTGCAAATTATTCTGTTTAAAACGGAATGTAAGTTAGAATAAAGCGAATTTTAAGTGGATTTTTGCCATCATTGAAAGAATGTTAATGTTAAAAATATCCGAACTGAGACTTTTGAAATATTACAAATTCTTTGTCATAGCGACAGATGGCCAAAGTGGCTTATTTTACGAATTGAAGCTATATTTAAGCAACTTATATAGGGAAAGTTTGTTTAAAACAATGATTTTCTTTAGAAGTAAGCTGTCAAATTGATTTACCATTTTAAAAAATGGTAATAGGTTACTTTTGCTTTATCACTACTGAAGATATTAAATTTTAAAACAAGTACTTTTATTATTGCATGTGCCACAAAACGGAATTTTCAAGAAAAATGTATATGCTTTTTAAAACAAACTTAGTGATAAATATCTTAACAAATTAGTCATCTTTTCCTTAATGGTAGCGAAATTCGAAAAGAGTGCCTCAAATAAAAAAAAATATTGGCAGGTAAATTATGTGAGAGTATCTGACGTAGATTCGTCATTTTTATGAATTGAGTTGAACAATTTTACAGGAATAGAACTTAAACGGAATCCTCCCTCAAATCGTCTTTTGTAGTAATTGACCTTAGTGTCTCACCTTTGGCCAATTTGTACCTTCAGCAAGGGTGCGATATATGTGAAATTTATTACATGGATGGATATTCATGTATAGGATTTGTGTCCAAAGTAGGTTGTAGGAATTATAAAAATGTCGAAAAGGTGTTACAAATTATTTTACTCAAACTTAAATGATTTGGCATTTTTCTACGAAAGAGGAAAGTGATTTTCTGGTCGCTTTCAATATATAGTTAACCAAATTCAACCTGAGTGAGGTCTGGCAATTTTGCCAGTTAGTTTTAAAAATATAAAATACAGTTATAAAAATAACCACATTTGTATCGTTATAATGGCATAACAAGTTTTAGTACCTTATAGTTTAACCAGATTTTCAATTTTCATTTCAAATGATTTTTTTCATTTATAAAATTGAAGGGCTGATTTCGATCACTGAAATCTTTTTGCTGCTTTTCAAATGTAAGTCACAATAAGCTCATTTTTAAAAACATCAATTATCAGTCCCCTAATTTATACGACCTTGACCTAAATCTGTTACATTATAGACTGGCTTATTGAATGTTTTATAATGTTTGACACTTGTTTCAAACAGTGAATTCTAGATTAGATTTGTGAGGTATCACACTAAGAGTTAGAAATGTATCACGATGGAATGTGTACTAATGAAAAATGGATTGAGTGAAAAATATAATTTATGTATTAGTACCTGCTACATTAAGTATTTAAATAATGTTGTATTGAGTTTTGTACTGAGACAGGAATTCTAATCTCCTAAGTTGTGTCTGTTTGTTATTCTAAAAAAAATGTATTTTAAACTTTTCAATGGTAAAACTACAAATTTCTTTTTTACTTACACATTGCTCAAAATTGAAACTATAAGTTTATTACTCAAGTGTTAACACACATTTTAAACTCCCGTTTTTAGTGAAATAATTATGGGTTTTCTTCATTCCAAACATAAGCTTTGAATTTCATTGCTTTTGTTCATTTATTCTCCTTATATTTTACTTATTTACTTTTAAATTGCATTAGAATCTAAATGGGACAGCCGAGAAAATGATTGAAAATGTAAATGATATCTCCGATTCAGATGATGATTCTAGCCCAAATTGCGACGTAAGTAGTGTATTTAATTGTTATATTTTGTTTTCTGTGTAACCATTATTGGTGACAAAATTGATCTAAATCAATTTTCTTGATACTTGATATCGGCGAGCTCAATATATTAATGAATAAAGCTGTATCATTACTTTTGTATAGATATAGATTATTACATAACCCCCATCCCAATGTTCTGTTTTCGTCTCAAGGAAATATTGTCAGCCTATGTATATTTGTCTTCTGTGTTAGTAAAACTTTATTTCTGTGTATATGGCCATTACTTGATGTTGTTTGTCTTGTATTTGGAGCAATTTGGTCAAATATGACTCTTACACCATAAAACACAACCAACCTTTCATCTAATCAAGTCCAAAAGGACAGGTCAAAGAATGAAAAATTGTGCAACTCTTAAGTAGAGTTTGCTCGAAAAGGTTCAAGCTGTCAAAGCACATGTGGATTGTGTCCTGCTATTTTTGCAACTGCACTAGTCACTAGAGGATAATCCAAATCTAGAAGTATCCATTAAACTCCTTATACGCAGTAATGAAGCATCAGTTGAAAATATGGCATAAAAAACGGTTTTTCAACCTCAGTTGCACTATGGCGAAGAATCTTATCAATGTTGAGTTGGAAAGTAGTTTCAGCATGCTGCTATTAGTAGAAGTATGGGAATGAACCAATAAAAATATTTGTTGCTTGAAGATGTTAATTGTTTACTTGAAAGCTATTTGTTAATTTTTGTATACTTGAACGTTATTTTTTGTGTACTTGGAAATTAATCATTGAATAATAAGGTCAGCAAAAGTAACATTTCTCATGTATACAATTAATTTTTCAAAGTACAAATTTCTGTCTTTCAGTATTCTGTGACTATGTTTTACTTGATTATCATATTTTACGCTTCATATCAGCTTCACATTATGTGTTCTTTCTCAAACAATTTTCATGTTTTAATGTTATATATGCAATTGATCAATGTGAACTATTTTTAGTTTTCAAAGTATACAGCTGTGAATGATGCATCTATTGCTCCTGTTTATAAATGGGGATCTTATGATGAACACCTATTTTTTGATAAAGTAAGCTTTAATTTGCTTTATTTGTTATAAATGTTCTTTCTTTTTAAGGTAAGAACTTTGTTAACTTATGATAAATATGAATATCGAAAAAATTAGAATTTTATCCCCTTGCTTTAAATTGTGTTCTAGTGGAAAGTGATTAATGTGTGATTGCTGACTGTTTCATTGTTTGACAATCTAAAAACCTACTAAGAACTTTGAAGAAAATATGATTCAATTTTTAGAATAGAACATGCAAACTTATTAAAATTTATAAATGGAATTTAAATATTTAACTATTATAATGTTTTTAATTAATTTGTATGAATGAAAGAACAAAACAGATTGATTCATATGCCTATTGTAATGCATAAAACTTACTTGAAATAAATTAAACCTAATAAGCTGATCAATTAATAACTTTAAATATCCTAGCAATTATTTTATTACAAATATAAGAATTTGTTATAGTTTTAATGTAAGACTCTTAAACAATTTTCTTAATTGGTGGTATTTATATTCATATTGAGAGAAAAAATGAATAGAATTGAATGAAAATATAGGGATGGTTATGTATATACATTTAGTAAAGTATGTTGACTAAGTTCCTCAAATATTGTTCGATTGGAATATATCACAAACAATATTTGGGTCTAGGTAAAGTATGACAATTTAAAAATTATATTTAAGCAGTCTCAAAGATTTACATGCTGTATCCTATATTTTGTTTCTTTTCATGTGATATATTTTAATATTGCAGTTCAATCTACTTTTTGTTTTTTAAAACGGTTTTATTTAAAAAATTTATGTGTACTTAAAATTCCTAAATACAATTAAAGGGTAGCTCTTTGTGTTTACATTACTCTTACAATTGTATTGCATTCACGATATTTCCTTTGCCTTTACTATTATTTCACTAAATGAAAAAGTTTTGTTTACATCTTATGGAAAACTTATTTAAAATTCTGAATAACAATCAAGTTGAAATTTTAGGTTCGATCAACAGTCGGGCACAGGAAAGTTTTTGATAACTTTTTGCGTTGCTTAATGCTCTACAATGAAGATGTTGTCTCAAGATCAGAAGTTTTAAAACTTGCTACTTCCTTTCTGGGGTAATTTTTGCTTGACACTAAAAATTATTTTTTTTGTGAATGTAGACGATTAGAGTGTTGTGAAAATAATTTTTTAATTTTAAAACTATTAGTTATTTCTTTGCTAATATTCTTTTTCTCAGTATGCTTTGATATATACTTTTTAAAAGCTGTGTTAAGTAAGGGATAATTTCCTTAGAATGTTTAGTGAATATCATAGCTTCTTGTCACATTATTTTTATGCATTATGCAAGCAAATGCAATTTTATGTATCTATTGATTTTATTCAAAGTAATTTTAACTTTTGCAGTTATACAACATGAATAACTTCGTTTAATATTGATTGTGTTGTAAGGAATTGTTATTTAGTCTTTTTATGGCCAAGTGTCAAAAATGTTATCTATCATTTTGTAAGAATTCACTATTCACCATAATTTTATGTATTGTTTTGTGCTGTTTGCGAAGTGAATGTTTTACTTTAGACACATGTGATAGTTTCATTTTGCTATAAAATCATAAAGAATACTAAGTATTATGAAACAAATGCAATTTATATTATTCTTATTGTATTAAATTTTAAAATTTTCATGAGATTTGAAATTCTAGTTTTTGTCTGCTTGTCAAATTTTAATCTTAACTAACCATTTGTACTAAAAAAATTTTTATTTGTGCTCAAATGTTTCAATCCTTTTCACCACTTTTGATAGGAAGTTTCCAGATCTTTTACGACAGTTCAAGGATATGTTAGGATTTGATGAGTCCGGTTATAATATAGAGACCATACCAATGAGAATCGTCAAACTCGAAAATCGACGAAACGACCCTGAAGTTGCATTAGACATTGGTATGACACTTTTAATCTTATAATATTTTGGTGTTTTGAAAAAAAATTTATTTGCAACATGTCTTGAGTTATAAAGTAATTTTAAAACTTTTAACTGTTTCTTTAGCTTGTATTGAAAATAATTATAATTTTTATACATAAGTTATTCCTACATTCTATTTTTTTTGGAGGTTTGCTTTGCCAAGGTGACTACTGTAAACCAGCAATTTTCAACCTGTGTGCGGCAAGAATGGCACTAGTGTGCCTTTTGAATGGTGAAGCAGCTTAAATTGTGTAAGATTTATTTAATTTCAGCGATTTAGTTTGAACTTTTGACAAAAGAAATTTGAATATAGGTTTTTTATTACGAAGTATCACAAATAATTAAAAAATTAAAGCCAGTTTGGAGCAAACAGGGGTAGGTAATTAGTATTATTCATTGTAAATCAATCAAAATTATACTTATTTTTTTGTCAGATTGGTAAACAATATAATACATTTTTGGCATGCCACAGAATTTTAGTAATTAGTTTATGTGTGCCATGAAATGAAAAAGGTTGAAAATTGCTTCTTTAGACTGTTATAATCCATTCTTAATGTCTTTAAGTGTTTATGTGTTTAAGATTTAGCACAAGCAAATATAAAACTAATGTGAGTAGTCTATTCTGTTATACTCCAAATGTTTTACTTTTACATTACCTGACAGTGTATTAATAAAAAACTGAATGTACACACTTTGTCCCTTTTCTAAATTAAAAAATATTTTAGACTATGCTACTGGTGGCAGAACTGGAGCAAGTTACAGAGCATTACCTAAAGATTATGATCAACCTAAATGTTCTGGTCGAAATGCCTTATGCAATGAAGTAAGCTATATTATTTTCCTTAATTTGTAATTAAAACCATTATAGCTTTTAGTATTTAAATTATATTTTGCTTCATACTGAATTGTTTTGTTGATTTACTGTCTTGTCCATTTATTTTTAATGTAATGTTTACTAATTTTGTATTTGTAATTGGGTAATGAGTCTAATCATCTGAAAAATAATTTGAAATCTTTGATTGGCTTAGATCCACATTCATTGCTCAATACCATGACAAAATGCTCAAAAACATTTAATCTTGTATTTTTAAAGTAAGTTAAATCCTAAACATTTTTGTTTAGTTATATATGCATTATTTTTCAATTATGTTTAGTTTTATTTTATAATTTAAAAGTTAAAAATAAAATTTTTTGATCAAAATAACCATTTTTTGTTTTAAACTATTTTTTGTTAACAAATCATGGGCCACACTTTGACATGAGCCACTTCAGATTTTGAATTGGACATCAGTTCCCCAGGTGATTAGAAATTGTAAAAATGTTAAATATTTTTCCTTAAACATTTAAAACTCAATTATTACCAGGGCTAGGATTTTTATGAATTTTCAATTCTTTTTGGTAAGTCTTAAAAGGTTTTTAAGTGTATAGATATATATTTCATAAAGAAACAAGTAGATTTAAGTATCTTTGTTAAGACATGTTCATGCATTTTTTCTGAAATGCATGCATCCTTTTATACAAGATGGCATTTTGAGGGTTTTAATCAAAGCATTTTTCTGAGGTTTTTTGTCATTATTTTGCATACATTGGTGTTTCTAAGGAAAGGTCATTTTTGGATGAATTACCTCAAAAACCCATACTGTTGTCACGGAAAATCTTTTCCCTTGGTAAAATTTCAGAAGATCAAAGTGACTTTGTTTATTTAACTTTGTTAATTGGTTAAGGGTGCAAATGCCGAGATAATGTTAAAAATATCCGAGTTACAATTTTTTAAAATCCTTTTTTTCTTTACGTATGATGGATTAAAACTAGAGGCAAATCTGGGATATGGGCAACCTTCCATGTAACTCCAAGGGAATTTCGTATAGGAAAGTTAAAGTGGGTTTCTGTGATATCAGGACCTTTTCAATGTTGGCCATTATCACCTTTTCAATGTTTAAAACTGGCAGATCATAGAAAACATTCTCATTTTAGAATCTGCACCTGGTTTTTGTTCTGTTTTATAATTATAAACTGAAGCAAACTTACTGTTTGCTATATCAAAACAAAGCAGAAAGTTCGTTTGTATTTTATGCAAAATCAATTTAGCTTTTTGCTTTTAAGGTCTTAAATGATACTTGGGTTTCATTTCCATCATGGTCGGAGGATTCAACTTTTGTTACATCCTGCAAAACTCAATATGAAGAAATTATATATCGCTGTGAAGATGAACGCTTTGAGGTAAGTTTTTAACATGTATCTTCAAAAGCAATTTCTATATTTAGTTTGCTGAAATTAAAAATAATAAAAATGTATTTGGTTGGAGTAAATTTGTGTGTTTATATTACAGCTGGATATGGCAATTTCAGCAAATCGTCATACTATGGAGTTGGTGGAGAGTCTTCAGAGAAAAATCAATAAAATGACTGCTGAGGAGAAAAGTACATTTTTTCTAGATGATTATCTTGGTGGAAATTCATGTATCATTCATCAAAAGGCACTACATCGGTACTTACGAGTTTTGTTAACTACTATTAACTTAATAACTGTATCATATTTCTATTATGGAATTTTTGGTCCATTCATATTCAAATGACCCAGTAGTTTTATTTGTGTGAGGGGATAAGGACATTTTTATGGAAATGTTCAAAATAAAAATTTAATGTTATAAAGTTTTTGTCTTTGATCTGATCAATTTTGATTTGAATTTTTTTGTAAAATTCAAGTGAATTTTGTAGTTCAAAGCTGTATTTGAGTCATTGAGCTAGGAAGTATATTATTTTAAAAATTAATTTTGATGTTTGTAGAATATATAGGATAGAATAAAAGTACAACCTCATAGTATCATAAATGTGGAAAATTGTTTAGTTGCCAATGCAAGATTTGGGCAATTAGTTTGATTGGGATATTTTGGATTTAGTCATGCTTAAAGTTGGCCAGAGGGGTTGATGTTATTCGTATTTTTATTGCATCTTTCTTTTAAATTACTGTTTCTGTTATGTCAAATGATTTTTGGCTAGAATGTATATCAAAAATACAGAAAATTCTGATATGTATTATAACTACAAACTAGCTTTTAATATACATGCATTCTAAATTCTTTGCAATAATTATGATTAATTGAAAAGTTATCATGAATAAGATTTTTTGAGTTCAATGTAATTCAGGTTCAGTGTACTACTTACTATAACTTTTATTGGGAAGTTTGAATACTTATCTAAATAATTTAATGCAGTCTTAAGTCTTTCAGTCATTTTTTTCTGTGTAAATTTTATTAAATTAATTCTTTTAAATTATTTTATTAATTTCCATAGTGCATAATATTTTTTAGCTAATTTTCTTTTTCATTTGGTACTTCTTGATAATTTGATGTATAAGTTTTCTGAAAACTTAAAAAAAAATTGGCATTGAAGAGTGTCTTTCATTTTCATTTCAAATATTGCTTTGTAAAATTCCCAATGGTATAAAATGCTTATCAAAACAATTTTAATGTATTGATAATAATTTGGTAATTAGAATTCTTTAGTTATTGAATTTTAACTGTTATTAAACCAACAATAAGTTATTTTTGCATTCCTATTTTCTGCTTGTTGGTCATAATCTGATCTTTGTTCTACTGGGCATTAAAATTTATATTTTTGATTGTTAGTAGTTATAAGTTCTGAAAATTATCCCCTCATTGTAGGCTATATGGGGATAAAACAGAAGAACTTGTTGAAGGTTTAAAAAGAAACCCAGTGGTAGCAGTGCCTATCATTCTGAAAAGGTATTTATATTGTTTTGAAAGATTACTATTGCATAATTATGCATAGTGTATAATAAGAATTAGTTAATGTGGTCTCTAAAAAGGGTGACAGCATATTTATGTTTGATTGTCTAGAAAGCAACTTACAAAATGAAGTGACCCATTCTTTTTCAGTTAATAACTTTTAAATTAATGATTTGAAATTAATTTATTCTATAAAAATGGCATGTTAGAATAAAGAACTTAGTGGCAATGTAGAGTGAAGTCATGGCAGTGGAAACAATGTCTGTTATAGGGCTTCAGGTAATATGGATATGTTAAAGGATTTGAATCCCATTAGCAATTCAATTATTTGGACCATCAAACGATGTACATGCAGAATGTCTGGCCATCTGGTGTTTGCCAGAAGGCTTTGAATGTGCATGTTTGGAATCAAGTTGGCCACCAATTTAGAAGTAGAAAGACAGCACAACCACAATCTGCGAATAGTACGTCATGGTTGAGATCCGTTGCATTGTTATACTTTTTGCTATATATTTATTACTATATTATAAGTGGGTAAGTCGATGTTTTCACACATTTTATTGAAATGTAACTTTAAAGTACAGGTACTCCTGAATTTACAATCTACATGTTTTGACCACAAGCCAGCTCTTCAGCAACAGTCCCCTTGTCATGTCGTTTTCCCCCACACCAGCACAACCTGAGCCAATTCTGCCTCGATAGAATGTAATCAAATGCAGAATTTCACATGTTACCCAGTCCAGTAGAAAATACTCTTCACACGCTGATAAAACCAGAGGCAATGCTGAGCCCTGGATGCAATGTAATCAAATGGAGGATTTCGCACATAGTCTGTTGTATATGTAAATGGAATCTGGCAACATGTTCGAGAAGAAGCCGAAGCTTGCGCCTCAATACACAACAGTCTGGTTCAGCCACTGACACTAGCAAATGCAACTAGTGTTTTAACTCGCCAAATTGGATGCCAGAAAGTTCTCATTACATGTTCTGCTGGTGATCAGTGTGCCTTGCTTACCCTGTCATTGCCTGTTATAATCACTCAGTGGTGCCAAAATTTTAGTCCCCTAAGTTATGTTGAAGTTTCCTTTGGACCTTTTCTTTATTCTTAAATAAAAACAATTAAGTTCCTCACTTAGTGACCTAGTCATCGGAATTGAACTTGATTGTTAAGTGAGGAGTGCTTGTAGTTCCTGATGAGTCTTTCACTAGTAAAGTTTGCTCCAGATGAACACCAGCAAATGCAACCAGGTTTGAACTTGTCTAATTGGATGCCAGAATGTTCTCATTGCATGTTCAGCTGGTGATTGGCGTGCCTTGCTTATCCTGCACCTGTTATGATCACTTAGTGGTACCAAATTCTAAATATTCCTCCAAAACAAAGTTATCATGTTGAAGTTTCCATTAGACCTTTCTTTATTCTTAAATAAAAACGATCAATCTTCTCGCTTAACGACCTAATCATAGGATCTGAACTCGGTTGTTAAGTGAGGAGTGCCTGTAGTTACTAATAATGATTTTTGCTCTTGTAAAGTTTGCTTCAGATGAATTTATTTTGAGCGAATATTGTATTTAGGTTGAAGGTGAAAGAAGATGAATGGAAAGAGAAAGAGGCATATTTTAACACTATATGGAGAGATCAAATAGATAAGTTCTATTTAAAGTCCCTGGACCATCAAGGCATCAACTTTAAACAGAATGACAGCAAAAGCTTCCGCCCTAAAAGTCTCTTAAATGAACTGGACATGGTTTATGCTGAAGTAATTTTTTACATTTCATTAATGCTTGAAAAGATATGAAATATAAAAGTTAATCTTTAGGTTTTAAAATCTTTTTTAAGCAATTAGTTTTCCTGTATGCTAGAATACTGCATTGTTTTAATTTGATATATGAAATGTTAAGGAAATCGAGTGAAGTTAAATATAAATGCCTCATTTATTTATTAAGTTAAGTATACTTGTTGAAAAACAAAAATTTGTGAAGTAGAGTTTTTTTAAATATGTAAATCATTTGAACTTTTGCCACAAATATGCTTGACAAGTCATGTCTTCCAAGATTGCATCTTGTATTGTGCATCATGTCCACAATGAGACTAACTAGTGTCTACAAACAAAGCATGTTCTCAATCTTTTCACTTGCATTATAATTTTTGATCAATTAACTTGAAATTCCTAGATCTTGTGATAAAGGCTATTTAAGGTAATTAAGAATATTTAAATGAAAGATTATTTCAAAAACTTCAATGTATTCTGCAAAATTCAGATTTTTAAATATTAAAGAACCCACATTGAACGAATTGGAATACTTTGTAAAAGGTTTATTAAATTGAAATTTGTCAAAATATATATAACAGAGAAGAGACACTTGAAGAGAAAGTCTAAGGTCTAAAAGCCTTTAAAGCTAAGTAAAATGTATTTGTTTCAAATTCTTTATTGGAATTTAAGAATTGTGTTGAATTTATGAATTATTTCAACATGTTGTGTCCACTAGCTGTTGAAAATGCATAGTATACTTTCAGTTACCCTGAATCAGTTAAGCTTTTTTTCTTTTTAACAAATACAAGTATAGAAATTGTATTTTGTCATGCAAAAATGTCAAATTTTTTAGGTTTTAAATTTAGAATGGATGACAAGTCATTGCGATTTTAGTGTATTTACATTATAACTATGCTATGCTTCAAATATATAAGAGCAGAGGATTATGCACACACTCTTAAGCACTCAAAGAAAGTAAGCTAGTGATAAAAGATATTTATTTACAACTCCAATGATTGATGATACAAAAGTATCATGAGGCTTATGGCAGTCAGTCAAGTTCTCTGCTCCCTAAGAAAAGAGAAGGGGTTAGGGATACTTCTCTGCATTGTTTTATTGTTTAAATTCTTTTAAAAAATATTATATTATTACAATTTTTTCTATTGTAAAGGTAAGTTTTATTCACTTCATGTAACATGATACTTGCTTTTCCTGAAATTTACATCAATAATATTAAAAAATTACATCTTTTTTACATCTTACTCAGTTTCTTTTATTGTAGCAACAAGAAAACCATACACTGAATTCATCTGCTCATTATATCTTGGAATTCAAGGATATGTCTATTTTTCAAGATGCTATAAACCTAATGCTGCAGTATTTGAAAAAACTTTCTGGTAATTATAACATTTTGTTCAACTTGTTTTATCTAATAGCCTGTTCCCTATTGGAATTTACCCCTTTAAATAGGCAAGCCAGAGTATGCGGTAAATTACTTTATCTCAGATAAATACCCCGAATTCTGGACATTAATAAAATAATTAGTTGCCAAAATTGTTAGGCTTGGAGAATTTATTTGAACTAGGTTATTTCTGAAACAGATAATCCAATTCTGAAGTCACCATGGCTCAGTAGATTTGCTTGCTGTGCTAGGAACCTGCGAGTTATAGGCAATGCAAATTTGATTCCTCCCTGTGGGTATATCTTCTGTGTCAATAAAACTTGACTTGTGTATATCCATTACTTACTATTGTTTGTCTGTCATCTGACTGTTGTTCAGTATCTGGATGTGTTCTGGATCTTTCCCTTTGGGATTGATCCCGAACCATTGCCAATAGCTTGTTGTGTTGCTCCAGTGCCACATTAATTTGCATATCTACCATTCCAGATGTGTTCTTTGTTCCTGGGTACAAAATGCTGCTTTTGAGTTTGGATTATGAGCGGCATTCTGATATTTTCCAAGTTTCCTACCAAGTTGTCATGCTTAATTGCTACTGTTAGCTTTTATATATTTTGGTTTCTGCACACCTTGCAAATGGTATGTCTTGTTTTCCTTAGGAGTGTATCGCGATGACAGACGTCGAATTGAGATGCTGATTCGCAGTTTTATACCTGATTTGTTTTGTGCTCCCAGTGCTAATATACCAATAATTACAATAGATGATGAAAATGTTGATCGTAAAAGGAATGGACTGGAAGAGGAAGAGGGAGAATCAAAAGGTATTTAATCTTAACATCCTTTATTGTGTTTGATATTAGTGGAACTTGCTTTACATTATGAGGTAACTGATTTCTGAAGACCAGTGATGAATGCTAATCAGAGCTTGCTAGGAATGAACTGCAAAAGCAACAAAAATCTAATACCCCGTACTTAGAATTTTCAACTTCTGATTATAGATCTGATTCAGTACATTTAAAAAACTCGTTTAAAACATTTATTTAATTAAATTATGTATTAACATTGCTCACTTTCAGAAATATCCATGAACAAAGTACATTATCTGACTGGTTCAAAATTATGAGGTGTTGTCCTCGCTTCTTTCCTTTTGGGATTGATCCCAGACCGTCATCAATAGCATGATGTGTTGCTCCAGTGCCACATTAATTAAATAAGTACTTACCTGCCATGTACAATGTAAGAAAATGTAATCAAAATAAAAGAATAATTATTTACACTATTATAAATTAGTTTGTAGAGCATATAGAAATATAATAATGAAAGGAATGTACTTAGCAGAAACCAATTTTCTCCAAATCTTAATTATAACACAAAGCATTTTAATTTTTTCATAATTTTTATCTGATATGTTTGGTGTATGGAAAACATATCCTAAGTCATATTTAGATTTTCAATCATATTAGAAAAGTAGATCCTTCGTAATATATTTGTCTAGTTAGTACACCTGAATTTACGGATTGCTTGATGACTATAGACAGATAGCTAAAGTGAGTAGGTAATGAAATTTAATAACCTCAATTTTACATTTTATTAGATCTTCCAATATCGATAACTTTGTATGCAATGTTTTCATAAGTTAAAGACTAGTGTGTGTGTACTAAACTGTTAGTGATGCTAGATTGTGTTATATAGGTTGCAGAATTTGTGTTTCATAGGTTCTACCTTTGACCATTTTAAGGAATGTTAATGGTTTATTATTATTTAAAATTCATGCTTTGTTGTGATTCTTTGTTTTTGTTCAATTCATTTAGAAAATGAAGATCCAATGGAAACTGGAAGTAATTTTGATGAAAATAGTCCTCCTTCTCCTACTGGTAGTGGTAGAGATGAAGGTTCCAGTGAGTTAGATGAATCAAATTCTAATGAAGAAAATGAGATATCTGATGAGTCGAATGGAACTTTTATGGAGGATAGTGATGTTTTTGATAAAATAGATCCACTCCCAATAACTGTTAGTACTTGTCTTACAAACCATATTTTTAATTTCCTTTCTATTCTACATATATATATTTTTTATATTTCAAAGTAAAGTGGTTGTTGAAGTAAATACTGTTAATTTATGTTTTACTGTAAAAGTATTTTTAATAAATAACTGGCGTTTAAGATATATGGAATTAATTTGCTGGTTGCTATTGAATGTTTGCAGTCCCTACTGCTAATGATATGCTACAACTACACTGTCATAAAAAAACTTTAGAAACAGCATTATTTTTAAAGGTTACAACCTCAAAATTAAATGAAACGGCCTGTGGCGATTTGCATTACTGAGGATATTCTTTAGAAAGTTGGTACATATTTAAATTTTGGAATCGTGATATCATAGGCTGTAACATAGCAATGAGTTCTGCCACCACAGGAATTCATCAGTAATCACATTCTTAATGAAAACGGAGTGCAAAGCCTGCATTAGTGTTCAAGGTGTCCATACAGCTTACAAAGGACCACCTTGTATCTTTTTTTAAGTTTTCGCAGTTACCCTTCTGTCTCGTAGCACCCAGTGCAGTGTTACCACTTCAGTTCCAAGACTTTTTACTGTTCACTTATGTTCTTATTTTATTTTTACTCATTGGTTTTATAACTCTTGATTTACCTTTTGTATCATTTTCCCCATCCAGGCAAATACCGATAACTGCAAAATACCGATTAAAAATCTTACTATTCTTTAAGCTTGACCAGTGTATATATTATATTAGAATGATGATAAATTGAAAAGTTTTACAAGGATCTAAGAATTCTATGTTTTGTCAGTGTATTCTTATCTATATAATTTAAGTGATATAGTTTTAATCTTTGTCAATTATTAATTTACGTTCTTCAAAAATTGGAATTGTCTTACTAAGTTGTAAAAATATAAAAACGATGATTTTAAATATTTACCAGTTAAAAATAAACAGTTTGCATCAAAACAAATTATTGGTATGGCTCCATTTAGTCTTTGCTGAAGGTATTTTGTTTTTCAGACTTTTATGTAGATTAGGAGTTCTTAAATGCTTTTGAAACCATTGGTTCTTGTTTCACTATAAAATTTTATTTATTGCTTTTGAAATTTCTTTAATTGTAACCAGTAGTAAAACAAAGTATCTAATGACTATTTTTTTTAGAATATGCCCTATACTTTGTTTTTCGTAAGTAAAGCATGGTATATCTTCTTCCGACAATTCCATATCCTGTGTGAGAGGTTATCGCGATTGTTTTTTGAAAGTAACAGACAAGATTTACCTGTTAAATTAGAAGATGGTATAATGGATGAAGAGGGAATGTCAGGTAAACAAAGATAATTTTTTTCAATCAAATAATCACAATGATCTTAAATAGTCAGAATGAATTTTAAATGCAACATCTATTCTTTTATATTTTGTAGTTAAAATGCAGAAACATCCATCATATAAAGAAATCATTGCAAATCTTAGCTTGTTGCTCAGTGGCTCCATTGATTATCCTCAGTTCGAAGAATTGGCACGATCTCTTTTTGGAATCCATGCGTATATCAGTTTTACAATGGATAAACTTGTTCTTAATATTGTTAGACAAGTGAGTATGTGTCATTTATTGACGTGATTTGAATGCCTCGCTCAATTTTAAAACTTAAATCAATACATTTAAAATATTCGTTGTACCTGTGAATAAAGTTACTGGTTTATAAAATCAAATTCCCATAACAGATTCCAATTTTCCAAACCAATATAATATATTGTAAAATTGTTGATTAATATAAGTGACCCAAGTTACAAAAATTAAAAGTTTTCAGGGCCAACATCTAGTAACAACAATTTAGAAGAAGGATCAAAATCAGTATCTTGTATATTATTTCATTCTTTGGAATTCCTGTGACAATCTAAAAGTTAAGTTATTTTAGATGGGAGAAAAAGCTTTGAAACTGTTTTCCATTGGTTTCACAATGCATTTCCCATAGTTAAAAGTTGAAACATTTTTTTATATATACACCAGAAGAATCTTTAAAATAGCATTATTAATTCATAATTTATGAAGAATGGTATTCAGTGGATTCCTTCCCATGTTGATGCTAGCAATTTACGAGTTTTGGACAGTGCACGTTGAATTCCTCCCTGCATATTTCTCTTCTGTATTAGTGAAACTTTCGTTGTGTATGTCCATTTACTTGATCTTTGTCACAGCTTGGCCAAATAGACCTTTGGACCAAAAAATTTGGATAAAATTAAAAAAAAAGTGATTTTAATATGGCAGGCACTGTTCATACCTTGAAGGCATGAGTTTGATTCTGTTCACTCATAGTTAGATGATGGGTTTGCGCAGATTTGAAATTCTATGCATATACCTATTTTACAATTCCGTTTTTGTAGCTGCAACAAGTTGTGATCGATGACATCTGTAAACAAACTACTGCCTATTTTGTTCAGCATATGAAAACAATTTCTTTGAGTGGCTTTTCATCACCTTTGGAAGCATCACATCTTGAAAATGATTACTTGCGAAAAGTGGAGAAAATTATTGAAGATGAGACATGCTTTAAAATACTATGGGTAAGTTATTTGATTCTTTGCAAAACAAAAATTTTGTTATTTTGGAAGACAATTAGTTATAGACATCTACATTCTGTTTACTTTGAGTTTCCTTAAATCTATTCTGTAAGAAATGCAAACTTTCTTTTTGATATTTCAATAATTAAAAATTTCCAATCAATCAGACTAGTGGTCAGAGTGCTAGCTTCTGAATTGAAAGGTTCCTGGTTTGGATCCAGGGTAAGGCATGGATATTTGTTTGGAATGAATGTATGGCCTTTCTATAAGCAAGTTGTGCCTAGAATGTGTGGTATGTGCGTGAGGTGTGAACCCATGCCTATAGTGCACCAAAGTATCAAAAGGGTTCACAAATCTGCCTTTGTAGTTAATGAGTAATGTTCAATTGGCCTGGCATTAGAAGAAAAAAAATTAAAATATGTTTGATTCTAGATTAATTTAATTTGGTTATGTACCATTTCTGAAGCCATGAAGAATGGCATTTCAAAAATCACCATTTTAGTGTCAATGATTTCATCCTTTCTGACTTTTTTTAAAGCCTGGTTTTTATAGCTGATGTCTGAACTCATCTATAAATCTCAGCATAGTACTCGCTCCTAAAGTAAGTACTTGGAAGCTTTTTTCATGTAATTGAAAAAGTTCCATGACAAAGGGATGCAGGATAGACTCCTGTTGATATGATGGTTTGCTCATATTCATTTCTAAGCTGTAGTTTGGTTAAAAATTTTGACTTAGATTAAGTATTTGGGACAACTAAACAGGAATTATTAAAGGACTTATGCTATTAAACAGGAATATGTTATCTAAGCATCTTATCTGACTTATAGATACAGAAGGTAGGAACATCAATTTACGAGTTCCTAATATAATATTTTCAAAAGTATTTACAAAAGAATATTCCATTCAATTCCATTGGCATTGAAACAAAAAAAATGTACGTAATATAACAAGATTGTTTCTTTTTTGGTAGTATCTCAGAAAGTTAAGGATATGTAGTGGTCAGTGAATTATTCATTCCAACAAACTCGATGATATAATTTTACATTTCTATTAAATATTCATAATTTAAATAAAAATTTTAATAGAGTTTCATCAAGGTGTCTGAAATGCCCTGAATAATTCATTTTAATTTTAGAGTATGAACCCAGAATTGAAAATAATGATGGTTGAATAATTTTACTCAGTGAAAAAGGGATAGGCTTTTAATTTGCCTTTCTCATTATACATTGGTTTTATTACCCAAAAACAATCTAAAAAATATATATTTCAATAATGTATGTGGCACAGAAATCAACGTTATTTGTTTATTTTCAAATGGCAACAACATATATTAAAAATATAAAATTGACTGATGTGGGATTCATTTGCCATTTTTGCTGCTTAGTTTAAATATTTTGATCTAGGCTGAGAGCTGCATAATATTGCTAAAACTACACTTAAGAGCTCCCACTCTAATGAAATTTTTCAGCAGTCTGATTACAGAAGGCAATGAGGTATCTGGAAGATAAAAGTCAGTGCAGAAAAGAAAATGTGAGGAAAAATAAGTTTAGCATCAAAAACTGCCAAATCTCCTTTGCACTAGGGAATGGGATGAAATTAAAGCAGACGTTCAAAATTTAATGCTGGTAACTTGACAGGTGTGCTTTCCGCCATGTATTTTATTGGACATAAGAATTAACACACTAGAAAAGCAAATTATACGTATTTTTAGATAGTGTTATTTCATTTAGAGGTATGAAATTCATTCATGTGAGTAACTACTTTGCCATCAATAGGTATAGAATTAAGAAAAGTAAGTGCAGATGCTATGCGATGGTCTGCTAGTTTGATTTTAACTTTGGAATTGGCATGAAAATGGTATTTCATGTGATCTCCAGGCACAATCTAACTGGGTTTTCTTGTTGCAGCATAAAAAAGATCTAACAATGACTATTCAGATGATTGAACATGAAGTTGAGGAGAGTAGTCCAGATCCTTGTGAGGCTGAGAAATGGTCAGATTACTTGGATTCTTATGCTAATGAAGATTCTTTTTCTGAGGAGTTTATGTTTGAGACACAAGTCTCACCAGTGTTTCTGAAAAGGTATGCTTACATTTAAAAAATTTGGGTGCTTTCGTATTAACTGCATGCCAGCGATTAATCACCAAATCTGTTGGAAAGGGTATAAGACAAGAACTGGATCAATCTGGTTATATTCACTGCCAAGTGAACCTCAAATACAATTTCATTTATTCTGAAACTAGCCCGCACACAGAATATAGAACGCATCTGGGGAAGTGCGAAATAAAGAACATCGAGGAACATCTCGCCGCCACTTTGAGTCCTATCTTGCTGAGTTTATGTGGAGAAAAAAACAAGCCTCAAATGATAATATGTTTGATGCCATCCTAAGTGCACTTGCTAAACATTTTCCGCCCGAAATCAAACGTGGTTGATATTCACCAATGGCATGTGGTTAATACGTAAGTATCAAAATTTGTTTTAAAAACAAGTTTTAATGGTCTTAACATTTAAATAACCTATGGCTTTTATTTGATAGATTCCATATGATGCTGTCAAATGTAATTTATTTATGCTGTTCTACTTTCCCTAAATTTGAATCTTAACGATAACCACCAGGAGGTCATCTTCTTTAGGTGTGTACGGGCTTCACAAACCGTTGGTACCCTAGTGATCTTTCTCTTTTTCTCCGTCCTTTCTTTTTACAATTACTTGACATTGTCTTGTGTTTGGCACAGCTTGGCCAAATATGGCTTTTGAGCCATTAAACTCAACAATAACATCTATTAAATAAAATATTCTTTTTTACAAATTTAGAACTTTGAAATATTGATATTTAACATAAATTCCATATCTGCCAACTTTTCTTGTTTTCCAGATACACTTGGTTTTCTGGTCTGGATGGAAAACATTTATAGGATTTTTTCTTTAAGGAGAAAATTTTCTAGTGATGCCAATTTTGAACTTTTGGCCCAAGCTGTGACAACCATGAAAGAAATATATAGGAATATGAGAGATAGATATAGATTGCCGTAAAAACCTTTACACAATTTTTTCAGAAAACCTCGAAACACTCAAGAAAAAGTTCAACTTCTCAATTTTGCATATATTTGATGCCATTTTGGGCAAAATGTAGCCAAATCAGTATTTCTGATTCTGCCGCCAAGCATATAACAATAGTAGCAGTTATTTTTCTGTTTTTAAGTGTTTTCATAAAGAAAAGCCAAATTGGACACAATTGTAGTTAATTTAGGACTTTTAATTATTTTATATTTTTAAAATTAATTTAGGCATTGTTTCTGACTATGGGGTGCATAGATTTTTGTGTCTTAAAAGTTTTCTAGAATTTTTTCTTGTAGGTTGGCAGGTATGAAATTCACAATCTTTTCTTAATCTTTGCGTGCAAGTTACCTAATGTCATATTGTAGCATGATGGTACATGGCATTTTTTATCTAACTGATATCACATTTTGATACATAATCATACAGTATTTTTTGGCTGTTTCCTAATCCTATGCTTAACAATCTCATGACTTGGCACGAAATATTGAGATTATTAAACTTAAGAATCAGCCAGTTGTCAATGGTCAATGCTTTTGGCAAGTGTCTTCAATCACATCTCGACAAAGTAGCAAACATATTTGTAGTTTATATTTTATAATTGTATACATAGCCCTTGTTTTTTATTTTATAGGAACTTGAGAAAGCAAATGGAATATTGGAAGAACAAAGTAGCCTTGGTTGAAAAAATGTGGCAAACTAGACATTCCAGTAATTTCATAAAAAGAAATGTAGCCATGTTTAATAAGAAGAGAAAAGCCATTGCTATAGCAAATTCGGCATTGAATTTGAGTAAAATTATGCGCTCTTCGGTACAAGAGAGCAGTCCTCATGCTTCCTGTAGCAGTGTTACTGCCAATGATTGTGATCAACTTGATAAAGTGGTTCCTTCACCAGAACCAATTCCAGATTCACTAAGTGAACCACAAGAGCCAGGTGAAACCGATTCAGGAGTGAAAAATGATGCTGTGTCTGAAGAAATGGATTTAACTGAGAGGTCGGAAATAGTTGTGGTGGACTTATCTTCTGAACACACATCTGTTCAAGAGGAATCTGTTCACGACACAGAACCCACGGAAGAAAGTAAGTTTGAAGTCATGACTGAACCTGATATCATTGATCTCGAACCTATGGAAATTGATCCCGAAATTGAAAATGCAGGTACTACCTGTGATGACACTGATGCTGATAATCTTCATACAGAGAAAGAAGCTGCTGAACCATTGAATGTAGATTCCACTTCCTGCTCCTCAATTCTTAGTATTGATAAGAAAGACTGCAGCAAAGAAAATGCAGTCGTCCACAGCTGTGAAGATGTTTCAGATGGTAAGAAGTTGGACAATGATACGTCCCTTCAGGATGTCGAACCTGAAGATGATCTATCCTCGCAAATCATCAAGGCTGTGGAAGCTGCATCTCACATCATTGAAACTATAGCAGATGAAGGTTCATCTGCAGATAAGGCACTTGCCAGTGACTCTGAATCTGTTGGGAAACCTGAAGACGCTGCTGCTGCTCCTGCAGTGAGCCCGATTAAAAACAAGAATGATGCCTCTAGGCGCAGAATCATTCGTAGGCCAGCTGATTACTCCATTAGGACCAGGAAGAACAGGATTTATCAAAATTATGTGAAAAGGAGGCTGAGGAGGAGCATTGCAAGGAGTGTACAGACTACTTACAAAGGGAAGCGAAAACGAGTGGCGAAGCCTATACGTGAAGATTTTGAGGATGTGTTTTTTGACTATGCTTACTTTTCGCAGTTGTCAGAAAAGGATAAAATCTATTACATGGGTGCGAGAAATGTGGATATTGATGACAATACTCAGGCAACTTTTGCAAGGGGTAGCTATAGGATGTATTTTGTTCTGAACAGTTATACTTACTTTGTGCGTAAAGGTGTGATTGCCCGAGCGAAGGAGGTATGTGTTCGATTATTATGTATCTTTTAGTTGTGTATGTGTTTGAGAGCTTCCTTTATTGTTTTCTATCTTAATATATAATGAACCAACATATAGACATGAGATACACGGATTACTTTGTATACTTTCTCTCTTATTGGTTAAAGTTATATTCAAACAACATTTCCACAAGAAATTGTGCACAGTAAATAAATTCTAAATCCTGATATAGATATATAAAGAAAAGAGAAATGCAAACTTTAATATTTCTGATGAAATAGTAGAAAGCGCAAGCAATAGTTATACAGAAACTTCATGAAAACATGCATGAGATAGTTTAATTAAGTTATTAATAAGAATGTTCTTTTCTTTTCTCGCTGAATTACCCGGCATTGCTCGGTTTTAATTGTTTATAATTTATCGTAATATTACTCAATATTATTCCTGTGGAAATTTCGAATTGTTTTTAGCCCCCTGCAGACCCAGGACAAATTGAAAGGGTTAATATACAGCCTGTGTCCTGCAGAATTCTAAAGAAGGAATGTAATAAATTTAGTGTGAATTGGTTTGACATTGATTGTATAAATCCGCAATGTTATTCCTATGAGGATTTCAAATTGTCTTTAGCCCCCTGTACCATATCATAATCTTATATTATCATAAAAATTTGCATTCCAATAATAAAGCCACAATTTAAGAATTTAAAGACAGGATACATAAACAATATGATACTGAGCAATTTTCAGCGCAACCGCACCCATCTGCGATTGCATCATACTCTAAGATTCTAAAAACTACAAGGCCATCTTGAGAGGTAACTCCTGTAGATGTTCTGATGTCATCTGCACAACCAGACCAGGAGAGAGCACCCCCTAGCAAGTGCTTTGTCCAGGATGACGGGACGCTACACACCCAAGACAAATAGAATGGGGGTTAATATGTAGCCTATGTTATCCAGAGTTCCAAAGAATAAGTGTACCAAATTTGGTGTAGATTGGGAAAATGGTGTAGATTTGTATAGAGAACAATCGGACAGATGCCAACTTTGCTTTATGTATATAGATTTGGCAACGCCAGAATGAAGTTAAACTTTTTAGTTCCATTTAAAATTATTAATTGAGATGTAGTTTTGAGTTGAGTTATTGACTGTTGTGTATTACTGATTTTTTAGAGTTTTAATCTGACTGATGCATTTTTTTTGAGTTGTGAGATTTATTAATTGAATGTGTATTTTGAGTGTAAATATTTGTGAACAATGAAACATATCAAGGGTATGTTTCATTGTGCTATACCAGAAAAACTTTGGCAGGGTGTGGAAGCAGCATTGACTGATATACCCCAAACACATTCAAAGCCTCTTTCAATGTTGAGATGTGTAACTAGTTATTGCTGCCCATGGCAACTACACAAAATGCTGATTTCTTCGCATTCAGCAAGTCAGAACTGTAATTTCAATCAATTCGTCCTTGTTCCTTGTGTTATTTGTATTAAAAGTGTGGTTTTGATATCTCTTCTTCATGGTGTTGCCTTTCCGAAATCCAGCAGTGGATTTCTGTCAAACCTAACTTTGCTTACTGTAAAAGGGAAAGATTACTCAATGAATATGGAATTAAAATATATTTTATTACTTTTATTTTTAGATACACCAATCCATCTCGGAAATTAAAACATCTAATTTCAATTCCTGGCACAGAATTTGGCTTGAGAGATATGTAACTCAATCCATGTATAAGTGTTGTAATGACTGGATGCTTCGAAGTGATCCAGAGAGATTCAAGCTGGTCCACATTACAGTTAGCAACTGTACAAAGCCACCATACATCCCTTACAATAAGTATAAAGTTCGCTACTACAAAAAAGATACTGCTACCCCCTAAGAATTTCAAGATGTATCTGTTTGTATTGTGTACCTATTAATTTTTTTAGTGTTTTTTTTTATTTTGTATAAATGTTCATTGATTTAATTCGAAATATCTTGAAAATAAATTCACACGAATTTATCATTTCATGAATTTTGTGTTGCATGCATTCACTTGTGTATTTGCTCATGGGAATATATATACAGTAAAACCTCAATAAGTTGTCATTTAAGGGGCCAAGGAATTTTGACGACAAGCACAGTATCCACAGAATGTACTCAATATGCATTATTGTAATGATCATGTACATTTAAGTGCTTTAAATTCATCTTCTATAGTACCTTGAACTGATGTAAGATAATGTCAGGTTGTTTCTAACAGGGTATGCCGATTTAAATCAGCTTGATTTAAAATCAAGTGAATTTTATTTTAAAAAATCATGATTTAAATCAAAATTTTAAATTTCGTTTTCTTTTCTGTATTATGTTTAGTAATATTGAAAAATGAAATAACTATGAACAAGATGCATTATTTTATTCAAATAAGTTAAGAACTTCGCTTGTACTCAATTCACCCCAACAATTATACTGGAAATCATCCTTCCCTTGAAGACACTAAATAACCTTTTTTGCTAGGGATCATAATTACCAGACAACTATGCATTTCCCTCTTAGGCTGTTGACCAACAGGTGTTACTCACTAGCCTGTTCATCAGCTTGGGTTTTGTTTTAAACATTCCATGTGACTATAAATTGCACATATGGCCTATTTTGAAACATACTTCTCCATGATGGGTGAAGATGCTCAAAATATACCCTCAAATTATTAAAATCATGGCAACTTGTATTCTTTATTAAGATGTTCTAGTTATTTATTTAGTATTGTAGCATGCTATTGAAAAAATACTTATAAGACAGACACAACAAAAAGGTTTCCAGTTTTGCTCATAAATCTTAAAACGGGTTTTTTTAATATTTTCATTTTGTTTTTTGGTGGTTAATTTTCATTTAAATTTTATGCATTGATCCCTTGGAATTCAATACACAGCAAGCATTACTATTCTGTATTTATGGAATTCAAATTTGGAAAGTAAGAGTTAATTCTCTCACCTGTTAATTGAGTATGTTGAGAAAATAGGTTATGGATTGCAGCGGAAACTATTTGAATGGTTATGATGATTGCAACGATGAAATTTTTATTGCAAGCTCAAAATTCCACTGAATTGACCTGTTCTGGGGGGACACTATTACACTTGTTTTATGCTGTTTATAGAGAAGCTTAATTTTCTTGTATGTAATGTACAATCCTTTTCATTTGCTTGGAATATTCCAAAGAAATACTAGTGGTTACTCAGAGAATTTGGAAAAATGGGCATATTTTATTTTAAATTTATGTATTTTCATATCTTGTCTCATTTTTTACCAGGGTATACTGATTTAAATCATGTGATTTTTATTAAAAAATCATTGATTTAAATCAAAATTTTAATTTTTCTTTCTGTTATGTTTAATAATATTGCAAATGAAATATTAAACAATATGCATGTTATTTTATTCAAATGTTAAGAACTTCACTCATACTGAGTTCACCCCAAAATTTTATTGAAAATCATCCTCCCTTTGAAGACACTAAATAACAGTATTTGCTGATTGGGATCATAATTACCTGACAAGTATTTTCATGGGCCGTTGGCCAATAGGCACTCACAAGCCTGGTCATCAGTGTTGGTTTTGTTTTAAACATTCCGTGTGACTATAAATCGCATATGGCGATTTTAAACCATTTACCATGCATTGAGTGAAAATGCTCGAAATATATTCACTCAAATTATTAAAATTGTGGTAATTTGCTTCCTGTTTTAAGATGTTCCAGTTATTTATTTAGTATTGTAGTCTTTTTATAAAAATGTAAAAACACTTACAGCAAAAGATTTTATTCTATATCAAAGCATTCCAATTTTGCACATAAATCTTTAAAATTGGCAATTTTAATAGTTTCATTTTGTTTTGTGTAATATATTGGTTATCGTTTATTTCAATTTCTTGGGAAATTTTATGCATTGATCCCTTAGAATTCTTAATACTGCTAGAATAATTATTCAATATTTATGGAATTGAAATTTGAAATGTACAAATTAATTCACTCATCTGATAATTGAGTGAGTATGTTGAGAAAAGATTATGGGTTGAAGCAGAAAGCTATTGGAATTGATAAATTTTTTATTGCAAGCTCAAAATTCCATTGAATCGGCATGTGCAGGGGGATTCTATTACACTTGTTCTGTGCTGTTCATAGAGAAAAGCTTCATTTTTTGTTTTATGTATAAACCTTTTTTGTGTGCTTCGAATGTGCCTATGAAATACTTGTCAATGCTAAAAGAATTTGAAAAATAGACATTTGATTTCAAATTTATGTATTTTCATTTCATCTCATTTTTTATTATTAACTTAAAAAGCAATAAGTTATTTTTGCAAGCTAAAAATTAATGAAAAGTAGGAATTTTTTCAAGATTCAAGTTCCTTTTATTTTATTTTCTATTGGTGACATGATTTTTTTCTCATAAGCAAGTCTTGAACCAATTAATTATTTGTATCAAAATAATTCAAGAAATTCGAAACATTTTATTTATATATGATAAATATATGAATAAAATGTAAAAAAAAAATTCTATATGGTGTCTACTATGTTGCAAGTATGAATAATGCAAAAAAATTCCGTAATTTGTATGATTGACAGAAAATTCTTAATATGGTGTCTGGGATCCGGCAACCTTATTTATCTGGTTCCAAAAAATTCATGTGACTGGTTATGGGTTAAATTCAAAGAAATCTCTGCTTGAGAACCAAATGGAAAAAAATTGCTCATCTTGGCATTTGCGGCACTGTTTACTCTATCATGTGATTTACTTAGCTAATTCCTATGTCGTGTTTTAATCTTTCAAAAATTTACCAGGCTATATTTCTTAATATATTAATATTTTACATAAAAATATTAATATTTTTAGAGCTGAGTCCAATGACTAATGCAAGAATTGGCCAAAAGAACACTTTTAATTAACATTAAGCACAAGACAAAACAATTACAAGAATAAACAAACATAAAAAGTAACATCTCGGGGGAACAAAACTTCAGCGCGTCAGTTCTACGCTCGCCTTGGGAAACAACTAGAGAAAAATGGTTCATTCTCTTTCGCGGAGAGTGTGTCACGTGGTCCGCCATCACCAATCAAGGCGCATATCGCTGAGATACACGTTAAGGGGCTGATGCGTTACATATTTAAATAAATCAAAACAATCTAGAAACTACACTGTAATTTGCGTGTCTCATGCCCAACAAATTTAAACTTGTACGGACAAGAAATTAATTAAAATCATAAAAATCCTATTTAAATTTTTAAAAATCTGATTTATATCAAATAAATCAGATGTTTTTGATTTTTTTGTCCCCTGTTTTTTCCTGTTTACTTACAAATAACGATTTTTTCACAAATGTTATTTTTGCTAGTTAAATATTAGTGAGAAGTAGGAATCTTCATGAATTTTGTTACAAGTTCCTTATATTTTATTTTCTATTGATGACACATGATTTTTTCTCAAAAGCAAGTCTTGAACCAATTAATTATTTTACATAAAAATAATTAAAGAAATTCTATACATTTTATTCATGTATGGTAAATATATAATGCAAAAAAATTCTGAAATTTGTATGATTGAATAATTTTATACAAAAATTTATATATTGGTGGGATCCCACAACCTTATTTATATATAGGCCTAAAAATTTCATGCCACTGCTTATGGGTTAAACTCAAAGTAATCTCACTTGAGAACCAGATGGAAAAATATTGTTTATGCTTGGCATTTATGGCACTGTTCTATTTACTCTATCATGTGATTTACTTTTCTAATTCCTATGTCGAATGCTAATCTGTCAAAAATTTACCCAGCAATATTTCCTAATACATTAATGTTACCTCATATATATTGTTCAACATAAATCAAAACTATCTAGAAACCACTGATTTCCATGTCCAACAATTTTAAACTTGTACAGGGAAGGAATAAATTAAAATCATAAAAATCTGATTTAAATAAAAAAAATCTGATTTAAATCATAAATCCGATGTTTTGGATTTTTAAAAAAATCGTAATTTTTTCATATCCTGATTTCAAGAACTTGTGTTTTATTAGATGGTGAAAGAATTTCCTCATTTTTACTTTCTTGCTTTCCTTTATCATTTACGTACATCTCCTTTCATTTACAATTTAAAATATATTCAATAAAGAATCAGGTCAGTCTTCATTTTTGACTTCATTTCATTTGCCATCAGTCACAAACCCTTCATGTTTAAAGACCTTTCCAGCATTTGGATTCATGGCAATAAATGAGAGTTTAATTACATTGCCGGTTTATGAGAGCTAGATGGGACTGAAGAAAATTGACGAGTTATCTTTGTGATGATTTAACGAGGTTTCACTGTTAAACATCAAATAATGGTCATAAGACCCAGAAAGATTTTGCCAGATAGAAATGCAGGCATCCTTTTTGTTTCATCATTTAGTCTGCCTAGTTTTGTGTCATGCTGTAGACCAGGATTCAAAATTAGTGGTTGTTAAAATCATGTATTGTACCTATAAATGTGATTTTGACAATTGCATTTTTAGACCCAGTCGTCACATTTATAACCTAACTTCTCAATTTTTTCGTTAGTATACTTTATAAAATTCATTATACCTTAAAGGAAAAGAAAATTCCCTGAAATTCGGTTTCCAAAAGTGAAGAATGTAAGTTCTATCCCCTCAAACAGGATAGCAGTAAATAGTGTTCCATAGAGAACAATTCCCAGAATGAACTATTGAATATTTTTACTTTGGTAATTTGTTGATTCTGGTTTAAGTATTGCAATTTGCAAGCATAACTAAAAGGAAACTTTACTTTTAACGACAAAATTAAAAACAAACCCCAAATAATGAATGAATGTAAGAGTAAAAAGTCCCAAAATACAATTATCAATTCAGGTCCTAGTCTTTACATTGTGTTTATCACACCCACACAAAGAAAATAAATTTGAAAGCAACTAAAAAACATTTTGGCAACAAATGTTTAGGTGACAGTGGCACCTCAGTTTCTATTAATTTTCTAACCCTGTTATATACCAAGATTTTGAAAATTAATCAAATGACAAATCATTTAACTATTAAAACTTGTGATAATTTCATAAGCAAATCCTCCACTATATTTCTCTACATATGTAATTAACTTTCCTGCACTTAGTTCTAATTAATTTAACTTCAACACATTATTTACCAAGGGGATAAATATATATATGAAACGTTTTTCATAAATCCAGTTTGGGGTTCCGATTCATACATTGAGAACGTTTACATTAAAATTAGTAAAATAATTCAAATTTTTGTTTTATTAAAACTAGTAGACAATCCATACTGAGTCAAATATAAGAGCAGATTCACCGCAATATCTAACAGAAAATTGTCAACTAAAGAGCCAGTGGGGCCTATGAAATCGCTTTTGTTTCAGTTTATCTTTAAAGAAAGGATCGCGTTTGCCCGGTTTGGAAGAATAGCGGATTAGCAACTGGAGGGTTGCGAGTTCGAAACTCCATCCAACCAAAGACCATCGTTTACGTGGGGACTGATGCACGTTAAATCTGTCATGGCCTCAAATCTCCATGTTGCCGTGGTGTGGAAGTTAGGAGAGTGGGGTGCCAGCTCAGGTGTCCTCGTCATCTGACCGTGGTTCAAAATTACGAGGTATACTCGGATCTCCTTTCGGGATTGATCCCGGACCGCCACCAAAACCCTTTGTGTTAATTCATTCCTTCTGTTAATTCCTTGCGATGTTCAACTACCTACCTCTGTGTAAAAAGTATTTCTGAAAAGATACACAAATATATAAGATAATTTAAACACACATGAATAATTTTTAAATATATTATTTTATTAAAGAAATTAATTTTGCAATCGTGGATCGAACTCACTACAACAAGCACCTAATCTGAGCTGCTCACCACGACGGTGGGGGTTCGGTAACCCGGTTTGATCAGTAACGGATTTACAATCGGAGGGTTGCGAGTTCGAATCCAACCAAGACCGTCGTGTACAAAGGGGCTGGTACACGTTATATCTGTCGTGGCCTCAAATCACATTGGCGTGGCGTGGAAGTTTGGAGAGGGGTGCCAGCTCAAGTATTATCTCGTCATCTGACCGTGATTCAAAATTACGGGGTGTTTTCGTCGGATCTTTCCTTTGGGGGATTGATCCCGGACTGTCGCCAATAGCCCGTTGCTTTGCTCAAGTGCGACGTTAATTAAAATACCTACCACGATGATGGTCATGGCCAGAAAGAACCCATTTTGTAAGATATGTCATCGGAGCTGATGGGGTATTGAAGAGAGCCTGTGAAAGTATCTTGTTTGGTTTTAATATTGCAATCAGTCTTATCAGAGAAGGGGTATTTCAATTAACGTCACACTGGAGCAACACAACGGGCTATTTATCAGAGAAGGGATAATTATCTCTCGATAGTGATATTCAAATAATAGGGTTGTGAAGAAGGGGGGGGGGTATTTCAATTAACGTCACACTGGAGCAACACAACGGGCTATTGGTGACGGTCCGGGATCAATCCCAAAGGGAAAGATCCGAGGACAACACCACGTAATTTTGAACCACGGTCAGATGACGATGTGAAGAAGGAAATGAAGGGTAAAGATAAATATACAGAATGATTTAAGTTGAATAAAAAGGAAAGGTTTTATGCATGACATGTAATTCACTATTTTATATTATTCCAAACCATAGGTAATGCAAAGTAATGTTTAGATTTTGTTTTAAATAAATTAAAAGTAAAGATATTAAATGTTTCGTTGATTAACAAGCAGATGGATTTAAATAAAAAAATTAATATTATTTATAAATATTCAACACAATGTAAAAAATCACGAAAGGAACAAAAATCCCAGATCACTGCAGGACACCTAAGTATGCATTTGCACCTCTAAAAACAACGCGTCTAGTCTAAGAAAATGAATGGGGCCGCTGTGGCCCGGTTGGAAGAGTAACGGACTAGCAACCGAAGGGTTGCGAGTTCGAATCCAGCCAAACACCGTCGTGTACAAAGGGGGCTGGTGCACGTTAAATCTGTCGTGGCCTCAAATGTCCTCACGTTGGTGTGGTGTGGAAGTTTGGAGAGAGGGGTTTCAGCTCAGGTGTTGCCTCGTCATCTGACCGTAGTTCAAAATTACGTGGTGTCCTCGGATCTTTCCCTTTGGGATTGATCCCGGACCGTCACCAATAGCCCGTTGTGTTGCTCCAGTGTGACGTTAATTGAAAAATACCAATACCAAGAAAATGAATGGTAGGTAGGTATTTTAATTAACGTCACACTGGAGCAATACACGGGCTATTGGAAAATGAAGACTTTCTTGGTGTATTCTCTTGCTCATACGTTACCCCTAAAGCTATCGGCCGTCATTCCTTGGAGACATGGTCCATTATTGAAGGTAGGTAAGTAGGTATATTTTGATTAACGTCACACTGGAGCCTACGGACTATTCCATTGGAGGTCTACGGTGAAGGAGAATTAGAAAAAATACACAAATCGAAATTACATTAACCTGATAAGATTTAAACCTATATAATTGCTGGGATTCCACAAGCGACTTTTGCTACTATTTTTCAACATTATCGACTAGGGATATCTAAGCAAAATCGTCTAAAAAGCTCCTATTTTCAATGTTCTGGCGACTTTTTTGAAAATTCACCAAAGGTCAACGAAAATGTAAGTCCCCCTGTTTACCAAGAGCATAAATATCCTTGTTTCCGTGGCCGCGGTAGCCCGGTTGGAAGAGTAACGGACTAGCAACCGGAGGGTTGTGAGTTCGAAGGGGGCTGGTGCACGTTAAATCCGTCGTGGCCTCAAATGTCCTCGCGTTGGCGTGGTGTGGAAGTTTGGAGAGTGGGTTGCCAGCTCAGGTGTTACCTCGTCATCTGACCGTGGTTCAAAATTACGTATTGATGACCTGGGATCATTCCCTTTGTGGGTTGATCCCGGACCGTCGCCAATAGCGCGGCTATGTTGCTCCAGTGTGACGTTAATTAAATACCTACCCTGACTGTCGCCAATAACCCGTTGTATTAGTGCGACGTGAAATTCTTATGGTAGGTAGGTAGTTAATTAACGTCGCACTCTGAAGCAAGACAACTGGCGTCAGTCCGGGTATGGTATGTTATGGTATTTTAAATTAACGTCACACTGGAGCAACACAACGGGCTATTGGTGACGGTCCGGGATCAATCCCAAAGGGAAAGATCCGAGGACAACACCACGTAATTTTGAACCACGGTCAGATGACGAGGCTACACCTGAGCTGGCACCCCACTCTCCAAACTTCCACACCACGCCAACGTGAGGACATTTGAGGCCACGACAGATTTTAACGTGTACCAGCCCCCTTTGTATACGACGGTGTTTGGCTGGATTCGAACTCGCAACCCTTCGGTTGCTAGTCCGTTACTCTTCCAACCGGGCCACCGCGGCCCCGGCGTCAGTCCGGGATCCATCCCAAAGGGAAAAGATCCAAGGACAGCGCCTTTGGTATTGATCCCGGACCGTCACCAATAGCCCATTGTTTTGCTCCAGTGTGACGTTAATTGAAATACCCCCCCCCCCCCTCAAGGACGGGGCCGGGTTGGAAGAGTAACGGACTAGCAACCGGAGGGTTGCGAGTTCGAATCCACCCAAACACCGTCGTATACAGGGGGCTGGTGCACTTTAATTCTGTCGTGGCCTCAAATGTCCTCACGTTGGCGTAGTGTGGAAGTTTGGAGAGTGGTGTGCCAGCTCAGGTGTGACCTCTTCATCTGATCTGGTTCAAAATAACGTGGTATTGTCCTCGGATCTCTCTCTTCGGGTATGATCCCGGACCGCCGCCGATGCCCGTTGTGTTGCTCCAGTGCAACGTTAATTAAATACCTACCAAGGACAACGCCATGTAATTTTGAACACGGTCACATGACGAGAACAATACCTTAGCTGGCACCTCACTCTCCAAAATTCCACACTACTCTATTGTGAGGACATTCGACTTGAACCCCGTGTACACGACGGTCTTTGGCTGGACCGAGTTTCGAACTCGCAACCCTCCGGTTGCTAATCCGTTGCTTTTCCAACTGGGCTCGGATCTTTCCCTTTGGGATTGATCCCAGACCGTCACCAATAGCCCGTTTTGTTGCTCCAGTGTGACGTTAATTAAAATACCTACATGCCTCGATCTTTCCCTTGGGGATTGATCCCGGACAGTCGCCAATAGCTCGTTGTGTTGATTCCGTGCGACTTTAATTAATTACCATCCAACCTTTCTGTGCATTGCTATAATTAGGTACTGACTTGGTGGGTAGGTAGGTATTTTAATTAACGTCACACTGGAGCAACACAGCGGGCTATTGGTTACGGTCCGGGATCAATCCCAAAGGGGGGTATTTCAATTAACGTCACACTGGAGCAACACAATGGGCTATTAGTGACGGTCCGGGATCAATCCCAAAGGGAAAGATCCGAGGACAACACCACGTAATTTTGAACCACGGTCAGATGACGAATATGGCTAGAACTGACTTCAGTGTTTTGATGGTTGGCTGGATTTCTTATGGCGTAAGGGCCATATTTGGCTATGCTGCGCCAGACACAAGACATACAATATCAAGTAATGGTGATAACATACTAGGAAAGTTTTACTGACACAGAAGAGAGAAATACACCCAGGGAGGAATCGAACCTGCTCCGTCTACGACTGACATGTTGCTAGCGCAGTGGGCATACCCACCGAGCCACGACGACTTCTTAGTGTTCAGATGGCATATAACAATTGATTAACGTCGCACTGGAGCAGCACAACGGGCTATTGGTGACTAGTGTTCAGATGGAAAATATATACTAATCCCTACAATTTCAATACAAAATCTTCATGCAAAGGAGTATTTTTCCAGTTGCTGCATTTCATTACAAGAGTCAAATGTACTTCTGTTTCATACTTAATGAGCACATTTTGTGTTTTAGTTGATTCATTTTGTGTATACGAGCAACTGAAACTGCTACTAAAATAGATCTCAAAGGAAACTAATTTTGCTATTTTTAAGAATACTAAACTATTTATAAGCTACTATTCTACAAGTGCTTGGGTTGTGCAGCCATGTAATTGCCAAAACGTGCTCTTCAACTTTTGACGAACTAGAGCTAAAATAAGATTCGCAACTTTTAAATTTCAATCAGTAAAGAACATGCTTTTACGACAAGGCGGTCTGGCCGGCGCCAGATGTCGTGATTCCAATATGCATATTTTTTATGTCTTTGTCCACCTGCCTATAAATGTCCGCATATTTGAATACTTGTCCCTTGTCCAAGAAAATGTTATTCTGTTCATCCTGACAGTGTGTTCCAAAGTTGAAAATGTTTAAATAATGAAAAACCCCCAAGAAACCCCCGGGCTGCCACTGACGGCTTTTGCTACTGTTTTACAATCTTGGCGACTAGGGGTGTGTTTTAAAGCAAAGTCGTCTCAAAAGCTATTTTCAAAAGTTTGGCGCCTTTTTGAAAATTCACTAATGGTCAACGGAAATTTAGTCTCCTTTTTGAAAACTAATAGCGGACGGAAAATAATATTTGTCGGATTTTTCACGAGAAAATTTTGTAAGGGGAGTTAATTTCGAATATTTACGCAAAGTCCCGGCGACAATGAAAGAAAAACATTGAAATCTGTGGTTGCTAGTGTCATGAAAAGCTTACCCTTTTTTTAAAAAGAAAATACAATTTTTTTAAATTTAAATTTCTTGGCGACATCTGCGCTACTTTACCTACCTACTAACGTTTCCTACTTAGCACATTTTGTGTTTTAGCCTATTCATTTTGTATCTGAGCAACTAAACTTGCTACTATCTACAATTTTTAAGAATTTATGCTATTATTTCACAAGTGCTTTGGCTGTGGTAGCACTGACCCCTAAAATGCTTGGCAGATATTGACTGGAAAGCCCCTATAGAGCTATTTGATTTGTTGCTGAACGTCTTTATTCTACCATACTTGGTGCCTACTAATTGGATGTGAACCATAGGTCTTCATTCTTTCAGTACGGAGGACTACATTAAAAAATTCGAAAGCTTCCACCGGTCATGTTTGCGAGTTGTAGGCCGTTCAGATTCGATTCCTGTAACTCTAGGTACTTTATTTTTCTGTATCACTAAATCTTTCCTTGTCCATTTGTTTGTGTTGTGTTTGGCTAAATATGGCCCTTGCTCCGTAAAAGCCAACCGCCCACATTAATGAATTGATAAGCTTGTATGACATTTTTTGACACTGATAGAGAATCACGCACGTAGATGGATGACACATTTCAGTAAAATACCAAGCTTTTATCACAATTTAACGTCGTCCGGGTCAATTTAACTAGACGCAGAAAAGAGAATGCACATTTTTCTATCATAATTACTCCATGGTGGAGTTGGGCCACTCTATGTTATATTGCAAGTTAATTTTTGTGGTGGTGGGCTAAGTTTACCACAATTAGAGCACGTTCAATAGCAATATACTTTGTACTTTATGATTTTTTCATGGAATAATACCAATACTAGGAAAACTACATTAGAAGTAAAACTCAGATTAATTAGATTACAGCAGCGATAAAGGTTTATTGCACTCACAAGGCGGTCATGGAAATACTGTCAACGGCCCACGAGTTGAAGACTCCATATTATAAGCTGATGTCTACAAAGTTTATTCACTTAAGGTAAGAAGTGCGTCACTCCCGGGTCGGACTACACAAGGTACATCAACATTTCGGCCTAGATCTTATTATACTCTGCTGGCCACCCAAATTGCAACACCAAGAAAGACAAGAGATATCACAACAAAATTTATTTTGTAGATAACATGTTGACCAAGTATCAAATGATTAAATTTATAGACTTCTGTGAAGTGTGGTTCCTGCCAAAATCAGTAGCCAGAGTAGCCGCCATTGTTGGAGATCGCCGCTGCCACATGCCTCGGCATTTATTCAAAGAGACTTTGGATGTGTTCTTGGGGTACAGCAGACCAAGCAGCTTCCACACGTTGCCAAAGTTGATCTGGTGTGGCAGCTGGGGATGTATTCTGGGTCAATCGTTGAGCAACCATGGACCACATGTTTTCTATCGGCGAACGATCCGGAGAGCGAGCTGACCAGGGAAGCAATTCAATCTGGCGATTGACGAAGAACCCTTGGACAATGCGTGCCACGTGTGGTCGCGCATTATCCTGTTGAAATATGGCTGTGGGCAAGCCCTGAAGGTAAGGAAGGACAACTGGCTCCAACACCTCGGAGATGTAGCGCTGGCTGTTTAAAGTACCGGCAATGCGTACTAGAGGAGTGCGAGAGTGATATCCAATACCGCCCCATACCATAATACCCGGTGCAGGACCAGTGTGGCGGTGCATAACGCAGCTGTTCAGCATCCTCTCTCCACGGTGTCTCCAGACTCGAATCCGACCATCGTGGTGTTGCAGACAGAAGCGTGACTCGTCAGTAAAGACAATTTCATTCCATTCTGCCGTCCACATCCTTCTTTCATCGCACATTGGCGGCGGAAACGTCTGTGGTTCTGCGTCAAGGGTAGACGAAGCAATGGACGTCTTGCGGACAGACCACTCTGCTGTAAACCGCGTCGAATGGTACGCGCAGACACTGGATGATGCGGTACAGACTGAATGTGCTGTGCTATGGTTCGTGATGTGGCTGAGCGATCCGTCACTGCCATCCGCACAATATGCCTGTCATCACGTGAAGTGGTGCACTGAGGTGGATGCGATCGAACACGTCGGTCCGTCGTACCCTCCTGCATCCAACGATCACATATCCGCAATACAATTGTTTGGTTTCGTCCAACACGACTACCGATTTCCCTGAAAGATAATCCACAATCTCGGTAGGCCACTATCCTTCCTCTGTCGAACTCGGATACTTGATCAAAAGATGATCGCTGTTTTCTACGAGGCATAATTGATCGTTTTTTTGAAAAAACCACAAGAAAAACACAATTGCCGTACTTGAAATCGTCGAAATCTCCAAGCCTTAAATAGCGCTTTGAAGTGGCGCCACAGGCGCGCGTGATGTGCGTCTGCGCTGAAATTCTAATCATTTGCATATCTCACCTCCGCTAATGCATGCTGTAAATTTCATATTATTTGCATGCTTCCTTCAGGGTGTTGCATTTACGGTGGCCAGCAGTGTATAATTGTATGTATATAATTGTACGAGGAGTGTTCAAATGAAAAGGTACGAAACGTCGTAAAAACCAAACCGGTTGAAATTTGAATATGCCGCTTTGGGATAACGTAGGGAGACATCTAAGGAAGCGAATGCACGAGTACCGGCGTGGTTGTGCGCATGCGCGGGCGTCCGCACATGACGCAGAAGAGAAGCATGCAGTTGTGTGTTCCGTCCAATTGAGGCGGCAGTGCGTGTGAGGACATCATTGCGTTCACATTGCAAAATTCGACGATTGAGGAGCAGCGAGGTGTTATCAGATTTCTGATTGCGGAAGGTGTTAAACCGGTAGGTGAGACACTCCGTAGCCTACGCAAGTCCATCAAGAGCAAACGGCCTGGGCTGCTCACGGAGGGAGTGATTCTGCTCCACGATGACGCGCGTCCACACGTCTCCAGGGTCACACAAAGTGTACTGGCCAAGTTCAAGAGGGAGCAGCTTGAGCATCCGCCCTGCAGCCCGGACATATCGCCCAACTTCCATCTGTTTTGTCCGCTAAAAAACATCTCAAAGGGAAGCGCTTCAACTCGGACGACGAACTGAAGGACACAGTGGAGGACTGGCTCTTGTCACAGCCACAGGAATTCTGGGAACAGGGAATCCTTCGGCTCGTGAAACAGTAGGATAGTTGTGCTCAGTCCTCTGGTGATTACTTTTGAATAAAGACTTCAGCTATACCCACAGTGTCGTTTTGTACCTTTTCATTTGAACACCCCTAGTAATACACATACAATTATATATATAATTGTAAATCATCGAAAGGATCAGTAAACTTTGATGTTCAAAACAGTTTATTTTTGACACAAATCTTGGCGGACATCAGTTCCGATTTCTTACGTGCACTCTATCGTCACGACTCTGGGGGCAACTTGTGGGACGATCGGTCATACGACTGAGGCTCGATCGTCCTGGCTTTTGATTTCTGCACCTGATTGGTTGATGGTGTTTGCCATGAGCAATAGGTATCCCTAATTTATCTTCCCCTGCCTTCTACAGATTGATACCTCCTCAGTTCAGTTGATCTATTAAAATGTCAAGACAACGCGCCTGTTTTCTATCTACTGCGCTTAGAACTTCAAGACAAAATCCATGCTCTTTTGCAACATATTTCTTCGTCGAGTTGCAGACAACAATTATTTAATTACTTGTATCCTTTTTATTGAAATTTTTTGTCAGGATTGTAATTTTATCATCCATGATATTTTGATACGGAAGAAATTTATTAGAATTTTAAGACGATTTTTGTACACCAATTGCTTTATGAACAATTCGTGGAAATTATTGTAAGACGTGAGAACCCTTCAAAGTTGCGTGCAAAATTTATGTACTGATATTTCTATCTTGCTACGAAGGGTTCCCTTAGCTGTAGATGCACAGCTGTGGAAAAAAATCGAAGAACTCCTTTTTATTTGCACATCGTTCATAGAGTAAATTCAATTTCAGCATCTCCAGTTTTAAATGTCACGCTACGCTTCTGCGAGTCACTCTGCATTTCCTATCCATACATCTTTATATTTATATTTCCCCCTCATGCTTGAGGAGGAGGCAATCAAAAATATTTGTGTGGTAAAGTGTTCTAACCCCTAGACTTGAAGCCCATGCACGAGGGCTAATACGACCAGGACCTACGGCCTGAAGATTGAAATGTGGGTGAAGGACGTCTCGAGAAAATTTTCCTGGCTGGGTCACCCCATAGAAGAAATATGAAAGTAGAGTGAGCAATGGTAACCTTTTTATGTGCCCAGGATCGTGACCAAAACTGGTAGTAACGTGACCCTTAGATTACTTTCGTCTGCCGGGTAGAAACGAACATTCATCATCTGATTGGTCCACGGGACGGGAGGAGACGCCCATGCATTGATTCATCATCTGATTGATTCGCGAGACATAGGATTTGTCAATTTCACCATTTTTGTCGCCACTGTATAGAAATGTTCATTCACCACATTTACCTGTCGTAAGATGTTATATTGCCAAACGAGGCTATAAAATGCCAAATCGGCCAACCAAGTCAACTTTTCACGGAGCAGTCACGTGACCACTCGTCACGTTGGTAGCATTTTTTGAAGTTCCTCTCAATAGCAGTGCTCAGTCTACTTATATTTCACGTCTATGGCGTGACCCAAGGCGTGAGAGCCATTCCAATATGCTCAGCTTAAACAAAGCTGGCAAGGAAAAGGTAAAATCGAATTTCCTGCCTATGGGTGCCTCAAGTGCTTTGATACTAAACTTCGGGATTGATCCCGGACCGTCGTGAATAGCCCGTTGTGTTGCTCTAGTGCAACGTTAATTATCATTACCACCTTTGATACTAAAAGTTACACTTTTCGCCTTTTGTCATGAAATCATTTTTCAGTCTGTCCTAAGTGCATGCGTGCACAAGACTCTACTGACCACTTGCTTTCTTTCACTAATCTGAATCCTCTCGATTATGCACGGAATCTAAGAAATATATTGAATGTTTCGAAGACGAGTGGTTTGGTGGACTTGGTTTAACTTGGACTGTTCTAAGAGGATTAAGTAACAAAATTGCAGTCTGCTCTGTCTACATTTTTTCTGGTAATGTTTTTTTATGTAGTTTCAGCATTGCTAGGATAAAACACTCGATCCTAACTGGATCCAGCAGTTAAATTCGTCTAGTATTATTCGGTGGCAAAAAACGGCTGCTTCACGCTTTTAACAGAATCCAGTATCAAGGTGACTCTCCTACACTGGAAGTCACCCTTCAAATAATGAGAATGTCATCCTGCTATCTTGAATTAACTTTTCGACTATCAACCATTCAACGTTTTAGTGATTGTGATTGGGTGTCTACTTGCAACGTGGGATTTTCGTCATCGAAAACCTTTATTCACTCAACATGTCAATTCAGGTTGGTTAGTTTTTGAGTTTTATGGCGCAAAGGCCATATTTGGCCACATGTCAATTCAGGAGGTTAAGTGTTTTCTGGTATTCTCGGGATCGAGGTAAAGTTAGCATAAGCAAAAATTCCGTTCCAAGGTTATGTGGTCTTTAACCCACCAAGTGGTTTCGACGAGGTATCTTGTCCATCAAGATCTGGTCAATTTTGCTAATGACGCAATAACTCGTCATCAAGTTATAGTCGAACTTTTTTTAGATCAAGATCTGGTCAGTTTTCTAATAACGGGATATCTCATCCATTATGATCTAGTCAGCTTTGCTAATGACGAGATGCCTCGTGCCGACACAGCCACTATGAACGTTAAGGGCCTCAGAGGATTTACTAGTACCCTTAATGTAATTCTGCATTTAATATTAATACAGGTAACCCCCGTATAACACGGGAGTTATGTTCCAAAAAATTGCCGTGTTATACGAAACAAAGAACTAGTACGAAAAGGGGGGTTAGGTTCCAAAAATTAAAAAACATGCTATTATATTTTCATTATTAAGATAAATATCTTTATTAAAATTTTCTTAAAAAAAGTAATACATATTAATATGAATTAAACAATGTTTTCTTCGTCACCACTAAGCACTATTAACCGAGGGTGTTTTCTTTTTGGCAAGATATCCTCATCCTCTGAGTGACAGCCACGAGATCAGTGATGCTATTTATTTTTTGTCCTCTATTTCTCAATTCCGTTTTCTCCCTCGCTCCAATGACGCTCATTAACTATGCTAAGAATCTTCCAGAAAGTTACGTCATGCCATGTCATGAGCGTCCGTCTAACAAATTACAGATGAGTTAGTTTAAAAACAGCGAATCAGGAAGTCCAGCTCCCTTGATTGACAAGACCATCTCCCCTGATTTGCGACCCCCTGAAAAACTGATAAAAAGCGTGGAGAGGAAGAACACGCTCTCTTTTTTTTTCGCCTCAGTCCAACGACCTTGCAGTTTTGTGAGAAAGAAACGCGTTAAGCGTTCTTGCATTTTTTTTTCTTTTTGATGACGAGCGATGATCCCCGAGAGACGCCATGTCTCTTCTAAGCTAAGTTACTTTTTATTTAATTTATCTCGAGATAATATCCGCGCGTATAGTTCTTAGGATATTCCCATGCTACACCGTTTAAATTAAACTTTCATAATGCCCGTCCTTTTCGCATCGTTGTTCCAATCATTCCATAAAAGCACCGTGTTATACGGGGATGTTCTCAATTCTCGAACCGTGTTAGAGTGAATCCGTGCTATAGAAGTGCCGTGCTATACGGGGGTTACCTGTACATGTATTCCGAAGCACCCTTTCCCCCCACAAACACTTCTCAATATAATAAAAGTCATAGTAACTTTAGAAAACTTAAACTGCAGCCATTATACAATTGCTAATTAAACAATTATATTTTACAATTCAATTTGAATGTCCTCAAGACTTATTCAAAAGTTATAAAATAAAATGCGTGGGTTAGTTGAGTCGAGTGGTGTAAAGTCCAAACGCACAGTCGGCCTGGTAGCCGAGTGGTTAGTGCTCTGGCCCTTGATTCAACAGGCTCTCGGTTCGAATCCCGGAAATAGCTGGAATGTTCATGGTGGTTTTCTAATCCACTTTAAGCCGTTGGTCCCGATCGAAAGTTGATCGTAGAGTGACAAACCAGAAACAGACAAGCTGTGCCATACGGTGGCATGGAAAGAAAGTAGATAACATTGGTTTCGATGATCTTAAGTATCTGTGGTCACAAACAGTAGCTTCTTCGATAATGCATTATAATTCAAAATTACCAGGTGTTGTCCTTGGATTTTTAATTTAAGGTTTGATCGCTGGCCATCGCCAATAGCCTGTTGTGTTGCTCCAGTGTGACGCTAATTAACTACCTACCGATAATGCCTCTTCTAGTTTCATTAGGGCCGCGGTGGCCCGGTTGGAAGAGTAACGAACTAGCAACCGAAGGGTTGCGAGTTCGAATCCAGCCAAACACCGTCGTGTACAAAGGGGGCTGGTGCACGTTAAATCTGTCGTGGCCTCAAATGTCCTCACGTTGGCGTGGTGTGGAAGTTTGGAGAGTGGGGTGCCAGCTCAGGTGTTGCCTCGTCATCTGACCGTGGTTCAAAATTACGTGGTGTTGTCCTCGGATCTTTCCCTTTGGGATTGATCCCGGACCGTCACCAATAGCCCATTGTGTTGCTCCAGTGTGACGTTAATTGAAATACCCCCCCACCCCCCTAGTTTCATTAATAGGGCCGCGGTGGCCCGGTTGGAAGAGTAACGGACTTGCAACCGAAGGGTTGCGAGTTCGAATCCAGCCAAACACCGTCGTGTACAAAGGGGGCTGGTGCACGTTAAAATCTGTCGTGGCCTCAAATGTCCTCACGTTGGCGTGGTGTGGAAGTTTGGAGAGTGGGGTGCCAGCTCAGGTGTTGCCAAGTCATCTGACCGTGGTTCAAAATTACGTGGTGTTGTCCTCGGATCTTTACCTTTGGGATTAATCCCGGACCGTCACCAATAGCCCGTTGTGTTGCTCCAGTGTGACGTTAATTGAAATACCCCCTACCCCCCCTCTAGTTTCATTAGCAGGCATTTGGGTGCGAATTATCAAATTCGCGTGTATTTCCCTTTTGGAGAGTGGGGTGCCAGCTCAGATGTAGCCTCGTCATCTGACCGTGGTTCAAAATTACGTGGTGTTGTCCTCGAACTTTCCCTTTGGAATTGACCCCAGACCGTCACCAATAGCCCGTTGTGTTGCTCCAGTGTGACTTAAATTAAAATACCTACCTTCGTGTGTATTTCCCCATCCAAACTGCTAAGTATTGTCCGGCTCCCGCGAAAAAGCAGTCGAGTCACGTGGTTTCGGACGATTCTATTCTTTAAGAAATGGGTATTTCAATTAACGTCACACTAGAGCAACACAACGGGCTATTAGTGACGGTCCGGGATCAATCCCAAAGGGAAAGATCCGAGGACAACACCACGTAATTTTGAACCACGGTCAGATGACGAGGTAACACCTGAGCTGGCACCCCATTCTCCAAACTTCCACACAACGCCAACGTGAGGACATTTGAGGCCACGACAGATTTAACCTGCACCAGCCCCCTTTGTACACCACTATGTTTGGGTGGATTCGAACTCGCAACCCTCCGGTTGCTAGTCCGTTACTCTTCCATCCGGGCCACCGCGGCCCTCTTTAAGAAAGGTGATTGGTTGTTTTTTTTAGGTTTTGTGGCAATAGGGCCATATTTGGCTAAGCTGCGCCAAACACAAGACAATGTGAAGTAAAAAATGTGAAAGGGAAAAAACGGATTGGGGAATAAAGTTGTGCGATAAAAGCAGTACAAGGTCGCTTGGGTATCCTAGAAGTGCGACCTCCGTTTTTACTAAAGACATGGGTTTACCCCCCATGGGAAAGGAAAAAATTCTTGAGTATTTCGCAGTACACACCTAAAGATGTGCCCCTGAGGGCATATTGATAGGTTGGAACGTAAACAAAGCGCTTCTACAACTAGTGTCTTAAGGGCGGATTCTGTTTCTAAGGGCTCGTTTAAGTAGGTATTTTAATTAACGTCGCACTGGAGCAACACAACGGGCGATTTATGACGGTCCGGGATCAATCCCGAAAGGACAGATCCGATGACAACACCGTAATTTTGAACCACTGTCAGATGATAAGGTCAAAACCTGAGCTGGCATCCCACTCTTCAAACTTCCACATCACGCCAACGTGAGGACATATGAGGCCACGGCAAATTCAACGTGCATCAGCCCCCACATACACTATGGTCTTGGTTCGATCGAGTTTCGAACTCGAAACCCTCCGGTTGCTAATTCGCTCTTCCATCCGGGCTACCGCGATCCGCTACATAATTAAGGACAAGCACGGACTCGGAAAATAATTTCGGGCCACTGTAACTCGGTTGGAAGAGTAGCGGATTAGCAACCGGAGGGTTGCTAGTTCGAATCCAACCGAAGACCTTCGTGTATAAAGTGGCCTGGTGCACGTTAAATCTGTCGTGGCCTCAAATGTCCTCACTTTGGCGTGGTGTGGAAGTTTGAAAAGTGGGGTGCCAACTCAGGTGTGACCTCGTCATTTGAACGTGGTTCAAAATTTCGTGATGTTGTCCTCGAATCTTCCCTTCGGATTTGATCCCGGACCGTCGCCAATATCCCGTTGCTTTGCGCCAGTGCGACGTTAATTAAAATACCTAGCTACCAGAAAATAATTTCAGGGAAGTTCAATCTCCCGTTTCCCTTATTCAATCAAATTACTGTATTGTTGAATGAGCACTGCATCTAATGATCTTCCTCCTTTATAGACCAGCCTTCATGCATTTTACATTGTTACTGTATTGTTGAATGAGCACTGAATCTAATTGTTTTTCCTCCTCTGTACAGACAAGCTTGCATGTATTTTACATTAATTGATACTATGTGTATTGTTGAATGAGCACTGCGTATAATGATTTTTCCTCCACTGCACAGACAAGTCTGCATGTATTTGACATAGTTACTGTATTGTTAACTGAACACTGCGTCTAATGATTTTTCATTCACTTTACAGACAAACCTGCATATATTTTACATTTGATTATTGAAACTTCTATTTAAATTTTTTTGATTATTTTTGACATCGAAAATGTTGTGAGAAGAGCTTGTGCTCTCTCCTTGAATACGTTTCTGTTTACGGAATCAATTTCGTCAAATGTTTATCTACTCCCAAGGCATTTTTTGTTGCCCATCACCTTTAAACGCATATTCTATCGAATCGCAGCGTAAAAATAAAAAGCACTGATTACATATCTCCGACTCAGGTGGTGCAGATAATATATCTGTTGATGTCTGGATCTAGGTTACTTCCTTATTCGTATTCATTACAGCAACAAACATGGGTGGTTACGAATATAATTTCACATGGCTTGTATCTCATGAAAATAGAAATATGTTGAAGATGTCTTGGAGTTACGGAGAAAGCTTTGCGAGCAAGCATTTCTGTTCAAATGAAGATATTTGGTGGAATTTATGCTTTTATCCTCTTGGAGATACTGACGTTAAAAGAGAAGTTGTCATTCGTCTTTGTCGAGAGAATGCTGGTCAGGAAGTTTATGTGAAAGGTGTCATTGTGCTTTCTATGTCGTTTGCCAAAAATAGAAAATTTCGCTTCCGTTACAATTTGTCCAAAACCGAAGCTTATATTAGAGTGCCCTTGTATAAATCATTGATCGATATGTACGAATATTATCCACCGCACCTTGATCTTGAAGTCACTTGCAATTTTAATGTGACCGTGAAGTTCGATGAAAAGCCTGATAAGGAACCATCGAAGGACAAAACACCTCCAAAATCAGAATGCAATGGGTGTCGGTCCCTTGCTGTCAAAAATGCCGTAACCGATTTCCAATACCTGTCTTATAATTTAGAGAATATGTATCGAAGCAAACAGTTTTGTGACGTGACGCTTCGTTCTGGCAGATTCGAGCTAATCGCCCACATGAACATTCTCTCATCTCGATCGCAAAAATTTGCTGACCTATTCAGTCATTTGTCTTCCAACAACCTAAATAATGTGGTAAAGCTGGATAGAATCGATGGTGACGTGCTGGAGGAAATGGTATTCTTCATGTACACTGGACGAACGAACAAGTTAAATTACGAAATGGCCAAGGACCTTTTATCTGCAGCAGAAAAGTACGATTTAGAAGACCTTCAACAAGTGTGTTCTTCGTACTTGATCTCTGAATTGTCTGTAGACTCAGTCATGGACATCCTTGTCTTCGCCGATGAACATAGTAACGAAGAGCTGAGGAAAAAATCAATGGAATTTCTCTCCTCACATTTCAAACAAATCAAGAAAACCGATCGATGGATGAGTTTTATAAACGATCAACCATCTTTAGGAGTGAAAGTTCTTTCGATTATGATGGACGCTATTCAGTAAAAGTAATATAAAAATAAACGAGGAAACTTATGTTTTATATATAATATTGCACAGATTATATATCAGCGATTATAAGATTCCGTTTTACCTACGCAAACTGATTAATTATAGACTTAACTGGTGAGTTTATGTTGAAACGAAGAAATTCTGTTTTATATAAAATGTTTTAGTATTTTTTTCATGTATTGGGATATTTGTTTCACATACATTTAATATATATATATACGTTATACATTATAAGAGGATTTATATATACTTCTATATTGTTTTCAGAAATATACTTATGTTCTCAATGTTATATTTATCAATACATAAATAGTATGAAAAGTATTAGTTACAATAAAACAGTTGCCATTTAAGCCCTACTTAAAAATAAGAATGTGAGATTTTTTTAATATGTAAATAATTTGTTCAAAAATTAGTATTGATTATAAAAAGTTGTTTACATAAAACAAATGCAAATTTGTATAGTATAAACTTGTATGATTATATCTAAATTCTTTCCAACTGATAGGAGCCGCCATAGTAGCCCACTTAGTAGAATCGCCGATTAGCAACCGGAGGGTTGCGAGTTCAAATTCAATTCAATCAAAGACCATCGTGTACGTGGAGTCTGATGCATGTTAAATCTGTCGTGGCTTCAAATGTCCTCACGTTGGCTTGGTGTGGAAATTTGGAGAGTCGAATGCCAACTCAGATATTGACCCTGTGATTTAAAATTGCGAAGTGTCCTCGAATCTCCCTTCGAGATTGGTCCCGGACCGTCATTAATATTCCGTTGCGTTGCTCCAGTGCGACGTAAATTCAACTACCAACTGAAAAATAAGAAAAGTATAGCTGGTAAGGCCTATTTTTTATATAGCAAAACCGTTGAAGGTATTTAATTAGGATAAAAATACATTAGTTTGAAAGAAACTAAGTGTCTTGGTGAGTGTGATCATTGACTAACTGGTTTACTCCACAGATTATTTAATATTTCTCTATGAGTCTCAACAATTGTATAAAATTTGTCCATCGACAGTTTAGCTTTATTTATTTTAATCATTAATTTATGAATAATGTTGGTCATGAAATTTTGTTTTCTGTGGCCATAATACTTGAAGAATTTTCATTTTAACGGAAGAGCTTCAGTGATTTTATATCCTGATATTTTACACTAAACCGCACAATGAAAAACGAGTAATATCTGAAAACGTACGTTCAAAAGCAGGTTATAAAAAATATTTTGGTACTCAATATGGAACATTTTTGAAGCAAATTATTCAAATACCATTTGTTAACAGAATTCGCTTAAGAAATAATCACTTGTAATTAAACTCAACATGATTGCTTCGTTTTAGAACTTGGAAACACAATAAAATCTATTTTCAACGACTATTCAAGATTCTAAAATGTGGTCACAAACTCAAGTGTCTTAAAATATAAACTGACCAGAGGTTCAACAGACTCTGGGTTCGAAACCATTTTGTAAGGTAATTGATTGTTTCCAAAGTTTTTATCTTGTCAAAATATTTTCATGGAAAAGTTAAATTTGAAATATTTATATTTTCAGTAAGATAAAAGACGTCATCGTTAAAAAATTGAACTGGTGGGTAAGCTCACTCACTTTCCGGTTTTGGTGCTACATATTTATAAACGAGACGAATGAATTTTTAGTTCTAGATACACTTTTTCATTGATTCTAAAAAAATCGAATGAAATTGAATTAAAGAGTAATAAACGAGATAAAAAAATATTGCAGCAGCTGAAGAATGGAAAATTTATTTTTTAACGCCACCAGTTTTCCGCAAGTGAATTCAATTAAATTCTTGGTTATTTAAACACAAAGCAAGTTAGATAAATGTTTGTTAGTAAGCGTATTTGGAATAATTCCCTAGAAATAGCCGTCATGCGTGTTCTGGAAATTTCGAGGTGACTGGGCAATGCAATGCGTCATATATATATTGACGCGTTGCAACACATTGGAAGTGAACAAACATACCTTTTATGATAATCAGGTCATAACGCGTTTAGTCAAAAGAATGTCAAAATGTCATGTCTGGCATCACTTTTTTATTGAGCATGACGTAGAAGATGCTTGGACGTAGAAGATGCTACTTCCGGTCCAAAATATGCTTTAGGTACCAAACTATCAAATGCATCAATAAAAAGAAAACTGATGCTCAAACTAATTATTTTGCTAAAGGTCACGATCTTAGCAAGCCAATTAAAGTATATTGAGGCTTTGTGTGGGATTCCCACTCGTTTTTATTCTTTTCCAACTGTGATAGTCATCGTCACTCACGATGTACTGATATCTGTTGGTTGTTTAATTAGTCGCCATCTGCTTTCCATCACGATAACAGTTTTCCAGGGAAGAAATGCGCGTGAAATTGTCTTCGATTTCGATTTAAGCTCGAAAACGAACACATACAAGCATATGGTAATATTATATATGGTTAGTGAAGGTAAGAGGTTTGTGTAGTAGGAGGAGCGAAATAACTCATATTTTATATCCCAGGCAAGACATGGATTGGCTTAAACCGTCCCTTCTTGTCATCGCTTTCATAGGCGGTTTAGTTACAGAGTGCTGTGGCCGCAACAATTCCAATTTCGAAGTTGTGCAGCGGTATGAGCAGTGTGTACTGAATCGACTCTATAGAGGGCACTTTTTCGCGGAGGAAGACAAGGTGCGTATGATTAAAATTGTAAACGAAACGAATCAGAGAATGCATCTTCTTCACCTAGATTCCAGAAACGCGTCCGATGCAAGAACAATGCTCCGCCTGTTTGCCGCAGCTTTGGCAAACTTGGTGGCAGATAACGATGTCCCAATAAACCCTCAAAGAAAAGATGCCTATATAACTGTCATAGAAACCTGCTCTTTTCCTCTTCCTCAACACGTTGCTAAAGAACTGATACATGAAGTGAAGCAAATTTTCGTCTCTATGAAGAATGCAAAACCTGCTGGGAGTGGTGGTAACGAGATGCCTGTGTTATCTCGAAGAGAAACGTCCTCCGAATCTTCTTCAAGACCAGTAACAGCCGATGACCATGTACTAAGACCACGCTCAAAGAGATCTCCTCAAGCTGAAGCTTTTAGCACGTTTGGAGGATGGCAACCCACCGAATCTTTGCAAACAGTCCTTTCAAACATTTTAATGAACTCGAATGTGTTTTTGAATGTTTTCAAGTCTGGAATATCACGAAGAGATGCTCTTTACTACGCTAGAAATATGATTGAAGCAGGGTTGGTGGATTATCATTTTTCAGTGATTCAAGAAGCAGTGAATGCTGTTTCGAATGCTATTTCAACGTTTTCTTTCAGACCTGTAGCGTTTGATTACGCTTTCGCGATCACTAATTCCATAGCATCAGTGTTTGATGCTCGCCAGTTATCATTTTTCGCTGATGGAGTTGGAATCGGAAATGGCTTAGTTTCGCAACTACAGAGGATGCTAGGTAATAAAACCCCTTCAGTTTCTTTTCCAACAAGCTCCGATGATGCGTCGTCAAGTTTTTCCTGGGCAACTAGCAGCGGTTCGATGCCTACTCAGCAAAGACAGGTGTCAAACTCTCAGGTAAATTCCGGTTATGTGGAAACAAAGCAGTCGTCAAGTGGTTTTACTTCACAAAGAGATCCAAAACAGTTTCAAAATGACTTGGCATTCTTTTTATATCAATCGGATAAAATCCAAGGTGCGTTTTGCAACGGCCCTTTTCAAGGGATCTTTGAAATGGCGAACGAAGCTTTATCTGAATATGGGTTACCTATATCTACGACTGCTGCTACCGTCATTACTGATAATTTAACTTCTATGGGTTCCGACTTGGCTTGTGCCCAATTCGGTAACGTTATTGCAGAAATAATAACAAATATTTTAAGTGAAAATAATCTGTTACAATCAGCGAATGCTCAACTAATTGCGGAAAAAATGGCTTCGAATATAAACCTTCGTCAAGATTTCAAATGGCCTGCAACACAAAACCAAAAAGACTCCAGCTCACAAGTGTTCAGTAGCAGTTTCAGTGGTTCTCAGCAAGAGCCTCCTTTTTTTACGGAATTCTCATTTCCGGAAATACAACCATCTGCTTTCCCTGAATTTCCGCTTGAGCCAGAATATCCAAGCTCCGGAATACTGCCGATGAATCCGATGGATAAGACGAACTTTAAAGATAGTTCCGGAACGCAAGGGTTTCCTTTCGAACCTTCTGACAGTGCACAGATTCCGGTACAACAAACAAAAATCTCGGACGAATACCCACTGTATAACCCAAGTTTTGAACCTGCTGTTCCGAGTGACTACATCGGAGATGCTACTGGAAAAATATCAAGCACCGACATTTCAACTGGGCAGGGAGCAAGTTCTGATTCAATCAAACCTGGTCCAGGAGCTGATGAATCTGGCGATCAGCGATTTGAATCACCTGACGTTTCATCGTCAATAAATAACCCGTCTAATGCCTCTATACTCCTCGATTCCAGAATACCTGTGGAAGATGATCCTGGGAATCCCCCAGATACGTTCGAAAACTCACAATCGAAAGCAAATGCGGATTTCGAGAATGATGGAACAACGAACAGAACCATGTATTCAGAAAATAGTGAAGACATCCCAACCAGTGCTACTGTAAATATCGTAACCACGACTACCCCATATCCGTATACCACTACTTCAATGGATAGCGGTAAAGTAGCTGAAACTATTCTGGGCGACATTTATGCATCTCTGCGTACGTTGAATAGCTCATCGGATGGTGAAAAACAACCCCAAACTAGCTATGATTCATCTACCATCGAAAATAAGGATTCTTCAGCTATGTTGGAATCTACCACGGTTCCAAACGTTCCTCCGATGGACAAGATCGCGCCTGATGAAGCTAAACTTACCACTGTAGTGAATAATGGCGACGACGAATCAAGCACTAAACAGGAACCAGCTGCGGATCTTGAGCCCAGTTTCTGGCCAACTTCACCACCGAATTCGAATGATGGGTCGTCTATTGGTGAATTTAGAAATGGAACCCAAAGTTTTGATGATGCACCCGAAGACGAACTAGAACTCCGTGACCCCACTCTGGCATTCGCAGAACACGTATCGGCTATTGCATCGTCTTCCATTGCTCTAATCAGATCGGGAAATGTCAACCTTCAAGAATTGTGCAAAAAGTCAAATGATCTTGCCGCGGTTGTTGATATTCCTCCTCTTGATGTGTGTAATGAAATAGCCCTCGTTGACTTTTTGCTGAATGTTCTGAAAGCTGTTACTTTTATTTTAAGAAGTGTGTAAATTGTTTCTTTTAATGGAGAAGGTTTACGACAATTAAAAAAAAACTATAAGACGAGAAATTTGGTATTTTTCAAGTTATTTGAAAGATAAAGTGAGTATTAAATTTTAATTTAGAAAGGACTTCGATTACAATCATTTTGAGCTAAGAACTGTTTTGTAAATAAAGCTAGAAAAGGAAAAGGTAAGATAAGGTAAAAAAAGTTTCTTTTAAGTTGAAGTAAAATACTCAAAAAAGAAAACATAAAATACTTTTTAAATTTAATTTCCTTGGGAGAAATTTTTACTTATTGAATATTTTCGAGGCATTTTATTTTGAATAAAAATATATACTTTGTATTTATTAGAGAACGGCCTTACTTTGAAATTGACATTTTTTTATTTCGTGATATTTTCATGTTTTTCCACGATTCACTCCATGAAAGGGTAAAATATAATTTGTCGATGTAAAATTGTTCCTAATTGCACAGTTATTTTATACTTGTCTTATCTATAATTACCTAATTATGTATTGTAATAAATAATTTTAAAAATATGTAAACACATTTATTTTTTAGATTACCTTCTTTTGTGCATACAAAGTGAAACTTCCAAATAACCTTCTATCTTTTACTTGTACTTTTTAACTATTTATTACCAGATGAAAAGTAAATTCAATACAGTAGTTGCTGAATTGAAATAGATGACAATTGTAATTTAAAAATTACTATTTCCAGAAAAAATATAATGATGGTCTATCGAAAAACAGTGATATTTTACAATATTACATCACATTAAAAATTTAATTTACCCGTATACATATAAGATTGAAATATGTTTGCGAAAAAGATTAAACCGAATTTGAAAACGTTATCTGTTTTGGTGTCTAATTACATTTTTATTTCATATTTTCAGTCAATATACTGAATTCTCAATTCTATGTTGTTTACATTTTCAAATGAGGCATATGTAGTTAATATTTAGAAAATTAGGATGCTTTTTATCACAAAAACTAATTAATCTTGTATTCTATTGGAAACTGATACATTTCGAAGGAATTTTTCATATACTTCACTCATTTTTTCACTAAAAATTTGCATATACCAAGTAGAATAATTAAAATATACATTATAGCAATGCATACTTTATGAATTAAACTCGCAAAAGTAATGTACAGTTTTGCTATTTATTTCAGAGATGAGGATGATATAATTAAAATATATCTTGTTTGAAGTTTAGTAATTAGGAGTTAAATATCTAGAACTTTTTCAACTTAATGAATAACGGATGTTTGATAAGCACCAAAAATGGAAAAAACGCTAATACTTTCATTGGAAATCAAAACACGGAATGAAATTCCAAATACATGTAAAACATCTGAATATGCCTGTATTTATTTATTTGAATTTAATAATGAACCTAATTCTTTTTATTTCTCCCATTTTGAGTACTTCCGCTTTTGACACTTGTTTTGTTCTTTAATTTCGTTTGAATTAAACTTTTCGTTAAATCCTCTATTATAAAGAAAACCCACATTTAAAAACTACGCATGGAAAAATATTTGTTGCGCCTATATAGGTTACATACAGATACCCATAATGACTCTATTTTTTTGGACCCTAAATCTCTCACTATGCTACTCGTACGTAGAGATATAGGCATTTTGTTTTCGAATTAAATATAATAAAAAATTATTGTAGGTTGATTTCATAAAATTTTAATTCTTGAAAAGATGTATATAATTCCTACCATAAATATAATTTTAATTGAATTAGACTTTCCACAACATTTAGATTTTTTCAGTTATAAATTTAAAATGAAAACTAAGAGAGTGCTAATTTACGTAAAAGTAATAATAACAGGAAAAAATGATACAGGGGAAAAATAGTACTGAAGCAGAAAGGAAACATTCAGAATAGGCTAGTAGTAACTAAGTGAATAGGCTAGTTAATAGAATGTAATAAGAATAATTTGATTTGAATTATTGATTACTTGGTTCAATGAAATGCTTTCTTCATTGATCGTTAGTTTCTCAGATAATTGAGCCAAGATGCTTTTATTAAAAGGAATGTTTAAAGTACTGTTCTTCCATATATATTGGCATTTATTACTAATTCTAATTAGTAATATAAACACACAAAGCACGATTTTTAAAAACCACAAACCTTGTATCGATGTAACAATAGTGTATATTAAAAGGTATTTTATGAAAAGCCTAGAACCTCATATAATAACAATAGTATGATTGTTGAATTAACGTCGCACTGGAGCAAAATAACGGACTATTAGCGACGGCCCGGGATTGATCCCGTAGGGAAAGATCCGAGGACAATACTTCGTAATTTTAACCACGGTCAAATGACGAGGGCAACACCTGAGTTGGCACCCCACTCTCCCCAAACTTCCACACCACTTTAATATGAGGACATTTAATGTGTACCACTCCCCACGTACACGACAGTCTTTCGTTGGGTCGAGTTTTGAACCTACAACCCTCCGGTTGCTAATCCACTACCTCTACCCATAACATATATGAAATGATTCTTATTCATCGCGGTATTCACAAATGGCAGAAAAGTATTTCTTACCCTTTGTAATTGTTGACCCAGAATCAGTGTAAATGTTCTAGATTGAGTGAGAAATAAGAAAGAAACAGTTCTATAAATATAAGCTTTTCCAAAAGTAAACTATCAGCATGTGTAAACGTTTTTGAATTCAAAACTGATTTAATATGAATTTGCACATTCCTGTTTCTTCAACTTACACTTGCTAGAATTTTCTAAAAACTCTTATGATCTGATTTTTTTTCAATCGAAAGGCTCTCAACTAACACAAATGTCTTATCTCATGTCTCCAATCTGCTGAGGTAATTTTCACAGAATCAGTGCCACTGGTTAAACACAATCATAGTTGTAACACCTTTTTCACTCCACTTTTAATCTTGCTCATTTTAGATCCAGGACACATTTCTTGATATACATAACCACTTAGACATGAAGAATACATATATCTTGTCTGTAATTAGAGATTCCAAGTAAAGGGTGATTATATAGGTCGCGCGTATATCGAACTTCCAAACTTTGAAAATTGGTATTTGATTCATTAATAACAATCATACTTAAATTTATAAAATACATTTAATTTTAAATATTGTGTGCCTGTAGTTTAGGCTTTTTGAATAATTATTAAACTTTGGAATGTTTTTGATTACGTATTTTTAAAAATAGCAATTACAATTAAAAGTCAAATGGAGTTTCAACTTGCTATTAACCCAGAGTTTACATTATGAGGAATAAACACTTAATAAAATTCTCCACCATGATTAAGCAATTTCACGATGAACCATTGCAGACAATTTTCTAAGTATATTCTAGTTTTTACCACACACCTTTTCATATACCTCCTCCATAAAAAAGTAAAAGGCCTTTTTCACCCCCAAACAAAAAATCTTTAATTCGTGAGATTGTTTTCGGGTTTTATGGCGCAAGGGCCATATTTGGCTAAGCTGCGCCAGACAAGATATACAATATCAAGTAAATGGACACACACAATGAAAGTTTTAATGACACAGAAGAGATAATGGTAATTAATTTACGTCGCACTGGAGCAACTCAATGGGCTAAATCCGCCTACAACTCACAGGTTGGTAACTCAGTTGGCATACCCACTGAGGCACGGTGGCCCCAAATCTTCTGAGGGAGTCACACGTATCCGTTCAGCAAACTGTTTGATCTTGACAAATAGATTCTTTCAACCAGTCGATGTGGTCATTTAATTGGTGTAGGGAAAAGTCGGATATCTCGTGACGCTCAGTGTTAAATAATTAATTAAAGTTGTTTTAGTTAAAGGAAGAAAAATTCTAATTTCTTACATCTTAGTTTTTGTCATAAGGTAATAATTAATCTTAAAACATTGTCTTTATCGTAGTATTAATTGGGCCATATTCCTGAATAGACGGTGTAGGTTGTAGCCTATAGAGCAATTTTTAAGGAAGAAAAACAATTACTTTTAAATGTTCATTTCAAAAATGTTTTTTAAAATTTACTGAAGTTTCAAATTTTTTCCATTGCAATGACGTTGAATCAAAGAGTAGAAGACCCAGCAATACTAAACATGTCAGCGTCAGCAGTATTAAGTATATAAACATGGCTTGACACAAAAATCATGTTTCATATCGGTTGTGATCATCAGGAGTATTTGTGCCAAATTATAGGTAGCTTACCAATGGTAAAAGGGTAAGTGAGACCCAGTTTATTGATGGGTACCGATTTAGAATAGAATAGATCTAAACCCTATTTTAAAAATATCTCGGACCCTAGTTTCATCAGAAAAACATGAAGATGGACAGAGCCAGAACAAACAGAAACAGAAGTTGCAACATCTACTCAGGCATATTGTGTCACCGAAATATTAAATACTACTTCTGAAAACTTTCGCTCGAAAACTGCTCCATACTTTTTATGCAAGCGTAAACAGAACTGATATTTCATTTGTGACTTTTTGAAATGATTTCAGGTTATTATTCTTTAATAAAATGTATATTAGGAAATGCGTCTAAGAACAAAAATGTGCTGTTATATTTTTTATTTGTGATTGGAAAAAGTTAACCGTATGACTGTTATTTAGTTTTCCTCACTGTTTCGGGCGTCTATGAAAGGCATTTTCCGTTAAGCTTAAATGTAAGTGACGGTAGTGCATCAGCGAGAATGTTTCCTGTATGTATTCCGAACGTGACGTCAATTGCGCGTCAATTCTGCGTCAAGGGTAGACGAAGCAATGGACGTTTTGCGGACAGACCACTCTGCTGTAAACGGCGTCGAATGGTACGCGCAGACACTGGATGATGCGGTACAGACTGAATGTGATGGTTCGTGATGTGGCTGAGCGATCCGTCAGTGCCATACGCACAATATGCCTGTCATCACGTGAAGTGGTGCACTGAGGTGGATGCGATCGAACACGTCGGTCCGTCGTACCCTCCTGCATCCAACGATCACATATCCGCATTACAGTTGTTTGGTTTCGTCCAACACGACTACCGATTTCCCTGAAAGATAATCCACAATCTCGGTAGGCCACTATCCTTCCTCTGTCGAACTCGGATACTTGATCAAAAGATGATCGCTGTTTTCTACGAGGCATAATTGATCGTTTTTTTGAAAAAACCACAAGAAAAACACAATTGCCGTACTTGAAATCGTCGAAATCTCCAAGCCTTAAATAGCGCTTTGAAGTGGCGCCACAGGCGCGCGTGATGTGCGTCTGCGCTGAAATTCTAATCATTTGCATATCTCACCTCCGCTAATGCATGTTGTAAATTTCATATTATTTGCATGCTTCCTTCAGGGTGTTGCATTTACGGTGGCCAGCAGTGTAGTTTAAAAAGTGCGTTTTATGTATCAAACGAAATTAGTTTTAAAAATATAGCTCACTCGAAAATAGAATAATAGAAAAAATAAAAATTGAAAAAGCTCACTCGAAAATAGAAAAAATGAAAAACCTAATTAATACAAGATTTGCTTCGGAGAAATAGCTGCAAATTGCGATGGCTCAGATTTCTCAATTTTCATTTAGCCACCATGAATGATTTTTGAGTACTTTGTTCGCGGTTTTCATTTTATATGGAAGATTTTTTAATTTTAGTTTACTTAAAATGTTTGTCTTTAACATTCAGTTTTCTGCATTACATTAATGAAGCTCCACTTTTACATTAACGAAGCTTTATATTGCGTACTAAGTGCGAAGTACCCTGAATTGCGAATCTTTATACGATTCAAAGTTATGACAGTACAATTTAATTGACAAATTTCTTTTGGGGATTTTTTGAAAAGAAAAGTGCCTGGAGTGTGTTACCTGAGATACCTGGATACATCAGTCCTCTTTTCCATACTTATATAAGCTTGTGAACTCTATTAAAGACCATATCTCAAGACAAATTTACACTTTAAAGAAGCTTATATAAATTCTTAAAGAATAGAAAAAAATTAAAAATTGTTTATGCTCCTCCCAGATGCCGAACTTGATTAAGTTCGGTATTTGGTAGCTCTGGATATTTTTGACCCCTGGGATTCTTAAATAACGCTAATGTTACAACTACTTTTTGTAATACATATCTCTATACGTCCACATTAAACTACTTTTTTATGACCGAACACTGTTCATCTTTGAAACTTTTTCAACTAGTGTCGAGTGCCCATTAAGCAGAAAAGGTACTTCGTAACTTGACTGTCGGTGCTTAAAGTTTTTCAGTTTCCTATGACAGAAGACAAAAATGCTTTGACAGTCACCCTTTCAAACAATTCATTGAAATTTATTACAAAATTAGTATTGGCTTCATTAATTTTGTCTGTAGATATTTCGATTTGGCTTCAAATAATATCATTGTTGGTCATTCAAACTAGGAAGCTGCAGCAGTCTGGATGGGAAGAAAAAATTTCTACAGGAAATTTAAATCTCGCAGTATTTTCACTCAAAGGATTGTTAATAATTACAATTTGTTAATCTATGGGTTAACAAATTGTATTCAATATTGGCATAACGTTTTGTGGGATGTGAAGCTATTACATCATAAAAAAACCTGGGCGTAATGTTTTTTCCTGAGTTATCTGGGATACATATAGTATAAGATACATGGTCAGAGAGTTTATCTGTTAGGCTAATTATAAGAGTGCTCTAGTGTTTCAATGAATTACCGATTTCCTGTTTCGTGATTGAGGCTCAGCTTGGCATGTTACTCAAATGCAGTTCCCAGATATTTTTTTTATGCGAGGCTTGTTAAATGAAGATAGCACTAGTGTTTTACGGTAAAATGTGCTTCCTATACGTATTCCGAAGGAGAGGAATTTTTAATGTAAATAACCAAACCACCAAAAGACGAGGAATTTACTTCTTATTAAACAATACACAACCTCGCTTGATTTCTCGAACCACCATGCATTTCTGCATAAAGATAAGCAGCATAGTAAAGCTATGTAAATGTCTATGTTTTTTAAGTTCAGAAGAATAGGGAAAAGGTAAATGGTCTCCGAAAGCAAAGTAAACGGGAAACAACTAAATAGGGGAGAAAATTTTTTTCTTAAATCTAAAAATGTGTTTCCTTATGAATAATAGGGCCTCTGTAGCCCGATTGGTTGGTTGTTCGGGGTTTTATGGCGCAAAGGCCATATTTGGCCATGCTGCGCCAGCCGCAAGACATACAACATCAAGTAATAGACAAACACACACAATGAAAGTTTTAGTGTCACAGAAGAAGAGAAATACACCCAGGGAGGAATGCACCTGACAGGAATCGAACCTGCACCGCCTACAACTCGAAGGTTGCTAGCGCAGTGGGCATACTCACTGAGCCACGACGGCCCCTGTAGACCGATTGGAAGAGTAGCGGATTAGCAACAGGAGGATCTCGAGTTCGAAACTCATACAGCCAAAGACCGTCGAGTATGTGGAGGCTGGTACACGTTAAATCAGTCGTGAATTCAAATGTCCTCAAGTGGATGGTGAAGAAGTTTGGAGAGGGGTGCCAGTTCATGTGTGACCTTGTCATCTGGCCCCGGTTCAAACTTACGAGGTGTTGTTCTCAGATCTTTTCCTTCGGGATTGATGCCGGACCATCGCCAATAGCCCGTGATGTTACACCAGAGGAACGTTGATTCAACACCTACTCTCAGAATAATCATATCTCTCCCGTCGGGATTGATCCCGGACCGTCGCCAATAGCTAGATTTGTTGTTTGGGGTTGGGGGGGGGGGGTATTTCAATTAACGTCACACTGGAGCAACACAACGGGCTATTGGTGACGGTCCGGGATCAATCCCAAGGGGAAAGATCCGAGGACAACACCACGTAATTTTGAACCACGGTCAGATGACGAGGCAACATCTGAGCTGGCACCCCACTCTCCAAACTTCCACACCACGCCAACGTGAGGACATTTGAGGCCACGACAGATTTAACGTGCACCAGCCCCCTTTGTACACGACGGTGTTTTGGCTGGATTCGAACTCGCAACCCTTCGGTTGCAAGTCCGTTACTCTTCCAACCGGGCCACCGCGGCCCGATTTGTTGTTTGAGTGGGACGTAAATTCAACTACCTACCAAAACAACAAACCTTCGTAATTGATCCCGAACTATCACCAATTTCCCGTTTCGTTGCTTCAGTGCGACGTAAATTCAACGACCAACCTGCCTACCTTAAGACACAAGAGTCAATTTGTTTTTTTTGATCAATTGAAATAACATTATTGTTAGGTCCCACTACCGAGTTCGCCATAGTCTACGAGAAACTTTTCGTAATTCAGCTTGTGATTACATTCAAAGACAGTGACACCTCTGTATGCGTGCTATATATTTCATGATACAAATTCATGAAATGAATTGAAATGCTTGTAATCAACGAACAAAACAAATCAAAACCGGGAAACAGAAATGACAGGTTGAAAAATTAGTTCGTTTCTTTTGCAATTTTATTTTATTTTCTATCCAAGCACCACAAATGCTGTAACGATATCCATTTTCCACAATTGTTCTTTTATAAATTTTTATTTTATAATGTCTCTCGAATTGAACCAAGCCTGTTATCAGTTTGAAATCACCAACGAGGATGTTAATCAAGATCCACACATTTGTAATTTATGTGGCGCAAGTTTTCCTCAGATGTTTCAGCTGAAATTTCATGAGCGAATTCATAGCAAAGACTATCCCTACACATGTGAAGTATGCAATCGGGGTTTTTTCTCGCCAACGGATTTAAGAAAGCATCAAACGACCCACTCAGAAGGCAAACCTTTCCGTTGCGATGCTTGTGCAAAAACTTTTTCTCAAAAGCTCCATCTTGACAGACACTATCTTTCTCATACAAATGATCAGCTTTATAAGTGCCATAGCTGCAATGAAAGTTTCAGCACAAAGTCTAAACTTAATAAGCATAATCTTTCTCACTCTGAATCATATACGTGTGAGGCCTGTGAGAAAAGTTTTGCCAACCAAACTTCTCTTGAAAAGCATGCTCAAACACATAAGAAAATGAAATTCGTCTGTGAGCTTTGCAAGAAGAGTTTCTCTCGTAAATTTATCCTCAAAGCTCATTACTTAACTCATACCAAAGAAAAGCCTCATGTATGTCACCTCTGTGGGTTACGTTTTGGCCTTAAATATAGCCTTAAAATGCATTATCTTTCTCATACTAAGGAGAAACCCTACGTTTGCGACATATGTGAGACTCGTTTCTCACTGAAGTGCAATCTCAAAACACATCGTCTTACTCACAACAGAGAGAAACCGCATGTGTGCCATTTTTGCCAGAAAGCATTTTCACGGGTGCAGAACCTCAAAAGACATTTTCTTACACATTATAAGGAAAAACCTCATGCATGTGACATCTAGGTGAGATATATCTCTTGTGAGTCCATCATCAGTAGGTAGCTTTATCACACTTCATGAAAATGAATTTCTAATTCAATTTTCTGCTGATGCCCATTTAAAAATGTACCATTTTTTACCAGAAAGCCTTTTCACATGAGTGCAGAACATCAACAGACACTTTCTTACTCAAGGAAAAGGCTCATGCATGTGACATCTAGAACAGAGATTTCTTTTCTGAGAGTCATGAATAGCTTTATCATGCTTAATGAAAATTAGTGTCTAAATTAGGATTGCCAATTTTCTGCTGATGCACATTTGAAATTTTTTTTGGAAGCAGGCAAAAGGTTTATTGTCCTATGTTTTTGAACCATATTTACTATACAATAGGATGTATTGTGTCTCAAGAAATATATGTTGGTCTTAATGACAAAGCATCAATTTTCTTAGCATTTGTGAGTTCCTTGTTTGGAACCAAAAGTAAAAATACAGTGAACAAAATACAAAGTTATTAAACATCCTATTTGTGTTAAGAAAACTTTGTTTCCTTAAGTAATGGAATATTACATAGAATGTTTGCTGTGGGTTTGAAAGAAATGTTAAAACTTGTTTTATCAGATGCTGTTATCTTCATCAGCTTTCTAACAAACAAAACTGCATGAGTAGAATTTTGTGCAAAGAATTCTCGCTGCAAATCATTCATAGAAAAGCATTCCTGTATAAACTTTGTTGATAAACATGAGAAATGTATGAAATGAAATTGTCTCCAATTTCAATATTTTTGTAAAATTAGTTTATACTCTTGGGATAGCAATGGCATTTTTGTGGATTTGCAATATTTCTATAAATGTTTTCTTATATGAATAATTCTTATTTACGGATGTTTGTCTTCCACTATCAGCCTTAAGTGCCTTTAATTCACGAGTGGGATATCGAAAAGAGTAAGAGCATAGCAATCTTTGTGCAATATCTCCAAATTCTTATTGAAATTTACATTGAAATCAGATTTTTAATCTAACTTTTCTATATTTTAAGTATTCCTTATTTTATATTTTGCTTGTGTTCTCAATTTCAAATAATGTATTATGTTTATGTTGGTTCCCATTCAGTTTTAGAACACTGAATCATTGTTTATTAAAACTTTTGGTTGACAAAACTGCTTTATTAAATATATTTAAATTTTTATGCTTGAGGTTAAAATATTATAAGTTCATGCAATAAGTTAAAATGATTCGACTGAACGTTGTGGCTTGAAAGAATTATATTTACCAATAACTGATTGTTATTTTATTTTGTTCTATTTAAATTGTTTGAAAGGATTTTTTTAAATTTTCAACTTTGCTTTGAATGTGTTAAAATATTCTGTAATACTAATGAGTGTTTCAAATCTGATTGAAAGTGTGTCCTCTTTTACTCATCAGTATTCATTTTTGAATCATTAATTTTCTTTGCATAAATTGTCATTTTTTGTTAGCATTTTTATGTAACCTTTGATTGAAATGATGGATATTTGCATTTTGTATTATTTTTTACTGCTTATAACATGTCCAATCAGGTTCTATGCATTTTCAAGTCATATCTTAAAGTGATGTAATTTTTCAGGTATACTTGTGTGCAATTGTTTCACTAAAATATGATTCTCCAACTTGTGCCATAATATGCATTTTTTCATCAGAAATACAAAAAGCACAAAATTTTGTAAGTTTTACTGGTTTTCTTTTTTGGCACTTAAAAGTTTTAATTAATAAAATTTTTAAAATACATTCACTCAAATTTAGATAGTTCAGTACATGTCCCCTCTACTGTTATGCAACTTTTACTTTATCATTTCTCTGCCTTTTGATACTACAAAAAGCAGCAGCAGTGACTTTATTTGTAAAGGATAGATTTCTTATGGTATTACTTGCAAACTATTCTCATATTGTGCATTATAGAAACACATTTTCCATTGTCTAATGTTCAACAAGTAATTTCATAGCATTTGGTAAAGAAGTTAAAAAGAAATGTTATTACATTTTGTACTTTATAATCTCGGTTATTATCTCAAAGGTTTGTAAAATTGATCTGTTAAATTGTGTAACAAGATATGTTAAGCCTGTAAATATGCAGATTTGTAATTAGCGGTTAGTAGTCGTATTGTGCGCTTATAACTTTTGTTATGATTAAGTTTTTAAACCCAGTAATCATTTTTGATAGCTAATGTTTCTGTATTTTTCCACTTGTTTAGCTTCAATTCCGATCAATCAACTGCTTATTCTTTCTTCAAGCAAACTTTTGGAATAGGTGCATTGAAGTCATGCTCTCCCTTATTATGAGTCATTAGTAGGATCTGAACCTAAAAATTTCCTTCAAAATAAAACTGACCTTTTACTTTGAAAGATCAAGATCCCTCTAAACAGTTTGCACAAAAACATTTTTTCACAATTATAAATTAAGTACATTCAATCTTGATCAGTCATAAACTAAAATTCTGATTTTTCTTTATAAAATGCTTTATGAATAGGCTGACCATACTTTTTGAGACAAACATGACTTTGGGGTGGCAAAAACGGACAGGGGCTATGAAATATTCAGTAAATTCTTTCTGGAGATCAGTATTAAAAAGTGCAGTTTCACCTCTGACATTGCAAGGATAGACTTAAAGCTTTTAAAAATATGAAATTTAAATAGCCAGCATTGAACAATGTAGCATGAGTTAGCAACACAGGCAAAACAAAACTAGCCCTACAGCAGAACATATACCGTGTCTGAGATGCACAATTGTTGTCAAAATATTTATTTTCTCTAAATAAATCACTGCAGATATTGATACATAGTATCGAATAATGCGATACCTTGGTTATATGAATTGCTGGTATCCATGATATTAATTACGATTAAAGGTTTATAATGAGGAAGGACCAATATTAAAATATTTTATAAAAACAGAACAAAATCCTTTCAAAAATGGTATGTATGGTGTCTAATTTTGAAGCTTGAAAAAGAAGGAAATATCTAAAAATTACAACAATGACATTACCAAAAGATGAACCCCTTAAAGAGAAAATGTCCCCAAATGCAAATATCATCTAAGTCTAGGCCTTAGTCGTTACTCTGCTTGTACACATTCATAAAAACAAAATAATTTTTAAATTGCATCCAAGCAGAACATTTTAAGAACTGAGGGAAAATATTTGCATCCCATTAACCTTGATCTTCTGTTCCTATTTTCTCACTCATCTGCACTAATGTGGAGAAATTAAGTAATATCTTTTTATGTGCTCATTGTTATCGATAAAAAGTTCCTAAGTTTTTAATAGCTTTACTAATCAAATAGATTTCAGGAAGAATACTATATCTTCATGTCTATTAAATATAGATATGAATGAAACTAAAAATTATCCAAAACTGTTTCAAATTGGAAATAAGTCAAAATTTCTGATTGCCAAGTTCTGTAAGGTGTGCCTGTTGAGAAATACATTTATCACTATGAGGACTGCCAGTTTATAATTTCGTTTGAGCACATAAAAAATTATTTTACGGTATTTACTAGAAATCAAGCTTGATTGGCTCTAAAACTAATTAGACAAATTACAGTCCCTCCATTGTTGATTTATATTTTTAATTTTATCTATCAAAATTATGTTTCATTCATCAATTATTGACAGCTAATTGTTAGTAATATATTATGTGATTGCTCTATTAAAAAATAAATCAATGGAGAGGTATGTATTTTATTATGTTGACTTACATAATGAGAAATGATCTGTATATTATCGATTAATTTTTTAGAAAGCATTGAAAATTTGCTTTGATCATTTTGCATTTATGATAGCACATAATTGCAGAATGTTAGCATTCTCTAATTTATTTCTGATTAAAATTTACCTGATTTATGTATCTTGTTTATATATACATCTTATTTATATTAACCTGATGTTAGTTATATGTACTGATTAATTTATATTCTGGTTTTAGTGTAACATGCTGAATTAAATAGTGGTTGCTTAAGCTATATCCTATTTAACATTTCCTTTTACATTTTTTAAATAAAATAGCTATTTACTCATTCTTTTTCACTGAAATTATTCTACTTTAAAGAATATTGAATTATATTCTGAAATTACATATACAAAAATTTTATTGCATTAGTGTTCAATAACTTCGTTTTACATAGATCATGTTTACTAATTTCAGTAAAGTTGTGCAACTGCAGTAAAATTGAAAATGTGGCAAATTTACTTTTTCTACATTTCTTTCAGTCAACTCCTGACCAAACTCTGAGAATGTTAGTATATATTGTAGCAATTATTTCTATTAAAATAATTTGATTTTGCTAATTTGTTTGTAACGATTTGGAGTTTTATTCAGTATGCACTGTTTGATATCAGGTTTTCAGAGAAGATTCAACTATTCCAATTTACAAGAATGAATACAAATGTTCATCTTTTAATACACAATTATGGCAAATAATATGGAAAATCTCTCTGGATATATTTAATCTTGTATTTACCTATTAAGAAATGAGTATTTTTCACTTACTACATTTGATTGCAATTATCAAAGCATCAAGGAACATTGTGCCTTATTTCTTTATTACATTTGAATTTAAAAATTTTTAAATTTCGTATTCTATGCTTTTAGATGACTAATTTAGTCAAAGTAGTTGGCATTTTCACTGCTTCTGTATCATTGAAAACATTTGTATACAATGTCTAAAGATTTAAATTAGTGTTTAATCTGTCTTGCAGACTGAAATGAAAAATGTTCTTTTAGTTTCTTTAGTTATAACTTTCATATTTAATTTTGTTTAAATATGGAAGTTATATAGATGTTTCTATTTGGAAAATCCTACCTATCATCAGAAAAACCACCTGATTTGAAAAGCATTTAGTTGTAAAATTTTGAATTGTTATATAAAATGTTGAATTATTTTCTGATTTTTCCTTTAAAGCAAATTTAATGCAGCCAAGAAAGAATAAAAACCTTAAAATGTAATTATGTGCATATTTACATAGTTACTATGCATCATTAATATAAAAAATGTTTTACAAAATACTTGAATGTAAAAGTACATTTTTGAAAATATTAAGTAAAATACACAATTCCTAACAGTCAGAAAAGATAACGCTTAGTATTATGTTTTTTGGAGGATTTTTAAAATGAATCTATATTTTTATGAAATTGAAGAAATAAGAGTAAAGTATTTTTGTATGCTTGTGTTTGAAAACCTTTTCATCTTGAGCCCTTGAAAATCCTTTTTATGCTAGTTCATAAATTGAACAGAACTGGTATGGCTTCTCGTGTGGTTTTGTAGATTATGTTTTCTCAAAACAAATTACTATATTTTATTATTTATCGATGTTTGTGTTTTAAACTTAAATTTTACTGCATATCTGATTTATAAATTCTTTGTATGCAATAGTTAATATACATGTGTTGCTGAAAAAGTATTTAGTATAATTTTAAAGGCTATATTTTTAGGTATTGTGTATGTAAAATGGTGAGTTTTTTACTCTATTGGTTGTTATGATTTAGAGTATTTATGTTTCATCTTATTTTATGATAAAATGTTTCTAAGAGTATTTTTTAGTAAAATCTTATTGTTCTGTTCATTGTTATTTATTCACACAAGTTTTGTTTTCAATCCTTGATTTACATTCTTCACTAAATTGATTACAAAGCTAGATTTATAAAAAGTAAGTTTTCAGTACTCACATATACTATCTTGAAAAACATTGATGCAATGTATTTACAATGAGTACAATAAATTTGCCGACTACAATGTATGTTAAGGCCCAATTGACTAATTATGTTTAAATGAATTTGAAAAAGCAATTATATTTCTGAAATTCTTGTTATTACTGAAAATTAGAATTATAGTATTGACAGTCAGCCAGACGTTGGCAGCTCTGCCTTCAAAATCAAAGGGAGAATTTGTAAATTCTTCCTACTTGTTGATTGTTAAATAATGTAAGGGAATATTAAGGTAATTCTAATTGTAACAAAGCCAGTTTATATCGATAAATTACAAAGAAAATATAAAGTTCTTGAAACTATAGAATTTTATTACACTTCTAAAATTTTTCTTTATCAAAGCTATTAATACATAATATGTCGTATTCTCATTATTCATAGTGATCAACAATAGTGGATCCATTTGCTTGATCTTTATCGAGCCATCTTACGAAAACTCATCTTGATTCATTAAACTATGGCCCCCTTACTGGTACACGGTAGGTCAGGGGTTCGAATCCTGGTCTAGCATATGAATGTTGCTTGGTTGTCCTTGTTAAGAGAAATGGTGGTAGCCCACTGAGCTCCACAAATAGCTGCCAGTTCGACCCTTGTCATGAGGGTTGAAGAGGTCAGTAGTTGGGTAGAAGAAAACTGCTGTTAAAATAAACAAACCTAACTTTTAAAAATGTTCAGATTCAGTTAGATCATTTAACTAGGACACTTCATTTAACATCACAAGATTCACTTTGTTGCATGCAATAACCAATACAATCTAATTGAAAATTTAAAAAGTAATCAAAGTTTGGAATGCATATGAACATATTTTTCTCAGTAAATAGATTTTATATTCTTCAAAAACATGCAGCCTATAGACACTGAATCACAATGGTATGTGATATTTTGAATGTGAAGGAAAGAAATTGTTTTTAATATTTTTCATGCAACACCTTACCCGTATTACCTATAGCAAGTATTTTTATATTGTAATAATCTTTCAATAAAATTTGAAGATTCAGATTTTAAAATCAAGAATTTTTGGTGTATGATTTTAAAAACTTGTTTATCTGTAACCCCAATTCATTTTCAATTAAGTATGAGGCAGTTAAAATTATTTTAACACAAAATTCCTCAACAATATGTAGTGAAAACCTGATATTCTGTAAAATGGTCCATCAAAAATTTCCAAATTAAATAATGAAAACATAATTGATATTTAATGATTCCAACAAACACTGAAATATGAAAAACTTTGATTACATTACTCAGAAACATTTGAACACAAATGACAACTTTTGCTTATTTTTTTTGGGTACAAAAAAGAAGTTTTCCATAGTTATTTTTGTCATGTACCAAATTTTTCAAACAGGAGAAAATAAAAATGTCTTACATTTTCAAAACAGATTCCCCCCCTCTCTATGGGACTTAAAGTTTAAGTAACAGAAATAAATACTTCACCCATATGTAGTTTAACATTATAACCAAATGTCACATCATGGGGACTATTAATGGTAATTTTTCTTATACCATTTGTTACTATCCATAACACAATTTTTGTTTTCCTTAATTTTATACAAAATTTCATATTTTGTGTTGACTTATAAAGATTTTCATATTTTGTGTTTTTCAACAAAATATTAACCTATATAGTGCAGCTACGATGAGAAAGCAAATGACTGGAGAAAAGGGCTGCCATGTGCAAAATCACATGTGACCACCATAGGCACCATTTGCTTCAGCAACTTTAAACTAGAAATCACTTCTGGTACAGAACTATAAATTTGAAGCCAGAAACCACGTTAAAGATGCAAATTGTGAGAACATGCATTATTTATGTTTAACCTGCATCCAAATACAGCGAATAGTCATTCAAAACTATGCTACTTTGCAGAGCCAAACTATACAAGACATGGAAACTGAAAGGCACTTTAAGGTTAACACCCATAGACACGTAATGAAGTACCAGAAATACAAATAATGAATCTATTAAGAACAGAAAATACAACTTTTTTTAATGTGGAGAAAATTATAGTGTAATGCAGAAGAGTTTCATTTCCTGTCATTCAATCCGACAATGGAGCAGGGATTAATTTGCATTTTCATGAGTTGTATAAGTAACAGTAATTTGCTTAGGTTCTAGAAAGTATTGGTTTAAAAATTCTCCAACATTCCAATTTTAAAACTTAATGCATCAGAAAGCAACATTAAAACCAGTAAAAACTTCATAAATTAGTTGTCAACTATTATATTATCCTACTTATGTATAAAAAATATTCTGAAGAAAAATCCATAACTCATAAAGTTTCTATCTAACTTTATGAGTGAATTTAAAATTATCAACATTTTACACTAATTCCTTAATTATTGCACTTAAATACAGAACCTTGATTATCTGAAGTTTGTTAGGTTTTATTGTGTAAGGGCCACATTTGACCAAGCTATGCCAAACATCAAGTAAATGAACATACACACAAGGAAAGTTTTACTGGCACAAAAGAGCAAAATATACCCAGGGAGGAATCGAATCTGCACTGCCTATATCTAAGGTTAACATAGTGAGCAAACACTGCATTATCTGAGATACTTCAGATAATAGATGTAACAAAATAGCCTATATGAAATATAGCCTACAAAACAAATTTACTTTACATGTTCCTATACTAGAAGATTCATAAAGCAAGGATCTCATGGTGTGACAGGCAACACTCTGCTAAACTAGACCAGACAAGGACAAAGAGTACACTAGTGCTTGAAGCTTTAAAAACCTTGGTATCAAATTCAGCTAGGATAATATGGGCACTCAAAGGTCGGATAATCAAGTTTCTTTTGTATCAGCAAATCATACAAAAGTATCTATCATAAAATTAAGGACATATTAAGTATTCAAGTAAGCCAACTAGGCACATTATACAACTTATATTACTCATTTCATATTCTTCATTCATTTTTCACATAAGAAATCTCCAACTTATAATCAGATTACAATCTTTATTTCATACAGTTAACTTTCTTAGGAGGCCTGAGAAATTTTTTTCTTGCTATCATAAACATATTTCTTAAACTTAAGAGTAACTTTAATAGGTTCGCTTTTGTCCTTTACTACATCTTTCTTTCCCTTTTTCACACTCAGGACGGTCAATGCTTCCTGTGACAGACCATTTGGGATTCGGACGTTAATTTTCCCGCTCTGTCCGAACGATCCTTCAATCACACCAACCTCACCCGTTGAAAGGACAACCTTCAAATTAGCAAATATTTGAACATTAGTTTCTTTCTTGAATAAATCTCGAACAATGACTTGGTATTCATTAACCATTCGATCCACAAATCCTTCTTTGGATTTCTCTTTGTATACTTTTAGCTTCGAGAGAATCTCATTCTCCGATTTGTAAGTGGCCATTGATAAAACAGTACCATAGAAGGCTAATCGGCAAACATTGGCATGAATATCGGTCTCCAACTTCGATGCAATATAGGTACTGTTTTTACTAATTATTACAGGTTTGTCAAACTGAAGTAATGCGTAAATAGGTGTTTTGGTAGATTCTGTTGATTCAATTTCTGTGATTTCATTCACATGGCCATAATCAGCTTCATAATTAAAAATGTTTAAACTATCAACAGTATTATTTACAGCAATGAAAAAGGAGCATTTTGCCATCAGGGTATCATGCATGATGCTGATATGGAATTTAGAGTTTGTTACATATTTACCCTTAAAATAAGGTATCTTGTGCACACTGACAATCACAGTGTCCACTGTCTCCATATAACCAGGTGTGCAGACAGTTCCTCTTTCAAGAACTTTGGGGTCAAATTGGGTGACACAAATTCCAACTCTGTCACCCTGCATTGCTTTGGGAATGGACTTTTTGAACATCTGAATGCTTTTAACTTTTCGCACAATTTTTTCAGAAGGAATTTCTATGAAGTCTGATATTGAGACACAGCCTTGAAGGATGGTGCCAGTCATGACGGTACCTTGCCCTTTGATAGCAAAACAGTGATCGACAGCAAACATGAAAGGACCATTCTCGGAACGCTGAGGCATGTATATGTGTTCCTTTAAAGAATTCACCAATGCATCGATGCCAATAGGTGTCTCATTTGAGTTAGGTTTTGCTGACACTGGAATAACAACAGAATCTTTAAACTTTGTTTTCTCCAACGTTTTGAGGATCTTTTTCGACATTTTCTGAATGGTCTGATCTTTCTTATCCGAAGGCAAAAGATCAACCTTATTCAGGACAACAATCATGTGGTTACATGTTATTTCGCCCAATATGAGACACTCAGCAGTCTGAGTCTGCATTCCTTTGGTAATGTCCACAACTAACATGATCAAATCAATTATTTGGGAGCCCCCGATGATTGTCCGTATCAAAGAAGCATGACCTGGACAATCAACTAAAGTAAACTGTAAGGTTTCATATGAATTGTTTTCACTTTTTACGTGATCCGGAATATCAACACTGAATGAAGAAAATCCTAGATCGATTGTAATTCCACGTTCTTGACTTTGAGGGTTTTTATCGAAAGAAGCTGTAGATGCAACTGTACTGAGAGCTTTAGATAGCGAAGTTTTCCCGCTGTCGATGTGTCCTAAAACTCCAACATTGAAGTTTAGAATCTTAGTGGACATGATTGGTTCTTACATGTACGAGATACTTAAATCACTAAATAACAAATGCATGTGTAATTTATATTTCTTAAGGCAAACTTCACCACTTCGTCACAACTTTTTCTCATTGTCATCTATTTTTCAAAAATAATGCGAGTGTTTCCTCTGAAAAAGGGAAAAACAATATACCGATTCCAGAAGTAACACGACTGTAAACAAAGTTCTCAAAGCAGATCACATGCGATACAAACAAGTCACACGGTTATGACGTAACAGAAACAGTTAATTTGTTTTGAATGGTTAGTAGGTTGGTAATTAATGTCACAATAGTGCAACATAACGTGATATTGGCGAAAGTCCAGGATCCAAAGACAACTCTTCGTAATGTTGAACCACGGTCAGATGACGAGAACACTTGATCTGGCACCCATTCTAAAGTAGGGACATTTGAGGTCACAACATATTTAACGTGCACCAGCCTCCGTGTACACGACGGTCTTCGGCTGGACTTAGTTTCGAACTCGCAACTCTCCGGTTGCTAATCCGTTGCTCTCAAAGCCCGTTTGGAAGAGTAGCGGATTAGCAACCGGAGGGTTCTCAGTTCGAAACTCGTTCCAACCCAAAACCGTCTTCTATGTGGGGGCTGGTGCACCTCAAATCTGTTAGGATTTCATATGTCCTCATATTGGCGCGGTGTTGACCTCGTCATCTGACCGTGGTTCAAAATTACGAGGTGCTGTCCTCGGTTCTTTCCCTTCGGGATTAATCCCAGACAGTCGCCAATAGTCCGTTGTGTTGCTCCAGTGGGACGTTAATTAAAATACCTGCCTACCCAGACCGTCGCCAATAGCCCATCGTGGTTCTTCAGTGCGATGTTAGCTACGACAGAATCCCACGTAATGAAGATCTTTCCCTTCGGGTTTGATCCCGGACAATAGCCAAAAGCCCATTGTGTTGCTCCAGTGTGACGTTAATTAAGATACCTACCTACCCATGTAATGAAGAAAAAGAATGATTGAAAACTGTCTTTGACTCACTTCTAAATTGCCCATTCCTGCAACAAATGTTGAACCATTTTGTGCGATCTGTCATGGTAAGGATTTATAACAAAGATCTAAACATGGTAATAAGTCCTAGACCTTCGCACGCCGTACGTTGTCCTGATCTAAAGATTCTGGTGGTTGTTTTTTACTCTCTTCTAGAATGTCTGTTTCTACAACAAATGTCATTGTATAGCAATTTATCAAGCCAGCTATAAATATAATAAATGTCAAGACGGGACACAATACTTATTGATGTTTAAGAAATAAAACGGCACACATCTCAAAACGATTGATCTCTTCAAGAAAAACAAGATGCTCCGTTTTTAAACGGGGCACATGCGCAGATGAGAACACCGATCATGCACACTTGAAACAACTGTCTCTCGCTTCGCTCGGGAAAGAACAATGCTTCCGCTACACTTAATACCGTCCTGGTGAGGAAGTGCCCTTTTTCTTGGTCTACTTCTTAATGGTGTTACTGGGATTGAAACCTTAGATGATCCACGGTAGGCTGTTATAGAAGTATGATAAACTTCCAGTGGATCCCTTGGATCATCCCGAATTGCAGCTTCATAAGATGTAGATCCGCGACACATTATTAGATAAGGTCCATTTGCGCAAGAAATAAGTTTCGTAGTTCTTTCATGAGTTTTACTAACGAGATGCGGTACCCAAACAAGGTCTCCAGGCTTGTAGATTTTACCAGAGGGTCGTGATTTATTCGCATATTCTTTTCTACGATCTTGGACTGCACCCATTTCTCTTTTACTTGAAGTAAAATTTTTCAAATTTCTTCAAATACTGAGTGATCTCGGGTATGGAATTATCGTTATTAATAATGGCTCGAAGGTCTTTGCTCATATCATCAAATGCACTCAATTCTAGCGCAAAAGTTAAATAAGCTGCTGTTTATCCAGTATTGTCACAATTCGCTGTATTCATAGCAAATTTAATTAATGGTAATCTTTTCACCTTAGATCTTTTTACCAAGATTGCTAAACGAGGTTTTAAGTCACGATTTTTACGATCCGCAGGGCTGGATTGGGGATGGTACACTGGAGCGAGTTTTTGTTCAATATTTAGAATTTGGCAAAGCTGCTGATGAACTAACTGGATCCCAATTTCACTAATTAAACGGCGGGAAAGTAAATATCTAAGGAATACCACGTTTAATAATGTAAAAGCACATTCCTTTGCGGTTGCTTGTTTTAACGAGAACTACTAGGTTACTTAAAAAAAGGTTGTTAGCAATAACTAAAGCCTTCAATATGTTCCCCTAAGTATTTTATTTTCATTTAGTAGTTTTATCCCCAGTAGCACCACGAGGCTAGTGGATGTTTTTTTATTCCACATAGCTTGTAGAATATTATTTTGTCATTTGAGGTACTTTGGTGCAGGTTCTTAGCACGGATTTCATCTCGGATTGCATTATTCTTAATTTTTGGACGTTAAGAAATCGTTCTTTATATTTTTCATCACTGTTTTAGGCATAAAGTTTACATGCTTGATTGCTGCTGTGACCACATAATAAAACTAAATATCAATCCTATTGCAATCAACCCATAATATATTGCTTGTTTATCTATCTACTAATGTGGTAATATCTGTTTTGCAGATGTGGCTATATAATATGATGCCTTACTCATATTATACTTACTCATATGATGACTTACTCATAGTAACTACTGCAATGGGTTATAGTAACCCATTGCAGTAGTTTCTTCACATGATGGTACGTACAGTACACGTACAGTAATCTATTCGTTTAAAAAAAAATCAAAACATCAATTGGCTAAACCAGATTTTTACCCGGTGTGCAGCGATAATGAAACCGGTGTGCCTTATGGATGATGAAGCGATTTAAATTGTGTAAAATTAACTTTGATTGTTGAGTTTTCAATTTTTGACAAGTGTGTTCACAAATAATGTCAAGTAATATCTGTGTGAATAATTTTGAGGATTATTTTTTATTACAAAGTATCATAAATCAATTGTTTCAAAAAGATTTTTTAACAAGCTACTTTGGAGCTAAAAGAGTAGGAAATTGTTACTATTTTTTTATAAATCAATCTGGCATTATACCTACTTTATTTTGTTAGGTCGGCAAAAATGTGATATAATTTTTGGTGTGACGCAGAATTTTAGCCATTAGTTTATATGTGCCCTGAGATAAAAAAAGTTGAAAATTGCTGGGCTAGGAGGTGTAAATTGGCTCTCACTGCTTTGATAATGAAAAACCGGGATTTGGTCCTCCAACATTCTTTTTCTCCGTGATCTATATGATTACAACAAGCTTCTGCGTTTTAAGTCAAATAACGTTTGTATCACAATCTACAGAACAAGATTTGCCATCCAGTCCTTCACCATAATATTGAATGACTTATGCTGAAATAACAACATATTTATTTCATAAATTTATTTATTTTTTGAATTATTTAGCACTGTCCACCCACACTTTTTAGTACCATTTTGTCCCAACTAGACACTGGTTCTAAGAGTCAGCTGTGTAAAGATCTTCTGCAAACAAGTTATATTTAGTACATAATATGCTGGAACAAGTTCTGTAAATAAGTTGCTTTTATTTTGTAAAAAGAACTCAATTTTTGAATTTGAACAGAAAGTAGCAACGGATTTTTTACCTGCCATGATTTTTCTCTTCTCTTTGTTCTATTCTTGTTTTCTGGTTCTATTTCATCTGAAGCAAAATTAAACTTAATCAGCTTTTTCTTGAATTTATGAAAAGTAACATTGCCTAGTTTGTAATGTATAGAGAGTAGTTTTACATTATAATAATCTGAAAGGCAAGAATAACAAGGTTCGGATTCCTCCTTAAAATGGAGAAAGTGAAATTTCACAGATAATTAAAAAAAACTAACTAAAAATATTGTTAAATACACAGGAAAACTTTTTTTCAATACAGAATTTACTCCTAATAAACCTAAACTGATTGCTTGCTTGATTGTATTCTAATAGTATTTTGTATAGAATATATAACACGTATGATATAGTTTCATAGGAATCACACTGAAAGAATTACTGAATATTGCTTTATGTTTGATAAACCAGGGGTCCTAAACCTCTTGAGGAGGACCCCTGGTTTATGGAGTACTACGATAGAAGATAAGACATATTCTGTGATATTTTTTATTAGATACCAATTTTTTTCTGATGAGAATAAAAATAAATGAGAAAAATACATAACTGAGTCTGCCGTACACCTCTGGGTTGCCTATTCTCAAACTTTTAATAGATTAAACATTTTTCAGTGAAAATTACTCAACAATTGTTTCATAAGTTACTAAACAAGGATTCGAACATTTCTTAAAAGTTTATTTTTGCATTTTCAAAAATAACGGTAACGATTTTTTTTTTTACTTTGAAATTTTACTTTAGTTCTGTCAATATAATTAATAATTTTGCAGCTAATTTTGAATCACTCTATTAACAAGATGGTTCAATGTTTATTTCTGTAGAAGATTACGAGATCTTGTACAATGATCAAGTTTGATTACATGAAAGTATCTTTCCTTATACTGTAAGCATACCTTCGCAAAGCCATTTTGCTTTATTATTGAAGTATTCAGAAGGTTGCTGCCATTCCAGGATTTTGTCCAACCACTCTGTCCGAAAAAAGTCCTTGAATCCCACATACCACACAGGCCAACTGTTAGAAAAACAAATTACAGAAAAGTTTTTAGGATCAAGGGCTAAAATGAAAAATGAGCGACCATTTTTTTCGAGGCGGGGAAAGATTTTTGAATACCTTCGCACATAAAAGTGATCGTAACTTATAAAATATAAATTAATTTGGAATCATTTTTCAGATGGATGAAAATGTTCAGTAGGAAACGTTTCAATTAATAGTTTATATAAAGCTAAATGTATCGAGGCAATGGAACAGATAACTTCAATCAGATTTAAGTTTCAACCTACAAAGAAGTTATCTTTGAATAACGTATAGGGTGAGGTAAGGAAAGTGCTTCCACTGAATATAAAACACGTCTGACTGAAGTAGTGGCTGCCACCTGCTGGAAATGCTTGAAGGAGTCCTATAGATTAGTTTCATCACTAGAGTACTTCGAATTTAGGCAGAGTTGGATTGCAGACCAAAGAATGGCATGAATGAACTGATATGCTCTTGCCCACTCACAATACTATCACATTGCAAACAAGAAATCAATCCATGGTGTATTCCATCATGTGGGGCAAGCAAGACCTCATGAAATAGCATAGGAAAAGCGAACGAAAATAGTCGAAAGAACGAATATAGCGACGAAAATAGTTGTAAAGGGTCTGGGAGTGTGTGGTAAAAATATAAATTTTTAAAAATTACTGGGACAGACTATTAATTGGTTCAATATGAACTTTAAAGATTTGGGTTCGCACTTGCCCCAGCTCATCCTAAACGAACTATATAGTGTGTATTAAAGGCTTTTAAACAAAAAATATTGCTACATATTTTGTGACCCATTGGATTGTTACATCAAGTTTCATGACGACTATTACAAAAGGACAGATCCTGTTGACTCTTAAGAGAAAAAGGATCCGGGGCTATATATATACATAAAATAACCCCAGTGGTTCTATGATCCATAGCTTTCCAGCCCTCAAGGGCACATCTTCTTTAGTTGTGTCATCACAACCCCCCAGGTACCGGAGTGATCTGCCCTCCCTTCTGTTTTACCCTGGCCTACCCTTCTACTTTTTGCTTTTCATTCATGTTACCGTTTTCCCTTTACCCACAATCTCCTCCATACACACATCAGAAACAGTCTCGTTGAAGACCGACAAGGCGCAAGGTACCGGTTGCATCATCTGCTGCTCTGTGTTACGACTAGGGTATCACATGAGCTTATCACTCTTTCTCATTAAGCGACCCACAGCTGAAAAGAAAGTACAAAAGATCGGAGTTCCCTATTGTAACTTACGTTATAAGCTGTGGTGCAAGTTTATTTCCTAAGACGAACTTACTGGTTATAAATAAATAAATATATATCTGTATAATTATAACCAGGTATATATAATATATGTATGCACAGATTATTCCGCTTAGATCTATAATAAGGGAAAACTTTGTAACATTGAAACAAATTATTGAAAACAATGACATAATTTTTTTTTATTTTATTATTGTTACTTGAAATATAATAAGAGGGGGTCGTTACTTTGGAATTGTCGCATACCCTTGTCCGTAACACTGTGATCTTGATCTATCAATTGCTCCACTCTTCCACGGACTTTCTCCATCACGTGTGTCTCGAAAAGCAAGTATGCACTCACCTGTTCTGTGGAAGAAATGTTTGTATCAATAAATTATTTTCCTGCATATTTCCCTTGAGAATCACTATAAAACTAGTTTCCAGTAACGGCACTCTGAAGCGGCTTTAAACTTTAAACAAATACATTTAAAGTTTAAAAATCACGACCCCCCACAGCTCGCTTAGCCTCAACGTTCTAATAACTCAAATTTCTACACTTCTAGAAGACAAAGAAGCTTGATACCTACGCAGCCCTTTGCAGATTGATATCTTGTGTGGATGCGTCCCTGATTGAAACTGAATTTTCGAAAAAGTAATTTCCATAATGAGTGGTTAATATAATTGGTTTTAAATTATAACTTTTAAAATTTTTATTTAAAAAGCGAAGTAAAATGTTTGATGAGAATATGTTATGAGTAAAATACTTGTAATATTTTTTTACCAAACAATATTTATTCAAAAATAAAAATTCTAATTTATATTTTATCAGACGATACTTATTTGAAAGTAAAATTCTAATTTATATTTTAACCAGACGGTATTTATTCTAAAGTAAATATTCCAATTTGTATTTAACCAGACGATAATTATTCATTCAGAAGTACGATTTTGATGTTTTGTAAGCGATTATTATTAATGTTTTAATTTATGTATTTTTCTTCAGCTCTCAGCAATACAAAATGAAACATGACACCATGCTTGGAGTTTATTAATTATTATTATTTATTAATTATATTACTAATGCTTAAATAAAAATAATGAATATTTATCAGTCTTCCAGTTCTATTGCCAAATATATACACGCAAGAACATACAAATACTTATTTTGATTTTAATAAAATGATCTTATAATTCCAGAAAATGAGTTACATATTTCTTCTGTTAAATACAAATCCTGGAGCTTAAAATTTACCTCCAACCCTCTTTATGCCAAAAACACCATCTAAGTTGATGTCCGAAGTCCTGTTTTCCAATAATTGCAGACCACGAGCCAGTGTGTCCTTTCAAGAGAGAGATGACATCGGTGCTCGCAAACAACGACACTAACACAACGTACAGAATCAGGATGCTTTTTACCTCCGCCAGCGTTATGGGTTCTTGCTACAGTTAAAGGCCGATTTTGCATTCGTTTTTATTCTTACGACACATTTTGTCTCCTTCCTGTTGTAAAGACTTCAGACTAAGATAGATGGCGCCCTTGCGCATGCCCAGAAGGACTTTGAGAAAGGAAAGAGTTGAGAACGAGTGTGGCGAGAGACGTGTGGGTTGTGTTTTTTGGAGAGTGATCGAGACTGTGTGAGATGTTTCGTTTTTGATATTTACTACCTTTTCTATTTATGTTGTGTATCGTGTTTGTACTGTGTCTGTGAGTTCATTAAAATGGTTTAAACCAAAAAGGGAGTATTCCTTGTGATGGTAATTAAAATTTTGAGCAAGTCAGTACAGACTACGAAGAAATGGTGGCAGCCGTTTGGATACGATCCTGGTATTGCTGATATCTCCAGTGCAAATTATTGGGTGAGTACCAGATTTCATTAGCAACAGTGCCTTTTTAATTGTAATTTGTAAAGTTTTGCATGTTGAGTTTTGGTTCATTGAAGAATCGTTGTTTTGGTTTCATGCAGTTTTGGTTTTGTAAAAGGCAGTTGTAATATGCAAAAATGCTCTCTTATTTTAACTAGGCTGATATAGTTAAAATTTTGTTTGGTAAAAGGAGTGATAATTTTGAAAAAGTGTTCTTATTTTAACTAGGCTGATATAGTTAAAACTTTGTTTGGTGAAAGGTAGTTGTAATTTTGCAAGTGTTCTTATTTTAACTAGGCTGATATAGTTAAAATTTTGTTTGGTAAAATGGAGTGGTAATTTTGAAAAGTGTTCTTATTTTAACTAGGTTGATATAGTTAAAATTTTGTCTGATTTTGAAAGGCAAATTTATTCTGTTGATTTGCAAAACTATTCTTATTTTAGCTAGACTGATATAGTTAAAATTTTGTTTGATTGTAAAAAAAAAAAAGAAAATTTAGGACACTCATGTGGTATATAAAAAAGAATTTTCTGTTCTGAATGGTTAGAATTAGAACTATTCAAATGGTCAGTTTGAGTTTTGTTTTCTGACAAAAGAGAATTATTTTAAAATTTTAAATTGAGATAGCCTAGTTTGTTTTGTGTTCTTTTGTATGATGCTATCTGATGACAATTGAAGTGTTGTTAAAATTTGATTTGATTCTGTTGTATGATTCAAAATAGAATTAAAAATTTGGTGTAGAAGTATATAGTTTGAATTACAAGTATAATTCTTTTTGATGAGTGTTGTCAACAGCACCAAATGCCTAGAATTTTCAATATTTAGTGCGTCTTGGGTTATTTTGCTTTGGAAAATATTTTGTTATATTTCTGAATGAATCGGAAATTCATTTAAAAGAGTTTTGGAGTGTTTTGAAATTGTCATTTTCATTTGTTGCTCATTTAAATGACTAAGAAACCCCTTAGAATTGTTTATTTATTTTGCGGAATTTTGAATGTCTAACTTGTGTACTTAAGGAAATTTTTGTTAGTAATTTGAAATTGCTTTGTGTAACTAATTTGGCAAATGTGAGACCATTTTGTGTTCAGAAAAAGAACTCGAAAAAAAAATAATCTGAAAGTGTGGATTTGAATTATTCACTTCCTGTGTTTGTTGACGAAAAAAAAGAAAAGGAAAAGAATGATATTCTGTTTTATATTTTTGTGTGTGCATTTATGCTTCTGAGTGTGAATCAATTGTTCATAGAGAAAAGGGAATTCTTTTGAACTGAAAATACCTTTTCTTGATTAGACAGGAAAGTTGAGTTTATATTCTGAATTGTATTTTAATTGTAGTATTATTTTCAAAACAGCTGTTCTTTAGTTTAACTTTTCTTTAACTGTTTATTTTCTTCTCAATTTGAAAACATCTTTAAAAAAAAAGATATTGTTTTAATGAATGAAAATTTTAATTTGTTTATGTGTTCGAAAATGATTTCTATTGATTTTTGGTTGTTCGGTAAGAAAGTTGTAACGTAGAATTAGCGAATTTAATTCTTTGATAAAGTCTTATGAATTCTGTTGGAATTTAATACCTTAATAGAGGTTTTTGATAGTGTTTCCCCTGGCCCTTAATCATGGCATTTCTTGCAATTGGTAGAAAGCAGGACTTAATTGCTGTTGCGGAAGAAATTGGTGAGAAGGTACCAACTTCGTGCAAGGTTGCGGATATTAAACAAATAATTTTAAAAAGCCCAAATTTCGATCGGGAGGAGGTAACGATAATCATGGAACGAGTCATTAAAGATAGACTGGAAGAGGAAGAATTAGCTAGACAAGAAAAAATTCGTGAGGAAGAATTAGCTAGACAAAAAAAAATTCGTGAGGAAGAATTAGCTAGGCGACTAGAAGAACGACAAGAGCAGGAAAGGGTCAGACAACATGAACTCGAAATTAAAAAACTAGAAATGGCTCAGAAGGAATTTCGCCGGTCTGAAGAGGAATCTGAAAATGGGGCGGATAGAAACAGAAAAATCCAACTTACCCAAATCACTCCCAAATTTGACGAAAAAGGGGATGAAATGGGATTGTATTTGATCAATTTCGAGAGGAAAGCAGAGATGGCTCGAGTGCCGAAGGAGGACTGGGTGGCTTATTTGCTGGCCGTTTTGCCAGCCGAGTTATCTAACATGCTTGCCCGAGAACCTCCTGAAGTGGCCAACAATTATGATGTTGTGAAAGATCTCATTCTGAAACGATACAAAATGAACGCTGAAAAATTGAAACAGTGTTTCTACAGACATCAGAAAACAGCAGAGAAAACATGGAGAAATTATGCTCATGAACTGTACAGCTACTTCACTGAATGGCTTGCTGAATTGGAAATTGAAACCTTTCAGCAACTAAAAGATTTAATCGTTGCCGAGCAATTGAAGTATCGTGTACCAGATCAAATCAAGGAGCATTTTCTTGACAAATGGATGAAGTTGAAGACACCTTTTGAATTGGCAGAAGTGATCGAGGAGTACGAAACCATCAGGCAGAGTTTCAGGAAGAAGGAATTTCCAAAGAAGTATGGCTATCAAGGTTCAAAGGGACATTTTAGTGGAAGTAGACCCAAAGTACCATTCAAGGATGACAAGAACAAACATCCGGTCAAAACCGAACCCGCAAGCAACGAAAACCGTGAAAGAGAGTTTAAAAAGAGAAGACAGCTCCGATGCTATGAATGCGGTTCGTTATCACATCTGAGACCCCAATGCCCGAAGCTCAAGAGATCTGAAGTAGTAGCTGCCAATGAAGTCTTTGGAAGACACGTGCCTGAGTTGATGTCTCCTTATACTAGTGCTGGGACAGTAAATGGAGCCCAAATGTCTATCTTGAGAGATACTGGTGCCAGCATCGATCTTATTCCCAGAAAATTTATCAAACCACATATGTACACAGGTGAGCATGTGTGGCTCGCTTCTCCATTAGTAGAAAGCCCGGTCTGCTTGCCCATTGCAGAAGTTGATTTGAACTGCGAATTGGGACATGTCCTTACGAAAGCTGCTGTAAGAGACAGTTTTCTGGATCAAGAGCATTACCTACTAAGTAACAAAACCGTTGCTCTGATCGAGAGTATGAAAAAAGATAAGGAGCTGGAGATCCAAGTTATTAATGCAGTTCAGACGAGAGCTCAGAAAAGTCTTTTGACAGCCGAAGTTGAAGAGTATCCAGTTGAGTCGAGTCCTGGAGAAGAGAATGATAGTACCGTGTTAACAGAGGAAGACGGAGAGGTATTGCCTATGGCGGAAGAAGCCTCACTTCCAGATCTGATTAAAGCCTCACGGAATGATTTTGTCGAAGAGCAGCGCAAGAGTAAAGAGTTGAAACCACTTTTCCTAGAAGCTGAGGAGTTAGCAAAGGAAACCAAGTATGCAATCGTTAATCAAATGCTGTTCTATCTGAAAAGTGACAAGGATGGTACGCAGAGAAAACTGCTGATTGTTCCAGAGAAGTTTCGGGACCAATTAAAGAAACTGTCTCATGAAGGAACAGCGGCTCACTTAGGAGTGACCAAGACTAAAGATGCTCTTTTTAAAACTTTTTTTTGGCCGAATTGTTACAAAGATGTTGAAGAATTTGTCAGATCTTGTGACCAATGTCAGCGAGTCGGGAAACCTCGGGATAAGAAGAAGGCACCCATGAAGATCGTTCCTGTCATCTCGGAGATCTTCACAAAGATTAATGTGGATGCTTGTGGTCCTTTACCTACTACACCATCTGGAAACCGGTATTTCATCACTGCAATTTGCATGTCTTCCAAATATCCCGATGCAGTTCCTGTCCCAAATCTTAGTTCTTCAACCGTGGTCGATAGTTTCCTGCAAATCTTTAGTCGGATGGGTTTCCCGAGGGAGCTGCAAAGCGATCAAGGAACGTCGTTTACAAGTGCACTCACAACGGAGTTCCTGGAGAAATTTGGAGTTAAAGTAGTGCGAAGTTCCGTACATCATCCCCAGAGCAATCCTGTGGAGAGACTACATAGAACTTTGAAGAGAATTCTTCGAGTCCTGTGTCTGGAGTCAGGACCTGATTGGGAGAAAATCTTGCCTCATGCCCTGTTTGCTCTACGAGTTGTTACTCATGGCAGTACTGGATATACTCCAGCTGAGCTGGTTCATGGACAGAATTTGAGGACTCCCATGACTCTACTGTACGAGAACTTGACGGAAAGCGAGGAAGAGAAGACTAGCGTAGTATCATATGTCTTCAAGCTACTAAACCGCATGAAAAGGTGTCAAGAATTAGCCGTCCAAAACATGGAGAACGCCAAAGACAAACAAAAACTATGGTATGATCGCAAGGCTGTGAAGCATAAATTTTGTGAAGGCGACCTTGTGCTGGTTGTCGCTACATCTAGGCCTAACAAAATGGCAGTTCATTGGATCGGCCCAGGGAAAGTCGTTAAACAGCTTTCCGAAACCAACTACATTGTGCAGTTTCCAGAAAAAGACAAATACCATGTGAACATGCTCAAGTCATATTTCCAGAGACCCGAAAATGTGAATTTAATCTGTCTAAAAGAGATTAGGAACTGTGACAACGAGGAGGACATTCCAAGTCTCGAGCAGAAGCCTGAAGTCTCGGAAATGACACAAATTTGGCAAGACATAGAACAAAATGGTCGCTTGTCAGAAGATCAGAAGGAGCAGCTGAGAGAGTTGCTATCAAAATACTCTAGCTCATTCTCAAACCAGCCGGGGTGTACTGATCTTACTGAACATGACATTGAGCTTGAATCTGAGAGGCCCATCTGTGCCAAACCTTACAAGATGTCTCCACGCCAAACAGAAATTTTGAAGATGGAAGTGGAGAAGATGCTGTCGCTCAAAGTCATTGAGCCAGGAGAATCTGATTTTACTTCTCCTCTTATTCTGGTAGAAGTACCAGGAAAGGATGCAAGACCGTGCATCGACTATCGAAGACTCAACAAGGTCACTAGAACCCAGTACTTTCCTCTGCCAAACATTGAGCAGCTTGTTGAAAAAGTGTCAGCTGCCAAGTATATCACCGTTCTAGATTTGACCCGAGGTTATTGGCAAATACCTCTGAGTAAACGAGCCCAAAAATATTCAGCTTTTGTAACCAGTTTTGGGACATTTCGACCGTTGAGATTGCCATTCGGTTTGAAAAATGCCCCTTATGACTTTAGTCGTTTGATGGCCGAACTGTTGAAAGACTGTGGAGAATTTGCATGCCCTTACTTGGATGATGTAGCCATCTATTCCCTAAGTTGGGAAGAATATTAACAACATTTGAAAACCGTCTTAGAAAAGATGAATGCAGCTCATCTGCACATCAAGCCTTCTAAGTGCCAGTTTGCTCGTGCGTACGTAAAGTATCTTGGGCACTTGGTTGGTCAGGGCCAGAGAACACCTGGAGAATTGAAGATCCAAACTGTAAAGGACTTTCCGACCCCTGCGACTAAGACGCAGATCCGATCTTTCTTAGGACTTGCGGGGTATTATCGAAAATACATTCCTGACTTTTCAGTCCTCTCAGCACCAATTACAGATCTGCTGAAAGGAAAAAATCGTCGTGCTGCTGTCATATGGACTGATGCTTGTCAAGAGGCGTTTGACAATTTAAAGAAACGGTTGTCGGAGAATCCGGTGTTGTACAGTCCAGATTTCTCGAGACAGTTTCTCGTCCAATGTGACGCGTCAAATCTTGGGATTGGCATCGTTTTGTCCCAAATTAATGACATTGGTGAGGAACATCCTGTCATGTACTTGAGTCGGAAGTTCTCAAATGCAGAACAAAAGTACAGTACCATCGAGAGAGAGTGCTCAGCTATCGTGTTCGCCATCCAAAAGCTGCGATGTTATTTGGATGGACACCAGAAGTTCATCATCCAGACGGACCATAATCCCCTTGTTTGGCTGGACAAAAATACGGGAACCAACCCTAGACTTTTACGTTGGGCTTTGATCCTGCAGCCATTCAATTATGAGGTTGTCCATAAGAGGGGGAAACAGCATCAAAATGCTGATTCATTAAGTTGCATCCCATAAACCTCATATCCTTTTATTTTATATTAGTAAGTTTATTGTTTATTTTGATATTTGTATTATGTGTGAAAATTTTAAATTTTTCTTATCATTAGTGTAAATTGTTTTCCTAAATTTTTAATAAGTATATAATTTTTTGTATAATATTTTTGAGTTCAAGGCACTGATTGCTATAATCTGGTACATATGCAGTGTATTTTGTGTACTTGAACTCTTGAACTTTTCCAATGACTGCACCTATCTGGAGACTTTTTCAGGCAGTGGAGTCATCAAAACTTTTCCCTCATTCTTCGAGAAAAGTTTCCTCCTTGTGGGGAGGAGTTTATAAGTCTGTAAAGACTTCAGACTAAGATAGATGGCGCCCTTGCGCATGCCCAGAAGGACTTTGAGAAAGGAAAGAGTTGAGAACGAGTGTGGCGAGAGACGTGTGGGTTGTGTTTTTTGGAGAGTGATCGAGACTGTGTGAGATGTTTCGTTTTTGATATTTACTACCTTTTCTATTTATGTTGTGTATCGTGTTTGTACTGTGTCTGTGAGTTCATTAAAATGGTTTAAACCAAAAAGGGAGTATTCCTTGTGATGGTAATTAAAATTTTGAGCAAGTCAGTACACTGTATTCAGGCATGCGCGAAACCTCCCAATGATTGTTCAGAGAACATCAGAGGGATTTAGAAAGGTTTCGACCAAGAACGCCTTCCCCTCGTAATCCCGTTTCGTAATAATTTTGACAGCAGGAGTTATTTTGTTGAATCATAAACTTCATAGATTTCTTGAGAAATCCGGTAAATTTGTTAGCCTTTTTCACTATAATGATGTTTATTATTTCTTTGAAAACGAACCAAATGCTCTATGATTTCTATGAGTTATGGACGTAAAAACGGGGCAATTCTATGATATACAGTTTGTTTAGTTGCATGAAAATACGCGAAATTTTAAATATATATATATATACTTTTAAACTCTAGAAAATTGTGCTTCTCGAATTCTGTCACAGTCACGTCTTAATTTTTGTGATTTCGATCCCAATTTCACGTTTTATGAGAATCGAGAGAATCTATTTTCAATTACGAGAAAAAAATCGGAAGAATAATTGAATTACGAAAATAAAAGTAAAATGTCTGTTTCCACATATCTTTGTCCAGTTTCAGTTTGATTATTCGTTTGAATCATTTTATCAATAGTTTCAACGAAATCAATGATTACGGATTATCATTTCATTTTTGTTCACATGATTTGTAAGTGTTAATATCAAAAACTGAATACATGAGAATATTAAAGTATTTAATGAATGTAGTGTATTGCAGAGAAAGAGAGAGAGAGCTACTGAGAGGCCGGGACCCAAAACGAAAAAAAGGCACTAATATTGGTTAATACTAGACTCATTTCAGGAGAATGCAATTTAACATTTATATTTATTTATGAGTTCAAATTATTTGAAATCATATTTCTTTCATATTAGATTTGAATCCCTCATCTTTTATGATCGGTACAATAATAATTGCTTCATAAATTTATGATATAAGTATAACATTATATATAATATATTTCTCGTATATTTTTCGATGATACCTTATGTTAAAGAAATTTATTATTTGATAATCACTGCTTTTATTAGCTGCAGCATTTAAGATTAATAGATTTGGAAAGAAAAAAAACCAAAGTAAAATTTTCAAGTTACTAATTAGTACCTATACAAATTTAAGCACTGTGTGGAAATAAGCATAGATTAAAAATTGTAACATTCATCACATTTTAACAAAAACAAATTCGAGTTTAAAAGTTTTTGTCTTCCTTTCCGGAATTTGCAAAACTACCCTTTCACCAGTTCAAGTCCAGTATTTAGAGGACTTATGGATAACTAACTTTCCTGGTGGTTTATCTTTTCGTCGAAAACTACTCTGTAATGATAATTACTCTGCCTCTGATCCAAAAACCTATTCCAGTCACCAGTTCTAGGCCAGGAATAATTTGTTTTGCATACTGGGATCTTACTTTCCTCTTGGAGCAATAGGGCAGTTTTGTCTTGACGAGGTATTTCGTCATTCGCAAAACTGACTTGATCTTGACGAAATATCTTGTCATTAGAGTAAAATTGACCAGATATTGGATGAGATTTTCGTCGAAACCATTTGGAGGTTAAGAACAAAATTTCCTCCATTAAATCGAAGTGCCTTTTGTAGTACTTCCGTTTTTCATGGAGGTAAGAAAAAATGTTTGTAACTTTTCCTTACAATTCACCTTTTAAAAATCAAAAATCATCCTCAAATTCAAAAATCATCCAAATCAGAAATTATCCTCAAATCTGAAAATATCATTCTCAAATCAGGCCCCTCACGAGTGAAAAATGACCAATGGTTTCGGACTGTACTGTTCCTGAGGTTTTAGCTGTCCACGTGCATATCTCAGCAAGTAGCACCCTCTTCTCAACACTATTTGATTTTCTAAAAGAATATTCTTCATCCAGAGGCGAAGTTAGACTTTTTGGGACCAGGGACAAATGAGGCTGATGCCGCTCAATGTCCAAAACAAAATTTACGAATTGATGAAGGTAATTAGGAAAAATATAGTAATTCGTACCCACATTCATTTTATTGACAAATTAATATTCCCCATGTTTTTTTTTTGTTGAAATTAATTATTGACAATGCATGTAATCTAGCAAAAGGCCGAGCTCTGTTAATGGAGGCGAAGTAGTAACAGGCAACCCTGACTTTCAGGTTTGGGAGAAGATAATTTTAATGCTTGGCCCTACTCTCTTCTCTGAATAGTTAAGTACTTGAACAGAAGAATTGACTTTTGAGTGTTCTATTCTAAAGACGGACAAAAGCACATTCATTTCATACGTATAGCAATGGAAAATACTTGTTATAAAGAGAAAGTCGTGCTTAAAATTGTAGTTTTTTAAAAACATTTTACAAGAACAAACACTTTTTAATAAATATATCTGAAATCTCGTCTCTTTCGATTCTGGTACCGCCCCTGTCACAGCTACACCACTGCCTTCATCAGACGAATTTAGAAAATAACTTGATGGCCCAGTCTCCTCTCTCCCTTTTGGCTGTAATATTGAATGAACATTGCGTTGAATAATTTTTTCGGCTGTTGACGTTGGTAGGTAGTTGAATTTACGTCGCATTGGAGAAACAGAACGGGCTATTGGCGACGGTCCGGAATCAATCCCTGATGAAAAGATCCGAGAACAACGCATCGTAATTTTGAACCATGGTCAGATGATGAGGTCAACACCTGAGCTGGTATTTCCCTATCCAAACTTTCACATCACGTCAATGTGAGGACATTTGAGACCACAATATATTGTACGTACACCCCCACCACATAAAAGGTGCTCTTTAGTTCGATCGGGTTTCCAACTCGCAACACTGCGGTTGATAATCCGCGGCTCTTCCATCTGGGTTGCAGCGGCCCCTTCGACTTGACGTTAGTAGAAATATATTTTACCTGTGTTATTTGCTAAATTTCAATCTTCTCTGATATAGCAGCTCCAGCGTATGTATTTTTTGTGATGGCCTTTTAATTCTAAAATCTTGTTGAGAAGGATTCGAGCGTCATATACATTACCCCCTGAACACCCCCCTGCCGTTAATATGTTCTTTTTAAACATTCTAATAGAGTGATTTTGAACAGGTGGGTCGCAAGAATGGCATTGATGTGCCTTGCGAATGGTGAAACGGTTTAGATTGTGTAACACTTACTTCATTTCAAGCGGTTGAGTCTTGAACTTTTGGGAAGTGTGTTCACAATAATCTCAAGCATACTCGTATTATTTTTTATTGCTAAGCATCAAAAATAAATTGTTTCAAAAAGACTTTTTAAAAAGTCTCTTTGAAGTAAAAAGGGTAGGTAATTATTATTATTATTTTTGTAATCAATTAAAATTATGCCTATTTTTTTCGTCAGATCGGCAAAATATGCTATATATTTCTGGTGAGCTGCAAAATTTCATTAATTATTTTATGTTGGCAATGAAAAAGTTTGAAAATCGCTGTTCTGATATAAATTAAGGTCAAATATAGATTCAAAAATATATTTTATACGATTGGAAAAGAATATATAGAGAACGAATAAGGTATAAAATTAATTTCGAAAAATTTACTGAAGGAAATATTCGCTTAAAGTTAGAGGCACACGGCGCGTCTTTTAACCACCTATGGTTTTTGTTCGACTACTTTTATTGCAAGTACACACCACTCAGGAATGGGCTTGATTTTTTAAATGTGAAAGTTTATCAAAATTTTTAAATCTTTATGAAATAGTTGTGTTTGAGAGAAGAGAGAACATTTTCAACATTTGTGTAAATTACACATTGTTTGGAATATGTTCATGAGGGTCCCTATCAAATAAAGAAAGCAGCCACGGCCGGGAAAAAAGGAGTCGAAGTGATAGAACATTATATTTCAGTTAGAAAGGGAGCTAAGCAATCTCTATTCGGAGTTCGCAATAATTATTGCTTTGAGTTGTGCTCTCATCACTCGTTTTAAAGATAGGTTGAACTTTTCTTTAATTCAATTGATTTCTGTTTTAATTAAACAAATTTAAAATAAATTTAATTAACTTGAAAAGTTACTTTGATAAGCCTGACTGGGTTTTTGTGTCGCTAGGGCCGTATTTGGTCAAGCTGCGCCACACAAGTAACAGGACATACACAAAGCAAGCTTGACTGACACTGAAGAGAGAAATATAGTGCGATTCCGACGAGTAGGCAGTCGAGATTGGGTCAGTCGACTTTTGAAAAGGTGTGAAAGCTCGTTAGCAGAAGTCTGCCATACGCAAAAGCATGAATGGCGATCACCGCTTTTGGTTCCCCCCCCCCGCCAACTCGTTATCACTGTTATCTCTTTCAGAAAGGAATGATAAACGTGAACCAGAATCAGCGTTAAAAACGGAAGGTGTGGAAGCGCTGTGTGTATATACTTTTCAACCTATCGTCTAATTTGAAACGAGATGAATCAGTAACCCAGTTGGTAAAGTCACGGATTAGCGACTTGAAGGTTGTGGGTTCGAAACTGAATCCAACCAAAGACCCTCGTGTACATGGGGGATTGATGCACTTTAAATCTGTTGTAGCTTCAAATACCCTTACGTTGTCGTGGTGTGAAAATTTGGAAGTGGGGTGCCAGCTCAAATGCTGACCTCGTCCTCTGACCGTGGCTTAAAATGACGAGGTGTTGTCGAATCTTTCCCTTCGGGATTGAGCCCTTTGTTTTGCTGTAAATTCCACTACATACCTACTTACCTAATTCGCGAGTGGCTCCTGTTAATACAATTAATCCCTACAAGTGACCCATATGTTCAGTATGATTTATTGGTGATAAAATGATGAGGTGCGACGCTACAAATCCTTTTGATACGAGATTTATTGCATGAAAATTTACTAGACGTATTTATTGCTGTCTATAGTATATTAAATAAACAGACATCACAATACATAGAAAACACAACTAACTCGGAGAAAAATATCTTTCGAACAGATATCTTTTATCAGAATCCACAATTTGGTGCAAGAGTGAGATCTCCAATAGCATAATCGGATGCGTCGACATGGAGTGAGAGAGATGCTGAGGATGTGATGTATGAAAAAGCAATGTGAGGATCGTCAAGTGATCGTCAAGCAACAATCGTCCAGTGATTGTTTATACTCCTGATTTCACAGCTTGAGTAAACCACACAATCTTCATGCATAAATCGCATGACCGTGGTGCATTTACTCACCCAAAGCACAGACGGATACATTCATACAGTCCCCATGGTATAATTACAGCTAGCTCTTTTAGGAATGTCTGATTCAGCTATGGGAATTTGATGGAACGCTTTGAAAATGCTCACTTTGGAGAAAATGGATTTGCCATGCAGTGCTTGAGCAAAATCATGTAAATATCGAAATGGGTAGCTATTGAACTAGGTAACGGAGTTCAACTTACGATAATCCCCAACAGGCCTCACCGTTGAGTTCTGCTTTGGCACAATATAGAGTGGAGAGCTCCAAGAACTTTTGGCCGACCGGATAATGCCTTGAGTGAATAGGAATTCAAATTCTGTTTTCAGAGTCCATTAGCTTCGGATGCAGGCAATTAGGCTTTGTTGTGATTGGAGTCCTTGTGTTAGTATGTACTGTGTCGTGTGGAGCTGACTTTCCTATTAATTTAGTCAGTAGGTAAGGTTAGTCAGGTCTGAGTAGCTTGACAATAAGATATCATATGTAGCACATACCGTTACAATAGAATGCTGAGATACCTCAGAGATAGTGCCGATGGCGTGAAGAGGATTAACTATGGGTCGTTTTTTCAACTCAATGAGCAAGTTAATTTGTTTCAAAAAGTCTGTTCCAATTATGGCAAAAGTAATGTCGGTTCATATAAATGACCACATGAATGGCTTCCTCAGTCCGAAATGTAATTGCCTGTGTACCATTTCATAGGCTGAGATTTTAGTATTGTTAGCAGCAAAGAGATCAAATCCTGTCTGCGCACACTTCCGGTTGGATGTTGTAGGCGGAATCACAGAAATTTCACTACCAGAATTAATCAAAATTTCTGGCCACTTTTTCGATTGAAAACGAACAACCGGCTGTTTTTTCATCTCTGCTTCGGTCAACCCAATTATGACGGGGTTTGACGTCTTTTGAGCTGTATGTGCAAGGGGTAGTATACTTACTTTCTTTTACGATCACCAAAACATTGATAATAGAAACACAAGGGAACTTTTGTCACTGTTGCGAGAATGTGACATCCGTCGCTGCCTTAAGCGATGATTGGAGTAAGTACCGGAGCCTCCACTAGACAGTTCTGCAACCTGAAGCGACAACTCTTAGATTCGTTTTCCAATGTTTCCGTAGATGGATAGCTTGGCGGGTAGATGTGCACTTGATGCAGAGCTGATTGATGAGTGAATCACCACCTCCGCAGCTTTATCAACAATTCGGTCAGTTTATTTAATGACTCCGATGATGTTGAGAGTACCGTTTGGATGTGCGTTGGCATTCTCTGAAGCCATAGACTTAAGAGAAAATCGTCCCTCAGCTGGCCATTTGAGAGCTCCTTCATTTTTCTCAAGTGACTGGGCCCCTCATCACCCAATTGGAGATCAGTCAGGAGCTTCTTAATTTTCGGATAGTCTTTAAATTCTGCGATCAAACAATCTGAAAGTGCTGCGTACTTATCTGACTGGGTGATTCAACAGTATGTCCGAGACGTGTGTTGACGTTTCGGCGTCTATATTTGTGAAAAGTGCAGAAAATTATCTTTGAATATCTCGCAAATTTTAAATGCGTTATCGCATTGCGCTAGCAAAGTCGAACATTTGCCTTCCAGAAAGGTGGGAGTAGCAAAGGAGGCAGCAGATCCTTCCGATACGAGATTTATTTCAGGAGAATTTACTAGACATATTTATTTCTGTTTACAGCATATTAAATAAAGACATCACAATACATAGAAAACACAACTAGCGCTGAGAAAAATATCTTTCGAATAACTTATTTTTAATTCGTTTAGAACACGAGCGTGGTTTCTGAGTTGAGTTGCTGCAATCCAAATAACGATATCGTTTGTCACTTCAAATAAAAACAGTTCATCAGGAGAAACTGAATTTTGATATATATTCCTTACTTCAAATTAAATATTTAAGTGATTTACACATTTGTCAAATATTATTAGTGTCAGCAGCTATCCACTATATTTATGTTACATCATTTAAAATTTTCCCTGTTAGCAATAATACGATTATCTTTAAGGATTACTTGCTCGCTTAAATTTAATTACTTTTTATATATTTCGTTTCCTTGTTTTCATTATATGACTTTACAGATAAAAGTAACAAAATTATTCCAAATAGCCAGTTTTACTTGTCACTATGAACACATGGTTTACTGTATTCACCTAGCTTTTCGAAGCAAATAAAATACCTTTCTCGAATTGAGATTTTTATGCAGCTTATTTCAAGTTTTGAAGGAGAGGTACCGTTCTCATTTCGTATAATTTTACGAAACTTTTCTGTATCACTAGGTTATCAAGGATTGAAATCGATCGAAGATTTTAAAAAATTACAGTAATGCCATAAATGACATACGAAGAGACTCATTCTCATTGCAAACTTTCTAGTCAAACACTTATGTGAACAAAAGTTATTTTAAACAAAACCATAGAAAACCAAACTCCGAAGAAAAATATAGTGGTATAGCCATAACTTTGAAATAGGCAACTCAAGATCCTGCCTCTCCTCTCCTATTACCACAATAGTATCTACACCAATTACAAATGCTCAATACTGTGTTCACTTTTGTAACACTTTACTTTTGTGTTTAGATTCCATTTTAACTCATGAATCCCTGGCCTGAAATGAACTGGGGTAAATATATTTGGTGTACAATCGGTGTCGTACAGAACCATGATTACAGAGCATACGCAGATTTTTAACACGCTAAACTACTCAAACTCAATAAAAATATTGACTTGTCACTTCCTTTGGGATGAAAACAAAATGTAGGGATGAATATAACATCTCATGGTTATATCAGAGCCATAAGCCGATGATCTGGATTTCATAATACAATGAGGTATTTTTCACTGAAATATACTTTTCTACCATATTTCACGCCAGTTTTGTTTACGTTTAGAATTCATGAAAAACACTAATAAGTTATTGTTTTTTACTACCAAATCAACCCTCCAAGTGGTTTCGACGAGGTATCTCGTTTATCAAGTTCTGACCAGTTTTGCTAATGACTTGATATCTCGTCATAAGGAATGCCAATTGAATTACGATTGATGATATTGACGTTTTTGACGATGACGAGATCAAGATCTGGTCAATCTCTACTATTATAAAAGGAAGTATTTGTGTGTGTGCGGTGTCAAGACGAAGCTATAGCACTTACAGCCATGAAATTTGGCACACAGGTAGTCCTAAAGGTGATTGAATGTACCTCGAAGTCCGAATTTTAAAATTTAATCTAGAAAATTTTTAATTAATTTATTGGCATATTTTTGTATTATTTGGTTTCCTAAGAATGGCAACAGTGTGAGAGAGATCACACAACTTCTTCTCTTGGCAATAAGCCAAGGCTCTCTGTTTACTTTCTAAAAAGGCTGTCTGATAAGGCAGCCGTGTAAATTTCTGTATGCAGCTGCGGACCATTCAATGCATTCAAAGCGCTCTTCATTAACTTCGTTAATTTTTTGTATTATTTTGTTTTTCTTTGGGTATTTATTTTTCGCAAATAGTATATAGTGGTTATTTCATAACTTACTTTTGAATTTGTATCATTTTTGCAATTTTGTTTATTACTATTTAATTTGGTTTTGATTTCTCTGAAATTGTGATTCATTTAGGTTGTTTGTCGGAATCAGTGAGTTTTAGCGTTAAGACTTTTTAAAAGTATAGCATTCTATTTAAAGATTGAATCACATTTTCATTTCAGTATTGATTATTTCATAACTTACTTTTGAATTTGTATAATTTCTGCAATTTTAATAACTACATTATTTTGGTTTAGCGTTATATTAAAGATACCACAGCCATCCAGAAAAAAAGAAACGTCTTCTAACGCAACAGCGTGATAACAGAAAGAAATCAAAGAAGAGAAGCTGAATCCACCCCAGAAAGAGAAACAAGACTACAGCAAATTAGAACCGGAAGAAGTGCTGCTCGAATGCACATCTGTAGAAATTTAGAGAATGCAGCTTTTAATTACGATCCATCAGCAGATTATGTATCTCATCCTTCGTGCGTCATTGGATCAATGTCTGTAACATGTCAACACTGTGAAGCAAAGAAGTGGAAAGATGAAATTCCAGGTATGTGCTGCAACGAAGGAAAGGTTCAACTGCCACTGTTAATGGATCCAGCCGAGCCCCTTCGTACTTCACTGATTGGAGATTCAACGGAAGCTAAACATTTCCTGGCAAATATTAGAAGGCACAATTCCTGTTTCCAGATTACCTCTTTCGGCACGACAAAAGAAATTAGAGAGTCCGGATACATGCCGACATTTAAGGTTCAGGGTCAAGTTTATCACCGCATAGGGAGTCTACACCCACTACCAAACGAAGAGCCTAAATTTCTGCAAATATATTTTGTTGGAGATGGTACACAACAAGCAGAGCAGCGTTGCAAACACGTTCCGCAGACGAGACAAGACAGTACTTCAGTTACAATATATGCTGGATCATCACAACTGTTATATCAACAGCTTCAAATCGGCCATGGATAAGATCAGCCCTGAATTCAAAAAGGTAATCTTAGCGGACAAAACTCCACATGGTGAACATGAGAGGCGGTTCAATGCACCGACAACAGGAGAAGTGACTTTAATAATGGTGGGAGAACAATATATAGCAAGAGACATAGTTTTAGAAGAAAGAAGTGGCACCATCAAGAGAATTCCCGATAAGCACTGGTCCTTCGATGAGCTACAGTATCCACTCATGTTTTGGCAGGGGAGGATGGATATAATATTCAACTGCGACAAACAAACCCAACTACAGGAATGCCGCAAACTAAGAAGATTTCTGCTATGCAGTTATACGCTCACAGGATGATGATACGCTCTTAAAATTTCAACATTTTACTGAGCAAAGACCTGTTCCATTAATTTATAGTTGACATGTATGCCAAGATTGAAGCGGAAAGGCTGTTGTATATATGACTAAATCAGAGGACGCTGAGAGCGGAACAGTATGCACATTTGAGGGATGCTGTCATTGAACGAGGGAAATGTTGCAGACATTGGCCAGTCATCATCTTGCCTTTCAGCTTTACTGGGGATCCCAGGTACATGCACGAACGTACTCAAGATGTCATGACCTACATGAGAAACTATGGTAGACCGAACCTTTTCATCACCTTTACATGCAATTCAAACTGCACAGAGATACAGCAAGAACTATTTGTTGGACAAAAACCACAGGATCTTCATGATTTGTTGGCAAGAGTCTTTCATCAAAAGCAAAAAGCACTCATGAGTCTCATCACAAAGGCAAAGATTTTTGGGGAAGTTAAGTGTCATATGTACACGATAGTGTGGCAGAAACGAGGCCCACATTCTGATTTGGCTCAGACTCTACACGTTCAGAGTGGATGACCCGAGAAGGGAGACCACTAGTACGCGGCCCAACCGAACCCTGCTATGACAGGGAGGTACGCCATTAGTCGCCTTCTACGACACACAGGGCTGCGGTGGGGGTATTTTACAACCCGCCCCCACACGGGGAGAGAGAATGACCTTAATGAAATTCGTCAGTATCAAATGGGAAGATATATCATCAGCAACGAAGCAGTATGGAGAATACTAACTTCCCTATTCACGAGCGCCATCACACAGTCATTCATCTAAATGTCCACCTTGAGAATGGCCAGGGAGTCTACTTCTACACGACAGAAAATGCTGCTCAACGTGTCCAAGCACCTCAGAAAACAACACTGACGTCTTTCTTCAGACTTTGCACCCAAGATGAGTTTGCACGCACCCTATTGTACAACCAAGTACCAAAGTACTACACTTGGAACAACAGAAAAAAGACATGGAACCGTCGAAAACAAGGACAAGTTGTATCAGAACAAGCAGGAATAAGGTCCAGCGATGCACTAGGCCGTGTGTACACCGTCCATCCGACCAACTCCGAATGCTTTCACCTGCCACTCTTGCTGCATGAAGTGCAAAGCCCGATGTCGTTTATAGATTTGAGAACATTTGAAGGAAGGGTCTGCGGAACTTACAAAGAGGCTTGCCAGCTTAGAGGACTTCTGGAGAACGATGAACACTGGAACAAAGCATTGGAAGAAGCAGCTGCATTCTCGATCGCCAAAGATTTTATGTAATCTGTTTGCTGTTATGCTACAAACATGCTCGATGTCTTCTCCCGATCAGTTATGGATGAACTACAAGGAGAACCTGTCTGGAGACATACTGCACCATCACGCGTACAGCAGCAGAATATGGATATGGACTACAGTGATGACATCTTCAACATAGCTCTAATCTACATTGAGGATAAGATTATATTGTTGGTTGGATCGGACCTAAAAAGCTTTGGACTTCCGCAACCCAATCGAAACTGCGATTCAATCCTACCGAGTGAAGAACTTATGGAAATAAATTATGATACGAATGTACTCGCAACATACATAGAGGACAATGAGCCAAAAATGGTCCACGATCAAAAGGAAGCATTTGACAAGATTACAAGAGCAGTTTTTGATAGGCGCGGTGGCATATTCTTTTTGGATGCTCCTGGCGGTGCAGGGAAGACTTTTCTCATCAATCTTCTTTTGGCTAGAGTGCGACAGAGAAACGAGATTGCTCTGACTGTTGCTTCATCAGGCATTGCCGCAACTCTATTGACAGGGGGGAGGATAGTTCACTTGGCTTTCAAGTTATCCTTTTAAATCTGGCAAATGCGGAGACTCCTACATGTAACATTTCAAGAAATTCATGAAAGGCAAAGGTTCTACAGAATTGCAAGCTCATTGTCTGGGATGAATGCACTATGTCCGACAAAGCCGCATTCGAAGCACTTCATGTCGCGTTGAAAGACATCAGACGTAACAATGACAGAATGGGAGGCGTCACTATGGTGTTGGCTGGCGACTTTCGACATACACTTCCGGTTATTCCCCTTCGAACCAGTGCGGATGAAATGCAGGCCTGCTTAAAATCATCTTGCATTTGGAATGGCATTCATAGACTTGGACTATCAACAAACATGCGAGTTCACGTCAACGGTGATCCCTCTACCACAATTTGCAGATAATCTACTTCAACTAGGAAATGGTGTCGTTACTTCGGATAATCAAGATGGATGTATAGCAATGCATGGCATTGGAAGGATTGTGAAAACTCAAAGAAAGCTGAAAGAAGCGGTGTTTCCAAATGCGGCGCAGCACTTTACTGATCACGCATGGCTGTGCCAAAGAGCAATTCTTGCCCTAAGAAACAAAGATGTCAATATGATCAATAAGCACCTTTTACAAGATTTGCCCGGTAGTGTTCAAATTTACAAATCTATCGACACTACATTTGACACAGATGAGGCTGTGAACTACACAAGAGAGTTCTTGAACACATTGGAGCCATCTGGAGTACTCTCACACATATTAGAGCTGAAGATTGGGGTACCGATTATGCTTCTCAGAAATCTGCATCGACCTTCACTCTGCAATGAAACAAGACTCTCTATCAAGTAACTGATGCCGATTATTATTGAAGCCACCATCATGACTGGACATGCCACAGGCGAAGACACATTCATTCCTAGGATCCCAATCATCCCTTCGGATCTCCCATTCCAAGTTAAACGACTTCAGTTCCCTGTTCGTTTAAATTTCGCTACGAGCATCAACAAGGCATAAGGACAATCGCTGAAAGTTGTAGGACTCGATCTCATTAAACCGTGTTTCTCCTATGGTCAAATATATGTGGGTTGTTCAAGAGTTGGAAAAACCGAGAATCTTTGCATCCTAGCTCCAAATGGAAGAACATTCGACATAGTGTATCATGAAGCTCTCAAAGCAAGGATCAGTGAGGTGGAAGGAATGAGGTGACATGCCCGTGTCATGTCGGGTGGTGGTGGGACTCATTCTTAACATTTTTGTTTTCTTTTTAACTTTCAGAAAACTTCCCCTAATTACATTGAACTTTGTTTTTTAATTTTTTTGTATTGCTTTTTGTTTTGGTTTGGGTATTTTTCCAAATAGTATAATGTTTCTGTTAATAAATTACATGAAATGAAGTAACAGTGTTTATTACTGTTTAATTTGGTTTTGATTTCGCTGTGTGATTCATTTAGGTTATTTGTAGGAATCAATGAGGTGATATAACAAGACTTTAAAAGTATAGCGTTATATTTAAAGATTCAATCGCATTTTAAATTCAGTTGTGGTTTTTTCATAACTTACTTTTGAATTTGTATAATTTCTGTATTTGTATAATACAAATCTGTCGACACTACATGTGACATAACAAGAATGATGTCACGGGCAACGCAGTGCGGCTACTGCTAGTTTTTTCTAAGGACGAATATTTCGTCCATCAAGATTTGGTCAGTTTTGCTAATGACGATATACCTCGTCGACACAACCATCATAACGGTTAAGAATGTTTCTGACAACCAACAAGTTTTATAATCCAATTTCTGATGAAATTGTCCGAATAAATACATAAAAACTATTTTATTCTTTAACAACCTGCACAAGCAATACACTGTATGTTAGAAAAGCACACAATACTGTGAAAACAACACTTTTTTCTATTTTAAAGACACCCATAGCAGTTATATGCACGTTTCCTGACAGCGATTCTACCAACTTACAGATAACTATACGATTCACTTCAGTAGAAAGTTCGTAAAACATACTGCCATTTGCAACTGATTCAATGGTTATATTTTTTATTTTTGAAAATGTTTCATGCACGCGTGAACCCAAGATTACTACAGCAATAAGTGAAGCTACAATTGTTATTTCCCCAAATCTTACTATAACTGTATACGTTAAGTTCATATTCGAGGATGTTCCCAGTATTAAAACGATTTTTAATGTTTGGAACATAAACAAACTTAGTAAGTAGAATGTTATCGGTGATAGTACCGAATCAATATCCATTACTATCTTCGATATTCCTTTCAACTCTGTAGCAAGCCGATGAAGCAGCTGAGGTGATAATTTTACATCGGTGAAAACGACTGCAAGATTCTTTTTGCAATCCGAAATCAAGCTTTCTAGTCTTAGTAGAACGAAACAGTGGAGGATGAGTGCTAAGACTGGTCCGGAAGCACCAGTAAAGTATGACCTATCAGCATTATAATTGCTATTAAATTCAAGAACTTGTCACTTTTGATGAAACCGAGCGACACGAAATTTAAAAATTCTTGAAAATTAATCGGTGATGTAAATAAACACCAAATCAGTATACTAATTGCAGAAAGGTAACATAAGCTTCCCGCTAGGATTAACCATTTTTTCTGCGACTTTATTGGACAAGTTGCATACGTACTGACACGGAATCTGTCCATAGAATATACTTCGGCTAAGATGTTTTTGCCTTTCAGTAATAGATGCAGACGTATTAGAGATGCAAACACAACCTGGGTTAGGGAGACCAGACGGAATCTTTCAAAACCTAACATGTAAACGTAGTACATGTTAAGCGCAGTGAAAAAAATGGATAAGAGGTTGAAGAAAAGGCCAATCAACTTCTCAAAAAATTTCATGAACCTCGTCTTCTTTTTGGAAGGTAAAGGTACTCCAATAAATATAAGGAACTTGAAAAGTAATAATATATCCTTTGATCCATTTTGACTTATAGATTTCGTTTTTGGAATGGGTAGTTTCTCCAGAACTTGCAATATTTTCATCGTCACCTTCAAAAATGTTTAAAAAAGTAATCAAGAGTAATTAAGAATCAAATTTTGACAAAACTAAATCTTTAGAACCAATCCGTACAAAATAGAATAGAATTCTCGTAGCCACTTAACTTGCTTCATAAGGTGGAACAACGTTCAGCGAGATCTTATTCAACTGCGTTTTATATTAATGGACATTACTATATTTGAGTATGTTTGCAATTGATATGCTTTAAAGTTGCCATTTTTGATTAATTGGTTTTCGTTAAGCACCATTGAAAATAATCTCAAAAAGGATAAATAAGCCGATTGCGTGTTGAAAAGGAAATTGAAATGGTACTGTCTCTTTTATTTCCTCCGAGGGGTTCACACTCATACAATTCATTATGCAACCTGAAATTTTGCTTTGCATGACTCCTAATCAGTTTTTAACTTTTTGACCAATAGAATCTTTCATAGGATTTGTTCAACCAATAGTTTTGTCAATTTAGTCATCAGGCTTCTTGTGGTGTAAAATCAATAACAAACTACTCGGAAATCTCGTGACACTCAGAGGGTTTAAAAAAGCTTTTAGTTGGATGAAGTTTCCTGGCCAGACAATACAAAATGCTTTCAAAGAGAATTAAAACTTTTGATATAAAGTATACATATGCCATACAATAATTGATCAAGTAATAATGAATACGTGGCACAGATGATACATCAAATTTGAGCATTTTGGTTTGTAAAAAAACTTGAATTAAATTATCTTACATTATTGTAATTATTGTATCAGTGACATTAAAATTATACTAAAATGTTAAGATTTACGAAGCACTTGTTTGTGAGATTAATAAAAGAATGGTACGATAATATTAGAACATCTTTCCACCATGTGATCGAACTATCACTGTTTTCATATCCGATCAATTAAATTGAAATTACTTTAATAGATTATGGTTGGCTTTCCCTTTTGTTTGTCATTTTTTGTTTGTACATTAAATAATTTTGCTATGTTCAGTTTTAATTTCTTAAACTTTGTCCTCATAGCTCAGGGCTTACGAAATTTTTTTATTTTTAAGCACTAATGATCCCACATTATAGAGGAAGTAGGCATTGAAATATGTTTTGAATTCTTGATTTTCATATAGTTATAAAAAACTTCAAGGGCGAAAAAGAACGAGACATTTTCAACTTGTTAACCTTCCCGGTGGTTGTCTCGACAAGGTATCTCATTATTAGCAAAACTGATCAGATTTTGATGGACGAGATATCTTGTAATTAGAAGAAAATTTGACCAGATCTTGGTGGACAAGATATCTCATCATTAGAAGAATATATATAATAAGCAAAGCTACCTTAAAAGTAGATTTTTCCGAGAAACAAGATAAAATATGTAAATGTGGAGTGAGCCCGCTTACTTTGTCAAGGGGAGTAAAGCAGGAGTCACTTTTAAGAGATGCTTTGAGTTTTTTCTGTACTTGTGTGAAGCTTAGCAAAGAGAGATCAACACAAGTTACCCTCGAAAACTCAAAGTACCACCAAAGAGAAAAAATCTTAAAAATAAAACATTATCAAGGCTTGAAAGAAAAAATCAATAGAGCAGCCAAAGGAATAACAGCCAACAAAAATACAACCCTACCATTTTGAAATGTTGCCGCCAACGCCAAGCTATCCCGGAGAACTATTCACTGCCAGATCCGTCCTATCAAGAATAGCAGATTTAAAAGAGCAAAGGAATGTCCTGAAAATAGCAAGAATATTCGTACAAGTGAAAAGGAGGGGAAAAAGGTAATTTGTAACAAAAAATTATAAATGTGACAGGGATGAATTTGATTGAATTAAAGAGAGCAATAGGAAAAAATAATTATGAAAATGAAGTATGGTGCCATCTGGTGGTGAAATAAATAAAGAAAAAGAAAATAAAAACTATTTTTAAGAGGTTGAAAGAGGTAACGAGAGATTATGGATAAACTTTTAAAGAAAACTGTTGGGAAAATCGTTATTTAAGAGGGTAGTTTTAACAGTTTTGAGCTGATTATCAATAGTAATTTGAACCCTGCAAATATGATGAATTCTATGAATTTGATTATAAATTAAGTTCCTGTAGATACTGAAAGATATATTAGAGGCCCAGGGAACTAGCTTGCTAATGTTAAATTGAAAATAATTTCTTTTGTCATAAATATCGATTATTGATTTTGAACTGACATCAATAAGAATGTCAAGAAAGTTAGTGGATAAAGGTGAGCTATTTGTTTTTTCGAGGATGAGTTCAATGGGATAAATATTTTTCCAAAAGTCCATGAACTCTGGCGAGTTAAAAATTATTAAATCATCTATGTAGCGATAAGAGCTAACAGATTTAGATGTGTGCGATCTTTCAAAAAATGGAGGTAGAGGTTAGCTAGAATGCTGGAGAAGGAGGTACCTTGTGGTATCCCTTGTACTTGTTGGAAAAGATATTCACTATTATAGATAAAATTATTGAGGACACAAGGATTGATGAGGATATTCCAATATTATTTTGAGAAATATTAAGAAGATCAAATTCAGTGTAGTAGGAGTTAAGAACATCTATAAGCTTATGGAGCTGGATATTAGTGAACAGATCTTTAAAATCAAAGGAATGTATTTGGGAGATATTTTTGTTAGAAGAAAGAAAATTAAGAACTCGAGTGTTATTATTAATGATCCAACAGTTTTCTTTATGATTTTTTTCTTTCAGTTTTCTTTCTTCGATTTTTGGTGATCTCATAAGCCTGCAGTCGTGACGAGAGTGGCAAGAGTGGTGTAAGGCAACCGGAAAGAATGATCCATTGGTATTGAGTGTAATGATCTATTGGTAACAAATGGAGAGGCAAAAAATTTCATAACGATTCTTTATTATTTCAGTAGACGAGTAGTAACATCATAAGGCGTGGTGGTTGTTGAGGGTTTGGAGTTTGGAACGACTTTGAGGTAGGGTTACCATAAGTTCTCGACCCGAATCCCGGACACTTTTTTGGGGGGTTGGAAGTAAAAACAAGTTTGATGAACAATACACTTTTATTCAAATAGTTTTGTGAGCTTGTTGAATTATAATTTGATTGTCGCGAGAGGGCGCCACTGTGAGTATGGTATGTATAGACGTTTTTGTTGCAGTGTAAGGGAGAGAGACGGTTTGAGTAAGTGATGTGAGAACGGTCTGGGACCGTCCGTTGCAAATGTTATTTTACGGAGGACCAGTGGGTCGATTCATATGTGAAAGAGGCACAGGGTGCCATGTATATATATTAATTGTACATAAAGTTGTATATAAAGATTATTAGATTGAATTTTCGTGTTGCCATCCATCGAGACGCCTACATAGAAGTTCGTCGGTTGGAAATAAGCGACAACAAGAATCAGAAGTGGGATATTTGACCGTGGATATTTGACCGTGGATATTTGACCGTGGATATTTGACCGTGGATATTTGACCGTGGATGGAACAATTACATGTATACAACAAAGACTTAATCAGTGTGAAATCTAAACGAATCATCTGGAAGCCGAACATCGCTGTATGTACAAACGGAACTCAGGACTAACTCCTAACAATTTAAGAAGGTATGTGGCATGAAATTTCTGAAACTCCGTCTAGAAACTCCGTCTTGGTGCAATTTATTTTTTAATCTCTGTGTGAAATTGTGTTGAGGAGTTTATTTTATTTTATTTTATGTGTTAAATTGGTTAAGGAACTTTGAAATAGTGTGTAAAAATGGCATTTCTTGCAAAATCGAAAAAGGTAGATCTAATTTCTTTAGCGGAAGAATTAAATATAAAATTACCTGATCACGCAGTCGTTATTGAAATTAGAGAGTTAATTACGAAAAGTAAGGATTATGATGAGGAATTCACGCGTGATTTGTTAAAAACGATAGTAAGTACCAGAGAAGAAAATCAAAAGCTAAACGAACGTGAATTAGAAAGACAGAAAAACGAACGTGAATTAGAAAGACAGCTAAACGAACGTGAATTAGAAAGACAGTTCGAACTAGAAAAATTAAGAATAGAACAAGGTAACGTATCTAACGAAAGCGAAAATGGAAACCAAAATGAAATTTCTAGTAATTGCATGATTACTAAAATAATGCAACGATATGAAATGAGAGATGGAGACATCAGTTTTTACCTCATATTGTTTGAACGACAAGCGAAACGTTTAAATCTAAGTCCTGAGAATTGGGTTAGTCATTTAGTTAATTTATTACCGTATGAAATTAACCAAATTATCGCGAGAGTTCCGGAAGAACTTTCAAATGACTATGGACACATTAAAGATTTACTATTAAAAAAGTTTAAATTAAGTCCGGATAAATTCCGACAGAAGTTCTTTGACCATGCCAAACTACCCAAAAATACATGGAGAGATTTCACGTATGAATTACAAAACTACTTTGACGAATGGTTACGCGGAACTAATGTAAGTGATTTTGATGGTCTCAGAGAGTTAATCATAACAGATCAATTAAAAAGAAAAGTTCCCGTTGTAATGAAAGAACATTTCGTGGACGAATGGGTAAAAATAGTTAAATCGTCAGAATTAGCGGATAAACTAGATCAATATGAAAATGTACGAAACGAAAGTAACTTGTCCAAATCCAAAAACGGAAATCAAAATATGTATGAAAAAAAATACGAATTTACGTCTAGACCGAGATCACCGTTGAATGAGTCAGCTCGATATGAAAGAAAAACAAATCCTAATTTCAGTAACGGACGATTTACGACCAGGAATATTAATAAATACAATAGTCAGACAGAATGGCGGCGTCCAATGCAGAAAGATAGTAGATGCTTCATTTGTAATGAAAATACGCATTTCGCTAGAGCATGTCCTAAACAAAAAAATAAATTCGATCAAATTAGAGGGCAGGGTGTTAACAGACAAGGAGAAAGAATTGAACGGAATGAGGGAAGCCACGTGTCGAAAAGAGATCACAGTTTAGTGACGACTAGTGAGGGCGGAATAGACAGTAAGACATAATCTTATGTTAAAATTGCACGGATAAACAAGGGTTCGTTGGAGTTTGCAGCTCTGATTGATACTGGGAGCGATTCCGTTATTTGTAGGAATTCTGTAGCAAAAAAGTTAGATCTAAAAATAGAACCAGCTTCGAACATAATGTACGGATTTGGGAATGTCAAATTGTGTGCCGCGCGCGCGCTAGGAAAGTCAACAGTAGATATTTCCTTGGATGGCGTTGAAGTAAAAAGGGTTGAAATGCTTATTGTTAGAGACGACGCTTTACCGCACGACTTGTTAATTGGGAGATCATTTTTGGATCGGGAGAACATATCGTTTGCTCGCATTGGGAATAAATTTCATGTTTATTATGCAGAGGATAACCCGTTTGCTAACATGGAATGTGAGAAGAATTCGGACGTAAGAGAATTGAAAACGTCTAGTAAAGTGTTACTTGAAAGAAATTCGGTGAATTTTGTAAGGGCTCAGACCACCTTGGTAAATGAAGGCTTGGTAATTATAGAGGGAGAAGAAGGGTGTTACGATTCTTTGTTAGAAATAAAAGATGGTGAAACCGTAGTTCCAATGATTAATGTGGGAAATGAGAATGTTTTATTGAGGAAAAATCAATGTGTAGGAAGAGTTATTGAATTAGACCCCATTTGTTTGGTTAATGAGGAGAGTTGTTACGTAAACGTGATAAAAGAAAATAAGCGTTTAATCGAAATGAGTGAAATTAAATTTGACGAAGGAACATCAATTGAGAATAGAAGTGAAATTTTGAAGTTAGTCAATGAGTTTAGGGACTGTTTTGCACTGGAATTGGGTGAATTAGGGTGTACAACGCTAACTAAAATGAGTATTAAGGAAGTAGAGGGGAGTAAACCCATTAGTGTACGACCTTATAAAACGAATGCAACTGAGAGAGGGATTATCAAGGATGTAGTGAGGGAATGGAAGGAAAACGGTATTGTTTCTGAAACACGTTCGCCGTATGCTAGTCCGGTACTATTAGTCAAAAAGAAAACAGGGGAGCACAGGTTAGTTGTTGATTACAGGAAATTAAATAATCAAACAGTTAAAGATAAATTCCCGTTACCTAGAATAGATGACTTACTTGAATGTTTAGCAACTTCCACAATGTTCACAACGCTAGATTGCGCTCACGGATATTTACAAATACCATTGAGTGAGGAATCAAAATTAAAAACCGCGTTTATAACACCGGATGAAACGGGTCAATTTGAAAGAATGATTTTTGGATTAGCTAATGCACCGGCGGAGTTTCAGAGGTTAATGCACCATGTCTTAGGGCCACTACTGAACACAAAAGCTTTGTGTTATTTGGACGATATATTGATACCAGCCAAAAATTGGTACGAGATGATGGAAAGACTGAGAGAAGTACTTGAATGTCTAAGTAAGGCTAACTTAACACTCAAATTACCTAAATGCGAATTTGGGAAGAAGGAAGTTGACTTTTTGGGTTTTGTGATCAATGAAGAAGGAATAAAGCCAGGAGTAAGGAAAGTGGAAGCAATAGCGAAGTTCCCACAACCTAAGAATGTTCATGAAGTTCGCCGTTTCTTGGGTTTGACTGGTTTCTTCAGAAGATTTGTTCCGAAGTATGCTGAGAAGGCAGTACATCTAACTTGTTTAATTCAAAAGGACAAGGACTTTGAATGGACGGAAAAACAGGAAAATGCTTTTCGAGAACTCAAGGGTAATCTGACCAACAAACCGATAGTTGCTCATTACCAGCCCGAAGCATTGACTGAGGTACACACCGATGCTTCATCTGATGGACTCTCAGGTATACTCCTACAAAGAGGAACAGATGGTCGCTGGAATCTAGTGTACGCTGTCAGCAAAAAGACAACACCGGCTGAAAAGAACTATCATTCTAGCAAACTAGAATTGATGGCGATAGTGTGGACTTTGGACAGACTTCGACAATTTCTGCTCGGAATAAAATTTACTATCGTCACCGATTGTCAAGCCTTAGTCTATATGAACGCAAAGAAGTCGACAAATCCTCAAATTGCCAGGTGGAGCAATCTTATTCAAGAATACGATTTTGAAGTAAAACATAGACCAGGTATGAAGATGTCTCATGTAGATGCAATGAGTAGAGCTCCTACCTTAGAAGCTGATGACACGATGACTGAATTGATCGAAAGGAATCTAGAAGTTTATCTAACGATGTCCGTTGACGAACAAATCCTTATGATTCAACGAGGAGATCCCGAATTAGATAAGATCATTTCCATTTTCAAGAAAGAAAAATTTGAAAGAACAAAAGCCGACAACCAAATTATTGCAAATTACGTTTTCAAGAGAGAAAGACTGTATCGAACCATAAAAGACAATGGAAAAGAAAGACTGCTTTACGTTATACCTAGATCCATGCGCAAAAGTACTGTAGTCAAGTTTCACGATCTAATCGGACATTTTTCAGTTGACAGAACTGTGAATAAAATTAAGGAATTGTATTGGTTCCCAAGAATGAAGCGCTACGTGAAGAAACACATATCGATGTGCTTAGAATGTTTAGTGAACAAGGTTCCCGGAGGTAAACAACAAGGACTGTTACATCCTATTAAGCCTGGAAAGAGACCATTTTCCATAACTCACGTCGATCACTTGGGTCCATTTGTAAGAAGTTCCAGAGGTAACCAACACTTACTGGTCATCATCGATAATTTCACGAGGTTCTTACGATTGATACCTGTGAAAAGTACGAAATACAGCTACATTCAGAAGGCATTGAAAAACTTCATCAACGACTTTGGTTTACCAGATCGAATCATTAGTGATCGGGGTTCCAGTTACACCTCACAAGGTTTAGAGAAGTTTTGTCGAGAAAATGGCATAGCTCATACTCTAAACTCCACAAAGCACCCACAAGGTAATGGGATGGTTGAGAGAGCTAATCGCACCATTATCCCAACCATAGCAACGTCCATGGAAGACCATAGACACAAAGACTGGGACTTGAGAATGAAAGAAGTGGAAAGAAATCTAAACAATGCCTTAAACAAAACAACTAACAAGACCCCTTTCCAAATGTTACACGGCTACTCACCAAGATTTAATGATGGAATTTTACGAAAACAAGCTGATGAGAGTGCAGAAGGATGGACTGATCCTGCGGAGATTCAAATCTCGACTCGAGAGCGAATAGAAGATATGCAGAAAAAGATGAAGGATGCTCATGACAAGAAGAAATGCGGAACAACTACTTATAGGTCAGGACAAGTTGTTGTTATGAAAAAAGCTCCAATACCGACAGGAGAACCAACAAAAACCCAACCAAAATATCGAGGTCCTTTAATTATAACTGATGTGCTACCAAGCGACACCTACAGAATCACTCAACTTGGGGAGAAGAGCAAGGGACATTCTTACACCACTACTGCACACGTAAGCCAGTTAAAGGCATGGCCGAACCAAACTGATTCGGATACAGAGGACTCATCAGATGAACTCAGTGATTTTTCAGACAACAAACTTAATGACTCTGAACTGAGACATAATCCAAAGCGTGCCTGTACTAAGGCAATTTTCTACGGAAAATAATAATTAAAAAAAAAACAACTAACTGGTTGATTATAACTGATTCAACCTTAACTTCAATTTGTTTATATTGAATTTAACTGATTTATTTGTTATTTGTTGATATTTTTATATTCAATTAATTGATTTATGTAGTTTGATAATCATGTGCATGATTTCTATAATTTTCAATCATGTTTATTAATATACTTATATTATTTTATAACATTAGTAGCACATTCGAGGGCGAATGGTTGTCAGGAAAGGCCGAATGTGAGCTTGTTGAATTATAATTTGATTGTCGCGAGAGGGCGCCACTGTGAGTATGGTATGTATAGACGTTTTTGTTGCAGTGTAAGGGAGAGAGACGGTTTGAGTAAGTGATGTGAGAGACGGTCTGGGACCGTCCGTTGCAAATGTTATTTTACGGAGGACCAGTGGGTCGATTCATATGTGAAAGAGGCACAGGGTGCCATGTATATATATTAATTGTACATAAAGTTGTATATAAAGATTATTAGATTGAATTTTCGTGTTGCCATCCATCGAGACGCCTACATAGAAGTTCGTCGGTTGGAAATAAGCGACAACAGTTTTATGTGAATAAAATACATCAAAAACTTCTTTGCTGTTATGCCAACTTGTGGACATTTGAGGCCACGACAGATTTGCGGTGCACCAGTCCCCACGTACACGCTGGTTGCGAGTACGCGAGGGTTGCGAGTTCGAATCCAACAAAAGACCGTCTTGTAAAAGGAGAGCTGGCGTATGTTAAATCTGTCGTGTCCTCAAATGTCCTTACGTTGACTTGGTGTTGAGAGTCGGGTGCCTGCTCAGGTGTGACCTCGTCAACTGACCGTGGTTTAAAATTACGTGGTGTTGTCCTCGGATCTTTGGGTTTGATCCCAGACCATCGCCAATGGAGTGTTTGTACACTGAATATTTTCGCCCATTTCGTTATTTATCCGTTTTGGGCCCTTCTAATGCAAAATCAGTGGTTCACTCGTTTGGTGCCTGTCTATCTGTATTTTATGGTCTTCGGATAGAATCTGAATGTATCTGAAAATTCAGGTATAAAGGAAAAATAAAATGGAATCCTTACTTTGTATGCATTTACAAGAGTTCAAATTTAAGTCAAATTAAAACAATGGTGGAAATTCTTGAAGTACAAGCGAACAGGCAATGAAATAACAAGTAATTTTTTATACTACAGTGCACAATAGATAATAACATTCAATATAAACATTCAATCAGGTACATATTTTATTTAAACTCTATAGCATATTTCATATTACAATAGATTCTAAAAAGGATTAAAAATAACAATAGTTGAATTTGAGTTCAATAACATTAAATCAAATTAAAAAATGATTAAAAGAATGTTTTCAACAAAAATAAAGCAAGATTTTTATTCTGAAAGAGTCTGCATAAGCAAATACTATGTTAGAAAAGCACACAATGACGTTAAAAGAAAACTTTCTCAATTTTGAATACATCCATGGCGGTCATATTAACATTTCCTGACAGCGATTCTACGAACTGACTTAGAATAAGATGGTTCACTACTGTAGAAAATTCATAAAATATATTTTCATGTGCCATTGATTCAATAATTAAATTTTTGATTCGAGAAAATGTTTTATGTACGCTCGATGCTAAGATGACCACAACAGAAAGCGCAATTGTAACTGATACTCCTAAACAGCTAACTAAAATTTCACTCGGGACCTCTTTCGAACTCTTTCCCAATACAACAACAAAAAATAATACACTGCTGGCCACCGTAAATGCAACACCCTGAAGGAAGCGTGCAAATAATATGAAATTTACAACATGCATTAGCGGAGGTGAGATATGCAAATGATTAGAATTTCAGCGCAGACGCACATCACGCGCGCCTGTGGCGCCACTTCAAAGCGCTATTTAAGGCTTGGAGATTTCGACGATTTCAAGTACGGCAATTGTGTTTTTCTTGTGGTTTTTTCAAAAAAACGATCAATTATGCCTCGTAGAAAACAGCGATCATCTTTTGATCAAGTATCCGAGTTCGACAGAGGAAGGATAGTGGCCTACCGAGATTGTGGATTATCTTTCAGGGAAATCGGTAGTCGTGTTGAACGAAACCAAACAACTGTAATGCGGATATGTGATCGTTGGATGCAGGAGGGTATGACGAACCGACGTGTTCGATCGCATCCACCTCAGTGCACCACTTCACGTGATGACAGGCATATTGTGCGTATAGCAGTGACGGATCGCTCAGTCACATCACGAACCATAGCACAGCATATTCAGTCTGTACCGCATCATCCAGTGTCTGCGCATACCATTCGACGCCGTTTACAGCAGAGTGGTCTATCCGCAAGACGTCCATTGCTTCGTCTACCCTTGACGCAGAACCACAGACGTTTCCGCCGCCAATGGTGCGATGAAAGAAGGATGTGGACGGCAGAATGGAATGAAATTGTCTTTACTGACGAGTCACGCTTCTGTCTGCAACACCACGATGGTCGGATTCGAGTCTGGAGACACCGTGGAGAGAGGATGCTGAACAGCTGCGTTATGCACCGCCACACTGGTCCTGCACCGGGTATTATGGTATGGGGCGGTATTGGATATCAATCTCGCACTCCTCTAGTACGCATTGCCGGTACTTTAAACAGCCAGCGCTACATCTCCGAGGTGTTGGAGCCAGTTGTCCTTCCTTACCTTCAGGGCTTGCCTACAGCCATATTTCAACAGGATAATGCGCGACCACACGTGGCACGCATTGTCCAAGGGTTCTTCGTCAATCGCCAGATTGAATTGCTTCCCTGGCCAGCTCGCTCTCCGGATCTTTCGCCGATAGAAAACATGTGGTCCATGGTTGCTCAACGATTGACCCAGAATACATCCCCAGCTGCCACACCAGATCAACTTTGGCAACGTGTGGAAGCTGCTTGGTCTGCTGTACCCCAAGAACACATCCAAAGTCTCTTTGAATCAATGCCGAGGCGTGTGGCAGCGGTGATCTCCAACAATGGCGGCTACTCTGGCTACTGATTTTGGCAGGAACCACACTTCACAGAAGTCTATAAATTTAATCATTTGATACTTGGTCAACATGTTATCTACAAAATAAATTTTGCTGTGATATCTCTTGTCTTTCTTGGTGTTGCAATTTGGGTGGCCAGCAGTGTACTTGGAACAAGAACAGACCAAGCAAGAAAAATGTCCCATGGGACAGCCGATGAACCAGTCGGGGCTTTAATTTCATATCAGAATAACTTGTTTCCAAATTATTTTTGTAGTCTGAAATAAAACGTCCTAACTTCAGAAAAATAAAGCAATGGAGGATGACTGATAAGTTTGGTCCGGAAAATATAAGGAAACAGCGTCCCGCTAACATAATTATAGCCATAGCAGTTAAGAATGGATTACACTTGTCCCAACCAAACGTAAGATAGTTTACAAAGCCATGGCATTCGAACGATGTTACAATAAAAGTGTAAATAGAAATGACAATAGTTGTTAGGCAGCTCAAGCTACCAGCTGTAATGATCCATCTGTTCCAAGACTTCAAGGAAAAAATGAGATGCACGCTTGCATGAAGTATATCTCGAGAATTGAGTCCATCCATTATTTGTTTGCCTTTTAAAATCAAATGCTGGCGTATTAAACCGGCAAAAACTGATTGTATCTCTTGAACCAGCATGACTTTTTAAACCTTGTACGCAAAGATGCTAAGCACAGGAAAGTATATAGACACGAAATAGAAAAAGAGACCGCTAATTTTCTCTAAATAATTCAGCCACCTAGGTTTTTGTTTTATAGGAAGAGGTACTCCGATAAGAATGAAAAATTTAAAAAGTAACACTATAGATGCATCTGGAATAGTTGCAGAACATTCTGTTTTCGGAATAGGTGTCTTTTCAAAAGCTACCAATGTTGTCTTCATTGTTGTAAATGTTAAGGATTAACAAACTTCGTTTAATTTCAGAAAATTATTTGTTCAGTTCTAGAATAAAAGCATATATCATCAGTATGAAAAAAGCAACCGAATTTGTCTGTTTTAATTTTAACAAATAGTGAGATTTTAGAGATCTAAGCTTGAAAAAATTGTTTCATTTATAAAAGCGGGAGACTATAACATCCTACGGAAGTTTACATTGTACAGAGAAGTCTACAGAAATCGAAGATTGATTTATACGCCTTTACAAATAAGTGTCTCTCCATAAGCCACTCTCTCAATAAGCCGCTCCATCAACGTATGTCAGAAATTCGGTGAAAGCAGAATACAGTTCCAGAAACGAGGTTTATGTGAGATATGATAAATGTAAAATTAATTTGAAAGCAATTAACCGAACTAGAGACATCAACGAACACTGCAGGCCCAACGCATGACTGAGAGAAATATACAGCAAAATATTAAACAGAAATCTATACAATCGATACGTTTTCTTCAAAAAAATGTGTCTCACAAATTGATATCGATTGGTGTTACATTAGGGCTATTTACATGCCCACATATTGCTAAAAATGCTGTAAAGAGGGATACAAAAGAATTATGATTTTAAACAAAATATTATCAATACCGGAAATATTAATTTGTATAATGGATACTCACCAGTGAAGTAAACCTCGATCAAAATGGAAATGAATTTTTTTCGTGTTCAACTAATTAGCAATATCATGCAAAACATTAAAAATAAAATATTCAGCTTTTCATTTGATTGTATTGGTGTAACTGGCAAAATAATCGAGTACAGCGACTGGAAGCATTAATTATGAGGTACAGTTGGGAGAATGTATGTCATATACAGAACTATTTGCGGTAGTATTCAATGCAGGCAATAATGCAATAAATAGACACAAACTAATATAACAAATAACGTTGACATTGCACTTCAATGACATTGCACTTCAATATGGCATTAAACTTCCTCATTAAAAAAGCGAGTTTACTTAATCGTTAAAATTGCATGGTAGACTCATGGTATGGTTTCAAAATCGCTTTCGGAGCCACTGTAGCTTGATTGGTAGAGTAGCGCATTGACAACAGGAGGCTTGCGAGTTCGAAACTCGACCTCACGAAAAGTCCATAGTGTAGGTGGGGGGCGGGGTCGCGTTAAATTTGTAGTGGATTCAAATGTCCTCACGTTGGCGTGTTGTGGAAGTTTTGAAAGTGGGGTGCCAGCTCAAGTGTTAACCTCGGCCTCTGACTGTAGTTCAAAATTACTGAGTATTGTCCAAGGACCTTTCCCTTAGGTATCCCGGAACGTCGACAATCGCCCGTTGTGTTGCTCCAATGCAATTCTAATTCAGTTATCCTCAAAACCTTTTCGTCAGAAAATATTAAATTGTTTTATTTTTATTATGTAAATCCGTATTTACAGGGTAAATATATGAACAACAGATTAAAGTTGACAACGCCATTGCAATCAATCTCGGTTGTTGAACGAGAAGTTTTTCAAACATTTTCGAATGAAGGTATTATTTTTGTCTAGGAACTGATAAGTGCCATCGGATCACTTGGAAGTTTTATATATTCAAAACTGTGGCATAATTAAACGTTTGGATTAACAACTTAAAAATCCCAAAGTGATTTTTTTACTGCCAAGACTAGAGAAAAATCTTGTAGCCTTATTCTTTCCAATGTCAATGATTCTCTTACTAGTAAAATATCATAACAAAGATTTGTTTTCCGTTAAGGTGTGATCACGTATTTTCGAGCGTAAGAACTAGCAGGTTTGACATGTGGTTTGTTGTAAAAGCGAAACTGCAAATGAAACATTGCGGTTAGGGTATTATTACATTAAAACTTTCATTAAAAACCAGGGGAAAACTAAAGCCTCAGGCTAAAAACTGGAAAATGACCAAATAATTTGCTAAAAATCTTAAAAAATGCCCTAAGAATCTCAAAATTGACAACATGAAAAATGCCAAAAAAATGACTTAAAAAAGTACACTTCTGGAATCAGATTAGAAGCGGAATTTCTGTTCATACGAACATTGTTTCCCAAGTACACTGCTGGCCACCGTAAATGCAACACCCTGAAGGAAGAATGCAAATAATATGAAATTTACAACATGCATTAGCGGAGGTGAGATATGCAAATGATTAGAATTTCAGCGCAGACGCACATCACGCGCGCCTGTGGCGCCACTTCAAAGCGCTATTTAAGGCTTGGAGATTTCGACGATTTCAAGTACGGCAATTGTGTTTTTCTTGTGGTTTTTTCAAAAGAACGATCAATTATGCCTCGTAGAAAACAGCGATCATCTTTTGATCAAGTATCCGAGTTCGACAGAGGAAGGATAGTGGCCTACCGAGATTGTGGATTATCTTTCAGGGAAATCGGTAGTCGTGTTGGACGAAACCAAGCAACTGTAATGCGGATATGTGATCGTTGGATGCAGGAGGGTACGACGGACCGACGTGTTCGATCGCATCCACCTCAGTGCACCACTTCACGTGATGACAGGCATATTGTGCGTATGGCAGTGACGGATCGCTCAGCCACATGACGAACCATAGCACAGCACATTCAGTCTGTACCGCATCATCCAGTGTCTGCGTGTACCATTCGACGCCGTTTACAGCAGAGTGGTCTGTCCGCAAGACGTCCATTGCTTCGTCTACCGCAGAACCACAGACGTTTCCGCCGCCAATGGTGCGATGAAAGAAGGATGTGGACGGCAGAATGGAATGAAATTGTCTTTACTGACGAGTCACGCTTCTGTCTGCAACACCACGATGGTCGGATTCGAGTCTGGAGACACCGTGGAGAGAGGATGCTGAACAGCTGCGTTATGCACCGCCACACTGGTCCTGCACCGGGTATTATGGTATGGGGCGGTATTGGATATCACTCTCGCACTCCTCTAGTACGCATTGCCGGTACTTTAAACAGCCAGCGCTACATCTCCGCGGTGTTGGAGCCAGTTGTCCTTCCTTACCTTCAGGGCTTGCCCACAGCCATATTTCAACAGGATAATGCGCGACCACACGTGGCACGCATTGTCCAAGGGTTCTTCGTCAATCGCCAGATTGAATTGCTTCCCTGGCCAGCTCGCTCTCCGGATCTTTCGCCGATAGAAAACATGTGGTCCATGGTTGCTCAACGATTGACCCAGAATACATCCCCAGCTGCCACACCAGATCAACTTTGGCAACGTGTGGAAGCGCTTGGTCTGCTGTACCCCAAGAACACATCCAAAGTCTCTTTGAATCAATGCCGAGGCGTGTGGCAGCGGTGATCTCCAACAATGGCGGCTACTCTGGCTACTGATTTTGGCAGGAACCACACTTCACAGAAGTCCATAAATTTAATCATTTGATACTTAGTCAACATGTTATCTACAAAATAAATTTTGTTGTGATATCTCTTGTCTTTCTTGGTGTTGCAATTTGGGTGGCCAGCAGTGTACTATAAAAAATGGCCTGCCAACAAAATCCGGACGCAATTTTTTTAAATATTATGTTATTTCAGTTGGTTTATACTGCTTCCTCCGTTCTATAGCTAATTATTATTTTAATTTTCCTTTAAATAAAATAATGTATTTAAAAAATATACCTCTAAGTATCTTAATATATCAGTATAAGGAACGCGTTATGTACCAAAACATGATTTTTCAGGAGTTCCGATTATACTTAAAGAAAACCGATTCTTCAATCCTGAAACCAATTCTTCCTCCGGTGTCCATTTTGTAGCACAAATAAAACCGCGAATGAGATAGCGACTTGAGAATGATTCAAAAAAAATTTGATTAAAACTCAGGACACGACGAAAAAAATTCCCCACTTAAAAGACCAAAATGCTCTAAAGATCTCGAAAAATGACCTAAAAAGAGTACATATCGAAAATCAGTAGATTGCGTATAGAATTTTCGTCACATGGATATGAAATAAATACAATTTTTGTAAAAATAGTAACATTAACTGTGGGATTAAAATATATTATACGGGAAAAGCTCAGTAAATTATACGGCAATGAAATTTTTTCGAAAGCCATATCAAGTTTAATTTGAAACGAGGATGTAAAATAGTGAATGAAAATTGCAACTTATCTTTATTTTTAAGACGTTTGCTGCACATATGAAAATTAAATGATCGATATGCGTTATCTCATAAGTAAAATTACCGCCTATCCCTTTTGTTATAAACTATCATATTTTGATAGGTTTTGCTATCGAGTAAACTGTTTCAAAATATATCGAATCCGATTAAATTTTCATCCTATTTTTAATGGCTGTAAAAATAAAGCAGCGGATTATGGCAACAAAATACTACTAAAGTAATGCTTTCTCTATTGAAATGAAATAAATATTCCTTTTCATGTTCATAATTAATATCGTTGTCAAATGCAATCCAAATATTTTCGCAGAAATATAAAAGCTACTATAGAATCATTAGAAAAGCGTGTTTTGTATCGTTTAATGGAAATAAAATTTGATGCGGATTTGAAATCCGTTGAAATTTTCACTACCTTCAATGATCACGAAAATAAAAACCTGGACTAGGGGAACAAAAAAGGCAGTAAAGCCGAGATAATGCTTTTCATGTGAACAGCACAGTTCTTCCTGTGTATCTCGACACGCCCTCTAACACTTGAACGAATGAAGGATCTCGAATTGCGCGAGTGATCGGAGTTTCAGGGAATTTTGGATGTGTTCGCTTCAGTAGAACTCTATGTACTTTAATTTTTAACGTTTTTTGTTGATATCAAAGACGTGTTTGACATGGTATGTCAAATTGAAAATTAAAATTGAAAAAAATCTACGTTGCCTGTTATTGTAATTTGCCATTGAGGTATAAACAAAAACGGGGTCATTATTCAAATCTTGTTTTCATATTAATCCTGAGAAACATTAAGTAACACACAATAAATTTTCTGGTTTCAGCTGCCGAATAAAACTGAGGTACTTGATTATTTTCTGTCAGCGAAACCTTTCTTCCAATCATCTTCGGACTAATGATTTGTGCGAGTGTTTTAAAAAGCAGCCACAAGATGTAGAGCATTTGCTTTTTAGTTGTCCTGCATTTAAAACTTCAAGAATGTGCCTAAAAAATAATTTGAGAAAATTAGGTGAAACATGGCCAGTGAAACTCAATGTTTTTGTAAAATCTAATCTGCTTTTCTACTCATTTGTCAAGTTCATAAAATCTTGTAATTTCAGTTAAATTGTTTTCCACTGTTTCTTTGTTAAATCAACTTACTTCTGTAAGCCTCGTGTTGTACTTCTGTGGTGCACGGGTAGTTTGCTTTTTTTTATTCAATAAAAAAAATACTGACAATCATGGATTGAGAGTTTGTACATTGAATATTTTCTCCCCATTTCGTTAATTTTCTATTTTGGGTCATTGTAATGCAAAACTAATGCTTTCTGCGTTTGGTAGGTATGTGTGCCTATGTTATGTATGTGTGCCTATGTTATGTATGTGTGCCCATACTACGTCTAAACAGCTGGGTTTATTTTCATAAAAGTTGCATACCTTGAGTACTCACATTCATTTAGTGACTGAATTTTGTTGCGTTAGTCTGTCTTCCGTTTCATCTATGTTTTTTGTGTGCAAGTATCGCATACATTAAAAAAATATGTTTTAATAACTAAAATATGTGTAATACATTTTGTAACACATATTTTTGTTCAGTTAATATATTATTTGAATTTTCTTTGCTTATATATTTTGATAAGTTTCATGCAAAAACTTTTGATTTTATTTAAATCAACCTTAATTTGGTAGTTTTTGAGAAGCTGGAATCTGTATGGAACATTGCAATTGCTTGGATTGTTTACTAGTACAACTGGAAAAGTAGTTATTTTCCCATGAACATATTTTTACGGAACATGAATAAAGTATTACTTTATTCATTTGAGCCTCTTTAGTTAAATATAAACAATTTCCGAACATTTAGGATAGATGATATAGAGAAAATAAAACATTCAATTTCGCACTAGAGCAAGGTAGAAATTAGTTATTTTATGTCCAAGAATGCTAAAAACGTGTATTCATTTTCTGGACGGTATGCGAACATTTCAACCAACTTTCCTCAAAAGTCCTTGCTTTAACATCTTTTGAACCGAGACCAGTACTTATCGAATTTATTCAAAGTATTTCAAAATTTTGACATAGGTTTCCTTTACAAAACAATAAAAGGCAAGTAACACCATCATTCTCATTCTAAACAGGTTCGTGGTTTTCATTCAAAACTAAATTTGAATTAAAAAGTGATTTAAAATGAACTATATGAAAAGGAAACTAGTGTTCTTTGACCACGTGCAGTGATATTTCTTTCTGACTTTTTCACTTGGAATCAATTTTACATTTTAAAATTTTGTTCTACTTTTAGTTGTAAGTAGTGGCAACTATGAGAGATTACGATAAGTGCCAAAACCTCTGCTGTAGATTAAACTTAATACACTGCTGGCCACCGTAAATGCAACACCCTGAAGGAAGCATGCAAATAATATGAAATTTACAACATGGATTAGCGGAGGTGAGATATGCAAATGATTAGAATTTCAGCGCAGACGCACATCACGCGCGCCTGTGGCGCCACTTCAAAGCGCTATTTAAGGCTTGGAGATTTCGACGATTTCAAGTACGGCAATTGTGTTTTTCTTGTGGTTTTTTCAAAAAACGATCAATTATGCCTCGTAGAAAACAGCGATCATCTTTTGATCAAGTATCCGAGTTCGACAGAGGAAGGATAGTGGCCTACCGAGATTGTGGATTATCTTTCAGGGAAATCGGTAGCCGTGTTGGACAAAACCAAACAACTGTAATGCGGATATGTGATCGTTGGATGCAGGAGGGTACGACGGACCGACGTGTTCGATCGCATCCACCTCAGTGCACCACTTCACGTGATGACAGGCATATTGTGCGTATGGCAGTGACGGATCGCTCAGCCACATCACGAACCATAGCACAGCACATTCAGTCTGTACCGCATCATCCAGTGTCTGCGCGTACCATTCGACGCCGTTTACAGCAGAGTGGTCTGTCCGCAAGACGTCCATTGCTTCGTCTACCCTTGACGCAGAACCACAGACGTTTCCGCCGCCAATGGTGCGATGAAAGAAGGATGTGGACGGCAGAATGGAATGAAATTGTCTTTACTGACGAGTCACGCTTCTGTCTGCAACACCACGATGGTCGGATTCGAGTCTGGAGACACCGTGGAGAGAGGATGCTGAACAGCTGCGTTATGCACCGCCACACTGGTCCTGCACCGGGTATTATGGTATGGGGCGGTATTGGATATCACTCTCGCACTCCTCTAGTACGCATTGCCGGTACTTTAAACAGCCAGCGCTACATCTCCGCGGTGTTGGAGCCAGTTGTCCTTCCTTACCTTCAGGGCTTGCCCACAGCCATATTTCAACAGGATAATGCGCGACCACACGTGGCACGCATTGTCCAAGGGTTCTTCGTCAATCGCCAGATTGAATTGCTTCCCTGGCCAGCTCGCTCTCCGGATCTTTCGCCGATAGAAAACATGTGGTCCATGGTTGCTCAACGATTGACCCAGAATACATCCCCAGCTGCCACACCAGATCAACTTTGGCAACGTGTGGAAGCTGCTTGGTCTGCTGTACCCCAAGAACACATCCAAAGTCTCTTTGAATCAATGCCGAGGCGTGTGGTAGCGGTGATCTCCAACAATTGCGGTTACACTGGCTACTGATTTTGGCAGGAACCACACTTCACAAAAGTCTATAAATTTAATCATTTGATACTTGGTCAACATGTTATCTACAAAATAAATTTTGTTGTGATATCTCTTGTCTTTCTTGGTGTTGCAATTTGGGTGGCCAGCAGTGTAAATATCGAAAAGTAGCGAAATAAATAAATATCTTTAAATTTTACGCACCGTTTTTACTTTTGTGTTTTATTTTATGATTTATATGGATGCTCTGATTTATATGGTTGTAAATTTAATAAATTATAATTCCTATTTATTACATACAACCCCCCACAAAGGATTCGATTTGAAGCTGCATAAACAAATTTTAAATGAAACTTTCCCGATATAGAGAGAATATTAATGCTAGAAAAAATATGAATGGGTCTTTTGACGCAGAGAGAGTCAAGGTTGCATATTTTACGAATTGAAACTGCATTTAAGCAGCTTATTATATCTGTTAAAAGTTTCTTGAAAACAGTGATTTTCTTTACAAAAAGGCTGTCAAATAGACCTACCATTTATTAAAAAATGATAATAGGTTACTTTTGCTTTGTCTGTACTGAAGAAATTCAATTTTTAAACAAATTATTTTGTTGTTGCACGTGACAGTAAATGGAATTTTGAAGAAAAATATATTTGCTTTAAAAAATAAATCACGAATATGTTATCCAATTAAATTTTTTAACCCTTCCGTTTAAGATGGCGAAATTCTAAAATGTCCCATGCCTTGCCCAAGAGTACCACAAATCCAAAAATATTGATAGGAAAACTATGAGTGCTAGGCAATTCGCCGTACATTCGTCCTTTTTATGATTTGAGTTACACCAATTTCACAGGAAACGAACTTAAGAAGAGGTAATCCCAATCCCTCCCCCAAAAAATAACCCCAACTGAATACCGACTTTTATAGTAGTCATCTTAGTGTCACCTTTCGTAGTTTTGACAAACAGTAGGGCAGCGATGTGTGTAAAATGTATTATATGGATGCATATGCATAAATACGATTTGCGTGTTAAGATGTAGAAATTATAAAAATGCCAAAAAGGTGTTATGCAATTATTTTCCTGACACTTAAATGATGCTGGGGGCATTTTTCTACAAAAGAAAAAGGATATATAATGTTCTGATTACATTTTCAATCCACAGTTATCCAATTCAACCCGAGAAAGATCGGAAAATTCTGCTAGTGTTCTATAAAAAGGATTTTTCACCGGCTCACATTAAAAACCTTATTGACTGGTTAATGCGACCGTCAAACGTGATTAAAAAAACACTAGTTTGAGCATCGATAACCAATTGGCCTAAGTCGACTCCCAAACCCATTCGACCTACACTTCTGAGATCTTACGACAGCGACTCTTCCTCCTCGACCCTCTAATGCAGTGGTTCTTAACCTGGGGCGTGTGCATCCCTGGGGGTGCGAGAGAAGATTCTAAATTTTCGATGGAAACTACCGCATGTGAGAAACTAGCGAACGCTACATCGACTTTTGGGATCCCACTCTCTACCTTTGCCTCAGCCACTGAGATATTATTTTGAAATAAAAAAATTATCTTGCAATAGATGCAATTTCCTAACTAAAAAAATAGAAACATATTTTTCAAAGGGGTGTGAGAACTTATTTTTAGATTCAAGGAGGTGCCGATCACTGAAAAGGTTAAGAACCACTGCTCTAATGAAATAGAATATAATGAATAGGCATAAGTAACATGAAATAGATCTTTATGTTACTTATGCCCCCCACTGGGTTGTGGGGAAAAGCGTGAATCAGTGTGAGACATATTATTGAATGGTAAAAGTGTTTATCCAGCATGATTAGGAACACTATTCGATAGCCAATCGGCCCAAGTCAATTAATGAACCCTTGTGATCTCTTCTGAGACCTTAAAACAGCTAGCTACTCCGTCCACATACTTTGCCTATTTCATTAAAAGTTCAATGCTTTTCCACATGCTCAGACTATTTCTTTAGAAGACGATGCAAGAAATAAAATGAAATATTTCAAGTAATGTCGGTCTACCATAGAATTGTTACCGCATTATCTTAAAAAATGAGTAATAAAAAAAACCAAAATGATCTATATTGTTATAAGTATATAGTGGATCGCAATAATTCCAGAAAGTTAGAACTAGCTCTTGAACATACAATTTTTAAAGTCCTCATAAATAATTTTCAGTCAGTTTGAATAAATATTATTTAAAATGAAAATAAAGTTTACAATATTTTTTCACGGTCTTACGATTGAATTTGTATGTATCTGAAAATTCAGGCATAAGGGAATAAATAATAGAATCCTTATTTTGTTTACATTTACAAGAGATAAAATTTCAGTAAAATCAAATCAATGGTGGGAAATTTTTGAAGTACAAGCAATCAGGCATTGAAATAACAAATAATTTTTTGTACTACAGTGCAGAATAGATTATCACATTCAAAATTTACATTGATAAACATTCAATTAGGTTCATATTTGAATTACAACTCACTAGAGGGGGCTTTTCTGATAGTACAATAAATTATAAAAAGTATTAAAAATAATTAAATTTGAGTTCAATAGATATTAAAGGAAACTAAAAAAATAGTTCAGTGAATGTTTAAACAATAAAAAAGGCTGGAACTTTACTCTAAAAATCATGATAGTTAAAAGAAACTTTTCTCAATTTTGAATACACCTATGGCAGTCATGAACATTTCTTGACAACTGACAAAATAAGATGGTTCACTCCTATAGAAAGTTTATGAAATATATTTTCATTGCCATTGACTCAATAGTTATATTTTTGATTCGAGAAAACGTTTCATGTACGCGTGATGTTAAGATCACCATAAAAGAAAGGGCAATTGTAACTGACACTCCTGAACACCAACTAGGATTTCACTGAGGACCTCTTTCGAAGTCTTTCCCAATACAACAACCAAAAGCAATACTTGGAACAAGAGAAGACCCAGTAAGAAAAATGTCCCAGTTTACTGCGTACTTACTAAGCATACTGCCTTTCACAAACATCGATATGTGCTTCAAGTTCGTTGAGAGCTGATAAAACAGTCGGGGTTCTAATTTCATATCACACAAAAACTTGCTTCCATGTTATTTTTGTTGTCCGAAATCAAGCATCCTAACTTCAGGATAATAAAGCAATGGAGGATGAGTTATAAGCTTGGCCAAGAAAAAATAAAAGAAAAAATAACTCACTATCATAATTACAGTCATAGCAGTCAAGAAAGCATTACACTTGTTGGAAGCAAACTTTAAAAAGTTTACAAAGCCATGGCATTCAAATGATGTTACAATAAGAGTGTAACTAGAAATGACAATAGTTGATAGGAAGCTCAAGCTACCAGCTGTAATGATCCATCTGTTCCAAGACTTTAAGGAAAAAAATTAGATTCAAGCTTGCATTAAGCATATCCAGAGAATTGAGCCCGTCCGTTATCTTCAAAATCAAATTTTCAAAATCACATGCTGGCGTATTAGACCAGCAAATGTGACTGTATCCCATGAACCAGCATGACTCTTTTAAAACCTCGTACGCAAAGATAATAGATGCTAAGCACAGGGAAGGATATAGATACGAAATTGGAAAAGAGACCGCTAATTTTTTCTAAATAACTCAGCCACCTACGTTTTATTTTTTACAGGAAGAGGTACTCCGACAAAAATTTAAAAAGTAACACAATAGATGCATCTGGAATGGCTGCAGAACATTCAATTTTCTGAATCTGCTTCTTTTCAAGAACTTTCAATGTTCTTTCCATTTTTGTAATGGTAAAGGTTTAACAAATTCCTTTGAATTTCAGAAAATTAGCTGCTCAGATCCAGAATAGGAGCACATGTATTATACCATCATTATGACAAAAGTAACAGATTTATTCTGTTTTAATTGAAAAAAATATTAATTTTTCCCAATGCAACAAACGAAAATAATACTTAAAACAAGAGCAGACCAAGTAAGAAAAATGTCCCAGGGGACAGTACTGCATCTGTGTTCTTCACTATTATCGATATGTGCTTCAATTCCATAGCTAGCCAATGAACCAATCGGGGCTTTAATTTCATATCAGAATAACTTGCTTCCAAATTATTATTTCTAAGGTGAATACTTATACTTATGATAGTGTTGATGAGGTCATGGACAAACTGACGCTGAAATGGATCGCAATAAATGTAGACAGAAGTAACTCTTGAACCTGCAATTTTCCCAGGCCTGGTAATGAATCTTCATGGTCAGTTTAAAAGATTTTAAATTGATAATCGAATTTACAATATTTTTTACGGTCTTTAAGGATAGAATTTGAATGTATCTGAAAATTCAGGTATAAGGACAAATAAAATTGAATCCTTATTTTGCCTACATTTACAAGAGTTCAAATTTAAGTAAAATTAAACCAATGGTAGAAATTCTTGAAGAACAAGAGATCAGGCGCTGAAGTAACAAGTAATTTTTAATGTTACAGTGCACAATAGTAATCACATTCAAGATAAACATTCAATCAGGTTCATATTTTATTTCATCTCTATACCTTATCTCATATTACAATAGATTATAAAAAGGATTTAAAATAACAATACTTGAATTCGAGTTCAATAGACACTAAATCAAATTAAAGAGTAATTAAAAGAATGTTTTCACCAGAAATAAAGCAGGATCTTTACTCTGAAAAAGTTTGCATAAGCAATACACTATAAGTTAGAAAAGCACATAATGCAGTTAAAATAAAGCTTTTCTCAATTTTGAATACACCCATGGCGGTCATATGCACATTTCGTGACAGCGATTGTACCAACTGACTTAGAATAAGATGGTTCACTCCCGTAGAAAATTCATAGAATATATTTTCAAGTGCCATCGATTCAATAATTATATTTTTGATTCGAGAAAACGTTTCATGTACGCTCGATGCTAAGATGACCACAACAGAAAGCGCAACTGTAACTGATACTCCTAAACAGCCTACTAGAATTTTACTCGGGACCTCTTTCGGACTTTTTCCCGACACAACAACCAAAAATAATACTTGAAACAAGAGCAGACCAAGTAAGAAAAATGTCCCAGGGGACAGTACTGCATCTATGTTCTTCACTACCATCGATATGTGCTTCAAGTCCTTAGCAAGCTGAATAACTAGTCGGGGCTTTAATTTTATATCAGAATAACTTACTTCCAAATTATTTTTGTAGTCTGAAATCAAACGTCCTAACCTCAGAAAAATAAAGCAATGGAGGATGACTGATAAGCTTGGCCCGGAAAATATAAGGAAACAGCGTCCAACTACCATAATTACAGCCACAGCAGTCAAGAATGCATTACACTTGTCCCAACCAAACGTAAGATAGTTTACAAAACCATGGCATTCGAACGATGTTACAATAAAAGTGTAAATAGAAATGACAATAGTTGTTAGGCAGCTCAAGCTACCAGCTGTAATGATCCATTTGTTCCAAGACTTTAAGGAAAAAAATGGATTCACGCTGGCATTAAGCTTATCCAGAGAATTGAGCCCGTCCGTTATTTCTTTGCCTTTCAAAATCAAATGCTGGCGTATTAGACCGGCAAAAACTGATTGTATCCCATGAATCAGCATGACTCTTTTAAAACCGTGTACGGAAAGATAATAGATGCTAAGCACAGGGAAGTATATAGATACGAAAAAGAAAAAGAAACCGTTAATTTTTTCTAAATAATTCAGCCACCTAGGTTTTTGTTTTACAGGAAGTGGTACTCCAATAAGAACGAAAAATTTAAAAAGTAACACTATAGATGCATCTGGAATAGTTTCAGAACATTCTGTTTTCTGATTCGGTGTCTTTTTAAGAGCTACCAATGTTGTTTTCATTGTTGTAACTGTTAAAGATTAACAGATTCGTTGAATTTCAGAAAATTATTTGCTCAGTTCTAGAATAAAAACATATACACTATATCAACAACATGAAAAAGCAACCGATTTTGTCTGTTTTAGTTGTGACAAATATTGACTTTTTAAAGTTTTAAGCTTGATAAAATTGTTTGATTTATAAAAGCAGAAGACTATTGAATGACACTGAAGTTCACATTGAATAGAGAAGTCTACAGAAATCGAAGATTGAGTTATATGCCATTAGAAACAAGTAATTCATTTCTCAATAAGCCACTCATTCAGTCGTCTGTGAGGGCAAACAAGCAGAATTCAGCTCCAGAAACGATGTTTATGTGAGATATGATGAATATAAAAATTAATTTGAAGACGATTTAATCTCGCAGAATGATCCAAACAAGAGATATCAACTAACACTGCAAGCCCAATGTATGACTGATAGAAATATGGTAAAATATTAAACAGAAATCTATGCAATCGATATATTTTCTTCAAAAATTGTGTCTCACAAATTGAAATCGATTGGTGTTACATTAGGGCTATTTACATGCACACTTATGGCTAAAAAGGCTGTGAAGAGAGATACAAAAGCATTGTGCTATGTAACAAACTATGATCAATACCGGTGTTATTTGTATAATACAAGCTCCATCAAGCAAGATAACTTCGATAAAAATGGAAATGAAAATTTTCTTGTTCAACTGAATAGTAATAACATGCAAAACATATTCAAAAATAATAATTTCAGTTTTTCATTTGACTATTGGTTTAAATGTCGAAATAATTGAGTATTACGCCTGGAGACTAAACTTATCAGGTATAATTGGGAAAATGTGTATATACACATCTATTAGTGATAACATTCATATACCAGCAATAATGCAAACAATAGACTCAAAATAATATAACAACATTTACATTGCACTTCCTAAATTAAAAACCAATTTGACAAAGATGTGAAAGTGCACATTAATATATATAAAAGAACATACTTCACAAAAGTGTATTGTAAACTATGAAGAGAACTTTCTGTAATTCAAATTGGGGCATTGCTGAACGTTTAGATTAGACTCCAAATCCCACAGTATAATGTGATATTTCTATTCTTACTGTCAAGACTAGAGATAAATCCCTTGGTCCTAATTTGTCTAGTGTAAACTATTAACTAACAAGTAAAAGCCGTAAGAATTGTTTGTTTTGCCTTAAGGTGTGATCACGGAATTTTTGGGAGTAAGAAGCGAGAACACCAGGACGAAGGGAGAATCTCGAATCGCGAATGATTGGAGTTCTAGAGATTTTTGCGTATGTTCGCTCGAATAGAAGTCTATGTACTTCAGTTTCCAGTATTTTTTGTTGATATCAAACGCACGTTTGGTAATGTATGTCGAATGGAAAAATTAAAATGGAAAGAAATCAACGTCACCTGTTATTGTAATTTACCATTGAGGTATAAACAAAATATGGTCATAACGGGATTCGAGATCCGGCTATCCGCTTGTATCAGTAGCCATTTTTTCCCAATTGCAGTAACATGTTGAACTACTGCGTCGTGTTTAATTGTTGGGTAAAAAAGTCGACTAATTGATTTTATAAGTAATACGATTATTTCATTACATTTTAATATAATTTTACGCTACCAATATTTAACCAATTAGTTCACATTAATCCAAAAAATGCAGTTAGAATTTCTAATAGACCATACCACTTAACGATTAGTTACTATAACCACGAGAAACAGTTTCCCATTTTGTATAAAAAAGCTTTATCACCGGTACACATTAAAAACCTTATTGATTGTTTAATGCGACTGTTTAATTAGAGAGTGGTTAAAAAAATACTAGTTTGAGAGCAGAGATAGCCAATCGGCCCAAGTCATTTCCCAAGTCCAAGTAACCTATACTTCTCAGTTCTTACTACAGCGACTCTTTCCTATCGATCTTTTAGTGAAATATACAAGAGCATGTGGGCACATCCTCATGTTATTTCTGCCGATGGCACGGCTTAAAGATCTGTCACCTGGTTGATTGTATTCAGAAATATAAGTGTACCAAATTTGGTGTGGATAGGTCAAACGGTGTAGATTTGTATAGAGAACATATACACACACTGTATATATATATATATATATATATATATATATATATATATATATATATATATATATATATATATATATATATACACACACAGTGTGTGTATATGTTCTCTATACAAATCTACACCGTCTGACCTATCCACACCAAATTTGGTACACTTATATTTCTGAACCCTGAGAGCAACCTAGGCTATATATTAACCCCCGTTCTATTTGTCCTAGATGTGCAGATGGGGCTAAAAACAATTCCAAATCGCCATAGGAAAAGCATTAAGGATAAAACGATTGCTGTACGCAGCTCAGTTTGTTTTACCAGCATTGGTAGAAAAATAACTTTTCAAATAAAATTGTTTCACAAGTAATGCTCAAAAGGCAATTTTTTCCAAAACAAATTGTTATAATATTTATGTTTGACGTTTTATTTCTTCCCCTGATATAAATAATTAATGAACGTTTGATTGATGAAAAAAGAATATTTAAAATATTTAATTTTACATAACCTACATTTTGTAATGGAACTTCGGCATATGGCAACGCCAGAATTAACGTTTAATTTTTTAATTTGATTTATAATTCTGTGTTTGTGTATTTGAATGGACAGCGAAATGTTTTAGTCATATTTAAGCATTTAAAAGTATTATAAATGTGTTCTTTTGTGAATAAATCATTATTGTCTTTATCGAAATTGTTCAAACGTATTTTGTCGAATTGTTCTTTTTAAGAATATATTTAGGAAGTCGAAATTCGACACGTTTGCACATATCTTTCTTTTTTCAGTATTCTGCATTTTTTTCAAGGATCGGAATTTTGTTTCTGTTTGTATTTATGTGTTTCAATATTTTACATATTACAGATATATTTAGGAGTTAAATTTTAATGATTTATTTATTTTCTACAAAATATCAGACATGGGTAATTTCTTGGCAGTATATGTATATTTTGACCAACTTTCCTTATATCTTTGAATGGTTGGTTTCTTTGAAAGTAATGGTTTGTAGAATTCTGTTCCATAAAAATAAATAAAATATACAAAACAAAACCTTTTTAAGTAAGGTGCGTAACTTCTTATTTTAGAATGACCAGAATTTCGTTTCTGTTTGTATTTATGTGTTCCAGTATTTTACTTATTTGATATATTATTTAGGATTTAAATTTTAATGAATTATTTGTTTTCTGCAAAATATCACAAGACATTGGTAATTTCTTGGCAGTATATGTATATTTCGACCAACTTCTTTGTCTTTGGTTGAATACGTAATGGTTTGCATAATGCTCTTTCATAATAAATAAATAAAATATATAAAAAACATTTTTAAGTAAGGTGTTTAATTTCTTATTTTAAAATGATCTGTAAAGTTAAAAAAAATCACTAAAATAAGATGGGTTACGTTAAATTAAAACCAGTATTCATACGTTAAAACCAGTAGTTATACGTTTTAAATATAATTCAAAATTTTGACATAGATTTTCATTACAAGACGATTAAAATCAATTTAATTTATATTTGTTTTTCACGTTTCATGGATATTATTGAAAGCTGTACTCCATAGTCAAGTAACTACATCTATCATTCTAAATAGGTACGTGGTTTCTATGTAGAAACTGAATATCTGAATTTAAAAAAGTACCATAAGGATTCGATTTAAAACTGAATGTCTGTTGGGATAAAGAGAATTTTAAATAAGACTTTGCTGATCTTGGAATAATATTAGAGTGAGAAATTTTGAAAAATTGAAATTTTTGTCTTAAGTGACAGAAGGTCGAGGTTGCTTACTCTACAAATTGAAACTGCTGTTATGCAACTTAGATACATATGAAACATTCGTTGTGAAATCAGTGATTTTCTTTTGTAAAAAACGCTGTAAAATTGACATTCTGTTTTTTGAAAAAATGTAATCGATTGAGTTTGCTTTGTCTCTACACTGATGACATTTATTTTTAAAACAAGCTCCGTTATTCAATGTGCCGCTGAAAAGAATTTTCAAGAAAAAAATGTGTTTATTTCAAAATAAATTAATCACGAATGCCGTACCAATTTAATTTACTATCCTCTCATATTGATGATGAAATTCGAAAACATCGCATACTTGGTGCAAGAATGCCACAAGTAGAACATTCATAAGAAATCTGAGTGCAAGACTACGCCGAAAATTCGTCATTTTTACTGAAAATGAACGTACGGGGATATACGTAACCACTCCAAAACTCAAAATCGACTTCTGTAGTAGTCACCTTTAGACAAAACTTTTGTAGTTTGTCTTACAGCAGAAGTGCGATGAATATGAAATGTATTACATGGATGGATTATTATGTATACATATTTGCGTCCGAAGTAAATTGTAGAAGTTATGAAAAAGTTAAAAAGCTGATGGAAAAATTATTTTTTTTTTACAATTAAATAATGCTTGCATTCTTTTATGAAAGAGAAGTGATTAGTCTGATCACTTTTCAATCAACATTTAATTAATTCAACCCGAGCAACGCCGGTAATTCTGCTAGTCTCTCTATATAAAATGGATGTGTGTGTGGGGGTGAGGGTGTATGTCCTCTATACAAATCTACACCGTTGAACCAATCCACACCAAATTTGGTACACTTGTACTTTAGAACCCTGAGAGCAACCTGGGCTACATATTAACCCCCGTTCTATTTGTCCAGATGTGCAGAAGGGGTAAAAACAATTACAAATCGCCATAGGAATAGCATTAAATATAAAACGATTGCTGTACGCAACTCAGTTTGTTTTACCAGTTGTCACGAGAATTATTAATTTTCGTGAAAATAAGCGGCGAATAACTCAACTCCACTGAATTTGAGATTGGAAGAACAAGAACAATTTTTTTTTTCTATTTAATATTCTGATGTATGTAATGTAGCCTGCCATGTTCTGTTTTTTTGTACGTCTTCTGTACAATAAATGATTTCGTTTGGATTTTCCGAGTTTGTGAAGTCATTCACGGTTAAAAGAACCTTTGTTGCCACACTTGACTAATTGAAGTGACATGGCGCCCGAACAGGAACCGCGATTTGACTTTGAGAATCAAAGATCCGACGAAGGGCAACTTTCTGAAAAGTAAGTGAACTTATTTGAAGGTAAATTGTTTTCTATCAGAGATTTATCTATTTACTGAACTGTCTTAACTTTTTCATACGAAAATGGATGCCTTAATATTGAAACTGAAGATTCTTCGAACTGCATTTAATCGCTTGTGTTTAAAGTCTTGAATGAAGCAGTAAAGGAGGAAAGCGCCAAGATAACCGAAGACTTAGATTTTTTGGCGACAGTTCAGCTGCTTTGCGAAAAGCATCAAGAACTTTCAAGGCTTAACGAGAGTATTTTAGGTTTTATACTGGCTGCAGAAAGGGTGCAGGAACAAGATTTAGAAAACGAAATAAGAGCAGACGAATATGCGCACAAGTTTAAAAAGATAAGTTTGCTTGTTAATTCGAAGTCTAGTTCCTTGGGTCATTAATGCTCACTCCGAAGTCAGTGTTTCTAAACGAAAGTTTAAACTACCTCGATTAGATTTAAAGAAATTTGGCGGAGAAATTAAAGACTGGCTGCCGTTTGGGGGAAATTAAAAAAATTTATGAAGACCCTGACATCGATGAAGGCTGACAAGTTCCAATACTTGGTTCAAGTCACTATACCGAGCTCCAGAGCCCGAGAACTCATCAAAAGTTTTCCTACATCCCCAGGAAACTATTGTAAAGCAGTTGATTGCTTGAAATCTTGCTTTGGCAGAGACGATCTCTTAGTTGAATACTATGTTCGAGAGCTTTTGAAACTGATTTTGACATTCAACCTGAAAGAGAAACAAGTGAAGCTTTCAACAGTTTATGATCGCATTGAAACGCAATTGAGATCACTAGAGACTCTTGGCGTCACCACCGAAAAGTATGCAGCCATGCTTTTTCCACTCGTGGAATCATGTTTGCGTGAAGAAGCTTTAAGAGCTTGGCAGAAAAACAATAAATGGATTGACAGGGAAAATGAAGAAAAGAAAGAATCTCGATTGGACAGTTTAATGAGCTTCCTGAAGAATGAAGTTGAAAATGAAGACAGAATAACTTTGGCTATGCAGGGATTCTCTTTGAAAGAAAACACGAAAGCTGTCAAACCGAAACAGGATTTACCGACGGCTGCAGAACTATTTTCAGGAAACAGAAGTTCTGCTCCTACTTTAAAATGTGTATTCTGTGATAGAGAAAACCATGAATCGAGACCGTAATTTTCCTCGAAATTCGGATTTGAATTCATGAACAACTCGATTGAAGAAACGAGGCTGCTGTTACAGATGTCTCCAGCGTGGTCATGTGGCAAAGCAATGCAGAGCCAATGTCAGGTGTGTACACTGTGGAAAAAGACATCATCTTGTGATATGCCACGATATAGGAACTGGTGGATCTTTCAATAAAAAGGAAACAGCTACTGAAGCCGGTGATAAGCCAACCGAGCAGTCAAATACACTATCTAACCCAATTTGTTCTGCAAGTGTTTTCCTCCAAACTCTAGTTGTGCTGCTTCGAGGGAAAAACCAAGACATTGCATTAAGAGCATTGATAGACACCGGAAGTCAAAAATCTTACATAACGAAAGAAGCTGTCTCGAAGCTGAAATATCCTCCTGTTATAGAGAACATCCTGATTCACAATTTATTTGGAGGGGTAAAAACCCAACAAAAACATATAGAGTATAAGATCTTTGTCAATGATTTTGACAGAAATTACCATTGCAATGTTCTTGACCAAGAAAATATTTGTTCAGAAATTCATCAGATGAAAACAGGCTTCTGTTCAAAGGAATTAGAAGATAACGGAATTAAGCTTTCTGATCAAGAATATTTACCGTCTTGTTCATCACCAACTATTCACTTACTTATTGGAGCTGATATTGCTGGTAAACTTCTGACAGGAAGGATCCTCACTTTGTCTTGAGGACTAACAGCAATAGAAACGTTGCTTGGTTGGACACTGAAGGGAAAATTGCCAAATGAGTCAGATCACGAAAGCAGTTTCTTATTGGTGACCACCTTACTCATTAAAGAGAGCACAATAAGTGACTTATGGAAATTGGAAACAATCGGAATTATAGATCCTGCAGTCTAGAAAGAAGTCTGAAATTCAAGAGACGAGTACTTCCGAAGCACACTAACGATTGATGAAGAAGGTAGATACGAAGTAGCTTTGCCGTGGATCTTGGAATCTTTCCGTCTTCCTGACAACAGACAAATGGCCGAAAAACGTCTTGCTTCTTCTTATAAAAGGTTATTGGAATCCCAGAAAGTCGAAGCATATCAAGAGGTTTTCGACAAGTGGTTTTTGGAAGCAATCATAGAAGAAGTCGACAATATTGAAGAGGTAAACGTGTCCTACCTATCTTCCTCACAGGCCCGTGTTCAAGGAATGTAACCAGACCACCAAAGGGAGACCGGTGTTAGATGTTGTCCTGAATCGTTTTCGACAATTTTATGTTGGACTAACATCAGACATTGAAAAGGCTTTCCTTCAGATCGGAATAAGACAAAAAGACAGATATTATTTGGGATTTTTATGGAGAACCGAAGCAAATTATACTAAGATCTACAGACATCGAAGAGTTGTATTTGGTATTAACCGCAGTCCGCCTCTTCTGGCAGCGACATTGATCCATGATCAATGACGCTGACCTAAAGTAAATCCATGTAAATCCATCAATGTAAATCCATGACCTATTACACTATTGCGACAAACGAATCCCATGCGGTCCAGTGGTTAGGATACCTGGCTTTCCCCCAGGTGGCCCGGGTTCGATTCCCGGCATGGGAAGGCCGGTTGCATCGTGTAATGGTTAGCACTCTGAATCCAGCGATCCGATTTCAAATCTCGGTGGAACCATTTCTTTGTGTAATTGTAACAGATATATTTTATTAGTTATAAAAAACGTCCATTGCAAAAGGAAAAACAAAAAAGTTCATCTCCTCTATCCTTCGTTTTCTTTTATTTTTATAAATTAAACTTGTTTCAAATGGAAATATTAAAGCGAAATTTGCATATTGTAAATCCGTGACCTATTACACTATTGCGATAAATTAATCCCATGTGGTCTAGTGGTTAGCATACTTGGCTCTCATCCAGGTGGCCGGGGTTCGGTTCCCAGCATGGGAAGGCCGGTTCCGTGGTGTAATGTTTGGCACTATGTATCCAGCGATCCGCTTACAAATCCCGGTGGAATGTTTTCTTTGTGACAGACATATTTTATCAGTCCTATAAAATGTTTATTGTAATAGAATAAACAAAAAGTTTTATCTGCTCTGTATCCTCTTTTTCTTATATTTTTATCAATTCAACTTGTTTCAAATGGAAATATTTCAAGCGAAATTTGCATATTGTAAATCCGTGACCTATTACACTATTGCGATAAATGAATCCCATGTGGTCTAGTTGTTAGCATACTTGGCTCTCATCCAGATGGCGCGGGTGCGATTCCTGGCAAGTGAAGGCCGGTCCCATTGTGTAATGTTTACCACTCTGTATCCAGCCATCCGAGTTCGAATCCCGGTGGAACGTTTTCATTGTGACAGATATATTTTATTAGTCCTATAAAATGTTTATTGTAATAGAATAAACAAAAAGTTTTATCTGCTCTATCCTCGTTTTCTTTTATTTTTATAAATTGAACTTGTTTCAAATGGAAATATTTAAAGCGTAATTTACTTATCTTAAATACATGACCTATTACACTATTACGACTTATGAATCCCATGTGCTCCAGTGGTTAGGATACCTGGCTTTCACCCAAGTGGCCCAGGTTCGCTTCCCGGCATGGGAAGTGCGGTTCCATGGTGAAATGGTTAGCACTCAGAATCCAACGATCCGAGTTCAAATCTCGGTGGAACGTTTTCTTTGTGACAGATATATATTATTAGTCCTAAAAAATGTTTATTGTAATAGAATAAACAAAAAAGTTTATCTCATTTGTATCCCCTTTTTCTGATTTTTTAATAAATTGAACTTGTTTCAAATGGAAATATGTAATGCGAAATTTACTTATAGTTACTTATAAAAAATTGACCCATAACACTATTGCGATAAATGAATCCCCTGTGGTTAGGATACCTGGCTTTCACCCAGGTGGCCCGAGTTCGATTACCGACATGAGAAGGGCGGTTCCATGGTGAAATGGTTAGCACTCTGAATCCAGCGATCCGAGTTCAAATCTCGGTGGAACCTTTTCTTTGTGAAATTGTGATAGATCTATTTTATTATTCCTAAAAAATGTCCATTGTAATAGAATGAACAAAAAAGTTTATCTACTCTGTATTCTCTTTTTTTTATATTTTTATAAATTGAACTTGTTTCAAATGGAAATATTTAAAGCGAAATTTACTTATCGTTATAGCAGATCGTCAACGTTAAAAAACTACCAGTCTTTTTTATCTGCTTCTTAATACTTGGAATTTGTTTCCTAGTTACTTTTTGGAGAGAGTAAAGTATAGCTAATTATATCAAAAATAATTTAATAGTATAAACTTACATATGGCTCCCGACATGTCAAACGAAAAGCATAGATAGTCCACAAAAGGTTTTAATGTTCTACACTTGAATTGATCACACGAGCGTCTGTTTTCGCCTCCCGAAGAAAGTATATACATATCGAAGCGCAACATATTTATACGCCTCGCCGGCGCCGAATAATATAAACAGAGTCCACTTTCAACGGTGTAGTATCAACTCCGAAAGGCTTCTCAGCAAAAAGTCTGGTCAGGTTGCGACATCCTCCCACCTTGAGTTCGTAACTTGGAAGAACTCAACCAATTGTCGCGTCTCACAAGCCGAGTCTTTGGATAGGTTTCACTACTCTCCCACTCCGAGTGATTGTCGATTTGGGTGACTTCTGATGTTCTTTGGCAGGAACATGTTCATAGTCAATATCTGTGGCACCTGGGTTATCTTTATCTTTGGGAACTTTGCTTCTGAGGAAAGGACCTGATGTTTCATTTGATAATTCTAAGGAATAAAGACGTTGAACAGGGCGTATTATAGTTCCGGACTTGGTTTTCAGTTTCACAACTCTGACGATTCCATCTCTTCCAGGCAGGACTTGCACGACCTGCCCTATCGGCCATTGTAAACGCTTCAGATTGTCTGAACCAATGAGTACAATGTCGCCGACAGAGATAGATTTCGAGGTTTCCGAAGGTTTTCCGTTATATTTTAACTGTCCTAGATATTCCAGTCGAAATCTTTTTCGTAAATCTTCACGTACCTTTTGTACGTACCGGTATCTTTTGCGCATATAGGCGACATCTATACTATCGATATCCAGTACGCCACTTTCTATCGTTTCCTGTAGAACCATAGAAGGCGTCAAAGCAATCAAATCATTTATATTTTCAGATAAGTAAGTTAAGGGTCTAGAGTTTATTAGGCTTTCGGTATCGCACAACACTGTGTTTAGTTTTTCGTAATTGAACAAAGCCTGCCCTAATATTCTGCGTAAAGCTTGTTTGACCATGCCAATCAATCTCTCCCACCATCCACCCCACCATGGTGCAGATGGAGGAATGAATTTCCAAGTTATCTTCCTCATCATGGATTCAGACTTTATTTTAAGCCAGTCCACTTTGCAAAGTTCGCTGTGAGCTTTAACGAAATTACTACCATTATCACAATAAATAATAGTGGGTCGCCCTCTACGAGCGATAAATCTTCTTAGTGACTGCAGAAAGGCTTCCGCTGTCAAGGATGTTATTAATTCCATGTGCACTGCGCGATATACTGCACAAGTGAACAGGATTAGTCCAGGATTATATATCCAGGAACTATCCAGGATTTAGTCCCATCTTTCAAATACAGCGGTCCGGCGAGATCTACACCCAAGACTTCGAATATCGTAGCTTCTCTTACTCTATCTTCAGGTAAGGAAGAGGCTCTTGGTTCTGGATGGGTCACAGTGAATCGTTTGCATCGGACACATTTCAATATAACTTGTCTAATCGTTTTTCTGCTACGCAATATCCAATACTTTTCTCTGAGCTGGTTCATCAATATTTGGACTCCACGATGTCCTAGTTCTTTATGCTTATTGTCTATAAGCATATGCACTATTCTATGTTTTGATGGTAAGATTATGGGTAATCTAAAGTTCTTTTTGTCTCTTCGGTTAAAAATGCGCGTTTTTACTCTCAATAACCCCTTTTCGTCGAGTATAGGATAAAGAGGCTTTATTTGTTGATCATTTACGCCAACAGGAAATGCTTCGCGTTGGATAATTTTTAACAAAACTAATTCTGCATGATTTATTTCTTTCAAAGTTAGATCTCCAAAGTTACGTGATGTTTTCAATTTTGCATTAGAGAAAAATCTATAAATCCAAGCAATTACTCTAACAAGTTTGACATACGAAGATATTCTATGGAAGATTTCCTCTATTTCTAGATTTACATGTGTGTTAGTTACAGAACCTTTTCTGAATTCTTGAATGTTTTCCTGATTATATTCCAATTTTGGTTTTGGCCATTCACCTTCATTTCTCTTTAACCATGCGGGTCCCTCCCACCATCTAACTGACAAAAGCTGTTTGGCAGTACAGCCTCTGGATGGAAGGTCAGCAGGATTATTGGTTCCTGATACATGTCTCCATGCATTCGGGTTTGTTAATTTCCTGATTTCTCGTACTCGGTTCACCACAAAAACAGTCCAGATTTCTTCCTTTTGGATCCAAGTCAAAACAGTGGTTGAATCAGTCCAAAAATATAATTCAACATTTTGCCATTGCAAACCTTCTAAAACTGAAGTGCAGAGTCTCGTTCCCACCGTTGCACTATCAACTCAAGACGTGAAATCGTGATTGATTTCACCGGAGCTACTCTGGACTTAGAAGCTAATAAATGAACTTCAACTCCATAAGAAGTCTGAATTATCGCGAACACTGCAGCAGCATATGCATTACTACTGGCATCGCAGAAGGTGTGAATGCAACACAAATTTTTGTTATCTCTGTTAGTGTGTATCCATCGAGGTACAGAAATTTCTTTTAAGAGACTCAGATCTCTGAACCAACTTAGAAACTTTTCTTTCGTATTTTCATCAACTTCGGTATCCCAAGAAATTCCCATTTTCCATAAGCTTTGCAACAATAGCTTAGGAAGCTAGAGAACAGGGCTTACAAGACCAATCGGGTCATATACTCTGTGGGCTATAGACAAAATAGTCCTCTTAGTTACTTCCATCAATTTGAAGCTTTCCAACCATGTCAGGTTCACAGTTAAAAGATCTTTCTGGTAATCCCATAATAATCCCAAAACCGGTGACTCAACACCTGTTTGTAAGTTATCCCCAGTACGTAACCAACCTCGGAGATTAAACTTCCCTTCATTCATTACTTTTTGAGATTCTTCAATAAACAGTGTCATTTCAAGCTCATCTTCAAAACTGGAAACAACGTTATCTACATAGAAAGAGTGAATAAGTTTATGCAACATGTTTTTATCATAGTGAGAATTTTCTATATATTTCTGCAAATGAAATACTATTACAGCTGCCAAAAGAAAAGGGCTACTTTTCACACCAAACACTACTCGGGTATGACGAAATATTTTTAGCTCCTTTTTATTCACATCCTTCCACCAAAAGAATCTAAGATAATCTCGATCATCGAGTTTTACACAAATTTGTAAAAATGCCTTTTCTATGTCTGCTATGGCTGCAAATTTACCCTCCCGAAATCTTAAAAGAATGGAAGGTATTAACTCTATTAAATTCGGACCACATTCTAAGCACTGATTTAGAGACGGAGAATGCTTTACTCTCGCAGAAGCGTCGAATACTGGTCTAATTGGGGTGGAACTATTTTCCTTTATAACTGGTCGGTGTGGTAAATAGTGTCCATCATCAATAACCTCACTTTGTTTGACCTCTTCGATTATACCTAAATCGAGCCAACTGTCGAAAACCTCCTCGTACAATGTAAGCAGGTTTTGTGAGCGAAGTTTCTGCGTTGTAGATTCTAAACGCTTCACGGCTAAATCCTTATTGGTGGGTAGCGGTAGGTGATCTTCAGACCAGGGCAAAACTATTTCATAGCGCCCTTCACTGTTCACGGACACAGAATGTTGAAATCGCATCTTTGTTTGTAAATCTCTTTCCTCTCTGGCCTTTTGTGTGGCCGGATCAATTATTCCAATGATATCAAGATTCCAGAGTTCGGTAATAGCTACATCCTTAACTAACATATTTGTAACTACCATCGTAGAATTGGCATCAGAAGTTTGATATGGCATCTTTCCCATCAAGGTCCAACCTAAATATGTTCCCACAGCAACAAGTCCACACGGCAGATGAATAATCTTTCCATTAAAGAGTTTACCCGCAACATCAGCCCCAATTAATAGATCAATTTCTAACGATTCTTCTTGTTCAGAGATTAATTGATCAGTTACAGTAATATTATGATATTCAAGCTCCTCAGCGAATGGTTTTAATGTTGGAATGGGTACAGCCGAACAAATGGTTTGCTGGTCAAGGACCTCAAAGTTACAATTGTAATCACCTTTCAAACTGCTAATGAATACTCTGTATTTAAAATGTTTCTCGGGATGTTCTCTGCCCCCAAATAAATTATGAATAACACTTTCTTCTTTAATAAAATCATATTTCATTTCTTTCGCTACACGTTTACTCAAATAAGATCGTTGACTCCCAGAGTCGACGAGTGCACGAACTATTTTCCCATTATTTCCTGCACCTCGTAATCGTACATACAATGTTTGTAAAAGAACTGTACAACATGTGCGATTGCTTAAAACTGCATCATTGATCATATTTTTACTCTCACTTTCACCAGCGTTCGTTTTCGATTTAGGTTCTTTAAATTTACCTTCATTACACATTATAGCATAATGTCTACTCCTACACTTTTCACAATTAATCTTGCATCTGCAATCACGAGCTCTATGACCGATTTTTAGGCATAAAAAACAACCCTTTTTTGCTAAGATTTTTCTTTTATCACCCCAACTCATTTTTAACGCGATTCTGCAAGCTTGTGAATCATGCGTTTTCTCACAAAATGAGCACAGTGCTCGTTTATTCCGACGAGTCTCAGCATTGTCAAAAAGTCCGATTGCGGTTGGTAATTGTTTATCACTATTAGGAGATGTGGAATAGGAATATTTCCGTTTACGTTTTGCCTCTAAACCAAACCCCTCTTTGGCCATTGAAATTCGTTCTTCCCCTTCAACTTCTGATTTTAGAAAACTCATAAGAGCGGTCAGTTTATTTGGCATTTTCTTAGTTTCATTTGTCAAACTAATACTTCTTTCCCATATTCGAATCATGTCTTCTGGTAAACAGCTTTCAACTAAGGGATACAGCATAGAAGCATACTTATCGGAAGTTACACCTAATGTTTCAAGGGCACGGAGGTGTGCTTCAATTTTATCATACAATTTGGCGATATGTGTAACTTTAGCTTGATGCAAAGAATTGTTCAAAATTAAGTTTAGCAATTCTCTCACATACACTTCTATGAGTAAATCTTCTCTTCCGAATCTAGCTTTTAGACACTCAACTGCTTGCTCATAATTCTCAGCAGATGCGGGAAAGGAATCTACAATATCTCTGGCACGCGATCCTTCTACAGTAGACTGGGACAAATATTATAATTTATTCTCTGGAGCGATATCCAAGTCTTCGTGAATTTTCCGAAACTGACCCCAGAAACCAAGCCATTCCTTAACATCACCATTGAACTTCTTAAGCTCAATTTTAGGAAGTTGGAACTTTCGTTTCGATACTGTTTCATTAAGCACACTTTTATTATCGTCAATAGTGTTTTTAACATCGTCATCAATACTTTTCTTAACTTTAGTTTTAAGTCTTATATATCTTTCCTTATACTCTTCAAAAACTTCGTAAGCCTGATTAAAACTTTCTTGAGAACACTCATCTTTATCTGATATCAAAGCAATAATTTCTTTTTCTTTCGATTCAAGTTCTAACCATTTTTCGTTTAACTGAGCCATTAAAATTTCAATTTCATCAATATCACGTTCCTCCTCTTCTAAACATTGATATAACGCATTAGCGATTCTAGTGAAACCACTTCTTAGAGGAGTATGCATTTTCTTTAAACTCTCCATCATAAAATTAAAGCAAATGAATTAATTTCTTATCAATCACAAATTCACAATAACAAATTATCAATAACAAATTCCAAGTCCTGTCACGGACGCCATTTTATATAGCAGATCGTCAACGTTAAAAAACTACCAGTCTTTTTTATCTGCTTCTTAACCGCTTCCTTTACAAATTTTTTTTGAAAAAAATTGCAAAAAATCATCACATTTTTTTATTTTATTATTAAATACAAGGAAACGAAACAAAACAAAACTTGTAGGTTTTAAGTTGAATTTTTAATTTTTTACAGGTGTAAAAGCATTTAGTTTTAATATTAGTTTACTATCCCGAGTTATCTCGGGCAAATGAAGAAAAGTTAAATATTAGTCTTTGTATGATAGTTTTTGAAACAAGGGACAACACAAAGTGATACTTGACATTCTGTACACTGGTATCTGGTCTCTTTTCTTACTGGCTGACCTCTGGAATCTCTTTTACGGGAGCACAGAGTACACTGTCTCGTTGGATTTGATTTTTTTTCAGTAGCAGGAATAACATCTGTGGAAAATGCCTTGAGGTTAACCTGAGTGGTGAAGGACTAATGCTGGGTCTTCCTGATGTGGCAGAAAACTCGTCACGATGATTTTCTGAAATTAGTTTTTCAATCAGTTCCATTCTAAATTGTTTAGGTGATCGTGAACCTCCTGATTTACAGTACAAAATGTAGGAATTCCACAAGGCCAAATCCAATAAATGGAAGAAAATTTTCTTATAATATTTTTTCCCTCTTTTTCTGGGTGTAGAATAAGCAGCTAAATGCTGGTCGACTTTATCTACGCCACCCATTTTGTCATTGTAGTCAACTACACATTTAGGCCTGGACTTTGTCTCTCCCCGTTTATTTGTCACATCCTGCATTTCGATTGTATGTATTGTGGAAATTAGACTAACATCCTTCTTATCTTTCCATTTCATTACAGTTACTTTCCCTCTCTGATACCCAATAATTTCTCCTTTTTTTAATTTCTTTGTCTTTAGATCTCGAGGTAAATCTTTTCTATTCAATCGGAGTGTTCCACACACATCAGTCCTCCTTTTGACTAACGTATCAGCCAAACCTGGCGAGTTATAAAAATTGTCCATGGTAAGACAATATCCTTTGTCCAGCAGTGGTTTTGTAAGAGTCATCACAACTCAGGCTGACATAGGAAGATCATCGAATGAATTATCGAAATTAGTTCCCATTCCACTGTATATAATGGCATTCCACACGTACCCACTCTTAGATTCGCACAGTAAGAAACTCTTTATTCCAAATCGCGCTCTCTTCAAAGGGATGTACTGCACCCACCCGAGTCTTCCTTTATAAAGAAGTAAACTTTCATCTATTGTTATATCTCGTTCAGGTATAATTGCACTCTGAAACTTCTCAAGTAAATGTTGCAGAATTGGCCATACCTTATTTAGTTTTGGACAAGGATGTGTACTTGCATCATATGCATCATTGTTGCTGAAGTGCAAGTTTTGCTTTATCTGACAAAATCGTCTGTATGACATTGTTTTTGCAAAAAATGGCGTATTCCACAACTGATTTTTGCTCCAATAATCTTGCAGATCTGGTTTTTTTTATAACACCTTGGAGAATAGTTATTCCCAAAAAAACTCTTATTTCATTTTGAGAAGTAGAACACCATGGTTTTGAATGCAATCTACGAGCACGCTCTTCCGCATATCGATTTGTTTCGGTTGTAATAATGTCAATCAATTCATTATCAAAATATTTATAGAAAAATTCCAAAACATTACGGATATCAATATTGAAATTCATACTTGCGTTGGCAGTAAAAGGAAAACGAGCAGGTACAGGTGGCAACTTCGTTTTTTGAATTGCACACCATTGACGAGCTGCCGGCAAATCGTCCGAATCATTTGAACTATCGTCTTCAATAAGGCTACATACAGAAGAATCACTTCCACTATTTTCAATGTCCACCTCTTCATAATCACTATCTGAAAAATCATCGCTTTCGCTATTTTGCATCATCGCCATTATTTTACTTTTTTCAAAGCAACTATCCTTCTTTATACATTACTAATCCACAAGCCGACGTATACTATACAATAGGGAAAACACGTGAGCAGCCTCGCCAAAAGAACCGCGAAACTAACAAAACTTGGCAAACTGCCAATCAAAGCTGAATATTTCCTTTCATTTCCTCCAGGCCGAGTAAAACCGTGATAAAACAAATCGCACTGACAAATTCTGCTTCGCCCGAGTTTTCTCGGGATAATAATTAACTACAATATATACGAACCCGAGATAACTCGGGATAATCAGGCAAACGGTTAATACTTGGAATTTGTTTCCTAGTTACCTTTTGGAGAGAGTAAAGTATAGCTAATTATATCAAAAATAATTTAATAGTATAAACTTACATATGGATCCCGACATGTCAAACGAAAAGCATAGATAGTCCACAAAAGGTTTTAATGTTCTACACTTGAATCCATCACACGAGCGTCTGCTTTCGCCTCCCGAAGAAAGTATATACATATCGAAGCGCAACAGATTTATGCGCCTCGCCGGCGCCGAATAATATAAACAGAGTCCACTGGCAACGGTGTAGTATCAACTCCGAAAGGCTTCTCAGCAAAAAGTCTGGTCAGGTTGCGACAATCGTATATCCATGACCTATTACACTATTGCGAGTAATGTATCCCATGTGGTACAGTCGTTAGGATACCAGGCTTTCACACAGGTGGCCCGGGTTCGATTCCAGCATGGGAAGCGCGGTTCCGTAGTGTAATAGTTAGCACTCTGAATCCAGCGATCCGAGTTCAAATCTCGGTTGAACGTTTTCTTTGTGACAGATATAATTTATTAGTCCTAAAAAAGGTTTATTGTAATAGAATGAACAAAAAAATTTATCTGCTCTGTATCCTCTTTTTCTTATATTTTTATAAATTGAACTTGTTTCAAATGGAAATATTTAAAGCGAAATTTACTTAAAGTAAATCCATGACCTATTACACTATTGCGACATATGAATCCCATGTGGTCCAGTGGTTAGGATACCTGGCTTTCACCCAGGTGGCCCGGGTTCGATTCCCGGCATGGGAAACGCGGTTCCATGGTGTAATGGTTAGCACTCTCAATCCAGCTATCCGAGTTCAAATCTCGGTGGAACCTTTTCTTTGCGAAACTGTGATAGATATATTTTATTAGTCCTAAAAAATGTCCATTGTAATAGAATAAACAAAAAGGTTTATGTGCTCTGTATCCTCTTTTTCTTATATTTTTATAAATTGCACTTGTTTCAAATGGAAATATGTAAAGCGAAATTTACTTAAAGTAAATCCATGACCTATTACACTATTGCGACATATGAATCCCATGTGGTCCAGTGGTTAGGATACCTGGCTTTCACCCAGGTGGCCCGGGTTCGATTCCCGGCATGGGAAACGCGGTTCCATGGTGTAATGGTTAGCACTCTCAATCCAGCTATCCGAGTTCAAATCTCGGTGGAACCTTTTCTTTGCGAAACTGTGATAGATATATTTTATTAGTCCTAAAAAATGTCCATTGTAATAGAATAAACAAAAAGGTTTATGTGCTCTGTATCCTCTTTTTCTTATATTTTTATAAATTGCACTTGTTTCAAATGGAAATATGTAAAGCGAAATTTACTTAAAGTAAATCCATGACCTATTACACTATTGCGACATATGAATCCCATGTGGTCCAGTGGTTAGGATACCTGGCTTTCACCCAGGTGGCCCGGGTTCGATTCCCGGCATGGGAAACGCGGTTCCATGGTGTAATGGTTAGCACTCTCAATCCAGCTATCCGAGTTCAAATCTCGGTGGAACCTTTTCTTTGCGAAACTGTGATAGATATATTTTATTAGTCCTAAAAAATGTCCATTGTAATAGAATAAACAAAAAGGTTTATGTGCTCTGTATCCTCTTTTTCTTATATTTTTATAAATTGCACTTGTTTCAAATGGAAATATGTAAAGCGAAATTTACTTAAAGTAAATCCATGACCTATTACACTATTGCGACATATGAATCCCATGTGGTCCAGTGGTTAGGATACCTGGCTTTCACCCAGGTGGCCCGGGTTCGATTCCCGGCATGGGAAACGCGGTTCCATGGTGTAATGGTTAGCACTCTCAATCCAGCTATCCGAGTTCAAATCTCGGTGGAACCTTTTCTTTGCGAAACTGTGATAGATATATTTTATTAGTCCTAAAAAATGTCCATTGTAATAGAATAAACAAAAAGGTTTATGTGCTCTGTATCCTCTTTTTCTTATACTTTTTATAAATTGCACTTGTTTCAAATGGAAATATGTAAAGCGAAATTTACTTAAAGTAAATCCATGACCTATTACACTATTGCGACATATGAATCCCATGTGGTCCAGTGGTTAGGATACCTGGCTTTCACCCAGGTGGCCCGGGTTCGATTCCCGGCATGGGAAACGCGGTTCCATGGTGTAATGGTTAGCACTCTCAATCCAGCTATCCGAGTTCAAATCTCGGTGGAACCTTTTCTTTGCGAAACTGTGATAGATATATTTTATTAGTCCTAAAAAATGTCCATTGTAATAGAATAAACAAAAAGGTTTATGTGCTCTGTATCCTCTTTTTCTTATATTTTTATAAATTGCACTTGTTTCAAATGGAAATATGTAAAGCGAAATTTACTTAAAGTAAATCCATGACCTATTACACTATTGCGACATATGAATCCCATGTGGTCCAGTGGTTAGGATACCTGGCTTTCACCCAGGTGGCCCGGGTTCGATTCCCGGCATGGGAAACGCGGTTCCATGGTGTAATGGTTAGCACTCTCAATCCAGCTATCCGAGTTCAAATCTCGGTGGAACCTTTTCTTTGCGAAACTGTGATAGATATATTTTATTAGTCCTAAAAAATGTCCATTGTAATAGAATAAACAAAAAGGTTTATGTGCTCTGTATCCTCTTTTTCTTATATTTTTATAAATTGCACTTGTTTCAAATGGAAATATGTAAAGCGAAATTTACTTAAAGTAAATCCATGACCTATTACACTATTGCGACATATGAATCCCATGTGGTCCAGTGGTTAGGATACCTGGCTTTCACCCAGGTGGCCCGGGTTCGATTCCCGGCATGGGAAACGCGGTTCCATGGTGTAATGGTTAGCACTCTCAATCCAGCTATCCGAGTTCAAATCTCGGTGGAACCTTTTCTTTGCGAAACTGTGATAGATATATTTTATTAGTCCTAAAAAATGTCCATTGTAATAGAATAAACAAAAAGGTTTATGTGCTCTGTATCCTCTTTTTCTTATATTTTTATAAATTGCACTTGTTTCAAATGGAAATATGTAAAGCGAAATTTACTTAAAGTAAATCCATGACCTATTACACTATTGCGACATATGAATCCCATGTGGTCCAGTGGTTAGGATACCTGGCTTTCACCCAGGTGGCCCGGGTTCGATTCCCGGCATGGGAAACGCGGTTCCATGGTGTAATGGTTAGCACTCTCAATCCAGCTATCCGAGTTCAAATCTCGGTGGAACCTTTTCTTTGCGAAACTGTGATAGATATATTTTATTAGTCCTAAAAAATGTCCATTGTAATAGAATAAACAAAAAGGTTTATGTGCTCTGTATCCTCTTTTTCTTATACTTTTTATAAATTGCACTTGTTTCAAATGGAAATATGTAAAGCGAAATTTACTTAAAGTAAATCCATGACCTATTACACTATTGCGACATATGAATCCCATGTGGTCCAGTGGTTAGGATACCTGGCTTTCACCCAGGTGGCCCGGGTTCGATTCCCGGCATGGGAAACGCGGTTCCATGGTGTAATGGTTAGCACTCTCAATCCAGCTATCCGAGTTCAAATCTCGGTGGAACCTTTTCTTTGCGAAACTGTGATAGATATATTTTATTAGTCCTAAAAAATGTCCATTGTAATAGAATAAACAAAAAGGTTTATGTGCTCTGTATCCTCTTTTTCTTATATTTTTATAAATTGCACTTGTTTCAAATGGAAATATGTAAAGCGAAATTTACTTAAAGTAAATCCATGACCTATTACACTATTGCGACATATGAATCCCATGTGGTCCAGTGGTTAGGATACCTGGCTTTCACCCAGGTGGCCCGGGTTCGATTCCCGGCATGGGAAACGCGGTTCCATGGTGTAATGGTTAGCACTCTCAATCCAGCTATCCGAGTTCAAATCTCGGTGGAACCTTTTCTTTGCGAAACTGTGATAGATATATTTTATTAGTCCTAAAAAATGTCCATTGTAATAGAATAAACAAAAAGGTTTATGTGCTCTGTATCCTCTTTTTCTTATACTTTTTATAAATTGCACTTGTTTCAAATGGAAATATGTAAAGCGAAATTTACTTAAAGTAAATCCATGACCTATTACACTATTGCGACATATGAATCCCATGTGGTCCAGTGGTTAGGATACCTGGCTTTCACCCAGGTGGCCCGGGTTCGATTCCCGGCATGGGAAACGCGGTTCCATGGTGTAATGGTTAGCACTCTCAATCCAGCTATCCGAGTTCAAATCTCGGTGGAACCTTTTCTTTGCGAAACTGTGATAGATATATTTTATTAGTCCTAAAAAATGTCCATTGTAATAGAATAAACAAAAAGGTTTATGTGCTCTGTATCCTCTTTTTCTTATATTTTTATAAATTGCACTTGTTTCAAATGGAAATATGTAAAGCGAAATTTACTTAAAGTAAATCCATGACCTATTACACTATTGCGACATATGAATCCCATGTGGTCCAGTGGTTAGGATACCTGGCTTTCACCCAGGTGGCCCGGGTTCGATTCCCGGCATGGGAAACGCGGTTCCATGGTGTAATGGTTAGCACTCTCAATCCAGCTATCCGAGTTCAAATCTCGGTGGAACCTTTTCTTTGCGAAACTGTGATAGATATATTTTATTAGTCCTAAAAAATGTCCATTGTAATAGAATAAACAAAAAGGTTTATGTGCTCTGTATCCTCTTTTTCTTAGGCCGCGGTGGCCCGGTTGGAAGAGTAACGGACTAGCAACCGAAGGGTTGCGAGTTCGAATCCAGCCAAACACCGTCGTGTACAAAGGGGGCTGGTGCACGTTAAATCTGTCGTGGCCTCAAATGTCCTCACGTTGGCGTGGTGTGGAAGTTTGGAGAGTGGGGTGCCAGCTCAGGTGTTGCCTCGTCATCTGACCGTGGTTCAAAATTACGTGGTGTTGTCCTCGGATCTTTCCCTTTGGGATTGATCCCGGACCGTCACCAATAGCCCATTGTGTAGCTCTAGTGTGACGTTAATGGAAATACCCCACCCCCCCTCTTTTTCTTATATTTTTATAAATTGCACTTGTTTCAAATGGAAATATGTAAAGCGAAATTTACTTAAAGTAAATCCATGACCTATTACACTATTGCGGCATATGAATCCCATGTGGTCCAGTGGTTAGGATACCTGGCTTTCACCCAGGTGGCCCGGGTTCGATTCCCGGCATGGGAAACGCGGTTCCATGGTGTAATGGTTAGCACTCTCAATCCAGCTATCCGAGTTCAAATCTCGGTGGAACCTTTTCTTTGCGAAACTGTGATAGATATATTTTATTAGTCCTAAAAAATGTCCATTGTAATAGAATAAACAAAAAGGTTTATGTGCTCTGTATCCTCTTTTTCTTATATTTTTATAAATTGCACTTGTTTCAAATGGAAATATGTAAAGCGAAATTTACTTAAAGTAAATCCATGACCTATTACACTATTGCGACATATGAATCCCATGTGGTCCAGTGGTTAGGATACCTGGCTTTCACCCAGGTGGCCCGGGTTCGATTCCCGGCATGGGAAACGCGGTTCCATGGTGTAATGGTTAGCACTCTCAATCCAGCTATCCGAGTTCAAATCTCGGTGGAACCTTTTCTTTGCGAAACTGTGATAGATATATTTTATTAGTCCTAAAAAATGTCCATTGTAATAGAATAAACAAAAAGGTTTATGTGCTCTGTATCCTCTTTTTCTTATATTTTTATAAATTGCACTTGTTTCAAATGGAAATATGTAAAGCGAAATTTACTGAAAGTAAATCCATGACCTATTACACTATTGCGACATATGAATCCCATGTGGTCCAGTGGTTAGGATACCTGGCTTTCACCCAGGTGGCCCGGGTTCGATTCCCGGCATGGGAAACGCGGTTCCATGGTGTAATGGTTAGCACTCTCAATCCAGCTATCCGAGTTCAAATCTCGGTGGAACCTTTTCTTTGCGAAACTGTGATAGATATATTTTATTAGTCCTAAAAAATGTCCATTGTAATAGAATAAACAAAAAGGTTTATGTGCTCTGTATCCTCTTTTTCTTATATTTTTATAAATTGCATTTGTTTCAAATGGAAATATGTAAAGCGAAATTTACTTAAAGTAAATCCATGACCTATTACACTATTGCGACATATGAATCCCATGTGGTCCAGTGGTTAGGATACCTGGCTTTCACCCAGGTGGCCCGGGTTCGATTCCCGGCATGGGAAACGCGGTTCCATGGTGTAATGGTTAGCACTCTCAATCCAGCTATCCGAGTTCAAATCTCGGTGGAACCTTTTCTTTGCGAAACTGTGATAGATATATTTTATTAGTCCTAAAAAATGTCCATTGTAATAGAATAAACAAAAAGGTTTATGTGCTCTGTATCCTCTTTTTCTTATATTTTTATAAATTGCACTTGTTTCAAATGGAAATATGTAAAGCGAAATTTACTTAAAGTAAATCCATGACCTATTACACTATTGCGACATATGAATCCCATCTGGTCTAGTTGTTAGCATACCTGGCTCTCATCCAGATGGCCCGGGTTCGGTTCCCGGCAAGAGAAGGCCAGTCCCATGGTGTAATGTTTACCACTCTGTATCCAGCCATCCAAGTTCGAATCCCGGTGGAACGTTTTCTTTGTGACAGATATATTTTATTAGTCCTATAAAATGTTTATTGTAATAGAATAAACAAAAAGTTTTATCTGCTCTGTATCCTCTTTTTCTGATATTTTTATCAATTCAACTTGTTTCAAAGGAAATATTTAAAGCGATATTTGCTTATCGTAAATTTCGCTTTAAATATTTCATCATTGAATCATCATTGTATCATGAATGATTGAATCATCATCTTGAGGAGGCTCCAGAGAAACTTTCGGATACTGGAAGAACTTTGAAAGATTCTTTCTTCGTAGATAATTGTGTCTAGTTTGAGAGACTCCCGACAAGCAAATAGATTCATTCTCGAGTCACAAACGTTAATGTCCGCAGGGAAATTTAATCTTTGAGGTTGGCGGTAAAACGTTCCTCTTGAATTCATCGATCAATTTGATAACCCCGAAATCGTGCCTTTTCTGGGTATGAACTGGAAGTTACGCCACCTGCATTTACTTGGCATGTTCCTGGTAAATTGAATTCAGCAGACCTTCCAAGCAGAGGATGCTCAGCAGAGCAATTCTTGCTCTTGGAATGGTGGGAGGGGCCTATGTGGGTATACGAAAGAGAAGAATGGCCTCAAAGCACAGAAATACCAGATGAAGATTTGATAAATGCTGAAAAACGAAAGACTGTTTTGTCAGCTCACAACGATACATCGAAGACAAATGACTGGTATAGGTTTTTCTCTTTTCATCTGAAAACCATTCTAATGCTTTCTTGGATCTGAAGATTCTGCAACAATGCAAGAAAAGTCAACACTTCAAAGTCCAAAACCCTGTCTTGTTCCGAGTTGAAGGAAGCTGAAAATTTGCTCGTTTTTGATACAGCGAGAAGTGTTCAATGGACCTTCTTATCAGAAGTTACACTCTTTGAATCCAGATGAAAATGGCTTATTGCGAATTAAGACACGAACCATTTACCGCCAAGATACTGAAGATTTTAAGCACCCAATGATTATACTAGGTGATCATACCGCAGTGGCGAATTTAACTATGCATAAGCATAGACCAGTTAATGCACTGCTGAGTTCAAATTTTGATAACGCAACTTAAAGAAAACTACTGGATATTGAAAGGGGGGAAGTCCATTCGGAAAACTCTTAAGAACTGCATCCGCTGCAAACGTTTCACTGCCAAGCCCGCGAAAATAAACTCACCAGCCTTACCAGAAGATCGCGTAAAGGATGCAGCAATTTTTGAAGTGACGGGCGTTCATCTTGCTAGCCCCCTCTTTCTAAGGAATGGTACCAAAACGTGGAAACATATTTTGTAATGGAACACGAAAAGCCGAAACGAAAAACTCATTGATCATAAAAGCATAATTTTGTTACTCGGTATCTGGCAATGCCAGAATTAAGGTTTAATTTTTTATATAATTTGATTTAGAATTCCGTGTTTGTGTATTTGAGTTGACAGCGAAATGTTGCGGTCATATTTGAGCATTTCTAAGTTTTGTAAATTTATGTTCTTTTTGTAAATAATTCACATTATTGTCTATCAATATTTTTCACCGTCTTTTTTTAATTTCTCTATAGAGTTCTATTCATTTCCACAACCTTCTAGAAGGTTCTACACAGTTTTATTCATTTTCACAACCTTATAGAAGGTTCTACAAAGTTCTATTCACTTCCACAACCTTCTAGAAGGTTCTACAAAGTTCTATTTACTTCCACAACCTTCTAGAAGGTTGTAAGAGTTCGTTTCATTTCTAAATATTTCCAAAAGGTTCTATCAACACCGAGTTCTATTCGTTTCCACAATCTTCTAGGAGGTTCTACACAGTTCTATACGTTTCTAAAAAATTTCCAGAAGGTTCTACAGAGTTCTATTCGACTAAACTTGGGCTTAAATGTCATCGGGACTGTCACTAATCTTTAACTACCCCAAAAACTATGAACTCCACACTAATCTCGGTCATTTTGAACATTTTATTTTCCACCCTTTCTTACCTCCTGCCGATGGGGCTGAACTTGAACTCAAACGGCATCGGGAGTGTCGCTATTCATCTCAGCGACCCCGAAAACTATGAATTCGACACTAATATCCGTCGTTTTCGCTTAGCTTATTTCTACATGTCACCCCCTTCCCACCCCTAGGGATGCTAGGCGTGTCTTACTCTGATAGTATTTTTTCCAGATAGTAAGTCATATGTGTACCAAGTTTGGTTGAAATAGGCGTTCTAGAGTTATGTTGGAACATACATACAAACATACACATCTATTTTTATATACGTTAATTTTTTGGTGGCATATGTATATTTCGACGAACTTTCCTTAAGTCTTTGGTTAAATACGTTATAGTTTGTAGAATTCTGTTTCATAAATGGTCACCTTTTTAAGTAAGGTGTATAACTTCTTATTTTAAAATGACTGGTAAAGTTAAAATAAAATTATTCTAAAATAAGATAAGTTACGTTAAATCAAAACGGGTAGCCATACGTTGTAGATCAGAGATATTTCTAAATTTTGACATATTTTCATTACAAGACGATTAAAATCAATTTAATTTACATTTGTTTTTCCCGTTTCATGGATATTATTGAAAGCTGTACTCCATAGTCAAGTAACTACATCTATCATTCTAAATAGGTACGTGGTTTCCATATAGAAACTGAGTCTCTCAATTCAAAAAAGTACCTTAAGGATTCGATTTAAAACTAAATTTTTCTAATGGACGAAAGCGAATTTTAAATAAGACTGCTGATCTTGGAATAATATCATAGTAAGGAAGTATGTAAACTAATATAATTTGAAAAATATAATTTTTTTGTCAAGTGGCAGAAGGTCGAGGTTGCTTACTTGAAGTTGAAACTGTTCGTATACAACTTAGGTACCTGTAAAACATTCATTGAAAGCAGCGATTTTATAAAAAGTGTAATCGATTGAGTTTGCTTTGTCTACACTGATGGCATTTGTTTTAAAAACAAGCTCCGTTATTTCACGGGCGGCTGAACAGAATTTTCAAGAAAAAAATGTGTGCTTCAAAATAAATTAACCGTGAATGCCGTACAGTTTAATTTGCCATCCTCCCCCATGTAATTAGAAAACATTGCATTTTTCTATGAAATAGAATCAACATTTAACCAATTCAACCCGAGCAACACCGGGTAATTCTGCTAGTTAAGATAATAAAACAAACTGATCTATATTGTTATACGTATATGGTGGATTGTAATTATTCCAGAAAGTTGGAAGTAGCTCTTGAACATACAATTTTTCAAGGACTGATATAGAATCTTCAAAGTCAGTTAAAATAAATATTTATTAAAATTATAATCGAATTTACAGTAATTTTTACGGTCTTAGGATTGAATTTGTATGTGCCTAAAAATCTATATTATAAAGCAGAATAGGGCATCTGTTCTTTATGCAGATCTACACCGACATCTGACCAATCCACACCCAAATTTGGTACATGTATTCTTTAGAACCCTGAGGATAACTTAGGCTACAGATTTACCCGTTCTATTTTTCCTAGGTGTGCAGAGGGGGCTAGAAACAATTCGAAATCCCCATAAGAATAACATTGAGTAGGTTCATTTTACTACTATAAACCGAGTTTTACCAGTATTGCTCGAAAAACAATTATTTCCAAAACATTACAGCAATACCCCGAAGTTATGCGATAAGAAGTTATGTAGTGTCGGATGCTTCAGTGACGTTTTGCTCACGCATCTCTGAGCTCATCAATTGTTAGCTCCTGACTATATGAATCCAACAGCTCGTAGATATCATCACCATTGACTTCCAAATCTAATTTCCTGGCAAGATTAACAACTTCTATCACATGAGCGACATGATCAATTTCTGGCGTTGTGTCCGTCTCGTTTTTGAAAAAAATTGGACAAATTTCTTCCAGACACCATTCAATGTTTTTTTTTGGAAATTTCATCCCAAGATAAGATTTACTTCGTTAGGACGACATAGTTTTTTTAGTGCTTAGAAAACGTATAACAAAACAATCTCAACTTTCGTCGATCGTAGAATTGTAATCGTACACGTAGAGTTCGCGCGAAACGTGTCCAATGCTCGTATCACAGCAAGAGAAACACTGAAGATAGTGTTGCCAAACGAAAAAAATCAAGAACCGCGTAACTCCGAGTTCGCGTAAGTCGGGGTATTACTGTATATTTAAACAAAAATTAAATTATAATATTTATGTTTGAACTGATTTTTTTATTTCTTTTCATAACATAAATAATTTATGAATATTTGTTTGATATAAGGATATTTAAAACATTTATTTTCTATAATTTACATTTTGTAACGAAACACGGAAAGTCCAAGCGAAAAACCCATTAATCATAAAAGCGTAATTTTGTTACTCGGTATCTGGCAACGTCTGAATTAAAATTTTATTTTACAAATTTGATTTAGAATTCTGTGTTTATTTGAGTTAGGACAGCGAAATGTTGCGGTCATATTTGAGCATTTCTGAGTATTATAAATATGTGTTCTGTGTAAATCAATCATTAGTGTCTATCGATATTCTTCAAGTCTTTTTTTCGAATTGCTCTATTTCTCAATATATTCAGGAAGTCGAGAGAGAGAGAGAGAGAGAGAGAGAGAGAAATACGACATGCTTGCTCATATCTTTCGTTTTTTAGAATTCTGCATTTTCTCAATGATCGAAATTTCGTTTCTATTTGTATTTATATGTTCCAGTATTTTATATATAGCAGATGTTATTTAGGAGTTCAATTTTAATGAATTATTTTTCCTGCAAAATATTACTAGAAATGGGTAATATTTTGCAGGATATCTTGGCAATATATGTATATTCTGACCAACTTTTCTAAGTCTTTGTTTGAATACCCAATGGTTTCTGTTTCATAAAAATACATAAAATGCACAAAATAAAACATTTTTAAGTAAGGTGTGTAATTTCTTATTTTAAAATGACCGGAATTTTGTTTCCGTTTGTATTTAGTATGTGTTCCAGTATTTTACATATTGCAGATATTATTTAGGAGTTAAATTTTAACGAATTATTTTTATTTTCTGCAAAATGTTACTAGACATGGATAATTTCTTGGTGGTATATGTACATATCAACCAACTTTCCTTATGTCCTTGGTTGAATACGTAGTGCTTTGCATAATTCATAAAAAATAAATAAAATATACAAAACCTTTTGAAATAAGGTGTGTAACTTCTTATTTTAAAATGACAGGTAAAGTTAAAATAAAATCATTTAAGAATAAAATAGGTTACGTTAAATTAAAACGGGTAGCCATACGTTGTAGTTCAAAGATATTTCAAAATTTTGACAGATTTTCATTACTTGACGATTAAATTAAATTAAATTTACACTTGTTTTTCACATTCCATGGGCATTATGGAAAGTTGTACTCCATAGTCAAGTAATTACATCTATCATTCTTAATAGGTACGTGGCTTCCATATAGAAATGGAATCTCTCAATTAAAAATAGAACCACAAGAATTAAATTTAAAGCTGAATGTCTATTGGTGTAAAGCGAATTTTAAATAAGACTGATGATCTTGAAATATCACAGTTAGGAAGTATTTGAACGAGAACTTTTGAAGAATTGAAATTTTCTGTCTTAAGTGACAGAAGGTAGAGGTTAATTGCTTTTCGAATTGAAGCTGTTCTTATGCAACTTAGATACAGTTGAAACATTCTTTGAGAACAGTTACTTTCTTTTTAAAAACTTTGTAAAATCAACCTTCCGTATTTTGAAATATTGTAATCGATTAAGTTTGCTTTGTCTGCATTGATGATATTTATTTTTTAAACCAACGCCGTTATTCCATCTGCCACTGCATGCAGTTTTGAATCAAAAGAGTATTTGCTTTAAAATAAAATAATCACGAATACCGTAAAAATTTAATTTGCCATCCTCTTATAATGACGATGCAATTCGAAAACATCGCATCCATGGTGCAAAAGTGCCACAAGTCAAAAAATATTGATAGGAAAACTAAGTGCAAGACTACACGCTGGAAGTTAATCATTTTTACTGAAAATGAACTTACGAGGCATTCGTAATCACTCCAAAACTCGAAAGACTTCTGTGTGTAAATTGTAGAAGCTATGAAAAGGTTAAAACGATGTTAAATAATTATTTTCCATACACTTAAATGATGCTTACATTTTTCGATGAAAGAGAAGTGATCTCAATCAACATTTAACCAATTCAACCCGTGTAACGCCGGATAATTCTGCTAATTGAAGTATAAAGGAACAAATAACGGAATACCTATTTTGTATACATTTACAAGAGTTAAAATTTAAGACACATTAAACACGATGGTGAGAAATCCAGAAATACAAGCTATCATGCACTGAGATAACTAGTAATTTTTTCATATAACAGATCATATTCAAGATGTACATTGATAAACATTCAATTAGTTGATATTTGTTTTCAATTCCGTAGGGTCTATCTCATATTACAATAAATTGTAAAATATGATTAAAAATATAGTTAAATTCGAGTTCAATAAACATTGAAGCAAACTAAAAAATAATTCAATGAATGTTTTGGAAAGAAATAAAGCAGGGTCTTTACTCTGAAAAGTCTGCATAAGCAATACACTATAAGTTAGAAAAGCACACTATGCCGTTAAAAGAAAACTTTTCTCAATTTTGAATACACCTATGGCAGTAATATGAACATTTCTTGACTACAAACTGACAACAAGAGATTCTACAAACTGACTTTGAATAAGATGGTTCACTCCAGTAGAAAGTTCATGGAATATATTTTCATGTGCAACCGATTCAATAGTTATATTTTTGATTCCAGAAAACGTTTCGTGTATGCGTGATGCTAAGACCAGCACAGAAAGAGCAACTACTACTCATACTCCTAAGCAACCTGCTAGGATTTCATTCGAGAATTTCTTCAAACTCTTTTCCATTACAATCATCAATGATAATAGTTGGACCAAGAACAGACCAAGTAAGAAAAATGTCCCAGGAGATAGTATAAGTGTATGTTCTTTCCTAACATCGATATGTGATGACCGATAAGCTTGCACCTACAGTGTCCCGTTACCATAATTACAGCCATAGCGGTCAAGAATGCATTATACTTGTTGGAATCAAACGTTAAAAAGTTTACAAAGCCATGGCATTCAAACAATGCTACAATAAAAGTGTAAATAGAAATGACAATGGTTGATAGGAAGCTCAAGCTACTAGCTGTAATGATCCATCTGTTCCAAGACTTTAAGGAAAAAATTGGATTCACGCTTGCATTAAGCTTATCCAGAGAATTGAGGCCATCCGTTATTTCTTTGCCTTTCAAAATCAAATGCTGGCGTATTAAACCAGCAAAAACTGACTGTATCCCATTGACCAGCGTCTCTTTTTAATCCTAGTATGCAAAGACAGTAGATGCTAAGCAAAAGGAAGTATAAAGATACGAAATAGAAAGAGACTTAATTTTTTCTAAATAACTCAGCCACCTATGTTTCTTTTCTACAGGAAGAGATACTCCGATAAAAATGAAAAATTTAAAAGTAACGCAATAGATCCATCTGGAACAGTTGCAAATCATTCCATTTTCTGAATAGTTTCTTACGGAAGTTATTATCAGATTCTGCAGAGACTGTTAGAGATTGACTTGAGAAGAGGATGGCGTACGGTCATTCCTGATGAATATCCGATGAGGTGCAGTGTTTCACCTGTAAATAAGTTCTCCCTATCCCATTGTAAATAAACATCTTTAATTGTTAATAATGTTGCTTTCATCCCTTTTATTGCAAATAAGAGTTTTACCTATTCTACATGGTGACTCGGCCTAAAGTGTTTTACGTATTAGCAAAAAGCATGGGCGCTAGGCCCATGCTTTTTCGAACTTTACCCTTCCCTAGACAAACCCGCCGCAGAAGTGAAAGAAAACAGAAGTGACCACGGCGTTAATTAAGCGGACATGGAGTGATGAATTGTCTTGCAGAAATGAACTGACGTGTTTATGAAACCGAAAGAAACTTGATTGGATTACCAAGCTGTGAAACCGTCTACACTAGCAAAACCCGATTGGAATACCTAGCTGCCAAACCGTCTAAACTGTGACGGTTTGGCAGACGGTGACAAAATTTCCTTTCTGTGAAAAATTCTTTTGTTATCCTTGATCATGGGAAAATCTCTTGGTGATATCCCCAGGATGAGCGAAAGCATAAAATCAGCATCCACCAAAAATATCAAACTTTTTCATTCTTCGATATTTGAAAAAAAGCTTCGAACGAAAAGTAATGAATGTATCTGTTTTTTCACTACAAAATAGATTCGTGGAATATAACGGACACAAATTTAAAAAAGCAAACGATTAAAAGAATACAAAGGTTGCCATATTAGCTACCAGTCTTATTTTAAAAGGTCTTGTTCTGTATATTTATAATATTTTATTCTCTTTATCGTCAGTCACAAATATTCGGAAACAGTTTATACACATATATCGCTAAGAAAATAAATAATGCTCAAAATACAAAAGTATTATAGTTTAAATTGCATAAAAATAGTTTTTGGAAAAATAATTGCTTCTTCAGCAGTACTGGTAAAACAACCCAAATAATCGCAATGCTCAATATACCTTCCAGTTTCTCCAAAACTACCAAATTATGGTTGATTTAAGAAGTTACTTGGTTGTTTTAGTATGAAGCTTGTCTAAATATGTAAGCAAAGGAACGTAAAATAACGTATTCACTAAATTAAAATACCATGTATAAACTATAGAACATTGCATTAAAATACGTTTGATAAATTTTATGTGATACTTGTGCAAACACACACACAAAATCAGACATAGAACGAGGACAGACTAACGAAACCAAGTTCAGTCACTAAATGAATGTAACTACTCACAGCATGCAAAGTTTCATAAAAATATACTAGCCGTTTAGAACATAGAGGAAGTATTAAAGTAGAGTGAACAATGGTAACCTTTTCGTGCCCAGGATCATGTGACCAAAACTAGTAGTAACGTGATCCTTAGACTGCTTTCGTTTGCTGGGTGGAACCTAACATTCATGCTAACTACGTGGACCACACAAATATATCAAGAACATTTTTTCCAAGATCTCTCAGATAAATATTTTAACTATTTATTATTGCTAACTAAAGTCTGGTGCCTAGGGACAAGAATAGCCAATCCATTCTGGCTTATCATTAATTGAATTGCTTTCACATTAAATGCCTAAGAGATAGAGAGAACAAACTGGGCAATGTAATAAATATATGAAGGTCGCACAAATTGCAGAAAATCGAAAGTAGCGCTTGGACCTACACATTATCCAGGCCTATTATCGAATCCTAAAATGTCAATTTAAATATTATTTACTTAAAATAATCAAACTTAAGTTTTTTTTCAAAATTTTTTAAGGTGTTACGATTGAATTCGAATATATCTGAAAGTTCAGCTATAAAGGAACAAATTGTGGAAACCTTATTTTGGGTACATTTCCAATTGCACATATTTAAGTGAAATTGAAGGCCCCCTAATGGTGGGAAATTCTTAAATTACAAGTGATCAGAAGCTGAAATAACTAGTAATTTTCTATGCTACAGTGCGGAATAGATTACCACAAATAATATACATTTATAAACGTATAAATAGGTTCATATTTGATATTCAACTCCAAAGGGTGGTTGGGTGGGGGACCCGTATCGCAAATTAGTCAAATATATAAAAATGAAATTTTTAAAATAACAATGGTTAAATTCAAGGAAACTAAAAAAATAATTCAAGTAAAGTTTTTGTATGAAAAAAGCAGGATTTTTATTCTGCAAAACTTTGCATCAGCAATACACTATAAGTTAGAAAACCACATATTGCCGATAAGAGAATACTTTTCTCTATTTTGAATACACCCATGGCAGTTATATGCACATTTCGTGACAGCGATTCTACCAACTGATTTAGAATAAGGTAGTTCACTCCAGTAGAAAGTTCATAAAATACATTTTCATGTGAAACCGATTCAGTTATATTTTTGATTCCAGAAAAAGTTTCATGTATGCGTGATGCTAAGATGACGACAGCATACAGCGCAACTACAACTGATACTCCTAAACAGCCTGCTACGATTTCATTCGAGACATCCTTGGAACTTTTCCCCAATATTGCAACTAGTGCTAATACTTGGAACAAGAGCAAACCGAGTAAGAAAAATGTTCCAGGAGAGAGTACTGAGTCTATGTTCTTCAATAACATCGATATGTGCTTCAAGTCCACAGCAAGCTGATGAACGACTCGAGGCTTTAATTTCATATCAGAATAACTTGCTTCCAAATTATTTTTGTAGTCTGAAATCAACTGTCCTAACTTCAGGAAAATGAAGCAATGGAGGATGACCGATAAGCTTGGTCCTGCGAATATTAGGAAACAGTGTCCCGTTATCATAATTACAGCCATAGCGGAGAAGAATGCATTACACTTGTTGGAACCAAACGTTAAAAAGTTTACAAAGCCATGACATTCAAACGATGTTACAATAAAAGAATAAATAGAAATGACAATAGCAGAAAGGCAGCTCAAGCTACCGGCTATAATTATCCATCTTTTCCAAGGCTTTAATGGAAAAACTCGATACACACGTGCATGAAAAATATCCAGAGAATTGAGGCCATCCGTTATTTCTTTGCCTTTCAAAATCAAATGGTGGCGTATTAAACCAGCAAAAACTGACTGTATCCCATTGACCAGCGTATCTCTTTTTAATCCTAGTATGTGAAGATAGTAGATGCTAAGCAACGGGAAGTATAGAGATACGAAATAGAAAAAGAGACTGTTAATTTTTTCTAAATAACTCAGCCACCTAGGTTTCTTTTCTATAGGAAGAGGTACTCCGATAAAAATGAAAAATTTAAAAAGTAACACAATAGATCCATCTGGGACAGTTGCAGAGCATGCTATTTTCTCTATTGGTGTTTTTTCAAAAACTTTCGCTGCCGTCTTCATTGTTGTAACTGTTCAGAATTAATATTCCGTTGAACGGACAGATTGATTTACAACAGATTTAGTTTATTTTCGTTGTAAGAAATATCGATTTTTTAGTTTTCAAGCTGAATAAAATTGTTTCATTTATAAAAGCAGAAGACTATCGTCAATCATGTACAAGTCTACATCAAACAGAAAAGTCTACAGAAATCGAAGATTGAGTTATACGCTATTACAAGTGCTTCATATCAATAAGCCACCCAATCAATCGTCCGTGAGAAATTCAGTCCAAGAAACATGCTTTTCCAGAAACGATGTTTATGTGAGATAAAGCATATAAAAACTAATTTAAAAATTAACTAGAATGATTAAAACAAGATATCAACTAACAAGAACAAGCAACATACAATTCCTAACATGATGTTTATGTGAGATCAGTGCATACATAAACAATTCAAAACTGATTAACTGAAGCAGAATGACCAAAACAAGAGATATCAACTATCACTGCGAGCGCAACTCATGACTGAAAGAAATACAGCAAAACTTATTAACTGAAATCTATATTGATTCACTTTCTTTGCTTAAGTGTTCACAAATTGAAATCGATTGGTGTAACAACGGGCTATTTACATGCCCACATTGCAGTTACCCAAAATGCATTGTATTACACTGTCAGAAATGTCTAGATGAAATTGTGGAGGTTTTGCTATGACAACATAACAAAAGTCAGTGAGTGATGAGAGAAAGCATATCGGTCGTGGGTGGCATTCTAGAAAATTTTGATCAGAACAAAATTCACTCGTTAAAAAGTAAAGAATTTTGTAAGTCGATATGAGTATACTATTTTTTATATTTGACAAAGTATATTATATTAAAAAATATTTTCATTAGTTCTACCTAAACGTTTCGCGGTCCCGAGGGTTTCGTCAAAATGATCGCCTCGATTGTACAATGATATTTGCAAGATTGAATTTGTTACGAGTTCAATAATTGTTGATAGGGTCGTTCCTGAGAAATTGACTGCTCACGTTCGAAGTACCTCAACAAACCATCTTTATCAACTAAAACATTCCAAATGTATCGCCCATAAATGATTTTTGAATTACAATCGAAACTCAAATATTTATGGTGCAGGTACTCTTCGGTATCATTTCTCACAAAGCAAATGCAAACCTAAAAATATTCACCAGATTTTTATACAGGTCAGGTTCTGAGTGATGTGCACTTGCACGTAGTCAGAAAAATTAGTAGTTGATCGAAAGACAGGCCCAGTGTGCTTTCAATTTGAAGTATACATGTCTTAATTTGTCTTTCAACTTAAATATACATGTCTAGCAATACCCCGTCTGATATTAATTGCATACGTATTCGATTTTTATGCGTTCTTTTTGCGATTGTAATAAACGATACTTATCAGTCCTGGTGTACATTTAGTTCTAAATTTACATCAGGGTATTCATAAAGCACTCATCAAAGGGCAGGGACTATTCAGGGGAAGAATCCACGGGGACTCGAATTCAAAAGCTATCAAATATACATTCTGAAGCTAGATGTATCAAAGAAAATCGAAGTTTTGTGAACCCCATGGGTAAAATATACATCTAAATACGTCAAGAGTATGAAAACAATCGAAAAAATCATTAAATGCAATGTAACATTAGTATTGAAATCGGGAGAAAGACTGGACACGGACATAAAATTATTTTCCGAATGAGTATTTGATGAATGGCGTTCTTTAAAAAAAATCAAGTATCTTTGACAAGAGGAGGCTGTCTGAGGTTTGCACATGGCAGCTGATAGCTCAAGTAGGTAGTTGAATTAACGTCGCATTGGATTAACACAAACGGCTATTGGAGACGGATTGGGTTGATTTAGGTTTTATGGCACAAGGTCCAGAAATGGACAAGCGGAGACGGTTTGGGATCAATTACGAAGCGAAAGATCCGAGGATACCTCGTAATTTTGAACCACGGTCAGATGACGAGGTCAACACCTGAGCTGGCACTCCACTCACCAAACTTCCACACCACGCCGTGAGGACATTTGAGGCCACCACATATTTAACGTACACCGGCCCTCAGGTCTTTGGTTGGATCGAGTTTCGAACTCGTAATCCTCCGGTTGTTGATCCGCTGCTCTTCCAACCGGACCACTAAGGCCCCTGATACCTTAGGAATGGCTCATCTCTCGTGATCAATGGTAATAATACAGCAATGTTTCTTCCTAATGAAATTCCTCATTACGGCATTATAAGAGCGAATTCATGAACTACTTTGCGTATATATCCCTAGGGGCTCAAAGTGGTTCACAAGGGGGATGGGTTCACGTTACACCTCACATACATACCACACATTCTAGGCATAACCCGAATTTAGAGAGGCCACACATTCATTCCAGACGGAAAAACATGCCTTACCCTAGATTTGAACCAAGAACCTCTCGGTCCAGAAGTCAGCATCCTGTCCATTAGAATTATTGGTCAGAGTGTGGAAGTTACAGCAAAATTTGAATTTATCACTTTTTACATTTAAAAAGTTGATCGCATCTAGTGTGATTTATTTTTAGAACTAAACGATTTGATTTTAATTTAGTTGCTCCTAAATGTTTCTTCACAACGATCAAATGTACGCCCACACCACTAAGAAACACGCCTGAACAACCAACAGAAAGAAGACGATCAAGCCACTTGTAGGCAAACTCAAATTTCAATAACATCAAAAAACAGGTAATTCCTTTCCAGCTTGGCAGAATCCACGTCATAGATCTCTAATCTTTCAAAGCGTAAGTCGGATTTCAAAAGAAAACACTAGAACACTAATCCTGGTTCTACATTCTCAATACATTAGGATCGTATTGATAATCAGAATGAAATTATATTTCACTGAACAAATTGACATGTGTCTGACACAGTAAGGCGTCAAACGTCAATGTCTCTTCTCTTTGTTGGAATCTCTTTGAATCGTAGTTCACGATCACTTTTCTTCAAGTGGGCGAAAAAAAGTAGAAAAACACAACGTGCGATTCAAAAACGTGCACTGGAGATTGGGAATACCAGTTATTACCATAAAATTTGCACGGCTCTAACTGCTGTTCTCTTCAAACGGTTTCTGTATAAGCGTGTAGATAACAAACAAGGGGGAATTACCGTTAAATGGTATTCATTCATTTTTTGAGCAACGTTTCCTAAACTTCTGATCACGAAACTAGTGGCTCAACCTGGGGAAGGACTTGAGCCATCCCGAAAACAGTACAGAAATTAAATTATTACGAGTTTTTGTGGTAGAACGAAGTATACCATGTTTTAAAGTATTTCCTTGTTACATTTTCAACGGGTAATTTTTGAAATGTGGTTAAAAACAGGGGTATGGAATTTTTTTTAACCGAATGGAATCAGTTTAGAGAAAGGGTTGAAGTAAATTGTCGTTTTTCTGTGAAGAAAAAGAATTATTTGCAAGTTCCGTAATTCTGGGGACACAGTAACCTTTGAACAATTATTTTTGATTTTACATTTACAACAAAATGTTCTAACGCACATAAAATATGTTACAAAAGAAAATTATCATTTTGATATAAACAATAATTAAAAAATTCATTTTTTTTTCACGTGAATACGTCTTTAAAATCGAAACAGTGCTGGGGCATGCGTGAAAAGTTAAGGGTTGCAACTGAGCAGTCTTATTCAGATCTAGAAGGAACATCCAGAAGATAAATATAGCGACATATAGACAAAGGATGTCCGCATCTGATATGACTTTCGGACCGAGTGAGAAGGCGCTCTAAGCGCAGGGAGGTGGTCCACGATATGTTGAAATTCTACGATGCTGAGCGAACTTTGGGCCACTGTAACTTTAGATTACATGGAGTGAGGACTCCGTAAGTGGTTTCATTCGAAAACAACCGAACTACGCCACAATCACAGACCGTTAATCAATAAATTTATCTTTCAATATTAATATAAAACTGCACTTTAATCGTTCAAACTGTAAATTAATTGTTGAATATCCACAAAAAACAATCGTTCGAACTTCCTGTCTGCTTCATTCATTCCACAATCCAACATCAGGCCCGAGTATTCACGACAAAACTACGGTTTGTGTCCTCGATACAATCTACCAATTTTTAAAAACATATTTCAGTATTTTAAAATTCTTACTCCTGCAAATTTTAATTTTCTTCAAGTATTTTTTCTCTATTTTCCTCGAAGTGTTTCCCACAATTTTGTGCGTGGGTTAGCATAAACTGTCATTAATTTTTTCACAAATATTTTTTATGACAGTATGAAACACAGTAAGAGAAACAATCATAATTGATTTTTATCATTTTGTAAAAAAATTAGCCCTTCTTCAAATCTCTATACCAATTACAACATTTTAAATGCTTTAGTCATGAAAAACAAAAAGCATAGAAAGAGGAAATAAATTTTAGTTTGTCGGCCAATCGATTCAGTGGTCAGGGTGCTGGCTTCTGAATCTAAAAGTTTTTGGTTCGAATCCGGAGTAAGGAATGGTATTTTCTTACAAGATCCATCTTTCACTTCTAGGATCTAGTGGTAGCAATTCATTGGGCTTTGGAGGATAAGCAAATCCATTTGTCTTGGACAAAGTAGCTGTATTAAGATTTAATAATTGGCGACACACATAAGCAAGTGCTACACTATTGAAATAATGTAATATCTTCATTTGGAAATTCTTTTAACAAAGCGAGATGCTTTAAACTAATTAGCTTCACATCTCTCATAAAAGATAAGCAATCACTAACATTACAAACGCTGATAAGTAACGGAGATCGTCACACTGCCATCTTTAAACTCTTAAGAACGACATTCATGCCGTCATTTCTCATTTCATAGTTAAAAGTTTCAAAGTATCACATTCTATGTCAATATCCATGAATTCAGGTAGTGACGCACTCGAAGTAGTGCCGGCGTTGGCGCGCTCGGCTTTCTTACGTTCCTTTATACAATCTGCATCGTTCGACATTGGCGAATTTGAGCTTTTGATTCCTTTTTTAATTTTTATTTAGAACAATATTTCTCTTCGTTTTCTTTGCAATTTTTACATTATAAAAATTTTTTTCAACTCAGCACTCTTATTGGCTTATCACTTTACAAATTTTATTTTACCAGTTTGTTATGATATTGTAGATCCTGTTATTCTCTACAAAGTAAAACCAATTTCAACGTCCTATCTCTTTGCAATCCAAAGTTACACTACCCAAACGCCATGGTAGCACGGTTGGAAGAGTAGCGGATTAGCAACCCGAGGGTTGCTAGTACGAAACTCAGTCAAACCGAAGACCGTCGTGTACACGGGGACTGGTGCATGCCAAATCTGTCGTAGCCTTAAATGTCCTCACGTTGGAGTGGTAATTAACATCGCAATGAAGCAACACAGCGGGCTATTTGGCGTAGTTTATAAATTTGGAGAGTGGGGTGCCAGCTCAGGTGTTAAACTCGTCATATGGCCATGGTTCAAAATCACGAGGTGTCCTCAGATTTTCCCTTCGGGATTGATCCCGGACGGTCGTCAATAGCCCGTTGTGTAGCTCTAGTGCAACGTTAATTAACTACCTAACCTAGCCCAAACGCCGTCCGTAGTCATTATTTTCAGTGTTCGCGCGCAAGCGCTATCTCCCTCTCACCACCTGCACCCCCCACTACTCCTTATTTTAGATACGAACATGAACCCTCTATCTAACAAAATTTGAATAATTAGATTATCATTTATAGTTAATGGTATTAGCGCGACAAAATTGTATCGCAAGTTTTTGTGAAGACTTATAATATCGGACCAAATTTAAAGATTATTCACGACAAAAAGAAAAATTAACAAAAATATTAAAAAAAGTTTTTAATAAAATTGAGGACACGAAAAGGACAGCAGATCTGCTATTAGCAATTTGTAAACCAATATACGTGATATCGATATTAAAAAATGATTTTCTTGTTTAATTAAGATCATAAAAATTAAATCATGCGATTTTTCAAAGCTAATATAGCAAGAAAGTTGCTATGGTAGGCGAAATTTTGATTGACGGGGTATTAAGAGACTCCCAGATGTTAATCTCTCTGGGGCGAACTTAATATTCACTTGAATAATTCATGACATGTTCTAGGGATTGTCATTCCTTTGCTTCTCAGATTTCTTCCAGATAAAAGCTTATCGTCGTGCATAAATACTATTATCATCTTGCTAATGTTAACATTAGTTCGCATTCGCACATCTTATCGCTGTCGCAGTTTCAACAGCTGATCTTTAATGAAGGTGTGCTTTAAGTAATGTTTGAAAAGCAACATCTGATGACACATGGAAGAAGCAACCATGCTTTTGACTTACCAAGAGATGCGCGTGTACTTTTCGCGCACTTACATAACAGCTTGCTGTAAGGTTCCAAAAAAAGGATGTATATTAAGTAGCAGAACAGAGCAGGACAGTTTCTTTCACTAGTTCTTACCATGTTCTACACAGCGGTCTTGAAATTTGCGATCCCAATTCTGCTAGCTATTCAATATGCGGGGTTGGTGGAAGGGAAGAATATTTGTATTTGGTGTGACAAGGAATCGGCGTATAGATTCACGAATTGTATCTATATCAGTATCATAAACACCCGCTCCTTCAATTCTATACCCAGAGATACAGTAAGAGACATGAAAAACAGCTTGCTGGCTGCTTGTGATGCTATGACGAAGACTGCAGATGACATGAAAATGAGAATTATGAATGGTGCCTTGTCGGGAGAAATGTCTGGCATGATCATGACCCATTCAACTTCCTCCAAACAGAGTCAAACCATCGCAACAACACAAGTGATGAAAGTAATTGGAGATTGCTACTACCAAGTTACTGGACAATCACATGTGAACTTCGTATCGAACATCGACAGACAAGTACAAGACATGATGGATGACCCTCCAGGGGACGATTATCCAAGTCAAGACATAGGGTCAAATGACCAAACCATGCCTAACTATGACAACCCGAATCCTCCAACTGTTATGAATTCCAACGTTCCAGCCCAGCAACCATTTGAAAACGGTCCTGATAGGCAACAGCCTTTTGAAATGGAGCCGCTTGCGCCACCACCAACATATAATAGGTATCCCAATCAATACGGCTGGGGAAACGGTTTGCCTGAAAGACAAAACCAACCAGGTTTTGACTCCGGTGACTATCCGATAAATCAAAATGCAAACAGGGGTACAAATGGCAGAAATGATAATTCCTTTGGAAATCCTAATAACCAACCGAACAGACCTTGGAATTCTCCCGGACCAGCAGACCAAGGTGGACAAAACCAAAATTATCCTACAAATCCAAACAGTCAAGCACCGAACAGACCTTGGAATTCTCCCGGACCAGCAGACCAAGGTGGACAAAACCAAAATTATCCTACAAATCCAAACAGTCAAGCACCGAACAGACCTTGGAATTCTCCAGGACCAGCAGACCAAGGTGGACAAAACCAAAATTATCCTACAAATCCAAACAGTCAAGCATCCGCAGTAGCCGTTGCAGAAAGCACGAATGGAAACCCTGATTGGAGACGACCCGGAGAATCACCATATCCAGCGGATCAGTATGACTATCCCAGATGGGACTATGGTGCTCCAAATAATGGATTTTACAACTCACCTCAAGGTCCGATTCAGAATGCAAATGTTGACTACCCACAACCTGACAGAAATGTTCCTGATTCATCCAGACCATTGCCTGAGCAGGAGTCTGCATATTCGAGTGCTGTATCCGGAGACGATTCACCTCGACGCAATCCACTTGAAAATTGGCAACCACAAAATAACAGAGGTCCCTATGATAAGCAGAGAGAGCCATTAGCGCCACCAAATCGTGCTTTGAACAACAATCAGCCACAAGGGCCTCCACCGAACCAATCTTGGAATAACTACCAGCCTCAGGAATCTCCAACAGGAACAGACGGAGGTTGGAACAACCAGCCACAACGGTCGCCATCCGGAACAGATGGAGGTGGTAATAACAATCAGCCACATAGATCTTCAGCAGCAGCAGTCGGATCTCGGAATAATGGGCCACAGCAATCACCAACAGCAACAGATGGAGATTGGAACAACCAGCCACAATGGTTTCCATCCGGAACCGACAGAAGTTGGAATAACAATCAGCCACAATGGTCTCCATCCGGAACAGACGGAGGTTGGAATAACAACCAGCCACAACGGTCGCCATCCGGAACAGATGGAAGTTGGAATAACAATCAGCCACAAAGATCTTCAGCTGCAGCAGTAGCAACAGCTGGATCTTCGAATAACAACCAACCACAGCAATCGCCAACAGGTAACAACGAAGGGAGAGGACCACAAAATTCAGCGCCGAAAAACGGTGCACCTCAAAGAGGTCCTCCGACACAATCTCCAGAAGATTCGAGCAAACCTAATAACCAGAATTCAAACAATTCTCAAACTAACTCGAAATCCGGAACAGACTCTACGAATTCCGGTCCAAAATCGCAGCCTACAACAAAAGCACCTGAACAAAAGCCGACCGACAAGAAGGAAAGAGCCAAATCGTGTGCTATGAGATTCGGAGAAACCTCTTTTGTCCAACTTTCAAAGAGCGAAGTGTTCAGTTGCGTTTTTGGAAATGATACAACGCGCTCCTCGGCAACATTAGCTGCTTCAGAAGCTGTCAGACGAAGTTTTAATGATAATGGTTTCTCTCAATATTCTATTGAAGCCTCAAAACGCTGTTCTTCTGAAATAAATTCGCTGCCTAAAGGTTCAAGTACTCAAGCATATGCAGAGAAAGTATCCAAATCATGTATGGTTACCCTGTATAAACATGGTGTACTACTTGATAATTGCGAGGATCTAGCAAGGTCTATGTGTTCATCTATAGTGCAAGCGTTATCAGATATCTCCGATTTGGAATCTGATTCAAATGCAGATTCACCACTCACGACAGCTTCTGCGTATCCATCAACAACTCCCGCTCCATCAAAAGAGCAGCCGGGCAATTCATATGCAGGTTCCCGCAGCTATGCTGGGTCTAGATCTGGACCAGCGAGGCAAAATGATTCCGGTCAAAACACACCACAAAACAATAACGGAAATAATCAATTTGGACCTAACAGGAACGATAATTCAGGTCCACAAGAAAATAACTATCCCTCTAATAACAATGAAGCAGAAGCAAATTCTGTAGCATATGCTCAAAGTACTAATAACCAACCAGGAAATGGGAACAGCCAGACCCAAACTCAAGCTAATGCTAATTCACAGGATGATGAAGATTGTGACGATGACAATGAAGACGGTTCAAACGTTGCAAATGACGAAGACTGTGAAGACGAGCAGAATGGATCTCAATCTCCTGCAAGTCCTAACGATGCTGGCAAAGATAAAGGTAACACGGCAACTCAAGCCAACAACACACCTAATACAAATAGAGCGACAGCAGCATCTGGGTCAAATGCTCAACAGACAAATCAGAGACCACCTGTTTCTAATTGGAATGATGGAAATTCAGCACCACAAAATAACAATAACAGAAAGCCAAATCTTGGAAATCGAAGGTCACCTCCTTTCAAATGGAACAATAACAGACCTTCCAATAATGATCAAGTAAGTGGCTCAAACAACAAGGATAACTCAAAACCACAAAGTAGCACATCACAAGCAACTGCAGTGGCAAATAGTCAACAAAGTCCAAAGGATTATCCTACTAATGAAGATTATAACTATTATTACGATGATTATAGTTATGCTGGCTCTAATGCAGATGCAGCAAGTCAAAGTGGCTCAAACAACGGTGACTCAAAACCACAAAGTAGCAGATCACAAGCAACTGCAGTGGCAAATAGTCAACAAAGACCAAGTCAACAAAGACCAAAGGATTATCCTACTAATGAAGATAATTATTATTACGATGATTATAGTTATGCTGGCTCTACTGGAAACGCAGCAAGACCAGGTGGCTCAAACAATAATGGTAACTCAAAACCACAAATCAACAGATCACAAGCAACTGCAGTGGCAAATAGTCAACAAAGACCAAAGGATTATCCTACTAATGAAGATAACTATTATTACGATGATTATAGTTATGCTGGCTCTGCTGGAAACACAGCAAGCCCAGGTGGCTCAAACAATAATGGTAACTCAAAACCACAAAGCAACAAATCACAAGCAACTGCAGTGGCAAATAGTCAACAAAGACCAAAGGATTATCCTACAAATAAAGATAATTATTATTACGATGATTATAGTTATGCTGGCTCTACTGGAAACGCAGCAAGCCCAGGTGGTTCAAACAACAATAATGGTAACTCAAAACCACAAAGCAACAGATCACAAGCAACTGCAGTGGCAAATAGTCAACAAAGACCAAAGGATTTTCCTACTAATAAAGATAATAACTATTATTACGATGATTATAGTTATGCTGGCTCTACTGGAAATGCAGCAAGCCCAGGTGGCTCAAACAACAATAATGGTAATTCAAAACCACAAAGCAACAAATCACAAGCAACTGCAGTGGCAAATAGTCAACAAAGACCAAAGGATTTTCCTACTAATAAAGATAATAACTATTATTACGATGATTATAGTTATGCTGTCTCTACTGGAAACACAGCAAGCCCAGGTGGCTCAAACAATAATGGTAACTCAAAACCACAAAGCAACAGATCAAAAGCAACTGCAGTGGCAAATAGTCAACAAGGATCACAGGATAATCCAGCAAACACAGATGATGATGACTGTGATTACGATTATGATAATTCTGCCTCCACTGGAAATACAGCAAGCCGAGGTGGCCCTAACAATAAAGGTAACTCAGCACCACAAAATGGAAGCAGATCACAAGCAACTACAGTAGCAACTGCTCAACAAGGATCACAGAATAATCAGGCAGATGATGACTGTGATTACGATGACGACAGTTCTGTCTCTACAGCATCTGGACTTACCACGACCAGCTATCCACAAACAAATGAAGACCAAATGAAAACTACCCCAAACTCTCTTATAAGTCAAACACCAGGAACTACCAAACCAAATACTCCACAATCAAATAATCAAAGGAAAAATTTACCTAATTTGATGAGAAACAGAATGCCAGCAAAACAAAGCAATCCAGGTGGCAATTATGCAGAATCATCAGCAGGTGCAAGATCTTATGCTCAGCAGCCAAATCAAGGACCTAATTCCGGAAACGACAACTATCCAACTCGTCAACAATACAATCCAGATGGTACCAATCAAGCAGGGTCAGCAGCTTATGCTCAGTCTTATTCTCAGCAACCATATCAGGACAATAATTCAAATGATAATGATGCACAGCACAATAACTTTCAACAGGCAATGTCAGATCCAGAATCAAATAGACGAATTTCTGCATTGATGGCAGCAGTTATTGGCAGCATTTCTCGTAATGGATTTAATTATAACGTCTTAACAGATGCAATGGGATTGGCCTATGAAGATATCCAGGATAAACACCCAGACTGGAACTCATACAAGTGTGTTATGCAGATGTACACTGAAACTATAGTGGCCTCAACTCAAGCAGCCCAAAGTATAGTATATGACAGATAATTAGCACATTTGCTGTTTATAAAGGATAAAGTAAAACGAAATGGAATTCTAACCTGAGACTTTAAACACTGAATCGATGAGCAAGGAAAGAAAAATTGTTTGTTACGGTTAAAACATGCCTGTATAATTTGGAGTCTGAACATAAAAGCCCCACTAGATAAATTCTAGTTTAACTACAAGTGTGGAATGTTCAAATAAACAGAAGACACAGAATGTTAGTGAGTAAATATTTTTGAATATGAAACTGGAAATTAAACAATCAGTAAACTATAATTGAAAAATATTCTTTTAAAGTTTTAATATACTGTGAAAATATTTATTAATGTTTTTCAGTAGCCATATAAAACATGTATTCAATATCATGGTTCATCATAAATAATTAGAACAATTCATCAAATATTTTTAATTTTTAAAACATGAAATTGGAATCTTAAAACTAAACAAACTACATGCACAGAGGGAATAAGCACATTTTCATAACCTAGATAAGGTATAACTAAAACAGAAACCATGTTTTCAAATTTATATATAACAGGTAATTAGTATATTTTGAAATATGTAATGATAAATGAGATCAGCTTAATCACTTAATATTTTTCATTACAGTCAACTGCCATTTTAATCTCAAACTTAATTTCAACTAAATACAAAATATGTTATAAGCATGTGAAACTAAGTTGACATGGATATTCATCTAATATTAAATCTGAATACTATTTTCAAAACATTTAGTCAAACTGCGATTAGGTACGAAACTCTTAATTTAATAAATATGGATGAAGTCAACTAAAGCAATAAGATTTTCCGAACCATGAAATTAATTATTCCGAGTGATAGAAGATCAGAAATTAAGAGTTTTCCTTAGGATTTTCTACATGAAATTTTAAATTATGTGCAATTATTATACAAACTAAAAAGTTAAATTAGTACTTTTAACCACAGAGAGAACTGATCTAAGTTAATAGCATAGCCAAGATTTCATTTTTGAAAGGATCCAAAGTTAGAAAAATTTTTTGAGCAAACTGAAGGTTATAGGAGGTATTCTAAGTTCCTGTGAGTCAAGATGAAAAATATGTTTCTTAATAATGGCACGAATAAAAATTTTAGAAGTTAATATCGATACATATCTTTTTAATTAACTAATTTACAAAGTTCATTAATTTGTTAGAAGCATATTTAAATAAATTTTCAAAATATAGTTACATAAATGTATGGAGCACACTTTAATGTGTTGAGATTAAAGATCCATGTGTTGCCCTCAACATAATGCCACTGTGCAGTCAGGGCATCATGGATGCTGCCCACCTGCATCAGTGCCATGCCTTGGATCAAGAACCAGACACCGAGTCGAGGAAGCTTTCTTATCTCCACTGTTCGGCGTACCACCAAATGGCCCAACACCCAAGGTGGGCATTGGCTAGCAAGCAAGCTAGCAACTTCTACTTTTCCCAAACTTGATTCCTTTCATGATCCCATTCAGATGATTTCACAGTACTCTTTGATCAATGAGAATTCACATTAAAAATTGTTCTATGGGAAGAAACTTAATAAAACTGATGTAAAATTAAAAGTACAGAAATAATTTGATTGCTTTTTCAACAGCATTAAAATAAAAAAAAAATATTTTTATTAGAATAAAGATTAATGGAGAAACCATTTGGGGACCATATCATTGTATTATTGCAATACACACACTTATAAGACTTATACAATCATTTTTTGTATAAGCCTTATAAGTTGCAATAGATCATTATAAATTAGAATGCACTGATTTAAAAGATATGTATCCGGTTCTATGCTGTAGACAAAATAATTAAAAGTCATAAAATAGCAGCCTATTTGATTCTCTTGGTAAAGTCGTAGGCTGGCAAAGAGCCACAAAGACCCTGTCCATCTTTCTAATGTTAAAAATGTAGCAGCACAAAAGCAGTTTTGATCAATGTCTTTAATGATATGAATAGTGGCATTTGAAGTCTATTTACTCTGGTTTACTCCGGATCTATTGATTTAAGAATGTAAGTCATATTCCATTTCATAATTTTAATTTCAGATTTAGAAAATTTATTTATGTTAAATCATATATCTTTAAATTTAATTAGCAGTTATGTTGTCCTTCTTTCGTAATGCAAGGAATTAATATGGCAAAAACACAAAAAAAATCTAAAAAAATGTTTCAATCAGACCAATTGCATTATATTTCTCTGCACCAAAGGCAATAACAATTCTGGTTCATATGCCTATCAGATTTGATTGTGTAGCAATAACATCTCTTAATACCTGAATCTAGCAATTTTGTGTTAAAACTTTAATTTGTTTTAGTTTTGTTTAGAGATAATAGGAAAATAAACTTTCATTGGAAATAAATGAAATAGAAATATCAAATATATTTATACAAATTTAAACACCTTACAAAAATACATATTTTTCACATTAGTTCAAATACACTGTAGTATTAAGTTAGTTTAGTTTTAGTTTCAGAAGAGTCTTTCTTCCATTGTTCATAAATAAAGCCAATGAGTGATCTCTCTTTATGCCACACCGTCCACAGGAAAATGAAAAAACAACAAGCTCCCAGAAGTAGATGCCATATCCAAATATAAATGCTTTCACAGCAAAGGTATACCTGAGATATAAAAAAGCATTGAGGAATTACATGAATAAATGTGAAAATTAAAGTATGAAAACTATGAAATAATAATTTGATAAGTTAATTAGTGTCTATGAACAAATTAATAGTTGAAATACAAGTTAGTTAATACAATAGTTACAGTGCTGTTCGTTAATACACTAAAACCTGGATAATTCAAAGTTGAGAACCACCAAAATATTCGAATTAGTCAAGAATTTGAATAAAAGGAGTTTTTATGGATTCCACAACTTGCGAAAATTAATATAAAGTAATTGACAGAGCATTTTTGAAAATCAGAATGAGACATGAAAAACGAATACTTTACAAAAAAGTACATACATTTTATTTAACACAAACATAAAATAATTTGATATAAAAGAAGTGTCGTTATTAAAGTATAAAAGGGAAAATAAAAGCAGGTACAGGGCTGCCATAAAGGACTTGTGAAATAGCAAAAGGAGCTTAAATTTTAAAAACAGTAGCTAAAAAATCTCCTCTTAAACTATTAGTAGCAATTTTAGTTGCTCAGACAGAAAATCCATCAACTAAAACACAAAATGTGGTAATTAAATATGAAACAGAGGTTGATAACCTTGCTATGAAATTTAAATTTTAAATTAATAAACATTTTAAATAGGGGTTTCATGCCAATCTAGCAACCAGATTCAGATGTTTTCTTTCATATTACTATGGCTTGGCGAAAAATGGCGTATATTGAAAAACTTTTTCCCTAAAGAAAAATCCAAAAAATACTTTTTCCATCTGCTATGTTAAAAACAGGATTAAAGTTTCATTGACCTAGGGTGAATTTTCGGAAAAATTCGCCAAAATTTTCGAAACTAGGAGCTTTAGAGACGATTCTGCTTAAAAAGATACCCCTAGTTACCAAGGTTGAAAAATGGTAGCAAAAGTCATCTTTTAGTCGCCTGTGGCAGTCCTGAGAATAAGTCTCCACAAAATTAATTTTTCTACTGCTTTTAGGAAAAGTTAAAAGAAGCTTGTGTATGAAAGATATGTTTTGTGGAATAGGAAAGTATTTGATTTATTGAAAAACTTCGAACTAAGCAAACAGTTTTACATTCAAATTATGACAAAATTCAGAGGCAAATTTTTTTGAATTATCTAATAATTGGAATTAAAAAAGTTTATATTACACAAGTTTACTGTACATATGGATACAAAAAGTTTCCAACTGCAGTTAAGAATCAAATATAAACTCAGATGTAGGAGTAGACTGAGAGTAACTAAGAATTAGAATCAATCAATTCTACCAAAAGATCAGGAAGGCCATGAGTCAAAAATTGGAATCATCTGAGAAGAATGACTTTATTTTACAAAAACTAGGAATGAAAGTACTATACAATATGTAAAAATAATATTTGGTAAGTTTTGTTACATTCTTTGGAAGAGAACGAATTTTTGGATACAATTTTCCATGAAACAATAAGCATATAATAGAGAAATAATTACCTCAGAAATTGTTGTTACACCTAATGTTACAGTCAAAGTCAGAATTATGAGAGAATGAGGAATAACTCTTGACCACCAGAGATTTTGTATCTTAAAGTAGTCTTGGATAAAATGAACACTGAAAATACACACAGAACATATTATTTTGACTAATTAATGATATTTAACAAATTTCATACTAAAAACAAAAATCTTACATTTATTAAAGAAATAATTTGTTGTCAGGGAAAAAAAGGTGGAATTTTTTGTCAATTCGCTAAATTTAAGAACACAGAACATTTCACTACAGAGGCTGTCTTCTAGATGCTTCTTAGTTTTTGAAGGATAACTCAAAGCCCATTCTTCATCCTGTTCTTGTTTCACACAGAAAGTAATTCATTTTATAAGTTAATGTGAAAGAATTTCCCAGACAGTTAAAACGAGTGTTTAAAATCAGTCTGAAAGCTCAAACCTCTACTTCAAAGAAAAAGTTGTTTTAGTAAGGATAGAGCTTTTTGCATAGAAGTTATTATTCGGTAATACAAAAAGTACTACACAAATCCTGTGATAATTTTGAGATTTTTCTTTATATAATGCGATCAGTAAGTTTCCTTTCCCCATTTCCTCAATTATGTAGGTCATTTAAGGTCAGAAAAAAGACCAAAATGGGATTATCAGCTTACATTCATTTCCGTGGAGAACAAATTTCATGAGTTTGTCAACTAAAGAGACTGGGTTTAGTTTGTCAGTCTACAGTCTACGAGAACTAATTAGACCAGGACTTATGACTAAAGGGGATTCTGAACCACAATAAACATCCATACCAAGACCAGGATTCAAACTCAGCCCTGTTGAAAAAAGGCCAGAGCTAAATAGCTGGGATGAAGGCTAATTGAACTGAAATGAGTAATTAATTTGTATCTCAAGCTTGATATCAGTATCTGTTGGGGCTCTTGGTTTCTGAAAGCAACTCAATATAACAATATAAAAAGTAACAAACGCTAATTATTTAAAGCTAAACAATAACATAGTTAACTTAAAAGGGATTTTCTTTTTTTCAGCGAAAAGAACAATGCTGTAACTGTTATAATTTTATTTTACAGGGAATTAAGAACATGTATAAGCCAAATTTCAAGTCGAAATCTGCAAAATTAGCCCAGTTATAAGTCATTTACAGAATAGGCATGCAGATGTAGAAATTTGAGCATGCATAAAGTTGTAAATTCTATAAAGCTGATTTACAACAATTTGTTATCTAAAGTACTGAATATGTTTTTTTAACTGTACTGAAACTTTAAATTAATTTTTCTCGTCACAACTTTTTCGCAAGTTGTTATCATACGTATAAAACTATAGGTACGATAAACTGAAAATTTCTACAGCATGTGGAGCAAACATCCTTTTATCTTTTAACGAACAAGAAAAGCGATGTTTGTATATCTTTATAGCAATAAACTTGGTTGATTTTTTGAGCTAAATCGATGATTTCAGCTAGACACCATTTATGCAAATATTAAAAAAAATTCTCATTCATCAAATGATAGCTACATGTGTATGAAGTAAATACAGTTAAAAAATTTTGTTTAAGATCACTTGAATGATGAATCATGCCAACCAGCCACCATGAAACTGTGGCATCATGGTCGAAGAGGGCAAGAATGATTCTTCATGAAAATGATTAAACAAATATTTTGTGAATACCTGAAATGACAATAGGTGTACAAAGTTTTATACTATTTGATTGCATAGTTTTGTCAATAAGAAATCCCTAAAAGAAGTAATTTTAGCAAAAGAAAAAGAGAATTTCCCTTAACAACAAGAATAGAACAGCCATGGATAATGAATGACTTTTATAATTATATTAATGCTTCAAAACTAAATGTTTCTAAATGTGAGAATTCTTACCTATGAATTATACGGAAAATCATGTTCAGACAGTTTGCTAATATAAATCCTGTGCTACCAAAAATTTTTACGAGGCAATAACCTGCTACAAGGAAACCAAGTGACAAGAATACTAAGCTCTTGTTATATCTGTAAAAATAAAATATATCATATTTTATCTGTGTTATAACTTTTAACTCCAATATTATAATTACTCACAATTTGTTTTTGAGAAGATTTCAGAATTTCTTTTCTGGTGAACAAATAAATCGTTAGATTGATTTTCTAAACTATTTTTAAAAATTTGAAGTATTTTTGGCAACATTTCCATTTCAAATTCTGTTGCATTTTTAATTCTAGATTCATATTTTAACTAAAACTGCTCCAACTATTACACATATGCATATTTTTATACTATAATATCAAACATCTCAATAAATAATATATTTGTTACAGATAATGCCTTAGAAGTAACTTCTGTATCTAAGATTCTGATACACATGTGTTGGTTAAGAGCAGAAACTCATTAACTAAAATAATTTTTTTTACTGTACAGCTAGCTATTTGTTCTAGGTTAAAAAAATTAATTTTTTGATGGAGATATGTATCTTTTAAGCAGATTACAATAAGACTGCATTTCTCATCATGCAAATAAGCATACAGGGTGATTCTACGGTCATGGGACAAACTTCAGGGGGTGATAGAACACAACGAAACAAACACTTTTCCCCATAGAATGTATGGTCGCAAGTGCAGCGGTTGGCCGCTAAAGAGCACAGTCAAACGCTTGAATAAAAGCCCATAGAATGTCTATTGGGTGAATCTAAACTAATACGACAAACTTCAGGGGGTGATAGAATACAACGAAACAAACACTTTTCACCATAGAATGTATGGTCGCTAGAGGGCGCTTTCCATTTCGGCACAAACTCATGGTCCGACGCAAGTTGGAAAGAAGAGGCATCAAATATGGAAACAACGCTTTAACGTCAAATAAACATCAATAATTACTTGACAAAACGAAATAATACAATTAGATTTGCATAAATTAAAGATAAGTATAAAGAACAAAGGGTAAGAAAGAAATGACATGCACAAAACATGAGAAACTTTTCACATGGAAATGAAACGACATGTACAAACATCAGTCGGTAAGTACAACACAAATGCACAATTACAGAAGCTGTTCAAAATGTCGACCACCACACCTGATGCAGGCCTTGTGTGTGTGTGTGCATCGCTGATGTAACGCTTTTATACAAGCATCTGACTGTGCTCTCTAGTGGCCAACCGCTGCACTTGCGACCATACATTCTATGGGGAAAAGTGTTTGTTTCTTTGTGTTCTATCACCCCCTGAAGTTTGTCCCATGGCCATAGACTCACCCTGTATAATACTATTGAAAAATGTCAATTAATGAGTTTCTGTTCAAAGTCCATAATAATCCTATATTACAACTTTGCATAAAACTTGGCAAAATAATTAAACTTATGATTATTAAAAAAATTTTTATATATAAAATTTATAATGAAAAAATAGAATTTTCAGGTAAAATTATAAAAACAAATGCCTTAGGCCACAATTTTTTTAATGTACAATTATTCAAATTACAAAACAGACAATTTAATATATATATATACATATATATATAATTTTTATTTAACAAAATAAAAGTCACCTAATTCACTTGTGAGAAATTATTCCAGAGAAAAGTAGCTTGAGGTTTTATAAAAGCATATCGTCAAACATTAAACTACAAGATTGGCAATTACTTAATCGAGGCAAACATATTAAAGTATTATAAATAAGCAAAAACATACTAAAAGTACAATTCTTACCTATCAATTTGGTTGTGATTCATTACTGCAAATTTGAATCCCTCTGTGATACCATTAAAAGCTAGAAGCAAAACATAGACACAATGCCACCGCATTAAAGTAAGACCTGCAAAAGCAATGAAGAATTTTAACATTTTCGTATATGAAATTCGAAATTACAAGAAAATCTGTTCAAAACACAATCTGTATTCTGAGAAAACTGAGAAGCCCCTCACTTATCTTCCCACCTTTTTAACCTCCTGGTGGTTGTCTTGATGTCATCGATAACAAAACTAACAAGATTTTGATGGACTGGATATCTCGTCAATAGAAGAAAACTGACTAGATCTCGTCGTCATAAAAGTATCAGCAATATCCTGATGACAGGATATCTCGTCATTAGCAAAATTAGTCAGATCTTGATGAACAAGATATCTCATTCAAACCACCTGGAGGGTTAAGGGTTTTGGAGAAACACTCAATTAAGAAATTTGGTCATTACGAGATCAGAAGCTATTGTCATATATAGCACATTAAATTACAAAACATTGAAGAATACATTAATGTTTTTGGAAAATTCAAGACTTCTGTACTGATAGATATATTTTAATACAATTTGTATCAGATATTTGTAGACTTTTATTTAAGTGGGAAATAAATACTTTCACATTTACAAACCTATTCCAGAGCTAAGTTTAGTACCACCATACAGATGCAATAACAGTTGAGAATATGAGTAACCGAACATTAAAATGGTTAAACCAAGTAAAACCATTAGTTTCAAGATGTTCCCTAAAATTGTTAGGCACGTTGAAATATTCTCCTAAAATAAACAGAAAAATATAACATACATTAAAGTTTATAATTTAGGAAAACACTGAATATAAATAGATCTTAACTAAAAGGGATAGACAGTGTTTATGAAAACAATTTAGTCTAAAACCAGTTTAATAGCATAAATCAATAATTTAACAAAATGTTAAAGAAACTAAGCATAGCTTCAAACAAAACAGTCATATGTAAAAGTAATACCAAGCTTTCTTGTTCCATGCATAAGTAGATGAGAACTGTTTCTATTTCATTCATTCTGTTTAAACATATTAGTGAACTTAATGATTAATAGTAATTAATTAGTAATAACTGGGGAAGATCAGAGAAACAGTTATATCACACCTCAGTTGCAATACCGTCTTAGCTCAGAAATGAATTTCTAGTTTATATGAGCATAAAGACTAAATACAACTTCAATATGCTGCAAAACTGTAGATTCCAATAGAGGGCAGTTTTGCAGCATGTGGAAGCACATATTTAGTTTTTCTATACATATACAGTATTCTATTCATATACAGTTGACAAATCAGTCTAGTGGTAAGTACTGGCTTCTGGATTGAAAGACTCCAGGTCAAATCTAGGGTTAAGGCGCAGATGTTTGTCCATCTAGAATGAATGTGTGACCTCTTTATATACGGGTTGTGCATAGAATGTGAGGTGTAATATGAATCCCTCCTGTGATACACCAGATAATAAATGGTTCACAAAAATATACCCTTGCAGTGCCATAATGAGAAAAATCAATTTGGTATTAGCAAAAAAAAGTTTTCCTACACATTAAAACAAGAAATTGATTTTTTGATTCATGGTGATTTGAAGCTGGGATGTAATACATGCATATTTGCATCTTTTTTTTGTCACCAATAACTGATTCCTAAATAGTTGCTTCGTTTCTCTTATGGCAGCCTTGGATACAATTCATAACACAAAACAGGATTGCTATTTTTATTATTTCGATTGTTATGTTTGACAAATTTTATTCTTTCCCCTTATTTTTATAAAAAATGTTAAGTTTCACTGTCAAATATTTTGGACATGGTATGATAAAGAGATCAAAGTTAAAAAATGCAAAAAACAATAAAACAAATGTGCTAAATGCCACGTAGAGCAATTAAAAACTTTTAAGCTTTCAAAAGCATGTACATCTTTGTTGAAATAGAAACAAATAAAAATAAAATTTCAGATATAAAACTCAAAATCTATCTATTTTCAAACGTAATCAAAAGGAAAGATTATGAGAATTTTCATGCTTGATTAAAAAGTTAGGACTTCCAAATCAACTGTGTTACCTGGGGTTGTGAAGCTCTGTCTCTAGAAAGTAGTTGGGTAAAGAGCAAGTAGGCACTGTCTTCAATAGGTAAAAATATGAAACGAGCTGCTAATGAGCCTAAATTATTGACAACATCATAGAGTCCTATGAATAAAATACAGAAAAAGCTCATACATAATTGTAATATTTTCATGGGAATGTTAAATATGTGTGCAGTTGCATAAGAATATTAATTAATGTACTATTAATTGGCAGAAAAAGAGCCACTATACAATTTGCAAGTTTTTGATAACAGCTGATTTAGAAATTTTTGTTTAATTTTTTTAATGCAGCATACAAAAGTACTTTTCAAGGTTTTGGTTCCTTCAGAATGTATTGACAGGACATTGGTCTTTATTCTATAACTTTAATCACCTTGAAGTGAAAAGTGGACATAACTCAAAAGCAGCAAATTTGGACAAAGGTTCTTTTCCTATGAAGGTACAGATGTATCAGATTTTATGCCTGATAGATGTTTTACTTTTACTTTTAAAGAACAGGTAAAACAATGTAAATGCACTACAATTCAGAATACTTTGAAAGCATACTTTTTGTTAAATAAAAAGTTGCATCTAATTTCAGCCAATTGAAAGTATTTATTTTACTAAGCTAAATAAATTATAGAGAAAAATACAAGTTTTTAAACAAGTATAGTTTTCAGCCCTTTCAGTTTGAAAAGAAAAGTTTTTTCTTCTAACAGAATATGAAAAAATCATGATTAAAATTCGGAAAAATTTTATTTAAATCAGATTTAGAAAAAATTTAAATCAGATTTTGATTGATTTGTCCTCAATATGTTTAAACTTGTTAGATATGAGAAATGCAAATCAGTGTAGTTTCCAAATAGAATTGATTTTAGTTCAATATTAATACATAAGAGAGATTAGAAATACAGGAGAATGAATTTTGTAAATGTCGCATTTATTATTTCATTTGAATTCTATTTTGTGACATAAATTAGCAATACCTAAAATTATAAATTAAAAAGGAATATTTTAATAAAGGGAGATAAAATTAATTTTAAATTTTATAAATCATAGTTAAATTTTAATTTTCTGGCTTTTCGTGAAACAACTTGTTTCAAGTGGAAAAACTGTGAGTTAAATTAAACTGTTAAGTTGAAAATATCCTTTCTACAAATACAGAAGTAGTTGTGGAGGTAAGATGGCTTTATGAATATCTCTCTTGTCTTCTATGCAAACACTGAAATCGAAATGAGTTTCCTCATTCCTAGGGTACAATATTTTCACAAAGAGGAAATCAAAACACTTATCTGCTTTCACTTGAATTTTCATAATTATAGGCATGATACTAGATGAATATTTTGCTTTTGCAAACATTTTGAAGTTCCTTCTATTTAAGCTCAGTTGATTTTCTTCAGGAGGGTTTTTTAAATTAAGATAGGAATTGAGGTGCACCACCTGGTGCTCGTTTGTAACACACTGAAAACAAGTGCACAGTGAAAACAAATGAACAGTGGATTCCTTTAACAGAAACAGTAAATTCCCACTCTAAAGGGTATCAGTTCAAGTATATCCAATCTTCCATGGGGGAAAAGTATGTTAAATTAAGTGAAAACATTTTGTGTGCAATGTATGACTGGCCCATATGTATAAAATTTGACCTCTACTGATCAATAGATTTGTGAATGATACTTGTTTTCAGCAAGCAGAAAGAGAAATATTTTTTGGTCAGTTGTCAGTGTCATTCCAACATGGGTGTCAACTCATAGGGGCCCGAACCCCTTAAGTCCTCAGAAATGGGAGATGTAGTAAATATTTCTAATGAGAAACAAAATAAGTTGTTTTAAAAGCACCAAAACCAAGCATGCCTAGAAGCCTGATTCCATCTGAACCCTTCAAAAATTTTATGCTAGGGCCTGGGACCCCAAAGATTAAGTATAAATATTGCAAAGATACAAATAATATGAGTCAACAAAGCAGTGATTCTATCTCTTATTAGGCCAATTTATCATAAGGATGCAAAGTTCTAGAAACCCAAACTCTTGGGACCCAGCCCTCCTCCAACATATATTACGAATATACCGATAATATCAATAATGTGATTTATGTAAACGAAGTGAAGAGATCTGACACACTTATATATGAAGAAAATATTGTTTAACTCAGGCCTCCAACTAATATCTCCAAGTGCATGTCACTGCATCCCCTAATCAATACAATTATCTTGTGTCCTCAGATTAGGGAAGCCAACTATTTCAGTTTTTAAAAAGGGTTATTTCTTCAAGTGTTACTGAGAAGAAAATTTAGTTTGATTTAAATCATGATTTTTTTAATAAAAATCACTTGATTTAATTTAAACTTATTTAAGTTGTCATAGCCTGTCATCTACTTCAAGTAAATTCATGAAAAAATATAAAAGAGAGGGTAAAAAGTGTGAGTGCATGCAAGTGCTCCATTAATTAAATTTGCATAATTATAATATAATGCACATGCAACTTCTACTTGCATACTTGTAAACCGTTCTTGTGTCTTGATATTTTTATTGAGCACATGGAAACTATAAACGAGATATAGAAAGTGATGAAAAAAATTAATTTGGAATTCAGAAGAATTGATTGGTTGATTTCGGGGTTTATGGCGCAAGGATTACATTTGGCCAAGCTGTGCCAAACACAAGAGACATCAAGTAATTGTGAAAAGAAAGGAAACAGGGAAGGGAGAAAAAAGTAAATTGCTTGCAAATCTCGTGTTGCTCAGAGGGTTAAGAACATTATGGCATGTTAGAAAATATTAATAAACTAAAGGAAATTTATTTAAGCTGAACAGGGTATGCCGATTTAAATCAAGTGATTTTTTAAAAAATCATTGATTTAAATCAAAATTTTTAATTTTATTTTTCTTTTGGTTGTGTTTAATAACATTGCAAATGAAATACTAAACCAAGATGCATATTATTTCATTCAAATAAGTTTAAAACTTCACTCATACTAAGTTCACCCCAAAATTATATTGAAAATCATCATCCCTTTGAAGACACTAAATAACAGTATTTGCTGATTGGGATCATAATTACCAGACAAGTATTTTCAACTTGGGTCATTGACCAATAGGTGTCACTCACAAGCTGGTTTTGTATTAAACATTCCGTGTGACTAAATCGCACATGACCAATTTTAAACCATTCCTTCATCATGTGATGAGTGAAGATGCTCGAAATATATTCACAAATTATTAAAATGGTGGTAACTTGCTTTTTTTAAGATGTTCTAGTTATATATTTAGTATTGTAGTCTGTTCGTAAAAAATAGACTTACTCACAATGAAGATTTTCTGTAGTATCCAAAAGCATTCCAATTTTGCACATAAATCTTTATAATTGGAAATTTTAATAATTGAATAATTTTCATTTTATTTTGTGTAATATATTGGATAATTTTTATTTCAATTTAAACGAAGATTTTATGCATTGATCCCTTAGAATTCTTTATACTGCTAGAATAACTATTCAATAGTTATGGAATTGAAATTTGGAATGTAAGAGTTAATTCACTCATCTGATAATTGAGTGAGTATGTTGAGAAAAGATTATGGTTTGAAGCTATTGGAATTGATAATTTTTTTATTGCAAGCTCAAAATTTCACTGAATTGGCATGTTCTGGGGATGCCATTACAATTGTACAATGTTCATAGAAAAAAGCCTCATTTTTTGTTTCAGATATAAACCCTTTTGTGCTTCGTATGTACCTATGAAATACTTGTTAATGCTCAAAGAATTTGAAAAATAGACATTTGATTTCAAATTGATGTATTTTCTTGTCGTCTCATTTTTTACTGCTAATTTACAAAAAAAAACATTTTTTTTCCACCAATAAGTTATTTTTGCAAGCTAAAAATTAATGAGAAGCAGAAATTTTTTCAAGATTCAAGTTCCTTTTATTTTTTATTGGTGACATGATTTTTCCTCGAAAGCAAGTCTCTCTTGAATCAATTAATTATTTATATCAAAATAATTCAAGAAATTCAAAACATTTTATTCATATATAATAAATATATAATGCAAAATAAATTCTGAAATGTGTATGATCGAAAAAATTCCTAATATGGTGTCCGTGGGATCCGGCAACCTTATTTATCTGAGTCCAAAAAATTCATGTCACTAGTTATGGGTTAAACTCAATGTAATCTCAACTGCTTGAGAATCAGATGGAAAAAAACTGCTCATCTTGGCATTTGTGGCACTGTCTATTTACTCTATCATGTGATTTACTTTGCTAATTCCTATGTTGTTTTTTAATCTCTTCAAAAGTTTATCCTGCTATATTTCTTAATATATTAATGTTTTAACTAAAAATATTAATATTTAAGTAAATTAAAACTATCTAGAAACTACACTGTAATTTGTGTCTCATCTCCAACAAATTTAAACTTGCACGAACAAGGAATTAATTAAAATCGTAAAAATTCGATTTAAATAAAGAAAATCTGATTTAAATAAAATATATCCGATGTTTTTGATTTTTAAAAAAAAGTCATGATATTTTCATACCTTAAAGCTGAATAAGTCTTCCTCAAGGAAATTGTTCCAATAAACTTACCTTGCTCAGCAAACGACAAAACAGTGAAGAAGGTCATCAAGTAACGTTCACCTGAAATTTATTTCTTTGGTTTAATCTGGAGGTGAGAAAATGTAAATAAAATAAATAAGCACTTTTTATATCTAAGTGATTTATTTATGAAAGTAACTTAATACATTTGTATATTAGAAAACTGTACACTTTAAGATCGTACATGTGAAACTAGAAAATTGGTTGGTGTGTTAAGGACTAATGGTGAAGTTTTAAAAATGAACAAGCTATGCCATGTGCAAGAAAGAAACCTGATGGAAATATAAAAACATTAGAAGTAATAAGAATCAAGTGCAAGAACTAAAAAAGGGTTAAGTTAAAACATGTTGGAAAGGAAAAAGTTATAGCATGTTGATCAATATGAAGATAATAAATTATGATGAAAACCAATTTTAATGAATTATTTAAAATTTTTTTGGTTAGCAACATGATACAGATATAAAATGAGGTATGGGTGAATCCATTCGAATTCAGGCAATAAAAAATAAAATGTTCACCTCGACATCTTCGATTTTTATAAAAATTCAGTTTTTATAGCTAATAGCATATGTTGAACTATGCCACATTTATATATTTTGCAAAAAAAATTTTTCCGTGGAAATAAGACCTTATGAATGGCGATAATAAATATTCAATTTTGCTTGTCAAGAATGTTGCGTAATGCTTAAAATTTTGCTATGCTCAAACTATTAGCTAAACTTATTGTCTTCTGTTCATGACACTTAAATGTACAGTTCGTAATAGTAAGCAAAAATATTTTTGAATAATAAATTTCTTTTTTAACAGTTCATTATGGAACTTCAAGAAACTTGGACAAGATTTTTCAAAAATCATCTTTAAAAATTCTGAAAATTTGTGTATAAGAGTTCATTAAAATGTTGTTAACATAGTCCTCTGTATAGCTAATTCAATTTCTCAAAGGTTGATTTTTAACAACCCTCAACATAAAATATTGTCAAAATTTTAACCTCTGATGCACACTCAAAGCAGGGTCAACAGTATTCCTCCTCTGAAGTATGCGCTTGAATCCTCCCAGCTTGCAGCTCAAGCACCTTTTTCAATGCAATATTTTAATATGATTCATTATTTCTGTACACATATCAATGCAGTGTGTGATATCTGAGATGTTAGATAGTTTTATAGCTCTTCAGTAAATAGTTATGTAAAAAGATCAGTCAAAATCTATTTCCAATTATTGACTGGGGAAAACATTTGAAATGCATATTGTTTTGGGGCTTTCCTTGCATTAAAATTTTCACTTAGTCATTAATACACCTGTGGCATGAAATTACAAAATAAAATAACAAACAATATTACTTAAAAAGGCTCAAGACTGATGTTCATTTTATCAAACAAACAGCTGAATCTACCCAGCTGCTTATGTGGTGGAAGATGATTTATATAGAGAAGGAGTAAATTTAATGTGTCAATCATTACCTTTGTCTGAAAAAGTTTATTAGTCATACTTATTTACTAATTTCATTCTTGGATTTGGGTATAAGTTTATAGCACATAATTTATGAATCGTAATTTATTTTGGGATTCTGTGACATTAATCTCTCAAACAAATCTAGGTAGTATTAAAAAGCAATTTCAGGGATTCAGAGAAGAAACAAATAAATTAAATGTACTATTATTGTGGATGGCACATGAAAATGTTGCTGCAACATTAAAAATAGTTTTTAAATAACTAACAAGTTCACTCCTGTTAGAAGTTCTACAATGGTGCGTTCATATGACAAAGTCGGCCTCTGATCATACACAAAATCCAATCTCCGAATATTGTAACATGAAAGTGCAACTTTTCAAGAATCGAAAAGGATTGAAGTAAGTTACTTACAAATTGCATTCGTAAAGTTTGACCTTGAAATGGTCATTTAGTGAAGCATCTATTGAATACGTTTTAGAGTTCTATGTGGCAGAAAGGACATCCCCTAAACTTCGCTAAATTTTAACAAATTCCTCAACTTATTTTATCAGTGTAACTAATATTCAAATTTTCAACTTTCACTTAGTTTTAAATAAATAGAAATTTATATCATTAACATCATCTGCTAAGTTAAAAAAAATACAAAGTTTTTATTTTGCATTTTCTTACCTATGAACTTTTTGAAATGTTTTGAGGATTTATAAATACATTTTGTGCTATTAGTACGCTTTGTATATTCTATCCAAATGTTTAATTTAGCTATAGGAATTTATCAATATTGATAAAGTATTTTAAATATGTAGTTCATTATTCTGTCCCTTTGCATCATAACAATTACAGTGCATTTTTAAAAATTTGTTTTGTGGCGAGGTGAGCAACAAAACTCAGTTTTGTTTGTGAAATTCTGTGTGCATGGTTAATATTTAATATTGTGCTTGATATTTCATTCCAATTCAGTAGTGTAAATTATTACCCATAATATTCAGTTAGTGGTGAGTTAAAAAGTATTTTTAAACAAATAGTATTTACCACTGGAAGTAGAAAGGTAGGTAGGTATTTTAATTAACGTCACACTGGAGCAACACAACAGGCTATTGGTAACGGTCTTGGATCAACCCCTAAAGGGAAAAACTGAGAACAACACATAATTTTGAACCACGGTCAGATGACGAGTTGGTTGAAAGGAAATCACTATAAAATTTAGGGATTTTAATAGCCTTTTTGTCCTTTTACAGGGAATTTGACATGTGTTAGGGATTTTTCGTATTTAATATTTCTTTATCTTCTGATCTCGTTGGGTTTCCCGATCATGGTCATTACGCAAAATAATTTATTTAAGCTTAACTATTCAAAAATTGCTCATACAGTCGGATAGCATATTTATTTAGGAACTTCAAAAATAATCAGATTTCGGCTTGATTTTAATCAGAGATGGCTTTTGCTTGGGAAAAATGAATTTAAAATTGAAAAAATCTATATTTTCAATACTACTTGAGTCTTACTAATGAAACTGGCATCAATATTTGCTCCAAAGTTTTACAGTTCTTTTGAAGAAAACAAAATTGAATTACCTTAAATACTTTAGGAGATATGCAATTTTTAAGTAAGGTGATGTACACTCAGAAAAATAAAATTTAATTTGTGACATCGCTTTCAGACCTGTATCTAAAAAAAAATAATTCTAGAATAAAAAAAATATGTTGATTCAAGGTGGCTCAAAATGCACCTGTGTACAAAATATTATTTGATTTGGAGATAGTGAGGTGCACAGCTTTTCCAGGATTTACCTGTATACAAGCAATGTGAGAGTGTAGTATGAATAGGGGTAAAAAAATTATGTACAATTAAAAAAATCTAATGCAATGTAAAAAGTTTAAAAGATTTGAGTGGTTTCTCTCTAATCAAACTACAAAATTGGATAGATTCAAGTCAGATATAAACTTTCTACATAAGATACTTTGAAAATAATTTTGTGGTACTACAAAATTCTAGACATTAGTCTCTCACTAGAACAATACACCAATTAGAATATAAGGAAAATAGGAAGTTTAGGAAATTTTTTTATTTTTAATAACATTGATAGAAAATTTGTCAATATACGTTTAATGAAAATTTATAATTCTTAATTTTTGCTGTATAGAGATTTATCTCAAAAACAAAAGAGAATACTTTAACTAAGAGCATACAGCTTTTAATATCCTCAATTAGTTAAGCAAAAATAGTTTATTTATTTATAAGTTCAGCAAATACATCAAAATTAAAAATAAAGTTAAAATCAGTTTGATGTTAAAAGCAAAAATTCAAATAAATTCTAACCTTCAGTGAGGATTTGCTTCAGTATGGTCTGCTTAAAAAAGCTCCATGTCAAACAAAGGTCTTCCCAATATATAAACTAGAATAAAAGGAGAATATATATCATGTGAAAACAGACTGTATATAATTAAAATTGTCATGCTTAATAAATTAAAGTAACATTTGGTAGAGTTTTGGTATAAAGACTTTTTTGTGGAAATGCTTTTTGTAGCCAGTTAAGGTAGGCAAAGGCAACTCCGTTTTATTAATATTATGGCAACCTCGTGAAGTTCCAGCACTTTTAAATTCTTAAATATTTTGGAATGTCCTTTGCATTTCCGTTTTATTGTCCTTTAATTTCATTGGTCTTTTTTTTAATATTTTTTCCAATTCTTTTCCGTTCCTGGTAAATTTCAAGAATTAAAACTGTCAGTTTGTATTTTAAGCAGCTTTTTCTGCATTTCCTTAAGGAATCATGATTAATAATAAAAACTTTAAAAAGGATAATCAGTTGTGTTTTTTTTGTCAATTTAAAAAATTATTTTCATTAATTTTTTTAATTATCTTCCACTAAGACTAAAATGGCCTTTTTTCTAAGAAATTCTTCCTTGGTGACATAAAAAGCATGCCAAAAGCATTGCCTTAAAAGTCTTTATATCAAAGCTGTATCAAACAGTTTTTTTAAGAGTTATAATTTTAAAAACATACACTTCATTACTTATAAAATTTAATGATTACCTTTTTGGAAAATTTGGGAAACACATCATATAGGGAAGTAATGAGAAGAGGATAACTTTTCTGTTGTTCAGAGTTTAAGTAGTATGCAAAATACCCATAAAAGGAAGCTGTATAGATCACAGAACTCAATGCCTAGAAAAATAAATTAATGACTACTTGAAAAAAATAGACTCGGTATTGAATATGAAACACATTTTTAAAATATATGTCATATGTATTGTCAAACCTCTTTCATGTATGCCTGTTTTGCTAATTTCTGTTTTTAGCAAAAGTTTTATAAAAGAGCAGTGAAAATTTGTCAAACCTTATTAATGTAAAGCTAAAGGGACAATTGAAATAATTAAGTGCTTTCAGAATTTCATGTTATCCAACAAGATAAAAAAAGTTCCATATTTTCCCTCGAGAACAAATAGCATTGGACATAAGTAATAGAATCTGAACATTAAAACTTCTAGATTAAAAAAGCAATAAAACTAAACAAAATATAATGTTATACTGTTATTGTTTTCTTGTTTACTATTCATTTATCTACATCATATTAAAATTTTACATACCAGTCTAAATTATTCATTGTCTAAAATAATCAATTACAATGAATCCTCTTCTGGATAGGACAACTTTTCCAGAATTTGTTAATGTCTCTCAAGCTGTTCAGTTCAGACGAGGCATTCTCTTGCTTTGGAATGAAGTTATGCAGTTTATAGAGCCTCTGGATGATATACCTCACTCCAATTGAAAACTCCTTCCTTGTTAATTTTTCACAAAAAGAATTCATGCTAAATGAATAAATAACCACATCACTCCAGCCCTGTTTGACAAGACTGGGCATTTATCTCACAAAAACTGGGTGTTGATTTTAATTTTCCTAATTTTTTCATCTGTGTAAATCATGGATATAACTGAAACTGCAGGTACAGAATCAGCAGATTTGGGGGTATATTTCTAATTTTAACTCAATAGAAATAACTGAACAAAATAAGAATGAATTTATTAATAAAGTAGTATATAGCATCTAATAAACAGCAATATCGAAGCATTTAAAGTAGGTTGCATAGAAAATAAAATACCTGGCTAAAGCAAAAGCAATACATAGCTTGATGAGGCCATCTGCTCAGACATAAAACCATGCTGACGCTCCTAACTGTTAGCATTAAACCTTCACTAACAACCTAAAAAAGAAATGTAACCTAATTTTCAAAATATTTTTAAATGATATGTATGCGAAGCATGAAAGTATTTTATGAACTTGAATCTGTTGTGCAATTCATTAAATGCTCCAATATTAGGAACAATAGAAATTCAGTTTTTGAAATAAATCATTAACTCTTACAAAATTCTTAGAATAAACAATAGTCTTTTTAAGAAATCTAAATAAAATCTGGAAGAAACTTAAGTGTGAAAGGAAGGAGGAATGAAATATTTTTTTATTTGAGCTCTTTTTAAAATGATAAATTTAAAAAGAGTTTTTGAGAACACAGAAGTATGCCAATTTTGGAAATAATTGGCTTTGACAAATTAAAGCAACACAACACTCTTAAAAACACCAAATGGCTACCTACATAAATTCTTGAGCCTACCCATCAAAGAATATTTGTTTGATTGAAAAATAGTTGTTTTTATATATAAGATATATCCTCCAGTTAAAATGGCATTATTTTTTAGTTGAGATAAAAAATATCATTCTGGCATCATGAAGTGTTATCATCAACCTGATAATAAAATTTTGTATTGGCTCCTGGGAGTTGTTTTGGTGATATTGAATGAGTCTGTTAGATAAATTAGGGGACTGGTGGTAACATAAACCAATCTCTTTCAGAACTCATGTCTTTAGCATGAAAACATTTTAACTTTTGGTGTCGAAAGAGACAGCAGCGATAATGTATTTTCAGAGGGAAAACCAGCCACAGCAATCACTATATGTTTTTGCATATGCAAGCATTGTAACAAGGTTTCATGCATCTTAAAAAATTGGATGACCCAAAGTTGATTGCCTTCTTATTGGAACCATGCTGTAATATCACTACAAAATGTAAACAAAAATGAAAACTATATACCACTGAAAATACTTGTTTTGTTGAGGCAGGAGTAAAGAGAGAGAAATGTTATTAATTACTTAATAGTTAAAATATAAGATTTTATAAAATAATAAATCTTACCTTTAATTTTACAAATTGGCAGCTTTGGCTAAACACATAAATTGGTTCTGCTAGGCTTTCAATTAAAACGGATGCAATAACTACATTCACACCAGCAGAATAATGAGGAACTAAACTGGCATCTGGTGCTTCTAATAGATATATCCATACGTACCGTAGGAAATATGAGCATGCTAGGCACACTGGAATGCTAAAAAGTAAAAATGAAAATTGTACAGCAGATAACAATACATAAATCTTAGTCCTGAGTCCCAGATGGTAGTCAGATTAGCAAGCAGAGTTGTGAGTTCGAAATTTGATCTAACCACTGTCATGTAGTCACGGAAAAAATAACCAAACCACCCCTCCTCATTCCAGCAATTTTAATAGTATAGAAAATTCAAAGATGGCATTTGACACAAACTAACGTCTTATATAAATTCAAATGCATAAAGGGCCATCTTCATACTAAATTGAGCACCAACTTCATAATTTCCAATAGAAATCCCCTATTTTGACACACAATTTCGAATCTATATCAAAATTTAACTTCATATGCCAAATTTCATGTCATTAGTTCTTACCATTTCGAAGTTGAGTACAGAAAGATTGGAGCTTCTAATGTTAAATCAGTTTTAGACTTTTATGAATATCTTCCTAAATAATATATATAAAGTGCTGGTAATTTGTACCACGTTACTGTTAAACAACCCAAACAAAATCCATCTAATATTTTATTTTAAAAATAGTTTTTAGTATGCAATTAAATTACTGTTTGAAAAAATTATGTATTGGAACCTTATTATATTTTGATAAGAATCGATTCAGAAGGACTTTTAAAATAACCATACAAAATTTCAGCTCATTCCAATATTTAGTTTTTGAGTTACATTAAATTTTCCTGATTATTGCGATTTTAGGGGGCAACCAAAAGTTTAAAAAAGTGACAAACCTCGGATTGTAATCCTTGGGTCATTTGAATTTGCATAATATAATTCTTTAATCGTTTGCACGCACTGCCAAATCCGTTTGAAATAACGTTCAAATTTGAAATTTGGGTAGCTATAACTACAATTTATCTTGATCTACGAATAGTGATTTTCAATGTGGAGATGATCCCTGAAATTGACAGCAACTTTGACATTGAATTTCTCTGGATATAAAGATAGTAGTCATGAAATTTCATATTTAGACTAATTTAACTATGCCAAATCTGATTAAGGCATCAAAACATGGTGTTTCCATTATAAATTTTGTTTAGCAAAATTTGATTTGAAGATCTCCCCTAATGGAATTTTTTTTGCATTTTAATTGTAGAGGACAATATTCCCTATTGAATAATATCTTTGAATTTGCTCTAATATGAATAGTGCTCAAAATAAAGGGGGTGGTTCAGGTTTTGCTTCCGTGACTGTACATGGGGCTACACCTTAAATCTGTAGTCTTTAAATGTCCTCATGTAGACATGATATGAAAGTTTGGAGAGTGGGGTGCCAGCTCATGTGTTGACCTTGTCATCTGATGGAGGCTCCAAATTACAAGGCGTTGTCCTAGAAAATTTCACTTCGGGATTGATCCTGGACTGTTGCCAATAGTCCATTATGTTGCTCTAGTGTAATGCAAATTCAACGACATAAGTTATCTTTAAAGTTCATATTTACAATTATTTAGTCATACCCATGCACTCATGGATCCTGTTATCTTATATATATGTGTGTACATACATGATCTTCATTGCAATGAGTAAAAATAAAATATTTTTCGTTACTTGTGTAGCACTTTTATGGAAAAGTATGATTTTTATTGCTATCTGATTCATTGCATTGTGTTAAAAATTAGCACAAATAATTAGTGTATTAGACACTGTATCTGTCATTTTTTTCTGTCATTTTTTTCTGTCATTATTAATGTCTTTTCAGTAAGCATCACTATGGTAGGTAGCAGAGTAAAGTATAGAAGTGCATGCCCTCAATGAAAGTTTAGAAGAAAAAAGGATGAATTGTAGAAGGAAGATCAGACATTTGATTGGTTGGAATTTGCATTATACAAGTGAAAAAAATTCAGAAAACAGGCATTGAAAATGACAACTAGGTCTAAAATCTCTAGTCAAAATGAAATTTAAAGGTGGAAAGTACAGCCATTGTGACTGCTAATTTTGTACGGTACACAATGAACATGGGGACACACACTACTGTATGCCAAACTCACAAATATATATTTTCATAAAATTAGTGACTTACATCATCCAAAGAAGATTGAATTTGTTTTCTATGCATTTCTGGTCAAACTTTGATAGACACGAGCGACGGAATGCTTCGCGACTGAGGCAATGACAAGTAGAATACAGCAAAAGTAACCTGAAAATATAGAATAAAACACAAATTTCACAAGTAGCAGGTCAGGAATTAGTAAAGTATAGCAAATGAAAAGTTTTGAGTTTTTTACACATATAAATGCAAAAATACAAACCATAGTATTTAAAACAACAAACACCACAATGAAAGTTTGTTAAAAATTGTAGTTGGGAAATGTGTATTTATTTTTCATATATTCTGGTAAAAATGCATGAGATAAAAACATTGACGATTTGTTAAAACGTTGGCTGTGCTGTGAAAATATCCCTGTTAATACTTTAAACTTCAAAATACAGGTACACTTTCTAAAGTGAACTATTTAACACATGCAGCAGCTATGCCTGAGGTACTTATCTCAGGTATTATATACAAATTAAATTTTATAAATGTTTCAAAATTAAAGAACACAAGAAAAAAATCCAAGTAATTTAAAAATGCATTTGGATTTTTCTATTATTGCTGTTGTTCATAGAGAATCATTTTAACTGGTAAGAATACGATAGAGAATCTATTTGGAAAAGTTTTCACTTACCTAACATTAATAACACCTAAGGCTTCTTTAGTTATGAAACGAAATATCACAGCATTTGAGAGTGATGATAATAATCGGACTAACACCTGAGGAAAGGTAATTTAAAGTATATAATTAAAAAACAAATAAATCCTTAAATACAGTTAACCACGTTTTTAACTATATTAAGATATATCTATAATCCCATATAGCATTAAAGTCTGGTCAATGCTGGATTCTGAAAACTAACCATAAAAAATTTGAGAAAATTCTTTAATTCTGAAAACATGGAAGAGATAATTCGCAGACAAAAGGTTAAGAAAATTTAAATCTCTTTTGATGTTATTAAAAAGAATCACATAATCAAATGAACAATCCCATAACGACACAATAAATAGTGTCTACCTGCAAGATGATATTACAAGAAGCCGATAAAATAGCAACACTAACAACAGAATCACCCGGCATTTTTTACACCATTTAATCTGATTACATCATCCCAAATTTCACACACGTTCACTAACACATCAACGATCGAGAAAAATGGATGAACAGAACAAACAAGATTTGAAAGTTTCGGGATCTAGTTAAACTTCCTGAGTGTCGAAAGAAAAAGTAAAGAATTTTCTGTCAGTCTCCAATTTGACATCAACAAACCCTTCATTTCACTTCAGTTGGGATTCGATAAGAGAGTACACAGAAACACGGAGTTTAAGCTTCGCATATAAAAGTATCATAAAGATTAGCACAGCGCCTCCAAGTTTCGGACATGTCCCTAATTCCTGGGCTTTTTCAATTTCTCAAATAGCCCGTTGTGCTGCTCCAGTGTGACGTTAATTGAAAATACCAAAAATACCAAATACCAATACCAATTTCTCACACAGCATCTTGGCAATGAAAACAAGGGGCCTGTCTTGCCGACAAAATTGAATCAGAAATTAAAATATTTATGGTCCTAAACTTTGGAAATTTGAATCTCAGTATTCTTTTAATTAAAATAAATTTAATTTAAAAAAGAGGAGCAGGTTTCAAATCAACAAAATTTAAATACGAAACTAAACATTTTATATTTTATTTAGTTTACAGCTTTTTTTAAAAATATAAACATTTTCTGATAGGATTTGACTTTCTTCTAAGTTATTCGTCATCTGACCGTGGTTCAAAATTACGTGGTGTTGTCCTCGGATCTTTCCCTTTGGGATTGATCCCGGACCGTCACCAATAGCCCATTGTGTTGCTCCAGTGTGACGTTAATTGAAATACCCAAATACCTAAGTTACTTCGGAATTTATTTTCAGAGACGTGAAATATAAGTAAACTGATCATTGCTGTTGAGAAGAGCTTCAAAGGGGTGTGTAGTCAACATGTCGACTAGTGGTCACATGATTGCTCTGTGAAAAATTGACTTGGTTGGCCCATTTGGCATTTTATTGCCTCGTTTGATGATATAACAACTTATGGAAGGGTAGATACGTGAATGCGCATAAGGATGGATATTTCTTGGGTTTGGCTTAACACTTGTGTTTAAATTTTATTATTTTTAACCATTAAATCATCAGTAATGAGTCTCTAATTTTGAAAAAAGTTATTCATTAGAGTGTTGATGCTTAATATTACTGTGAAATTTTTTAAAAATACAATTATTATAAAATTAGAGGTTTAAAACATAAATACAGAAATTGTTGTCTCTATAGTGTAAATATTTTCATTAGATTTGTTGTAATTTGATTCCTTAAAAAGGATATGAGATAGAGAGGCAACAATATCAGATATCCTTTTGTATTAATTAGGTTGGTTTTGGAGGTTTTATGGCGCAAGAGCCATATTTGACCATTTATATTAACTAGCAGCAGCAATTCAGATTTCTATTTTAAATTTTATAGGGTAAATATAACTTCTGAAAGCCTTATATACTTGAGATTGATGAGCTCTTTCGTTCCCTGTTTGACGTTTAAAAAGTCTGAAATTAGTTAAATATGTGTATATATAAATTTTGAAATTTATCATAGCAAAATACGTTAATTATACTAAATTTTTATGACTGAGGCTTTATGAAATTGTTCTGTGTAGTTTTTATATTAAATTTGTATCCACTTGGAATCCAGAACTTTATAAATACAAAAGATAAATAATAAGCTACAAATTCTTGAATGCTTTCTTTATTGTCACATTCATATTACATATATAACCAGCGATCTTTATATATGTGGAACTTTGGCTCATCTTTTAAATACATCACATATAAAACATAAAAAAGTATTTCACTTAAAATGCTGAAGTAATTTTGACAAAACAGTTCTTTGTTGAGTTTTGTTTCAGTTCTCTTTTTTAGTCAAAATCTTTTTTGGATCAGTCATCTTTTGAGATTTGTTTATCAAAAATGTCGCCTTTCTTCATCCATGGAAAAACTAATAAATAGAATATAATAAAAGTTTTAATTCATACAATCGGAATAAAAGGATTTTCATCAAGTATCTACATCTTTAATACACTCTCGTATGAGCAGATACATATAAAGTTTCATTTAAAGTTACATATTTCATAAACACTAAATTATTTTGAATCATTCGAGGGACAGTGCCTAAAATGTTTTGGTTTTGGAAAGTTATCACAAACTCAAGGCTGTAAAAACTAGATTTTCTCAATGTAAGAAAATTACTTCAATGGCAAAAACCATTTGTTTAATAGGAGAGCATGTAATGTGTATGCATACTGTGTTACTGAGTGTTTTAATTTATTCAACATGCCATATTTAGAGGAAAGAATTAAAAGGTGCTCCCTTTTACCAAAAGGAGTATATGTTTAGAGATGTCATTTCATTTTCAAATGCTATTTTATCGCTGTAGCGTTTATTTCGCGAATTAAAATAATATCAAAGACAAAAATGTTTGCAGAAATTGCTCGAATTTATCTAATTTTGTACAATTTATCGCAAAATTACAAAAACACAAGGAAAGAAAACAGAAATTGGTTGGAAATTTAAAAGAATGAAGTGTTACAGGTTGTTTCCTTTATACTATATGCAAAGCAAAGAATAAAAGAAGAATTTAGAATAAAAGATATTACATTCATCGCTAAAAAGTTATATAAAACGCATATAAATGTTTCCCACTTATAAGGTCTGCGAGATGTTTTATCGATACTTTAATCAATTTAATGTTGTACATAATACTTGAATTTTCAAACTTCATCTTTTATTTAATTATTCGAATTCTCATTCTTCTACAGATGAATTGAAACCAAACATTTTTGTTCAGTAAGAAACAAAATTTTAAATTCATGTTTAAATTTATTTGATCATTTCCATAACGTTATTTATCGTATAACATACTAGATAAAGTAGTGATCCAAGTTGGCTTAAAAAGTTATCGCCAAGGCCGAAAACAATTCAACACAATTTTTTGAAGTTCGATTCAATATTTTTATTATTTCAAGCAATTATCGACCCACAGTTTTTAAAGCAAACTCCACCCGATTGAATTATTTTATTTTAAGTATTATTTCGGATATACTTTGACCACAAAGGTACGAAATGTTTTACTATAGAATGGGAAATGTTCGCAAGTATATTAATTCCTTTTCTGAAAAAGGAGAGAAAATCTACTTTTATTAAAGCAAGAAATATTAAGATACTTCATTGTGTTTTATAGAAATACTTTTTAACAATAAATATAAATCGTTCACGAATGAAACATTGTTACCACCTTTAATAAATTTAAAATTCCATCCACATGCACAGTAGGATAGAATATTTTTCAGCTTTTACTTTCCTTAGAATGTATTTGCTATAGAAGAAGGGATGTATAAACTATATGCGCGTGGTAGAAGAATCGAAGTATTACGTTACTAGTAGTTCTGGTCTCCTGATCATAGGCACATAAAAAGTTTACATAGCTCACTACTTTTATCTCTTCTGTGTTTTAGATAAATAGAAATTAAAGCAATTAGAAGAGAAACAATTGCCTTAGGATTTATCGGTGTTTTCAATCAATCGAAAAAAGTATGCTTGACATTTTTTGCAGTATAAATATTCATACCTTATTAGTATATCTTGCAAAATTTTATCGTTTTAGTTAGTTTGTGATCCAGGAAGATTGTGTCCAGTGATTTTGTTTCGATAGTTATTTTTTAAATTCTGTAATTCTCTTTTTGTAAAACTAGGATTACTATAAAAATTTTTGTGGATTAGTAAAATTACTTAATTTTTTTATAACATTCGAATTCTAAAATGTTTTCTAGACAAATAAAACAAATTTAGAACGAAAGATTTAGCATCTTTATATTTATTTGGAATGTTTAACTCAAGACGTTAAACATTTATCTTTAATTAATACCACAGCATTAAAGATGCAACTTTGTGCATAAATGTTTTAAGAAAACAAGAGTTGGAAAACTAATACAAAATTAAAATGATTCGTTTTATTTGTATTACTTGGTAGATTAATAAATATTGGTATGATAATACACTCATTTTAACTTTCGTTGTTAACGATAATGGAAATGCATTTCTTAATTTTTTTTAATGTTCAATGCCTTGTGATCCTGAAGTAGTTTGAAAATATTCCCTCAAGAAATTTAAAAAAATCATTTCGCAATTAGTTTTTCTTACATAATTTAATAAATAGTTGACTTTCTATAATTTTTATAAATTATTGATTTTTTCGACTTGAAAAATTCTCGACCTCGTTAATCCGACTGTAAAAAATTCTTTTGAATAGGAAAATGCTTTTATTGATGTAAAATATTTTTAGGCTCACCCTGTAAAGAAAATAAAAATGTTGGAGGATGAAAAACTAGTCATTAAAATTGAAAAGTCTATTGTGCAGTTACAAAGCCTGCTATGGAAGCCTGCTAAAGAAGCCTACAAAGCCTGCTAAAGAAAGTTGAAACATTGCTACGGTTATTCAACTCTTGTAAAAGAAATGAAAATAAGGTTAACCTCGAGCGCACCACAAAGCATCCGGTACTGTGAAATTTTTGAAATCTTTAATATTCAGTATATTTCCTAAGTTGCTCCGAATGTCCGTAAAAATTTTGAAATCGTCACCAAATTTCCAATTTCATAGTCCACAGAGCAGATGATTGGCATCATTTCCTAAAATTATTTCTAGTCTGGCTTCATGATTTGATGATAGCCACTAGTACATACTTCGGAAGTGTATGTTATGTGCAGGATACGAAAGAAAAGAAATACTTGATTTCAGATTGAAATCCTATTTAGTGAAAAAATTAATAAAATGCTGAACTACTCGCAGATAGTTTCACACACGATTTGTACGACAAATGCATTTGCTTGTAACTTTCTAAAAAGAAAATTTAATACATATTAAGAACTAAACAAAATAATGATCTGTTAAGTGGTATTGGGAAAAGAACGAATCCTAATGTAGAACTAATTGGGATTCTTGCTCCTGCTATCCGTTTGTTTTATTCGCACCTTTTTTTACATATAACAGCATGGTGAACTACTGAGTCACGAATTATTGCAAGATAAAAGCCGACGAACGATATTCGTTTCGCAAGTAATATTTTGACTGTTTAATGAAATTTTAATATATTTAAAATATTTTAACTAATTAGTTCATACTAATGCCACTTACAAAAGTTGTATTTAGAGTGTAATAACTATACCACGCGGAACCATTTTCCTTTTTTCCACCGATACACATTAAAAGTCTTAATGACTGATTAATACCATTATTGAGCGTGATGATAAACACTCCTTTGTGTTTTATTCGATATCTAATCTGCCCAAATCGATTCCCAAGTTCACGTGATCTCCTCTCCCGATCTTATGACAATATAAATAACAGTATTATGACAAATTCCGTATTGGTAGGTTGGTAGTTAAATTTAGGTCGCACTGGAGAAACACAATGGGCTATTACTGAAATGATATATATGGCAGTGGATTGGTCAACACCAATTAGGTTGAACGCCAAATGTTGCCAAAACGGTGATAAATTAGATTTTAAGGTAACTCCAATATGTATCATGCGATGGCATTTGAGAAGCAGAAGAAAAACCTTCGCAGTCCATCTGTTTTTTTTATACTGTAAATCCCCACTCATACCTTCTCTCAGTAATAAGTTGTCTCTCGAAATAAAATTAACCCCAGTCTCATTAACAGTGCAGTATTTAAAATTAGGCTGAATAGACTGCAGCCTAGAACTGCAAATTTAAAGGTCTGCAAAATAAGTTTAGGATATTTTTTGCAGCGAAAAACATTTTGTATTTCGATGCAAAAAATTAAAATAGACTTTAAGATATTAATTTAAAATACTTTAAAAATGTTCAAAATTAGAAATTAGTTCATGCGCTGACCTCAAATAAAAAAATACAACCTAAGTAATATAGCAGATAATTACAACCCGAGATCAGGTCGGGAATGGAGCAGATGGTCTTAATTGAGCATACAGGTGTGGCAAAGGCGTAATTTTGGCCCCCGTGTGTTGCAAAAAATGATGAACAAAATAGTGAATAAAGTTTTGCTAATCTTTTCAGAATCAGCATCGCAAGTCTGAATCTTGTTCCACAATTGGTCAGGTATAACCTAGACCATGTTGTACAAATCGCACAGTGAACAACTCCTGATTTTTTTATCCAGTATCTATACAATCATGGCATAGGGAGAGAATTTAGTTTCATTTCAAGAAAGTGCCATAATGCTGAAGTCTGACAACCTCAGTAGTTGCCTGTTAGCCTTTAACTGGAAATATGGACTGGCCTTCACTTCTTGGGTGATTCCACCAGGAGAAAAACTCCCTATATGTGTCGCCAGTCCTCTCAGGCAGGATGGACAAGCCAACGGGACTTGATTGGGAATTAGAATCCTTAGTATAAGTTAGTCTATGAGAAGCACTCATAAATATATAAAATTATTATCACTATAATACAACGTACCGATTATGTTCCATTTTGTAATAAATTGCTATAATTTGTAAACCAAAATGCCAATCTTATTTTGTTTCCGTTTTTACTAATATTCTATGCATAGTACCCTTTGACTTTTTTGGACTAAATTAAATAATAACTGTAACGAGTTCTTTGCGATTGGCTAAAAAATTGAGAATTAATCTAAGAAAGTTGTATATAGATACAATAAATGTCGGAAAACTTAAGAAAGTGTTGGTAGTTATTTAATGAAACGCACTAAGTTTGGGAGTTACCTGTAATAATAGAATATTGAAAAATTAAATGCTTACTTCTATGCACAGTAAAAATAAGAGTAAAACTATACGTATTTTTACAGGAACAACGTGTTTTTAACTGGAGAGTATGGTTAGAAATATAAAGCAACATATATTAAAATTATTAACTCTCTAAAATCATCTGTATTTTGTCCAAGCTTCAATGCAGGGTTAAATCTACTTAATTTTGTTGATTTTTATTAAAATAAATAGCTATGATTTAAGTTTTGGGATTTGGAAAAAAGCTAATGAAACCAAGGATAAATAAATAAATAAAATTACCCCTCTGCGCGTCACAAGATTTCCAAGTAGTGTAGTAAGCTTTCGTCCCGCAACACACATGACTAAATAACCACATTTATTGGTTGAAAGAATCATAGAAAAGATTCCATTGGTCAAGAAGGTCAAGATTGTTGGTTACAGAGTGAATATATGTGCATTAATATGCATCCCTCAGAAGTTTAATATGGTGAAAAGAAACAAATTAACCTTATTAAGGAAAAAGCGTCTTAAATTTCTTTTCATCCTCTTCGAAAATAGTTTGTTTTGCATTATTCTGATTATTCAGAAATTATTGTTTTGAATCCAATTCATGCAGCCAGAAATTTAATCATCCATTGAAATTGTTTTGACAGAATTAAGAGTTATTTTAAACAACAAACATGATTCATCATGGTTGAATACAACGTTTATCGCGGAGAGACATTCTAAGTGTGCTCATGATGAACTTTTTGCGTGACTAAATTTAATTCAGCGGTTTACTCTCCCCTTTAACCTGTTCTTGCGTCGTTACTCAGAAACGAACTTTCAATTTTCTCTCTGAATCTTTCTTTGAATATAATCATGAATATACCGCTTATAAGAAAGTATAGGTTCTTTTTAATTCCGGTGGTACTCCCCAAGAGATAAAAGATTCCGAGGTTGAAAACACGATTTCGTTTCATGGGACACTGGAAATTAGAAAAAAGTAACTAAGGGGAAGGGAGAAAGGTAAAAACTAAATAAACGAAATTAATACAGCTTAATTTACCTTTTAGATATATCTTGTAATGTTTTAACTAAAGAATACATTAGCGAACAGCATTTCAAAATTCGAAATTCTGCAATACGGGTGTGGTTTCGAACCTTTAACATTTGATTAGATGCCAGAGGTTAATGTTTTTAAACTTAAGTAGAATTCAATGCAACTTTAATTCTTTAAATTTCCTGATTTACAAAGATTAATTTTTAAAATTGAGTGAGGTATCATCCATAGCACTCTATTCAATTTTTAACTGACTGATGCAACTTTTATTAATTGGGATTTAGCTGAATCAGGTAAAGTTACTTTAAAATTAAATTAAGAAGAAATTTAAAATAACATATCTGTATAAATAATTTCCGTGGTTCCCCTTTAAATTGGTTTCTATAGTAGCTCGATCGCAGTGGCTCACAGTTTTTGCCCGGAGCGCTATCAAATTGTAGGTGTAAGTTCGATTCCTTCGTGGGTGTATTTCTTTCTTCTGTGCCAGTAAAACTTTCCATGTGTGCGCATGTCCATTTACATGACATTGTCTGGCTCATTTTAACCAAATATGGCCCCTTGCGCTATGAAACCAAATTGACCAACCCATAAATAGCTGTTGCATATTTTTGAAATCCTCAATACAGCTGTCATCTGACCGTGGTTAAAATTTCGAGGTGTTGTCCTCGATCTTTCCCTTCTGGATTGATCCCGGATCGTCGCCAATGGCCCATTGTGTTGCTCCAGTATGACGTTAATTCAATTTCCTACTTATTTCAATACAACACTTGTCAATCTAGTAAGAATATACATGTGGTGAGAAGAAATCGTAAAATAAATTCTGGTCAAGTATTGTAAAAATATTTTATTTGTATACAAATTTTCATCTCCTTGAATAATCCCTTTCTCTTTATTCAAATTTATTCGGTTCCGATGTTTTAAGGGAACATTTTCACCTAAATTATATTTGGCAATGTGTGCAATCCTTGCACTATTTTGTTCTTAGACATTAGTTCTAGCAAATTTAACCAAAAAATAATGTTTTATATAATTATCTGTAAATATCACCTTAACAGATATGGATAAATTAGTATTTAACTTTTGAAAAAGGAAGTATTTAAACAGCGCAGGTTCAAATATCCTTCACCTATTGGATGCAGTGTTCAAAGTTTATTTGTTTAAAACTATTAATATCCATATACTTCCTATTTTAATTACAATCCTTTAAAATACCAATAAAAATTCACATTTTTTTATAAACTGAGACAATCCAATACTTAATTCAAATACATTAAAATGCCAATAAAAATTCCCATTTTAACCCTTTTTTACAAACTGAGAAAATCGAGTACTTAATCCCATATTAATGAATATTATAAACGCTTTCATTGTAACAAGATAAGAGTAACAATTTTTGGATGAAAAATGATTGTATCGAAGGAGCCAAAAAAAGTTTTCTTGAATTCCAATGATTTTGAAGAAATATTCATTCCCAGAATTCTTTGCGTGCTTCCATCAGATACCGCAAAAAATCCCAAATATGTTAATCATTTGAGCTTTTCGTCAAATTTGCATGCGTGTAACTCCGCCTGTTTCTTCTCTAAATATTAGCATATTTGAAAATTCAACAGTCAGCACTACATCCACCTACTTTTAAACCATTCTCTTTTATTTCTTTTGTGTTCAAAGTAATGAATATTCGACCCCAATCATTAGTTTGTCGGCTCGTTATTGTATTCTTGAGGAGAAAACGACGAAAAATGTTTTACTCTTTCTAAATTAAATTAAAAATGCACGAGTTATTCTGAATCTTCTTTATTCCATGTCTAACAGTAAATACAACAAACTTTTCGAGCCTTTTAAAAGCATTAATTCTTTTTAGCATGTTGCCAAAACGAAATGAACAAAAGAGATTAAATATTTAATATCGATTAGAAACATTCAATATCGATATTAACCAAAATGTAAAAGTAAACAATACATAAATATTAACAATCTAAAATACTTGTTGAAATTGAAATAATCTTATAATTACTTTTTCTTGTGCTAAAACTGAGCCACTACATTACTCCCCCACCAGTAACTAAGTTACGTTACGAAGGTTGGGAAATAAGTAGTGACCAGCACAAAGATATTATTAAATACAAATAAATACAATTTAACATTGTAATACAATACAATGAGAATATTTTTAGAAGTAAAAAGTTTTAACTTCAGTCCTTAAATCGGACAGGTAAACGTATAATTCTACCAGTGCGAGATTGTTTTTGAACCACATCTGGATTTGTGTCTGGCATCTGTAATTTGTTGTGATCAGTTTTTATTGCCTGAGGGTTGTCCTGCTCAACACAAATATAGGCTGTCTTCAAGCGATCTAGTGACACATTGACATTTCTCCCTTTTATGTTTATAGTAAAATATTTATCGTTGCGGTCAATGACGGGAAATGGTCCTTCATAGGGAGGTTCTAGTTGTTTTTTGACCCTATCTATTCGTTGGAAGACGTGAGAACAGTTTTCTAAGTCTTTATGTACAAAAATCTGTTGAGACGAATTTTTACGAATCCGTCTTGGTCCCACGATTTCCATCTGCTTCTGGAGGTTGTTAGCAAAACTCTCCGATGCTGTCTGGATACTCGGTTCGCTGAAAAATTCTCCAGGAAGTCTGAGACCCTGGCCATAAATCATTTGCGCAATGGAATGGCTGGTATCTTCCTGGACAGCAGCACGCAAACCCAAAAGTACTGTTGGTAAGGTGTCAGTCCAAGACAGGTTGTTGTGAGCTTTTAATGTTCTGTGAAGGCGTTCAACTTTACCATTACACGAGGGGTGGTAGGCCGTCGTGTGTTGCAACTTGATACCACAGATTTTAGATAAAACTTGAAATGTTTCACATTTGAATTGAGATCCTCGATCGGTAATGAGTTTGTATGGAGTCCCAAATCGCGCAATCCAATTGCTCTAAAAAGTATTGCTACAGTATCAGCTGAAATGTTTTCTAAAGGAATCACTTCCATCCAGTTTGAAAACCTGTCTATGCAAGTAAGACAGTAAATATTCCCTTTTGATGGAGGAAGAGGTCCGATGAGATCGATATGGACTACACAAAACCTTTCCGTTGGTACTTCAAACTCACCCAATTTTGTTTTGGTATGCCGGTTGATTTTAGCTTTTTGGCAAGGAATGCAGGTTCGAGTCCACAATTGTACATCTTTTTTAATGTTGGGCCAAATGAATTTTGATGTCACTAAATTTATAGTTGACTTTATTCCTGGATGTGATAAACTGTGAATTTGTTTGAAGACTTCTTTTCGGAAAGCTTGAGGAATGTATGGTCGAATATTGCAAGTTGATGTATCACACCACAAATATTTCCCCGAAGGTAGAGGATACTGCTTTAATTTCAAGGAAGTAGTGGTTTGCAATCTCGTCAATTCTTCATCTTGAGTCTGTTTCTCAGCTATTTTATCATAATCTATTGATGAAACTTCATTAACCCTGGATAAAGTATCGGCTACAATATTATTTTCACCTTTTATATATTTAATATCAGTCGAGAATTGAGAGATATATTGGAGCTGGCGGGACTGTCTAGGTGCTGCTTTGTCCATTTTTTGATGAAAGGCAAATATTAAGGGCTTGTGATCAGTAAAAATTGTAAACTCTCTAGATAATGCTTGAAGTGTTTGATTGAAAGATATATGCCTAATAATTCTCTGTCATAGGTGCTATAATTTTGCTGAGATTTGTTTAACTTTTTTGAATAAAATGCTATTGGCATCCAGGTTGGGTTTTCATATTGCTGTAACACTGAGCCGATTGCTGTATCTGAAGCATCTGTAAATAACGCCAGAGGTAATTCAGAATTGGGAAAAGACAACAGTGCAGTATTTGCAAGGTCATTCTTGCAGTTTTCAAACTGTTTTTCAGCTTCGTCAGTCCATTGAATTTTGCGCTTGTCTTTTTTTTTAGCACCCTTAAGATATTCATGTAACAGTGCTTGATTCTTTGCTGCGTCTTGTAAATAACGACGATAAAAATTAAGTATTCCGAGAAAAGTTCTAAGATCATGAATTGTTTCTGGTCGTTTGTACTTGATAATATCTTGAACTCTTTCTGGCAGAGGACGAGAACCCTGAGGTGTAATTAGGTATCCCAAAAACTCGATTTGTTGAACAGCGAACATAGATTTTGAAATATTTAATCTTAAACCAAAAGTATTCAATCGTTCAAAAACTAATTTAAGGTGATTTTCGTGTTCTTTGGTGCTGCTGGATGCAATGAGTATATCGTCTAAATACGGGAAAACAAAATCTAGACCTCTGAAAACTTCATGGATTAGTCTTTGGAATGTTGCAGGAGCATTTTTTAAACCGAAACTCATAACATTAAATTCATACAAACCAAAAGGAGTGATGATAGCTGTTTTACATTTGTCCTCTTCTGCAATGGGAATTTGAAAATACGCTTTGAATAAATCAATTTTAGAGAAAATCTTGGTGTCTTTTAAAATATGATGAAAATCTTCAATCCTAGGGATGGGATATCGATCAGGAATCGTCTGCGCATTAAGCTGACGATAATCCCCATATGGCCGATATGAACCATCTTTTTTTGTGACAAGATGCAGAGGACTTGACCATTGAGAATTTGATGGACGAATTATTTCATTGTCAAGCATAAATTTAAATTCTTCTTTAGCTATCGCTAGCCGTTTTGGATCAAGCTGTCGCGCCTTGGAATAAATAGGTTGACCATTAGTTACGATAAAATGTTTAACATCATGTTTTATTCGCGTAGGAAAAAGATTGGGTTTAGAAATTTCGGGATATTTTAAAAATAAACTGGAAATTTTTATGGATTTGTTCAAAGTGCTGACGTCGTTATCAATTGAAATAGAGGTAATATCACCTTGGACACTGAGCTTTGTTACTCCATCAATTAATTTTTTCTTATTTATATCAATAAGTAAGTTATATTTGTGAAGAAAGTCAGCTCCTAAAATACCTTTTGTGACATCAGCAATTATGAATGGAAACTGAAAATCACGGCGTAATCCCAAATCAAGGGTTAGATTTTTTATGCCATATGTTAAGATTTCTGTGCCATTAGCTGCATACAATTTATATTCTGCCTTCTGTTTAGTCTGAGAAGTAGCTGGAATTATGCTTACATCAGCTCCACTGTCTACGAGGAAGTGCAAATTTGATCTTCGGTCATGGAGGAATAAACGAAATTTGCGACAATCCTTCATATTTTCTGCAGAAGAGTTTGTCGCTGAACCTACTGCAGATTGGAGTTTTCCTGATTATCTTGCGGTTTTTTAATCCAACTGCAAGGAGGCTGGCATTTCTCTGGAAAGCATTTGGCGCCAAATCGGAAATGGAAATAACAAAATTTTCCTTTTGGATCAAAATTTATGCGCCGACCACTTCGAGATCTAGAACGATTACGAAAGGAATTGGCATTCCGTGTTCTTGATCTAGAACCATTACGAACACTTAACTGAGCAATTTGTTGCTCTAAACTTTGAATTCTATCTAACAGTTCGTTATTATAACTCTGTGTGTTACTTGTGGTACAAATTTCATTTTTAGGGCTCATATCATTAATTTTATCAGCCATAATTGCTAAACTATCAATATCTTCTTTACTGACAATTAAAATATTTTTAATAGATTCGGGTAGTTTTCCAAGCCATAATGTTTTAATCAAATTTTCAGAAACATCCGACGTAGCAATAGATTTTAATTTTTGTAATAGCTGACTAGGTTTCATATCACCCAATTCAATTCCAGTGATTAATCGTTGAATTCTAGCACTTTCGCTTTCCTTAAACAAATTTAAGAGTCTGTTCTTAGAATCCGAATATTTAGTTTGACTGTTGCTACGTGTTATGTCCCAAATATTCTCAACGAATTTCGGATCCAATTGCGAAACTAAATAGTTGAATTTTGTTTCTTCAACAGTAATACCACTAATCTTAAATTGAGCTTCAACTTGATAAAACCATATTTCCGGTTTGTCTATCCAAAAAGGAGGTATTTTAACACTCACCGTGTGCAGTTCAGCGTCGCTTTCGTTTTCTTTCGACATCTTATTTATTTGTATAAACAGGAAACGGGGTCACCAAAATGTCGGCTCGTTATTGTATTCTTGAGGAGAAAACGACGAAAAATGTTTTACTCTTTCTAAATTAAATTAAAAATGCACAAGTTATTCTGAATCTTCTTTATTCCATGTCTAACAGTAAATACAACAAACTTTTCGAGCCTTTTAAAAGCATTAATTCTTTTTAGCATGTTGCCAAAACGAAATGAACAAAAGAGATTAAATATTTAATATCGATTAGAAACATTCAATATCGATATTAACCAAAATGTAAAAGTAAACGATACATAAATATTAACAATCTAAAATACTTGTTGAAATTGAAATAATCTTATAATTACTTTTTCTTGTGCTAAAACTGAGCCACTACAAGTTTATTTATGTATCACGCACTTTTAAAAGAAGTGTTAGTAAGTGTGGGAGGAAAGGAATGCTAATGACTAAGAACCCACAAATTTCGTTCTTAAGATGGATATGAAATGGAGAGATGTTTAATGGCATAATAGTTTCGATTTAGCTCTCTTTTATGAAAAGTACGAAAAATAGTTTTGTTTTTACGTAATCTAAGAGAGCAGTGACTATTCATTAATTTTCAATTCATGCCTCTTCAAAGGTAAATTCTTCTACTGGGATACTTATTTATTTTCATATTTATCTTAGATTGATTCAAATGCCCCATTTCATAACATTATTTAAAAATAATTATAAATGACACTTTAATACTGATATTTGCGTTTTCAATTGTTATTAAAATCAAATTCCAAACATTTTTATGATTCAGATAAAATGTAATAAAATTATTTAGCTCTTTTACAAAGACTAAGTGTATTTATAGAAATGTGAAGGAAGTTAATGAGTCCAAGTGGAATTCGTTCCCTTTTTATAACCGGGGCTGCAGTAGCCCGGTTGGAAGAATAGCGGATTACCAACCAGAGGGTTGCAAGTTTGAAACTAGATCCAACCAAAGACCGTCGTGTACTTGGGAGCTGCTGCACATTAAATCTCTCATGGCCTCAAATGTCTTCGCATAGGCGTAGTGTGGAAGTTTGGAGAGTGGGGTGCCAGCTCAGGTATTGACCTCGTTATCTGACCGTGGTTCAAAATTATGAGGTGTTGTCCTAGGATCTTCCCTTCGGGATTGATCCCGAACTATCGCCAATAGCTCGTTGTGTTGCTCCAGTGCGACTTATATAAATTCAACTACCTACTAACAACCTACCTGCCCAAAGTTACTACTTTAGGTAAAATTCTATAACACAGTTTAGCCCCGAAGCGTAAAAAATGCGTCCCAATTTGGAGAAATTTTATTTTCTCAGTAAAACATTTATATATATATATTAAAATTAGAGTAATATGAGAGGGGTTTTTCTGTAAAGCTAAATGTAGATGACGTTTGTGCTTTTTGTAAGTATTCCGTAAATGACATTACTTGGTAACATTTTACGGTAACTCTTTTATCTACCTAGCAAGAGCATTGTATAATCGAAAGTTAAATAGTCCTTTTCCGGTGGTTTGTTTACGCAGAAAATTCCTCACATAAAACACATTTGAGAGGGTTTTTCAGTTTACACAAGCAAATCTGACGATCCATGAAGATTTTACTACTTCTGTTCAAATGCTCTCCATGATACATATTGGGGTTACCTTAAAATGTAGTTTGTCGCCGTTTTGACAGCATTTGGCATTTAATATAATTGGTTTTGATCAATCAGCTGTCATATATCAATTTGAAATTTATTTATTCTTTGGAATTTTTATTCGCGTCTTGCTGAAATCGTATTCTAAAAATAAACCAAGTGACGTCACGTTCAGAATACGGACAGGAAACACGTATCATCAAGAATCACTACCATCATCGATATTTAATTGACAGAAAATGCCTCTCATAATAACTTCAGTTAGTTTTAACTTGAAATATTCAGTTTAAAATATTTATACTGTAGTAAATAATGAATATTGACATTTAAAACCTTTTATGAGAACAACTTTAAAGTCGTTTGAAACTGAATTACTGGTACATTGATAGTAAGAAACAACACTATAAAAGTGAAATTAAAATTACTTGATATCGTCACTTCACATAAAATATCTTGACCAAAATGTTTCATCATTTTAAATCTCCTTGAGGAAATGATAACATTGCCTCCTTAATTCCATTCATATGTTGTTTTAAGAAAGATAAAAATAAAATTAGAAAACTTTCTAATAATAATTTATCCTTTCTTAATCGAACATTATAAGACTTCATTGTTTGTTTTCTACATAAGTCTTTCTATATTTTTCTTGCCGTTTAAAAAAGTAAGTTTTTCTAGTGTTTTCTTGAATATGCCAATTCACTTTACACTAGTTTAAAATATGTTCAGTAAATTTCCTTAAAAATAATTAAATATTTTATAGTTCTAATTTCTAAGTACTAAACCTTTGGCACTGTACCATAAGTTTAGTAAAAACTAATATAAATGAACGTAGGAAAAACCGAATTTAATGTTCTTAAACATGGTGTTGAGAAAAAATTATCAATTTGTTCATTATATGTTCATTTTGGTTTGTCATTTAAAAGATCGTTTTTTAAAAACCAACGCGTAAATTTCGCTCATATCTTTGTACTTTTCATTTTAAGCGAGTTTCTGTAAACAGCAAGTTTTTCAAAAGAATGCATAAATCTATGATAAATGTATGGCAAATTTATGTATTTTATCTCTAAAGAGAGTTTTGATTTTTTCGAAACTTTAAGCAAGAATAACAAAAGTTTATTTGATTTGTTAAAATTAATGTGTCGAATTTGAAACAAACAGGAAGGGAACTGAGTTTAGTATCACCCTTATACGTATCAGTTTAAAATGGAATTTCAAATAGATCCTTGTATTAATTCTCTTACTTTAGTATTTTATAGAAAAGAGAAATGTATAGTATGTATTTTGAAATCAACAGAACTTAAATTCTGTAATCAGAGCCCTGATTTTGTTGACATGTCATCTTTCTGCTATTACCGTAAACAATGCCAGTATAGTTTCCCGTTTTTGTTACTTTTATCATTATTTGTTTTGTTATTTTTATCATTATTTGATATTTTTGAATTTTTATTCACTTTAGAAAATTTCTATTATTTTCGAGTAGAGCATATCTCAGTTTTGTGATCCTAGTTTTAATAAAATTTAAGTTGAAAAATTCGCACGTCGTTATCTACACCCTCAGTTTTTTTTACTACGAAACACAATACAAATGACTCACGTACCAACTTTGGGCACCAAAACAACCCATGATTTACCCTTCAATGGAATACAATACCTTCCTACTCTTTTTTTACTGGTGAATGGGGCCACAGTGGTTCGATGGGGTTGCTCAATCTGCCAGCAATCTTTTTAATTATAGGTGACACAGTTTTGATTCCTTTAACTACCCTGAGTATTTTTCTCTCATCTGTATCAGTAAAATCATTCCTTGTGTATTTGTGCTGTCTATCACGAAAACTGTTCCATACAGAAAGTCTGTGATTGTCTGTTCCCGTAGAAACGAGACTGTCCATTTTTGATAGGGGGTTCTTGAAGCATTTGAGTTTCTCTCTTAAAGAGAATTGGCTCTCCAGACGTTTATGAGATTAGAGGATACAAGGTTAGGGAGGGCTGCATTCAAAACGTCACCAAACAACCTATTGCCTAAACCTCATCCAACTCATCCCCACTCAAAATATAAGAAACCTGTTTCTATAGTAACCGACAGTGCCTAGACTTCGGATGTCCATTTACTTGACGGAAAAACATTGTATGGAGTAGCTTGCCCATTATCTGGCCCAAACTTCATAAAAAAACCCCATAAAAACCCAACCAAACAACTACTGGTGGGTGATTCATCGATACTGGAAAGAGAGGAGTGATAGGAAAGTGGTGGATTACAAAAGTGCCTAGGGTAGTTTTTGTGTAGCGAAACATTTCAATACGGAAAATATTGCGAAGTAAAAACTTTTTAGAAAATGTTTTCCAGGAATTAAAAAAAATTTCACTTCTAAAATGTGCAAAAATTAGTTACTTTCTTCCTGTCAAGTAATTTTCTAAGAGATGTCCCACACTGGCTCCCCAAAACTTACGTCCCTTATATCCCACGATGAGTTTAATTCTCAACTAAATTTAAAATTCAAATAAAATATACTCAACGATTCGTACATTAACCGATGAGTTTTAGCATTTCCTACAGTTCAATCGTTAGGTGTGCACCCGTTTCTTTCTTTTATTATATCGTCATCTGACCGTGATTCAAAATTACGAGGTGTTGTCCTCGATCCTACCCTTTGGGATTGATCTCGAACCGTCACCAATGGCCCCTTGTGTTGCTCCAGTGACACTTAACTACCTACCTATCTCTTTTATATAATGCATTTAATACTAAAATGGAAGATACAGTGATGATGTCAACACCAAGAAAACGATTCCCTTCGCCAATACCCGACTTAATGAAAGACCAACAAGAATTTCGATATTTGCAAAATGATCTCGTTCAATTACATGCTTTGAACTTTTCAAAATTTAATCGGTGCGTCAAGACTTAAGCTGGTATCAATGAACTCGAAATATAAAGTAATTCTATATACCTTAAAATCATTTCAATGTAAATGACAACGCATACGTGTCAGCAACATTTTTTAAAACGAGGATGAAAACACGACTACAAGGCAATTCAATGCGAGACAGTCAAGACAATTACCCCAACTAGACGACTTCGATCTCGAGCCCAACGTCCTTATATCTTTAATTATCATAGTAAATATTATAATTATATAAAATTGAAATTTTCATAATTATTATATTTGTGTAATTATAACATTTAGTTGTAAAAATGCAGTTTACATTTTTGTAAAAACATTTCTTTATTTTGGTCAGTAAATTTCAAAATTACACGAGTCATGCTACACTCCTCCACCTACCCTTAATAGGTTGTTGTCCTCGGTTCTTTCCCTTCGGTATCGATCCCGGACCATCGCCTATAGCTCGTTGTATTGCTCCAGTGTGACGTTAATCAACCTACCTACCTATCTACCCGCCACAGGCTAGTCATGGAGATCTCCAGTTTTGAGAGAAGAAAACGAATGATGACATTTTACTTTTGGATCATCTTAATTGTTTATTGAACGTGTTTCTTTTGCTTATTCCTCCTAATCTAGCCACCTGATAGATCAAGTCCAACAAGTCATTCGTCCTCAAAGAAATCAACAGGATTTTGGAATAAGTCTGAAGGTCTCATTCCATTACAGGAAAGAATATGTGATTACTAGAGAGTAGTGTTCCCTCTTGCCCTTAGGATAAACTGGAAAAAATTGGACCATCAGGAATTTCATCCTCCTTAGATGCCCACTTAGCAATCTAGGTAGGTAGTTGAATCAACGTTGCACTGGAGCAAAGCAGCGGGTTATTCATGACGATCCGGGATCAATCTCGAAGGGAATGATCCGAGGACAACACCAACGGGTAAAGATCCGAGGGCAATTCGTACTTTTGAACCACGGTATGAGGACAGGATGAGGACATTTGAGGTCACGACAGATTTAACGAGCACCAGCCCCCACGTACATACATGATGGTCTTTGGTTGGATCGAGTTTCGAACTCGCAACCCTTCGATTGCTAATCCGCTACTCTTCCAACAGGGCTGCTGCTGTCCACTTCGCAATCTAGATAAAGCCGTTTGAGTCCTTCCTCTCCTTCAAAATATGGATAGACCCAGAATTTTCCCGGTTATCAGTCATGATTGGGAGGAATTCGCCACATAGAATTATTTGATATTGCTATAGAATCCATCAAATGGAAAGAAACATCAAAAATAGCATTTCCCAAATTGTGATCCACAACACGGGGTACCCTGTTCTACGAACAATACCAATCCCCAGTAAACATTACGATTTCGCCCAGAGTGCATCCGAGATTGATTGCAGTGGTATTGCATCTGAAATGCACTATATTTATCCCGAAGGGCGTAACTGTTTAGATGTTCACTTCTGATCAGTAAGCTGTATTTTCTTATTGAACTTATTTTGCAAACATGTGCGAGAAAGACAGCCATGTATTGTTGCCTTGCGTACTCTTGTATTTCCTTTCATGATGTAACTTTTATTTTAATCAAAAAGTGCACTATTTTATTATTAAAATACACAAGTGGTATTTGATAAGAATTACATTAAAAGTCCAAAAAGTAGATTTAAAACATTTGTCATTGCACCATCTGTACCTGATGGTTGGGAGCAAGTTTACACATTTTTTTTTGAAAAACTATAAATGACAGAAATTTCAATAAAATTCAACTTGATGTTCTTTTTTAACATTTTGCATTTACAACTATTGCAATTAGATCCGATAAGGTGCGACTTTCCTGCAACATAACTTACAATCTATGAATCCAATTATAATTTTTTATAAGAACGAACCTTTTAAGCATTCACATCTGTTCGAGTCAGTATTTTTCGAGTTCATCTGCATCACAAAAATATCACCTTTCTCAATGTAGGATCTATAGGAGAGAGGAGATCTTAAGCGTTTCGGTAAGGACGTTTTGCAATATTTATATTTCTTATCTCTTTAGTTTCTCTTTCATCCTAAAACTCTCGTATTTCCTTTCATGACTGTTTCTGTTGATTATTTTCTATTTTTTAACCAGATATACATATATCCTCTAATGATGTCAAAGTTGTTGCGGATTGCCTGAATCTGAATTCAAGCCAACTCACTTTCGGTAATAGTCCAATTCCACGCAGCAGCTTAAATGAACAATAGCAATGCTTTGCTATTGTTCATTTAAGCTGCTGCAATAGGGGATGATTGCAATACGGGGTTGTTCAGGATTGCTTGAAACCGAATTTATGTCAATTCACTTTAGGCAACAATTGGAAAGACAATAGCAATGCTTTGCAATAGGGGATTGCTTGTTCAGGATTGCTTGAACCTGAATTTAATACAATTCACTTTAGGCAACAATTGAAAGTCTAGATGGTGTCTAATGAAAACAGGAATGCCATATGACAAATATCTATGGTTAATGAAACAAATATCAGTGCGCCATCTTTCTTTGAAAGTAGATGCATCATCTCTCTCAAATGTCATGGAATGACAATGCACTCAATAATTTGATAGCGTAAGTGATAATAAGAATGGAATCACATAGTTTACTTCTAAATATTCCAAATTATACCTCAGTAGGAATAAACTAAAAATAAGTCGCTTAATTATGTTCTAACGTCGAACCGATGTTGTGAAAGTTACCATGACGTATTTTGTACGTCCCTTTCTGCAATTGGTAATAAAAACTGTTGATTAAACAAAAGCGCGCTACAACGTGCTACATTAAATTTTCTGACACTGACTGAAAACAACCCGAATTTCAGTCAAATTCATGTGGAACATTCGAGTTATAATCACTGGGTCATCTCTCCCACTGCGTCATCTGTCACGCACTTACACTAATATATACGTGTGCGAAATATTTCATTTGAAAACAATTTGCTTGTTGCAGATTGTGTGAAGATCTGTTGACCAGCTGAGTCAGTTGTGTCCAACGAATTTTAGTAGTAGTGACACATGACAGTGCAGTGACATTGACACAAAAGGACGGTGCAATGCAATGTTTCTGCACAATCACTCCAATTTAAGTTCCAGTGAATCTTGAAATATTACGGCAATTAGCACGTATTTATCACGTTACAGTGTGGATTTGCATTCGTAGCTTTGTGCATAACTGTAGATCAGCAGCAGAAAATATCAGGTGTCCTAACTGTAGGAGAAATTTCAGAATTCAAAATCATAGACATGAAATATAAGTAGACTGAGTATTGTTATTGAGAGGAGCTACAAAAAGTGTCACCAACATGTCGACTAGCAGTCACGTGACTGCTTTGTGAAACATTGACTTGGTTGACCTATTTGATATCTTATCGCCTCGTTTGGAAATGTAACATCTTATGACAGGATAGGTATGTAAATCCACATTTCTATAGAGTGGCGACAAACGTGGTGAAATCTCGAAAGTCTTCTACTATTAGATGATCAATAAATCAGATTATGGACCAATCGGATGATGAATCAAGGGATGGGAGTCTTCCCCCGTCCGTAGACCAATCAGATGATGAATGTTTGTTTCTAAGAGTCACGTTACTACTAGTTTTGGACACATGATACTGGGCACATGAAAAGGTTACCATTGCTCACTCTACTTTTATATTTCCTCTGTCTACTGGGTCAGTGTTACTGAGAGAGCTTCACCACTAATACCCGCTCATTTGAATGTGGGAAGCGTTTAATGTGCTAGCAATATCATTAAATAATCTACAAGTTGAGATTTGTTGGTTAAACGAAAAACTATTGACAAAACCTGTTTAATTAATTCCGGAACAGATAAAGACTATCTGTTAAACAGTTAATTGCTATTTGCCTTAAAAACACTGATTTTAAAGTGAACAATATAGTTATTAGTAAAATAGGTTGAAAAAAAGGTGAATATATGGAAGCTGGGTAAATTAGTTAATGTGTTTCCAGGGCGTGACGGATGCATAAGATCTAATGCGGTGAAAACTATTCCTGGAGCACATAGATGTCCTTTTCAACCATTACATAACTTAGAGATCAACTGAATACGTATGAATGTTCAAAATGTGATGAAATTTGTATCATGAAAATATTGGAATTCATAATGTGTACTTGTTGCAATTTATTATTTGTTTATTTTGAGTGTTTATATAGTTAAAATACACTGCTGGCCACCCAAATTGCAACACCAAGAAAGACAAGAGATATCACAACAAAATTTATTTTGTAGATAACATGTTGACCAAGTATCAAATGATTAAATTTATAGACTTCTGTGAAGTGTGGTTCCTGCCAAAATCAGTAGCCAGAGTAGCCGCCATTGTTGGAGATCACCGCTTCCACACGCCTCGGCATTGATTCAAAGAGACTTTGGATGTGTTCTTGGGGTACAGCAGACCAAGCAGCTTCCAAACGCTGCCAAAGTTGATCTGGTGTGGCAGCTGGGGATGTATTCTGGGTCAATCGTTGAGCAACCATGGACCACATGTTTTCTATCGGCGAAAGATCCGGAGAGCGAGCTGGCCAGGGAAGCAATTCAATCTGGCGATTGACGAAGAACCCTTGGACAATGCGTGCCACGTGTGGTCGCGCATTATCCTGTTGAAATATGGCTGTGGGCAAGCCCTGAAGGCAAGGAAGGACAACTGGCTCCAACACCTCGGAGATGTAGCGCTGGCTGTTTAAAGTACCGGCAATGCGTACTAGAGGAGTGCGAGAGTGATATCCAATACCGTCCCATACCATAATACCCGGTGCAGGACCAGTGTGGCGGTGCATAACGCAGCTGTTCAGCATCCTCTCTCCACGGTGTCTCCAGACTCGAATCCGACCATCGTGGTGTTGCAGACAGAAGCGTGACTCGTCAGTAAAGACAATTTCATTCCATTCTGCCGTCCACATCCTTCTTTCATCGCACCATTGGCGGCGGAAACGTCTGTGGTTCTGCGTCAAGGGTAGACGAAGCAATGGGCGTCTTGCGGACAGACCACTCTGCTGTAAACGGCGTCGAATGGTACGCGCAGACACTGGATGATGCGGTACATACTGAATGTGCTGTGCTATGGTTCGTGATGTGGCTGAGCGATCCGTCACTGCCATACGCACAATATGCCTGTCATCACGTGAAGTGGTGCACTGAGGTGGATGCGATCGAACACGTCGGTCCGTCGTACCCTCCTGCATCCAACGATCACATATCCGCATTACAGTTGTTTGGTGTCGTCCAACACGACTACCGATTTCCCTGAAAGATAATCCACAATCTCGGTAGGCCACTATCCTTCCTCTGTCGAACTCGGATACTTGATCAAAAGATGATCGCTGTTTTCTACGAGGCATAATTGATCGTTTTTTTGAAAAAACCACAAGAAAAACACAATTGCCGTACTTGAAATCGTCGAAATCTCCAAGCCTTAAATAGCGCTTTGAAGTGGCGCCACAGGCGCGCGTGATGTGCGTCTGCGCTGAAATTCTAATCATTTGCATATCTCACCTCCGCTAATGCATGTTGTAAATTTCATATTATTTGCATGCTTCCTTCAGGGTGTTGCATTTACGGTGGCCAGCAGTGTATTATGATAATGATTCGTATTTGATGATATTGTGCATGAATTCAGATTTATTTCAAATGCTGTGCCCTCAGGGGTACATTTCCTTTAGGTGTATGTGGGCTTTACGAACCCGAGGTACTCTAGTGATCTTTTCTTTTCCCATGGGGTTTAGTGCCTTTGGTAAACACAGGGGTCGCGCTCTGGGATACCCTAGCGATCCTATTCTGCTTTCATCCCATCACTCTATTCCTCTTTTTCTCACTTTCACGACATTTTTTACTTGATGTTGTCTTGTGTTTGGCGCAGCTTGTCAGGGTTATTGTGGCCCTTGCATAAAAAAACCTTAAAACCACCAACCAATCCAATGAACAAGTTCATGGGGATCTGCTGCGCAGTGACTCCTCTCGACTGACACCCCTTCTGAAGGAATTTGGTGTTTACACTTTCTGAGGAGTATGACAACCAAAAGGGGTTTGAAGGAGGATGTTTGGTCGAACGTTACGAAGCTTCTGGAGGCTTACAATATCCTGATTCAATTTGTACAGCTTGTCATAAATATATTAAATATAGTTGAAATTTAAATTACCATCTTTATTCTTTGGCTCATGGAGTTTGTCTTGAAAGGAATTTTCGCACCTTTACAAATAGAAAATACTTTGCTTATCGAAATGTATCAAGTAAATTTTTAGGTAATTTTTAATTTTTCAGTATATGTTAGTACAACTTAATCAGTGGTTCTGGTAATCACGTAAGTTCGCTGAAAAGGTTTAAGAATAAACTATAAAAGTGACATATAGATTGAAAGGAAAATTGCTTACGAATATTAACATATTCAACTTATATAAATCTTAGGTTTTCGGTAGATTGAAAAAATGCATGATTTTAATATTAACTTCTATAACTAACAAGAATATTTTAGTGTATGATAATAGCCCATTAAGCTTTATCGATTGTATTAAATAGGTTCGTCTTAAGTATTCATTGCACGTTTGCTTAAGATAACGTTTGGTAAAGTTTTATCGAATTTCTGCTTTTCAGATCAGTTCTTTTAAATTAAATGATATACTTGTGACAATTCTAGCATCATAAACGTGATCAGTATATGTTAAGAGATGCAGTGAAAAGTTCGTTGTGTGAAATTTACTGTAACCGAATGTTAGATTTAACAGCATACACTCACATTTTAAATAATATTTTAATCTACAGTTGGTAAAATATATAAAAATAAAGATATAAATTGATCTGATTATCAAGATTTCGTGATTTAAAAACACTTAAAATGATTGGTTCTTCTCCCCCAAATAGCAAAAAAACATTTGTGTCTAATATTGGTTTAAAGGATAATCCAAAAGAATAAATGAGTCTTAATAAAAAATAAGTTATGGACAAAGTTGCTGAAATAAATAGAAAATTAATCTAAAAAGAAATAAAGAAACACCCTAGTAGATTCTTCATCAGAAATAAGTCTTAAGGATCGCAGCAAAATAATTCACATTTTTACTAGAAGTCAGAAAATAAGCCTGATTCAAACAGGATAAAGCGAGATAATGACATCACTCCTGAATTAGGCCGTTCATTACATCAAAATTTGATTAGCAGTGCAGCGATAGTGATGTAATCCCTTGGGATTTAATCCCCACAGGGCCGCCTCTAATTGGCAGTCAATAAGATCTGGTCGCATCATAAAGAAAAAGCAAATTACAGAACACTTTTTACGGTATCAAATAACGTACAGCAAGTCAGAAAGTAGAAGAGTTTTCAACCCCAAAGCATGGTCGAGCATTATAAGTTATATATTTTTTCTCAATGGCATAATTTTTGTAGTAAACCTCAATTATAGTAAATATAAAAAGTGAATTTAAGGACGTTTCAAGTATTTTCAATTCTAAATTTTATACTGATGGGAAAAGGGCTTATTTTTTCAATTAGGTAACAAAGTTAGAGATTAGTTTTCTTTTATCTCTTTTGCCAACCACGTGATTAATTCTAAACGAAAATCATTTACACATCTTTTGTCTAAACATTTACACATCTTTTGTCTTTCTAATGAAACAAATGCGGTATATGGATGCGGCGCAAGATCTCTGAAGCATAGGTCAAGTGGGCAAGGGAATCGACTTGGACCGATTAGTTATCGAAGAGCAGACTATGGTTTTTCAAGCGTTCGTCAATTAGTCCTACATTAGGATTCGTACTTTTTCCCAAAACCACGTAATCTTCATCCGGAAATCTTGAAACAGCGATCGGTGGAATAACATAAATCTGCGCTCACGTGCTCCGTCTATTTAATTTGAAAGTCGATGTTTAAACGTACTCTAAAATTTGCATATCGCTGTACATAAATCTCCATACTTTCTCTGCCAACAGGCGTATTTTACTGTTGCCAAAAAGAATAAAATAATTTAAAAGAAAAAATCTAAAAAGTAGCTGAAATTTTTACATTATGTATTTCAATTTTAATGCAAAAAGAATTACATTAATTGTAATTCTTTAAATTACATTTAAATTAAAATTTAGAATTACATTAAATGTAATTTTAATGTAATTCTAAATTTGTCATTTATTAATGCCATTTAAGATTTCTACCAACATCTGTGAACATATTTACTTCGAAAATGTTTCTTGCGTTCATTGAGTATAAGACAGACTAATGAATAAATGTCTTGTAAATCCATCAAATATTTTCAGATGATTTAGCTGATCCAGCCAAATTTATTAAACCATATTCATAACCCAAGCACATTCATAATTTAAAATTCTCATTCACGTCCTTCCGAATCGTGCAGAAGTTCATCCAGCATTTAACGGGCTCATCATTTTAGCAACCCACTTTCGCCAAAGCAGTTTGTGAGGAGTTTATACCCAAGATAACCGCACAACATTTCCTCGTGTGAGCACTTATAGAGTTGAAATGCGGAATGAGGGGAAAAGAGGGACCGGTCCTACTACTAGGGGTAGACCTAGGCGGCAATCCCTGAGCGCCCGTGTGGGCCGGTCCGGTTCTCTAAGTTCCTGGGTGCTCTAGGAGAGAGACCAATCGATAGCGTCGTCCATGGCCGTAGTATTCCACTACCCTTTGGACTGTGATACGGTTCCTCTCCATCCTCCGTATTCGGCAAGGGACCACGAATGCTCACGTATCGCCATCGTTGGCGACCGATTGTGCAGTTTGGCTCTTTCCGTTTTTTGGCATTGCGGGAAAGCGGAGTTTAATTTTTGTCCAGTTTCCTTGGCGAGGGAAGTTCAATTGCAGTTTAAATTTTGCAGCCAAAGTTGTGCATTTGGAGCTCCTGTCCACTAAAGGGGCGAAATCGCTCAATGCGTTACGATGGGGGTGATATTGGTTTTTAAATTTATAATTGAGGTATCGACAGTTCCTATACAAATGACAGTTCTGTATAGTTTCCTTTGGGCATTGAAGATGCTCGATAATGAATAATTTCGATAAGATAATAAATCAAGTACAAAGATAGTCAATTTTTTTCCTGGTGGATTCGGCGAGATATCTCGTCCATCAAGATCTGACGCTTTGTTTATGACGAGATACCTCGTCGAGATAAAATTGCCCTATTACTCCAAAGGAATGAAGTAGGAAAAGCAAAGTCTCCCTTGCCCAGAACTGGTGGCAATTTGGAACAGGGTTTTGCATCAGATGTTAGCCAATGCAGGGCAATTTTCGAAGCGAAGATAAACCACCAGGAGGGTTAACATTTCTACCATTGTCTACAGCTAGTTCAAGATCTTTATGCAGTCTTGAGAGGATGCAAAATATGTTATATATATCCATGTTTCTCGCTGTGAAACGTTCTAAAAGTAGATGCACAAAACAAACTTCAGTAATCTCCAATGCATCAAATTATAATGACAGAAATATGTGGCTAATAGTTAAATATATAGAACATCATCAGAACAATTTATTTCGACTAAACATTAAAAAAACTTTGGTACAAAACCTTTGGTTTATCTCTATGATATCTATGATTGTTTACTTCACAAGGGCTAGATGAACTACGTTTTTAAATTTATTATATTCAAAAAGTATCAATTAAAGTTGTTTCATTGACTTTAACCAAGCTCTTGAATTCATAGCATATTCGAATCAGTAAATAATAGAAAAAGAATCCAATAGAATTTTAAACAATAATAAATATAGTTACTTATCTATTACAGTTTGGATGTTTAATAAGCATAATAATAAAGTTTACAAATACGAAAATAGCAGTTGAACGCGTGCAATAAAAATTAAATTCATGGATAGCTTGCACGAGCTTACAGCAGCACACATAAATTAATTTAGAATCACTCACCTGCAACATTAAAAAAATGCGTTTTTTAACCCACCGAGGGGCTCACAACGCATAAATGCATTCTATAACCTGCAGTCTTACCTGCATGTTATAGAATGCAACGACAGTCTCCTTTGATTCTTTCAACCAATAGATGCAGTTATTTAGTCATTGTGTGTTGTGGTGGAAAGCAATATTGCACTTCTTGAAAATCTCCGAAGCTCAGAGATTTAAAAAATTTAACCCTTTGCCTCTAACCAGCTCGGTATTGGTATGTGTAAAGAGAGCTACGGTGTTATTTCTTAAATATATTCAATTTAAATCATAGGAAAGGGGTTATTGATTCTCAGAAAGAAGAGTTTATAGAAAGTAAAAGGGTAAACACTACTGACAGTGTGAATTAAAACGAGTACTATAGGAAGCACTATAACGAGTGAGACTGACAGCGTTTCTTTGGTTTTCAGTCACGAAGGCCTGCTTTTGAGCCGCTTTACGCAAACAGAATCCGAGTAAATCTGCATCAATCTAAATCCAGTAAAAACTGACTAACATAGATTCCGGTGCTTTGAAGCGGAACGCTGCAGATCTAGGCAGAGTGAAAGGATTTTTAAGGCGAACAAGCTACTTATTATGGAAGCTGCTTTCTCTCGAATCTTCGTCACTCGGTTTCTACAGGATTTAGATTGACACGGATTCAGTTGGTGTGAAGTTTCCTTTAGAGAGAATTGCAGTTCAATGTGTTTACTTTTCCTTGAGTTGAATGAAATAACTGAGCATTGAAGTACAGTGGGTGATCAAATTGATAGATGCAAAAAAGGAATTTTCTGAGTTTTGAGTTAAAACGGATGGAGGATATATGATAGATTTGAAATCAACAGTGTTGCCAAATAATTATTTCAAATTTGTTAACAAAAGTGTTACAAGAAATAAAAATAAATCATTGCAAACAGGTTTTTTTAATAGTAACTGGTTCAAATGTAACATTTTAATTTATAAGGGTGGCCTAATATCATGATCACCCTCTGTAGGTTGCATGTTAGAGAGGGAGAGGTTATTCTTGACGGAGTCCGTGTGTGTGTTTGTATGATTCTACAATCATTGTTTGCTACACGAGAGTCTGCTTTAGAACTACTTCACTGCTTTAGAATCCGGGAAAATCCGAATTGATTTGAATCCAGTAGAAACTGACTAACGTAGATTCGGATGCATCGAATCAGGTTTCAGGAAGTGTGAAAGGTTTTAACCTTCTGGAAAGATTCACACGCATATATCCGTTTTGCAACCTGCAGTCTTCTCTTCTTGGCTAGAAGCCAGTTTTGATCTTCTTGATCATTAGAATCCTTCCTAGGATTCTTTCAATAAATAGATGTAGTCATTCTCATGTCATTATGTGTGTTGTAGGGTCTACTCGGAAATCTTGAGAAACTCAAAGGGTTAAGACGAAAAACTATTTCTTATGGAAACGGCTTTCCTGAATCTTCGTTAGTCAGTTTCTAACAGGATTCAGATCAACCTGGATTCTATTGTATCAAGTAGCCCTTACGAGAACTGCAGTTTAATGCGTTTACCTGTCCTCGAGTTGAATGATGTAATTGAAAATTGAAGTAGGTTGAATGTTAGAGAGGGAGAAATGCTGTACCTGACGGATTTGTATCGTTCTGTAATCATTGTTTGCTACACAAATGCCTGATTTAAGACCAACAGAATTTGAATCAATATGAATCCAGTAGAAACTGACTAAAGTAGATTTGGGTGAATTGAATCCGGATACAGGAAATGTGAAAGGTTTTAAGATGATAAAACTATTTCTTATGGAGGTGGCTCTACCGATTGATTGGAGCAAACCAAGACACTGTTTCAAGGCTTTAGATGAAATATAGATTATCTATAGGACACATTCTTAGAGCCCATTCATACCAACAGAATCAGGATCAATCTGATACCAGTTAAATGATAATTCGATAAAACCACTCCCATAAGAAGTAGCTTATTCGTCTTAAAATCTTTTACATTGCCTGTATTTGGAGAGCTCCGCTTCAATTCTTCAGAGTCTTCGTTAGCCAGTTTCTAATGGATTCAGGTTCATTGGTGTGAAATGGCCCTTAGGGAGGATACTAGTCCAACCTGAAGCAAGGTTTGAACGAAATCAAGTCGGTTGGGTGCAGAGAGGGAGAGATGCGGGCCGAGAGTTTCTGTGGAGAGGGATCGCGTCCTCTCTCCATCCTTGGAGGAGGTCGTTGGCGCCGAAGTGACCGTCCTCGGGAGCGCTGCTTGGCGTCGCCAACCCCGCCGCCGCGAGCGCAAGGCAACCCCGGGATGGGCGAGATGTTTGGCGTCGGCTCCTCGGCTATGTCGTTCCCGGGCAGCTCGTCGATGGGGCCCAGCAGCAGCGGTGGCGGAGGCTTCGGCGGGGCCCCGCCGCGACCTCCGCTCCTCATCTGTAGTGGGACCGCGTAGCGCGTTCGGACATGAATAGCGCTGCCGTGATAGGTCGGCAACTGCGGCAACACCAGACGACAGCAGGCCGGACCTCAGGACCGCTGGTGCCGCCGTCCCCGCACAAGGGTCGGCCGCGAACGCCGTCCCACCAGCCCTACCACCAGCAGCTGCCCTCCCCGCCGACGGTGACCTCGCATCAACCGCAGCAGGGGCAGCAGCCACCGCAATCCAAACAGCAAAAGGACCAAAACAAGCAGCAGCAGAAGCCAAAAGGTACACCACCCTCCTCTTCTACCTCCGACTGGATTACACACTCCCCAAACACATCGTTGGCTTCTTCTGTTGTGTCCAACGCTCCTCTGGATATTTAATGTTATATCTGTGCGCGAGTGTGGCAGAACTCCGCCGGGAGGTGGCTTAGGTTTTGTCCCCTTATCCAGAAGAGAAAGGTAAAAAATACACCACGAAACAAAAAAATGCAACGAAGATGCATGGATAAACAGCATGGATAGATCAATCTAGCCTAGTTAGACAGATTTACCCAGGTAAAAAAATTTGAGTGGATAGCAGCATCTCTCTCTATCTCTCTCTGTATACGTTTTTGAGTATGCAGCAACCTTTTCAAGTCTCATTCATTTCTTTCATCCTTTATGGCCAGTTTCTTCTTATAGTTTACTTTCTCTCTAGAATGTGCATGCAATCTTAGTTAATTCATCTTTTTGAAACACCGACAGCTGTTCATGTATGAGTGCAGGCGATGAGATTCTTAAACTGTTACACATTTAAGTGCATTTGTTTCAAGATGTAAGTTCGTGATTGGGCTGAGCAATTCCTTAAATAATCGTAGGAACAGTCGAGAAATATGGATTTTGAGCTAGCATAAGGGAGTTCTAATGAAGATGGGATGCAGTTCCGACACAGCACATGACATTTCTATAAATAATTATTTAGATTTTGCGGATTTAAACTTAAGAATCCATAATTACTCACCAAAAAATAACTATTTAAATCAATTTAATGGGGATTAGAAATTTTAAAATTCCTAATTTATAGAATCAGAGTTTCAATCAAATTTTTAATTCCTAATCAAAATTTAAACAAACTCATTCATTCATTCATTGCAGATAACACAAGGTAAAGGGTTTATGGTGTTTTATTTAACTATTGAGAAAATTTAAAACAATCGTGCAAATATTCAAAGTTGCGATGAGTTTGGATGGGTATCGAGTTACTTTAAAATAGTCAGTTTTCTTTATATTTTCACAAAATGATAAATGATTAAGCAAACATTTTTAATATATTTTGAATTCACCGTCCGAAATTAAAAATAGTAATTACAAATATAAAATAAGAGGAACATTTTTTGTTTTTAGAAATACTTAGTATTTTGTAGTGTTGGAAAGTATGTAGGATTGTAGAGAATAATTCTAAAATCATGCTGATAAGAAATTTAATTTTGCGTGATTTAGTTAGTGTTATTAATTTCTACATATTTATGAATAGCATTAATTTGATCGACTTATTGATGCTTAAATTCTGCGAAAGAAATAAAATCGCTGTTCTGTATTTATGGTTTTATTTGGCTAAATGCAGTTCTATTCTTAAATAATACATTTAAACCAGTTCATTTGATGAAAGCGGATACGGGTTAGTCAAATATTTGAAAATTATTTTTTTTATTGAAATTACGGAATAGAGTAGACTTTTGTAACAGCATTTTTTAAAAATAAATTTCATGATCTTTTAGCTACATTAATGTTCAGACAAACAATTGTTTTGAGAAATATTTGAATTTTATAGAATCTACAATCGCGGAGATATAGAAAATAATTAATTTCTACGAACTTTTTTCTAAAAACAAAGAAAACGAACATATCGTTTTTTTTATAGTTTTACTTTTTATGAACTTGGTTACATTTTTATTTATCACTTATCTAATATTGAACCTGCAATTTAAATATTTAATTTCATTTCCCTGCTCCCTTTTAATTATTTTATACATAATTTTAACACTACTGTTTTAAAAACACTAATATGTATTGCTAAATAAATTCTAAGCAACTATTCTATAATAAGCTTTATAATAAGCACAATTTATAAAAGGGATGTAAATTTCTTTGATATGTAAAACAAAATTTTACTTTTGTTTTTGCTATCACATGCATCAGAATCCTAAGAACTACAGTGACAAGTTATTAGTGTGTACATTCATAAAAGTGTTTGGGATTCTCTCTTCATTTTCAGCCATTCAATAAAATCTGTACATACATGAAAATTTGAAATGAAAGCTTTTATTAAAATATAGAAGTTGTAACGATATGAAAGGGTGGGTATTATAAAAACCTACACCATATTTCATAGATGCATTGGCAACGACACAAAGCGACTTTTGCCCTTCAAGGTTATTTTATCTAGACACGTTCTTTAGAGTTTGTTTGAAAGAGGAATGAATTAATAAAGTGCATTGAAAATTATAGTATCTTGAACATATATAAGCATAATTTTTCATTTATTCTAATTCTTATTGCATGTTTGAAAAATCTAGATGTATCGGTTTGGGAAAAATGTAGTACCTAACTAGGAAGTAGACAGTGGCATGAAAAAATAGAATCCTTAGTATTCTTTTATATATAACTATTACATTTTCATTTCTTTACACTTGTGCTATTAAAGATATAATATGTCGGAACATTTCTTGTTTAAAACTGTGCTCATGTGAATCATAGTTAAACTATACAGATTGCTCAAAACGAAACCTAAATGAAAAAAGTGTTGAGAGAAAATTTCAGACTGTAAATGGAACGAGACATTTAACCTAGATATAAGAGAATAATTTCAATAAAATCGATTTAAGAGTTTTTCTTATTGAAAACGAATTATTTATATATATTTATAAAAGTCATGTTTCATATTAGTGGATTAGTAAAACTTCTTCATGAAATATTTAATTTACCAAGCGGTTAAATTTTAATTTAATCTGTTGATTGGATGCTATAAAACAATTGGTATATATCATATATAAAAATATATCACTGTTTCTGAAGTATATTTTAAATATTAAACACAGAACCTTCTACTTTATTCTTTTATTTGTGAAATAGCTGTGCAGTCATGGAAAAATAATATAACAATAATAGAGTGGGCTATATTAGACAAAGAAAGAGTAAGAAGTTTTAATAAGTATTTCCATATGTGTTTTTGAGAGTTGAAAATAAAATTTTTTTGGATACCTAGATACCTAAGATTTATAACAGGCTTACTTGGGAAGATAGTTTATGTTCAGATAAGTTTTTTTTTGAATAATAAAGAATGTGATAAAAGATACAGCCATTTTCATAACTAAAATCTTGGTGTGATTATAATAAAATATGTTTTCGCAGACTGTTTTTAAACACATAAAATAAGCACAAAAGTGAATGTTTCATTTGTCACTATGGTCATTTTTTGATTCTGGAGGGCTGTTCAGATAGGAACCTACCAGAGAGAAGGATTTAATTGCTGAGATAAGCACTTTAAGATAAATATACTCATCACCTAAACATCTAGATTTCATTTGTTGAAGTGCATAAAAAATTGTTTTCTTATAACCATAAAAATTCTAGAGAGATGCAATGAATTTAATCATACAATACATATAAATTGACATGACTAAATACCAGAGTAACGAAAAAGTTTGAAAAGAAACTTATCTTTATGTATTTTAATATCTTATTAAAGGTAAAAAAATAATATGTTAAATTGTAAATTTAAAAATATGCTATGATTTGAAATTGTTTACTACAGTGATTTGATTTGTAATAGGAAAAAAAGTATAGTCTGAATTTCTCAGATCATCAAAAATTTTGTTCGCTGAAATCATATAAAATTAGTTAAAATATCATAATTAGAATATTACTTTGGAAAATTTCATCTGCACTTTAAAAAAATTATCATGTTTCATATGAATTGGTGTTATTACCAATTACCAGATACTCAAAATATTAAAGATAATATTGCTTTTTGTCAATTACAAAAGAACAAATATTCTTGCTTGTAATGATATAAATACATTATCTGTTATGATAGAGATTAAGTTGTTTTGAAATTAATTTTTTATGCCCTTCATATAGGCATGATCAAAAATTACATAAAAAATAGTACCGAAATTGCAATTAACATATACAACGATGCATGCGGGGGTATAGACTTAATAGAAATAAAAAAAACCCGCCTGTTTAGTTTGTTATTCTGACGAGTATTCGATCTATTTTTGGAACTGTAAATTTCCGAATACATATCAATGGGCCATTTGAAATTCCATGAAAAAAATTTGGTATAAAAGCTCATAATATTTCTATCCACTTTATTGTACTTGAAACGATTTTAAAGTAATTTAAAATTAGCAACTTCATCAAGAACTGTACCCAAGAGAAAGTTCATGTATTACTAACACTTTTATGATTTGATATTTCTATTTTGTTATTTTAACAATAATAATTTAACGATACTAGTATATACCTACTTAGAGCATCTGCTCTTAAGGGTTTACTGCCAACTACCTATTTATGTTAATATCTATATACATATTTCACTAACGTACATCGCACAGAAATTGACAGTATTTGTATATTGACGAATGGCAACAAACGGATATAAATGTAAAATCAACCACTGTTTTCACGCCGTTTCAAGTTTAAATATACTTGATTGAGCAACACAGTTGCATAGTATTGTTAAAATTCTAACAGTCTGATTCCAAGTCAATGAGATATCTGGAAGATAGAAATCAACACAGGAAAGAAAATGTGAAAGAATGTGGAAATTGGTTCAGATATTAAAAAGTACCGAATTGGCCTTAATGAAATGGATGTGATTAAAGTGGACGTTCAAAAATTAATTGAATAACTGATGTGTACACATTTTATCATGCACTTTATTGGAAGTAAGAATAAGTAAGAACAGTAAGTATAGAAGAAATACTGCTTTTATATTTTTGATCAATTTAATTTTATTTAGAAGTATGAAATGCGCATATTAATGCATATATTCATTGTAAATGGATTTAAATAAGGTATGAAATGTGGGTACCGACGCCTCCATCTCAACAGATTTGAATAATTAAGAAACTAGCACAGGTACTATGCGCTGGTCTACTAGTACATCATATTTCATCTCTCTTACGTAAAATAGTTTGGGATTTGGTTAAAAGAACAATAGAAATCAATCACTTATAATTTTGTCTGTACTGTTACCATTTTCTTTTATTATATTACTAAAAATTCTGAAAAATGATTCTTCACAAATAATATTTTTTCATAATTTTGCAACAATACTGATATTAAAATGGATAAATGCAATTGGATTCGTAGTAGTAAATATTAGAAGAAATAACAAACAATGCACCTAGTCAAAATAATAGGTTGATAGAATCATTAAAAGAAAAATTAATATCCATGCACATATAGACAGTTGGTTACAACCCATATTCTAATCCCCTAATCTGTTATAAAATGACAAGGGAAATCAATCACTTATCATTTTGTCTGTATTATTATCATTTTGTTTTACTATGTTACTAAAACTGTCTAAAATTCTTCATAATTAATAACTTTTCATAATTTGGAAACAAAATACTGATATTAAAATGGCTAAATACAATTGGATTTGCAGTTTTAAATCTTAGAAATTATTATTTTTTCTAGACTCTCTGTCAAATGTACCTAATCAAATAGGTTAAAGAAGTATTAAAGTAAAAATTAATATCCATGCATATATAGAAAATTGATTGCAACCCATATTCGAATCCTCTAAACATTTATAAAATAGCAATGGAATTCAATCCCCTATCATTTTGTCTGTACTCAATTTTTTGGCACAGAAAGTATTGTATCACTTCATAACTCAAAACAAGTCACATTTGAACGACGAAATAGCAAAAGTGACAACGAATCTCGTAGCAATTGATTTTATTTGTTTATAAACGTTTATTGCCCATGCGCCAATATACAAATAATACCGATTTCTGTACCACAATACGTTAGCGAATTTTGTGGTTCAAATTACTGTCTTTAATAATAAATTATCTATTTATATTATGTTTCAAATATCTCGCATAATAATTAAAATAAAATTAATTTTAAATATATTTATTATGAATATTTTAGGGTAAAATCCCGAAAAATTAAAAACAAGTTTTAAAATTGAAAATAAAAATTATACATTTGTATTAAAATTTGCACAGGTTAAACTAATAATTTCAAATAATATATATAAAAGTATCAAATATACGTTTCATGAATTTGCTACTTTTTCGAAATTTATAAATGCCCCATATATCAATTTCAGTTGCTGATATTAAAAAACTAGAAATTGAACTACAAGCATAGGAGATAAAATCACATGCAACCATTGCAAATCTTTATTTGTATTCATTAGTTGTACAAAATTGCAAGTATTGCTGAGAAATATCTACTGCTTTCATTTAATGAAAAAATGTTGTTTATAGTTTCAAATTTTAAAAGTGTGTTGTTAAAATGTCCTAAAATTTTAAAATAAAAACTTTACGTACTGCATTTGGTAATATGAATATTTTCTGAACCACTTAGTTTTGCAGAAATTTATTTATTATATTATTACCAAAGCAATGCCATATTGTATTTAAATTCTAGATGGTATTGTTAATCTCTTAAGTGCATAATGCACTTGCACATTGAGTTGTGCACTTGCACATTGAGTTGAAGTGCACAACTAAAAACAATATATATCTAAATGACTATAAACAGGAGAACGGAGTGGAAGTGTTAGTTATTTTATTAATCACATTATTTCCTTATTTATTATACAAACATAACAGAAGGGTTAACAGCGAACTGAAACTCGCAAAGATTAAACATGTTTTTGGATAATAAATCTTTTCATAAAAACAATAATTTTGTTAAAAAAAGGTTGTGTACGTTACGTAAAGTGGTCAACTTTCTTCACGATGCTTACTAAAACAAAAATATTACCTTTCGAAGTTGATCCCAAAACTCAAACTAGCAAAACTAATTGATCCTCAAATGATGGTACGAATATCTAATGAGAGGCTTTGTTTGTGAAGTTAAATGTTGATGATGCTAGTGTTTTTGAGGTAGTATGTACTCCTTATCCGTATTCCGTATTAGATAATCGGAAGTGAAATCCTCGACTACCGATGATTTGTTTACACTACCTCCCTCTCATAGAAATATTAAGAATAATCTCTATGAACTGTTTAAATGCATGAAAAAGAAGCTAATTTCTATTAATTTGATTTTACAACCCTAAAATAAATATTATCTAAGAGTTAAAAACGACATTGAAAATAATGAAATTTGTATCATCACTTATACTCGATTTGTTGGGGATTAGAGAAATATAAGTATATTAAATTGATATCAATTTTACTACATATTAGTAAATATATCGTTTATTTATTTATCAAATATATATTTGACTTAGCTAAGCAGATAACATCCTAAAGTGACTTTTATTTGAGGACTACTTTACCAGCATATAAAATTGCGACTATATTTAGTTATATTTTCTAGTTTAAAGAAACACTTATGAAGTCGCGAAGTGAATGATACATAAATACACATGAAACAAAAAATAATAATACAAATTTAGTTTTTTGAAAATACTTATTTGATTCGGCAATTTTTCTTGATATCGTTCCTGAAATTATTTAAACTAACAAACTTTAAAATAAAATTTTAAAATAAAGTTAGGAAGGCATTCAAACATATTGTCTGCTTGGAGCAGAAACTCGTTACTGACATTTGTTTACTTTTACTGTACAGCCGTTGAAAGATTAATTGTCAGTTTTTAGGTTAAATAATAAAAATTATAAGCATTCTGACATAGTTGCATATCATTTTACAGATTACAATATAACCATGTATTTCTCATTATCATAAAAATGAGCATTTAGCGTGTGCAAAAAAATGTCAGTTTATCAGTTCCAGTTCTAAGTTTACGATATGTATACAATATTCATATAAAACAAAGGATTCAAAATGTATTTCATTGCTCAGTGATCTTTTCTATCTATAAAACACGAAGATACCATTTTTAATGCCTGATTAATAGAATTTATAACTTTCTTCCAAAATTTAACCCCATGCATATACTTTGTTTATCAATTTTATTAATTCCTAAAATTATTGTAAAGCGTACAAGATAAAAAATAACGTTTCTAGTTTGTTTTAGCAGGTTTCAGTATAGTATAAAATGTGTTTTTTTTAAATTTTAAATGTTATTATTTTTTTATTTTTATATTTTCAAGTTCAAAGTAGGTAAGCTTAAATTATGCTTGAAAAGTAACAGATCAAAAAGACTTTGAGAATGCTTAAATTTAAACAACTGAAGAAATTTCTTTTGATTACAATACGATGTGATGATGTTTATAAGTGCCAATTTTTTTTATCCCGCACTCGTTTCTACACTCTCGAGCATACCATACCTTCAGTTCAATGTAACTGAGAAGTGGCTTCAAAAACAAATAGAGCTACAAACTCGATGCCCCCAAGATGAGAGTACTCCAAAAAGTGGTTACTGTTTATACTTACATATCTACAAAGTGGACAAGTCGAAGTGTTAACAGTCCAATGCGATGTAAATAGGACTGAAGGTTGCGAAAGTCTAAGTTCGAAAGAAAGCAGGGAGTAGGGTAGCATTCTCAAAGAATTCTTTTATGTTTATCTATAAGGTAAGGAGCATTTCTTCCTTGCAGGAACACTTTTTGCTTTTGTCTAACACACAAGATTTTTAATGAAATTCCAATTGTAATTATATCTATAGCTTTAGAAACAGTTAATCAATTACGAATCATCTCCTGTTGGATAATGTTTATGCAAATTTTTGAATTGCATCGAAATAATTTCTTTCTCGTCTGGTCTCCAAAAAGTTCCTTCACTATATACTTTTATGTATAATTATTTTTCTTAAAGTTTAATGGTTAGGTCGTTGGAGTAACTTCTAACCTCCTTCCTTCCGTTGCTTGTATATTTTTGTTGTTTCGAGCAGGCGATGCCTTGCAGTCTAGTATAACTGAAAAGCCACTTCAAAAGCAGATACAGCTGCACAATCGACGTTACTCCAATCAGGGCAAACGAAAATGTGGTCGCTGTTCATATTTACATGTCCACAAAGTGAAAAAGTCGAAGTGTCACAACCCAATGTGATGCAAATTGGACTGTAGATAATCATTTCCAGTCAAAGTTCGGAAGCAGGCAGTGCCAGTTGCTGCTTTTACCTTTAACAAATAGGCAGGCTTTTACGTTTATGAATAAGGCAAAAAGTATTGCTTATGTCAGTAAAGCCAAAGATACTCGTGTTGATTTTCATCCCAGACAGAAGCATAGATGCGTAGTCACTTTCTTGCAACTAAAATGAAACATAATTCTTTCTTTTCTCACGAGAGGCAAGAATTAACTTAATTTGTGTTTTTTTTTCTAATATGTGAAAGTTCCTTTATAAAGTCTTTTCGAATAAAAAAGATACTATGATATATTCCAAAATATATAATTAAAAACAATGAAAATTCGAATAAACCGTAGTATTAAGTAATATTAATAATATTTATGGATGTTGCAATTATTTATATTTATAATAAAAAATATCGTGTATGTTAAATTATTCCAGTACATTTAGACATTACAGAGAAATGTACATAAGGTGTCTAACCGTTGATTACGAAATATATATGAAAACTTATTCATACAACGAAATTTCGTTTTGTCTGTCTCTACTATAATCTATGTACATGATGGTTATTTAGACCTCACTTACGACTCGAAGTGCATTCCGCACCAATATGAACATACATGTAAGGTAAAGGATTCGAATCCAGAGCCTCATACAACGAAGGAAAGAAATTTAAGACCAGCTATTTAAGCAAGAAATCAGAAATAAGTAGTTCTTTAACTTTTATATGCAGGTATAAGTATAGAAAGTTTTGAATTCACATAGATATAGTTCCCATTGACTGATCAACCCTTTTTTGCTTGTTTGGATCTATGAAAAAATTATCATAGTCTTTTTTCTCTTTGACTAAGGCATTAAATCTTTTTATAGCGCTTATTTAATATGCTGTAATTGAATTGTATGTTTAGTTAGATGTAATAAATATAAGAATACTTACAACAGGTATATAGTAAAAATGTTATCAGGTAAAATAATAGACAGAATTTTAATTTATATAACAATTCAGTCGTTAACATTTTTTTCTATTTTCCCCATAATTTGAAAATAAGGGATTTAAAAGTGATATTTTTCTATACTATTTTCAAGAAAACTACTTCAAAACGAATTTCGTCTTAATCATATCAATAAGAACCTAATTAGAAGTCAATGATATATGCTTAGTTTAGTATAATAATCAAGATCAAAATAAGCAAACAAGTTATTCATTTTCTGCTTAAAAATTCTGAACATTATTTTTGTGCTTTAATATAATACTATGTAATCACTTCAATTTCCAGTATTACGGTTTCATTTTACATACCTTAAACAGAATTCCTACCTTATCTGGTCGTACAATTAAAAAAGAAAAGTCCGAAATAAAGTGATGGTCTTTAATGTAAACTACAAATAAGTCGTAATTTTATCACTATATTTGAAATGGGTGATATTGGTTGGAATTTGTTAAAATCAAAAGAGTACAAGAGTATTAAAAATGAAGGTTTTGTTTGACGAATTATGCTAATTTGTATGCTACGCGAATTAAAATGAAGAAAAGGAAATCAAATTATGAGTAAAAAAGTGCATTTGAAAAAATATTTAGGAACTAACTATTTAATTTTGGCAATGAATACATTTGTTTAACAGGTAGAGAAATGAAAGTTTTTTACACATTACTGAATTATTTTGTTTACAATTTAATAACATTCGGAGCTTTTTAATTTTTTGTTTTTAAAACCAAAAATTCTTTACCAAGGGTTACAATCAAGGCCAATAACACAAAGCGTTAATAGTTTTATGCATAGTTCAAGTTCTATAAATTAAAAAACAATATTTTTTTATCAAAACCAAAGAAAACTATATTTAATAAAGGGTAGATATTTTATCAAATTCTTTTGTTTAATATTTGAAAGTTAAATCATTGAGAATAAGTTATATTTTGATGAATTGTAGTATAAGTAATGTGTAAATCTTTTAATGTGTAAATCTTTTTAAATTACAGACGAAGCATTAGAATTTCAATACCGGAAGTTGTAGCTCAATAATTTAATTCACACACGTCGTAAAATTCCAATAAGGCTTTAAAATACAAAGCTTTTCGTAAGTGTTCCTAATGACACTATCAAAATATTTTATTGTTTCAGCAGATTACATTTTCTGTTTCCGTCTGCTTTTTACGTCTCTTACGAATTCATTTCAGTCAGAGCTTGTTCATAAATAAGTGCAGATTCTAATATATTTTACTGATTTTAAGACATACGAGATTCAACAAGTTTAATTTCAGCCCTTATAACGAATACCTTCACTCAAGATTTTAATGATATAAAATATAATAAAATGCAATTATATTTAGTATTATCTTCTTTTTAATATTATTAAAAAGCAATTAATGTTCCTTTCAATTAAATGAACATGCATAGAACGTCAAAAAACACCTGACTCAATATTATATGTTTTATTCATATTTTGGGAATTCGTGACATGTGAATGCTCCAATTAGTTAATTAAAACCTAATCCCAACAGCAACTTTTGTGAAACATGTAACAGGAATTTTATTGGATTAGAAATGTGATTTTTAAATTTAAATATATAAATGAAATATGCAAAATAAGAATATCTAAAATTATAAAAAATTTAGAACACATAATAGTGTTAAATTGATTAATATATGGTTGCAAATTAATTAACAATCAACCGGTTTTAGGGCATCTATTATACATTTTTGTGGACTTGACAATCAAACTTCTTTAGGTATTAATTTTCACCGATTGGGAATAAGACATCTGTATTATTATATTAATTTTATACGAATTATTTTATAACATAATTATGATCGCTTTTATTTTGTTTCGAAAATTTAAATTGCCCTTATAGCTGGTATAACTCTATAAATCTTTCAGTATTTTTCAAAACTAAAAATTCTACAGGATACATCTTCGTGTCGACAAATATTTTTAGTATTACTAAGTAACTCTTATTTTTCTTAAATATAATGCTTCTAGAGTAAAATTGAAGTCTATACGAATTGATTTCTATACGATATTTAATTAAAGTATACTTTTAGATAAAACCAAAGTATTTTAAAGCCTAAAAACAGACGCACTTCAATCTTGGCTGTTAAAAATATATGTATTTTCTGAGGCATAAAAGTTCACTTCAATTTCGTTACTCGGTAACTTTAATGAATGGAAGTCTCTAATAAAGGTTTTGTTCTTATTGAAGATATTAAACATAACACATTATTCAAATAAAAATGAGTTTCATAGAATTTTAATTTAGGAAATTATCAAATTATTCTGAAACTTAAAAATTTCGCCATTAAGAATATAGAGATAATTCAATTTGGCAAATTTTATACTAGTTAATTTTAACTTATTAGGATGTTATTTGATAATTGAATATAATTGCATTTGCTTTCCAAAATTTGTTATTGTTATTTATTTTCCATGTATAAAATTTTTAAACACAGAAAAGATCGATAATAGACGTATTGAAAGTATGCAGTACTGGTTATAAAATGTTCCTTTATTGTTAGTTACGACAATAGGTGAGATCAGAAATACAGATTAATTTGGAATACACACTATGGAAAAAAGACACAAGCAAGTGTTATGTAACGAAATTTCAAGATAGTTTTTTAAATCGCAGTACAGAAATAATTAGCTAATTTGAATTCTTTTAAAACCTTTTTAAAATTTCTTGCAATAAATTTAATTTAGGTATGCACATTTTAACATTATAATTATGCCTCATCTAGGAATTCTTTTGTATCTTAAGACTTGAAATAATTTAATAAATTATACATATTTTATTATTTTATCTTTTTTTCTATCTATTTTATCAATCTTTATTTATATCTATCTAAACAAACTAAGGAATGTCAAATTAAAACAAGTATTCTTAAAATGTTATAATCGATATCTAAGACTTAATAGTTCTGTTTCTTTGAGCCATGTTGGATAGTTCATGTCTGATTGTCTGATGGTTGATGTCAAACACACTGTACTTATCTTTATGATTTAACGCTGGGTAATTTATCTGTAGAGAGAAGAAATATTTTGTATTTACAAATGCCAGGCGTTCAACAATTAAGTCATTAGCCTTCTTGCTTCCCAATATCACTGAACGACATAATTAAAACCATTAAGTACATTACACTTGTCTAAATATCCACCATTTAAACACGTTTACTGTACTTAATAATTTTAATTGAGATGAAATATTGAAAAATGCTTTTATGACATTTCTGCATGAAATCGAATGGCAATCAGCTGTGGGAAAATTATCAAAATAGAAATTAGCTTCGTAAATTCGTAAATTAGCGTATAAATTCTTCGTTAAGTTATAATTCTCAGTAAATATTCGAGGGTTCAAAGTTCTCTCAACGATATCCGCTGGCTGCGAATGCTTGCTTTCTGGAGACTTAATTGTATTTATAATTTATAGACATTCAAAATAATTTGTATTCAAAATCCACCATTCATTCATTATTCATTCAAACATTTTAATAATTAGAAATACCCCTCATAAGGCTTTCAGTACATTTAAGTAAGTAGGATGTTTCAACTTTATGCGTACGTCTCTGTTTCATAACTGTACAATCATTTTGATTGGATTCATGAGTTAAGGAATTCACCAGTACGTTTATTTTCCTCTGTTCCATTGAAACAGAATATTAATATGTTATTTGTAACCCCTGAAAGGAATAATGTAATTTTTGCAGTTGTTTCTATATTGCTGGTTAAAGTGGTTCAAGTGGTTGGGATTTGAAGAACTCGTAAGTGTTTTGCATCTGAAAGCGCTGTTATTGCTCTTTCACCTCGAAAGACAATTTTAAGACATCAAATATTGCACAATAAAGCCATATAGATGACATTATGCGGGTATGACAGTTTCATCGGGAGAATAGAGGTTGGTCATACTCAGGCACAAGATTTCCAGGAACTCAATATTCCACCAAACGTAATACGCATGCTTTGGAGACGGTTCCAAACTGTCCAAGATGTTCGAAGAAAATATCGTCAAGATCGCTCACATATCACAATTGCATGACAAGACCGAGATATCGCTAAATGTTTATTTTAAAACAACAGAATTTTATAGATAACTGTCTATAGTCGTATTATGCTTTTTGTGTCATTCTTGCATTTGACAGCTAGATCACCGAGGGTAAATTTGTTATTAACCCTCTTAGTGGTTTATCTTAGTGTCGGAAAATGTAGTGCTCAGCCTCTGGAGCAAAAATTTGTTCAAAACTGTCATCAATTCTGAATCTTCATTCCTTTGGAGTTTTGGACAGTTTTGTCTCTTCACTCTGAGGGTTGAGGAAGGTGAGCAATATTCCAACATTATATTTTTCTCGGAGAAATAATTCTCTATTCATGCTTATCAAATATAATGTGGCTATCAGGAGATTCTAGATATATCGTTGAATAACACATGTAATTGATACTTATAAAAAGGACGATTACGTTATTTTTCAATAATTGGGGATTGCTAATCCAATATCAGCACCCATTTGTCGATTTCTTAAAAAACATTTAACTAAGAATAGATCGGTTCTAAAGAACCAATAACCTTTCATAAAGAATTGAAACAATAAATAATAAAGTAAAAATTAAAACGTGATGCTTTGAACATTGAAAATTACTGCAAACTTAAATCTTCAGTGTTTAGGTCTTGTTTGCTGTTCCATTTATTTTCGTGCGCGAATTCCCCCGTTAGGTTAACTCTTAAAAACAAATTTTCCAACTCATCACAAAAACGTCGACTTTATAACATACTGAATGAATTAAAATTTATATTGAGAATGTTTATATTTTGAGAGATGGATCAATATCATACAGGCAAGGGATATATGAAATTTAAAAAAAATATTATTTAACGAAATAGTGAAGTAATATAATGAGAGAACAGACACAACTTTTTCAATAGAATTGAGTTAACATAGTATTCAAATACAAAGAGAAAAATATCGAGACAAAAATATTAGCTTTCTTGAAGATAAATTTATACATTTGAAGCAAAACATTCACAACTCAAAAATGGGGTTCATCTGGAAAGTTTTTCCTGTAACACTTCCAACGAAATTCATTCAGAAATTGTCACTGCCGTTTCAAGTTAGTCGAACACGTTAAGCTCAAAATTAGCATGCATGTTCGACAATATTAAGCGATTTCTTCGAATTTCCTGAATGCGTTTTCTCAAGTAACGATCGACGATTACAAGAGGGAATGCGTTCCTATCAAGATGGAGAAACCGAATTCAATTTCCTAATCCCTTCCCCGCTGCAATTAATATAATAGAAGTTCAAACAGAGACTCGAGTCTCGGTGGAGTGTTTTAATCAGATAGGCTCGTTGAGTGAGAGCTTGGAGATTAAATATGAGATTGTATGAGCGTATGCGCATGAATGCATATACGCTTACGCCATATACGCCACAATTAAGTGTGCTTAATGTTGTACTGTGCTTAATCCTGAATTATATGTTTTGCTAAGGTTCCCAAAGTGGGATCTGCGTCAAGGTTTCCAGGTGTCCGTGGAAAACATGCAATATTTCTCTAGCCGAAATGGAGAACTTCCAAGAAAAGATAAAATATCCCATTACTTTCTCCGATTCTTTTATGTTCTAAAGTCCGAAGTTTTGAATCTAAAACAATTAGTAAGAAATTTCAGTAGTTATTGATTTGGAAATAGAACTGATGACTCAAGATTGAGAAATTTTCAAATACTAAACCAAACCTTACTGAGAGAATTGCTGAAAAGAAGCTTCATTGTTCATATTAAGGTACAGAAGGGTTACGAGTTCGAAACTTGGTCCAATCAAAGACCGTCCTGTACACGGGGTTGGTACGCGTTAAATCTGTCGTGGCCTCAAATGTCCTCAGGTTGGCGTGGTGTGGAAGTTTGGAGAGTGGGATACCAGCTCAGGTGTTGACCTCATCATCTGAACGTTGTTCAAAATTACGTGGTGTCCTCGGATCTTTCCCTTCAGGATTAATTCCAGGCCGTTACCAATAGCCCGATGTGTTGCTCCAGTGAGACGTTAATTCAACTACCCCTTATATTGAGTTTAAAGCATATATTTTAATATTATTAAGATTATAATTTTGCAAGTCGCCCTTTGGTTTTAATACATTTCAATTAATAGATAAGAGAGTAATACCTATTGTGTTTATATTATGTCAGAACTTTAGTTTTACTCTGCGTTTCAGAACTTTAAAATTGCCATCACTAATTCATAATGTGGTTTTATAATATCTATTTTACATAGATCATAGATCCCAATATTACGGTGAAAATATGGAGCACTATGGTCTTATGTGCCCTATTTAATTTTATAATTTCAAGGGGTTCATGAAAATTTTTGATTTTCAGGGGGCTTTTGCGACTGAAAAGCTTGGGAGTCGCTGTACAGGTATTCACCACTTCTTCATGTAGCAGTTCGTATTTAATGTGATTCAATGATTCAATCTGTTTGTATTTAATGTGATTCAATGCTCATTAGTTACCTCTCACTTACTGCAAATGAGTATACGTCGGGACATTTTTGTATTCCTTTCCTTTCGGATAAGACAAATGATAACGGTTTCATGGAGTTTTGAAGTTTTAGCATAGTTCTGGTATTTTTAGATGGTTCCTTCACTTCTTTTTATATTCAAGTTAATTGCCTTTACAAAAGCAAATGTCTTAATTTCTTTTTGTATAAAACTATTTTAATACAAGTTTGGTTCTTTGTTACTTGATAACTAGTATTAGTTACTTAAATTTACCGATGAACAATTTCGGTTTCATAAAATTAGTTCCTTTATTTTAATTTAATTCTCAGAAATTTCCCATTAAAATTAAGATTTTTCATCACGATACGGAAATAAACCTACAAATGCCTAAATTTTATTTGAATTTAAAAGTGTTCAAAAGCAAATGTTTCAATCCAGGTAACAAATATAATACAAGCTGAAACAATCCCTATCTACAAACAACGAAACCCTATGTGATCATTTTAGGGATGACTTAATAATTTACTTTAGGAATATTATTATGCTAAATAAAAAGTTTAATTAAGTTAGAAATCTTTCATGTAGTATAAGCATAGGTAAGCTTAAAGAATCTTTTGCGATTGAAATTGATCTAGATTTAAGTAGAATTTATAAATTTAAAAGTCTACATATACAGTTTAAAATAAATGTAGGCTTATGTTATGAAATGTGTTAAGCTATTGTATCATAAGATAGCATTTACCTCATTTTAATTTCTCTATCAGCTTAGAAATCGAACTCCATTTTGTAATTTTAATTTAAGCCAAAAATTAATACTTTGATATTATTGCTATTCATAATTTTTGATTAAAAGTTTATATCTATAGTACATAAATAAATTGTTTAATTGATGAATACATAATTATTCACTATTTGTAATAATTGTGTGTCCGAGATTCCTATATATATATATATATTATTTAAAATCTGACTCCTAAATGTAGATAGGTAGGTATTTTAATTAACTGGAGCAACATAACGGGGATAGTGGTGACGGTCGGGAATAAATCCCAAAGGGAAAGATCCGAGGACACCACGTAATTTTGAACCACGGTCAGCTGACGAGGCAACACCTGAGCTGGCACCCCACTCTCCAAACTTTCACACCAGGCCAACGCGAGCCACGACGGACTTAACGTGCACGAGCCCCCTTTGTACACGACGGTCTTTGGCTGGATTCGAACTCGCAACCCTTCGATTGCTAGTCCGTTACTCTTCCTGAATGTAGGAGAAAAGCACATGATTCATGATAATAAGTGCTTCAAAAATATTGAAGTGGAATATTTTTGAAATACCATGGTGATGTTTAGTAAAAACGCGTTTTTAAATAGTTTAAATGGCTGCAATAGAAATTGATGAATATTTCTTATGTATGATTTCTAGCAAGGTTTGACAATAGAAAGCTGCCCCAATAATACATCCTCTTTATATTAATACTATACATTTATGCCCTATGTGATCCACTGAAGATTTGTGCTGTTTTCTTTTTAAGTAAAAAAACTTGATTTATTAAAATTTATCATGATTAAAAGGGTAGTAATTAAATAAAGTAAAACAAATGTTCCAAGTAAGTTACTAAAATTGTAAAAATATGGGGTAGGTTTCCAAAAATTTCATTTCAGTATTTAAAGGATGGATACTGTTCTTTTCAGACAGGTTTAATCGGGGAAGAGTAAAATGCTAAATTAATGAAACGAAATTTAATTAACAAACATCTTTCCATTCAGAAATTTTAAACAACGTATTAAATGTTCAGTGTAACTTTACTGCTTTTTCTATATCAGGTCCAAATATCGGTTTTCTAAGCAATAACATGCTTTCATGAGAATTTTAACGAGAGCTGACGTTTTATATCGTAGAGATGATTAGCTTTTCCTGTAATGGTAGACACAAGGCTCTTTATTGTTGTTCTTCTGAAGAACTTTTATTACATCGTAGGACTCTGTTCATTGTATCCCATTTGTTACACTTGTAATAGGTTACACAAACAAAATTTATCATGAGTAATCTGCTGGATGCACAAATTGTTTTTAAAATAAGTATCTCACATACAATGAGTGTAAACATGGTGTACTACTAATTAACATTCAAGGTTGTACTTTGACCACGTGAAACTAAAAATTCAAATATAAATATGCCATATTTTGAACAAAATTAAATTACTCAATATGCTTTTCAAGAAACTTACTATCAAATGTTTATGTCCAATCGGATTAGAGCAGGTTAAATTAAGAATTCTATAAATTTTACTATCTCAATAGTAAGGAATATTTGAGAAAAGTGGGTACGTTAAGAAAAATTAATAAAGTATTAAAATATTAGAATAAAATTTTTTTTATCATACAATCCTGTATCAAAATTAAAAATAATTACAAAAAGTAAAATATTATTTTCTATTATTATCAAAACAGTTTCTTTTTACATTTTATCCCAAACTACTGGTAAAAGCAAATGGAGTGCAGAATTTTAATCTTTTGAGGGGTTCACACGCTTAATTCCATCTTGCAACTTGCAGTCTTCCCGTTTTAACCAAATTTGATCTTTTAGACGAATAAAATCTTTCCAAAGGATTCTATTTTATTGAAAGGAGCAATTAAATCTTTCCAAATTATTCTATTCTAGGGTAGGTAGTTAATTAACGTCGCACTGGAGCAACACAACGGGCTACTGGCCATTCTATTCTAAGGAGAGAGGACCAATATCTTTATAAAAGTTGAAAGAATCCATGGATTCTTTCAACCAATGGATGTGATTTATTAATCATTAAGTGTGTTGTGGAGTAAAAGCAATACTATACTACTCTGAAAACCTGTGACGCTCTGAGGGTTAATCAGGTGGTCAGTCACCCCCAAAGTATTTCCGCTCATGAACCCATTTAAGCATTGATTGCGGTGAATTCAGTCTTCATACCACTTTGGTGGCGTTTACACAGAATATTGTGTTATATATTATATTATATAGTATATATATATATACGCCCACATTAGATAAATTCATTGAAATTAACTTAGAAATTACACACATATATACATTAAAATTGACCTAGGCTTTAATCCAGCCTTCGCCCTTGTTCAGTAGTAGACACTGTATTGTATACTATCTTATACTCTACATATGCCTATTAAAAGTCAATCTCTTAACGATGATCAAGTCTTGACGAGTCTATGAATTTCATCATACTAACTTTGACTCTCGAGCCCTTGTTAGAAGCAATGTTCCAGAGCCTCGTGAATTTAAAGTGATTTTCATACCAGTCTTCATGCAAAGGTAGACTTCTTAACACTCTGTCCCAATAAAATAGTGTAAAACCGCTTAACCTGAGGTCAGTTAAATTCTCTGGGCTGTGCAATTAAGTAAACTCAGAAGCTCGAACAACTTGTAGGATGTCTTTATTAATATTAAAACTAATCATCATTAAAACATTATGCGCGTTACTCACTAAAATGTTCTTTCAAAATTTTAGGCACAGTAACGAGATTTTTTTTTTGCAAACAAACCAGACGGAAGAGGGATATTTTACTTCCTGTTACCCAAATGCTCTCTCATGATACATATGGGGTTATTTTGAAATATAGTTTTACCAAAGTTTGGCGTTTAATCGAATTAGCGTTGACCAATAAACTGTCATACATAAATTTGGAATTCATTCTTTGGAATTTCTATTGACGACGTGCTGAAATCGTATTCATAAAACAAGTCAAGCAATGTCACGTCCAGAATACGTGTAAGAAACACGTTCCACCACGAAAACTTTACTGCCTTCTACAACTTAGATTGACAGAAAAAGCCTCCCACAATGAATATTTGGAGCATAAATAGAAGAAGCAAGGCAGTTATTTTTTTGTTATTTAGGAACAAAGGCATGCTTTTAAAGAACTGTTGCTACAGGGGAATGTGGGTTCTGACTACCGAGAGGTCTTTCAAAGGGTAGTTTTCTCGCATTTGCCTCCAAGGAGTAAAAACCGGAAACCTCCATGCAGTCAACCTGATTTAGTACATTTACGATTAAAATCCATACAAGCTTTTAGCATTTGAATTGGAGCTGTGTGCTGAAGTAAATCATGTTATAAAAGAGTTCTAGATTGAGGCTTTGCAATTTGTCGGATAGAAAAGAAATGTTAAGTTTATTTTAACTTATATTTTAGAGTTTTAAAGTTGAGTTTTTCTTCCTAATCGCAATTTTAGGTATGATGTATTTGTCTCTTGCCACCGCTAGAGTTCTAATTATGTAAGCAACCAAAAGTTTAAAGGAATGAACAAAATTAAAATTTGTACTTTAAAAATTGTCAACTGGTATCAACTTAAAAATTTAATTCTCATACATGAAAAAAACTGCTGAGATTTGTATGAATAAAATATTTTCATCCGAAATAACGACCAGTTTCAATGCTATATAGTAAGCTCACACCTAGTTATCCTTGTTTATGTATTAAGTTTTTGCACTAAAAATCGGGATGCGAGATTTAAAATGTATTAACTTGAGCTTTTCCTAAAATTTAACTTTATTACAATTTGCAATTATTGGAAATGTATTACTTAGTAACTGAGAAATCGATTAAAAAGTACAATAATTAACAAGAATTTCTTAAAGTATGCTTTTGGACAGGTAGATTCTATTTAAAAAAAAATTCATTGATTATATGATAATAAATGTACAAAATTCTGAAGAATGTTTATCTGTGAAATAAAATGTCAATGTCTCAGTAAAAGAGAATTAGAATACTCAAAAGACAAAACTAGAATGATGATGAACTATTTTTCATTTTCTAATTTAAAATTAAGCATTTTGTTTAAAGCTTCGTTTCAGGAACGTTTTGAACTATACTGCTGGCCATCAAATATACAACACCATGAAGGACAAAAGATATCAAAGCCTTATTTATAATACAAATAATATTAGCCACGAGGGTGAAATGATTGAAATTACAGCTCCGTTCGACACCCGGAACGTGAAGAAGTTAGTATTTTGTTTAACAGTCATGGACGGCAATAACTGTTGCTAAACGTCACAGCATTGAACAAAAGAGGCTTTGCATTCGTATTTGGAGTACGTCTGTTCAAGTTGCTTACACATGTTGCATAATTTCAACTGGAGTAGCCATGGGTGTCTGTGGTGTGCCAGTCATTGGGCGATCATAGACGTTTTCGATGGGCGACAGATCTAGTGAACGCGTGGGCCATGGAAAAAGTGAAACTTGGTGGGTGAAACTTGGAGGTTGTACGTTGCATCCCATGTAAGGGCACATATTGTCCTGTTTAAATGTGACTCAGGCAAACCCTGAAGATAATGGAGGACTCCAAAATTCAACAGGCTCCAAAACTTCAGAGATATAGTGGTGGTTGTTGAGTATACCGCAATGCGTTATTGGCGGGTGTGGAAACAGAATCCAATGGCACCCCGTACCATAACGCCAAGTGACGGACCGGTACGGTGATGCATAATTCAAGAGTCATGCAGTCGGTAGCCTCGATGCTGCCAGACTCGGAGCGACCATTGTGGTGCTGTAGGCAGAATTGAGATTCGTCTGAAAAGATGATGCCTTGCCATTCGTTAGGATTCTTGATATTGGAGTATGCTTCGCAATATCCATATGCATAAGATGTCTTCTCTCGTTCAGTTGTGTGGGTAAGGTGCTGCAATCGTTCATGTTGGTCAGTGTCTCCTGCACCCACCAATTCCAAATCCTCATCACTGGCTTAACTTCGTCTAATACGAGCACCGATTTCTCGAAAGGATAATCCGCAGTCTCTCTCTCTCCCTCTCTCGATAAGCCACAATTATTCCTCTCTCAAACTCAGCTCGTAGGATTGCCATATTGAACAGGTACAATTAAGCTTCTTATATCACAGGAACCATGCGAAAACACAATTCCGATACTTCAAACCAGCTCTCTGTTCTCCCTTTTTATACTAATTACAGGGGGTGTTACGGGCGCACATGATTTGCATATGCACCTGCAGTGCTAATCATTTGCATATCCTTCCATGATCTACGTATCCCGTAGATGTCAATGCTATTGGATGCTTCCTTCATATGGTATTGCATTTTCGATGGCCAGCAGTGTATGATTGTTAGCGATAAATACTTAATGTTGTGTAATTCTTAAGATGAGATTGTTTTAATATATTGGAACTAGAAACAGGATTTCTTGTTTCATATATAAAATTCATGGATATCGATATAATGTAAAAATCTCCTAATTTCCTTTTCTACTTTTCAGATACTTTTCCCTTTATAATTTTTGTTGGATGCATTATTTCTTGCAATAGGTTGCATTTACACTTCATTATAGTGAGATGGATAAAGTAAAACACACAAATCTAAACGTAGTTGATTAACCCTCCAAGTGATTCTGACGAGATATCTCGTCCATCAAGATCCGACCAAATTTGCTAATGACGAGATATATCGTCATCAAGATATTGCTGATTTTTTGATGATGACTAGATCAAGATCTGGTCAATTTTCTCCTAATCACGAGATACCTCGTCAAGTCAACCACCAGGAGGGTTAAAAGCTACGTCTTTTCTAATTTTGTGTGTTCTTACAATGGTGGGATAAAATGGATTCTATTTCTATCATTCAGTTAACCGATACAAGCACTGATTATCTATCACAACATATTGAAAGAGAACCAGTAAAGCTAGCTATAGTTCCGAGAAAAATTATTATATAGTACATGATTTGAAAATATTTTCAGGAATGAAGTGTGTGTTCTCTTTTTTTAATTATTTTAATTTACCTGAGGTGACTGGTATGCTAATTTAAATGCGACTTCGGAATCATAATATATGGTAGTATATACTTATTTTACTTTTGATCCATTTTCTCGTCGCTTGGGCATAATGGTTTGCGCATGCTCTTACCACAGATAATAAAATAGAATTTTCCCATGCTACTCTCATACGTTGTATGCTACATTAAGTATAAAACTTCAAGGTCGTATAGGCAGCTAAAGATGGTAAGACTGAAAAAATATAAACTGCCTCAGGGTGCTAAAAAATAACTTTTTCATACTTGGGTATTTTGAAATTAAAAAAAAATATCTTCGATCCATCCTAATGGTCAGGTTACAAAATACTACTATTTAGCAATGAGTATATTGAGTTATTTACTTTTACATTTTCATACAGAAAACTAAAAGTTATTTTACTAGATGAGCGTTTATTTTCACCAGAGCAATTGAACCAATTTCATTTGAGTCGATGGCAAAGCTTTTATAGATAGCTTCGAGTCGTGTTTCGATGTGTGTATTATAGTGTCCTTGAAATAGGACTATTCGTTTTGGCATTTCCTCTTATTTGGTACAATGTCTAGCAATCATAATATTATGAACATTTTATATAAGAATTAAATTACCATAAAATGCATATTATCCTATTTTACGAATAGACTAATCTAGGTATGACCTGAAACGACCTACTTGATTCTCTTGCACATATCCATTAAATCGTAAGAAAGGATATACGCTGAAATTTTTTACCCTAAGTGTTTTACACGTGTATTTGTAAACCTAATTCATCCCTTTGATCAAAAGCATCGATATTTGAAATTCATCGAAAGCATTTGTATATTCTCATTGTGAGATAAGGTTCACAGTGAAAGCAATCAGAAAAATAAGATTTTGTGTTCAAGGTGAAAATCATTTAGATTTTAAAGCATGTTCAACTGCATTATAAATCTAAAAAATATGTTAATTGATGGCCAAAAGTTAATGCACTCTCGAAAATCCTATTCGGTGGAAAGAAAATTTTCCACTAAAGCTTTAATGGATGATCAAAAACAAGAAACCTTTATGAAGCTGAATGAGTAAACTAAATGAGAAATCTGAATGCGCAAGTGGTAAAAGTGGTATTTACTCTACATTCGCAATAAATTCTTTTAACACTCCAAGTGGTTTCGATGTGATATTTCGTCCACTAAAATCTGACCAATTTTGCTAATGACAAGACATCCCGTCCGTAAGGTGTTAACGATCTAGTCAGTTTTCAGTCAGTTCTAGTCAGTTTCAGTTTCTAGTCAGTAATAATGAGGTAATTCGTCCATCAAGATCTGGTTTACTAATGACCAGATATCTCACTGAGACAACCACAAGGAGGGTTAAGTGTAGGTCCCAAACACTTAAATTTATGACAAGGTAGTAAGGTTATTTTAGTCTTTTCTAATTGATGACAATTAGAAAACTACAACAGACAAAAAGATTAAAAAGATTAGACAAAAAGACAACCACAAGGAGAGTTAAGTGTAGGTCCCAAACACTTAAATTTATGACAAGGTAGTAAGGTTATTTTAGTCTTTTCTAATTGAGTTTAAATACTTCAATGTTAATCAATTAGTTCACTACTACAAACAATCTTTTGATGGTACTGGGTGTTTTCCTGGGATCGATCTTTGGGTTCTCAAAGTTGTTAATGTGATGCATTCTGTAAGTTTAACAATAGTTTTCGCCTTGTTAGGGTACTGACACTGAAGTAGCTCTCTCTGTTTAGGTCTAGAGAAGATGAAGAGTTGCATGTCGTGCCGCTGCATTTGGCTGTGCTTCAAGGCGTTCGCGTTGAGTTTAAATACTACAATGTTAATCAATTAGTTCACTACTACAAACAATCTTTTGATGGTACTGGGTGTTTTCCTAGGATCGATCTTTGGGTTTTCAAAGTTGTTAATGTGATGCATTCTGTAAGTTTAACAATAGTTTTCGCCTTGTTAGGGTACTGACACTGAAGTAGCTCTCTCTGTTTAGGTCTAGAGAAGATGAAGAGTTGCATGTCGTGCCGCTGCATTTGGCTGTGCTTCAAGGCGCTGAGCGGCGGCGTTCTTCTGATCGCCATCGGCGTCGGCATGACCGTCTTCGGCTTCTACGCCGACCACTTCGCCGTCCAAGAGCAGCTCGATGAGGAAACCAACACAACCATGCACGTGGTCAACGAGCACGTCAAGCTGCACCTCCACAACCTCACGTACGTGGGGCCCGTGTTCATGGGCCTGGGAGGCATGATGATCGTGGCCGCCTGTGTCCTCATCGACGCCCAGGAGGACGATCCCACGAAGCCCTCGCGCAACCGGAGGCCGTCGGACGCCGAGGGCACCGAGCAGTTGATCACGGCGGCCACGAAGGCGGAGCGCTGCAACGGTCCGGTGAGTCCCTTCATCAGTCTGGATCTTCCCCCCGCCAAGGTGCCGGACAAGGGCGGGGGATTCGAGGAAGTGGTGACCGTCGCCGAGGTCGCGCAGCAGCCCACCCTGCCGAACGGACCGAACCGGCCGCAGCTGCCTCTCCCGGTCACGCCGCGAAGCGACACAGAGCCACCTCTGTCTTCGTCCAGTCTCACCTCGCCCCCCGTCGTGGCCGTCCGTCAGAAGAAGAGGAAGAACAGCGCCCGCAGCTTCCTGAGTCCCCTCTTCGACGTGCCCTCGCCGCTGGACATCCAGATCCTGGACCCGGACGGCTGCACCCCGGACGCAGGGTGCACCCTCGAGATGGACGTCTTCAACCGAACCACAAAGTGCCCACCGCGACTCCAGCTGGAACCCCGGTACCTGGCGTCCATAGAGAGCGACGGACTCTCGGACAGCGACACAGCGGAGTCCGAGTTCAGCAGCACCGTCCGGGGAGGCCTCAAGGGCCGCTTCTGCTCCCCCTGCGACATTGAAGAGCAGGACATGCCCCTGCTGGGCAGGTGCAGTCCGCCCTCCTCGCCGGAGTACCCCATGGAACCTTTGCTCAAGAGGGACAGGACCGGACTGCGCAGGTTCCAGCTCATGCGACAGGTCCCCAACTCACGGACGCTCTTCGACGGACCCTCGTCTGAAGGGGGGTCCAGATAGGAGAGGGAGAAAATCGGTCATCCTCCCTCACGCCTTTTGGATATAAATGCCGGTGTTTTCCACTTTTTTACTCAAGTTGTGGTTCTACGTCACGAGAGAAAATCAGAGGTAAGCTTGCTTTTTCAATCTCACTCTTTCAGGTAGCCACCGGGAAATATCCTCAACTGGTCAGTTTTGCCAACCCTTATATGACTGTTTCAGAACACAGGCTACTGGACGTCCTCAACAATGCATGGTTCTCATGTCAGTTTTTCCAATGTCCATATGACTGTTTCAGGACACAGGGCCACGAGACATGACGTTAACGATGCGTGGAAGTTCTGTCTGCTTTCTAACCCCTGTAGGTCTATTTTAGGACACAAGACCACGGAACATGTCTTTAACAATGCATGGGAGTTCTCTTGTCAGTTTTTCCCATGCACGCATGGCTGTTTTAGAATACAGGGCACTCACTGTATATGGCTTTCACCACGCATAGAAGTTCTGATGTCAGTTTTTCCTACGTCTATGTGACTATTTTAGGACACATTGCCACGGAGCATATCCTTATCGATGTTTGGGAGTTCTGCCAGTTTTTTCATATGCTCGTATCACTTCTGTCTGTTTTTCCAAGGCCTGTATGACTATTTTAGGACACATGATCACGGCACATGACCTTAACGACACATGGAAATTCTGTCATTTGTTCCAACGCCTATGTGACTGTTTTAGGATATACGGCCGTATTGCATTGACTATAGTCTTATTGACTTAGTACTTTGATTAATGTCAGTAAATTGAATTGAAGCTATGGGGCGCATGATAAAATAAAAAATAGGAATTTCATACTCAGATAATTAAGAGTAAATTTAAGGATCTATAGATGCTGACTGAACTGATTTCTTAATCATTGAGGTATGATGGCACGGATGACTTGGGTGTTAAGATACGATATTTAAATGAATGTTATAGACACCAATTAAAAGAAACGTGTGTTTGACACGAATTGAAAAAATCCCTATTTCTCCTCAGAAATTATATGCTAATGCCTTTCGCTTATTAAGTTATAGAAATTCTCATTCATACTCATATTTTTCTGTATGAATATTTTGTTCAAGATGTCTGTCAAGCGATAAGCGCTGCATGGGGCAAATGCTCAGAGTGAAAAAAACGAAACTATACATGAGACTTTTCCCAAAATTAAAAGCTTCGATGATGTGTATGATGTCATTTTTCAGCTATACAAGAGTCACTGCATCCTGTTAATAAGTGTTTCAATCATAGTTTGAGGCATATCAAACCATTCATGCTCCATGGAAGCTTGAAGTTTATTGCGTTCTAGATGGGACTGTATATTTGCAATAAGTCTATCCAATACTATATTCCAGACATGCTCAATAGACCGCAAGAGACGATGGCGTGGACAGAATACCTTCACTTTCTAGGTACCCATTGACGGGAATAACCCTATGTGATCGGACGTTGTTATCCATGAAAACGAATTCAAAACAAATAGCATCCATAAAAAGTCACGCTGACTTCTAAAATCTCGTTTTTGTAACGATTTTCATTCATCCCAGAAAAAGCAAGAAGGAGTTTTTGTCCATTTGGAGTACTCCGTAGCTTCATGTCATTTTTACCATAATGACTCACTTCGTGCTATACGTAAAGGGTTATCACAGATTTCAGGTTTTCTCCAGTGATAACATGTCGACTATCAATTTGCATCGATTCATCAGGGAAGACATTTCTCAATTGGTTTGTACTACAATTTCTGTGCCCCATACACCGTAGCAATCAGATCTTCCTGGATTAGGGGTTGTGGAACACCTCATGTGTAGTTCTTGATCCAGATGTTTTCTGTAAATGGTTTGTCTCGAAACCAGCTTCTAACTGACGAAACTGCAGCTTAGGGCATCTTCAGGTTACGAAGTGTTAACTACATGAGTTTGTCTAAGGGGCATTTCCCACCAACGGGAATCCAAAGCAATCAGAATCCAGTAGAAATTGACTAACAAAGAATGGGCGCATTGAAGTGGTACGCTACCTATTCAGGCAGTCTGAAAGGTTTTAAGATGAGCTGGCTATTCCTTATGGGAGCGACTTTCTTGAATCTTTATCAACCAGTTTCTACTAGATTTGGATTGATCCGGATTCTGTTGGTGCGAAGGGGGCCTAAGAATGTGTCATGTAGATGTATACCAAATCTAAAGTCTTGAATCAGTAACTTAATTTGTTGTCAGTTACATCCGCCTGTGTCTGTCCCGATTCCTACAGGTCACAGAACTCCGAATTCGTCCATTTGACGTCTGCATTATAATGTAAATAGAAATGTCCAAATCAATCACCGAAATGAGCAGAAACGCAAATAATTTCTCATTACCATTAATTTCCTAATTAGTATAAAACAATGACTTAGGTAATCGTCTACAAAGACGAATATCGTTAGATGACATGAAAAACACAACTACTCTAATTGTTTTATACGCGCTTCGTAGTCTGCCAATACCAATACATTTTCACTACTTCCCCTAAATATTTTAGAAAACTCTTTTTTTACTCAAGCATGCATTTCTTTAGAACGCCAGTGTATTTCAATTTGTAGTTAAAATATCCTGCAGCATTAATGAAATATTGGCTTGTAGAAGAGGGATTTTCAGTGTAAACAAACCAACCAGGTATGTAGTTGAATAAACGTCACACTGGAGCAACACAACGGGCTATTGGCGACGGTCCGGGATCAATACCGAAGAGAAAAAAAGATCAAAGGACAATACCTCGTAATTTTGAAGACGGTCAGATGACGAGGTCACACCTGAGATGACACCTCACTTTAGAAATTTTCACACAACGCCAATGTGAGGACATTTAAGGCCACAGCATATTTAACTTGTACCAGTCCCCATATACACGGCTGTCTTATGTTAGATCAAGTTTCAAATTCGCAACCCTCCAATTTTTTTTAGCCGACCAAATGCTCTTGCATGATGGGTATTGGGATTTCCTTAAATTGAAGCTTATCACCATTTTAGTGAAGTTTAGTGTTTAATCAAATTGGTGTCGGTCAATCAACTATCAAATATAAATTAGGAATTTACTCTTAGTAATTTTTATTAGCACTGAAATAGTATCCAAAAACCATCCAACTGACACCATGTTTAGAATACGTATAGGAATCGCATACACTACAGCTACTTATATTTAGTTTTCAGAAAATGCTCTAATAGCACCAACTTCGTTCAAATAACTCGAATCATTCCCTTCGGGATTGATCCCGGATCGTCACTTATAGCCCGTTGTGTTTGTTGCTACCCGTGTCACGTAAATTCAACTACCTAACTACAGTTAAATAACCAGATTTTCTTTTTTAATGAAAGCAGTTTTACAAAGGCCTAAACATTTAAATAATCTCGCACCCAATCTCATACGTATTGATTATGTAATTTAAATAATTTTAAAATCAGAATTTTGTTTCAGATTATGCGATACACGAACACGACAAATTTGGGTACTGCTTCGCACGAAAAAGTTTATGGCCCATTTGTAAACAGTGCAGGAAATTTATCACGAACTATAAAACTGAAATGAAAACATCAGAGCAGTTCAATATCAGATCTGTCAGTTGATATTCTGGGTGGTCATAAAATTATTTCCCCTACATACGAGTCAGTAGCGATCAATGAATTGGAATGAAACTTGAGATTTAGATATTTCAAGGTATGCGCTCGATAATTATGTACACTCACTGCCAAAAGTTAAGCACGAAGCGGTAAAATGCGAAAAAATCGACAAGTACAGCTTTGATTGACACGAAATGCGGCAGGAAAGTAGCAAATATATTTATGAATGAAACAAAACAAAGAATTACATACAAAGATGAAAACAATATTGAATTTTCATGAATTATAAGATGAAGTCATACGGAGTCATTAGCAAAATGATGTTTAAATCCAAAACAAACAAACAAATTCAAATTTTACTTCATGGTCTAAAAACGACTGCACAAGAGCACCGTCAAAGAGAATGAGTTTAAACGACAAAAGAGGACAGAAAAGCAACAAGCAGCAGTGATAATGTACGGAATTTGCATAAATCACAAGCATCTATCACAAAACAGCAATTGGCAACCACCTTTTTTGGTGTCATCCAAACCAGTTCTTATTAATTATAATGGCTGGAAGTTTAATCAGTAGGATGTCTGCCTGGAAGAGATAAAAATAAGAGTCCGCTAAACAGCGTGGTGAACTGGTCAAACACTATTACATGAATGGTCAAAATGCCGCAGAGGGATTGCGTGTTTTCCGTCGGAACCTATCATATACGACGAGGTCCGTATTCTGTTCGAGTTGTGCGTGACTTGATGCAAAAATGTGTTGAAACGGGTTGCACTTGCGATTAACCTCAAGTTGGACGACCATCAATTCCTGTCGAACGCATTGCGGAAGTGCATTAACATTCTTTGTCAAGATCGTCAAGTAACAGCACTAGAGGTACTTCTGGCATTCTCGATATTCTGAAAACTACGGTATTATTCTTCTACTATCTGAACTCGATATGTTTCCCTATCGATTCCATTGAGTCCAGATGTTGCAAGCGGGTGACGAATAGCTACGATTAGACTTTGCGAATGAATTTATCATAAAGTATGTTATAGGAGTTTCTTGTTACCTTTCTTTTCTCTTTTTCCGTTCACACTCATCTCCTTTGACATGCAATTGCTTTTAGAGCTAAAGGTTAAAATTCAACATCATTTTTGGTTTTTCTTTGTGCCGATTGAATTGATGTAACAAAAAAGTGAGAGAATGGCAAGGTAGGTATTTTTAATTAACGTCTCACTGGATCAACGCAACGGGCTATTGATGACGGTCAGGGATCAAACCTGAATGGAAGGATCCTAAGACACGTAATTTTGAACCATGGTCAGACGATGAGGTCACACCTGGAGAGAATGCCAAAGGCAGAATAGAGAGAGAGAAGATTGTAATGTATGTTCCTAGCAATATCTTCGGAGCTTTCCCTTCGGATTTGATCCCGGACCGTCACCAATAGTGTTGCTCCAGTGCGACGTTAATTGAAATACCTATCTACCTACCTAGCAATATCTTGGGATCAGGAGTTAACACCGGAAGGTCTTCCACTGACCGCAAGTCCTAAATCTGTCACCGAATCTATGTGAAAGATCTTCGACATCCAGGTGGTTTGAAGAGTTGATCGGTGGCCTCCTCTTTAACCCTCTAAGTGGTTACGACAAGATATCTCGTCCAAGGTCTGATCAGTTTTGTTATTACAAGATATCTCGTCGAAACAAAACTGTCCTATTACTCCTAAGTAGGACAAACGAATTGTTCCTTGTCTAGAACTGATGACAGTTTGGAAGAGGTGTTTGCATCATAGGCTGGCCACAGCAGGTTGATTTTGGACAATAAACCACCAGGTGGGTTAATTAACTGTCCCTCGGTGTCTACTAGAGGACGATAGAAAATTCCTCTTGAGTTGAATGAAGGTTCGTTTGATCGAAGAACGTTTCGAATTGATTACTGTAACACCTTACTCTCTTTTTACAGCAATCACATCTGAGGGACCCTGTATTCCATGTGGACCATAATTTAAACTTCAAATTAAGTAGTATAAATTCCAATCTAATAAGTAGTAATTTCAATTGTACTTTCATACTTTTCATTAGCAAACGTCCAGGCCCAGTAGGTTACAGCATGAATAGAAGGTAGGAAATAGGATTAAAATGATGTAAATTTAGCAATTTTCTAAGGTGGATTTGTTGCGATCAATGCACCAAGTCATACACACAATCCATTCTTAAAGCATTCTAGAAGTAAATGTTCCAAATTACCTAAAACGAATCTTATCGAATAGGAACAAAATTCTACGTTCCTGTCCACGCGAATTTAATTAAAAACTGCCGAACAACCGAAACACACCAATCTCCGAATATTTCCATGTCCGAAGTTAATTTAAGAAACGAGTTTAACTGTATTATTGCATTTGAGGTTTCGTGTTAAATGCTTCGAAAAGACAGTTACGGTTAAATGTTTGTTGTGCGTGCGGCGTGGCGTGAAGGTTTGGCGCTATTCCAGAGGATGCTGGATGAGAAAAGAGCATCTTGGAGCGGCTGGAAAGGGTTGCCGGTGAGTTGGCCCGAACTGGTACTAAAGCTGCATCCGAAAACGTCTAGTGGAATAGATGCTTTAATAATCAATTTTTAGGGAACGAAATTTATTTCAAAATTCCCCTTTTGTAGGCTGTTTGATGATGGCATATGAATAAGGTGCTTTGACTATATTCATGGAATTTGTTTAGTTTTATTTTTCTGCTGTAGTTACTGCTACATTGGTCAAAATGTTTGAAACATTTAGGAAAACACAAGGAATCCTCCAAGACTATTCTCCTTAGATTTGATATTGTTACGATTTGAATTACGACAATATTACATGAGAGAGAGAGAGACGAAATTTAAAAGATCATTCCTAATTAAAAAACTACAAATTGACTTCTTTGAATCTTGTCTCTTGTTATGCACTCCTGTACGAGTGATATGAAATGGATTAAGTGCATGGAATGAGTATGTATGCATATTTGCATCCAAAGTTACGATTCAAATTTTTATATGAGACGAACTTCAAAAGGGCATTCATAAGATAATGTTTAGTTTTATTTTTCTGCTGTAGAGTAAGTACTGCATTGGTCGAATTCTTGAAACATTTAGGAAAGCACAGAGAATCCTCCAAGAATATTCGCCGTAGATTCGCCAATGTTACTATTTGAGCAACGACAATATTGCATGAGACGAACTTCAAGGAACATTTTTAATCAGCAAAAAACTACAAATCGATTTCTTTGAGTCCTATCTCTAATTTTGCACTTCTGTATCAGGGGTGTGATGTATACGAAATGGATTATGCGAATGGAATCAGCCTGAATGAGTATTTGCATCCAAAGAAATTGAAGGAATTCTAAAAACATTGTAACGGAGTTATAAAAGTATCTTCTGGACACTTAAATAACATTCAGATTTTTCTTTGAAAGGAAAAGTGATTATATTCTGAGGCGATTTTTTAATTCTACAGTGAACTAGTTCTACCAAACCAACGCAAAGTAGACTGCTAATAGAAGATAAAATACTTAGGAGTAAGTAAGTAGATTTACCATTAACTTACTATAAACGGATATAAATTTAAAAAATCTCATTTTGCTATCCTATATTACTTAAATAAAGCTGAATTTATATGCAAATACGCTGATTAAGTGAGCCTCAAACTGTAGTGATAAATATGTTTTAGTATTCAAATAACGCGTGAAGTAGTATTTACTTTTGTATTGCCTCTTTCCTCTTTCTAAAAGCAGGAGTGATTCATTTTAACCACAATGTGGATGGTTATTGCAAGGAATAAAATCGGTTACGTAATTTGTTGTTCTTAGATTGATTGCTGGTGGTGAATTCATATCCCCGAATTTCAATGAGATTTCAGTGTCAAGTTTTCTAGTCAGATTTCATTAAGTTTAATGCTAAGACAGAAAAAAGACGTTTTTAGAAAAAGATGAGTGATTGGTCTTTGTTTTTTATTGTAATTTCTAAACATTCTACAGTTTATAGCACTTTATAAAATGCTCTATCCTTTAATCTTGAGTTGAGCTAGTTTCACACAACATAAAGGAATGAAATCCGCGTAATTACGGGGGCCGTGGTAGCCCAGTTGATAAGAGTTGTGGATTAGAAACCGGAGGATTACGAGTTCGAAACTAGGTCCAACCAAAAATCATCGCCTACACCCCCTTCCTCTCCCGGCATCTCATCTGAAGAGGTCCCCCAAGCTAGCATCCATTAACAGCTGGCAAGAGAGATGGCTGAACTCCACCAAAGAACATTCGGGTTTTTTTCCCAAGGTCTGTACGGAGTGCCTCATCTCCACCCCAGAGCTCACACACTTTTACACGAACCACTGCCCGTTCCTGCAGTATTTATTTCGTAAGAATATTTATTGCAGTGACCTCTGCATCTGTGGCATGGAAGCAGACCCGGACCACTATGTTATCACCTACCCAGCCACAACTCATCTACACACCAAGGAACCAGCAACACAGCTCTATGACGCCTGGCGTTTACGCCAGTTTACTGGCTGTTCACCCTTTACTACAAAGGAAAATCACACAAATCGTGCGATTTGTGGCCTCCAGCGAGTTTGAACTGAACCAAGCGGTTTAAATTTTGTCGACTTTGATGTGCATAATTTTCCTTGGGCTTAACCTCTTTTCACCTAAAGTTAACCGCCCTCAAATTCAGTCTCTTGCCTCTTAAAACTTCACAGAAAAATATATTTAGAGCAGCACCTGCGAGTGTATTTCATTGCATTAAATTTCTGGTTTGCATCGCCAAAATAAATTATTCCTCATCCTCATCTAGTCATCTTTCACGTTATGGTAATTTTTTTTACCGTAAACCCTCCGTAGGGTCGGTATCCCATGACGGAGTTGAGTTGAGAGTGTACGTGAGGGCTGGTGCGCGTTAAATCTGCCGTGGCCTCAAATGTGCTCACGTTGACGTGGCGTGGAAGTTTGGTGAGGGGGTGCAGCTAATGTGTTGATCTCATCTTTCCCTTCGGGTTTGATCCCAGATTGTCGCTAATAGCCCATTGTGTTTCTCCAGTACGACGTCAATTCAACTAGAAACTACCTATCGCGTAATTAATGTGCAATTAAATCGTGTATATCTCACAAGTTTTGGGTTCTAATTGTATCACTTCCTCTCTCTCTCGGTACATCGCGCATTTTTTTGTCTCCGTGACGAAAATTATAGATTAATAATTAACCAGTATTGGTGTAGAGAAATAATACAAGCTAGAGATAGGTCAATTGACATCAATCCACTGCCCGTCTATCCAACACACAATCTCTGTAAGACCTGTTTCTTGATGGGGCTACAATTGTTGCAGGGAAGAGAGAAGTTGCTTGAAACCGCGAGACATGTTCAAGTAGACAACGAACCCGTTTCCAACAATCACTTTTATGTTAGTGGTATGTATAAAAACAGGAAGTCAACGCTTTTAATTTTCATCTGTGAGGGTATATTTGGGTGATGTGGGTCAAGTGCGGGGTAAATACGGCAACTGAATATAAAACGAGTCTGAATTAAACGGGGATTGCCACTTTTTGGACCAGTTTTATAGATTAGTTTCACCGATAGAGAGCTTCAGATATCAGGAGCGAAGTTGTGCAGACCAAGGGAATGGGTGAAATGATTTACTTTGTTCCTCTTAAATTTATCACATTGCAAGCAAGGAAACAGTGCATGGTATGCACTTACTCTATCATGTGGAGCAAGTGCTATAACATGAAATAGCATTGGAAAGTATTTTTATATCATATCTATGGGAAAAAAAGTTAAAAGAAATAAGAGTGTGTAAATATACAGGGTGTCCCAAAAAGGTTGTTCCGCAATTTATCTTTTTACCATTTGGAGATAGGTAGGCAATGTAAATTGCAAAAGTGCACCAAATAAGGTTAGTAATTAAGATATGTGAATAAAATTATCACTTGATAATAATTTAAGCGGATACAGTTTTTAATTTTTATACAACCCCTCAAGATAAAAATCCGAGATAGCAGAAATGTTCCTCACCTGCATCCCTATCGTTAACAGAAAACCGCATTTCTGTAGATTGAACAGTAACAGAGGCATAAGGACGCAAAAAAGTTGACTTATACCGCTTGTGCACAGCTGTTCAAGCAGTCAGATTAGGGACCGCATACACAATGCTAAAAAGCATTTTTTTCGGTCAGAAAGTGCAACATTGTGCAAAGTAATGTAGTATTGCAACTGCAGATGAAAATCGCAATGCATAATAGTAGACAATGTAATCCTTAATAAAAATATTATAGAAAAAAATGGTTTAAATAAAAATAAAAGGAAATTTTTCCATCTGCAGCAATGCAGAACTTAGCTCTTCATTCTTGGCCATGGGTCAGTTTCCGTTCTAGATTAGATACGGCCCCCTTAAAATAGAAACTCCCGTATCTCCGTTACTATTCAACCTACCGAAATATGTTTTTTACTAACGATAGGGATACAGGTAAGGAACATTTTTGCTATCTCGGATTTTTATCTAGAGGGGTTGTATAAAAATTAAAAACTGTATCCGCTTAAATTGTTATCACGTGATAATTTTATTCACGTATCTTAATTACTTACCTTATTTGGCGCACTTTTGCAATTTACATTGCCTACCCATCTCCAAATGGTAAAAAGATAAATTGCGGAACAACCTTTTTGGGACACCCTGTATAGTAGAGTGTGGTAAATATATGGGAGAGTGTGGTAAAAAAATTGATAGGCTGTGTAGGGGTTACAAATCGTAGTTTTGACGTGACTACTCGGGCCTGATGTTGGATTGTTCAAAGAATGAAGCAGACAGGAAGTTTGAACGATGTTTATTGTGAATATTCAACAATTAATTACAATTTGAACGATTAAAGTGCAGTTTGATATTAATTGTTGTTGAGAGATTGTTTTTGTCCAATATTAACTGTAGCTTACGAATGACACCACCTACGCAGTCCTCATGTCAGGTCCGAAGGTCATGTCAGGTACGGACATCTTTAATCTTCATGACGCCATATTTATCTTCTGGTTTTTTCTAGTTCTGAAATCACATGAAATTATATATTTATTTGATTTCTACTCGATTATCACTAAGTTATCCTCGTGCATGATTGCTATCCAATATTAATTGTAGCGTAGTTCGGTTGAGTTCGTTTGTTTTTAGTAATGCTATACTTTTCATTCATACCCTCATGTACTGTTCCGATTTTAATGACGTATTAACGTCAAGATAAAAATAAAAATTACGGGGACAGAGTAGTAATTGGTTTAGCGTGAACTTTGAAGGTTTGAGTTCGCATATGTCTCACCTCGCATGACTTATTTGTCATTCTAGTCCTTAAAAAGATACATGAACGGTTGAAATAATTTTATTTAAAATGTTTCTAAAATACTTGTTCCGTCTGAAACAAAAAATTGCAAGACACCACAATTCAAGAAAGTTCTCTCTCAATTCATACTTTTTTTAATCCTCTGAATGTCACGAGATATTCGAGTAGTGTAGTGTTGCTTTTTCTCCACAACACACATAGTGGCTAACTAACCACATTTATTGGTTGAAAGAAAACTGGGAGAGATTATGTTGGTCAAGAAGGTACAAAGTGGATAGAAGTCATGCATAGAAAACCGCAGATTGCAGAACGGATATATGTGTGTGAACCACTCAGAGGTTTAATATATGATAAATATTATCCATATAGCTGATTCTTGAGGGCCTGAAGTTTCACATACTAACAGATGATATAATTTATTTATGCCAAAGTGAGGTAATAACATTTTTAACCTTCCAAGTGGATGACTTTTGAGATGTTTAAGATATAATAATTATATTGTAATCATGGAAGGTGTTACTTATATATAATTATCAACCCTTCAAGTGATTTCGACGAGATATCTCGTCCATCAAGTATAAGCAATTTTGCTAATGGTCAATTTAGTCATCAAAGTATTGCCGATTTTTTTTATATTGATGAGATCGATCTGGTTAGTTTTCTTCTACTGGTGAAATATCTCGTCCTTCAAGATATGGTCAGTTTTGCTAATGAAAAGATGTCTCGTCGAGACAGCCACCAGGAGGGTTAATGACGTTGAAAAATGCTAGGAAAAACGCATAAAATATATTTACAAATAGAATTTGACAAAAACTTCACTGAACCTGATGTTTTTAGATGTTTGATGATAGGTAACCCAGATATTTACGTATTTTAACCAGCTACCATAAAGAACACGGGCCAACTTCTGTAGCTTGGCTTGTAACTTTTTCAATAGGGTGAAACTTTCGTAAATTGTTTATAACAGTCAACCGTTGATTTTGATCCATCAGATGAGTCATAAAATTTTTAAAAGGTTATAAAAGCCATTTCACATTAAAATTGATACCCGTCTCATGTTTAAAAATGTTAAAGTAATTAACTATTCGAAAAGTTTTTATTTTAAGTTCTAAGCATTAATGATAAGAGAACTAAACTTTTCTTACACTATCCCGGTCTTACCTGTCCGTAAACAGTTTTTTGAGCCTATACTACCATAATCAATTCTATAATTTCAAGCCTTTCCACAGAAAATATCGAAAGTATACAAGTTAAAAAATAAAATACCGTTTCTTGAATGCGTTAAGTCTCATATAAGTGTTAATTTCTTGTTGAATATCTTACCAGTGTTCGGATTCCCTTAAACTATATGAAGACAAACTTTAACGCGCGGGCGCACTAAAACAAAATGGAAATTTAAAAAAACTTCATACCATAGTCCACTTGGATTCAACACTATTGCTTCCGTCAAAAATTTAAAAACTTCAAAAAATGATAGATACAAATTAAAACAAATGATAAAATTATCAATATATATTTGGTGATGCAAAACGTCCACCATCATTCAGGACAGAAAAACTGTCCCCACCCTTCTGTTTTGATGATGGTGGACGTTTAGTTTTACAGATATAGCTATTGATAATTTTATCATCTATCTTGATATTTATTGATAATTTTTTTAAATTTCGACAACCAGTTTGACTAAGGTTTCATCTGTGTATTTATAATAATGCTTTAGTCTAGGATATTTCGATTTACTTAATTTAATTTTGAATTCTAAATTTTCAGAAATTGTTCCGAATTTGTATGCAGATCTGTCACCATACAAATAAGTATAAATTAACAGCAAGATTTATAACAAAATCTTATTAGTCATCGTATTATAAAATTTCTTCAATATATTATCTAGATTGCTTTTTATGTGTTTAATTTTATCTCTCGCTTATGTACAGCATTGTGCTTTATGTTTTTAGTCTTTATAATACACTTATGTCCAAAATTATCTTCACATGCATAAAATCACGGATTTTTCAGAAACTGAACTATAATTTTATGAATTTGTGTGAAATGATACATAACATCATAACACATAAATACAAAGGAAAAAAATTAAGAGCACGGTATATGATATAAAACTGTAGCATGAAACAATAAAAATGGCAATAATATCTGGCAAGGAGAGTTCAGAAAAAAAATTAAGGCTTACTAATTTAATATGGAATGTGATCTCCCCTGACGTGTACACACATATCACAACGTGTTTTAATGCTGGCAATAATGTTGTTAACCACAGTTTGGGGAATTAAGTTCCACTCCTCCAGCAATGCGGTCTTCAGGGCATTTATATCTCTAGGAGGAGGATGTCTCTGTGCAACTGCTTTTCCAAGGTAGTCCCATAAGTTATCTATCGGGTTCAGATCAGGAGATTTTGCTGGCCACGGTATTCGCTCAATGGCTTCACTTTCAAGGAATTCGTCAACGAAGGTTGCTCGATTTGGACGAGCATTATCGTCCATAAATAAAAAGTCAAATCCATATGCACCTCTGAAAAGTCTTACATAAGGTTCTAAGACCCCATCCCGATATCTCTGGCCGATCACAGATCTGCTGTTGTAAACGTGTAGGGGCGTACGTCCATCGATCATTATTCCTCCCCATACCATCACACCTGCACTACCGAAACGGTCACGTTCCAAAATGTTCGAAGGAAAATTTCGCGTTACTGACTCTCTCCAGATGTAAACACGTTTACAATCAGATGTTAAACTAAACCTCGACTCATCAGCAAAGAGAACCTGGGTCTATTGGTGTTCACTCCAGTTCTTATGTTCTTTGCACCAATTAAAGCGATCCCTCTTTTGTTGTGAAGACAGTGAAACACATACCCTTAGCTTTCTAGCATAAAGGCCTTTCTCATTAAGCCTTCTGTATACAGTTTGCCGTGATACAACAGTTCCAGTGGCGGCTGCGACCTCTGAACTTAAACTGCCGAACAGTAGACTTCCTGCTACGACGGGCAGTTATTGCCGGATATCGATCTTGAGAAGCAGTTGTTATTCGTTTACGACGTTGCCCAGGCCTCCTTACAACAGTTCCAGAGTTCTGAAATTGTTTTCATAGCCTAGAGACTGTCCTGAAATATTCACACATGTAGCTGCTTCCATGATTGTCTGCCCTGCTTCTAAACGGCCAATAATTCGCCACTTCACAGATTCTTCCAAATGATACTTCGGAGTCATAACAAACCGTTTTAATTCCTTACACACTGAAATCAAATGCTGTATTGCAGAAATTCGCTCAGATATTCACTTTGCGCAAAGCGCTTGATTCACCGTCGGATGACGTAACGCCTTGATTTGCATATCAAAAACTGTTTGATCACTTTTGATTGGATAATGCTAATTAGGCTTGTGTTTCACACATTCCCTGCAAAAATGGATTACATCGATTGGATATTTCATGGAATATCATTATTTTTCGGTATGTAAAGATAAATTTGGACATGAGTGTATATGGGCACTCTTACTCGAGAATCGACAGAAAAAAATGCTTTTTACGAGAACAAAGAACAAAGTAGCACGAAGAGTCGAATTATGGATTCTACCTCTTAGTGGAACTGATTTTATGTACATTTAATTTTCTATTTTCAAAAATATCGGTCAGATTTTTGAAACATTATACGCAGGTGTTGCAACCTTTTCTCCTTGGCATAAGTTGATAATAAAATAAATGCATTCAATTTCTTGACAGATAAAACCGAGCAATGTGAAGAAATACGACATCGTTACTTACTGGTGGAAACAGCAATACGTCTCTAAGATCCTGAGGGATTTCAATTGCACAGGCAGTTACCATTGACAGAACGAGAAATAAAATGAAATGTTAATAAAAGTAAAAGATATGTCCATGTTCACAAACTTGTAGAGATTTTCAATTTCGTTTCTTAGATCGACAAAATTTTACGATAATTCGTAATATTTTGTATATTAGACTTTCATGGATGAAATTATAACAATGAGCTCGATTATTTTTATAATGCAATGAAAAGAAGTATTGAAAAGAAATTGTGAAATTCTACACCCAAGAGTAGCCCTTTAGTTGTTTCTGAGTGCTTGTTATTATGTAACAATTATTTTTAAGAGTGATTTTCGAGTTTTCAAATATTCCTTTTATTCTGATGCATCATATATCCTAACATAACTTGATTTCAAATTTATAAACCACAAAGCATGACCAATAAAGATCAACCCTCCTGGTGGCTGTCTCGACGAGATATCCCGTTATTAGAAAAATCATTAGCAGCTTTTGATGGACGAGATATCTCGTCATTAGAAGAAAACTTACCAGACCTTCATCTCGTCATCATGAAAAAGCGGCAATATCTTGGCGACGAGGTATCACGTCATTAGCAAAATTGGTAAGATTTTGATGGACAAGATACCTCGTCGAAATCACTTGATGGTTAAGGGACTACGCTTTTCATATTTGGTTTGATTTCTCGACATGCACATGTATTCGGACTTCTATTTTTGCTGCCTAGGATCTACTGATGCTCTTATTCAAGAATTGACACAGACAATGAGTTCTTTTTTCGAAAACAGAAGGGAGAAAATAGCATACGGGATTCATATTGTAGTTCCTACAGAGAATTTGCATGTGGGTGTGCAGTAGAGTGGATCGAAAAACAATTTTTATCAAAGATTAAAATATAAATCTATATATGAAAAGTTTTCCTTCAGCATGCTGAGCCCAGTGTGCAAGATTTTTCTTCATGTATTATCATCTTTAGCTTCATTTATGACCTTGTTGTATTTACTCATCATAAGCGGGTATTTTTGTAAAGCTAAATAGAGAAGGCGCTGGTGTTTTGATGACCTTCAGCTGCTTCTACAGCCTTGTTTTACTCATACGCTGGTTTTTCTGTACATCTAAATACAGAAGGCGCTAGTGTTTCTATAACCTTCAGCTGCGTCTACCACCTTGTTGTTTGACTCATTATAATCTAGTTTTGCTGTAAAGCTAAATACAGAATATTCTAGTGTTGTGACAACTTTTTCATTACATGTGGCATAACGACATGTTACTGCACTAAAATTTCAGTATGCTGCTTAGGTTAAAAATGAATTCCAAACATCATCAAAATGGCGATAAGCCAAATCAATTCATAAACGGAAGTATTTTTCTTCTATCTCCGGTAGTTTGTCTAGGTTTACACTCTAAACCCTTTCATACAGAGTAATCAAAATTAGGACAAGTAGAATCTGCGAGTTTGAGGCATTTTTAAAATAAAAAATGGACTAAGACTTTCCTTTGTGGTGGATACTTCTACAATTTAAAGAGAATGATGAAATGCTTACAAACGAAACCTGGATACTGTATTGGTATTCAATTTGGACCAATTCCATTCTGTGAGGATAAAAAAGTTAATTATTATAGTCTACTCTCAAATGAAAACAAAAGGCTTAGAATCTCAAGGCTGTATTAGAAGCTAAAGATGATAAACTATGAAATGTTTTTGCAAAATGATGGTTTGGGATGCTAAAAGGAAATTTCCATTCATAGACATTTTGAAATTTTTGAACATTTTTTACTATCCTTATCTATTTTTATCTATCTAACGGGTAATCTTACAACTACGTTGAGAGCTTCTTGTGCTTTTTTTAATTATGATTGTAGATTTGCGATACTTGCGATACAAAGCGATACTTGAAAACCTTACTTTTCCATTAGATTTTACGGAGAAACTAAATTTACACGATTCATTTCAAGAATCGAATCATTTTAAAATCGCAACAGATGTACAAAAAATCAACCCACCAAACCGACATGTTGCTTTCAAGAAATTACAAGAGTCCACTCTACAAACCGAACACATCTTTCTCTCATATATAAATCCAGTATATCAATATTGACACAGTTTCAGATGTCAAGGAGTCCCAGTCCAGAGCCGTAAGCTTTGCCCATGTAAAGAGATGCTCTTCCAATCTCGAATTTTGGAAGTGTGCCAGCCGTATTCATCGCCATTATGTGTTCTCGTCCGTATCGTTTGGGTCGTCCTCATCTTCGAGTTTTCATCCATTTTCGAATCCACCGGGAACGACCGACTCCTCTGCCCAGCAGATGAAATATCGAATATTCATCTGCTGCGAAATGACAGATGATGTGTAATCTGTCTCCAGAATCCACATTCCCAGCCTGCTTAAATTTAATTACGCTCGACGTTTGCTTTTTTTTGGAAGAGGAAATGTTTATTTAAAGACATTATTTGATCTTTAGTTTGATAATAATAATGTAGGCTGCGATGAAAGATCGTAATACCTTTTTCGAAACTTAATTTCTTTAAGAATGCATTAATTTTTTTCAATGATAAGTGTATTAACGAAATATTCACAAACATCTAATGAAGTTAATATTTTGCGAAAATTTGCGATTTAATGTTTGGCAGTTTAATTGTTTCTTTAATTTACCACTGGTATCTTTGATTATTAACGAGCTCTAGAGATTTAGATGAGGATTGTCGTTTATGAACTACGATAAAAATTTGTACTAAATATGTTAAGTATGCTCCGAATATTTTAATAACTAGGATATAGGAATTAAATACCAAGGTAGCATTTTTTAGCAAAATATATTTAGTAAAGACATGATTTGTTCTTTAGTTTGATAATAATACACCCTACAAAAGATCGTAATACCTTTTCCGAAACTTAATTTCCTGAGAATGTGTTTGATTTTTTTTCGATGGTGAGTGTTCAAAGAAGTATTCACACAAACATCTGAAGAAATTAATATTCTTCGCGAAAATCTACGATTTAATGTTTGTCAGTTTAATTGTTTCTATAATTTTCCACCTGGTATATGAGGATCAACAAGCGCTAGCTGAGGAACGTCGTTTATGAACTACAATAAAAAAATTTGCACTAAATATACAAAGTATGCTCCGAATATTTTAATAATTAAATACCAAGGTAGTATTTTATAAAATATATTTGTTAAAGACATTATTTGTTCTTTAGTTTGATAACAATGCAGGCTAATATAGATATAGTAATAGCTTTTCAGAATTTCGTTTCCTTAGAATGCATCTTAAATTTTTTCAAGGGTAAATGTTGAATAGCGAAATATTTGCATACGTCTAATGAAGTTAATATTCTTCGAGAAAATTTGAGATTTAACATTTTGGTAGTTCAATTGTATTCTACAATTTACTACCTGGTATCTTGGTTTGAGAATTAATGAGCTCTCGAGATTTGTAGAGAATCATTTATGAATTATATGATAAAAACATTTGCAGTAAACATGAAAATTGTTATCCGAAAATTTCAATATTTAGGACATTGGAGTTAAATACCCAGATTGCATTTTGTTTCGTTATAAGAGATTTAAGGACTTTATTCTCTTTTAACGAAACATACTTTTAGTATGATAATAATGCAATGCTGTAATGAAAGATAACAATAGCTTTTCAGAATCTTAATTTCTGTGAAATCATATTGACTTTTTAAAGAGAGAAGTCAAAGAAAATGACTTGTTCTCGTGTGTTTAATGAAGCTAACATATTCTTTCAGAAAATTTGTCATTTAAAGTTAAACACTTTTAACTGAATTCTATAATATAGACTTTCTTGTTACAAGAATTAACGAGCTCTTGAAGATTAATGTTGAGTACGATCCTTTATAAATTACGTTATAAGATATTTTGAATACATGATTTACGCAAATCATGCTTCGAATTTTTTAATAATTATTTAATTTCAAGATTGTGAAGTTGGGAAAATAAGGATTTGCACTGATGAAAGAATGTTGTTCACGAATAATTTTAATTATATTTTTTAGTTTTATGATCCTGGAGTTATTAATCTCTATGGGGGTGAATTAAATGTGATAGCACAAATGTAGTGCACCATTTTGATTCATAGGGACCATCTTAAAACGTTCACTTGAATTTATAGGGAAGTTAATTTTTCTATTCGAATTTTATGTCCTGTTGTTATTTTTCAAGGTCAATGTTCTAAAAATGCGTATGCCCTGCCCAGAATTCAACAATGATACCGGAATTATACAGTGGACTAAACTATAGGTCTTTAAGGAACTGGTCGGAGTTTTATTGGTTTGGTCAGAATTATTTTTGTGATGACCGTATAACATATATATTAAGGTCATTAATTAGGTGTTCAATATATAGCTCCAGCTTGAGTTATTTCCTTCTATTACTGGTACAAGAAGAAATAAACCGGAATCACTCCCTATTTCCATACCAAATTGTTAAGCATAAAGTAAAATTTATTAATCTGAAGCGGAACCAGTGTTCTTTCCCCGAGCGGAGTGAGACTTATCAGTTGATTTCAAGTGCGCATGATCGTGATCTCATGTGCGCATGTGCCTCGTTTAAAAACGGAATTGTTTTTATAAAGCAAGGGAGAGAGAGGATCGTTTCGTTAATAGTTTTGAGATGTGTGCTGTTTTGTTTCTTGTCTGTCAATAAATGTTGTGTCTCGTCTTGAGATTTTATTTTATTTATAGCTGCCTTAATAAGTTGATATAAACAAAAGTAGATAATTTTGAGCGTTTTAGTTGCTTAGCTATTAATATTTATTTCAACCCTAAATATAAAATTTGCTTATCAGATCATATATAAGACGAAGTTCAGCTACTTAGATGTCAAGTTAGAGATTTTTGTAATAAAAATTGAATTATTTGTTGGGATAGGTGGAGGTAGATAGGTAATTGAATTAACGTTGCACTGTAGCAACACGATGGGGTATTGGCGACGGTCCGGGATCAATCCCTAAGGGAAAGAACCGAAAACAACACCTCAGAGAAAGGCGGAGGAGTGTAGCATACGTGTTGTGCAATTAAGGCTTTAGTGTGGTATGTGTTTATTTGCAAATGATACTACAAACTTTAAAATTATTTCATTTGAACGAAAATATATCAAACTATATGAAACCTTTCAGGTAATTTAGAATTCTGATGATGCAAGCGTTCCATTCGGGACGAAATAGTTACGTCAGTTAAAATAATACGTCAATCGAGATATTTATGGACAGGTTTCATTATTGGGGGCAGCAGCATCTGTTTGAAACTAAAATATGAAATAAAAGTTAAAGGAACTAGATAATTGAGAGATTAGTAAATAAGTAATAATATTGAGAATATTAGTTATTTTGTGCATGGTTTTCAATTTGTGATCTGCTCTCTGCAAGAAATATGTTTGAGGAAATTTTTAGCAGAGCAACCACGCATTTGTAAAAAATGCGGCAAATGAATCGAGATTTTATTATCGAATAAACAAAACAAGTGATTCTACTGAATAAAAAGTCAAGCTAATATTTTACTTATGATTACTGCAATTTTGTTAATAATTATTAAAATATTACTTATGGTTAATTTTATTTATTATCTCAAGCACACAACTAATTCCACTGTTACCTGCATCCAAATGGAAAATGGGTCATTTAACCCGTTTCGGTGAAAACAGGTATTTACAAAAGGACGGTAAAATTTAATGTTAATGGTATTTAGCTAAATAAGAGGATGGTAATTTCTATAGTAATTCAGGATTAAAACAATAGAGTTAAAACAGCTGCGAATTGACCCCCACGAAACGAGCTCTCACCGAAATCGATTTCGAAAACACCGCAGTTCAGAGAGCAAAAGTGTTTACACTCTCTACTAAACAAACTGAAGTGAAGACATCGATCCCGGGGTAAAAGGGAGGGAGGACGTATTCTCCTTCCACCCAGAGCGCTTGATAAAAAGACAAGGAGTCGGGAGTGCAGACGATACGAACTAAGAAGGATTAATTTAATTCTAACGTTCAATCTGTAAAGTGGTGGTGTGGAGCAAGAAAAAGTTTAAATGGCTTCAGTTTATAAGGGATTTGTTAAAGCCCTCCTCACCCCCCCTCGGCCTCTTAAGGCGATGATAGACGACGAAATAAATAAATTAGTTTTATGAACGCTTCTTTTATGGCAATTTGGAAGGGGAGAGAACAAAAGGATGGCGCAAATCTGGGAATAAAGCATTTCTGTCTTCTGATCTCCCAAACCCGAATCGTACGTTGTGGTGGAATCCGTTTCGGTAAAATAATCGAAAGCAATTGCGTGGCTTTTCTATAAACCTTGATCATAAAACACTTATGTTTCGCTGTTCGAAGCGAAATATTGGTTTTGTCTATTGTTGTCTTGGCTAAGAAAGAAAAGAATGGAAATATCGACAGCTATTGGTTTGACTGTCCTTTGTTGGAACCAGTGGGGACTTGGTTAAAACAAACTTAAAAATAAAAGAATAATTTTACCCTCCAAGTGGTTTGGACGAGATAACTCGTCCATCACGATTTGAATAATTTTGCTAATGACGAGATATCTCGTCATCAAGATATTGCCGATTTTTTTATGATGGCGAGATCAAGATCTGGTTTGTTTTGTTTTAATGACGAGATATCTTGTCTATCAATATCTGGTCAATATTTTTGTAATGACGGGACACCTAGTCGAGACAACCACCAGGCTGTATAAGTATTTTTGAAATACCAGGAAATTTTTTGAAGATATTTGTAAATTAACTACTTTTTATTCAAATTATAATTATAATACATTGATTTTACACATTACTCTAAAATTCACTCAACATCCGAATATTACTTGATTTTGGGGATACTAAATTTTAAATAAAAGCGTATTCTTTAGGATTAAATAAAGCTTTTTAGCAAGACGTGTGACAGGCAGTGTCTATAGAATAGTACTTCATGGTGGAGATAGGTTACACTAATATACGTACTCCTATGCTGTAGTTTAATTTTTGTAGTAATGAGTCAGTTCAACACAATACTCCCACTTCAGAATTTAGCAGTGTATGAATTAAATAGATGCTACTACTAGTTACTATATTACCAAATGCGTGATAGCTGTATTAGGATTACCGGTTATACTTCCGTATGCATAGTCATGCAATGGATGGTTGTCTTGTGTTGCTTTTAGCAGCCGAGTAGGGGGTGTTGCGTGAAGAGAAAGAAGGCTGAGTGGAAGCTAAGAGTGAAGTCATTGTAAGAATAGAAGCAGTGTCTGTTCTCATAGATTCAGATGGTTGTTGGAATTTATTTCGATTTCGTGTTGAATGAATTATATTAGAAGACGAAATTTACCATCAATTTTGGTTTCATATGAGCCACACATATAACTGAAAAAGTCATTAAGCTAAAATTTATGTAGAGAGGTTTTGTATAAAACTAATTTCTTTTCCTAACTTGCCTTTATAGCTCTTGAATTAATGACTAACATTGTTTTGTGTATCGGTTTTATTCTATGCAGGGCCCCAGATACCAGGGTGCCTTAGCTATATAGGAATACCAGGAAATGTGAAACGCTTTTGTTCTGTTGCTTGAGCTGTGGGAAAACCCACTGAGCCACGGTGACCCCCGCTAAAGAAAGAATGGACCTATTAAAGCCAGAGTGAAGATATAGAGGTCTAATAAAGCCCTTACAAACTTCAAGTGAGGTTCAGGCTAGTTCCATTTTTGAGGCCCTAAGTAAATTAAAAGTGAAGAAAATGAGAGAGAAAAATCAAACTTTTCAATTTAAGGGTTATTTTCAAAAATGTAACTATGTAAGTATGATATCCCCTTTGAATATCAAGCCCATGCCAAAGGGCTTCACTTCCCAGAGGTACTGATTGTATGTATACTTAATTTACTAATTCTTAAAATATCCGAGAGGTCTTAGAAAATAATGCACTAGTGGGTCATTTCTGTGAAATGTAAAAAAATAAGAAAAACCTGGCCGAATTTTTGTAGAATTTGGCTTAGTTTGGGCATGAACATAACCAAAATCTTTTGGTAGTTCCAGACATTAGCGAACTTGCAACTTCGAAGAGCAGCTGTGCAATCGATTAATGCTGCCATGTCTTAAGTTCCGTAGCTACTTAATGAAGTGAAAAATAATTTTTATTTTTGTAAGCTGTGAGAAAAATTCTCATTTCATCTCTCGTATTTGATAATAGTAATTTTTAAACATGCTATTTTAACTCAAAATTAATTACAGAAAATGAAAGCTTTCAATTTTTTATGGGATAAAACTTTTATGGGATAAAGGAATTCAAACTATCGTTGACATTTGCCTCACTTACAGTGCAAGGTATGTCGAATTGATTGATGAAGGTTTGAAATCGCCTTTTATTTCCATCACCTTCAAATTATCTTAGAAAAATTACAAAATGGCTATTTCCCTCTCTAAATAGGCGTAAAAAATTAACGAAAGAAAGTTATGACAAAAATATTTTACAGGAATGTAGTTTTATATGTCTAATGCTTGTAAAAAATTCAGGAATGCCTTTTGAGTTCTAAGGCAAACTGAGTTAAAATCAAAATTCAATGTTTTGGGTTCAATTCAGCTAATTTACATAAACCTATCTTTGCACTCCAATGATGTTCTTTAAATTTCTAGTATGCTTTTTTAAATTGAGGAGAATTAACGTTTTGAACTGAATCTTCATCTTGTTGTTTGTATTATATAATCTTTCTTCCAAAACGACGTCTGACATAAGTATTTTGGAACTGTTGCAGCATCATTGTCATTAATTTTTGCTATGTCTTGCCATGGCTTTTCAAGAATTCCAAATAGCTTAAAAAGACTCCATACTTTCTTTTCTAAACAAATTGTGGTATAAAACTCTGATCTTGTTTTTCCCATACTGGCTCTTTGGAATAAGAATAAGAACAAGAATGTGTTCTTCATAGGATGTTATTTCTGCAAAATTCACCTTCAACTCTTTTACTAAGAAATGAAAATCTTCATTTTCGTCGGTCCCATGCATTAACAGTTTTATTGAGATTTACTTGCAAAACAATAGCCAAAATTTACTTTTCTAGTTGACACAATTTTACTTTGCCTTAAGGCTTTCTTTGAGTCATGATGAACTTGTGAACTTTTTCCAAATGATGAATACCCCATTTTCTATAGACTGTCGAGAACTGCTTCTGCAATGTTTTCATTTCGTAATTAAAATCAGCATATTATTTTCAGCAATCAGTTTTTTTACACCAATTTCACATATTGGGCAGATTATTTTTACATGTAAGAACAGTCCAAGCGATTTCTTGGTAGTATCCAGCATTGGTCGTTGAGACTTTTTATTGCTCTTTTGTGGCTTGCAAAGGAATCAAAAGTTTACAAATGTGTATGAACTTCTGTACATTTTTACGGTGAAGACCTCGTATACTATAATGGATCTTGTGGAATCTTGTAAATTTTCTCTCACAACGCATTTTAAAAGATTGTAAGGCTGATTTCTTTTTTACCATCGAAATTGGCCATTATAATGTTCATAAGTCTAATGATATTTACAAGACTATTTCATATTTAAAGACAATTTAATATTTACATTGCCTAAGAACACATAAGCAGATAAAGACTTCACCATCAAAATTAATTTTCCACCAACTAAATGATTATTTCCTTGACAAAACACGTGTTTGATTTTGCAAGAGAAAACAGGGCCTACAAAAGTAAGTTCATGTAAAATTTCGTTCCGCCATTATTAAAACTTCCATTACAAATGTGATAATGGTCCAATTCTCCTCTAATTAAAAATGTTCTTGGGAAAAATTAGTAAAAGGCGATTACGAAAATTCCAAGATATATAACTGTATATCTTGATCTGTAATGTTGAACATTTTAAATATTTTCGGAGTTTTCCATCATATCTAAATATGCATTTTAAAAATAGAAACATTGCAGTTTTCTAGAATTTTACTTTTTAAATCTTTTTTCATTGCAAAGGAATGAAAACGCTATTACTAAATTACACCAGAGTATTTTTTATAAAAAGTTATTCATTATGAATTATTTTCAATTCGATCTTTCCATTTCCGGCGCTAGCTGAATTTGAGATTTGAAACGAACAGTCAAAATGTCAAATTTTGAGTCTCAGATTCAGCAATGAGGTATATTAAATTTAATTCCACCTTTTCCTGGGAGATTTTTTGAAGGCAGTAGAACGATATAAAAGATTTAAATTTGTGTCAATGACTTATTGAAATATAGGGTCACAGATATGATATTTTAGTACTAGGAAAAGCTACATTTGTGTAACCTTCAACATTTAATGAACGGTGGACCAATTGGGTAAGGCTGGAGCACACTTGCCCCAACCTGTAACCCCTTTACCTCTACGTAACATCAAGAGGCTTATATGCTCATCTATAAAGACAAAAATGCTCTCTACAGAGATGTCAATAGGAAAGAACTGGAATTGCATATTGAGGAATAAAGCTCATATCCCAGGTTTCAGCTCAGAGCTGTAGGAGTCCCTTGCTTTAAACTTCTTACCAGACATGACTACTTACAAAGACACTTACACCTTATTGGAGTAGCGAGGTCCCACTTAACGAACTGGACAAAATGACTGGTAACCACCTCAAGGACTGCACTAAAATTCCTGACAATAGAATTGCAAATAATATAGATAGTACTTATGAACCATATGTTTTCACTTCAGAACTCTAGTGGGCTGCTTGTCGATTGATGGCCTATAGGCCGGAGACGGAAGTAGGATAAAAAATATTTGATGTCAGAAATATATTTCTGAAACCTAATATTTTAGAGTTAGTCATTAGTATGAATGACTTACTGAAAAACATACTTCCATGTCTGCCACAGCTGAATTACTCATTTTGCATGGAATGACCCAGGTGTTAAAGCCATTTTCTCTTTAGCTTAAGTTGATCATAAAAGAAATGTATCGAGTTTCCTGACAGATAAAACAGCGCAATGTGGAGAAATATGGCGTCATTACTTACTAGTGAAAACACCAATACATCTCTAACACCCAGGGGGATTTCAACCACACTGCCAGTTACCACTGACAGAACGAGAAATAAAATGCAATATTAATAAAAGTAAAAGATAGGTTCATGTCCGCAAACTTGTAGAGATTTTCTAATTTTTTTCTCAGATCGATGAAATCTCACGGGAATTCGCCAAATAGTGTCTTGAATATTAGTCTTTCACAGATGAAATTTTAACAATGAGATGGATTTTTTCCATAATGCAATGAAAAGAAGTATTGAAAAGTAGTTGTGAAATTCTACACCCAAGGGTATAGTTTAGTCGTTTCTGAGTGTTTCTTTATTGTGTAACGGTTATTTTTAAAACCTATTTTCTAGGTTCCAAATATTCTTTTCATCCTGACTTAGCATGTTCTCAATAGGGAACAATTCTCTTTGAAAGGCGACACTAAGATAAATAATATGGAAGGGAACATATCGTGAGTGATGGAATGATGCTTATCCTTTTTGCTTGCAATAGTGCAGGAAACTCTTTAAAACTCTTAGTTTATTGGATTCTTTAAGTGGTTTCTACGAGATATCTCGTCCATCAAGATCTGACTAATTTTGCTCATGGCGAAATATCTTGTCATCAAGATATTGTCTGATTTGATGACGACGAGATCATAATCTGGTCAGTTTTCTTCTAACGACGAGACGTTGGTGGACGAGATATCTCTTCCATCAAGGATCTGATCAGTTTTGCTAATGACGAGATACCTCGTCGAGGCAACCGCCGGGAGGGTTAACCCTCTGAGCGTCACGAGATTTCCGAGTAGCGTAGTGTAGCTTAAGCCCCAGAACATACGTAATGACTAAATAACCACATCTATTGGTTGAAAGAATCTCTGGAAAAATTCTGCTGGCAAAGAAGGTCGAAATTGGTTATTTGTCATGAAGAGAAGATTGCAGGTTGCAGGATGGATATATGCGTGGGAAATCCTCAAAGGGTAAACATGAAAATTAGCACTAATGTGTAACATACATAGTGGATTTGGATTCTTAAAGGAAATACACTATTACTTTTCATACATTTCAAAGCAACAGTTTTTGGGAGAGTTGTTTTGAGAGTGTCACCTCACTGAATGTCCTCTTTTTGGATTTGTTTCAAAACTCAAATCACTGACGAGTTTTAATATGAAAATTTTTACATAATAATCAGCTCTACAATATATCGTCTTACAAGTGGAACACACTATGCCAATAGATATTGTTCTGAGAAAACGAAGGGGTAAAATCCTACTCCCCAAGTTCTACTCACTGTATTTCTAAAGAAGAAATCTAACCTTCATGCAAAGAAAAACCAACTCAGTGAACACACAATTCCCTAGTCTAAATACCACCACATTATGATATAGAAAAGCTAAAATCAAGGTTCGGTCATCCATGTCATACCTTGAAAATTTTAACTTATTGTGTTTCATTTTTAAGCTATAAGATATCATTTACAAGATTCGTCTATCGGGAAAACAATTCCATGAAACTACAGAAAACAATTTACAAATAGATTTTATTTATGTTTATGGACTATATATATTTTTTAATATTTATTTTTTGGTACATTTTTTTTAATTCGGTCACATTTCACCAGTAATTAATCCCAAGAAAACACAAAAACATTTTTTTTCAAATCTTACGATTGAATATTTAAAAAGTTTTTTCTTAGAAGAAAACTAAAGAAATTTCAATCAAATCAAGTATATTTCGGCACCAATCCAATCGGTTATTGATTTGGCCGGGACTACCTCTGGTGATCACCTTTGGACATCAGCTTGTACTATACTACAATAATTTGGACATCATCAAAACCTTGAATGCAGTTTGATTCTATTCCGCGGAGGATCCAAAAAGAAATAAGAAAGGTCAATTTAGTTCAATAGTTGTAAAATATTGCATATAAAATTTATTAATGAAATTAAATTATTTTGATATATTTTAATGATCATCTTTTTGTTACATTGTTTAGATTAAAATAATGACAATTTCGGTGTCTTTCAAACATCGTTCAATATCGCATCGAAAGAGGCCCCAAGTGGTTTCAACGAGATATCATGTCCATCAAGATCTGACCAATTTTGTTAATAACAAGATGCCTCGCCATCAAGATATTGTCAAGTTTTTGATGATGATGAGATCAAGATCTGATCAATTTTCTTCAAATGACGAGATATCCCATCCATCAAGATCTGCTCAGTTTTGCTAATGGCAGGTCAGTTCTGCTAATTCCTCGACTACACAACCACCAGGAGGGTTAATAAAAACAAGAATTAAAGTTAAACCGAAGAATTTCGTGAGTTTATAAGGAAACATCCCAAAATATTCTAAATACATAACCTTTATCTAATAATTCTACATATTGAGATATACCCCGAATCGTCTTCTACCTACATCTGTGTCAATTGTAAACAAATTTGCAAAAGAAAAATATATTCAGCGTAATTATATGGGAAATCTTTTAATAATGGTAAAAGTGGGTTGCAATTTCGGGAAATGATATCTAAATAAATATGAAGACAATCCCTTATACAAATAAAATGCATATTTATTTATAGTAGACGTTTTCCCAAGTCTAATGACATTTTTGTTTTGACTTGCTACTCTATGGAAGTTAATAACAGTTAATGGTGACAAAACTGATGTGGTCGGATGCCAATGGTTTTATGTTGTATTTCCCAAGTATAATTTTTTGCCAAGAATTAATAAACACTAATTTTAAGATAAAAAAAGGTAAATTAATATACAGTAGAAAAAATACAATACAAATTCGTATTACTAAAATATTCAATCTATTAAATTTCTTCAAAAAATCGAATTTACTCGTATTGAATATTTACTACATTCGAATTTAAGTAATAAGTTTTGAAGTAATGATTTTCATGTGTTACAATAAAAATGCGATATTTTATGTCCTAGAAGGGTATATCGGTAATTATTCACTTTTTGGTTTCTGACATCAACGATTCCTTCAACACGACTGGTTGATGTATTTTAAATGATTGTTCTTATGGAATCTTTTACATAAGAAAGTGCGTGAAATTAAACTTTAGCGAGGGTACCGAAAAATCCTATTTAACCCTCTTGGTGGTTGTCCCGACGAGGTATTTTGTCATTAACAAACATTTATTTCTATTTATAGCTTATTAAATACCCAGACATTTAAACACAGAAAAACAACTAGCATTTAGAAAAATAGTTTTCGAACATTATTTTGAGTTATTCTAAATCACGAGCGTGATTTCTGATCCGCAGTTGGGAGTTGAGTTGCACACCCGCTGCAGACGTTATATCTCGTCATTAGAAGAAACCTGAAGAGATTTTGATCTCGTTATCATAAAAAAATCGGCGATATATTGATGACGAGATATCTCTTTATTAGCAAAATTGGTCATATCTCTATTGACGAGATATCTCGTCTAAACGACTCGAGGATTAAGTTCCTCCATAATACCGCTGACGTGCATTCTAAGACAGGTTCAGTGTTGTCCAACAAAAACTAAACCTTGATTTTCAACTCCGTCAACAAGGATTGCTATTCTAATTAAGTGGTGAAACGACTCCCATGTGCAAAATTAGATTACGATGTAATCGCTTTGATTAAAGCAATGCTCATAAAAGTTAAAGTACCTAATTTCTTGTGTGTCTACGGGTTTACTTTTTAATTACTTAGGAATAAATATTCTTGCTTAAACTGCTCGAAACGCAGAGACGGACATTTCCTTCGCCTGGTCATGTCTCAAGGTCACCATGATTATAGTGTCTGTAGGAGGTTTCCAGCGGAAAAAATATGACATCGATAAATTGGGCGCTTTTGGATGGCTCTTTCGGTTGAAGATCATATATTACTTTCGCCATTTTTGCATTTTGTGGTGTTGCAATAGAATTTAAACACAGAATTCTTGCTCCTTGTTTGAAATAAGTTTTGAAAATAACGTGTAAAAAACACGACGAATCTATAAATATAGACAAAAGGCTTTCTGTTTTTAACATATATTTAAATACATTTTAAACATTTTTTAAAACATGCAATAAATTTATAAAATATGCTTGAAGGAACAACAATGTTTCAAAAGTGATTAGGACTTGCTCAATTCCGCTAAAATTTTGAAAGTTGGTATTGTGAGCTCTAAAAATTATTGCAAATACAGTTGGTTATTGGGAATTTAAAAAATTTGATTCAACTTATAACCAGTATTTTTTATCCTTTAAAATATTTTTTACGTAGTTTTCAAAAATAGCATTAACCTTCCTGTTGCATGCCGGTGTCTCAGTGAGTATATCCACTACACCAGGAACCTTCGAGTTGTCAGATGCATTTCTCGCTGGGTGTATTTCTCTCTTCAGTGTCTGTAGGTAGATATTTTAATTAACGTCGCACTGCAGCAACACAACGGAATATTGGCGACAGTACGGGATCAAACCTGAAGGGAAAAATCGAGAACAACCCGTAATTTTGAACCACGGTCAGATGACGATCGAAATTGTAAGGACTGATGATGAAGTACATGCACAGTTCAGATATGGTGCATTTGGTCCAGACTGTCTCCATAACCTTGTTGTTCCCAAGTAGGTAAGTAGTTAATTAACGTCGCACTAGAGCAACACAACGGGCTATTGGTGACGGTCCAGGATCAATCCCAAAGGGAAAGATCAGAGGACAACAGGTAATTTTGAACCACGGTCAGATGACGAGGTCACACGTGAGCTGGCACCCCACTCTCCAAACTTCCATACCACGCCAACGTGAGGACATTTCAGGCCACGACAGATCTAACGTGCGCTAGCCCCCTTTGTACACGACGGTGTTTTGGCTGGATTCGAACTCGCAACCCTCCAGTTGCTGATCTGTTACTCTTCCAACCGGGCCACCGCGATTCCCCGAAAGCAAAGATCCAATTACAATGCCACTTAAATTTGAACCACGGTCAGATGACTAGAACAACACTTGAGCTGGCACTCCACCTCTCTATACTCTTCACACCTCACTAGCCCCCCCTGTTTACGAATGGTAGGTAGGTATTCAATTTACCTCATATTGAAGCAACACAACGGGCAATTGGCGACGGTCCGGGATCAAACCCGAAGGAAAAGATTCGAGGACGACAATACGTAATTTAGATACACGGTCAGATGACGAGGTCACACTTGAGCTGGCACCCCACTTTCCAAACTTCCATGCCAATGTGAGAAAATTTGAGGCCACGACAGGTTTAACCATGCACCATCCCTTTTGTACATGACAGTCTTTGGTTGAATTCGAACCTCCATCCGGCTCCTTTGTGTCAGTACAATGTTCATTGTGTGTATCTATTACTTTATATACTATGTCTTGTGAAGCATGGCCAAATATGGCCCTTGCGCCATAATATCCCAAAAGGAACCAACCAACCTTCTTCGTGGTTGTTTCGACAAAGTATGCTGTCATTAGCAAAACTTATCAGATCTTGATAGATGAGATGTGTCTTCATCAGAAAAAAAATCGGTAACATCTTGATGACGAGAAATATCTCGTAATTAGCAAAATTTGTCAGATCTTGATGGACGAGATATCTCGTCAAAACCACTTGGAGGGTTAAGGTGTATTTTGTAGTATCCTTGACCATTCGTTGCCTAATATGAATCAACTGAAATGCCGCATTAGCGCTTAAAAATATTTTAAGACTACCATATATAAGGAAGTTTTAGTTTAAATAAAGACAGAAAATCCCCTTTGATGCACCGTATATGCGCCTTTCCTAACGGAACTCCCAAACTTATGTATTCTAATTCAATTCCATTTCTGTAAGCAATAAAATTTGCATGTTATTGCTTTGGCTCGCCCAACTAGTTAAGAAATATTTTTTCTAGTAAAGTAATTGCTCAAGAGTTTTTAATCTTTTAATTTATGTGGGAGTGTAAAATATATTTAATACTAAACGCTATCAAAGAGAGTTCAAACTCCCTGATGACGCCCTGATGACGCCCTGATGACGCCCTGATCCACCAACACTTTTTCATTTTTTTCCAAATTTCATTTTTTTCCAAATTTTCTTTGTATTCTTAATTTAAAATTTATGGTTTTCTCTTTGTTTCTGTTTGTAATTTTGAATTATTTTAATATCCATGTTATGTCTGCAGCTTTAGCGCGCATATATGGACAGTTCTGTTTTTCTGGCTTCTGCTTCACTATTTTTATACCCCCAGTATTTTGGCTTTTTACTTGTCTGCATTTTGACCTTTTGGTGTTTTGCTGGTCTGCATTTCTATTAATTTACGTTTTAACGTTTTGTATATTTTGTAAGTTTGATTTTTTTTTATTATACACTGCTGGCCACCCAAATTGCAACACCAAGAAAGACAAGAGATATCACAACAAAATTTATTTTGTAGATAACATGTTGACCAAGTATCAAATGATTAAATTTATAGACTTCTGTGAAGTGTGGTTCCTGCCAAAATCAGTAGCCAGAGTAGCCGCCATTGTTGGAGATCACCGCTGCCACACGCCTCGGCATTGATTCAAAGAGACTTTGGATGTGTTCTTGGGGTACAGCAGACCAAGCAGCTTCCACACGTTGCCAAAGTTGATCTGGTGTGGCAGCTGGGGATGTATTCTGGGTCAATCGTTGAGCAACCATGGACCACATGTTTTCTATCGGCGAAAGATCCGGAGAGCGAACTGGCCAGGGAAGCAATTCAATCTGGCGATTGACGAAGAACCCTTGGACAATGCGTGCCACGTGTGGTCGCGCATTATCCTGTTGAAATATGGCTGTGGGCAAGCCCTGAAGGTAAGGAAGGACAACTGGCTCCAACACCTCGGAGATGTAGCGCTGGCTGTTTAAAGTACCGGCAATGCGTACTAGAGGAGTGCGAGAGTGATATCCAATACCGCCCCATACCATAATACCCGGTGCAGGACCAGTGTGGCGGTGCATAACGCAGCTGTTCAGTATCCTCTCTCCACGGTGTCTCCAGACTCGAATCCGACCATCGTGGTGTTGCAGACAGAAGCGTGACACGTCAGTAAAGACAATTTCATTCCATTCTGCCGTCCACATCCTTCTTTCATCGCACCATTGGCGGCGGAAACGTCTGTGGTTCTGCGTCAAGGGTAGACGAAGCAATGGACGTCTTGCGGACAGACCACTCTGCTGTAAACGGCGTCGAATGGTACGCGCAGACACTGGATGATGCGGTACAGACTGAATGTGCTGTGCTATGGTTCGTGATGTGGCTGAGCGATCCGTCACTGCCATACGCACAATATGCTTGTCATCACGTGAAGTGGTGCACTGAGGTGGATGCGATCGAACACGTCGGTCCGTCGTACCCTCCTGCATCCAACGATCACATATCCGCATTACAGTTGTTTGGTTTCGTCCAACACGACTACCGATTTCCCTGAAAGATAATCCACAATCTCGGTAGGCCACTATCCTTCCTCTGTCGAACTCGGATACTTGATCAAAAGATGATCGCTGTTTTCTACGAGGCATAATTGATCGTTTTTTTGAAAAAACCACAAGAAAAACACAATTGCCGTACTTGAAATCGTCGAAATCTCCAAGCCTTAAATAGCGCTTTGAAGTGGCGCCACAGGCGCGCATGATGTGCGTCTGCGCTGAAATTCTAATCATTTGCATATCTCACCTCCGCTAATGCATGTTGTAAATTTCATATTATTTGCATGCTTCCTTCAGGGTGTTGCATTTACGGTGGCCAGCAGTGTATATATATATATATATATATTAACAGTTCAATCGAGTTTAACTGAAAATGGTATATCCTATTCGGATCTTTCTGGCTATTAACTAGTTTGTTGAAATATTCATTATTTTTTATCTGGCCTTTTAGAGTTTCAGTCTAATTTAATCGTTTTCACCGTGTTTTGCATAACTTAATCGGTTGGAAATGTTTCTGTTTTTTTAACTAATAAGCATAATCTCTTAATAAACCAACAAAAATATATAATGTGGTGATATACAGATGGCTAAATGCTGAGCAAGCGGATCATGCGCAGGATTTTTAGTCTTGAGATGGCTTCACGGGTCAATTGTTCTGATTTCCACGGAGACACACGCTTACTGTTGGTTGGTTGGGTTTTATGGCGCAAGGGCCATATTTGGCAAAGCTGAGCAAGACAGACATTGTCAAGTAATTGAATTGTGAAAAGAATGGAAAGGGGGTGGGACAGGAGAAATTACGGAAATATCACTTGGGCATCCTGGAGTCGTGACCCCATGTTTACCATAAATAGTAAGCCCCATCCACACTCGGATGGATAGAGAAGACCGACGACGGTCAAAGGAGGCAAACGACAATGCGCCACCATCCACTTACGATGTGTAACTCACCCTGTACATACACACACTGGCTAATGAATTAGAAACCTCTGATCAATATTTTATCAGAGCTCCTTTTGCACGGATAGCAGCAGGTATTCGTTTAGAAATAGATTCTACAAGGTTCTGAAGAGCATTTAAGTCCATAGAACACCATGCATTAGATACACAGACCTTAAGATCCTGTAAAGTGGATGGCAGAGGAGATTGCTGTCGCATGCGCCTTTCCAACATGTCCAAAACGTTCTCTATAGGGTTAAGATTCGGGCTTTGCGGCGGCCAGGCAAGATGTTAAGTCAGATTGATGTTCCGTGAACCCCTCTCGAATGTCGCATGCGCGATGTATGGTTGCATTATCGTCCGTCACCTTCAGAGTAAAAATGTAACATTGCCGAATGCACTTAATCTGTCATGATGTTCAAGTATTGCACGGCTGACTGTCTATCTTCTAGAAATACCAGGGGACCAGCTCCAAACCAGCACAACATGCCCCACACCACGATACTACCACCAGACCCTTGAACTCTACGTACAAGGCAAGATGGATCATGGAGTTCTCTCCAAACTCTATGGCTTCCATCGGTGTAAACCAATGCGTACCTTGATTTGTCTGACCACTTCACTTCTTTCCAATCCTCAGATGCCCAGTTACGTCCTTCTCGACACCACTGTAAGCGAATTCTGACGTTCCTCGCAGAAATTAGAGGTTTCCTCACTGGCATGCGACTGCCTATACCGATTCTCTGTAATTCTCTAAGCATTGTTCACGCCAAGATTGGTTGGGACGATCCTTTTTTAAAAGTTTCTGTCAGTTGCAGCACAGTGGAGTCCCTTTTTTGCCGTACAATCCTTCTTCTGAGACGCCACCGAAAACGTTCTTGATTAATTGCTTTATATCCACAGTTACTCTTTTAGACAAAAACTGTGGGTTCCGTTTCAACTTTTAAACACCTTAGAAATCGCAGCTTTCGAGAACCCAGTGAGTTCTTTCTTGGCAATCATGGCTCCTGCTAAACGGGCCCCAACAATAAGTCCTTTTTCAAACTAAAAAAAGTCTGTCGTTTTTAGTTCTGCTGTTCCCCATTCTGCTTCATTTCTAGTGAAGTGAACATGCACACTATACTTATACCATCAATTTGATTACGTGTCATCCACGTCACAGACGGAATTTGCATAACCACGCCTGCAACCAACATTTGCATAAATATTTGCGAGTTTCTAATTCATTGGACAGAGTATGTAATATTTGCTCTAAATTATTATCCATCCCCTGAGCTTTTTGTTTAAATCATTAAAATATTTTTTAACTATACTAGATACTCTATGTCTCCCTCGTCCCCATAATAGAGAAGTTCGAAATAATTAGAATAAAAGAAGATTAAATCACTTTAAATAAATTGAGGTATCGTGAGGTTCTTATAGGTATTGACCAGAGAAAAAAAGGAGCTTAATTTGGGTTTCATGGCGCAAGGGTCATATTTGACCAAGCTGTGGCAAACACAAGACAGACTATGTCAAGTAATTGTGAAAAGAAGGGATGGAGATAAGAAAGAGAATGATTGCTTAGCCATCCTGGGATTGCGACCCCCCTGTTTACCAGTCAATATGCTCTATGTGAAAAGACTAGATCAATAGAGACTTCGGGTTCTTGAAGACCGTACACATCTAAAGAAGATGTACCTTCGAGGGGAAATGATCTAGGGAGAGTCCATTTCTAAAAAAGCTAAGCTCTCCAGAGGAAAGGGTTGTCATAAGTCAAACATACATGACATGGATGACTTCGATCGCAAACTCATATTCACTGAAATCGCTTAACTATCAACTCAAGCTGTAATCCGTGCTAAAGACGCCAATTATGGAAGCATTCAAACTCGAGAAATTTTGAACTCGTTCAAAATTTCATCGCAACCCTCCGATTGCTAATCCTAGATTCTACTAATTGGACTATAACTTAGTAAAGCTATGATAAAAATGCCGATTGTTAGTAGTTACAAAATATGAAGAGTGGTCCAAGATCCTGCTTATTTTCGTAAAATCCTCAAACAATTCATTTACAGCATTAATATCGACAACATTTGATAGGTAAAACTTGAAAGTTTTCTTTCCTTGAAAGGAAAGTGCATTTTGAAATCATTTCAGGAGGAACTATGTATCAGTATCACACATCACTAGTAGCCAACATATGATACTACCCATTTCTCTCACAAATTAGAAATTTTCATTTATCTTCCCCTGGTCCTCCTAGTAATAAATAGTAAATAAGAGTATTGAAACTTGCCATGTGACTGAAGTTGTACAAGTCCTCCTAACAAATATATCCCTCTCTTTGTCTCTTAAATATAGACAAATTCATTTCTCTGACCATGTCGATAATACTAAGACCTTTTTTGGTAATTACTTGTATCTCTAACTAAAAATAATCGGTATCCGAGGTGAATTCTAACATATCAACTCTCCAAGTGATTTCAACGAGATATCTCGTCCATCAAGATCTGACCTGTCATGTCTTGTGGTGGTGAAATAAAAGTGTAACTCCAAGTCCCTAGACATTTAATAATTATAAAGAGACATCGCAACAGACAAGCATACAGAACGATACGAACAGCGTAAAGATTCAGAGGCAACTCATTCACTGTGTATCATAAAAAGGATTGCAACAGACAAATTAAACTGATAAGAATACGTACAAGGAAACAGTAATGTAAACATGCCCATAAATATGAACGCATGAAAGAGTGATATAAGCATTAGTGTGTGATTTACAGCGCATTAATATAAATACTGAAAGTCATTAATATAAAAACACTGAAAGTCATTAATATAAACACTGAAAGTCATTAATATTAACACTCATGATTTACAACACTCAGTAATATAAACACTAGAAGAAAATATGCAACAAGACCAATTTTGATAATGACGAGATATTGCCAATTTTTTAATGATGACGAAATCAAGATCTGGTCACTTTTTTTTCTAATGACGAGATATCTCATCCATCATGGTCTTGTAAGCATTGCTTATGATGAGATACCTAGTCGATACAACGATCAGGAGGGTTAATGGAAGCAATTTTCTGGTTTCATCAACATTTGCTAAAGTCGTCATCTTAGCATTTTGGATCAGGGGTATCCAAACGTTTTAATTGAAAAGAGAGGATATTAAGAAACATTTGAATATTAAAAATTTTTCACGGTTAAACTTCTGAATGACAGTACTTTTAGACCACACTTTATGTATATGCGTTTTAATAGAAAACAAACTGCCTGAAAATTTTATAACGATCGTATAGTAAATGCAAAAGTTGATTTTGAAAGTCAACTGTCCCCTTAATGCCTTTTACAGTAATATGGCTATCATAAAACGATATACGATTATTTCGTCGTCATTATAATACATGCAATATATGACTTATGATAAAATTTTTGGTTTTTCATCGAATCAGTTTGATTTCTGTTAGGATTTAAGGTGAAGTAAATTAAAAATGGATGAAACTTTATGTCTATAAATATATTCCTAAATTTGAGAGACAAGGTGAAGTTTTTCTTTGTAAAATCAGAAGTTTAAAGTACCAGGTTTTATCTTTCCCCAATTGTTTCAAAGGTAATTATCGTTAAAAAACATGTTGAGAATCTATTGAAGATAAATATACACAAATGATAAAATTTGAAATCCAGAAATATGTTTTTGAATACGGGTATCGAATCTCATAAAAAATGCTATAAGCTATTTTGTTGGCTTAAGCAGAAACTCATTTACTGACAAAACATTTTGTACACTATACAGCTGTTTAAAAAGTAACTGTTAGTATTTTGATCAAAAAATACAACTTATAAGCTTGGTGATAATGTAATAGTGTTCAGCGTGATTAAAAGGGACTTATATTATTGAATACATGTTGGAAATATTCTTAAGAAAGCTTTAAATTAAAAAATATTAAAGAATTCCAACGAAAATTTTGCCATGAAGGCCGTAATGTATTTGACAAAAAATTCATGTAAGATGTGTGTTCAAAGTTTTTACTCCAATGAAAATACCAAATTGTCAAATTTCCTTTTTAACACTGAATATATTAAAATCATTAAAAGAAGAAAAGTGGTAACGTTCATAACCAAAAGAAAAAGCAAATGAAATATTGCAACCTTATTTTTTACTTAGAAGCACATTTTTTCCCAAATAGAATGCCTTAGGCGACACTCTAGATCAGGGGTGATGGAAACTTTTCATGTTGGAAGGTCTCAGTAATTTAGATGTAATCAAATAAGCTCGCATTCAAGAAAATCCAATTAGATATACGGGGTGCGTTAGCCCAGTTGGTAGGATCGCAGATTAGAGATTGGAGGGTTGCGAGTTCGAAATGATCCAAACAAAGACCGTCTTGTATATGTGGCAGGTGCACGTTACATTTGTCGTGGCCTCAAATACTCTCGCGTTGGCGTGATTTGGAAGTTTGGGAGTGCCAGCTCAGGTGTTGACCTCGTTATTTCACCGTGGTTCAAAATTACGAGGTGCTGTCCTCAGATCCATCCCTTCGGGATCAATCGTCGCCAATAGGCCATTATGCTTCCATTGCGATGTAAATTCAACTACCGACCTACCAATTTGACATACTTAAAAATGTACATTATTTTGTAAGAATCTAACTATTATGCACTTAATTTCAGAGTGAAAATTATTTCGCAATTTAAAAGTCCAAATGATTTTTTAACGACTTTGTTGTGTCTTTGTTTGGAGAGCATCTGAATATTTGGTTGAATCATGGAGATCCGCAGTTTCAGTTGATCCTCTAGATGTGTATCCGTCATTAGTGATTTTAAGGGCGTCTTAATTTAGGTTAAGTATGTAGCTATAGTTGATTAACATCACACGAACTGGCACCCCATTCTCTAAACTTCCACACCACGCCTATTTGGGTTAAATAGAAGAATGTAAATTCGCAGCAATAAGTGGTTGAAAAGTAATAAAGCATTTTTCGGGCATGTTGCCGAAGTCATGGGTATTCCACTGCATTTCTCCATATTTCAATTGGATCTTAGTATCAAACAATGACTAAAATGTAATCTATTGGGAGCTTAATTAATTCCATTCAGTTCTTTAAGTGTCTGGGTAACATTAACTAGGTGAGGATGAAATGTTAATTTGAGTGTGATGTGATGATTCCTAAAGTTAGTGATCCTTTCATTGTAAGTTATCAGACGTTTTCGCATTAGAACTAAATCATGAACTTAGCAATCGTTAATTTAGCCCTTATGGCTTACTGATTGTGCCAGGATTATTTGGCTTACTGATTGTGGGAGGATTATTTGGTTTAAAATTATTTTATTCTTTGATGTTTTAAATTCGTCCATTTTAAAAATAAAATATAAATGACGAATAAAAATGTATTGCTAAAAATAAAAGGATTTGTTCTGCGAAATTTGGATTCAGTCAAAGGGCAGCACTTTAAAAACCTAGAATGCCACAGGTTCCCCATCTCTGCTCTAGATCTACTCTTTCTGGAAGTATGAATAAATTGCAAATAACTGTTTTATCTTAATTCAGTCAGAAATTCTTGTTTTTATATTATATTTCTTTCTCACTGAAATCGAAATGCTGTCAGCTCAAGTCGTCTTCATTTTACACGTTTGGCCGTTTTCTGATTTGATAGGTAGGTAGTTTATTAATGACGCTCTGGAGCAACACGACGGGCTATTGGTGACAGTCCGGGATCAATCCCATAGGGAAAGATTCAAAGCTCAAAGACAACACCTCGTTATTTTGAATGACGGTCAGATGACGAGGTCAACGCCTGAGGTGGCACCCCACTCTACAAACTTCCACATCACGCCAACGTGAGGACATTTGGAACCACGACAGATTTAACATGTACCTGCCCCCACATACACGATGATTGGATGGACAGAGTTTGAAAACAGTAACCCTCCGATTGTTAATACGTTACCACCGGTCCTTTCTGCTTTGTTATATCCTAATAGATATATCCAAACGACATCGTTTTACTTGTATATTTTGATATTAAAATATTTCATTAATACTATTGACATGTACATTTTGTTAACATATTCCACGGTCTGGATTCGGTCGGCCATGATTTAAGAACCATGGAAGATGGATTAGGGACATGATTTAAGAACCATATTTTAGATAAAGATGGTCGTGTTTCCAACAACGGTGTATTGTTTAGGGTAATAAATATGTTCCGAATGTAATACGGGATATAAACTTGGTTGGACCAGAAAGTAGCAATCTTTCATCTACTATCTTCTATATACAATCCTTCATCTTCATTTATTAAAATCCTCATGAAAGGTTTAAAGTTTAAATGGCTTAAAAATGAAATTGTAATCTTTGATGAAGCAAAAGTTCTATTCAGATAACATTCTTCGCATTGTATGTTTGACATTCTTTCATCAGTACCTTTGCATTGTTTAGGTTGTAATTCCTTACATAAGATTAAAATTGTTATGTTTATGATAAAAACAATGTCTAAAATTTTTAATCATAAATTACTAAGTAAATTATTATTAAATTATTATAATATAAACAATCGTTTTTATTTTATTATAATTTATAATAATAGACTATTCCTTTGTATTATGATAATTTAAAATATTCTATAAAAAATTTTATAATCAAATACATTGTATCAAAAATGCAATACGAAGAATAGCATTTGATGTGTTTGGTAAGTATATTTTATTTCTATTTCAATTTCTAAGTCATTATTAGTGTCTTATTGAGATAAGGAGAGACAGTTATCTTAAAGATATTCCGTGTGTATTTGTGTCACATTTTGAATTATTAAAATTACTTTTTGATCTCTCTTAGCAATATGAGAGTACTTAGGTTCAATTCAAATTTGTACAATTTGTTTAATCTTTTTCTCTAACAATGTATTTAAAATATTCTTTAGAATATTAGTTTCTCTTTCTTATAAAATCTTCATTATAAAATCCTGCATATTCTCTTTACTTTAAAGATTCAAGTGGGAGATGTAACAGATTATTGTGCTTTTGTCATTAAAGTCTGGAATTGGTTATATCTATATCATAAAGGGATCTTAGTACACTCTGTTATGCTATGGCTATCTTGGGAATTATTATAGTTAAACGGACCTTCAGAACTCCAATAGAAATATGATGTCTGAATTCCTCTTGAGAGCATTTATCTTTCCTCCGTCACATCCTTTAACAATCAATGCTAGAAATGAAGACTTTAAGAAACGTATATTTAACATAGGTGTTCTAAGCAAATTCTCCAGTTCAATGATTGCTCGATATTCTTCTCATTTAGTAATTCCTGCACACGTCGCGGTAATTTGTAGTTCTAACTTTGGAACTTAACAGTTTGCATTAGACGGTTAGAAACTAACTTTTTATCCTAGATTAATATTTACGATTTGGCATCACTTCAATCCGATCAATGTCGAAAGCAGGTCCACTCTTGAAGTATGAGGAGCTGCCCACGTGAAAAACTCATCAAGCTGTCCCCTCTTCTCAATAACACTTTATTTTCTAAAAGAACTCCCTTTTATAATTCTTTTTTCAGGTGGAAATTAAACATACTTGCACTCCTACTTAAGCCTCCGAGAGTTCTTGGAGTTGGAAATTAGCAACTGAAGGGTTTCGAGTTCAAAATTCGATCTAAAATCGCACGCGTACGTGGGATACACTTTAATTCTGTCGTGGCCTCAAATGTCCTCACGTTGGCGTGGAGTGGAAGTAGTGTGGGGTACCAGCTCAGGTGTTGACCTAGTCATCTGACCATGGTTCAAAATACTAAGTGTTGTCCTCACCTTTCCCTTTGAAATTGATCCCGGACTGTCGCCAATAGCCCGTTATATTGCTCCAGTGCAACGTAAGTTTAACTACCAACCAAAACAATTTTGGAAAAGCTATCAAAAACATACAGATACTTATCAGAGGAAATGAAGATTCGTAAGTTTACATAAAATATAAGTCTAAATTTGTCAATAGTCTGAGAACAGTCGAAAATATCCTTAAACGCAGTGCTTAGAGGAACATTGAGAAAGACAGGGCCATTCGAAATTACTTTCTGAGTACGTGTTTAGTAAAATTTATATTGCTTACTCTTTGGTAATGGGAAAAATCCACTAATGGCTAAATTTGAACTGATAATTACAATATTAATAATACTACGTAGACCCGGGAAAACTGCCTATGGGTTAAGACAGCACTGTATTTTGTCATTATCCCACCTCTTGCTGTGCTCCATTCACTATCTCACCCAGTTTAGAGTGTTGCTCTTTGGAATGGGGACAATTCACTTTTGACTGAATTTAAACCAATAATCACAATATTAATACTGCCACGTGGACCTGGGACAACTTCCCATTGATTGACAGCACTGTATTCCAGTCAATATCCCAGCTCATTCTGGGCTCTATTCATTATCCTATCCAGTTTAGACTGTTCGCTCTTTAGGAATGAGAACAATCCACTTATGACTGAATTTAACCCATAATCACAATATTAATAATGCTACTTGGTCATAAGCAACTGCGTTAAGACAAAACTGTATTCCAGTCGTTATCCCACCTTGTGCTGTATTCCATTCATTATCCCACTGAGTTTAGACTACTATTTTGGGAACAGGAACAATCCACTTAAGACTGAATTTAAACCAATTACAATACAATTAATAACCACCTGGTCCTGAGGCAACTACCCATTGATTAAGACAGCACTGTGTTCCAGTCGTTATACTACCTCGTGTTGGGTTGTAGTCATTATCCCACCCAGTTTAAATGGTCTGCTCTTTGGGAAGGGGAACAATCCACTAATTGCTAAATTTATAACGATAATCACAATATTAATAATACCACGTGGTTTTGAGGCAACTGCTCATGGGTTAATACAACGCTGTAGTCCAACAATATCCCTTGTGCTGTGGTCCACTCATTATGCCACCAGTTTTTGACACTTTTAAATTTAATATTTGCTATTTGGGAAAGGGAACAATTCACTTAGGGCTGAATTGATAACGATAATCACAATACTGATAACACCACGTGGTCCCGGCCAACTGGCCATGCATTAAGACAAAACTGTATTCCGGTCATTATCCCACCTCGTGCTGTGTTCTAGTCGTTATCCCACCTGGTGGAGAGTCCTCAGCCGGTCTGCCAACAAGTTTTGAAGAGCGGTCGGAGCTCTCTCATTACCTGGCGATCATCCGAAGCGCGAAGTGGCACTCCAGCAGAACAATGGGAGAAAAGAGATAAGGGTCGCCCACCCACTGCATGGGCCGGACAGGGTGAGGCGGGTGATGATGTGTCGGATGGAAGAGGAGGAATGCGAGAGTAGAGGTCCTGGTGTACCGATCGATGCCAGAAAGCTTCTTCATACCGCAAGAGAGAGGGACCTTATCTCTTCTCACGCATACCGCGTAGTTCCCACAATTTACTTTCGGTCAGGAATCTCGGCACAGGATTTTTAAAAGCGGTACTATATGGAATAGGGAATTTTTTCCCTGCTTCCTCTTCCACTCCATACGAGCACGCACGGAAAATTCGATTTTCGAGAGCAGTTTTCGGCATTGTTGCTGTTAAACGTGAGGAGTTGGGGTCGTGGACATTTTTCCTTCTGTGTTTGTTCGCAAAACTATTCGGCGAGGTTTGGATCCGCTCTTGGACGGTGGACACGTAGGGTTGATGGTTCGGTGGGATCATCAGTCCATGCGATCGACAGCGAAAAGGATTGAAGGATGTTTCTGTTGGTTTTTCTCTTGGTGGAGACACTGGTAACTGCTGATTTGTTTTCGTGTTTAACGTTTCGGTTGGTTGGCTGGGTTTTATGATGCAAGGGTCATGTTTGACTAAGCTGTACCAGGTACCATAGACGTAAAATATATGTAGACTGAGCATTGCTATTGAGGAGATTCAATAAAGAGGAGTGTGGTAGGCATAGAAGTAGAAGAGGAGTGCAAACAACATGTCGACTAGTAGTCACGTGACTGCTCTATGAAAAATTGACTTGGTTGGCCGATTTGGTATCTTATCCCCTCGTTTGACGATATAATACCTTATGACAGAGTAGATGTTTATAGATTGGCGACAAAAGTGGTGAAATCGCCAGTTTACTACTATCAGTTGATCAATCAATGGACCAATCAGATGATCAATAAATGGGTGGACGTCTTTTCCCTTCCCATGGACCAATCAGATGATGAATATTAGGTTCCAACACACGAAAGTAGGTCGAAGAATCACGTTACTACTAGTTTTGGTCACATGATCCTGGTCATATAAAAAGGTTACCATTACAAACTCTAATTTTACATTTCCTCTATGTCAAGCACAAGACAAACAACGCCAATCAATTGACATACACACGACGTTGGTTGGTTGGGTTTTATGTCACAAGAGCCATATTTGAACATGCTGACAATATGAACCCAAGACAGACAACTATCGATGAAGTGACTATTTTGTTAGCAATAAAATCATTGTTAGCAATTTTTATCATGATGTAGAACATATTTCGATAAGGTACTTCTGTTTCTGATGTCTGAGACGAACTCCTAGCAGTTACGGTCGATTAGCAATACCTTCATGTCCGTTTTCACATGGCATAGTTCAAGTCGGACAACTTCGGAAGGGAAAACACGAACGTTTCTTGAGTCGCCATCATAGTGGATACCGGTAGTGACAAATACAGGTTTCAAACTTCAGCTTCCGAAGTTACTGTGGGTTTCGCGAAAACTTCAATTCGAGATAGGAAAGTTCGTTCAGGTTAAGGCCCATGACCATTGCTTGTTTTGAGTGATTAGGGCAACGAATTTTAGAACTTACGAGACATTTTTAAAAGTTAAATTCGTTTATTAACAGAACGTGTATTTACAAGATGAAACAAATATTTTAAACATCATTCATTCAGAGATTTAGAGAGCGAATCCAACATTTGGGCAAGTTAAGACAAGCACAAGACAGACAACGTCAAACAATGGATATACACACAAGGTTGGTTGATGGGGTTTTATGGCGCAAGAACCATACTTGGATAATCTCTGCCCAGCTACAACGTAAAATAAAAGACATACACACATGGAAAGCTGAACTGATTCAACAAGAGAGAAATGCACACAGTGAGTTACCGGAATCTAATCTGTGCCGTCTACAATTCATAGGTTGCTAGAGTGGTGTTCAAACCCACTGAGCCAACGTAAAGCTACTGTAAGTAGGTAGTTGAATTAACGTCGCACTGGAGCAACACAACGGGCTATTGTCAACGGTCCGGGATCACTCTCGAAGGGAAATATGGGAGGACAACATCTCGTAATTTTGAACCACGGTCAGATGACGAGGTCAACGCCTAAACTGGCACCCCACTCTCCAAACTTCCGCACCACGCCAAATAACTTGGAAAAGAAGCGCCGTCATTACAATTAAATATTTTTCTTACTTATTACGAATTTTTGTGGAAAAGAAACTTCAGAACAAATCTTTTGAATAATTCCTACCACTCATAGCTAGTACCAGAGAAAACATCCCGAAGCGTCCTCGAATTCGAAGGTAATAGAGAGCAGCAGACTGCCATTTCTAGACTATCCAGTGGACATTCGAGATCAATTTAATTTAATAATGGTTTGAAGTTTATGTCCTATTATTACCTGTCAGAAATATAATATGAAGGTTTCTGCTGGTTACTTCCTTGCTTGTCTGGAAACTTCCTTGCTTTCTGGCTGTCCATGAAAGATCAGTATTTCAATCATATGCTTGAGGTGCATGAACTCAGACGGTCTAGCTTGTCTAGACCGAGTGGGATAAGAAACAACTTGTTTTTGTCATACATATCAAGTCCACATTGTCTCTGGTTTTTTTTTGAGAGGTGGAGCACTGCATGATTAAATGAACGAGACCGCCAGACAGGATCATTTGATTATGGGTGTCCCGTGAAAGTTGACACTGCAGAGTCCACATAAACGCTGTCTCTATTTTTGACAGTAATACGAATACCAAATTTATTTGTATTCGTATAAGGAAATTCTATTGTGCTAGTCAAGAAGGCAATATCTTTCAGTTCATTCTTTAGTGTTAACGATTGTGAAATTACTGCGTATAAAAGTATCTGATGCCTCAAAACACTCGAAAAGGAGCACACACAGTTGGTTGAATGATCGTATTGTTTTCTAGTGCTATTAATACCAGGTACAGTAACTCCTTGATATATCGCACATCTTGGAGGTTAAGAGAATGTTCGATATACCAAGGAACGAGAAAAATTTACTTATAAGAAAGAACAAGTGCAAATTACCTATTACACTTCATTTAACCCAAGAAGTGGTTTCCGCGAGATATCTCCTCCAACACGATCTGTCCAATTTTGCTACCCACCAGGTACCGTGTCGAAATAAAAATGCCCAGTTTTGATGAGGAGAGATAATCTACAGGTTTCAATACGATGTTTGTCGTTTCATCCCCTTTCGAAAGTGATCACAAAGGTGGGCCGCTAATGTTTTGCGAGTGCCCATTCCCGAGCAGTTGATTGACAGGTGATTTTCGTTTCATAAAGCAGGTAAGGAAGTTGTTTTGAAAGGCTTTTAAAAATGTTTTGCAGTGCCTTTTCACTCTTCTAAGCATTTTTGCTGGTGGTTTGCAGGTGTTTTGGTAATAACGTTTTTCACACTAAGAATGTTGTGTCTCTAGGGTAAAGAGTCTGTTTCCGCTCCGAACCCGAGGCATGGAGAGCAGATAAGGGTTGAGGAGGAAAGAAGACTCATTATGAAACTTCAAAGCAACTGGTGAAAGGACAGAATGAAATTGCAATTTACTATCGTCTGTGCTTTGTTAACTCCAAGACGGAATGAATTTTTTAGTAGGAAAAACAACTTGCTCCTCGTACAGAACTGGTGTCAGTTTGGAATAGGTTTTTGTACCAGAAGCTGGCCTTTACAGGGCAGTTTTCCATCAAAATTATGCAAAACCATAGTACGGTAGAATATTTTTGTACATACCTTAGCTCATTTGCGATTTTTCTACATTACTTTCGATACTGATAAAGTGCCACAACCCTGATTTGACGATGCTGTAGAAGCCCACTACAAAATTTTGCATTGCAACAGAAAGGCTCAGTTATATAGTTGAAAAATTGACCTTTGAATTCCCAATTCTAAACAGATCGAGGTCTCCTGTGCTATTCCGAACTTAAAATTCAGCAAGGGAGCAGAAAAAAGAGCTATATAGCCGAATGCGCGATGTAAAGAATAATTACTGTACCTATATATGCAGCATATTGTGCAAACGTCAACTGAAAAAAATCGGGTATGCTATGTTGGAGTACGGCAGCAAGGTTTTAAGTGATTACATCTCGTAGAGCGAAGTATTTATTTGGGTGTAGTAAATGAAAGAAAGACGAATTCACTAGTCAATTCAGTGTTTATTGAAAGCCGACGAGTTGCTCTTCTGCTAGACTACTTTCGATGGATTTCTGCTTGGCTTTTCGACAAGTATATGCCGACATTGTGAAATTTTAAAAAATTTCAATTGCGATCCTAAGATCCACGACCAACATTGTATTTTATTTCACTTCTAATGTCTCATGTTAAAAGATTTCGACGTTAGCTTTCGTTTGAGACCCATTTTGATATCGCAGCGCTTCGCAGTTTTGAGTTATACTGATTTGAAGTTTGTCCGGCGCAGAAGAGTCTCCCAACCGCCGCACCCTCCCTCCTGGTGCGCGAACTCAAGATCACTAAGAAGTCCTTATTCTCTTAGCTAACAAATGACACTAGGTTGGTTTGGTTCGCGTTGATAATATAGAATTACTAGCAGTACCCGCACCGTGATATCATTCTTCCTATGTCATCACTGATTCTGAAAACATTAAAAATTTTAAAATAAGTCCCACCACCACCGGACATTACATGGGCATGTCGCCTCATTCCTTCTACCTCACTGATTGTGACCCGTGACATCATTCTTGTTATGTCCTCACTGATTCTGAAAACATTAAAAAGAAAAAAAAAACAATAATTTTAAAATGAGACCCACCACCACCCGACATGACACGGGCATGTCGCCTCATTCCTTCCACCTCACTGATTCTTGCTTAGAGAGCTTCATGATACAGTAATACCCCGAAGTTACGCAATAGGAGGGTCCGACGAAAATAGTGTAAGTGGAATTCACGTAAGTCGGGGTACAACATTTCATATAAATACATATAAATTTTGTTCAATTTGGACCAAGGACTAACAAAAACACTAGTTTAGAAGAAAAATATTTAATAGAATTTTGAATTTCTTTATACATATAAATACAAAATATTGAAAAAATAAATGAGTTACATAAAAAAGTTATTTCGATGTCGACGGCTTCATAAAATCTAACAAATTCTTCTGACGACATAATGCCTTCTTTTTTTAACGCAGAATTTCTTCATAGCAAGCTAATAATTTTTTTATTCCTTGCTTTGTAGCTATAACGCGTTCTTCGTTGAAGTCTATGTTTTCTAAAATTTGTAAGCTATTTTCAATTGAGCTGAGACCTTCTGTCAAGCTTGCAATTGGCATGTCCTTTTCTGGTGGAACTAGGTCTGATACTTCAGTGACGTTTTACTCACGCATCTCTATTAGCTCATCAATTTTCAGCTCCTGACTACGTGAATCCAACAGCTCGTAGACATCATCACCATTGACTTCCAAATCTAATTGCCTGGCAAGATTAACAACTTCTTTTATCACATGAGCGACATGATCAGTTCCTTGCGTTGTTTCCGTCTCGTTTTTGAAAAAAATGGACAAAGTTTCTTCCAGGCACCATTCAATGTTTTTTTGGAAATTTCATCCCAAGATTTTCCAATGATTCTTACGGCGTCTAAAACATTGAATTGTTTCCAAAAGTCTTTAACAGATATCTCACTGTTTTGCCCCATAGCTTCATTCAGATGTGCAAACAAACGCCTCGTGTAGTAAGCCTTGAATATTTTGATGACTCCCTGGTCCATCGGTTGAAGCAAGCTGGTTGTGTTTGGAGGCAAAACACAACTTTCACACTGCAGGAGAATCAGATTTACTTCGTTTGGACGACATGGTTTTTTAAGGGTTTAGAAAACGTATAACAAAACAATCTTAACTTTCGTCGATCGTAGAATCGTAATCGTGCACGTAGAGTTCGCGCGAAACGCGTCCAATGCGTATCACAGCAAGAGAAACACTGAAGATAGCGGGCAGCAGTAATGCCAAACGAAAAAAAATCAAGAACCGCGTAACTCCGAGTTCACGTAAATCGGGGTATTATTGTGCACTTTGTTCAATGTTCTTCCATTTGGAGCTAGGCTTTTCCAACTCTTGAACCACCCACATACAGTTGACCGTGGGAGAAACGCGGTTTAATGAGATCGAGTCCTACAACTTTCAGCGATTGTCCTTGTGCCTTGTTGATGCTCATGGCGAAACTTAAATGAACAGGGAACTGAAGTCGTTTAACTTGGAATGGGAGATCCGAAGGGATGATTGGGATTCTAGGAATGAATACGTCTTCGCCTGCGGCATGTCCAGTCATGATGGTGGCTTCAATAATATTTGGCATCAGTTTCTTGATAGAAAGTCTTGTTCCATTTCAGAGTGAAGGTGGATGCAGATTTCTGAGAAGCATAATCGGTGCCCCAATCTTCAGCTCTAATATGTGCGAGGGTACACCAGATGGCTCCAATGTGTTCAAAAACTCTGTTGTGTAGTTCACAGCCTCATCTGTGTCATATAGATTTGTAAATTTGAACACTACCGGGTAAATCTTGTAAAAGTTACTTATTGATGACATTGACATCTTCGTTTCTTGGGGCAAGAATTTCCCTTTGGCACAGCCATGCGTGATCAGTAAAGTGCTGCGCCACATTTGGAAACACCGCCTCTTTCAGCTCTCGTTGAGTTTTCACAATCCTTCCAATATGCTTTGCATTTCTATACATCCATCTTGATTATCCGAAGTAACGACACCATTTCCTAGTTGAAGTAGGTTATCTGCAAATTGTGGTAGAGGGATCACCGTTGACGTGAACTCGCATGTTTGTTGATAGTCCAAGTCTATGAATGCCATTCCAAATGCAAGATGATTTTAAGCAGGCCTGCATTTCATCCGCACTGGTTCGAAGGGGAATAACCGGAAGTGTATGTCGAAAGTCGCCAGCCAACACCATAGTGACGCCTCCCATTCTGTCATTGTTACGTCTGATGTCTTTCAACGCGACATGAAGTGCTTCGAATGCGGCTTTGTCGGACATAGTGCATTTATCCCAGACAATGAGCTTGCAATTCTGTAGAACCTTTGCCTTTCATGAATTTCTTGAAATGTTACATGTAGGAGTCTCCGCATTTGCCAGATTTAAGGATAACTTGAAAGCCGAGTGAACTGTCCTCCCTCCTGTCAATAGAGTTGCGGCAATGCCTGATGAAGCAACAGTCAGAGCAATCTCGTTTCTCTGTCGCACTTTAGCCAAAAGAAGATTGATGAGAAGTCTTCCCTGTACCACCAGAAGCATCCAAAAATAATATGACACCACGTCTATCAAACACTGCTCTTGCAATCTTGTCAAATGCTTCCTATTGATCTTGGACCATTTTTGGCTCATTCTCTTCTATGTATGTTGCGAGTACATTCGGGTCATAGTTTCTTTCCGTAAGTTCTTTACTCGGTAGGACTGAATCGCAGTTTCGATTGGGTTGCGGTAGTCCAAAGCTTTTTAGGTCCGATCCACCCAACAATATAATCTTATCCTCAATGTAGATTAGAGCTATGTTGAAGATGTCATTACTGTAGTCCAAATCCATATTCTGCTGCTGTACGCGTACTTGGTGCAGTATGTCTCCAGACAGGTTCTCCTTGTAGTTCATCCATAACTGATCGGGAGAAGACATCGAGCATGTTTGTAGCATAACAGCAAACAGATTACATAAAATCTTTGGCGATCGAGAATGCAGCTGCTTCTTCCAATGCTTTGTTCCAGTGTTCATCGTTCTCCAGAAGTCCTCTAAGCTGGCAAGCCTCTTTGTAAGTTCCGCAGACCCTTCCTTCAAATGTTCTCAAATCTATAAACGACATCGGGCCTTGCACTTCATGCAGCAAGAGTGGCAGGTGAAAGCATTCGGAGTTGGTCGGATGGACGGTGTACACACGGCCTAGTGCATCGTTGGACCTTATTCCTGCTTGTTCTGGTACAACTTGTCCTTGTTTTCGACGGTTCCATGTCTTTTTTCCGTTGTTCCAAGTGTAGTGCTTTGTTACTTGGTTGTACAATAGAATGCGTGCAAACTCATCTTGGGTGCAAATTCTGAAGAAAGAAGTCAGTGTCGTTTCCTGAGATGCTTGGACACGTTGAGCAGCATTTTCTGTTGTGAAGTATACTCTCTGGCCATTCTCAAGGTGGACGCTTAGATGAATGACTGTGGGGTGGCGCTCGTGAATTGGGAAGTTGAGTATTCTCCGTACTGCTTCGTTGCTGCTTATATATCTTCCCATTTGATACTAACGAATTTCATTAAGGTCATTCTTTCCACTGGTCAATTCAAACACAGACATGTCGGATCCTTTGTTAACATACTTACAGACGTACTTTATAGACTTTACAGAATTGCAATACTCTTCGTTGATATGCGCATTGAAAATTTTTGTTAATAGAGGCCAATACGGAACAATCCACGTATTGTCCACAGACACTTCTGATCCTCGAAAATTTATGTTTGCAGTAAATCCTCCGTCTTATGCTGATCTACGACGATAAAGTGAATATCCGTCTTGTCCTGTTTGCGTCTCTTTCAAAAAGCGGCGTGGGAATCGCTTTGTGCAAATTCCATCCCTCATGTATGGCGAGAGTGGATTTATGCATCCGCAGGGGCCGTGCACCATTTGCTTCGTTACAATGCAAAAAAGTTCTGGGTCTTCTTGTGGATTAGGGATTTCTGCACTGATAAAATCATCCACTCTGTGAACGTGTCTTTGAGCCAAATCAGAATGTGGGCATGAGGAAACCCTCGCTTCTGCCGCTCTGTTGTGTATATATGATACATAACTTCTCCAAAAATATTTGCCTTTGTGATGAGACTCATGAGTGTTTTTTGCTTTTGATGAAAGACTCTTGCCAACAAATCATGACGATCCTGTGGTTTTTGCCCAACAGATAGTTCTTGCTGTATCTCTGTCCAGTATGGATTGCAAGTAAAGGTGATGAAAAGATCCGGTCTACCATAGTTTCTCACGTAGGTCATGGCATCTTGAATACGCTCGTGCATGTACCTGGGACCCCCAGTAAAGCTGGAAGGCAAGATGATCAACTGTCCAGTGTCTGCAACATTTCCATCGTTCATGACCGCATCCCTCAAATGCGCATACTGTTCCACTCTCAGCGTCCTCTGATTTAATCATATGTACAAAAGCCTTTCCGATTCAATCTTGGCATACATGTCAACGATAAATTATTGCTTCTCAGTAAAGTGTTGAAATTTGAAGAGCGTATCATCATCCAGTGAGCGTAGAACTGCATAACAGAAATCTTCTTAGCGGCATTCCTGTAATTGGGTTGGTTTTTCGCAGTTCAAAATTATATCCATCCTCCCCCTGCCAAAACATGAGTAATAAACACTGTTACTTCATTTTATGTAATTTATTAGCACAAACATTATACTATTTGCGAAAAATACCCAAACCGAAACAGAAAGCAATACAGAAAATTTGAAAAACAAAGGTCAATATAATTAACGATAAACCAAAATTATGTAGTTATTTGCCTGATATAAAAATTAGATTAAAATTACAGAAATTATACAAATTCAAAAGTTATGAAATAACCACTACTGAAATAAAAATGTGATTGAATCTTTAAATATAACGCTATACTTTTAAAGTCTTGTAATGTCACCTCACTGATTCCGACAAACAACCTAAATAAATCACAATGTCAGCGAAATCAAAAACCAAATTAAACAGTAATAAACACTGTTACTTCATTTTATGTAATTTATTAACACAAACATTATGCTATTTGCGAAAAACACCCAAACGAAAATAAAAAGCAATACAAAAAAAATTAAAAAACAACGTTTAATGTAATTAGGGGAGGTTGAAATTGCCAATTTAAAAACGAAAGCGGGCCGTAATTTCCTTAATTATGAAGATAGGAATGAGGTGTACATTGATTAAACAATAATAAACGCTGTTACTTCATTTCATGTATTTTATTAACACAAACAATACACTATTTGCGAAAAATACCCATACAAAAGTTTAATGTAATTAGGGTTAATAGTTTGCACTCACGATTGATGATCGTCCACCTCTTTGCCTGAAATAAAAATGAAATTAAACAAATTCAAAATTAAGTTATGAAATAGCCACTACTGAAATAAAAATCGTGGTTCCAGAGCGCTTTTAATACGTTCGATGAACAGTTTCAAAACATTCCGCAGTTTGAAAGGAAACAGTCTTGGCTTATTGCCAAAAGCAGCTGTGGGATCTCTTTCACACTGTTGCCATTCTTAGAAAACCAAATAATACAAAAATATGCCAATAAATTAATTATAAAATTTTCTAGATTAAATTTTAAAATTCGGGCTTCCAGGGACATTCAGTCACCTTTAGGACTACCTGTGTGCCGAATTTCATGGCTGTAAGTGCTATAGATTCGTCTGGACACCGCACACACACAAACACTTCCTTTTATAATAGTAGAGATTACACCGGACTCGATACTCATTTTTCGTAACTTACCGTACTGACCTAGTACTGGTTTAATTTTAAAGATGCATTCACGTCAAAAATATGGAGATATCTTTTATTAGAACGGCAAATAGATTATGTGACACAATCGAATGTATGTGAACTGTCTGCAATTTTTATTTCAGTTAGTGTTTGACTCAAATTCTTTGAGCTATGCTTATGTGATAATTGATTCTGCCTTCGTAATCAAAATAGAACTTAGCGTAGCTTAAAGTTGTTTTTAAAATATGAACTTGTAACCACTCATGGCATTTTTTTCTGTTTAAATGATGTTGAAAACGTTTGGCGTATTCTCAATCGGCATATTTGATTTGTGAGCGGAATCGCGTGATGCTTCATCTAATCAACTTACTTAGCACCGCGTAAGTGAAATGTGAGAGGTCTAAATATAGTGGTAGGGGTTGGTATTTAACGTCACACTGGAGCAACACATCGGGCTATTGGAAACGGTCTGGGATCAAACCCAAAGGGAAACATCCGAGGACACCACAACACCATGTAATTTTGAATCATGGTCAGATGACAAGGTCACACCTGTGAGCTGGCACCGCACTCTCCAAACTTCCACACCACACCACCGTGTGTACATTTGATGCCACGACAGATTTAACGTGCACCGGCCCACTTGGTACACGACGGTCTTTGGTTGGATTCGAACTCGCAACTTTCCAGTTGCTAATCTGTTACTCTTTCAACCGGGCTACATTGGCCCCTTAATTGTAGGTGGAGGTAGTTTTTATGATGAAACGTGCTTTCTGTACATATTTGGACGTGGCGTCATTTTAGCTTGGTTTTCAAATGCGGTTTAGAACTTCGATAGTTAAAATTCAAAAAAACGAATTATGAATCATAGACTACTTTCACCTGCCGGGTGGATCCAAGCATTCATCAGATGGGTTCACAGGACGGGAGAAATGCCCATCCACTGATTCATTATCCGATCGGTCTGAGTGTAGAATTTGGCGATTTCACCTGTCTTGGGTGAATCGCCAAATCAATCTCCACTAATCAATTTCCTCTGAGCTGTCACGTGATTACTAGTCGACATGTTGGTCACACTTTATGAAGGTTCTCTCAATAGCAATGTTCAGTCTACTTATATTTCACGTCTATGATCTAAATTTCTATGAAACTCCATTCCGGGACCGATCAAAATTTAATCCAATTGATTCTTTAACTGGAACTTTGGAGAACAAAAAATAAAATCAGAAGTGTCCAACAGTTGGGATCATATAGGTTCAGTTTGCACTTGGCTTCACTTCACACTGGTCGTCATCTCGAATGTTTTTGGATTATCTGTATCTTTTCTTTTTTAAATTAAAGATTAGAGTTCTTTTGAAAATGAGTTTGCAATTCATGAAAACGTAACATATTGATGTATCGTTGTTTTACGGTTTTTTAGACCACAATATGGTGACCATTAAAGTGAAGTCCACTGACACATTTTTCTGTGTATGAAGATTAGATTTCTTTTTAAGAAATGCACTTAGAGAGTATTTCATAGGGAGTAGAATTCTTTCCACTTCGTTTTCTCATAACTGTTTTTTGACAGTGTGTTTCACTTACAAGCCGACGATACGATAGTTAATTGGCTACCAATTAGATTAAACGTCAAATGTCACCAAAAAGGCGATAAACTACATTTTAAGGTTACCTCAATATGCATCATGTCAGAGCATTAGGGTTGCGGAAATAAAATCTTCAATTTCCGTCTGGTTTTTGTTTGCAATGAAAATTATTCTCATACATAGATTTGAAATATTTTGCGAACCTTTCGAATATATTTGAGCTCATATTTTTAGTTCTCAGTGAGGCAATTTTCGCTTTAATTGCTATGAAAAATATACATAAATATAAATAAACAGTTTGAAGCATTTGTCATTGGCACTAAGCCAAAACCGCGAATCTCGAATTATGAGTGTTTTCTGATTACTATTCGATGTTTTATACTACGGCTAGGCACATATTCTAATTCGTACCTTAAATTGATACCTAAACTTTCATCACAAAAGGATTTTTCCTATGAGAGGTAGTATAATGAAACGAATAGTGGTAAACAAACCACAAGGAAGACGGAGATTTTACTTCCTGTTACTTAAATGGTCTCGCATGATATACATCGGGGATATTTAAAAATGTAGGTTATCGCCGTTTTGACGATGTTTGGCATTAACCAATTAGCTATCATATATTAATTCGGAATTCATTCTTTGTAATTTCTATTGGCGAAGTGCTGAAATCATAGATTGGTACACTTGTGGTACCAACTATATACTAGAGGGCTTTTTAAGTGAACCAACCACAGGTGGGAAAAGGAGAATTTGCTTCCTGTTACCCAAATGTTTCTCGCATGATACATATCGGGGTTACCTTAAAAAATAGATTATCTTGGATTTGACGATGTTGGTTTTTGTTGAGCAATCAATAATCATATATCAATTCGTTATTCATTCTTTGGAATTTTTGTTGGTGAAATTCTGAAATCGTATTCGAAAAGCAAGCGAAGTGACGTCACGTCCAGAATGTATACAGGAAGCACATTCCACCACAAAATACTACCTCTACCTACATTTCACTTGACAAAAGAAGCCTCTTAAAGCGCCGAATTTATAAACGCGATTTGCTCGAAAGAACAATTTTACAGATTGGAGCCTTTGGCGAGGTACCCATAGACGTGAAATATAAATAGACTGAGCATTGCTATTGAGAGGAGCTTCTAAAAGTGTGGCCAACATATCGACTAGCAGTCACGTGACTGCTCTAAGAAAAATTGACTTGGTTGGCCGATTTTGTATCTTATCACCACGTTTGGCGATGTAACATCTTATGACAGGGTAGGTGTGTGAATGCGCATTCCTATAGATTGGCGACAAAAGTGGTGAAATCACCAAGATCTACTACTATCAAATGATGAATCAATGGACCAATCAGATGGTAAATCAATGGATGGGCTTCTTCTCCCGTCTTATAGACCAATACCAATGAGATGATGAATACCATTTACATGTACATGTTACATGTTACATGATATACATGTTAGGTTCCACCTAACAGACGAAAGCAGTCTAAGGATCACGTTAATTCTAGTTTTGGTCACATGATCCTGGGCACATAAAATGGTTTCCATTTCTCAACCAACTTTTATATTTCTTCTGTGGTGGTTCTCACTATATATGAGAAGAATTTTCAGTGTGAAAATACCAGGGGAATGAAAACGGAGATTTATCTTCCTGTTAACCAAATGCTCTCCTATGAACCATCTAGGGGTTACCGTAAAATGTGGTTTATCGACGTTTTGGTGACATTTATTCTAATTTGCCTTGACTAATAAATTATCATATATCAATTCTGAATTCATAATTTGGAATTTTTATTGAGGATGTGCTGAAATCGTGTTCGAAAATAAAGCCATAAGACGTCTCGTCCTGAATAAGTGCGGGATGTACTTTTCCCCGCAAAGCACTACCACCACTTAGATTTAGCTTGACAGAAAAACCTCATAAGCTGAACGAAAAGTATTTTGCTTCAACTGAATTAAAAAACTGCAAGGAAAAAACACGAATTAAGAACCGAAACTATTGGCATGGAGGATGAAACGGCATGGAAGAAATTCAAAAAGAATTCTGGAGTCCCAACAAGGAGGGTAAGATTGAGAAGTGCACCGAACTTCCAAAAAAATTCGGTTCAAATTCCTCCATCGGCGTGAATTACCGCTCCGCAATGTGTGCGTTCGGAAATCGGAAGTGAGGGAATATCTGCGGTCGCGTATAAAATCTTGGGAAGAGAGTAAAAAAAAAATCGAGCTCAAGACATCAAAGAGGCGCCATCGAACTAAGTGAAAAACAAGTTAGACACTGCCTCCACAACAAAATTAGTTCTCGAACATCGTGAAAAATTTTCGATCGAGTTAATTCTGCGATTGACGTCAAACGACCCACGAAGGACAAATCCCGCCCACTTCTTCCTGACGTCACGAATCGCTGAATGGATAAAAATCGATCAATATCGCCAAGCAACTCAAACGTCGCCAGCGCAAGCGCTGTTCTGGCCCACGTGTCGCCAAGACGTAGGTTGTAAAATATTTCTGAACGCACGCTAGAGAACAATGCAGATGTTGGGATTTCTTTCCGAAGATTGGGGGTGTTTTATGATCGGGATGCTTTGCTCTCGCTAAATTATTTCTGAATTCGGTAGAACGTTTCTGAATGCATGCTTGAACTAAACGTTAATGAAATTTTAATTGATTGCAATTCACGGATTCAAAACAATTTTTTAAAGTTTGTATCTATCAGTGTTTGAAGGGATTTTTTTCTAAATTAAAAAATATTTTATTTTAACATATTTTGCGAGTGTGCAATGAAAAACAAATTGAAAATGCATACATTTGAGCACATTAACCCTCCAAGTGATTTCGACGAGATATCTCGTCATTAGCAAGTGTTCAAATTTTGATGTACATCTTTTCACTCATCTTCTTCGACAGTTCTAAAAACGATTGCACTTGTGCAATCGTTTTTAGAGCAAAAGGTAAAGCTTCAACGCCATCTTTGGTTTTTCATTGTGCCGATTGAATTGATATAAGAAAAAGTGAGAGAATGGCAAAGGTATAACAGAGAGAGAAGATTGTAACGTATGTTTCTAGTAATAGCTTGGGTTCAAGGGTTAACCCCGGAAGATCTTCCACTGATCGCCGTTGTCGTAAATCTGTCAGTCAACGAATCTATCTGAAAGATCTTCAGATGGTTTGAAGTGGTGCTCGTTGGCCTCCTCTCTAACCCTCCAAGTGGTTTAAACGAGATATCTCGTCCAATATATGTCAGATTTGGTAATGACGAGATATCTCGTCGAGACAAAACCCCTATTACTCCAAAGGGAATGAAAATCCAAGTAGGGAAAGCAAATTATCCCTTGCCCAGAAATGGTGACAGTTTGGAACACGTTTTTGCATCAAAGGCTGGCCACAACATGGTAGTTTTCTACTTGAAGATAAACCACCAGACGGGTTAAACAATTTCTGTACACACTTATTTGCATTTCAAGGGGAACCCATCATCTAACTTGGTTCTGGATTTCATAACTGGCTCGCCACCCCCTGTGTGCGTTTTAGCCTTCTCGGTGATTCTGTTCCATTTTGACAAAGTCCTTGCCTACACGGTCAATCCATCTAAGCTTTGGTTTTCTTCCTCTAGGTCTAACTCCAATTGGACTGGCCAAAAATATTTTTTTGTACTCATTTCATTGGGATTCGGATATCTCCAGTCTTCTCATTCTCTGTATTTTTATACATTTAACAATATCTGGTTCTTTGTATAGGTATAACTCGAAATTAAATCTTGCCCATTCTATAAGTATGCCACCAAATATACTTTAGTACTTGATTCGGGAAAAATAATTTCCTTTAACCCTTCTTTTAGTTGTATCAAGGAGGCATACGGTCATTGCAAAACTGAACATATCTTGATGGACGAACTATTTCGCCATTAGAAGAAAACTGACCAGATCTTGATCTTGTCATCATTAAAAAGTCGGCAATTGATGTATGTTGTCATTTGCAAAATTGGTTAGATCTTGATGGGCGAGATATCTCGTCGAAACCACTTGGATGGTTAAATCTAATTAATTCGGCACGATTGAGAGTTAATCTGGCATTTAATTGAACAGAAGTAATATTTTTAGCTTTGGGAATTTCGTTAATCCTCTTTATAGTTTCATGGAGATCTTTAATAGTTTAACTCTTTGAGGAACACGATTTTAATGGAAAAAATCAAGTTGCATATAATTGTTTTTAATATAAAAAATGGGGAAAAACGTTCATTTTAATTATTTAACATAAAATATTACTCAAAACGAGAAAAAATAATAACATTTCAATCATTCCTTTATTACTGAGTGGGACATAAATAATCCCACCATGCAACTAATGTTTCAAATGAATAAAATTTTCCCCGTATTTCCCATGAAACAGTGAATTTAGATCTTTTATCTGCAGTGGAAGTGCAGATGTTGATGGTGCATTTTTATCAATTAATGTCTAGGCAATAAACTCTTCAGCTCACTGCCTCTTGAGAAGTTTCAGCTCCATGTTTTGACCTAATTGTTTATAAACAATGTATGAATTAAGCAACAGCTGCATCCAAAAAGAAGAATAGTATGCAATGCCATCATTTTTTACTACGTCGGACTTTTATTATTATCCAATAGCTGATCAAATTTATCTACTGCATTCATGTTCGCATTATAATCAATAATTTTAACGAGGGACAAGCAACTGAAATTTTATCCCCATTTTTATCTTTTCTCTGTAATGTTTTCACCTGATTTGGATTCAAGATAATTGGATAAAAGATATATTTCCCTGTTATCGATCCATCACAACAGTGTCAACAATTTACTAATGCGTTTTGACGTGTGTAAACTTTTGTTTTCAGTTATTTACACATTTAGCGTTCATAGCATTGCCAACTCAATGAAAAACTTTAAATAAAATATTAAACTGGTATAACTATGAATAATTTCAACTTTTTGAGGTGGGTTAAAACTATCCCACCTTACGTAAAAAGCTAAGCGAAAGGTGGGACAGTTTTTAACCCACCTAACCCCATAGAGTTAATAGATAGTTTGTTAATATTTTAAGACCTTGTCTTTTCAGAAAGGATATGAAAAAACCTTAGAGCTTCTCACTTTCCTTGTTTGTGACCAAAGCTAGTATTTAAATTTTCTACTACAGAACACCTCCAAAACTTTTCATTTCAAACATAACGCTTTGTATAGACAACATCCAACGTGTTTTACAATAACTTGATAGCTTTTTAAGTGTGTACATTTAAATACCTGCTGTCCGTAGTAATTTGTAAAACATTTTATCCCCTCTTTCGAATTTACTACACAATATTTACACTATAATATAAGAGTGTCTTAACACTTATTTGATGAAAGCAACTTAACACACATCCCATTAGTTAAAAGGTCAAACATTGTAGGTTTCAAAATTTTAAAATCCTAATAAAAATCTTATATATTCATAATGGAAAGTATACAGTTGTGTTGTTCGAGGCTTACGAAAGTTGGTAGTTGTCTTGGCTGCTTCGCATTGAACTACATCGTATTTGTGTTTTCATCCTCGTTTTAAATAACGTTGAAATCACTCGTGGCCATTATGATTTCCGTCTACATGATTTTGCAGTAAATAGGATTGTTTTCTATTTCAATTTCGTTGATACCATCCTACGTCCTGACGTGCGGAACAACTTTTAAAAAGTTCATGCATGTTGTTGAATGAGACCACTTTGTAAACAACAACAAATCTGTCGTTCGTTCGATAGTGAGCTATTGGCTAAGGAATTGTTCCTTATCCCGTGTTGATGATGACGTCATACCTATACCGTTATAGTAAAAACCCGGTAAGTGGAATTTTACAAGACAGGTTTTTTATTTAAACCTGATTTTGTATCATCAGATTATTAGTAGGTTGCGGGAAAATATTAAAAAAGCCCATTGCGTGTTTGATACATTCAAAAATAATTTTAAGTTATATAATACAAATATAATTAAGCACAATTAGTAAATTATTTGTAAAGAGTAAATTACTAAACCACTTTTTTTTACCTTTCGGTAGGTCAAAATTTGACACGAGTAGACAAGGGTGTACCTCTTAGAGAACAGTCTCCTTTTATCTCAATAAAGCTCTAACAAATCACTGAAAGTATAAAATAGAAATTAAATATATTCATTACACGCATAGACTTAATAATTAATCGTCATTTACTCATTAAAATTTTAGATATTACGATTGTGAAACATAAGCGATAATGCTTGATTGATAAAAAAAGCGGAACGAAAAGCAAAAATTTTATAGTTCCAAATAAATGTAAAAATCATAGTATTTAAAAAATAGCGTAATACTTATTTTGCTACTATTTTAAAAAGTAAATTATATCACCTTTAAAGAAGTTAGAAAACACGCGAGTAGCCTATGCCTAGGTCAAATTACAGTGCCAAAATTAAAACTTTCTCTACGATGAACTAGCTATTGTTTCTACTCCGAAGCTAGGCACATTGATGGAGTTTCAACCAAACATGGCCAGTTATTCTGTAGCAATTCTTGTTTAACCATTTTAAGAGCACAAAAAGGTTTTTAAAGAAAAGCCTTCATGGGTTTATGACACCTTAAATAAATATATTTTGCACACAACCAAAAATGTAGTTTTACTAAGTGGTAGTGACATGTACCTCACTACCTATCTAGAGCATTCCTTAGGCACCAGAATTTCTCTGCATAAATTCAAACCCGTTTTGACCTTCGTGACCAATATAATCTTTTTCTGACCAATATAGGATTCTTTAAACTAATAAAGGTCCCTGTTGCTAGAGTTGCGGATTAGCAACCGGAAGGTTACGAGTTTGAAACTCTGTCCAACCAACTATCGTCGTATACTTCGGCTTAAGTTCTAGTTTTTTCTTTAGCGAGCTGTTTCCTCCAAGTGGCTCCGACGAGATATCACGTCCATCAAAATATGATCAATCTTGTTAATGACAAGATACCTCGTCGAGACAACCTTCAGGGAGGTTAAAACCAGTATTGAGAATGTTCGTAATTTCAAACCCTTTACATTTTCAATTATACAGAGAATATTTGGGTATTCGATACTTGCAACTGAAAATTCGTATTTTCCGAATTCATCTTGAATAAAGAAATGAGTGTTCGAATAGCCTCAAGGAAGACAACGCAAAATGTCTTTGTTATTAATAACTAATTAGTCCAGTGTTTGTCACAATAAGATTAGACTGCTTTAAAAAATAGGAATTATATTTTTCTAGAAAAGTAATTAAAATCGCAGCGGAATTACATGGTTTAAAGGAAATTCAATCTATCGACTGTAAAACACACACGCACACATCGAAGACAAAAGAATATTATTTATGGCAACCTTCGATTATTTTAGTACTCGTCGATCCACGCAACGAATCTGCATTGAAGGATCTATCTCTATTGATGACAGTTAATAAGTACATTTCTCTCGTTTCTCTTATATAATTTAGTTTTAGATGTAGTAAAAGAAAGCACTGGAAATCAATCACTTATGACTGTATCGTCATCATTTCGCTTTTATCTTGTAGTTGAATTTCTTTAAAAACAATTTTTCATGAGAAATCATTTTTAAACTATGAAACAATTTTTCACAATTTAAAAAATGATTTGGACTTTTACATTAGAAGGCTTAATACAATCGGATTCATAGTTCAAAATTTTGAGAAAAATAAAATCATGCAATCAAGTCAAAATAGTAAAATAGGCATTAGGGGGATTTTAATTTTTACATATATATAAGTAGTTGAGATTACGAACTATATTCTAATCACTTAATCACTAATCACTTATTGACGGATTCAAGTACGTTTTATTTAGCATTTTTCATACTTATATTTCCTAATGAGATAAAATTAATCAAAAACACAAAAAAGCATTTTGTTAGTTTATAGTCTGTTTAATTCATGTTTTTTTATGAAGTATAGCAAAATGTGCACGTCTCACTTCCTGTTTTTACAGTTATGTAACTAAATTTTTATATTAATTTCATCACATTCACTCGTTCGAAGATTATTTTACTGTTTTTCACCTTATTGAAATTCAACAAATGTCGTGATCACTTACTTTCTATTCTACGTCCATATCTCTATAAAATTTTTCCCTTTCGGTTCAAGATTGATCCCATACCGTTTCCAGTGGCCCGTTTTGTAGCTCCAGTGCGCCGTTAATTCAACAACCCACCTACCTCTACTTCGATCTCTCTTTTTTAAACTTATAATTGTCCTTTCAATAGATTGCTGAATATTTTCATTAAAATGTCGAGCTCTCTGCGAGTGGGGTGCCAGCTGAGATATAGACCTCGTCATCTGACCATGGTTCAAAACTACGAGTTGTCCTCGGATTTTTTACTTCGTGTTTGATCCCGGACCGTCATCAATAGCCCGTGTGTTGCTCCAGTGCGACGTTAATTTAACTATATACCTACCATGATCGAAGCGGTGAGAGTGACGATAAATCTCGTAGTGGATTTTATAAGCTTGCATACGTTTGTTGCCATATGCTCATACACGAATATTGCCAATTTCTGTTACACATATGTTACTGAAATATAGATTTCTCTTTTGCTAAAATGCGTCAATTTAACTCAATCATTAAGGGAATACAGAGGTGGATTTGTGAGCCACTTAGCTTTATCCTGGTGCACTACGGGGTTTGGTTCATGTTACACCTCACATACATCCAGATTCTTTGCACAACTCGTTTAAAACAGACCACCATTAATTCTAGATGAACAAACACCTTACCGCGAATTCGAACCAGGAACCTTTCGATCCAAAAGACTACAACCCTGACCGATTGGTCAGCAAATATAGATGATTTTACCTAAATATCTTACTTCAAAAGCACAGTAAAGTTGTTTTCTGGCATTTCCTACTTAAAACTCGTTTCTCTACATATATCGTACTAGTACAGCAAAAGTAACACTGAAAGAATTGTGGTTCGTGTTATAAACTCAATTTCTAAGAAATTCAAAGAGCACATTTCTTTAAGTGTCTCTGAAGAGAGAAATCCTCTCATTAAGTAGACTGGAATTTCTATTTATGTACGAGGTACTTAAAATATTTTTTGCTAACAAAATATATAATTTAATTAATGATGTTTAAACGAGCCCTAACGTAATTATTAAATAATAAATTGTTCCCTAATAAGATTAGGCATTTTTATTTACCAGCCTTTCCTCTAAAACAGTTTAAAATTACAAGTATCTTCTGAAATCAAAAACCCGTTTTCAGGGTTGAGTTTTTGGAGCTTACGGTCGACCAATCTTTTTCAGCAAAATATGGCGCATATTTTGATAATTTTAAAAGGAATTTAGCTTTAACTGAGCAAACAAAAGTATGAAAATTTATTATATTTATTTACGTGTCTAATTTTAATGACTAACTCTAATACTTTTAATGATAAACTATTAAAACATGTAGTCTACATGTTGTTTTGACATTTATGTGAATGATGCATGAGTTATTCGGTTTTGATTGGCATAATCTTGATTTTCTCTATTGTTTCAGAAAAATATATTTTCCTATAATTCAAGACCTATAATTAGGATTTTCCTTCTACAGTTAGGGTTGTCATCAATTTGTAATATTAGTTAACAGCTCAACAAGAATTAAAGTTGACTATTTTAAATTAATGAATTTAAGTACGAGAAATATTTAACATCTTTCTAATGACATTTTAAAGCAGAAAATTTCAGAAAAAGATTAAATTCTTAGTTGGAAACTAAACATCCCCTTTTGGTTTTTCAAACTTTTATCTGAACATTTATTTTATTGTAGTGTTTTTCAGTTGAAACCTATTTTTAGTGTTAACATTTAATTAGTTCAAACAATAAAACAACAAATTTATATTCACTTATACTATGCTAAAAGTATTATATGCTTTTATTCTCTGTATAAGTAATCTCACTGTGTGTTTTTAACTTCTTTTATTATTATAATAGATATATATAAACGACTTTCTCTTCTTAGAGTATAGAAAATATATTCTTAGAATAAGGATTTTACTTTAAGAATATACTTTCTATACTCATATACTTTCTCTCAGTCATAACCTGTATAGTTAAATAGTTTATTGATTTTTCCTCAATTGTTCCTACATGGAACAATTGAGGAAAAATTTATCGACAGTTTGTTCTGATAAGGAAATGACTACAAAGAGTGGTCTTGACTTTGATCGAATTGTTTTTCAAATAAACCAAATTGCATAATGGGTTATATTATTTTATTTGGAAGTTTAATGTCATTAAAAGTTTTTTATATTTTATGAATATTTGAATATCTTTAAAGATGTTTAATTCTTTTCGTTGTTTACTGAAAATTGAGGTGAAAAAGAATATAGTTCTCTTAAATTATTAAATGTTTTTTTGTTGAATGCTGTAATTAAATTTAAATATTGAGATCAGATATTGAGTTATATGCAACTCATTTGGTGCGCCAGAGTTAAAAAATGCATTTCTCTTTAAAACGTTAATATATGTTAAAAAGATTTCAAATGCACTTAATTACAAGCGCTAAACACATTTTAACGATTGATAAGAGTAACAATAAGTTCATAAATATTGATAAATTCATTTGATTTGAGTGTTAGCAAATTTAATTAGTGCTTTTTATGTCGAATTGAGGTTTTGATTTACATGTCGAATGGTGTATTTAAATTGAATAAACAGTCTTAATTTACTTTAATTGGGTAAATTTATCATACTGATAGTTTGAAAATAACATTCTTAAGAATCTGCTTATAATTTCAATCTACTTTTAAGTCTTCAAAAAAATCTGAAATGAGTAAATGGGGAATGCAAAGATTGAAATAAAAATACTCATGCTAATATAACTATTCCCAAGTTATTTGAGAATGAATATTTTTTATGAATCTTAATGTGAAATCAATAAACATTTACATTACATTAAGCCGAGGATGCAAGTGCGTCTTAGAGGAAAGCATCACGTTAAAATACGAATTTCGGTTTTCGTTGTGAGTAATTTTGCGGGGGTTTTGCATTTGTTTTCTGAGTTTTATCCTTCACATGGTTAAAAGGCTAACGATGTTAGTTTTATAAGAAAGTAACATTTTAAAGCAAAATGGCTAAAATTCACTCTTGTGAAGTTGAAAACAACCAAGAATATACTTAGTGATGCGTTTTTTCTGCTAAAAGTCTGTTTAATTCTATCGTATATACTGTCGGCTTAAGGCAGAAACTCATTAACTGACAAAAAAAATTTTTGCTGTACAGCTGTTTTAAAACTAAAGATAGGTTTTGAGGTCAAAAAATAAAAATTATAAGCATTTTGAATGTTATCTTTTTAAAAGATTTTAATGTGATTATGGGTTTCTCATCAAGAAAATAAGCATTTAAAATACCCATGAAAAAATATCAGCTTATAATGAGTTTTTGCTCTAAACCGTCGATATTTTCATAGCTTCGTATTTTGATTTAAATTGCTCAATAAGTTAGCCAACTTTCCAGATGGATTGAAAATTTCAGTACAGTTTTTCCAATGCCCAGCCAACTGAACATTAGTCATCATGACACTACAAGGGTGGAATTGTGAACCACCTGACGTTACCCTGGTGGTCCCCGGAGGGCGGGATCACAGGTTTCAGTAAAATATCCATAAAGTAATATCATTAATATTTTCTAAACATTGAATGATATTTTTTTCCTGTTTTGATATTCAAGAAATGCAAATTAAGTGCTCCTTACTCACACCAATGAAATAATTGAATGAGAATAAATAATGCAATTTTTTCGCGAATTATGTTCAATGCTTAACTTTAAGAAAGCCTTTTCACCTGGACAAGGAATGGCAACTGATACTGAGTAGCTAAGCAGTATTTAAAAAATTGGTAGATTGTGTCGAGGACGCAAATCGTAGTTTTGACGTGAATACTCGGGCCGGATATTGGATTGTGGAATGAATGAAGCATGCATAGGAAGTTTGAACGATTGTTTATTGTGAATATTCAACAATTAAATTTACAGTTTGAACGATTATAGTGCAGTCTAATATTAGTTGCTGTTGAGATATTTTGTACAATACTAATTATAGCTGTAGTTCGGTAGCTTTCAAATGATACCACTTACGCAGTTCTCACTCCTTGATAGCCAAAGTTACACTATCTAATGTCAACTAGTAACCAAAACTCAACCAAAGTAACACTAGCAATATGTCAAAATTTTACGATGCTTGGCAAGCTTCTGAGCTTGCCAAGCATCGTAAAATTTTGACATATTGCTGTCCCCCTCCCCGCACTCAGTGCTCTTGCCACTATCCGAAGGTCATGTTAAATACGGACATCCTTTGTCCACACGACGCTGTATTTACCTTCTGGATGTTTTTCTAATTCTGAAATCATAAGACAAAACAGTTGTGATGCTCGACATGCATGCCCCTCATTACTGTTCCGATTTATGTCGTATTCACGTTAAAAATTCATACGATGAAGGACAAACGTTGGATTTGAAAGAATCTTCATTTTTTGTGTATCTAATACTTAATCTAAGGAGCAACAGTAAAACAATCAAACAACAATCAACAACAAACAAACAATAGCAACAATCTAAAGCAACAGTTGTGACGCTCGACATGCATGCCCCTCAGTACTGTTCCGATTTATGTCGTATTCACGTCAAAAATTCATACGATGAAGGGCAAATGTTGGATTTGAAAGAATCTTCATTTTTTGTGTATCTAATACTTAATCTAAGGTTAGGTTGAAATATACGATTTTTGAGCTAAATTGTTTCCTAAACCTCTGTAAATAGAAATCAAAAGAAAATTGGTGGGGATGGAATCAAGAGGGTCGTCACTCTGCTGGTTTCTATTACCTTAATTCTTCCACATCTGTAATGTTAATCAGATTGCAATTCATAATATTTTGAGCACGTTTCCCGAGAGTCAGTCAGTTGATGCCAAAACATATTTTAGTACTATCTCGTAGAAACAATTTAACAGCATACTAGGTGATTAACATAATGTAACCATATAGCCATTGCGTATGTGAGAAAAAAGTTGTCATCAGTTATAAATCCTTTTAAACAAACACATACATTATATGTTTATAAGTTGAAAATTTAACCATCGTATAAAATAAATATTTTTATACTTAACACGAGTACATTTGTTACCAATCAAAAGATTTCACACAAGTAGTAGAGCAAAGATGTTTTAATCACTTAATTGTTTAGATTCAAGTTCCTTTTTAATTTTTTGCAATGTAATGAAGCTTGAATATCGCCATATAGATTCTAATCTAATTTATTGAAGTGAAATATATACAAAAGGGATCAAACACTTTTATATCTATAAACATCAGATAAATTTTATTTCACCAATTTCAAGAATCAAAGAACACACATATCCCTTCTGCAACCTGCAGCGGCTTCCTCACATAACTTCTAACCAGATTTGACTTACTTGACCAATAAAATCTTTCCTAGGATTCTTTCAATCAATAGATGGGGTTATTAAGGTCTATATATACACTATAAATCTTGTAAATTGACCAGAATACCGACTTTTATTACTTCAAAATATTTTCAACTACTTAGCTTTCAAACGATACCAAGATCTTGTAAATATTTGGAATACTTTTCTAGTTACATGGGGTTTTTGTTAGGTATTTTTATCATGTACAAACTTATTTTCAAACTTTAAGCAGGTTCGATTCCTGTCAGGTTCATTCCTCCCTGGGTGTATTATTTCTCTTCAGTAAAAACTTTCATTGTGTGCGTCTATTACTTGATATTGTATGTCTTGTGTCTGGCGCAGCATGTTCAAATATGGCCCTTGTGCCATAAAACCCCAAAACCAATCAACCAAAACTTTAAACTCAATTTCTGAAAAAACTGCTTTTTCAATATGATGCTTTCTTTGTTCAAACGGTGATAACAATGAATTCGATCTATTATAATTATTTTTGTATCATTATAATCTATATGATGCAATGGTTGTTTTGATACTCATCAGTTATTAGTGAAGGGATGAATTTTTAGTTGATTTTTAAATGTTAAAATTCCTGAAAAAATTAGATTTTTTGCTTTCTTGGTGAAAAAAAATTACAAAGAACCCTACTCTACCTCTAGCAACATTATAAAGGATAACAAAAACATAAAACAATATTAAGAATAATTTCCAATAGGAATTGTTATTCTGAACAAATTAGAATTTGAGATATCGCTGATAAAAAAACTTGCTAATTAGCTGTTAATTACATCTAATTTTTTTAATTAATGATAAGCTTAATCTGAATTTTTCACATTGAAATTGTTTTAATCTTAAGCCAATGAGAGAGAGAGACATATTGTAAAAAAATGGATACTTAGTCAAAATTTAAAAAAATCTAGTATATAATTGGACCTTCAGTCATCTTGTTTGATGTGGGTTAAAGGCAATGCTGCACTACTCGTAAATTTCGTGACTCTCAAAGGATTGGAGTAGTTCTGATTATTTTTCAGAAGCGTTACGGCTTTCTTTTATAAGTCCGCACAAGAATCTTTTCTCAAGATTTAAACATTTTTTTTCAACTAGAAAAATGTAGGTACTGAGTATTGGATTAAAGAAGACTTAAATGAATCAATGAAGGGACTTCCACTCGGAAGTTTTGATGTCAATTGTATTAATAGATAATTTGAAATGTGTCCCATCACTACCTTAAAACTTTCTTCCCTACTTTTGAATCAGATTTGAACATTACAAAGGGTTCCTACGGTTTGTCTTTTCAATACAAAAATACAATTTAAAAATTAAATTAAAAAGTTTCTATCCTATCAGTCGCAATTATATCAAACATGTATCAACTTATTCTCACTGACAAAATTTATATTATCTTGATTCACATCAATGCTAAAAAAATCCGGCACTGAGTTTTAAGCTATGCAAATATAGGAATCTACAATTTCGAGAATTCATTGTCCTGTTTTGGAAATTTAGTATTTAGGACTCTGTATTGTCAGAAAGGCCTAAGATTATTAGAATAGTCACGGAAATTGAGAGTTATTGAATCCTTTTACAAATCGCACATAGAGCGAACTATATTCTAAGCCGTATCAGAGAAATCTTTCAGATCATCAGCATGCCAGATAAAAGGTAAACGTCCTTCCACAAATGGACTTTCATTAGTTATGCGTACAATTTACCATTATTCGGAGTAGGTGATCAGTACCTTTTATTTTGGAAGGTTGGTTGGTTTAGGTTTTATGACGCAAGGTCTAGAAATAGAAAAGCTGCGCCAGTATTTTGGAAGGCAATACCGCCTTTGGTGTCACACGAAGCTTGTATGGGAATTCTGTGGTAGGTAGCTGGATTATTATCGCACTAGAGCAACACAATGGGCTATTGGAAACAGTCAGGGATCAATCCGTAAGGGAAAGATCCAAAGAAAACGTCTCGTAATTTTGATACTGTGGATGGTGCAAGTTAAATCAAATGGTTGAAAATCATGAGATAGGTAGGTGGTTAATTAACTATTGGCGACGGTTCTGAATCAATCCCGAAGGGAAAGATTCTGGAACAACGCCTCATAAAAGTGACCATTGGTCAGATGACGAGAACAATACCTGAGCTGGCATCCCACTCTCCAAACTTCCACATCACGCCAACGTGAAGACATCTGAGGCCACGACATATTTTACATACACCAGCTACGGAGAACATGAGATCTTTGATTGGATCGAGTTTCGAACTTGCAACCTTTCTGTTGCTTATCCGTCACTCTTCCAACTGGTATACTCTGACCAGGGAATTCTATGTGATACTTGAAGTGAAATTGGTTTGATTTCATACTTTTAGAACTCCCAAAGTGGTTTAGATCAAAGTTAAAAATACACTCACTGCCAAAAGTTATGCACGAAGCGGTAAATGCGAAAAAATTGACAAGTACAGCTTTGATTGACACGAAATGCGGCAGGAAAGTAGCAAATATGTTTATGCATGAAACAAAACAAAGAATTACATACAAAGATGAAAACAATATTGAATTTTCAAGAATTATAAGATGAAGTCTTATCGGAGTCATTAGCAAAATGATGTTTAAATCCAAAACAAACAAACAAAACCGACATTAATAGGGTATGTGACCACCCCTCATCCTCGTACAAAGTTTACAGCGTGTGACCATGCTTTCCATGAGGTGATCAACCACTCCAGTAATCGCCATTCCTCCTGTAGAGCAGTTTGCAACTCTGTGAGAGTGACTGGGGGTGGGAAATGTGCAGACACAGCACGGCCGAGGGCATCCCAAAGATTTTCAGTGGGATTAAGGTCGAGCGAGTACGCCGGCCAATCCATACGCGCAATCCCCTCACCCTCTAGGTAGTCGTCGATGATGATGGCTCTATGGGGACGCGCATTATCATCCATTAAAACGAAAGCAGGACCAACTGCTGCAGCGTACAATCTCCCAGTGGGTTCTAGGACTTCATCCCGATACCGGACAGCCATCACAGTACCCCGTCTATAGATATGCAGGTCGGTGCGATATCCCAACGAAATCCCTGCCCGCAACATGATGCTTCCACCTCGGAATGAGTGATGCTCGATGATGCTCTGGGGCCGATTGCGTGTGCCTTGTTCTCTCCAATCCTTACACGCTTGTCATCTGGCTCCAGGGCAAATCTCGACTCATCCGTGAACATAATGTTGGCCCAATCAGATACAGTCCAATTCACATGTTGCCGACACTACTTTAATCGTGCCCCTCTGAATTGGACGGATAGAGAAACACAAGCTCGTGGTACCCATTCATCTGTAGCCTTCAGCGAACAGTAGTGGCAGATATCGTATTACCAATGGACGCTGCAACCATAGATATCACACGTGTGGAGGTCGCTCTTCCATTCCGCTTGGCTAAAACAGCAATATATCGATCTTCCGCGAGGGTCGTAACCCTTGAGCGACCGGCCATAGGTCTTCGGAAAACTGTTTGGCTTGTTTGGAATTGTTTCCATAATCTTGAAATGACGGAATGATGAACGCCGAAGAAAAGAGCAACATCTGTGACTGATTGTCCTGCTTCAAGGCGTCCCACAGAACGCCAACGCTCACTATCTGCCATTCGTCTTCTGGAAGCCATAGAAGCACGTCTGTCTTGTAAACTAATCGTACGAAAGTTCTAAACACTTTTTATCGGCACTTACATGAAACTCCTTTAACCCTTCACAATGCTGGCTTCTTATACGACTGCCTTTTTTTTGCATATTTCTCGACACGAAACCGTGATTGGCTGTAACAGAACAAATTTGCATACTTCCATCTACCTCTGCAGCGAAATGCAGCCTCTCAAATTCAGATTGGCTTCAGGAAATCAACATTTTTCTCTCCATGCTTAACTTTTGGCAGTGAGTGCAGATTCAAGCAATAAATCTTTACATGTGTAAACTCATCTTAAGACATAAAGTACATTTTTCAGTAAAGATCTACATGTTCCTCTCGTATCAAAAATGCATATGATTTTGATACTTTTCACTACGGCTTGATAAGTTCTTAAAGTTATATATATATATATATATATATATATATATATATATATATATATATATATATATATATATATATATATATATATATATATATATATATATATATATATATATATATATTCTTTCATTGCCACTCTGTTGAATTAGTGACTATGAACTTCTCGAGGAAACACAAACACTCTAATTCTTATTTAAAACCTTGCTAGTTTGTCTGAAAAGATTTTTATCTTGAGGGTAGTATATTCTTAAGTTGATAGAAGTGCACACACATGTCCAAAAGTTAAGGAAAACACTGAATTCATATCAAGCAAGGTCACCTGATCTCAATCCAATAGAGTATGCTTGGGATACTCTCGGACATCACATTATAGCCTGCATACCACCACCAAGGACTACACAAAAGCAAAGACCTGCTCAAGTACGAGAATAGGACCGCCATAGAACTTTCTCTTTTTTTTTCTTTTGGAAAGCATGTTTGCACAGTGTGAGGCCTGTATTAAGGTCAGAAGCTAGCACATTCTCTGTTGGGCTGCTTTTGACAGATGAATAAATGCTTTTTCCCCGTAAAGCACGCAATATGTTCACTCTAATTTTTTCCATTTCTTAAATTTCCCATACCACCACTTGGCATATGGATGCTCTTTTTTATTCATTACACAATTGCAGAAACAAAAGCACCACGTTGAGTAAGCTCCATCTCAGTTCTGTTCCAAAAGATAAAATTTGCGCGATAAAATCAAACCAAACAACGTTGTGTACGGGAGGGGGGCTGCTGCACTTTAAATCTGTCATGGCCTCAAATGTCCTTTATGGAGTGGTGGGAGTGTTTGGAGACTGGGTTGCCAGCTCAAGTGTTGACCGCGTGATCTGACTGATTTAGAATTACGAGGTGTTGTCCTCGGAATCCTTGATTGATCCCTAACTGTCACCATTAGGACATTTGCTGCTCCAGTGTTACGTTAATTCAACTACCAACTACCTAACCAAAATATAAAAAAGGACATCGCTCCTATTGCACACATTTTCCTTAGGAAACGGGTAATTACCAGGCGCATTCTTGAAATGAACGGGACACATTATGGTCTGATTTCCTGACCTCCTGAACAACATAGTAAAGGGAAAAGTTGAGAGGAAGAATGCTGATCCCCTATTCTCGAACGAAATCTCAAACACATATATTCCACACAATCATGATGGATATTGTATGTTTAAGGAATCATTTGCTATACGAACTAACAAACTGTTTTGTTTCAGTATATCGCAATAAAGGGGAGAGTTCAAGGCAAGATGCTGTTTCATGGTTCTGGAAAGGAATCTCGATCACATATACTCCACATAATCACACTGTATAATGTTTGTCTAAGGAGTCACTTGCGAGACGAACTAATAAACTGTTTTGCATTGATATAGCGTGGGAAAGGAGCAAGCTGAGAGATCTGAGGCGGAATGCTGACTCATGATTCTCGTGAACGGAATCTCCAACACATACTCCACACAACCATGATGGATAGTATCTGTTTAAGAAATCACTTGCAAAATGAACTAATAAACTGTTTTGTTTCAATACAGTATTATGGGACGATTTCCAAAAATCCAAATGAGAGAGAGAGACAATAAGGTCTGCAAGAGAACGGGAATTAAAATCAGACTAAATGCGATTTTTGGAGTCAAAAAATATCCGAGGGACACAGTGTACTTAAGTTGTCATGCTTAGCTGTAAAGGCGTAATATTAGGACAAAAATATGCTTCATTTACCGGGAGGAACCCAAGCCTTCGGACTCAAGGGATCAGTTCGTTCTATACTTTTCCCCTTCCTCATCCTGTAATGTGGACTTTGAGGTAAGGATATCCCTGGAAGCATTCCAAAGAAATGCCGTTTGTGCACAAAAACTTTTTATCCTCCATCTCTTCTTGATACTGGAAAGAGTGTGTAGCTTAGAAAAAGTGGCCGTTTGCCAGGAACGCGAAAAACGGACAGCGTTTCATAATTTACTTCACTTAGACGTAACTAAAGAATTTCTTATTACATTTTTCTTATTCCCCCTATCTTCCCTTCCTCGAAGACATTGATGCGTTGTCTGACCTACAATTAAGTCGCTCGCTCTTTTCCCTGCAAGTAGTTTCAACTGCGGAATTATATCTTACCCCACCGAGTTTAGTGGGTAATAAGTTTTGGAAGAAGACAATATCAGTAATTAATATATTATACAGAGTACTTTTCTTTGAGAGAGGTCTGGGACTGTAGATTGTATCGGTGTATTATAAACAAAACGCTCGAATGCCTCCATAGTTTGTATTGAAACAATGCTGTGCGAAGGCCGAGATCATTCTTACCATCAAGGTTGTGGACGAATGTATAGCTACGAAAACAAACTGGACATCTCTATTTGTGCATCGTTCTTTGTATAGTATATACTGTAGTACGTTCGATATAGAAAAAAAGTCCTTCATAAATTTATATACCGTAATATTTCATATAACTAGTCCAAAATCACCCAATATTTTAGATACTTCGTTACGACTTTTATAATAAACAGAAATTGATGTTAAAACTTTTGTTGCTCTATATGTAGCTTATAAGTTTTGAATATGTAGCTGTTTAAAAATATTCTATAATTGTTTTGGACAAATTTGGGACCATAATTGTGTTATGAAATACACAATTGAATATTTCCTTTAATAAATCGATAAAGGACCATAAATCACAGAATATCTTGCAATAGGTTAGGTGCTACAGGTTACTCTCACTGACAGTTGACAAGTGGAAAACATTCTGGACTGAGTGCGTTCCATACGATAACAATATCATTAAACATACACTTTATCATTTAGTATTTAAACGGCTGAGTAAATGTTGCTCGTATTTTAAATTTTGGTGCGGGTTGGACCATAGTTGGGGCATAGGACGATATTTGTGTGAAATTACGGTACATAAAATATGCATTAGAAGATGTCTTCTTGACTGAAGAGCAATTGTGGATCACCCACTAGGTACAGTAAGCCTTTCATAGAAGGGTCGCAATTATATAAATTTCATGATATCCATAATATGAGGTTTTTGAGATTTCGTTATTAAAATGTCATTGTACTTAAAAAATAGTGGACATAATTTCTTCATTTTTTTTCTGTAACGAGTTGGGAATTCACAATATAGATAATTTTCAAAGAATGAGTCTGAAATTTTCATAATATTAATTTCAGGTAATCTAAAAAAGTCAGTGATTATTTTGACAGTGGAACTTTAATACTTAGGGATAATCGGAATAAATTTATATGCAGTTTTCAACTGGGAAAATATATCGAAACACAAGACTCATTGGAATGCTTGGTTTACAGCTGCTTAACAGATTTGCATAAGTTATACCTAGTTACACTTTAGAATTAATTGTGAATATGGACTTATTGTTTTGATTTGAAGCTGGTTACACTACTTGTTACAGTTCAAGGGCTTACAGATTGTTTGCATAGTGGCATTATTTATAAAGCTTCGAGTGGCAACAAAGAAATATAAATAATATAAAATCAACTGCTACGCGACTCATTCATCAATTTTGCAGTTTAATTTAAATATGTTTGATTTGAGCTATGGAGATGCATAGTATTGTTGAAACTACAAAGAAAAGCTCACCACTCTAATGAAATTCTTCAGCAATCGGATGACAGAAGGCAATAAAAAGTGTGGTAGAAATCACCGCAGTAAAGAAAGTATCAGTGAGTGCGTTAAATAGGTTTAGACGCAAAAAATACAAAATCGTCTTCAATAAGTGAATATCTGAAGATAATTGCGGTAACACAACTGTTATGTGGCCTTTTTGCCATACATTTGATTAACAATGAGAATTGAAACAGGAAACAAGTTTGGCCTTACATTTTTAATACATTTTATTTAATTTGGAGGTATAAAATGAATATAAGCATATCGCGATGCTTATATTCACTATAAATGTATTTAAATAAGGTATCAAATTTGAGTAATGATACTATTATATAAGCAATTAAGAAAATTTAGCGCAGATGCTATGTCTGGGTGGGTCTACTAACATTTAACCCTCCTGGTGGCTATCTAGACGAGATATCTCGTCATTAGCAAAACTAATCATATCTTGATGGACGAAATATCTCGTCTTAAAAGAAATCTGACCAAAACTATCTCGTCATTAAAAGAAATCTGACGAAAACTATCCCGTCATCATAAAAAATTACAATTGTATTATTGTAATTATTGGTGACGACATATCTCGTCATTAGCAAAATTGTTCAGATCTTGATGGACGGGATATCTCGTCGAAACCCCACTTTGAGAGTTAGTAATTACACCCTCTATGACTACAATATAATTATTATCTTATACACCCCAAAAGTTAAAAGGCTCTTTGAAATGAATCTGATTATATTTGAAAGACGCCCATATTACACCATTCCTACATACAAGCGTTAGAAATTTCGGTCAGTTTCAGCCTGTGTTGTTTTTTACACAAAGATCCACAATTCCTGATACACAAATATTTAGGTCTTTAATTTCCGCCACAGAAATTAAGAATTCAGTTAAATGACCCAAATAGTTTCATGGACTCCGACCGCAGGCTGAAGCCGATTTATTTCGCGAGTGTTTCAAGAGAATAAATTGAATTCCCTCCAGACCGGCCTCTCTCTAGAGGAAGAAAGTGAGAGGGAACAAAAGGAAGAGAAAGCAGTGGATGTGGAAAATCGATATAAATATCGATGTTAAGGCATCCATAGTGTTTGTTATTTTGGAAATACATTGTATGGCTAGTTGCTGTCTATGGAAGGTACATCATTTTATTAAGACTAAGATGGTTAAACTTAAGTGGCGGTATGAGGGAAATGTTTTATTCATTCATTTGGGTCAATATTTCAATCTGTTTCGGTCGTCAAAATGAAGGTACATAACTAATTCGCATGTTATCATGATAGATGAAAAAATTTGAATTCAATTAATGGATGTTTGCTCATCGATCAAATGTTTGCTACATTAAACTATTTCTTAAGCATTAAAGTATTATTGATAATTTAAAGAAAGACGATTATAGAGTTCAAAATTACTACTTAAGTTATCAATTATTGACATATCGCAACAAGATTTAATTTACTTGTTCATTGGGAAATTCTAGTTTTAAGGATTACTGTTTGAAAATGCAAATTACATTTCAATACATAATTAATCATTCGGACCATCATATCTCAAAGATAATATGATCCTTGAGTTCCTAAAAAAGCACACTAAGAGTATTATTTACAATACAATTGAAGGGCTTCAGTCAACATAATGATACGGAACATTTCAAATATTTTAGAATAACAATTTTCAAGTTAAAAAAAATTCCAAAATAATAATGATTTATCCACTATTCAAGAACTCAGCTATCTTAAACCCTAAAGTTTTACGTACTCATTTAAGTAATCAGAAATTCTTTTGGTTCTCTTGAATATTTTGTTTTCAATTTTTTAACTAAAGAACGTATTTTAGTGACTTATCACTATGTTGGCCGAAGCCTTTCAACTATAATTTTACAACTTTGTCTTCAGGACCGTGATGAGGTTATGAGTTTTTAATTTTTAACTCTCCTTTTGTATCGACGAAATATCGCGTCATTAGTAAAACTGACCAGATATTGATCTCGTCGTCATCGAAAAATTGACAGTACCTTGATATCTCTTCATTAGCAATATTGGTCAGATATCTCGTCGAAAGCACTTGGAGGGTTAAGATATGGAAAAAATGAGCAAGCTAGAATGCTAGAATGTAAATACCACTCAAATGGTAATTTTTTTGTAGAATGAATTAAATTGTACAAAGAAAAGATTCCTATTTGGTCTCTCGAATATCTGGTGTTCAAAAAATCAACTAATTTGGACTGTAGAAGAATATTTGAACTATTGCAGTGTTACAGGAATTATAAATAATAAAATAAATATAAATAAACACCACTTTTCACTGTCACGCAGCTTTATTTTCACACGGTAGGTAGTTAACGTCACACTGGAGCAATAAAACGGGCTGTTGGTGACGGTCCTGGATCAATCCCGAAGGGAAAGTTCTAAGGATACCTCGTAATTTTGAACCACAGTCGGATGACGAGGTCTGCAACTAAACTTCTTTGCACAGTGAGTGTCACACTCTTGGCTGCTAAAGACAACATAGGAGAGTTCACGGTCGCCACCATCCCTTGCATGATCACGCATACAGAAATGAGTCTTACTACAACTCTCACGGTTTCACGCAATCGGCAATCAGTCAACTAGTGGTAGCATCTATGGAATTCAGCCTCTGTTAAATTATGAAAGGAGATTATTTTGGTAAATTTAGCCATCGCTATAAAAATTAGCTTACAATACGTTAGCATATATAGCAGTGTAACCTATCCCAACCATAAAGTATTTTTCGGAAGACAAAGTTGCAATGTCTCACATATTCTAACCTATCCCAACTATAAAGTATTTTTCGGAAGACAAAGTTGCAATGTCTCACATATTCAACTAAAATGTGAAAACGTGTTTATTTTCAGTTACAAAAATCCCACATTTTGCCGTTCAAGGCTACAAACTACTCTGTCTATTTTTGAAGCACATTAATGACTTGACACTGAAGTACAAATGGGCTGAAATTAACGAGCAACATTTCAAAATGCATTAATGATATCAGGGAATTTTGTTCGGTTATCTACATGAAAAAAAAAGTGTAATTTCAACTTTTTGCCCTGTTTTCATGAACAAAGTCGAAAGAATCAGCCTCAGTACTCGTTTCAGCTGTTTTTCCTTTCCTCCTGTGTCGAAAAAAACTATAAAAATTCAAAGAATGAATTCCGAATTAATGTATGATAGTTGTTTGGTAAACACACACAATAATTAGATTAAAAGCCCAACATCACCAAAACGGTGATAAGTTACATTTTAAGGTAACCCCGGATATGGTATCAAGCGAGAGTTTGGATTGAGGAAGTAGAATCTTCACATTCTGTCTAGTTTGTTAACACTGACCTCATACGTGATAGATAGATCCTTCTCACAGAGAGGGATTTTCAGTGTAAAAAACAAACCAGAGGGTCTCCGGAGATTTTACTTCTGCTGTCCAAATGTTCTCGCATGAGGCAGGTCATGGTTACTACAAAATGTAGTTTATCGTCGTTTTGGCAACGTTTGGTGTTTAATCTAATTGGCGTAGACCTATCAACGATCATACATAAATTCGGAATTCGTTCTTTGGAATTTTTGAAAATTAGAAACTCGGTTCGACCACATACCGTCGTGTACACAGGAGCTGGTGCATGTTAAATCTGTCGTTGCCTCAAATGTTCTCACGTTGGCGTGGTGTGGAATTTTGGAGAATGGGGTGCTAACTCAGCTGTTGATCTCGTCTGACGGTGTTGCAAAATTACGAGGTGTTGAATTCGGATCTTTCCCTTTGTTAGTTAACCCGGACAGTGACCATTAGCCCGTTGTGTTGCTCCAGCACGACGTTGATTTAACTACCTACCTCTTAGGAAATTTTGTTGGTGGCGTGCTGAAATATTATTCTAAAAACAAACCAAGTGACATCACGTTCGAAACAGTATATGAAGCATGTTCGCCGCAGAAACACTACCAACAACTACATTTATACATTGGCCAAATCTCAGCACAGGAGTGGCTGCGTCTTTCCTTAGCTCCTGATTTTTTTCAAGATTTACCCAGAAATAGATCCTCTACAGACATGAAAAGTTACATAAAGTTGCGCCTCCGAAAGACCAATTTAATGATGTGAAATTCTCCAAAATCCGATTCATGTAAGTCCGGATTCCGACTATTATTCAACTTTAGAATTCGTCAAAATTTTAATTTCGTTTAATTTCGGCCATTGTATTGGAATCATTTTCCGTGGATATCGCTTTGCTGCTCTTGTCAAGAATTCTTTGGTGCTAACAGTCCCACATCAATTTAATTAAAAATTCAACAGAAAGACTTCTGAAAATAAGAAAATCTTCAGAGCTGCCTCATCTGAAAAAACTTTTAAAGACCTTTTTATGGTCAGCTTTCTTGAAAAATTACTTCAAATGTGAGTCCTTTAAAATTTTATTCAATATTTTACATATCACCTGTCATTTTGTTTAGCATTTCTCCTCCATTTTCATGTAAATAGAATTGTTTTACCTCAAAAGCTGATTTTCTAAGTTAATTTCTTGTTATTTTTCTCATCTACTAGTTCCTTTGTTTTAAATTTGTAATTTCTTTACCTTGTTACGATTACTGTTTTAAATTCTTTCTCCATATTTTTCTGTTAATAGAATTGTTTTGCCTCTATAGCTGCTTTACTAATTTTAAACTTTTGTAAATTTTACATCTACTAGTCCTTATGATAAATTGTATTTACTAGATTTCTATGTTTGTTTTTTCTAACAAGCCAATTTCCATCTACTAGTCCCCTTTTCCTTTTGATACTACTAGTACTGTTGTTTTTATGTCTCTCTGTTATGGATGAAACAAGGAAAAAACAAGGTATGGATTGGGTAGAGAAGCTGGTGGACTGTTTCACCATAGAGGAATTGAGAATTCCCGAATTGAAAGAACTAAAAGAGACAGTAATAAAAATCGTTGAATTGTGTAAAGTTAAAGGCAAAAGCCAGATTAGATCTCATCCGTTCCAGGAGGGATTGGCTGATTATCTGAGTAGGATCACTGAGTCCTTCAAGAGGGAGATCTTAAGGGATAAGTTATCGGGCTCTAGTCCCACAACATCCCCGAATACTAGCGAATCCAATGAAATGGTTGAAATGAGAAAAGAACTGATAAAATTACAGTTTGACTCCGAATTAAATAAAACGTACGTTAAAAAGCTTGATGAAATGGAGGAAGAAATTGAAGTAATCAATCGAAATAAAGAGCTTGAGATGGCAAAAATGAATGGAGTCTTAGAAGAAAGAGAACGTTATATCAAGAATCTCACTAAGTTATTTGAAGAATCCTCCATACCCTCAGCAGAATTAATTAAAGATTTAAAATCGAATGCACTATTATCTTCGAAAGAAGAATCAATATCAGATACACGAGAAATTTTACAAGAGTTGAGAGATTTGAAAATAGTGATACCCGATTGTCGTCCCTCATACGCGGAAATGCTTGTTTCTGCACCATCTGCACCTAATCGAGGCAATTCTCAAACTACTAGGGGTGTTCAAATGAAAAGGTACGAAACGACACTGTGGGTATAATTGAAGTCTTTATTCAAAAGTAATCACCAGAGGACTGAGCACAACTATCCTACTGTTTCACGAGCCGAAGGATTCCCTGTTCCCAGAATTCCTGTGGCTGTGACAAGAGCCAGTCCTCCACTGTGTCCTTCAGTTCGTCGTCCGAGTTGAAGCGCTTCTCTTTGAGATGTTTTTTAGCGGACAAAACAGATGGAAGTTGTAGGGCGATATGTCCGGGCTGCAGGGCGGATGCTCAAGCTACTCCCTCTTGAACTTGGCCAGTACACTTTGAGTGACCCTGGAGACGTGTGGACGCGCGTCATATTGGAGCAGAATCACTTCCTCCGTGAGCAGCCCAGGCCGTTTGCTCTTGATGGACTTGCGTAGGCTGCGGAGTGTCTCACCTACCGGTTTAACACCTTCCGCAATCAGAAATCTGATAACACCTCGCTGCTCCTCAATCGTCGAATTTTGCAATGTGAACGCCCTGATGTCCTCACACGCACTGCCGCGTCAATTGGACGGAACACACAACTGCATGCTTCTCTTCTGCGTCATGTGCGGGCGCCCGCGCATGCGCACAACCACGCCGGTACTCGTGCATTCGCTTCCTTAGATGTCTCACTACGATATCCCAAAGCGGCATATTCAAATTTCAACCGGTTTGGTTTTTACGACGTTTCGTACCTTTTCATTTGAACACTCCTCGTATTAGAAGCAGGGCGGCGTATACTCTGCTTTTAAAACCAAAAGAGAATAGTGATCATAATAAAAACAAAAACTTGGTTCAAAATAATATTAAGAATTTAAGTTGTAAGATCGAACGTATCCGGAGAATTGGTGGAGGAGGTTTGGCGGTTGATCTGGGATCAACGGGAGAAATCGACACGCTGCAAAATAAACTTAAAGATAATGAAGACTTAAATAAGGCTTTTAAAATCTATAGACCTGAAAAAAGGAAACCGAGAGTGATCCTTCTTGGTTTAGATAAAGAAATTAGAAAAGAGGAAATCCTTCCAGCACTTAAATTAAAAAATGACTGTATTGATGAGGAGATAAAAATGGAATTCATGTTTAAAATCAATTCAATTAGAGGCAACCATTGGATGGCATCTGTGACCCCGGATGCTTTTAAAAAGATTATGAGGGAAGGCTACCTCTACCTGGGCTACCAAAAAGTTACTGGCTGTGGCAAATTTGGTCATAATAAGAGCCAGTGCACTGACAAAAGTATTTGCATGAATTGTGGGGGAGAACATTTGGAAGACAAGTGTGATAATCCTAAAAGGTGTATAAATTGTACATATTCGAACCTCTCTCTGTAAATTTAAAATTTAATTTAAAAATTTTAAATTTAAATTTAAAACCAACTACGATGTGGGACACGACTACCGATCTAAGAAATGTCCTAATTTTAAGCGGCAAATTAATATACTCGAAACCAGCACGGACTATGGTAGATAGTTTAAGTGTCTATCCTCCACAAAGTATAATTGTGTTTTAAATTATCTTTAAATATTTGTATATTAAATATTATCCTGCCTTTTATCGGTTATTTGTTAAGTTTTAAAACAATTATTTATTCAAATAATTGCTTGTTTCCCCTCTCCCTCTCCTTTATGTTGTCTTAATGTTTTATTTTTTTTATTTATGATACCTTGTATTTTATGTGAGTTTTTAATGTTTAATTGTATTTATTAATGGTTTATTGTCCTGTTTTTTATGTTCTGTTTTGTTCTGATTCTCATGCTTTGTTTTGGGTGGGGCCTGCTGTTACGGAACAAATTCACTTATAGACTTTCTTATGTACCTCGTATCTATCTTTTTACATCTACTATCCTATTTGGGTTATCTGTACATTGTGGCATTGCCCTCTAAATTGTAAAAATTCTAAATTGCGTTTTGTTTGTTGTGCTCACCATGTTGCTTATTGATGTTCGAATTAATTGCTAAATGTAAAGCGAGATGTATTTATATTGTAATATATATATATAGTATTCAAAATGCCGTACGTGCGCCCTGAGGGGTGGGCGTGTGTCTGTCCTGCCCGCGGGAGGGGTGGCCCATTGCCTCTTCTGCTGGGAATCACTTTTCCCCTCCCCCTAAACTGGGCTCTAAACCTCGCGGTGAGCCGAGGTGGGCGTGGGAAGCAAAAAAAACCATCTACATTTAGCTTGCCAGAAAAGGCCTCTCATACCTTTATTTGATCAGGTGATGACTTCGTCATCATTTTAGAGGATATTAACCTCGTAATCTGACAGTCGTTCAGGTGTTGTCTAAGGATCTTTCCCTTCGGGATTGATCCCCTACCGTCGTTAATTGTACGTTGTGTTGATCCAGTGCGACGGTAATTCTACTAACTATCTCGTGGTGCGCTGAAATAATATTTGTAAAACAACGTCCCTTTTGGAATAGTACATGAAGCACGTTTAGCCGCAGAAACACTACCGCCACCTACATTTAGCTTGACCAAAAATGCCTCTCATAAAGATATTCATTTTCCGCTACAAAAATCCCACACTTTGCAGCTACAGTTCACAACCTAGATGACGTAGGTTATATGTAACGATATAACACAGTGATGACTAACCGAAGCACAAATGAGCTAAAATGAACAAGCAGCATTTCAATTAACGATACCAGAGAACTCAGTTCCATCATCTAAATGAAAAAAAGAGTACCTTCAACTTTTTTCCGAGTTTTTGGGAACACAATCGAACAGAAACAACTCCAACCCTCCCTTTCGGCCGTCCTTCTCTTCTCCCGTGTCGTAACAAAGCCATAAAGCAGGATCAGACCATAACGGTGAAACGCTCACGCATCGGCAATTCAAAAGCGCGTTATTAAATAAGAACAGGAACAGAACACGATTACCTTTGACACATTCCAACCCGGTGCGAGATTGGGTTGTAACTGGCAGAGCAGAACGTAATTCACTTCCACGCAGACTTCCGCAGCCCTTCTTTTAGTGGTCTTCGGCCCCCATTTATCTTCATGCATTCCAATAAAGATGCTATGCACCGCCATGATTTCTCCTTTACGAATGGATGGTTCATTTGGGGGAGTAATAAGAAAGGGGTTTCTGCGAGTGTGGAAGTCGTTTCGGGAGTTGAGAAGTATTTTTAACTTCGGATGGTATAATGTGCTGTTGGGGGGTGCGTTGCTTTTTACGGCTGCTTTTAAACGGTCTTGAGAAATTGAAAGGATTAGTGATACATCAAGTCAAGTGGATACCGATTACGTCTTACGGTTATTACTATAAATAGATCGCTTCGATGATTTCGAACTGCACGATTGTGTAATAGATGTGGCGTAATAGGTACTGTAAGAATATTTTTAATTAGCACTCTGAGCGTCGCGATATTTTTGCGTAATGTATTACTTCTTTACTTTTCAACATACGTAATGACTAAATAATTACATATATTAGTTGAACGAATCCATGAAATTTTTCATCCTTTAGAAAGATTCTATTGTTCCTTACCATAAAATAGAATTATTTAAAATGGTTATATTATTCCTTTGCTCGGAATAGAAAGCTTTGGAAAGATTCTATTGCTTATTTCCTTGGAATTTAATATTTTTGAAAGATTGTATTGCGCATTTCCTTGGAATAAAATCCTATGGAATGATTTATTGCTCCTTTCCTTACAATAGAATCCTTTGAAAAAATTCTATTGGTCATAGAAAACCTTGGAATCTTTTGGAATGATTGAGTCAAGAAGGTCAAAATTTGTTAGAAGACATGCAGAGGACTGCAGCTTTTGGGGTGGAATTATGCGTGTGAACCCCTCAGAAAGCTAAAGTACCTCTGTCTTGTTTCTTATTTGACTTATTCATTTTGTTTTGATTGATTGTATACATATGTATTACAACTTGTGCTTGATCTCAAGGATACACTTATAAATGGTCATCAAATAATTGTCGGTTGATTTATTTTTATGACGCAGGGACCAAAACAAACTGAGCCGAGCAATGTTTTTTCCGTCAAGAAAGTGGAGGCCACGGTAGCCCAGTCGGTAGATTCCGTTTATAACCGGAGAGTTGCAAATTTGAAGTTAGATCCAACCAAAGACCTCATCTGCATGGGGACTAGAGGATGTTAAATCTGTCGTGGCATTAAATATCCTCACCTTGGCGTGGTGTGGAAGTTTGTAGAGTGGGGTGCTAGCTCAGATGTTGACTTCGTCAGATAACAATAGTTCAAAATTACGAGGTGTTATCCTTACCAAATGTATCTTTCCCTTCGGGATTGATGCAGGATCATCACCACTAATCCATTGTGTTGCTTCAGTGGGTGGTAAAAACTACCTACCTAGCGTCAAATGAATGGTGGGTAGGTATTTAATTAACATCGCACTGGAACAACACAACGGGCTATAGGCGAAGGTCCGGGATGAAGTCAAGTGAATGGACTTACCCGCACAGGGAAAGTTTAAATGACAACGGAGAAAGACACCCAAGACAGTTACAGGAATCGAACGTACACCACAGTACACCCAAGATGTTTACTTATAATTTTCAACTGTCCGTTATTGGCGTATATAAAAAATCAATCAAAAATTCCTGTGCGTAGTTATATATCTTACAATTTCTATACACCTATTTCAGGTGTTTCGAAAATATCTGGCCCAATTTTAAAAGGGGGTAGAAGCACCCAAATAAACATCATTGCCAAAGAATGTGTGTCCGGAAATGACGCTTTTAGGTGGTAGAGAGCGCTGTTTAGGTGAGTCGATAAGTTTCTGTGGCCGTAAGGCGTCTTTTATGGCTCTGATTTTCAACAGCATGAATCGCTACACGAATTTGGAGCTTGCAATTGAAAATCCGAGCGGAGAATGACGTCTTACGCCTCAGAAACTATGTTATCGTCTGACCTAAACAGCGCCCTCTATCACCTAAACGTGGCATTTCTGGACACCATTCTTTGACAAAAATGCTTATTTGGGCCCCTTTACCACCTTTTACAATTTAGCCAGATATTTTCGAAACGCCCTGTAATATTTAAATTAATCGGTTTTCATAATTATTACAATGATAGCTGTTCCTAAATTCACGTTTATTTTCCATATTTCTTCTAACATATTGTTTTATTTTTATTATAAATTCCTAAAGTAATCTTATACTTATTCCGTGAGCCATCATCACTTCCTAGATGCTTCTCAAGTTTGCCCTCAGGGTACATCTTTAGGCGTGTACGAGCATTACAACCCCGAGCTAGCTGAGTGATCTCCCCTCCCTTTCATTTTTACCCTCGCGTACCCTTCTGCTTTTTTGCTTTTTCTTCCTCCGTCATTGTGTTGTATTTGGCGCATCTTGGCCAAATATGACCCTTGTGTCATAAAACCCCGAAAACAATCAATCTTTGAAATTCATTAAGAATATTTCTTCACTTATTTCGAAAATATTTATTTCTTGCTGAATTTGGTTGGTTTGAGAGTTTTATGGAGCAAGGGTCATATTTGGTCATGCTGCGCCAGACATAAGACTTACAACATCAAGTAATACACACGCACACAATGAAAGTTTTACTGACACAGAAGAGAGAAATACACCCAGGGAGGAATGCACCTGACAGGAATCGAACCTGCGCCGCCTACAACTCGAAGGTTGCTAGCGTAGTGTACATACCCACTGAACCACGACGGCCCCTATTTCTTGCTGAATTTGAAGTAGGTTTGGTTTATAGCTTTTCGCTGAATTTTTCCTATATGATGGCTTCTTATACTGATACTGAACTAGAGTGGATTCTAAACCTCTACGCTCAGACCAAAGGTGTACTAAACCCAAGGCCCATTGCACCTAGAATAATAGTTTTTGCTGAATGATTGAAGCGCTTTACTCTTACTTGTAATTGCATATGGAGGGAATAGATTTATAGAGAATGTTACAGAAAGTCATTAACAATATCAAATCCAATAACAATAATTAAATTTCTGAATAAAACTTTAAAACATGCTTCACTTCGTACCTTAACAATAAGATTTGGATTCCATCTTCCGTAGTCATTTTTCATATGAACTTAAATGCAGAATAATTCTCTTAGATGAATTGTAAAAGTCCTTTAGGAATTCTTTTAGCATTGAAGAATGAAAGAATGGTTTTATAGGCATATGTTATAGGTATTGTTTTTCTGTCTTTCAGTATTTCCGACTAAAATGGATTTTGTTCAGATGTGGATAAAAAGTCGACTTTTCGAGGAAATAAATGTAGACTTTTGATTCTTTAAAAATTTTAAACATAGAATTCTTTATCTGTCTGAATGAAACCCCAAGATTTATTTCATAAGCGAAATGTCGTTTTTGCTGTTGTTAAGGTCGATTTAAATTGAATTAAATTTAATGTAATTTCTTTTTACAGTACTCAAATATTAAGATTTAAAATAGATTGAAAATATATTAAAATATTTTTCAGAATGCATTATTCTTTGTGTGTAACTTGTAAAAAGAAATATTCCAGGAAATTTTAGTTATAACTTTGAAAAAGTTGCACTTTTGACATCTGAATTTACAAAACTTTTTGTTGACTTCTCTTTAAAAGTGATTAATTTAGTTTTGCAGTATGAATAATAAAATATTCGATTTCTTAAAAAATTTCATGGTCTGAATTTCCTGGAAGCTGCCATCGTTTTATATATGTTTTATGTATTATCAAAATTTAAAGAAATATTTCTAATTCCCGAGGCAGTATTCTTTTCAATTTTTAGAGTTAAAAGCACGTTATATGAAAAATTTATCATTCATTTGGTGATAAAGAATGTAAGAACAATTGAGAAAAACTATTCATTGCGCTTCTTAATACCAAGCAATCGTTTAGTTTGTTAGTCTATAAATTCTGTAAATTCCTTCAAACAATATATCCATATATATTTATTATATTAAAAAATTACTAAAAAATTACTTTGAATTTTAAGTATGTGAAACTACATTTTGTCTTCCAGGCTTATTAGCGTAACTAAATGCATAAATTACGTTATTCTTTAAACGTTAGAAATATATTCACTTCTTTAAAAAATGCTGATGCTGCATGATGCTGATACATAAATATGATGTATTTGTGTAGCCACGCTTTATTTCGAAGTTAGTCGCAGCCTATCAACAAACTGTAAATTGAGTCATAAGCAGATATACGGCCTAAGAAACTGTCCTTAAGTTTAATTTTAATCATAATAAATTTCTTATCTTTAAGTAAATCATTAAAAATGAGATATATACGTTTTATAGGAATCCAATGAAGAATATAAAAGACACAGCTTGCATAACTAATAGTAGTGTCGAAGTATATTTCTTGAGTGTTCCATATGAACAATGATCATGGCCTGAGAGATAAAAATTGATTGGTCTCTACACAATTTGCAAAGAAACAGATTGAATTAAGCCTGTGATCGTTGAATGCTCAGCCATACTTTAATCCACTGAGCTACTATGGCATGCAATATAGAAAATTGCAACACTTCTACTAATGAGTTTGGATCAGCACAAATATGAAATGGCAAACTGCTGTTAGACTCTCAAGCAGTTATCCAATCTTCTAGCTCCTCTGAATTGCCGCTATTGTCTGATACTCTCAGATGCCAAGAACTGCTGCACTCTTTAAAATGAAAAAAAAAATGTTTTGCAGTGAATACCCAGCCATTGTTATCTATACGGAAACGAGCAAGCATTCCTTGCTGAAAAGGGTGCGAAATTCCTGAAGCTTTCATATGAAGAGACTTCCTTTTGGAAAATAAAACTGTTTCTAAAATACCCCATGATATCAAAATACCAGTACAATCTTCAAGATAGAATTCTGGAAAAAAGAATGTCTCACGAATGTACCCGACAAGCCTAAGTGAGGCAATTGAGACTTTTTGCCTGATAACAGGTCTTACCTTTCATTTGCATCGTTTAGACATCTTCACCCAAGCCTTGCTGCCCACTGTGATTCTGGGGAAGTAATGGACAGAAACCATTTGCTTCCCCCTCCACGGACTTCCTGAGTTGTCTAGATATTGGGAGGCGAGAGGACTTTTAGGACCATGACTTCTGTCTTTTCTTTGTTTCTCGATGTGCACTCTATTAATCTTTTTATCGTCGTTCGTCGTTTCCATTTGTGTGTTGCTCTAATCTTTTCCTTTTATTAGGATTGCTTCTAGCCATTGGAAATAATAAAAAAATGAATGAGTTTAGATTGTTCAAGAATTTTATTTGTAATTTGACCCGATTGCTACAGCTAAATAATAACGATAGGTACAAATCTGCTTACATAAATTTCAACGTAGCAATTTGTGAAATAACACTGGGCTCTGCTCTGCTTCTTTAAAATGTTTATTTTTCATGAATGAGTATCCTTTCTAGGAATATCTGATATTTGGTCTGTGCAATGAATAAACTTATTCGGAGGGATGTATCTGGATACCGGGAAGGGAAAACATATTCTTAAGGCCTATCTGGTCTCCAGGCCTGATAAACCTATTCGAAGGACTAGATCTGGTCTGCGGATTTTATAAGCTTATTCAGAGGGTTGTATATGGTCTCCAAGTCTGAGAAACCTATTCAGAGGGTCGTATATGTCCGAAGATTTGGGAAAATTTGAAGTGTGGTATCTGGTCGGAGGTCGGGGAAACCCTATTCGGAGGGCCCCATCTGATATCTGGGCTTGATAAACCTATTCGGAGGACTATATCTGATCTAGGATTATTCGGAGGGCTGTATCTGGTCCCTAAGCCTGATAAAAGCAGATCAGGCTTTTATAAACCTATTCGGAGAACCATTTCTGGTCTCCGGATTTGATAAACCTGTTCAGAGTGCCGTTTCTTGTCTCCAGGTCTTATAAACCTATTCGGAGGGCCGTACCATTCCGGTAGGGAGAGTAAACCTATTCGGTGGATCTTATCTAGCCTTCGAACTGGAGTAAACCTATCCGAAGGGCCGCCAGGTGGGTTGAATAAACCTGTCCGGTTGCTGCATCTGGTCTGCGAGTTTAGTTAAACCTACTCGCTACACTCCATATATCTTACGTGTACAGTTCTTTATTTTTTACGTGGACGGTATTTTGTAGGCAGCACCTGACCCCAAGAACAACAGTTATTTCTCAAATAGCTGATAAAGTTACAAGTTAGAGATCGATAGATATAATTTTAACCTCTTTTGATTAAATTATATGGATAGTTTTGTCCGTAACCCGGGTTATCTATGCCTCTTCCTATCCACCACTATCGAATATGTCTATCCTTTTTTTTTTGCCTTGCATAATGCATGACGGGAAACTGATACGCGGTACAAGACAAATGCTCCACAGTGACAGCATGTGTTCATCTTTATCTTCGTACGTAGGGGATGATAGGAGGCTGAGGTCCGTTATTATGTCCCTCCGGTTAAAGTTCAGCTCGGACAGGAATTCTTTTCCTGGCTTATTCGTTTTATGTGTCGCATTATATGTGTTGAGCACGGATAGTACATTGTTGCGAAGATATAACGAGGGTCGGCTTCAAGAAATTGTTTTAAATTCAGTTCAATAACAATCTTCCTTGTAGCATTTGGCTTTTGTTGATATAAGGTAGATATTTGCTTTTACGTAATAGAAAAAGTATCTATTATTTTCAATTGCTTTGGTAGGTACTTGAATTTACGTCGCACTGGAGCAACACAATAGGCTGTTGGTGACGGTCCGGGATCAATCCCGAAGGGAAAGATCCGAGAATAACGCCTCGTAATTTTGAACCACGGTCAGCTGAGAAGTCAATACCTGAGCTTGGCACTCCACTCACCAAACTTCCACGCCTCGGCAATAAATAAAATTAGGCCTATAGTTGAATTTACATCTCACTGGTGAAACACAATTGGTTATTGGCAACAGTCCAGTAACAATCCTGTAGGGAAAGATCCGAGGACAACACCTCGCCATTTCGAACCACGGTCACATCTGAGCTGGCACCCCACTTTCCAAATTCCACATCAAGCCAATGTGAGGACAGTTGAGGCCACCAAAGATTTGACGTGCACTAGGTCCCACATACACGCAGTCTTCGGTTGGTTCGAGTTTTTAACACGCAACACTTCTGTTTCCAACTAGGCTACCGCGGCTTTCTTGAATTATGTTAACATTTCTAATATGTAATGGTGATAAATTTATAGCTTTTTAAATGAAGAATTTATTTTAATATTAGTACACAATATAAAGAAACATCGTATTTAAAGGTTAAAAAAGAAAGCCCAGGAGAAATAGTTGAAAAAGTAAGGGACCTTAAATAGTTGGTAAAGACGAATTATTTGTGGGTATATGAAAATAGAATACCTGAAAATGTGGTTAACAGCAGATTAAAGCAAAAGTTTTACCAGTAGTAAGATCCCGCTTATTTTAGTATAATTAAAGTAGCAAGGAGATTAAAAATACATTACTGATGTTCAAACTTTTTACTTCTTTCCCCTTAATATTACATTCTTTTTAGCAATATGTTATTTTGCAAGAGCCTCATGAGAAACTAGATTGCACAGTATAGTGTTCCTTAAATTTAGCAACTCTTAATATAATATTTATTGTTTATACAATGGCCAACGACGTTGGGAAACAGTTCTGAATCATCTTTCTCCAGATATTCCTACCTTTATCAAAGCTTTTGTCCTCCAGTAAAGTCTGCGAAACCACCTCTTATCCTTATGACTTGTGAATGATGATATATGAAATCATAAAGATGATCCACAATTAAGGCTTCATTCCCATTTGTTTATTTTCTACGTAGAGCTGTCTTTCTAGCTTTCGTGTTGTAAAAACATAGACTATAGAATGACAAACCAAACTATGTAAACCTAATATCTTGTTTTGGTTTAACCCTAAATTGTGCTTGCTAATTTTATAACTTTTAATAATTTACATTTTTGGAATCTTACGTTAGATGATGCTTTAATCACCTTAAGAGGACACGGTACCCTTAAAGTGACCAAAATATCGAAAAAAATTTATTGCTTTATTTTAACTATACAACTCTTCTGAATATGTATGCAAAATTTCATAGTTCTAGCAACATTATTTTAGGAGTTATTTAAGTTTTTTTCTCTTGGATCTAACATACCGAAACCAAAAATTAAAACTTTAAATGGCTTTTTCTCAGCTTTCTGTTTTTGATGACTATGAAGTACTCAAATTGCTAAGGCTTTTTTTTTAATTTAATTTAGAGGTTTTAAACTTTTTGTAGTTGTTCACAATAGTGTATTTGACAATTCTGTGCATGCGATAAGAATTTGGATTAAAAGTTTGTTTTTTTAAATTGCCAAACTAAAATATTCATGTTTTTTACAGTTTTTCACAGTATTTTTTAGAAAAAAAATTCTAGAAAAATAAATAATCAGAATGCATGCAAACCCATGCACAGAATTGTGTAAAATACTGCAATGAATAGAAAAGTGTAAAAAAAATTTAAAAAGATGAAATTTAAAAAAGTAGTAGGGATTTTAAAATGTTGATTTTTTTTCAAAAAAATTAAATTTCTGAATTATTGCTTTATTAAAATTAAATTTTTTCGCCTGAAATATTCATTTTATGTGCATTTCAATATAATATACTAAAAAATTTTGCTACACATATGAAAACAAAAAAAAATTGTTCAAAGGGTACCGTGTCCCCTTAAAGTATGAAAAATGTTCTTAATTTTACATTTAGAAAAGACTTTAATAATGTAAAACTGTTAAACTAGCAGGTTCATATGATATGAAAGTACGTTTATTTTGAATGAAATACATCTTCTAAAAGAAAAAGTGTAACAAAAACTATTCTATTCAATGAATCTTGCTTTGTAGCAATAGCGATTAAGGAAAATGTCACTTAAAGATTCGTAAATCTTAGCGTAATATCGTGGAGGGTTTAGGGGAGGGATGGAAACGAATCAGCCAAACGAAAACGAGGAAAATTACCTGAGAGGTTTTCTGTAGAGCTAAATACAGAGGAAAGTAGTGTTTTGGTAACTTCTTTCGTAATTTGTGTCGTAAGTAGCATGTATCTCGAATGTAATTTCATCATGTCTCATGTTTAAAACTATCCAACATCGTCAAAACGACTACTAGTTTTTACTTGTATTTTTTTAAATTTCAAGTATATACTTTGTTTATATTTACAATAAAATTCTTCCATATGAGAGGGATTTAGTGTAAATTAACAAGGCCAGATGAAGTTTCACTTTCGCCATCCTAATGCTTTCACATAATATATATAAGGGTTTCCTTAAAATGTAGTGTATCATCATTTGGGCGACGTTTGGCATTTAATCTAATCGGTGTTGATCAATTAACTATCATAGATCAATTCGGAATTCATTATTTGCAATTTTTATAGGTAACGTACTGAAATCGTATTCGATAAACAAGCCAAGTGACGTCATGTCCAGAATACGTATAAGAAACATGATCCTCCCCAGAAACACAACCTCCAGCTACATTTAGCTTGACAGAAAATGCCTCTTATATTCTGTTTATAGAAACAAAACAAAATCAAGTGATAATCAATTGACTAAGTTAATTACGTGACATTTCAAATGAAAGAGTCACGAATACCAAATAGGAACAGTATATTTCGCTTTTGTTTACGAACTCTCTTCTGATTCTTCAGATTCTGTATTGTTATGAATAATGGATTTGCAAATACAAACAACCGAAACTTAAAATTTCCAGTCAAATTAAAACACAAAACAAAATAAAACACTAAAACAAAATAAAAATAATTAAGGTAGCCAATTATAAAGATTCATGTGCAAAACAAGAATGTCTTCGCAATATTACAGTAACTTACTTATTGTGACTGGATGTCTTCTTTTACTGAACAGACATACATAATAATTCAATATAATTTACATTTAAGTCAAGTAAACACAGCCAAGTGACATCACGTTTGAGTTGGGTTGGTTAGGTTTTATGGCACAAGGGCCATATTTGACAATGATGCGCCAGACACAAGACAGACAATATCAATAGACATACACCCACAAGAAAAGTTTTACTGACTCAAAAGAGAGAAATGCATCCAGAGAGGAATCCAACCTGCACCGCCTACAACTCACAGGTTGCTAGCACAGTGGGCATACCCACTGAGCAACGACAACCCCAAACATCACGTTTGGAATATGTACAGGAAACACTACCAACGCCTACATTAAACTTAGAAGACAAAGCTTCTCATATAGGTAGGGGCCGCGGTGGCCCGGTTGGAAGAGTAACGAACTAGCAATCGAAGGGTTGCGAGTTCGAATCCAGCCAAACACCGTCGTGTACAAAGGGGGCTGGTGCACGTTAAATCTGTCGTGGCCTCAAATGTCCTCACGTTGGCGTGGTGTGGAAGTTTGGAGAGTGGGGTGCCAGCTCAGGTGTTGCCTCGTCATCTGACCATGGTTCAAAATTACGTGGTGTTGTCCTCGGATCTTTCCCTTTGGGATTGATCCCGGACCGTCACCAATAGCCCATTGTGTTGCTCCAGTGTGACGTTAATTGAAATACCCCCCCCACCATATAGGTAGGTATGTAGTTAATTAAAGTCGCACTGGAGCATCACAACGGGCTATTGGCGACGGTCCGGAATCAATCCCGGTGAGAAAGTTCCAAGGACAACGCCTCGTAATTTTGAACCGGGGTCAGATTACGAGGTCAACATATGAGCTGGCACCCCAATATCCAAACTTCACCACACAACGTGAGGACATTTGACACCGCGACAGATTTAACGTGCACCAGCTCCTGTGTTCACGACGGTCTTTGGTTGGACTTAGTTTCGAACTCTCTCCCCTCCGGTTGTTAATTCGCTACTTTTCCAACTGGGCTACCGCGGCACTTCAATTTGAAAGAAAATCTTCCGATACAGGATTACCTTTATTGTGGTTCACATAAAAACTGAATCTAGAGTTTATTCCGGATTCAATCTTTGAAAGGATTTCTTTAATTTGAAAATCTATCGCACAGATCTTTCACGATTGACCATCACTCCCAAGGACGTTATCTTCTTCCTAATTTTGCGTTTACCACGTTAAGCACCCCCATAAGAGAAAAACTGAGTTCCTCCAAGTCAGGGTAATGGAAATCGTTCACACTTTCACAGTTCGAAAAATCTTTTGTCTTCAGTAAAAGGTATTTTGCAGAAAAAATAATGTGCAGAGGGAAAGAAGAAAATATCTTTTTTACGCATAATGGCAAAGTCGAATTTTTTGCCGTTAAAAGACGATATCGCGAGGCATATTTTTATCATATCAGGATTAATTCCCATTTTGGCACCGTTCCAAACCGTTGCAAATATCAGTAGCATATAGCGGATGGAAGGCTGAAGGTTCTTTAAATTTAAAACTGAAGATCGGGTATCGGAGATAGAGTGCTTGCATATTACGCTTTGTGAACAAAACCAACAAATCAAGTCTGAGACTATGTCTTGCCGTGTTTTCGCTAGAAAAGTATTTTTGCTCCAGAGGTTTAAATAATCTTACTTTCCACTAATTCCAGCGGGCTGTGGTAGCCCGGTTAAAAGAGTAGCGGATTAACAACCGTAGGATTGTGAGTTCGAAACTCGATCCAACCAACGACCGTCGTGTACGTGGGGATATGTGCATGTTAAATCTGTCGTGAACTCAAATGTCCTTACCTTGGCGTGGTATGGAAGTTTGGAGAGTGGGGTGCTGGCTCAGATGTTGACCTCATCATCTGACCGTGGTTCAAATTATGTGGTGTTTTTCGCGGGTCTTTACCGAGAAAAATTCCCGCACGGTCGCCAATAGCCCATTGTGTTTTCCCGTGCGACGTTAATTCAACTATCCCCACCTCCACGAATTCCAAAATGTCAAAAAAAATTTAGAGGTTAAGTGTGAATATCTATATACTTTACTAAGGTAAGTGGCACAGAAATAGACGTTATTTTTATTGTCTATTGCGAAAACTGATATAAACAATGTAAAATTGACGACGTTGCTTCATTCCATTCACCAATTTTGCCTCTTCGTTTAAATATTCTTTATTTTAGATAGATATTTCCATAACATTGTTGAAACTACACGGAAAAACTCGCCACTCTAATGAAAATTTTCACTAGTCTCATTACTTAAAGGAATGAGAAATTTGGAAGACAGAAATCAGATCAGAAAAGAAAGTAGGAGTGAAAATAGATTTAGCCTCAAAAAATACCAATAGGTAGGGGTAAGTAGTTGAATTTGCATCGCACTGGAGAAGCACAACGGGCTATTGGCTATCAATCCTGATTGGAACGATCAGAACACAGCAGCTTGTAATTTAAAACTACTGTCAGACGATTAAGTAAACACCGGAGTTGACACCCCACTCTCCAAATTTCCACACCTCGCCCACGTGAGGACATTTGATGCCACGATAGATTTAAAGTGCACCAGTCCCCATATACACGGCGGTCTTTGGTTCGATCGAGTTTTGAATTCCCAACCATTTGGTTGCAGATCCACGACTCTACAAAATCGGCTACCACGTCAGTATAAGTCACATCTGTTTGGAATGATAATGTTGCTTGATAACAGCTTTCAATAAAACTTAATAATCTAATTTGAAAAATGAAAAGCAGATGCAAGTTTTGATTATTTTATAAACAGCTTAGAGAAAACCTTTTTTTAGAATTAAAAAATGTTTTTGAATATTACATTGTACAATCATCTACGGAATCTTGTTTAGAAAAAGATTTAGGTATATAATTAATTTCTCCGTAAGAGAAAAAGGATCAGTTGTGAAATCTAATTAATAAATATTGAATTTGCTGAGACGTGATTGATCGTGTTATCGAAAGTATGCATTACATTAATTGTTCATGACATAAACATAATGCGGGTCTTCAGCATGCAATTCCAATGAAGTGTACTAAAATAAATTAAAGTCATCGCCGCTATCTTAAGGCTTGAACGTCCATCTCAGTCAAATCTACCGTACTTCATTATACAAGGGAGCATCTGCTTTTGTTTTGAAGAAAAGAACGCATAATTTTGATAGCGTTAGATCCAAGGTTTGCTTTTTGTGTGTATCGAATAATCAATATGTTGCGTCATTATAAACCTCAAAAGCTGCGTTAAAAAGCGAATCTGCTCCCACAAGCAGAATGTCTTTTTCTCTTTTCTTTTTTTCACGTTCTCAGATAATGAGCTGCCTCCTGAGTTTGCTATCTGCGATGAATTTAACAAGGTCTCGTAAATTGATATTTGCCATTTGATGGAATTTGCGCGTCTGTCTGAAAATGTTAACAAAAAATCTCCATCGATTTCGGGAAAGATTAATTGGGGGCGCATCAATTCAAGGATTATATCGATAATATTTAGTGATAAATTGTAGTGGTGTTACGTAATGGAAAATGAATGTTGCTCCTTGTAAAAAAAGTAACGATTTTAAAGACCAAAATGTTCTATAATGTTTGTTCTAATTTCATCAAAATACTTATCCAGACAAACTGTTCTAAATAAAGAAATATTAAAAAGTATAATTAAATTAAATTAATTATTTTTATTATTGCAAATAAATATATTTCACTTGTAAAAAAACAATTTTAACGATCAAAATGTTCTTTAATGTTCTAATAACATTACAATACTTATTTCGACAAAACTGTTTTGAGTAAAGAAATATTGAAAAGCATAACTAAAGTAATAATAAAAAAAACAATAAAATGTTTTTTATTATCCAGATAAATTATATTTTAAAATAGCACGTATGTATGTATATTATATATAATTATAATGCACGAATATTATGTGCTGGTAAACTAATTGCTTTTGATTGTTAGATATGTTATGAGAATTTAGTTTTTGCTTAACCTTCCAAGTGGATCCGATGAGATATCTCGTTCATCAAGATCTGATCAATTTTGCTAATGACGAGATATCTCGTTGTAAAGATATTGCTGATTTTTTTATTATGACGAAATCAAGATCTGGTTAGTTTTCTTCTAATGAAAAGATATCTCGTCCATCAATATCTGGTCAGTTTTGCTAATGACGAACCCGCCTGGTGGTTGTCGCGATGAGATACCTCGTTGAGACAACCACCAGGAGGGTTAACTATTAGAGTAAAAGATATGTGCAACATAATAATATGGTATGTGTTACATTTTGTGTGAGTTTGACACCATCGAATTTGTATTAATTAGTTCGTATTCCAACTTTGGTCGTTTTGTGATTATTTTAAATAATCGTTTGCAGAATAAATGTGTTCAGCAACATTGAAAATTTGTATTAATTAGTTTTTGTACTTTGGCACAACGTCAGTTTTTGTGATAATTTTAAATTAATTATTTTTTAGACAGATGGGTTCGCTGTTCGCGTTTCGAATTCCGTCTTTTGTAAATGGGTAAATAAATATAGATAATTTATTAATTTATGGTTTTGATTTACCTACAAGTGAATATGCTGTGTTTCGTTTAATATCCAGTGCCTCTAGAACTTTTATCTTGCGAGATTGAACACAAGTTTGGTAGTCCTCAACATTTACTTCCATAAATAACTGAAACTTCCTTAGTGTAAAAGATATTTGCAACACAATGATATGTTATGTTTATTTATATTTCTCAAACGTACTTTAATTTCCATAATATTAAAAATGCTTGTTCACTTGAGCTTGTACGTACATTTTAGCAGTTTAGAAACAGTTCTTTTACTAATATACAAAACAGTGTTGTAGTTTATTAGAACGTAACACTTTTAGTTCATATGACCCTTAAACTATTTAAAAATTATCTTCCCACACATTACGTGATTTATCAAAGAATCATTAAATTAAAAAGTAAATCTATGCTTTTGTGTGAGTTTCTTAAAACAAAATACTATGTTCCTTCTTTTTTTGCCTATTACTTAAAGTAAATTAGCTTTTGCCCCTCTTAATATTAGTAGAACACGCCACAGTAGTAATAGATTTACCAACAGGACTCCCAAAATGTACTATATCGCTTTGCTATTTAAATATCCCCATAATAAAAAAAGAAGATTTATCCTAAGTTTTTCATTTTCTTCTATTGTTTTTATTAGCAGTGATTCCGAAAGTGGAGGTTTTCTGCGCAGATATTTCTGCAGACCTTTATTTTGAGATATTTGAAATTTTTTATTAATTAATAAATTTGTTTTTAAACGCATAATTTAACAAATTGGTGATGTACTTTTGTCCATTGGCAACGCAAAATTCACACTGTCATTTTTCTGCTCTTGGAATGCAACTACAATTCGTAGGTTGCTGGCGCATGGGCATACCCATTGAGTCATACCGACGCCTGAAACATGAAGAAAACACGTTTAAAAAATAAATATTTGGGTTAGAAAAGTCGATAAATGGTTTGAATTTTCTATGGTTTTCTTATCTGCCAGAGCTAGATGTAGGTGCTGGTAGTGTTTTTATCTTGCTGAATGTGCTTCCTGTACATATTCCAAACCTGACGTCACTTGGCTTGTTTTTCGAATACGATTTCAGCATGTCGCCAATAGAAATTCTAAAGAATGAATTCCGGATTCCGTCATCGTAAATTAGAGGAATCGTTAAAAGTTACCAAAATAGCAATAAACTGTATTTTAAGGTACCCCAGTATGCATCATGGGAGAGCATTTGGGTAACAGGAAGTAAAATCTCCGTTTCCCATCTGGCTTGCTTGTTTATGCTGAATATCCATCTCATTGTTGCTGCAAAGTATTGAAAACTGCTTATTACACAATGAAAAATCAAAGTAACGAAAAATTTGCTATACAAATATAGAATTTCCTTATTCTGAAAATAGTTATGCCCTTTTAGAAAAGCTGCAGTTTTCTGGGAATAAAAATTCTTTTACATCGTAGCAGTTAATTAACATTCATTTAGTTAATTATGATAGTAGGAAGGGGGCTACATGCAAAGCTAATTAACTTGCAGTTTAAGCAAAAGCTTTTCCTTTGAGCTTTAAGCATAGAAGTCTCTTGAAATAATTCACTACTCCACAAAAATCTCTTCAAGCTTACACGATTTTTCTTGAAACATTGTGGGTATATTAGACGCATAACTGTTATGAGAGCTTAAGTAAATAAACATGTTAGTAGAGTACCATGTAAGAGAGTACAAAATTTCGAAATACATGGAGATTTTATTTAACATCGCTACTCTAACAAAATTTGGCATTCTAAATCATCTTGCCTTCTTACCTATATTTTAGATTCGTATCCTTGTGCTCAATGTATTGGAATTCCTTAAAATTTTTATAAAGACGGTTGATTAAAATATTTATATCGTGTTTCATAAAAATATTTTTATTCAGCCAAATTTCCATTGGGTCATTCTGCAATCAAGTTGTACTTGTACACAAGATTTAAAAAATTTTTGACTTTAAAAATCCAGTTATTTTGCAATAGATCATTAGTTTCTGCTTAAAATCATTTCAGTGTGAAAAAATCAGATTAAGTTAATCATTAATTATTTAATTTAGACATAATTAGCATGTCTTTTGAACAGTGATATCTCAAATCCTAATTTATTCAGAGACGATTCCTGTTGGAAATTATTACTATTATTGTTTTTCATGTTTTGATCCTCAATCAAGTTGCTAAAGGGAATGTTTCTTTGCAATTTTTTCACCAAGGAAGCATTAAAAAAAATCAAAATTTTTTCAGAAATTTTAACATTTAAAAATCAACTAAAAATGCATTTCTTAACTAATAATTCTGATTAAGAATATAGATTAGATTAAGTAGGTAGGTATTTTAATTAACGTCGCACTGGAGCAACACAACTTTTATATACATAGATTATAATTATACAAAAATAACCGTAACAGATCAGTTCATTGTTGCTTTATCACCGTTTGAACAAAGCATTCACATTGCAAAAACACAGTTCTTCAAAAATTAAGTTTAAAGTTTTGGAAAAATGTTTGCACATGGTGACAGAACCAAACGAAAAACCCTCGTAATTAAAAAATATTCCAAATATTCACAAGATCTTAGTATCATTTGAAAGCTAAGTAATTGGAAAATATTTTGAAGCAATAAAAAATCTATATTCTCGTCGATTTTTTTTATTTCTAATGTATATATACACCTACATTTCTATAATAGATTTGGCACATGTTATGAAAAATAATCAAAACCTGCGTAGAAGAATCATGTAATAAACAGCCTCATGTCTTCAATCATTTTGAATCACGAAAAAGTTATATTTATGTTTGATATTTGAAGCAGTAAACAAGATTTTCGTATTTTTTACTACTTGAACTTATTCATTGCACTCCTCTGTACACTGCCATATTTCTCTTTTCTCTACCCACATAAATTTTACTTTGTATCTGTGACTTGCAATGATGAATGACAAAATCCTTGAGATTTTCACGTCTAAATATTCAACAATTCATAAATTCTAAGACAATTCATTAATTCTAAATTCAGTCGACGCTGTTTTTATGAACCCCTTTGAACTTGGAAGAATTCGGAAAATAGGAAGATCAATAAAATATTTCAAAATACAATAAAAGAAATAATGCATGTTTAACGTAAGACAAAGTTTGAGTTAATTTAATTCACTGTTATATTCTATATATTTAATGATTAATAATGGAAAATAATAGAAATATAGTTTATCTCGAAAATGGGTATATAATTGGATGATAGATATATTATACTTCATATTTTAATTCATTACTTCATGAGACTTTTCTGTCAAGATAAATGTTGATGGTAGTAGTGTTTCTGCGGCGGAACGTGTTTCCTGTACGTATTCCGAATGTGACGACACTTGTTTCTTTTCATAATTTCAACACGTCGCTAAAAAAATTCTGAATTGTTATGATAGTTGATTGGCCAACACCAATTATACTGTACGCCTAACGTCGTCAAAGCGGCTATGAACTACATTTTAAGATTACCTTGATATGTATCATGTGAGAGCATTTGGGTAGTGGAAGAAAAACCTTCGTTTTCCATTTGGTTTATTTGTTTACACTGAGAATCCTTCTTATAAAAGCTGAATGTCTAAATTACATTTTAGATCTAAGATTAAAAAGTGATTCGTATGCTTTAAGAGATTGAAAGCTTCCACCAGAGCTACAATTTGCTTTTAGTTTTATTCTTTTGATCTTTACGTGAAAGCTTAAGAAATAATACCTTCAGGATAGGATAGTAAACATAAGATGCTTCCTTTTATCATCACGTATCATAAAGTTCGTTGTATGCAAAACGTAAGTTATGAACTATTCATTTTTAGAAGATTGCAAAAAGGGTATGCGTTTTAACTACATATCACCTTTTATGTTAATGTATGATATGTCATCGATAGACAGAATTTTTATGGTATTAAATTGCATTTAATAAGTTGTTATCGAATTATAAGCAGAGTAAAGTATGTTTATAATTGCATGTATAAAGTCTACGCTCGTTGTAACGAACTCCCTCTTGAATACAATTTGACGAACAGTCATAAGTCACAGTTACGAAAATCCAGTCTAAACTGGATACAAATATCTATATGTTAAAGGAATTCATATACGAATTCTTTTTCAACGAACTTTCCATTTTTACCAACCTGTTTGGACACGTCTATCGATCCCGTTCTGTGCTTTGTGAGTTAACAGAATAGAACTCAGAATTAACAAATAACAGATTTATTAACAAGTAACAACGGAGAGCGAAGCTGCGAGGTTGGTTCTCGGCAGGCAGTCCCCTCGCAAGTGACAGATAAACAAGAAAACAGGGGGGTGGTTAAGCAGCCCTTTTGAACATAAACATGCAGGCGCGGTGACATCCCCGGGAGGTCGGGTTGTCCGTGCGCCATCTCGTAGGAAAATACTCAACATTCTCCCGGCCTTGAAGCCCACAGGGATTCAACAGATACATAAAAAAGTCAATTTAAAAAAACAGAAAACAACAAATACGAATTTCAATGAAAATACTTAGAAATAGAATACATGAAGACACGTTTAAAATGACAAATTAAACATAAATGGAAATAATTAAAATTCAATCATAGTCTAATGGTAAAGGACACAGTTTTGTAATGGAACGCTTAAGTTCTCCACTCGAGGTGGTCACATTCACTACACGAACCTTTCCATCAGAGCCAGGAAATGTAGCACTAATTCTCCCTAACTTCCATCGGAGAGGAGAAAGGAGTTCGTTTTTAATAAGCACCAAATCTCCTATCTTCAGATTGGCCTTTGAACGAGCCCATTTTGGTCGTTGTTGCAATCTTGCTAGATATTCATTGCTCCACCTTTTCCAAAAATGCTGGAACAATCTTTGCAGTAACTGCCATCTATCGAGATGATTGAGCTTAATTTCTGTGAGGCTAGGCTCTGGAATTGCAGTAAGAGGAGAACCAATGAGGAAATGCCCAGGAGTTAGAGCAGTAAGATCACTTGGATCCTCTGAAAGAGGGCACAATGGGCGGGAGTTGAGACAAGCCTCGATTTGTATCAGTAAAGTCAAAAATTCTTCATATGTTAGTAACGCATCTCCAATAACCCGTTTCAAATGAAATTTCATACTTTTAACCCCTGCTTCCCACAGTCCACCAAAATGGGGAGAAGCAGGAGGGTTAAATTTCCACTTCAGTCCTTCACTTAAAACAAAACTATTGAATTCAGTATCAGTTTTACAAGAAGCTACAAACCTCAACATTTCTTTAAGTTCTTTGTTAGCACCAACAAAGTTCGTAGCCCAATCGGTGAATAATTCAGCTGGTTTTCCACGACGACCAACAAATCGCCTGAGAGCAGCAAGGAAAGTTTTTGTAGAAAGGTCACTTACTAACTCTAAATGGATAGCACGCGTGGAAAAACAGACAAACAATACTGTATAACATTTTAGCGATTTTTGTCCACGTTCCTTATTGCATTTCACTTGAAAAGGACCAGCATAATCAATGCCTACCTTTGAAAATGCTCGAGAAGGAGTCACTCTTGAAATTGGTAGGTCAGACATCATTTGAGAAGCTGATTTGGCACATAATCTAAAACAAATAATGCATTCTCGAACAATTCTCCTAACAACATCTCTGCCACTCAAAATCCAAAACTTTTGGCGTATAGTAGATAGCAGAAGTTGAGGACCAGCATGAAGATGTAAAATATGAAAATATTTCACAATTAAATCAGTGAAGTGATGTTTTTTAGGCAAAATCATTGGATGCATTCGACTCTCAGGAAAATTAGAGTTGTTCAACCGTCCACCAACTCGAAAAACACCATTCGAATCAAGAAATGGATTTAGAAACAACAGTTTACTTTTACTAGGCAGAGGCTTGTTCTCCGACAAACAATGCATGTCTTCTTGAAACGCAGCAGCCTGAACAATAGTAACAATAAAAGTCTCAGATTTTTGAAGTTCTTCAGTTGTCAAAAGATCGAGCTTTCTCTGTTCAACAGAAACACGACAATTATATATGAAACGTAAACACCATGCAAAGGTACGATACAATTTCATGAGAGAAGAGAATTTTCGAATGAGAGGGGGTTCTTCCTGCAAACGTGCAACAGCGGAAACAATTTGCTTCCTCTCTTCGCAAAGCACATTTTCAGTTATTGTGTTTATGTCAGTACGCATTGGCATTTCAAACAATGAATCACTTAACCAATGGGGCCCAAACCACCAAAGGTTACAAGAAAGGAGATCAGAGGGATAAAACCCACGTGACGCACAATCTGCAGGGTTTTCTTTTCCTTGCACATGGTACCAATGTTGATTGGGCAAAATTCCTTGAATTTCTGACACACGGTTAGCAACGAACGTTTGCCAACGTCGAGGTTCAGAAGCAAGCCATGACAAAACAACAGTTGAATCGGTCCACGCATAAATTTCACAAAATTTTCCCGCTAAGGACTCTTGAACTGTTTCAAACAGATGTGCTAGCAATAATGCAGCACAAAGTTCAAGTCTAGGAAGGGAAATGGTTTTCAATGGTGCGACTCTTGTCTTGGCTGTTAGAAGGCTCACTTTCACTTCGGAATTAGCTGAAACACTTCGTAAATAAACCACGGCACAATAGCCTTTCTCAGATGCATCACAAAAGAGATGCAATTGCGTTTGCAATGCATTAGATAGCACAACACATCGAGGAATATGGATGAGCTTTAGTTGATGAAGCTCTGACCGGAATTTGGATCACTTTTGCTGAACCTTTTCACCAACAGGATCATCCCAAGACACATTTGTCTTCCACAGTTCTTGAAGGAACATCTTCGCCAGGATAACTATGGGGGAAAGCCATCCCAAAGGATCGAAAATCCTAGCTACTTCAGACAGAATGGCTCTTTTTGTAGCAACTATTTCAGAAGAATTTCTAACACTGACTGAAAATGTATCACTAGATGGCTGCCAGTTGACACCAAGTACCTTGATTGACTGATCAATCTCTATCTGCATGGGAAGATGACTTTCTTTCAACTCTGATGGAATGAATTTCAAAATTTCAGGAACGTTTGAAGCCCATTTGCGAAGCTCAAAACCTCCGTTTTTCATCATCATTAAAAGTTGAGAAGACAGTTCACAAGCCTCCTCCAGAGTATCTGCACCGGACAGAAGATCATCAACATAAAAATCCTGAGATGCTCTCTTAGATGCTAAGGGATAATTGTCCCTTTCTTCAATAGCCAGCTGCCGAATGGCTCTTGTTGCAAGATATGGGGCAGATGCAGTTCCGTAGGTGACAGTTGTCAGTCGGAAATCACGAATTGGCTCGCTGGAATCATTTCTCCACACAATACGCTGAAAATCTGCATCTTCTGGATGAACTCTGATTTGTCGAAACATTTTGGCTACATCAGCAGTTACCGCAATCTGATGCATACGAAATCTCAGCAAAATGGGCACTAGGTCTTGCTGGCACCTGGGACCCACCATGAGAATGTCATTCAGGGATGTGTTGTATGATGATTTCGCTGAAGCATCAAACACCACTCTTAACCTTGTAGTAGTGCTTGATTCCTTGAAAACTGCATGGTGTGGCATGTAAAAACAAGAGGAGGGTGATTTCAACACCTCTGATTCAGGAACAATCTCCATGTGATTGTTTGAAAGGTATTCTGTCATGAAAGCCTTGTACTGCTCATAGGAAGGATGGTGACACAATCTGCGTTCCATGTTCTTGAAACGCCTAATAGCCATTTCCCTGGTGTCGCCAAGTTGACAAGGAGAAGATTTGAATGGCAATCGTACAACGAAACGACCAGTTTCGTCTCTAACATGAGTATTAACGAAATGCTCCTCACAACGCTTTTCTTCTTTGGAGAGCAAGCTAGCAGTGGGAACAGTCTCTAATTCCCAGAATTTTTTCAACACATCATCAACGTTTGTTTCCACAAAATTTACTGCAACTCTTTCATTTCGAACATTTGGATGAACTGTAATTGGCCCACCTATTAGCCAACCAAGTTCAGAGTTTACAGCAAACGGCATTTTGTCACCGCTGAGTCTTGTTTGTCCAGTAAACAGTGGTAAAGCAGCTGTCACTCCAAGTAGAAGTTCTACTGAACCAGGATTGTTAAAATTAGGATCTGCTAACAATAAGTTTTTGATATGAGCAAAATCTTTGGTACACTGATAATTGGGCAAGCAGCCAGTGATTTTGCGTAAAACATGTGCCTTTTCTATATATACAGGAGTCTGTTTGAAATGAGGGGTAAACACTAAATTCACTTCCCCTTCCGATTTTCCCAAAGATGTTTTTCCTAAACAGGAAATATCAACATTCGCTCGAGAACGTGAAAGACCAAGTTTTTGAACACAAGAATCTGTGATGAAATTTGCTTGAGAACCCGGATCAATCAGAGCTCTGCAATTTTGAAAGAACCCGCTTGAGTCGCGAATCTTAACGACTGCGGTAGCGAGCAATGTTTGTTGACACTCAGGACTTCGTCGCTCCCCTCGAGAAACACAAGAGTAGGAGGAGATGGGTGGGTGCGAAGGAGAACTATTTGGCTCGTCAGGATCCTCTCCTTCGACCCCGTCGGATTGCCCGAGGTCATGACCTGTAGAGTTGGGGGAGTTGTAACGTTCGCTCGGCGACTGGAAATGGAGAAGCGTATGATGCCTTTTTCCACACTTCTTGCACTTATGGTTAGTTTTGCACTGATTCACACTATGGCTGGAATTCAAACAATTAAAGCACAATTTTTTGCTCTTCACGAACTGAAATTTCTTGTTTGCGGACAATTTCAGAAATTCGCAACACTTATAAATTTTGTGATTTGAACAGCACATTTCACAAGTAGAAAACGATGCAGTCAAAGATGTTACCTTTTGAGCTTTCCGCGGAATCACCGATTCTTTTGAAGCTTGAAGACTTCTTGCATGATCTTTCAGGAAACTCAGCAGTTCTTTAAGGGACGGAACACGGTCATCTTTCAACGATCTTTCCCACCAGGCTCTTGTTGACGAATCTAGTTTTTGTTGAATTATGAACATCACAATGGTGTCGGCAAAGTTCTCTATCTTTTGGTCAAGCACCTCAAGAGAACGCACGCATTCACTTGTAACATCAACCAAATTCAAAAGGGATGAAGCACTTTCGGTTTGCACAAATTGTTGAGAAAGCAGCTTTCGAATATGAGCAAAAACAAGTTCACGGGTGTTTGAAAAGCGTTCTGACAAGAGATCCCATGCAACTTTATAACTAGCAACCTTTTCTCGTGCTCTTGGGGTTCATGAAAATGAGCGCCGCCGACTATATATTGTTGTTTTCAGGACAACATCGAATAACATATTTTTATAAGACTAACGGCACAGCATAAAAAAGGAGATGCAGAGCTTTACTATATTGTATATCTTTACATAGAAATGCAAGAGGGTGGTACGAGAAATGAAGCGAGGTTGTCTGCAATCATCTTTTATTGGGAGACAAATCCTTGAACTCTACATATTGAATAAAATCTTATACGACTAGTATAGGAAGAAGTAGCAGTGCTTCTATATGCTCAATTGTCATTCAGCTTCGAGGCAGCTGCCTCACCATGGTATCGACTTAGGTTATCTCGTAAGTGCTGATTTACTGTCGCATCAGTAGCTGGGTAATGGGATCTAACTGTATCTCTAGTTGGCTTTAAGTAAGCCTCCTATTTGACGCACCTAGTATATTCTGTCTCGGCGTCTTCAGCGTCCTGCTTCTCTGATCCTCTTCTGCCCAGATGTCAGGTCGGTCGCAACTGTATCCACGTTCATGAGCTCGTGCTGCATGACGATGTAGAGTTCGGGAGAAGTCGGTGATTGTGGCTGAGTTTTTTAAACACTCCTACGCCTACTTCTCCTGGGTACGATGCTCACGCTTACGCTTAGCAGATGTCTTGTATGGCGTCTTTCGAATCCTAAAGGTCTCGATCTTCTCCATAAGTGCAGCTCGTCAATCGCGGAAGAACTCTGCGTCATGTTTCTTGAGCATCTTTGAAATTTTAAGGCAACGCGCGCTCCACCTTCATACCTCCTACTTAGGTCTAAATTTAGGTTTTCCTGCCGGCGCGATACGCGTCATATAGTGCGCCTACGAACTGAGCTGTTATCAAAGGCTTTTGAGCAATATGCTATGAACTGAAGTGCTGTTGTCAACGCTATGACACGTTCAAACGTGGTGACATCTAATGAGACGCATGGCAACACCATAACTAGCCAAATGTTTTCTCGACTTTACCAGATAACTCAGTATGAACCAACAACTGTTTAAATTTTGTTTGATGTCCTGTTTTTTCTTATTTCAAATGGTATACGCACTTTTTCTGTGTGTCTTTTCATTTGCGAGTAGTAGCGGTGGAAGTGGGTTGCACTTTTCCGTGACTCTCATTTCCCAAGTTACTCCTACTGAGTTACTCGACAAACGCTACTACTATAACAGGTAGACGGTAAATTAGAGATGTCCACTATGTCCCGTTATATATTTATTCCTTAAATCATGACGTCACGTAAGTCCTTTTTTTCTATTAGATCACGTGACAACAGGGTCAAACAACCGCAATAATTGACTATGGGATGAGTGGACTTGCTGGAATTGGTCACAGCATTTATTATGGAGCTGGGTTTATTGAGGATGGAACCAGCAAAAGGAGATAATCGGAATTTCTAGGGGAGGGGTGGAAACAGATCTTGTGAACGCGCGTAGTGTAGGACATTCGATGCAAGTGCACATCGATGAACCAAACAGCTAAATCACAGTCTGAATCAACTACACCCATTTCCCAAATGCCAGACTAAAATCGTTGAGTATCACTCTCCTAAAAACTTGCCATTAATTCACTTTGCACCCCCTCACAACACATATCCTCCTAAATGGCATTCCTACTGTGCAATTAGTGATATGTAATATCGACTGTTGTTGGCTGAATGCTTGAATAGTCACTGTTTTTAGAGTTCTATTGAACATAAATTATTACGCAAGATATTTTTTAATGTTATTAAGAACTTTAATGATGTATATATAGTTTTGCAATGAATAAATAAAATTAACTTTTAGCTCTTCCCAACGCATGTATGCTTATATGACAATCCCATTTGTTGGTAAAAAATAATTTACTACTGAGAATAAGGACGGCGAATTTTAAGTTAGCCTATAGGAGACAAAAGAATAAGTCCGACGAATTCTATTAAAAGAATAAGTCCGACGAACGAATTCTATTCTAAGGAAATGGACAATAAAATCTTACCAAAGCTTTCCATTGAAAGAAAATGAACAATAGAATATTTCGAAAGGATTATATTATAAGAAAATGAATAATAGAATAGCAATGGATTCGTTCCAAAGATTTATATTCTAAGGAAATAAGCAATAGAATATTTCCAAAGCTTTCTATTATAAGAAAAAGAGCAACAGAATCTATTCAAGACTTTCTTATAATAGAAATATTCTAAGGAAAAGAAAAATAGAATCTTTCCTAGAAATTTTGTTTCACAGAATGGGCCAATATAAACGCTCCAAAGGATTTTATACAATGGAAGAGCTAATAGAATCGGTCTAAAGGATTTTATTCCAATGAAAGGGCTAATAGAATCTTTCCAAAGAAAGATTCTGTTACAAAAAAAGGACCAATAGTATATTTCTAAAGGTTAAAAGAATCCATGGATTCTTTACAAAGATGTGGTTATTTAGTCATTGTGTTGTTGGGTAAAAGCAACACTACACTATTCGGAAATCTCGCGACGCTCAGAGGATTAAACATCCTCAAAACCAACGCATCGAACTTTTTCTTCTTGTGCCTCGTCCCTGCAAAAGCGATAACGAGAGAAAGAGGGGTTCTTTGGATAGATTCTTCATTCTACGTCTTTCATGCGGCATGGTAAACAGTTCCTCTCCTCCATTACATGACATCCTGTTCTCCCGAAGACAATTGTGGCGCGTTTTTCAAATCCCCCGGAGTGCCAAGACGGTGTCCTTGGATTCTTTATTCATGATTATCGATTTTCGATCCTCGTGGTCTCGCAGTTGAGAAGTGTAACACACCCATCCTATTTCTGTTTATAATCAGCCGTTTATTGTTATCCAGGGAGGCATTCTGGATGCACTGCTTTTCCAAGGAAACGGGAACCGCTCTCCTGAATATTGGATGGCCCTGCCTTTATTGACAAATGGCGACTCCTTCCACGAAGGCTGTTTTCGACTTCATGCGTGTTTGGAGTGATGGGAAGGTTTTGCTGTTGTGACAGTGTTTGCTCTTTTTGTATCACGTAATCGTGATTAGCTGTGTTTATATAAGTTTCCTTTTGCGGTGGAAAAAGTTAAAAAAATGGTAATTTAGAGTTAGAGAAGTGGTGGACAGTTTGCTTTATTTTTTATCCAACTATGGCAGCCTAATGAATTACTTTTTATAGCACGTACACGATGATTAGCTCATCGACCTCCTGATGAAATAGACAGAGATCATAAGATCTCTGAAGGGTAAATCACGTGGGTTTACGAATCGACTTAGCCGATTGGCTATCAATGCGCATACTAATGTTTTTGATCACACTGGATAATCACTTTAACCAATCAGTAATTCCTAATCCATGCTTTTACCCATATGCAAGTGACAAATCTTCAACAAAGCGAATGAATCAAATAACAAATCTGCGTTCACATGCTCCGTCTGCTTCATTAAAAAGTCAATGGATTAGTTGTTTCTATAAGTTTTCTTTGATTGAAAAAGTGCAGAAATTAACAATTTAGAGTTTTCCAAAAGTAGTGTACAGTTTTATTTATTTTTTACACGACAATGTGTGTGTGTGTGTTGTGTCATATATATCCTAATGAATTAAAATTTTTACATACGAGAACCTGTGTCAATAAGTCAGTATTTATATGTATTTTAAAGCTTGATACTATTTTACATAGTATCGTTTTTCTTTGCTCCAGTGTTTTTAAACTGATGATAAAATATTCATGTAATCATTTTTAATTTATTCAAAATTAGAACACTACCCTGAGATGGTCGTGTTGAATCAATTCGATAAGGAACGAAAGTAAGTGGACCACAATTACAACTTATCACATTCGCTTGTAGAAAAACGCAACTGTCATTTTGAAACTGAAGACTTATTCCTCAATCAATTTTGTAGAATGTTCTTATCTAATGCACACTTCGTCAATAAAAATTCCAAAGAATGAATTCCAAATAGATGCATGATAGCTAATTGATCAACAACTATACTTAACACCAAACGTCTCACAAATGGCCATAAACTACGTTTTATGGTAACTCCAATATGTATCATGCGATAATCGGATGTGCTTTCTGTCTGGTTTGTTTGCACTGAAAACCCCTCACGAAGTAAATGAAGGAACATGTGCTCCACCGATATATTTTCAAGATAAATTCGTTTCAACAAGAGGCGAGTTGAGGACTCCTTTTGTCAGATATAAAAATCCACGACTTCCCTCTTAACCATTCTTCTGGACTGACAACAATGACATACAACGCAAAGCAGTTTGTTCACAAAGCTACTTTAAATGCGAAATATATACATTTTCTTAGAAACACATTTGGTTCCTTTGGTATGACATTTTTGAAACATACAATATACATGAGTCTATTTACTTTCTCACAAACATAAATTTGATAAAAATTGAGTTTCGGTAAGCATATTCTTCGTGCAAGTACTTAAGATATCAACAAATTAGTTTCGTGAATAGGAGTAGCATAATATTTTTTATATTGGAACATGTCACAAAGCAGAAATAAAAACATTCATGTCAAGAGAGTCCATAAGTGCTAAATCAAATTATATGTAGAAGAAATAAAATAAGAAACCGAATACATGAACTAAATGTCTGCTTTATTTAATTAATCGTCGACTTACAAGTCGTTACACTAAGTCAAAGTTTTCAAGGTATGAGTTTTTAGCTTTCCTAGACGAAAATGTGGTGATCTTTCAACTTGAAGTGTCCATTGAGTCATTTTTTCTTAGCATTAAGGTTAGATTTCTTCTTGAGAAACATACTTAATATGTTTAGCGAGCGAGCAAAATATTTCCCCTTCTTTTTCTCAGAACTAAGTTTTCTGATAATGTGTTTTCTAGATCAGAATGTCGTGATCATTAGACTGGTGAAGTCCACTAAATCATTTAAATCATTTTTGTATGAATGTTAGATTTCTTCTTGAGAAACACTTAGGGAGTTTAGCGTAGGGAGTAGAATTTTATCGCCTTCATTTTCTCAGAACTGTCATTTTTAATTTCATTCATCAGACGACGATATTCTCTGTCAGCAAACACAAATCAATGTCCCCTCAAAAATGAATCCATTGCTATATGTTTGGTTGGAGTTTTTTGGCGCGAGGGCTATATTTGGCCAAGCTGCGCCAAACACAAAACAAACAAAATGAACATACACACACAAGGAAAGTTCTACTGACACAGAAGGACTCATACCAGGGAGGAATCGAACCTGACAGGAATGAAAGCCGCAGGTTGCTAGGGCAGTAGGTAAACCCTGAGTCTCGGTGGCTCCAAGTCATTGTTATGTTGTTAATGTCCACTATCAGCGTTATATGGCAAGTAAAAGCATTAACTCACAAAATCTCCAACGTAAGTACAATACTCAAATTTAATCTGTACCGAGTGATCCAATTGCTTTAAATCTCAACTTTTAACTGGAGTTTACTTTCTTTAGTAAACACGGAAGTCGAGCTCCCGGGATAACCAAGTGATCTTTTTCTGTTTTCATCCCACTATTCTTTTCCCATCTTTCTTTTCATTCACAATATTTTTTACTTGGCATTGTCTTGTGTTTGTAGCAGCTTGGTCAGATATGGCCCTTGCGCCATAAAACTCCACCACCAACCCAACTTTCAACAAAATTAAACGTATCTCAGGACAAATATTGAGCACTCGCACCGAAAATTAATTCCCTAAAAACAAACCTCAGCCCAAGCGTCAACAGCACACCGAAGCGAAACGCAAACCTAGCCACTGCGAAACCACCCTCTGAAACATCCAGCTAATGGAATCAATAAAGTTGCTGTGCGAGAACAGTTAACGTGAATTAAAGCAGCCACTTTCTCACACAAACTCGGCTATTCGATTAAATGTATCACCAATAAACGGATCAATCAGCCGGGGTCTCCACGGCACATGCTGCTGATATCCATTATCTGGGAAGATGAATCGCTCCAACCGCATTCTGTCAACCTTTGCATACCCTCGATGAGTGGTTGTACAGCGAAATGTCACTCATCAACCCGAAAAGTCCGTCAATTTGTTGGTACAAAAAACTAACTGTGTAGTGCCGCCGGGAAAATATAGAGGACGATCGTAAATATGTCGCCGGAGAACGAAATTAAACGCATCAATCTATGTAATGGACAATATCATTAAAATCGAAAATTGTTAGTGGGGTGATACAGGCGTTATGGTGCCCACTGTGGAACCCATCAGGCAACGAGAGCAGACACATGAGCGTTAAGAGAGCAAATTGAAAGTTTTCCGATCGTCTAGATTGAAAACTATTTAGTCTTTTGATATTGAGTTTTAATGAGTGGGGAATTTAATGCCCCTGGTGGTTGTCTGACGAGGTGTGTTGTCATTAATAAAATTGTCCAGATCTTGATGGAGACTTTTTTCTATTGAAGAGAGATATCTCATCAGAAAGAAGAAAATTGACCAGATCTTGGTCTCGTCATAAAATAATCGGCAATGTTTTGATGAGATACCTAAAAATAAATAGAGTAAATAAGATATTCATGGACGAGATATCTCGTCGAAGCTACTTGGAGGGTTAATAATTTTACTGTAATGTTGATAATTACCTTTTTAACATGCCTCCCCCATGTTGATATCGAGAAAATTAAACATCTTACAAACTGGCAAAGGAGGGTTACCAGAACCACACCATCGACTTATAGGTTAACTTTTGGAACATTAAATCAAATGCAAAAGTTTCGAACAACAGTTTGGGTAGGCCTCTTGCACGTGAATGGTTTCAAGGACATCGTCCCTGTGCAGCCTCGAGTTCTCTGGGGACAGGGAGGAACAAACCGCCTATTCAAGATTCAGAAGCGGGCATTTAAGCCCTATGAAGTTTGTACAGGGAGTAAAGAATTTTCCACTTTGCACCAGATGCACGACCGCCAGAGCACCGTCTTGTATTGGAGTCGCTAGGGAGGGTTTCTTTTAAATCCGGTGGCTGGTTCTCAATGAACTCAGAACTAACGGTCTTTTGGACCTGGTCTATCTCAGGCTAGGCCAAGTGGGATTGTTTAGAAGAGATGACATACTTTACAACAATTATTACTTAAGTGTAATAATTGTTGTAGGTCTAATGGAAAAAAATCCAACAAAAAAATGGCGAAATTCGGTAAGAAGTTTGATTTAAGGGTAAGTGTGGGTGAATTGACGCTGTTATGGTGAGGCGACATAGTGATTATAAAGATGCTCATCAAGAATTTTCCTGCAATCCTGTGCTTTGAGTCAGTAGCGTCAGAGATGTGTAGCAAATTGTTCGTTCAATCAATAGCTTTTATCATCAGTTGCAGGCATAAAACATGTCATTCCTGTCATTTTCAAAACATCGGTTGGACATATCAGTATTCTAATAGTAATAATTTTAGACGAAAAATCTAGGAAAGTTTTGCATTGCATTTTATTCAAATTTTTGTCATTTACCTATAGCATGATTTTTCGAAAAGTGCGCCAAATCTTATCAAGTAGAGAGGAATTTTAAATGTAAACAGACAAACCAGACGGACAGCGAATATTTTACTCCCGCTGTCCAAATGCTCTCGCATCATGCATACCTTAAAATAGAGTTTATAACAACGTTTGAAGCTTAATCTTATTAGAATTGTCCAATCAACTATCATACATCAATGCGGAATTCATTTCTTGGAATTTTATTGGCGTAGAACTGAAATCGTGTACAAAACAAGACAAGTGACGTCACGTTCGAGATACGCACAGGAAGCACGCTTCGCTGCATAAACACTACCGATACCTATATTTATATTGGCAGAAAATGTCTCTTTCTTAGATTTAATACACATACTTTCGATATAAACGGTGCATTGACATGTGTTTCCACCCTCCAAGGGTTTCGAAGGTATCTCGTCCAAGGTATGGTCAATTTTGCTACTAGATCTGATCAGTTTTGCTAATGACAAAATACCTCGATGAGACAAAACTGCCCTATTATTTCAAGGGTAATGGAGATCCAGGTTGATGAACTGATGACAGTTTGGAACAGATTTTTGCACAAGAGTGGTGACTACAGGGCAGTTTTCGATGCAAAGATAAACCACAAGGAAGGTTACTTATGCTTTTTGGGACCATTATTCTGAATCTTAACACATACATTATTTCGATAAGAAAATGTCCTTTGTTCAAAAAAGTGTTTTAGGATTCGATAAATACGCCATCTCACTCTCAATATTGAGATTTAAAGAGCATTACGTAATGATTTAGAAGAAAGATATTTTTAGATAGGAATAATTTTAGCTTATAGACGTGCTTGGACTGAAATTCCATGACAATTCCATGGATTAAGTATATTTTTCTGGAGCGTGATAGGTTCTTACAGAAATGTTAACAGCAGTGTTATTGCTCTTAATGACAGTCAATTAGCATTTCAGACAGTTTTCCTTGTGAAATAATTTACAAAATTTTCTGGTTTGGAGTGACTAGTTGAATACAGCACACCGAATCATCACTTCTATTCTTAGTATCCCAGACGTGCTTAATCAGATTTACTCGAGAGATCAAACTGACATTAATTGAAAGTACGGAATTCGTAAGGAAGAACAATTTTTTAGTTAATGCGTTTTGTAATTTTCATGCCATACTATCAGAAGAATAGAATTTAATCGTGATCTTAAATGACGTCACGGACCCATTTCCAAAAGGAAAAGTGTATCCTAAGGGGAATACGACATTGATCACGCCTGATCCCTGAGACCTTTTGGTGATAATAAAATTAATTTGGGGGTTTATTTAAATAATTGTGCAATTAGGATGTTCATTGCATTAGAGAGATGTAGCTGAATGTGCTAATTAATTTGAATTTAAGCTATTTTTAAAGCTAAACTGTAGTCTGTAAGTACCTTGGTGATACAATATTCGCCCATAACCTACATAGGTCATTGGATTCGAATCCCGGATGTTCTTAGTGATTCGGAATCCACTTTAACCCTGAAGGGGTCACGTGGGTATGTTTTACCTCAATCATCAAATAGACGTTATCTTAGACATTATGAGAATATTTATCACAAAATAAGCATTATCTTCGCGATGGAGCAATACGTCGGGCTATTGGCTACTGTCCGGAATCAATCCCGGAGAGAAAGCCCGAGGACAACAATCTGGTAATTTTGAACCACGGTCAGATGACGAGGAATATTTCCCAGAAGATTATGTAGGTAGGTATTTTAATTAACGTCGCACTGGCGCAACACAACGGGCTATTGGCGACGGTCTGGGATCAAACCCGAAGGGAAAGATCCGAGGACAACACCCCATAAGAATGGGATGAATACATTACTAGCTAGAATGTGAAGTTTTATGTTCTTTATGCTATAACCGTAACACTAAATTTACTGACTACCTTTACTAAATTTACTGACTAAATTTTGCAACTACCTATTTTTACCGAAAAGGGGTGACAGCGCAGGTGTGATCTCGTCATCTGACAGTGGTTCAAAATTATGTTGTCCTCTGATCTTTCCCTTCAGATTTGATCCCGGACCGTCGTCAATAGCCCGTCATGTTGCTCCAGTGCGACGTTAATTAAAATAACTACCTACCGAAACGGGTTAAATGACCCATTTTCCACTCGGATGCAGGTCACAGTGTAATTAATACTTGAAATAAAAAAATATTTATATAATAATTCAATAATTATAAACACAACAAAATTCAATAATCATAAGGTATTATATTTTGAATTTTTATTCAGTAGTTCCACATTTGTTTTGAGTATTCATTATGAAATCTTTCGAATTCGAAATTGTAGTGTTGCAGTATCGTTAGGATACATTAAGTATGAAATTTTTTACAGTGGTGTACGTGCTTATTATTTTTCCACATCAGTGTATATGAAATGATATTAGAGTTGCAATCTTGTAAAAACACATAAATATTAAACCGATCAAATGACCCGTCACAATAAAAATAGTATACTGCATACGTATGTCGAATGCAAGGAGAGATGTGGAGAAATACACTCATGTCCAAATTTATCTTTACATACCCAAAAATTTTGATTTTCCATGAAATATCCAATCGATGTAATCCATTTTTGCAGGGAATGTGTGAAAGACAAGCCTAATTAGCATTATCCAATCAAAAGTGATAAAATTGTTTCTGATATGCAAATCAAGGCGTTACGTCATCCGACGGTGAATCAAGAGCTTTGTGGAAAGTGAATATCTGAGTGAATTTCTGCAATACAGCGTTTGATTTCAGTGTGTATGACTCCGAAGTATCATTTGGAAGAATCTGTGAAGTGGAGAATTATCGGTCGTTTAGAAGTAGGGCAGACAATCATGGAAGCAGCGAGATGTGTGAATATTTCAAGACGGACAATCTACGCTATGGAAACAATTTCAGAACTTTGGAACTGAAGTAAGGAGGCCTGGATAAGGTCGTAAACGAATAACAACTGCTTCTCAAGATCGATATCTGGCAATAATACCCGTCGTAACAGGAAGTCTAATGCTCGGCAGCTAAGTTTAGATATTGCAGCCGCCACTGGAACTGTTGTATCACGGCAAACTGTATACAAAAGGCTTAAATGAAAAAGGCCTTTATGGCAGAAAGCCAAAGGTATGTGTTTCACTGTCTTCACAACAAAATAGGGATCGCTTTAATTGGTGCAAAGAACATCAGAACTGGAGTGAACACCTATGGACCCATGTTCTCTTTACTGATGAGTCGAGGTTTAGTTTAACGTCTGATTCTAAACGTGTTTACATCTGGAGGGTGTCAGGAACGCGAAATCTTCCTTCAAACATTATGGAACGTGACCGTTTCGGTAGTGCAGATGTGATGGTATGGGGAGGAATAATGATCGATGGACGTACGCCCCTACACGTTTACAACAGCGGATCTGTGACCGGCCAGAGATATCGGGATGCGGTCTTAGAACCTTATGTAAGATTTTTCAGAGGTGCATATAGATCTGACTTTTTATTTATGGACGATAACGCTCGTCCACATCGAGCAACCCTCATTGACGAATTCCTTGAAAGTGAATGAGCGAATACCGTGGCCAGCAAAATCTCCTGATCTGAACCCGATGGAGAACTTATGGGAGTACCTTGGAAAAGCAGTTGCACGGAGACATCCTCCTCCTAGAGATATAAATGCCTGAAGACCGCATTGCTGAAGGAGTGGAACTTAATTCCCCAAACTGTGGTTAACAACATTATTACCAGCATTAAAACACGTTGTGATATGTGTGTACACGTCAGGGGAGATCACATTCCATATTAAATTCATAAGCTTTAATTTTTTTCCGAGTTATTCTTTTTTTCTGAAATCTCCTTGTCACATATTGCCATTTTTATTGTTTCATGCTACAGTTTTATATCATATGCATTGCTTTTAAATTTTTTCTTTTGTATTTATGTGTTATGATGTTATGTATCATTTCACACAAATTTATAAAATTATAGTTCAGTTTCTAAGAAATCCTTGATTTTATGCATGTAAAGATAATTTTGGACCTGAGTGTATTTACTACTCAATTAATTTGATGAGCGTTCCAAGAAAAGTAAAGTCAATTCAGAAAATGTAATAAAATTTAAAAAGCAATTATAAGTCCAAAATTTAAAACAGATCATTTGAGCCGTTTGATAAATTTAGCGTTAAAACCAGTTTCAAGCCCCTCAGTCTTTTAGAGTGGGAGTGGAAATAATGGGAGATTTCTATGGGGGTTAAAATGGGAGATTTCTAATAAAGGTGCTAGGAGAGGTACTTTCCCGTGTCAGTCTTCGTGTCACGCATATTTGCACTCAAATAGAGGGATTCTACGAATCTACCACAAGTGTAACTTGATATCACACTAGTATCTGATGTGTACCTTCCCTTTAACCTTTAAGATAATATCCGGCTCACTCTGTATCTTAGAATAGAATTTCTCTCGGATTTGTAAGAGGAATAAGATACAGCCCCCGCACGGTGAGTGCTTGGGGAAAACACACTCTTTCCACATGTTTGACTAAATTATCTGTCTGGTGGTATTTTTAGGGAAATTTAGTTTCATATTATTCTAATACCTATACGCATATATAACAAGTGAAAAGTATACTGTGTAGGAAATGACTCCGAAGATTAGGTAGAATTTTGATTCGCACTGAAGCAACACACGGGCTATTGGCGACAGTCCGGGATCCATCCCGAAGGGAAAGATCCGAGGACAACACCTCGTTTGAATTCCGATCAGATTATGAGGTCAACATCTGAGGTGGCACCCCGCTCTCCAAACTTCCACACCACCCAACATAAGAAATAACTACGAAATTGAGCTCTTACGGGAAACAAATGCAGAATTTACGATTTAATAACGATTGCAGATACGGTCGAAGAAAGTCTATTGGAAATGAAGGACTAGTGAAATCCTTAGTAATCTTAATACATACAGAAGGCAATGAGGACGAAATAATCCTGTCTTCAAATTCAGATAGTTGGTTTATTTTTTAACGAAACGTTCACTATGTTTTTGTAATGATTTTGATAATTAAATAACTAAGCTAATGGAATTTAAGTAATATCAGACAAAAATTGGATGCCGTATGTATCCTACTAACCTACTTAGTAAAAATGCTGACTAGTTTAGAAGATACTCTGGCGACCGTTTGCGTTCGATTGCAAGACGTGCCTTCCACAGAGTTAAGACGTAGATCCTGGTCTAATTAGTCCCCTTCCTTAGCAAAAGTTACCTGTAGAACCAGAGAGTAAACCAACTTCTATTGGGTAAATTTCTTCCTTCTGTGTCAGTAAAGCTTTCCTTGTGTACATGTAAATTCATTTGACGTTGTTTGGTGCAGCTGGGCCAAATGTGGCCCTTGCACCATAAAATCCAAAACCCAACCATCCATTGGTCTTCAGTTCAGATCCCTCTGTGATCCTACCACAATCAGCTGAGACGTGACAAGAGGAATGTACAAATTACTGGCCTCTCACGTTTGGACTTTTTCACCCTAGGGAAAGCAATGTAGTTCCCAGTATGTATTATAAAAATAATCGCAATTGGAGTACACGAAATGTTCCTCTGGTGGACTCGATGGTAGGTAGCAATTTTTTGCAACGATCGTGACTTTGGTGTAGCAAGGATTCCTTGGTTGAATGATCGTGAAGCAGAATTTCGGCTTAAGAATTGATTTTACAATCTATAAACAATACTAAATCATCGCTCTACGTCAAACTGTCTAGTTTTTAAAACAGCGGTTTATTTGTTGCATAATGTCTCAATTATTTCCACACAATAGCTATTCAGTATTATTTTGGTCCATTCTACTAAAGATATAGTATCTCCCATAAAAATCTTTCAGTCTCCTATTATATTGTTGCTCACTCAACGTTAGAGCTGTTGCTCACTCAACGCGTTCGAGCTGATGCTCACTCAATGTTTAACATAACTTTGCCTCTTTATTTTTACTAGTGGTCGCCCAGTGGTCGAAATTCGACCATAATTCATTTAATTTTTAAGTTTGAACGTTAATAAGGTTCTTTTGTCAAAGAGTATACCTCTATATTCATTGCATATAATTTTTTTGAATTTTGTTCTATTACGTAAGCTGCGAGCATGTACAAATACGTCACAGGAAAAATGCGGTATAGCTTGGTTAAGCCATATCTAGAAAACAATAACGCGTTGTTTGACATTTTCTTGGGTTTTTTATTGCTATACTGGCCACAGGTTTCGCCAAGGCTACACAGTTAATTTGCCTATCTTTTCCAAATTATATAAAATTTAAATAAAAAATAAATCCAAAAATTGAAAAATGAAATAAGGAATACGTGCTTCGTATTTTTTTATATATTTTTTATTGAAACAAAAAACCGGGTGGTTAAAAAAATAAATGTTGTCCATTGAACTTGACATAGTTCGACAATGAATTTAATGATTCAGAACTTCTGTGTAGACGATGTTTTTTGTAAAAACTCTTTCATCGTTTGCTAAATGCCCTTGACCGTTATATTCTGAAACATAAAATCTCAAACCATCGGATGATCGAACTCTACTTGCTGCGACGTAAAATTGACCATGTGTAAAAACTGGCTGCCTCAATAAAATTCCAATTTTTTCGAATGTTTGTCCTTGAGACTTATTTATTGTCATCGCAAATGCAGGTATAATTAGAAATTGAGTTCTTTGAAAGTTAAATGGTAAAATAGTTCCGGAATATGTTAAATTTATACGTGGAATCAAAATTCTCTTATGGCGTGCGGTTCCAGTTAAAACTTCGCAATCAATAGTATTACGATGCATAAATTTGATGCGCACTCTTGTTCCATTGACTAATGCTACCTTTGTATTTAAGTTTCTGATCAACAAAACCGATGCAATTAACTTTCAATACTAACTTATGTGGTGGCAAATTATGCCAAATCCCATACTCTTCCGTGCGCGCAATGTGCTTTAAAAGGGGTACAAAGTTTTTTCTTCCCGTATTAATATATAGATTACAGTATATGAACGTAAACAATGAATGTTTTATTTTGTTCAATTTAATATATTTGTAACGCTTATTATACATTAATTTTATCTTTCTGCACTATTTCTCCATATGAACTTTAATTATGCCAAATCTCATACACCTCCGTGAGCGCAATGTGCTTAAAAAGGGGTACAAAGTTTTTTCTTCCCGTATTAATATATAGATTACAGTATATGAACGTAAAAAATGAATGTTTTATTTTGTTCAATTTAATATATTTGTAACGCGTATTATACATTAATTTTATCTTTCTGCACTATTTCTCCATATGAACTTTAATTATGCCAAATCTCATACACCTCCGTACGCGCAATGTGCTTAAAAAGGGGTACAAAGTTTTTTCTTGACGTATTAATATATAGATTTGCTAAATTAAACCTGGTTTGGTGTATTAACCAATCAGTTTAGTGGTTAGGTAGCTGGTATCTGGATCGAAAGGCTCCTGGTTCGAAACTGGGGTGAGGTAGGGATGTTTGTCCGTCTGGAAGATTCGCGGTTTCTATAAATACATAGGTCCTGTTTATATGTAGTAGTGGTTTGTATGTGAGGTGCTGCGTGCACCCATCCACCGTGGTATACCAGGTTAACACAAAGTGGTTCACAATCAACCCTTGTAGATATAGTGAATTGAACATAATCGATAATGTAATCGGTGACACGTTAGATAGTGAAACGGTTTGTCGATCTATGGTCATTTTTTGCTACATATGGGGCTACTTAAACTAGGACCTACAGCTTAAAAAGGATTCCCAATCATTACCTTTTCACCATAAAATCCGAATAAGCGACCAATCCAATCATTACCACCATCCATGCTAAAATCGGGATTCGAACTGTCTGCTGCACCCAAGGGCCGAGACAAAAATAAGGAAACAATAGACATTCTAATAAAACATATAGTACATGATACAGAGCAATTGGAATTTTAAAAGTATGAAAAACTTATTTTGGTTTGTGATTTGATAGGAACTTGGGATGTTTCCAATTCCAGCGATTTCAACCCTCTGAGGTGTTCACACGCATCTGTCCATTTTGCAAGCCTTCCCTGGATGACTTCTAACAAGTTTTGAAGTTCTTGCCCAGTAGATTCCTTCCCAATATTCATCCAACCAATAGATGAGGTTATCTAGTCATTATGTGTGTTGTGGGGAAAAGAAATAATAGGCTAATCGGAAGTTTCGTGATGCTCGGAGGGTTAAAAAGTTCTAGATTCTAAATTGTAAGTTTTTAAAGAGTTTATTATTTTCAATGTTTGTACGATCCAATTAATTTCTTAATTCTGTAACAAAATTATTTACAGCGGTATTTTACACTGTTTTATCCTTTTAACGAAATATAAATCGTACTATTTTATCTATGCATTATTTTCTCCATGAAAGATAAAATTTCAAGTTTAAATTCACCCTCAAAAAAGTTCATTCAATATTTTGTGAACTTTTAAAATAATTTTTAATACCTTTGGAAAAATATTGATGGGTTCTATTTTCCGAACGAACATTTGAATTAAAAATCAAGCTAATTTCAAGAATTTTCAAGTACACTAGATTGACTTCTCTTTTTTTACACCCCTAACATATCATGAGGATTTTTAAATTCCATTTAATTACTTAATTACACATGATGCTAATTAACAAATAACAGCACGTATTTAAATTCAATTTTTATTTCAATTGATGGATGCTTGAAAGACTAAAAGACGACATCTAATGAAAGTAGCACATCAATTAACTGAAAACATCGGTAGCTTAACTAAATAAGAGTGAAAAACTCTCTGCTTCGCGCGCGCGTTTTCCAATTAGAGATAAATTAGAATAGAATGAATAGATCTTGCGGTGAAAAAAGAAAGTGTTTATGTGCAATAAAAAGGAATACTCGATTTAATGAGTAACATTAGCTCCAACTGCGAATAAAAGTTTGGCAGTGATCAAGTTCTGGGGGTTTAAAAAGGGTTTTTAATCCGTTTTCTAACTGATAATATATTTGAATTTAATTTATCTCAGTGTAAAAATTTAGCTTCTGTGATATATTTTTAATTTAACCCTCCTGGTGATTGTCTCGATGGGTATTTCGTTATTAGCAAAACTGACCAGATCTCGATTGACAAGATATCTTATAAGAAAATTGGCCAGATCTTGATATCGTCATCATTAAAAAATCGCCATCTTTTTGTTTAGATATTTCGTCATTAGTGAAATTGGTACCACCTTAATGTACGTGATGTCTCATTGAAACCTTTTGGAGGATTAAAATGAAGAACTTATGTTTTGGAAGGTTGGTTGGGGTCTACGGCGCAAGAGCCATATTTGGCCAAGCTACTACAAACAATGTCAAGTAAATGGACATACACACAAAGGAAAGTTTTACTGACACAGAAGAGAGAAATACACTCACGGAGGAATAAAATCTGCTCCACGTACAACTCACAGGTTACTAGTACTTTGGGAAAGCACATTGAGCCATTGCGATCTCACTATTTTTGGAGGTACTGCTGTGGGGAATCAAATCACCTTTCTTTATTCACGCATCGTTTGTAATGAAGCAAATTCATATTAAATTGCGCACAAACTTTATAATATTCAAAGACAACATGCAAATTGAATCCTAAATTCCGAATCAATAACAAAATTTAACTTCGAATACTAAGTTTCAATTCCTTTTGTCCAGATATTTTTGGATTGGGAATACGGAGCACCAAATGTTAAATGAGCTTCCCAAAATTCTTATCTTTTCAAAACATCTCTATAACGCTGAAACGTTTTAGTATGTTATTATTTAACCCTTCAAGTTTCGACGAGATATCTTGTTCGTCAAGATCTGACCAATTTTGCTAATGACGAGACGTTTCATCATTACGATATTTAAAAAAAATTGTATGATGACGAGATCAAGATCTGGAGTTTTTTCTTCTAACGACGAAATATCTCGTTCATGAAGATTTGGTCAGTTTTGCTACTGACAAAATACCTCATCGAGACAACCACCAGGAGGGTTAAGAACTCAAACAAAGACTTTGGTGTAACATTGACCGCTGGGACAAACAAAACCGAAAACCGTTCCATTTACTCCTCAGCTAACAAAGATATTGGGTTGATGCAGAAGTTTTGGCGCTAGATCCCATTGCATCGCAAAATCAAGTGTTATCTACTTCACACGTGTAAAGTTTTGATGTTTGAAAGAAGGAATTTCAGAGTACTTGGGAAAAAAATTGTGTTATTTGGTTGTTTTTTAAATTTTATTAAGCATTGAAAATGGCAGAAAATAAGGAGCATTTTCGACATATGCTTTTTTATTCCCGAAAAGGCAAAAATGCTTCGCAGACGCAAAAGATGTGTTGTGTAAGGTAAGGGGTGCCGTTGACGATTCCACGTGCCGTAAGTGGTTCAGAAAGTTTAGTTACCTGGATCAGTTCTTTAACCAGAAACCTCAGAACTTCAATGAGCTCGGGATTATTTAGCTACCAGAGAAATGAAGAAAGGTCATCGAACAGAACGGCACATATTTATATTGATTAAATGTAATTTTTAGTAAATACAATTTTTCTTCAATTTTTGTCAATAAAACGGGACGAACTTTTGCATCAACCTAATACATTTGAATGTCGCTCAAACAGGTCTCATGGCGTACGAAGATTCAGTTCAGTCAACATTTGTTATGGAGAAAGTTTAGTACTTTAGTAGAGACTACTTCGTCAAGCCCTCGTGAACAGATAGAGTTTGAATTATCGATTTTGAGATTAGAATAAAAGGAGAGGAAAAAGGATCCTTTTCTGCACCATGTCGTCTAACCCAAATTGAAGCCGTTTGCTTCGCATATCTTTGCTCATAATTGTACATATTCTTTTAATACAGTAAGATTAAAGTTTGTTCTAGGATCTGAGTAAAGGGGAACTTCAAAACATAAATCCAAGTTCGAAGACTTAGGTCAACGTTAAAGCTTCTTGATCAGGAACTTGATAAACTTTCGGTCACTTGCTGAAATAACCATGACCACTGGAATGCACTTGTGGCCATCTTTTTGGAAGCAGCAGTCCGAGAATAAATTATTTTCAAAGGTATATCAACGTCTATCACAAGTGCCCCTTTCAGCCATTCATACATCGCAGGTTGTGCACGATTTTCATTTCATATGAATACGATATTTATCCAATAAAAGTTTTCGATAAATGACAAGTTGCTGTCTTCAATACATTCCGTTTTATAGATTGGTTGTTTGGGTTGGGTTTTATAACGCAAGGGCAATATTGTCCATGCTGCGCCAGACACAAGACAGACAATATCAAATAAACATAAACACACAAGAAAAGTTTTACTTACAGAGAAGAGAAATACACTCAGGGAGAATTCGAACCTGCGCCTCTCACATTTCTTAGGTTGCTAGCACAGTGGACAAACCCTCTGAGCCACGGCGACCCCTCTGCTTTTCAGGAGGGAGTCCCTTAGGGGCCAGTATGAGAGGGAGTTTCAGTATAAACAAATAAACCAGACGGAAAGAGAAGATTTTACTTCCAGTACCCAAATATTCTGAATGATAAATATTGTTATTACCCTAAAATGTAGTTTATCGCTGTTTTAGTGACGTTTGGGTTTAATCTAATATTGACCAAATATCATATATCAATTCGGAATTCATTCCTTGGAATTTTTTTAATGGCAAAGTGGTGAAAACAAGTGTTCGGAATACGTACAAGAAGCGCTTTTCACCTCAGAAACACTACCGTCACCTTACATTTAGCTTGATAGTAAAAGCCTCTCGTATTCTTCTGGTCAGCAATTGGTGCCAACTTAGGGAATTCATAGGAGGCCCTCAAGAAAATTCCAGATCCTTCATATACTCCTCTCAAAACTATTTGTTTTTACAGATCATTACTAACAGTATTGACATATTTCTAGTATATAAACCTCACGTTGGGAGGGGGATCCAATCATAAAAAATGTGAAGACCTAAAGTGCTCGGGGATGTGACTTAGTGCTCCTTTCTCCTGATTAATTGACCTAGTGAAATATTGAGTAAGATTGAGTGTCACCTGCGTATTTGGTTACTCGTATTACCTGTCTATTTCTAATATTAAAGAGAGTACCCCCGAGCCACAACCATAGAAGTATTAAGAAGCTTCAATGGGATCGAGCCTCAAGGACTGGGGACCCCTGATGTGGGTGCTTGGTTGAAACAACTTGGTTGGTTATTAATTAGCAATAGTTTAATATCTACCTTTCTCGTTTAGAGCAGTCCGGCTCGCTCGATAAAATTATTCGGGGACCCAGTGTTCTAGCCTTAGGGCTTGGCCCCTTTGTCGGATTAAATGTGGTTATTTGCTACTTGCATAGAAAATGACGCATTGTGGCTGTCTTTTCACGAGACCATCTGATCCATAAACCCTCTTGATGATTGTCTTGACGAGGTATCTCGTCATTAGCAAAACTGGCCAGATCTTGATGGACGATATATCTCGTCCTTAGAAAAAACTGACCTGATCTTGATCTCGTCATTAAAAAAACAGCAATATCTTCATCAGTCGGAATTCAATCGGCTTTTTTGATTACAAGAGATCTAATACTTTGCAAAATTGGTCAGAGATGACGAGATATCTCTTCGAAACCATTTGAAGGGTTAATGAATATTCATGTTTTTCTTGCAATTCTGAATATATCTGACTATATTCCTTCGGGATTCTTAAAATTTAGATTCATAGATTAAATTCACAGATTCTTAAAATTTAGATTAATGGTCAAGTGTTGTAATTGTGTAGGCCACATACACACATCTCCGTAGGTGTCCTCCACTTTCATAATCACGAAAGGAAATCTCTACACAACAGTTGGCGTTAAACTAGATAATGACTATTTTGGGGTGGCAGTTGCTATATGAAGATGCACATCTCTGAATTAATGAGAAATCATCGGAAAAAAGCAGAAAAACATCTATTTACATTATTTGCAAACCAAATGGTATTTACAATATTTGCAACAATATCGTTGGATTACAAGTGCTTACACTAAGTCAAAAACAGATCTCGGAAGAAAACATACAAGAAAAAATTTTACTATGCTAAATACACTAAATCTGTTTCTCAAGAAATCTAAGCTTTATGCAAAGAAAAAATGACATATATGACTTCACCAGTTCAAATATTATCCTAGCCTGATCTAAAAAAAACTGAAATCTTGAAACTTTTGACAGTATACTTTACTTGTAAGACAACGATGTTAGATTAAATTGAAAAAGCATTCACTTTGATGTTTATAGGGTAGGTAAATAGTTAATTAACGTCACACTGGAGCAACACAACGGGCTATTTGTGACGGTCCGGGATCATTCCCGAAGGGAAATATCTTAAAGGTTTATCAAGAGAAATAGAAATATGTCAGGATTTACAAAAACTGCTCAAAATAATCGGGCTTAATCTATGATTAAAATCAAATAAGAATGATTATTATCATCTATTAAATATTAGGTCAGTGCGAATGAAATGTTCGGAAAATGACCATCACACTGCGATGGCGATAACTGAAAAATACAGTACCTGACCTACTCGAAATAATCTCCCTCTGAATTGACACTGTTGCCACTTGTCTGACAAGGCCATGATCCCAGAACGAAGTCTTGTGGCTGGGATACGAAGAAGTCATGAACTGCACAGTGAACCTCCATATCTTGGGTGAACTGTTTGCCATACAGAAAGCGATCCAGATGACTAAACAGATGAAAATCTGTAGGTGACAAGTCAGGGGAATACGGGGTGTGAGGCATCGCTTCATAGCCCAACTCACGTAGTGTCAGCATCGTTCGCTGTGCGACATGAGGATGGGCATTATCTTGCAAAAGGAGAACGCCATGCCTGTTTACCAAAGCCGGTTGTTTCACCATCAATTTCCGGTGCATCTGTCGTAATTCATCTCAATATCGTTCTGAAGTAATGGTTTGGCCACTTGGCAGGAAACTGGGATTAATTATTCCAGCTGTAGACCACCATACAGGAAGCATAACCTTCCTGGGATGCAAGGGTGGTTTGGGATGGCGTCTAGGAGGTTGTGCTTTGTTCAACCACTGCGCATATAGTTTCCGATTGTCATAAAGAACCCATTTCTCGTAGCAGGTAACGATTCGCTGCAGTAGAGGTTCTCTTTCATTCCTGAAAAAGAGAGATGCAGACTTCCTAACGTCTCATCTTGTTGGCAATTGTCAATTCATGAGGCACCCAAGAATCCATCTTTTTTACCTTACCCAGTGAAGCCAGATGGGGAACAATTGTATTGTGGTGGACACCTATCTCGGCCGCTATTCACGACATGTTTTCCGTGGTTCAGCTTCAACCACACTTAGCAGAACATCGTCAGAAACTGCAACTTCTCGGTGACCACGTGTGGTTCGTTTTACAGGTTCATATCTCCACTTCGAAACTTCGCAAACCATTGCCGAATGTTTCATTCATTGACTGTATTCTCCCCGAATGCTGTGTTAATGTTTCGAGCAGCAACTGTAGCAAAATGTCTAAGTTTAAATTCGTAAAAGATGACTCTCAAATCTGAGTTTTCCATGTCGAATTTGGAAGCACCTTACGCCCAAACAAATTAAGTGGTTCAAAATTACGTGGTGTTGTCCTCGGATCTTTCCCTTTGGGATTGATCCCGGACCGTCACCAATAGCCCATTGTGTTGCTCCAGTGTGACGTTAATTGAAATACCCCCCCCCAAACAAATTAAATCTGGAACTTGTACTTCACACGCGTTATAGCTATTTATAGTATCTCTGTGACATAAGATGCCCAAAGCTATTTCTCATCGGACATTTCATTCGCACCGACCCAATACTTAAATTCACTTTGCGCTTTTAAGTTTAAAGTATGTACTGATAAAACAAATCCGGGGAGACAAATGTAAAAGAATTTCCAATACCCTGCAATGAATGACTGGAAGGTGTTAATCAGTTTCAAATGGCACTTTATATATTAAACTCCTTCATGAGTTCGAATTTACTCTGTCGTATTTATTTTACGGAATTTGACATCAGAACCTAATTCGGAAAATAATTGTTCTAAGAAATGGCTTGACTTTGTTTCTCTGCTGTCATATTTTTGCTACTCGATCTAAGTACTCGTAATAAAATATGCTTCATTAGATTATGGAATCTAAGAGGTAATAAGTATGGAATATTTCATTTAAGTTAAATTGCAATTAAAATGCGAACAACGAATAAATTACTTTTTCTTCATTACAACATTTGTAACACTACAATTTTAATTTCCCCAACCTGTAATATTCTTTTAGAAACAAAAATTTCTATGTTCTCAGTTCAAGACACATTGTCATAGATATAATCAGAAACGATGACTGAAAGCTCGGAACGTCTGGTATCAAATATTTAGTTAATCATTTCACCAAATAAAGACTAATTGGTACGCTTAATTTGGTTGGTTGATTTAGGTTTTATAGTGCAAGGTCCAAAAGCGGACAAGCTACGTCAAACACAAGATAGAGCGTAACCAAATAGATTATAAATAAAATAACTTTAAGATTAATTTTCTAGACAACAATAAATGGTAGATTTAAAAAATACACTTAAAATACAGTAAATGTGAAAATAAAAAATATTGAAAACAGGCGAAACAGGAAAATATGATATTATCGTCGTCAATATAAAAATAGTGAATGACGTTAAAAGTTTTGATGCAGTGAAATATGATAGACGCTTAATTTGGACCAGAAAATGATTTTCCATTGGATATTTTTTATGTGGTTTTGTGGAGTAAAGTTCGAGTAAATATGGATTGAAGTTACTGCAATATTTATACTTACATTGAAGTACCAGAAAACTGGTACCCCAAATACTTGCTAGGCCTACCACGAGAGCGTAGAACTGCAAAAATACGACGGGGCATGGATTCCACGAGCTTCCACGAGTATTCTTTCTAAAATACTAGGTAGGTATTTTAATTAACGTGACTGAAGCAACACAACGGGCTATTGGTGACGGTCCAGGATCAATCCCAACGGGGACAACGATCCGAGGACAACACCACGTAATTTTGAACCACGGTCAGATGACGAAGCAACACCTGAGCTGGCACTCCACTCTCCAAACTTCCACACCAACGTGAGGACATTTGAGGCCACGACAGATTTAACGTGCACCAGGCCCTTTGTACACGACAGTGTTTGGCTGGATTCGAACTCGCAACCCCCGGTTGCTAATCAGTTACTCTTCCGGGCCACCGCGGCCCTTCTACAATACTCTCATTATGAGAGGGTTTTTCAGTGTAAACGTACAAATCAGACGGAATGCCAAGATTTACTTCCGCAGTCTAAATGCTCTCGCATGATATACAGTGGACACCCTCTTAACTGGCCACTTCGGGACCGGACCCAGACCGGATAACGATTTGACCGGTTAAACCGTCGTTCCCTTAATAGCATTAAAATACACTCCCGAAATCGTTTTTATTAGAATAAAACTAAGTATATAGCCTATTTTATTGTAATATGATATGTATAATTAAGAAAACTTACCCTGGAAGAACTTCCTTTGTTGGAAAAACTAAACACATGTTACTGTAGGCTACTGTATTTATAGTACATAATTGGTCAGTGGCGGCCGGTTATAGCGGAGGCCGGTTAAAAGGTGGCCGGTTAAGAGGGAGTCCACTGTATGTCAAGATTATCTCTAATTTTATCTAATTGGCAATGGCCAATCAACTGTCATAGGTATGTCAATTCGGGTAGGTAGGTATTTTAATTTACGTCACACTGGAGCAACATAACGGGCGATTGGTGGCGGTCCGGGATCAATCCCGGGATCATCCACGTAATTTTGAACTACGGTCAGATGACGAGGCAACACCTGAGCTGGCACCCCACTCTCCAAACTGCCACACCAAGCCAACATGAGGACATTTGACGACGTATTTAACGTGCACCAGCACCGTTTGTACACGACTGCCTTTGGTTAGATTCGAACTCGCAATCCTCCGGTTGCCAATTCGTTACTCTCATTCGCAACCGGGCTACCACGGTCCTGTATCGATTTGGATTTCGTGGAATTTTTATAGGCGTTTTTATAGGTCTGAAATCGTTTTCGAAAAGCAGCCAAGTGATGTCATTTCAGAATTTTAGAAAACACGTTCAGCCGCAGAAACATTACCGCGACCTATATTTAGCTTGACAGAAAATGTCATACGTGACAAAAAGCAGATTATAAATGTTAAACAAGAAAAATGCAAATAACTGACTCAGTAAATTTCACGTGAGGAAATTTGAAATAATAAGCGGCGTTACGTCTGGATTAGGGGAGGCAAACAGGAACCATTCTTACTTTTAAAAACGTTAAATTGCTTTATGGAATTGAAACTATTTACCTTTTACCATGATTAAACCCTTTGAAGACCAGTGGAGCCCAAAGCCACCACAACTTTTTTTTAAAGCAAACCCATTTCAACCTAGTGTTTATCCCCACTTGAATCCATTCAAAACATAATTTTCTGACCTAGTTGCTATTTTTTTATTTCCATTAATATGCAGTAGGAAGGATTTCTCGGACTTCTGCATGACTATTACATGAATTAACTGTCAGGCATGAAGTCAAAACGTGAGTGTAAGAGCAAATTCACAATGCCAAAAATCCTACTTTCTGATAGGCTAAGAAACATTTATTCCATGTCGTAATATGTGTGTAAGAAGTACCCAATTGTATATAGAGGGCAGCAGTAGCCTGGTTGGAAGGTAACGGATTTACAACAGGAGGGATGCAAGTTTGAATCCAACCAAAGACCTTCGTGTACAAAGGGGGCTGGTGCAGGTTAAATCTGTCGGGACCTCAAATGTCCTCACGTTGGCGTGGTGTGGAAGTTTGGAGAGTGGGGTGCCAGCTCAGATGTGACCTCTTCATTTGACCGCGATTCAAAATTACGAGGTGTCCTCGAATCTTTCTCTTCGGGATTATCCTGAACTGGAACTGGAAACTATCCTGGATTATATAGTGCTCACCGGTCTTCTGTATCAATATTACGATTACTGAGAATTTCACCATCACTAGTCCTTCATTTCTAATAGACATCAGCTGTATTTACTATCGTTAATAATTCGTAAAGTCTGCATTTCTTTCATGTAAGCCTTCAATTTCGTAGTTATTTCTCATGTTGGTGTGGCCAACTCAGACGTTGATCTCGTCATCTGACCGTGGTTCAAAATTGCGAGTGTTCTCGGATCTTTACCTTCGGTATTGATCCCGGACCGTCGCCAATAGCCCAGTCAGCGTTAATTAACCCGTTGTTCCCTTTAATTAACCTGTTGCTACTACCTCGTTGCTCCAGTGTGACGTTAATTAACTACCTATTTTAAAGAAAAATAGAAGCAACATTTTTAATGAATACTTATGTTGATCTTCACAAACTTATTTTCGGAAAATTGATTTTTTTTCTGGTAAATTAAAGGGCAGTTTTTAAAAGGTAAACGTTTAAAAGGTTATCTAACTTGAGGTTCAACTCTACCATCCTTAAGAGATAATCACAGCCTTTGAGTGAAATCGATTAGGTAATACATAACTTCTCACAATCTATGATCCGCTTTGTATTTCAAGAAACAAATCAATCTCGATTAATTTTCTCATATTTTCAAAGCCAAAAGCTATCTCTCATTGTTCCAATCCATCCCGTTAAGACAAGTCACTTTATTATGAGATTTGAGTGGTCACTTTTTCATCTCTAAAAGAGAACCACGTTGAATTAAAATCGCTGGTAGGCAGTTGATTTTGCGTCGAACTGGAGCAACACAAAGGGCTATTGGAGATCAACCCTGAAGGGAAAGATCCTAGAACACCTCGGAATTTTGAACCATGGCAGATGAGGTCAACACCTGAGCTGGCAGCCACCCTCCAAACTCCCACAACACACCAACGTGAGGACATTTGAGACCACGGCAGATTTAATTTAATGTGCACCAGCCCCTACGTACACGATGGTTTTTGGTTGTATCGAATCTCGAATTCACAACCTTCCGGTTGCTAATACGCGACTCTTCCAACTGGGCTGCCATGGTCGCATTAAAAATCGCTGGAGTGATAAATTGCCTGCGAAATTAGGTAATCATGAATTGTCTTTACAAACTCCAGTTCTTCAAGGAACTATCAGTCAGATTAATTTTCTTTCCAAAACCGAAAATTATACCGTTCCGTCAGATATTTTTCAGCACTACTCAGAATTAACATTTAGTTTTTACATGATTGAAACTGCTTCATTCATATCCCGCAAATGTTCTTAACAAAAATCCCTTTATGATTCACATAGCCACCTTTTCATACTTAAAAACAACACTATTGAAATAAAATCGCGATGACAAAAGCTATATCTATTAATTTCAACCTTTGTAACCATCAATAGTTGAAGGAACTATCAAAAGAATCAATTATTGCCTTCTTTTTCAAAATCGGAATGTGTTCAAAGAATTTATTTTAACTTAATGTATGAAGTTTGGCATACTATATTCCAAGAGGATTCAGTGGCATAGAGTTACATCCATTCCGATCTGAAGCCGGAGAAATTATGTCTTAAGTAGCAGATCCGTCAGATAGTTTTCAATTACAGGTAAATAGAATTTGGTTTTCTTTTGCATGATTTAAATCACTACATATTGTTCAACGTTCATAACACAAATCACTGATTCGCTTAGACACTTTCTTAAAAAGTAACTTTTTAAATAAAAATAGCTTCGTCGATTGCAAACTATATGCGATATTTATAATTAATCGTGTCCATTGCTACCGCCATTAGTTCAAGTAACAATTAGTTGAATTAATTCTTGCCTTTCTTTCAAAATCGGAAGTTGTGTCTTACATTACCAATACGTGAGATATTTTCAGTTAAGCAGAATTATAATTTAATTTTTTGCATTTAAATCACATTCATGTCTTGCGCCAAATATGGCCCTTATGCCAAAAAAAACGAAAAATTACCAACTATGTCTTGCAATGTGCTTAACACGAAACACTGATTTGCATAGCGACTTTTAATCTAAAAAAGGCCACTATTTGAATGAAATCGTTTCGTTAACAGGAAACTTCCTCCAATTTGGGGGTGGCCAACCGCCATTAGTTCAAGCAACTAATCAATCTAATACTCGCCTTTTCAAGACTAGAAATTATCTCTTCTCTGCCTATCTATCAGATCAAAGTTATGCAGAATTAGAATTTAATTTTTTGCATGATTTAAATCACTTCATATCCTGCTGCAAATGTGATCCTTGTGCCATAAAACCTAAAAACAATCAATCATGTCCTGCAATGTACTTTACACGAATCACTGATTTGCAGTTTTCATCTTTAAAAAAGAACACTATTTGAATGAAATCGTTTCGGTATATAGGTAGGTATTTAATTAACATCGCACTGGAGCAAGACAACGATGACGGTCCGGGATCAAACACGAAGGATTCGAGAAATCGTAACAGGAAACTACCTCCGATTGCAACCGCCAGTAATTCAAGCAACTAATCAATCTAAGTTGTTAATTCTCGCCTTTTCAGACCTAGGAAATTATCACTTCCTTTGCCTTTCCATCAGAACAAAATTCCACAGAATTAGAATTTAGTCTTTTTGTATGATTTAAATCATTTCAAAGTCTGCACCAAATATGGCTCTTGTGCCATAAAAGCTAAAAACAACCAACCACATCCTGCAATGTACTTAACACGAATCACTACATCATGCGCGTAGCGACTTTTCCTTAAAAAAAGAGCTCTATTCGAATGAAATCGTTTCGGTAACAGGAAACTACTTGATTGCATCCGCCAGTATTTCAAGCAACTAAGTTAATTCTCGCCTTTTCGGAACTAGGAAATAATTGTTGCTTTGCTACCATCAGAATTGCACAGAATTCGAATTTAGTTTTTTGCATGATTTAAATGCCTTCATATCCAGCGCCAAATATGGCCCTTGAGCCATAAAACCTAAAAACAACCAAACACGTCCTGCAATGTACTTAACGCGAAACATGATTCACAGTTTTTATCTTTAAAAAAGAAGAGAATTTAAATTAAATCGTCTCGGTAACAGGAAACTACTTTCGATTGCAACTGCTAGTAATTCAAGTAACTAATCAATCCAAGTTAATTCTCGCATTTCAGACCTAGGAAATTATTTCTTGCTGTGCCTATCCATCAGATAGTTTCAATTACGCAGAATTTGATTTTTGCATGATTTAAGTCACTTCATATCCTGGGCCAAATAAGACCTTGTATCATAAAACAAAAGCAATGAACCACGTCCTGCAATCACTATGATTCGCATGGCGACTTTTCATCTTTAAAATAGATCACTATTTGCATGAAAGCGTTTTGGTAACAGAAAACTACCTCCGATTGCAACCGCCAGTAGTTTAAGCAACTAATCGATCTAAGTTAATTCTCGCCTTTTCGGAACTAGAAATTATATCTTGCTTCGCCTATCCATCAGATCCGCAATTACGAGTGGATATCTCTCAGCCCCGGGAGCTTATGATCAGCCCGGGACGGGGCGAAATATTTCCGATACGATCCTGCAATGCGGCCCAGCCCTATCATGACGTGTCCAGGGGTGGTCCGGAGCCTTTCGGCAGAGGGGCGACCGGGAGAAGCGGGGGCTTCCTTCTTTGTATCAGCCGATGGAATCCCATCAGAAAGATCGTTTTCGTTTCTCAGTCATCACGCACTGTTGAGGCGAGCCTTTGAAGGAAGAGGGAGTCTCTTCACTTCGTTTCGTTCATGAATATTTTAATAAAAAGCTCCGAGGGAAAGGTAGAAATGGAAGGGAATGGAGAAATTAAAACGTTCGAGTGGGAAGAATTGAATTAAAAATTATCGATATACTTTTTTTGATGATTTTTCTGTTATGTGTTTTCGGGACTTGATCCAAAACGACTCAATGTCTATAACATGATTTTATGTGTTTCAGTATTGTAGATTATTTTTTAAAATTTAAAACGTGATATGAAAAAATTGGAATGACGTTTCTTAGCTATCATGTTCTGTTTTGATGAGTCTCTCTCTCTCTCTTCAAAGCTTTTTATCGTTAATGAATATTTTAATAAAAGAATACAATACAAAGGTAGAAATTGAAGTGGATTGATAAATTAAAACTTTCGAGTGCGAAGAATTAAATTAAAAATTATCGGGGTTCTTTTTTTGGCTATTTTTGTGGTGTGTTTTCAGGACCGTTATTAAAAGCGTGTATAACATGGTTTTACGTGTAAAGTAGATTATTAAAAAAAATTACGACGGTGATATGAAAAAATTGGAATGAAGTTTTCAGCTATCATTTTCGGTTGCGGTGAGCTTTTAAAGTTGAATCTCTTCAACGGTTTATTTCGTTAATGAATATTTTAATAATAGGATCCAAGAGGAAGGTAAAAATGGAAGAAGATTCAGAAGTTTAAACGTTTGAGTGGGAAGAATTCAATTAAAATTTACCGGGAAACTTTTTTGGCAATTTTTATGGCGAATTTTGGAACTTTATCCAAAACTGCTCAATACCCTTCAACTTTTTGCTTTGTTTCCTCTCTCGTTGTTGTCTTGTGTTTGACGTAGATTGGCCAAATATGGCCCTTGCGCCATAAATCCCAAAACCAACCAAAACTGCTCAGAGCGTATAACATGGTTTTATGTGTTTATAGATTATATTTAAAAAATTTAAACATGATATGAAAAAATTGAATTCGAGTTTCTCAGCAATTATTTTTTGAGCATTTCAACTTCTAAATTTTTTTATACTTCATTTTAAAATTCAGTACCTTGAAATGAAGTTATGACACTATTAAAATTGAATCTTCAGGTGTAAAAAGTAAAGTTTCGGTTAGTGAAATGTAGCCATTTCAATTGTGCTCTGAACTATGTAATGTAAACGTTGAAAATGGAGAATAGTTTTAGGGAAGGAACCATTTAAGAACATCTGCTTTGTAGGTAATGAGTTGAAAGAAGTAAACTGTTGATTCCTAAATGTCAATGCTTCACTAAAAATTCTATGTTGAGTATTTATTTTAAAACGACACATTTTTGACAATGCGTTCGGTATGTAGCTGAAATGGAACTTGAAAAATTATAACTAACTAATTTCAAAACAGTGATCTGGTAACTTTAAATGAAGGTCTTAAGTTCTGCAGTCTATGAAAGCATATTTTTCCGTTTCTTTTATAATAGTATAAAAATTCACAAATTGGAAATTTTAGTTTATTTCGGAACGTTGCTTAGGCCAAACATCCATGGCAAGTAAACATCTCTAAAGGCTCTTGCTAATGATTATTTATCTTGTTATTAACTTTTTGATCGTTCTTTTTATCTAGCGAACAGTTTTATAAATACCCGATTAATATCTTAGTGGGTGGTAAAAGTATGTTTCAAAACTTATTCAAACTTTAAGGCGAGTCAAATATAGAAAATTTACCCGCATTCGTATGGGGATATTTCCTCAAACTTAGGCGAACTTGACTAGAACTGTAGATTAGTTAAAAAAACTGGTTTATCACAAAAGTGAGCGTATAATTGAAAGCCAGTGATAACAATTCCTTTTTATGCAATGTATTCACCAGGATCTCTTACAAATCTGAACTATGGCATAGCAGCTATTGCTTTGACAATCATTTCTGCTGTAAGTGCAGAATCACATTGTTAACAGGACATCACGGTCATAAAACCTGAGTGATCGATTATTGGAAGCATTTGATTTGGTACGATGAACATCGTCATTCTCCTATTTTTCCAATATCAGGATGATAGTATATTTGGAGAAAGATTTATAAACCTGATCGCTTATCACAGCTGCCAACAAAGAGTTGATTTGTTGGTGATCTCTTTCAGTTTTTATCTCTGAAAGAGACATAGCTTTCATACTATGGTACGTAAGTCAGTAATTATCCTTAATGCAGCATAAACTTCGTTTTAATACATAAACTCATAAAAACTCAAATATAACATCATTAGTCTCCTTGCATCTTAACGCACTTATTCCATCGTTGTTCGCTTCGATAGCCAGGTTGAAGAGCAGCGGTTTAGCAACTGGAGAATTTCAATTACAAAACTAAATCCGACCAAAAACCGTCGTGTATATGGAGGCTAGTGCACGGTAAATCTGTAATGGCCTAAAATGTGCTCCTAAATAAAAAAATTCCTGAACTGATGTTTTTTAATACTTATATCAGACGATCGGAAATAGGGAAAGTTTCTAAAAATTATCACAATATTTCAGGGAATATTGGTTACAATGGTTTTTATCCCAAAAGTTCCACCAGGAACTGTTTCCAGGTATATGGTCTGATCATCCATCACAATCCCAAAAACCTTCGATAGATGCACTTGAAGGTTTTAAGGCTTTAAGATGGCTAAGGTTATACCTTACTTCAACTAGCAGCCTAAGAAAATAAAGCAGTAATTATATATATAGTTTTGTGGTTACCACCAGCGGGCATTTATAAGCCCAGCAAGTAAAATGCATATATAAGCCTAAAACGTTTATGTAGATATGGTGTAAGTTTTACTAGAAATTCTAGGAATTAAGATGTGGATGCCCAATATAGGAATACCCTCAATCTTAAATGTGTAATTGATAGATTTCTTTCCCTAAATTTAATTTTTTTACAAGTCAAATGCTTTGAGCTTCGGAGCATTTTGTCCTACCTTTAAAGGAGCTAAATGGGTTTGCAACGCCCAAGGGAACCAATGAAAATTGAAGTGACCAAGATTGCTTAGAAATCTTAGAGGTTGGCCTGAAGCGAGAAACCCTAGTGGCTTTTTGCGATTTAGCTTTAATTCTTTCATTTTCACGCCAAGTCAGCATGCTCATTAGTTTTTACGTACTTTGTATTGCCCACTGCGAAAGTAATGCGAAAAAATGGAACGGTCCTTAGATTTATATATAAGGACTGTTCCGTTTTTTTATTTTTCCGTTTTCATTTTTATTATCATAAAAGACAAGTAAAATACAAATCTATGGAAGAGAATACAAACTTGCCCACATTAATAAACCTCAAATCAAAAACAACCCACCGTAACCTACATGAGGACCGCCAGGAAATGCCTTTCGTAACGCCCAAAAAATCATATACATCAGTTAAGAATCCGGAACTGGAATTCTGATTCCGACTCGGAACTGGAATTCCGATTTCGGAAAACGGTAAAATAGTGTTCAATTCCAGTCTTTTAATAAATTAACAGTCTGAATATATATATATATATATATATATATATATATACATTATTAGTTAGTATAATTAATTAATAGAATTGATAGTCAACAGGAAAGTCTCCAATAAAGCCATTATGGTTAATTATCAGTTAAATGAATATTAGTATTTTTAAATCTTTCAAAAATAATCCTATAAAAAGAGTGAGGGTATTTATTATTAAGAAGAGTGTTAATGAGATTATTACATTGCAAAAGAAAGTTAGATTTAGAGTTACAAATTTTATTGAAACGTACCAGCTGACCAGCAATTGTATTATAATATATATTTTTCCAAATATTTGAATCCCAATATATTAATTTAAAAACCAGAAATTTAAAATCGTCTCTTTTATCATAAATATTAATATCAGTTTTATTATTTAAACTAAGTCTAGAAAGACGGCTTTTTTATTACCTGAATTAGTTTTCAACAAATATAATCCATCTGGGTATATTGATTTCCATAGTTAGCAAAGTTACTATCATTAAAAACAATCAAATCATCGATATATCTAAAGGCAGAATTAATTGGTAGGCAAATTTTTTTATTATGATAATGTAGAAATAAATTGGCAAGAATGGAGGAAAATTGGATCCCTGGGATTATACCCTTAACTTGAATAAATAAATGCTCACCGTTAAAAATAAAATTATTAAATATAAAATTAACCAAAAATTCCTAATCCTCCAAAATAATAGTAATAGGATTTTTAAAAATCATAATAATAGTAATTTAGTACATCTTTAAGTTGGCCCAATCGTATGCTGGTAAAAAGGTATTTAAAGTCGTAGGTTAGTATATTATTATTATTTTTATTTATATAATTTAGAACATTATTATTATCATTAGTAATCCAGGTGTAACCTTCCATTATAGCATTAAGGATAATTTTTAGATGCTTACAAAGCAAGATACCGGGTTTAATCATATAAGTATTTGTACCACAAGTAATAAATCGGAATTTAATTGTTTTTTTGTGAAATTTAGGAACAATAGTTATGTATGGTAAAATAATGATATATATATATATATATATATATATATATATATATATATATATATATATATATATATATATATATATATATATATATATATATATATATATATATGCATATGTATATATATATATATGCATATGTATATGTACACTACTGTTTGTGAAAATTGCAAAACTTTGAAAGAATCATCAGAAATAAATTAAATTTATTCCACGTATTACTTATGGTGGTTTAAATTAACGATCAAATTTACAAAGCAATAAAACAAAAGTAATGCCGAAAATCAATATCTTGTGCAGCCGCCACGTGCAGCAATGATAGCCTGTACACGTCATGTCATCGAATCATACAGGTTCTGAATGTCATGCTGAGGAATGGCATTCCAGATGACCTCTATCTGATGCCAAAGTTCAGCCGTACTCTCTGCCCGACGAGCGGTACGAGCGAGTCGCCGTCCGTTGTATTCCCAGACATGCTCACTAAGCGACATATCCGGGGAATGTGCCGACCAAGGAAGAATCGGAACCTGTCGTGCACTGAAGAAGGCTTGTACATTCCGAGCAACATGTGGACGGGCATTGTCTTGCTGAAATACAGCTCCGGGAATGAATTGCAGGAGGGGTAGGACATCGGGCTGCACAACTTCTTTGATGTAGCACCCGCTGTTCAGGGTCAACACAATTTGGAGTAGGCGGGATCGCCCATGATATCCAATAGCGCCCCAGATCATAACGCCAGGAGTTCGTCCAGTATGACGCTGAATAAGATACTCCGGGAGAAAGCGTTCACGTCTGTAGCGTCTGACGAGTACGCGTCCATCGTTATAGTCCAGATTGTAGCGGGACTGAGAAGACAACTTGTTTCCAATCAGCACGCCATTGGCTGTGTTGCCCATTGTAGCCGGAGGCGTCGGTGGTTCAGCGTCAAGGGAATCCTGAGCAGGGGAACCCTTGCATGTAGCCCATGGCGCGGCAGGCGTCGGCGAACCATGGGGCAGACAATGACTCACTTGTAGACGTGCTCCAATGTTGTGGCAACGCACGAGAGGATGTTGGACACGTCACCGCCATGCGGATGAGGTGTCTGTCGTCCCGTGGTGACGTCATATTGCGTCTCCCACTGCCATGGTTCATCTCTTCCACACACGCATCACTGTTGCGGAATTACGCTCCGTGAGAGTGACGATTTCACGATACGAAAGTCCACCCTCACGGAGGCCGATCATGCGTCGTCGTTCGAACTCCGTTAGTTGCTCGTATGGCACTCTGAGTTTTTGGCGAGGCATATTGACTTCTAATTAATCATTTACAGCAATCAAACGACGATACACACATTCTAACGCACCTTGACAGTGCTTTTTATACACAGCTCACTTGGAAGTTTAGAGGGTGTTTCTCGGCCCACACATGCGTGATCGCTTTGTAAGTCTAATCATTTGCATATCCTAACCTGTTTTGCATTTCCTGCAACTTTCGTTTAACTTGCATGATTCCTTCATGGTGTTACAATTTTCACAATATATATATATATATGAAACGTTTTAAAGAGTAATTAAGTTTATTGAAATTGATGAATATTTATGTACAATGAATTTGGCCAAGACAATTAAAGTTAAACAATGTTCGCGTAAAGTTCTGATAAGTGCACAGCACAGACATCATCAACATCACAAACTCCATCGGCGCTCACTGCCCGTCAACACCACCGTCAACAACGGTATGTCCTCGTAGCTCCGTCGTATTACTTCTGCGTCGCTTTTGGCTCTGCGTTCCTCCAATGCGCGGAATGGCTGCGCAGTGGTCGGAGATGAGATCAGCGCGGAGGTGCCCTCTAGTGGCAGGCTTGGCACCACAGATCGGCCGTTCTGGGTTCGACTGATCCACCAGGCGTTTCTGAAAATATACCAAAAAGGCAAAAGCAGAAGCAAAGTTCCAAAATCTGTCAGTCTCTGTAAAGCAAATGTATCTAGGTTATAGAGCTCTGAATCGTCCTTCAGCACTGAAAATGATCAAATGAGACAAATCATCTTCCAGCTTCATTTGTCGTCTTTCTTTAAACGTCTTCCGTCTTCACAAACTTCCTCCGTCTTCTTCGGCTTCTTTCGTCTTTAACTTTTTTCTTCTTACAACGTCTTTCGCAGTCTTCAAACTTCTTTCGTCTTTAACTTCTTTCTTCTTTCAACGTCTTTCGTCGTCTTAGCAAACCCTTAAATCCAATTCCACGGTTTAAGAAATTCAGCGCATGTTGTAGTGAGGTTGGGTCCTTCATGACATCCCTCTTTTACAACGTCGTATATATTTCCTCCTTTAACCCTGATGATTCTATAGGGTCCAAGGTACTTTGGTTTTAGTTTCAAATGCGGACCAAACTGAGTTTTCTTGATGGCAACAAAATCATTAACTGCATAAGGTTTTGGTTCCTTTCTTCTTAAATTGTATGTCTTCTTATTTTCTTTTTGAATTTTAAAGATTTGTTTTGCATGCTTCCTGAGTTCTTGCGTTTCAAAATTTGCTTGAAATTCAACTTCGATAATTTCTTTGAACTTGTCCAGAAACTTTACATTCATCTTTGTACCGAAAAGTAATTCGAACGGTGTGTTATCTATACTTCGTTGATAGGTCGAATTTATCGCTTGCTGTAATTTTACTTGTGCATTTGTACCATTGGGCTGTATTTTCTAAGGAATTGCCAGAATTGATATGATCGTCTGGTTAATTCGTTCGATTTGTCCGTTTGCCCTCGGCAAGCCAGTAGTTATTAAATGGTTTAATGTTCTCTTTAGAGCAATAATCAGCAAACTCGCTAGATGTAAAAGTTCCACCTCTTTCGGAGATTATTTGAATCTCCAATTTTGCAATAGCTTCAGCAGATGTAGTGGTTTTTGTTGGATAAATCCATACAAACTTGGTAAATGCATTGATTATCGCTAGAATGTACTTATAGTTCTTATGGGTGCTCTCTAAAGGTCCAACGTGATCAATATGGTACATCTTTAATGGAATATCTTCTTTTTGCAAGGGATGCAAAAGACCTTCTTTCTTTCCCTTTTTGTGATTCACTAAAATGCAATGTACACAATTGGCTATAGTTTTTTCTATCTTCTGCCTAAGCTTGGAATGAAATAATACTCTTCGATGTTCTTTTCAGTATATTTAACTCCTACATGTCCCTTTTCATGGGCATCCCTTATTCTGTTTGCATACCCTCAGGCACGACCACTAATTCCTTACCATCAGCAAATTTATACAAAATTCCATGTCTCTCACAATAATCTTCATAATTAGAAATTTTCAGTAGCTCTTTAATTGTGTTTATTCGTTATCTTTATCCTGAGCCGCTTTTAATTTTGGTAAGATGTTATCGACCGAAATACAAAACATGTTTATCGGAGATCTACTAAGTGCGTCTACATGAACCATTTTAGAACCGGGTCGATGCTCAATGACATAATTAAATTCTTGTAGTGATAAAACCCAACGAGCTACACGGGTAGACAAATCTCGCTTTGCCATTGTCTTTTCAAACGCGGAACAGTCAGTGACAATTTTGAATGGAATTCCCGAAAGGTACACACGAAATTTCTTTAAAGCTTCTATGATGGCAAGAGCCTCAAGCTCATAACTAGAATATTTCTTTTCGGCATCAGATGTTTTCTACTCATGAAATAGTAGGATGAAAATTTCTGTCGTTAGGGGACCTCTGCATCAAAATGGATCCATACCCTTCCAAACTCGCATCACAATGCAATTCAGTCTCATAATTATGGTTGTATATTCCCAAGACATGCTTTTTGGCCAACAATGTCTTCAATCGGTTAAAAGAGTTTCTTTTTTCTGGTCCAAATTTAAAATTACGATCCTTTTTCAAAAGATCACTCAAAGGTTTAGCGGTAATAGAATATCCAGGCATGAACTTTCTAAAATACCCACTAAGTCCCAATAAACTTTGAACCTGCTTCAAATTGGTTGGTTCAGGAAAATTAAGAACGGCTTTGGTTTTTAGAGTTGATGGAAAAATTCTACCCTCTTCGATTACGTGGCCCAAAAATTGAATTCGCTTTTTCAAAAAATGGCATTTCTTAACATTTATTTCCAGTCCATATTCACTAGCTAGATCTAAGACTCGTTCAAGCCGTTCTATTCCATCATCAAGTGAGGTGGACAAAATTTTTACATCGTCCATATACGGCAAAACAATACCATCATTAATCAATGGTCGAAAAATGGTGTTGATATCTCTCTGAAATACGGTAGGGGAGTTACATAAACCAAATGGAACCTTAAGAAAATTATACTGCCCTCATGGGTAACGATCAAGTATACTTTCTACTATCCTTGGCGACATCAACATGGAAAAATCCATTCCTGAGATCGATAGTACTAAAAATTTGTGATTCTTGCAATCGGTCTAAAATATCTTCAATTAATGGTAGGGGAAATCTGTCCTTTACAACCACTTTATTTAATCTTCTATAGTCTATGCACACACGAGGGGTTCCATCCTTTTTCTTTACAATTACCAACGGGGCTACAATATTCTGAAGAACTTGGTTCTACTATCCCTTGAGCTAACCATTCAGTAACTTGAGTCTCGACGATCTTTTTCTCTGAAAATGGTAACGTACGTGGCTGATGAGATATGGGTTCATTATTTTTTACCAACATATTCAATTCAACATTTGTTGCTTTCGTTTTGTGTGGTACATAATTCGAAACTAACTGTTGTACCTTATCCTTGAAGATATTTAGAACGTCAGGTTCAATATTTACATGAACATCGTCTCCAGTTGACAAATCAATTGATAAAATAGACAAAATATTTATTTCCTCAACATACTGGGATTTATTTTTCAAAGTAATTCCGTTTTCATTAATTAGTGTTTCACCCAACATTATCACATTTAGTCCTATAATAGCGTCATAAGTCATAACATCGTTTCCTACTACGCATATATCTGCATCACCCTCAAAATTATCTATTTGAACGTTTCCTTTAAAATAGCCTAACGGTTTTACTCGCCATTTTCCAAAACCAGTCAAAGTAGAATTCAACGGGCATAATTCCTTAACATTTAATTTGTCAAAAACAGATTTACGAATCAAAGTAGCTTGACTTCCATTATCTATCAATGAATTAACACTTGAACCATTAATCATTACCATTTTCCTTACTTTCGATTCTACGCGAACATCCAAAATGGCTACTTCCGGTTTCGAATTCATTCCGCATTCCGAAGCCTTGTGACCAAACGTGCCATATCGAAACCATTTAAGTCCCTTATCTTTATGAATGCAAAATCTAGAAATATGATCTTTTGATACACAATTAAAACAAATCTTAGTGTTACGATTTTCTTAACCATTGTATTTCATTCTATCAAACTTGACTCTATCTCTGTTTACAGTTTCGTTTTTAGAATTAAATCTATTACTGTACTCATTTTTTGTTCTATCAAAAGAGTTAATTCTACCATGATCATGTTTGGTTTTCTCATTCTATCAAAATTCTTATTATCATAATTAATCCTATTGAAATTCCTTCTATCGAAATTTTTTCGGTCGGAAGTATCTTTACCATATGCAGAATCAGCTTTCATTATTTCATACACTTTCAGTTTTTCTCTGAACTCAAACACATTTTTACAACCGTACAGAATAGTTTTGTTTTCCTGTTTGTCATTTATTCCTTTAATCACATAGTTCATCAAAGCAGCGTCATCGATTTTTCCGCAACTGCACAATTCTTTCATCTTTGAAAAATATTCCTGAGTGGATTCAGAATCCCTCATTTTCCTTTTACTCAAAAGTTCATGTAAATTAGCAGAGCTTATCTCAAAAGAGAATTCGCCGATCAAGGCCTGTTTCAATTTTGACCATGAATTTATTTCTGGTTCTGTTCTAACAAAGAAAGCAGCGTTACCACTAAGCGATCTCTTGCCAAAAATAAATTTTTGTAAATCTGACAAAGCAACTGAGAAATATTCTCGAAAAGTTCGATCCAATGAAAAACATTTTCGTGCGGTTCCTCATTGAACTTAGTAAGGGTATTTTCGATATCAGAGTAATTTATACTGACATTTTGAATAGCATAATTACTATTAAACTTATTTCTACTTGTATATACATCATCACACTGAGAAACATGAGTATTACTTTTAAAATCATATTCATTGCACTGCATTGAAAAATCATTACTATCAATCTTATTTCTACTAATATGCATATAATCACACTGAGAGTTATGAGTAAGGCCCCGTTCACATGAGGCGTTTTCCAACGCGCGTTTTACGTCTAAACAAAACGCGGGTAGCCAAAGTACATAGAGTTCTACTGGAGTGTTCACATGCAGAAATCGCGAGAATCCAAGCGCTAGACTGCTTCGGCGCTTCAACAATCTCCGGTCGTTCTAGCGATTTGAAGGCGTTTTGAGAAGCATAGGTTTCTTCTGCAGCGTTCACATGACACGCGTTTTGATGGGCGTTAGGGCTTTTTTATTCCTCTAGTCGAAGTTTCTATCTTCGCGATCGTTAAAGATAGAGTAAAAATTTCAACGGATTTGAAATCTGCGGAAACTTTTACACCAGATCGATACCTGAAATGTGATTTTCTTTAAATAAATAATTTTGCAACTGTAATTTTACTATTTTCGCGATACGGATTTGACGAATATATTCATTATGAACACAAAAGGGAGTATTCATCTCGTTTTTATAGAAAAGATATAACTTGATTGGAGTAACTTGATTCGGATTCAGACAGATCAGCGCGTTCGTTCTCGATGAAGCTTTCAAGGTTACATACATAGATAGAATTCTTTTTGCTAGTTCCGTTTTCGTGCATTTGAAAGAAATGCTTAGTAAATTAGATATTGTAATTAATGCGTTTAGAGAAAAGATATCTTTATTTTTCAATTTCTCGTTAAATTCTTCGCTATCCATTCCGAAATTATAGCCAGAAAATTTCTAACGTGTGTTCTATTCGATCGATTGCCGTCATTTTTGAAAACGAATCTATGCAAAATTTTTATTTTGTCTGTCTTGCAATTTTTCAATGCAACGCTGACTTCTTTAATATCATTCAATATCATTTTGTATTATGGAATGGTCACGTACCTTTAAGATGCTTGGCAGCAAGGAGCAGCTTGGAGACTGGAGAACATAGTTCGGTTTTTTTTTTTAAGTCGGTTTCGTTTGCAAAGTTTTTTTTTAAATATCCTTTCGAAAATACTGGCTGGAATCTTCCTAGGCGTCCATCCCACTTCTGAGATGTGGGGGGCTGGTTTGTGGTCAATTGGTAATATGATGAAACGTTTTAAAGAATAATTAAGTTTAATGAAATTGATGAATATTTATGAACAATGAATTTGGCCAAGACAAATAAAGTTAAACAATGTTCGCGTAAAGTTCTGATAAGTGCACAGCACAGACATCATCAACATCACAAACTCCATCGGCGCTCACTGCCCGTCAACACCACCGTCAACAACGGTATGTCCTCGTAGCTCCGTCGTATTACTTCTGCGTCGCTTTTGGCTCTGCGTTCCTCCAATGCGCGGAATGGCTGCGCAGTGGTCGGAGATGAGATCAGCGCGGAGGTGCCCTCTAGTGGCAGGCTTGGCACCACAGATCGGCCGTTCTGGGTTCGACTGATCCACCAGGCGTTTCTGAAAATATACCAAAAAGGCAAAAGCAGAAGCAAAGTTCCAAAATCTGTCAGTCTCTGTAAAGCAAATGTATCTAGGTTATAGAGCTCTGAATCGTCCTTCAGCACTGAAAATGATCAAATGAGACAAATCATCTTCCAGCTTCATTTGTCGTCTTTCTTTAAACGTCTTCCGTCTTCACAAACTTCCTCCGTCTTCTTCGGCTTCTTTCGTCTTTAACTTTTTTCTTCTTACAACGTCTTTCGCAGTCTTCAAACTTCTTTCGTCTTTAACTTCTTTCTTCTTTCAACGTCTTTCGTCGTCTTAGCAAACCCTTAAATCCAATTCCACGGTTTAAGAAATTCAGCGCATGTTGTAGTGAGGTTGGGTCCTTCATGACATCCCTCTTTTACAACGTCGTATATATTTCCTCCTTTAACCCTGATGATTCTATAGGGTCCAAGGTACTTTGGTTTTAGTTTCAAATGCGGACCAAACTGAGTTTTCTTGATGGCAACAAAATCATTAACTGCATAAGGTTTTGGTTCCTTTCTTCTTAAATTGTATGTCTTCTTATTTTCTTTTTGAATTTTAAAGATTTGTTTTGCATGCTTCCTGAGTTCTTGCGTTTCAAAATTTGCTTGAAATTCAACTTCGATAATTTCTTTGAACTTGTCCAGAAACTTTACATTCATCTTTGTACCGAAAAGTAATTCGAACGGTGTGTTATCTATACTTCGTTGATAGGTCGAATTTATCGCTTGCTGTAATTTTACTTGTGCATTTGTACCATTGGGCTGTATTTTCTAAGGAATTGCCAGAATTGATATGATCGTCTGGTTAATTCGTTCGATTTGTCCGTTTGCCCTCGGCAAGCCAGTAGTTATTAAATGGTTTAATGTTCTCTTTAGAGCAATAATCAGCAAACTCGCTAGATGTAAAAGTTCCACCTCTTTCGGAGATTATTTGAATCTCCAATTTTGCAATAGCTTCAGCAGATGTAGTGGTTTTTGTTGGATAAATCCATACAAACTTGGTAAATGCATTGATTATCGCTAGAATGTACTTATAGTTCTTATGGGTGCTCTCTAAAGGTCCAACGTGATCAATATGGTACATCTTTAATGGAATATCTTCTTTTTGCAAGGGATGCAAAAGACCTTCTTTCTTTCCCTTTTTGTGATTCACTAAAATGCAATGTACACAATTGGCTATAGTTTTTTCTATCTTCTGCCTAAGCTTGGAATGAAATAATACTCTTCGATGTTCTTTTCAGTATATTTAACTCCTACATGTCCCTTTTCATGGGCATCCCTTATTCTGTTTGCATACCCTCAGGCACGACCACTAATTCCTTACCATCAGCAAATTTATACAAAATTCCATGTCTCTCACAATAATCTTCATAATTAGAAATTTTCAGTAGCTCTTTAATTGTGTTTATTCGTTATCTTTATCCTGAGCCGCTTTTAATTTTGGTAAGATGTTATCGACCGAAATACAAAACATGTTTATCGGAGATCTACTAAGTGCGTCTACATGAACCATTTTAGAACCGGGTCGATGCTCAATGACATAATTAAATTCTTGTAGTGATAAAACCCAACGAGCTACACGGGTAGACAAATCTCGCTTTGCCATTGTCTTTTCAAACGCGGAACAGTCAGTGACAATTTTGAATGGAATTCCCGAAAGGTACACACGAAATTTCTTTAAAGCTTCTATGATGGCAAGAGCCTCAAGCTCATAACTAGAATATTTCTTTTCGGCATCAGATGTTTTCTACTCATGAAATAGTAGGATGAAAATTTCTGTCGTTAGGGGACCTCTGCATCAAAATGGATCCATACCCTTCCAAACTCGCATCACAATGCAATTCAGTCTCATAATTATGGTTGTATATTCCCAAGACATGCTTTTTGGCCAACAATGTCTTCAATCGGTTAAAAGAGTTTCTTTTTTCTGGTCCAAATTTAAAATTACGATCCTTTTTCAAAAGATCACTCAAAGGTTTAGCGGTAATAGAATATCCAGGCATGAACTTTCTAAAATACCCACTAAGTCCCAATAAACTTTGAACCTGCTTCAAATTGGTTGGTTCAGGAAAATTAAGAACGGCTTTGGTTTTTAGAGTTGATGGAAAAATTCTACCCTCTTCGATTACGTGGCCCAAAAATTGAATTCGCTTTTTCAAAAAATGGCATTTCTTAACATTTATTTCCAGTCCATATTCACTAGCTAGATCTAAGACTCGTTCAAGCCGTTCTATTCCATCATCAAGTGAGGTGGACAAAATTTTTACATCGTCCATATACGGCAAAACAATACCATCATTAATCAATGGTCGAAAAATGGTGTTGATATCTCTCTGAAATACGGTAGGGGAGTTACATAAACCAAATGGAACCTTAAGAAAATTATACTGCCCTCATGGGTAACGATCAAGTATACTTTCTACTATCCTTGGCGACATCAACATGGAAAAATCCATTCCTGAGATCGATAGTACTAAAAATTTGTGATTCTTGCAATCGGTCTAAAATATCTTCAATTAATGGTAGGGGAAATCTGTCCTTTACAACCACTTTATTTAATCTTCTATAGTCTATGCACACACGAGGGGTTCCATCCTTTTTCTTTACAATTACCAACGGGGCTACAATATTCTGAAGAACTTGGTTCTACTATCCCTTGAGCTAACCATTCAGTAACTTGAGTCTCGACGATCTTTTTCTCTGAAAATGGTAACGTACGTGGCTGATGAGATATGGGTTCATTATTTTTTACCAACATATTCAATTCAACATTTGTTGCTTTCGTTTTGTGTGGTACATAATTCGAAACTAACTGTTGTACCTTATCCTTGAAGATATTTAGAACGTCAGGTTCAATATTTACATGAACATCGTCTCCAGTTGACAAATCAATTGATAAAATAGACAAAATATTTATTTCCTCAACATACTGGGATTTATTTTTCAAAGTAATTCCGTTTTCATTAATTAGTGTTTCACCCAACATTATCACATTTAGTCCTATAATAGCGTCATAAGTCATAACATCGTTTCCTACTACGCATATATCTGCATCACCCTCAAAATTATCTATTTGAACGTTTCCTTTAAAATAGCCTAACGGTTTTACTCGCCATTTTCCAAAACCAGTCAAAGTAGAATTCAACGGGCATAATTCCTTAACATTTAATTTGTCAAAAACAGATTTACGAATCAAAGTAGCTTGACTTCCATTATCTATCAATGAATTAACACTTGAACCATTAATCATTACCATTTTCCTTACTTTCGATTCTACGCGAACATCCAAAATGGCTACTTCCGGTTTCGAATTCATTCCGCATTCCGAAGCCTTGTGACCAAACGTGCCATATCGAAACCATTTAAGTCCCTTATCTTTATGAATGCAAAATCTAGAAATATGATCTTTTGATACACAATTAAAACAAATCTTAGTGTTACGATTTTCTTAACCATTGTATTTCATTCTATCAAACTTGACTCTATCTCTGTTTACAGTTTCGTTTTTAGAATTAAATCTATTACTGTACTCATTTTTTGTTCTATCAAAAGAGTTAATTCTACCATGATCATGTTTGGTTTTCTCATTCTATCAAAATTCTTATTATCATAATTAATCCTATTGAAATTCCTTCTATCGAAATTTTTTCGGTCGGAAGTATCTTTACCATATGCAGAATCAGCTTTCATTATTTCATACACTTTCAGTTTTTCTCTGAACTCAAACACATTTTTACAACCGTACAGAATAGTTTTGTTTTCCTGTTTGTCATTTATTCCTTTAATCACATAGTTCATCAAAGCAGCGTCATCGATTTTTCCGCAACTGCACAATTCTTTCATCTTTGAAAAATATTCCTGAGTGGATTCAGAATCCCTCATTTTCCTTTTACTCAAAAGTTCATGTAAATTAGCAGAGCTTATCTCAAAAGAGAATTCGCCGATCAAGGCCTGTTTCAATTTTGACCATGAATTTATTTCTGGTTCTGTTCTAACAAAGAAAGCAGCGTTACCACTAAGCGATCTCTTGCCAAAAATAAATTTTTGTAAATCTGACAAAGCAACTGAGAAATATTCTCGAAAAGTTCGATCCAATGAAAAACATTTTCGTGCGGTTCCTCATTGAACTTAGTAAGGGTATTTTCGATATCAGAGTAATTTATACTGACATTTTGAATAGCATAATTACTATTAAACTTATTTCTACTTGTATATACATCATCACACTGAGAAACATGAGTATTACTTTTAAAATCATATTCATTGCACTGCATTGAAAAATCATTACTATCAATCTTATTTCTACTAATATGCATATAATCACACTGAGAGTTATGAGTAAGGCCCCGTTCACATGAGGCGTTTTCCAACGCGCGTTTTACGTCTAAACAAAACGCGGGTAGCCAAAGTACATAGAGTTCTACTGGAGTGTTCACATGCAGAAATCGCGAGAATCCAAGCGCTAGACTGCTTCGGCGCTTCAACAATCTCCGGTCGTTCTAGCGATTTGAAGGCGTTTTGAGAAGCATAGGTTTCTTCTGCAGCGTTCACATGACACGCGTTTTGATGGGCGTTAGGGCTTTTTTATTCCTCTAGTCGAAGTTTCTATCTTCGCGATCGTTAAAGATAGAGTAAAAATTTCAACGGATTTGAAATCTGCGGAAACTTTTACACCAGATCGATACCTGAAATGTGATTTTCTTTAAATAAATAATTTTGCAACTGTAATTTTACTATTTTCGCGATACGGATTTGACGAATATATTCATTATGAACACAAAAGGGAGTATTCATCTCGTTTTTATAGAAAAGATATAACTTGATTGGAGTAACTTGATTCGGATTCAGACAGATCAGCGCGTTCGTTCTCGATGAAGCTTTCAAGGTTACATACATAGATAGAATTCTTTTTGCTAGTTCCGTTTTCGTGCATTTGAAAGAAATGCTTAGTAAATTAGATATTGTAATTAATGCGTTTAGAGAAAAGATATCTTTATTTTTCAATTTCTCGTTAAATTCTTCGCTATCCATTCCGAAATTATAGCCAGAAAATTTCTAACGTGTGTTCTATTCGATCGATTGCCGTCATTTTTGAAAACGAATCTATGCAAAATTTTTATTTTGTCTGTCTTGCAATTTTTCAATGCAACGCTGACTTCTTTAATATCATTCAATATCATTTTGTATTATGGAATGGTCACGTACCTTTAAGATGCTTGGCAGCAAGGAGCAGCTTGGAGACTGGAGAACATAGTTCGGTTTTTTTTTTTAAGTCGGTTTCGTTTGCAAAGTTTTTTTTTAAATATCCTTTCGAAAATACTGGCTGGAATCTTCCTAGGCGTCCATCCCACTTCTGAGATGTGGGGGGCTGGTTTGTGGTCAATTGGTAATATGATGAAACGTTTTAAAGAATAATTAAGTTTAATGAAATTGATGAATATTTATGAACAATGAATTTGGCCAAGACAAATAAAGTTAAACAATGTTCGCGTAAAGTTCTGATAAGTGCACAGCACAGACATCATCGACATCACAAACTCCATCGGCGCTCACTGCCCGTCAACACCACCGTCAACAACGCTACGTCCTTCTCGTAGCTTCGTCGTATTACTTCTGCTTCGCTTTTGGATCTGCGTTCCTCCAATGCGCGGTATGGCTGCGCAGTGATCGGAGATGAGATCAGCGCAGAGGTGCCCTCAAGTGGCAGGCTGGGCACCAAATACAATATATATATGGAACGATACCTAAAACTCACCCCCTAAGTACAATTCTCACTACAGATAAGTACTCTCACTATTCTATAGTATACACTATACTTCACTATTCAGATAAGATTCTCACTGCAGACTCTTAGCGGTCCTCTTTTCTCCCAGTTTTTGTCTCCCTATCTAAGTGGTCAATATATCTTGCCACCCCTTTCACCTTTGAACTCAAGCCGTTTCGTTAAGTTGGACCTCCCACGGACTCCCCTGCTTTCAAATCGCATATGTAAGATCACATTCCTCTTTCGTTAAACCACCGATTTCTACCAATGAACTTTCTTGTTAGATCTCTTGGTCCAATATATTTCTCTTAATCCTTCTATAGCGAGATCATTGAAAACTATTCATTCTTTCACGAGCCTCTTGTGCTAAGGAGCCCTCAGAGCCGTTCCAAACTCCAAACCCTCAATAACCTCCACGCCTTATTGTGTTACTACTTGTCTTTTGAAGTAATAAAGAATTGTTAGAGAATTAGCTTCAGCCTCTCCATCTGTGGAACCTACATTATATCTGGTTGCCTTACACCACACTTGCCACTGTCATCACGACTGCAGGCTCATAACTTCGGTTATTACGATATATATATATATATATATATATATATATATATATATATATATATATATATATATATATATATATATATATATATATATATATATATATATATATATACTACCTGACATTGAAAATGCAACACCAAGAAAGTGGCAGAAAGTGATGAAATTTGGCAAACAGAGAGAGACAGCAACGAGCAATAAGTGATCTTTATTGCAACATTATACACCTTGCCACTGAGCAGCAAGAACGTCTGATCAGTAGGTTGTAGGACCACCGCGAGTGGCGATACAGGCAACAACACGTCTAGGTACAGACGCAATGAGCGTGCTGATGGTGTCCTGAGGGATGGGTGCCCATTCCCTGTCAACCATTTGCCAGAGTTCGTCTTCTGAGCGTGCAGGTGGCAACGCATGCAAGCGACGTCCAATGACGTCCCATAAATGTTCGATAGGTGAGAGATCAGGGGAGACAGCTGGCCAGGGAAGCACCTGGGTACCTTGCAGGGCATGTTGGCTGATGCCTGCCGTGTGCGGCCGGGCGTTATCCTGCTGGAAAATGGCATTGGGCACCCCCTGAAGGAAAGGTAGTGTCACCGGCTGCAGCACGTCATCCACGTATCATTGGGCCGTCATAGTGCCCTAAATACGGACCAGAGGTGGCCTGCTATCGTAGGCGATGGCGCCCCAAACCATTATACCGCGTTGTCTCGCGGTATGGCGTTCCACAGATGCGGCCGGATTGGCCCTGTCACCACGTCGGCGCCAGACTCGTACACGGCGACTGTCATTGCTAAATAAGAAGCGTGACTCCTCTGAGAACACCACCCTGTGCCATTCCGTCGTCCACGTAGCTCTATCCCGACACCATTGCAAACGGAGACGTCTGTGCTGTTGGGTCAATGGTAGTCGTCTCAACGGGCGCCATGAGTGCAGGCCGCCAGCGATCAATCGGCGGCTAATGGTCCTGGACGATATGGGAGCATCAAGGGTGTCCTGCACATGCTGCAAAAGGGCGACAGACGTGGCTTGCGGGACCGCCAATGCTAGCCGGCAGATGCGTCGGTCCACGCGTGCTGACGTCACTCTGGCTGCACCGGAACCCCTCAAACGTGCCATATTCCCTTGGTCCAACCATCTGTGCCATAATCGGTGCACCGTGGACGCGTGTAGGTGGGTATCTGCTGAGATTTGACGTATGGACCAACCTGCCCTTCTGAGGCCAATCACCATACCCCTCGTGAAGTCGTCTGTTTGCTGGAACTGTGTTGATTGGCGGCGTCCTGGCATTCTCCGCTACTAGACGTTTCCTCTGAGACACAAAAACAAATTGCAACTTGATTTACCTGGCAAACAGAGAGGCGCGAAACTGATCACTTATGCAGGTTCCTTCCCTGGTCTCTCACTCGCCATGCGCGGGACAGCTGCGCAGTTTGCATCATTTACATATATATATATATATATATATATATATATATATATATATATATATATATATATATATATATATATATATATATATGTAAATGATGCAAACTGCGCAGCATATATATATATATATATATATATAATCAGGCCAAAAGTCCAGGCATGAGTTAAAAACAGGATATCAAATATCAAAGGGCACCACAAATTCAAAACAAGCACAAATACTGAACCGTAAAAAACTAGAAAAAAGAATAAGAATGTATTAGCTTACCCATATCAGCAAAGAAACATCAGTTAGAATAGTCAGCCACACTTTGCACTAAGATCGCTGTCAAATGCCCCTTTAATGCCACTCAAAACGCCCCCCCCCCCAAAAAAAAAAAATTTAATACTACATCACACAGTTATGAATCATAAATTTAGTATATTAATAGTATATTGAAAGTGCCGCGGTGAGAGTGTTTTCAATTACATAAAAAATAGTAGTGTTCGATTACTCTGCTTAAAATTAAAATTCAAATACATAAAAGATAGTATTCAATTTCTGCTAATAAGAATTTATGAAGTTCGATTCCTGCTTTCTAGAATTGATAGAATTCGATTCCTGTTTTTCAGAATTGATAGTCAACAAGTATAATAAAAATAATAAGGCATTTGGATTAATCATCTGTTAAATAATTATTAGTATTTTTAAATCTTTCAAAAATAATCCTATGAAGAGTGAGGGTATTTATTATTAACAAGTGTATTAATGATATATTGAAAAAGAAAGTTAGAGTTATAATTACAAATGTTGTTCAAACGCACCAGTTGACTAGCTATAGTATTATAATAATTTTTTTAGAAATATTTGAGTCCCAATAAATCAATTTAATAACTGGAAATTTAAAGTCATCTCTTTTATCATAAATATTAGTAACAATTTATTGTTTAAAATAGATATATTCAAATCTAAGAAGTCAGTTTGATTTGTTTTTGGTAAGTACAATTCATCAGGATATATTGATTTCCATAGGTAAAATTACTGTTATTAAAAACAATTAAATCATCTATGTATCCGAAAACAGAATTTATTTGTAGGCATATTATCTTTTTAAAATAGTGTAAAAATAAACAAGGATGAAAGAAAAATTAGAACCTTGGGGTATACCTTTAATTTGAGTATATAAATGCTCACAGTTAAAAATGAAGTTATTGAAAATACTGTAATTGACCAAAAACTCCCATTCCTCAAAATCAATAGTAATTACGTTTTTAAAATTATTATAATAATGATTTAGTACATCTTTCAGTTTGACAAGTGGTATGCTGGTATAATGTTACTAAATGTTTTACATATTTGAATTTTTGATTATATATTAGATATTATGTATTAAAATTTATTATACATAAAAATATATTACTTTCGCAGTGGAGCAGCCTGAATTAAAGAAATTCATACCACCAAAAACCTCTGTATGTACCACATTAATGAGTGCAAAAACACATGTGTAAATATTAATTCAGATATTAAAACGGGGGTTTAATACGAAAGAGCTGCAAAGCGTTACGTACCAATGTACAGAGGAATCTTTTCCAGATATGGAAAAAGCAAAAAGGGAATATGATGCCCCTTTAATGCAATGATTGTTTTGCAGCGTCTAACCATGCTTAACACGAGTTGGTCGATAAGCTCTTGGGGCAATGTTGTCCCCTCCTCTGTTAGTGCTCTTTTCAGTTGAACATTTTGCAGTGGATTTGCGGAACGCAAGACATCTCTCCAGAGCGTCTCACACATATGCTGTGGGATTGAAATCAGGAAAGTAATCAGGCCAATCCATATCCACACTTTCCAACATTTCATCCACAGCATTTGTATGATGTAGGCTAGCCTTATCGTCCATAAAAATTAACTCAGAACCAATGGTACCTCGGAAAAGACGCACATGGGAAAGAATCACCACATTGCAGTAGAGGTTTCCGATTACTGAACCACGTTCGAAAACGTGGAGCTCAGTACGACCATTCAGCATGATGCCTCCCCAGACGATAACACCTCCATACCGATTTTGTTCGTCAATGCCGAATGATACCGCGTTCCCACTTCTCTCCAGATCAACTGTCGTCCAGAATAGCTCGTTAGTCTGAAGTGACTCTCATCAATCAAGAGTACCGTACCCTATTGCTGTATGGTCCATTATTTGTGATCCTTACAGCATTTTTAACTGTGTCTCTGATGTTTAGGCTTTAACAGGATGCAGTGTTCCGGTCTTCGCGCAAATAATCCACCTTTATATAAACGTCTGGCCATACTGAACTCAACACTGTACATCCTGAAGTCATCTGCAGTTGTTTTGCAATATTGCCTGCAGTCTGGTGTCGATCTCTTTTGGTCTGTAGTGCTATATATTGGTCATTCCTGGGTGTTGTTTTCCTTGGGCGACCACCACCGATCTTTCTAACTGTTCCTGTAGTTTTGAAGATATTCCATTGCACGTGAAACAATACTATGGGCGATAACACACTATTCACACTCCTTCCACCAGCTTACCATTATTCCACTACTCGTAAAATCATCTACATGTGTTCCACTGAATATTGTATCGTCTGTAACACAATGATAACTCACTCTTACAGTGACGCACGCATTTGATTTCCACTTTCTAACTTGCAAAGAAAAGCTTTCATCAAGTACAGCAATGACGCGTGATGTGCACTTTTCGGAAATTTCCATACACATCGCCATCTTTCTACCAATTAACTTTCGTTATGCAAATCGCCGCAAGGTTTTGTATTTCATTTAATCTCATGGAATACTGTCGGTATCCTTAAGAAATACGTAACCTTAAACGGAAATGAAAATTATTCCACAGTTTATCTTGTATAGTATATGAGAGGCATTTTCTGTCAAGCTAAATGTAAATGGACGTAGTGTTTCTGCGGTGGACGTGTTTCCTATTCCAAACGTGACGCCCCTTGGCTTATTTTTCGAATAAAACTTCAGCACGTTGGTAATAAAAATTCGAAAGAAAGAATTATGAATTGATACATGATAGTTTATTGAACAACGTAAATTAGATTAAACGTCAAACTTCGCTGAAACGGCTATAAACTACACTTTAACGTAACCCCGATATTTACCACGAAAGAGCATTTGGGTAGCGGAAGTAAAAACTTCACTTTCCGTCTGGTTTGTTTGCATAGAAAATAAATCTCTCTCATATTCAACTTTCATTGTGTCAAAATTTATTTATTTTTAACATTTCTTGGTTTAGCTTTTTCTGACATATTAGAACACATTTTAACATTAAAGCACATAAAATCCCTCTTAAACGTGTAATAACAATCTTTTGCACATTCTTCAAAATGCTTATAGACGGAGGCGTAAGCATAAAAGCTTTAATTAATCAAGCTAAAACTCTTAATTCTATTAATTATATTCTGTTCCGTAGTACTTTAATGGAGTAACTGTTTCAGACATCTCTCACGTAAAGGGAAATAATGTTTTCTAGACAGAGAACTGCCGTACGTCAGAGCAATTTCCTGTTGAGGATTTGAATAACTTAGTTGCAACTAATTGAATAGTTATTAATCACATTAATTTTTCTTAAGCTGAAAAAGTTTTGATTGGATTAAAGCATTTTTCATAACAGGTTTATCTAAACTTCATCCCCGAATTTCTGGATATTTTTCCGGGAGAAAATGAATGTTTATTTTTGATGCTACTGTATGTGACTTAGTTTTGGTGCTTGGTTTTCTTATTTAGTTTTGGTTACTTGTATAACTGGAAGACAAAATGTCAATTAAATCAAATCCCCAACAACACCCGTTGGCATATTCCAAATGAACTTTTCTAAGGCTTATCTAATGTTTGGCAAATACGAAATCTACAATTATTTAAACTTCATTGATTATCTTATCACGATCACACATTTTTTTAATGACATCAAATGGTTTAACTCAAAAAGTTCAATGAAACATAAAATAAAAAAGATTTAACATCATGGAATTAAGTTCATCACCCTTTAGTGATTCAATACAAGTATAAGCCAAATTTTAGATACAACCTGAATACATTTTACATATACTAACAGCTTTTGCTATATTTAGTTAAGGTTGCTGAACAATTATTTAATGATTTCATTTTCACTGTAGTGTGAAAAGATTATTAAATTGCATCCAAATATATTTCATATTGGCCTGGTGTGGTAGTTTGTAGTGTGGGGTGCCAGCTCAGGTGTGACCTCGTCATCCGACCATGGTTCAAAATTACGTGGTGTTGTCCTCGGATCTTTCCCTTGGGGATTGATCCCAGACCGTCACCACTAGCCCGTTGTGTTGCTCCAGTGCGACGTTAATTAACTACCTACTTACCTACCCAAATATTTCATTTTGTTTTCGAGTTTGGTTGTCTCCTGCGTTATTAATATTACTTCCGGCAGTAAAATATTATGAGAATTGGAGGAAATGAAGTGCTTGGAGGAAATGAAGTGGAATCAATACAATTTAACATCATGGAATTATGTTCGTTCCCCTAAACTGATTCAACATAAGTATAAGCAAATTTTGGTAAAAACTTGAACATATTTTACATATACCAACAGCTTTTGCTATCGTTAGTTAAGGTGGCTAAACAATTTAACTATTTTATTTTTGACTTTGTAGCTTGAAAGAATTATTAAATTGTCCCCAAATATTTGGTTTGATTTTCGAGTTCAGTTAAAAATCTCCTGTGTCTCTAATTTTACTTCGGGCAATAAAATAGTATGAAGATAGTAAATAGTAGGCAGTCCAACCCGTACTCGCTAACCACTGAATAGCACTGTAAGCAATTTTCATAGATTTGCTGCCAGAACAATGCTTGCTTCATTCACTGAAAGGTAACGTTATGCTCCTTAGACGATCGACTGTAGGGAAAATTGTGTTGGCTTATGAATATATTTAGCCGATTGGCTATCGAAGCACAGACCAGTGGTTTTGATCACGGTGGATAACCACTTTAACCAATTAATAATTCATGATTCTTATTTTTTTCCTCAACCATGTGATAGATTTTCAAACCGAGTGACTGAAATAAATAACATAAAGCTGAGCGCACATGCTCCGTCTATTTCATTAGAAGGTCGATACACTAGACCGTCGAACTTCTAATGTAATGAATGGAGCAGTGAAGTCGCTCACATTCTCCGTATATCTTCTGGCGTATGACCTCATAAACGTAGGTCACGGGTTTGGGAATCGACTTGAGCCTATTGGCTACCAAAGCTCAAATGAGCGTCTTACATCACGCTCTTCAATTCGTCCTACAATAGGATTCGTCGATCGCTCAATTGATTCCCAGGTCCACGTATCCTACATTCGTAAAATCTTGCGACAATGATTCCGCTTACATGCTCAGTCTATTTCATTAGAAGGTCGACGTTCACGAGTAGCTTTGTTCAACGACTTTAGTTCAATGACCTTCTAATGAAATAGACGGACTAGATATACAGATTCGCTGTCGTAAGACTTCGGAAATGTGAATCGCTTGGGCTTGGGAATCGACTTGAACCGATTGGCTGTCGAAGCGCTAAGGAGTGTTTTTCATCACGCTTGTCATCCTACATTAGAATTCGTGCTTCCAATACATTAGGATTCGTGCTTTCTTCCAATACCAAGTGGGGCCGTGGAAGAGTAGCGGATTATCAACTGGAGGGTTGTGAGCTCAAAACTCGATCCAACCAAAGATAGTCTTGTACATGGGGGATGGTGCACGCTAAATCTGTCATGGCATGGAATCTCCTCACGTTGGCGTGATGCGGAAGTTTGGACAGTGGGGTTTCATCTCAGGTGTGACCTCGTCATTTGACCGTGGCTCAAAATTCAAGGTTTTGTCCTCGAATGTTTTACCTTCGGGATTGATCCCGGATCATCACCAAGAGCCTATTACTTTGCTCCATTGCGACGTTAATTCAACTACCTACCAATTACCCTCCAATACCGGTGACCTTCACCCGGAGATCTTCAAAATCGGATAAAATAACTTAAGTACGTATACATGCTCCGTCTTCATCAGAAAATCGATGCATTAGACACTTCACTGCTGTTTGTTAAATAAAGCGATGTAATTTAACTATGGAAAAACTAATCAAGTTAGCGTCAAAATGCACTTGAAGATCCTTGTATTTTCGTGGATGATTTGACCATGCATCCAGAAATAGCACAACTCGATTTTAAGACGAACACGTGGAGCTAAAATCTTAGTCAGCATTCTATTCCTTAACATAATTTAAGCTGATAATTTGTTAATTATTTCGAATTCACCGATCAACTAAATCATATCGATTAAAACATCAGTTCCAGAGACCGAGCAAACGATTCACAGATATTAACGTACTCCGTCTATTTTATTTGAAGCACTTAGCGCAAGCATCATCACTTGTCGATTATCGAATGGGAAGAAAGATCAAAAGCGTTCCAGACATCTGAGTGATTATTATAGACTTTTAAGTACGCGTGCATAAGTTGAACGTGGATTATGGAAATGTGTAAGTCATTTCTAGTAAATCAGTAGGCTAGTAAAAATTATGGTTGGTTGGTTTTGTCGTTCTACGATCATTTTTTGAAACACGAGATTAAATCTTATGATGTAAAATTAAATGGACGGTATAAAGTCGTTGGGTTCGAGATTAACGAAAGTCGTTTGGTCATGGAAATGGCTGTCTCGCATCGAATTACGTTGTGGTTCTCTTTTGATCCTCATTTTGAATAACGTCGAATTCCTTATGCTATTATAATTTCTATTTATTTTTTTTCTTACACTGCTGGCCACCCAAATTGCAACACCAAGAAAGGCAAGAGATATCACAACAAAATTTATTTTGTAGATAACATGTTGACCAAGTATCAAATGATTAAATTTATAGACTTCTGTGAAGTGTGGTTCCTGCCAAAATCAGTAGCCAGAGTAGCCGCCATAGTTGGAGATCACCGCTGCCACACGCCTCGGCATTGATTCAAAGAGACTTTGGGTACAGCACGTTCTTGGGGTACAGCAGACCAAGCAGCTTCCACACGTTGCCAAAGTTGATCTGGTGTGGCAGCTGGGGATGTATTCTGGGTCAATCGTTGAGCAACCATGGACCACATGTTTTCTATCGGCGAAAGATCCGAAGAGCGAGCTGGCCAGGGAAGCAATTCAATCTGGCGATTGACGAAGAACCCTTGGACAATGCGTGCCACGTGTGGTCGCGCATTATCCTGTTGAAATATGGCTGTGGGCAAGCCCTGAAGGTAAGGAAGGACAACTGGCTCCAACACCTCGGAGATGTAGCGCTGGCTGTTTAAAGTACCGGTAATGCGTACTAGAGGAGTGCGAGAGTGATATCCAATACCGCCCCATACCATAATACCCGGTGCAGGACCAGTGTGGCGGTGCATAACGCAGCTGTTCAGCATCCTCTCTCCACGGTGTCTCCAGACTCGAATCCGACCATCGTGGTGTTGCAGACAGAAGCGTGACTCGTCAGTAAAGACAATTTCATTCCATTCTGCCGTCCACATCCTTCTTTCATCGCACCATTGGCGGCGGAAACGTCTGTGGTTCTGCGTCAAGGGTAGACGAAGCAATGGACGTCTTGCGGACAGACCACTCTGCTGTAAACGGCGTCGAATGGTACGCGCAGACACTGGATGATGCGGTACAGACTGAATGTGCTGTATTATGGTTCGTGATGTGGCTGAGCGATCCGTCACTGCCATACGCACAATATGCCTGTCATCACGTGAAGTGGTGCACTGAGGTGGATGCGATCGAACACGTCGGTCCGTCGTACCCTCCTGCATCCAACGATCACATATCCGCATTACAGTTGTTTGGTTTCGTCCAACACGACTACCGATTTCCCTGAAAGATAATCCACAATCTCGGTAGGCCACTATCCTTCCTCTGTCGAACTCGGATACTTGATCAAAAGATGATCGCTGTTTTCTACGAGGCATAATTGATCGTTTTTTTTGGAAAAACCACAAGAAAAACACAATTGCCGTACTTGAAATCGTCGAAATCTCCAAGCCTTAAATAGCGCTTTGAAGTGGCGCCACAGGCGCGCGTGATGTGCGTCTGCGCTGAAATTCTAATCATTTGCATATCTCACCTCCGCTAATGCATGTTGTAAATTTCATATTATTTGCATGCTTCCTTCAGGGTGTTGCATTTACGGTGGCCAGCAGTGTATTTCGATTTCATTAATACCAGTCCTGACGTACTAAGTAACTTCTAAAAAGTTTAAAACATGTTTTTAATAGGACCGTTTTACAAACTATGACAGATGTACTGGTCTTTCTCCAGTCAGATATTGGCTAAGGTCGTTCTCTTGGTGATGACGTCATTACCATTGATTAAATGTGTAAGCATTGTTCCTCTTGCAATGTGCTATATTAAAAACCTCATTGAATTGAATTTTTTTCGAAAAGAACTACATACTTTGAAAAGGAATACCTATCCAATGATACAAGCAAATAGTTTAAATTGTTTCGTTGCAATTTTAAACGGTATGACGGTTGAAATTTTAGATGGTATTTAAGACGGTCTTACACGTTCACAATATTGTGAACCGTGTAAAAGAGGTAACTTTTCCTGATATACATTAGAGGTAGCTGCATATTAGAATATATATATATATATATATATATATATATATATATATAGACCATCACCACAAATCAAAAAGGAGAAACCAAATAAAAACAAAACCAAAATGCAAATAATAACAAGAACAAAAATGGAGCAAAATAACAACAATAATATTGACCCTTTAGATGAACAGCGCTGAAAGCCGCAGAGAACAAATAAAGGGAAATAATAAGTAAAACTACCCTAAGAATAGAATAGATTTCCCCGAGAAACAAGATGAAATAAAATATGTAAATGTTAAGTGAGCCTGCCTACTTTTTCAAGGGGAGCAAGGCCAGGTTGTCACTTAAAAATGCGATGCTTTGAGTTTTTTCTGTACTTATGTGAGGCCAGGCCGAAGAGATCAACAAAAGTTACCCCCGAAAACTCAAAGTACTACCAGAGAGAAAAAAATCATGAAAATAATACCTGTTACCAAGGTTAGGAATCAAAAGAACATAGCCAACGTAATACCTTACCAAAAGTTGCCGCCCAAGCTAGGAGAGCAAAACATTGCCAGATCCGTATTATGTAGAATAACGGATTTAAAAACGAAAGAGGGTGGCTTGGAGATAATGTGAACAAATTAGCGCAAATGAAAGGGAGGGAAGAAAGGTAAATTTTAACAAGAAAATAAAATTGTGACAAAGAGTAAAGATTGTGGGCAGTGATGAAATTGAAAGAAAAAACGAGGGAAAAAGTGAAAAAATAATTATATAGTTATATTTTTTGGCTCCATCTGTCCGAGGAGAAAGAAAGTAAAGTCGAGAAAAAGAAAATTATTTTTAAGGAAAAAACTTTTTAAGAAAATTGTTGGGGAAGAGTTGTTATTTAAGAGGGTGGTTTTAAGAGTTTTGAGCTGATTATCAATAGTAGTTTGGTCCCTGCAAATATGATGAATTCTATAGATTTGATTATAAATTAAGTTTCTGTAGATGTTGAAAGAAATATTAGAATTCCAGGGAACAAGTCTGTTGATATTAAATTGAAAGTCATTTCTTTTGTCATAGATATCGGTTGAAGATTTAGAACTGACATCAATATGAATGTCAAGGAAGTTAGTAGATAAAGGTAAGCTATTTGTTTTTTTGAGGATGAGTTCAGTGGGATAAATACTTTTCCAAAAATCAGTGAACTCTGGTGAGTTAAAAATGATTAAATCATCTATGTAGCGATAGGAGTTAATAAATTTAGAAGTGTGTGATCTTTCATAGAAATGGAGGTAGAGGTTAGCAAGAATACTGGAGAAAGTGGTACCTTGTGGTATTCCTTGTACTTGTTGGAAAAGATGTTCACCATTAAAGATAAAATTGTTGAGGACACAAAGATTGATAAGACTGTTCCAATATTGTTGAGAAATATTAAGAAGAAGGTTAAATTCAGTGTAGTAGGAGTTAAGAACATCTATAAGGTTATGGAGCGGGATGCTAGTGAAGAGGTCTTTAAAATCGAAAGAGTCAATTTGTGAGATATTGTTATTAGAGGAAAGAAAATTAAGAACTGGAGTGTTATTATTAATGATCCAACAGTTTTCTTTAACCGTGATAGCTTTAAGAATGATTTTTAAAAATTTAAAAAAGATTTTCCCTGGTTTATGCATGTAATTTTGGCTAGTGCCACAAGTGATGAATCTAAAAGCTATGGGGTTTTTGTGAAATTTAGGGGTGATGGTAATGTAGGGGAAGAGTATATTGTAGTTCTTAAGCTTAAGAATTTTGTTGAATGCAATGATTTTTTTAACAATAATATTATGAGTAGCATGTGGTTTTTTGTAGGTGATGGAATTTTTAAGTTCTGAATCAAGTAGGTCAAGATATAGTTTTTTGCAGAAGAAACCGAAATTGCTGTTGGCTTTGTCAATTGGCGCAATAATAAAAAGAGATTGTAGGTTTTTAATAGAATTTTTAATTTCTGCCAAATTGAAAGTGCTAGTTTTAAAAGAAGTAGAGGAGATGAATTTTTTAAAGAAACTGTAGAGGCACCACTTCCATTCAGTGAAAAAATCCAGGGCTAAAGAAAATTTGTTTGAAATTTTGAGGCAGAAGAGGTCTATGTCGTTAAGAAAAGATTTGAGTGCAAAGGATTTTTTAATTTTAATCAGAGGTCGGAATTTAGTGCCTTTTGCCATGAGTTGTCTAAGTGAAGCATTTTTGACAATATCGAGGTTACCAGTGATTATGTGTTTATGGTGGGGATCGATAAAATTGGAGTAGTTTTGGTCTTCACAGATACAGATGGAGGTGTCTCGGAAAAGATTGGTGGAGTTGCAAAATTTGTTGTAATTAAAGATCAACCTACCGAGTGTGGTGTGATATTTGAAACTTTTGAAAATGTTGACATTTTTAATGGGGAAAAGATGAAGTAATTGATGAAGTACTGAAGAGAATTTGAAATTATCATAAGTAGGGTTTAGAAAATTAATAGTTAAGTAGAGAGTGTCCCGATTCTTATTGAAGTTGAAGGAAGGTATGCGAGAGCGAAAAAGGTCATAGATTAGGATTTTAAAGTGAGTACTTTTGAAAGCAAAGGTGTCAAGCATATTAAGGAATTCAAGACCTTCTTTTTTATTTAGAGAGAAAATGTAGTTTTTAACCTTTTTCCAGTTAAAAGATGTGTTAAAGTGTGATTCCAAATCTTCCAGATCTAATATGAGATTTTTACAGGGTGTAGAGTGACAGGTTTTACTTCTATCTTTATTTCTTTTTCTACCACCTCTACAACCACGTTTAGTTTTATTTTCAGTGGTGTGAAAGATTTGGGATGTGTTACAGTTTGAAGGATTGATATGTGTGCCATTAAAGGCATCATTGAGTCCATATGGCAAGATAGTTTTAAATTTAGAAATATAGAAGTTTTCTAATTCGAGTCTTTTGTTGAGGTCAGGACAAATATTTAAGATTGTATATATATATATATATATATATATATATATATATATATACATTCTACTATACAACTGGGAAAAAAAACGAACCACCTACTCTTATTTTTGATTTATTCATAGAAGAACAAATTTAAATTGAATTAACTTTTTAGATTTTAATTCAAAATATAATTAATAAAAATGAAAATTTGAAGTACACTACATCTTTTTACGTAATTTAGTAGATAATAATTGTCAAAACTAACCATGTATGTCTATTTCTAAGTCAATAACAATCGTTAAATGTAATTGTTTCATGTTCTCGTCACTTGCTGGTAACAAACTGTTATCAAACGTTAATAACCGTTATCTCAAATTAACAATAGCCATTAAGGTATGGTAGGTATTTTTAATTAACTTCGCACTGAAGTAACACAACGGGCTATTGGCAACGGTTCGGGATCAAACCCGGAGGGAAAGATCCGAGGACAACACCACGTAATTCTGAACTGTCACATGACGAGGTCACGCCAGAGTTGACAACCCACTCTCCAAACTTCAATAACCACTAAGATTTCCATCGTAAATAGCAGCTGTCCTCATTTCTATATCAATTAATAAAGTGTTTATCAATACCACACATAAATGGTAGAAGGTAATGTCAGAAGGTTAAATTACATAAATGATATTTCCAAACATTTTTTAAAAAATTACATATTTTTCAGGTTTGTCATACGTTTTTCTAACTTTTGCCTCCTAAAACCATCGTAGTGAAAATATAAGTGTAGCAAAACACTATCCTGTGGAAAGGGCTAAAATTGTGTATGGTCATATTAAAAGTCCTAAATCGGTATCCATCAAAAAAATATTCAGGTTTTTATAGATTTCCGAATATTAATTTAGTAATTAATATTGTATATGAAAAACTATTTAAAAAATAAAACAAAAATATTTTGTTCGGTTTTTTTTATAGTAACATGGTACAAAATATCAGCGTTACATGAATATTAATTCGGAAAATAGGAATAAAAGTCTGAAACTGAGATTTAACATTAAGAGCTTCAAGCTTTTAAAAACATAACTCTGAAACGGCTGGACGAAATTAAATGCAATTTGGTATCTAAAAAGTTAAATTTTAATATAAATTCAAATTTTTTGTCAAAATAGGAGGTTGCTTTTGGAAGTTAAGTTTGTGCTTAATTTAAAATGAAAACGCTCCCTTATGCAAATTTTATGCTATGAATTCAAATAAGACTTTATTCCCTGTCGAATGCGATCTTTCAATTTGTTCTACTGTTAAAAATGCTCAAATGAAAAGGGGTAGGAGTTTCTCTCCAGCTGTACAACTTTACATTCTTTCTGACTTTCTTCGGGTTTGATCCCGGACTGCGCCAATAGCCCGATGTGTTGCTCCAGTGCGACGTTAATTAAGTACCTACATCTTCCTGACTTTCACGTTGGCATGGTGTGGAAGTTTGGAGAGTGGGGTACCCAGCTCAGTTTTTGACCTCGTCATTTGACCGTGATTCAAAATTACGTGGTGTTATCCTCGGATCTTTCCCTTCGGATTGATCCCAAACCGTCGCCATTAGTCCGTTGTGTTGATCCAGTGCGACGTTAATGAACTACCTACATATCTTCTTTTCACAATGATATTCGTAAAAGTCAGGAATCGAACAGAATCCGTAAATAATTATTATTTCACACTGAACTGAGCTTACATATCTGAATATTTCAACCAAAAAGAAACTCTTTTAAACTGAAAGCTAACATGGAAGTAGAATGAGTGAAAAATTATTATTTCACACCAAACTGAGCTTACATAACTGAATACTTCAACCGAAAAGAAATTCTTTTAAACTGCAAGATAGCTCTGAGGTACTTTTTTTAAAGTTGGGCAAAATTACGTGCTTTTTTATTAATAGATATTGCTTTCTTCTCTTATCGCCTTCATGTCCTCTGCATTAAAATTAATAACCGACCACATCTATATCGTTATTCCCTATTAAAAGTAATCGATCTCAACCGAACTCCTTCCAACGCCAATGACGTTTCATTTCAAACCAGTTTATTCGTCTTCCAAGGAAATTATTCTTCTCGTGCCCAGAGGGAAAGAATCTAATTAAAGTGATTCAAACGTACGTTTTATGACTGATGATTGCGAGTCATGAGTTATGATATCGGATTTGATAGGGACGATAATGCTGTGAATGCTACGCTGCTCAATGGAGTAGAGTAAACATTAAACTGTTTGAAAGAATAAAAGCATGTTTCAAAAAATAAATATTTTTTAATAATTCACTTATTTATTGCTAAGTGTATTAATGTAAAGGAATTAATTGGAGTTTAATGCTTTGACTGTTAATTTTATCTCATGGGGAGAAAGTGTTAAGAAAAAAGTTTATGTAAGATGAATGCTTTTTTTTCGATTGGAGCATGATGTGCACAAATGCCATGGAATAAACATGAAAATAAATCTTGTTTGTCAGTTTGTTTTTGTATTCATAATTTTCAGGAAATTTTAATTTTTTTCTTAGATTTTATTTACTTTGAAAAATAAAGCTAAGAAAAAGTACGAATAAAACTGTTCAAATCAATGAGAGACTTTTTCTGCCAAACTAAAAAGGTGGTGTTTTTGCGACGGAACATGTCTCCTGTATGTATCCCGAAAGCGATTTCAGTTGGCTTGTTTTTCGCATAAGATTTCGGCACGTCGTCAACAAAAATTCTAATGAATGACTTCTGGATTAATATGATAGTTGATTTTTTGAACGCCAGTTAGATTAAACGCCAACGTCGCCAAAACGGCGATTAACTACATTTTAAGGTAACCCAGATATGTATCATACGAGAGTATTTGGTAACAGGAAGTAAAATCTGTTTTCAGTCTGGTTTGTTTGTTTGCATTGAAAATACCTCTCATAAGAAAATCATTTGTATTTATATTTATCACTCTGGATACCATAATCTGTAGAATTCTTTAATGTAGTTATTCTACCGTAAGTTAAGGAGAAATTGTGAAAAAATTCAGTTACCAAGCGCGTTAATATTTGAATGGTCATTCGTTAAGAGACAAATGGATTTTGATGTGATTCAAGAGTTTATTGATGAAGCAGAATATGGACCAACTATTATGGTCAAAGATTAAAAGACGTTTTCTAGTTCCCCATGAAATTGTAAAAAAATCTTACCATTGTGTTACAATTACTATGTCTGGTTTTGATGCTTTCTGATGTGTTTCTATTTACATTCTGATTGAGACGTGAAATAAAGCGAACTGTTAAATTCTCTAGTATTTGAGCTGTTTATTGATTTCCTAGCTGCAACAGAGATTAGTTTCCGTAGATATGTTTAGTTTGTATTTATTTATTACTTATGTCTTTTATATGCTTTAATTAAAGTTTTAGTTATTTATTACTTAAGCTCTCTAACACGCCTTTGTAGTTCAATGCTGTCTTAGGCTTACTATGAGTCTTTTTCTGTCAAGCTAAATGCAGGTAGCTGAAATTTTCTGCAATGGAACGTGTTTCTGTACGTATTCCGAAAGTGAAATCACTACTTACTTTTCGAATACGCTTTCAGCACTTTGTCAATAAAAATTCCAAAGAATTGAATTCCGAATTGATATTTTTGATAGTTTATTGATCAACGCTAATTAATTTAAGCACGAAACGTCATCGAACCTGCGTTAAGCTACATTTTAAGGTAGTCTCGATTGGTATGTAAGAGCATTTGGTTAACAGGTAGAAAAATATGTTTTCTTCTGGATTTTGCTTGCACTTAAAGTCTCTCACACAGGAATCGTTTTCGATTCTATTTACCACACTGAGTACCATAACCTAGAGAATTCCTTACTTTAGTTATTCTAGTACAATTTAAGGAGAAATAGAGAAGAAATGCAGTTAATAAACGCGCTTTAGTATTTGTATAACTGTTCGTTGATTAACGATTAAATATGCGACTCGAGAGTTTACTGATGTAACAAATATGGACCCAACCATTGTAGTCAAACATTACTGGTTATTTTTCCAATTACAACAAAATTGTAACAAATTTTACGATCGAGTTCCAATTACTCAGCTTCTAGTTTTTAGGTGTTCTGATGTGCTTTTTTGTATTCTGACTAGTAAAAAATCTAAATTATCTATCATTCATCATCGACCTTCCAGCGAAATAGACGGAGCATGTGCACACAACTTCATTTTATTTCTCCCGCTTGCTCGGTTGGAAGATCTCCGGGCGAAGGTCACGTGGTATTTGAAGACAGCATGAATCCTGGTGTAAAACCAATTGGCAAACATGGAAGACTCTCCAATAACCAATCGGCCCAAATCGATTCCCAAGCCCACATGACCTACACTTCCGAGGTCTAACCATAGCTTCTCCATCCACATGCTCCTCTATTTCATTAGAAGGTCGATGATATTTAGGCTTTGACAATGATTCTCTAGATGCAGCAGAGATTAATTTTGTTCCTAGTTTGCATTTATTAGCTGCTTATTCTGCTTTCTTACTACATTATAATTGAAGTTTGTTATTTATTTACTAGTATTTATGAGCTTAATTGTTTGTGTGAATTCATTTACAACTTATACGTTTTTCTCGTTATGTCATGATTAAAGTTTTTATTTATTCATTAAACTAGCATGCGGTCATGTCGTCTTATACGATCTATAAGTGATGACCCGGACATGATTTAACTTTAATTGTAACTTAACAACGGAAAAAACAGAATAAGATGTGAACAACTACAAACTAAACATAAGCTTAAAATTAATCTCTGTTACAGGTTCAGGGAATTCTAAGTCACAGCTATAGAATTTGACTGCTCTCTTCACATGTTTCTATAATTTAAATCAAAATTAATCTTAAGTTTGAACATGATGTTTAGAATCAAAAGGTACACATCAGAAAATATAAATCGATTATGCGCTAAGATCTTTGGGACCAAAAGTATAGAATCTTTGAAAGCAATGTTGTGGTTTTGATCCTTTTAGTGTTTATTTCTCTTCATTTTTGAAATATACTTCGAATTTGCAAAATTGTCCTTCCTTTCGCAAATCTACGTCTAAACAATTTCGTGTGACTCACAACTTTTTGGATGAGGTGGGTAGGTAGTGTTAATTAACGTCGCACAGGAGCAGAACAACAGGCTATTGGCGACACTTTTTGGATGAAAAGTACTTATAGTCTCCCGTTAGGTAATATTCATTTTTTCTTTTAGAACTTATCCTACGTTAAATTCAGTCATTAAAATACGCTTACTTTAAATATTAAAATAATTTATGTTAGCTAAAAACTGTAGCGATTTTTATTCTTAAAACCAATATTTGTAAACGATCCCATTTTTACTACCAGATTTATTATTCGACTTGCCGATTCATTGTTTCACTGATAATTGTGCTTAAAAAATACAATTTATGCCATTCAGTGGACTAATCCTTGCAATTATCCTTGGAAAGCTTCTTACTGCTCGGATAGAAGTGGTAGGAAATTTCTTCTCTTCGTCCTTCTTTACTAGCTCTTAGGAAAGCAGTAAAAGCTTTTATAGCAGTCGGAAGTGCATACCATATCTTGATTGGTCGAGAGACGATGAGAGTATTATCCAATCGCTATTAGTCTACAAACCTTCTTTCTTTCTCAGCCCACGCCTTCAATTTTCCCTTTTCCTCAACATGTGCTTTAGTTAGCCATATGAGGATCTCCTAAAGTTTCTTTTTCTTTGGTAGATAGGGGGACAGGGCATGGCTATATGAGCTCATAACACCTAAAACTGACCAGATCTTTGATGGACGAGATATCTCGTCATTTGAAAAAAAATGACCAGATCTTGGTTCTCGTCATCATAAAACAAATCGACAATATCTTGATGATGAGATATCTCGTCATCAGCAAAATTGGTCTGCTCTTGAAGAGATATCTCGTCGAAGCCACTTGGAGGGTTAATTAATCTCTTCATACGACTGTTGGTTGGCTTTTATAGCGTAAGGACGATATTTGGCTAGCTGCGCTAAACACAAGACAGACAACGTCGAGTAATGAACATACACACACAAGAAAAATTTTGCTGACACAAAAGAGAAAAATACACCCTGGGTAGGTTACAGGATTCGAGCCTGGACCGCCTACAACTCCTAGTTCTTGGTACGAGGGACAGTCCTCGAATAATATCCGTGTATCCATATTGTTAGGAAGAATGTGCTATAATGTGGCTTTGGTAGAAAGACAGGTGCTATTGTGAGTCCATATCCAGGATGGTACTAAACTTGCCATAAAAATGGGTTGTTATACACAAAAACATGTATGGTGATAGCCATGGATGATTATTTTTTCGTATACGCTATGCACATTATCTCTAATACCGCTTCCTGCATCGATTGATCAAGTAGAATCCGTGCCAAGAATGCCGATTGTGGAATTGCTTTGTTTGAGTCACTAGATTAACCCTGCAAGTGTTTCGTCTTGAACGAGATATCTCGTTCAAGATTTGATCAGTTTTGGTAAGGAGGAGAAACCTCGTCGAGACAAAACTGCCTTATTACTCCAAGGAAAAACAAATTGTCCCTTGCCCAGAACTGGCGATAGTTTGGAACGGGTTTTTAAACCAGTGGCTGGTCACTAAAGGGCAGTTTTTGACGCGAAGATAAACCACCAAGAGGATTAACAACATCAATCTTCTAATTAAATAGACGGAGCATGTGTGCTAATGTGTGCTTCATGCTAATTCTCCCAGTAGCTCGGTTTGGAGATCTGTCATGTGGTTGTGGAAAGAAGTATGAATCCTAATGTGGGACAAATTATTCATTGGTTAAAGTGATTATTCAGCGTGATTAAAAACACTAGTGTGCGCTTCGATAGCCAATCGGGCCAAGTAAGTTTGTAAACCCACGTGACTTTCCCTTTGAAGATCTCATGACAGCGACTAAGCCCACATGTTCTGTCCATTTCATAACCTTCAAATGAAATAGACGGAGCACGTGCATATTACCTCTACCGATCTCCTGGTTTGAAGATCTCCAGGTGAAGTTACGTGATCTTACAACAGCAACTCCCCTGCCCAAATCTCCTCTTTTCAATTAGAAGATCGATGGTTTGAAGATGGAAGACTTGTAGAGAACAACGTGACTGAACTGTCAATCAAAGTCGGTCTCTGGAAGCAGAAAATATCTAGCCTGTTTTTCAAATTATAAAGTAGCATTCTGGAATTCCCAGTAAATTTCTAACAAAATGAAAAGTATGTATCCTAATGCAAGAGGAAAAACCCGTTGTGTTGCTCCAATGCAACGTTAATTCAACTACCTACCTACGACATATACTATTACAAAATCCTGCAATGCGATCTCTTTCTGTTCATTTTTAATAGTTAATATGTCCTTGTCTCATGATTTCATAGGTTCCGGTTTCTCCTGACAATTTCAATCTTGCACTCGTCAATCACCTTGAGGCTTAGCCGCGATACGTCACCATCCTTAAGCTCTATCCGTTTAACACTGATGAAACATAATTGATTAGCTGTCTAATGATTATGCCTCACAATGGTGATTTACGGAGTATAATGCTCACAAATATTTGCACATATTCTTGAGGGGCCTTCTTCCAGGGGAATCATGAAGAGAACTCCAGAAATCTTTTATGTCAACAGATCAATTATGTTAATGGGAGGAAACACTCCGGCAGAAAATGTTTAAGTACCTGCTTACAGTCGGTACACGACGTAAAAATGCGCCATCTACTTAATTCTCACGTACAGTCGCTGTGAATTTACTCGAAGCTTCCCATCCCTGTTTACATGTGCCATGCTAAATGCTCGCTTCCTTGATTGTCTCTGGAATTTTAAATTACCGCATGTTTTTTCCTTCTCTTGTCGACGGATCCATTGACGTGAAATATAAGTAGACTGAGGATTGCTAATGAAAGGAGCTTCAAAAAGTGTGACTAATTTGACGACTAGTAATCAAGTGACAGCTATGAAAGATTGACTCGGCTGACCGATTTGGCATTTTATCTATTTCTATAGAGTGGCAACAAAAATGGTGAAATCATCAAACTCTCTTATGTCAAATGCATCAATCAAATGATAAATGTTCGTTTCCGCCAGCAGACGAAAGTTGTCTACGGGGCATGTTACTACCAATATTGGTCACATGATCATGGGCATATAAAAAGTTACCATTGCTCACTCTACTTTTATATTTCCTCTGTGGACGGATCTTTTCCATCAAGATTGATCCCAGACCGTCGCCAATAGCCAGTTGTGTTGCTCCAGGGCGGCTAATTAAACTACCTATCTCCTCTTATCAATGATGTGTCAATGGTTTACTAACTGGGATTGGCAGACCAACGTGAAAAGTATCAGTTCAATCTACATTATATTTCACTAACGTGCATGTCTCAGAAATCGATGTTATTTGTTTATTGTCAAATGGCAACAAAGGATATAAACAATATAAAATCGATCGTTGCTGGATTCATGTGCCTGTTTTGCTACTCAGTTGAAATATGCTTTAACTGAACTTTGGAACTTCATAATATTGCTAGAGCTGTACGGAAGAGCTATCCCTCTCCAATGAAATTATTCGGCAGTCTGATGACAGAAAGCAGTGATATATCTGAAAGACAGAAATTGGCTTAGAAAAACATTAGAGCGAAAATACGTTTAGTTTCCAACAATGCTGAATCGCCTTTGAAAAAGGGAGTGGTATGAAATTGTAGAGGTACAAAATCTAATTGTGGTCACACGAGTGAAGTGTGCTTTTTGCCATGCATTTTATTCAAAATACGAATTGACACCAGTAAATGTAAACGAAATGCTGTTACATATTTTTGAATAATTTTATTTCATTTAGAATTAAGGCAGGTAGGTATTTAATTAACGTCGCACTGGAGCAACACAACGGGCTATTGGCGACGGTCCGGGATCATCCCCATTTAGAGTTAAAAAATCCATTCATATGAATATGGATGCTATTATTCATTATAGGATTGAAATAAGATATGAAATGTGAATAACGACACTTTAAAGTTAGTAAATATAAACAATTATGAAAATTCAGCGCAGATGTTCATAAGCGTGCCTACAAGTTTTATTAATTTTAATTTCATTCAGTTGACTGAATTTATGTCGCACTGTAGCAAAAGAACCGGCTATTGGCGACGGTCCGGTATCGATTCCGGTTACTTAGAGCATAGGACAAATAGAACGGAGGTAATATGTAACTTATGTGCTCCTACAGGGTTCTAAAAAATAAGTGTACCAAATTTGATGTGGATTGGTCAAATAATATAGATTTGTATAGAGAACACACTGACGCTAACTCTGCTTTATGTATTTAGATGAAAAGAAACACATATTCACAACTCATAGAAGTTAAGAAATTTAAAAGACTAACTTGTGAGACAATGTTATAAAAGTTAATTCTTATGATTAAATTACAAATGATAGAAACAATACATAAAAATTCTCTATGTGCAATTCCGATTGCATGAATTGTTTTATATTAACAACTAAAATTGTTGGTTTTAGTAGTTTATAACGATGTTCAATCTGAAAATTCATTTATACAGCTCAACATCGATCATGAAGTTATCAAATTTTTATCTGTTCATAAATTTCAAGCATTCTTACACTACTGGCCATTAAAATTACTACACCAGGAATGAATGCAAATAACAGAATGATATTTATTGAACACATACATTATAGTGGGAAGAACAAATGATTAAATTTACAGGAAATTTGGAGGTATAGATCCTGAGAAATCAGTACCCAGAGCAACCATCTCTGGCAGCAATAACAGCACTTATCCGCCTGGGCATGGAGTCAAACAGAGATTGTATGGTATGTACGGGTACTGCAGTCCATGCAGCTTCAACACTATGCCACAGTTCATCGACTGTAGTGAATGGCGATAGGTGACGGTCGCTCGGCAACCATTGACCACACGTTTTCAATTGGCGAGAGATCAGGAGAACGTGCTGGCCAGGGCAACAGTCGGACATGTTCTGTATCAAGGAAGGTCAGGACAGTATGGGCAACATGCGGTCGTGCATTTTCCTGCTGAAACCTAGCGTTACGGAGGTCTCGAAGATAGGGAGAGCCACGGGTCTTAACACATCAGAAATGTAACGGCTGCTGTTCAAAGTGCCGGCAATTCGAACTAGAGGTGATCGAGACGTGTATCCAATGGCACCCCATACCATCACTCCAGGTGATAGGCCAGTATGACGATGTTGAATGCAAGCTGGTAATGAGCGTTCTCCACTATGCCGCCAAACAAGGATGCGGCTATCATGATGTTGTATACAGAACCTGGATTCGTCTGAAAAGATGACGTGACGCCATTCCTGTGTCCAGGTTCGACGTTGATCATACCATTGGAGGCGCTCTTGTCTGTGATGCAGCGTCAAGGGTAGCCGAAGCCACATGGTTGCCGTGCTGACAGTCCATGCTGCTGCAAACGTCGTTGAACTGTTCGAGCAGACACTTGTTGTCTTGCAAACGACTCCATTTCTCGACTCAGGGCTCGTGACGTGACTGTACGATCCCTTGTGGAAATGCGGATAACATGTCTGTCTTCTCGGCTGTTAGAGATGGGGGGACGCTGAGATCCTGCACGACGTTCCGTATGACTGTCCTGAAGCCATTGATTCCATATTCTGCTGACAGTCATGGAATCTCGACCAACGCGAGCAGCAATACTGCGGTACGATAAACCGCAATCCCGGTAGGCTACAATTCTTCCTCGATCAAAGTCAGACACGTACTGGTAGGCATTTCTCCTTCTTACACGAGGCATTACAACTTTCTTACCCGAGAACAACGTTCAAATGCAATTCCAGTATGAGAAACCTGCTGTCAAATCTCTTCTTTTATAGCATTGTAGGTGTCGCTACCGCCGCCTGCTTTGCATGAATGCGTTGAAAATCTAATCATTTGCATATCACAGCATGTTCTATCTGTCATGCAAATTTCACGTGTATTGCGTGCCGCCTTCCTGGTGTAGCAATTTTAATGGCCAGTAGTGTATTTTAATATCCATAGAGAAATTTATAGTTTTACATACAAAGTGAATCCGAGTAATTTTTCCTTTATGATACAAGAAATATCTCAAATCTTTGACATGGTGAGTTCTATCGACTGATTTGATGTGAGTTTTAATGACAGATTTGATATTGCGAGTTTTATTGACTGATTTGAGTTTTGCAAATTGCGACACCAGGCTCTAAACCACAATTTGCAAAAATTCAAATCTCTCTCAATTGAACCCTTTTGGAATACGCTGTTATTTCTAAGGGGCTAAATGTATGTTATTACATTTTTAAATGGTAAAGTGACTTATGGACCACCCTGTATTCGACGTTAAGCGGACAGTAGGCTTTCAAAATCACAACGGAGTTACATATACAACACCTAATATGGGGTAACAATGGAAGCATGTCAAGGAAATATTTGATTCTATTAATATTGTGGGTATTTCAGATCCTAATTAAGGGTGCTTTGATTATTTTTCTGAATGAATTCTGAAAATTTGAGAGCTTGTTACGCACATTTTTGAGTACTTTAATGCATGCTTTGCATATATTTTAATCAGTCAAGGATCTATTGTAAATGAATATGTTTTAATTTTAATTTCAGAGTACTTCAAATGTGTGGATTTGGACATATGATGTATGCTTAAACTTATATTTGGAGTTTTCTAGCATGTCTCGATACCTATCACTAGTAAAAGTGACTGAATTCCCATTAGCATCTTCAAAAAGTAAGGTCTGGTGATCCTTTCCGACTCGTGGGAGGTCAGTCACTGATATCTCTTGAAAATATCGGTACAAGTTGAGTAGTTTGAGTTGGTTTGAATTGCGGATTCCTGACTCCGTAATGACGATTGTATGCTGCCTGGTTGGTTGGGTTGGGTTTTTATGGCACAATGGTCATATTTGACCAGACTATGCTCTCTGGGGAGAACAATGGAACGTCTATATTTGTAAAATTATATTATTTTGACACTTGTTCGGTGTTTTAGTTTTCCGTAGTAAATTACCCCAGCGTCTAGTTTTCAATATCCTTTAATAAAAAATGAAAAATGTTATTACATTTTTAAATGGTAAAGTGACTTATGGACCACCCTGTATTCGACGTTAAGCGGACAGTAGGCTTTCAAAATCACAACGGAGTTACATATACAACACCTAATATGGGATAAATAAGTAAAGTAGGTTTATGCTTAAAAAAAACGTGTTTTTCTCCGATTTAGATTTTTTGACATTCTTCTGGTTTCAAAATGTTCCCGAATTTCGAAATTTTGGCTTAGAATGTTTGTTAACTTAAGATTCTGTTTGCAAAATTGTATGTGTTTTAGTACAAAATGTCTTTCTTTTTACAAGTAAGCGATACACTTACCAAATGGAGTTAATTAGATTTATAGTATACAAATAATATGTAAATTGAAATTTTGACAACACATGGAAAACTAATGCGCATGAAAACTATCAATTTTTGCTAATTTATCAAAAAATTTTGACCACATTCTATGTAATAACTTCCCAACGACTAAATATTTTTGAATAAAACTTCATATAAAGGCTTTTTAGTAGGAAACAATCTGCAATTTTCATAGCAATCCGATTATAATTGCAAAATTTTGTTTGGAAAGTCTATTGTCCCCTTAGCTCTCCAGGTGGTTGCCTTGACGAAGTATCTCGTCCTTAGAAAAACTGAACAAATCTTGAACCAGATATCTCGTCATTAGAAAACAAACTGTATCAGATTTTGGTCTCGTCATCATCAAAATATTGGCAATATCTTGATGGCGATATATCTTGTCATTAGTAAAATTGGTCAAATCTTGATGGCAAGGTATCTCGTTGAAACTACTTGGAGGGTTAAGAAACTTTATTTTTGCATGTGCTAACCTCTTTTTCTCCGTAAATGTTGCTCATGAGCTTCCTTTCTACTTTCAGATATTTCTTCGTTCAAAGAAGAGAAGTCCTGCCTACATTTCCTGGCTGTGCATTGTAGCATACCATCATCTCAATGAAGGGAAAGTCCGTGACGCTACTCCGGGAAACCCCCAAAGACAAGGAGAACTCCGTCTCTACCCCCATTAGTTTTATAAATCGACAGACTTCCACCCCAGACCCATTTTCCTGTACGAAAAGTAGTTTTTTAACAAAGACTTCCTAATTACCCTCACTTATACAGAAGTTTGTGCAATTTTCCTTAAAAATGCATTTTTTAATATACATATTGTACATAAAAGTAAAGAAGTCAAGGAAGAAAAACTGATGCCTTAATCTTGTGTGTCATTTTTCTGTTTGTCAAATGAGAAAATGCTCTAAGCAATGCACTACAGGCAGTTCCCAAGACAAGACAAATCCAATGAAACAATTATTTCAATACTGCTAGGAAAGAGCTTCTGATCTACGCTCTTCGTTCACACTTTTTCGTCCTTACGTGTATTCCTCAAGTTATTGCAGTTGTTGGTGTTTCGTGAAACAGAGGTAAGCTGCAAATTTGAAAGTTACATTTAACAATTAAATCCACAGACCAGTACATTCAATCTGAGAAGTTTTATTGATAGCGTGTCAGGTGACTTGTTTTGATCAGTTGTGTTCGATGTCATATAGCTTCAAAATGTTTTCTGTCATGCAGTTCGTTACTAAAGTTATCGATAAATCATCTATGGATCCTATGAGTGATATGTTAAAAATTAAAAACGGAGAAAAATAGTCACAGCCATGTAGCGTGACTTCTAATACATATCGAAATAAAATAGCATTAGTTAAACAAGTACTTAAAATTCCATCTCATTATACTCAATCAAAATTTTTTAAGACACAAATTTTTATATAGAAATAAATTACTAGTATATATACGTGTATGTAATAATTTGCTTTTGTGCCTATTTTAATAAAATGCTATATAAGTTAAAAATAATTAAGATTTACGATATACAAGACTTTTAAAACTTTTCTTTTCCAAATCTTAAAAACAACTTTCTTTTTATTATTTTATAGCATATATCAAGTAGAAAATCTGTTGACTATTAAAATATCATTTATTCAAAACAAATTTTAATGTTTTTAAGGTGAAGTAAAATCTTAAAAATACTATTACTTACCTCATCTAGTTCTTCCACTATAAATAAATGACGAAAAAATCTATAGAGCTCATAAAATTTCCAAAGCGTGTAATGTAATAAAACAATCTTACACCCATTGCTTAGAGCATTGAAATATATATGTATTATTCATAGTATTGTATTTTGCATGTTCCAATTTGTATTCTGCTTTTGCGTTGGAGCATTAGCTTGAGGTTTTTACGTTTCACAAAAAAATTTTGGTGCATCTTAAGAAAATCAATAAGTAATTAATGTTCGTAGTTCTGTAGCTTTATAATTCTCTTTCACTTCAAAATTCATGAAATCTCCTATTCGTGTTACATATCGCCAATTGCTCGTTGTCCTGTGTGCTATTTCCTATGATTTGCTGTATTCAACCGTCCTCATGTTGCAACGTCCACATAATTTCCACTCGTTTGATCCGTTCAGAATGAAGAGATTCCAGGCCGGTGAGTTCAGAACCGAAGAAAGTCGATTTAATTGTAATAATTTTAAAATGAAAATGTTTTATCACACTTTTAAAGAATTATTCTTTTATCATCTGTCCATCTTAGATTTATCTGACTGAGTGAAGTATAATGTAAGAACATGTCTTATTAAAAGTATTCCATAACTGTGTATGATGGAAAAAGAAAAATTATGTAAAGATTACGTAGTGAGTCAAATTGAAAACTGGACATACTTTACGACTTTAAATTTTCAATTAATATAAAAAATTATTAAAAAGCATTCGTCCATGAAAATTACCGAAATGCTAACCAAGATCGTTTTTATTTTTAACTAGCAGAATTACCCGGCGTTACTGGGGTTGAATTAATTCAATGTACACTGAAAAGGATCTAAATTATTTCTTCTTTCTCAGAAAATTTAAAGAATTTAAGTTTTCTGAAAATAATTTTAACCAATAACATTTTAAATATTAACAATTAATGTATTGAATATTATCATGAAAGTTGTAACAATTTCCAATAAGAACACGTGAAATGAAAAAAATCGTGGAATAAAATTAATCGCCTTCATTACAAAAAAAATCGATTTAAAAAATAATTTTCAATAAACATTTTACAGTTCTGCTGTAGCATAAACTTTAAATGTACATACGAAATAAAGAATAAAGGAAACATCTTACAGGTAAATGAATAGTTCTGTTTCAACTCGTAAAATCAACTACCTCGTATTACGATAATGATTTTTAATTTTTTCGAAAATCATTCTAATATTTTTCTTATTTTGACATTCTTTCAGGATTGTAGTTATGCATGTAGAATCTTTATTTTTAACTCCAAATTACGTGTATTTCAAATAGAATATTTGCAGTTCTCATTCAATTCAGATATATTCAGTTTCTGAACATGAAAAACTAAAATCAAAACTATCGTTTGGAAATATTTCAGTTGCGTGCAGAGAAATTAGTGTTTTTAATTATTAAATTTTAATGTATTTTAAGTAATTAAATCAATAAATTCATCCCAACTATAATTAAAGCAAAAAATGCCAAAGTTTCTATGGTTGCCAGAAGAGTTGTTTCATCAGAATGCACAGCAAAGCGAATTTCTCGCCTTAGATTACAGGCATTAATCTATAAAAATTAGTTTTCTATTTCCTCAGATTTGCCTCTCCTTTTACATGTTATTTTCGAAGAAAAAAATATCTAAATTGTGCATTAAAATTTTTAAAGAATATTTGACTTGGCATTGTCCTGGTGGTTGTTTAAATCTCAACTTCTCTAACATTGCCAGGTTAAGTTAATTCAAATACGACGAAGAGCTCGGGTATTCAGCCGTCTTAGAATGAAACTTGCCCCAAAAATAAAGAGTAACATTATATTACTTATTCACTAAAATATAATGTGTTTTACAAGATATATTATAATGTGTAAGATATATTTAGATTTTTTGATGCAATATTTGCAAACAGACAGCCACAAACGTGAAAACAGATAAACTTACAATGAATGGTTCATTCACTAAGTTACCTGTAAGTATTCAAAGTATACAAAGTATCATAAAAATATATTCAACTGTTGGAAGTAGTTCTATCACGTATAGACAGACACGAAATGTGGACTTTATTGTTTTTGCTGCAAAGCAGCACATAACGAATACACGAGTTGAAATGGAACGCAAATATTCGTTGTACAAACATTTCAGTTTTATTTATATCCTATTAAAGAATATCAAACAATCCAGCAATCAAAATGAAAATATAAAACGTTTCCATTCTTTTAGAATTTGTGATACTTATGTTGATTGGTTCATTGAGACTTATAATAGGGGATAGAGAGCTTGAATTTTACTGGATTATTTTTATTAGATTTTAAATATATTTTAAGTCCACGAATACTGTATTTATCAGTGAATTTATTGTATTTAACTATAAATCTGAAAAATGTTCGAACCATGAATAAAATTATTTATAGAAGTTCGTCAGACATTGCACGTTTCATTCAGACATTGCACGTTTAAAAAAGAATAAAATAGAAAAACGGTTCTAAGCTTACCAATTATATCAACAAATTTTACTCCTGTTTTCGCTTTGACTCATTCTACGTAGATTTGATAAAATTTTAAATAATAAATTACCTGTAATCAAAATACGTTTTTCTTCGAAAAACTTTCCCTCCAAATTTATGATTACTGTCAAGAATTATTTGGTTACCATAACTCTATCTTAATGTCATTTGTCTTAAAAACTTGTTGAATCTGTTGAATATAATAATAGATATATAATTACTATTAAATTTTTATGATACTGAAATATATAATCTCTTTCAAATTATAATACTTAAATAAAAATGTTGACAGAATTAATGCTGAATGTTTATTTTTTTCTTAAAAAATGTTAATTGTAAATGAAAACATAGATATATTTCTTAAGCTTTTGTATATTTTATGTTTCTATTCTCAACTGAGAATCTGAACTGATCTCTATACCTCAATTATATTTTAAAGAATCTTGCCTAAGTCATTAGTATATTTATGTGTGTACTAATTTATTTTCTTCAAAAGAGTTCTATGCAATATCAGATGTTAGACAAAAATGGAAAAAAATCAAATCAATCCAAATAATATTCAAAGTTGTTGCATCGTTATTTCTAAGAGTGTTCAAGTTAAATTTAATGTTCTAAATTTTTAAAATATGCAAAGCAAAAGATGAATATTCAAGAATAATTCTAATATCAACCATGTATCAAAAGAAGTCGACGGTTTTTAAAATATAATACATTTAATAATAAGAATTTTAGTCACAAAGAATAAATTAAGTGCATATTCTTTGAATGTATTTGAAATCACAATTAATTTATACATTTTACATTTGTATATATGTTAACAATCTTGATTCAATTATGTTTCTTTTCATATTTTATGTGTTAGTTCCCACATAATCTTTCATACGCCTTCTTCCTACTACACCTAGTATTGTTTGTCAAAACACCAGACGCACACATCTGTACTTACCACTTCACTTCAAATCCCTGAAAGAATGAATTTTTATAAATTATACATCGAATGATGTTTATAAGTGCATGTATTATGACACTGTATAGTATTGTAATATTATTATGACAAAACAAACTACAGTACAAGAATTAAATTTCTCCTCAACTACTTCATATTGTATAATCTTATTTCGATTTCATTTATGTTGCTGTTTCTCAAGAATAAGAGTGCTAATTACAGATAAATTAACTTTTTTTACACAAGATAAATGTAAAATTTAAGTGCTACAGTGTATTTACAGTTTCATATTTGGAGGTAGAACATTTTAATAGACCTTTTATTATAAACTATTAATTTTTTCATATTTTTCCTTCTGTGATTTGAGATTTTTATAGATTGAATGACAACAGTTTTAATCATGATTATTAATTTATGAAGGGTACAAATTTGTTACGAAAAAATTCTAATATTTATTATGTATATTAGTTCCAATATTTATTATGTGTAACAATACATATTTTAGCGTACAATTACATTTTAAACCGAAATTAACTGGAAGAAGTTTTCATGGTTAAAATTTTTCTACTTTCTTCCGTGCAATTGACATATTAATCTTAATAAAATTCTGAAATCATTAGAAACTAAAAATTATGACATGCATCAAAGTCAGTTTCGCTTAAAAGAAATAAAAAACGCATCTTATTTCAAAGTCCAATTCGAAAGTAAAAAAAATTATTGTAAGTTGCCTCGTAAAGGAATTAAGTATTCAAAACATAATACTATGAATTCCATGAAGAATATAGAATTTAGCTCGTTTCATTTTTACAATAAGTGAGTCTCTTTTATAAGTGAGTTTTACAAAAATGAGTCTCTTTCAGAACAACTTGATCTCTTTTACAATAATTGACTAAATTTTTATGCAATGCAAGGTGCGAAACTTTTTTAAAGGTAATAAGAAACCTATTCCTTTTAAAGTAAAACTCTTTCGAAATTCCCATCTTAATAAATTTTCAACAAATTATTTCAGTCTAAGAGTCTAACAAATGAAATATAATCACCAAACAACAAGGAAACTTTTCAATCCTTAACCTGCTTGGGGATAGTGGGATGACTGGAATTCCATCCCCTCTGAAAGGATTAAGTCAGTATATATAAATATTCCTGATCAGTGGTTCCCAAACTTTTCAAAGAACTGACCACCTTGACAATTAAAAATGGCACATGAAGACATGCATACGACCGTAGTGATCCTTATTTTTCACCTAAATATTGGGAGTAAAATATATGTTAAATAGATTATAAAATGATGTTAAAACATCACATTAAGGATTAGTGATAACAATTTAAAGATCTGAAATGAAATACAATAGATATTATACGAACTTATTTATTAATTGAAATGTATTAAAATCAAAAGACTAAGGTTGCGGGAAGTTCTGATTTTAATGACCTTAAAATAAATATTTTAATCGTGAAGTGAAAAATGAAGCTGCTTCTTAGCAATCAACTCAGCAATGTTTGTTAATTTTCAATATAAGTCATTCTCAAAAACAAGTCCATTTCAAATCAACAAATATTTCTCCATTTTGGCTAGTAAAATATTGCATGTTTTCCGCGGACACTTTGAAACCTTGATGTGGACCGGGTTCATCTTCAAATGGTGTAATATCTGTACTTGGCATTCTGTTCATGTGAAACACCACTCACATTTATATACCAACTTCTTTTAAGACTTTGCACTATCAATCAAACTCTGTAATGTGATTCAAATGTAGTTCTGGATACTAAAGCAAGCCTAAGTAACTGAATCATGTTCTACATTTGTATCATTCGGTTGAGTGCCGTATTTTGCATTGTTCCGTGTTTTCAGTCAACTATACTTGTATGCTGTATTGATTGTATAGTGTTGTAACAAAGGATGATGTGAAATGCCTAAAACGCATTTTTCTGATAATTAGTATTTTTAATCCGATATTCATTTGCGTCCAATCGCAGAGCTTCAAGATTCGTCTTTTGCTGTCTTAAGAGTATCCCCTCTAGATTAAATGCTGAAATAGCAACTATTAGCAATAATATAGGATTTAAAATAGCCTAATTAGGAATTGAAAAGTTTTTAAATTTTGCTGTAAGGACTTCAGCAGTGCATTTTTTCCGGTGCTCGAAAATCTAGTTCTTGGCATCTTGTGTTCTGTTATCTTCCGAGTCAAAAAGGCAGGTGCAGTCATAGGAAAACAAGGTATTAAAAACTTACCTAGTGGTATTAACTAAGCTTGGTAAAATATTTAAAGTTGATCATTTGTACACAATTAAAAATGTATTTTGATAACAGGGAAGTGGTATATTTAACTCTTTCGTTGGCAACATCGAACTGAACTCGGTCAGTAGATCGCCATTTTTTGGCAACTACAGGATCAGAAATGGGCTCAACTGAGTTCGGGAAATTCATTTTTATACGTTTTTAAAAATGATAAAAGCGAAAAACACTCATGTTTAACATTCTAATATTCTACCCCAATGCATAATTGTTGAAAAGTAAATATAAAAGAATGGGTTTTACCGAGTTTGGTTATTGCATTTTATACGCTCTTACAAAAGGGAAAACAAAACCAGCGTATTCAGATATTCTATTAATATGTGTTTTAGTTAAAAAATGAATATTTAAAAACGATTCAGTTAAATGAAGGCAATACGTTGTATACGCTTGTCAAATGTGAAAATTTCCTGTTTAAGCATTTCACTAGATGCATTCTTGAAAAATAAATATTCAGAAGGGTTCAGGGTTCGGGCAATGCATTTTATGTATTCTAAAAATGATAAATACGCAACCACCACACGTTTACCATTCTAGCATTCTTCCAAAATGCATTCTAGTTGAAAAACAAATGTAATCTTGTTCAGAGGCAAATAATACTAAAGGATGTATGCCAGTGAAGGGGTTAAATTCATGCTGAATGATAACATGAGATAAAAATAATTTCATATTCAATTAGTTTGATAAAAATATTCTCCAGATAAAATTTGTAGTAATCTTAAGCTCTAATAATTTCTAATATTTTAAAAGAGAAAAATTTTATGAAATCCTTTTTTCTAATATATTAATTCTAATTTACTAGGCTAATATCATAAAATATATATTTAATTGCAAAAAATTAGTAAAAATGAACCTAAATCTTTAAAAGTGCAATCATGCAATCTAAACTAAAAACCAATAATGAGCTTGAAAATCAAACAAAAACATCTATATTTTAATTGATATTAAAAGAAGAAAAAGAAGACTTTACTGTCTTCTTTTTCTACTTTAATCAAATTCAAACGACGGAATGTGCTTTTGAATTTCTTTTCAATCGTTTTAGCGCTGTCATTTACTTAAATACAAAGCATTTTCATTTGAACGGTTACTCTTTCCAATTCAAAATTAAGTAAATAGAAGAAAAAATTCTTTTTATTCCAAATTTTCTATTCCTTTATGACTCATTTTCGGGGAAAAACTGTTCCCTTCAAATTTTCATATAATTTTACAATAAAATCATCGTAGATAAACAGTTCGAAGGTCAACTAAATGAGTTTTCGACGTTCTGGCAAACATCCCTTTCATTACTCACCTGTCACCTGTTCTGAGTAGGAACGCAAGAAAAGGCTGTTTAAACGAAAAGTACATTATCGATTGAAAAGAACAAAGAACTATTTGAGTAAACACACTAAGATTTCGTTGCTCAACTAGGAAAACACAATTTTCACAATTTTAGGAATGGTAAATTTTTGAATGAGAAATAAAGCGACTATAGAATTTTTTGTCTGCAATGCTTCAATAAATAGAATTCAATTTCCCATGACGAATTTATTACTTTTATATGTCAAATGCAGTTGATTTTGAAAATGTGCTAAAGCATCTGAAATTTGTCATCATTTTAGGCGTTATAAATTCTTTATGAATTAAATCTAATTTGCCACAACAATAACGCATTCAAATATTTTTAATTTTTCAGGACCAAATAATCGACAGCTTTAATTAAAATATTTCAAACTGATGTTGGCCTACATAGTATATTTTAAATACTTCTGGAATTGAAATTCTTTTTATTCTATAAAGTACATCAATGATTCCTCGAGTTTTCTTAAATTTTAATTTAATAAATTCTTGGAGCCTTAAATTTCACATAATATCTTGTAAACCCTGTAGATACTGACACAAAATAGCATTTAATACCGAAAATGCAATATTATGATATAGTATATATATTAAATAATTATACATTCTATCGTATCAACACAAAAATGCTTTTCCTATTCAGAATGGTGACAGGCAAACGGAATTTAATGTACAACACAGACATAACTCTACTAAATATTTTTAAAATATAAAACTTGTAGTTCCAATTGATATGGTATTCGGAGTTGATATAGTTAAGAACGTCAATTTGTAATACAGAGAAAGGCCATTATTCAGCCCAAAATGAATTTTACTAAATACTCAATTACATACAAATTGGCCACAATAGCATGAAAAGATAACAGGATAAGAAAGAAAAACAGATTACCAACCCATCGCACATTGTTTGAATGTTGCGAAATTTTTTCAATAGCGTGCAGATTAAATTTTATTCCTCTTTTCTGACTTTCAGACCCAAATTATTTTCTTTCAAGCGTTTACTGATGCCACGTGTCTTTGTTCAATTGACAATGATAACCAAATTAATCTTTCGCAAAATTGTTTTTTCCACTTTGCAGATAGGTAAGCCCTTAGTCTGAAAAAATTAAGTCATTCAAATGTTTCGTTGAACGCTAATATAAGCTAGATAGTTTACAAATATTACCTATACTACACTTATAAATCTGTCAGAGTTTTAGTCAAAAGGTTTCAGGTAGGAAGGTTTCGTATTCGAATCAATTTGGGGTCACAAATGTCGTGGCTTAGAAAGCTTGGTTGAAGAGATAAAGAACACGCGTCTGATTAAAACAGTAACTTCAATAAAATGTAACGAATCATTCCTTTAGCAATTAAATAATATAACTAAATATATATATATATATATATATATATATAATAACTTGGCAGACAAAGAAAGCATACAATTTGGCTTACAAGCACTCGATTAGATCAAAAAGGGAAAAGCGAAATTTTTTCTACTTTGAAGAGCCTCTTTATATAGTTCAAATTAATAAATTTGTAAATATTGCATCTTTGTTGCTTGTCTGAGATTCTGCGAAAAATCCTTCTATAAGACTTTTTTTAAATAAGTTGTTTATTTGAATACCTTCAAGCTATCGCATGTTAATTTCGTTCCTCATGAACTCGATTGTTATATGAAACAAACAACCATAACCAAAGTATTTCAGTTCTAGCTATCAAAAATATTAAAATAGCATAGACATAATTACAGCCTATTTATTTCGTGTTTCTTTTTCTGAATAATGCAATTTATTTTTTGTTCTCTTCATACTTTTCCGCAAAATAATATTTATTCTCTCGTAATATATAGCTATCTAAAACGGCAAATCTGTCTCCATCATATTGTAAGCTGAAGTAATTATTCTTTTAAGTTTAATGTCAAGATGCAATGATCTCAGGTTCCGTTCTCATTTCAGCATAAGTATGGCAGAGCTAGATTACAGAGCGTAAGGAAAGGTAACTCAATGCAGTGTACTGGTGAAATAGAAGACATTCTTTGCATTTTTCATGCATTTTCAATTCGTTGGTTATAATCACACAGAGAATTTCTAGCTAGAGGACCGTTATATATAGAGATATGGTAAGAATTTATGATTAGATTGTAAAGAATCTGGAAAGAACTAATGGCATTTTAATGACTATCCTGCCTTAGAATAGCGTACTAAAGATTCCTCTAAAGCTTATCAGCTTTTGAACAAATAAAACTATGAAGAATATTGCCTTCTATATTGCGCTTGTTTCTCTTTGTACAAGAAATTGCTCAATCAGTGTATCAAAATGCTTTGGTATAAAAGATATCTGTACTTGAGCACCGCTCCAACGCATGTTTAACCATCCAATCTTTCCGATTCTATCTCTTGATTTTACTCGGGGGTTTTCATGTCGAGATAACCACGTCAATGGAATCGCAAAGCAATTTCCACTCTTCCTCCATCGATTGGCATTTAACTGATGAAAGGACGATTGGTTGACTTATTGCAGAAAGTTAATGCGTATACTTGCTGGTGGGAAGTTTACTTCTGTACACAACTCTAAATAGGCCACAGGAAAGCATGCTGAACCTAATTTTAATTAATGATTAGCAGAGGCGCACCTATAGAGGCTTAAGCTCCTCCAAGACTTGAATAAAAAGTCCTTAAGTAATTTATTTTCTCTTTCAAAAATTAATATTTTCTACTCGCTTCAATAAATATGTTTTCATTTTTTATCCCATTTACTCACGTTGGCGTGCTGTGGACATTTGGAGAGTGGGGTACTATAGCTCAGGTGATGACCTCGTCATCTGACCGTAGTTCAAAATTACGAGGTCTTGTCCTCGGATCTTTCCTTTCGGGATTGATCCCGGACCGTCTCCAATAGAACGTTGTGTTGTTCTAGTTGGACGCATATTCAACTACCACCCAACTACCAATCCCATTGACCCATAACTTATTTACGTGGGACGAAATAATGTAAACATTTTGAAAATATTCCATAATTCTTGTTAAAAAGAGATTGGGACCACCTTTAGGCTTCCATCCGTCTTGGAGTAATCACTCAATTTTTAGAGTGACTTTGAGAATAGTTTAGTTGCAAGCTCTCTGAAACTCGTACATTTCAAAGAACAATATTTTAAAATCGCGATCTCCTACATTTATGGTTTACTTGAGTCGACACTTTCATCATTTGAAATTACAGCCCTCTCCCACAAAACAGCGTGTACACGCAAAAATAGATACCAATGGTCCTGTATATTATTATCCCAGGTGCGCCAATGGTGATAAGCTCATGATGACTGTTTATTAAAACAGTTAATGAAAATTGACAAATTTAGACACGTAACAGAAGAGAGTGATCTCTTCATGTGGTGTCCATTTCTCTGTCTCAGTCGAATTAAGTTCAACTGAAACCAGATGCAGTAAAAAGTAACAAAATAACAGATCAATGAGAACACGAAATTTATAAAAAAAATAGAAGAAAATTGTTTTCAAAGTGATACTATTGCTCTTGTGATGTGGTTACCGACTTGAAAATCTCTAATTTACCGCACTGTGTCATTAATATAGTTTTTCTGATAACTATTGTTTCTCTTTTTGGTGTAGAACAGAGTTTGGTATTGTGTATAAAGTGTGTATCGAATTAAAATTCATTTCGACAATCCTGCAAACAATGCGTTTCAATGCATTTACTTATTTTGTGTAAGCTTTTTTAAATGTCTCAAAAGTCCTCTTCAATACGAATGCATGATTTAAATTTCGGAAAAGTAAATCGAGCCTTTTATAAAAATCATCCGGATCATATATTTAAACTTACATTAATACCAAAGACAGGACTGCTTGGTTCTCAGGTACAGAAACTTGTATATTGTGTTTTGTTTGGAAAAACGAAACAAATAAAACTTATAAGTCAGTTAATTAACTTATTCCAAATTAGTTGTAAGTTAATTAACTTGTTTGTGACATACAAGTCAAAAAGTCAGCAATAAAGGAAAAACAGATATATAACGAAAAAAAATAAAAACAAATTCCCTAAATTTATCTTGTTATTGTTTGTATCTGTGTTGCTTGATATAAATAAATAAATAAGCGTATCTTTTGTAAGTGCATGGATATTTCAAATAATGAAGTCAGGTCATATATATGCATATTTCTCAAATATTTTGTTGTTATTTTAATGCATGCATGTGTATTGATACAATTAATTAAATAAAAATCTTCTCATGAAATACTGAAGATTTTTCACGTACAGAAAAGTTTTAAACTACAAAATTACTTTATTGAACAGTCTTTTATTTTCCATCTGTTCTTTAAGTAATCATCATTAATCTTACTTTTTGTGAAATATAAAATATTGTTTTTATTTATATTAGGAAAATATTATTGAACGGGAAGAACATTAAAATATTTTTGTTCTGGGTGACACTGATCTTGTTTAGCTCGAAAATTTAATTTGGTAAATTTGAAATGATTTAGTGTAGTAAATGATTTTTTATCTAAAATAACATGGATACTTTTTACGAAACACTATGATGACCTGACTTTTGAAGTTTTATGGACATATGTAATTACAGAAAAACGATTATACCATATTTGTGTTCTTGTCTCAAGGAAAATGTTTATTTCTATATATTGCGAATAAATCTTGTCTTTTTCTCACAAAACTGTAAAATTGTAAAATAAAATTATCTAAACAAATGTTTTTCTTTATTGTACAAGATGGACCTATACAAACCCAAAGTATAAACCATTAACATTCACAACACGAATAGGCTAATAAGGTATTATGCAGAATGAGTTTCAATTACAGTTATAGACTTTTCGACAAGTAGAATCTTTCGATCAGCCAATGAATGTCAGTTATTTAGCCATTAAATGTGAAGTAGTATAAAAGCAATAGAACACTTCTTGAAAATCTAGTAAAAACTGAAATTCTTAAGAAAAAATAGCTTCTTAAAAACAATAAATTGGCATAGTGGCATTATTTGAATAAAATACTCTTTACTAAAGTTAAAATGTTCATATTAAGTTTTATTCTAGACCAGTACCTGAATCTATCTCAACTCCGTCGAAAACCATCAAATTGGTATAGAGGTTATAGCATTAGTCTATCACCCAGTAAGTCGAGGTTTCGAATCCTGGTTTATAAGAGCATGATGATTGACCCTGTTAGGAGTAGCGGCAGCTTATTCTGTAGTTTTTCAAATAACCGTCGCCCCTGTAGTGCCGAAGAAGCTTTAAAAACAGAAAACAAAAGAAAAATCTTTTCAAGAAGGTACTCTTGAAATATAGGGGATTTATACATTAATTGTACGATATTTGGGTACCTAGGTCGGTAGTTGAATTTGCTCCTAATTGGAGCAACACAACGGTTTATTGGCGACGGTCCGGGATCGATCTCGAAGGGAAAGACCCGAGGACAAGATCTCGTAATTTTGAACCATGTTCAGATGACGAGGTCAACACCTGAGCTGGCAACCCACTCTTCGAACTTTCACATCACTCCAACGTGAGGACATTTGAGACCACGACAGATTTAACGATATATGGTTGGATCTAGTCTCGAACTCGCAACCCCGTTTGCTAATACGCGGCACTACCAACTGGGTACCGTGGTCCAGTTGGTAGTGTTGCGGGCTATTTGGGAGTTTTCTGATGTGATAACCAATATTGTTGCACTTTCACATTACTATTTTTATAGTGTGAGAATAAGTAATGTTTATATCTTTGTGGGCCCATCCCTCCCTTTCATTCTGTTCTGCCATTTATTTTTCAAATTTCGCTCTCTCCACCGACTTAAAGGGATACAGACCCCAATATAATATATTGGAAGTAGTAAGACTTATGATTACTGAGAAATACTCTCATACAAGTGAAGAAGGAACTTTATTGAATTAGTGCTAGTACAGGTCGTATACATATCCAAGATTAGACATTCTGATGTGCAACACCTTTTTTATACTTTATGGTGTAGTTATGTGAAGACAAGAGCAATGCCCACCTCTGTAAGCGAGCAGCAGCCATGGTTGGTACTGCCTTAGTAGGAGAAAATATTGTAACCAAAGGTTGATGATCAGTGTATAGCACAAAATTTCTTCCAAACAGATACTGGTGAAATTTTTTGCAAGCAAAAATTATGGCTAGGGCTTCTTTTTCAGTTTGCGAGTAGTTGACTTCTGCCTTTGATAATGTTCGAGAGGCATAGGCTACCGGTTTTTCTTCACCGTTTACAATGTGTGATAAAACGGCACCCAAACCAACAGGCGAAGCATCACAAGATACTTGTAAAGGAAGATTTTCGTTATAGTGAGCCAATACTGCATCAGATGTTAGAAGTTGTTTACACTGTTCAAATACATTGCGGCATTTCTCAGACCATGTCCAAGGAACATTTTTGTTTAGAAGGCTGTATAAAGGAGACAATAAAGTAGATGAATTTCTTATGAATTTAGAGTAATAGTTCAGTAAACCCAAAAATGATTTAAGTTGAGAAACATTTTCTGGGGTTTTGATCTTCTTAATTGCTTCTAGCTTCTCTTGGGTTGGATGAATACCACTTTCATCAATTATATGGCCTAAAAACTCAACACTACTTTTAAAAAATTGACACTTATCTGCATTTAGTTTTGCATTATACTTTTGTAGTCTTGTCATTACAGTCTCTAATGTAGAAAAATGTTCTACTTCAGTAGCAGATGAGATTAAAATATCATCTTGGAAGCATATAACTCTAGGTATACCTTGTAATATTTGCTCCATGACTGATTGAAAAATTGCTGCGGCTGCAGATATACCATACATCAATCTACTTGGGCGAACCAAACCCATGGCTGTATTGAGAGTTAATAACTCTTGAGAGTCGGCATCCAATTCAATCTGTTGGTATGCTTGTGACAGGTCTAATTTACTAAAATGTTTGCCTCCTCTCAAGGTAGCAAAGAGATCTTGCTGAGTAGGAAGAGGATACTGGTTCGGGTCAAGGTATTTATTTACAGTTACCTTAAAATCGCCACACAACCTCACAGCATTATTTTTCTTCGGTACCACAACTACAGGTGTTGCCCACTTAGAATGTTCAACAAATTGCCAAATATTATTCTTCACCAATCTTTTAATTTCATCAGAAACAGAGTTTTTTAAAGCATACGGAACAGGCCTAGCTTTGCAAAAAACAGGTTGACAATTTTCTTTCATTTTAAGAACAGCCTTAAAATATTTAATCGGTTGGTCACCTACTTGAAAAATATCTGTGTACTTTTTCTTGAGTGCTTCAACACTGTTCACACACTTTGAGGATACTGAAAATATCTCATTCCAATTTAACTTGAACACTGACAACCAATTCTTTCCAAAGAGAGCAGGTCGATTGCCACTTACAATAATTAGTGGTAACGAATGACTTTGGTTGTTGCACTGCACTTCAACGAGGAATTCTCCAACAACTGGGATTTCATTTTCGTTGTAGTCTTTCAATCTGGTTGACGATGGCACAATTTCAGTTCCGGGTAAATTGTCTTTCACCCACACTTCAGATACTATGGAAACATCAGCTGCAGTGTCCAGTTCCATGTCTAACTGTTTGCGATTAGCAATAACAGGAACAATGTATTTTTTCTTGCCTGAAACTTGATTTATGGTGTTCACGGCATAAAGGGAAGCCTCAGAGTCATCTTCAACCCTTTCTACCTTTTTTGTAGATGAGCCTTTGTGTTTGCTCATGCAGACAGGTGATATATGTCCACTTTTTCCACAAGCATGACAGGTCGCAGATTTGTACTTGCACTTGGCAGGGTCATGAGCAGCCCCACATCGGTAGCATTTGGAAAACTTCTTGTACTGTTTATTCGAAGCATTTCTTGATGGCTGATGATTTTTCTTTGGCACATCTGAAGAGCTCTGGCGGATTTTGTTGACGGCCGGTGTAAGTGTCTTCATATTTGCAGCGTCGCTTTCAGCTATTTCTATGGCGACAGCTGTTTCCACCGCATCCGATAGCTTTAGAGCTTTCTTTGCCAGGAGTCTCTTTTGGATGTTTTCGTTGCACAATCCACAGACGAAACGATCCCTCAGTGCTTCATCGAGAAACGCACTGAACTCGCATGTAGAAGCCAACCTTCTCAGTTCCACTAAATATTGAGAAACAGATTCCCCAGCTGTCTGGTTCCGCCGATGGAAACGGAAGCGTTCCGCAATGATGATTGGAGCAGGTTTGAAATGTTGCTTCAATATGTCCGTCAATTCAGCGTACGAGCATTCTCTCGGCGACTTCGGAAGAAGCAAATTCCGTAGAAGTTTGTAGGTATTTGATCCAATAGCTGATATAAATACGGACACTTTCTTGCCGTCTTCGATATCGTTTGCGAGAAAAAAATGTTCCAGTTGTTCAACGTATAGATTGAAGTCGTCCACCTCCACGTCAAATGAATGTAACGCGCCGATTAGGCCTATTAGAACCTCCCATACTTACATGACACACTAAAATGTGGAAAGATTGCATCATCCTAAAATAAGTTCGATTCTTCCGTATTTCTTTTTATCAGTATAACTTTCCTTTGCCCGTTTGCTTAACGTTGTTTGGCGCAGCTTGGCCGTACATGGTTGGGTATTTTGGCGTTTATGGCCCCAGGGCCATATTTGGCCCAACTACGCCAAACACAAGATAACGTCAAGTAAAAAGTATTGTGAAAGGGAAGAGGGATATAGTGAAATGAAAGGCAGAAAGATCGCTATCCCTGGAGCGCGAACTCCTTATTCCTAAAGATAGTAAACCCCATGGGATAAATCTAGAGTAACTCGATGTTCGTGAAGCCAGTATTCGTAAAGATGTGCCTGAGGGCTGGCCAATATGAATATATATTAAAAAACCCAACTAACCCCTCCTAAAATAAAATTTTCATTTCAGCCTGACCTTTAAAAGCTCTGCACAATACTGACTTTCAGTAGATTTTGCAAATTGCTGGCATTCTCAATACTGGTAAATTACTGATTGAAATTTTCAATACTGAATTTTAGTTTTACTTCTTCCCGCAAGACCGAATGGGTGTGAATTTTGTACAGCACAAATTTTAAACTAAATGAGAAAAATTCAAAAGCAATGGCCAAATGAAAAATCTCAATGTATTTTGCATACAGCATATTTTTACATAAACAGGATATTTTTAATTATGCAGGATATCATGGTAATGCTTTTAAGTGAACCCACTCCTCCAGAATTACTTTTGTGGTGTTTCCAAACATATTTTTAACAAGTAAAAATTGCTGTTTTCATTAGATTTCTTGCGTCAGTATGTCCCATACCGACAACATTCACCTTGTAGTCTTTATCGATTTGTGAAGAGCTTAAAACTCAAAGCAAAATTTAAAAATATTGTAATTAAGAAAACCAGTATTGTTTTCGTAATGGTAGTTCTTGTGAACTTCTCTAATAGTCAGTTTCATAAAATTGTTATTGTTGATACAGCAGAATTGTCTAGAATGTTAAATGTGCATTTCAATTTATTGCTTGTGGCACACTAGCCAAGAGCCCTATTCCCATGGTGAGAAACAGCTCCACGACAATATTGAACCTCCACAAAATTCATTCTTGGGCTGAAATCAATGATTGGAAAAGTGAAAAACACGAGTAATCTTTTCAATAGCTTTTCATTTATACCAATATAATACCAGAAATAGACCAATCTAAATGCTGCTTTAAAGTATTGATAACTACCGCAATAACCCAAACCATAACTCAGCAGACAGCTCTGGTAGAGTACTTTACATCAGCAGTGTTAAAACTGCAAAAAGAAATTTTAAATCCTTTACAGGGATTTTTCCTGCAGTTAAGTGTTTCACTTGTGTCTGCAGATTACTCAGTCCATTTTAGAATGTCTTAAATGCAATGCTTAGTATCAAAACAGCTGAAATAACCAGCATACTGCCGAAAATTCAGTATCTACTCTAAAAGTGTAAGTACTATACAAAACTCTTGAATAAATAACTTGAATAACACATAAAATAACTTTGCAATTTCTTAAAAACTTCACAAGCATGCTCTCTCTCTCTCTCTTTTGTTAATAAAAAATAATTGTCACAATCATATATTGTATGAAAATGCATACAGAAGTACACCCATGATCTTAATTCAGCTCTCATGCAGCTGTGAATCTATCAACAAGAGGTTAGTATCTATCAAATAAAGCAACTGCTAAATTCTAGTATTATGAACTAGACACAACAAATTTACTTACAGCACAAGCAGTCACCTATATCCACCATAAAGTACTTTTTAGTCAACAAAGTTGTACTGTCTTGCTAGAGTTGTTGTGAGTCTCAGTTTGTTATTCTTTTTTTTTGCTACACAAGGGCTAATTAGAATGGGACTATTATCAATGTATGAGAAAACCTTGCTAAATTTTTCTATTCAATTAGATGGAATTCTATTATAAAATTTTTTTTGATTTTTAGGGTCAAATGATTTTCAGTCAAAATAATAAAGCCTAACTTTAACAGCAATCAATATTAAAAAATGTGAAATAAGGTTCAGAACACTCAGAGAAAAGAAAATGATGCTTTTAGAAACTTTTATTACAAAATGAAACAAATCCAAAAGTCCTTTAAATTCAAATCACAAACACTGCAATTTTGCTGTATTCCAATGCCTCTATACAATCGAGTCGGCACTAATACACTTTGAATTGTATGTACAAGATGATTTGGACTTACATTTACAAACATTTTTATGATATTACATTGAATCCTTCATAAGATGCTTGGAAGATAAAAGGATTAAGAAAAACCTTTGTCACAGTAAAAAAATAGTTTGATCAGTTACATGGAATTGCATTATGTATCACTAAACATTTGCAGTGAAATCTACTGGAAAAATTAAAAATTAGGAAAGAATATAATTAAATAAATAAATAAATACAAACAAAAATGCTAAGTGTTTAAAAAACACCATTTTTAAAGAGTTGAATTAAATAGAGCATTTTGTCTGACAAGTGAAACACACCCAGTCAAAATTTTTGAGAAATGTGTTTCTTAACTTTTCTAGACCAGAACTGTCTTTTAATAAATAAGTGTTTAAATTTCTACTTGAGAAACTGGACATAAGTGTAGTAGAAATATTCTTGTTTGTTTCTTCAGATTTATAGGTTTTACACAAACTTTTGTTGAAGATGGAAATATTGAAGGGCTTTGGGCAACATTAATAAGCCATTTTTCAAAAATTTCAAGCTTTAAAAAATTCCAAAATTATACTGGTTTATTCACTATTCAAGAGGTCACAGGATCTTGAACTGTTCAGTAATACAGCACTCATCCAAACAATCAGAAATTCTTTTGATCCTCTCAAATATTGTCTTCAATTGTTTCTCATTATAGACCATATTATAACGGTTTAGTAATTTGTTGCCCAGAGCACTTTAATTATAACAATAATGAAAAGGTCCGAAGAAATTAATTTTGAACATGAATTGAATACAATAAAACAGCCACCGTCATTTTTACGGTATCGAAAATAGTCCTGTATTATTTCTACCGTTACAAAGGATTGGTTACTTATTGCTTAAAAACCCTCATAAATTGAAGACTGCGAGCAATGTAAATACTTTTAAAATTAGTTATTTGGATTGATTACTTTGAATCTTTTTGCTTTTGGAAAGACAAACATTTCGGAAAGTAGAAATTTGTTTTATGAAATACAAAGCTGACTTAAATAGCCTTAGGGCATTTTTGTGCATGATCTTAAAAAATCATAGCCCAATTACAAGTATTTTCCATGTGATCAAGTTGCTTCTTTCGTCCTTTCATTGACCAGCAGAATAAAGAACACATAAATAATGAATTTTTAGTAGAAAGCAAGATGATCAATCTTGTCCAACCTTCTATTACGCATGAATGAAGTGATTCTGGGATGAAAATGCACTAAAAAAGAAAAACATTTTATTTATTTATGATTGCATAATTGATTAATTATACAAAATATTAAAAAGATGTCTGTCCGTGCCCAACACAAGACAGACAACACAAAGAGGGAGGAAGAAAAAGGAAAAGACAGAAGGGTAAGCAAGGATAAAAATGAAAGGGAGGAAAAAGATCCCTTGAGATTGTGATGCCCATACACACCTAAAGATGTCTCCTGAGGGCTAACATTTTAATGGAAAACAGTGTCAATAACTTTTCATTTCAAACAAAAATAATTTTTCCTGCATATTTGTGTTATTTTCATGCCAAAGGTTTCCCATGACAGTCTGTCAACCAGATTCCAATGGTTTTCTTGTTTTTGCCATGACGTGGTGCCAGACTATGAAATTTACAGCATTTGAAAATTTTATCTAGGTAGGAGAAAAATTAGGAAAATATTTTTCGAGCCTGAAGACCGTAAAAATATTCATTTTCCCAGAAAAGTTGGCATGTTATGACATTGTTGAAAGTTGGCATATATGATATTTTATATGGCATATAGTTAATTAAACACAACCAGGGCATGCAAGATTTGAGAAAAATAAATTATTCCATTTATAAAGTGAGAAATAGATTAGGGGAGCAGTTTCTGATGAAAGCTCAAACATTTCTATTCGATTTGGGATTTTATGGCACACGGTCTGAAAACGGAAAAGCTACACCTCAAACATTTGGAGGGTTAGTATAATAAGAGCAGGAATACCATGTATACACCAAATACATTTCTAAACATTGCAAAATGATGCAACTGGAAATAATTACTAAAAATTACTTTTAACAAAGGTAGAGAACAGAATTTGAATTCAAAGCTCTTAAAGACAAATTAAAATTATTTTCAGACTGTTTTAATAAAACAGACAAGTAAATAAATTAAAACAATCGTTACTTTGGGGCCCAAAGTACAAAAACAATAAATTCAAACAGAAAGTGTTTCTATTAACCATATGTGATGGAAACTTACTTCTGTGAATTGTATGAATTATGGTTGATTATTGTACAACAGCAGATTGAGATCCTAAAAAAATTTAGAAATGGTTAAAACTCAAAAATAAATGTAATTAAAAAAACCATTTGCAAATAAAACGTTCAAAATAGACAAATTCATGAATCAAATGCAAAGTTTAAACATTTTGAAGAGTTTATTGGATTACATAGCTACTACTAACTTTTAAAAACTATAACTATAAACATAGCAACAAGAGTAAAAAATACTTTAATCTAACAGCAGGGGTAGTACTGCCAAATTTCAAATTTCAGGACAGCGTTTTTAGTAAATTTCAGGACATTTTCAGGACAATAAATTACAAAAACTGAGTTAACGCAATATGACCTCTTTTGTTATTTAAGCTTAAATAGGGTCAGGTGGGGTAAAATGACCATAAAATTGGCTTTCTTCAACTTTGCTAAGTTACACTCCTAAAATTATATAAAATATTTACACTTTTGACACATATTTTACTTACACTATCTGAGAGTTGCTACAATTTTTATTTGCTTTTTTAAACAACAAAACTGTTTAACTATTACTTTTTTAGGCTTATTATTATGACAATTTTCTCCACCTGATCTATGATTTTTTTAAAAATCCAAGTTTTAAAGAAAAATAATATTGCATGTAGGACTGATGACAGTCAGCATACAATGTATTATTATACAAATACACATAATTCAACTTAAATTTGCTAGAAAAAAATCAAATGTAAATTTTCATATTTTTAAAATAATTAATCTTTTACTTATTTAAGTTTATACACTGCCCAAGAATTCATCACCACAATAAAGAAACCCCAAATTTGGCTACAATCTGTAAATTTGCAAGGTTCCCGGCGATAAATCAGGGGTATCACAAAACCGATTCTGCCTCAATTTTACATATTTTTTTGTGTATAACGGTAGAAAAATATTTGCACTAAATTTCAAAAAAATGTAATGTCATTAATTAAAAAATAATAAAAATAAGGACAAATTTTGGAACCCGTGTTATGATGGTTAAAAGTAGAAACAATGTTCTTTAGAATAAAATAAAATTTTATTATAGTTTCTTTTTAATTTCTGCAAATTTTTGTCTAGTAGCTGCTAGCTTTTGTGATACTAATTTTATTTTTTCATTAGCAGCTTCCAACATTATCTGGGCAACTTTTACTGCTTGAAAGTCATTGTTCTTTACAGCTTCATTTAATTTCTCAGATGCATCATTCATTAGATGATGAGCAGCAGCTTCATCTTTTAGATGTTCATTTTCTTGCACATTAAGAGCAGCAAATACATCTTTAAGTGCTTCTTTCTCCCTCTTCTTAAGATTCCTTGCTTCTTCCTCTTCTAATTCTAGCTTTCTTTTCCTAGAATTATTTTCTTTCTCCTTTCTCAACTGCTCCAAATACGATGTATACTCAGCATGTGCTTTCTGCATAAATTTAATCAACTCCTTTGTAATCAAATCTGATATAGAATCTTGTCTTTGCAAAATATCTTTGCAAACACGCAATGATCGAATACCTATATCTGACAGTGATGACCTTTCTTGAGTAACAATCGCATTGTTGGATGAAAATCCACGCTCTGGTGTCGAATTGCCATGAGATAAAGTTAAACATGCCTTAACTAATTTCGTCAGATGATCATACTTTCGTACTCCAGAAAGGTCTTTCATTTGTGATATTTGTTCCCAGTAATGACAAATGTCATGACTTATTTCGAAAGAAGCAAGTTCTTTCTCTACATTCTCGCACAGGTAAATTTGTACCTCAGATTTCACAGCATCACAGATTTGGTTTGTTTTTGTGACCTTTAACAGGTGATCAGTAAGGCGGGTTATAGCCTCCTTTGATTTGGAATCCTGTTGTTTAGATGGATGTATATATTGCAGGTCATGCAACAATGGACTGGAAAGAGGCAATTTTTTCTGTAAATAGTTGCATGTTTTTATGTACACACTTCGGATGTTGTGGAGGAAATTTTTATGATCTGGCCAAACGAGCAATTTCTTTGCTCCGGAACCAACTTCAATACGTTTTAGGGGTAACCAAGAACTGGCTTCACTACAATTAACATTGCAAAGGGGCAACCCTTCTTTTATTCCAACAACATCAGTTTTTATAAAATTACGCATTATGTTTCTCACTAATTCATTCTGCTTGCTAAATAAAATATAAATCAGGGGAGTCTCCATCTGGAACAGTGTGATATATGACACAAAAGTATTAGCAAAAAACACAGTGAAATGTAAATATAGTAAATTTATCGGATCTTTCAAAAATTTTGAAATTTTACTACATTTTTCACTACTATTCTTCTTCTCAATAATAAGAAAATATTCTTGAAGAGCAGGATATTGCTCAATTATCCTCTCACAAACAGGGCCTAGGGTTAACCATCTGCTTTCAACGTGCCTCCTAAACACATGGTCTGCAGCAGAATCCACCAATGTTTCAATCTGAACTTTGTGAAAGTCCTCTCTTCTCGCTGCTGACAACTTAAACCACTGAAAAATATCCAATACAAATCTGTCTATATCACAGTCTAGTTCTTCCATACCCTTTCTCATGGCATTGTGAACGACGTGCAGACTACACGTTCCAACATCAATTAAATTTGGAATGCCCAATGAATTTAAATGTGTATTTAACTTTTTCAGAAATGATAGATTGACTTTAGGACCATCCATAGAGCATTGAATGACTTTATCAATGCTTAGTCCATTGTCCGAAAATAAATTCAGAATCAATTCAAGAATTTTGTCAGATTCTGCATGTCCCAGGAAAAAAGAATTGCAATAGCTTGTAATTATCCGTGCATGTTTGTTCGACCAATACGATATATAAACATCAAACCGTTTTTTTACTTGACATGTTGTAGTTTCATCAAAATACAATGTAAAATAAGTTGCTGATTCAATTACGTCATCATAGGTTCTTTTAAGGAAATACGGGGCCAATCCAAATTTTGTGACATATCGAGCCTTTGCATCACCAAGTTTCACATGTTTAGCGATCTCTGAATCATCAAAAGCCGTTGAAAAAATACTTCCTAGTTCATTAATCGAAGCAAACGAATAATTACACTTTATTGCCGTAAACAAAATTAAAGCTTCTGCCTTTAGGATTTTCTCCTGCATGCTGGATGGTATCCAATGTTTGCATGAAGACAAAGTTGAAATTTGTAGAACAGCTGAATTACCGGAACTTTGCGATGAACTCTTCTCCGCAATGACGAAAGTAGATTGTTTAGATCTTTCTTTTATTCTTTTTTGATGTTTTGAAGACTTAGCATGAGATATTAGTTGTGCAAATCCCATATTTGCAACGCTGAACTTCTTATCACATACTTTGCAAAATCCGGCGAACTTGTCTTCCGAACATCCTCGGCACCAGCTACTGATCAAATCGCCGTTTGTATCTGTTCTTTCAGAAGAAATCCAAGTTTCTGAAAATTTTGTATTGCGAGGCATTTTTAAAAACGCGAGGAGTTAGACTAGAAACCTTATATAAGCTTATCGCACGGTGCGGCGGGCTACTAATGTAAACAACACTTTCAATGATGCCAGATCTCTAAGATTCTTCTTTATTCGAAAATCGCAGAGGTACTGTCGGATGGGGAGAAGCTAACACATCATTGGTTGAGGAAGAAGCATCGTATGACGTCATGGCGAACTTGGGTGTTTTTCATTCGTCCGTCATAGATAGGCATAGGCCGGCCGTAAGGGGATGAGGAAAAGAGGGAAAATGGACGCTTTAACGGGTAAACATTCAATGTCGGAGAAAATTTCAGGACAAAACACAAAAATTAAGGACATTTCAGGTCGTATTTTGTTTTTTCAGGAATATCAGGACAAGTACGACCCCTGTCTAACAGGTTTAAAAATGACAAAATGTAATTGCTTTTATAACTTGCACAATTCATTGTTTAAATATTTAAAAAAGTATAACAATACACAGAAGTATTATAATACACATGGAACTTTTATTTCTCAACAGAGCAAAATTTAAAGCAATGGTTTGGGACAAAAATAATAGCAATATGTTGAAATTTTTTGTGTAGCATTAAACTTAGTACACAAAATCATATTTTATAACAAGTTCCTTTTTTCCAGCTTTGATGCAAAGGAATTAAACATATTTCTCTTAAAATATAATGGTTGCTTAATATTTTGCAATAACAATTTAAAATAGCACAAAAGTTCAAAATATATGAGTTCATAACATACATGTATGGTAGCTACGTTTAAATTGAATTCAATTATTTTTCTTTGGTTTATTTGAAAAATCATATTAATAAAAAAATTTTAAACACTTGCAATTACATACTTAATAAAAGTTTCAATCAAGCATCAATTAGCCCAATAAGTTAGATTAATAATTACTATTCAAAGAAACATAAATTAGTACATTTATAACCAAACAAGATAAAAAAACTAAATTTTACAAGAAATAAAAAAACTTTAATGAACATTTAAAAAATATTTGAAATTGAGATTGACAGATATTAAAGATGTAAGTAAAGTGATCAAATTGATAAAACTACATAACACAATGCATAAAAATCTGTCAATTGCAAAGTTATTTTAAATGAAGGCCCCATTGTTTAGGTTGCCTCCAATTTACATTTAATATGCTATGGGATGTGGAACATAGCACACTCCAGTAGTCAAAATATTCAGATGTTGGGTAGGTGTTTTTATCGTTCAAACTGAACCAAACATTCAGAGTTGGCACATTCAGCACATTGGTATACAAATGTAAATTTAATATTCTATAATTTTATAAATATATTTATTGTATTTTAAATTTTAGATTGAATTAGAACAAACTAATCAGTACCAATTACAAACAATAAATATTTCAATGAAAACTAAAAAGATCTTACCTGAGCAGGATAGGCTGTCGTGTATATGACATTTTGTTGGCCAGACTGGTCGGTCAACATAGCAGCTGTTAAGGTTTGCGAGGCTTTCAAAACAAAAAAAAGATATTATAAACTTAATCACTACAAGTATAGAATAATTTTAAATAAAACTAAAAACAAATCAAGTGTTTTACTAGCAAAAATTGGCATATTTATAAAGGTAATTTAAATTAATTAAACTTTAAAGATCATAAAATAAATTTCATTTTTAATGTAGGCAGTTCACCTGTGTCCATATATTTCAAAGCATAGAATGGTTACCAGGGACTGGATTATGTCGACATGCCATTTTGTTAGCATTTTGCAGACAATCGTAGATTATAGGCAATGTTTTAGGTATTTTAAATGCATTTTGGGTAATTCGTTAAGAATTTTTGGTCATTTTCCCGTTTTAAACATGTATTAATTTTGTCATGGGAGTAAATTTTTGTTATTGAAATCTCCCAGTTGTCATTTTTCACCTGTAATTTCATTTTTACTAGAAAATACAAAACAAATAACTAATCTTCCATCCACCAAAAGAAATCTGATCTAATTTTCAAAATAAAACCTTTATATGCCTTTCTATTAATGGGTGAATCATCCGCACTGGAAAAAGTGAGGACTGGTGTGAGTTTTCTCATGACAGAAAAAAAACAGTAAGAGACTGGATTTTACTTTTGGATCTTATAAATTGTTAACTGAAATGTGGCTTAATAATGCCCAACTTTTAAACAATATTTTAGTCAACAAAACTCAAGCTAAGCTGATTACCAATAAATCATAGCAACAAAGATAAAAAATTTTAATATAAAATGAACGTTTTATGATACTTATAAATACAATATTATGATTGCTGAGTTGACATTTAAATTGTAATTGGATGAAATGTGAGAAACAAGAGAAAAAAGCTAAAAATTATAATAGTATTTTCTACATTAACTTATTTTGAGGGAAAAGCTACCGCTTAATATCTTTTGCTGAAGACAGAATGCAAAACTTTGGAACTTAGTATAGAATAATATAGTTTATTTTTAATAAATACTTACAGTATGAACCATCTTCGAGGTCATCCATAGAAGAATCAGTTGCTGTTGCTGTACTAATGGTTTTCTCACCTTTCATAGACTAAGAAAGTTTTGTAAAAAATTATTAATTTCTATGAAGAAAGGACCAAATAATCAGTTTCATTTTTATGGTTGGTTGTTCAGGGTTTTATGGCGCAAGGGCCATATTTGGCCATGCTGCGCCAGACACAAGACACACAATATCAAGTAATAGATAAATACACAATGAAAGTTTTACTGTCACAGAAGAGAAATACACAGAGGAATTTCATTTTTATGAATACACATGAAAGCAGAAATAAGTTAAAACATAGTATATGTTTGAATAAATATATATTAAATTATTTTACCAAGGTTGGACACATGAAAACGCTGCAGAAATTTACGAACGTTTTAAACTAGTGTTAAGAGTTTAAGATCGATTTTAAAAAAGTGATAATTTTAAAATGAAATTAAAATTTTCCATGTAAATGTTTACATACTAACAAAACCTTTAATTACATCAAAAAGTTAAATTCATTCCTTGGCAGAATCACATTTCTTGATTGATAGTTTTATAGTGATTCACTCCCTCCTGATTGAGGAGCGGCACTGCTAGCAGCTCGTTTGTATGACGTCACATGATTTTATATAATGCCGAGCGCATACTTGTTCTTTCTCTTTTTTCTCCTCTCTCGCCAGACACGCCGGCTCACCTTCTAATTTGTTATGTTTGAATAAATTCCATGTTGGTTTATTTCCGAGTATTTCCTTTCATCACCACTCACCACACCAAACCACATAAGTTTATAACACTCAGGAATAAAAATAATAATTTGTATTTCTTAAATAAAAATTATCTGTAATACATTTCGGTGAATCGAACCATGTTTCACCAATAGTACATTATGCTGTGACATACAAAATTTTCTTAATCAAATACATATTTTATTGGTTTGAATCATTAAAGAATAGCTTTAAATGCCTTTAATATATAAACGTTGAATGCATTAAAATTGAAAAATATAATTTATGAAAAATTGGATAAACAGTTGTTAGGACTTCAAAATTAATTATTCATGAGTGTAAACAGAATCTAATGTTAGAAATTAACCCTCCAGTTGCAGGCGATTTTCATATTTTTCTGTATAAAATTGCAGGCAAAATTTATATCTTGTATTATAGGTCTAAAACTAGACACAATAGCGTAGCCTAGTAAAATTCACAGAACATGTAGAACACGATATGGGTGTCTCCTGCTGCTTTAGGGTTAAAATTCAAAATATAAATATGCCTTAGGGATAATATACATAGAAAACTACCTCAACTATTTAAAAATTATTCTGAAATATATTTTTAAACACAAAATTCACATTTTTGAGGAACATTAGATTTATGCATTACTGTATGTCTAACATTGGTCGTACAGGTTTGGCATTGCTCTAAGTGCCACTGAGACATGTCTTGAAATACATTGGTTAGATGTTTTGTCAAATATATCCTTATGGTGATGGAATGTACTTTTGCTGTCCAAACATTTTTGTATTTGCTTATGCAATATGCTTTGCCTTTTAAGAGGATAAAAACACTTAATACATACTGCATAAAATTCATAGCAAAATAAGCAAATTACTTCTGTGAAAATTGAAGTCCTTTTTGAATACCAATAATTAAATTTGAATAGCAAGATGGACATACAAACCTCTCTATACATTTGAAGGTATAACTTCAATGGTTCAATATAATTATCAAACCCTAGCGTTGACATTGCAAATAAGATGTCTTCCCCATTAATGGTTTTTCTTTTTTCCTGATGGCATCGCTCACTAGCCCTGTAGAAATGTTAAGGAAAACAAAGTGCAGGTGCTCTTTCATATAAAACAAGTATTCAGAAATAACAAACCATAGTTCAAAACTTTCAAATGAAGATATTTAAAAAACAAAATTATGGAATTTGCATTTTTTAATTTTACAAGAAATTTTTCACATAATCTGCAGTTTAATAACTAAAGCCTAAGCTTAAGATTCAGACAATCAAATGGAGAAAGAACATAAGTAATTCATATATTAAAATGCACAAAAGGGGATTTTCAGTGCAAATAAATCAGATGGAAAATGAGCTTCCGCAACCCAAATGCTCTTGCATGATACCATATCAAGGTTACCTTAAAATGTAGTTCATCAGAATTCAATCTGATTGATCAATAAGCTATTATATAGAAATATGGAGTTCATTCTTTGGAATTTTTATTGGCTAAGTGATGAAATCATAATACAAGCCAAATGATGTCATGTTTGGACTGCATAAGGAAACAAACTTTGAAGCAGAAACACTACCACTACCTACATTAAGCTCGACAGAAAAAGTCTCTCATAGAACAGAGAATACACTTTGGCCATTTAACAAGTACAACATTTTAATGAAATTCTCCACTCACTAAATTTGGAACCCCTGCTGTTGGACAGTTAAATTATTACAGAAAATAATTGGAAGGATGGCAAGAGTGCATTTCAAATATGACAACACAATAATTTCAATGGCAAGGATACTCGCTGGTAATGAAGCTGACGAATTCTGAAACGCATTCTTGCACACATTCTTTAGCATCCTTGGCAATCTACAAATAAAAAAAAGCAATATTAAATCTTTATGTACATCTATTTAAATAATTTAATATATTTATTTTATAGCTTTAATAAAACTGAAGCAGTGTAAAAGATTGGTTGAATTTTATAGCACAAGGGGCAATTTTGGGCAAACACACCATCAAGTAATGGACATACACAGAAAAAATACACTCAAGGCATACCTGCCAATTTCTAAGGAAAAAATTAAAAGCACCAAATTAGTGACATTTGCAAAAATTCAAAATTGGCTTGAAGTTTTTCAAAATAGACAGTATCTCTGAACTGTCTACTGTTATATACTTGGCGGCAGTTTGAATTTAGCAAAACCAATTTGGTGATATTTTACACAAAATGGCACCAAATATGCATAAAAATGAGCAAAAACTTTGTTTCAGAGGTATATTTGTTGGTTTTCTTAAAAATTAATGCCCAAGATTTCTATGACAATCTAGCAATCACAGATTCCAGTGTTTTTTTTCATGGTCACTTCGGTTTTGCGTCAAAACTTCAAAATTGGCGTCATTTCAAAAATTTCTCTCTAAAGAAAAATCCAGAACACATTTTTCCTGTCAAGACTTGAAAACCAAATGTAACCAACCTACATAAAACCACTTTTGGTTGGTTTTATGGTGCAAGGGCCATATTTGGCCAAGCTGCACCAAACACAAGACAATGTCAAGTAATAGTGAAAAGAAAGATGGAATGGAGAAAGATCGCTCGGGCATCCTGGGGTCACAACCCTCATATTTACCAAAGGCAATAAACCCCATGGGAAATGAATACATCACTAGGGTACAACAGGTTCGTGAAGCCTGTACACACTCAAGATGTGACCTGAGGGGCAAACCACTTTTGGAAAAGTTAGCAGGTATGCCAGAGTAAGTTACAGGAATCGAACCAAAGCAGACTACAACATGCAGGTTGCTAGAGCAGCAGGCAAACCCTCAGAGCCACAAAAAGGGAAATTATAAAGTATTGCATGAAGGTAAGGAAAAAAGAAAATAAATGATAGACTTTGTGCATAAAAATATTTATCTATAAAAAATACAAGCACTACTGTCATGTTAGTCCAGGTTGGTTGGTTGTTTTTGGGTTTTATGGCAAAGGGCCATATTTGGCCAAGCTGCCATGCTAGTCCAGGAGCCGGGGTTTTAGGGTTAACAGTTGTTAAATACTGCATTTAAAGGTAACGTATGCGTCATAACACTAAAAAGACTATCAATCAACAGTTGGTTGAGTGATCATGCTGTTATCTAGAATTTTGAAGCATTGCATAATTCTAAATGCACAGCAAGTAACAATAACCCACTCGAAAAGACAGAACGGTTGTTTTTAGGTTTTAAGGCACAAGGGCCATATTTGGCCAATTTGTGCCAAACGCAAAACAGACAACACAATGAGAGAGGAAGAAAAAGTAAAAGGTAGAAGGGTAGGCGAGGGTAGTAATGAAAGAGGAAAGATCACTCAAGTATCTCAGGTTTGTAATGCCTATACACACAACTAGCATGGCAGACTAGTGGCAACAGAATATCCCAAATAAACATTTCAGGACAGGCAATTAAGTTTTAAAAGTCATCTATATTCCAACCGGTATTTATTAAATTTATAACATGGGTAATGTTCACTTTGAAAGACTGCCACCAGTTCGTTTCGAGAATCAAATTATTAAAAATATTTCAAATGAGTAGTCCAATTTTCTAAGGAATTGGCATTTTATGTGGTATGGAATGAATCTATTCATTCAATTTAGGGCAAGTTAATGTAAAAATTGTGTTCTTAACATTGTGGTGTCTCTAATGGGAATTCTGGGTAAAAGTTAGCGTTCCCTGCTGGAAACTATAGGTGATTATGAGTTAGTATGGCAGCCCTTTTCCTTTGCAAGCTTACTTACCTGTCTAGAAATGGACTCTGCTGAGGTCATCTGCTTTTAACTAGAGCTGCACAGTACTAATATAATTTTTAGATATGCTTAATTTATTAGAAGCATTAAAAATTAGTCAGAGGTAATAAAATTTAATTTTTAAATGTCAAATAATAACTGTTAGTGGAAGTTAGGAATGGCTTAATTGCATAATTTTATTTTATTAAAAAAAATCAAGTTATAAATGAATGCATTTTTCTAATTTTGATATTTATTTTCAACAACGTAATTAACCACTATAGCACATCATGTGTTAGATACAAAATAGATGCTGGTTCAGATTCAAGAGAATGCAATCTCAACTAAGCCTCTAGTTATCTCAATTGAAGCTGCCACATAGAGTGGTGAAAACTAGCAATGTTTATACCTAAAAATATTGTGGTCAATGAATGTTGTTTGTACCAAATATTATATTTTGCTTAAAATATTTCAAAATATCTGTATCATTTGAATATTTTTATAATTAATGTAGATTATATACTTCATCGATACATACTAATAACCTTACCTTTCCTGATTTAGGAATAGCATTCTTCATAATACGAGCCACATTAGCTATTGGTAAAAATCGATCCTGAAAATAAGTAGATGAACATACATTTTATTAAAATCTTCAGCTTGAATGGAGCATTAAAATTTTAGAAATGTTATTAATTCCTATCTTCCTAAGATAAACTATACTCATAATTAATAACTAAAATGTCCTAAAAGTATAGAAGATTTAATAGCATTCAATACTCACAATGTGGTTTTGCTTTTCTTTGTTTACCTGAAACATTTATACTATCAACTTATTCTTAAAAAGAATTTAAATTTAAAATATTATTAACCAGGTATTGTCGACCCACTGATAAAGTGACCTGGCAAGCTTAGGAATTTTCAATTTTTATCGATCAGTATAAATATATTTGGGAGAAAACAAAACTCAAATTCAGTGTTTTCTATTGATATATAATTCATGTGAAAACAAAATACTACAGTTTTAAGAAATTTAACTGTCTTTGGATATTTTTGATTTTAGGTTCATGATATTAAGGTTTCTGGGTAAGTTGTATGAATTTAACAGTGACTGTAATTTAGTTAGCTTTTTAGATAGTTATAACTAATCAAAATTCAAAATACTTGCATTAAATATGGAAACATACAAATATATCAATAATTTCTAATCCTAACAAACATTGTAAATCCAAATACAAAAGAATAACTTTGAAATAGAAGTTATCATTCCAGATCCTTTTAATCTCCAAGTTAAAGTTTTGAACTTGAATTGGAGATTCAATTTATAGTTAAACAAGCTAATCTTCATTATAGAATATATCTATTTCTAAGACTTCGCTACATGGAGAAATGTATAAGGTCACATTATGGGTGAGGTGACAGTATTATAAAATAAAGGAAAACCAGAGAACTTGAGTTGAATTTAGTATGCTTACAATATATATCCATGTATGTGTATATGCTTATATATCCATTATTCTACTTTCAGATCATAGTCTTTGTCTAACAAGACTAAAGATACTTAAACTTAATGCAAGAGATTCCTTTTAAGGGCGCACAGTACCCTAAAAATTACTAATTTTTTTTAAATTGTCATACTAATTGTTTAGCTTAAAAGAATATGCGTGCAAAATTGTATAGCTGAAGATACATTATGTGAGTTATAAAATGTCAAGTGTTTTCCCATCAAATGTCATGTGTGAAACTGACTAGCTTTTAGACTATAAAGATATTTAAAATTCTGAGGCTTTTTACATAATTAATGAAGATTTTAAACTTTTGAAATTGTTTTTTAGGATGTATTTGATTACTTTGTGCATGGAATAAGGATTTAGAATTAATTTGTAAGAAATTTATAAACAATGACTTTTAATTGACTTTAAACAATGACAATGTAAAAAAATAACAGTAGAACATGCAGATTCATGCACAAAACTGTGTGAAGCATTCAAAGGAAACTAAAAAATAAAATTTACAGAATTTTAAAATATTGAAATAGTTTGAAAAAAAATTGAATTTTTAAATTTTTAATGCTAAAATGATGTTTTGGTAATAAATATTTGAAGTGTATTGCAACAAGGTACACAAATACATTTTGTTTTAAATGTAAAATAATTGTTTAAAGGGTACTGTGTCTCCTTAAATAATTTTAATATACCAACATATTCATGAAAATCAAGTCTTGATGTTTATTACGAAATTTACTACACATCAGATGATTTTTTTCTATGCGAGAGTTAATTAAAGCAGAAAAATTACGGACTTTTAAGGCTATTTTTACTAGTCAAAGGCTACATTTCACATAGATCACAATACTTCAACTCGTGAGTACACAGGTGAAGAAACTTTCACAAGTGCTAAGTTTGGTCTCACAGATCCAGTTTTAAAAATCTTTTAGCAATCTATAAATATGATTTTTAATGACATTTGACAAGTACCACTGAGTTTGGTTTTCGAATGCAATAGAAATATCTAGTGTTCTTTCATGTACCAATTTAATGCTATCAAAAAAAATTTATGGACTCTCAGCAAATATTAAGGTTTTTAAAAAGGCCTTTAAAATTTAAAATGAAAAACCAGGCCTTTTTAAGACTTATGAGACTCCTGTAATTAGACAAATATGTCAACTGAAGTTACTGCTTGTCTATCAGGTGAACTGCTCCAGACATAAGTCCAAGTACTGGCAGTCACTGTAGAAACACGCCCTGTACATTTTGAGTAAAAAGTCAGATGTTTTAGAGACATTTTGAATAAGTCCCTTGTGAAATAAGAGGATATACAGTTAAAAATGCCTACAGAGCCAATTGTCTCTAAATGCGTCAATGTGACTAACTCAATTGCTTCAATACCCTATGAAAAATGGATTGTCTTGTTTCTACAGCAAGACTTTCTGTATGGAACAGTTTTCGTGATGGACAGATAGTATATCACTGACAGCATGTATTTACTTCATGATGACAGCTAATTCATAAATCAAATCTATATTCATGCAGCTGCTGACCTTGAATTTAAATATTGAGGTAACAGAAACACAACACAAAATAGGTGGGTAAATGATGCTTTGAAATCAGTTGCAAACAGAATAATATAGTTATGGGTAAAATATCACCTGCTCTCTCAAAGGTTCCCCATCTTTATCACCAGCATCCATACTATCCCCAGAAATCCCAAGGGTTTCATCTCCATCTGAAAAATAAAAAAAAATAGTAACATCAATCTCAGTTATATTTTTGTATCTAGAGCAGAAAATCTACCATAGACAGTGAATTTATTTACAAATGCCAAGTATTTAATAATCAAGCCATTAGATTTATTTTTCCCTATACCTCTGTAAAACACAATTAAAACTATTAAGTACACATGCCTAAATGTTTGCTATTCATTGGTTGTCCGAATTGCATAGAGTAAAATAGGTTGGTTGTTTTGCAGTTTTATGGTGCCAGAGCCATATTCGGTCAAGCTGCGCCAAATACAAAACTTCAGGTGAAAAGCACAGTGAAAGGGAAAAAAGAGATTGGGAATAATGCGAAAAAGCAGAAAAGATCACTTGGTTATCCTGGGCCCATGACATCCATGTTTACTAAAGACAGTAAACTAAATGGGAAAAGAAAAGATCACTAGAGTACCTTGGGTCCATGACTCTCGTACAGACTAAAAGAGGATGGAGAGAAAGATCACTTGTGCATCCTGGGGTCGCGATCCCCATGTTTACCAGACAGTAAGCCCATGGGAAAATAGATCACTAGGGTACATCGTGTTTGTGAAGCCTAAGCAAACCTAAAGATGTGCCAAGGGGAAAGGTAGGAAATGTAAGTTTACTTTTTGTGGTTGTCATAAAAAAAGTGGGATTGCCAATGCCTGCCACAACTCGCAACAAAATGCATGCCAAAAGGTACAGCTGTAGTCTCTGCCGCGCGCGGTGGCAACGACTCTTGGCGCGGCTTTTGGCGTAGTTATAAGTGACTCATGCCGGGTGATGGTAACCCATTTTTTTCTCGAATTTTCTCCTGGTTAGGGTTAACCTGTTTTTAGGCTAACTTACGGGACTGAGGGAGTAGTTAATCGTTTTTTTTGTTACGAGTTGTGTCGCGATAAAGAGCTTTTTTTAACTTTTTTAAAGGAATCGGGATTAATTAAATCTAAAGTTTCTTGCGATAAATGTAACGGGGATATGACTTTTTCAGTTAGGGTTACCCTCACCGGCATGAGTCGCTTATAACTACGCCAAAAGTCCAAATATTTAATCAATATTTGCAGTGTTTTTCTAGTCAAAATGTTGTTTAATTCAGATTTACATAATTCATCCGTACGTATGCAGTATATATTCAATGTTGGAAGATTTCCGTGGCGACATAAAAAAGTGCGCCAAAAAAAACGCGTTGCCACCGCGCGCGGCAGAGACTACAGCTGTACCTGCCAAAAAGTGCACCAAGAGGGTTCCCACAAAGAGTTCTTTCTTCTCTGTACCCCAAAATGTCCTACTTGGGTGTAATTTTGTTTCTATTGTTTTCGTGGATTTGTACACTGGGTCATGACAGTTAGAACTTCAATGTGTGATTTTAAATGCATAACACAGCTAAAAAGGCCAGATAACCCAAGGGAAGTCCATTTATAGACAGGTGGTAAGCCTTTTGTGTATCTTGCAAATTTTAAAAAGTTAATTTGTGCTAAACAGGAGGTCAATAATATTGTTTAAACTCCAGAACACAGTGCTATCACCAATTTTCAATAATTTTGGAATATGGTAACCCCTAGTAGGCCAATTCAAATAGACAATCGTCGAAACGAAAACTCCAATTTGACAACTGGCAGATACCAGGTTTTTGAATTTTACCAAAGCATCAAGCAAACAGTTGAGATCAAAATACATAACACAAGCATTTAAACAACCAAACTAAGTGAAACATGAGTAAAAATTAATAATAAATTGCATGGAGGAAATCAATAAAAGATATACCTTCAGTTTGAACAATATATTGCCCAGATGTGAGAAACGAATCATTCAAACCTCCTGCATTTTCTCCATTATCCATGGTTCACGAGAGGTTTTGATCCTAAAATGATTAAAAAACTTTTATTGTGAGTAAGCTTAAACAATGGTCAAACGTTAGAACCATTTTTTTTTCAGAAAATTCATTCCTCCAATATATTCCTTCAACATTCATACAACGTTAAGTGGGTTGCTACATTGTGAAAACCAAGTGTTTGACCCAGAAATGCTTATAAAATTTGACATAAAGTAATCAATGCAAAGAAATAAGGATACAAATACAAGAACATGGAAAAGTACAGGTTATCCGAAAACGTAAAATTGAAAACTTTTGGAGACAAGAAAGACAGTCGGAGAACGAAAAATTATTTGATAAGTTTTTACCTTGCGATTTTCCACGGTGAAGAAACGTACAAATCAAACCAAATAACAAACACTTTCAACAAAATTTTGAGTCCACTGTCGATTCGAGCAACCATTAACAGGCAAGTAAAAATATAAAAAAATTCACATCGAGATGAGTTGTTATTCTACAGCAGTTTAAGTAACAGGGTATTGTAAAATTCCAAAACTTACGCATTTCAGGACAATGTTACGCGCTCTCCTCCAAGTTTCGGTGCACCGGGTTACTCTACTTTTGTGACTTTTTGGCGATCTTTATTTTGGCCTCTTTTCTTAGATCGAGTAGTTCTTAAACCGAATCGTTAACGAATTCGTTCTCTCGAAATCGCAGTTCCCGCTCGATGTCATTGTTTGGATATCAAACGGAAAGTTTCGCTGTACTCTGTGCATGTGTGATTATTGTCTACTGCAAATGGCAAACCTGGTGATCGGCGATTCCATGATGAAATATTTAGGAAAATGCTTTCCTAAATACATTACGCTACAATAGACGTTATAAGAGAAAAATAATTGCGCGTTTTGAAGCCGTTGGGGGGGGGGGTTGAATTTAGTGACATGAATCTGCTGTTATGAATGCTTAACACCATTTTACATTTGAAACTTCAAAGGTAGGGTAAACTTTTTGGAACAGCTGCAGTATAGACCCCCCAATCCATTTGGCGACATTATTCGTCGCCAACCCTCGATTGCGATTGATGTTGTTTTTGGTAACCCCTCACTTTTTTCCACTCCATTCTAGCAACCCTACAGAAAAAGTAGCGAAATTGAAGAAGAATATTCCTTTGCTACTAACACCTTGGTTGATTGGCGGCAGTTCGTCAACGAACAAATTCTAAATTTCATCGAGACGACGTCGGAGAAGATTGGTGGGGTAAATAAAATAGTCGAAATTGATGTCAATTTTTTCGTTTCCATTCAATCGTTTTCCATTTAAAAAAATCGAATGGGGTGCGACTGAGGGTTCAGTTCGACTGGTAGCCCCGTTTAAACAGGGAACCCTCATTTACAGTGAAATCTGTTAAAAGATTAGAATAACTTATATTCAACTTATGTACATTTTTTTGTAATACGTCTGTTAAAAAATGCCGCCAAGTAACGTCAGGGTTGAAGACAAAAAAAGTCGCCAAATGGATTGGGGGGGGTCTATACTGCAGCTGTTCCAACTTTTTTTGCAATATACTAAACTCTTGCTAATGTGCATACCGACAATATATAAAAAATAGCTTGTGCTGTTTGTGATCCATCTTAATTTGAAAATGTACGTGCTCAAAAAATTTTGTTTGCTCAAGAAATCATATTTTGTTATTCAGCCCACTATCAATGTATATTGAAAAAATTATGCGTATGAGGTTAGGAAATACCTTCTGTTCTATCGTTTGATAAGGTTTTAATCCACATTGTTACACTATTCAATGTACTTTTATTTCCCTTAGGAATCCCAAGATTTGTTCCCATGCCATTCATCAGTCTTTGCAAAAGGAGTTGAACATGTTTTTTTTCATTTGTACATTCACACAATGCTTCTTAACATCTCAAAGCTGTTGCAAGAAAAGTTTACCACCTCAAAATCAAAAGACTTATAGAAATGTTCAAAATTGTTATTATCTGTTTAAAATTTTTTATTATTTGATCAGTGCTTATATTATGTTAATAGTTAATGTACTTTTATTCATACACATTTCCCATAAGTTAAAAGAGGGCCTGATTTAAGCCCAAAAGTTTAAATTTCTATCATTAAATTTTTTCTAAAACCTTAAGCTTTGCAAGAACTTTATATGTATATATTTCATTGCACCTTTCCAAAACCAAGTTAATAATACCAATGGCATAACATTTATAGGTTATCTGATAGTGATTGGTTTGTAATCTGGGTCCATGAGACCCAAATATAATACTTGTGAGTTTCTTCATACGCACTAATAGGTGAGTTACTTTGATCTATATGAAATTTTGCCTATAAGATGAAAAATTTCCTTTAAGAGGTACTAATTTTTATTTTACTTGAAGAGTGAGAATTCTACCTGAACAAGCAGCTTGATTGCTAGTGCCTTGGAAACCATATTATTGTCTCCTTTGCCTTTTGTTTTAATTATATTCTGATAATGTTAATATCTAATACATCTTAATTACTTTTACATAGAAATCTCATCTGTTTTGGCTCAACCATCTATTTGGTTGCCTGTACCTCTTTAAAAAATCTTGCTGTGCTTTGTCTTCTATTATTGCACCACTTAAACATGCTTCATTTTGGTTGCCTGCTTCTCGTTTACACCTCTTTAAAAGGATCAAACCTTCATCCCCAATCCAGTTCACTGCAGATGCCTGCTGTTGTATTTCTGCAACGTTCATTGTTGCCGGCTAATGTGACACCACAACCACCATTAATGCCTGCCTCACTGGAAGCAGCTTTGCTTTCATTCTCAGCACTTTTTGTTTTGTTAATTCTAAAACTCTGCTTCTGTTTTCAATATCCATTTTCTATTGATAATGTTATCCTAAATCCTCTCCCTTGATAAAACGTTTACTACACATGGTAAATTAGAAAGTAAAAGGAATGTTTCAACTGATACATCTTTCTCATTCAGTGATTTCTGAGATTCACCATTTTTCTTTCGTTTCTAAGTTACTTTCTGTTCAATTAAATTTGGTAAATGGTGAATATTTCTAATAAGATTGATATTTTGGGAAATTGCATAGGTGGTAAAGCTAGTATACTAAAAAACAAGAAAAATATCTGTTTGAAAGTTTATTTGTTAATTGTAGATCTGGAAGGAAGGGGTAGAAGTCTTGTTGAATCAATCCAATGTTTACAATGTAATGGTTTTACTTATACATGTAAGACCTTTAGGGAGATGTTTTGTTCGATCAAATATATCTAACTAATATTTTAACAGGCTATAATAGTACATCGCAATCAAATTTATATTTTCAATTAAATAGTAATACAAATAATAGTTCTTCCCTAAGTGAATCGGTTTAGTTTTCCACCCCCCGAAGCAGGAATTTTGGATATCGAGAAGTTCAAATAGTAACCAGTCCATTTCAATATTAATCAAACTTCGGTAAATGTATTCCTTATGCTAGGAAATGTGAAAAGTGTAGCAGATTTTTCTCAACTATGCAGAAGGTTTATTACAATTATAAAATTTGTTAAATAAGGAGATTCATAACTGAAGGATGCACAGCAGCATTAAAGTTTATTAGAAATGTAAATAAATATTAATGTAGTGCATAACATAGAAAACATTAAAATTTTATCATTTCATAGTATGAGTAATTTTCAAATTTGGTTAGAATTTGAATCTAGAGCAACATTTAGTTTTAGGGAAAAGTACAGGGAAGAAAATCTAGAATTTTTGATTATACATGTTCAGTATGCAGTCTACACATTTAGACTTGTGAAGATGTGTTGGATGTCAGTGTGCAGTCATTTATTTATATAGCTGTAATTGTTTAGATCAGTGGTTCCTATGGACCCCCAGGGGCCCTTAGAACTACTGAGGAGGTCCGTGGCAAATTAAAATTAATTTGGGTGTGTGTGGACAACGTCAGGGGGTCCGAGAAAGGTTTAATATAAAGTAAAATAATTGTGACCCATTTTCATTATTATGAAAGTTGAAAATAAATAGCAATAAATCAATTGGTAGCCATTTTTACGTTCTGAGTAAAATATAAGTATAGATAGGTACATAAAGTACAAGTAATGTGTTGTGTTGACCAACTCACCGGTTTCTTTTTTTGATAAAGAATTTGGATAAATAAATAGTAAAAAATGCATACCTATACAATATGTGACACTTACTTAAAATTTTACCCTTATATCTTAAATGTGTGCCCTTTTTTCCAGAGGGAGCCGAAGAAAAAATGCAGACAATATAGTGTTGAATATTTAAAATATGGCTTTATTCCGTTACCAGGAAATAGCACTCTACCTATGTGCTTTCTATGCAATAAAACTTTGTCAAACGAATCAATGAAACCTTCTAAACTTAAGGAACATTTGACAAAAGTCCATAGCGACAAAAAGATAAAGATTTAACATTTTTTAAAACAGTCAAAGAAAAATATTTGCAAACACAGTCATTGCAACAACTCTTCGTGACAACATTTAAGCGAGACGGCGATGGACTGCGTGCTTCTTATAACATTTCTTTACTGATTGCAATGTCCAGAAAGCCACACACCATTGGTGAAGCAGTAAGTGAAGTAATACGCTCCGTGCTACATAAACCAGCTTCCGATATTATAAGAATTCCACTGAGTAATAATACAGTACAAAGAAGGATTGACGAAATGGCTCAGGATGTAGAAAATTCTTTATGTGGGTACTTAAAAACATCTGAATTCTCTATACAGCTTGACGAGTCAACTTTGCCAGGAAACGAAGCTTTACTTTTAGCTTTTGTGAGATTTGTAAAAGAAGAAAAAATTTCCCAAGAATTGTTATTTGCCAAATGTTTGGAAACTGATACGAAAGGTGAAACAATATTTAATGAACTCTAAAAAAAATTTTCGATGCAGAAGTTATACCCTGGAGTAATATCCTCTTCGTTGCTACTGACGGTGCTCCGGCAACACAATAGGACGACACCGAGGCTTTCTGGCATACTTAAAACAAGCTATACCGAATGTATTATCTGTATGTTGTGTCATTCATCGACAACATTTAGTCGCCAAAAATCTTAGTGAACGCTTGCATGGCTCACTAGATTATGTAATTAGAGCAGTTAATAAAATCAAAAGGAATGCCTTAAATGAGAGATTATTTACTCAACTTTGTTTGGAAAATGATGAAGATTATAATTGTTTACTACTTAACACGGAAGTTCGTTCGGTATCTAAAGGTGCATGTTTGGATCGATTTTATGCACTCTTTGATTGTGTTGGAATTCCTGGAAAGCAAAGACAATGATTTGCAGTACAATTTAATTAATTCAAAAAATGACATAGCTTATATGACTGACTTATTTGCCAAATTTAACAAAACCAATTTGAAATTACAAGGTGATCATGCAACGTAATCAAAACTAAAAGTATATCTACGTTTGTTGCAAAACTTTTTCTGTACAAATAAACCCTGGGGAGAGGAAAATGCTCTCAGTTTCCAAATCTTTCAAAATTGCAAAAACGAGATAAAGAATTACTTGCTTATTGTCAACACTTAACGGCTCTTCATTCTGACTTCAGACAAAGATTTGAAGACTTTCTTCACTTGGGCATCCCTGATTTGGTGTTGGACCCTTTTGCAAGTAGACCCACAAACTCAGGTGAATCCATACTAATACAGGGACAACTTATTGAATTATCCACAAATGAGGAGCTGAAACCAATCACATTTTCTGGTTACAAAAACAGATGCCAATTTTATATCCTGTATTACTGGCCACTGTACAGAAGCTGTTGATTGTTTTCCCGTCTTCCTATTTAGTAGAACGTGGATTCAGTGCAGTAACGAGCCTCATCACGAAAAAAAGAAACCGACTGCAAATTAGTTCTCGTCGAGACTTACAAATGTTATTCACAAACATCGAGTCGAACATAAATCTCATATCGTCTCATCAGGTTCACCAATCTCATTGAAAAATAATGTTTTTGTATTTTAAAACAAAAGTTATAATTTTCATAAATACTACTTTAAATATCAAAATGTTTTATTTTTACGTCACCATTCAAGACATCAAAGTTAAATTTGCAAAATTGTGTAGAGTTATTTTACTGGGGGTTCATGGTCAGGTTTTTGCTATGAGAAGGGGTCCGTGGGCATAATAAGTTTGGGAACCACTGGTTTAGATGATAATTTATGTAAGCATTATTTATAAAGTGCATTCTATCATAGGAAGTGAAAGAATTGTAATTTTAATCAAATCGAGACAAAAGAAGCTCTTAAATGTGATTATTCAAAAAAGTTTTGTGAGGAATTGTGCACCTTTTGTATGCTCAAGAGTCCGGGCAGTGTCATTGTTTAGTGATGAAATTCATCTTCAACAATACCTCACCTTACCCCCTCCCACCATTTTCTTGTTGACTCCCAAGAAGAAGCTTTTGCATTACACATCGCTTTTATGTTCCTGTTAATGCATTAATCTATTTCACTTTAACTTACAGTCCATCAGCATTATTTTAATTGCATCTGTGTGTCATGTTTATGACAGAACTAAATGTTTTTAATATGCTAAATTAGAGAAAAGAGAGAATACGGCTATCTCTAACCAATAACATTGTTGCTTGAACACAAAATATATGCTAAAATTGTGCTACATATTTTTCCTATGAATTTTGCTATTTCATTCATCAGAGTTAACCCATTTCTCCAATTGAAGGTATCAAATGTGTCTTTTTCTTCCAACTTCAACATATATGTACGTAAATATTATGGATTCGGGTCTTCTGGTAATCATGCCTCATATACTTTAAAATAGGTACTATTGTGGTATTAAACATAAAATGTTGATTTTTAATTATGAATTAAAATAACAGTAACAAGGGTCGTTTTCTTTTCTTCGTCTATTTGAAACAGAAAATTCATTTAACTTTTCGAGTTTTGTTTGAAGTATGTTAACAGTATCCTAAATTGGAAATCAAACTTGAATCGTCTGTAAGAAATCATTTGTTGACTATCGGTTGTAACCAATCATTCGTTCACTAATTGCTATTACAACACCAAATGTTAAGTGTTGAAAGGCACTCTACATTAATTTTAGAGATGAGAATTGTAATTTTTTTATTTGCAAATCTGATTCAATGATACTGCTGTATTTAAAATACACTACTGGCCATTAAAATTGCTACACCAGGAAGGAATGCAAATAACAGAATATTTATTGGACACATACATTATAGTGGGAAGAACAAATGATTAAATTTACAGGAAATTTGGAGGTATAGATCCTGAGATATCAGTACCCAGAGCAGCTACCTCTGGCAGCAATAACAGCCTTTATCTGCCTGGGCATGGAGTCAAACAGAGATTATATGGCATGTGTGGATACTGCAGTCCATGCAGCTTCAACACTGCCACAGTTCATCGACTGTAGTGAGTGGTGACGTGCCAGTCGCTCGGCAACCATTGACCACACATTTTCAATTGGCGAGAGATCAGGAGAACGTGTTCTGTATCAAGGAAGGTCAGGACAGTACTGGCGACATGCTGTCGTGCATTGTCCTGCTGAAACCTAGCGTTACGGAGGCCTCGAAGATAGGGCAGAGCCACGGGCCCTAACACATCAGAAATGTAATGGCTGCTGTTCAAAGTGTCGGAAATTCGAACTAGAAGTGATCGAGACGTGTATCCAATGGCACCCCCATACCATCACTCCAGGTGATGGGCCAGTATGACGATGTTGAATGCAAGCTGGCAATGAGCGTTCTCCACGCTGCCGCCAAACACGGATGTGGCCATCATGATGCTGTATACAGAACCTGGATTCGTCTGAAAAGACGATGTGACGCCATTCCTGCATTCAGGTTCGTCGTTGATCACACCATTGGAGGCGCTCCTGTCTGATGAAGCATCAAGGGTAGCCGAAGCCATGGTCGCCCTGCTGACAGTCCATGCTGCTGCAAACGTCGTCGAACTGTTCGAGCAGACACTTGTTGTCTTGCAAACGACTCCATTTCTCGACTCGGGGCTTGTGACGTGACTGTACGGTCCCTTGTGGCCATGCGGATAACATGTCTGTCTTCTCAGCTGTTAGTGATGGGGAGCCGCTGAGATCCTGCACGATGTACCATATGACTGTCCTGAACCCATTGATTGCATATTCTGCTGAGAGTCATGGGATCTCGACCAACGCGAGCAGCAATACCGCGACACATTAAACCGCAATCCCGGTAGGCTACAATCCTTCCTCAATCAAAGTCAGATACGTGCTGGTAGACATTTCTCCTTACACGAGGCATTACAACAACTTTCTTACCCGAGAACAATGTTCAAATGCAATTCCAGTGTGAGAAACCTGCTGTCAAATCTCTTTTATAGCATTGTAGGTGTCGCTACTGCCTCCTGCTTTGCATGAATGCATTGAAAATCTAATCATTTGCATATCACAGCATGTTCTATCTGTCGTGCAAATTTCACGTGTATGGCGTGCCGCCTTCCTGGTGTAGCAATTTTAATGGCCAGTAGTGTAGATGTGTGTTTTGGGTAGTTATAAAGTTGTTATTTGTAAATGTTAATTTATATATATAATTCTAAGTAATAAATATATAAGGGTGAAATATGTCACAGAAGATTATACCACAGATGAATGGAAGTTCAAACTGAAAGATGTTTATTTTTGAATGTTCATTTTTATGACATCAATTATAAATATTTCTCAGTTAATGGAATAAAGACGTGTTTGGAAGGAAATAAATTCAACTAAAAACGAAATAAAGATGGGCTGATTCTTTTGGAAAATGTTTATATTTTTGCATAGTTTTATAAAAATATAGTTTCAAAAATATTCATTCAAGATGGAAATCTGAAAATTACTAGTGTTCAGAAAGAAAAATCTTTCTATATTCCATTTATACAGCACATTATCCCCCTTTCTTTAAATTGTCAAAGTTCATTTGGTTTCAATTAGCATTTAAATAATTTCCTAGATATCTAATAAACATCTACAATGGCTTCCAAAACAGATACATCTTGAGATTTCAATTAGAAGCATAAAACTCCTTTATAAATAATAACTTGAATTTAATTTTCATAAGAATGATTAAATACATATTTAAGAACATGAGAAAAAAACAATTTCATATTCTCTATGTTTCTAAAGATGTTTCAAGTGTCCAAATTACAAATATCAGATCACAAAATTGAGTAAAGGATTTAAATAAGATTAAAAAGATAATGTTTGTACCTCAGAACCAGACGAACGTAAGTCGCATTATGCCAACTTTTCAGGAGAGCATAAAAACTGAAAAGAAGGATCTTGTTGCCTGGCTACAAAGCTAGTATTTGAATTCGCCTGCAAAAACTGATTGTTAACAATAAAAATGTACATGCTTTATCCATTGTTGGTCAATTTTTATGTAATTTTATAGCTTATTAAGATAGGACTGGACTTACTTTATTGTAGTTCTACATCAAAAACCTGTTTTAGGACTTACGTAGCACTATAAAAAGGTGTTTCAAGTAAACTACATGAGCAATCTTAGTAACAATGTCTTTAATACTATTAAAAATATAGAGAAAGTACAAAAATATTTAATATTGTGTAAAAAAATATTTAATATTGTACAGATCGTGTAATGTAAATGGCTTAAAAGCTACAGATTAAGCAAGCAGAAACATTACTCTAGAGCGGTTGAGTCATCCTCAGGAAAGTTTCCTTCTCTCCATGTGGAAGGTTTTCAAAGAAGGGTCTATACTCTTCAGGGACCCACTGCATTAAATTTATGTGGTCTCTACTTCTCATTACTTATCTTGTTTTTGTTTACTCTCAATTTTAGGATCGTTGCTGGCATAACAACCCTTTGTTCCCCTCTGATTTCTTTTAAATTCAACAGTTAAAGGTATCTGCGAAACTGGTCTGATAGTACAACTTGCTGTCTCCTTTGCGAAGCTGTAACCACACTGCATTGGATATCAAAAATGTTTTTTATCTGTGCTTTTCTTCCTTGAAACAAATGGAGCTTCTTTTTTCTTCAAGTAGAGAAAAATCAAGAGTCACATCCTTCTCACAACAAAGGGGTTCTTTTTTGAACATGAAGCAATACAATTGGCCCAATCATTTGTGGTAAAAATAGTGTGGTTTTTAGTTGCTCTCTGTCACACTATGCTTGCCATCTACTTCCATGTGTGTCCAGCAAGTAGGAATTTATGGTTGACTTCTTTTAGAGTAGAAACTTTTTCCAACAGCCATAGGTACATGAAAATCATTAATATTCCTGTTTGGGCCACTGCAATTATCTGTCCACACTGTTAAGTTTTCAGTAGGCCTATCAAGATTTTCATGTTCATTCGCCCATGTGAATAAACATGATGCTATTTCGTTACCCCCTCGACCGGCTGTAAATTCATCCCAGATCATACACCAAGTTTTGTCAACGGTTGTGTTATAAATTGTAATATTTAATGTCCAGAATTTTCTTGAGTAAAAACTTTGGGAGTTCTTCATATCCTGGTGTTGGAAAACATTTTTGGAGATCTGACATAACGACTCTCAAACCTTGATTAGCATGGCCTTTCAGTTCATCTTCCCTTTTTAATTCATACCTACATGAAGCTTCTTCCAGGTGATTTTCTTTTTGTAATATAAGTTCATTGAGTTTTTTATCATTTTTAATTTCGCAGTCTAGTTTGTCGCAAATATCACAACTGTCATTATCTGCTGAGTGGAAAGACAAGTTGAAATCTTCATTGAAAACTTTTGGAATAAACCCATTTTTCCTCTGGTTTAATTTTTTCTTTTTCGCACTCATCTACATACAGTGAGTACATTGTGGAAATGTTCAGGTGATTGCCCAAATATTTACGTTTGGATCTTTCCCTGCTGTAGTGGCTTTCATACACCGGAAACTTTGAAATATGGTTTTTGATCCGTTCTAAGCTATCACTAAGTAATTTATTTGCTGGAATATGTTTTCACCTGAGGTCTGGTGTTACCAAACCAGACTCACTGGCTTTTTTTTAAAGCAATGATGAAGGTTGAAAATCTCATGAAGGAATAGAAAACGTATTTAGAAAAAAGTTTTGCAAATGACTTCAACCTTATTATTAAAGTTAAAAATAAATGTATGGCTCTCGGTTTTGTTTCTTGTGCCGGCTCTTTTCCGTTGTCTAACAACTGGCTTAGTTTTTATACATGAAAGTACAAACTGTCTTTTTTTACTTTCATTGGACGGACTTACGTTTGTCTGGCTCAAACAAAGGTTAGGACTTACACTCTTATAACCCTAGTAAATCATAAAAGGAGAATGTTTTACAGACTTACGTTGTTATGGCTTGATGCAAAACCAGATTCTACATGCAAAACTAATAACCTGAAAATCGTCATTTTTGGACTTACGTGCTGATTCTGAGGTACAGATATATTGCACTAAAAATTATTCGTTTTGGTAACTGAAATAAGTGAAACTTTAACAAAAGCATAATGTTAAAAATATTAGTACATAACGAGCAGAAGAGAAAGCATTTATAATCCCATTTTTTTCTCATGATTATTCTTGCACCAAGACACCTTTCGGGTCCTTCGTCTTATTGACTACACGTATTAAAGTCACTGCCACCCTTTCAGTGACCTGGGAAGTTTACCCGGTAAGCATCTACCTTCTAAGCACACCCACGATCCCACAATGCAAAACAACATGTGATAATGGAACGACACATTCCTCTCCTCCATTGTTAAGTCCGATTATTCCGTTTCAGTATGTTGTCTGTAAGTCACTTTTAGGGACAGGCTCCCGTAACCAGACGAGAAGTTCTGCTGCGTCGTATGGGTTAAAGACCATGTGGACTGGAAGAACCCCACTCCGATAGATAGTTCGCGATTTACGACCGGCAGTCAGTGATGAAAGTGTTGACCTCTGACCCCGAGCGTTGTTGTGGATTGCAAAAAGATTTCACAAACAATATTTTTCCCTTTCAAGGCCCCTGTGCAAAAGTACCCTAGGGAGTGATCCGCCACTGTTTCGATGGGGGATCAGTAATACAAATCGAAATTTTATCGAACTTTATGTAATTTATAGAATCTGAAACTTCAAATACCATACATCAGTGTTTACCAAACTGTAGGGCATGACTTCGTTGGGGCTGCTCGAAGCATCTATTTTAAGTTATTCTATGCATAGATTTGTTATATTACGATAGTTTTTTATGTAAAAAACAGGGAGAGTGACTTAAAGGTCGTTTTTTTGGTGTAGGAACACTGCCGAAAATGAAGGATTTTATTGTGATAAATATTTTATATTTGAGCATTTCTCTGTTTTTTTTTTTATTCGTCCTGCTAAGAATTTTAACATTTCACAATAGTGAAGTTGTTTTCAAACACTAAATATCTGGTGTGGGATCGATCTCCTTTAAGGGTTCTGTCTTTGCCTTTAAGGGTGACCTTATTACTTTGATCGATCTCCTTTAAGGGTGAATTGTCTTTGCCATTATCCAATAACCAAATTTCCTTCAGATTCAAATTTACGTTGAGGGTGTTCGGATTCTCTCATCCATTGGAGAAGTTGGGAAAATAATGCTGATGCTTTGACTGAAAAAAAGGTTATGTGCATAAAAAATGTTAATCTATTAAAATATTACGGATAAATTATCGCAATCAGTACCATATCAACTTTTACATGTATCAATTATTCATATTGTTAATTATCAATCGAAATTAATTGTTGCAATTAAATAAGCAATTATTTTTAATATGATTTCTGTTACATATATAGATTACGGTAGCTGTAACGAATTAACCTTCACACACGTATCCAGTTCTGTCAGAGTAACGGATTCTCGAGTCAATTTTGACCAGGTGTTTGAATGTTGATTAACCTTTATTGATTTAACTTTGATACGTTAAATAAGGACTATTAATGGTTTAGATTTAATTTCAAACTTAGAAATAATTACCATAGGTTTCAAATCGATTTCTCGCTTGCAGTGGGATCTAATTAGTCATGGTCCTCTCCGGGTGTGTTACATATAAGCTCAGGATTTTGGGTTTTTTACCTATTTAGCTCTATGCCGTCTATTTCAAACCTGTTTTTACATGTTGGCGATTTGAGATATCCTGAATAAAATATGCAAATTTTATAACACCTTAAAATACCTAATTCGGGGTTTAGGACCCAAAAAGACTTTAAATGATCTAAAGAACCTAAGAAGACACAAAACAACCTTAGGGACCTAAAAATAACTTCTCTGTTAATTTCGTCTTAAAATACATTTTGAATATTTTTTGTATTCAAATAAAGCTGTGTGCTGAGTCTTCCGGTAATCAATGGTGGTACCTTCTTGCTACTAAAAGTACAGTAAATACTAAGTCAACTACAGTAATCTCAACAAACAAAATCTCAGTCAGTTACAATCTCAGAGAATCAGCTCACAATTCATTGAGGATTCTATATCATGCTATTTTCAATCCGTTTTTACATATTTGTCTTGGTCAACAATTTGAAGATGAATTTTTTTCATAAAATTTTGAAGGCAATTGTAATTTTGATGGCAAAAGCTCAGAATTCTAAAAGCACAGTGCTAAAAATCTGTATTTAAGAGATAAGAATTTTACTACTGATGGCATAGTTAATTTTTCCAAGCATGCAAGAAGTGGGTACATTTTAAATTGTGTAATATACTAGGTACTCTGAATTACTGAAGACATAAATGAAAGCTTGGAATACGTATTCAGACGAATCATCTTATCATTCAGTGTCTTACGAATTACTAAAAATACATGCATAAAAATAAACGCTACACATCGCGAAGTTACCATTTCTTCCCCTCCTGTGGAAAGAAGCAGAAACTCCACGCCCAATTAAATTGTTTTATTTCAAACTATTTAAATAATCTATTTAAAATAGTTTTACTCATTAAATAAGTGAATTTCAGGGCAATAATTAATTAATCTAAGAGTAAGACAAGCAAATTCCATCCATATCGTCAGAAACGGAAGGTAACAAATCCTCTTTTCTTGCAGATCTTGAGAAGAAAAACTATGAAAGAGTTCTCTGAAAGAGTTTCTTTCTACCTTAAAAAGAAATAAAAAAACAATATATTAGCTTTAAAGAAATCTGACAGTCCAGAAGTGTATACAAACGCTCATTACAGGTGCGTACCTCGTTTTCGCAAAATTTATCAATATTTGTTAATGTTTCACCGCCCCCCCCCCTTTCTGCGATATTTTAAAAACAAAATTTAACAAATAAATTATCGGTCCAAAGCTATTTTTTTCATTTCCAATGGCAAGGGTACAATCATAATACATGCTATGTGATTGATGGGTGGTTTTGGGTTTTTATGGCACAAGGGCCGTATATGGCCATGCTCAAGACCCAAACAAGTGATAAACATACACACACAATAAAAGCTTTTACTAACACAGGAGAGAGAAATACACCAGGAATTGAACCTATACCGCTTACAACTCGAGGAGTGCTAGCGCAGTGGGTATACCCACAACCACGATTGTCCCAACTTTAAACGAATGTGAGTTTATATGACTCAGTGGAGTCAAGGGGGAACCTTATTACTTTTTTTTTTATCTCAGAGGAAGTCTTCGGAAAACTGAACATTAAGATCTTTGTGCACTACATACGAAAATTGAAAATTGTTCATTAAAACTGTTAAATGAAGTTATATGATCGTTCTTTTAAGATATTTTTGAAATCAGCATCAAAAATATAGATAATACTTTAATTACACATATAATATACTAACATCTTGTTTTAATACTCCCCAATATATCGTGCATTCGATTATATTGTTCTTTTTTTACTGGTCCCTTGATGAATTTTCGTTTCTGAAAACGGGAAATTCTGATCAATTCCTTTAGAAATGGAAGATCAAAAGCACTTTTTTCAAGCAGTTATCTTGAACTGAATTGGCCAAAAAGATAACACTACGAGTACAAGGGGCGAAATAACGGCTGCTTGTGAAGGAGCACGCAATGGGTGAGCCGCCGCTACTCCTAACACTTATATCCATGCGCTTACAAACCGGGATTCGAACCCGCGACCTACTGGGTGGCAAACAAGCGCTGACCAAATCTGACGGTCTGTTCACTGAATGAAGGAACCGAAAGTAAAGAACACGGAGTAAGAATTGGTCCAGTTAATCATGGATTGTGCATACGTTGAGCACAACGCAAAGAAGCAATGCGTTTCGCTTTTGATTTTGAGCAATTTTGATTACTAAGATCCTGTCGTTGGAAAAGCCCTAAATTAAACTCCAAAACATAAAAGTTGTTACAATTTATAAATCAATGAAATTGGGCTAATGAAAATTTAAAATAAAATTGCCAATTCTGCAGTTTTATGTGCAAGAGCCTACTGCTAAGGTGGTTCAGTTTTGTTGTGTGAATAAGTATCATCTTTTCCTGAAAATATTAAATGTACTAAATTAATGTAAAAGGGGAAATACTCAGCTGTATGCAAGTAATCTTCGTTAGTATAAAAATGAGTATCATAATTTCAATCTAGCCATTGAAACATCAGTTAGAAAACCGAAACTCAAAAGTCAGGAATATGAACTAAATGTTCTTATGTACGATGTCCCTAGTTAATTTTATCAAATTTCTGTATGAACAATTTAGATTAATGCAATATCATTGTAAAATCGCCGCTATTAAAACTAATGCCGTCGTTTATTAAAAAAAACAATGAAAACGTCTATAAAAATGCAATACTGTAACTGAGAAAAAAGGATCAAAGTCAAAAATGTATTGGTCTTATTGAATTCCTCTGACAATGATGGATTTTAGGTGAGGGAATTTTCTCACATATATTGTCAGAACAGTGGAGCAGAGAAATGATACACACGCTTAGGCTAATTGCGGCCGATAGCGTTGCAGCCAACTTAGCTCATAAGCAAAGGAAATCCCTTGTGCCTTGACTGGTCGGTATAGCTGTATCCAGGAAAGTAGAGCCTGTCCTAGCAAGAAGCCCTGACTTCAAATTGAAAAATTGAGAATGTCTCCGGAGTTCATCGTGGAAAACGATCTACGGTGGGTAATCATCGAAATATTTTAGATGAAATTTTCCCCCTGACATGTTCCGCTGAACGTGATTTTTCAGGATTGAAACGAATTACATCTTTAGATCGCAAGGGCTTGATAATGAAAATTTATCAATATATTTCATTGTAGTACGTCACGCAAATAAGTAAAAAAATTATTTTCGTTTAAATAAAGTTTAATTTGGTTTGTCGTTCTATGATAATTTTTTACTACACGAGGGCTAAAAATTAGATCTGTGTACTTTAACCTAAATATTAAAGAGTAGGTTTGAAAAGTATAAGTTTTCGCCAACCACAACAGGTTTGGAAACAGATGAATTTGTTGACACACACAGTCTATATATACTTCTGTTTCAGATGTTGAATCCCAATTGTTATTTGGCTAACAACGTGAGTACTAAAATTTGATTAGTCTTGCTCCATTTCGAAAAACTAACACCACCCTAACTGTTAACCTGTTTTTAAGTACGTTAGATTATTTTTAGTTAATTAATTATCAAATTAAAATTGTACAATTGGTTGCCATTCCACTAGATCTCTGACGAATTGAAAATTTTGCAACGTTAATTACAAAAAAATGAATACGTGGTTTAAAAATTGTCATATCAATGAAAAGAAGTGCGTTAATCTGAAAAACCGCTCTATGCATTGGCGCCAGGACCCGCTGACCCTGCCACCGTCAACCGGCGGGTTTCGGTCAGGATTCTAAGAAAATACCATTACATCCCCTATACGTATATCCATTTCTTCGCAGAGTGCCTTTTAATGAGTCTATCCGACTAAGGGAAGGCTCCCCAAAGTCTTTTGTGTTTCCAGATTTTTAGCAGATAACCAATGAAGGTTTTATTGCCATGTCATTTACGAATTTCTTCGTAAATGATGATGATTTCCTGATGGGTCTCTCGGGAAAGCATGGATGGGGATTTGGGTTTTTCTACATTTTGAGTCAAAATGAAGGTCACATAACTTTCAGCACAGCTAAAATACTCAGAATTTAGAGTGGTCAGGAGAGTAAAAGAATTAGTCATTCCAAAATATTGGCTACATCTGTAAAAAAGGTGTTATTTGTGGGACAGAAAGCAATGTCTCCAATTGAAAAGGCCATATTGAACAAAATGACCATAGAGCGACAAAACAAGCCCCAATTCAAATGGAATCGACTAGTAAATTTTGGTATGATTCATAAAACTGTATTGAAAATGTATCTCATTCAGAAAAACATGTTTTGAACCCAATTTTTTGGAAACATTACTGTAACTCGATCATTCAAATTTATCACAAACCCCGAACGAAATCGCTTTAAAATATAATTTAAAAGTATAATTTGTTTATACTAATCATTTCTGTACATTTTGGATTTAAAACTTTAAACTCGATTTTGGAGAACATTTCAAACATTGCATATCTTACAAGAGGATGTTAACTTTCCTTTCACTCCATGACAGTTTGTTTTTACTGTACTTTTAATCTTAATGTACTTCAATCCAACAAGACTCAATCATAAATTTCAGGCATCGCGGGCAAGAAAGCGTATTTTTATTATAATATTCTTGATAGTGTCTCTCCTTGTGTGTGTGTAAATCCTTTTAAACTTATATAAATTGCTTCATTTTTGTGATGCTTTTTACTTCTCAGTTCACATCTAATAAATCAAAAGCGTAGTCAGGAATTATTTTCGGACGGGGTCCAAAATAGAAAATTTATTTTTATGGCCTTTGGAGATTTAGATTTATTTAAAAAAGTTTTTCTTAAATTTTTTTATTCCTTCTTTAAAGTAAGGGATTATTGTAGGCATGGAAAATAACGCATTTCGTCAGATTTGAATACAGAAATAATATTATAATAGTCGTGTTCACAGATTGTAATGACGACAATTAATAGTATTAACAAGTATTCAAAAATTGATTGATTGAAATTTGTTTTTCATTTTACCGTTGCTTTTGGAGCGCTGTTTCATACTTACATATTTGATTAGAAAGACGATAAGAGAAATTTAAAAATACAGTATTCAAATTATTACATTTGTTATCTTTAGAACAGAAATGACTTTACAGGTATTGTTCGACAAATATTTGTTAAAGAAAATACAATCTAAGGGGCTTAAGCCCACATAGACCCCTAAGTGCAGCCATGAATTAAAAAAAAAAGAGGATATATTTGCTTTTTCGGATCTAGGGGTTTAAGCCTCCCATTCCGTAGATGCTCCCATGACTTAAAAAAGATATACTATTTGCTTTTTTTGGGTCTACGGGGCTGAACCACAACCCTGTACATAGGCCCATGACATAAAAAGGATAGATTTGCTTGGTTTGGGTCTAAGGAGCTTAAGCCCCCGTAGTGCATTCATGCATTAAAGAAAGGATGTATTTACTTTTTCGGGTCTAGGGAGCTTTAGTTCCCCAGCCCTTCACCTTCCAAAGTAAAAAGGATATATTTGCTTATTTTAAGTCTAAGGCGCTAAAGCCCCGTAGTCACGTCCATAAATTAAAAACGACATTTATTTTTTCGGGACAGGTTCGCGGGGAGCTTAAACCTGTCACCCCTTAGCTCCCTCAAGGCGCGCTCATGAATTAAAATTATATTTTTTCGTGTCTTGGGGCTTAAGCCCTAAGAAATACTTGCTTTATCGGGTCTGGGGGCTGAAGCCCCTCCCGTGGGTTCGCCTATGATTCTATAGAAGTCTTAATATAATTCTATAGAAATTTATTTCTATATAATCAGAACTCGATTACTCTATAGAAATCTCTATAAAACTATACAACATTTCTGTAGAGCCAAAATTTCTTTTCTCTATAGAATTCTAGAGCTCTCTGTCGTTCCCTATAAAAATATTTCGTAAGAGGATGAGACTGTCCCTCAAAAAAGCTGACACAAAAAGGTTTGGTTGATAAATTTTGGAATTTAACAGTTTTTATGGAGTAAGCGAGCGATGGAAGTGGGCAAATTTTCAAACTTTAATTAGTAAAAATATTTGAAAAATATACTTTTTAAAGTGCTTGCAGTGTCATAAAACTTTACAAAAACATTCTTCTATGGATAAAGTATAATTTGGGACAAAAGAAATTAAAAATCGTTAGCTTTCCGATTTCGTTGCAAAGTATTAAATGTCATAGTAGACCATATTCCTTGAAACAAAAATCACATCGGGATGGCAAAAACGGTACTGGGGTTATTCTGTATCCATGATAAAGTCAGAAGATAAATTCTTTCGGGAGATCGTCATTAAAACTGAAGTTTCGCCAAAGCTTTAAAAATGACTTAATAATTAAAGAAATGAATTTTAAAACGTCGCATTGAATAACAAAGCCACCGGTTCACATACAGGAATTGTGATCTATGATATTCAGGTAATTTGTTTACCTGATAATGAAAACGATTATTGATTATTATGACTGACCAATATTAAAGAGAGTTTTTATTAAAACTGACCAAAAAATTCATATTTTTAGTATAACGATGGGAAGGTTGGGAAACATGATAAAAAAATAGCTACTGTCCCCGTCCAAACCGTCACGTGAGGCTGTCCTTTTTTAGGAACACATTTTCAGATTTTATACACACAATTAATTATAAGCAACACGAAAAAAATTATAAATGAATTAGGTAGGTAATTGAAAAACGTCACACTGGAGCTACTCAATTGGCTATTGATAAATGAACTGTTAACAAAATCAGAAAACTTAGTTTTTCTTTATCAAATGCAAAAAAAACCTCTAACGTATCAATACAAATAAAATTGAATTATTAAAAAAAATGTTGGATTTCAGAAACAAAAGCAAGCGTCCCAAATACTTAATACACCCAAAATACATTTATTTGGAAGTCAGCCTTATTGAAAATAAATATTATCTTGGACTTATTTTTCTTTTCCTCTCCTAACAAAAGATGGACACACCGGCTAATATCACGAACAATCTTTCAAAAGATTCGAAATCTTAAAGAATCGATTTTCACACTCGTTACACGGTGCACTGAGATTTCGTCTTGTATGGTACCCTTAACCTAATCGTTTATCGCTCTACTCCAATTTAACACGCCAAGGCCTTTCTTGCCAAATCATGCACCCAAACTGGGAGGGGAGCGAGTAACATTGTCCTTAAATGCCACCGGTCCATCAACTTGATTAAAAAAATCCAAGAACAAAAGCATTTTCAAAAAACAAACATGAAACATTGAAAAAACAAACATGATTCTTAAGAATTGAGCAATTGCTATTTTTTGTTGAAAATGAAAAAAATTTAATTGCTTAGTAATTAACAACTGTTATCGCAAATTCGCAATTTTGCTGTTAAATAAAATAACAGCTTTGCCCATCTCTTTTACTAATGGCCAGATTTTTACCTTTTCATTTTTTTTATAGTCATAGTTAGGAGGCGTGGAAGTTTGGAGAGTGGGGTGCCAGCTCAGGTGCGATCTGGTCATCTGACCGTAGTTCAAAATTATGTAGTGTTGTGCTCTTTTCTTTCCGTTCGGGTTTGATCTCGGACCGTCGTCAATACCCGTGTGTTGCTCCAGTGTGACGTTAATTAAATACCAACCTGATATTATTTGTCAAGATTGTGAAACTTGAAGTTAAAAAAAGACGAATACTTTGCTTTTAGAACCAAATAATTTATTAAATTATACCCTTTATTGTTTAGGGCCGCGGTGGCCCGGTTGGAAGAGCAACGGACTAGCAACCGAAGGGTTGCGAGTTCAAATCCAGCCAAACACCGCCGTGTACAAAGGGGGCTGGTGCACGTTAAATCTGTCGTGGCCTCAAATGTCCTCACGTTGGCGTGGTGTGGAAGTTTGGAGAGTGGGGTGCCAGCTCAGGTGTTGCCTCGTCATCTGACCGTGGTTCAAAATTACGTGGTGTTGTCCTCGGATCTTTCCCTTTGGGATTGATCCCGGACCGTCGCCAATAGCCCATTGTGTTGCTCCAGTGTGACGTTAATTGAAATCCCCCCCCTTTATTGTTTAAATTATTTTTATTCAATTCAGAATTACAAAATGGAACTAATTTTCAAGAAGAAGACGAACTTTTTGCTTACACTCTGGTAATTCTTTTAAAGTTTGGTGTTCGTCTGAACGAAACGTCACTTAAGGCCGAAATTACTTTTCTAGGACCGAATGGTGAACTCGCACGTATGTTTAGTATTTTATTCTGTGTTAGATACACATATTTTTTCCAAATGATAATTTTTCTGATGCTTTTGACACCCATATATCTTTTGTAAGGAATAAAACGGATGTTTTTTAATTGGCGATTGAAATACTAATCACACAATGGGTATTGGTTTTGTTACAAAAATCACACTCCATCCTTTTGAAATGTCTAGCTTTTAAATGCAATCGTACACATCTGGAGCTTTTGGAATTTTTTTGCTGTCTTACGATATGTTTAAATACTAATTAGATTTCGTGTGGAGGAATTTTAATTGAAGGTTTACTGCTCTGCTGTTCAATATTTTTTATTTCTTAATCGATACAGAATTAGCATATTTAGGACATACCCATTGCTAGTGTTTTCCAATTAATGTCAACATTTTGGATTTCTATCAATTTAGGTTACTTTACAAATGCTGTACATTGCAGGTACAACAAAGCATTTTAGACTTTGTCTAAGTTTGTATTCTTAGACAAGTTTTTCCAAATTTTTACATAAAATCTTTTTAAAGGATGCTTTTAGAGATTATTTTTTTGTCCAATATTTTTCTTACTCAACCATTCCTTCAATCCATTATGTGATTTTTTAAAACAAAAATAGATGTTACTAATGTGAAAGTAAAGTTGCTTTGACCGAATTGCATATTTTATGCATGTTTTATGTTAGCAATTTTTAGATGTGTTGTGAGAACCTGGATTTCGTTGACCAGTAAATGTACAAATATGTCCTAAAATTTAATTGATATGTTGATTTGCAAATCATTTTCTTTTGCTGACATACCTGAAAATACCATTTATATTTTAAGTACACAACATATACATACATCTATATAAATACTTGAACTTATGTAACCAAAATTTTAAGAACCTTAAAGTTTGTTTTAAAGCAGTGTAGCCAAAGAGTTCATGTTGGGAATCTGCATGAATTGACCAGAAATGACCATCTAAACTTCATACGAAAACAACAGTGCATTCCAGGTACAATCATTGTAATCAACTCTCAGTTATGCACTGACATTTTTTGCACTTCGTACATTTTCTAATATTTTTGGTTGACCATTATTTTCCCCTAAAAATCTGCACCTGGCCTGTGGACCACTATTTGAGAAACTGCTTCGTTTCAATTCACGTTTCAAAGATTTAGCTAAGTGAGATCTTTTATTTTAGTCAAGAATAAAGAAACCCTCTCAAGCTTATCCTTTCTCTGATATGGATGATTCACCCACTAATAGAAAAGCATGTACGGAATTTGTTTTATGTTGAAGCTACGTCAAGGATTTTTTATGTCTGAATATGACAGATTTTATAATGTATTTTGCAATAAAACTATTAGATTCAACCAGATAGTCTTCACAAAAATTCGATTGAAACCCAGGACAAAAGGAAAATTCTTGAAAAATTTACCAAGAAAAGGTGCTCTAAAATCTCGAATCAAAAGCACCAATAAAGGACGAAACAATCTGATAGTTCATGAAGGTAGAGCCTCACTTTTATCCGTCTTGATGGTATTGCATACCTGCTATCTCTTCCGGATTTTCCTGAAAACCATTTTCCCTGTCTCCAAGATGGAAAAATAGAAATATTGAATTTTTTTTATCAATGAGGGAAATTTTGAAATGTGTGATACCAAATCATAGCCATTCATAAAGGATTGAATGTTATAAAATATTCGAATTGGTTGGTGAATTGCCCAAAATACTTGCTTAGGGTAAGTCAACTCCGAGGCAGGGATTTCATGCATAATTATATCAAAAAGCTTGTAAGTGTCATTTTATTTTCAAAAATAAGGAATCGGTTATCAGGTTGCCAGAAATTTGTTGTTAAGTTGACTTTTGGAAATGGGTGTACGCATATCGTGAAAGTATTTTTCATTGTCAGTAAGGCATTTACTATAGCTTCAATTTGTGTTCGTTTTTATCTTCGACATTGGTTTTCTTGCTGCACAAAGTCTTCTGGAATTTTTTCTTGGTGGATGGTTGGCAGGTATATCTTTATATTAAACATTTCATTGATTTTTTTCTGTAAGGAAAGGAAAGCTATTTTCCATATCTTATGCATTGGTAATACTTGAGATTCTCCATGGATAAAACAATGTAAAATAAAAATGCCCTCAAATGTAACACAAATTTATGTTAGAACAAGATGAAAATCAATTTAATGCAATGCATAATAGTAATTATGCAAAGCATAAAATTATAAAGAATAAAATAAAATTTCTCATGTAAATTTACTGATGATTGCTAACTTCAATATTTAAGTGGTTTGCCTTCCTTGATTGATCCTATACCTTTGCCAATACCCTGTTGTGTTGTTCCAGTGTGACATTAGTTTGTCAGGAAAGCATTAAGAGGATCTCAATCAGATTTAATCCCGCAGAATTGAAAAAATTCAGGATATCAGACTACAAGGTAGGTGTACTTTAGGTTACCAGACAACCGGACAAGTTTGGAATTGGGGTGTTTCCCAGATTCTGTCTAGAATTATAAATTGTAAGAAATTTTGAGAGTCTTCAGTTCAATCCAAATGTTGCATTGCTTGAATCGCTTTGTGTATGAAAAATGTGTTGCAGTTAATGGCAGTTCGCGGAATTGTCAAGTCAGATTTTTAAATTTAAGAGATATACTTTATTTGTAATACTATTATTTTTTTATTAGGATGAATTTTTATTTAACCGTTTCAATGTAAAACTTTTTTATTAACTTTCCCTGAAATGTCAGATTACTTGATGTTTATCTTGTATAGCATGGCCTAATATAGCCCTTGTGCTATAGAAAACCCAAAATACCAACCAATCCTGAAATGTCAGAAATTGTCCTGATTTTTAAAGTTTTTTAATTATGTGACAGCTTTTGCAACTTGCAGATAAATTTCTGAGAATGGTAAAAAAGTCTAGAACGATTATTGGATTTTTTATAAAGATTTACTTTTGTACTATGGCTAATTATTAGTTCTTTTATCATGACCTTACAACTGTTGTACCAGCTACAGAATGATGGTTAAAAACACTTATTCATAATGTAAAAGTTTTTGAAAGTGAAAACTGATTGCTTATTCAAAATGCCAATGTTGAGATTTATGAACATAAACATTTACATAAGTCCACACATACCATTCTGAACATTTGTTTATGCTCTCTTTGTGATTTTAAATGGCAAGTTTGAAAAACATTGCCCTTTATCTTTCTGGGAATATTTTCATTCCAATTTAGTTTTATCTTTTCCTTCTGGAAGTTGCTTACCTTATGAAAATCAAAATAAGAATATTTTCTGAATCATGCATTTGGCTTTCATGAAAATAAAAAAATGAAGCAAGGCAGTTATAGAAAATAAATTAATTCACCTGAATTTGACATAAGTATTTTGATTTTTATTAGGATTTGGTTTTTTTTACTATAAGGCTTTTGTGTAGCATAATAGTTTAATTTTAAAATATATTTCGAACATTTACTTTCTACTTGTCTAGGTTCTAAGGATTCAGTTGTATGGTCTTGATAATTTTCAATCTGGTTTATTATAAAGTGATTTTTGAAGTGATTAAAAATGCCTGTATTTTCAAAATTGAACCATTCACTAAACAAAAATATTTTTTTAAATGTTATTTTTTTTATTTTCAGGAATAATCAAAATGTTTGTAGTTGATTGGATGACTGGTCTGCTGAACTTTTTAGGTACTTGAATTATAAAATTAGTCATTCTACATTGAATGTTTTTCTTTTATATAGTTTTATATTTATAATGATATAGTTTTATATTTATTTGAAAGTCGATATTTTTAAAGTTTTTACCTCATAATTTTTTATTGGTTATTTACTTTCTGTGTATTTCTAGCTTTTAAAAGTTATTTTATTTCTTTTAATTCCTGGTATTATTCATGTACGTTAAAAGATGTGTGTTTTCTATTTTAAAATATTAAAAACAGAAATATCAACCACCATGCTTCAAATAAAAGATGATGAATTTAATCTAATGAAATACAAAATAGGCAGAGGTTCTCAAACATATAGCATTCATACATATAGCAACACGTGCTGTGTGCGGCCAGGCATTATCTTGTTGAAAAGTAAGTCCTGGGTATTGCAAAAGCAACGGTGACACAACCGGTCGTAGAATGTCGTCTACGCACCACTGTGCTGTAAGTGTGCCAGAAATGACTACCAAAGGGGTCCGGCTATCAAAGAAGACGGCACCCCAGACCATAACGCCCTGTTGTGGGCATGTGTGGTGTGCGATAGTAAGGGCAGGATCCCCACGCTGCCCTGGACGTCTCCAGACACGTCTGTGGTTGTCGTAAGGACAGAGTTGGAAACGGGACTCGTCACTAAAGACTATACCTACATCCCCAGTCAGCGCCGTTCCAAGTTGATCAAGCCCGGCACCACTGTAATCGGACTTGACAGTGTACAGGAATGAGAGGTAAGCGGCGTAACGGTCAACGCGAGCGTAAATTGTGCTTTCTCAGTCGTCTGCAGAGGGTCATGTTGGATGCATGTGTGCGGGTAACTCGTTGGATAGTTGCTAACAACGAATCCGGTGCTGTGACAGCTGCTCTGACAACCTGTTCTGTTGTGGCCCTAGATCGACCACTGCCATCCTGACGCTGACATCTGCCGTTCTTGACCCACTCTTGCCAGCATCGTCTAATCGCCGCATCGCTTCGACCCACATGTCGAGCGATTCTTCGATTCGTCTAACCAGCCTCCTTCAATCCGATAGCACGACCTCTTTCAAACTCTGACATATGCTCGTAATGAGCATGAATGTTTCAGTGAGGCATTGTTGCTGTCGCCGTAAGATATCCGCAATCGAAATGCAACAGAAATTTTGACCCACAGATTGAGAATCACTCCTTATATACACCTACTGAATGCGCAGTTCTGATGCTCTGGAGCTCCCACTATTCATTGGACACCAAACTTTAATCATTTGCATATTCGTTCAAAATGTCTTTGCATACGAAATTTCATTACAATTGAACAACTCCTTGGTGCGCCGATTTTTTTTTGTTATAGAGTGTATTTGTCCAAAGTTGCAACTTTTTTTATAAACACCTGAATTTTATTATTCCAATGAAATATATTGGCTTCATTCTTTGAAGGGATTTATTCAGAATATTTACTTTTTCAATTATCAGCAAGATATGCCAGTTTGTAGAGGAAAACGACATTGCAATAAAGCTCTGCCATTGTGTGATTTTGATCATGCAAAAAACAGAAAACTTCATGTTTCAGTTCATACAGTCTGTTCAACACCTTTCCTCTTGAAAGCCATCTGGCTTTGGTATGAAAAAGTAAGGATACATAATCTGAGCCCGTATCTTCATTCAGAATCTTGAAAATTCTAGATTTTAATGGCCGAGATTTGATGAAATTTACAGTTTTTATAACACTGTAATATTTCATTTAGAGGTGAGCTTAGCTCTAGATGCCAGTGACTGTCGATGTATCATACAGTGTGTCCACTTGGCTTCTGGAGCTACTGCTTTCACCCTCATTTTAAGTCTAGTATATTTTCCTGGCATTGCACGAGCTCCATCTGTGCATATGCCAATGCATCTTTCCCATGAAATATCATTGTCTTTTAAAAACTTATTGATCATGTCGAAAATGCACCCTCTAGTAGTATATGTAAGAAAAGGCTCACAAAAAAGCAGCTCTTCTCACAGTCCATCACCATCAATAAATCGAACATATGCAATTAAATGGCAATCTCCATGGACATCTGTTGCCTTGTCAACTTGAAGTGCATAGTAATTGCCGCTCATTTTAATTGTTCATTTAAATCTTGTGAAAATTCTATTCGTCAGGATACTGTATCATTGGAAAGGGGGATATTTTTTAGTTGTGCCATGGAGTCACCAAAAAAATTATTGAAGAAACTAATCAATAGCTGCTGACAATATTAGAGCTTATCCAATTGTTTGTGGCTTTTTGCAAATGGCTATTCTTCGAGTAACTAAATATGAAGAAAGAAGAGCTTTAGAAGGTCATTATTTGTCAGGATACTGTATCATTGGAAAGGGGGATATTTTTTAGTTGTGCCATGGAGTCACCAAAAAGCTATTGAAGAAACTAATCAGTAGCTGCTGACAATATTAGAGCTTATCCAATTGTATGTGGCTTTTTGCAAATGGCTATTCTTCGAGAAACTAAATATGAAGAAAGAAGAGCTTTAGAAGGTACACTTGTTTTAGTGAAATTTTGCTGAGTAAATTTAAACTGATCAAGTTTTCTGATAAAAAAATTCCTATGGTTTATTAATAAATTCTTTATGTTTGGTTTCAAGATGCCTTTTTAATTTATTAGGCTTCATGCTATCTGAAGCTAAAATTTGGAAATATATTACACATTGAGGATGTTCTTCCCCATCGATGATGGTGTATGTAAAACCAAAAGATTAATAATTTTCATCATACATACTCCGTTTAAGGATATATGCCGTAGTATCCTTGGTGCGCTCTCAGAATTCTTGAAATTCTCATTTTCGTCATCTACTTGGTTGATTAAAAATCGTTTCATTTTCGAAGTAACAATAATTACAACTTAGCGCTCTCTCCCAATAACTAAGTTCGCAAGACCGAATAATTGTTAAAACACAGCACTAAATTGCAATGGAACTGAAGTCCACTAAAAAACTCAAACTGACTGTCAGTAGCGATGCGGCTTGTATTTATACTTTTGGCAGGAAGTTATTGAAAGTACGTGGATTTACGCCACTTTTCTACTCATTTCTTCAGCCTGCTACAAAGGAGAGGCGTTGTCATGGTAACGGTGGGCCACAGCTCTTTGGCGGTGCCAGCTCGTCTGAGCTCGGCGCTGGCCTTGATGCGTACTCCAAATGTAAGTCTTCATTATTTTCCTTCATGTACCTCAAAAAATTAAATAACCCCCCCAATATTTTGCCAGTTTACCTGAATAAATTTGCACACCCTTAGACGATGCTCACGCCCCCCTGGTGGGCACACCCTACAGTTTGAGAACCACTGCAATATAGGTATTGTCAATTTGATTTAAATGAAATACAAGCTTCTCTCTAACATACCCATAAAGAGTAACTACATTTCGTTTCAGATTTTTTTGTTTTTGTTTCAACTGTTTTTATTCATATAATCTTGAACCATACACTTTTTATGTAATTTATTCAAAATTTCATCTATTTGAAATCAACAATGCATTTTAAATATTACATTTTACCCTTTTATTTTGATGAGATGTTTTTAATATATTTGCTTTCATTCTTTTGAAACTTTTATTTTATCTACATGTTTTTTACTTATGTTAAATTTTGCTTTTAATATTGGCCTGATAGTTAATCTGATATTTTAAAATCTATTTTTATTGAATCTTATTTTTTGTGTTTGGGTGCAGCATATCTATTTTTGGATTTTGTTCCATAAAACCCAAACTACCTTGCATTGATGGCTATACCTGCATAATTGGTTAAAGTGTTCATGTGTGTTCCAATCAACTCCCGATTGCAGGTGTTGACTTAGAATTTTTTAGAAACATTTTTGCTTGAGGATATTTTTGTACTGTTCTTTTCAAGAACACCCAAACAGCACTGAACCTTTATCAACAGGCCTCTTCGTAACTGTACAAATGTAGTATAACTAATTTTTGTAGACACTTCAACACTTTCTTTATGTTTTTTTGCTGAGCAGCTTTAGCTCTTACTTTTATTGTGTTTTAAAAAATAGTTTATAAAAGTTAACATACTGGTTTTAACTGAAGTAGTTGATTATTTTATCAAACAATTTCTGAGTTTACTTTAAATAAATTTACCACTAGAGTGAAACCTATGCAGATTTGGCGAGATCTTCAACATCTGTTTCGTACTTAATTAGCACATTTTGTGAGCAACTAAAATGGCTACTGAATAGGATTTAAGAGGAGTCTTTTTAGCTACTATTTAAAAAAATTATGCTATTATTTCTCAAGTGCTTTGGCTGGGGCAGCCCTACCTACGCAATCACCTTTCCTCATGTGTATATCCTATTTCTTGAACATTTATATTTAACAAATATGTAAAACTGCCCTACACTGTCAAAATTTAAAGGCCTAAGACTAACTAACTTAAAAATACTCTACCTAAAGATATTTCAGTATAAATAATCTTGGGAATATAACTTTACACAGTAATTTCTAGAAACCATAAGAATAAAATGGGTTTTAAACCTGTTAATTATAGTTTTAAAAACTTGGAAGTTTTTATAGTACTTTTTATAAAGAAGTCCATTTAAGAAATCCATATCTTTGTAGATTTTATGGCTTATAAAAACGAATAGATTTCTCGTTCTGCAGCAAAGCATTATTTATCTGCTTTAGAAAAGAGGAAACTATTCTCAAAAGTTGATCCACTGAATCATCAGATTTATGTGAGCTACTGTGATACTTGAATTGTGTATTTTCTTTTAGCATTCTTTTTTGCATTTGAATGCATAATTGATAGCATGTTTGTTTAATTTGAACATGTATCACAAGAACATTTTCTGGTTTCAATTACATTCATTTCATTTTTATGAAAACAAGTTCTATCAAATCAAATTATTCAATTAATTTTCTTTCAGTGTTTGATTGAACTAAAAAAATCAAAGTAAGCACATTTTTTGTAATGAAATCACTTGTAGTATTTGCATGTTAAGAATTATAAATGTGCTTTTCAAATCCCGAGTTCCGTTCTTCCTTGCAGTACAGAATACATTATTAATTTATAACAACTTTTGTAGAAAACAAGTTTCTAGTAAAGTTACTTTATTTTAATGTATAATAAATTTGAAAAATAATAAATTTGCTGAAAACTTATTTTGATCTTAAATTATAAACTACATTTAATGATTTATAGATTTTATAAATATCTACTTTTCAGTTTGAGTTTAATGACAAGAAAATAAACATTTAATTTAAATAAGGTTGGTTCCTTACTTTATCAAAATAATTATTTATTGTTTCTGATACAAAAATAGGGTTTGTACAATACTTCAAAACATAAAAGTAAGTATTCTAAATCCCTAAGGTCCTGTTTTACCTAAATAATTTTTAAATTTTTTTCTTATGAATGATCTTTGTTTTCCTGTATGCAGTTAAAAACATAATTCAGCGTGTAATTCCACAAAAGCAAACAAGGTACCTAATTAATAAAGTAGAAATTTTTACAGTGCTTACCCATGTAATCCCTATATTTGCAGCTCAGGTTTAATTCCTGTAACTACACTTGGTATATTTCTCTTCTGTGATAGTAGTTCTTGTGTATATGTCCATTTTATTAATTGATGGGAAAACATTTTTCTGGGCCAGATCATACCTTGCAACTTAAAAACCCACCTATGTATTTGTAGATATTGGAAATATTAATTTTAATATGTGTTGGGCTGCCACAAGCGACTTTTTGCTACTATCTTTCAACCTTTGCAACTAGGGGTATCTTTTTAAGCAAAATGATCTCGAAAGCTCCTATTTTCAAAATTTTGGCAACTTTTTGAAAATTCACTCTTTGAACTCACTTTTTGAAAAAATTGAGTCATTTTTTAACTTATAGCGGATAAAAAGGATTTCGGGATTTTTCTTTAAAGAGAATTTTTTCAAGTTACCACTATTTCGAAGTTTTGGTGCCTATAAAAGAAACTAAAAGAAAAACATCAAAATCTGGAGGTTCCTAGATTGTTATGAAAACCTTATTGAGAAAATATTCAGTTTCTAAATTTTAAAATTTAAATTTCTTGGCGAGATTTGTCTGCTCTGTACTTAATTAGTACATTTTGTGTGTTTAGCCAATTCATTTTGTATCTGAGCAATTAAAATTACTACTAAAATAGGGCTTAAGAGGAGACATTTTGCTACTATTAAAATTTATGCAACTAATGCTACCATTTCTCAACTGTTTTGACTGTGGCAGCCCTTCATGCGAGACGTGGAAAATTCTTCCTTAGTACAGGAAATTTTATGTTCGTTCAATCAAATAGTAATTTGATCAGTTTTCTAACAAACATAAATGAATCTAAATAATTAAAACAAATATTAAATTTGTATCTAACTACAACATTAGCTTCCTTTTCTTGATTCTGAATTCTAGCAATTTTTCTGTGGATCAAATCAGCATAAGTAGCTTACAACAAAAACAATAACAATTGTTCTTTTCAGATTTCTGTCAAAAATATATGCTGTGAAATTAAACCGACTCAATATGGTATATCGCCCTATATCACAATGTGGTACTTATATACTTAGCAATATATGATATGAAAAGATATAGGGGAGGAGAAAAATAACATAGTTTTGTATGCTTGTTGCACTAAGTAATCAACCTTTTGACTTAGTTATTTTTTCTTTTCAGGTTTGTTTAAGAAAAGTGGGAAACTTTTATTCTTAGGTTTAGATAATGCAGGGAAAACCACACTTCTACACATGTTGAAAGATGACCGCATGGCTCAACATGTTCCTACACTTCATCCTAGTATGTATTAGCAGGATAATTTTCTTTTACTACTTCATGAGTTTAAACATGTTTCGTTTAAAAAATTATTTGATATAGAAGCACGCAGGGTTCATGTTCTATCCTGTTAGTATAGTTTTTTGGTCAGTTTAAATAATGACAATCTATTGCAGGTGGCATCCTTTGTGGTTTTTCTGTTTTCAATTTTCAAATTTCCTTATTTAGTTTTTTGATTGATTATGAATAAAATCTTATATTTAATTTTGAAAACTAATATTTTAAATGTGGCATGTTGTAAAACAGTACAACTTGTTTTTCTCATGATTCTGTGTCAATTTGTAAACACAATGTTGTACTAGGTGTAATTCAACTGCAACAGGTAAAATTTTCCAACTGTCTAAAAAGCTGCATGATCTTTGTTATCTTATTCAACTTTGCTTTTGCGAATGATCAAAGCTTTCAGGGTTACCACAGGAGTAATGATATTACCATGCTTTTTTTCTTAAATTTTTTATTTGTAATGATTTCCTTCCTTATTTTTTTATCCAACAGTATTGATTTTTATATGTATCCAATATTTTTCTTTTTTGTATTTACATTAAAATTAAATTGAAATATTAAAAAAAGCAATTCAAATTTAATCTTAATAGTAATTTCTCCAATTTATTATGAAATGATAATGGTTAAATTAAAAATGATCAATAGTCTTCATTAAAAGCCTATTTTAGTGTTTGGTTGATGCAAAATTGCTTAAGCTGATACAAGAATTGCGAGAATTAAATGAATTTATATAGTGTAAAAAAAGAAAATCATTAATTGAAACTGGAATTTCAAGTTGAATAAGATAGATCGAAAAATGTTGCAGTTGAATTGAGCTATAAACCACTTTCCTACACATTAAAACATTTATTTTTAATTTTAAATCTTGATTATGATTCACATGTGTTGATATTTTTACATTACTTTTCATTTACCCATCTTAATTTGTCATCTTTATCAGCATCTGAAGAATTGTCCATAGGCAACATGAGGTTCACAACTTTTGATTTAGGTGGACATCACCAAGGTAATTTTTTCAATTGATTTTCTAATTTTTGTTGTTGATTTAGGTTGAAAAAGGGGGAAAAATTAAGCAGAAAATAGTAACGGAGTTAAAGGGAGAAAACATTTGCATTTTTCTGAAATGTATGCATAAAATTTTTTGTTAACATTTTGTCTTTATGTGAATGATTCTGAAACATAATTTAGCGAATGTCATATAGATCAGGTTTATTCACAACATTTAAAATAAGCAATAAAAAAGCAGCTCATAATTTCAATAAAAGATTCGATCATTTTCATCTCCTTATTGTAGCTCTTAAAGTAAGTTTCAAGTCTGCCTTTCATTGAAAATTAATTATTCATTGGTGCAAGCAAAGTACCATGGATATAAGTAGATTAGTTGGCATCATATTTACAATGCAGGATTTCTAATATTCAAGGCAGCCACTATATTATGAAATTTGGTTTCATCGTTATTACCAGGGTATGCTTATTTAAATTAGTGTGATTTAAACTTAGTGATTGTTATTACAAAAATAATAGATTTAAATAAAAACATTTAAAGACTTTCTGCATTAAATTTAATATTGAAAATGAAATAATTTTGAGCACAATGCTTATTATTTTATCCAAATAAGTTAAAAACTTTACTTGTGTGTAACACAGTTCCCAAAAATTATACTGAAAATCGTCCTTTAAAAAACTAACAGTATTTGTTGATTGGGATCATAATTACCAGACAAGTATATATTTCTCTTGACTAACAGGTATCACTCACAAACCTGTTCATCAGTGTAGGTTTTGTTTTAAACATTCTTTGTGATTATAAATCACATGACGAATTTTGAACTGCCCTCCATGTGATTAGTGAAGATATTCACTATATTAATGCTAGTTATTAAAATTTTGAAAACTGTATTAAGATGGTCTAGTTATTAAGTATTGTACTCTCTTCATGAAAAAAATAGACAGTAACAACAAAAAGGGTTTTTGTAGTTAAAACAAAAGCATTCCAATTTGTACATTAATTTATAATTGACAATTTTAATTTTTTCATTTTGTTTTGTGTAATACTTTGACTATATTTTATTTGATTTTTATGCATTGATCTCTAGGACTTAACGCTGCTAGTATGATTATTCTATATTTTTTGGAATTGAAATTTGAAATGCGAAAGTTAATTTGCCCATCTGATAATTAAATGATTATGTTGTCAATAAATAGATTATGGATTGAAGTGAAAAGTTATTTCATTGATTATAATGATTGCAACGATTAATTTTTTATTGAAAACTGAAATTGTACAAAATTCGCTTCATTTTCTTGTTTCTATACCCTTTTTGTGTGCTTGGAATGTACCTATGACATACTATGCTCAGAAAATTTGAAATATGTGCATTTTTGATTTCAATTTATGCATGCTTGTCATTTTTTACTGTTTACGTATCAATGACTTTTTCACAAAGAAATACATTTTCTAGCTAAATATTAATAATAGGAATTTTATCTTTAAACTTAATATGACTTCCTTTTTACTTCATTTTCTATTGGTAATATTTTTTCTCAAAAAAGTCCTTAACTAATTAATTATTGAACATGGAAATACCTAAAAATATTCTATACATTCAAAATATATAATGTAAAATAAATTCTGAAATTTGTATGATTTTTGAATAATTTCAAGAATTTATAATTTGGTGTTTGCAGGACTCTGCAATCTTATTTATCTATGTTAAAAAATTTCTCATCACTGGTTACGGGTTAAGATACAAGTAATCTCAACTGCTCGAAAACCAGATGATAAACATTGCTCATACTGGGCATTAGTGGTACTTTTCTTTTCGCTCTGCTATGTGATTAACTTTGCGTATTATGGAGTGTTTTAATTTTTCAAAAATTTACGGCTGCTATATTTCCTAAACTATCACATATTGTTCCACATAAATCAAAAACATCTAGAAACTATGATTTGTGTCTTATGTCCAACAAATTTGAACTTGCAGTGACAACAAATTAATTAAAATCTTAAAAATCTAATTTAAATAAACAAATCCGATTTAAATCAAATAAATCCGATTTTTTTTTATCATGATTTTTTCGTACCCTGATTATGACCAAAATAAAAGATTACACTTCCCTGTTTACGATTTCTGAGGAGGGTAAAAACATGATAGGATTTTGAAGGCTGATGGGTCAGTCTAATGTTTTTAAGCTGCTGGAAGCTCATAGTATCAAAGTTTTTTTATCTGTATTTTGGCTCATAGAGCTTGCTTTGTTTCAAATTGGTTTTGGATCTTTACAAAAAGCAGCCAGTAAGGCAATTTTGCACTGTTTCTACATGATTAAAAATATATTTGCAATATTGCATCTAAAATGATGTAGCTATTTGTAGAGGTTCTATTGTAAACACTTATTTCTCATTAAAATTTTTTATTAAATAGAAGTGATATTGATTTTTCTGTGTCTGTTAAGAGACCTATACCAAGAAAACTTTCTCCTTTGAAAAAAGATTAATGAAAGAATATTGAAAAATGTTTGAGAGAAATGTTGAATTATCTTATGAAAATATTCCTGTAAAATACAGGCAAGGAAGCAACAAAATTAAAAGTATAATTTTATGTATTGTTTAGTTACCATGTATCCAGAAACTGAATTAAAATTTTGTATTTAAAAGAAATGGTTAATAAAATGCACATTACTGAAAATATTCCTAAAAATACATTATAATTCTTGAAAATTGCATTTCGGATTCCTGAAACATGAAAATCAGGTGAGTATTTCTGATGTGAAAATTTTAATGAAGATATATATTCATTATTCGTTAAACACATGTGCATTTTGTACCAAATCTTGTTAAGTAGAATCATTATAATTAATTATAATGATTCTACTTAACGATTATAAGATTAATTATAATTAAAGTGTTGAATTTATATAGTTTTTATTATAAGGACTACATTTCTCATTGTTCTTATATTTCAGCTCGTAAAGTTTGGAAGGATTACTTTCCTGCAGTAGATGCTATTGTTTTCCTTGTAGATGCATGTGACAGAGAGCGATTTCCAGAATCTAAAGTGGAGATAAATGTAATTTTTTTTATTTATGAATTATTCAAAATGCATGTTAATTTTAATTCTATGATTATAACTTAAAGAGTGAAATTAAAATCTGAAAGCTGGATAGATTCCAACTTTTTGTTTTACTTTTTTGAAGTCATTTTCTTAACTCTTTTGATCCTCAAATTCTGCTATAAGTTTAACAAAAGGTTCAGATTTTGCTTGAAATTTTAATTTTTTTTCTGTCTAGCATTGATTTTTCTGCTAATAAACTTTTTTTCTAGAAAGTTTTCGAAATATGCTTATGATTCTCTATAATTATTACTTAACCAAGTATTTATTTAAAATTAATTTTGTTCAGATTAAAGAAATTAAAATTACTTAGTTTCTTCTCCAAGCATGTGCTGTGATCAGGAAAGCCTGAAAAAGTTTTTGTGATTGATTTACTCTGAATGTAAGAAGGATGATTAACAAGTTTTAATCTTGAAGTATGAAAAATAATACCACATGAAAACACAAATATCAGGGTTTAATATATGCATATCTAATGGCAGATTTCCACTTTTACAAAAAGTGATTCAGTCAATTTTTAAGATTACACAAATAAGAATTATAAACTTAAGATATTTGAGATAGTGATTAAGTACATAATGTCATGTCTGTATTCTCTTTTAAATTAAATATGCTGTTAATACTGAGTTTTCAAAACAATGTTTTGTCTTACTCAAAATAAAAGTTTTTTCCTTCAAACAAATGAGATTTGATAGCATGAAAACATTTAGAAAACATTAAATTTTTCAGAGAATTTAAGGTTCTGAACATAAAAAAAATCAATGCTTTATCGGGAAAATATTCAACTGCAATTTTATGTTTATCTAGTACCATTTTTTAGATGGATTGTTCTTCCCAAAAAGTTTTGACATTTTAAAAATAGCATATTTTTTACATAACTTGTTAATTCCTTGATAGTACAATTAATTATGTTGCATATTAAGATTTGGAATAGTTAGAATTTTTAAAGACGACACCTATGCTGGCAGTTGCTCATCACAATAAACACCATCAATTTATGCAGTAATACCAACATTTGTTTTTGCTAACAATGAGTGACTTCCTACTATGAGTTGGGGTTGCCATGGTTTAGTGGGTTTGTCAGCTGTGCTAGCAACCTTTGAGTTGTAGGTATAGCAGATTCCATTCCTCCCTGGGCATATTTCTCTTCAGTAAGACTTTTCTTGTGGGTGTCCATTTACTTGACGTTTTATTCGACTTGACTAAATATGGGCTTTACACCTTAAAACCCAACCAATCGTGTTACCTAGGGGGAATAGTAGTGAATAAAGCTTAGAAAATGGATACATGTATGCTATGATTAGCAGAAGGCTTGTTGGGGTAGGGAGGAGAGCATTCTTAGATCTACTTGTACTTTTGTGGGGAAATGGATGTAAATGGACCCTTATTGATTGATGTTACTGAGGTACACCTATACATGTTAGCCTTGTTCTGTGATCTCAATGACTTCTAAAATCAAAGCAATGGGGGATACTATTTTTCAAGAAACATCTGTAAGTAGTATAAATATGTTTTGTTATTCCCTTGATTTCGTAGATCTTTACCCAGTTGAAAAGTATGGGATCCCTCAATCAGCATATGACTTCACTGGATCCTCCACCAAACACCTGCAATGTTTCTTGTTTGGACTACTCTATTTGCCAAAGATATCAGTAATCATCTGTAGACTTATTGAATCTTTCATGATGTCTAGTTGTATTATATGGTGCAAAATTCAATGGTTCTGTATATTAGTAAGGTAGTCATAACAATACAACTCAATCCTATACTAACTCTCCCTTAGTTATGAATCTTTTTTTAACTGAGATCGCTGTGCATTTGTGAGTTGTTTGACATTTTCTTTACTAGTTATTAGCACATTAAATATTTTTTGTTTTTGAGGGCACTAAAAACAAATAACTAAAACAATGTATAATTTTAAATTTATAAATAATTCATTTCTGCTGTTCTTTTTTTTCATTGCATGATATTGAAATGTCATTGTGAACTTATCAGAACCAGTCGATTAATGGAGGGTTAATCAACTAATTATTTTTATTTTAAACAAAGTGAAATTAAAAGCAAAAATCATTGTAGTGTGTCAGACTTACGGAAGCATTGTTTTTATAATTTGTTGCTTTATTGTTTTCAATATTTGATAAGTATTTTAAAAAGTAACACAATTTTATAACTTCATCAAAAGCTTTCATTTTTAGGGGAGAGGCATTAGTTTTAACCATGTTATCTTTTACTAATAGCACCAACTGTTTTCTTGTAAAATAACTGCTTTACAAGTTTCCTTTATGGATAAGATTAAAAAAGCATGTGACTGGCAGCATTTTATATTTGCAATTATCCTGCAGACAGTGCAGTATTTAAATTCAGCTTTCTTAATCTAACTGAAAATATTTTTTGACATAAAGGGTTTATATTTGAGCAAATAATTTTTTTCAGTGTTTGGAAATTTCACACCATATACACTTTTATTTATGAGGGTAATGCTATACAGTATTTCATTGAATTTTAAATATTTCATGAAAGAATTCCTTTCTAATTTATTTTAAAATAGATATCTCTATGCTGAATAGACGAGAATCTAATGAATACAACATAGTTATAGTGTGTATTTTTCAGAGTTTACTAACAGATGAACAGCTTTCAAACTGTCCTGTGTTAATACTGGGTAACAAAATAGATAAGCCAGGTGCTGCAAGTGAAGATGAATTGAGAGCTTATTTCAACCTATATGGTCAGACAACTGGAAAGGTATGTATAGTTTGCTTCACTGATTATTTATTTCTTGAATTATAAAAGTTGACACGTGTGAGAAAATACTAATGAACAAAGATCTAAAGCTACCTTAACAAAGTTGCAAAATAACATTTTATAGCCAATTAGCTTCATGGTTACAAGATTACAGGAACATGTTTCATAAAGCATGAGAAAACTGAATGTGGATCATTGTTTCTTTGCTACTTCTGTTATTAGTCTATATTAGAATCATTGCAAATTTCAAATGTAATTTTCATGCAGTTTATTCAAATAAAGACAAAGATGTATTTTAAAGCAGTGTTGATGATTATCCAGAAAGGTGGTTCTGAATATAATAGAACTTTAATTATCTGAGATGATGTGGACTGAGGCCGTGATGCACAACCAGAAATTCAGATAGTCTGGACACGGTTACACAAAATAGCCTGTACGAAATATAGGAAATATTTTTTCTGTGCTATACGTTACTGTTACTGAAAAATTCATAAAGCAAGGATGAATAATACTCGACTGAAATTTGTGTAACAGTATATATTTGATAATTCCGTGATAAATCTGAACATGAGTTCTTTGGACAAATTGCACATACTTGTGCTAGAAGCTTTACTTAAAGCATTCATACAAAACTTGGTATCAAATTCTGCTAAGATAATGCATACATTAGGTTAATCAGAGCACTGTAATCAAGCAAGATTCTACTGTAGTATAATTTTGAATGTTAACACTAGAATGACGGGAAGTTGCCTTATACGTAGAAAGATAGGCCAATTTGCCCCTGGTTCTTATCGAGCATTATATTATACAGCTTATTTTAGGTTTCAAATGATAGGTAACAAATAATAGAATATAAATTGAAAATTTACCGCACTGACCTGCTTTTTATATAATTTTATTTTGTTCATTTGTTAAAGCAATCGTAACATTTTACTTCTCTCTATGAGCATTTCCAGCGTACTGCCTTTTTGAAATACCTGCAGCTATTTTTTGTGTGGTTTCCCATGCAAAATCTCTGCACTCTGCATTTCAATCTTTCATTGGTGATGTCTTTTATAACTACCTGCAACAAAATCTGAATATTTACTACATTAATTTTAGATGCCACATATGGAGTATGATGGTCTGCACAAAACTGCAGGATTAAATTTCTCCTGTTTCTGCTTTCCCGTCACTACAAAACCCAAGCATTTACTGCAGACATGTCTAAAATATTAAAAAATACTTGCATAGACTAGCGACGAGATCCCGATTTTGTACTGTACAGGCATACTATTTGGTCTACAATGTCAACGCCGTACTTAGTCTGGTTATAAAAATGTAGTTTCTGGTATCTTCTCATTATTATCGATAGTAACAGTAGGGGGAAGAGAACTTAATAACAGAACATTTTTGTTCATCTTTCCATAATATGTGACCTTTTCTGAACAATATTGTGGAATTAGAGGTTTTCCCAACTTTGCTGTTGGTGGCACCTTTATGGTTTTTTTCTCGGGGTTCCTACAAGGCTTATGTATTTTGATTTCAATTGTTCACACAATTTTAAGGATGTAAAATAGTGATCTGTGGTTATGCATCTCCCTTTTCCCAAAGTGTGCCGCCAATCACTGCTAAATCACATTCATTGTGTTACTAATCTTTGCTCACAGCTGCAGAGGGCTTTTAATGCTTGTAAACAGGATGTAAAGGGGAAGACAAAATAAAACTATCAATGTCATTACGAGGTAATTATAGCCATCAATCAGGAAAAATTTCGCGCTATCACTTCGATACGGGCCATTTTGGCCCCTTTCTGCCTTTCTAGGTATATGGTTCATTATCTCCGCTTCTATGACAGCTAGGCCAAAGTTATTAAATACACGTTAAGTATGAGCCAAATAATTAAAAGTCATGGAATATCAACTTATTCAATTCACATGGGCAAGTGAGTTACAAGACGAGAAACAACGGGAGGGGTCAAAAAAGCCCCCTTTCGTCTTTCTAGTGTTAAGACCCTGACAAAATATCTAATGTCTCCACAGTTACTAAGTTGGTTCGGCAATTATCTGAAGTGTAGCTTGGTTTCAGTTCCTCTAACTTATCCTGAGTGTAGTTATGTGGTAGTAAAACTTGTGTGTCCATTACTTGATTTGTGTTTGACCCAGCTTAGCCTTTACGCCACTAAAATTCTAACCATTGCAACACATTTACTTGAAATGATACTATAGAAATTGATTTTTTTATCATATTTTAAAGATAAGAATCCGCATCCTCTTAATCCCTTTTATTGAATGATATAATGTGGGTCTCATTGAGTTTAAAGATTATAACTTTCTATAAAGTTTATTCAGAATAAATAAAAATGATTATGCTCCTCACTTATCGACCAGTTCGCTTGACCACCGTATCTTAGAACGAAACTCAATCATTATGTGAGTGCCTCTACTGTAATTATACATTTAATAAAGGAATAGTAAAGAAAGTCGTCAGTGAGATGGTTTGTTTTGACTTTTTTGGCACAGTAAAAATCTATTTTAATGTGAATGTTTTTGTTTGCAAATAATGGTATTTGTAATTAATAACATCTGCTGTAACTCCAACAGCATTGGAAATTAAAATTATCCATACTGAGAAAATATTTAGTTTTCTTTTAGTTTCAAATTTCTTGTGAGTTCTGCAGTGTCTGTTTCACATTTAATAAGTATATATTGTGTTTTAACTGATTCCTTTTTAACTGAACAACTAAAACTGCTTCTGAAGTAAGATTTTAGAGAAGTATTTTTGCTACTACTAATTTAAAGAATTTGTGTTACTATTTTACTACTGCTTTGGCACAGCCCGGAGCACAAACTCTTAAATTGCATGTCAATAAATTCAAATAAATATCCCTGTAGTATTGCTAAAAATTTTATGGAAGCTGAGATTTCTTGCCTTTAGAAGTAATGAAGTGCCATTGTTGTCTGGTTTGTTAATTGATCGAAATATCCCAACAAATACTATTCTCACTCTTGCTGCCTAATATTCGGATCTAAGACTACCTTCTGAATCACTAATTGCTAAATCACTCACATTCCAAAACTAAAAGTGTAAGTCAAAAACCATTAAGTTCTGTATAGCTAATATTAAAAAAAAATCCAGATACATTTTTTATTAACCATTACTTATTTTATTTGATGTTATTTTAGGATGTATTAGAATTTTAATTTTAGCCCCTTTAATTAAGCAGCATGAATGGCTGCTTTTTCTACTTCAATTGAAAAGATTGTTCGTTAACAGTGATATACTTGCTAGTACATTTATTTAACTGCTTTTCTTTTTCATTCCTAGACTAAAATTCCAAGATCTGAGTTACCAGGCCGTCCATTGGAATTATATATGTGCAGTGTTCTGAAAAAGCAAGGATATGGAGAAGGCTTTCGTTGGCTAGCTGAATATATTTAGAAGTGCATTTCTTTTTAAATGAAATTTTGTGAGCATTTGAACTTTTTGTGAATTCTACAATTCTAGCACTTATAGTGCCTGCCCTAAAAATTCTTGTTTTCAAAATATTAAATTTTGTTGATTACAAGCTACTTTTTTACCACAATGCATTTATTAACTGCCATTCCATCTTTGTTACTTGAAACCAAAAATGAATTGTGAAAATCAGTTTCAGCTCGACACTATGTATCTTCCAAAAAACCTGAAATGAACAAATTCTATATTTTGTCAATTTATTTATTTTTTTAATATCAATTTTATATAAAGTATCATTTTTGTCTTATTCATTTGGATTATAAAGTAGATTTTATCAGAAGCCATCAAGCACTTTTTCTGCAAACACTTGAAAATAAAGATATCTGAAAGCTATTGGCTATTTTTTTACGTCATCTTTTTGTTAGTTACGTCATCTTTATATTGTCATCTTACAATTTAAACTCGAGGTCAAAAAATAATTCTGAGAAAGTAATGTTGAAATATTCTACTCACTAAACTAACTCAAGAAAAAATATAACCTTCATGCAAAGAAATATATCTTGGTGGACTTACTCAGTCTAAAGATCACCACATTCTTGTCTAGAAAGTAGATAAAAAAATCGTATCTTGAAATTTTTGAAGTTAATTTTGTTAGTTTTAAAATCTATTTAGCTTTCATAGGTATAACTATCAAATACTTTTCCTGCTCTTAAAGTCGGTTTTGAGATCATCTGCCAGATTATGCATGGGCCAAAAAGCTTATAAATTTTAATCAATGATTTGTCATGAAAGTGATCAGGTATTTGCATCAAAGTTAAGTGATGAGAATGAATTTCTAGAAATAGGTTTTAATTTCATAACTGAAGGCTGTAGAAAATCACTAATAAGCTGTTTTTATTGTTTTAGACTAGGATGCATTTCTTTTTGGTGTAAGAAATAAATTAGACTGACATTAACTGTAGAAATGGAAGAATTGCATCTCATTGGTTTTGTAGGAAAAACTTGCATTTAAAATAAACCTACACTCAATGGTCAGTACAGGCGATTGTAGCAAATGCTGTCATATAATATGTTGCTGTGAGGACTATTTTTGCCATTGGAAAATTTCAAATTTCTCAATAGTCAAAATTTCTGGAAAGAAATCATGCTCTAATTTAAAATGGTCAATGAATTAAATTAGCCAAAGGGAAGTATTTCTTCAAGAATTAAGAGAAAACTAATTTTGTTGGATAATTCCATTGAGCATTATGTAGCTAAATTTTTGTTGTGCAAAATATGCAATAGCTACTGTATTTTTGTCTTTAAACTAGTTTAAATCTACAATAATAGGGTTTGAAGCTAGGAGCTCAAATGTATACACATCTCATACATGTCGCAAGTAAGCAGATGACTGTTGGATTGCTTCCAAGTATCAAAATAATTTATGAGAAATAAGCTTCTATAGCATAGTGTTAATATCGTTGTTTACTCTTGTTTCCTAAACTGTTCTATGCGTATAATAGATAATCATACAGTGAAAAACATCTGAAAACAACAAAATTTAAAAATATCCAGTTTAATGCATTTAAATATTGTGTTGTACGTAAAGTATTTACCTTGAAATAGTGTAATTCATGAAAGGGGTGGAATGAGTTTTAGAAGTTATTGCAAGTTTACTTAGTGCTGAATCAGATGTGGATAGAATATCATTTTATGTTCACAAAAGCAAAGTTTATGGGAATATGGACATTTTCTATTTTTCTGGGATTTATACAAACAATTTGAAAGTAACTTACTCCAGAAACAAATAAAAATTGTCTATTTAGTGCTTGTATACTGTAGTGGTGTGTTTTATTTAAAATTTCTGATCTAAGCTTAATCATTACATTTAAATTTGGAGGTCATCAGTACAAAGGTTGAAAAACTTCATTTGCTTTTAATATTCTATTCGTACAGAAAAGGTACAACAGATATATTAAGCTATCAAAACCACTTTTTTAAATTTCTTCAATGTTATTGATTATTCAATTAAAAATTCACTGAGAAATAAAAATAACTGAGCCAGCGTTCAATCAGTGAAATTTAAGCATGTGTGATGTATGAAGAGAAAGAAATGCTTACAGCATCAAATCTAGAGAATTTGATTGTAGATTTATATAAGAAAGATCATGAATTAGTAAATTGTAAAACCCCCTCTGATGGCGATACATGCCGATATATGATGTGGCATGGAGCTCTTATGTTATTTGATGGCAAATTATGTCAAGCTGCTACTCCAGTTCCCCAGCATTTAGGTTAATGCAATGACAGTCTAGCATATATCCCAGACATGCTGAATGGGAGACATCTGCGAATTCTGGCCAAGGAAGAGTTACACCATGGGAAAGGTGAGCTGTTAGTGTGGGCATTATGCTGGTAAGTAGCTCCTTGGACACATGACATGTGAAGAGTAAAACGGGTTGGATCTGGACCTCACTGTTGTCAAACTACCTTGTACCACTACTAGGGGGAACTGACTATTGTAAGATTGCTCCCGACACCATTACACTAGGAGTTACAGCGGTATGCCGCTTGAAAGTAAACAAAATGGCTACCGAATATTATTGGTTGCGTCTGAAGTGGTGCAGTGCCAAGAGTTGGGAACAGTCATTGAATGGCAGTGTATCATGTTTAGTGATGCCTTGGGGGCAAGGGATCACTGCATTTCCAAGTGGTGGAGACTGCTAGTGCTACCATTCTCATTTTACTGTTGAACTGGCTCCTTCTAGTAGTGATGTGACAGTTTTACGATAGCAATTTGTTAGAGATCCTACAACCTATAGTTTTTGTCTTTCATGTCACATATCCAAGGGGTTGTATCAGCTGAATAACACCCAGCCATGCATGGCTCACCTCTCCCAGACCTGGCCTTTGTGGTACTGAAACCCTTCCTAGGCTAGAGTGACCCCCTGATCTATCTCCCATTGAGCATGTATGGTATATACTATGCTATCAATTACCACTCATTGGAATATAAGATCTGGGACAGCAGCTACAGAATGCTAGGCTTAATTTTCCACAGGCATAAGGACTTTTGTTTGACTAGGCCATGCAGTATATCGCCACCAGAGGGGCTTTATGACTAATTTGTGATCGTTCTCATGTAATTCTACAATAATGAAGATTCCTAAATTTGATATAATTCTTTTATCATTTCACGTTCTTCACATATGCTGTTTCATTCCAATCAAACATTGGCTTTGGAGTATTTTGATTTTTTGACAAAATGTATATGAAAAGCCTAAAAATTTCAGCTGTCACCTCGAGAAAAGTGACATCTCAAAAATGTACATTTTATACAGTACAGTTGATTTGGTGTCGCTCTACAGCTATTTTTTACTTCATGGAACCAGGATCAATGACTTTCAAGTATTAATATTATTGAAGAGTCAAAGGAGTTTTTGGAAATCTAAGCATATTTAGATTTTCAATTTAATGAAAAAAAGTTGTACATCCTTATTAAAAATTATAGCATATGTCATGTGATTTGCATGGTTTGTTCAAGTTTGATAGGAGCGTTTTCTTATTGAAAAAAGTAAAATCTCCATTTTTATTTATTTTCCTGAGGTGCAATGTAATTCTTGTGACTACCACTACAAAAATTAACTTACAGTACAGTGTGTATAACAGTGTAACCTATTTCCACCATAAAGTACATTTTGGTAGACAAAATTGCACTATTTTTTACGTTTCGTTAAATTTGATTACTGCTGAACGTGATGACACATTAAAAAACAAGCCGTGCTTCTAAGGTAAATACCGAATGATATTCACGACATTCAGCACGCTCACTTTGATGGATAGTCCACAATGAACTGCTAAATTGCCAATCACATCTAACTACCTAAAGCCATGTGACAACGGACTGCTTTTTCGATCACGCCTCCACTCTTCACATGATGCCTTATACTCGGCTGTTAAGGAGCATGACAGTGACAGTCCACAGTTGTGCAATCATCCATTGAATGATTAGGCATTTGAAAGTATACATCTGTGATCTTAATACAGCTCTCAAGCAATTAGTAACCTCTCAACTTGTAGTATCTATCAAATTCAGATACTAAATTGTGGAGGGGGTGAACTACATTTCGGTAGATAACTTTGGGGACACTGTCTTTCACGCGTCTGGCTAAAACTTTACTAAGAGCAAACCTGAAATATTTGCCATGGGTATCAACATGAGTTTTAAGCGCCACTCTAATTTATTTAACTTTTCATGTACCCTTGACAAGTGCCAAGAACTCTTCCAACTTGTCAGTACCAGATCCCTTCACGCGATGGGATCCCTTACAGGAACTACTCTGCATACTTAGGATACAGTAATTCTCTGTACCTAGGTGGGGCCACCGTAGCCCAGTTTGTACAGTCTCGGATTAGCGACTGGAGGGTTGCGAGTTCAAAACTCAACCCAACCAGACTCCTGTATGTGTGGAGGCTGATGCACTTTAAATCTGCCATGGCCTCAAATACTCTTACCCCCGTGGTTCAACCCGTTTGAACCCGTGGTTCAAATTTACAACGTTGTCCTCGGGTCTTTCCCTTCGGGATTGATCCCGGACCGTCACCAATAGTCTGTTGTGTTGTATTGCTACAGTAAGACGTAAATACAACTACCAACCTACCTGTATATTTAGTACAGTATTTAGAATCAATGTAAAATAAAAGTTACAGCCCTGTAAAGTTAGTATTTTTGTGTGAGCTACGACATGAAGAAAATGGATTTTCAACATAAACATCAGAGCATAGTTCGTAAAGGAATATCCACACCGTAAGTTTAATAATGTTAAAATCCAAGTCCTGATTTAAATTTGACGGAGTAGTAAAAGGTATGTGTCAAAAGATACTAAGGGGTATGTGAAAAAAATTGAGTAATGATGGATTAAGGTGACCAACGAAAGGCTTCAATTTCTGTCGTCATTTACAATTATTTAGCTGGTGTGTGGATAGGATTTTCTTGAACTTTAAAAATTAACACTGCAGCTGATCCAAAGGTTTGTTACTATGTTCTATTTCACTGGTATCTCGTTTTTAAAATCTGCCTTAAAACAATCTCGAACGAAACAATATATATATTCTAGAAACCAGAAAAAGTATGCAAATATGAAGGGGGTGAGCCCGCTTCTTCTCTTGGGCTAAGCCTCACACAAGTACTGAAAAAACTCAAAGCACATCTCTTAAAAGTGACTCCTGCTTTACTCCCCTTGGCAAAGTAAGCGGGCTCCCTCCCTTCAAATTTTATCTTGTTTCTCGAAAAAATATATTTTAAGGTAGTATATATATTTCAATAATACAAACAAAGAGAAATTTAGGAATGTAAAATTTAAATTTAGGGGTTCCAAGAAAATTTCGAAAAAAAATGAAGTGTTGATGGATCAGGGAGGAGCTTGACCCAGTCAACAAAATATGGTGTTTTCGTGTGGGCGAAAGTTCGCCAAAGCAGAAAACACCATATTGTGTTGCCTGGCTCAGGCTCCTCCCTGATGACGCCCTAATCCACCGACACTTTGTTTTTTTTTCGAAATTGTCTTGGTATTCTTAAATTTAAATTCCTAAATTTCTCTTTGTTTTGTATTATTGAATTATATTGCTAGCCATGCTATGTCTGCAGCTTCAGCGCGCATACATGGACAGCACTGCTTTCTGCTTCTGTTTGAATATGTATATACCCTGGAATTTTCTCTTTTTGCTTGTCTGCATTTCTGGTACTTTACGCTTTAAAGTTTTGTGTTTGATTTTTTTTCGAACTTTGTAAGTTTATTGTTTATTATATATATACTCATGTCCAAAAGTTAAGCATAATTTCTGTTCATATGAATATTTCAGAAAATCTACATCGGAATGGAAGGAAACGTGGTATGCGGGTGTAATAGAGTTATAGAAGAAGAAAACAATGCAAAGCAAGGATAATAATGACTTTTATTGTCCAAAGAAAAGGGTTGAAAGAAAAAAGGTTCACAATACGAGTGTCAATTTTAGTGAAACAGAATGATTAAAACAATGTGATGCTGAAGTTTAATACGGTGTGTGGGAACCTCTGGTAACCACGCATGCTTGCACAACGATTTCCATTTATGGATGAGTTGTGTGCTCAAGAGTTCCAAGCCTCACGGAGAGCAGTTTTTAATTCCGGAACGGAGCTTGGTGGGTGGCGGAGGGCTGCAATATGTCTCCCGAGCATATCCCACACATGCTCTATAGAATTCAGATCAGGAGATTTGGCAGGTCACTGCATACGGCGAATATCTTCACTTTGAAGGAAGGCGTCGACCAGGGCTGTACGGTGAGGAGGCGCGTTATTATCCATGAGTATGAAACCAGGACCAACAGCACCTCGAAACAGGTGAACGGTAGGCTCAAGGACTTCGTTTTTGTATCTTTGTCCGGTGACAGACCCCATGTCAAAGATGTGGAGATCTGTGCGGCCGTCCAACTTGATGCCTGCCCAGACCATGACTCCCCCTGAAGGAAAACGATATCTTTCCGTGATGTTTTCCCGGGAGAAAACGCGTTCCACGTTCTCTCCAGATCATGGTATGACAAGAATCAGTTTACAGACTAAATCTGGACTCGTCACTGAACATGACATTGGCCCGCTGTTGTCGACTCCACTTGTTCCAAACACCTGTCTGCACTGTAAACGGACGCGTTTCTCTGCAGACAGGTGGACGCAAACTGCTGGTCGTCTGGCATAGAGACCAACGTGTCTGAGTCTCCTTCAAACAGTTTGCCTCGAAACTATAACCTCGAAACTCCTATGGCGGCTGTCAGGGCTGAACCCAGTTGTCTGGCAGAACGGTTCCTCTGACGTCGCGCAGTTATCGCTAAATATCGGTCTTGCCGAGCTGTTGTTACACTTTGGCCGACCTGGTACTGGTTGTCGGGTAACATCTCCAGTGGTTTGAAACCTCTGCCACAGTCTGGAGATCGCACACTGAGGTACATTCAGAATTCGAGATGCTTCGATTTGGGATCGACCGGATTCTAGCATTCCAATAATTCGTCCCTCACAAACATCCAGTTGGCATCTTTGTGACATCTTTCGTCGTTATTGACTGTTAAAAACGCTCCATACCACAGCAATTACAAAATTTCTGTCTAAACTGGCCATGCCACTCGAGACCGTTTTATACTCGTTCCAACATGCTCCGGTGCTTTGCACATGTCGACTGAACTGTTTTGCATATGCACAATGTTTTACCTTCGTCCTACGATTCCCCACAAGTGGTTTTGAACTATTCCGATTTTTTCGTATTTTACGGATTATGCTAAATTTTTGAACATGAGTTTATGATTGCAAAAATTATTTACATTTTATGATCATGCAAGATCATTTCTTACCTCTAAATAGAGAAGTTGATCATTTCTTTTTGCAAAAAATGACTGTAAAAGTATACTAATACAAAAATTATCTTTACAATTCACTTTTTGTTGCATTGTTTAGTAATTTCACACTGTCCTTTTCTTATTTTAGATTATAATCTTAACTTTAAATCACTATACTAATTACAAGTATTTCATCACATTAGGGATAAAACTGGAAATATGTTGTCAAAGGATCAAAAGGGAAAGTAAATCCTGTTATAGATTGATCATAGCATATGTCAGAAGAGTTGACAATGGAATCAGAAGACGTATTTGTTGAAGCTTTGTTTGATTTTTGGAAGAATTAATATTGGTATTCCTAGTTGTGCAACTAGACATTTGCATTAACACAAGGCCTAACACGAAAGGAGGCCCTGAAATGGAACTGGCAATACAAGAAAAACCAGATACATAGACTCGTAAATCTGAAGCAATATTTGAGATACAAGTACCAATTTCAACTTTGGTATTTTTTGCATGGAAAATTTTTCCCACCTAATATAGATTGGTTACACTGCACTCGTTCATTTTAACCTTTTTGACCGCCAACGACAGTTGATATTGGTAACCTCTAATGCTTCGTCAGTTTAGTACTCTAAAATTTCAGTTTTAAGTGCAATTTAAGTTGCTTACGAATGTTTCTATTATCATTGCCTGACAACTGCCAAGAGATGAATATGTTCAGCGATTGCTGCCCAGGGCAAACTAGAAACATTTATTTTCCTTTGATGGTGTTGAATTTATTTTGTGAAATCAAAAACACCAAAAACCCTTCAGTTTATAAATCATAAGTTTCTTGAGCTGGCCATTAGAGTGTATCGAAAAACTTTTTTGAAATTCAAAATTTCAAGTTGTTAAAAAGTTGTCCCTAGGGCCCCATATTTATCAGTCTAACATTTCAGTCTTTTTGAAATATATTTAGGTCTCCCGCATGAGGAATAAAATTTCAATTTTTCTTTCAAAGACGTGAATTTTTCATATACTTTTTTTACGATGAAAATAATGGAAATTTTAATTTTCAAGTTGAAAAGCCTTTTCTCTCCGTAATCTATGATTTAAAAGCACAAAAAAGATTAATACTGTAGAGTAATATTTAGATCTCCCGCATTTGACCTAAACTCTTATTTTTTTTACAAAATAAACTATTATTATTAATTTAGGAAAAAATAGTTTCACCTTATTAAGTTTCCGTTTTGTGTTTGATTAAGATTGTAAAATGTAACGACATTGCATTTTAAATGTACGAGAGTTCTTTATATGTAAAGGCAAACACTACGCACAGAAACCGGAACACATCGTTCCCGCGCGGCCTTAGTGCTAGACGCGGTGCTAACGCGCCGGTCACGTGATTATCAACCTTTCCCTACACACCCCTATTGGCTTACAGTAGCCGTGGTATGTGCATAGATTTTACTAGTAATCAAGTGCTTGTTACGTGCTAAACGCCATGAGTAATAAAGCTCATTCAACTAGAAAAACAACTGAAGTGGCGATAATCGGTCAGTCTGTCGATATTAGTGACATCAGTGTTTTGTCGATTAAATTGGATGTGTTGCGGTATTTTGAATGGGTGCGAAATCATCTGAAATTAGAGGGATGCTATCAACCAGAAAAATAGGTAATTGCCATGCGAGTGGCTCGAATGCTCGAAGAAATATGGAAAATGCTTCTATTCTTGTTTCTAGTACAAACATCACTTTTATGATTCTGAAACTATACGAACAATGTGAAAAAATAGAAAAAATTTCAGGAAGTACCAGGTAACATTCAAACAGCTATAAGGCATATGTAGAGAAGTTCAAGTTCAATATCGTAAATAGTTTTTTGATACTTGTTCCTGTAAATGTGATTTACTTAACTGCCAGTGCCCAGCTCCAAGAAAAGTTCCACTAATAGAGCGTGATTTTCTCAGCGATCAACGGAATCTAAGATTTATGATTATTGGGGGTTGTGATAAAACAGAGTGAAAAACTAAAGAAAAGAAACGAAAGAAAATATAAATCTTTAATCAGTTCTGAATGTAAGCCTACAACATTTGAAAAACCGGAATTGGAAAATGAAAGTAAGTTTACTGTTAATGAGTCGCAATTTGAAAGTGACTCAATGTCACAAATATCAAGTGAAGAAAGTGAATATGATAAACAATTTCTAAAACCAGGACAGAAAAGAGTTGCTACAATTTCAGTAAAATAAGAGCTACCACAAAAACCCACTTCATTTGCCAGAACATGTGACCGCCAGAGCCATTTCTAGTAGAGCAGGAGCTCAATTGGCTAGTGCCTTTTCGCAGGATCTTAATGTAGTAACTACTGAACATCATGCCTCGGTCATAGATAAAACAAAGATTTTTCGTGAAAGGTTGAAATCTCGCTATGCCATCAGCACAACTCGTACCTCAGAACTCATTGCACTTTACTTTGACGGACGAAAGGATGAAACAATATCAAAAGAAGATCTGTCCGAAAAACTGTGCAAGAAGAATACATATCTTTGGTTGAAGAACCAGATTCAAAATACACTATCTACCAATAAGTATTTGGACACCCATGCAAATGACGATATCTACGGTCCTGATATACGTCACGCCCTCCGCCGTTAAATATCGTGTAGGAAACAACATTGGCATTAGTCGCATGCAAGATGCCACGAAGTGCAGAGTTATCTGATTTCGAGAAAGGTGTAACCATCGAGTATCACAGAAATGGCCGATCCTTAAGGGACATATCTAGCGAGCTGAATTACCCAAAATCGACAGTGGCCTATGTGATTCAGAAGTGGAAGCTGAGCGGTGATTTTTGGAATGTGCTCCGAGTCGGCAGACCCACGAAACTGGGAGATAGAGACCGACGGGTGCTATCCAGAGAAATTCAGAAGAACCGCACCCAATCAATGGCCACATACTCCAGGAGTTTCAACAGGCATCCGGGAGTGTTGTTTCGATGAATACCATCCGTAAGGAAACACATCTGCTTGGTTTTAATGGTCGTGATGCTGCCAATAAGCCTTTTATCACAAAGTCTAACCGCGCTGCTTGGTTAATGTGGTGCAAAGCACGTCGAAAGTGGACCGTAGATTAGTGGAAACGGGTTCTCTGAGCGACGAATCAAGGTTCACCCTCTACCGTTCGGATAGTAGGGTCTGGCGTCTGCCTGGAGAACGCCTCCTGCCAGAATGCATTGTGCCCACAGTAAAGTTCGGCGGAGGTGGAATTATGGTCTGGTGGTGTTTCTCCTGGTATGAATTAGGACTCTTGGTCCCCCAATTCATGGTAAGCTCAACGCCGACGCCTACTGCACTATTTTGGATGACAGTGTGCTTCCTACGTTGTGGCAGTTTTACGGGTTGGACCCATGTTACTTCCAGGACGACAACGCCAGCTGTCATGTTGCGAGGTCCACTATGGATTGGTATGGTGACAATGGGGTTAATCGAATGGACTGGCCTGCCCAGACCTGAACCCTATCGAGAACCTCTGGGACGAGTTGGATCGCCGAATTAAGGGGTGCAACAACCGTCCAAAATCGGTGAAGGAACTTGCATGTCTTCTCCAAGCCGAGTGGAAGAAAATACCACTATCCGTCATACAAGGACTTGTGGAAAGTATGCCCCGGAGGATTGAGACTGTAATTGTCTCTCGTGGAGGCTCTACCAATTATTGAATATGAATAAATGTTGTTTTACTTTTCTATCACAGGTGTCCAAATACTTTTTTGTAGATAGTGTATGTTGGATACATAACTCCGGTAAGTAGAACTGGGAAAGAAGTTGTATCATCAATACTACAGTTTTGAGAGAAAATTGTATTGATGTAAACACCATTAAAGCTATTGGTTGCGATGGCACCGCAACAAATTCAGGAACCTCTAATGGAACTATTGCACTATTTGTAGAAGCCTTAAAACACCCATTACAAGCAGTGGTTTGTTTGCTTCATTTAAACGAATTGCCTCTTAGAAAAGTGATGGTTGCCCTCGATGGTCGAACTTCTGAACCTCATTCATTCAGTGATCCAATTGGAAAACTTTTTATTAATTTCTAGGATTTACCAGTGGTGGGGTTCAATAAGATAGATACTATTTTTCCGCAGGTAGATATCAAAGATTTAAGCACCGACCAAAAATATTTATGGGATATATCTCAGGCTGTGAATGACAGGTGAATGTCCTCAAGATTTAGCTTCTAGAAACCCTGGAAATATCTCATGCAAGATGGCTGACAATGGCAAATAGGATTTTGCGTGTATACATTTCATCAGATAATCAAAGTCCGCAGCTAAAAAAGTTAGCTGAGTTTGTAATGAAGGTTTATTCTCCATCATGGTTTACTATAAAATGTCACCCACAAATCATTCATGGATCCAAATTTTTTTTAAAATTAGTACAATGCAGCAAGTACTTGAAGGCTGATCTAAAACTCTTGAGTGAAATGCTTTCATGGTTCACCCAGAATATCTTCTTTTGGGGATGTTGTTTGACCCACGGAAACGTATTAGAATACTTGCAAGCAAGAGGATACAAAAAGCTAGTCAAAACAATGTGAAAAAGAGGGTCTTTAAATCACCGCAAGTGGATTTTGATTCACAAGATTATATTAATACAATTGATTGGCAATCTACGTCTACACCCGTAACGGAGCCACCAGTCTTAATTAGCCTCAGCAATCAAGAGCTAGAGTTAATTGCCGAGATTGGAATTAGTGATAAGAAAGAATCTAAAATTCCTTCGCACACTCAAGCAGTTGAGAGAATTGTTAAGGAGGTTACAGAAGCTTCGGAACACGTTTGTGGTCATAAGGAGCGAGATGGATTCATTAGGTCCAGATTGTTAGACCGAAAAATTCTCTCCAACTTTGAAACGAAGAGCCACTTCGAAACAACAGCTACTGCAACTACCAAGGTTTGAACATTTGAACAAGTAAGCAATTTTTTATTCCGAAACAAATAGTTTCATTACTATTCTTAGGTAATTATTGAGTTCTTTTTTTTGATTTGAGACTTTATTTTGATTATTTTCTAATAGCCTATAAATATACATTTTCAAGCTTGTCACTCCCAACCAGCCTAATGAAAAGCTTTGTTTGCAGGTTGGCGCACAGTTTTCACGCCATGTATATTTTGGAGGTCTCAATATTTAACAATATAGAGATGAAAAACTTCTAATACTACATCATTTACGTTATATGACCTGAGTGAAGGATTGAGTTTTGATTTGGGATTTCATATTTGAGTTGGAAATAGTTATTGAAAAATAAACCACTTTGAAAATACCTGTTTTTCCATTATTTAATTTCTTTCACAGTTTAGGTACTAGGCATAAGGTAGTATAATAATTTTAATATGAAGGTTAATAATTTATATTCATATTAAAATCTGAACTTGTGTTAATCAAAACATTTTTTTGTCATGAAAGTTTATTTTAAACAAATAAAGTAGATTTTTAATAATTAAAGGAAATACATCATTTTTTTAATGAGTAGTTATCGGCTAAATGCGGGAGACCTAAATACTACACTACGACATTAAATTTTTTTTAGCTTTAAATTATAGATTAAAGCCAAGGTTTTTAACTTGAAAATAAAAATTCAAATTATTTTCATTGTAAAAAATATTTAAAAAATCACGTTTCTGAAAGAAAAATTTGAAACTTTAGGTCTCATGCGGGAGACCTAAATATATTTCAATTGGACTAAAAATTTTTCTGGTAAATATGGGGCCCTAGGGACAACTTTTTATCAAGTTGAAATTTCGAATTTCAAAAAAAAAGTTTTTTCGATACACCCTACTGACCATACGCATATGAAAGCTGATACTATTCACGCGGCAATTAAAAAAGTTGCAAAATCCACAACGGCAACAATTGAATTAACAAGAGATTGGGAAAACTTGAAGAGGCTAATCCCCAGAAGACCACCTATTCACGTCATAGAGATGGAACAGTCAAATTTTATGCATTTCCAGAAGCTGATGAAATATGATTATATCCATCGCAAAATTTATATTTACGGACAAAGTGTGGAGTGGGGGGAAATAAAATGGATGCAAACCTGTCTAATTCGCAAGGTAAAATGTTTTATAAAAATTCATTAAAAAATGAACCATTACATACACTGCAATTAAGCAGAATGACACCTCAAAACATACACTCCAGATCCTTCTCAAAATTAACTCCCATCAATAACTCCCCATTCCTTTGCCTCCAAAAAAAGTCGCAAATTTAAAATTTTGATCTCATTTCTAAGCGAAACAAGTAAGCCATTTTATCAGAATTTACCAAATGGCGAAGAAACTGACGACATTTTACCTGACGAAAAAGAGAAATAAAATTCTAATTTTTGCTGTAATGAAAATAATATTTAATAAGAGTCATTAAATTATACTTAATAGTTATTAAATAATAAGAATATTTTGTGTTTGATTATTTGTAAAAATAAGAAAATAAAATATAGTGTCTTTTATTGCCAATGCGTTATAAAAATTATGGTATAAGTGCCAATGTCAAGAGTTTCCTACATTTTCTGACAAAAACACCATCACATATTTCGCATTCCAAATTCTTTCAATAAATACTTAATTTGGAGTTATTATAATTTTTTTACTGATGGTTATACACAAGTAAATTCTAACCTCTATCATTAACTTCAAATATCTCAAAATTAGAAATATTGACATTTTAACATGGGCACTTCTTGTACCAAGCCACAGATATAGTATATATATATTTGTGCATACACCTGTATATTGACTTTTCTATATACAGGTGTATGCAATCTTCATACAATAAGTACTCATAGGGATGATACTTCACATCTATGTGTTTTATGCACTAACATTACTCAATGTGCTCTTCTGAACCAAATGTTAATTTGATGCAACAAATGTGAAAGGTTTATATTGTGGAAAAAACCCAAATGAGGGAAATATCTTGCACGGCTCAGAAGTTTCAAAAATGTATCCTGTAGAAGTTTCCACCTCATTGCTTTTAAATCCTCCAGTTCTGGTCATAGAGACAGCGTTTTGAATTTAATCTTTGCTTAATTTTTTTTATTTACTGGAATGATCTTTGTAACTTAAGGGTGTTTCTTTTTAAAGTGTATTAATGTGTTCACAATCCATATAATTCTTTTTCAGCGTTTGTGGGAGAAAAATGGATTGGCCCTTATAATTTTAATAAGAATCCATTCTATGTTTGAGTAAAAATTACCTACATAAAATAAGTCACAAGAAAGCTTAGAAAATTGAATAAGGATTTATTTTGCATAGATTTTATTTGAAGCAAAGTATTGAAATTTATACTTTGATTATTTATAATTTACATATATTTTTAGAGAGAAAACACAGTACAAGGAAAAAAAGGGCTTTGTTATTTTACAAGGGATTATAAGGATGTAAAGTTAGCGAAATTGATTCAAATTATCCTTACTGAAGAAACATTCGTCCGCACTTCATATCCTTTTGTACCATATGCCACTTAGGTATTTGCCTTTATCTCAAAGTAGGCTTTCTTGTCCAATCATGTTTTAAATGCACTTTTGCTTATAATTTTTAATTTATAAAAATTTATTCTTTTTATAGTGAAGAATTTAAAAGGATTGATGTCTTAATTTAGAAATACCTTTACTGGTAATTTTATTTAATATTTTGCGCTATTTTGCACGAATATCTTTCTGGAATTGTGTTCACAGAACACAGTTTTAATTGCATTGAAAATACAAGATAATTGTGTAATAATTTAAATTTTTTGTTTGGGAGATTTATTTAGATAGTGTAAGTTTTGGTACATAAACAGTTTTAATTGTTAAAATTTATAAACAAAGCGATGAAAAGTAGCAATGGACGAATGCTACAAAAATAGATTAAGATTTGAAAACGATATAACCTTACAACTCTTAAGAGGAATATGCAAGACATTTCTTTAATTTGTATGAAATAAATTTAAATTTTGGAACATTTCAAAAATATACTGCGATGAAATCAATTTATCATAACGTATTTGAAGCATTTGTTGGACAGTAAGTTTACAAAGGGTACGTACATTCTATAAGAACTTTCATGTTTGTTGAATACCATGCAAAAATATTTGTATACGAAATGCTCGAGACTACCATAAATAATAGTCCGTATTACATCGATTCACCATCAATCGTTATTTATCACAATTTGTGAAAAAATATGTTATTTTTCTAAAAGTTTTACATCGTAGATCATAGCTTGCAAATGGGGCAGAATATCAAATTTGGAGTTTGAAGTGTCTTGAATGTTTCTTCAGATACATTAGAAACAAATGAGTAAACCAGATAAATCATAATAGATATTTCATTACAATGTAGTATTGCTTTGGAATATTTTTGCACTTAAGTGCTGGATATGTTTGACCTACGAATAAATATATAACAATAGACGTGTGCAACTGTTTACACTCTCGTGTATTTAATAAAATTGATAAGCAGGAAGTGACCCCGAAACAGGCTTGTGCTTGATTGCAGTTGTTTTGCTGTAAGACTGCATATTTAATTCTAACTCTCGATTTTCAATAAACATTGAAATATTTACAGTAGTGGAGAAAACTTCCAGGCATTGGTGGAAATTGGAATGCAAATGATTAGTGATATGAAACCTGTGAAAATGTTTCTTTCGTTTTATTCTCACTAGTTTACTCAATGAAAATGTTCGTTTTCAATTACCCGTTCAATCTTTCGCTGAATTTATTCTACGATCAGTTTTTAACAGCTGCATGCCTTATACCAAACATTCGTTTCATCTTTGACATCAATGTGATGTTTCCAACTAAAGTGTAATTTTAAAAAAGGCAAGAGCAGTTGAATTTTTCATTTGAAAATTGAAGTCTAAGAATAAGGTATTTTTATCTACTTAAATTAAATAAAAAAATGGTACTCTCCCATTATTAATGTCGGTTGCTCTTGAAACGCTGACGTCAGTAGAAAAACGCTGATGCAAGGTTAATAATTTTTTTTATTTTATATGTTTTTTATGGTTTTCTTTGAGACTCATAAGATTATTGTTCCATGGTATTTTGTCACCAAAAAGTAGTCGAAGTACTCAAAGGGTATTTTATTTCTACGATGCCTACTGTACTCGATTTCACTTCTTTGCATCGCATTTTCTCCACTACTGCAGAAACGAAAGTAACAATTATTTTCTTATATTGAAACTTTTATCGACTCTGTAGTTTTTGATTATGTTTTCTGAAATATGATACAGAAGTATAACATAATTACCATGCACTTCGTCTGAAAGGAATGTAAGCATACATTTATTATTTTCTCAACAATACAATAGAACAATTAAGTATACTCGTATTAAAATATTTCTTCACACTTTCACACTGAACACAAAAAATATATAACCTTTTTCGTCCATCTTGAAACTCACCTTCGAAGAATCTGTTTTTGTGCAAAAGAACAGTCATTCATGTCTAAATAATTTCCAGAAATTAAAGTTCCAACGTGTAATGACAAATGTTGTTTCATGAATATATAAATATTTTTTATTTTCGGGTGATTAAGAAGCAATATTTGTGAAATGCAGACCATTGATTGCATTCCTAATTATTTCGAACTTTTACGTGAGCTTTGTAAATTTTTAATTAGTTGTATGATCCTCTAATTGCAACTACACAACAACAATGATCAAAGGTGAATTTCTGATGTTTGTGATCGAATGCTTACACCAGAAACATTTCATTTCATAACTGTTAAACTTGCAAAAGTTTGATGTAATGCAATATGATTCTGTATGTAACAAAAATCATCATACTCCTCCACTTATTTTTTGATATATATACTATCGAAACTAAAAATCACTCCAGTCAATTTCCCCTAAAAATTTAAACGGAAAAATGTATTTACAAGATTAATTTGTGTTCATTACTGGTTTGTGTTAAAAGATCGTTTTAGGCTTCATTGGAATGATTGACTTATTTTAATCCTTTAAATATTTCTAATGGTTTTATTATGTTATTTAGAGTTATAATAAATCATAATTGCAAGACATTCATTACAATATTTTCGTTGATCGAGAGAAGAGAGTTGCAGCATGAATATAACTGCTGTTTTTGGTGTAAACACCGTGTAACAATTGTACATTAAACACCTAAATAAAATTAACACATAGTATTTCAGAAAAGTTGGTCCATTTCATTCCTAGTAAGTTGATTACATACATTCAGCATAGGACTTACACTTCATTTCCTCTGTAGGATGTAGTCTTATTAATTAGTAATTTACTTAAGAAATTGTTTTTTATTTTTCTGATGATTGAAAAAACATTTTACTATGCATTGCTATTGTAGTAAACAAACTGCTTGGATACAGAAAACATTTTAAAATTGTTTCTCAAGGCAATAATTGTACTCTTAAGCGTTTCAAAGGAAAATTTTCTGTACTGTCTGCCAAAAGCCTGTCTAAACTAAAAAACTTTGATGACAAAAATGATATTAGCAAATATAACTTTAAATTCGGTGTGCTTTAATAGGTGAAGTGTATCAAAAAATTTTGAAAGCATTTTTTAATTTCAGATTCATATAAAATTGAATAATGGCTTTGAAGCAAACGATTTTTTGATCCCGTAATATTTGTGTATTTGGTTCGACCTTTTAAACAAAATTGTGCCGAGAAAATATTTGATTTCAGTTCAATTTCATTAAAAATTTCTTGTATAAATGCAGATATATTTACTTAAATCAATAAATAAAAAAATATGTTAATGTTTATTTTTAATCATTTAATATGAAAAGGGTTTCATGATTATTCGCATGATATTTTTTCTCAAACTTTGGCAACACGAAACAAAGTGATTTATAATTTTAAAAAATCCATCGATTTTATGCTTGTGATTTACTATCTACTTTGCGCTGCGATGGAATGAAAATATATTGATATAAGTAAAGAAAAAATCTTTAAAATCAATGTGAGTTGGGGACCTTTCTTCTTTCTACAACGCTTGTTACTTATGAGTTTAAACATAAATTTCTTTGAAGGATATTAAAACATATCAAACGAATTTCTATTGTTTTTTGTTTAAAAATGCATCATGATTCTGAAAAAGTGATGATTTAGGTAAATAATATTTTGTGGTTTATTATAATTTATTTGTCATTCGTTCAATATATACTTTACTTTTGTTACTTTAATTACTTTCACTGGAACTTTAATGTGTATTCATTTCACTAATATTAATAGTATTAGTTTATTTCTTAATGTGCTTTAGAACTATACATTTTTAGAAGAAAATGGATTTTGATTGCGCTCTAGACATTTTAGTGAATTTAAATTATAGCTGTTATATGTTATTTTTAAGTCCGCACAGAAATTTTTAAGTGCTAGAATAGGTTAGATCCAAGAACATGTTACCATTATCAATTGGTGATACTTTTCAAGCGCAAATTGGCGATAATTTTGGAATGTAGCAACCCATCGTAGGTCATCCGTTTGCGACGAAAATTTTAGACGCCAATTAGGCCATGTGGCCGGTACCGTGTTCTGGAATTTTATCCTAGAATGAAATATTTTCTATGTTCACTTCCGCTCTAAGCCTCGTTCCATTGATTAATATTTATTATAATCGTTCATGCGAAATTGGTGTTACTCTGAACATTTTATATGCAACAGGGGCCGTATGTAAACTGTTGCGTTAGAAAACCATTTTTTAAATACATTTCTAAGAACATGTTTTTTATTAGATGTGACAAGGACAAATGATGGGAAATCTTATCTTGTCGCATATTTAAAGAGAGTAAATAAATGTTCACTTTGGTTTGACAATATATATTGCATTCAAACTTTGCAAAGAGGAATATTCATATTAACTTTGTATTTATAGAAAAACTGAGTTTATAAACAGTTGCATTTAAGATTAATCGGTATTTTAGATTTTGGAAATTCTGTGATATGTAAAAAAGATTAAATAGTGTTAATAGCACCAGTTGGTAAATATAATTGAATCGGAGAGTTACATAAGAGTGTATAAAAATGAACGATTTACTTAATTTTCGAAGAAAACAATTAGAGAATAGTTTTTAACACTTATAGCATTCTCAGTACATGAATACTTTGTAAAAAATAGCATTTGCGGTGTTGCCTTGATGTAACAAAAGCTAGCATTAGCCACTTGTATTAGCTGTCCATAATAAATGTATACAAGAGACATCATGGACACATGTTTTGTAAGATTCATCTATTGTCAGCTGATAACAATTAAACTCGACTCTAGGAATCCTCACATTAATATCTTCAGAAGAGAACATGTATTTATTTGAGTTAAATTGCTTTTTTTACTCCATTTTTACTATTTGCATGGCTGAATAACTAAACGCACAGGTTTTTTTATCTATATTTCCCTTTACCATACAAATATACTTTGGAAAACCTATAGTTTATTCATATTTCATAGAACAGACTAGAACGAAGGGAAGAAATTCAGCTGAGAGATTGTAATACACCGAATTTCTTTGCAGAAAAAGTGTTGATCTAGAATGAAAAGTGCTATTTTTTCCTATTTGCAGCTCTTTATCTAATCAAAGATTTCTAAAACTACGAAAAATGGCTAGTTATTTGTAGTAATATATGTACAGATAAAAAAAGCTTCATCTGCTAAGGCTAAATGCCAAATCTATAGATCGGACGATATATAATGAAATAGTTATTAGAAATCTTTACAGAAATATAGTAGTACATTAATTTTTTTAATGTATTTAAAATGCTTAAAACACAAAGACGGAAAATTATTGTTTTGGGAAATTATTCATTGAATGATAAAACTTAAAAACATGTCTTGAGAACAGATAATTTGAAGATTAGAATTCATTAAAAATGAAAAATTTATTTTATACATAGTATAAAAATATTTTAACGGAGAAAATAGTATTGAATAAGGTAAACCCATAAAGCTTTTGATGGCTTACAAAGCTTTTGGTTTTAAAAATATTTAAAAAATTCATACCTCAAATGAATTCTTTGTCTTTTTAAAAATTTTACAACCGCTGGAATTACTTATCGTTTACGCTATAGTATTTATCCATGTTATAAGAAGAATATTCTTTTCACTGTGCAAAGTACCATCATCATACATGAATGTTTATGGAAAACACATAGAAAAGGATATTTTATTTGTGTAAACGTGAGTGTTATAGATTTAAATTATTAATTTTTCTTTTTCGAATTTATCATTAACATTATAGAGTTGAAATTGAATAAGAAATTATCCCCTTGTCATATTTTAACAATTATTTACTCAAAAATAAAAATAGAACTGTTTTTCATCTGCCTTTCTGTGATTACTGTGCAGATATTATTATTGAAAGCAGAATAAGATCAATTGCTTATGAGAAATGGATTTAATGTTGATTTTAGCTTTAAAACTAAATATTTGATTCAACTGAGTTTAAACAGCCGCTAAAAGCTCAGAAATTATAGATTTTCGAAATGCAATTTTTTAACTATTAAAATTAAATACTATATCTATGTTTCAAGTTTTGTAACTTCTGTAAATGTTTTTAGACTGTTGAGTTTACACAATGAACCACATCAAATTAAATCGAATGAATTATAATTTTTCCTTAAAAAATGTCTAAATATTTAAAGGACGCAAGGTAATACAAAATTTCCAAATTATAATATTTCGTTCAAAGTCGATATTTGTACTTAAAATATTATCAAAGCATTTTTACATAATGGATTACAAATAGTGAAATAGCGACAATTTAACACAACGAAATGCAAATACAAATAGGAAATGATTGTAATAAATAATGATTATTTAAATTCAAAGCTTAAGAATTTATAAAAGGAAAATATCTCGAATTCAATTAATGAAAATACGTTTCCTCAAATCATAACTTGTAATCATCGATGCGGTAAAAATATCATCGCATAAAAGTGGAATATTCTTTACAAAACGATTGCAAAATATTAAAAAATAAGTTTTTCTTTTGCACAATATTTGTAATTCAGCATGCCCACTGAAGTGATTATTATATTTACACAGCTTTAAAACGTAAATAATGGCTCCCTGTGTAAAATATCGCATCAAATTTGAACCGTTATTGAATTGAAGTCTTTCAGTTTTCATACTAAAATAATAGCATGTAAAATAACTCATGGCATTTATAAATTTTCAAATTTGTTTCCAATAGATTAAACGAATAAATGTTTTTATAAAGACGTGAAACTGCATACAAAATTCGAGAATTCTCTTTTATTAAAAGTAAACATGATGAAATCGAATTAACTTACTTTTCAAAATTTCATTAAATTCCTATTTATCAAAACAAACAGCAGTAAACTTTATATGCGAATTTCTTGAAATATATAGGGATATTTTAGTATAAAATATTAAAAATGTAAATAGCCATTTTGAAATCAAGCTGTTTTTAAATGTATTATATCAAAGATTGTCGGCTAATATGTTACTTTTTACAAAAGCAGTAGTTTCCAAATTATAGTCCACTAATCCAATACGTTATTTATTACGTGTTACAATTGCTTGAAAAAACCAAGCATAATTTGTAAGATTGACGTAATTTCACATCTAACACGCAAATAGTATGAATGAAGTGGAGTTTAAACTATAATTGCATATGTAGATGTTATTATTTAAAGCTAAGGTGTAAGAAACATTAAAAGTAAATAAAAACTCTTCAAAGAAATACAATTAAATCTTTTGATAATTATGCTTCAAAAAGATAACTTCTTTTTATTCAAAATGAGTATTGCACATTTCGTTTGTATGCAATAATATTTAACATCGCAAAAATTGAAAATAACGGAATAAAGTAATTAAAATTTAACTAACTCGATGCAATTTGTTTGTGTACAATCTACAGCGATATTTAATTAAATGCTGCTTCTATTATCTTCGAAAGAAAAATAAAACTATGTAGTATGTATATTATAATAATATTTTTATTCGGTATTTGTCATCAGTAATAATTTTCAGTTGAGCAGTTTCTAAATTTTAACTTTAAAATCCGGGACTAGAAGATTAACGTTTAACTTAGCTATTTTGGTTTTTCCTTATAACTTTACATTTTCGTTAACATTAAATGCAAGGAGGGCATTACTACGAAATTTAGTCTTGTATTCAGTATAATATAACTAAATAAGGAAAAAATTTACGAGTGTTTGAATAGTAAATGGAACATTGTAGGTAATAAAATAAAAAAATAGTAATTGCGATTTATAATTGATATTTAAGCGAACATTTCACAATACAATTATTACACCAGAAATCTTATTTTTTTTAACTTCGATATAATCTTCCAAATTGCTTGTCTTTCAATGTGAAAAATTAAGAGTATTTCAGAAAATTCATTGTATTTTAAGTGATTGTCTTGATACGCTGGAAAGAGACCTGAATAATTAATTATAATGAAACTAATTTACATATTGTTGGTTCATAATACAGTAAATTAAGCATTCTTTAATTTAAAGAACGATACCCGCTTCTTCACCACACATGTCAATTGTAACAAGTCGATTGTAAACTATCTCTTGTATCCGTCTACTTCTCTGTTCAAATTTCCGTATAAATAAATTCACGGTACACGTTGATTTTTATTTTAATGCCGTTCTGTTTTGAACATTACATTAATCATTTAGCTACATACAGTTTTGCTACAATAAATAAACGTTTGTTGAATAACTAGAGTATATTATGTATTCAGAGAATATTGGGAAGTATACAAAGCGATTATGGGGATTGACGATTCATTGAAGTTTTTCGAGCATGCGATAAAAAAAGTGAAATTATTAGTCAATTTTTATGGAGCTTGCTTTAAGACTGAAATAAAAGAAAGGATAACTTTGGAAACTTGACTGATAAATCTATTCAGCGTAATCAACATAGATCGTAGTGTGTGTTCTAACAATTTCGTAAGAAACTATACTATTTCTTAAGTACAACAGCAAACGTTTCAGGTTATCGCTTCGCTTTGTATAGCAATTAATTACAGTTAACTCAAACCATAAGAATATTTTTGATTAAGAGGTAGTATGTATACTTCAAAAAAACTCAAATTCACACTGGAATTTAGATATTAAAAATCGAATATTCCGTAAATAAATTATTTTTTTATTTCCAATCACATTTATTTATTACGTCAGAAATAAATAAATAAATATATATTAGTCCACATTAAAAAAAATCGACAGTTCGTTGAGTTATTAATTTTACACTCGATGTAGTATTTAGTTATAAAAATGCTACTTCCAGTATGGCTGCTAAAATATCAATTTTTATAAATTAAAACTATTATACATAAACTAAAGTAATTTTAAAAAATTCCAAATTTTAGTTTAATTTTTTAATTTGTTTTAATTAGCTTCAGCTTCATCTCATTTGCAGTAATAAATTACTTGCAATAAATTAATTTTTCACATTGGTATGAAACCAATGTTTAGTAACCTTAGAGTGAATCACAGGAATTCTAACTGTCTAATTTGAAGGATTTCATGAGCATATACACAGGTCCGGAATAAGAGGGAAGGCCAATTTTATTAAATTTACATGTACTTTCCTTAGAAACATCCGCGTACTCAACAGGATGATCGCTAGAGAATTTCAACCATTCATTGAAGTGACTTCCTCTCCTTTTTAGGTCAAAATTGTTTCATTAAATATAAACTTTTGGAACAGGGACAGCCTTTATTGGCTCAAAGTCAAGAGTAGAATTTTGAACAGGACTTTTAGGTGTGCTTTGTGTGCGATGAAATATGAGTTGCTGCGATTCAGCCTCGTAAAAGCAAAAGATCCTAATGACAGCAACGTGACGCACGGCTCCTCAAACAGACCTGGTGCTTGTGAATACGAGAGAAATACTTTTACACTTTTTATAATGCGGATGTGTCCTTTTTTAATAAACGATCTCATCTATCAAAAGGATCAAAAAAGCTTTTCATGTTTTATACATTCGCGGAGTCGAGTCCTGAGCTTTTTTACATAGTCACATAAGAAACTTATTTGTGGCATTTCCATTCGCTCGGAACAAAATCTCGGTATCACGCGTACTAAAAGTTGATATTTTCAAATTACCTACTTCGTACTTGTCACGAAAGATTGTAAATTATGTTGCTGATTCCCAGTATTCTTAAAACATAATGTGCTTTTATATATTCGCACACTACTAAGCAATGTAATTCAACGTTCTCTGGGTTGAAATTATTCACATGCATAATTTTTCCTGTAATCATCAACCATTTGGGTACATAATTAAATTAGACGCGGGATTTTCGGAAATTTTTCTCATTAAATGCAAATATTATAAATTTGTATAATATTCGCACTTTTTTTATTTCGCAACGCAATTTATTTTGTCGTACGCATCAGAGAATTATTTTTCCATTAGAGTTGTACATTAATACATTTGTAGAGCATTAGCTCTTTAAATACATTTTTGTCATCTGTGATTTCCCTTTTTCTTAAGTTTAAAATGATTAATATATTAGAAAAAAAGATTTTCCATTTTTACGGTAGGTATGATGATTACTCAGAAAAAAATTTAAGCATTTTAAACAGAGAATTAATACCTAAAACTTACGATTTTATAATTGAAAGACGCTGATAAGTAGTGAGTAATACTTGTATTTTAAGTGTTGATAAATTAAGCAATGTTTTAATATTAGGAAAAAGGTGTGTTTTTCAACTGTGCAAATGAAGCGTTGCTTAGGAGCGCTATTTATTAGTAATTTTGAAATAAACTACTTATAAATCGTCGTCTTCTGAACTGTTCCTGAACGGTGCTTCAATTTTGTGCTTCATAAAAATATTTTTTACTCAAAGCATTATAATAAATGCAACATTCAAAAGTGCTGAAAATATAGTAATGCCATTAAAGTCTTTGTATTCACATATGAGTTTTATGTGTTATGTAAATATTGTTCATTACACAATTTTGAGCTCTTCTGTTTTCAACCAGGCTACTTATCGTTATTACGTTTACAGTAGTCTATTTTTAAATAATTAAAATACTTATTATCAGTGTATAAAGTTGCATTTGGAAGCCGTTTGAAGGCAGAAAATAACATTAATCATATTTATAATCTGTAACAGGTTGGGTACTTAAAATTATATTATACACCATAAAGTTTTCAACGTGCACCTTTAAATATAAAAAGATGTAAAAACCTTTCATTTCAAAACAATGAAAACTAGTTTATAAGGATTTCCAATAAGTTAAACAAATATATAACGATTGAAAAAAATCGGTTGAAAATATCTTACTCAAAACATACATTAAAACTAAATGGAATTATAGTATTGACATACATATTGACTAGCGTAACAGCATAGTGTTGTGCAAAAATTGAAATTTTTTCATTGAGCTCCTGAAGATTGAAGACGACAGGTTCAAACCAAACTTGACTAGTTATTCACATATCAACTCATTCTGGACAAGTCATTGACAAACAACATGGAAAGACAGAAAACACTTAAACGATGAAATAAATATCACTCAATACTTCATTTTGTGTGTTTTTGCATAGGGAAACAACTGCTTTGGAAGAGAAACCAGGGTATTACCATCACAGGGTACATTCACTAAGGCCCCAGGAAAGGCGCAACTTTTCGACTGCCACCTCAGAGCTTTCATTCTCGTGTTTTATCAGATACGCATCAGTTTGGAATATTTGCGGGTGCTTCTATTGCTCCATCAATTTGACTGCGAAATTTAATTCCCATATGTAATTTTAGCATCACCATTGATTATATTTAGATTATGTTAATGAGAAATGTCGGAGGCGTTATATATTTTAAAGTACGTTTTTATTTGTATTTGATTTTTGTTGCATGAAATATTTTTAATAATTTCAATTACTTATATATATTCAATTATTTCTTATTAATTATGACAATTCACGTAAAGATTAACTAAATTTAAGAAAATACCTTGAAGATTTTTAGTATCGATACCATAAATAACCTTATTTAAGTGAGATACGTCATAAGTTTCCAATGAAAAAATTATTTTTACCGTTTTACCATCTTTAATATAGTTTTTAGGTCAATTTACGTTTAGCAACCGAATCCTTGTTTTATTTATGTAAAATAAGTAAATTAGAATAATTGCCATTTCAATTCGTTTTCCTATCCTCATATTGACTTCGTTTAGTATTGCCCTATACAGACAAGATCAATACTTTCATTCATTTGAAATCTTTGCTTAACAATTTTAAGAGCAACCACCTTGAAGACGATTGTTTTCTCAACTTAGTTCGATTTCCAACATGGAAATATCAAAGTATTTCTGTGCATAGATAGTATTAACCTCAAATCTGCGAGTTTATCTGCGTCAACAGAACTCGGGTGGATTTTTGTATAAAGATTTATAGATTGAGGTGGCGCCGTTTAGTAATACGACACAGAACATTTAAAATTTAAATGTTCTACAGTCTCTCTTCCGAAGCAGTACATTTAACGAAGCACCCGTACTGGTACCCCGCTAGATTCGCAACATTTGCTGTTTTGTTCGACATGCACAAAAAAACCAACCAGGTTTGTTTTTGATGCTGGAAAATGGTTATAAGGCCAGAGGTATTTCTCGACATTTCGGTCTGGTGCGAACTGGAACCAGAACCAAAATCTCGGAACCGGTTAATACCACGGAAGGCCACGTGAAGGAAGAAGAGAATCGTCTTTTTCTCTATTCTATATGAGAAGGGTTTTCTGTTTATCGTTCCCCGTTTCATTATAAAGTGCTGATTCTTACAGTACTGCTGCCGATCCCCCCGCCTCCCCCACCGCCGCTCGTGCTGGTGGTGCCTGGCGGGCTGATGGCCGAGGGGTTTCGGTCCGAATCCGGGTGGGGCAGGGTGACGACTGTGGCGGTGCCGGAGCTGGAGACGGTGGTGGCTACGGTGGCGTTGCCCAGACTGGGCCGGTGGAAGTGACCGCCGTCTGGTGAAGTCCGGTTCTGCAGCCGCACCTGGACGTCGTTGAGCTCCTCTTCGTGGTCTGATACTGTGGTTCCCCGATGATGCTAGAGTACAAAACCTTCATAAGTCAAGTGCTACCACTACACTAATACACAGATACAGTAAAATAAAAGCGTTTAACCGGACATTATTTTCTTTTTATAATTGTCATAACGCCTGATAGTGCTAAATTATGTCCTTAGTCTAAGTTAAAATTAACAATTTAAAATCATAATCGTAAGTGGCGCCATCGTCCAGTCAACATCAACCTTTCGAGGAAATAGACGGAGCATGAGTGCAGTCATTGTCGTAATAACTCAGAAGTGTGATAACATGAACTTGAGTAGTGACTCGGTTGGCTATCGAAGCAAAAATTAGTCTTTCTCATCACACTCGCCAAATAGTTCCACATTAGAATTCATACTTTCGAGCCAGATAGCACGTGCCAGATTTTCAAACAGAGCGATCTGGAGAAGTAATATCAACTGTACTCACATGATCCATTTATTTCACTAGAAGGTTGATGCAAATTAAAAAGTAAGTCTGAAGTAAGAGATGGAGCGATATGACGATTGGCTCCGACCCTGATACCTGTAGATTGCTAGGTCAGATTGCATTTTTTAAAAGTTGATTTGTGTTGTGAGATATTCTTCTGTTTTAAGGGATAGTTCATTTAGTATTGTGATATTAAACGGGCAATGGTGCTTGTTAAGTAATTAATTTTAAATCTTCTCTGTCAGGAAAAAAGGGGTTAAGCTACTTCTCAGAATCTTATGTTGAATTTCTCATTCCTCACAAATATTTAGGAAGAAAGAGAAGCAAGCCATGATACGAGTAATTGTAGTTTAGATTAGTAGATTCAATTAGTTTTGATTTTAAGCAGATTATATTATTTTTTAAATTAATAATACAATTGACTCCTTTGTGCCCATCAAAATTCAGATTTAACTCCTTTTGCCCAGACACGAAAGACATAAGAACTGTTTTAAGCTGAAATGTTGTAGCGGCCTGAGCTAACATTCGTCATAACTTTCCTTAACCTCGTTGAATAAGACATCATCATGACAGAAGTTACAAAAATCACCTTTATCCACCTTTATTCATCTTTACTGAGGTCTATATATTTTCCACTCAAAAATTAAAGCAGAAATTTTTTAAACATAGTGTATCTTAAAGCCCATATTTTTATACTAAACTTAAACTTGAGCAATCGAAATTGAAATTTAATTCAAGTGAGTTAATGATATTACATAAATAGCATTACTTAGAATACTGTGTAATAGTAATGTATAGAGAATCGTTTGTTGAGAAGGCTACTTTAAAATGATATTTTTAATTTTGAAATTCATTTGAAGACAAATGTACATAAAATCTTCCCGATTACTTTTACTTTATTTTGTATATAAGTTCCTATACATTTTATAAAAATGTAAATAGTTATTGACTTATATCGAAATTCATACTCCGTGAAACAATTTTTCGTGACAGATATTTTGAATCAGGTTTATCTGAACTTGTGTGTATTCTAATAACATAACAATTACAAAGCCTTTCGTAAGTGATATTTTATATCGTACCATTTTTTTTCAATTTCTTAGCCAAACTTTCAATAATGATGGTTTACAAATTTAATATTTTTCTCTAAAAATAACACGAGTGAATTCACGATCTCACTTATCAGATGTGCAATTCGTCTGAAAGACTGCTTGAACGATTCCACAATTTTAAATTTCACTGCAGAATTAAAAATTCAAGTTTCACGCTTATGAACGTTTTTTAAACTGTTTTTAACGTAACGAACTCTGTTGGTATAAATTCTTAATTTTATTTTAAGATCTAACTGATGAAATATATGAATTCATTCAACTGTTTTCTTATCTTTACCTTTTAATGCAATATATTTTTAAAGAAGCACATGGTGTAATTTATGTTAATAACTCGGAATCTTAGTTCATTAATTTTTTTCTAAGCCAACTACTTCTTTAAAAATCTCTCTACATTATGTTTTCTGTGATGAGATATGATGCCGAAACCCCCTGTTAGCTCTAAAATATACTTTTTACGATTAAAATAATCAGATACTTAAATGCTTTTTCAGAATTATGAACAGCTGGTAATTTTTTTAATGATCAGCTATTTTTGCATAGATAGAAAAGATTAAATTTATATATAGAAAGAGAAAGATTTGAAAATAAATGGAGGAATTAATGCCACATAAAATAAAAAGAACATATACAAATGTAGAGGAAAAAGAGGCAAATTTGAGTTAACTAGATTATTTTTACGCAGAGTATCAAAGGGGAAGGCGATAATGCAAAATGCCCCTACATCGAAGAGTTTTAAGCTACATGTGTCATTAAAATATAAAGATGCATGCAAAATCTATATTTAGTCATCCGATAAATGCTATAAATAAAAATTAATTATTGATTATAAAGCATTGGACTCTTTTCAAAATAAACTGGGGCTTTTGAATTCAAGTTATAATTTAAAAGTTTAATTATGAAATTTATTTAGGTTTCTAAATTTTCATAGCAAAAGAAAATAAGAATGAGATTGAAAATAAATAAAAAGATAAATGTAGTTTAAACATCAAGATAAAAATATTCACACACATGCTGGGAGGAGGAATAACATTAAACTGTAGTTCAAGGAATGAAACAAACGTCTGCTCTTAATATCATATATGTAATATTAGGTTTCCTTAAAACAGTTCGATTTGGTTTCATGCATATAATCGCCCCAATAATAATTTTTGAATATACTTATGAACAGTTTTTATGTTCATATTGTTTAAACTAGAATACAGACAAGCCGTTTGCTTATTTTTATAAATTTTAGGTTTTAACCATGTGACATTTTATTGCACACGTATTTTATTTTTAATCGTTTTAAAACTTTTCTACACACTCAGATAAAATCGAATATAACATCTGCGTATTCGTTAAAATGCTTTTCAAATTTGTTTTGATAAATTTTCACTGATTTATTATAACTTTTTAAATTCATGAAAATCGTATTTTCATTTTGGCATCCTATGATGAATGTTAAAGAAATTTTTTTGATATGCAACAGTAACAGTATATCTAAATAGCCTTTCCGTCCATATGATAAATTACGATTCTAAATAATCGTTTAAAGAATTTGAGTTAGAGTTGTACATCAGTATTTAGTAAAGTTAGGAAAGAAAAGTAATAATGAAAAGCAACCCCTATCCCCCAAAAATAATTTTTTTACTTGTATGATTTCGAACTTTATGATTTTCCTAACAGAAGGATTCTCTCATTTTTTGATAAAAATTGAATCTGTATCTCATGATTGCTTTGAGAACAAGTAGAATATTTTGTAAACTAGTATAATAAAGCAAGTAGAATATTTTACATTACCTTTTTACGTATATTTCTTTGATCAATTTTCATTGACCAAAAATTTAAGTAAATATTAATATTTCAAAGTAATAAAACTTGAAATCAACAAAGAATGACTGTTGTCAATGAAGAATAATTCTGATACTAAAACTGCTTCTTTTTAAATGCTTTGATTGTTGAAAGAAAGGTCAAATCAAGATATTAATTTGTATTTCCTCATCGAATATCTTATATGTTAGTCAACTTTTATTATTAAATTTCTAATATCAAATAAAAATACAAGCTTAGCTATTCGTGCATTGTCTGTAGAAGTATTTACGATAAAACATGATACACATTCAGAGATAATATATTGCCGCATTATTTCATTAGTATTTTCTCACTTTTTCGTAGTATACTGACAATAGCAAAAGAGTATTAAATATTAAGCGTCAGAAATTGATATTTTCACTTGATTGGATCAGAAATGAACATTGGCGTTTTAATGATTAAACATATCAATCTTATTATCTAAGCATTCTTTACCAGAGAAGACTTGAACACGGAAGTAGGTTATATGAATTAGTTTGTGCAGAGCTTCGAAGCAATGCATACATTGAAAACTTCAACCAATAGTTATTAAATACATTTTATCCAGCAAATGACAGTTTAAAATGAAATGAGGCTGAGTCACATTGCACACACAAGCTAGAAATGCATTTCAATATCTCAACGTGGAATTCGGTGCTCACCAGTAATGATAATATTTAGATGTTTTAGTTGTGCTGTTTAATTCTGTGTGAACTCCCTTATATGATATCAGACAGTAGAACTATATAAAGAGAAAGAAGAGTGCAAAGCTGACGCCTTTTAAGCAAAGAAAGAAAATGCAAGTAAGGGTTCACATAGGAGAATGCAGGGATGCAATATGAGTGAGCGAGGTGCGATGCATAAGGGGTTTGTCTTACTTACCCCAGTCTTTCTCTCCCCCGAACTACTGAGGGCATCTATTCTTCTCGTCGACAACAACCCTGGTGAGAAACGGCACTCACATTAGAGCAATTATGTTTTCAGAAAAATACATCACACTTTGCACTCTACTTACTCTTTCTGTGTATTCTACAGTTTACGACCGCTCTTAGACACTAATAACTGTAGTAAGATTCTAGTCTAACATTTGAGACAGTCTTGTGTTTGGTTCTAGTAAAGCAAAATGGTACGCATCTGTAGGTTCTTTCGCGCATGTATTCTCTTTGCCAATAGAAGAACATGATAAATGCGAAGAACTCTCATTTGAAAGAAATATAATAATTTAGGGTACATTTCATTTCACTAATGTTTATGACGTGAAAGTACATCATACGTATCTGTAGGTTCTTTCGCGCATGTATTCTCTTTGCCAATAGAAGAACATGATAAATGCGAAGAACTCTCATTTGAAAGAAATATAATAATTTAGGGTACATTTCATTTCACTAATGTTTATGACGTGAAAGTACATCATACGTATATCTTCTTAAAATAGGTATAGGCAAAAGTGTTTCGTCACCTTTTTTCTGACAGAACGAACCTCACCTACAACTTGTAATTTGTACCATAGTCAAGATACATCACATGTCCTTGTATTATCTACAGCCTAATTAAGCTTAGCTAAAACATTATTTTGTATTTAACACCAATACACGTCCCATTACCTAATATGATTTTACTCGTTAACCGATTCATAGTTTACTTCATTTTGCTACAAAAATCTTCTAAATATCATTATCTGTAAAAAAGTTGTTTTGCACAGAAAACGTTTTTAAGATGCCTAATACCTAGAGAATTGTATCGATTTGAAACTTCTATTCATTCTCATTCTACTTAAGAATAAAAGCTTTTACTCGAGGCATAATAGACTATTATTCAACAACAGAGAAAAATATGAAGGTTATTCCACAAAAATGGGAAAAACTGGCCAAGGACACTTTTAACGAAATTTGTACAAGGTCCATTTTATGCATAAATAAATATCAAAAATATTTTGGTATATTCAGGCATTTACTGACGATTTACATCATTTACTGATTTAGGGCTGACAATTTGAAGAGCAGTTTCGAACTCTTAATGGGGAATGTTCGAAGTTTTGCTCAACAAAAACTACTTAACACAGACAAAAATACATTGAATATTTTTGTAATCTGCGAAAAGTTTTATTTTCTCAATTGGGAATTGCAAATATTAAGTATTATATTTAATCAAAATATTATTGACAGATATTTAATGAATTAAAACATTTATGGGCTAAAGGAATTTAAAGGTATCGTTGACATTTAAGTCAGTTACAGTATGGAAGAATGATTTCTGAGAAATTTGGAAGTACTCTTTTGTTTCCTTCGCCTACAAAATAATCATCATTCTCTTCACGCCAAGTAGGCGCATGAGTCCATTTCATCTACAAAATAACTAAGGAAAATGACGATCAAAATGCCCCCTCTAAATAGGCATAAAAATAAAATGATGAAAACCTCTAACATAAATAATATTTTACAGGAATGAAGTTTAATACGTATATCTGATGCTTGTAAGAAAAATTCAGAATTGCTTTCTAGTAATAAGGCAACACAATTAAAATTAAAAGCAAACATTTTAACTGGTGAATCCCCGATCTCCTGTGGACTGTCTCGTACTGCTTCTTGATGTTTCGATTTAGTAACTTAAATTAATTTTATCTTTGGAAATTGAATTTTTTACAACAGCTTCATTTGCTGGACAGATTTATTTTTACCTGGCAAGAGCAATTAAAGTGGTTTCTTGGAATTATCGTGGGTTAGTCGCAGAAATTGCTCTTTTGGGGCTTTTAATGGGATCACAAGTTTGTCCGAATAAGCACGTGTACTTCTGACATACATAGAGTTCTTTTTACATACATTGTGAAGATAAATTTTTGCGAACATCCCACCTAATATTAAATGCAATGGTTCTCTGGTTTTACATGTCTAAGTTCAGAAAGCTCTTTTGAACCGGTTGCTTTTACATAATGGGTATTGCGACAGCCGTTTTGCTGTTTCTCTCACATCGCAGTTTAGAAGAACGATAATTTGGAATTATCTTTAACTATCAAAACTAAATACATATTTACAGGGGTATTATTTTTACTTAAGAAAAATACTTTTTATTTATAAGTAATAGTATTTAATACTTACATTTCCTAAGAACATATAAACAGACGAAAAAGACCACTAACAAAATATATATTTCTTTCAACTAAATTATTATTTACTGACGGAGCTCTTTTTAGATCAAGCAAGACAAAACAGGGCTCACAAAGGTAGTTTCATGTAAAATTTCATGCCATCTATCAAGTTTAATTCTAAACTGCCAATACGAGTTTAATACCCTCCTGTTTAAAAATGTTTTTGAGGAAAAAGAAGCTGAAGGCACTAATGAAAATTGCAAGACTTTCATCTTGACCTACAATGTTGAAAATTTGAAATATTTTTAGTTTTCATCCACAACTAAATATTCATTAAAAAATAGAAAAATTGCGTTTTCCAGAATTTTACTTTTAAAATGTATTTTTCTTTATTAAGAAATAAAAACACAAGCATTAAATTATACCAAGAAATTGTTGTTACAAGCTTTACCCATTACAAACTATTTTCAATATTATCTTTTCATTTCTAGAGATATAGTAATTTGAATTTTTTTTTAAGCAAATCCGCCAAATTTCAATTTGTGTCAATCTCAGATTCAGCAATGATGCTATAAAATTTATTTTGAGTTTCCTTAAAGGAAATTTTCCGAAGAATCTAACTATATAAATATTTTTAAATTGTGTAAATAGCTTATTGAAATGATGGGCTACAAATAGGTGGATTTTAGTGCTAAAAATCTATATTTGTGTTGCCATATTTAATGTCAATTTATAAGAAAACCCATATTTCTGAAATCTAATGTTTTGCAATTCTAATTTGTATGTATTCTCTTCCTCAAAACTGAATTTCATTAAAATTCGTGGTATGTCAGCCACAGTAGATTTGCTCATTTTACATGGGATCTGGCTTTTTCAGCCGGATTCTTAAACGTGAGTCTTCTTGTTCCTATATTTTGTTTAATTAAAAGAAAAACATGGAGAAAGAATATTGAGAGTACGACAGCATATTTTTTCTGCATATTTATCTTGTTAATTCGTTGACCCTTTGAAGGGCAACAAACCTTACAAATTACATGCTAAAAATGTTTTCTTGAGGGAGAATATCTTTATTGGTGAAGTCTTTTGATTTTATATGAATATATATTGGACAATAAAAATTTTGGTATATTTAGTTTAAGGGGAAGCAGGAGACCATATATCTCACCTCCCAAATAAAGCACTTCTTATATTGGGAGGTTTAATTAGCATTGTGTATCAGAAAATTAACATTGAAGGAAAAACCAAACCTTACATTGAGAATATCAGAAGAGGAAATATTTTATACATACGTAAAAGTGTTGTATTAATATAAAAAATTTAAAGCGTGTCTCGATTTCAATTTATAAATACTACTCAGGTAAAAATTGAACCTTTCATGGGAATTACAAATTACATTTAAAAATTAACATTTATACAAATAAAAATTTTATAAGAAAACATTAAATTAAATCTTAAAGTATAAAAGAGAAAAGAAAATATGTTAATTACAATTACTCTAGTATAAATCATTTATAAAAGTTAACTAGCAAATGGGATTGTATAATATAAAGTTAATATATACTCTAATAAAATAGCCATAATCATGATAACTAAAGTATAATTGGAACCCAAACTTTAAATGTCATGTTGTCTTATATTGGTAGCAAATGCCACATGTTCGGTGGTACAAATGTGTCCCACATTTTTTGTTTCTTATATAATAAATGCAAATGTGTGATTCTATATACTACTTTCTACACTAAAATAATCTTTACGATACTAAAACATTTTCATACATCAAATAAATATCTGTCGTTCAATATACCAGTATGATCAAAATTTTCAAAAATATTTTCAGCGTAAAAGACTTTTCCAAAAGTATTTCTGTATCATTATAGTCTGTTGACATCTCATAAATATTTTGTGATATCTAGTCTCTTCTCTCTCTTATAATTTAAAATAACTTTTGAAGTAAATACAGGGATGGATGCCTATTAAAGAAAAAATTAAAAAGGCGGAACGATATACCTTCCATGGCTCTTGAAAGGGTTAATAAATTACTAAGATCTAACTTAAATCTATATTTTTCTTAAGAAACTACTGTCATTTACTAATGAATGTCCTCAAGTACACACGGTACTATACTATACAAACTAGAACTAAGCATAAAAGCAATTGAAACATATCTGTATGTTTGTAAGCTCTTAACTGAGTTAGAATTTTTATGTTAGTTTCAAAAATAATGTTAGTAATCCTATCATCTCTCTAGTTAATGCGCGATATAGATCCAGTAGCAACTCTACATTTATTAAATTCATAGTTTTCTATATACTACTAACAAATTGTAAATAACACAATTCCATACAAATATGGAGCAAAAATCCTTTCGGCAAAAAGTATTTTCTATGCACAACTTATGGAAAGACACCATGTTCAGCTTTTTCTCGTATCGTGCAAAGTATAGATATGAAGAATAATAAATGCAACAAGTATTCTATGTATTCAATAAGCAAGTTACCTTTTCTTGAAAAGGTCTTATTTTTCTGGAAAAGAAAAAAAGAACAGGATGGCCTGATTAGATTACAACTAAAGCGCAGAAATGGTTTTGTAATTCAAAGTTGTTGATTTAGTTGTATAGCATAATTACCTTTACCCAGAAATTTCATTTTCTGCCCTCATAATTGGTGCTGAAACTTTTACCGATGTTAAAAGCTTATTTCGGTCTAGCCTTCTCACAAGAAAAATCCAATTACAGAAGAAGACTAATTCAATAAAAAGAATTCGGTATTTACCAACAGCTTTTACAAAAGGATAATTTGCATGTCTGTAAGGTTTAGCCAAGACTCGTATTTGCGGATCTAACTTATTCAGAAGAAACTAATTCATTTTTTCTGCTTGTACCACGTATAACATGAAAACGGCAGATCACATTAGGATTAGTAGTGTTTTAGGACAGCATATTTGCTTTCAAGTTTCATTTAAGACAGTATTGATGTTGTAGTTGATTTTTCAATTTTTCTTTTTATTAGGTGGGCTTAGTAATTGAAATCTTGGTCTTTCTTCAACTTCAAATAGTTTTCAGTAAAGCTATGTTGCTAACATATTAATTATTCAATAAGTTTTCACATTACACACAACACTAGCTTAAGTTATGTACAGAGGAACTTGCTAAATTAATGAAATTTCATCATTATAAAACGTCATCCTAAATAATGTGTTTCATTGCAGAGAAAATTATAAGATTAAAATTTAAAAAATTATTAGCAATTGAAACATGTACTTACAAGTAAATAGCAATTGTCTTTTACTTCGTACTTATAGATATCGCCCAAATGCAAAACAGAGCTTCATATTAGATTTTAAATAAATAACGTAGCAAAACCATTCTTTTAATAATGAATAGTTTTTTGGATGGCGACTCAGGAAACATTTTTAAGATGGCAAAAAGAAAATCTGTCAGTAACGCTGAATTTACTGACATTTCATTACTCCCGTGAAAAATTTCCTTGTATTCTACTTTAAATAAACTTATAGAGTAGAAAAGATATTTGAGACACTGACGAATACTTTTTAACAAACAGATATGCTGTCAAGAAGTTTCATTATAGGTTTATATCCAATTGTTGATATCTAATCTTAGGAATGACGAAGCGAGATGTAAAATATAGTTGAAATGAGTTGGCTTTTATGGCACAAGAACCATATTATTTATCCAAGTCCGCCAAACACAAGACACACACACGCATATTCGAAAGGAAAATTTTACTGACACAGAAAAGAGAAATACTCTTACACCCTGGAGAATAGAATTACAAGAATAGAATTTGCGCCACCAACAATTATATTCGAATTTGGAAAAATGGGTTTAAGAAAAAAGATAAATCGTTGAGGAGGGCACGCGAACAACCGTCTAAATGCGTTGATCATAGCATCTACAGCTGCCAACATTCAAATGTGCACAGAAAAACAATTTAACTTCGATACTAGCTTTTACTCGTATGTCGATTGAGACAGATTTGGTAGCCCCACTATTTACCGAAAAACAGTTACTCACCCAGTTCATTAAAGTTAAATGTTGCGATGTACCATTTCTATCTGGTGTGTCGGTATAAAGTTTGTTTGCATCACTTGTACCTTACATACACCTAATTGCACCATAATACAACTAATTAGCATCATGGTACAAAGTGCTATCAGCATCACAGATGCTCGCATAACAGGCACATTGTATACACGTCGATGACGCTTTGAGGCTCGTCTTGTTACCATATCTTTGAGATATAATACTAAATTTCCTTTCTAGCACGATAAAGCTTGATAATTTACTGCTAACCCGAAAAGAAATTCCTGAAAGGTAATCAGAGACCCTTCATCATCTCTCACGATTCCAGATATCTTTCCAATAGAGAACTTGTGATGTAATAATTGGCAACCTGTTTGACGCTGTAGAGAAAAAGCTTAATTGTGTATTCTAGTCAATATAACACAGTTACCGACTCCCAAGGACAAAATACACTCAATGTATTATTGCTACTCAACGTATTGTTGTTCAACGATTGAGTCGGATATAGTTACCATTATATTAAGATGCTAGATTGAGCAAAAACATAAAACTTAGTCATTATTCACAACCCAATTTCGAACATCACTTCAGAAATGATAGTTTCTATACTCATGGAGTGTATTGTACGTCAACCTGTAAATAGCTAAATTTTGGGACTATGTTGTCTCATTTATAAATATTTTTTATTGATTTTAATTCCTACCTTATGATTGATATCATCGAATACATCAAAAGATTATGTTTCAAATGTCTAAAACAATACTCTTTAAACTTGACGAATCAACAGACATTCTCAACTCAAGCAGTTCACTATTAGTGTAAGATTGGTATTTAGGTACTTTTTAAATAATAATTATTAGCACGACTATTTAAAATGTAATTTCTTAAACTAATTACAATTTAATCCTTCCAGAAAGAGATTATACATTTTGCTTAAATCCAAAGAAATCTTCTGTAACAGTTTAATTAAATGTGCCTCTCTATATGAGACACTTTCTACGTCCTGAGACATACGACTTTATACGAGGAACCAAATAAAAAGTAAAATTAAAGGAAGAGTTCAGATTGTAATGAAGTAATTTTCTTGATTGAGATATGGAACGGATAAATTTAGTTCCTAGTTAAGTTCCTCTTACCACCATTTAAGTATAACAGTATTGATAAAAACAAATACTAGATATTACCAAAGTATCTGTAACACTTACTAATAAAAATCTATTGATGCAATATTTTGTTTCACACATGCTGTTAAAGGAAATGTTGTGCATGAGTTTTGTGATGAGAATAAATTTTTAATATAAATGTGAGCTTACTAAAATTGAACAATTTGCTGATCATTAAGAGATTGTGACAATGAGCTACTTTAAACTAATAACTGAGTGGTCTGCTGAAACTACCTCAAAAGCAATCTAAAACATGGGCTGCAATTAAAACAATCGATATGCAGGCTATTTTTGAGTAAATTTCACACTGTATGCATAGTGACATTTAAACTTACCTGTAACTTCTGTGAGCAAGATTTTACAACGAATTATCTTCTATTATATAAATGCTGTAATATGTAATATACTGTCTCGCTTAAAAGATATTTTACACATTAAAATGGGTACCACGATTCCTCTAAGAGTACTTTATATTGACAAAAATATATTAAATCTCAGTTTTCATTCCATTCAAGACCCACAAAAAATGTATTTAATATGTTAGGATTTTCGATTTTTAGATGTAATTTTTACCTTTATAGCATCACATTGGCTAAGATATTACAAATCCTACGCTATACAGCAAAACATTGTTTTAAATCAATTTGAATAGTTTTTATAGAATTATAGCAAGAAAGAAAATTGCAATAAATCATTTCAGCTTATAAATGGTCCATTGTTTAATGAAAAACATTTTTAAAAAGGATTAACAAAACAAGCAGCGGGATTGGAAAAATTTAAAAAAGAGTAACAAAAAAATCTTATTTTTTGAAGATTGCTTCCGAAAATAAATGGCAAAGTACGTGTTATAAATAGGATTCAGCAATATTTAACTATATTAAAAATACTAAACTGTAGACAATTCTAAAAAGAGAAATAATAAAATTTAAAAATAGTTTCATATTTCAACAAGTTTTCAAGATTGTCAAGTATTCACATTTACAAATATATGGTTTTGTGCAAATTTCTAAATGTTGCAGTTTAACAGGCTTGTAGGCAATTCAATTTTTTTAATACACCACGTACTTGGCCTCTTAAAAATTACGGAACTATTAAAACATTTTTTCTCCTCTATGGAACCGTTTCTATAAATGCATCTATAAGTGCTATAAATGATTAACAATTGAGATCTGAAATGTTGAATTAAGGTTTAAAAAAGTGTTAATTACACCTCTTTGATTAATGTAAAAGCCTGGTTAGATTTGCGAGTAGCTTTGAGTTTTTATTTAAGGGTTCCTGCCCTCTAACCTGTATTTGCCAAAAACTACTTTCTGAAAGAAGTGAATAGCTCCATTAAAAAAATTACGCATTTAAGCACTTATCTGTAAATCATGTATTGCTATACTGTAAAAAGAGACTGACTTAAATGATGTATTCTAATGGATACTATTTCTGTAAGCGTAGTGCACTAGTGTTCTGTACTTACCTGATAGGATTTTTTGCTGCATCTTCTTCCACAGCAGCTTTGAAGGATAATATTTTCTGCCGAAGAAAAGGAAGGTAAGGGAGAGAGGGGAGGTGTTGAGCCTGGTCGGTTTGGCTGACCATTGTATGGCACTTCGTGCTCCACGAATTCTCGATCCTATAACAAACAATCATTATGCATTTTGATGGGAATTCAAGCACTCCAATCAACAAACATAGAGGCACAGAGAAAAAAAATCAAATTAATTTATTAAATGATTATACAATAAAAATTTCTACTGAATTATAACTTTAAAAATGCATACACACAAATTTTGTTAAACGTCATTGGAAATAAATTGAAATTAATCTTACACAGCAATAGATAAGGAGCGTGTATGGTAGGAAAAACTGTAAACAAAGCGAACCACGCAGGAATCAAGTCTATCAGCATTAAATCTGCAATATCCAGCTGACGTTCCTGGACGAGCTGTTATAAAACCAGCTAAAAATATCAAGCATGGCAGCTAGAAGGCCTCAAGCATGACAGTAGGTAGTTACGAAACTCGTGCTTGTTAAATTTAATTTATATTCATTTCGATTACTTATTGCAGTGCTTATTTATTTATTCTTATTTGGTCTACAGAAGTTAGATGGTTTTTGGTAATTTGTCTGTTCTCTGTATCTGTTTATCTTATGTGCCTGTTTACGTTTTAAGTAATTTGATTGTGATTTGACGATTCGGCTAGGCTGAGAGCCCTACGGACTTGGGGCTTGATGAAGCTCCTTGAATAACTTACACTCTCTCGGTAGAATGGTAGATCCTAATCTTGAAAAACACAGCTCGCACTTGTACATCATCCTTCCGCATCACATTCAGTGCACGAGTCTTGCACAGCAACTTATGTAGCCAATTTTGAATAGGGTTGTTATCAATGAAAACAACCCTATTCAAAATTGGCTACATCAGTTGCTGTAAAAGACTCGACTAAACTTTCAAAAAGTTTGTGTGCATGAATGCCCATATGTACACAAACGAAGCTCATACTGAATCTATAATCTCTGAAGCAAATGTGATTTTAAACAAAGTTAGGTATTTTCAGCTTATCTTACACACTCACATACATGATAAAATTTTTATCAAAAAAGAACAAAACTGAAATTACCTTTCAATACCGTTTAAATTTTATTTCTCACTATTTCAATACCATTGTTTTTATTTCTCCTTTCTACACAAGAAAGTGACCATTTTTGTGACAAGACGTTACAAACAATATAATCACTTGCTGTTTAATTTTGGTAGATGTATAGAAGTAAAATCAAAACATGGTATTTCAACTTTCTGTGTAGCTTCATTTTCAAACCGAAAAATTTCTGTGGTAGACAACTCTATATTAACTTTTGATTTCTACCTATCCATCATTTCCCTTAAATGTATTATTTTGAATCTTGTCTCACTGATATACCCCTGTATTGAAACACGGTTCTATGTTTCGAATCAAAATACTTACAAACCTGGTGAAACTTAATTATTCGTATAGTTTGAGTTACACTTTAATTGAATTCATTATACAATCAAAGTAAAAAATTCATTGTTACTTCGTTATTTAATTCAAGTCAAAAATCACGATTTCTTTTTCATAAAATTCCATTTGGGTTTTGTTTTGTCGAATATTGAAAAAATGTTAAATTGAATATTGAAGTAATATCTAGACATATGTGAATTCTGGAAGTTTTAATACTAATTTTGTTTTTTAAAGAACTAATTTTGTTTTTTGATAAGTTTTAAAGAAAGAAAAACGGTATGAAAATATGGTCATGGTCATGGAAATTGCAGAAATTTTTTATGAGATGAAATGTCATGTCATTTTTTTATTGTGATTTGCTTGTTTTATGTCCTATCAGATACTTTTTGAATGCATTTGTTGATTTTTGTAACATTAACAATACTATGTTAGTAATATCTATATAAATATGAATGGATTATTTGTTTGTACATTGAATATTTTCGACCCATTTCAAGTTTTCTATTCGTTTTGGACCCTTCTGATGCAAAATCCGTTTCTTGTGCATTTAGTGTATATATGTCTGTCTGTCCATCTGTCTATATGCATGTATTTGTCCATGCTACGTCCAAACGGTTGAATATATTTTCATGAAACTTTGCATACTGTGAGTTCTTACACTCATTTCGTGACTGAAATTGGTTGCGTAAGCCTGTCTCCGTCTTCCGCTTGTGTGTTCGATTTTGTGTCTGTGTGTTTGTACAAGTATCACAAGATTTATTCAAAAACATTTTAATGCAATGTCCTACATTTGATAAACCATATTTTAGTAAAGTGAATGCATTGTTTTTTAAATTCCTTTCTTGCGTATTTAAGCAAGTGTCATGTTAAAACATCTGACTTAATCTGATCTCTACTTAAATCAACCATAATTTGATAGTTTGGGAGAAGCCGGAATGCATATTGAACATTGTAATTACTTAAATTGATTACCAGTACTGCTGAAAAAATAATTATTTAAAAAAAGTATTTTTACAGAATTTAAATTCAAACACTTTTTTATTTTGAGCCATATTTATTTTATTTGCAAAATATAAATAATTTCCGAACATTTGGGACAGATATTTTGCAACAAAACGGAAACTCGTGGTTCGTTTGCCACGTGCAGTGATATTTTTTTTTCGCTCCGAATTAACTTCGTATTTTTAAATTCTATCTAATTTTTGGTTGTAAGTTGTGGCAACTGTGCGAAATCAAGAGATAAAAAAGAATCATGAATTTCTATCTTTAGAACTTTTTCCCGCCAACATTTATTTTGTTTTAATTCTCTTTATGTTTTAAATATTTATTATTTTAATAAATTGTAATTCCTTTTCATCACACGCAACACCACCGCAACGTATACTGTTTAAAGCGACTCGTAAGTTGGAATAAATCAAATTTTAAATGGAGTTTTGTCATTATTGAAAGAACGTTAATGTTAAAAATATCCAAACAAGGACTTTTGAAACATTAAATTCTTTGTCATAGCGACAGATGGCCAAAGTGGCTTATTTTACGAATTGAAGCTATATTTAAGCAACTTATATAGGGAAAGTTTGTTTAGAACAATGATTTTCTTTAAAAGAAAAGCTGTCAAATTAATTTACCATTTCAAAAAAAATGGTAGTAGATTACTTTTGTTTCATCACTACTGAAGATATTAAATTTTAAAACAAGCGCTCTTTTAATATTGCACGTGCCACGAAACGGAATTATCATGAAAAACGTATTCGCTTTTAAAACAAACTTAATGATAGATATCTTATCAAATTAGCAATCTTTTCCTTAATGGTAGCGAAATTCGATTAGAGTGCCACAAATAAAAAAATAGTGGCAGATAAATTATGTGAGAGTATCCACAGTAGATTCGTCATTTTTACGAATTTAGTTGAGCAATTTTACAGGAAGAGAACTTAAGAAAAGGAATTCCTAGTCCTCCCTGAAAATCGTCTTTTGTAAGTTACCTTAGTGTCCCACCTTTCGCCAATTTGTACCTTTAACAGGGGTGCGATATACATGAAATGTATTACATGGATGGATTTGCATGTATAGAATCTGTATCCAAAGTTTGGTTGTAGAAATTATAAAAATGTCGAAAAGGTGTTAAAAATTAATATTTTACTCATACTTAAATGATTTGGCATTTTTCTACGAAAGAGAAAAGTGATTATTTTCCGGTCACTTTCAATATTTAGTTGACCAATTCAACCCGAGTGAGGTCGGGTAATTTTGCTAGTAATTATATAAAATTAAAGATGAAGTGTGGATAACACATAAATCAATAAGAATATTATTTAAAATTAATTGTTAAAATAAATGTTTATTTTAATTTAATTCAAAATCTAAAGACATTTATATGCACTTTAAGTTCTTTAGAAATATTTAAACTAGCAAATTATGTACACAAATGAAATTCGACATAGGAGTAGCACAAAATATTAAGAAGGTATAGAGTGCTATAATTAGAAAAGCGTTTAAAGACACTTTAATGGGTGTCATAAAATACAGACATTTTATTAGTTTTTACGGAGAAACGTCTATCTTAATTGACACCCAGTTTTGAAGTAAATTGATGGCTCTAGCTAGTAGGGAACAAAATCCTTACCGTTGTTTTCTCCAAACATCTTAACAAGTGGTGATGCTGGAGTTCGAAGATGTCGTCGGGGAAGTCCTCCACTTCTTGTCCACTTTCTCTAGCGGCTATCCTAGCCTCCACGGCTTTCTTTTTACTTACGAATGCGGCTCCAGTGGTTGCTTTAGCTATTCGGATTCGAGCCATGCGGGCTTTCTGAAAGGGCAAAGAATTCATTTCAGTTCATCAAACGCTGTACAAATATGATATGAGTAGATGCAACATATCTTTGAGGTCACAATAGCTTTTTTTATTTCAACGAAACACTAACAAATCACTGCATAATTGTAATTGAAACAAAGTGTACTCACCACAGAGTGTTTTCTGTTATTTATACAATTTAATCAGCATTTACTTATTAAAACTTTAGATGTCCCGATTATGAAACTTCCGCTATATGGCGGGACATGTCTGAGAGAAAAAAATAAAGCGGGACGAAAAGAACATTTTTCTAAAATTCGAAACAACTACACATCGTAGGAAGTCCCAAAAGATTATTTTTAGAAACATTACGTAGCTTTAAAAATATAAAAACTTACTCCAGTAGATGTGGAATACTTATTAAGTAACGGTTAATTTAAAAATTTGCATTATAATCAATTAATTAATCTTTATATTGTGCAAAAAGCTCCTGAAGTTGGGCACATCAAGTTTCAATCATATTTCGATAGTAGTTGTCTAGTTATTCCTTTTTAAGCTAGTGAGACGTTAATTAATTAACTACCTAACTACCTATTTTAGCTTTGAAAGATGTTTAACAGATAAAAATACGTCGGCTTAGGATAAAATTGTCAACATTATCTAACGGTTCTTGTCATAATATAAAAAATATGATTAACCAAAGTACATGTCGAAAACTATTGCTACAGAAATGCTTGGGAGAGAGAATAATTAAGAAATAAATTAACTTTCAATTAAATTAGTTTTATTTCATATTTTCCAATTATAGCATACTAGTTGAAATTCAAAGGTCATAAATATTTTACAACCGATCACAAAACAATAAGGGATGCATATACAGATTACATTAGTGTTACTGCTTTGAAACCCTTGGAGGAGAAATTGCAAAGTAGAACACGACAAAAATTATCTAACTAAAAGATTCATCGATGATAAAATAAGTAAACTGATAGATGAGGTTTATAAAAGAATTTCATTTTTTCTGTAATTATGTAAAAAAGGCAATAGTATATCTTTATAAAAATGTCATGTTCATCACTTGTAGCAGTTATACTTATTAATATAAGCACTTATCCTTACTAGTAATCATGCAAACAAAATACAGAATAACTAGTAATTTGAGAATGAATTCGATATATATAATACTAAATACGTTATTCACATTTGATCAAGCTTCGTGTTTAAATTAACAGTTTGATTTCAAAGTACTTAAAATGATTAAAATAAGCGTTCTCTTCATATTGTATAAATATTATAATAAAGTAGTAAAACATATTTGATAAATATTGTGCTTAAGATTTATTATGAGTAAATGCTAAATGACTAACTTTAATCGTAATAGTAGATTGCGTCTTTCGTTTTCAGTCAGATAACTAGAATATTCCTGGCATAAATAGTTAAATGTTTGAATATCAAAAAGAAATTACTTATACGAGAAAATCGAGGGATAAAATATTCTGTTTTTCCCCTTCATCGATGAATTTGAAAAATTGTGGAAAAGAAAACATTTAGAATTTAGCAAACCGCTAACAAAGTCAATAATCTCTAACTCAAATTTCGACATTCTATTAGATTTATTTGAAAAGTTAGAAATATTTTATATTGAATGCTTTTATCTTCAATAAAAGGGAATGAGATAATTTACCAGTGTTTTATAACATTTTTGGAACATAATTTTCGTGTGATTTATCTATCTTATTGTTGATAATACTTTTTTTATCGATTTGCCCACATTTACTAAAAGCATATCGCATTGTTGAGGTTATCTTCTACCAGCTTTATTAAGGCCAAACAAACAACAAACCAAGGGAAATGGAAAACATTTATACTTAGCATGTCATTTTGGGGATCACGCAAAGAAACTATTAAGGGACAAATTTTCGATACATGATATTCCATTTTTATGCTATAGAATTTTATTGCTATAAGCTAATAAAGAAATTCAAAATATGATGCATATCATTTTATTAATGAGATATAAATTACGTTATGTTCATAAGTTATTGCCCAAATAAACGTCATACTTTAGCAATTGTCTGGTCTGTACATTTATTATGAACTGATAACCATGAATGCGTGTAAAATTTTTCTTGACTTGATAAGATAAAGATAAGATATTGCCGATATTGCCAAAGTCTAAATAAATACAGCATGTGTGACATGCTAAACAAGATTTGAAGCTATGTGCTCTTTTCTACGTTCAAGAGTTATACCGATTTGGATCGAGACAAGTATGTTACCATAAAGAAAGAAAATATTTAATGCTTTACTTCTTAAAGAATGCCGAGAAATTATTTCAAATTATGTCGCTATATCTAAAATATAAGAAATTGGATTGGATGTTTGGGTTTTATGGCGCAAGGTCCAAATAAGGAATTATGAATCAAGTTATTTTTCGTTTATTCTAGTTAATGAAGTATATAACTTATTTATAGTGTATAAAAGAGTTTGATGGGATATAGGTTATTAGTTTCGAAGTATTTAAGAGATGTAACGCGAACAAACTGGTATTACCAGAGGAAATTGAAGTTGTCATATTTTCATCCCTGATTGTCACTGGGCATGCGCGTTCGTATCAGAGGGTGAAACAGTACCTTTTGGTTCAGTTTAGATGAACGAGAGCATAATTAATTTTTAAAATATGTATTCCAAATGCTCAATGTTTAATTTAAGTGTATTATGTTTCTTTTCTTTACACACTTGTAAACCATTTAAAAATGCTAAAATATTTTAAACTTAGAAAACAGGTTGCACATTACAATACAAAAAGGTTTCTCATTTTCCGGGGCTTCGGTACAATGGTACAGGTGACCCCATGTACCCCACATGTACTTGGTGTAAAATAGCATCCATTAAGGTGTTTTGCAACCTGGAATGCATTGTAACCGAGTCTGTAACATCTGGTGTACGTGTTTGCTGATGCCTCAGTCACAGAACTCCACTTTAAACTGGCATTCCAAACTCCGGAAGGAGGGTTGTTTGTACACGGTGAGAAGCCCAAGGCTCACTTCGATTTTGAAGTTATTCTAAAGCTGCTGCGTACTGATGAACGAATTGTAACAAGCAACGTGATCAGCTTTCGATGTGAAAAGCACGTCCGCAGTCACCTTGTAACTATTCGCGAATAGTCAAATACACAACATTAAGAGCTTACTAGTAGATGAATCCATAGTGTGTAGTGTGCAGAAAGGGAAAATGTTCGATTTGAAGCCAACGTACAGTGGCTCCCAAACTTGAGTGGTATATACTAGGAAGAGATTTTTAAAAACCAAAAACTCTGTAATAAGTAATAATTTGAACTTAATTTTATAAGAAATGTAAAATTCACATTTGGAAACATATTAAACTAAAAAACAATTCCATGTTTACTGTAATGCTTTTAAAGATAAGGTTTGAAATGTGGAAATTTCAAAATTAGGTCACAAAATTGTGTATACTCCTCAACCTGTTTCGAACAGAAAAATAAAAACGTAAAGTAAATTTTTGTTGCTTATGTTTTAGCATTTAGATCAACTTTCAAACCGAGGGACCCTAATTATGAACAATTTGTGCTGTTTATCTGATTATTTTTGCCTCATAGAATTGTTTGCACGTTCTATGCTCTAATATCGTAGTTTTTAACAACTTTTCTGCTTGGACCAAAAAGTTTCAAGCCCACTGATGTCTTGAGATTATGGTGGGGTGTATAGTTGTTGTTTAAGGTGGTACAGAAACTTCAATTTAACTATTTTTGCTTTTTATCTCTTCTCTCTGTGGATACGTTTATCTGTAGATACAAAAATGTGACTCGAAATCCAAATTTTGAGCAATTAAAAAATTATTTTACAATACTTTCCTTGATTTCATCTATAAAAACTAAATTTCCAACCCCTCAAGCCAACATACAAGCACCGAAATACATCTATGGTTGGGAGTGGGTACATCAAATTTTGCTGAAGAATTATTCATTTTGAGGGCTCCGATAAACCTGCCATCGGCCATCATCTCGAGAAACATTGTATTTGCTTTCTTAACGAAGCTCTGGGGTTGTTTTTTACATGTTACATTTCACTAATGTGAATACTTGGCCCCGTAAAATTTCCAAGTTAATTGTAGAGGTACAGTCAGTCAAAAAAGTATCCGAATACCTTTTATTATGCCTGTCCCTTGAGTAGCACAAATCCCCTGTTTGTGTGCGGGTATCTAATAATTATCGTTTGCGCGAATGCCAAATGATTATCGTTTGACCGCGCATTGATATATTGGCTCGCGAAGAATTAAGATCCGTTTAGTTTTTATTTTATTCTTTAGATGCTAGTTGTGGTAATATTAAAGAAATAGCTTGAGAATTCGTGTTCTTGTTCAGAACTGTTCGTGTTAAGAACTCTGCGACTAGCCGTATGTCGATTTAATCTTATGCCCTAGCGCAAAGTTTGTACAGACGCATGGAAGCGCTCCTCATAAACTCCTTATTTTAGAGCAGTCTGTTAATGTGAATAGAATTTTGTAAATAAATAGGTTTTAATTATACAGTAAACAGGAAGCAGGTAAAACATTTGAACCTACTACATTGCACTGTACAACAACCAAAAGATCTTAAGATTGTAATAATATCTACTTAATATAATATGCACTTCATTTTCATAAAAGTCCGTCTTCACATATAATTTTATATTAGTTATATATATTAATATAAAATTATACATGAAGACTGATTTTTATATTTATTTTTTTTGTTTCAACTCAGTTTTTTAAAGAATATCCCAAATTTGTCTTCAAATTCTGATTATCTGGATTAAAATAGAAAGTATTCCAATCAAATATATTTATTTTAGTCAAATCTGTAATGAGTTATGATTGATTGTAACTCAGAGCTTTGAAATGTTAATGGGGTGTTTAAGTTTTTCCCTTATGCTTTTCAAAATAATTAGCTGATCAAAATAATTTTTGTTACATAAAACTATTAACTAATCCAAAACAAGATATATTTCCTTTTTAAAGCAATATTTTCTATAATCATTATTAATTAATTAATTCATAATTAAAGAAATTATGAATTGAAGCGTGTGTGAATTTCAAATGCAATCATTCATTGTTGCCTCAATGAAGGACTGATGTATGAAACCTAAGTGTACAAAATTATTCGTTTATTCCTTTCAGTAATTTTTATGCAGTCCTTTTTTAAAAACTGCATCATTTTCACTTGAAATGGGGAACCGTCCTAAAATGAAATTTTGGATTTATTTGGAAGAAAAATATTCTTATCTTCTAAAGTATCATATATTTAAATGTTTTTCAAGGTCAAATGCCTTATAAAATTCCAATGATCATCTGCAATGCTGCGCGAACAATACAATATGCTAAAAGATCAAATTATCCAATTTTACGAATCCCCAGAATCTTCAGACAAATTAGCTGTGTCCTCCAAGTCAGTTACAGTTACTTTGCAGGTGAAGAGGTGAATATAAATTTATACTAAGTAAACGAAAGTGTATGCGAATATTATATTTCAGTTTAGTAAATTAAACATTATGTTATATATATATATATATATATATATATATATATATATATATATATATATATATATATATATATATATATATATATATATATATATATATATATATACACACACATATATGTGATGGTTTAATTTTTAAATTTTATAGAAGAGAAGCTGAAACTTACCTTTTGTGCTTTTCTTTTGTCGGCCCGCTGACTCTGGTGGTAGATTCGGGAGAAATTAGAAACAATAACTGGTACTGGTAAGGCAATTACCAATACACCGCTCAAGGAGCACACTCCACCCACTATTTTACCCGTAGGGGTATCTGGAACCATGTCCCCGTACCTGAGAAAGAGAGAACACCTGTTATGAACACCTTAACTCTAACATTTTTATCTATTCTTGTTATATAACTTTTATTTTCTGATGAGATATACATTCCCCTCCTCTCTTTTGTATATTTTGATTAATGATTCATCAAACAACCACATATGCAGCAGAGATAATGTTTAGTGCTCATTCCAATCAGATTAGATTGTTCGCAATGAGTATTACTAAGATCTTTTAATATTTAATGTGTTTGCTATTGGCATACATAGCGCTATCTAATTGTTTCATATTGCAGTGATAAAGTTTAAATTTATCCTTTACTCTTAAGCTTCTTCATAATTTTACGTGCGAAATAAATTTAATTATTTTGTAACTCGCTTCCATTTTGAATTTTACTGCTAAGTATTCTTTTTAGGTGTACATATACACTAGAAGATTATTTTTTAAATTTTGATTTTAAAAATCCAGTTTTTTTTTTACAATGGGTCATTGGTTTATGCTTACAGTAATTTCAATGTGAAAAAAATCAGATTAAGCTAATCACTAATTTTCTAAGAACAGTGATATCTCAAATTTTAATTTGTTCAAAAAGACAATTCCTGTTAGAAATTATTCCTAATATTATTCTTCATGTTTGGAGCCTCAATCAAGTTCCTAGAGGAAAGAGATATTTTTTACAATTTTTTCCACCAAGGAAGTATACAAAATCAAGATGTTTTAGAAATTTTAACATTTAAAACTCAAATAAAATTCATTTCTTAACTAATAGCTCCAATTGAAGATCAAAACAACCACTGTATTATATAGATTATAATGATACAAAAAATAATTATGATAGATCAATTCATTGTTGAGTTATTACCGTTTGAACAAAGCATCATACTGCAGACATAATTCTTCAGAAATTGAGTTTAAAATTTTGGAAACATGTTGTTTGTACATGTTTCCAAGAAAAACCTTGCTACTAGAAAAATATTCTGAATATTTACAAGATCTTGGTATTATTTGCAAGCTAAGGAGTTGGAAAATATTTTGAAGCGATAAAAAATCGATATTCTGGTCGATTTTCGTGATTTCTAGTGTATATATGCACTTTTAGAGATTTTTGATTTTCCTTAATTGAACTATTTAAAATTAATTGATTAAAAGGACTATTCAATCTACATTTACTGATTTAATAAATTTTAAATTCAGTAAAGGGATAAAAGGAATCATGATGTTAAATTATAACATACAGTTTTCTTTGGAATACGTTCTTAATAGAATTCGTTTTCCTATTAGAATTCTTAAATATGAAATAATTATTCTCAATTTGTTTCTTTAAATTTTAAAGGTAGCTGAATCTGAAATACAATTTTTTCTTTAGATTATCTACTGAAAAGAGTTTTGACAAACGAGAAGGTGATAACTATACCACGAAAAGTACATCAAGTATTTAAAACGCGTGTAAAATTTAGTCCAAACAGTTCCATAAATTTGCTCCTTTTAAATTGTTTTATGCGATGCACGGAGCTTCCAATTTATTCTTATTCTAGCCGCATTTTTTCCATTTTACGCACCTGACAGTTAATTATCTCAAGCGATGACTTCACAAGAGCAAAAGGATCTCTAATGCAATACACCTCTTTGCTTTAAAAAGTATTTCTTTCTAAAGCCCCAAATATAAGATCTTGATGTAAAATCTCTATATTTTGCAAGTGATATAAATTGCTGAAAAGGATTTAGTTTTTGGATTCCCATTTGTTTTAAATGTGACATCTGAATGAAAGAAGATAATAAGTTAGAGTGCGATAGCTTGAATATAATAAATATTCGGATGAAATAATGTACTAAGAATTTAATAAATATTCGGATGAAATAATGTACTATAAGAATTTAATAAATATTCAGATGAAGTAATGTACTAAGAATTTAATAAATATTCGGATGAAATAATGTACTATAAGAATTTAATAAATATTCAGATGAAGTAATGTACTAAGAATTTAATAAATATTCGGATGAAATAATGTACTAAGAATTTAATAAATATTCAGATGAAGTAATGTACTAAGAATTTAATAAATATTCGGATGAAATAATGTACTAAGAATTTAATAAATATTCAGATGAAGTAATGTACTAAGAATTTAATAAATATTCAGATGAAGTAATGTACTAAGAATTTAATAAATATTCGGATGAAATAATGTACTATAAGAATTTAATAAATATTCAGATGAAATAATGTACTAAGAATTTAATAAATATTCGGATGAAATAATGTACTATAAGAATTTAATAAATATTCAGATGAAGTAATGTACTAAGAATTTAATAAATATTTGGATGAAATAATGTACTAAGAATTTAATAAATATTCGGATGAAATAATGTACTATAAGAATTTAATAAATATTCAGATGAAGTAATGTACTAAGAATTTAATAAATATTCGGATGAAATAATGTACTATAAGAATTTAATAAATATTCAGATGAAGTAATGTACTAAGAATTTAATAAATATTCGGATGAAATAATGTTTTGAAAAATACTTTAATAAGTAGACCTGGGCAAGATAACTAACGCCTCACTTTTAAGAGTAATCTGTGGGTATCATCATATGACATGCTAGCGATGTGTGATATTTGAACTTAGTAACGATTGGTTTGGGAGTCAAATACCCAACTTAAATTTAGATAACATAAAAAAAATCAAAACAAAATAAATTAGTTTTTATGACAACTAAACTGAAATTATTCTTATATTTTACCAGTTGATTTACTGTTATTCAGTATTTAAATCAATATAAAGCATAAACTCTATGACCACTATATTATTTTATAAAAACATTAGAGATAAGAAACAGCAGTTCTGTCATTCGTACAGTATATCACTTAAAAAAATTAGGCTTTATTTAGAAGGCATAGATAATAGTTTATTTCACGTGTACAATCATTTTGATGGTTGTCAAAACGTAACAAATTCTTTAAATACTCGAAATATCAGTCTTAAGTATAAAAAATTATAATTACAAAGTATTAAGTGTAATAAAGTTTAAACTTTTTAAAATTAGGAAATAAGGATTACACATTGTAGTACAAAATGTTCTACATTCTCCGGGAACTTTCTACACTTTACGAAATGCTTCGGTTTGTAGCAAGTTGTTGGAGATCCATACACTTTATTCACTTCAACTATTAAAACTGAGCTTAATATAGAAGTGGTAAGGTAATTATCCCGACTCCCTAAGAGGCAAACGCATCAATAAACGTATCCCCCTTAGGAAACCTTAATCGCCTCTCCACAAACAGTATGGTTTATAACAGGCCATGGTCAAGATAAAGCAGAAAACAGGTTCAGGATAAAGGAAATTCCCGTGGGTGATAGGCGGCGCAGACCTTTTCAACTGCGTGACATAAAAAAGCATCCCATCACTAAGACAATAGATGACACTAAGGATAATTGTCTAGAAAATATTAAAAATAAACATTCAAGGTATAAAATCACGATCTGTCTGAATGTGGTTGGAGAGATGGTAGATCGGCCAGATACTTCTATATATATAGATTTACATGGACTAAATTTGATCTTCCCGCCACACCTCGAAAAGGCTCTGAAACATAAGGTGAGTTGTGAGGCGGGGATACGAAGAAGTTGACTCATTCAAGGTCATCTGCTTTCTTACCAGATCCGCCTTATACCATCCATTAATCTCGGCATATACTTTTCCAGCAACATTGTTAACTATCTAACGCACTTTAAAGTTAGCCTTTAACCTCAATGTCTTAATTTCCATTTCCTGTGAGGTACCTAATCACCTCTGCAGTTCTTAAAGAAAGGAGGGGAGAGAGTGTTTTCCTCCCTGTTTGAAAGGGGAAATAAAGCTGAATAGAGCAGGGGTAAAAAGAGGGAAAATCAATTGCTGCGAAGTAATGATTGTGTTCTGTAAGCAATCAACAGCAGCTGGAAATCGTTCTAAGAAAGAAAAAGGGAACGAAGTAATGGAGCAGAATGTGATGTGGCCATCATGACCTTCAGAGGTGGAGATGCGCTTTTATATGACATGTACAGAAATGCTTTGAATCCACGAGATTCTTGATATTTTTTGATTAACCATTGAAGATATGTGCTTTTTGTCTAAATGTGTTTGTTGGCGGTGATACTGCATAAATATGTTGTATCACTTTATACACAGAATTGAATTGAACCCAGTAAAACTATGTATGAGAGGTACTCTCTGTCAAGCTAAATATAGGTGGCGGTAGTGTTTCTGAGGCGATACGTGTTTCCTGTATTTATTCTGGACGTCACGTCACTTGACTTGTTTCAAAATACTATTTCAGCACTTAGCCAATAAAAATTTCAAATTCTGAATTCATATACGATAGCTGTTTGAACAACACCTATTAGATTAAACGTTGGCATTTGTATAGAGGAAGTAAAATATTCATTTTCCCTCTGGTTTGTTTTTGAACTGAAAATTTGCCCCCCCCCCAATGGGTATTTTTAGAGATCTTAAGAAATAGATGATCAATGGTTGCACAGTGGATGAAGGAATATAAATGAGGAGAAAAATGCTTACACCCGAAATTCTTGAAAAGTATCCGTAATCTTAATCTTAAACAATAATAACAATCTACGTGGAAATATTTATGGATTATACCATCAGTTTAAATATTGTTACAGAATTTGGAGCAAAAACATTGCTTATATTTTAGTGTCATTAACGCAACAATATTTAGTTTATTCATCAAACAAACCGAGCGTTAATCAAGACTTTATATAATACAAATAATTAAAACGCCAAATTAAAAGTTTTCAACTAAGAAACATACATATTGTCGTTTTTATAATTGTATATTTCGGCATACGTTAACATCTCTATTTCGGCGATGCCATCGAAGCCAAGATAAAAATATTTCATGCAAACTGATTAGTTTTCTAAGAAGTTTACACTGGAAAAAGGAATGTTGTCTTGCGTTAAATGCGCTATAAGATCATTGGTCCTTCAAACAATTGCAAGAATTTCGCTACTACATTTTACACTTAAAAAAAGAAGCGGTGTGCGTCACTGATAATGAAAATAAGCACAAGCTTGGGAATGAGATTACGGCAGAGATGACTACGAGGAAAGGACAATAGGTTGATCTATACATCCACCTGGTCTCCTGGCACTTAAAAATCCTAGAACACCAAGTCCACACTAACGGAAACAATAAAGTTATTACTTAACAAGGGAATTTGCCTAGGCTGAATCATGCGAGTCACGATGGAAACGAAGCAGATAGGTTAGCAAAAGAGGCAACCACAACAAAATGCATAGCTGAGGGGGTGAAATGGTCTAGAAGTCATTGTAGGAGGGAAACTACTCGTTAGCTATTTGGTGTGTGTGGCAGAATGAATGGTATGAAGGAGAAACAGGCAGGACGGTTCATGATGTGTTGCCAAGAGTGTCACTGAAATCGGCAAGTTGGATCAGGACAGACACAATCTTCTTCACAGGAGATGACCCTCTTCCATCTTACCTCTAAAGAGGTTTAAAAAATAATTCAGAAAATTGCTACTGTGGTGAAATAGGCACATCTCTGCCCTACATCACAGTCTGCCCCTTTACAGCATTATGGCATATGAGGACACCTGCCGACTCCCTTAAAATCACAATGCTCAGGAACATTGTTTATTACAAGGGCTCGAGGATAAAATTTATTGACATGGTGAGATTCATAGACACATCAGGACTTGATAATCCCAAGAGATTAACTCTTTTGTATGCTGTATATATAATATAATATAGTATGATGTACATATTTAATTACTGAATAGTGTAACAATGTATAGAGTAACAATGTATAGACGTAATTAATGTGTTCTAACATTCTGGATAGACATGCCACCTCGGTGACATTCTGTATTCATCCCAACCACGCTTATTCAAACTGATATAGTATCACGTCTACTGTACAGTAGGCATGGAAGTGTGTATATTGCCATTGATAAATATGCCATGCGTTTTAATGCTGAGAACATGTAAATATTCATTATAAAAACTGTATTGCAAGGGGATATTTTCACAATCCTTACTCATCTGATATTGTATAAGTGAATTCATGAGTAAAAACAAATCAAACAAAAAATGGGCAATTTACTTCCACTAACCCAAATGATCTCGCTTGATACATATAGGGGTTACCTTAAAATGCAGTTTATAGCCAGTTTGGCGCTTAATGTAAATGGCTTTGATCAATTAACTGCCATGTATCATTTCGGAATTCATCCTTAGTAATTTCTATTTTCTACATTCTGAAACCGTATAACAACAAATTAAATGACATCACGTCCGGAGTACGTATAGGAAGCACCCATTCTACCTCAAAAATACTACCACCACCTACATTTCGTTTGACAGAAAAAGCCACACATTGTAGTGCAAACAACATTACACGCTTTTAAGGGTATTAAATTGTTTCTCTTACGGGGTATCTACATGTCTTTTTTAACATATTTAAAAGACAATGCACAATTACATTCTGTGGTTGTGGGTTTTACTTAGACCCACAACCACAGAATGTAGACTTGTGGCCATTCAGAAGAAACAATTCTAAATAACATAGTGCGAAGATTAATATCAAACTTGAAATGTTTCTTCACCGTTTTTTAATTCTTCCGGGGATGTTTCGGTTTGTGGGATGGATAAGTACCAGAGGACTAGCTGTTTAACTTTGATTTACCAGAAGATTCCGTCATTTGTTTGTAAAAGCTGTGATAGATGAATTAAAAAGTTGATAAATCAAGTACAAGAATATGTGTATGTCAGTGGGTGCCAGAAACCAACTGTGCTGTTTAACTTTGATTTACCAGAAGATTCCGTCATTTGTTTGTAAAACCTGTGATAGATGAATTAAAAAGTTGATAAATCAACTACAAGAATATGTGTATGTCAGTGGATGCCAGAAACCAACTGGAGGAAGGGTTACCTCTGAATAACAGTTTTCAAAACTTAATTGTCACTCCATCTTCGAAGTCTATTCTATAAATAATTTAACCCATTAATACTAGTAAAAACACTCTTCACCCAAATGCCTAATAGCAACAATTATTTACATTTCCGTCAAATTGTGCCTTTCAGTCTATTTGTTCTTCCAATATTTCAATAAAAAGTTTGAAATTTTCTCCATTAACTCAAAAACAAATCTAATGAATAATGTAAGTCCAACTGTAGTGTTGGTTTTTGTTCCGGAAAGTATTACGAATAGGATTTAGGAATTTAGAAGTTTTCTTGTTATTTTTGATCCAATGTCGTGATGGTGGAAATGTGTACTTATGTAAAAAATAAAATATCAATATATTTCCTTTTGAAATTTAATTAAAAAATAAATCAAAGGTTTATGAAATATTTTTCATGCATAATTTACTGAAAAATGTGAGTCTGATTTTGTCAATATCATATAAAATAAATCCCATCAGACTATTATTAAGATAAATCATACCGTGAATACTGAAAACGTTTGCCATTACAAAGGGTATGAAAAGAAGAAATAAGCTGTATGTGTAATATTTTTGATTTTGACGTAACCGTGGTAACTGTAATTGAACATAGATCATTAAAACATCGAACGTTTGGATTCGCTTCATCACTGTAGAAAAATATGTTTTCTAAACGTATTTTGAATGACACGATTTCCTTCTTACTATGTGATTTGTATGTCTCCACTTGCATCATTAGCTCAGTAATGATTATTTCTTTCAATACGCAATGCAGTCGGAATCTACGACTACTAAATATCATGTATACAGCTTAAAATAAAAAAGTATTTTTTATAGATAACAATGGCACACCATAACAACAAAGTATACACAAAGCTCTCCCCTTCACCAAAGTTTGTACACAAATTAAGAAATCTACGACAAAATACTTTAAAATGCCAAATACAAAACGTTCTTTTGATAAACCACATTTTCAATCACGCATTTATTACAAAGTAATTTAGACAATATATACATTGGAGATTTCAATTTCGTTTAGCCAGTTAATAGAAAAGCAGTTATATACATTGATTTTGAATGGTAATAGTTGCACAAGTCCATATATTGGTTAGGGAGATAATTCAATCACCCGAGATGGGAACCTATTCAAAACTCAACACTCAAGTACTGAACTTATTTATCTCTTTTGAATGTTCTAATGGTCAGGTTTTAATGTCATGTCAAAGGCCACTGACTCAATTCTCTTTCATGTTCATGGTCCTAACATTTTAATGAACATAAAATTATTTGATAGGTTTTCAGGGTCTCGTGAACTTATAAAATACACTGTACGTGTCAGCTTTTGAGACGATTTTAAACTTGGAAATTGTAGGAACTCCTAACATAACAATACGTTAAAATATGATGCTATTTAATCGTAATCGTTAGATATGTTGTGGGGTGAGAGCAACAGTACGCTATTGAGAAATCCGGTGATGCTCAAGGGATTAAAGATTTGGTGGCGTAAAATAGACTATCCAAATCTTTAAAAATCAATGTATTTGAAAATTTTTGTTCCCAATTCCCCTCAAACACTATATTATAACACCTTGTAGTAACTATTAAGCATGCAGTGTCGAAAACTCTTTTGTTGAGATTTTCTGCTTCAAAACCAGACCACAAAGAAGTATTCATCCATAAATATTTGGCTTTTAATTCAACCTCTTGACTCTATGGTATATTAAAACTCTTCCGAGAAATAAACAATACTTTATACTTCAAATAAACCCAAGAAATCTAGATATTAAAATTTATCTTTTCCTTAAGAGATAAGATTTAGCTTAAAATTCTTTAGGATAAATTCCAAAAAAGGGAAATTGAAGATAAACGAATTTCTCAATTCCACGGAGATCAACGAGGAAAACTATTCAGATGTCTTGGCACGATTCGTCTTCCACGCGATAGGATAGTTAAAAAATAATACGAGACAGATCTTAGGGAAAATTCCGCGAACTGTAACACACCAAGACACGCATAAAGCCGGATTATGTAACTGGAAAAAATGTGAAATTTGGCCATAGAAGTGGGGTAGAGAGTGAAAGAATAAGTAGGGATAAGTAGGGGAGAGATAGAGATAAAAGACTAAAAGGGGCCTGAACAACAACAAAGAATGGCAGATTCTGCGAAGTGTTCAATCGATCAGTCACAGAATATGCATGCTGAACTAAAGGAGCAGCGGCATTTCAGAACTGAAGAGTTTCTGTTTTGTAGAGAATCCTGCGCTTTTTCTTGAAGCGGGGATTGATCTTTTCGATTTATGATTCATGCTTTCAGCGAGGTTCTTAATAGTGTTGATCTGGTGTATTGAATGCCGAGGTAGAGATCGTAACGGTTCAAATTATAATTGGACTGCGCATCAGTTTCAGAGGCTAAAGGGGCTTTGAATTTCCTGGTTTCTTGAAAGTTGTTGACTATTTAAGTTCTTGTAAGAGTTAGTTTAAACTAGACCTTAAAATTTATATTTTTGTTTATTTAATAATCTCACTGAAGATTTTCTTGCATTGGAAACGTAATTGGTCTATAAATACCTTGTAGACGACCTAGCATTTGTACGATATATGTTTCTGGAAATGGAACGAAAATACGATCTATTCTAATTTTAAAGTACTTCCAGAAAGATTAAACTAGACTGAATATACTCAAAACTTGCATAAATGCACAGTAAAAAGTAAAGCAAGGAAACTGCTATTTTTCTTGGTTAAATAAACATTATTCTGTACTACATTTAGAGAATGGTAGCTTTAAGACACTAGTAAGATTATGTTGTTGCTTATCATACTTGGCATAAATAAATTATATACATAAATTCTATTAGTACGTGGGATTTTAGACCCTTAAGAACCAGCTCAGACAGTGCTCATGGTGAATAAGTTGTTAAATTATACCTTTATAGCGTCCTGTTTTGCTAATATTGTGTTTAAAGTGATGTTTATTAAAATATAAAATAAAATATATCTTCTTGTTGAATCTTTTGTGATAAAATGCACCAAAGAACATAGTCTACAATTTTGTTTGATTATGGTAATTAGCAATAAATAACGCAAAATTACTTTTGATAAAATAGTAGCCAAATCACATTTCATAAAATTTTAAACAAAAATTATTTTTAGTGAATTTTACATCAAAATAAACATTTGTTTGACTGTAATGTGCTGATATACTTTATTACATAGCAAAATATAGTAGATTGTTTTAAATTAGTTGTGAAGTCTTACCATAAGTATTGATTCCATAAAATTGTGTATATATAACATATATTTCTATAAAAAGCTCTCTCTCTCTTACAAATCTTTAAAACTTCATAGTGCCAAGTGCTGAAATAGTAATAAAAATATGAGTTAAGCCTGTCTAAACCAAACAAGCTGTGGTGTTGCTTCAAATATATAAATCTTTCATGTTTTCTGTTCACTGGGAATTGAATCCCAATATCCAATCAAATATTTGTCTAACAATAAGATTGTGACTACTGAATTTCATCACTTACGACAGTGTCTGTACTAATTGAGGCTTGCTTTCCGCTATGAGAAGCTTTTTCTGGAAAGCTAAATATAGCAGGCGCTAGTGTTTTTGTGGTGGAACGTGCCTCCCTGTAAGAGTATTCCGAAACAAACTTTCTGGTGGTTTATTTACAATGAAAATCCCTCTTACTGTTATAATATCACGATTTAGTATTTATTATGCTCGAGGCTTCTCATGAATGCATTTAGATATTTTAAAAATTTAACTTGGATATGAGAATTAATTTTATTGGCTACGGCCCTCATTATTCAAACTCCAGTTTTTATGTTCGCTATTTGTGATGCCATGTTGGTTTTTCGTTAAATTTATGTTACATTTTTAATTAAAGTTTTTTAAATAATGTTCATTATCTTCTTGTTTAGTCAAGAAACCCTGATTTGGAAATAAGTGAAGTCAATTGAACCCATCTCTTTAACCAGTTCTCGACAGACCAAATTATTGTATACACATGGTTGCCAATGGAAATAACAACAAAATCAAAATTTTGCTCACAGTGAACACATCGCAATATAATTTAGAGTAAATAATGGATGACTATAATTCAATGTGAAGTGATTTGAATAGAGAGGTATAATATTCTTCAATTGGAATTTAAATAAATTTTCTTAATACAAATAAAAATAAAACATGTTCTAAATAAAAATTTAATTTTTAAATAAATATTGTTGGTATTATTATTTTCAAACTTTCCACGCTGCCATGTTTGCTGTTAAAACAGGGTTGCTAATGTGAAACGATTTTTATTAGATTATATTTGATATATGATAGCTGATTAATCAACGTAATTAGATTAATACCCAATGTCACCAAAATAGCGATAAAGATTATTTGGGTGGCGGAAGTACAATCTTCGCTTTCCTTCTAGTTCGTTTTCACTAAAAACCCTCTGAAATAAAATAATCAACTTGAATGCAACATATTGAATGTTAAATCGCATTTGAGACGAATCAAATGACCCGCAAGAAATTTTAAATATAAAGAGGTGGTATAAGATGACGAATTTAGAATTTTTTTATGGGTTCAGATTGGAAATGACGGAGACGGTTACAGAGAAAGGGAAAATAATTATTTTTTAAATTAAAAAAAATCTGCAATTAAACCAGTTCGATGTTTTAATGAAAGGTACATTTGTTGAGAGAGATGCCAAGAAAAAGGTAAGATGAAATTTTTAGGGATAAGATTTTATTTGACTAAGCTAAGTAATTAAATCTCTAGATTAGTTAAGAGGCACCTTTAATTTGAACTATTCAAATTGTATAATGTGTTTTATCGTTTTCTTAGCAAGTAAAATAAAAGTCAGTTTGTTTAATTGTATGATATAGGACAAGTAACTGATTCAGCATTCCAACCTAAAACTGTATTTTTATTAATTTATTTAATTTTAACTTCGTATTTAATAAACTTTTAGAAGTTAAGTACCCCAAATAATTTATTTTGAATCTTTTTATACATGTAGGATAGATAAAATTTTCAAGATTGAACTATTTATCATGTTTTAACGGAAATCTGTGAACCATAAACAGGTACTCTAGTATAGCTAAAACCATAAATTTAAATATATGAGTCTACATATTAAATAACTAAGAGAATATAAAATAATGATATTTCAAATGCGTAGATGAGGACATATGAAGTTCTCTGTAAATAGTTTTAATATGCATAGAATATAAGCGATTAATACATGAAAATATGTTAAGCTAACAAAAATATATGCACCCCTATGGGAGTTGGAAATCAAATTTTAGTCGGTTCATATATTCAAAGGTTTATGAAACTTCTATGGTAAGGTGGCTAGAAATCCCCTGAATTCTTCTAGGGGAATCATTTCACAAAGTCCCAAATTTCCATAAGCCCATGCACAATAATATCCATAGGAAGCCATACGCTGAGAGGGATTGTTTGCACTCTCTATTCTTTTACCTTAAAACATCCTCAAAAAGTATTAGAAGAAAAGTATCTGCATTATTTTACGCGAGTCCTACATTATGCATGAAAAACCTGAGGGACTTTTCAAAAGCCAGAAGTACGGAGCTGGTCTCAGCTTGTTCCTAGTCTTATAATTTACGATCGTATGTCTACGCCATGCATGAAAGATGAGCTGAAAAATCTAGAATTACGAAGGAGGGTGGTTACAAGAGCTCTTGGGAGTAATAAAGAGTCAAAAACCTTTTCTTTGGGGAACCATAATTGGAATGCTGTGGACTCTAGGATCAAATAACAAAGATTATAAGGAAACGTGTTAGGAGTAGAAACGATATAAAATATATTCGGTGGCTGGAAACAAAAACTTCTTCGAATAGAAATGTCTATCTCTAATAGAATTCTGTTCTAGTGGATGATTGCTTCTTAGAGACCAGTGCTTATATGATATGGTACTTAAATATATTAGATGATTTTTAGAACGCAGAGGTAACACTGATTTGATCATACTAAGTCTATTGTATAAAATTTGTCACGTTGAAATAATTTATAAGACTGAAAAAAATGAAAATATTTATTTTTAGAAAACGAATTTAAATATGCAAAGAGCATAACTTTTCGAATAATCAGAAACAATGCACAAAATAAATATCATAAAACATTTCTGAAATGTTTAATGTTACCATTCCCATAAACTCAAGTTTTAACCAAAACTTTTTACGTTTATTTTTAAAGCGTGTGCTATTTTTAAAGATGTCAAATAATTTATCATTTTAATAAATAATTTACTATGTAAATTATCGATAAATCTGTACATTTTATCAGCTTGCAAATAAACTGCATTATTAAAAGATTTAAGGTTTATTTTTAGAATACGATATACAAATGAATTTAAATAAGTTTAAGCACAGCACACAACTTTTCCGATAATCAGAAAGTATTGTATAGAATAAAAATCATAACATATTTTTGAAATGTTCAAAACATTTTACATTTATTATAAATTTGTGTGTTATTTTTTAAAATGTGTCTTACAATTTATAATTTTATTAAATTATTTACAATGTAAAAAATTGATAAATCTGATACATTTTATCGACTTGAATTCAACTACTTTATTAAAAGGTCTTGTCTATTTTTAGAAAAAGAGAATTTTCAGGGCTTCGGACAGCATAACTAAAAACAATTTTTAAATTTTTTCAGAAGAGGAATTTTTAAGTTTTAAAAATTTCCCCAAACTTGTAATGATAAACAATCAGTATTTCTTTTGATCCTCTTGAATATTTAATTTTTTACTTTTTTTCATTACGAAACATATTTCTGTGGTTTATGATTATGTTGTTGGGAGCCCTTCAATTGAACTACGTTGTTAAAAGATTTAAAATTTAAAGTTAGGAAGAAAATTAATATGTATAGATTAGAGTTTTCTGACAATTTGTTGTTCTAAATGCTAACGGTACGTGCTGTACTTAGGATGCATATTTTATGGCTTAAAAATCAAATGCTTTCTATAAAATTAAAATTTCTTAATTACCATTAAGAATTAATTTTAAGTAAAGATAATGTAACAAATGCTTGTACAAAGTTAAAAAGGTAATATAATGAATGTTTACATAATAAAAGTTAGAAAGATAAATATCATAAATGTTTATATAATAAAGTTTGAAAGATAGTATAAATGTTTACGTAATAAAAGTTAGAAAGATAATACAACAAATGTTTATATATTAAAAATTAGAATAATAAATGTTTATATAATAAAAGTTAGAAAAATTATTTTTTTATAAAAATGTTTACATGTGTAATAAAAGTTAGAAAAACAATATAAAAGTTTTTAATGAGAAAACTATTCTATAAGTAGTTTTGTTACACAAAGAACTAAAATTTGATACTTGTTGTGTTATAAGGAAAAATAAAGTAAGAGTGATTATTACATCAAACTTACAATTGAAAAATTAAAAAGAAAACTATTTGAAGTACCTAGCATCGTAACCAGAAAAGTTTTAATTTATATTTCTGGAAAACATAATAACGCAAGGCTTCAATTGAAAGTCGACATACGTTAATAGATTTCAGTTTCACATTTGTGTAATCAATGGACCTTAATAGCAATCAGTAGTAAGTTGTTCTCAACCTGAAATTAACAAGAAAAGCTTCACTGCAACATGGCTGCTGGCGCTGCAAAGGCACTTCTACAGAAATCTGGGTCATTTTCGGAATAAAATATGAAACTAATAAGAAATGGTTTCAGAAGTGAACGATCTTAATGTGTCTTACCAGGGGTTGCGGAGATTATGCGAACTTGACTGAAGAAACGACTTGCAAACAGGAAACATTAAGAAATAAGCATTAAAAAGAAACCAGTCTGACTGTCGATTTAAAACGCTCCTATTTGGATAAAGGTGAAGCTTTCTATCTGGGCGAACGTGCCGTAACGTTCACTAGGGAGTAAATATTTCTCAATAACTTCTATGCATCCACTTTACTTGGTTAATTACATTAATCCTTTGATAGATGAAATCGAAATGTGACACGATTTGGCGCAGTATGTATGAAATAGCAGCGCTCCTTATCCCTTTAAATCACAATCACATTACCGAATAATGGAAATTAAAACAAGAATCACTCATAAAGACTGATTTCTTATATTTCTCAATAATTTTATCACCATTTACTGATTGAAATTTTAGAAGTTTATAAAACTTCCACAAGGAGTGGTGTACCTAATAGATAAAAGGAAAGACGCATTTATTCGAATAAGAAACAACTTAAATATTATCTCGTATTATGTTTAAAAATTATTATTAGTTACGCAATGCAAGTGGGCTTGGCTTATCGGTCAAATAAATGAATTCACCACCTTACAGTGTCTGTCAGCTAGTCATTCTTTCCACTATGAAAAGTGTTTCTTCAATTTTGCACATAGATGGATGTTTTAACTGCATATCATCAATGGCTTTCCAGCGATTCCGGCTTAAGCGCTGTCGAGGTATCGGATCATGCGTCTGGATGCTTAAGAGTAAGTAGAGTTTAGAAGGTAGATTATCTCAACGCATCTTAGGCAGTGGTATATTTATTAAATCTGCTGATAGCATCGTTAAAATCAAGAGAAGAAATCCGGATCATTGCTGTGTATCGGTCTGAACTCCTGGCCATTGATGTAGCTCTGAATCATGCGTTATTGTTTAAAGATACAATATCATTTGGATCTAACCAATAACAGAAGCTCAATTCAACATCTGAGTAACTGCAGGAGTGAAATTGATAATTAGTTGACACAGTAGCGAAAAAAAACGAACCAACCATCGAGCAAATTTAACAGTAGAGCAAATTCAAAGATTGTGTTCGACAGAAACTAACGTCTTCTATAAATTCAAATGCATAAAATTTGCATAAGGGGCCTTCTTCATATTAAATTGAGCACCAACTTCATAATTTCCAATCGAACCCCCTATTTTGTGTGACACACAATTTCTAATCTATATCATAATTTTTCAGACACCAAATTTTCTGTCATTAGGTCTTGCCATTTCGAAGTTATGAGAACAGAAAGATTGGAGCTCCTAATGTGAAATCAGTTTCTTAGACTTTTACGGATATCTTCCACAATAATATTTCTATAAAGCTGATATTTTGTACCATGATACTGTTAAAGAACCTAAACAAAATCTACGTAATATTTCATTTAAAAAATAGGTTATACTATCCAATAATTATTAAATTAATGTTTGAAAAAATTATGAACTGGAACCTTACTATATTTTGATGGGAATCGATTCAGAAGGACCTCTAATGCAAAATTTCAGCTCATTCCAATGGTTATTTATTGCGCTACATTAAATTTTCCGCATTGTGGCGATTTTAGGGGTAACCAAAAGTTAAAAAAAAATGTCTGACAAACCTGAGGAAAGTATACATTTTTGAAAATTGGTTGGAAATTTCATTTATGTAATCTAAAATACATTGCCTTTTTAATTATATGTCGTATAAATGAACTCTACTAATCAATGATCAATTGAATGACTCACTATTTACTTTTTGGATGATTGGAATATCGATTGTATTAAATAATTGTAGGTAAGCTTTTTGGTTGAATACATTTTGTATTTGAAACGATTTTGCCAGGAATGAACATTTCTTTTAAGGTTCTTTGTAGACTTCCTTTCAGTCAAGCATCAAATGATCACTCCCTAAATAATTAATCTCGATCTACGACTAGCGAGTTTTAATGTGGTAATGATCCTTGAAATTGATAAATTTAACATTGAATATCTCCGGATATAATGACAGTAAAGTCATGAAATTTCATATTTAGACTAATTTAACGATACAAAATCTGATTAAAGCATCGAAACATGCTGTTTCCTTCGGAAATTTTGTTTGCGCAAAATTTGATATGAAGATGGCCCCTTATACAATGTTTTTGCATTTGAATTTTTAGAGGACGCTATTCCCTATTGGATAATATCTTTGAATTTGCTTTAAAATGAATAATGCTCGAAATAGAGGGGGTGACTCATTTTTTTTTCGTGACTACATATTTCAAAACACCGAAGAAGTTGTAGTCTCAAAATCATGAAACACACATTCCGTGGATCCCTTCCCACGATGATCAGGACAAAAATGAAACAACCCAAAAACTGACGAAAGAGGATTAGAAGAGAATTAGAAATACTACCATTGTCTTATAGGTTAACTTTTGAGGAGATACACAAAGGAAGAAGTTTCAAACAATACAGTTTGGAGAAAGCCTCTTTCACGTGACTGGCATCAATGTGCAGCCCTCGAATTCTCTGGGGATAGGGCGGATCAAACCGCATTTTCAATAAGCAAGCATTTAAGAGGCCCATGAAGTTTGTACGAGGATGTTCCACTTTTCACCGTCATTCCGGCTTCTCCTGAGTACCTTCTTTCCTGTACTGGAGTCCGGAGGAAGAGGATGTTCTAGGAAAGTCCGGTGTCGACTCTCAATGACCTTAGGGCTAACGGTCGCCTGGATTTGATGTAGCTCATACTAGGCCAAGTAGGATACGTAAGACAAGCAATAGTAATTTATCACAATTTAAAAACAATGTGAAATATAATGCAACATTTTTAGAAATGAATCAATTTGATACATTATTAATATATTATTTTGAAGAGGGAACTTTTTGTCTCTTTCTTTTAACACTGTATGTTTTATATTTGTTTTCGAGTCAATGTATGTAAACACCTGTAACAAACATATCAACCTTAAACGTATTTAAATTCTTTAGGGTGCATGGCAGTAAAAGCTCAACAAATTACTTTTATGCACAAATAGCTCTTCGATATACTTAAGAAGAGGTCGTCGATATACTTCTATTATTTACTTTATTCACTTGACGGTTTGAATTCACTAGAAGAACAATAAGTAAAGGTAGCAATTTCTTTCATTTTTAGTTATTGTTTGTCAGCTGTTGTTCAAAGAAAATTAACCGATGGTTTAAAAATCTCGCTTTCATTTCCCCAGATGTAAACAAAAAACATTGGATTTATGAATCACATTAAGAGAAAAGGCTCTCCCTTCTTTAAAACGTTCGTGGAATGGGGCCAAATATATTCAATTCCTTTTAGGAAAATGAAGATCTTACATTCCCGTGTAGTTGCAATTGCAAGTGAAAAGTTTATGCTCATTCAAATGGGAAAGTAATTAAATATCTGGAACTAATCTCCATTAGAGTGATTAAAGTTCCCGTATTTCTGCATATTGATCGTTTAACAATTAAGAAGAGAGCAGAGAGGAAGGGAATTTTCTGACATTTACATATTTATTGAGATAAATGGTTTGTTCTGCGTTTGTTTTGTATTTTGTGTATTTGAGTGTCGGAGAATTTTCACATGAATTCGCATTTCTAAACAAATGATACTTTTGCATCTTTTGTACAGTTACTTGCCAAGTATTATATATGGTAAAATTGCAAAACGTGTTTGGTTAGGTTTTATAATTTTGTTGTGAAAACTTCAAATGTTTTAAGAAACTTAATAACCATTTCTTCATTGTTCGAAACTGCAGTGGACGAGATATTTTTTATCTAAGGGCCCCATTTTGTTTTGGAATAACTTTTGAGTAAAACACATCAATATTTAAAGCATTTTACATATTATTTACAAAATTAATGGTATTATTAATAGAATTTCTCGTATTTCGAGAATAAACAAACGTCCTCCTCTGGAAGCGCTGCAAATACAGGCGATTTCAAGCACATTTCTATTAAGTCTGAGCACATTTTGGGGTGATTTGCTCAATTTATTCGTGAAGGGTTTGCTTAAGCTGGTGAATAGTTGACAATTGGTTTTATCGTAGACTCATTTTTCAAGAAGCCCCGTAACAAAAATGCGGAACACTCAAATTGGTGAACGAGGGGTCCAAACAACATCACCAGATTTCGACATTATTTGGACAGGAAATGTGACCTTTAGATTTCGCATAATTGCAAGAGTTGTATGGCATGTTTCTTCATCTTCTTGAAAACACATGTTCTCTAAAACTTGTCGATTAACTTAGGCCAGACAGAAATTTTTCAATATCTGCAGGTAGATTTCAAACATTTTTCAGTAAATTTCATTGGATTCCCTCTAATATTATATAAAAAGTAATTTAAATAATTAAAAAGTGCTTTATAGGATAAGGAGATATAAATTCTTTAATTTTAGACTTTATTTCGGGAATTCAATTTGGAATTTAAAACTTCTATTCAAGAATGTTAAAGAAATAATTTATTAAATACTCATCTATTTTCAATTTATCTTTTGAAACCTTAATTACACCTGAACACTTAAAAAGTAATTGATTTTTAATGTTAGATCTTTACAAGTTGTTCTTTTCTTTAGCAGTTTTTTCCATCATACTTTTATAATTAATAAGTTTCACTAAATAATAATTAGAATACCAGATTTTCTGTAAAATGAAAGATTCAACTGTAAAATGAAATGATATTCAACTTAAACATTCATATATGTAAAATATTTTTGTCGTGAAATATCTGTGAACAGCGTATGCACTTCCTGTAGTAAATTGTACTATGCACATATTCTCAGTTACAGTCACCACAGATAATACTATCAGTCAGTAAAAGTCTTAAGTGTTCTAAAATTATTCATGTAAACATCAATTGGCGTTAACCAAAAATGCCAAGTTATCGAAGATAGAATTTGTAAATTAAAATTTAACATCACAAAAGCGCCCAACTATCAATATCCATGTATTTCAAACACCATTTATAAAGAAATGTGTCTATTGCATATTAATTAAGTTGAATTCTGCATCAATTTTTGAAATTTGAAAGCAATTTCAAATTTAACATTTATTGTTGATATCATTCAAACATTTAGTTTTACGAATGAGAGGCATGTAGAAATGTTTTCTTGAAGTTCCAGGAATTATTGTTGTAACTTCTTATCTAGATCTAACCATTTAAAAAAATTTCTAATGCTTGAAGTGACCTCTTCGGCACTACAAGGGGGGAACTGATGGGTATTTGTGAAGGAGCAGAAGGTGGGTAAGCCACCTTTATTCTTAAGAGGGACAATCACCAACATCCATGCACTTACAAACCGAGATTCAAACCGGGACCTATTGGATGGCAGACAAATGCTATGATCATTTTTCTCTTACTGGTATAATGATTCTAGCATTTGTCGCTTGACGGTTTACAGCCTTAAATATAGAGAATTAAAAGGAGATCATCCCTGTTACATCTACCAAAACTTGCGGTGACAAAAGCTTTAAATTAAGAAGGTTTTGAAGCTGTAAGCACAGCTATTAGAACTTTAATTGTGTGAACTTTGATCTTTACCAAACCGATATCATCTTGAAATAATTGCAATTTACACCCATTTGCCTAAGTATTCTAAAATAAAATATTCGATGATAGTTCAAGAAATAATGCTTAATACTAAAGCAATTATTCAAGTCTGACTGAGAACTCTTTTATTATATTGCTTCGTAATGCAAATCTTGAATCGCAGAATTGAAACTTGGAAACCAGAACAATGCTTTTCCTATCTACAACAGCACTTCAGTAATGGAATAGCTGGAAGCTAATTACATAACACAAAGTTCGCTTTCTAAGGACAAGGAATAACTTCGCTGAAAAGGGATGTTGTAAAATGAGAATTTGTGAATGAATTTGGAAACAGAATGGATCTTTTCTCTCAGAATGGATAGTGGTTGGCAAAGACTTTAGTATGTGCCTAATTATAAAGGTACTTTTTATCGAAACAAATCTTGTTCTGAACAAAAAACATTGATAAATTTATAAATTTCCTTAAGATTTCAAGATGCATCTTTTTTTTGCTCTAGTTGCAGATTTTAGTTTTATGGGACTTTAAAGCTTTTATGGCATTGTCTGTATGCGATTATTGCTATTAAATTATTTCTTCTACCTTATGAGATATAAGAATGGTACTAAAATATTGTGTTTCGGATATGTTTTCTATTTTGCCTATTTTCTAATTATTCTGCTTTGTAATTGTCTGTATTCCACTAAATTCTGCGCAAAAGGTTGTAACATGAAAAGAACATAAGAAATTAGTAACTTTTTATTATTAAAAGGCTTTAAAATTCAAATAATAAACTAAATTCAGATTAACATTATTATTTCTGTAATTACTTTACCAGCTATAACGATGTTATACAGACCAGTTTACACTCATTTATTTTATTATAGATGTATGTGCAGAGATAGATATGAATATAAAAGTTATGTAAATTATGTAAGTATGCTATGTAGTACAGAGAAAATATTCAAAAGGATAACAATATAGCATTTCATAGTCATATCATTCGTCATTAATGTATTTATTTCATTAAAATAAGAATTTAAGAGTTGTGTTGTTCCAGTGTGACATAAATTAAAAAACTACCAACTAACTACCATTAAAATAAGTAAGGATGATAAATAATTACATTTTATACCATAACGTATAATGTACCTGGTCGGTAATGTTAATTGTTTCACAAAGGTACCAGTTCTAAAAACTGCAAAAAATAATACACTAAATATTCTTCATTATAAAGCTGTTTAAAAGTATCAAGTGCAGACATCAAAATCACATTTGTTTGCTGTCCCTATTCGTAATGTATTTATTAAGGAAACCTTGAACTTTTCTTCTGATTAATATTTCGGCGGTTTCGTGAGAAATTCTTCTATTTGAGTGTGCAGGTAACTAACAAGCCTTGTGGACATTGAACTCTCACGAAATTGGGCTCCTTCCAAAATGTGTTGTAGCGACAAAAATATAGTGCACTAATCATACAATGGTTATTCGTGTCTCCCTACAATGGTAAAATTGGCTTAAGCTACAATTTCAAAGAATCATTAGGGTTGAACATTACTTCACCTTTAACGTAGGACCAATATATGTCACTACATGAACAAAAGAAATTACTCCATTTTCATTGAAAATGTTACTGTTTCCAGAAACCGAAGACGTGAAATTTTTGGACATAGAGATATGGAGTCCTACAGACACCATAATTTAAATTTCTGCTTAAAATTATTTAAAAATCACATAAGCTTTAGATTTTTTATATTATAACTCTAGTATATGAAGGAGAATGTAATTTATAAAATTAATATTTGTTAATAAAATAATTAACTACTTAGACTAGATTCTGAGAGAAAAATTACGTCGCCAATAGAAATAAAATAAAAGGAACACATCTGGTTGTATGAAGAATTTCCTACTTCTAATTAATATTTAGCTTTTAAAAAGTACTTATTTGTGAAATTTTTTTATTTGAAAATAAACAGCAAAAATAACAAGAAATACAGCATGTCGTCCGCTTACAAGTAAAACACATAAAGTCAAATACTTAGTTCTGAGAAAACGAAGGAGGAAATTCTAATTTTCAAGAAATGCGAAAATTACAATTCATTATTTATTTATTACTTTGAATTTACTCAATTTGTCAACTATTCAGAGAAGAATATTTTCATTGTGATTTTATATTGTTATAGAAACTTACTAAAAAATTATAATGAATAATGTACATTTATTTATTTGCTTATGTGTAAGTGTATTTATTTTCAGAGTGTGCTTCTAAAGAAGAAATATAACCTCCATGCAAAGAAGAATGACTTAGTGGACTTGGCCAGTGTAAAAATAAAAAGGTCTGGTAAATAGAAAACTAAAAAACTAATGTTTGAACTCTGGTCTAAAATCTAAAAAACTAATGTTTGAACTTTGGTCTAAAAACTAAAAAAACTAATGTTTGAAAATATTTCGACCTAATGTTTCACTTATAAGCAAGTGAAGGCACAACCTCTTTCACCAATAAAGAGTATACAATATTTTCGAAGCGTTTATTGTCCAACTCTTGTAAATAAATGATGGGACATTTTTGTAAATGGGATAAAAAATGAATAAATATTTGTTGACAACCTCAAGAAGCAAATGTAAAAAAAGATTGCGTTTCATGCTCAGACTTTTAAAGAACTGATGATTAGACTATTTGCTCTTTTAAGGACTGGGTAGGGTTATGGAGGCAAAAACCTTTGGTGCTTCCCTGGGGTGATAGGAAATATAATCCGAGGTATTACCAGAACTCCTCAACACAAGATACAGCGTGTAAATGTATATGGAAATTGTACGTTGATCTCGAAGAATATAACAACCGACAAACTCAAAAATGATTGCTAAGAACCACTACCATCATGGACTTGAAGATTAATTTTTGAAGAGATTTACGCACAAAGGTTTCGAACACGGCTTGGAGGAGGCCTCTTGCATGGTATCTTGAGTGATATTAAGTACGTCGTACTGATGTAACCAAGGATATCTCTGGGGACAGGGTGGATCATACAGCCCTTTCAAGATTTAAAAGCGGGCATTTGAGCCTTGAAGTTTATACGGGAATAGAGAATTTTCCACCTTGTTCGAAGTGAATGGCCGCTCCGTCTTCACCTAACCACCTTCTTTCTTGTTGGTTGGATTGGTTTTATCGTGCAGGGGCCATGTTGTCGATTTAATATTTTCTAAAAAAATCATTGTTTTATGAAAACCTTCCTTATATAAGTTGCTTAAGTGGCTTCAATTCTCGTAAAATAAACCACCTTGACCTTCTGTCGTCACTAAATGACAAAGAATTTTCAAAAGTCCTGGTTCAGATTTTTTTAACACATTAAGGTTTTTTCATTAATGGCAAAATTCCACTTAAAATTTGCTTTATTCTAACTTACATGCCACTTTAAATCAAATATTTTGTGGTGGTGTTGCATGTGATGAAAAGAAATTACAATTTATTAAAATAATAAATATTTAAAACAAAAAACAACAGAAAACAGCAAAATGAAACAAAATAAAAGTTGGCGATAAAAAAAAGTTGTTCTAAAGATGAATTCGTGATTCTTTTTTCCCCTCTTGATCTCGCACAATTGCCACAACTTACAACTAAAAATTAGAAAACATTTAGAAATACGAAATTAATTCCGAGCGAAAGAAACAGAAAATATATATAACACACTGCACTTGGCAAACGAATACGAGTTTCCGTTTTGTTGCAAATTATCGTCTGTCCCAAATATTCGAAATACTTTATAGTTAGCAAAGAAAATAAATAAGACTCAAAATACAAAAGTATTATAATTTAAATTCCATGAAAGTAGTTTTTTTATTGGACAAAAGCAAACTCCCCGTGCACCACAGAAGTACAATACGAGGCTTACAGAAACAAGTTGATTTATCAAAGAAACAACAAAAAACAATTTAACTAAAATTACAAATGCTCCACATCTTGTGGCTGCTTTTTAGAACACTCACACATATCATTAGTCCGAAGATGAAACCTATATAGATATTTAACAAAATTTCAATGCCCAGATAAAAATTGTTTTATTTTGAAGTTTGTGAAGAAAAATAATTCTGAGTTCAACCTATGTTTAATAGTAGGAAATATTTTTGGTGTGACCAGCTTTCTCAGACGAGACATACTCTTCGTTCCACTTAGCAACAAGCTTGTCATAATATGAGGCTTTCAAATAACACTTAGGAATGTTACAATTTACATCAATTGCTAAATTCAAAGCGTCTTTGGCTAAATTGTTTGGAAAAATAATTGATTTTTCAGCAGTACTGGTAAAACAATCCCAAGTAGTTGCAATGATCAATATACCTTCCAGCTACTGCAAAACTACCAAATTATGGTTGATTTAAATACAGTTACTCAGATATTTTAACGTCAAACTTGCCGAAATATGTAAGCAAAGAAATTGTAAATAATGCATTCACTAAAATTAAATGTGGTGCATCAAATATAAAACAACAAATTAAAATATATTGAACAAATCATATGTGATACTTGTACAAACACACAGACACAAAATTGAACATAGAACGGGAAGACCGACAGACAGACTTACCCAACCAAGTTCAGTCGATAAATGAATGTAAGAACTCACAGTATGCAAAGTTTCATGAAAATATATTCAACCGTTTGGACGTAGCTTAAGCACACACTACAGACAGATGGAGAGAAAGACAGACACCAAGCGCGCAAGAGACGGATTTAGCATCAGAAGGGTCAAAAACGGATAGAAAACTTGAAATGGGTCGAAAATATTCAATGTACAAACAAACACTCCATTCTTATTTATATAGATGTATAAGTTATAAATAACTCCAAAATTTTATTTCTATAGTTAACATAGAAACAAAGTAGTTCCTCAATCTATATATATAAAATAGGATGTGTGTGTGTATGTGTGTGTGTGGGTATATTTTCTATACAAATCTACACCGTTTGACCAATCCAAACCAAATTTGGTACACTTATACTTTAGAACACTGCGGTCAGCATAGGCTAACTCTTAACCCCCGTTTTATTGGCCCTGGGGGACTAAAAACTATTCGAAATCGCAATAGAAATAACATTGAGCATAGATTGATTGCTTTAGGCAGCGATGGTTGCTTTACCAGTGTTGATCGAAAAACAATTTTTTTCCGAAACAAATTAAATTACAGTATTTATGTTTGAACTGACTTTTTAGTTCTTCCCATGATGTAAATAAATTATAGATATTTTATTGATGAAGGGAAAGAATATTTTTAAATATTTATGCCTGCAAGGAAATTCAAGGAAAGGTTTACAGGAGTTCAAGGATTATTTTCAAGGAAAGTTGGTGTATATTTCGACCAACTTTCCTTAAATAATTTATTGAATACGTAATGATTTGTAGAATTCTGTTTCACGAGGCTTTTTAGGTAAGGCGCGTAACTTATTTTAAAATGTCCGGAATAGATACATGTGAATCCTCCGTTGAAAGCAGTGATTTTCTTTCTGAAAAATTCTGTAAAATCGACCTTCTGCTTTTTGAAAATTTTTTATCTATTCTGTTTAATTTGTCTACACCGATTACATTTATTTCTAACCCAAGCACCGTTCTTCCGAAAAGCACAAACGAAAAACTCATTGATCATAAAAGCGTAATTTTGCTACTCGGTATCTGGCAGCACCAGAATTAATGTTTACTTTTTTTATAAAACTTTGTAGAACTTTCTAGAAAGTTGGGGAAACGGAAACTTCCTTGGACTCATGGTGGAGAACATTCCAGCACTCACTCGATTCTTAGCTGGTCGTATTTAGAGGAAGCTAGCTCGGTAAGTCTTCCAGTTTATCATCTTTCAGTGAATCTGGCAGTTTTATTTCGCTCTTTTAGTTGATTGTATAAGTGTTTCCTACTTTATTCGCGACAGTGATAGAGTACATTTTGGATTTATATTTCTAAACTGATGTAAGTACTACATAATTTTAAATTCGTTTTTTCGTTAATTTTAGATTTGTATTGTATTCTATAATAGATTTCATTGCTCATTGAGAGTGTGCCTTTTGCTTAATTTTTTAAATAAGTTTAATGGGGGATCAGAATTAATGCTTTTTTTTACACCAGAATAAAAGTTTATTTTTTAGTATGATTTAGAATTCTGTGTTTGAGTATTTTGATTGACAGCTTTTAAGTAAGGCATTAATATTTTTTATTTGTGTTATAAATTTGATATTCCTAAACTGATGTAAGTCTTCGCAGTTTTAAATTTGTTTTACCATTCAGTTTATATTAGCTTTTTATTTTTATTGTATTCTAAAATAGATTTCATTGCTCAGTGAGAGTGTGCCTTTTGCTTATTTTATGAAATAGCATTTCTTTGTATTTTTTACAGATTTCTTTGCTGTAGCAATGCCTCCAAGGAAGCGGAAGACGATCGGCCAAGTGCAGTCAACTGCTAAGACGATGAAAGATGAGCGTAGTCAAGAAACTTCCGAGAAGAAGACTTGCAATTGCGAGAGAGCTACAACATCTAGAGCAACAGGGACGGCACAGCAGCTTGAGGCCCGACTACAGGATAAGAGAGATAGAGCTACTACATCTAGAGCAACAGAGACGGCACAGCAGCGTGAGGCCCTACTACAGGATAAGAGAGATAGAGCCAAACTATCACGGACTGCGCACCATTTTAGCTTAGCATTGGAAGGATTTCACTACGATTCACATAAAGACTACTCGATGCATGCAAGTGTTACCATCGGGAAAATGGAAATGGTTTGTAGTTACTGTCAAGCCAAAAAGTTTAAATCAGAGTCTACTGGTATTTGCTGTAAAAATGGAAAACTTAAACTCCGCCAACTGGAACCACCACCGCAAGAACTTTTGACTTACACATCAGGTGATACGTCAGAGTCGAAGCATTTTCTTAGTAACATCAGAAAATACAACTCATGTTTCCAAATGACATCATTCGGCGCCACATCAGTTGTTGGACAGCCCGGATTTCCGTCGACATTCAAGGTGCAAGTGAAGATTTACCATAGAGTGGAATCGTTGCTTCCGCTGCCAGATCAACCATCAAAATTTCTACAACTATATTTTATTCAAAACGAACAAATGGAAACTGATCAGAGGTGGGCCTACATCTCGGGAACAAGACGTCAGATTGTGTTAAACTTACAGAGGATGTTTCATGAGCACAATAATCTTATTAAAACGTTTGAAACAGCATTGGAACGTAGGCCAACAGATGAATATAAAGTAGACATAAGAGCAGACCGAAGACCAGCAGGCGAACACGAGCGACGCTTTAACTCTCCTCAAGCAGATGAAGACGCGGTGGTTATATCAGGCGATGAGTTCCATCAACGGGATATCATTATTCAACGACGAGGTGAATCATTGCAGCGTATTTCGGAAACACATCGATCTTATAATGCTCTGCAGTTCCCAGTAATATTCCCCCATGGTGAAGATGGATATCATTTTAATCTGAGGCAGATCAACCCAAGAACAGGTGAAACAACGAGCAAGAAAGTTTCAGCGATGGATTTCTATGCGTACAGATTAATGGTTCGAGATATTGAGCAGAACCACGTATTGAACTGCAGGCAATTGTTTCATCAGTTCATCGTCGATATGTACGCTAAAGTCGAGAGTGAGCGTCTCCTTTACATTCGTCTAAATCAACATAAACTGAAAGTTGATATATTCACCTGAGAGATGCTGGGTCAAATGACGGGAACGTTGAAAACCTCGATGCCTTAGTCGTACTACCAGTTACATTTACAGGAGTCCCAGACAAATGCTCGAATACGCGCAAGATGCTATGACGTACGTGAGGACGTACGGGAGACCAGACTTATTTATCACCTTCACCTGCAATCCTACTTGGACGGAGATCAAGGAGGTTCTTACCAATGGTCAATTACCCAGTGAGCGCCACGACTTGATTGCGAGAGTATTTAAATAGAAGCAGTTGAAACTGCACTTTGCGCATCTTTCGTTTTTTAGAATTCTGCATTTTTTCGTCGGAATTTCGTTTCTGTTTGTCTTTATGTCTTAATCTTTTACATATTGCAATATATTCAGGAATTAAATGTATATATTTGCGTCCGAAGTATATTGTAGAAGCTATCAAAAAGTTAAAACGTATTTTCCGTACAACTTAAATGATTGCATTTTTCTGTGAAAGAAATGTGATTATTCTAATTCACTTTTCAAGCAACATTTAACCATTTCAACCCGAGCAACGCCGGGTAATTCAGCTAGTCATCTATAAATAAGAGAGTTCTATACTATAGAAATTATAGTTTCTCATGGTTCCAAGAAAAAATACGATAAAGTATTTGGTTTATTTCAGGGCATAGGGGGGTAATGAAAAACGCAAAATAATACTTCCGAAAGCTGAGTTCTATAGTCTAATAATCACAATTAAAGGGAGTTCTATTTATTAAAATATTAAATTCTGCTCGAATTCACCGAAACTGATAAGTTTTGCTTACCTTGAATATCCATTACTAAATGTATTTTACCATCAAATACTCAAATGAATATTTTAAGCTTTTGTAACAGTAATTATCATATTTTTGTGTGTGATTGTCCATAATTCCATTAAGACAATATAATTTATTTTGCTTTGCACAAATTAAACATAAAATGCTTACATTGAGTATACATTTTGAACAATGTCATGTGATATACTTTACTATTTTATCAAAATGAATTGCAAATTGAGTATATATATAACCTTGTAATAAATATTCATTACATTAATATATAGTTAATTATATTTATAGGATCAAGTATACGAATAATTCTCAAAGCTTCGTGAAATAGTATCTTTTATATAATAAGTTACAAAATGAACTTGAATAACTAAAGGTAAAGCATTGAAATTAAAAAATAAAAATAAGAATTGTAACAGTTAATATTGATTGCCGACACTAATTTATTATTACAATTTTTCTTGCAAACTGATAAGTAACTTTTACTCTGTACACATACCTAATTAGGGTGAACCAGTTAGTAATTGACCAGTTAGTGCTTATTTTTCATAAAAAATTTCCCTTGAGCTAATTTGCAATTGCACTTTCAAAATGTTTTGTACTTAGTATCTCGTAAAGATGGCGATTAAAATGAGCTATAATACAACTTTTAATATTTAATATAGTTTAGAATTTTTTTTCTCAAAGTTCAGAATAGTGATTGGTGACTTAATTGACTAATAACAAAAAACCATATCCAGTAATTGACCGCTACTTTTTTTCAAATAAAACTCAAATTAAAACATTCGTGTAAATATTTTAGCGATTACCAGTACATTTGTATGAAATATAGCTAGATTAAACATTTTTTACATGATATTCTAAGTAAAATTAATATATATATATATATACACACAGTGTATTCATTCCCGCTCGTAAAAAAGTACAGATGGCGCTATCGCTGCGAAACCGGCGGGGTGACGTAGTAACGACCTTCATCCACGCGTATCACGTGGTTGCATTCAATTCTGACTAGTTCCGACTTGGCAGCGTTCATTTGCGTAAAGCGTGTGTGTGCGTCATTGTCATCGAAAAAAATGGAGCAACGAACGACCATCAAATTTTGTTTTAAATTAGGAAAATAGGCCACAGAAACGTACGAAATGATTATATCTATGATGCTATGAGTCGTTCGCGAGTATTTGAGTGGTTTTCGAGGTTTAAAGCTGGAATAGACTCGGCCGAAGACGATGAGAGATCAGGTCTTCCATGTACGAGTCGAAATGATGAAAATGTGGAGCGTTGGTGAGATCCGACCGCCGAAAAACGATAGAAATGATTGCACAGTCGTTAAACATTAGTGTGGGATCTGTTTTCACGATCATGACAGAGGATTTGAAGAAAGGAAGCTCTGTGCGCGCTTTGTCCGCACGCTCTGATTCCTGAACAAAAAAAACCCACCGAATTTCCTCCTGAAAAGATTTGATTGTCTTGGCCGATCAGGATCCAACTTTTTTGCAAAACATCATCACCGGAGATGAGACTTGGTGTCTCGAGTACGATCCGGAGACAAAACGCCAAAGTGCTGAGTGGACAAGTCTGAAAGAGTCGGCCGATGAAAGTTCGCGCTTCGAAATCAAAAACGAAAACGATGCTGATTACCTTTTTTGACAGTCGGGGCATCATTCATCGAGAATTTCGTCGTCAAGGTTCCACTGTGACTGGGGCATTCTACAAAAATGTTTTGGATCGGCTTTTGAAACGAATGCGGCGTGTGAGGCCCGATTTGTTGCACAGTGGAAATTGGTGCCTCTTGTACGACAATGCACCGTCTCACAAGTCCATCCTTGTGCAGCAATTTTTGGCGAGAAGGCAGGTTGTGTGCATCAACCACCCCCCGTACTCACCAGATCTGCCACCCGGACTATTTTTTATTTCCCAAGTTGAAATTGAAGATGAAGGGGCAGCGGTATGAGTCGATAGAGGAGATTGAAGCGGTTGTGACATCAGAACTCAATAGTGTTGGAGTGGAGGTGTTCCAGAAGGCGTTTACGGACCTGTACGCTCGTTCCAAGCGTTGTATTGAATTGGGAGGAGACTATATCAAAGTCTCATATCAAATATCAAATGTAAATATATCCTCTGTGTTATATGGTCTGTGTGCAATCAGTCCTGGAACTTTTTGAATACACTGTATATATATATAACATCTTTTAATTACTTATTCCAATAACATTAATTATTATTAGTTCGTTATATATATAACGAACTAATAATAATTAATGTTATTGGAATAAGTAAATAAAAGATGTTGCAATAATATTAAAGAATTCTTTGGTATTAATTATAACAGAAACAAAAGTCAGTCAATGCAAATTCTCAACAGTATATCCAAAACACAAAAAAATCGACATCTTCATTGTCATCAGACAAAAATCATCCAATTCAAACTTCCTTCCAAGTATGTCTTTCTGAAATACGTTTTATGCTTTGCGTTAACCATCACATTTATACAGAAGATGTTTTTATATTATTTGATTGCGTTTTGCTAGTTACATTCACATTTTTCTCAAATTCATCATCTTCACCAATTAAGTCTTTGGACGTATTTCCTCTTTTTCTATGATCAGTTTGATATTTTCTTTTTCGAGGTAGCCTGCCCCTTGATTCTTTTTCCTCTTTTAACTTTTCTTATTTTATCCTTTCTTTCACAACATAATAATCACATTTTATATGTCGCTACATGGTACAATCTATTTTCAACCCATTTTGAACTTTTTTTAGGTAGAACTCACTAGGGCATAGTACATAATTTAGAAATAGAATGCAGAACTAACAGAAGAAGGTTTAGTGTTACTTGTGGTACTATACAGAGTCCCCTTTCCTAACTAAAACTTTCGTTGCTTCGACGTATATCCTGTGTTTGATCACCTCTTCCATTAATTGACCATCTGGGCAAATAATGTACTATACAGGTTCATATTTTATAGTTAACTTACCCTAAACAATTACCAAACTCTTAGACGTCATGAAATATCCAATTTCAAATTTAAAATCAAAGTTTGCCTAAAAATTCAATAATTGACCACCTTGGACAATTACTGGAACACATGCAATTTTGTTCTACCAATAGAATGACCACAATTTTAAAGACTTAAAATTCATTTAGGTATGAAAATTTGCTATTTATATCGAAATTAGTGATATTTATTTACATTCCATGCCAAATTTTAGTTCAGAATAAGAAATAGAATTGAGAGATTACTTCTCAAAACAAGTTCACTATACAGTGATTTCATAGACTCCAATAATTTGACACCTGACTTGCTTTTATTTTTTACCAATAAAAAGACAAATTAGTGGACTTCTCATTGATTACCATTTATTCGAGTAGTACATTGACTATAAAAATAAAAAATTAATTTGTTATGGAATAAATTTGTTTGTTTTTTAACGAGACATGTCCAGAAATGGTACTGGTAGGTGGTCAGGGACTGGCTGATTCACCCTATATAACTCTTGCATTTCATTAACACTTCTTCCATTGCCCGTTCAGTGCTCTACCATTTTTGAGTTTCTTGTTTATTTACTCTTTTAATTCTACAGCAATCGGAAATTTCCCATTCTCTAATCACTATTTAGAAGTACAGAGACTTTAATACCTGCTAAGAGAAAGACACATTGGCATGTAAAAATATTTATTACATAGACATTATGCTATGATATTTAGAATAATGCAGCGATGCGAAAATGTGCAGAGATAAATAATTGAAAAAAGGAGTTCCAGGTTTAAAAATATCGTTAGATTTGATAGCAGACAATATTATCCCTTAAATATCATTTTCATTAAAATTTTTATTGTTGGTAATGGTATTGTAGAACTTTGAAAAAGCATTTTGTAATAAATCAAAACTTCAAATGATATGAATTATTCCATATAATGTCTGTTCTTGTTTATTTATCATTCAATTCCACTTTTTCTTTGCTTGTGCTGTTTCTTTTTTTCTAAATAAACCTTTTAATTTGGAATTTATAATTATTCCTACGCGAGAATATTATAACTGAGTTAACTCACTTTAACTAAAAATCGCCAAACCATGATTAAGTTGAACTAGGTTGAGCAAATCGATCGGTTTTTATTACATAAATATATAAAGCCTAAGCCTCACATTCCACTGTGCAGAAGAACACTGAACAGCCGAGATCTTACGTTAGAAAATATTTTAAAAACTTTATTTATTGCAAGCATAAAAAACGAATTCCACCATAATTCAAAAGTTATGAGTGACCTCCTCCATGAGCTCCGTTATGGAGTTTATAAAGTATTTCTCATCACAAACGATGATTCATTTATATATCATAAAAATAAATCCATTCAAGTTTGCACGCAGAAGAAAGATAGCTTGTCTCGATAAACCGAAGTCAAGCCTAAATTCAAGATACCATATTCGATCAATGCGATATGTACAGTTGATGTTGCGCTGCCCACTTTAACCCATCTCGTGAGCGATCTATGTTTAACTTTATGTCACCCAGCTATAAAATTACAGGCATATAATCCGACGCTATAGCAGATACGCCCTGCTTTTCGAGAATAGGAGTCTTCAGGAATGCTACCAAGTAGTTTAAAAACTTTGTTCCTGAATTGCTTTACACCCCTGATAGCCGACCATTTTAAAGAGTCATTTGAGTTTACGAGACAGCTGGTGTAGGTGGCAGATATAAAATAAAACTACTTTACACTGACTGTTTGCACCTTAGAAACGGGGAAGCATAAGTAGAAAAAATAAGACAACAACGAAGAGAGAGAGAGAGAGACCATTAGAACTTTTAGAGATGCGATAGTGGGTTTTTTCCTTATTTTTTCAGACACGTTTCCTCAGTGATATTCTGGATGCTAAGAACGTGGTGTGCTTTTTTTGTGTACGGAATATATCGAACTAAGATCTTATTGATCCCGTCTGGGATTTAAACATTATGTGTTTGTTTTCTTTTGTTGGGAGGAGTAATAGGTGGGATGATCGAGGAGGACGAGGGAGATAAAATTCCTGATAAGAGCACGGAATTTTCTTTTTATATTTCTTACGAAAAATGAATATTAAAACTCTGGATAGATGGATTAAGGAGAGGAGAAGGATTTGAAGATTGTAGACGTTTATTTCTTTTACAGTTTTTGTTTCTGAATTTTTATTTATTTTGAGGCACCCAAAAAAATGTTTCCTCATTTGAATGAGATGGATACATTGTTCCGAGATAAAGTCCTCAGAGAAAAAGATATTAGATGATGCATTTGTGTAGCATGCTAGCTGTCTCATTAGAATATGTCTGATATTTTATTGATTCAAGCCGTAGCAGTTAAATCAAACTTGAATTATATCAAATGCATTAAGGGTCAGTTTTGAATGATTAGTTATTAGAAGCCTGTTTTTATCATTCATGATTAATATATAGTTCTGTTTCACTATAAAACACATTTAATTGTAATTTATTTTAGTATAAAATGTCGAGGAATGAATTTTTATAGCACTGAAAGTTTAAAGTAATGGTTGAGTAAATGAGCATGAATTTTAACAGATCGTTATTTCTTCAAAATATGACGTTACAAATGTGTTAAGTTTTTTGGATGAGTAACACTGCGTTAAGTGGCATTCTCTATATTCTGTTTATGATTAGTATTTTGGGTATTAAATTAATACAATATGCTCCCAATTGCAAGCAATAATATTTCGGGTAGTATTTCAGCGTTCAAAGAGCAAAAGCTACTGATAAGATATTTAAAACCGGTTTAGAATGTAGTTTTGACAACTATATTCGGTATCGAAATTGCTTAGCCAAAATTTAGCTCCTGCGCCCATTCAACCTCACCAACCAGTAAAGAAATCATTTACTAGCCTTCATTTTACGCTATTTTAGATTGACTTTACAGAAATATTTTATTTCCTCTCTTATGATGTAAATAAGATCCTTATACTAAAGTAATATATTTAGGAACAACTGTTTATATTCAAGTAAATGTCTTGTTTCTGGCCTGCAACAAGTTTTAAGATTCAAAGTAGATCAAGTAGCGATTATGTTTCCACTTTACATTTACTAAAGAATGTTGCAATCACAGAAAAATTATTTGTTGAAACGTTTTCAACAATTAGTTCTCTTAAAAATAGAGGAATTGCGATTTTCTTTGCCTATGTGCGGGGACACTGGAATTTACGGGAATGAAAGAGCTGTTTTTTTGCCAAAGAAGCTTTGAATTTAGCAATTGATGTAAATTGTAACATTCCTAAGTGTTACTTGAAAGCCTCATATTATGCCAAGCTTGTTGCTAAGTGGAACGAAGAGTATGTCTCGTCTGAGAAAGCTGGCCACACCAAGAAATTTTTTCCTACTATTAAGCATAGATTGAACTCAGAATTATTTTTCTTCACAGACTTCAAAATTACACAATTTTTATCTGGGCATGGAAATTTTGCTGAATATCTATATAGGTTTCATCTTCGGACTGATGATATGTGCGAGTGTTCTAAAAAGCAACCCCAAGATGTGGAGCATTTGCTTTTTAGCTGTCCTGCATTTTAAAATTCAAGAATGTGCCTACAAAATTATTTGAGAAAATTAGGTAAAACATGGCCAGTGAAACTCAATGTTTTTGTTAAATCTAATCTGCTTTTCTACTCATTTGTCAAGTTCATAAAATCTCGTAATTTTAGTTAAATTGTTTTTTGTTGTTTCTTTGTTAAATAAACTTACTTCTATAAGCCCCGAGTTGTACTTCTGTGGTGCACGGGGAGTTTGCTTTTGTTCAATAGAAAAAAGTAGATCAAAGTATGACATTAAAAAATTATAAGTATAACTATTCTTTGTTGTTGGTTCATCCGAAACCTAGGTATGCTCTTAAAATACTAAACGTTAATAAAATTTTAAAATATTGGTGTAAGTATATTAATTGGTTAAACATGCTACATGACAGTTAATAAAATTCATTCCGTTTGCAAAATTTTGTAGAACAATATTTAGTAATATATGGGAAGTCTTTATAAAAAGTGTGGAGTAGATTTTTAAATAAACTGGAAATAAATAAATTTAATATGACCTTGGAAGAATAAAATTTTAGTAAAGTACTACTCACTGCACTTTTGTAAGCAAAAAGTTTCATCGTGTTACCTAGAAAGTTTGCAGACAAACAATTATTCAAAATTTTAATGGATTAGTCACAAATTTTAATCGAATAAACTTTCAAGATTTAGTTTTATTTTTGGATTCAACTTTTGGTATTCATGTTTTGTGTACGATTCCTGAATAAGAATCTAAAATGCATTTTCAACATATCAGGGAATGGTTAAGTCGTCTGAGTCAACAATTTTCAATATTTTTTGCCGTGTTTGCAGAAAAAGGTAATCTCGTGTTTGAATACATAAGTAAATGAGGGTAATTTTACTCGATTGGACTTTTATAAGTATTTATTTTTCCTTAAATAACCTGTATAAAGTTGTAAATATTCTCATAAAATGTTTCGACTTATTTAAAGAAATATTGCTTTTAGAAAGCAAGGTTGAGAGTAATATTAAAGTTGATTGGTAGGATTTTATGGCTTAAGCACCATATTTAGCCAACCTAAGCCAAACAAAAGACAGATAATGCCAAGTAATGGACATACACGCACAAAGATGATTTTATCGACACAGACGAGAGAAATAAAACCAGGATAAGTTACAGGAATCGAACCTGCTCCGCCTACAGCTCGCTGGTTATTATCATAATGGGCAAACCCTTTGAGCCACGGCGGCCCCTAATATTTAAGGAGGTAATTTTATTTTGTTACCGAAGTGTAACGAAATTCTACTCAATCTAGTCCTAGGTTATATTCCTTCCAACTTGATAGTTGAATTTAAGTTTCACTGGAGCAACACAGCGGGAGATAGCTGATGGTGGTCCGAGATCAATTCAATTATTTAGGAATAATATAAGATAAATAACAATTGTGCCTATGGATGGTGATTGCCTTTGGTTTTGTAATATTACACGAGTAATGCGACGCTTCTTGGAGAACATTTCACTTTCTTCTTGGGCTCTTACTTTTGACAGGACTAGTCTCATCAGACAAGACTTATACTGTAGACTGACATTTTGTTTCTTCGTCGAATTGGTAAATAAATATCACGTCACTTGTCACTGTCAAAAGCATGGAGGGAGTCACCACGGCTGAACATTTCTTGGCACCATTCCACTGATATTTGTTTGTGTGCTCGGTGGGATTATGTGACCCCCTCCAGAATGCAATTTTCCTCATGAGAAAGTGATTTTGTAGAACTTATAAAACACTTGGAGAACTTATCTTTAGTTATCTCAAAGCTTGTGTTGACCTCCAGAAGATCACCATACACCATTTGCTCTGCACGATGTCTAAATTTCCTCTGTATGTCTTTAAAATTTTTGGTTATATATTAGTTGGGATTTCTTTAAATTCATCAGAGTGTTTTAGAGCTTCGTGTGTTAATTTTTGTAGTGGGATTTCAAAACAAACTTTTGCAGTTATTCGATTGTTATAAAATTTGTAGACTGTTTTTTACTGAAAAGGCTTTAAACAAAGTTTGGCCCAAAAATATTAAGTTGTGCGGAATGTATTACATAAAACGTGGTAAAAAGTTTCGATAAACTAGAAAAAATTGAAAGGTTCCATGCCCATCAATGTTCCATGCATTGTCAAAATTTTAATTCGCATATTAATTTGCATGCATATAAATCAAATTAATTCCATTCGGTAAGTATATCGCTGAATTGAAAACAAATTTACTAAAACGCCTAAATTTTTGCAAAAAAGCGTAGGTTAAGCAATATTTCAAACTAAAATTCCAAAACTTAGAAGCATGATGAAATTTTCATTTTCACTTAGATATATACAACAGATTACAAGTATATCGGAAAACAATTGTAAGGAAATGTAGAAAAACCAGATGTGCAGGGAACGGTTCAAAATCAGAAGAAAGAAAAAAATCTCAATCGGGGAAAAACGCGTTTTTCTATAGTTATCTACTATGTGTTTTATGTTGCTTCATATGTCAATCTTCCAAAAATTATCATAATTTAACAATTCGTTCAGCTATCTACAGAGTGATATCAATAAATATTTAACGAAAATTAAGAAATCAATTTTGGTGAATTTAAAAGTCTATTATCCCATTAGGGAAGGCAAAATTAAATCGGATTAACAATGGATGTGCAGTTGCAAGCGCTACACTGATGTGCTAGATGGTACACTAAGATGCAGAAATGAAAGAAAGAAGGTGAACATCATTGTTACTTATCCTAATTTTACAATTTAACAGTAGCCTAATCCTAATTTTGCGATTTAAATAACTAAAATTAAAAAACTAAATATTTTCTTTACTAATGGTTTTTATGGCAACATTCCAGCAACCACTTGTTCATTTCTAGCAAAAACATATTCCGATTTTTTTGTCTTTCACGGTTACCATAGCTTGACGCCAAAACAGCATTAAAAAATTGGCGTCCCTTGGAAAATTGTCTCTTAAGAAAAATCCAAAAATATCTTTTTCCGTCAGCTATTAGTTAAAAAATGGACGCAATTTTCGTTGACTTTAGCTGAATTTTCAAAAAAGTAGTCAAAAGTTTGAAAACAGGAGCTTTTGAGACGCTTTTACTTAAAATGATACCACTATATAGTCACCAAGGTTGAAAAAAATATAAAAAAGTCGCCTTTTAGTCAGCTGTAGCAGACCTGAAATTAGCACCAGAACACTGATGATGCTTCATTTCATCTTATTGGAATTTCCTTACTCTTGATTTCTACGAATATTGACTATATTTACTTCAAATAAAACACATGGAATATTTTCATTGGCCAGACTGCTTGCTGCAATGGTAAAGAGAGAGAAACATTGTTCAAATTGTAATGCTCAACATCGGGTTAAATGCTCATATGATTGTAGATTGTTTTTAAGAAATTTGAAATCGTAAAAGATCAGTGGAAAAAGTCTAGTTGACGCTAAAGAGCTAATTGAATCATTACTTCGCTTCATACTTCAAAAATTCTCGTCTCTTGCCGACAAGGAATACTTAATTGTGTTAATTCAAGCAAGACCTTGAGAAGGACATTTTGGGACGTCTCTTATGTAAAAGACGAAAAAGATTATTAATAGCTTTGTTTATACTTTATAGTTTAGTTCATACTTTTATTTTTATGAAATTATGATAGTAAAATGTCTCTTGAATTCTATCTCAAGTATTCAAAATAATGCTCTTTGAAAATTGAAGGCTGTTCAGAACAGAATGACGTGTTTTGATTGTATCAGTCTCAGAGGCCTTTTCTGTCGAATTAAATCTAGGTAGAGGTAGTGTTTTTGCCTCGAAACGGTGTTTCTTGAAAGTATTCCCAAAGTGACGTCACTTGGTTGGCTTTTCGAATACGATTTCAGAACTTATCCAATAAAATTTCCAAAGAATTAATTCCAAATTAATAAATGATAGTTGATTCGTCAACGCTAATTAGATTAAACGCCAAACATCACCAAAACGGCAAAAAACTACATTTTAAGGTAACACCAATATGTACCATGGAAAAATATTTAAGCAGCGAAAGCAAAATTTTCGCTTTCCGTCTGATTTTGCTGGTTTGTGCTCAAAATGTTCATGCTTAGCATGGAACATATTTTGAGATTTTAAAAGTAATTTTAGAGTGTATCTACAGAGTACTCTAAAAGCAATAAGTGACAGGAAATAAAAAGTTAAACCTTAATACAATTCTAAAAATATATACAATATCGTATTTTTTTCAAGGAGCGCTTTTATTAATTTCGAAATGTTTTTCAAACACATGCATGAAGTAAATGTTAATAAAATTACATTAATGCAATGATAGAATTCCGCTTCTTACTTCAAATTTTTTTTCCGAAAAAGATCACTCGAATTTTCAAAAGAATGAAAACACAACAAAATCCAAACAAGTTATTTATTTTAGCACTTCAAATCAGTTCGCCTAAAAAATACATTGTACGCGCATGGATGGATTTAGAGTTCATTTTTTTCACACCACTTCTTTTTGAAAAAAGAAGAATCCCTTAATAACTCTTCAATCCGAAAACAGATTTGGAGAAAGAATTTTAGATTGCATGTCTGGATTACTCTAAAAGCAATAAGTGACAGAAAAAAAGTTATGCCATTTCATGGTTCTAAAAATAAACGCAGTAATGTTCGTTTTCTTACAAAGGGCATTTTCCTTAATTTCAAAATGTTTTTCATAAACAGGACACAAATTTTAATAAAATTGCATTGACACATTAAATAAATCCCGCTTCTTCCTTGAAAATTTCGTCTGAAAATGATCACTCGAATTTTAAAAAGAATCAAAAGACAAAATATCCAAAGTTCTCTGAGCTTCAAATAAGTTCATCTAAAAAATACATTGAACGCGGATGGACGAATTTAGAGTTCACTTTTTCATAACACTCCACTTCTTTTGTAAAAATAAGAATCCCTTAATAGCGTTTCAAAACGACTAAAATTCGGAAGAATAATTTTAGATTGCATGTCCGGATTACTCTAAAAACAATGTGACAGAAGAGAAAAATTTAGGCCTTTGCATAATTCTAAAAATAAACACTATACCGCTCGTTTCTTTACAAAGAGCATTTTCATTAATTTCAAAGTGTTTTTCATACACATGACACAAATTTTAATAAAAATACACTGACGCATTAAATAAATTCCTTCAAACATTTTGTCTGAGAAAGAACACACGAATTTTCAAAAGAATAAAGACAACAAAATCAAAAGAAGTTAATTCTCTTAGTACTTTAAATTAGTTCGCCCAAAAAATACATGGTACACGCATGTATGAATTTTGAGTTCACTTTTTCACAACACTCCATTTCTTTTTTCAAAAAACAATACCTTAATAGAGCTTCAAATCGACTAAGATTCAGAGAAATAATTTTAGATTTCATGTAAGGATTATTCTAAAAGCAATGAGTGACAGAAAAGAAAGCGCCAAGGCTTTATATAGTTCTAAAAAATAAACACAACAACGATCGTTTCTTTAGAAAGAGGGCTTTCATTAATATCAAAATGTTTTTCATACACATGACAAAAACTTTAATAAGATTATATTGACGTATTAAATAAATTCCTTCAAACTTTTTTCTGAAAAAGATCACTCGAATTTTCAAAAGAATGGAAAGACAACACAATCCAAAGAAGTTAATTCTCTTAGCACTTCAAATTAGTTCACCCATAAAACGCATTGTACGCGCATGGACGAATTTAGAGTTCACTTTTTTTACAACACTCCACTTCTTTTTTTTTTAAAAAAGAGAAGTCCTTAATAGCGCTTCAATCCAAAAACAGATTCAGAACATACGGCGCTGCTTTATATTCAAAAGGGCGGGGAAAAAGAAAAGGCAAAAACGCGTCTGCTGATTTCGCTTCAGAAGCAGATTACAGCGAATAAATCTGATGCGAGAGGAAAAATTTCGGCTCGGGACTTTTTTCCCCTCGTGACATTTACGGGAGTTCTGGAAAGCGGATGAAAAAGAAGCTTAAATGGGAGACGGGCTGAGGAACGTGTGGCAATAGAAATAATGGTATTCAACGGCAAATCAGAGCATAAAAGGTACGTGATCTCCTGCATGTCAATGCACCCATTGCGTAAAATGTATCCAGACAATGATTGTTCATCACTTTACCAACCAACGTTCGGATAAGCCATCATCGAAATGAGAAGGAGTTCCAATTATCACTGGAGTATCGATAGCGAATCGAAGGGCATCAAGAAACGAAATCAGGTGTACTTAATTTTACTTTGGTTGTTTCCACAATTCTATTTACACAACTTACAAAGTTTTAATATTATGTGTTCAGAGAAGTTACAGTGCTTAAAACATTGTTTGATTAAATATGCTAAATTGAGTAAATTATAAATTAAAATGTATTCAAAACATTAAAAGGAAAGTTTCAACTATCACTTGAGTATCTACAGTAAAACTAAAGCCATCAAGTAAACTAAATCTGGAGTACTTGATTTTACTTAGGTTGTTTTCACAACATTACATATCTTACAAATTTCAATAATACATCTTGTTTAGAAAAGTTATAGCATTTAAATGTCTTGTATGATAAAATATGCTATCTTGAGTATATTATGAACTAAAACGTTTGCTCGTATAACACTAAAAACCGTTTCCCCAATTCTGTTTTTACAATACTAAATTTAGCAATAAATTAAAGTTCATTTGATACCTTACCAGAATTATAATTCTTAGATATAAGCCGACCAATTTATCTTAATCCGCTAACAGTGCTTCGGTTGGTCAGTAGATGCTTTTACATCTCCTATATCCACCAACTTGTGTAAAAATAAGATGGCCAACATAAAATTAGAACACTAGCTTTGGAGTTAATGACCAAGGCTAAAAGATCTGTGAATTAAGAGGTGATTTTATGCAAAGGCTTACATAAATCATAATCAAATTATGATTTATGTAAAGTCTTATGGACGGAAAAACGTATGCAGAGTAATGCATACATTGATACATTGTAAATGATTAAACGGCTCGTCAAGGTCAAAACGACCCTGTCCTCATCGAGTAGTCAGTCTCTTGATTCTTTCGCAACCTAAATGACTAAATATATTATCTATTATTAAGTACTCCAGCACATTCTCTAGACAAGATTGCTTTCAATAAGTAGTTTTCTACTGCATTTATTCTACACATAATGAAGAATATTTTATGGATCGCTTCGATATGACAATTCACAGATTGGCAAATGAATCATTCTCCGTATAACTGTTTCCTACCCATTTGTAAGCCATACTTTAAAATTGATATAGAAATTAATTGCTTCACGAGCACAGAATATTTTCATTATTAATCTATGATGCTACTTTCTAATTTTATTAAATCCTCCAAGTATTTCTACGAGAAATCTCTTTCAAGATCTGGCCAATTTTACTAAGGACGAGAGATATCTCGTCCATCTAGATCTGGTCAGTTTTGTTTCTGGCGAGACACCTTGTCCAGAAGAAACTGCCCTGTTACTCCAAGGGAAATGAAAATCCAGGTAGGTAGGTAGTTGAATTAACGTCGCACTAGAACAACAGAAGGGACTGCTGGCGACAGTCCGCGATCAATTCCGAAGGGAAGATCCAAGAAGGAAAAACAAATTGTTACTCGAACAGAACTGGTGACAGTTTGGAATAGGTTTTTGCACCAGAGGCTGGCCATTACAAGGACGTTTTCGACGCGAAGATAAATCACCAGGAGGGTTAGCCATAGGCGAGAATTAAGAATAATTTTTGACGTGAGAGGGAATACGTTTTTAACCTCCAAGTGTGGTTTTAACAAGATATCAAGTCCATCAAGATTTGACCAAGTTTGCTAATGACGAGATATCCATAACGATATTGCCGAATTCTTTAATATGACGAGGTAAAGATACGTCATTTTTTTGTAATGACGAGATAGCACATCGATCAAAATATGGTCAATTTTTTCTAATGTTAGATGCCTCGTCCAGACAAACATAGGCGGGTTAACATTCCTTGCTGTAAGATTATAATTATTTCAATACCCAGGATAATTCATAAGGGACATTACCCTTATAACCGTTCGTTGTAGAAAAATATTAAATTAGAAACATCGTGTGAATTATGTAAAAATGTTACATGATTTGCTCATTTTAAAAGGGAGTGCTATCTGTTTAAAAATTCGAATTTTAACTTTTTATACAGGTTCTTTAAAGATAATTTCAAATGAAAATTTGCTTTCCTATGTGTAAAAGTAAAAAATTTTTCATGATCCGAAACGAAAGATTCTGGAAATTATTTAAATTTAAATTCATGACCCAAATCACTTTAACAGCTTTATTAGGCGAAACGTTTCAGAGTGAAATTAATGATTCTTTGCATGGCCATGAAACGATTTCTGAATTATCAGTTTTGTCTCATTTGGTTGCTTTGGGAAGGCTGAACTATTAGATTGGCGATAGCTATGAACACTTTTAAAGCTAGATATATTTCAGCGAATATTCTCATTAAAAATGTAACTTGGCTCATTCGATAGATAAAACTTAGGAAAAGTTTCCTTAGCTGGTCAAGTGGTCATTCTATTACTTAATTATATTTCCTGTTGTTATTAAAATATTTTTTTAAAAGAATAGATTTATTTATAGTTCTACCAAAGACCTATTGTGCCAACAAGATTAATTGCGATTCCTGCGTGTTACTGATTTGGCAATATTTATGGCAAAATGGCGCCAAACGTATGCAAATAATAATGACCACAATGACAATAATAATGACACACAATTTCATAGAGCTATAACAGATATTGAAGGAAAAAGGCCAAAAATCCTAAAATAGCATCTTTGGCGACTTTAGGAGTTTTCTAAATCTTTTGACATTGACTAAATAACAATCATGCTATATCAATTCGGAATTCGTTCTTTGGAATTTCTGTTGGTGACGAGCTGAAATCGTATGCGAAAAACAAGCGACGTCACTTCTGAAATACTTACAGGAAGCACGTTCCGATGCAAAAACACTACCGCCACCTACATTTAGCTTGACAGAAAAAGCCTAATTGAATGAAATTTTGATGTCTGTCGTGGAGACTCGACAGATAATATTACATATAGCGCAGATCTTGAACGGGACATATCTTCCAAGACTTTGAGTTATTGCGTTCCCTTTTAATTCATTTACAAACAAGGTTTCTCTATTTTAAATATACTAGTGGTCGCCCAGTGGTCGAAATTCAACCATAATTCATTTAATTTTTAAGTTTGAACGTTAATAAGGTTCTTTTGTCAAAGAGTATACCTCTATATTCATTGCATATAATTGTTTTTGAATTTTGTTCTATTACGTAAGCTGCGAGTATGTACAAATACATCATAGGAAAAATGCGGTATAGCTTGGTTAAGCCATATCTAAAAACCAATAACGCGTTGTTTGACATTTTTTTCGGTTTTTTTTTTATTGCTATACTGGCCACGGGTTTCGCCAAGACAACACAGTTAATTTGTCTATATTTTTCAAATTATATAAAATTTAAATAAAAAATAAATCCAAAAAATGAAAAATGAAATAAGGAATACGTGCTTCGTACTTTATATATATTTTTTATTGAAACAAAAAACCGGGTGGTTAAAAAAATAAATGTTGTCCATTGAACTTGAAATAGTTCGACAATGAATTTAATGATTCAAAACTTCTGTGTAGACGATGTTTTTTGTAAAAACTCTTTCATCGTTTGCTAAATGCCCTTGACCGTTATATTCTGAAACATAAAATCTCAAACCATCGAATGATCGAACTCTACTTGCTGCGACGTACAATTTACCATGTGTAAAAACTGGCTGCCTCAATAAAATTCAAATTTTTTCGAATGTTTGTCCTTGAGACTTATTTATTGTCATCGCAAATACAGGTATAATTAGAAATTGAGTTCTTTGAAAGTTAAATGGAAAAATAATTCCGGAATATGTTAAATTTATACGTGGAATCAAAATTCTCTTATTGCGTGCGGTTCCAGTTAAAACTTCTCAATCAGTATTACGATGCATAAATTTGATGATCATTCTTGTTCCATTGACTAATGCTTCCTTTGTATTTAAGTTTCTGATCAGCAAAACGATGCAATTAACTTTCAATACTAACTTATGTGGTGGCAAATTATGCCAAATCTCATACTCCTCCGTGCGCGCAATGTGCTTAAAAAGGGGTACAAAGTTTTTTCTTCACGTATTAATATATAGATGCCTCCTTTGACTTAATGTTAAAAGATAAATAGCCTCTATAAAGTATGAATATAAGTGAATTCAATAAAAGTTCTCACTCCGTTACTTGCATGCTCTTAGATCATGTTCTAAACTCCAAAGCTACTATTCTCCAGAAACCTATTTAGAGACTTTTTCGTGCGAACACTATTAATATAAAAATAGTTGTTGCATAAAGTCGCCTTTTTCAACCCTCAATGAAGTTATTATCAATGAATGAGCATTTCTCATTTGTGCAAAAAAGTATCACTACGTTACCCATTATCATCCTTCTTACTAACACAACTCCTAAACGCGGATCTCTCCCCCTCCCCAGTTGATTTTGTTCAGAACGCTCAGCTTCTTGTTGAAGAGAGAATGCTTTGTTTTCTTTCCGGTGCAGCGCCAGAACAGTATTGATTCCCCGAAAGGAAAACAACTGTGCCGTTTCTGTTTTTATAGCGTTTATCTTAAGCGGCTTAGCTTCGTATCACAATATCCACTCCCGTTTCGGGATTGAACTCACTTCCGATGGAAAGGAGTCGCCCTCTCTGCACGCACGACTGGGAAGTTCATTAGTTGCTTATTATTTTTGGTGCTCGGGTGTTGTTTTGCTTTTTCGGTCCGTTATCTAAGCGGAATCAGTCGTGATGGCATTATCTTCTTCTTGAATCTTATCAAATTTTTGAAACTTGTAGAGGAGCATGCAACGACTGAAACATTTATCAAAATCTACTATAGTGTTAGGATCCGGGTTGTTCGGTTTTCCGTTCTATTAAAGGGGCCGTGGTAGCCCAGTATGTAGAGTCACGTATTAGCAACTGAAGGGTTGTGAGTTCGACACTCAATCCAATCAAAGGCCGTCGTGTACGTCCTTTGATGCATGTTAAATCTGTCATGAACTCAAATATCCTCAAGTTGCCGTGGAAGTTTGGAGAGTGGAGTGCAAGTTCAGGCGTCGATCTCGTCACTTACTGTGGTTCGGGAATGCTCCCAGACCGTCACCAATAGCCAGTTGTAGCTCCAGTGCGACTTAAAATCAATTACGTATCTACCTATGTCTACCTCCATACTATTATATCCTAAGTTAATTTTGCTGTGGTGGATATGAGAGACTTTTTTTGTGAAGCCAAATATGGGTGGTGGTAATAATAATAAGTTGGAAAGTGTTTCGTGTACATATTCTGAACGTTAAGTCACTTGACTTGCCTTTTAAGAACCATTTCAGCACATTGTCAATAAAATTTCCAAAGAATAAATTCCGAATTGATATATGATAGGTATAATTGGTCTACTTAATCCAAATTAAAAGCCAAACGTCACCAAAGACAGTGGTAAGCTACATTTTGAGGTTATCCCGATATCGTAGGCAAGTAGCTGAATTTACGTCGCACTAAAGAAACACAACGGGATATTGGTGATGGTCTGGGATCAGTTCCAAAAGGAAAGACCCGAAGACAACACCTTGTAATTTTGAACCACAGTCAGATGACGATGTTCCTATTAAGAGCAACGGGGCATTCCCACTGGGTGATCGCTCAGAAAGAGCCACTAGTTCACCCCTTATACTGCTGAAAGCAGAAGCGATCAGTGGTTGGATATTAAAAATACAAAAAAGAATTTCAAATGAAATAAGATTATTAAATTATATAGCTGTATATGACAATCTAAAAAGGTCATAAGAACAAGAAATTTAACATGCTTTCAAAACGAAAATAAATTAAAAATAAGTAAAACTCCGTTTTCTGTTCACACTGAGAATCCCACTCATAAAAATTCCACTCTTTCCCTAAAATTTAGTAGGGTTGAATTCTGTGAATAGTACCACTATCGGTCATAGTGTACTGTTATACTTTAGGTCTTTTATCATAGTTTACTAGATACGCTTCAAGTCTCACGAGTATAAATGCGATGCTCTGATTAGCTACGAGCAAAATCCCTCACAACTACGCCTTGCGTGCAATAGCATCGACCTTCTAATGAAATAGGTGGTCGGAATCACTGTCGTAAGATCTCTGAAGGATAAATCACGTGGATATACGAATCGACTTAGCTGATTGGCTGTCGAATCGCAGACTTGTGTTTTGATCACGGTGAATAATCGCTTTAACTGATCAATAATTCAGGATTCATGCTTTTACCCACAAGCACGTAACAGATCTTCAAACCGAGCAACTGGAAGAATTAACTTGAAACTTCGGGCACATGCTCCGTCTATTTCATTAGAAGGTCGATGTGCAAAAGCGAGAGAGATGTAATATAAAAGTGTTACGGTATTCGTATAATCATCGCTTATAATGCTACATTCATTATGTAAATACGTTTTACATTTAAATCTAGAACTATTTACCAGCGTTGAATGTATGAAATGGATTTTCATTTTAAATGTAAACAAAAAGACGGAAGAAGGAGATTTTATTTCTGCTACCCAATGCTCTCGCATGGCACATAGCAGTCTTACCTCAACACTTCAAGTGATTTCGACGAGATATTTCGTTCATCAAAATCTGAAGAAATTGTGCTAATTACGAGATACTTTGTCATCAAGATATTGCCGATTTTCTTATGAAGACGAGATCAAGACCTGACCAGATTTCTTCTATTGGCAAGATATCTCGTCCATCAAGATCTGGTCAATATTTTTCTGATTGCGAGATACCTTGTCGAGACAACCACCAGGAAGGTCAAAATGATTTTTGGTTTATTTTATCATTCTATGGTCAGTTTTTACTATCATAGAGATTTTCAGTGCAAACAAACCAAATGGAAAGCAAACATTTTACTTTCTGTTATCCAAATGCTTTCGCATGATACATTTCGGGTTTACCTTAAAATTCAGCTTATAACTGTTTTGAAAACGTTTGGCATAAAATCCAATTTGCATTGACCAATTAAATTTTATGTATCAATTCGGAACTTGTTCGTTCAAATTTCTATTGGAGATGAGTTGAAATTTTAAAAACAAGCCATGGGACGTCACTTTTGGAATGCCTGTAGGAAGCAAGTTACGCCACAAAAACAATATCGACACCTACATTTAACTTGACAGGAAAAGCTTGTTTCTAATACCTATTTCAATCACATCCGTGAATTTGACTGGTATTTTAAAAGTTTTTGATATTTGTGATTATTTTTAATTTCTTTTTTAACATTTAAATAATTAGTTAACAAAACAGCGTTTAGTAGCATAATTTCTAGTACTTCACACTTATTTTTTCATTTTCAAAATAAATAAATAATTCTCACAATTAAAAAAATACCAGTCAAATTCACGGAATATGGTTGAATTAGGTATTAGAATCAGGCTTTTGCTGTCAAGCTAAATGTAGGTGTCGGTTTTTCTTCAAACCGATTGCATATTTCGCGGTACATTTTCAAACATATTTTTTACATTGATTATAAGTGAATCTGAGTGAGTTTACCTGGCCTGCGAACTCGCTCTGATAAATAAAAAAACATTTTTATCTAAATTAAATTGAAAAAATAAAGTTGTTTAAAAATAATGAAAAACGAAAACGACCTGAGCTGATAATGAGATTTCGAATTTTGATTTTACCGAGAAAAGAAAAAAAAGAAACGAAAATTACTATTCCGAAGGTTTTCAAAAAGTGAGGTTTTTCTGCAGTTTATTCGAATTTCGTGAATAAACAGTAATCTCGACTACTTGTACCTTAAAGCAGTGAATATTTTCATTTATATTGCGAGAGAAAATATTTCGGTTTGCAATTACAAAATTTGTTTTCCTTTTTGAAAACAAATATTACCATATTCCAAATTCTGATATGATTTCATCCTTGAAAAAACTTTTGCACCCCTCCATTTGAAAGTAAAAAACAAAAACCTCGGCAAGAATGTTTTACTGAAATAAATATCGCAGTGTAGATGAAAGAATTTCCATAAGCATTTTACGGGTCCCCAGTATCCTAGTTGGAAGAGTAACGGTGCGACCAATGCGACGGTAATTTAACTACCTACCGAAAGCTAACTTGGATACCAGACTGTAATGAGAACTGAACGTTACTTATTATATATGTAATAAGTAAAGCTACCTTAAAATAGATTTTTCCGAGAAACAAGATAAAATGTGGAATGAGTGAACCCGCTTACATTGTCAAGGGGAGTAAAGTAGGAGTCACTTTTAAGAGATGCTTTGAGTTTTTTCTGTACTTGTGTGAGGCTTAGCCAAAGAGATTAACACAAGTTATCCCCCGAAAACCTAAAGTACTATCAAAGAGAAAAAATCATAAAAAAATAAAGCATTATCAAGATTTGAAAGGAAAAAATCAATACAACAGCCAAAGGAATAACAACCAACAAAAATACAGCCCTACCATTTTAAAATGCCGCCACTCACGCCAAACTATGCCGGAGAACTATTCCTGCCAGATCCGTCCTATCAAGAATAGCAGATTAAAAAGTGCAAAAGAATGGCTCGAAAATAGCAAGAATATTTGTACATGTGAAGAAGAGGAGAAAAGTTAATTTGTAACAAGAAATTATAAACTGGCAAGGATGAATTTGATGGAATTAAAGAGAGCAATAGGTGAAAAACCTAATTATGAAAATGAAGTATGGAACCATCTATTGGTGAGACAAAAACAGAAAAAAGAAAAAAACTATTTTTAAATTAGGTTGAAAGAGGTAAGGAGATATTAAGGAAAAACTTTTTAAGAAAACTGTTGGGGAAATCGTTATTTAAGAGGGTAGTTTTAACAGTTTTGAGCTGATTATTCAATAGTAATTTGAACCCTGCAGATATGATGAATTCTATGAATTTGATTATAAATTAAGTTCCTGTAGATACTGAAAGAGATATTATAGTCCCAGGGAACACAAGATGGCAAATGTTAAATTGAAAATAATTTTTGTCATAAATATCGGTTGTTGATTTTGAACTGACATCAATATGAATGTCAAGGAAATTAGTGGATAAAGGTGAGCTTTTTGTTTTTGAGGATGAGTTCAGTGGGATAAATATTTTCCCAAAAGTCAGTAAACTCTGGTGAGTTAAAAATAAAAATTGAGGTAGAGATTAGCTAGAATGCTAGAGGAGGAGGTACCTTGTGGTATCCCTTGTACTTGTTGGAATAGATATACGCCATTAAAGATAAAATTATTGAGGACACAAAGATTGATGAGGCTATTCCAATATTGTTGAGAAATATTGAGAAGGTTAAATTCAGTGTAGTAGGAGTTGAGAACATCTATAAGGTTATGGGGCGAGATATTAGTGAACAGATCTTTAAAATCAAAGGAATCGATTTGGGAGATATTGTTATTAGAAGAAAGAAAATTAAGAACTGGAGTGTTATTAATGATCCAAAAGTTTTCTTTTATAGTGATTGCTTTAAGAATGATTTTTAAAAAATTAAAAAAGATTTTGATGGTTTATGCATGTAATTTTGGTTAGTGCCACAAGTGATGTATCTAAAAGCTATGGGGTTTTTGGTGAAATTTAGGGGTGATGGTAATGTAAGGGAAGAGTATATTGTGTGTAGTGTTCTTAAGATTTGGAGTTTTATTGAAGGCAATGATTTTTTTAACAATAATATTATGAGTAACATTTGTTTTTGTAAGTAATGGAGTTTTTATAAGTTCAGTATCTAGTAGGTTAAGATAAAGTTTTTTTGCAGAAGAAACCGAAATTGCAATTGGCTTTATATATTGGGGTAATAATAAAAAGAGATTGTAGATTTTTAATTGAATTTATAATTTCTGCAAAGTTGAATGTGCTAGTTTTAAAGGAAGTAGAGGAGATGAATTAACAAAAAATTGTACAGGCACCATTTCCATTCTGTGAAAAAATCCAGGGGTAAGAAAAATGTGTTTGAAATTTTAAGGCAGAAGAGGTCTATGTCGTTAAGAAAAGTTTTAAGTGCGAAGGATTTTTTAGTTTAAAGCAGAGGTCTAAATTTAGTGCCTTTTGAAATGAGTTGTCTAAGTGATGCATTTTTGAAAATATCGAAGTTACCACTGATTATGTGTTTATGGTGGGGATTGATAAATTTAGAGTAGTTTTTATCTTCACAGATACAGATGGAGGAATCTCGGAAAAGATTGATGGAGTTGCAAAATTTATTGTAATTAAAAATCATCCGACTGAGTGTGGTGCGATATTTAAAACTTTTGATAATATTGACATTTTTAATGTGGAAGAGATGTAGCACTTGATTGAGGAGAATTTGAAATTATGATAAGCTGGGTTTAGAAATTTAACAGTAAAGTAGAGAGGGTCAGGTTCTTACTAAAGTTAAAGGAAGGGATGCGAGATTGAAAGAGGTCATAGATTAGGATTTTAAAGTGGGTATTTTTTGAAAGCAAGTGTCAAGAATTTCATGGGATTTGAAACCTTCTTTTTCCTTCTTTATTCAAATTCTTTAAAATTCTTGATTTTTGGTGATGGTCTATATGCACTAAATTTTTTTATATGTATATATTTCAAAATTACAAGACCAAACAATGAGAAATTTAGGAATTTAAACTTAATACCAAGAAAATTTCGAAAAAAATGAAGAAATGTTTCTGGCTTTTGTTTGAGTATTTTTATATCCCCAGTATTTTGGCTCTGCATTTTTGACCTTTGGAATTTTGCTGGTCTGCATTTCTGTTACTTTACGTTTTAATGTTTTGCAAGTTTTGATTGTTTATTTTTTATATACATAATATAAATATATATATAATTCAAAATTACAAACCAAAACAAAGAGAAATCCAAAAATTCTAAAATCAAGAAATTTAAGAAAATTTTGAAAAAATGATGGAAGTGTTGGTGGATCAGGGCGTCATCAGGGAGGAGCCTCACCCAGTCAACACAATATGGTGTTTTCTGCGTGTGAGCGGCAGTACACCAAAAGTAGCTCACACACCCCTCCAAACACCATAAGAAAATAAATTAGAAAAACAAAACCAGGGACAACCAAGGACACATACCAAAGACAGATATATATATATATATATATATATATATATATATATATATATTTATATGTATTTATATTATATATATATACATTTATATGTATTTATATTATATATATATTTATATTATATATATATATATATATTACATATATATTATATATGTATATAATAAAGAAATATATATAATAATAGAAACTGAAATGGAATTGAACTTGATGCAGCAAGTTCAATTCCACATTTCAGTTTCTATTCATTTCTATACATTTAGTTCCAGATTCGAGCCTGCACCCTGACCACTAGATCGATTGTTCGGCACTTTTTGAATATACTAGATTAGGAGCACGCTATAAAGATTAAAAAGTTTCTTTTATCCAATCGCAAAAGCAACCGAATAAGTATGATATTAATAATATCGGAAAATTTATTCCTGGCATGTTTATTTAAAGTTGAATGGCTCTCTTTCTACGCCCTCTATTTCTTCGGAGTATATGCAAGTGCACACCCAGCACACCACTAAGGAACTGTCAATAAATTTGGGAGACATTCTGGATGAAATAATTCTTTCTTCATAACTAGAATTTGTGCTGTGCCTATTCAAATATCACCTATCCTCTTCACATGAAACTGACAAATGCTCTGCGGGTACTGGCGCGAAGTGTTGGCTTATGCAGTAAGTTCCATTCAATTTCAATTTCTATTTGGATAAAATCCCCATATATCCACATTACCCCAGATTCGAACCAGAAACGGACCAGATTAAAGTCAGAACTCTGATCACTAGATCGATTGGTGTTTTTGAATATACAATTGTATATTACGAACTTACTATGAAGATTAAAAAGGTTTTTTTTTTTTATCACAATCGCAAAAAGAACCTACAAAGACCGAATAAATATGACGTAGGTGGCTATAGTTCAATTAAGGTCGCACTGGAGCAACACAACGGGCTATTGGCGACGGTCCGGGATCAATCCCAAAGGGAAAGACCAGGGACAACGCCTCGTATTTTGAACCATGGTCAGATGGCAAGGTCAACACCTGCGCTGGCACCCCACTCTCCAGACTACGTATGAGATTAATAAAATCGGAAAATTTATTCATGTTTATTTAAAGTTGGATGCCTTTATTTCGATATATATATTTTTCGGACTACGTGCAAGTGCACGTTCAGTATACCACTAAGGAGCGGTCAATAAGTTTGGAACATCTGAATGAAGTAATTATTTCTTCATAACTAGACTTTGAGCTGCGAAACTTATTCAAATACCATCCTTCCTCTTCACATTAAACAGTGACAAATGCTTTGCGGGTACTGGCGCCGATGTGTCGGCTTATGCAGCAAGTTCCATTCAATTTCGCAATTGTTCAGAAACCTTGATACAGTGGCTGTCGAGAGAGTATGCACTCGATTAATAGTATACTTTGACACCCGGTCAGTGTAATTTATAAACACTGATATGACGTCTTTATCCGTCTTACTATGAATTCAAGAGATCTTATTTGATGTAGTTTTGAAATGGTCATTTAGGTCTATTCATTTGGTCTGGTAACATAACTTGAGCTTATGTTGCGCATTATATATGCCACTTAAATTGATCTGTCTGACTGACATAGACGTCTGGGTAAAGTTATATAATAAATAGCTCTACGGATGATACGTTTTGTTAAGTTAACGAAAATATTTTAAGTTACTTTTATCTAATCAATTTCACAATAAGTTGTACTATTTTTTGCGCCCTTCATAAGGAAATGGACTCTTAAAATGAAAAATAGTTGAGTATTCGAAGTAAATATATATTCAAATTATGTACCAAAAGGAAAATATTGAAAATTATTCAAAATGAACTATAAACTCAGTAACACAAACACAAATATTGATTATAAATATTCAGGTATTCGAACTTAAGGATAATTAAAATTATTTTTCATGCGCATCGCCAGACCTTTGAAGTGTATTCAACGTATAGTTCCGAGGTTAAATTGTTTGCCGAGTGGTTAGAGCTCTGTTCATTGATTTAACCCTCCAAGTGTTTCGACGAGATATCTCGTCCAAGATCTGGCAAATTTTGATAACGACGAGGTATCAAGTTGAGACAAAACTTCCCTATTACTCCAAAGTGAATGAAGATCCAAATACGAAAAACAAATTGTCTCTTGCCCAGAACTGGTGACAGTTTGGGAAAGTTTTTTCAAAAGCGGCTGATCACTACAGAGCAGTTTTCGACTTAAAGATGAACCACCAGATGATTGATAAGGCTCTGGACTCCTGAGTTCAATGAAAAAAAATTTATGCCTTTTCATCTACATTAATTTGCCAAGCAACTTGATCTACATTATCCGTGAAGAGTGAAAAGATTTGAAGCGCCATAAGCCTCTATTTTCTTCCATATGCAGCAAGGCAATGGTAGCCCGGTTGGAAGAGTAGCGTATTAGCAACTGGAGGGTTGCGAGTTCGAATCCAACTAAAGGCAGTCGTGTACAAGTGAGGCTGGTGCAAGTTAAATCTGCCGTGGTATCATATGTCCTTACGTTGGTGTGGTGTGGAAGTTTGGAGAATCAGGTGCCAGCTCAAGTGTGAACTTGTCATCAGACCGTGGTTCAAAATTACGTAGTGTTGTCCTCGGATATTTCAGTTCGCGTTTGATACCGGACCTTCGTCAATACCCCATTGTGTTGTGCTCCAGTGCGACGTTAATTAAAATACCTACCTACAATACCATCTATATGCATCACTTTCGTTAACAGCAATTATTTAAAAAATATTGAGATTTGTCTGGTAGGTAGTTGGATTTACGTCACACTGGAGTAACATTATGGGATATTTACGACGGTTAGGAATCATTACCAAAGGGAAACATCTGAGCTAGTGTTATAACTATATTAACTTGGATTTACCGGAAGTAAGCGCTAAGAGTAAAAGAACAAGCTAATACAAAAGAGCTAAAAAAGTGAAAATAAAATTACGTACACATCTATTACAATAGAGGACATTAAAGTAGCTGAGATAAATTGCTATTTTAAACTTGATTTTTTAAAAATCTTTCGGTCACAGTTAATAGTGAGATTTTACCTAAATTGCTTAAACGAACAAGTTTATTCTGTTATAAATTCAACAAAAATTGCAATATATATATTGTATTTATTTTGAATTAAATGAAAATAAACGAATTCTTTTGCTGAAATATTTACGAATACATTGGTGTATAAGGTTATCACACTTAGTTTTTAGTAGGAACTAGCAAAATTGCCCGACCTCATACGGTTGGAATTGGTTAACTATATATTGAAAGTGACCAGAAAATAATCACTTTCCTCTTTCATAGAAAAATGCTAAATTATTTAAGTAGGAAAAAATAATTTTTTAAAACCTTTTTGACATTTTTATAATTTCTACCACCTACTTTAGACACAAATTCTATACATGCAAATCCATCCATGTAATAAATTTCATATATATCGCACCTCTGCTAATTGTACAAATTGGCGAAAGGTGAGACACAAAGGTAACTGCTACAAAAGACGATTTTGAGGGAGGATTAGGAATTAATTTTCTTAAGTTCTATTCCTGTAAAATTGCCCAACTCAATTCATAAAAATGACGAATCTACTGCGGATACTCTCTCACTTAATTTACCTGCCAATATTTTTTTTATTTATGGCACTCTAATCGAATTTCGCTACCATTAAGGGAAAGATGACTAATTTGATAAGATATCTATCACTAAGTTTGTTTTAAAAGCGAATACGTTTTTCTTGATAATTCCGCAATAATAAAAGAACTTGTTTTAAAATTTAATATCTTCAGTAGCGATGAAACAAAAGTAACCTACTACCATTTTTTGAAATGGTAAATCAATTTTACAGCTTTTCTTTTAAAGAAAATCATTGTTCTAAACAAACTTTCCCTATATAAGTTGCTTAAATATAGCTTCAATTCGTAAAATAAGCCACCTTGGCCATCTGTCGCTATGACAAAGAATTTAATATTTCAAAAGTCCTTGTTTGGATATTTTTAACATTAACGTTCTTTCAATAATGACAAAACTCCATTTAAAATTTGATTTATTCTAACTTACGAGTCGCTTTAAACAGTATACTTTGCGGTGGTGTTGCGTGTGATGAAAAGGAATTACAATTTATTAAAATAATAAATATTTAAAACATAAAGAGAATTAAAACAAAATAAATGTTGGCGGGAAAAAGTTCTAAAGATAGAAATTCATGATTCTTTTTTATCTCTTGATCTCGCACAGTTGCCACAACTTACAACCAAAAATTAGATAGAATTTAAAAATACGAAATTAATTCGGAGCGAAAAAAAATATCACTGCACGTGGCAAACGATCACGAGTTTCCGTTTTGTTGCAAAATATCGTATGTCCCAAATGTTCGGAATTTTTTTATATTTTGCAAAGAAAATAAATAAGGCTCAAAATAAAAAAGTGTTTGAATTTAAATTCTGCAAAAATAGTTTTTTTTAAAATAATTGATTTTTCAGCTGTACTGCTAAAACAATTTAAATAATTGCAATGCTCAATATGCATTCCGGCTTTTCCAAGACTAAAAAATTATGGTTGATTTAAGTATACTCAGATGTTTTAACATGAAACTTGCTTAAATACGTATGCAAAGGAATTTAAAATAATGTATTCTCTACACCAAAATAGGGTTTATCAAATGTAGGACATGACATTAAAATGTTTTGAATAAATCGTATGTGATACTTGTACAAACACAGACACAAAATCAAACATAGAACCGAATAACAGACTTACGCAACCAAGTTCAGTCACTAAATGAATGTAAAAACTCACAGTATGCAGTTTCATGAAAATATGTTCAACCGTTTGGACGTAGCTTGTGAACGCACACACATACATATATGCAGACAGACAGACTGACAACAAACGCGACGGATTTTGCTTCAGAAGGGTCCAAAACGGATAGAAAACTTGAAATGGGTCGAAAATACTCAATGTACACACACTCCATTCTTATTTATATAGATTATAACTATGCAGTTTACATAGATTATAACTATGCAGTTTACATAGATTATAACTATGCGGTTTATGCAGTCTATTATGTGTACGTATATATTCTCATTAGAAATTTTCTTCAACCATTCAGGAATTATTTTTCACTTAAATTTGATGAGCTTCTTTTGAATAAGTTGTGTTAGCACTACAAGATTGTTGTTTTCAACCTAAATACAGCAAAAGAACAGAAGAATAAAGAGCAACGCCTTTAAGGAGGATGTGGTACAAAAAGATAAGGCGACTAGTTTGTGTAGTCATAAAACATACTGAGTTTTGTGTTTGCTCTTACCTCAACCGTCTCTCGTTTACAGAGCACTTCTTCCCTCTTAAAGGAGGAAATTGCAAATAAGCCAGGTAGAGAGCCATTAACATATATTGTGCTCAAAAAAACTTTCTACCGATTTAGTACTCAGTTTACTTTCTCAGTTTAGCCAATAAAAACTGAAATGCAATTACCTCTAAAACAGTTTTCTGGAGAATATTAGCTTTTAGTTTAGAACATGAACTTAGGTCATACAAGCTATGGAGTGTGAACTTTTGGTGAATTCACTTACATTCACACTTTAAAGAGGCTATTTACCTTTTGAAATTAAGTCAAAGAAGATATTTATTTAAAACAGAGAAACCTTGTTTGTAAATGAGTTAAAGGGGAACGTAATAACTCAAAGTCTTGGAAGGTATGTCACTTTCAAGATATGCTCTACACATATTTTCTGTCGAGTCTCCGTGGCAGACATTAAAATTTCATTCAATGAGAGGCTCTTTCTGTCAAGCTAAATGTAGGTGGTGGTAGTGTTTTTGAGGCGAATCGTGCATTCTGTACGTATTGCTGCAGTGACGTTACTTTACTTGTTTTTGTGGAGGAACGTGCTTTCTGTACGTATTGTGGACGTGACTTCACGGCTTGTTTTTTTTTGCATACGATTTCAGTACGTCGCCAATAAAAATTCTAAAGAATAAATTCAGTATTAATATAGTACTTTAATTAATTGGCTAGCTTCAATTAGATTAAACTCCTAACGTCACCAGTTAAGGTAATCCCGATATGTATCATGCGAGGGCATTTAGGTTACACAAAGTAAAATCTCCCTTTCCCATCTGGTTTGTTTGTCTAGACTGAAACTCAATATCATAAATGTTCTTTGTACATTTCTAGTATAAAAATTATGAATTTCCATTACTACTCTAGAAATTAGTGAGTGTGCATTAATAATATGTGAAGATGTAAAGGTTTTTGAAAATAATATTTTCATTCTGTATTGTGTGTGATTTCATTTGATTTTAAATAAATAATTCAATATGTAGTTTAGGTTCCTCTTCGCTTGTTGCACGAATTTAAATATTTTGTAATTAATCAGTGATTAATTTAAGAGTTAGGACAAAGGGAACCATTATTTTTTAATGTCATCCCTTGAGCATAGAAGTAACATGCTTGGGTGCCTTATAAAATTTGTATTTTAACCCTTTAAATGGTTTTGAGGAGACATCTCGCCCATCAAAATCTGACCAGTTTTGCTATTGATGAGATACTTCGTCGAGAAAACCACCAGGAGGGTTAAACTATTTAAGAAATTCGTATACAACAAATGCATCTTCGAGAGACTAAACAAAGTCATGTCAATAATGTTGTAAGGAGCATACATCAGCTCCAGATGATGCAGATAATGCAGAAAGACATAGGTATATGATACTTCTTGTTGGTGTGAACATTGAACAGTTGATTGAATTCATTAGAACAAGTTTTCTGCAAGGGAATAAAACTGCAGGCCTCTTGTCTAGGTACTTCTGCATCTAGCGGCAGACTTACCTATGAAGAAATTGTTTCTAAAATTAAAGTGAGTAGGAAATAAATTTCAGGACTCTTTCCACTCATGACTGGGCACGCCTGAAGTCAGCCCGGTGCCTCCCTGGATAAAATAGGCAACAGACAAGACCAGACTGTTCTCTCTAGGCTTTACAGTGGACACTTGAAACCAAGAATATCGAATTGCATGGCAAGCTCTTTCATATGTGTTCTAATTCAGCTCAGATCTTGCTAGAGCTCTGTCTCAGTTGTCCCTCAAACCAAATAATTCACCATCCTTGTTCTCGTGGGCCTTAAGTCTCCCGGGCTAATTGGTGGGACTTCTTTATGCCAAGGTAAGTAGCAACAACAGAACAAGTTTTCTTATTTGGAGGCGTGTTCAAATTAAACCTCACAATGGAAACCCTTCTAAAGTATGTTTACAAGAACAAATTGGTGAAGGATGCTGCCAGATCGACTTAGAGACGATTGTTAGAGCCAGGCTGTAAGGTTCAAGAGACCACATTTTGAGCTGAATACTAAATTGTGCGGAAGCACGTTATCATTAAGCAGTGACTACAGTATTAGATAGATGACACTCGATATTGAAAACGTCCGTCCATATTTCTCATATAATATTAATTATTAAAAAGCTTTTATGGAGAGGGCTAACACACATATAAATACTAAAAGTAAGCCAAGGTGAACTACAGTTTGAAGTATATTTTGTGACTTCAATACAAAAAAAATTACCGAAATTTGTTTTATGTTGATGTTTTTATAGGGTATTTTACTTTGAAAGGCTTTTCTTTAACGAGAAATCATTGCGGGATGCTAAATAACGAATGCCTTTCATAAATATTTTGCTAGCCTGGTCTTAATGCACATACACATTGACAATTAAATTTATACAAAGTAATAATATTCTAGAGAGAATATTTCTCTATTCTACTTTGAATTGCACTTGGTTTTGTTATGTTACAATGTATTATAACGTCGACTTACAAGTAAAACACACTAAGTAAAAAAAAACATAGTTCTGAGAAAACGAAATGGAAAAATTCTAACACACTATGCATCTCAAGAATAAATCTTTCATTACGAGAAAAAAATGACTTAGTGAACACCAGTCTAAAGATTATCATATTCAAGACTATAAAAGCTATAAAACGCATATCTCAAAAATTTTGACCGTACGTTTCACTTTTAAGCCTACATCACAATTTCTTCCCGTTTTAAAATTAAAACCCTTTCCTTACATTTAAACACAGATCTTTCCTTGCGATTTTAAATTAAGATTTTTCTTTGCGTTTTTAAATTAAGATCCTGATAAGCACTATAATCGACTATTAGAGCCGACTGAAAACCCATTTTAGCTGATAAATCAACAAAGTTTTAGAAAATGTTGACTTACAAAACGTTTTTCTTATACTCCATAGTCGGGCTCTAATGAGAAGACAGATGACCTTAAAGGTGCCCATTTCTAGAAAGGTGGCAGTAAACTGACCAGGGGTAAGTGGTATTATGAGAAAAATCACGTATGGTAATTATTTGCATCGCCAAATCATAACAATATCGCAATAATAAACTTGGAACCAGTATTCGGTACTAAAGACTAATTGTAGGGATCCATTATTTATGTTTAATCAACCTCCTAATATAAAGAATAAACTACACCTGATTCAAATGCCAACTGAACATAGCCGACTATAACATTTTTGGGCAGATAGTACCATCACAAAACACCTCCATGCTTAGTTATCAATCGGAGAATGTATCCCTACTCTCCAGATGTCTACCTATGTCTGGAAACAAAATTTACAAACAAAAACATAACACACTTTTACTCTTTCAAACAATCATACGTCATAATTCAATCATACACCATAAATCATAACCACAGCATTCATATACTGGATAACCGAACTCGTAACCCTAAAATCCATAAATTTCAGGATTGACCCGTGCCGTGCAATAACCTGTTGTGTTGCTCCAGTTTGACATTAATTAACTACCTACATAACTATCGAATCCATTGGAGGCTGTTGTAGCTGGTTGGAAGAGTTACGGATTAGCAACCTGAGGATTGCGAGTTCAAAGCTCGATCCAACCAAAGACAATCGTGTACGTGGGGGCTGATGCATGTTAAATCTGTCGTGGCTTCAAATATCCTCTCGTTGACATGGTGTAGTATTTTGGAGAGTGGGGTGTGAGCTCAGTTGCTAACCTCGTCATCTGACCGTGGTTCAAAAGTACGAGGTGTTGTCCTAGATCTTTCCCTTCGGTATTGATTCCGGACTTCGCCAATAGTCCGTTGTGTTGCTCCAGTGCGACGTTAATTCAAATACCTACCTACCATACAGAATCAACTGTACCAAAATTATAACATCCTTCTACTCCTTTTAACAAGCATACACTACAATTCTTACACTACTGGATATCAGAACTCTACCAACAAAATCCTCCGAATCCATTATAGCAAAACCATAACACCCTTCTACCCTCTTTAACATGCATACACCATAATTCACAGCATCCACACACACACACATCTACGGGATATCCGAACTCTCAACCAAGCGCCTGCCTTGCATTTCAACCACCGCATCTGCATTCCCGGTAGCTCACAACCAAGCCAACAGAAAAAGATAATCTGATACCCGGACACACTTATGATATGTTATTCCCAGGTGCAATCTCCAGTTTAGGCACAAGTGGATTTCGTTTCCCAAGTTCCTCCAGGTTAGGGTTGCGCTGCGCTTCCAATACAATCCCTTCTATCAGTGGTAGACCCCAGCCCGTACGTTTGCAGATCGATTGAAATGTATTTTCCCTGCATAAGGATAGGAGCAACGAAAGGGTTCTTCTGGCAGAACGCCCAGTACTCCTTTTATTCTTCGAATGAGAGACTTTTTTCTTCGAGTCCCCCTTCTTTTTGTTTCGTTTTCGCCATCTGATTTGACCTTTTTGAAGGTCTTCACAATAGCCTGTCTTCTGTGTCTATTTTGCTCTTTTTCCTTCTATTAAGGGGACTGGACTCTGAAATGTTGAAAGACTGTGATAAATAAGTTCGTGCTTGAAGTGGACTCCTTTTTTTTGGTATTTCGGTGCTCGGAGTTATCCGTAAGGAACACGCGTCGGAGATTTATTTTTATGAGAAGCTAAGTCTTTTTTTCAGTTGTGTTGTTTAGTTTGGTTCAAGGAGATATCTCTATATGTTCAGGTCCGTAGTGGGGGAGTTTTGAAATACGGGATGGATGGATCGGATGTTCTAGTAATAAATGACCATCAGGGGAAAATATAACTGGGAAAACGGTCTTCCTGGCTGAAAAGAGTTGTGTGTTTATAATGTGTGAAAAGAGAATGGAGAAACAGGTAATGTAAAATAGCAAAAAAAAATGCAAAGTATAGCAAAAATAATGTAAACAACTCAATTCAACTCCATCATGGGATACCACCTTCAAACGATTTGTGGGAAAAAATTCCCATAACGTATAAGATAACTAGATTTGGACGAGGAATGATTGCTTTTGTAATGCAAAGTAGAAATTTTTAGTAATTTTTAATGCACACGCATAGGTGATGCTCTTCAAAAAATTACTGTGATGGTTTTAGAATGAAGACAGTGTCGCTATTTTTAAGTGAAAAGAGGTTGGGCAAATGCAATTTAGTACATAAAAGACAACTGAATTTAAACCGGTTGCTTACGTTCAAACTTCGTGGCGACCAGAAATTTCAGAATTTGCATGATTTCACGTTGTAGGAAGGGGTGAACTGACAGGTGTCATAGTTCTGTGGGGTTGTTTCCTTGATGTGGAGATTAGTTGTACTTCGACAGGTGGTAATATAGTGGTTAGGATCTGCTTCCATGCCACATATACAGAAGTCACTGCGATGAATATTCATTCCAAAAAATATTTCAGGAACGGGCCGTTGCCAGTGTAATAGTTTGCAAGCTTTGGGGTGGGATGAAGTGCTTCATACAGACCTTGGGAAAAAACACGAAGGTTCTCCGATCTTTGGTGGAGTTCAACCATCTCTTGAGAGTTAACAAGTACTGATTTGCATAATTATAACGTTAATCGAATGCAGTTTCAGCATATCTCTTAGATTAAAAAATAAAGCCGCCAAAACGGTGATAACACTAAATGTTTTAAACAGAAGTATTTTTTCTTCTCGAAGTTTCTTTACATTTAAAACTATCTTATAGTTTTGAACTATCAATCTGTACATTCGTCTCTTGATCCGAGAAATATTGAATAGTTAAAGCAGTAAAATAGTTAAGGGGTGTCCTAATAATTAATTTTGAAAAATTCGAGACTTAATTGTAAATTGGTGGAAAGCAAAATGTTTTCTGGCCAACTTCTCTCCGAAAGGTAGTATACAATTTGAAATTTTTAATATACTACACGCTTCTACCACTTTGAAATGTAGTTTTGATATATTTACATCGTCTTTTCGCAAATAATATTTTATACTAAGAAAGATTTTAATGGAACTATAATACTTAAGCACATGGCAGTCTTCATTCAAGAGAAAATAACAATAGAAGGTATAGACACAAAAGTGAACAAAGTAAAACTTTTACAAAAAGCTAATAAATATATAGATAGCTGACAAAAGGCACTTGTCTATGTCTATAATTATTTATGACACATAATTATTGCTTCATTACCTAAATTTTATTTTCGTTCATTAAGGGAAGTTGGAAGATTCATTACCTAATAATGCTAAATTACCTAATTTTTAGGTACCTTTTTCCGAAATTTGAAAATGTCAGTTTGAAATACTTTTATATGTTCAATATACACATTTACTCTTATTGCAATGTAGAACATTTACTCTTGCTTATACATTTACTCTTACTGAAGGGATGATTTAAATTCACTTTTTATAAAAGAATATTTATATAAAGTTAATAAGGAAATCTAACACAATTCGGCAGTTTGCTTTTTAAAATTTTGTTAAAAAATAATTGCTCTGCGTATAATAAAATGGTTACTTCAGTATAATCTATAATGCTATAGAACATTTCAGAAAGTTTTACTAATCAGGTTAAAGAAGTTCCTTTGAAAGGTACTTCGTAAGTAGAAAAAGCTAAGTTTGAGAAAATCGTGTTTAGAGTTCAAAATCTGAGTTCATTTAATCAAGTTTAGCAATAGTTTTATTGGTATTTTAAAAGCTTTCAACAGGAGTTCAAACAAAATGAAGAATAGTTTGGAAGAACATAAAATAGACTGCACAAATCTCTGAAAATTTCAAAATCGATGTTTTTGAAAAGTATGGGTTCCAACTTAGAGTAAAGTACTTGTCAATAGGTAGATATTTAGTATATTGCGTATAAAAATTTTTCATAATATATTTTTATTGTATTTCTAGAAGAACATGAGGTATTTAAAACTTACATAACTTATTTCACACATTTGTAATTTCGATAATATTAAATTTTGACTAAAGGTGAATATGTTCCCTTCTTCAATCAATGGATACATAAAAAAGTCGAACTTCGCTCACTGATACATCATATAAAATAGCAAAAAGAAATTTTTAATTACGATTATGTTTGACGGAGTTACATGTACAACACAAAACATTTAGTAGATAAGTATAATAAATCTACTACAAAAACGGTGTTTTCTTCGATTGAGATTTTTTGACATATTTCCGATTTGGAACTGTTCACGGTGCATTTGGTTTTATAATTTCTTTGAAATTATTTTTGGATAATCATTGTAATATGTTGTATGTATCTACGTGAAAATGATTCAATAAAATGATAAATTCACCATGCTTCCAAATTTTGAAATTTGTATTGAAATGTTGCTTTACCTATTTTTTTGAAAATATTATGTGCTTTAAGTACGAAATTGTTTTGGCTTTACAATTGAGTGATATACTTACCAAATTTAATGAGTGATTTGAATATATGCAAACTATTATGTAAATAAAATACTGACAATACATTAAATTAATGCACAAGGGACATATCAATTTATCAAAATGTTTGACCACGTATCATGTAAAATCTTGCGCGTAACTTTATATTTTTGTAACAAGCTTTATATATAGGCTTTTTAGTAAAAAACCAGTTTGAGCAAATTTTAAGACTATACGATAATAACTTAAAGTTAGTTTTGAAAGTTCACTATCCTTTAATGATATGTTAAGCACATTTCATCACAATTGTATAAGTTAGGTTTGGCTAAAAGAGAAATGGATAAATGACTTGACTGTATTGCTATCACTTTGCTTTTATTATGTTAGTAAAACTATTTTTAAATAATTTTTTATGATTAATGATTTCTTTATTTTGTTGAAAATACATGTTTATAATTTGGAAACGAAACACAGACATAAATTCGTAGCTCAATGTCTTGGATTCCTAGTAGTAAATGTTATGAGAAATGTAAATTACTGATATTGTCTTAATTCTAATTAGTAATCTGATATACTAATTAAGATACTGTAACGAGTGAACTACGAGCGCAGCGCCAGCTGCGGAGTTATAAACCTCAGAACTGTTGCCGAACTAAAAGTGAGAACGAAAACAGTTTCACTCCAGCTGCGATCATGAACACACCCCTGTAACCTTTTCTCCAGAGATATTTTAATGTTTGTGTCTGTACTTGTGTATGTATATATAAATTTTTTGTTTTAACTTCTTAATTATACATTTGTCAATGGTTAGAGCTACTCCAGGTTCATTCCATTACAATATTAGATAATAAGGTAAACTAGACATTATTGACACCACGAACAGTTATTGACACCCTAATTTTTAATTTAAAAAATAAGCTTTCATGTCAATATTCAGTCTCAAATAAGGGCGGGAAAAATTCCTTGTGAAACATAGAAGTTAGCTGTGTTAAAAGATTTTCAAACTTTAAACATCAAGAAAGGTAATATAACCGTAATCAAGAACTATACAAACAAGGTACTAGTTAAGAGGACTGTTTCTTCTGTTTTTGCTAAAAGAGCATGAGCATGTTTTGTTAGATTAGCCATAGTTTCCTTTGCATAAGTCCATTTATACTGAAAAAATAAACCAAATAAGAATGAAGGGATGTCAATAACTGTGGTGTCAATTACTCATCCATAGGGTGTCAATAACCGATTTTGCATTATTTATTCTCAATATATTGCAAAATATCTCTTCCAGGGATAATTTTTTGTATGAAACTCTTTATTCAGCTTAAGGTAGAGTAATTCAGGAAGTGTTACAATGAATTTCAATTTGATTGAACTATTTTTACTATTTTTCCATGAATTTTCCTCTTTATTCAGCTTAAGGTAGAGTAATTCAGGAAGTGTTACAATGAATTTCAATTTAATTGAACTATTTTTTACTATTTTTCCATGAATTTATAGTATAAATATTACCTTAAGTGTGTCAATAACTGTCTTGTTTCCTTAGGGGTGTCAATAACTGTCTTGTTTACCCTAATAGATATATTTTTAATAATTATCTTGATTCAAACGAATTGCCTACTTATATGTACTACTATTACTCTTTTGGAATCTTTCCAAAATAGTAATTGGTAAAATAAGCATCACAAAAAATAAATTAACTCTAACCACCTAATCACTTATTCAAGTATGTTTCTTTTTGCATTCCATATTTCCTAATGAAATAAAAAAAATAGAAACAGAAATCAGTGTATTCTTGCCTTATTAAATTTATGTTTTATGAGAAGTATGACAAAATGTGTAGTCATTTTTACAACTATGGCTCCTGAACGTCCACCTAAGTGTGTCCTATTCACTTGTTCGAAGTCTATTTACGGTTTTTTAACTTCTTTAGATTCAACGAATCGCGCCGCATATTTCTGTTCTATGCCAATCTCGATCATTTTTTTATCTTTTAAAATTTTTATCGTATCCTTTGTTTCCAGAATGCTGAAGAGTTTAATTAGATTGTGGAGCTCTTTGAGCATTTTATTTTTCCATAGCTCAAACTAAGCCACATTTGAACAACGAAGCGGCAAATGTGTCCTGAAGCGGTCAATTTTGTTTATAAGTGTTTGTTGCCATGCGCCACTATAAAAATAATGCCAGATTTTGAGCCATGTACATTAGCAAAATATATATACAGTAAAACGTAGGTATGTAATAGAAGTCGCACTGGAGAAACACAACTGGCTATTTGCGGATACAACTACAGTAGAGCGTGATGCGGTAAGTCACTGATATGAAGTGCACGAAGGGGTTTTAAGAGATTACAGAGACCGGATATTGTATCTACGTGTATACAGTACCGGATATATTCCTAGAAAGAATGAATTCTCATTCATTATTTTTTCTGCTACTTCTTTTTTGGAAAATTTGAAAGCAAGCTTATGTATAAAAAATGTTTTGTTGAATAGGAAAGTATTCCAATTATCCAAAATTAATTTCGAGTAAAACAAGCGGTTGCACATTAAAATTACAGGAAAATTTAGGACTCCCCAAAACTTGAATCATCCAATAATTCGAATTAAAAATATAATTAAAGAGGAAAGTATTCGAAAAACTTAAATATAACTTCGAATAAAACATGCAATTTCACGTAAAGTACAGGAAAATTCAGGGGGACAAAAGCAATTCGAATCATGTAATAATCCGAATTAAAAATTAATTAGATAGTAAAATACTCGAAAAATACAAAAATGACGTAGCATAAAAATGGGACTGTACATTAAAACTATAGGAAAATTCAAGGTTGCGCCCACAAAAAATCGAATCATCCAATAATTTGAATTGAAAAAGTAATATAACAGAAACATATTCGAGAATCAAAATAAACTTAGGTTAACATTAAAATTATAGAAAAATTCAGGGGCAAAAGAAAATTAAAAAAAACTATCCAATAATTCGAATTTCACAAGTATCATTTTATATGGATAAATCATAACTGCTTATCACACAGATCACCCCCTTAAATCGCTTTTCTAACACACGATAAGCCCTAAATCAAAACGAAAACTAATATCCCTGAGCAAACCCGATTAGGAAGCAGTTCCCTCTACGGAACTGGCCCGCAAACAAACTGTTACCACCTCACGGCAAAGCATAAAATTATTTTCCCGAACTAATTATCCCATCCAGAAAAAGTGCCGCTTTTCAATGAAAAATGTGAAGTGGAAAATCCGCAAAGCGGCGGCAAGCAAGCGTCTGTCTCGCAGAGAGCTATAATTGGTGGGGTCGATGCTAGTATCCAAAGGTCAAAGTTCGCGGGAGTACCAAAATAGCATCCTCAAATCCTTACTGAAGGATGCTTGTTTCGGAGAGGGCTGATGAACGGGGTATTGAAAGGAGCGGGTTTCCTGGGGTTTGGGATTTGGAATAGGGGCTTCGGGACTATTCCAGGGGAATTTTGAGTCACTTGTGAATGATAGTACATGCAGTCGAAATTCTGGGTAATGGAGTTTCGAAACTGCTCCAAAAAATCGCTAAATAGAAATTTCGTTATTTTGAAAGCATGTTAAAGAGGAAGACTTTGTAGCATATTTCTTCGAATGACCGTTGAGAACATTTTAATAATTTTCTTTAAAAAAATTTGTGATTCATCTTCTATTCTTACTCTTTTTTCTAATGTCCATTTCATGTTTATTGCTTCGCTGTTTTATAGAAGACATCGTGAAATCGGCGTTAATACAGCTGACTCATGCATCAAGATGTAATATAGAAGCATATCAAATTTGTTGCTTCGATGAACTTTTTAAACAGTCATACACTGCTATATTAATTAATATCCTTATTTAGTTTGAAATGTTTTCTTTTCATTTTTTAATGCCCGAGCACTGATATATTCTGCTTTCTTCATTGCAAGGGGTGAACTAGCTGCTATTTGTGAGGGAGAACCCATTGGATATACTCCTCGTTGCTACTAACAGGCACATCGTCATCTGACTGCGGCTCAAAATTAAGGGGACACGGTACCCTTTGAACATTTGTTTTTGTTTTCATATGCGTAGCAAAATTTTTTAGTATATTATATTGAAATGCACATAAAATGAATATTTCAGGCGAAAAAATTTAATTTTAATAAAGCAATAATTCAGAAATTTAATTTTTTTGAAAAAAAATCAACATTTTAAAATCACTACTACTTTTTTAAATATCATCTTTAAAAAAAATTTTTTTTTACACTTTTCTATTTATTGCAGTATTTTACACAATTCTGTGCATGGGTTTGTATGTATTCTGATTATTTATTTTCTAGAATTTTTTTCTAAAAAATACTGTGAAAAACTGTAAAAAACATGAATATTTTAGTTTGGCAATTTTTTAAAAAAAAACTTTTAATCCAAATTCTTATCGCATGCACAGAATTGTCAAATTCACTATTGTGAACAACTACAAAAAGTTTCAAACCTCTGAATTAAATTTTAAAAACGCCTTAGCAATTTGAGTACTTCATAGTCATCAAAAACAGAAAGCTGAGAAAAAGCCATTTAAAGTTTTAATTTTTGGTTTCGGTATGTTACATCCAAGAGAAAAAAACTTAAATAACTCCTAAAATAATTTTGCTAGAGCTATGAAATTTTGCATACATATTCAGAAGAGTTGTATAGTTAAAATGAAGCAATAATTTTTTTTTCGATATTTTGGTCATTTTAAGGGTACCGTGTCCCCTTAAGAGTTGTCATCGGATCTCTCCCTTCGGGATTGATCCCAGTCCGGCACAAATAGCCCGTTGTGTTGCTCCAGCGCAACGCAAATTCAACTACTTAACCTAATAGAGACAATCTTTAAAATCCATCCTTACAAACAGGGATTCGAATCTGGGACCTACTGGGTGGCAGGTATACTATGACCAATACACCAAGTAAGCGGCAATAATTTGAGATGCGAACTTTTCTAGTCCCTTTTAGTTTAACCCTACTGGCGGCTGTCTCTTCGAGGTATCTCGTTGTAGCAAAACTGGTCAGATCTTGATTTCGTAATAAAAAAAATCCTTAATATCTTGATGACGAGTTACCTCAGATTAACAAAATTGGTTAGGTCTTGATGGACGAGATATCTCGTCGAAATCACTTGGAAGGCTAAGAAAAAGTGTACCGCTCGTTATGGGGATTCACACACTGATCTCATCATGGGATGAAAATAAACTGCTGTTGCCCAGGGGATCCCTACATAAGTTGGACGTTGTTAATATTTATACTCTAAATGGGTGTTTGAGGATTTCATGAAAATAAGCAGACTTTGCATCACTTTCACATTTTTATCCTAACCTAGAATTAGTATTTTTAGAATAGCTCTCCTAACCAATGTTTAATTCTTAAATGTTTTGGGCACTTGTTGACAAAATGTTAAAATTTTAATCTTGTAAATAAGAGTAAAAGTAGTATACAAGATTAACATTTAGACCTCACTTTAAAAATAACCCCTTTATATCTTTACTACTGTCACATAAATTCTTCTGTGACAGATCACATGATCTCCACATAAGGGAGACACTAGTACTATGGTACCAGTGTCTCCCTAAGTGAGGGTCTGGGGCACCTGGTACCATGGTACCAGTGTTCGTACACAAGGGGGCCTTGGGAAGTTTTTGTACTCTAATGTGCAGTTTGTTTTCGAAGTTCAAAATATTATAGGGCTTTATGTTTATGAGAGGTGTACAGTAATTGGAAAAAAGAGAATTTATTTATTAGTGAAAGTTAAACTGAGCATTGGGATACTTCTTTTTATTTTATCAGGAGCTCGTTAATCTAACCTGGGGACTGGAGTGTAGATGTTGGCGATGAGGGATAGTGCTAAAATTGAAAATTTCCGAAATTCGTGGTGTTTAACTGTAACCGCGAGAGCTTAAGAACTTTTACCTGTATGAGAGGATTTTCAGTGCAAACAAACCAGACGGAAATTTTACTTCCTGTTAGCCAAATGCTCTCACATGATACATATAAGGGTTATTTTAAAATGTAGTTTATTGCTGTTCTGGCGACATTTGGTGTTTAATCTAATTGGAATTTACCAATTAATTATCATATCGGAATTAATTTTTTGGAATTTTTTTGATGATGTGCTGAAATCGTATTAAAAAAGACAAGTCAAGTCATGCCTGGAATACGTATAGTAAGCCCGTTCCACCACAAAAACATTACCACCACCTACGTTTAACTTTACAGAAAAAAGATCTGGAGAACTTCATTTGACAATCTAAAATTTCAGCACAATTCTTTTCGAAGATTGCGGTTTATGGAATCTCGCGGACAAATCAAGTTATTTTATGACAAACCTGTATCATCAGATAAATCTAAATTTATACGCTGTAAACGTAAATAGAAAATTTTATCAGGTGAAAACTGTTTGCTAACTCAAATGCTTCTATTGCATTTGAACTGCACTACATATAATTTACTTAATAAAAGTGTGTTCGTTGCAAATAGTTTTCTTATCAATGAGCATCTTTATATTGCAACGAGAAACATCTCCAGGTATATTGTCTCCCAATCGAAGATCCCAGTGTTTAGTTTCTCATAATTTCTTGTGATTTCCTGGTAAGAAGCTTCATTTGCATCTTCAGTTTTATAGACTACGTGCTGTATCGTTGATATTTCTCACTGCCAAAACTGAGCATAAAATTGACCTTGAAACTTCTTTCTTAAGTGTGCGCATTCACAAGTACACACATTTCGTAGCACAAGAGACCCGTTGCAAAAACAATCATAAATAAAATTTTTATGAGAGACAATTCCCAATATTCGAAACTTTTATATAAATACAGTCGTGAAAATGATAAAATTTAAAAGAAATCATTAAATGCGAAGAAATTTTCTTTTACATGCCTTTTTACAAAGATATTCGCAAATAGTTTAGCGTTCTACAAAAATGTTACCTAAATGTATCAATTCGTGCAAAACACGTTCACTAAACAGAAGTTTAACTGAATGCAATTGCTTTTTCATCAATCTTATCACAATTAGTGAAACAACTAATCGCGCGTCGTTGTAAAGCCTATTCAGTGTATTTAGTTATCTGATGCTGAAAAACAGTTTTACAGGGATGGAGTATTTGAACAATCGTTTCGACAAGTAAAAGTCATTCAAAATCATCGTTTATTCTGATATTTATTCTGTAGCAGTTGATGTTGTTGGATAATTAATACATTTAGTTTCAAATCCACAAAATTCAGATTTTTGAGAGATATTTGATATTTGGTCGAGGCTCTAGTTTACCAATAAAAATTAATAATTTATTACTGGTAATACTATGTAAATACAGTGACATTTTTGATGCTAATATCGTATATGGGGACGAGCGATATTGAAAAATTAATTGTATACATATTTCGATATGTAAGTGCAATTACTGTGCCAAAAACACAAGACTGTTAAAATCAATTTTGATCAATTGAACAAAGATTTTTGCTTTCTTAGAGAGTGAAAGTTAACGAATGACTATCATTGACTTAGAGCAGAAACTAACTGAAAAACCATTTTTTTATTGTTACAGCTGTTTAAAAATATACTACTAGATTTTTGTACAGAATTTTTTTTAAACATTTTGATCATCGTGTTATATATCCCTTAAACAAATTACAATATAACTACATCATCGTGAAAATAAGCATTTAGTGTCTCCTTAAAATGTCAGATAATGAGTTCCTGCTTTAAGCCAACGCTATTTCTTTTAAACAACTATATATGACATTGTATTTCTCATCATCATGTAGACAAGCATTTAGTGCCCAAAAATGTCAGTTAGAGAGTTTCTGCTCTAAGTCAACAGTTACGTTGTTATTAATAAAAACTCATCTGTGTCAAATATATAGGCATGCATCCCATTTTTGTACCCCTAATGAATATTTAAAATGAAAAAGGGAAAAAACTAAATGAATGAAGGTTTTATTTCAATGTTATTTGATGGATACTTTTAGAAGCAAAAATAGGATTCATAGTTTTAAAACTAGTGCATTAATATATTCCTAGTTTAAAACTATGCCTAAAACAAATCTACGATCGATGTTTCCACTAAAGCATAAACTCTCATTTAGAACTTTTAATTTAAAATCGATTTGGCCATAGCTGTGCATTAAAATAATTCTAGAGAATTTATTTTGGAAAGAATGTCCTCAATGGTTTGTTTATGTAAATGATTGTTTTTCCTTGAAAAATATCCCCTTGGTACCCACTTTGAAGACAATCGGAAAACATTAACCTAAATGAGGTTGTTCGGAGTAAAATTAAAGACTTAACATTCTTTTTACTGCAATTCAAGCTCTAGTCATAAATAAGCATTCATAAAAATATTTTACCTCCTATAATGCGATGTCGTTTCGGTTATTAAATGGTAAGGGTAAAAGTGTCACAATCTTATCAACAAAATAACTTTTCTTCTCCAATCACTCTTTGTTTCTAGTAATTTATGTCGCATGACGTTTCGGAGAAAATAGTGCTTTGAAATTCGATGTGAATAGGGGTAAAAAGGAAATAATATTTCGTTACTCGTAATGAAACTGGTATAGAAATCTAGATTTTTTGAATGAAAGGGAAAAATTTATCTCTATTTAACTCTCTGAGGCATATATCCATTCTCAAACCTGCAGTCTTTCTTGCATGACTAACCAGTTTTAATTTTCTTGACCAATAGAATCTTTCCTACGATTCTTTCAACCAGTAGATGTAGTTATTTAGTCATAAAATGTGTTGTAGTATGAAAATAATTCTACACTGCTCGGAATTATCGTGAAGCGCACTCTGAGGGGTTCATTCTAAAGTCTATTGCGTGATTAACCAGTTTTAACCTTCTTTACCAATAGATTCTTTGCTATGATTCTTTTAATGTGTGGTTATTTAGTCATTATGTGTGTGTTGTGGGGTGAAAGCAATACTACGTTACTCAGAATTATCATGAAGCTTAGAGGTTATACACTCAGAGGTGTTCACATGCTTTCATCTATTCTTCAGTCTTTCTTGCTGACTAATCAATTTTAACCTTCTTGACTAAGAGATTCTTTCTTTGGATTCTTTGTATCAATCTATATCGTTATTTAGTCGTTATGTGTGTTGTGGGGAGAAAGAAATACTAACTACTCGGAAATATCGTGACACTCAGAGGGTTAAGGTGTTGTGGGACAGAACTTTTAAACGCTGTATTTTCAGTGAAAACTGATAAAAGTTTTCAAGTCCTGTAAAACATTTTTTGAACTATTTTCAAATTTAGAAATTTTATAGTATGGATGAAATATTTATAAGGGAAATCACTCATAAACTTTTATAAATTTTTCCCAAGTGTTATATTTATAGTCAAGTGCCTTCTGCAAGATATGTCAAACAATTACTTTATAACACAATTCAAATTTACACTCTACTATAAAACCGCCATTACCTATAAAATAACCGATAGTATAATTATCGCTTTACAATTATTCGAGTTATGAATTTAAAAATGTTAAAATCTTACCTCATTGTTGTACATATCAGATTATTATTGCGAAAAACCGCAGAAAATTTGGAACTAATGTTTTGAAAATGGGACATTTTATGCGTTCTATAAGTATGCAAAATTTCTATATTGTAAAGTAATTAGTTTTTGAGATATCTTGCGGACGGTAAAACTGCAAAATTAACCACTAACACTCGGGAAAAATTGGTTCTGATAATTTTGTTCATAACATAAAAATGTAAATGATAGAAGCATTAAAGTGATGTCCTTTTCAACTATAACAATCATACTACAAAAGTTATAAATTAGAAAAAGAACCAACCGAAAATAATTTTTTTTCAGACCTTTGAAACTTCTACCAGTTTTCACTGAAAATTGAGCAGTTAAAAGTCCTGTCCTCCTTTATGGATATACGAGGTCCGATTAAAAACATCCAACTTTTGGCCAGAAAAATAAAACTGCAACATATTAAGTTCAAACTTTGTCTCCTTTGAAATGGACTATTTCTTAGTCGACACAGTTCTAGAGGTTGTACTACTGGAAGCGTTTCAATGCCACTTTTCAGGACCACCCATCAGGTGCTACGTCACATTTTTCTTAATTTCTGGGTTCTGAAATCTTGCTCTTTGAAAGTTGTCTTTAGCTGGGAAATTGACTAAGTAACAAGGAAATTTGTCAGGGAAGTAAAAGGAGGTTGGTTAGGTTTTTATGGGCCAAGGGCTATTATTTATCTAAGCTGCGCCACAAAACGTCAAAGAATCAGTAGAACTTCCGAATCTATGTATATATGAACTTATCTGTCAACGTCAGAGAAAAAATTATCCCAAAATCACATGGAACCTTGTCTGGGAAGTAGAAGTTTGGTTGGATTTTTAAGGTGTAAGGATCTTATTTGGCCAAACTGTGGCCAAACAACGTCACAGGTGATAAAGAAGGACTTTAGAACCTATGTATATATGTGAACCTATCTGTGTATGCTTCAAAACTTCAGCGAAAAGAATTAACCAAAAGTCACATGGAGCCTTGTCTGGAAAATAGAAATTTGGTTGAGTTTTTCTAAGGAGCAAGAGCAATTTTATTTGGCCAAGTGGCACCAAACAACTTTATAGGTGAGGTATATGGACTTTCAAACTTATGTATGTATGAACCTATATAAGTATATTATGGACCTATGTACCTTATTTGCCAAAATATATATCAATGAGGTGCTTATGCATGCATTAAAATTGTGGTGCGGAATCTCAGTCACCACTCTGTTTTTAGTTTATTTAATCTAAAAAGTTTTAGCCAATGGATAAGTCAAGTAAGATTTATCAATGATGGGTTTTCCCTAAGGAGCTTACTCGTGATTACACCCCTGTTTTCGAGAAATTACTTCGTTGTTTCCGTGTCTTTGGCCGTAAAGAAAATACTTCGACTTTTTAAAGTGAGATGATTGTGCCTTTTATTTCAGGGTAAAAAGTATACCCGTAGATCCAGAACTCATCTCCAATCATGAATTTTTCATGAAATTGGAATCAATATTGGCTCACTCCAGCATGTCTTGTACTATGGTCTTTTTAGCCGGAAACAAAAATACGGAGACGAACAGAATACATGTGCAAACTTAACGGCTTTTCTGCATCGACTGAAGGGTTACACGATCCAAAAAACACCATAGGCAGGTGCATTGCTTTACTGTTTTGCATATCCTTTACGTAGGACCATGTGTGGCTGGTGCGAGAACTGTAACCAGGTTACATATCGAATCGCCATTTATAATGCGACAAATCCCGGTACTCTTCAAATTGAATGAATCATACACAGAAAGCACAAGGAGCTTATATGAGAAGTACCAAGTGTTTCTTTATACTCCCTTGAAATTTTAATTGTCCTGCACATCCAAGTCCATGGGTTCGTGCTGCACGATGATGTTGTACGCGCGAGAAGGTCGATGGTTTTTGTTCCGAGATCACCTGGTCGATTTTAGATGCTTTCGCTCATCAGATGTCTTTCGAATCCCAAAGATCTCGGCTTGCCACCAAGTGCAGCCCGTTGATCGCGATAGTACTCTGCGTAGAGTTTCTTGAGCATCTTTGAATATTTTAAGTCGATTATTCATCTTCGGGCTTTCTACTTTGATCTACATTTAGGGTTTCCCACCGATGCAATACGATAGCACTGCTCTTTAGCTAGTCAAAGCCATGACATATAGTTCAAACGTGGTGACATCTAAAGGTAGGCACGGTAACTCGATAACGAACCAAATATGCGACACTTTTACGACGTTAGTAGCTCCGCTAAGCTCAATTGGCATACATTTAGTTTGACGCATTGTTTCTTCTTCTATTCAACGGTATCTGCACTATCTCTCTGTATCTTTTTTATTTGTGAGCAGTAGCGATGAGAGTGGGTTACATTTTTTTGTGCCAATCAATTCCAAAATTATTATCCCATACCGACGAGAAAGACGTGGTTTTACATAAAAAAATCACACATGTGCAGTAGGGGTTTAGGTTGTATGTGTCAAAGTATTGTCTCAGTACTGTTACTAACAAGCGAATAAGGTCGTATAGTTTTTAATCAGACCTCGTACATATATCTCTATAGATATTTCAATCTACTATTCAATCCTCGTGATTAAAAAAGTTATAGATACATCGACAAATTTTCTTTGCATATAGCATTTTAAGTTCAACTTTCGGAGAGGCTCATACGCATATATAAGTCTTCCTTGTAGGATTTCTAACCAGTTTTAACCTCTTGACCAATACAATCCTCAGGATTCTAATATCTATTGTGGATGAAAAACGATATTATACTACTCAAACATCTACTGACGCTCAGAGGGTTACCATAAAAAAACCGGCTTTTATGTGCTTTATAAAACATTTAAAATTGCTCCTCTTAAGAAATGGGTTGAAGTGAAGTTGCAAAGAGAATATTCCCTTCAAGTTAAGAATCATCCATCGTAGTCAGACATGTTTAATACGGTCGAACTGTTGCACCGAAAGAGCTTCAGATACTTGTCAGCTTATTGGATGCGTCATGTCATGCTGTTTTTTTAAATTAAAGGCTTATATATAAATACTAATTGTACGCAGTACTCATAAGTTTTGGTATTATTTGTACATGTTGTAGTACGACGGTTCATATCTGCAACTATTTTTGCAGTATATTCTTTTAGTTCAGCACATATTTAAATTATGTTTTTGTATTGAATTTAGCATTGAATTGTTCTAGAATTGATATAAAAATGTGCATCAATGGAACATAAATCTCTTTTATAAAGATGCAAGGTGATGATTTCATCGTTCCATGAACTTCCTGGACTCCCCGAAGTTTCAATTTAAAGCGTTTATGTGTACTGAATACATCTAAATATTTATTTATGTTATATCTGTACCTCAGAACCAGACGATAGTAAGTACAAAAATGACGATTTTCAGATTATTACAGTTTTACATGTAGAATCTGATTTTGCATTAAGCCATACCAACGCAAGTCTGTAAAACATTCTCCTTTTATGATTTACTAGGGTTATAAGAGCGTAAGTCCTACCCTTTGTTTGAGCCAGACAAACGTAAGTCCATCCACTCAAAAAGACAGTTTGTACTTTCATGTATAAAAACTAAGCCTGTTGTTAGACAACGGAAAAGAGACGGCACAAGAAACAAAACCGAGAGCCATACATTTATTTTTAACTGTAATAATAAGGTTGAAGTCATTTGCAAAACTTTTTTCCTGAACACGCTTTTTATTTCTGAAGCCTTCATGAGATTTTAAACCATCATTGCTTTAAAAAAAGTCAGTGAGTCTGGTTTGGTAACGCCAGACCAGAATGAATTAACTAGCGATAGCTTAGAACGGATCAAAAACCATATTTCAAAGTTTCCGGTGTATGAAAGCCACTACAGCAGGGAAAGATCCAAACGTAAATATTTGGGCAATCACCTGAACATTTCCACAATGTACTCACTGTATGTAGATGAGTGCGAAAAAGAAAAAATTAAACCAGAGGAAAAATGGGTTTATTCCAAAGTTTTCAATGAAGATTTTGACTTTTCTTTCCACTTAGCAGATAATGACAGTTGTGATGTTTGCGACAAACTAGACTGCGAAATTAAAAATGAAAAAATGATGAAAAAATCAATGAACTTAAATTACAAAAAGGAAAACCACCTGGTAGAAGCTTCATGTAGGTTTGAATTAAAAAGGGAAGATAAACTGAAAGGCCGTGATAATCAAGGTTTGAAAGTCGTCATGTATGATCTCCAAAAACGTTTTCCAACGCCAGATTTGAAGAACTCCCAAAGATTTTACTCAAGAAAACTCTGGACATTACATATTACAATTTATGACACAACCGTTGACAAAACTTTGTGTATGATCTGGGATGAAATTACAGCCGGTCGAGGGAGTAACGAAATAGCATCATGTTTATTCACATGGGCGAATGAAGAGCTTAGAAATCCTGATAGGCCTACTGAAAACTTAACAGTGTGGACAGATTATTGCAGTGGTCAAAACAGGAATATTAATGATTTTCATGTACCTATGGCTGTTGGAAAACATTTTCTACTCTAAAAGAAGTCAACCATAAGTCCCTACTTGCTGGACACCCCCACATAAAAGTAGATGGCAAGCATATTGTGATAGAGAGCAACTAAAAAACCGCACTATTTTTACCACAAATGATTGGGCCAATTGTATTGCTTCATGTTCAAAAAAGAACACATTTGTTGTGAGAAGGATGTGCGTTGAAGACTCTTGATTTTCTCTACTTGAAGAGCAAAGAAGCTCCATTCGTTTCAAGGAAGAAAAACACAGATAAAAACCATTTTTGATATCCAATGCAATGTGGTTACAGCTTCGCAAAGGAGACAGCAAGTTGCATTATAACACCAGTTTCGCAGATACCTTTAAATGTTGAATTTAAAAGAAATCAGAGAGGAACAAAGGGTTGTTATGCCAGCGACGATCTTAAAATTGAGAGTAAACAAAAACAAGATAAGTAATGAGAAGTAGAGACCACATGAATTTAATGCAGTGGGTCCCCGAAGAGTATAGACCCTTCTTTGAAAACCTTCCACATGAAGGAAGGAAACTTTCCTGAGGATGACTCAACCGCTCTAGAGTAATGTTTCTGCTTGCTTAATCTGTAGCTTTTAAGCCATTTACATTACACATTCAATCTGTACAATATTAAATATTTTTGTACTTTCTCTATATTTTTGATAGTATATAGATATATAAGACATTGTTACTAAGATTGCTCGTGTAGTTTACTTGAAACACCTTTTTATAGTGCTACGTAAGTCCTAAAACAGGTTTTTGATGTAGAACCACAATAACGTAAGTCCAGTCCTGTCTTACTAAGCTATAAAATTACATACAAATTAATCAACAATGGATAGAGCATGTATATTTTTATTGTTAACAATCAATTTTGCAGGCTAATTCAAATACTAGCTTTGTAGCCAGGCAACGAGATCCTTCTTTTCAGTTTTTATGCTCTACTGTAAAGTTGGCATAATGTGACTTACGTTCGTCTGGTTCTGAGGTACAGATATATGCATTTGTAAATTTCATTTTAATTTAAAGACTAAATTTTAACACAGTTATTAGCCAAAAAACTCTAGACGTATATTTAGATAAAAAGGTGTTGATATAAAATCTCACGAGCAACATTATTTGAAAACATTGAAGGTAATCGAATCAATGAAATCATTTGTTATTGCACTTAAATTAGAAAATATCTCTAATCCTTTGCAGGTTGTTAATCAGATTTGTATATGGTAATAGTATCAAATATAAGTATGTCTGTTTCGATAAAAAATAATGTTACACAGAAGAAAAAAATCGCAAATATTAATCTCTATTTCCAAAAAGCAATTTAACTGACCTTCGACTGTTATCTTTTCTCAAAAGCGTTCCCTTGCAAACGTAAATACTTTTTAAACTTAAAAATTACTTAAATACTGAAAAATCATCATGCTGCCAAAAGCCCTTCAACCCTAATTGCACTTCGCAACGCTTCGGTCATGAGAATCATATTCTGTCAATCTAAAAGTAGGCGGTAGTGCTACTGCAATAATATGTGTTACTTGTTAGTATTCGGAATGTGATGTTACTTGGCTGATTTTTCGAATACGATTTTAGCACTTCGCCAACAAAAATTTTTAAGAATCAATTCTGAATTGATATATGATAGTTTATTGGTCAACATCAATTAGAGTAAATGTCAAACGTTGCCAAAACGGCGATTAACTACATGTTAAGGTAACCCCTATATTTCTCATGCGAGCGTTTGGACAGCGGAATTAAATATTCGCAGATAGTCTGATTTGTTTACATTGAAAATCCCTTTCATAGGTTTATTCGGATCACAACAGAAAAATTATCTTTTAAATAAGCATACTTTAAAATAAATTAGGTTAGAAAACGAAAGTTAGGTGCTTGAAAGTTTGTTTCTAACCCAGTAACTAATTTTTAAACATGTTATCGATCCGAGGTTTCAGATGAAAACGTAATGAATAATTTTATTAAACTCCCTGTCTACGTGCAGACAGCTACGACTAATATTTCGATATTAGTTAGTTCTGTTTAATCTACGACACTGACCTCAAGCCAAGAAACTTGATAACTTCTCTGTATGAGACGAAAATAGGCATATAGAAATAAGTTTATTGGCTGCAACTAGCAAAGATTAATCGACTGTGATGTCAAACAACAGAGCTGGAATGCTTGCCAATTTTGGCAAAATTCCACTAAAACTCTCAAGGCCACAGCCCCCGGTTGTAAGCTGCAGTGACAATTCTATTAAACATTAATTCCGCTGTTTATGGTGCATAAAATGTTGTAAACAACTTACTGATAGAATAGCTTTACTTTGGAACAGCGGTGAAAGACGAATGTCATGTGGAAGTTTTATATAATTTTGGACATGTGCGGATCGGCTGTTTTTGGAGAGTTTTCATAGTTTTGGGTTAATCAATTCTGATGCTGATTTGTGAACACAGTACAATTATTTTTGATTTTACATTTATAACAAAATGTTCTAGTGTTAGTTTCAATACATGAAATATTCGTTACTAAAGAAAAAATCATTTTTACGTGAACAATAATTAAAAAAATAAATTAAAATAATTCAATATTTAAAATTCCTACTATTTCTGCAAATTTTAATTTTCCAAATATTTTCCCCTTCATTTTCCTTGAAGTATTTTTCACAATTTTCACCATGGGTTTGCTTGTACAGCTATTATTTATTTTTGTGACTATTTTTAATTAAATATTTTTACAATAGACACCGTGGAAAACAGTAGAAAACAATAAATTCAATTTATATTTTAAAAATTGTCTAATATTCTAAATTCGTATTCCATGCACAAAGCTACCAGATTTTTTGTAACATACACAATGAAAATCAATAAAAGCAGTTATGATTAATTTTTATTAATTCTTTGAGCGTTGAATATTGTAATAAATCCGTATTCCATGCATCCTTATCAAGTACATCCCAAAAAACCCACAAAGCGTTTCAAATCTTTATATTAATTACAAAAGTCTTAGCATTTTAAATACATCGTAGTCATGAAAAAACAGAAAGCTGAGAAAAGGACTTAATAGCTTAAAAGTGGTCGATTTCACTCCTGACATTCGATGAGAAGATTTCAATAACTCGTTAAATAAGGTAGCTAATAATGAAGTTAAATTTTGCACACATGTTCCTTAAAGCTGTACTATTAGCATAAGACAGTAAAAAATCGGTATTTTTGGTAATTGTAGAGTATTGTGTTCCTTAAAGAATTTTGAATTGTTTGTTATATGACCACCTTAGGGAAATAAAACTAACATCCTATTTTGTTCTAAAATCAACCTTTTATATGCCCTGTCAGAGAACAAATATTAAATTTACTTCCAGCGTTGCTAAAATGATTCAGAGAGAAAACGATATTCATTCCCATTGTTTTTATTTGAAATCAAAGAACTGCGATCAGTTTCAGGTTTAGAATTTTTGCGAAGCTTCCCTCATGTTCTCCGGGTCTAATGCGTTCGATTTGCGATGATGGAGTCATGCCCTTCGCTTTTGGTTTCCACCTCATCTGGATTTCCTAAGAGACATATTTCTCCTCCTCCCATTCTATATAACTTTGTAACGCTTCGATGGAAATGACTCTCCAGATAATCATTAAAGCACCGCGACCACTAAAGACTTTAATAGGGGAATGAATGCAGGCATTGTGAGGAAGTTAGGAATGTTCAGAGAGAACTCGAATATGCGGTGATTGATGTGGCCACATCTTTGAAGTCATACCAGTACCAGGTAGCCAGTACGCAAAATTGAGTGTTGCGAAAAAATGTGCATCGAGTACGGTCTAATATTTTCTATATTATCAACGCTAACCAAACCAACTTAGTCTTATTCGATTGTTGAGAGAACGGACTTTAAGTGACCATGAGTTCGCGCACCTCGATAAGCGGGAGGGGGTGGAGTTTTGTGGACTTACCGCTGCTCTCAGCGGAAAATTCAAATCGGTCTAACTGAGGACTGTGAGACGCTACGACGTCGAAATCGGTTTCAAACGTAAGCTACCTTTGAGATCCGTCGATTAAAAACATTAAAAATGAAATCGAATGCAGTGTTGGTTGAGAAACTTTGGATAGCAGTTCAAAAATTTCATAATGCTAATATACAGGTTGTCCCAAAAAGGTTGTTCCACAATTTATCTTTTTACCATTTGGAGATAGGTAGGCAATGTAAATTGCAAAAATGCACCAAATAAGATAAGTAGTTAAGATATGTGAATGAAATTATCACGTGATAACAATTTAAGCGGATACAGTTTTTAATTTGTATACAACCCCTCTAGATAAAAATCCGAGATAGCAGAAATGTTCCTTACCTGCATCCCTATCGTTAGCAGAAAACTGCATTTCTGTAGGTTGAACAGTAACGGAGGCGTAAGGACGCAAAAAAGTTGACATACCGCTTGTGCACAGCTGTTCAAGCAGTCAGATTAGGGACCGCATACACAATGCTAAAAAGCATTTTTTTTCGGTCAGAAAGTGCAACATTGTGCAAAGTAATGTAGTATTGCAACTGCAGATGAAAATCGCAATGCATAATAGTAGACAATGTAATCTTTAATAAAAATATTGTAGAAAAAATGGTTTAAATGAAAATAAAAGGAAATTTTTCCATCTGCAGCAATGCAGAACTTAGCTCTTCATTCTGGGCCATGGGACAGTTTCCGTTCTAGATTAGATACGGCCCCCTTAAAATAGAAACTCCTGTATCTCCGTTACTATTCAACCTACAGAAATATGGTTTTTTACTAACGATAGGGATACAGGTAAGGAACATTTTTGCTATCTCGGATTTTTATCTAGAGGGGTGGTATACAAATTAAAAACTGTATCCGCTTAAATTGTTATCACGTGATAATTTTATTCACATATCTTAGTTACTTACCTTATTTGGTGCACTTTTGCAATTTACATTGCCTACTTATCTCCAAATGGTAAAAAGATAAATCGCGGAACAACATTTTTGGGACACCCTGTATACTTGTCGAAAACCCAAACGGAAATACATCGAACGTACGCGGATGAGCAACTCGTCATCTTTTTATAAACACTGAATTGTTACTCAGTTTGTTTTTCTTTCATTTACTACACCGAAATAGATATGCTAACGAGACGTATTCACACAAAACCTTGCGGCCGTTTTCCGACATAGCCTACCCGATTTTTTAAAAAGTTACGGTTGAAGGAATTGTTTAGTTAAAAAATGGGCTAAATAACCTTTACTCTCTGCGAGATTGCCATCCTTAATTACAACTGAAGGGTTCCTATGGGGTGTGGGGAGAAAGAGTAGGGTTGGAAAGATACTTCCTGTTAGAGCTCAAAACAGGATGAACGTACTGTACCCTGCTCTGTATTATATGAAGCGTTGTTACATGTAAGTATTGAACTGCGCGTGTTGTTCCTGTGATGTTCTTGCATCTATTGTAATTAAGTGTACTCGTCCTTGAAAAGCACTCTTTAATCTGACATCATGCATTATGACACCTAACCAAAGTAATCCAACACGCATAAACATCTAACGTAACCTAACCTGTTTGGAAAATACATGGCAACATCCTCCTTATGCATTTCATTTTTAAGTAGAAACGCCATTGTTATATATTAATTTTTCACCGACTTAACTCCAGGTGTTCATGTGATATAGTTAGATGATGGCTGTACCGAAAGTAGATAATAGCACGGCTAAATGGGTGGACGAAAAACTTCTAGTAGCGGCTGTCTGGATTTAGAAAATTCTTTCATACAGCACGAGTTTCACTTTTCGGCCACAAAGCTCTAAATTCCGACCTATTTTATTATTGCCACTCATAAAGTTGAAGATATTTGTATCACATAAATGCGTTGTAGAATTATTTTGTAATCTCCTAATCTTTCAAATATTATTCTATTAATTGGAATACAATGACTTTATAAAATTAGTTTCTTAAAATGAAGCGAAGACGCATTTCCTCACATTAAACAAATGTTGAAAACACAAAGGTTGGTTGGCTTATTGGATTCTATGGAGCAAGGGTCATATTTGGTCATGGTGCACCAAACACAAGATAGAAAAACCAAGTAATAGGTACACACACAAGGAAAGTTTTACTGACACAGAAGATAGAAATACGCCTAGGGAGGAATGTAACTGGCGCCGTCTACAATTAGCTTGTTACTAGTGCAGTGGGGCATACTCACTGCTCCATGACAGCCCTGCAAATACCAAGGAATTTTGGGGAAAGATAGTCTAAATGTGCAAGTTCTAAAAAGCTCATTTTCGTGTCAACAGGCTGGAATTTTCAAAATATAATTCAACATCTTAAACTTCTACTAGTTAGCACTCAACAAGGGTGGCGTACAGCGCTCCAAAAAACCATTTTTATAACTAAAGCCTGTATCACAACTCTCATAGAAATATTGAAAATCCGGACAGTCGCTACTAAAAGTTTTTCGTTAATCCAGTTACCCGTGAAATTGTAGATATTGAAGGAAAGTTTAAGATGTTTAAAAGAACTCGATCATACACATTTCTTAAGATAACAAGAGTTAGCGTATTATCGTTGAAAGAATGCTAAATAACCTTTACTCATAACTATCTTACTATGTAATAAAATCTGTTTAGATAATTATATTGCAACGCTTCCTTATTATTTCGTTTTTCTAAATAGAAACGGCAAACGAATACTTATTTCCACAGACTTAAATCCAGGGTGATAAGCTTTAATAGTTGATAGATGGCTGTGCCAAGAGTAGCTAATAGACTATTGGTTGATTGGGTCGGGTTTTATGGTGCAAGGGCCGTATTACACCAAACATAAGGCAGTCAACGTCAAGTAATGGATACACAAACAAGGAAAGTTTTACTGACACAGAAGAGAGAAATGGACCCAAGTTAAGTTACAGGAATTGAATCTGTGCCACTTACAACTCGCAGGTGGAGTGAATTGAAGTACCTAATAAGAGACCAAATCTTTATTTAATCGATCCTAAAAGGCTAAAAGAATGTTAATATGATTTTGATTTGTTTGAAAGAATCCAGAAACCCGGCCAGCTTACACCAATGATTTTCAACTAGGCCTCCGACATTGTAAGGATACTTTGAAATATGGTAACTGAATCAAAGGGATTAATTATAACGTGAGTTATAATAATAAAAAAAGCACAGTGGCCGTAACTAAGTGTAGTATGGCTATTTTTTTAACAATGAATATCTGTTTTCAATTTGAGTTTCGCTTCACCTGTGTGGGCCGTTGCAGCCCAGTTGGAAGAGTAGTGGATTAGCAACCGGATTGTTGCGAGTTTGAAACTCGATCCAACTAAAGACCGTCAGGTACATGGGAGTAGGTTTACTTCAAATCTGGCGTGGCCCAAATGTCTTCATGTTGGCTTGGTGTAGAAGTTTGGAGAGTGGGGAGTTAGCTCAGGTGTTGACCTCGTCATTTGACCGTGGTTCAAAATTATGAGGTGTTGCCTTCGGATATTTCCCTTGAGATTGATCCCAGATCGTCTCCAATAGCCCGTTGTGGATCCCCATTTAACTACCTACCCAAAGCTAACTCGGATACCAGATTGTAGAAACAACTGAACGACTGAAGTGCTCCAGTCAACATAGTGATAACTCACAGAAATATGTTCCGAAAGAAAAAAATTAAAGACAAAATATTCAAGATATTTCGAAATTTCTGATTGTTTGAATGAGCGTAATACGTAAAAGTTTAAGATAACACGATAGAATCTTGAATAGCGCAAACCAGTATAATTTTTTAAAACTTGAAATACGTTGGCTTAAAAATTTGAAAAGTTGTATTATGTTGGCCGAAGCCTTTCAGTTCTAAAAAATAAATCAGATAACATAACTAAAAGAGCCTCGCTGTAACAAAGAAAAATGACTAGATATAAATCAAATCATTGAAGAAAAATGCCCATTTCTGCTTTAACTATTATAAATCCCTGTAAGATCTCTAGAGATCTTAGATTACAATGAAACTAAAATTGAGAATATGATTTGATTGGCGGATTTTATTTCTCTTGCACATTGATTTTCAACCTTTTCATGTCTTGGCACACATAAACTAATTACTAAAATTCTGCGGCACACCAAAATTTTTTTTTTGATGATCTAATAAAAAAATCTAATTATGATTGATTCACAAAAATAGTAGTTATTTAATCTTTTTTCTCCAAAGTGGTTTATACAAAATCTTTTGAAACGATGCTTTTCAATAAAAAAATTGCACTGAAAATTATTTATACTGGTATTAACCCTCCAAGTGGTTTCGATGATATATCTCGTTCATAAAGATCTGATAAATTTTGCTAATGATGAGATATCTCGTCATCAAGATACTGCCAATTTTTGATGATGACGCGATTAAGACCTGGTCAGTTTTCGTGTCCAACCATACCTGGTCAGTTTTGCTGATGACGAAATACCTCGTGACAATCACCAGGAGGGTTAACCCTCTGAGCGTCACGATATTTCCGAGTATTATAGTATTGCCTTTACCTAATATCACAGATAATGATTAAATAATCACACTAAAATTATTTGAAACGAATCCTACGAAATGTTCCATCGATCAAGGTGGTCAAAACTGGTTAGAAATACAGGAAAGATCGCATGTTGCGGAAAGGATATCTGCTTATGAACCCTTCAGAGGGCTAAAAATACGAGTCTTTCTCGAAATTATATGTGAACACAGTTAAAAAATAAACCCTTGGAATAAAATAAATATTATAGATTTCATCCGTAAGACACACCTGTATGGCTTAACACACCGGTTGAAAATCGTTGCCTCTAACAGATCAATTCAGCAACAAATCTAATCCTATCTAGATTTGTTTGAACCTGATCAATCGAGTGATATTATTTGACAAAACAATCGATTATAACAGGACGACGTATACTACTAATGATGGACTAATATCCAAGACCCATTCACCACACATAATCAATCTAAAAGGGTCGCACTCATTTGCGTAATAACACTATAAGAATACTCGCACATATAAATAAAAGCCGTTGGTCTTTTTCTGAATAGCTACCTATAAATTTCGGTCTTATTTTCCTCACATATTGATAGTCGATGTCGTGCAGGTAATGCAGGTGAATTAATTTTGTTTTTGCCTCGTTTTCCACTTGTTGTCATGGCAGCTTCCGGCAATACCATCATCACAACCGTCACTGTTCTTTATCGCCGTCGCCTGTTCCACGGAATGGACGGGTTGTTTGTGTGGCTGAGAGAGTGGGCGAAGAATAGCGGCGTTTGTATGGTTTCTATGGGGTGGTTTCACGCTTAATTGGCTGCTTTGAAAACATTTAGTCATAAAAATGTCGCACTTCAAAAAAATGGGGTCATGTTTCTTATTTTAAACTTTCTGTGAAGGTAGGTTTTGATGAATTCATTTGTCACGTGCGTAGGTACAGACATGGGAGCTTAAATGAGTGCGTCATCCTATCTATATCCAACTCCAATTCAACAAATTGCGCAGGCGTGTTAAACTTAGAGTTGTTGGAAGTTGAATTTTAATCATAATGAAGATATTACACCGACGGTCCTGACTCAATCTCGAAGAGAAAGATCCGAGGACGAAAACACCTCGTAATTTTGAACCAGATGACGAGGTCAACAACTGAGCCTGCAACCCACTTTCCAAACTTCCACACCTCAATGTGAGGACATTTGAGGGCAGGAGAGATTTAACGGACACCAGCTCCCACGTACACTATGGTCTTTGATTGGATCGAGTTTTGAATTAGCAACCCTCCAATTGCTAATCTACCAACTGTGCTATCGTGTCCCCATAAAACGTACGGAACACTACTTTTTTAAAGGTTACACCCTCAAATTTAAAGACCACGGTAGCCTAGTTGGAAGAGTAACGGATTAGCAACCGGAGGGTTGCGTGTTCGAAACTCCTAACAAGCAAAGACCGTCGTGTACGAGAAGACTGGTGCACGTTAAATCTGTCTTCACCTCAAATGTTCTCAAGTTAGCATGGTGTGGAAGTTTTGAGAGTGAAATATCAGCTCAGGTGTTGACCTCATCATCTGACCTTGGTTCAAAATGACTAGGTGTTGTCGGATCTTTCCCTTCGGGATTGATTCCGAACTGTCGCAAATAACGCGTTGTGTTGCTCCAGTGCGACGTAATTTCAACTACCAATTACCAGCTCCAATTCAACATATTACGCTGGCATGTAAAACTTAGGGTTGGTTGGTAGTTGAATTTACACAAGATGATCGGCACTGGTAACCGAAAATAGTGTTGAAATTTTATCTTTAGCTCTATAAATGACTACGCAAGAGCGCTGTCAAAAACGATGCGAATGAAAGATAAAAGATATTAGAAAGGCAACAAAACCATAACGCTTTACCTTTGTTACAAATGCTCTACTTGGCCGTCTTCACAAGCGATGACACATTGCATGTGGGATGTTTCGAACATCACTGACGCATGTTACATTGAACAAGGAATATGCAGAATTTTCTCGTTTAATGGATTATTTCAAGTCGGGACCCACTTCTAGGATTCTCCTTGTACACTTTTGATTTCATATATCCCCATAGCCAGAAATCTATTGGTGTTTGGTCAGGAGACCGTGCTGGACACGGAAAAAAGAAAACGACTGGAGATAATTCTGTTACCGAAATGCTGTTCTAACAAACGCGTTTGGCATGTCAGAACAACTGGGGAGGCGACATCTTGCATCCGCATGACGTCAGATAGAGCATTTCACTGATGCAACTCAGGAATGACGCAATTCGTTAACATTACTGCGCAATGAGCACCCGTGACAGTCCACGTCATTAAACCTTGTGGAGTCACGTGTTCAAAGAAGTAGGGGCCGAGAACGAAGAAGCTTCTTCTGTCACAACACAAAAATACTTTGGCTTCGTGTAAGGGTTGAGACAACAAATCATATGGACTTTGTCCCCCAATGCATAAAGTTCTTAGATTCACGTCGCCACTTGGCGATAAATGTTCTTAATCAGTCTACAATATGTGTAGAGTCCAGATGTCATTACGGTCATATGTTATGATAAATTCATTCGCACAGTCTAAATGAAGCAGTTCGTCATCCACTTGCAAACCGAATTCAATGGAATCAATACGGAAGCATATGGTGAACAGATCGCAGAACCTTTAAGATCGTAGTTTTCAGAACATCAAGAATACGAGAATAACCTCGTGTAGTTACGATCTTGAATAATAATGTTGTGAACTTCAACAACATGTTCGACACCCTACTGCCTAAACTTCCAACCGTATATGTTATTAATGGAAACTGGTTGACGTATCGAAAAAGGTGGTTACCAATTGGCATTTTATAATAGGTTTGTGATTTATGCAAATTAAGTGGATTATCAGTGTTGCTTGTTACCTTTCCATCCGCTTTTGTAGTCCGTACTCATCGTCTTTGATAGCAGTCGTTTTTAAAGCTAAAAAGACAAGATTTTAACGATAAGATTAAAATTTAAAGATAAGATTTTGTTTTTTTCATTGTGCTGATCACATTGCGATACGAAAGAGTAGGTGTTGCTATTCGAAATTTGGTAACTGTATCCGTAAAAACTCGATTCTCGTTATTTACATAATTCTCGAACGCATACTTTGAAGTATCTCAATCCTGTTTCGTTCCGATTCTTTGAAAACTGCGGTTGCTAGGGGCTCGTATATAATGGAAGTCACATTATGACCAACCGGTGATTCACATTAGCCCATAATAAAAACTGAAATGTTTCAAGGATTCGTAAAATGTTTCCATCCGCAACACTAATAATAATAAGTATCCACAAGACTACTGCCTACGTTTCATTCAAATAAGTAAGAATTTATATTTTTATAGTCCTTGTAAATTATAAACCTAATATCCAATTAGACGTAAAAAAATAAGATAATAGAATAAAAGACCGAGTTTCTATAAATCGTAATGTGTTCCACAATTTGGATCGGTTATTTCGCTGTTTCCATAAAAGAATCAGAAATGCACAGCTACGGGTAGGCAGGTAGTTAATTAAAGTCACACTGGAGCAACACAACGGGCTATTGGTGACGGTCCGGGATTAATCCTGAAGGGAAGATCGAAGGACAACGCCTCGTAATTTTGAACCACGGTTAGATGACGAGAACAACACCTGAGTCCCCATCTCCAAACTTCCACACCACACCAACGTGAGAACAATTGAGGCTACCGCGACCCACACAACTACGGGAGAAAAATCCTAATTTTTATCCACGCATCGTTCATAGTAGAGCAAAGGAACCATTCGATATTACGTAAAGGTACTTCAAATGCACCATTCAATAGGAAAAATAACGTCTATAAATTCACACGTATACGTTGCAAAAGGACTTACTTCACTCTGAATTACTCACAAAATTCATGATTTTCAACGACAAAACAGCAATTTTAATGTCAAATTTCAAATCAAAAATATATTTTAACTTTAAATTCCAAATTACAAGTCATTTGGTCCAACCGTTTCTGGATTTTGAGCATGGAAAATTTAGAGCAGATAATTTAAAATTACCCCTTCCCAGACTTCATATTTTCCGAAATTCCTATTTCTCTGAAATATTTTATGTTACTATTAAGAATTTAAAAATGTACGTAAAGTTTCATTTTAAGTTTTATTTTATACATATATATTAATTATATACATAAACTAGTATTCGAAAAACCATATATCAACCTTCATATATTTAAGAGAAATATATTATCAACGACTTTTTATTGATAATGTAGAATTTAACTTTATCCTCTCAGTAGTTTTCTGTTATAAGGTCATTGCATGTCAAGTGGTCCAATTTCGAACATTATTTCCACTCGCCCCCTACAATTCTGATGGAAATTTTCACAGATGTACCTTGGGGACCTGAAAAGAACTTCTATAAAGTTTCAGTTCCATATATAGCCTCTTTCAGGAGCTAGTGCCCTTTTCGTATACTTAATTTTTCTTCCCGAATGGAACAAAAAAAACCCCATCAACTTTGATATTTCACTGCTCATCATCCAAAATAGCTAGAACTCCAAAATAAGTATTCCGCTTCAATTTCATACGTCCAACATAGATATGGTACAAATAAAATTTAAAATACAGCACTATTGTCACGACAGTGATTCAAACTTGATTAAAATTTCATTGAGGTCAGTCTTTAGTGATTTCTTTCTGATCTTTAGCGAGTGAGTGATTTTTTTGCCATAAATATTATACATCAACAACTGAGGGAAGTTAATTATCTGAGAAAATAAATAAATAAATATATATATATATATATATATATATATATATATATTTATATATTTATATATATATATACCATATAGTACCAATCCAGACGGGCAATAATTACCATGGAACATAGGGTCGCATTCCACTCTGAGAGGCAGTAAAGAGTACAATTAAGAATTTCAACATGAAATTACAACAGTGTTGGGAAAGCGAATGAACGATACCAAAAGTTGCCCAATCTGATTTATTGATCAGAGAAAAACTTACAGCAAGAGCTCAAAGTGGCGGCCACGCGTGTCGTATCACAGTTCGGCGAAGGAATGACTGGCGTACCCTCTCGAAGATTCCTGGTGTTGTGTTAATTTTGTCTACGGCAACACCGATTCTCGCTACGAGATCTTAAGCCAAGTTCACAGGCGTCTGGTACACTAAAGGTTTCATGTGCCCCCAAAAGAAAAAGTCCAGTGGGTTGAGGTCCGGTGAGTGAGGAGGCCAAGCCACAGATCCGCCACGTCCGATCCATCGTGCGGGATATATGGCATTCAAGAAGTGCCGGACCGTGCTGGAAAAGTGTGCTGGGGCTCCATCGTGCATCGACCACATGTTTCGACTTTATTCTTTTCTGCCTCTCAGAGTGGAATGACCCTATGTTCCATACAGAAGAACATATATATATATATGCATATATATATATATATATATATATATATATATAATTCAAAATTACAAACCAAAACAAAGAGAAATCCAAAAATTTTAAAATCAAGAAATTTAAAAAAATTTTGAAAAAAAATGGTGGAAGTGTTGGTGGATCAGGGCGTCATCAGGGAGGAGCCTCACCCAGTCAACACAATATGGTGTTTTCTGCGTGTGAGCGGCAGAACACCAAAAGTAGCTCACACACCCCTCCAAACACCATAAGAAAAATTAGAAAAACAAAACCAGGGACAACCAAGGACAGAAACCAAAGATAAATATAATACAAAATTAAAATTAAAATTAAATTAAATTAAAAAAGAGAAAACAAACTTACCCACATAGATTGACCTAAGCTCGACAACAACCCGCCGCAAACTACATGAGGACCGCCAACAAATGCCATTCACAACGCCGTATATCAGAAATCGGAACCGCAATTCCGACCCGGAACCCCGATTCGAAATTCCGACTCGGAATTCCGAACATTGGAATCGGAAGTCGAAAAAAATAGTGTTCAAATCCAGTTTTTTAAATTGATAAAATTGATAGTCAACAGGAAAGTCTCCGAAATAAACTATTAAATAATATTAGTTATCTTAAATCTTTCAAAAATAATCCTATGAAAAGAGTGAGGGTATTTATTATTAAGAAGTGTGTTAATGAGTTTATTACATTGCAAAAGAAAGTTAGATTTAGAGTTGCAAATTTTATTGAAACGTATCAGTTGACCAGCAATTGTATTATAATAAATTTTTTTAGAAATATTAGAATCCCAATATATTAATTTAAAAACCGGAAATTCAAAGTCATCTCTCTTATCATAAATATTAATATCAGTTTTATTATTTAAAGTGTATATATTCAAGTCTAGAAAGACGGCTTTATTGTTATCTGAATTGGTTTTCAATAAATATAATTCATCAGGGTAAATCGAATTACAAAGGTTAGCAAAATTGGTATCATTGAAAACAATTAAATCATCAATATATCTAAAGGCAGAATTAATTTGTAGGCAAAATTTTTTTTCATAATAATGAAGAAATAAATTAGCAAGAATGGAAGAAAAATTGGAACCTTGGGGTATACCCTTAACTTGAATAAATAAATGCTCACCGTTAAAAATAAAATTATTATAGATACAGAAGTTTACCAAAAATTCCCAATCCTCAAAATCAATAGTAATCAGATTTTTAAAGTCATGATAATAGTAGTTAAGTACATCTTTAAGTTTGCCCAGTGGTATGCTAGTAAATAGGTCTTTAAAGTCGTAGGTTAGTATATTATTAATAATATTTTTATTTATATAATTTAAAACGTTATTATTATCATTAGTAATCCAAGTGAAACCTTCTTCAATAATGGCATTAAGGATAATTTTTAGATATTTACAAAGTAAGATACCGGGTTTAATCATATAAGAATTTGTACCACAAGTAATAAATCGGAATTTCATAGGATTTTTATGAAATTTAGGTACAACAGTTATGTAAGGTAAAATAATGTGATTATTAGAAATATTTAACCTTTTATTTGAAGAAATAATTTTTTAACAATAGTAGTATATGTGGATTTGCAGAACTTATAGGTATCAGAATTTTTAAGCTCAGTATCTAGCAAATTTAAGTATAGTTTTTTTACAGATAATAGCATAGTTACCTGATGCTTTATCAACCGGTATTATTATGAATTTATTTTGTAAGTCTTTTATAGCTACATTATTGTTTTATAGTAATCAGTGTTTATTCCAGAAAGTGGGGGATTTTCATTTATAAAAATTTTAAAGTCATTGTAAAGTTTCCATTTCCATTCTGTGAAGAGGTAAATTGGGGTATTAAATTTAGTAGAAGTCAAAATACAAAAATTATCAATGTCTTCGAGGAAACTTTTAAGTATAAAACTTTTTTTAATATTATAAATAGGTCTGAATTTAGTACCTTTATACATTAATTCCCTTAATTGTTCATTATCAATAATTCCAAGATTGCCAGTTGCAATATGTCCTAGACTATCATTTAAATAAGGCCTATAATTTATATCGTTGCAAAAGCATTCACAGTTATCCCTATATAAATTAACCTTACTGCAAAAATGATTATAATTAAATATTTTTCTACCCAATGGTATATCATATTTAAAGCATTTTTTTATAGTATGAAATTTTATAGGAAAAATATTCATTAAATTATTTATAATTTTATTGAAATTAAATTTATCAAAGATTGGGTGTTTAAATCCTATTTTCATGTAAATTAAATTATCATTATTAATAGTTTTTTTCATATTAATTTTAGAAAGTCGAGCTTTGTAAATATCATGTAGTAAAAGTAGAAAATGAGGATTAAGAGAGTCTAGTGTTGTGAAAAATTTTTTAAATTTTAGACAAGTTTTGTCATTCAAGGAATATATATATATATATATATATATATATATATATATATATATATATATAATATATATATATATATATAGAGAGAGAGAGAGAGAGAGAGAGAGAAGAAAATGATAAGCCCATTTGATAATATTATATATAACTATTATGAAATGCTTATCATATTCTTATTTTGACCTTAAAACATACTTAGATTTTAAACAGCTCTACAGTAAAAATTTTATTTTGTTTCGTCAGTCAATGAGTTTCTGGTTAAAGCCGACGATTTATATCTTCCTATCACGCAGATAATCTTTTTTGTGTTACCTCAGGAGAAACAAACAAAATCTAAATAATGTTTTTCATTTCATCATTGCATACGATAATAGTTATGAAATGAATATTAGGAAAAATACGAAGATAAATCTTGATATTTTACAATGAAAATAGATTCAGAAGGTTTTTATACATCCATGCAAAACTTCTGCTCTTTCCTCCCTGTAATTTTGTCTCTATGAACTGTACATTAGGTAAATATATAGATAGATATAACACACTTTTATACATACACTTAACTAAGCACTTATTTCCATTTCCGAAAGATTGAAGCCTCATAAATTTGACTCAAGAAACTAAACTCAGGATAAGCGCACAGTTCTCAAAATACAAAATGAACCAAAACGACCCCACCAGCACTTAACATCGTAAATCTACAAAATAGAAAATCCCAAGATTTTAACCGATTAAAGGAACACGCTTCGTCAATCCCTCGTGGCGATCCGTAAAAGCCGTCAGGAACATTATTGAATGCAAGCATTAAATGGGTTGTAACTTGTCTTTAAATACGAACCGAGCATAAATTGATTGAAATCCCCAAGGAACTGACAAGGAGTTGGCTACAAACTCTCCTTCTGCGAAACGAACCTACTTAATAATTTCGATGTAGAAAGGAGACTAATGCAAAGATACTCGCTTTGAAATTAAATTATTCTATATTGACGAATGTTTATAATGTATAGCTGAATGGAGATCCTTATTTTTGAGTATAGTATATTCTGTCATTCTAGTAGAAAAGGCACTAGATGGATTTTCAGTAAAAGAAAACTCACCATATATATAGCGAATATATATAGGAATACCATATTTATAGGAAATGTGGAGATTTTACTTCCTTTATATTCAAGTGTTCTCGCATGATACACATTGGGGTTACCTTTAAATATAGCTAATAGCCGTTTTGGCGACGTTTGGAGTTTAATCTAAATCGCGTTGACCAATGAACTATTATACATCAATTTGGAATTCATTCTTTGGAATTTTAAGTGGAAATTGTGTTAGAAAAACAAACCAAGTGACGTCACGTTCGGAATAGGAACAAGGAACACTCGGAAACACTACCGCCACCTACAACTAGCTTGACACAAAATTCCTCTCATTGCCAAGTTTTGTTCCTTGGAATTGACAATGTTACATACTGTGTATTTAACCCACCTGCTTCTTGTCTCTACGATGTATCTCATTAGCAAAACTGACAAGATCTTGATGGACGAGGTATCTCATCCTTTGAAAAAAACCTGATCAGATCTTGATCTTGTTATAAAAATCAGCAAATCCTGGTGACAAGATATCTCGTAATTAGTAATATTAGCCAGATCTTTATTGACGCTTGTATGGGTAACTTTTTCAGGGGTTGTGGAACAGCAGACGTCTCACCTCCTTGTAATGGTTAATACTTTTTGTGCCAAGCTAAAAGTAGGTGGTAGTAGTGTTTCGGAGGCAAAAAGTGTTTCTTGTACGTATTCCGAACGTAGTATCACTTGGCATGTTTTACGAACACAATTTCCGATTGAAAATTCAAAGGAATGAATTATGAATTGATGTTTGATAGTTTATTGGTCAACGTCAATTACATTAAACGCTAACTGTTGCCAAAAATGTGAAAAACTGCATTTTAAAGTAACACCAATATGTATTATGCGAGATCTCTTGGGTTGGGGAAGTAAGATGTATGTTTACCTTGAAAAATCCTCTCATTATTAAGGTTAGTTTTAGTTAATTTTGGTTTTGTCGCTCAACTGTTATTTTTGCTACACGATGGCTAATTAGACCGGAACCTACGGTCTAAAGTGGATTACGAACTACTAAGAACATCCATACCTAGACGATCCTTCATACTCTTGAGCCTCTTGATCCGAGAGACAAAGCGTTAATCACACTGTTACCAGGCCAGCAGTACATTAACCCTCCAAGTGGTTCCGACGAGATATCTTGTCCATCAAGATCTGACCAAGTTTGTTGATGAGATATCTCGACAAGATATTACCATTTTTTATGACGATATCAAGATCTGTTCAGTTTTCTAATGACGAGATATCTCGTCTTCTAAGATATGGTCAGCTTTTCTAATGGTGAGATGATATATCATCCATCGAGATTTTGCTAGTTTTGCTAATGACGAGATACCTCGTTGTGGCAACTACCACGATGATTAAGATTGATACGGTGTATAAATAATAATATTTCATTCGATGTTCTAGGTGATCTCTATGAGGCTGGTGAGATATGCAGAATTTTAATACTATTTAAACTACAAAAAATAACATTTCTGTCACATACCAAATACATTCATATAAGATAATAGGCCCATAAACTTTAAAAAATAGTTTTTTAGCATAGTGCCTACCACATAATAGTCAAGTATGCCATTCTTCAAAATATTAGACAACAATATCATTACTTAATAAACTGTTTATTGCTCTCAGTGGTTTCTAGCGTTAGGAGGCACGAAACACTTTTAAACGAAACATTTTGACAAACAACCCTAAACACAAAACTTGGAAATACTGTTTCCGTGAATAGAGCTCCGGTAGTATTATCATTGACTAATAGCTTTTGGTTAAGAAAGAGATGATCTTGTTAGATTACTGTAATCTTTTCATGCCTATATTATTATATAATGACCCGTCTACACAAATGGTTCAGAGCCTTTTAGACCACCGCCCACGTACTATGAGACCACAGGAGCCACGCCCAGTTGGGCAGGTTTATTAAATTTCTTAAACGTTAGCACACATAATCTTACAGTACTATCACCATAAGTTTTCAATCCTTTGAGAAGCTTGATTGAGAGGTTTATATTTTCTATAACTATTTCTATAACTATAACTTTTTATTGAAAAGTAAAAAGAAACAAAATATATAGGATACTTTTTACGACTTGACAATTCAAGAACAACGAAACAGTTTTAAGAGATTACACACGGACCCTGGAAAAGTTGATTGTTATGATAGATGCGTGATTAATTCGAATTTAATTGATTGAGGAAATTGACGGTTGGTGGATAGTTATATTTACGTCGCACTGGAGCAATCATAGACGTGAAATATAAGTAGGCTGAGCATTGCTATTGAGAGGAACTTCAAAAAATGTAACCAACATGTTGACTAGTAGTCACGTGACTGCTCTGTGAAAAATTGACGCGGTGGCCAAATTGGCATCGTATCGCCTAGTTTGGCGATGTAACTAACATCTTATAAGATGCTACAGGGTAGATGCGTGAATGCAAAATTTGGATACAGTGGCGACAAAAGGGGAGTGAAATATTGGAAGTCTATGTTACAAGGACCAATCAGATGATTAGTTAATGGATGGGAATCTTCTCTCTTGCTATGGACCAATCAGATGATGAATGTTCGGTTCCACCCGGCAGAAAAAAGTGTCTAAGGGTCACGTTACTACTAGTTTTGGTCACATGATCCTGGGAACATAGAAAGGTTACCATTACCAACTCTACTTTTATATTTCATGAATGGGAGCAACACAACGGGCTATTGGAGACAGTCCGGGATCAATCCGAAGAGGGGGAAATTGACGGAAATTAAGAAGATAACTACGCCTTTTAAAGGCTTTTCTTTGATTAGGACTTTGTTGATAACTCTCCTGTTGATTTATCTATTAACGATGAAACTTAATTTGCTTATTCAATAAAATTTGTTTTGCGAAAATTGCTTATTATTCTTAGGCCATGAGCACATCTTGCGTAGTTGTTGCATAACTTGCATTCTTTATTCAAATTTGTGCGAATTTTAATAAAATAATTACAATGGAATTATAAAAGGATACGAGTTAAAACATTATAAGCTACTAAACAGTTATGATGAAATAGCTACTTAAATTCAAATGAGTGCACTGTATTCATTGTTAATTCCAGATATATCCTTTGACTGTTTCATTCATTGTTGATTCCAGGAATATTGTCTTTTTAATACCGTCCTTAATGCAATAACAAACTTTCACAGGGTTTCCAAGGGGTTCAAACCTCCAAGTGGTTTCGACAAGATATTTCGTCCATCAAAATCTGACCAATTTTTCTAATACCTCATCATCAAGATATTGCCTATTTTTTGCTGATGTTTCAAGATCTGATCAGTTTTCTTCTAATGACGAGATATCTCGTCCATAGAGTTCTGGTCAGTTTTGCTAATGACGAGACACTTGGGGACAACCACTGGGAGGATTAAGGTATCAGACCGCCTTCAAACCATAATTTTAGTCAAAATATTATTATCTGTTTTGAATTTGTATATCATTATTAAAGCTCAGTTTTTGTTAGTACAGAATGGAAGTTATCATTTGAAAAAAACGTTTAATATTTTTTCTTTCATCTCGCTCCACGTTTATATCTTTTTCCCAAAATTAATTTTTCTAGTTTCTTACACGCATCGCATAACACGATATCCTAAACAGTTCTATTCGTATCATTAAGTTTTCTTTGGGTATTCGCAGAAAGGTAATTGAGGAAGTAAAAATATTTTTTGGATGTAAAAAGAGAATTTGCAGTCATTTTTGCAATATTCATGTTAGTCACATTTCTGTACATAAAAATGCAAATATTATATTGATATAATAATAGTCATTCCTTGTGTGTGGGTTTAAGTATTTTATTAAATTAATTCTTTGATGAAATAAAAAATGTTTAAGAAATATCTTTTGGAAACAAGGTTTTATGTAACTTCGAATTCGTACTTCCAATTCAATTAAAAACAAACCCCGATGTTAAGTTTTATTGCCTTTTCTAGTTTCAACTCAATAGTTTTTAAAATAAAGGAAAATTCTTAACATTTAGCTTTTTGAAGAAAATCACCACCAAAAGTAATCAGATACCTTAAAGAAAAGCTGCGAGAAAGGTTATCTTAAATTATGTATTAAAATTTCATTTTACCATTTGCCGATGCATGTATAATTTGGCTGTTTCGGACTGTAATGGTCTAATTCTGTTCAATTATTTGAACCAGAAACGATTTTATTACGTCTATAATAAATAAAACCTGAAAACATTTTTCTTTACTTCAAACTTTATTTAAGAAATGCTTTTCTTTAAAAGTTCACGGATCTTAAATTACTTAAAAGTTAAAATATCATGTGATCAACAGATCTCTATTTAAATTTATCTGAATGGAATCATGGAAATTTAAATAGTATAACTGCAAAGATGTTCATGTCATTCATCGTCATATATTTTTAGAAGCACAATTTTAAACTTGGAAGCTTTGATTGGGAAAGCTCCTTATCCAAATATTTTTGGTGTTTTTAACTGTATATAGTATTTTTTACTCCTTCATGTCTTTCACGCTCCAAAATATTGTTGTTCATCGAGGTGTCATAAATGCATATTTTTACTAATTTTATGCCATTTTTTTTAAATCAGCATTTACTCTCATGGCAATTTTTATTATTTGACTTATTGCTTGATGTATTTTCATTAAAAGCTTCCACTTAAATCATCACTTATGACATAAACAATTTCGTTTCTGATTTTGATAATTTTACTATTTTATCTATATAACGATTTTATTGTTGTATTTTGCGTTTTGCGCAGCTTGTCCGCTTTTAGACCTTGTGCCATTTAACCCAACCAATCAACCAAACAATCATGCTATTCAACATGGTTTTTCATTTTGTATGACAATCCAAATCTCCAAGTATAGTAGAACAAAGAAAATACTAAGATGGCGTGCAGAGAATAAATACTACACTTTATAAAAGAAGTTGTACTAATTTAGAATTTCTTATTTTACTGTTTGAGAACTCGAGGGAGGAAAGAACTACTACCCATATAGTATGTTTATTACCCTTCAACAAAACTAAAGTTCTGTGTTTGTTCAGTGAAAATTATTTAGACGAAAGAAAATACATTTTGAGATTAGTGGGTGTGGTCGGCAATGTCCGAAGGTGCTGCTTACATACTCAAATTGAATTAGTTAATCCAGGTTTTGCATAAACATATCTTTATAACTGGCAATTTGAAACACAGTACATGGTGAATTTATATGAGTTGCTGAAAAACCTCTTTTCAGGAAAAGTATTTCATTTACAACGCTTATTTTCCAAGTGAGTTTGCTGAAGCATTTATATTTTTAATAGTATGGCCAACTCTTATCTTATTTTTTAATGTATTTCGGTGAATACAAAATGTGAAGGCCCGATGTGTATCCTTCTGGTGGTTACCTTGACTCGGTATCTTATTAGTAAAACTGACCATCTCTTGTTCGGTGAGATATCTCGTCATTAGAAGAAAATTGACCAGATATTGAACTCATCATCATCATCAATCATCGTGAAAAAATTGGCAATATCCTGATCACGAGTTATCTCGTCATTAGCAAAATTGTTCAGATCTTTAGTGACGAGATATCTCGTGGAAACCTTTTAGAGGGTTAACCCTTTCAGGGATTATGGGACACAAGACGTACTTTTTGAGATGTCGTGTTTTGCGATGCATGTAAGAAACTATAAAAATTCACTTTGAAAAAAAGATATAAACATGGAACGACATGGAAGAAAAAATGTTGGTAAACGCTTTTTAAACACTCTAACTTCCATTCTATGCAGAGAAAAAACTAGGCTTATTAACCGATAAACCAATTTAAAAAAATATCTGCATTAAAAATCCTGTTTCGAAGACTGGTACCTTAACCCTCCAAGTGGTTGTCTCGAAGTGTCTCGCTATTAGCAAAACTGACTTGATCGTGATCTCGTCATCAGCAAAATATCGGCAATATCTTGATGACGAGGTATCTATATCATCATTAGCAAAATTTGTCAGATCTTGATGGGCGAAATATCTCGTCGAAACCACTTGGAGCGTTTACATAATTCCATCAATATTTTCAAACACGTTTCTAACGCTGCCTGAAATCTTTATGGGACAGAACAAGCACAATAAAGCTTCAAAGGTACATATAATGTTAAGAAAATGTTTACACAAAATATTCCTCTACTGATTCAGTTTGTTCTAACGTAACGGTTAGAAAATCGAAACCTAATTATGCGGAAAAGACCATTTCGTCGGATAGATTTCTGAACGTAATGGCAAGACGAGGGATACCGATGAAGATGTTTATCCTTAAGATTGGCAATCTTAAGTATGTGGTTGAAAGTGAACCCTTTCGAGAATAGTCTCCGCGTCTATCGAAATCAAATTTTGGAGCGATTTCATTTGTCACCATGACCCTGAAGCAGAATGCATTCTGGGTGGAGAGGCGGGTCAGTGACGTCATGAGAACCCAGGAATCGATGGTGACGTCAAAACTTCTCTCTACAGCTGCGGTATTTTAGCCGGGACTTAGGTTAGTAGTCGAGACCGCAGTACACTAACCAATATATAACGAATAATAGACCAGTTTCATATATCCGCCCACAATGTCTGAACTGTGATCAGGCGAGTCAACATTTATTTAATTTCAATCAGTATGGGATTTGCATGGCTGTCTTTGACGGGAGTTATGAAGAATATTAAAATCTGGACAGTAGGCTTACACATACGCAGTGAAACACTACAATGTACAGCACGACTATACCGATGTACTATTTTCACTACTTATATAGTACTATTTTCAGTACTATATAAGTAGATTTGATTTATACTTCAATGATCAAAAATGACACCAAGTGAAGTCGAAAGTTTTAGTACGAGATTGCCTATTTAATAGTAAATGGATAAAATCTATAAATTTGGGATAACATAACTCTCTTGGTGGTTGTCTTGTCGAGGTATTTCGTTTCATTGACAAAACCGACTAGATCTTGATGAACGGGATATCTTGCCATTAGAACAAAACTTATCAAGTGTTGATCTCGTAATCGAAAAACTGGCGATATCTTGTTGACGAGATATCTTGTTGACGAGATATCTCGTCATTAGTAAAATTGGTCAGACCTTGATGGACAAGATATCTTGTAGCAAACAGTTGGAGGGGTAATTCGTAAATGGTTGTACGCTTCAGGCTTTTGAATAGGAAAAACTGTGTAATCAGTGGTAATAACAAATGTTATTATATTCATGACTACGACAACCAACTTCACTATAACTTTCAAACTGGTCTTTAGAATATCGTTAAAAGGAGCACCCAATTCCAAAGGCTATCGTACTTATTGCATAAACAAATCTGGACACTTTTACCAACAAGCGGTCTAATCAAAATGTATCTGATATTATTTTATTTATACTTTTGTCAATCATCTGCAGACTGATGACTGGACTAGGGTAGTTCCAATTTTAGATCCTAGTGCACACGCTTAATTTTTTGCCAGACCTTGCAGTCTCAGGAAGTCGTGCTTACACGTATGTTCTATGTTCGTCGAAATCGCGATTCCAGCTAATATCACCAAATGTGCCAAACAGACTCAATATACAATTTTTGTCAAAAACAGTTTTATACGCAAAAAGAGATTATTAAAAAATAATTGCAAAGAATATTGAAAGAGATCCAAAGTTATGGATGCTATTCATATTAAAGACATATCGTTGTTTCAAAGATGGCCGAAAGAAGTCGAGAGTAATGAACGTTCTGGTAATCCTGTAATAGCAGAAATTCAATTTGAACTGTTGATCTTGGTATGAGCCACGTGGAATGACAAAATGCAACCTAGGCTCATCTCAAGAAAAGAAGGATATTTGTCTGCAGGTTGCACAAGAAATATAAGAATGCACTATCGACCTTCTAATGAAATAGACAAAACTTGTGGGGGAGTCGCTATCGTAAGATCTCAGAGGAGTAAGTTACATTGACTTACGAATCAACTTGGACCGTTTGGCTATCGAAGCTCAGACTAGTGTTTCTAAACACCTTGGATAATCTCTTTAATCAATTAACAATTTGTCTCAAATTAGGATTCATGTTTTTTTCACAACCAAGTAACAGAACTTCAAACCAAACGACCGGAAGAAATAGCATGAAGCTGCGCAGGCAACAGTTTATTCTGAATCAAAGGCTTATTCACCTCATTTAAAGCGCTAGGATCTGTTACCAAGATAGAAAGCATGAGTGATAAAAGAACGAAAAGCTCTTGTCGATAATTTATTTTACCATGAGGGCGTAACAAACAGATATAACAAATATCGAATATTCTTTTAATATAACGGACGATTCTAGCAAATATCTAACCAAAGTATAAAGCTTTTAAGAACAGTTCAGTCAGTTTTTGAGGACAAGATGATATTTTGTCATATTAAATTTCATTGAAAATTTTGTTAAGATCCGGTATCAAAATACTCTGTGTTCTATGATCATATATTAAATTGTAGCTTGATACTAGGAATTGCAGTTGACGTGTGGAAGGCGAACCAATAGGCAAGATTAAAGATCTGCGACCTTTTTCAGGGTCAAGCTATGTCCACACAGTGTCCTTTATTTTATTGAGCGATGACTGGCATCCATAGTGATTAAAAGCTCCCAGTCATTCACAGAATTAGAAACTAAAATTACATTATGCTGTGGTCAGCGAAAATTATACCTACTACTAAGAACGAAATACATGACTACAACATGATATGAAGGTTGCCATGGTGCTTTTACACATGAATGCATTGTGCATGAATGACACAGAATGTATGTTGATTAACTATACTTAGACGCATTAGTTCCTTTAATTAAAATGTCAAAACGACACCCATGATTGTGTGGGGTATTTAAGCCAACTTGCTTACTTAATAGAAAGGTATAACAAGTAATATCTCAAAAATTAAAACTTCTAATTTTCTCCCAATTTAGAAACCTTTGATTAAATTTGAACCAATAAATCCCAATATTTTTTTCAACTTGATCCCGATTTTAGGCTGGAGAAGCTTAGAGCACCTATACATAATCAAACAGCAAATTTAAAGAGGGTAATAAATGAGTAAGAATATGAAAACAGACAATTTTGCCGCAACCTGTCGGCAGCAGTAATCTTTCTGCGTTTTCAATGGGCTTCTTTTACGCACACGCAATTTTAACGTATCAATGGAAAAATGCAGATGTCGCTTATATACAGGATATTTCAAATTTCCCATACTAACTTTAATCCACCGTTAGTCCCACTTGATCTGACAGCTGTATGTTAGCTGTTTTCAATGTTACGTAATGAAAATAACAACTGTATAAAAATGTATTTTTTGTGAATTTAAATAATATATTTTTAGTTACTTGTATGTATATTTAGTATGTCCTAATATATACAACTTACTTTTCTGAAAGATGAATAATCAATGCACGTGTAACTAGGGAAAAAACGTCGAGTATATCACAGATGCTCATTTGTTAACTTCAAGTGGTTTCTACAGGATCTCGTCCAACAAGATCTGACCAATTTTGTTAGTGACGAGATAGCTTATCATGATATTGCCGATTTGTTATGATGACGAGATCAAGATCTGGTCAGGTTTCTTCCAATGACGAGATATCTCGTGTCTATCAGGATCTGATCAGTTTTGGTAATGACGAAATTCCTCGGCGAGACAACCACCAGGAGAGTTAAAAGACCCGCGATCAATGCAGTGTTAAGGCGATGAAATAAATAATTAAATCGCATTTACGTGGGATATATGTCCGAAAGTGTCATCTGGATTTGCTAGAGTGCTCTGATGGCCAATTCGTACAACAATCCATACGTCGACAATTGACAGGGCTGCATCATTGTTGATGGTTACAACTTTGAGCACCTACTGCGAATATGTAAAATTAAGCCCAAAGAGATGTTCATAGACTTTCTGTATTTCATTTATGTACATCAGTGCATCTTCTTCGAGACCACGCCTCCTTACTCACTAAGTGTCCTAGAGACTTTTCCAGAGGAGACAGGGTAAATTCATGTAAATATATAAATATAAGTATCTATTGTCGATACCTCATATCTCCAGCCTGATCCAGACACATTTTGATTTTATATCTTTAATGTTTATTTCAATAGTATTTTCAAGCCAATCAGCCAGTCTTCTACCTCACCATAATAGTAAACGGAGCCTTTCTCTATCTATTCTCGAAATTTATCTTCGCTTCTTATCCCTGTAATGACCAGCCTCTTATGCGAAAACTTGTTGCAAACTGTCACCAGTTCTTGGGACAATTTGTTTTTCTTACTTGGATCTTAGCTCCCTCTTCGAATAATAGGATAGTTTTGTCTCGAAGAGGTATCTCGTCATTAGCAAAATTGATCAGATTTTGGAGGAGATATCTCGTCGAAACGCCTGGAGGGTTAAATCTGTACAAATAATAAGTGAAGGGAAAATGACATGAACTATACTTGGTGGTTGTTTGTAGAGAGGCGATTAAGGTCCATTAAGGGGATACGTTTCTTGGCCCGTCCTCCCCTGGGGAGACGGCATAATAACCTTGCCACTTCAGTATTGTACAGTTTTAATAGCTGTAAAAAATATGAATGTAACGGGGATCTCCATTCCTTGCCACTAAACGAAGCAAGTTCCTCAAAGTGATCAGGTTTTTATTTGAGACTTTTGTTTGAATTAAGAAATAAAGATCCAACAACATTTATTAAAGCTAGTTTTAATTAATTTTAAATTTAAAAAGCTGTAATTAATACTTTGCGTTTCTAATATATCTTTTTAAGCCATAGACTCCCATATGATTAGTCCTCGTGTAACAGCAAATAGTCAACAATCAAATCAAATGAAATTATATCTTTTATAAAATGATCTAATAAGACGGCATACCATTGAAATCAGACATCTTAACTTTAACAACAATTAAGCACATAACCCAGGATAAGAGGTACAAATTAAGGATTGTGTGTCACAGTCAATCTCTCTAAGCCGATATGTCTCAATCCCTTCATAAATCATTTGAATATTCCTGTTCCACATCACCGAGCTAAGAGTTCACGTATGACTAAAGGCCCGACGCAATGATTTATCACTATCGATCGCAAAATATTTCTTCAAGGAGATGTTAAGTCACGAAAAGGTTTTCAAATATTATTTCCAATTCTATGGAAGTCTTTTTTATATGCTCGGAGGTGTCCCAGACCGTTGTTACAACGGGAATGGGGGAAATATCGATTCTACATTCTATTGAGATGGATGCTGCTCCATCCAATTCACTTTCTCCTATCTTTAAGGTCGGTTAAGGACAAACAAGGTTCTGGTCTCGGCTACAGAGAATCTTAAGCATGTCGTTTGAAGGACGCCCAGACAATACCCGTTCGAAAATTCAATGAGAGAAGCTGGAACACAGAAGATGCGCTGTATCTATCTTACCAAGATACAGCTTATAGTGAAATTGCGGAAACAAATTATGCTCCCCTGATTCGAAATAAGTGACACATTTGCACGGTTTTTATTTCGAATATTAATAGTTTTTCCTTACTTTTGAAGTTAACTGTACAAACGAGGACGCTATTTGCTAACGATGTAAGGCAACCTAAAAATACCATTCCATCGTATTTTTTATTGTAAACAAAGGATGGTAAAATATCGAGGAAATGCGCTTTCAAAAAAAAGTGTGCCCGTTGGTAATACGGTTGGTAGAGTTGTATGGCTTCTGCCAAGGACTTATATTTCGCCAAGTTGCGCCAAACTAAGACAAAAAATGTCAAGTCATGAACATACACACACAAGAAAAGTTTTTACTAATACAGAGGAGAGAAATTCAGGCATGGATATTGCAGGAATCGGAGCTCCAACGTAGCTGGGAAAATGGAAAAGTTAGAAAACATTTTCTTAACATTACAAACACGTATATATCGAGAAAATAAACTTTTTTAAAACTGTGCCCCCTGGAAATATGTTTGGTCGGATTTTATGACGGCTGTCAAAGCCTTATATTTGGCCAAGTTGCACCAAACACGAGATAAACAACGTCAAGTGCTGAACGTACACACACAAGGAAAGTTTTTACTGATATGGAAGAAAAATACACGCATGGTATTGTAGGAATAGATGTTGTGCCATCTATAAGCTGGAATAATGGAAGATTTAGAAATATTTTTTGCAAGCATGTATGGAAAATGTACTGTTGTCATCTGGAAGATTGTGCCTACAGAATTTGCACAGTAAGAAAGAAAACACTGAAATGTTTAAATCGCTTTCTAAGTAATATTAATTTGAAACCTAAAGCTATATTAAAAGTCAAGCACTGTCCCAATGTGTAATATTTAACCATGTTAGAAAAAAAACATATAATTTGAGATTAAATCTTCATTGGTGAAGAGTTATTGATGAGGCGCGGGAGAAACCAAATTCGACAATGACTTTTTTACTTTAGTATTTGTTTTATTTCTTGCCAAGTTTCTGCCATCGGAAACCGTAAAATAGTTAAAAGTGAATCAGGACCGAATCCTAGCACTAATACACATTTCTGTGTCTACTATCATGAAACACTACCTAGTTTAAATGAGTGAACCGGTCATAATGAACCACTCATGCATTATAAGTGACCTGACTATTCATAATGATGAGACAATTCTGCCTTCAGCGTTGAACTCGGCACTTTTACCGTTAGATTTGTAGGAGCGACAAAACTGAAAGGACATTTACAATTAGAATTATTAATTTGACAACTCTACAATGCTACGATTTTGCAATGTATTCACTAGAGAAAAATATAAGTATCTAAAAATTGTAATTGTTGAATGAAAAAGGGTTTGTTTATGTCAAACAAATCACAGAAAGTGAAGTCTTTCTGCAAGACAAATAGAATATGAAAGCAGTGTAAAATGTAAAAATCTTCAAAGCAGAGGATAATTGGTTGGGTTAGGTTCTATGGTGGAATGTCCAATTAAGGAACATACTGTGGTGCCAAATACAAATATAGAAATGGGAAAATCTTCAGACAAATTGGGTCTGACACATAATAGGGCTTCTTTTCCAGAAATTGCGATCATAAAATCTTTGGATATTTATTTATTAATTGTTCCTTATCCAAAAGAAGATATTAGTGTTTTATTTTCATATCATTATAATACATCAAAAATTGAAACTAGCAAACTAATTTTAGTATTTTGGAATCATTTTCAATCAGCATGATCTTGGTAAAATTATAGATAAATTGAAATCTATTTGCTACCTTCTTTACTAAAATGTTTTGATTGTTGTTTTCCTTGATTTATATATCACTCTCTGTTGCTCTTACCTTCATAACGTATGTTTATAACAATTTCCAGACTTTCAAGTTATAAAATCAAGGAAAGAAAATAATGAACATACTTTTAAATCTATTAATATTCAGTTTTCTTCTCTTTTAATTAAAAATTTTAAACATTTACTATTTAAAAATGCGTTCTTTTTTTACAAAAATCATAAACGTAAATAAATTCTTACGTTTCGTTGTAATTGGAACTTACACTTCCGTCATGAGTTTAACTTAAAAATTATTTTTTCTACTAAAATCCAAAATCAGAAACATGGATGCTTTTAAAAGCATCTAAGCGATTTAGTTAACACTCTGAGATGTTCAAAAGCATATACACAATCTATTTAGAAACTTGTAATCTTCCCTGCGTGGTTTTTAACCAATTTTGACCCTCTTGACCAATAAGAACTTTCCTAGGATTCTTTCAACCAACAGACGCGGTTAGGTTATTCATTTATTGCGTGGTAGAAAGGGGGTAAAACAATACTAAACTACTCCGAAATCTCGTGACATTCAGAGGGGTAATTTTCATATTTTAAACCAATGCAGTCATTTCATCCATATGTATAATTTGATATATTCTGTATTGTAACCACATGAGGGCACGCATTATTTACCATGAAACCTTCATTTTTCCCCATGAATGCCTTCAAACCAGTTTTAGACTTCTCGACAAATAGAATCCTTTCTAGAATTATTTCAACCAATAGAAGTCGTTATTTACTCATTATATGCGTTGTGGGGGTAAAAGCAACACTTACACTACTCAAAAATCTCGTGACACTTAGAGGGTTAAAGAGGAGCGTATGGAAAAAACTGTCACCAACAAACAAATCAATCCAAGTTAGGGCTCACTGCCTGAAACGCGAAAGTTGTGTCAGTGCAACTTTCAGTTTCAAGTGATTTATAACGGAATGCAAGTCAGTCCTTCCTTAATTACAGATGGTGACAGCTCTTCTGATGGATAATATAAAAGATCAAACGGGACATTTCAGGTTCTCCTAAATTATCGCTGCTACTTTACTGGAATGAGAGCACATTTTTATCATTGCTTCATGTCTACCAAATGGAAAATTTGTGAGATTAGTAAGAAATTATGATGGGTCCGGCTGTTTTTGGAAATAAAAATAGTTTGGAAGAGTCGAGGTATTGGATGGTACCATTTTCGTTTTCTACTGGATGAGTTCATACATCAGCGAGGGTATCGATTGACCTGCTCAGATGTGTCACTTTTTATGAAATAGAATGAAAGGTGTAAGGATAAGCTAATTTACTTTAAGTAAAAATCTTTAAATAATTATTTAAATTGAAGCTTTAAGTTTCCAAGTTTTATATAGCTGACTGAATATTTTTGAAAAAATTCTTATATTTATTTACATAAGAATTTGTAAATTTTTAGAATTTTATATAGCTTACTGAATATTTTTCGAAAAAAGCTAAAGTAATTATTTACATAAGAGCCTGTAAAATTTTCTGAATTTTATACATCGGACTGAATTTTGCATTTCTTTTAAATTAACTCAAATGTAGAGATTGCTTTTCCTAGGTTTTACAAGCTAGGACGAACTGGGTATGCAGCCGTTTAGTTTATAGTCGACGTATTCACAGCCACATCCGCCTTAATCTGTTTGTCTTTAAATATGGCATGCATGGTAATATTTATTTATTGGTCCCTGTCATGATATTAATTCAATTAAACATTTCAGATGAAGTAGGCTTACAAGAATAAGTTACTATGTTCAATAACACGAGGTTTAAAGATGATCACTCACACATAATCACACTTCCTAGAACACGGATACTTCTTATCGATGGAAAATCGGTCAGAGGTACAGCGTTTATAGTTTTCAAAGCCTCTTACAATAATCATCTTTAAATTTAATAGGGAATTTAAGTTTTCAGCTTTTTTTCATATTTGTGGGTGGAGAAAAACACTCCCAGGGATTAATCGAACCCGCACTGCCTGCTTAAAGCATTGAAATAATAATTTATTATTTGGTATTTAAATTAGATGATACACAATATACACATTAATTGTTTCTGTTTATCTTCCTATTAATATATGATAGGTGATATTGCGCGCTTGAAGCATTCGTGCAACTGTTACCGTAAGTGCACCGATAGAACATGTAATTAATAACTAGTTACAGTCCTAATTTAATTATCTTCTCACTATTGGTATAATAAATCAATCTCGTTTAATAATGTCATCGTTAATACGCCTGATATCATCAACTCAACGGTTGACCTTTGCAATGGATACATGAACAGAAAGAAACTTGGAATAAAAAGAAAAAGCTTCAGAAGTAAGAAGTAAACATCAACATTCATTGGAAGTAATGCCGTATTTAAATTCTCTGTATATGATCTTTTGAAAATGTATTAATGTAGCTACGTTTGTTAGGTCGTTTCCGAGAACTCTGATCAAAACTCTGCTACTATTGTTTGCACAAAAATATATTATGAGATGTTATTTTACAATCTACACTAAGAACTGAGAACTAAATAGATTAAATGTTTTCAAAAGCAACACTTAATTAGATTTACAAAAGAGGGATTTCAGTCTAAACAAAACAGATGGAAAGCAGAGATTTTACATCATGTAATCCAAATGCTTATGTATGGTTACCTTAAACCTTATCTAAAACTGGGGTTACTTTAAAATGTAGTTTATTGGTGCTTTTGCGAGGTTTCACGTTCAATCCAATAGGTGTTAACCAATCAACTATCATATATCAATCCGGAATTCAATCTGAAGAAATTTTACTGTCGAAGAGCTGAAATCGTATTCGAAAAACAAACCAAATGACATCACGTCCAAAATACGTACAGGAAGCACGTTCTGCCATAAAAACACTATCGCCACCTACGGCTATCTTGACAGAAAAGTATCTTATAACAACAAACACCTCACAATCCAAACAATATTTTTGAGATTGTTTTCAATACAAGTAAATATCCTTTTAGTGCAGATTTTTTTCACTTTCTGCAATATTTCTTTTCAAAATGTCAATGTACACACAAACCATTTCTTTCCATAAAATATAATTTTCCCACTTCTACAACATTATGGATTGTGATGCACTTACAAGTCTTGATGTCTTTAAAAGTTAGAGCACGTTAAGAATGTTAATAAGAAATTTATTTTTTGAATATTTTATGTTGTTTGCTTTAAAATATTAATTGTTAATAGAAAATCAAAAGTACTAGGAAAGTCTTTTATTGACACCTCCAGATAATTAGCAGTGCCAGCAAAGTATATGAGAATTACAACTGCCATTGACGTTCATCTGATGTACATGATGCAAGGAGACAAATTCTAAATCTCCAGAAAAAGTTGTAGCGATTTGGGCTACTTGTGCAGGAATGTCTTGCCTGTACTCTCAGTCAATATCTGAATGACTGAAATAACTTGATTTCTGCTTACCTGTGAACAATCCTTCGAATAAAGAGATAAACGCAGTAACATTCAACGTGTGATTCAACACTGGCACTCGTCTATGTAGTTTTGATATGGTGCCAATATTTGAACATAACATTATTGGATCCCACGCTCTGTACTTCAATGCCACGCCCAAAAATCAGAACGGCCAGCAAGATTAAAAATGAGAACCATTATATCATTTACTGTTACACAGACAAGGTATCCGGAAAACGACTCGCGATTTTCAGTAAAATTTATTTAATGATGGTTTTGAAGCAGAAATCATGAAGCGTATATTACCAAAATACAATGTCATGAGTTTTATTACTTTTTAGTGTAACTCAATGAGAGCCCCATTTGCAGTCATGCAAACAGGATTCTACTTCAAACCACACTTGTATCAGAAAGTGTATATTTTGGATCTATTTATAAAGTTTGTCCGTAGAAGTCGGAAAGTCAATGTATAGTGAGGCATCATGCATGATTGCATAATTGGGTAACTCCTCTTTCTATCTCTATTACCACGTGAACACGATTACGAGTGTGAAATACTTGGATTTCGTACAGAAATTTCTGTTTCTCATCATAAAAAATGTGAAAGGACACATTTTTCAACAGTATGGAGATCCGCCAAATTATGCACTATTAAGGTCCTCCTTTGTTCTGTTGCATAAAGCAACCACAGAAGCGATTCATAGATATCTTTTCCTGAGTGGTATCGAAGAAGGGATTCTGTTTTGATGTTCATGGGATTCTAAACAGTGCACAAGTTAAGTTATACTAACAGGCAATAAAACTCATATGATTATACTGGTAACATATCACACATTTAACCCTCCAAGTGGTTTCGAAGGGATATGTCGTCTACCAAGATCGGACTAATTTGGATAATGGTGAGATATCTCATCAATATATTCCCAATTTTTTTATGATGACAAGATCAAGATCTGGTCAGTTTTCGTCACATGGAGTGATATCTCGTCCATAAAGATCTTGTAAGCTTTTCTAATGACGAGATACCTCGTCCAGACAACCACCAGGAGTTTATACTTCATAACTCAGATAATCAGTTCAATAAATTTCATTATAAACCTTTTCCTTTCGGGCAATTTGTGTACTGCAACTTATAAAATCCATGAAAAGATCAGATGTCTTTATCATAAAACTGTAATTAGTTACTCTTTACTGAATAATATAAAACTTATATATACGCCTCTGCAAAATAAATGTTTTTAAAATGGCGTATAGCATTACAGTAACAGCAAAAAAGTTTTAATGCAGAAACTCAAATTAAAACATTGATTAAGCATTAAGAAAATATTATGCACGATTCATCGTGCTAAGTATAATTTATACTTAAAAACACATTTTATATTAACGAAACAAGCATTTTACATTGAGGTTCAACAATCTTAACATCGGCTTAGAGCAGAAACTCATTAACTGACAAAAATAATTTTTACTGCACAAAATTTCTGTTTGACAAACTATTAGTTTTAGGGTCAAACAACAAAAGTTATAAGCATATTAATAGCGTTATATATTTTTTCAACAGATTACAGTATGCAAATACATTTCTCATAATCATGAAAATAAGCATTTAGTCTCCGGGAAAATGTCAGTTAACGAGTTTCTGCTCTAATCTGATGAAACTATCTAATTAGCCCTCGTACAGCACTGACCATAAAACGATAAACCAAATCAACAATCATGCTTTAGTGTCATGTAGAAAGAAGATATGGCACCGTTTCAAAATATGCTTCAATATATGCACGTAACAAATACTAATAACGCTGTAGATTTTGCAGTAATTTAAAAGAAAAATTTCAAACCAGATCTTAAGAAAAATTATTTGGAATATTTATTTTGAATATTCCAATTATAATAATTTTAATGTCCTTATTTAAAAAATACAATTCTTTTTGAAACAATTGATCTAATTACTATCTTATCGCAATTTAAATAGGTAAACGATAACAATTTATTTCATTTACACATTTTATTAAAAGAAAATACATTATACTACTCGATAAACTGAAGAGAAAATTAGTTCGGTCCTGTATTTTAATTCAAATACAGGTGTATTACGAACAATTTTATACACATGTAAAGATAAAACATTTCTTATTTTTTCATTTCAGTTCTTTGGAGAATTTGAATCTCCAATTACCCTAGTTCCACCAATATCAAAGTTCCAGTTAATATTCTATCACGCAAAAATGGAAGCAAAATATGTTTTACCACCAAAACTGTAAAACTAAAGATCTGAGAGGAGGTTAATTTGCGAGAACATTACTCAAAGCTCATTTAAAATGCATTCATTTGCATCTTAATTAATTATTTTGCTTAGATTTCATATTTTTCTGCCAGCTATTTCCCTCTTTTCTTCCCGGACAAAAACAAAGTTATTTTCTCATTCTGTCGCTTTTCTTAGTCTATTTCTATGTTTCATATAAAGTTCCTTTTTGCATCATAAGTTTCGAGGATTAAGTCTGAGTACGGGGCTATCTGTATCTTGCTTCTTCGCTTTTATTTTTAATTAAACGTCCGGTATATAACTGTACGAAATGAATTTTCTCTACTAGCATTAAAATATTTCGACCTCTCATTCGATTTTTGTTAGCTAATTGAATGCATTTATATGCATTTAATTTCATACAATTATTAATTTAAATTTAAATATGCTCTGTTCATAATAGATATCGATTGTTTACTCTGAAACATTACCTGTAATGATTTTCATTAATTTTAATGTAATGTAATTTTTCGAGAACCGTATTAGCTCGTATTAGAGAAATATATTTTTGTTTCGTTAAAAGAAAAGAAAATCTATTAATTTATTTAAAAATGTTTGTTTAAAGAAAATTGTCTACTGTAGTGTTTGTATTTTTTGAATGTTAGAACATTCAACGTCATGCAATACATGGTTATTCATATGTAATTTCAATTTATTTATGCATGCATACTGTCAAACAGATTAATAACTCCAGTTACGTGACAGCGAAACAAGATTAAATGTACAGAATATGCAACAGAGAAATAAAGAAAAACATTACAGTTATGAACATAAACTACATTATTATTAAACGCAAAACAAAAATGATATAGAAAGAACTCAAGTATAAAAGAAAAAAATCTCAATCGAACCAACCACAGAAAAAAAACATTAAAAAATCAGTTTTCAAACGTTAAAGTTACTAAGATGTATTAAATCGTCAAAGAGATATCTAAGTTTGGAGTAAACTATTAATCATTCTAACAAGTTGCGCCTGTTGGTTGATTTTTTTAAATAATTTTTGTTGAAAAATCTTTCGTGAAAAATAATTTTATTATGACTATTATAAGAGGTTTATATTGTTTAAAGTTAATGTTAAAAATTCTGCATTTGACGCAACACACATTGTAAAGAGCTTGAATAAAGCTTCGTTAAAATAACGAAAAATTAAAATCAATTTTTGTTAAAATTGATTAAACACACTTTATTCAACTTCTGCTATCAGGACTCCATAAATCTTAAGAACATTACGCAAGAAGAGATCAATCAGCATAAACTATCAAAAGCTAACACGAGCCAAGTAATCGGAAGCGAAAAAAGAATATCAAGCATGTAAAGCAGAGAAAGCTCAAAAAGCTCTTAGCCGACGTAAAGATACTGCTGAGGAAACAGAAGCGCGACATTTTTTTATCTATTAATGTACTCTCAAAGGAAGAAGTAGAGTTGTTGAAGTAAGTGTACAAGATGTCGATCCGGTGAACGACATGGACAATCTAACTTTTGTGAAATTTCACATTCAAATTGACATAGATATTCCTGTAATCATTCATACGGGTGGTGTCTGCCAGATTCCGGTATATTTAGCGCTTAAATTTGAATTGTTAGACAACTGCTGGCGAAGGATGGTTTAAGTCTTTCGATGTGTTAACTTCCTGAGCTGTTTGTATAAGAGAAAAAAATGTAAGGTAGAGTAAGTTTTTACAATATTTCTCCTGAAGTTGTAAGGGACCTTCGTGGCTCATTAGGCTAGGCGCCTGCGAGTTGTAGGATTGATTTCTGTAACTTATCCTGAGAGTATTTCTCTCTTCTGTGCCAATGAAACTTTCCTTGACTGTGTATGTACTTTTACCTGCCGTTGCTTGCCTTCTGCTTGACGCAGTTTCACCAAATATATCCCTTGTGCCATAAGACCCAAGTAACCTGAAGTTGTGTAATATGTTCAACTATTACGTCTCACGCGTTACATAATATGAATAAAAAGTAATGTTTTTTAACGTAACATGACGATTTCTAAGATTAAAAAAATTCGCGTTGGTTTTCAGAATTTGTGTTCTTATCCAGAACAGTTCGTATCACGAATTCTTTAACTGACTTTATTATTCAACTATTAGATCAATCGGTATCGCATTCCGTATTATTTGTGCCGTAAGGGAGATTTATGTTTATTTATCTAGTTCTGCATGCAAATTTCTTTCTTTCTGAATGGCAATATACGTATACGTATGTGTAAATTTTAAAAGTTGTTCTTTTTTCTTTATGCATCGGTGATTCCGATCGGGTTGTGTGTTTGTTTTGGGTTCATATTAAACTTGAATTCTTTTTTCCAAACTTATGGAATTATTCCTTATTTGCGAAATACGAACACGAAAATGGTTATAGGCCTGATCCCAATCCGATCGCATAAATGAGTAGTGTATAAGCTGATTAAATTTACATCGAACTTTCTCTCTGGACTTTGACCGAAAAATGACTGAATTTAACTCGGATTCTGTCTCCTCAATTTCCTTCCCGAAACTTAGCGATTTTAATTAAGCTACGTGGAAGGTTGATATAAAAGTGATCCTTTATAGATAGAGGAAGCTGGAAATTCATTGCCAGAGAAGCCAAGCCATGGCCCGATGATGCTTCTGAAAGGGAAAAGCGGTCTTACGATTTACGCAAGCAAAAAGCCTTCACCACCACCTATCAACGCGTGGAAATAAAGTTCCACACCCTGATTGCAGACACCGAAGATGGTAAAACTGCTTGGGAAAACTGAAACTTCATTTAGAGCCAACTTCAAGAGCTAGATTTGTAAGCCTGGTGGATGATTTCTTTGAACTGCGTTTCAACCCCGTTGAGGAGACCATTGGCATTTTCTGTAAGAAAATAGCCGAGAAACGACTTCAAGTTAAAGAAGCTGGTTTTGACATACCCGAATTATTGGTATGTTTTCAGCTCATACGTCGTTTACCTTCAGTATACGACAACATTGCCCAGATCCTTTACCGGCTGAACGATACAGAATTCAAAGTTGATAATTTCACAAAGCAACTATTGAGCGAAGCTGGAAGAATTGAGCAGAAACACAAAGATTAAGGTAAAGATTTCACAGTCGTCGGAGATGCCTATGCTGCAAAATGTAGACCATATCCTGTGAAAAAGGAATCAATGGAGAAACTGTCATGCAACGGAAGCGAGTTGGACACTTCGTCGCGGAAAAGAACTGACGCAACAGAGATCCAACTGGGACAGTGTGGGTACTCTGCAGACCCCAATTATGCATTGGCTGCAACTGCAACTGATTCCAATTTAGAAGAATTCCTTATATGTAGATTCTGCTGCAACTTCCCACTGCTACAACCAGAGAGACTGGTTCCATAACTTCCGGGAAACATCGCTGGCATCGATATTAACTGGGGATCGGATTGTATGTCGAAAGTTCTTGGAGTTGGAGACATCAACCTCATCGTTAAAGATGTTAGAAGTAGCGTAAAGATTGTTTTGAAAAAATGTTTTATATTGTCCCAATATGCGTAGAAATTTGATTGGAGGTTGTAATATATATATTGGAGGTTATAAAGTCATTTGGAAAAATAACAAAATGGTTGTATATAAGATAAATGATCAATATTTCTTTACTGCACCTTTAGTAGATAAATTGTATGTTGTTCGTGGATATCCTGAAAAATGTATAAATTCTGTCAATATTGCATTAGATATTAATACTATTCATCGTAGATTTGATCATATTATTGTGCCATTAATACAGAATACGAGTAAGAACAATTTGTTAAGGGAATTTAAAAGTTAACATCCGTAAATAAAAATTGCAATGTTTTCAAAATTGCCAAATTCAATCGTGAGTCGTTAAAGAGAAATTATGTATATCAAAGGTCTACTTCCAGAGTATTATAAAGAGTGTTTATGAATCTGTGAGGATTGTGTTATGGATCTGTGTTTATGGATCTGCTCCATTAAACTCTATGTGGGAATAAGTACTTTTTGTCAACAATTGACCATTATTCTCGTAAGGTAGAAGTGTACATAATTAAATCTAAAACAGACGTTTTTGAGTGTTTTGAAAAATACTTGTCGAAAGTAGAACGAGAAACTACTTCTAAATTGAAATGTGTCAGAATTGACAAGGGGCTCTAATTTTGCCACAAACAATTTAATGATTTTCTTAGCAAGTTAGGGATCAAACATGAACGCACATCTACTTTTACAGCAGAACAGAACGGGGTGGCCAAAATGTTTAACCGAATTGCCATGGATGGAGTTGAAGCCATGCTTCATGACAGTGGGCTACAACAGCGTTTTTGGGCGTTTGTACACATATGGAATCGGTGTGAATACAAACTCACCGAAGGATTAACTCCAATTGAAATATGGAGCGGTCATAAACCATCTGTGAGACATTTTAAGATATTTGGGTCTCTTGTGTCTGCATATTCCTAAGATCCAACGGAATAAACTTCAATCTAGGGCAAAGCCTGGAATCTTAGTAGGCTACGCTATAGGCACTAAGGGCTATAGGATTTTTATTCCTAAGGATCGTAAGGTAATTGAAACTATCCATGTAAAAATAGATGAGAACCAAAATGGGATCAAAAGTTTGTTTGGACAGAATAAGTCTTCGGATTATGCAAAATTCAGCTTAAACGAGGATATTAATGACCAAACTGAGCATAATGATCTTCCTAATGTAAATAAAGTGGAGAAAATTGAAAAGGCTGAAGTCAAATTTCTAAGTTCTAACTTAAATATTAGTGAATGGAAAACACGAAAAACCTCGAACTAAGAGTAAACGCATCGATGTGTATTATTATCCACCTAACTATAAAACCAGATTAAGATCTTTAAATGATGCTAAAAATTATTATGATAAAAATAAACTAGAATTTGATCCTGAAAAATTTTGTTTTAAACCCAGTATTGAAAATTCTAAAAATGTAGATTATACTGTTCTTCACACTGATTCAGATAGTGCAAGCCATGAATCAAACTTGACTGATTTTTTTCAACACGAGTATTACATTGTTGAGTAGCTAAAAACCTTTGAAAAGACGCAGCAAAGTTCCGACAGACCAAAATGGGACGCTGCGATGAGGGATGAACTTAAAATGATAGAAGACCTACGGGTTTGGGATCCACCGAAAAATGCATCTGCAATTGGAAGTGGGTTTTCAATGTAAAAACGGATGAAAACAATAAACCTAAGAAATATAAAGCCAGATTGGTGGCTCAAGGGTTTAGGCAGAGACCAGGTATTGATTTCGGTGAGATATTTTCACCAATTGTAAATTTCACAATTATAAAATTACTTTTCATATTACTAGTATCTGTTTTAAATTGCTTTAATACGCGCAGCTAGATGTTAAGTCCGCATACCTTTATGAGGTAAATTGAAACAACCAATTTATGCGAGACAGCCTCTCGGGCATGTTATTAAAGGTTCCGAAAACAAAGTTTGTTTTCTTAATAAGGCAATTTATGGCTTACACCAAAGCGGGAGAAAATGGAATCTTGAATTTGATTGTATTTTGAAATATCTAGGTTTGATCGATTAAATAGTGTAATTGTGAACATAGGTCTAGAAATGTCATTTTAATTATTTATGTAGATGATATTGTTGTGTTCGGAAAAACTCAAGAAATAATCAAAGAAACTGTTGCTTTAATTAAAAGAAAGTTTTATATAACAGAACTTGGAGAGACTAAGTTTTTATTAGGTGTAAATTTTGATTATATTCATGCTTCAGTGTACTTGCATCAAAACATTTATATTGAAAAATTAATGTCTAAATTTGTGGATTTTCCAAAGTCGTTTGTCCAACTTCAGTTTAAAGTAGGTTACCTGATAAAATTCCTGAAAATGAAATTATTGAAAATGAGTTAATGATAAAGTACCCTTATCGTACTCTTATTGGATGTCTTTCATTTCTGGCAGATAGAACTAGGCCAGACATTAGTTATTCTGTAAATTTGATGTCACATTTTTGCAATGGATATATTTTCCAGCACTGGAGAATTGTTGCTGATGTATTAAATTATGTATTTTTGACTAATAATTATAGAACTAATTTTTCAAACATTTCAGGATGTAATTTGAATTGTTAGTCTGATGCTAACTGGGGATCTCATTTAACTAATAGCCACTCAACAAGTGGGTATATTTTCTACTTTGGAAACGTTACGTTTGCTCGGCGGTCCAGCAAACAAAAATACATAGCTCTCTCATCCATGGAGTCTGAATCCGTAGCTCTATGCAAGAATGTCAATCAATATAGTTTGTTAGAGTAATAAATGAATTAAATTTGATTCCCAGTTGCATCACACATAATATTTTTTGTGATAACCAGGTAGCAATCTGTTTTTGCAAGAATACAATAGACAATTTTAAAGCTAAACATATAGATATTTGCTATCATTTTATTCGCAATTTGGTAGAAGAAAATAGCGTTAAAATATCTCATATTATTTCGAAGGATAATATTGCAGATAGTTTAACAAAGCCTTTATTGATTAATAAGTTTAAAGACATGTGAAGAAAATTTTTATTGCCCAATGATTTTTGTTACGTGTCATATTTTGGGTAGTACTGTGTATTTTGCGATATCGATCGATGGGCCGATTGTTGGTTTTCAAAATTTGTGTTCTTATTCAGAACAGTTCGTATCAAGAATTCTTTAACTGACTTTATTATTGAACTAGTCGATCAATCGGTATCGCATTCCGTATTATTTGTGCCGGGAGATTTATGTTTCTAGTTAGTACATACATATTTCTTTCTTCCTGAATGGCAATATATATGTATAAGTTTTAAAAGTTGTTCTTTTTTCTTTATGCATCGGTGATTCCGATCGCGTTGTGTGTTTTGTGTTCATAATAAATTAGAATTATCCTTTCAAAGTTATGGAATTATTCCTTATTTGCGAAATACGAACATGAAAAATTTGAATAAGTTTTTCTTTTCGTTCCATCTTCATTTCATCTGTCAGGTATACCACGATTTCTCGGGTTATTTTCACAATCGTGATATCTGACATGTGTAAACGCTAATTAAATTATTCAAATACAAGAAACAAATCTTTTTATGAGTTGCAACTTTTGTTTCTATTTTTATTCTCCATTATTTGTTAGCGTTTTATTGAAACGAAAAGCGATTGTTATCTCAAATATACACCACACCTATTCGTACCCCATTTAGACCACGCCTACCAAAGAGTTAACAGTGGGTGGAGCCCCATGGGTGTTAGGAATGAAATCAGTACTATCATCTTTAAACTTGGCATTTCTTTTCATCTTCATATTATGTTTCCGAATGCCTCACCATTATGATCTTGTGGTTCACTAAAATTCGGAAGATCATTATGTTTTGTCTTGTATATTTGGTGATCTTCTGTCAGTTCCCGTTTGGACCATGAACGTTATCTGAAATCTTCTTGACAGTTTGTTAAGGATAGTTTATTGTCAGATTTCGTTTGGCCTGAGTGTTTTATTGGATTCATTTTGATGCTGGATGCACACTTCTCGGATCAAGTGATACTGACTTCAATCCGATGAAGGGTTCTTACACATAAATCCACTTTTCAACCTGAAATCTCCACTGCATGACTTCTAAACAGTTTTGACCTTCTTGAACAATAGAGTCCTTCTAAATGATTCTTTTCTAACTAAACTACCAACAGAATCATTTCAATGGATTCTATTCCAAGGAAAAGAACTACAAAATATTTCCAAATGAATCTATTCCAAGAAAATGAGCAATAGTATCTTTCCAGGGTATTATTTTCTAATTAAAGAACCAACTTAAACGATTAATGACCAACTTAATTAAATTAGAAATGATTACATTAATGATTACATACAGGGAATCACCATCAGAATCATTCCAAAGGATACCATTCCAAGGAAAAAATGCAACAAAATCTTTCCAAATGATTCTATTCTAAGAAAATGACCAATAGTATATTTCCAAAGGATTCTTATCTAATTGAATAACCAATAGAATATTTACAAATGATTACATTCTAAGGAAAGCTCCAATATAATCATTCCAAAGGACTATAATCTAAGGAAAGCCCTATAGAATCACTACAAAAGATTCTATTCTAAGGACCAATATAATATTTTTAAATATTGAAAGAATTCATAGATTCTCTTCCCGTTTAGAAATATTATATTAGTTCTTTCCTTAGAATAGAATTCTTTTGTAAAAATTCTATTAGTCAAAACTGGTTAGAAGTCATGCAGGGAATACCGCAGGTTGCAAGGTGGAATTAGGCGTGTGAACACCACAGATGGTTAATAGTAAATATTAAGAAGTAATTAGTGCATTTACGAAAACGCGTCGACTTAAAATTTTGAAAGATATCTTGGTCGGTTCAAAATAAATTTTTTAACTTACTAGGACGGCTGAAATGCTTCATTTCAAATAAAATAAGAAGAAAATTTAATCGTGAACCGATTGTCACTATTAATTCTTTTCAAACATTAATAAGGATGAAGACATTATTTCTATGATGCGGAATTTGATTATGTGCACTTGATGCTCACTAGAAGCATTTATAGTAGTTATACTCATACATGTCCTATTGTCTAATTTATCAATTACATTCTTGTTTTCTAATCTCAGATTAAAATGTTTACTTTTGAACCCTACTGGTGATTGTCTTGACGAGGTATCTCGTCATTAGCAAGACTGGCCAAACCTGGATGGACGAGATACTCCGTCATTAGAAGAAAACTGACCAGATCTTGATCTCGTCATCATCAAAAAAGCGGCATTATCTTGATAACGAGATATATCTCTAGCAAATTGGTCAGATCTTGATGGATGAGATATCTCGTCGAAATCACTTGGAGAGTTAAGACAAGATAAATTCTCTCAGATACTTTGCTATTTTCTTATTTAATTCGAAGTGTCAAAAGATTCTATAACTACTGTGGTGTTATGATAACTCATAACAAGGTACAAATAAAAGCTATCGTACCTCTCAGACTTGCTACAGCATTTCAAATCTGTCTTCTACCACTTAATAATACAAGATATTATAATCAAAGAAGCACATAAAACCTCACTACTACTCAATCACGATAAAATTGAAGGTTTCCCCCAGCAAACACAAAACAGCCGATCATTTTCCCGTCATAAATATTCTTTTTAAACATCCATCGTTCTGGCAAAAACAAAATCCATACTCTACTGTCTCTTTTCATTGAAGGACGATACGCCTATAGAATCCGGCCTCTAAGAAAGAATTCTTGATGAGGAAACGGGCGCTTTGTAGCATAGAAATATTCCCACGAAAAATGAATATCCGCAGTGTCTCGAAACCCGCGCGGCCAGTCGCCTTAGGAGGCACAAATAATCTTCTCTATTGAGGAAACGATGATGAGGACGACGGTCATTCTTTAGATAGACGATACTATTTTCGTGTCCTGGTATCTGAGGCGTATTTTATTATCTGTTACCCGTTATGGCAGACAACTTGAAGAGACTCATTATGAAAGAGGGCGGCGTTAATAGTCTGGGGAAACCAGAAGTCGGAATTGGCGATGTCATTACGGACCATACAATGAATGAGAGATTTTAGTTTGGGGCAACAATATAACGTGTTTGTATTTGTGTAACGATGGATATATGTATATTTCATTAACGTACGTGGCACAGAAATCTACATTATGTGCATATTGGAGAATGACAACAAAGGGATGTAAACTATGAAATCAATCGATATGGGATTCATTCGCCAATTTCGACGATTTTTTTAATGTGCTTCGTTTGAGCTATGGAGCTAAAAAAGTATACCGCTAAAAATACTTGTAGGATATGCTGAGTTATGTGCTGATTTAGAAGATTGTTGGTATTTGAATTTACTTTGAATTGGTGCAACACAACTGACCATTGGCAATTCTCCGCGATCAGTTCCAAAGGGAAAGATCCTATGACACAACACCTCGTAATTTTGAAACACAGTCAGATTACGAAGGTCCACACCTGCTCATTGTTAGATATACATAAGAGTAATATATCTATTTTTATCCGGTACTCCTAATACTTTCAATTCAAGGACAGCGCATCCTCATGTAGGGCCTCTTTCATGGCAGTTCCTGAGGTCTAATTTCGAAAACGATTAAATGGTACATTTTTTGAAGTTTAAGCTTATTTTTGAGTCGCTTACATTTTTGTCTATGTTGAATAATCTTCTAGATTTCTCATTACCTTCTGTTATCAGGCTTCAGAAGTAGAATAATACGAGCTATCTCGTAATCAAGGTATTGTCGAGTTTTTAATGACAAGATCAAGATTTGGTTAGCTTTTTCTAAGGGCGAGATACTGGTCCTGACATCAGTTTTACCAGATAATGATATGTCAGCCTCTAATTTATATATTTTTTTGTTTTCTAAGTATTGTTTTATAATTAAATATTTTATAGTGAAAATGTTCTGAAGAGAATCATATTCGCGATACGTCGAAATGTTCTAACCTAAAACTTATTTTCCACTAAAATTGAAGATCAAGGTAATCTGTATCCGGTTCTCAAATCTAATAATACTGAATGCTGTTCCTTAGCAAGTTCGCGAGTTATAGGTGGCGCAGATTCGATTCCTGCCAGGTGCATTCCTCCCTGGGTGTATTTCTGTCTTCTGTGTCAGTAAAGCTTTCACTGTGTGTGTGTCAATTACTTAATATTGTACGTCTTGTGTCAATTACTTAATATTGTACGTCTTGTGTCAATTACTTGATATTGTATTGTGTCTGACGCAGCGTGGCCAAATATGGCCTTTGTGCCATGTCACAAAACCTCCAAAACCAACCAACCTTCGCAAGTTCACGCTGCACTTTTTAAGTACTTGTTTCTAAACCCGAGAGATGTGAGTTTTTAAAAGTAATAGACCTACAGATATTTTAAATGAATGGGAGACAAGGAACTCTTTTTCCAATTTTTGTATTAAGAAATCTCGCACTGAAGGTGTATATGATCCGACAAATGTAAACGTTTGGTAATCAGAATGGTATATAGCAATTGAAATCAACGCAAATAATGTTAACGATGTTAGTTTGAGGAAACTACAGTACGTTGCAAGATTTCATAATTTCAGTGACTGTTAACTGATTTAAATGTATTTTTATATTTGCCAACATGCCACACCTTATACATAAGTGTACTAATGTTCTTTTCCCTTTAATGATAATGCCATAAGGAATATTTATATTAGTTTAAGGTATGAGCTTTAAACTGTAACTTTTTAAAGTAACTTTTAAAAAAGTTAACTTTTTAAACTTTAACTTTTTAAAAGTAATAGACCTACAGATATTTTAAATGAATGGGAGACAAGGAACTTTTTCCAATTTTTGTGTTAAGAAATCTCGCACTGAAGGTGTATATGATCCGACAAATGTTTGGTAATCATAATGGTATATAGCAATTAAAATCAACGCAAATAATTTTAACGATGTTAGTCTGAGGAAACTACAATACGTTACAAGATTTCATAATTTCAGTGACTGTTAACTGATTTAAATGTATTTTTATATTTGCCAACATGCCACACCTTATACATAAGTGTACTAATGCTCTCTTCCCTTTAATGATAATGCCATAAGGAATATTTATATTAGTTTAAGGTATGGGCTTTAAACATTTGGAAGGGTATTTACGAGTAAATTTGTTCGAATCGGGCCCTTCGTCTAACAAAGAATTTACCGAACGGTGATCTCGCAAATATTGAGAACCACTGATCTAGGAAGTGTTATTTATGGCTCGAAAATAAAACTTGATTTCATGCTGAACTCTCCAAGTGGTTTTGACGAGATATCTAGTCCAAGATGCTGCCACTTTTGCTAATGACGAGATATCTCGTCGAGAGAAAATTGCCCTATTCTTGAAGATCCAAGTACGAGAAACAAATTGTCCCTTGCCTAAACTGGTGACAGCTTGGAACTAGTTTTGCATCAGAGGATGTTCACTACAGGGCTGTTTTCGACGCGAAAACTAGTAGGGTTAAATAAATATTGAGCTTCAAATACGTATTCACACATGCAAATAAAAGCATGTAGGAGCATTAATGTGTGTAAACTATGCATGTATGTAAATGAAAAGTACACTCCTGCATAATTTATATCTGCAGCTACCAAACTAGTGAGTGTTCATGACACGATTCGGATAAAATACAATTTTGAAGAGGTGGAAGTAATTAGTAGAGCCAACAAGTAACGAGACAAACTAACTTGGAAACGACTAAATGCACCATGCGGTTTCCCGACATTAATGGCAGAGAAGGGTGTGACAAAGTCAACTTTGCGTGTGAAACCAGTCATACCTTGTTAAAGCAATACCCAAAGGCCTAAAACACGGTAGCAGGTGAGGGGAACAAAATTTTTAGTGTAATGATGTATACGTTTGAGAAAATGACAGATGTCTTCATCATTAAAGTTTGCCTTGAATTATTTGAAAGCAATCAGCATTTGTAGCATTACTATAGGGCAGTATGTACTTTGTCTTCACTTTAAAAGGTATTGAGGTGAGTTCAATAGCTATTGAATGTAAAAAACTGTTGTGATTTTAAGAGGTTTTTCAATTTAGTTTTAGAGATTCAAACTCCATTGAAGCGTTTAGTAGAAACCTGGTTATTTAAACCAGGGTAACTGAACACCATACACCACATGATTATTTAATTAAAATTCGACTTAAAATATTCAGTTTAAAGTGATATTTATCACACTATGAGTGATTGGAATAATCCCATATAAACTGGAGAGCTAGGAAAACAATATTGAATAAAATATTTGGCAAGAAATATTAAACTCTCATGAATTTATTTGACAAGCTATAAGTACTTTTGAATAGCTGAATTTTCAACCCAACCGTTATATTTTGATCACACATATTCTGAACCTTCACTTTCCTACAGAATATAAATTATAAACGCAATTCATTTATATTTTGAAAAGAGTAAGTGATGTTTAAAATTTTGGTTGGTAAAAAGATATTCTAAATTTGAATTAGTTTTAGAGTGCTTAAGTATTTATCTTTTGTTACTTGTTTTTAAAAATTTAATTGTCCACTCCTAATTTTTACTAAGTACTAGGATATAACAGTTTTAAAATTAAAAGGAAATATAAATTACGTCTTTTTGTTTTTAGTTGGAGCTCCTTTTTCTTAAATTCAATCGTATTTTTACCGCTTAAAACCTTTATCCATCCTTTTATCAAAATTTATCGTCTTAAACTAATGTTTAAGTGTTACATTAGACATAAAAAGGTATACGATAGTCTTAATTGCGCACCATTTTCCGATCCTCTTGTACAAAAAAGATAACAAAATGGTGGCATTTATCTAACGTAATCTGTAACAAGATCAACATCTATAAAGCAAATAAACATATTTTAAGAGTTCTGAAAGAAAGTGCACAGAGATTAGTTTATTAATTCCGTTTAAATGAGATATATTTTGTTATGGGATTAGAAACACTGACTTGCAATAAAGCGTCAGATTTAATACCGAAAAATTACTAAAGAAAGATGATATCGTCGGCTTACAAACACTAAGTCAGAAAGCCATAGTTCCTAGGTTTACTCACTAAATGTGTTTCTCAAGAAGAAATCTAACCTTCATGCAAAGAAAAAAATGACTCAATATAAAAAAATTCACCAGACTAAAGATCACCACATTCAGGTCTAGAAAAGTTAAAAAAACTCATACCTCGAAAATTTTTGTGTGTTTCACTTGTGAGTCGACGATACGTGAAACTGAAATACGAACAAAGTTGGTAATAGAACATCAAAATGTACTTCTTTACACTATCTGTTACTTTTACACTACCAGTGACTTCTGGTAGTGTAAAAGTAACTTCTTAGAGAGAGTTCGAAGTCGTACATATGTAACATTTTCAAAAAAGAATGAACAATCGATCGAAAACTTAAAATCCAACAGGTGGTCATCCCAATATGACTTGAAAAGGGAGTCTTAATTTCACTAAACTGGCACAAAGGCAAAGTAACGAAGCTCCCATTCAGTAACCAAATGCCTCTTAATTGCGAAAGCGTCAAAAGCCCGCTATCTCCCAGCTAGAGCTGGATATAATTCTTCCATTGATAAAGACACGATCTCAAATGCTTCGCAAAGCCCCACTTCCAATCCTCCAATAACTCCCGAACAATCTCTCCTAATTTTATATCCTCTTTCTATAGATTACAACAATCGGCACAGGGTCCCTAGCCCTTTTCCAGTACAAGCGGTTCGTGGTACGGAAAATCTGTACTAATCCACTCAAAAATGATACTTCCTTATCACATATGCATCGATTTTTGGCGACCGATATCGCGATAGGGTATGATAATGTTTAAAAGAATATACAAAAGTATACCTTCTATAGTAACTCTTTCTGGTGGCGTAGTTGACTTTTTGAAATAAAAATGGTATACTACATGCCACATATGAAAAAATAATACATATATTGAAGTCTTACAATCCAACAATTGACTTAGAGAAGGGAGTCTTAATTTCACTACACTTCCACAAAGGCAAAGTAAGGAAGCTTCAAATCTGTGATCAAAGACCTCTTAATTGCGACAGTCGAAATTCCGCTACTTTCCAGTAAGCTGGACAAAATTACCTCCATTATGCATTGGTAAAGACGGGATCGGAAACGTGTCGAAAAGCCCCACTTCCAATCCTCCTATCACTCCCAAACAAAATCTTCTGATTTTATATCCTCTGTCCAAATTAAAACAATCGGCACGGTGTCCCCAGAGGCTCTCTTCTAGTACACGCGGATTGCGTTGCGGAACATTTATATTAGTCCACTCAAAAATGACCCTTCCCTCTCACCTATGCTTCAATTTTTGGCCGCCAAAACCGCCGAAAGGTTTGTGGGAATGGTTAATAGAATATCCAAAAGTATACCTTCTAGTTACTTCTGGTAGTGTAGTTGACTTCTTAGAAATTAAAATGGCACACCTGCTATATTTCCAATCATGAATAAACAATACATAGATTGGAATATCAAAATACAAGTGGCCATTCCGATATGACTTGGATAAGGGAATCTTAGTTTCATTTTAATTCATCAAAGGCAAAATAACGAAGCTCCAATATAGTAAACAAGGCCTCTTAATTGCGATAGTGTCGAAAGTCCGCTACCTCCCAGTAAGCTGGACATAATTGCCTCCATCAGTAAAGACGCGACGAAAAATCCCACTTTCAATCTTCCAATAACTCCCAAAGAATCCGATTTTATATCCTCTTTCTCCAGATTAAAACAGCCGGCACTGTGTCTCCAGTGCCCTGTTCCAGTACAAGCGTATTGCGTTGTGAAACATCTATACTAGTCCACTCAAAAATGACCCTTCCCTAACCTATGAATCGATTTTTGGCCACCAAAATCACCGAAAGGGTGTTGGAATGGCTCTCACTCTAATAGAATATCCAAAAGTATACTTTCCATTGTTTCTTCTGGTATTGTAGTCGACTCCTTAGATATCGAAATGGCCACACATGCTACATTATCATACATCAATAAACAATACATAGATTGAAATTTTAAAATTCAACAAGTGGTCATCCCAATAACTTGGAAAAATAGTATTAATCTCACTCAATTTATCAAAGGCAAAATAACGAAGCTCCAAATCAGTGATCAAAGGCCTCTTAATTTTGACAGCGTCGAAAGTCCACAACCTTCCAATAAGCTGGACATAATTGCCTCCATTGATAAAGACGCGTCGCAAAGCCCCACTTCCAATCCTCCAATAACTCCCGAACAATCTCTCCTGATTTTATATCCTCTTTCTCCAGATTAAAACAATCGGCACTGGGTCCCCAGCGGCCCCGTTCCAGTACAAACGGATTGCGTTGCGGAACATCTATACTAGTCCACTCAAAAATGACCCTTCCTTATCACCCATGCATCGATTTTTGGCCGCCAAAATCACCGAAGGGGTGTGGGAATGGCAGACGGACTCGACGGGAAGGTCTCGGGGCTGAGTAATGGCCGATAGTCCGGGGCGTGCGTTCTTTTCGGACGTTTGGCCATCCGCCAGGAGCAGTCCGAGGACTAAATGTGTGAGATAAATCACGTACCTCACGTCCCGATTGGCTGCAGAAAGGCTGTGGTTTTGTTTTCTGTGGCTTGGCTAAATGGTATCGAAGAGTTATCGAAAAGGCTCAATGGCGATATATCATTGTGTGTGGGATGCATGTGGCTCAGCAAGTTCGTTGAAGATTCGGTCATGAAGTGAGCTTATTTCTAGTTGTGTTGGGAAGTGAACTCGTGACTGGCAATCTTTCTATTTGTGAATGTCGTCACATACAATAAATGGAAGTATTTCGGAAGTCAATATCTCCTTATCTAATAGACAAAAGAATACACAGTTTGTGTGATGTTTTTTATCCTACTCCAGATCGCAGCTTTTTCTTCATCTCTCAGTCTGGCAGCCCAGTATAGTCTTGGTTGGTTGGGTTGGTTTTATGGCGAAAGGGTCATATATTGCCAAGTTGCGCCAAGCAACATCAAGTAAATGGACATGCACAGAAGGAAAGTTTTACTTTTAGAAGAGAGAAATATACCCATGGAAAAATTGAATCTGACACAATAGTCTAGAAACAGAAATAAAATATAAAAATCTACCAGCAGTATTAGTCAATGCGAAGTCAGTAAGATCATGGAAACTATTGGGGTGGGTTCTTGTTATGTCGGAAAGGTCACACAGGGGACAAGTTGAGAAATCTGACAAGACAATTCGTTAGAGATGATTTTGCAGGTGTGCAGGTTATTTGATTTGTCAGAAGTATAGAAAATTTCAGAACTTACAAAAATTATTTCTGTATTTTCATATTCTGCATCGGCCTTATATTAAGGACAGAAGTAGTCGAGATATTATTCTACTCCTAATTGCAGTGGCACACATGGGCTCCATTTGCGTGCAGTGGTTATCATCACACATTGGTTTATTTGGTAATGAGATATAATGATATCCTGGCAAAGGAGGGTTGCAGGCAGATCAACCCAGCAAATATTGATCTCACCCCCGTGGAAATTCACTCTTTGCACAAATCAAAAATCAACAAAACGTGGTCTGCCCCTTGGCAGGGTTTTTGGTAGCCCACTTAGAACCCTCGGCTGTCATTGTATTTCCAAGGTTCACGTGTGCATCAGAATGCTGTGGCGAGATTTAGAAGGCACGCAAGGTATATGATTTGTATGGGGTTTAAGAACTTTCCCACTTGTCCATACTTTGCAACTCCAACAACTTCTTCCTATATTTTAGAAGGTATTGGTGTTTCGATGGGACAGCTCCTGCATGATCAGGAGTTAATTACTGAGCGACATGTACAACATGGACTTTTGAACTTGGTCTATGTTACACCTTGACCGAGGGAAATAGTAAGAAAAAACAATATTCTGAATTTTGTTTCGAAAAACACAATATTTTGTTGAGTGGATTTGTGCTATACTTTGGCCACTTTCAACCGAAAAACCGTAACAATCATAAAAGATAGCAATAATAGTAAAAAACGATAGTGTTCAGCATAAAGTACAGCTGTAAAATGTTTCATAGTTACTCATGGTTGTAACAAAGCAAATAAAAAATTAAAAACAGTCACTCATATCTATTTACATCATAGCAGAAATGTTAAATATGCATTTGAGAAAAACCTGAAAGAATATATTTATTTGATTAAGTTTTGTCACCACAAAATCACATCTGTGTTTATGTGAACTTGCCGAACATCAACTAAATTTCTCGTGTTGGCAACATCTTCCAAACATCTTCCGTGTTTGGCAACTATTTGTGCAAATAAATCAAATTATAAATCAAATCAGAATTATCGCCAACTAATTCAGCGCTCCGACTCCTAAGCATGTCAAATGTAGAAGTAGTGTTTCTGATGCGATACTTGTTTCCTTTGCGATTCTGAACTTGCTTGATGTTAATTGGCTTGTTTTCAGAATACGATTTCAGTATTTTACCAATAAAAAATTCGAAAGAATGAATTCCGAATTGATATATGGCTAAAACCAATCAGATTAAACTCCAAAAAGACGATAAAATATATTTAAGGGAACTCAGATATTAACCATGAGAGAGCATTTGGGTAGTGGAAGTAAAATCTTCCCGACCGTATTTGTTTGCTTACACTGGAAATCCCTCTCATAAGAACTGAGATCAGGATATTCAGATATCTTAAGCGATGTCTATCAATACCTTCTGCTTGTTTGCACTGAAAATAACTCTCATTGAAAAGGCGATAAGGAAAGAAGAAAATACGCTAAAAACTACATACGGTAGACTTTCTTTAAATGAATTTATCAGTAGTAATGATGGACATCATAATATTTTTGTATTTCTTTATTATTTTTTAAATTAAGTTCACGTTGAATATGAGAACTGAAAATGGAACTATTAACTTTGCAGACGCCTACAAATTTCCTATAATGTAATACTATCTTCATAACTTAAGATGGGGTGGTCTCAACTGGAAACTAATTTTTGGCAGTCCGTTTTCACACACGTATCAGCTAACTCCCATTGAGTTTCCAAACCCACTGTATTGCATCCCCACACTGCCAAAAATTACTTTGGAATCCAGGCGAGAGATAAGACACCCACGTCATTAATTCAAAAGGGGAAACATGCGAGGTGCATCCAAAGCTTTTTACCACCGGAGAAATATGAGCGATCTTTACAAAAACTCGGAAACTATTCCTCACTGGAATAAAGAATGGGCGAGCCGCATAAAGTAACTTCTGCAAAGTGAAAAAGGAAGAGTTATTTCACCCGCTGTTACTCGGAAGGCGTAAAAACTCCGATGCATTTACATTCCGATTCTGCTTTCTCCTTTCGTGGGGATATCATCCCGGATTTGAGTTCTGTCAACCAAGATTATTGATGTAATGCTTCGATAAAAGTGAGCTGCTACCCAGAGCAGCTGCGGGGGATTCCTTTCTGCCTTCTTGTGCTTTTAACGATTTTGTCACTTGGGAATTTCATCCCGGTTCTGTGGAGAGGGCGATATTTTTTTTTCTTTCATGTATTACGAGAGAAATGCATTTATGGTTGGTAATCATTTGCATACAGAATTCGTGTATTATGAACTCCCGTGCTCATGTCGTCACCACGCCATAGGCGAGAAATATAAGAATAAATTTTGACGTGAGAGAGAATTCGTCTTTCCTCCAAGTGGTTTCGACGAGATGTTTCGCCCATCAAGATCTGACCAATTTTGCTAATGACGAGATCAGACGAATTTTGATAATAACGAGATATCTCGTCCATCAAGACCTGACCAATTTGTTAATAACGATATATCTCGTCATCAAGATCTTGTCAATTTTTTTATGACAATATCAAGATCTAGTCAGTTTTTCTAATGACAAGAATATCCCGCCCATCAAGATCTGGTCAGTTTTGCTAATGACGAGACAACCACCAGTAGGGTTAAAATCAGACTAGTATTTGGGGGCCAGTACAGAAAATTGAGCGTTACGAAAAAATGGTCATCGAGTTCGGACTAATGATTTCTATATTATCAACGCAAACCAAACTAATCTAGTGTCATTCGATAGCTGAGAGAAAAAGACTAGTTAGTGACCTTGAGTTCGGGAACAGCGATAAGCGGGGAGGGAAGGGGGGGGGGCGTTTGGGGACTTTCAACTGCGCCGTGCAAGCTGCGCCGACAAATCAGTATAACTCTGAAATGCGAAACTCTACGACGTCGAAATTGGTCTCAAATGAAAGCTAACGTCAATATTTGTCAATTTGAGACATTAGAAATGAAATCGACTATAGTGTTGTTTGTGAAACTTTGGATCGCAATTGAAAAATTTTAAAAGTTTCATAATGGATGCATATACTCGTCGAAAAACCAAGCAGAAATGCATCGAACGTAGTCTACGCGGAAGAGCAACTCATCAGCTTTCAATAGACCCTGAATTGACTACTGAATTTGTCTTTTTTCATTTATTACACTAGAAAAACCAAGCAGAAATGCATCGAACGTAGTCTACGCGGAAGAGCAAGTCGTCAGCTTTCAATAGACACTGAATTGACTACTGAATTTGTCTTTTTTCATTTACTACACTAGAAAAACCAAGCAGAAATGCATCGAGCGTAGTCTACGCGGAAGAGCAACTCGTCAGCTTTCAATAGACACTGAATTGACTACTGAATTTGTCTTTTTTCATTTACTACACTAGAAAAACCAAGCAGAAATGCATCGAACGTAGTCTACGCGGAAGAGCAACTCGTCAGCTTTCAATAGACACTGAATTGACTACTGAATTTGTCTTTTTTCATTTACTACACTAGAAAAATCAAGCAGAAATGCATCGAACGTAGTCTACGCGGAAGAGCAACTCGTCAGCTTTCAATAGACACTGAATTGACTACTGAATTTGTCTTTTTTCATTTACTACACTAAAATAAGGACTATGCGCTACCGAGATATATTCACGTAAAGCCTTGCTACCGTTCTCCCGCATGGCTCCCCGATTTTTGAAATACTTCCAGTGGTATAACAAAACAGTAATAAAAGGAGATGCAAAAAATACAAACAATGCGAACGACAAACAAGAAAATGAAAAAATTGATGACGAAGTCATTGCTCAGAAAGTTCTCTAGCTCTCCAGTACCGGTCTGCCTCGGAATAAATCCCATAGGAAGTGTCACTGCAATGCAGGATTGCTCTGTTCATTGGTTCTTCCATTTTCAGACATCAGCACGGATGATCATGTATATCAGTTCTATGGAGGTGCTCCCTTAGACGATCATTTCCTATCAAAAACCGAAAAAGGGTCAGTGCATCGCGGCGTGACCTATCTAGTACATCAATGAGTCCTGCACCCCCCTGTTTTTCACTCTATCCTGCAACTGTGTGTGACATTTCACGTTAATAATTTATTTAATGTTCTGTTTTATTGAATAGTTAGACATCTCAGAATATGATGATTATAGAAATTGAGTGTCTTTCCATGCAGGGAAATCCGCATACTTATTCCAGTAGATGACGCAATGTCCAAGAATCTCGTGGAATGCCTTGTTTGTCAGAAGCCGGATAGTGTAGAATCTCAATTTACAGAGAGAGGGTCCACCAAATCAATGGCCTGGTTTACTGCCTGTGAATCAAAGTAAGGTTATTCTCAAATTTCAGAAGAATAATTGTTTGAGAAAAAATTGTTCGAAGCATTTTGACCCAGTATCCAGAAGTTCTCTTTGGATAGGGTCCAAAGTCAGAAATCATTTTTACGCCAAATAGCTGGACCTTATAAGATTTTTTAAAGTTTTGTCCCATGTTTATGAAGGCAATAAGTAACTCCAAATAAATACCCGTATCATGCTCGGAATTCGCTTTTTATCTTTTTGCCACTTTTCAAACGTCGATGTGATCTGCGTAGATAAATAGTTTTTCAGTGAAGATAACAAATTTTAATAGTCTTCATACTTTCATATTCTTGATGAAAAATTAAAGTCTGACCGGGATTCAAAAATATGTGGTGTCTGTTACATTTGAAGATTGAAGACTTCAAGAAGATACTTTCTTAAAAGAATATCAATTGAGGTTGTTAAGGTTGAGAATCAGAGTTCATGCATTTTCCATAGCATAAAACATCGCATAAGTCTCGAAAATGAATTTAGTGGAACGTCTAGAAATGCATATTCGTGTTTTTGACGTTATGTCGAGGACATGTTTTTTCTGGTAAATTGTATGGTATTTCTATGGTAAATTGTATTTTAATATTTACTTGTTTTTGCGAAAGGTTTTAAGTCATACTTTTAATTACATCATTATAAAATGCATGAAAATATTTACTTTGTGTAAATTGAATACTTGCATAAATGTGTGCTACTTGTATAAAGGAGAAATGTTCTTAATTTTAAATACAAAGGGAGAAATCAATAAATTATTTTTCTCCTTAATTTTATTACAATTTCAAACAACTTTCTTTAAAGGATAAATAACACAAAATATTCTTATGAATATCTGATAATTAATACTCATTTTTATTCTATTTTAAAATAAGCACCTAACAAAATTTTGATTTTTTTCCATTAATTCCACATTCTAAAATCTTTGTTTTTATAGTTTCGTTTACACTATACTCGTTTTCACTTTACTTGACTTCCTCGAAATTGAAATTTATCAATGTCCTTTTTTTCTACTAAAAAACTTACTGTAATTTAAATATGAAAATAAAAATTGTTTTACAATCAAATCTATATAAGTAAAAAAATCTTTCTAACGGTTAAACGAATGTCTAGAGGTAAACAAAACCAAACTAATGGCTAAACATATTCGCATACATATGCGATGTTTGATTCTTTCATCGTAATCGACAATGACATAACTGGTACTTGAGATAAAAAATGTATTACAATTTTTTACAGCTTTTACACTTTCACTTTTTTCCCTGACGTTTGTTTAATAATTTGACAAGAAGCAATTATTGCTTTTTGAATGCAATTTTTTAAATTTGAATAAATATTTATTTTAAGTTTATTTATTTGGCGTGATTATACGGAATACTTCAGAAATTATTATTCCATTTCTGGTGCCTTCGGATGCGATCACTTCAAGACTTCTAAATTACAGCACTTGTTTCTCAAGCTTCAGATGGATGAATCAAGAGGTGAGTGGGAATTATTTGAACTTTGTTGAACCCATTAACATACATGAAGCTGTTATTACTATTCTCAAGGCTTTTCCGAGTGAGTAAAGATAAGTTTTGGATAAAGAAATGCAGCTAAAACGTTAAAAAGGTTTATTGATCAGGTTCTATGAGATTCTTTCTCTCAAGCTAAATGTATTATTATTACAAGCGGTATTATTTCTATGGTGGACGTAATTCTTGTACGCGTTCTGGACGTGACGTCAGTTGGCTGGTTTTTCGTATACGATTTCAGCACTACGCCAATAAAAGTTCTAGAGAATGAATTTTAATAATGGAATGCTTGCCGTAACGGCGATAAACTTTTTTTAAGTAACCCCGATATGTATCAGGTGAGCGCATTTGGATAGCGGAAGTACGATCTTTGCTTTTCGTCTGTTTTTTACACAGAAAATTTCTCTCATACGCTTTGGACGAACTCTTCGTTGCTTCAAATGATGAAGAAACATGAATCAGATCTTGATAAAGCATTTAAGAGATTAAGCAAATTTGTAAAAGTTAAGAGCTTTAATTATATGCATTTGGTCAAAAGAAAATTCAGCTTTAAGGTTTCTTATTGCTGGATTCTTTAAATATGCTTCTGAAAATCAGGATAGATTGTTTGAATTGAAGGTAAAATTAGAAAAGGCAAATCAGAAATAATCTGATTTGATGAAGTTCTATCAAACTGTTTATCCCCTTGTAAGAAAATAGTTACAAATCGGGGACTTTTGGAACATCCAATTCCAAATTCTTCTGTAACCTAATATATTTTTCAGCAATAGCAATCGTCTGTGCAACAAGGGCAGGCATGTATCTTTAGGGTTTCTTAAAACAATTTAATTCCTGGGAACCTAGTAATAGTACTTATGATTGAGAATCGTTGGACACATTTTTTCACTCATTTATTTCTTTTGGCTAATGGTTGAAATTCGGAAGTTTATAATGCATAACTCGATCATATAAGTCCCAAAAGACTACAGCCTATCACCCAGCTACATCAAAATGGTGGACGACATCACTGCCATTCCATTTCCACACATACAAGCATTCAGTTGAAATAAGACACAATTCAGTCTGGATAACAGTGATAAATCGTTATTATATATTATCAATGCACCTAAATGATGCAAACTGAGTTACAGAATAAAAATCATTAAATTACATAAATATTGGGCCAAATTGACCATTTACGCTTTCAATGTTACTAATTATTTATTTTTTTCTAATTCATGTTTTAAGATTAGAATTGTCTCAACAGGTTTTAAGCAAATCAAATATTTGCAGAGTAATTTTTGTGAGTATTTCGAAGAAACTATTGTAATCTATACATTTCAAATAATATTTCTCTGAAAATTGCTATCATGACAATAACATAGTGCATGTAATAACTAAAAAAGTTATTGAAATTATTAATTAGTTATTATTGAAATTATTTCTTCAACGTTTAATAAAATAAATTACACGCGTCACAAGAATACTAAAAATGTGCCATTCTTAAATAGAAAAAGTACATCTATTTTAAAAGATTCATACGTTGTTTTTGTATTTTCCTAAATATATTGAAGATAAGGATTCTTAAGAATATATAATGACTCTCAAAACTAGAATGCTTGAAAAATGACTATAATTTAGGCACGTCAATGGTCAGTCTACATAAATGACTTACATCCGGAGGAAATTAAATATCGATTTGCCATATATTAAACCCTCAGTTCTTAACATTAATTTCTACAGGAAATATAAGTCTTCCCGATAAAAGTTCATCATCATTACTCATTTTCTTGTAGGAGCATTAAACATATCTTTAAATAATCTTTAACTGAACTAAAGAGTTTTTAGAAAAACAATTTGACACACATAAGATACAATATTTAGCAAATAGCATATAATGTATTACTTCTGTTTTGGCTGTCTATTTTCATATATTTCGGTAATTGGGATAAGAATAATAAAACAATTCACTGCTGCCTCAAAAGATTGAAAATAAAAATGTTGAAAACGATAGCTGTCTCCGAATATAAAAGTTCTCATAATTGAACCGTTAAGTATTCAAGAATTACAATTGTAATAGAATGTTGAATAACATTGCGCTATGAGATGTTTCATGTTTCCTTCAGTAAGTGACGTAACTTTACGTGTTACTCAAATGCTATTTCAGCTCGTCATTTATAAAATAATTCATAAATTTAATGCCATTTTGAGTTAATTACATTCATAATACACGATCACATGTATTGCACATTGCTGATCCATTTTACAGATTAAATATTTGATAAAGAATGACAATTTCTGGCAATGAAATAGCAAACGAGTAAGAATTTTAGAAGCCATCACTTTATATCATTCAATCCCCTCGTATCTTACTATGGAAAACACAGATTTCAAAAATATTGGGATTATTTCTTTTAATATTTCTTATTTTCTATGAATGTAATATAAGTTTTCTGTTAGTTATATACAGGCCATACAAGCACATCAAATATACAATTAAAACTTCGAATTCATTTACCAAATTATTTTTATCAACATTTAAAGTGACAGTGGACTTAATTTTTTTTCAGTTATAAAATTTTCAGACTGTTTGCAACTAAAAAGTCTATAATTAAAGTTTGTTCCAAAAATATGGGCCTTCAGGGCACATCTCCTTTAGGTGTGTATGGGCTTCACGGACCCGAGTACTCTAGTGATTTTGTCTTTTCCCATTGGGTTTATTGTCTTTAGTAAACACCGGTGTCACGTTCCTGGGATGCACAAGCGATATTTTTCTGCTTTCATCCCACTCTTCCTCAATCCCTCTTTTTTCCTTTCAGGACATTTTTACATGAAGTTGTCTGCCTTATGTTTGACGCAGCTTGACCACATATGGCCCTTGAGCCATAAAACTCCAAAACAACTAACCAAAAATATAAAGTCACACGAAAATTATTACAGAAAACGTGGTCAACGGTTTTGATGAATTAGGAAAAGTTAATGGGCATTAATTTCTAATGTATTGTCATAATTTTATTCACATTTTTGTTTGTATATTTATATAAATCAAATTAACTTCCATTTGGTAAGTGTATCACTCAATTTTAAAGCAACAAATTTGTACTAAAACACCTAAAATGTATTAAAAATGTATAGTGAAGCAACATTTTAAACCAATATTTCAAAATTTGCAAACACAATAAATTTATCATTTGCACTTAGATATATGTATCAGATTTCAAGAATTATTCATAAAAAATTTCAAATGGTTTATTAGTAAGTGTTTCAAGTAATCAATTAAAACGAAATGCGCAGGAAACATTTTAAAATCAGAAGAATGTCAAAAAAATCTGAATCGCAGAAAAACGCTTTTTTTTTTAATATACTTACTATACTTATCTACTACATCTTTGATGGTATTGTATATGCAACTCCGTCAAAAATGATCATAATTGAAAATCTATTTTGCTATTAAGAGAATTTGATATAAATTAATTTTAAAGCTAATAATTGAAAGAAAAAAACGATTTTCGATTGATTTCGGTGATTTTGAAAGTCCACTGTCCCCTTAAGATATCGGAAACAACATCGTTATATTTAGCTTATTTGGAAAAATATTATCCAATTGAGATTGGTTGAAATCATTGACGTGGAGTTTAAGAAGGAATCGAGTTCTTATTTGTAGTAATTATTCAGCTGAAAATTTCATCACGCAATTGTTTTGTAATAGATGTTTCAAAGGAGTGAAAAACTAATGAAAAAATCGAGACATTTTGATATCCATAGCAACCGCCATTCCAAAGAATTATTTTCAGAAATATTTGAGGTTTGGAACATCTACTACAACTACTCAGGGAAACCACTATGTTATAGTGTTAAAAAAGGAAATAAATGTGTAACTTTATAGTAAACAAAATTATTAATTGTGCTTTACAAATTTTATATATTCTATTTTACGTAATTCGTAACAAAGGGTATTTATTCAAATTGAAAACCTAGTTTTTTGAGAATGTATTTTGAGAGAGCAGATGATTTCTAAAAATAACTTATGAGAGCGAATCTGGTGAGAGTTGAAACGTTTTCGATACGATGTTTTACTTTTATTTCATGCCATAAATTCATTATTTATTTTCGAATTTATTTCAGTAAACTATCATGAAACATAAAGTCCTTGCACCTAAGCCACTGTTTCTTTAAAGCACACTTTGCAGATTATGCATTACATTTATTGAATTGTGTAAAAACTATTAATTTAAGAATGCTTTCTCGAAACAATAAACAAAATTTTCTAAAACAATAAGAGGATAGTAAAAGAATTTATAGGTCAAAATATCTGAACATGCAATATTAAGATATTTAATTTAAAGATAACAATTTATTGCCGATTCCCTATGTTCACAATTTCAATTATATATTAAAAAATGTAGAATACCCATCTAATAATAATTTCATATATTTTACAAGAAATTGAATTTTACCTACTTTGTCTTACTCTCGATTGATTGATTGACTTTTATGATGCAAGGGAGTATTTATTTAATTTCTCTAAACATTATTTTAAAATTTTATGTATTCATACAAAAATTTCTACACCTTGCCTAAACAAAATTTTATTTAATCTGTATAAAATTCCATTTATTCCATGCGTAATTCTGTTTATCAGCTGTATTAAATTTAAAAAAATTTGAATGATTATTTCTTTTGAACTCTTTTCAAAACATATAGTATAAAGCATTGAATAATAGGGTCGAAAATGCATTTGGGTGAAAACAATCAAATTTGTGGATTCTTGGTTTAGGTATATGGCCGACACTTTAACAGGATACATATGACTATAAATCTTTTGAAAGCTCATAAAAATGTTTCTATTTTTAATTGTCTTACAACGGGAATTACTTTATTAATCATGAAAATCAAACATAAGTATGATTATTTGGCATAATCATGTACGCATAAGAGCCACCAGCTCATACGATTCTTTTATTCTATAATTTATTTGGATTTCGGAGTGGCAACAAAAAGAGAGTAGAAAGAAACATTCTGTGTTAAGCAAAATACATATATGTGATTTAATGTTGTATAATAATAAAATTTCCTAATAATTACTTTTTAATATTTTGAAAGTTTTTGTCTAAGTCTCATTTGTATCACTTATTAACATTAAAAGAATTTAAGACACAATAACAAACGACAATGTGCAAACGGCCTGCGAATTAAAACTTGAGCATTATTCCTATTTTTCTCTCTCTTCAACCATCAAATTTCACCCATTAACTAAAAACAATATCTAACTAAAATGTTACATTTCATTCTTTTGAATATTTTCACATAAATATTAACTATATAACCATGATTGTGTTTAAGGGTGTTTAATGTTTTTCAAAATCACATGGAAAATAACAACATTTTTGAATTTGGAAGAAGAATTACATTCATTTGGTGAGAATATATAAAAGAAGCATATATATTATACTGAAAAAGCATCAGTACAATTCTTTAATACATGTATTGTTACATATTATCACATTGGGTAGGCATTCTATAATTTTGATTCGTCATTGCCCCATACAATCAAATGTTGCAAGAAAAGAATATTCCGTAGCACTTTTGTAACAATTTAGTTGCCTTACAAATGATTCGATTGGTGCCAAGGACAAGTCTCAAACTGGAAAATATCCACATTAGAGCTATGCAACCGTAACAACGTCACGTTACTGGCTAGTCATTAATTATGTCACATCTCAACGTCAGTGGGTGATATGATAGTTGAGGAACCCAGAAACAGAGTGTTATAGGATACATTAATCTCATCCATTGTATCTAAAAATATATTTGTTCATGTCTCTATCTCTTACGGTGCGTTGTGGTGGCTGATGTACGAATATGATGTGATATTTATAAATATGGCTGGTCATCCAATTTTTAGAGATACTTTCATCAAGTGTTTGAAATTTAGAAGGAAGAAATAATTTATTGAATTTGTGCCAAAATTTATGAATGAGATACATTTTCTGTCAAGTCAAATGTAGGTGGCGGTACACTGATGCATGTTTTCAGTAAGTATTCTGATCGTTAAGTAACTAGACGTATTTTTCGAATACGATTTCAGACTTCGCCAGTAAAAATTCATTCCGAAGAATGAATAAGAATTGATATATGATAGTTGATTGGTAAACACTAATTAAGTTGAACGCCAAACTTTACCAAAGCGGCGATGAACTACATTTTAAGATAACCCCGATACGTATTGAGAGATTATTTGTGCAGCGGATATAAAATCTCACTTTCCGTCAGGTTTGTTTGTTCACACTGTAAATCACTCTCATAGATAATCAAATGAATATTGTGATGTATTGCATCACCGGACGAAAGTAAATACGTTACAATACCGCTTTATTTTCCTCTTCACTCATATTGTGTCTAACAATTCCAGCAAGCCGTAGTTTCGATCTAATTAACCCTCATCCATATAACAACAATCTGATTTGCGTTCACAATTCTGAATTAGATATTTTATATATTATAGAGGATTTGAGGACGGATTTGAGGAAGTGCTTGAGTAGTAAAACATAAATGACATGGGAATAATTTGGAGAGATCTCTAAACCCGCGTCTTCCAAAAATGTTTCAACGGACGGAGCAGTAATAACGTCAACACCAAGAGAGCACTTGATTCCCTTAGCCGATAGTTGATTGGCGATATACCAACGATGTCATTATTTACAAACTCAACAACATATTTCGAACTTTTAAAGTTAAGTCAGGACTTAACTTTTAAAAGTATTGGTAAGTAAGGCTGGTATTGAAATCGAAATAAAAAAGAATCCTCTCTAACACACAATCATATAGATAGAAATGACAATACATAAGTGATAGTAATGTTATTAAAAACTAGGATGAATGATTGGATTATTAATTATTGAATTATTCAATGTGAGATAGCCAAGACAACTACCACGACCAGATGTCTTTTGTGAACCTCGATCCTAATGATTTTATACCGTCCATTGTGGCTTATAAAGTAGAATCCTTTCAGAAATATAATTTGTTCACTTTTTATCTGTTGCAATTAACCTCCTTTAGATCGATAGTCAGGAACTTGCACAGGTTATTAAGATAGCCTATTTCGTATTGAACTCAATAAATTTATAAAGTGCAATTCCTGAAAAATAACTTAGAAAGCTTTCCTTCTGTGACAGCAGTTCTAGATACAAGATTGAAAGTTTGTATTTGAGGAAAATAAATTTTTATAAATAAACTTGAGTTTGCAATACTTTTAGAATTCATCAAAATATGGACAAAACATAGCACTATGCAATGCATGAATATTAAATTTTGTTTCGTCTACCCGAATTCGACCATAAATCAGCACAGTATAACGTGAATATAAGACTTGTATTTTGTTATGAAGAAACAATCCTTCATATATTGTTGATTTCTGAGAGGTATATGGGAATTTAAATTTTCTATATCTCGTCTGAGCTTCCCATACTTACACGTCTGTAAAACTACGTTCTTTATTCTACATTATTTGCTGTATGTTGCAAACGTATGTATTGTGACGAGATTTATTGACATTCAAGATTCGTTTTGAAACTATACCATACCAGCCTACGAGATTCGCATGCAATCCATAAAATATATAAACAGCACTTGATAACAGTATTATAACTCAACCGACTGGTCGATTCTGTTATAGGATGGATACAAAATCTCCTGGTGTTATGTTGATTGATTATTCTTTAGTGTATAGCGTTATGAGACAACAGATACTTTTATACTCAGCATTTAACAAACATTAACCCAAAAGACCAAACTTAGAGATTTTGCAATCTTAGCTATCACGAAATAGAAGTAAAAAATTTTCTCGATACAATTATTTTTAAATAAATTGATAAGCAACTAGTTTTTTCACCGTATTAATTTTAAAGATGGCATATGGTTGAATTTATAAAAAATTTTTAAATCTTTTTATTCGTGAAATTGAATTTTGAAATGAAGGAATAGCATAGCGATGAATTATCGAAATTTATTACTTATTCTATTTAGAAAGAGAATGAAGAAGCCGATACTGTTCTAATTAATTGAAAAATCCAATGCAATTAAATAACCAAATATCAAAAGTCTATTTATCATTTCACTGCATGGAACCAAGTATATCATAAACGTGATTTATGAAGAATTCATTCTATAAATCGAAAAACCTTCAGGAAATTTTTTTCAATAACGAAGTATAAGATGTGTTACACTTGTTTGTCAAACGTATTGCATTGACAAAAAGCTTTATGATTTAATTTAAATTTTATAATGTAACGCTGTTCTTAATTGCTATTCCAACGAGCTTAATTTCGGCTCATTTCAATGGTAACAAGCCAAACATCCTTTTTTGTTCTTGATTTATTAATAACACACTACCATAAAACGGCAGTGCTAATTATCTCCATTTAACGACTCGTGTAGAAACATTGTTTTCCTATTTGCAAGTCCATAGCTAGATCTAACAAGCTTAATTGCTTGTCCCAAAGACATTAAATTGCATGGAAAAAGCCATTTTTGTTAATTATTTCGTATGTTTTTAAGAAATATTTCAAATTTAGCGATCAATAAACCTTTTTAGTTCCCCACTGTTGATCTCAGTGCGCAGCGTTAAATCTTGAAATGTTATTCGCCTTAACATTTGCAAACAAAATTTCCGAAAAAATGCACACAAATCGACATCTGTTTGTAATGACCATTAAAAAAGGAGTGTATTATTTTTCGGTGTTTGCAGTAAGTAACTTTTGTGAAAATGTGTTTTCACTGAAGTATAATCTGAAATATTTTCTATTTTTTTATGCATTTCCTAATTATTTTTCACCGTCGTATGTTGCTCTGATTGTTTTTTAAGTTGTGAAACAGTCGCGATTTAAAAAGTGTCTTATGCACACTTGTTCTCAAATGAAAAACTAAGAATGCTTGAAACTCAAAAGACTGAAGGTGATTTATAACAAGATTAACCAGAAAACGTTGCCCTTCAATCTGAAAATTATAATAAGAAATACATATATGCTTTCACATTCATATAGCAAAGTAAATGTTGACTAAAAATTAAATACCGATCATTGTTTTTAATGCACTTCATACAGTTTAGGTGAATGATATATAAATCAACACCTTTTCACTTATGAAACAGAAAACCGTATACAGTTCACAAGCTAAAAGCAACTTATAGAACAACAAAAAAGTAAATCAAAATAAACACTGCCAAAGTATTTTAGTGATTGAATACCTAATTAAATACATTTTGAATCTCCTATCTCGATTGAATTCCCCATTTGCTGAGTAATCGATTGAGCACGTAGAATAGGAAGGTTGTATTCTCCTGTTTTTTTTTAAAGATTTATATGAACAATTACAGTCAACGGGTTTCATCCTTCAAACTCCCATTTTATTCGAAGATGTTCCAATTCAGTCCTTATGGCCCACTTTATGGATTCCAGGATGAAGTGAATGGGACGATTCAGTGGAATAGAGGAGAAAAAGGAATGAATATTGCTTTTGGGATTTTCAGATTCAACAATATAAACATTCTTATGGCGACAATGACTATTGAATTGCTATCAAGGTATTATGAAGGGTGCTGTTGTTTTTATATAAATTACTTAATAAATCCTTAGAGGTACTTTGATAAAGATATAATTTTATAAGTGTAATGGGTGGCTTTAGATAGAAATAATTAAGTACCCTAAACAATATTTAATATGCTATTTATATACCTTACATCTTGGTGTTTATGTGAATTACGCTTATGGATGTATCTATCTATCTATCTATCTATCTATCTATCTATCTATCTATCTATCTATCTATCTATCTATCTATCTATCTATCTATCTATCTATCTATCTATCTATCTATCTATATATATCTGTATGTATGTATGTTGTATACATACATATTATTTTACGCATTTCAATTATAATTAATAATTACATGTATTTAATAATGTTAAATCCGTAACAAATAATTAAATACATGTAATTATTTGTTAAGGATCTGTGTTAAATATAATTAAAACCAGAATTAAGATTTTGTTATTCTTTAATTTTTAATATTTGACAACATAAATTTATAGCAACTGAAATAAGACATCTAGTTAATTGATTTCAATAAAGAGCACACATTTCTATTTTAAAGCAATTTTGTTTACAAAAAAGAAAGGTAAACTGTTTCGAAACGTCACCAAAAATTGATTCTTACTAAAAGACGCGTCGGATTTCCTTTCTGTGAATGATTGAAAGTTTGTTTTGATGTGCTAGAAACTTTTCAAAAGCACAGCTTTAAAAATTAAGGAACTTTTGTTGTAAAATGATCAGCTCTAGTGCCATAAGATACATTATTATTAGGCACAGAATACTACTCAATGTTTTCCATTAATGTGGTTTCGAGTTAAAAAATTTTTATCATTAATTAATATCATCTTTTCTAAATCGTAAGTTTTAAAATCGTTTTTGTTACAGACTAATAATTGGTTTTGATTGGAATTTTCGGTAATAGCATACAAATACAAAGTGCTTTTAAACTTTTCTTGCAGACATCATTTCACTTCTAAAAGGTATTAAAATTTTTAGATCATATTTTTCAAATGGGTTTGTAATTTATTAGTTCACCATTATGTATTTTGTTCTAGGAATAGTTTTTGCATGCATATTGTATCAGTATTACCTATAAAATTATCCAAATTTACTTAACTAATATACTTGAAAAGAAATATGTAAACTTTATCAACAAAATGCACGATTTCAATGAAATTCCGAACTGGTGTTAAAAATAAAACTTCATAGTGAAGTGATGTGATAAAACACAATTTTAAAAAGTTTTTCAATTTGACAAAAGGAAGAATATAATATGTAAAGTCACTAACTGTTAATTCTTTTGATTCTCAATAGAGCTCAAATTCAATTCACTATCAATCGATTTTTTATATCAATCATTTGCATTTTTAAATAGCTAAGAACATTTCTAATCTCTCTGATATGCATACAATTTTCTCATACGTGTGCTTGGGAATGCAAAGAATACTTAAGCAAAACTATAAAATAATATAGGTACAAAAATATTTGATTTTACTTATTATATTGAATTTGTAATAACTTGTCCTGAAAATCAAATATCGGGGATATTTTGGTTTGATTTATTGTTTACTGTTTCTTTCTGATGTATTTAAAATAATCTGTACTTAAAAGTTAAAAAGTTAGATATTATGTTCCATATAATCAACATTTGCTTTCAAACCTACTATAAATTTTCACTCGAGGTGATAATAAATAAAATAATAACGTAAATACGTCTTGGAGGGAGAATTAAGAAGAATTTTGTATGTATGAAATTTCTTTGCATCAGTTACGATGGCAAAGATAATTATTTCATACATACAAAACCTGGTACATTTGTTAACGATGAGATTCGTAATCAAAGGTCCTATCCTTAAAATAAAGTTAACTTAAATATCCTTGCTTCCATAAGTATCTTCTGATAGTTTCTTAAGACGTTTCAATGAAACTTTCATGTCATTGGATTCTGCCTATTCAAGTTTTAAAAAAAATCAAATAAAGAGGTTTATTTATAATTTTTCATTGGTTCAAGCTTTAGATAATTTCTTTTCAAACGCGTTTCTTAGTTTAAAACTTATATTAATCCTCTGAGTGGGTTCACATGCATAAATACATTCTGCAACCTGCAATCTTTCATGCTTGTCTTCTAATCAGTTTTGACCTTGACCAATATAATTAGGATTCTTTCAACCACTAAATTCGGTTATTAATTCATTTTGTGGTGAAAATGAAGTAAAACAATACTACACTACTGAGAAATCCCGTGACGCTCAGAGGGTTGATTTTCATATTTTAAACCAATGCAGTCATTTTGTTCATGCATATAATTTGATAATTATATGCATTTTAACGTCCTGAGGGCAAGCATTATTTCACTATGCAACCTGCAGTTTTCCCTGCATGCCTTGAAACTAGGTTTAGGCTTCCTGACCAATGCAATCCTTTCAATCAATAAGGGTATTTGGGTATTTTGTCATTACGTGCATTGTGGGATAAAAGAAATACAACACTACTCGGAAATCTCGTGACGCTCAGAGGGTTAAAAAATGCAAGTACTAGTAATATTGAGTCTGTCCACAATAATCTTTCATCCCAAACTATTTAACCCTCTTGGTGCTTGTCTTGACGAGGTATCTCGTCATTAGCAAAACTGACCAGATCTCGATCGACAAAATATCTCGTCAGTAGAAGAAAATTGACTAGATCCTGTTCTCATCATCACCGAAAAATCGGCAATATCTTGATAACGAGATATCTTGTCAATAAAAAAATTGATCAGGTCTTGATGGATGAGAAGTCTTGTCAAAACCACTTGGAGGGTTAAGCACCTAGGCGCGGATTTATTTTAGTCATTGAAAAACAGACGAAGAAAAACTTTATGGGGTTCCCAGAAAAAGTTGGTTAATTATAACCAAGGGAAAAAAATCTCCCAATGAAAGTAATTAGGTTCATTTAGGAACTAGGTACGCGGCTGGAATCAGACGAAGCAGTCAAATGGTTTTAAGTTTCGATGGCACAACTAATTGAGCTGGAAATACGAATGAAGAAGGAGAAATGATTGAAACGTTAAATTAAATAAAATAGGAGATCCTAGTTTTAAAAAGCTGGGGGAGTGCTAATTAAAATACCTGAGTAAGTGATTACGTGTTCAGTTGAGTGATATGGGAGTGGTTTTTAATGAAAATGAAAAGTATGTTTAATGACGGAATGAACGCTCTCATTTTTAATTAATTGAGTAAAAGGTGCACAGATATTAAGTTGTTTGACAGATATCAACTAAAACAAATAAAGTTTTTTTAATGTTTGCTTTGGCAAAATTTTTTTAGATTACTGTAAAATTCTATGGAAGATATATTTTGCTTTGCACTGAAGTGATGTGGAATTTAAAATACGTTTAAAAGAGGATATGAAAAAATACGATTATATCGTCACCTCAATGCAAGAACTGGGTAACTCGAAAAATGAGTATTTTGAGTTATAATTAAATTAATAACGTTGAGAATTTAGTGTAGGAACTAGGTGACTTTTTTGACTATGAGCTCAATTTATCGGCTAACGAAAAATGTAGGTATATACGAAACAAGCATCTGCGTGGAAACTGTTTTCCCTTTTATCGTAAAAACCAAAACAATTTAGTTATCTTGTATTCAGGTGAAAATATATTATGTAAATTTAAAAAGTAGAACTTGAAATTTATTTTGGCTGCACATTTAAAGCACATTTTTTAACTCAACAATTTTTAGAACAAATTTCTTCCTAACGAAAGATAAGTTAGAAAAGTCATGAGATTGTCTTAATGATGACCGAGTTTTAAAATAAAAAAATTCCTATTTCAAATTTGTTCAAATCAAAAATACATTTGAGGTAAAAAGTTTATTTTAACTCTGAGAGTCACGAGATTTAATTGTACAGGGCTGCCACAGCCAAAGCACTTGTTAAATAGTAGTATTAGTAAAAGCAATTTTTAAAAATAGGGAGCAAAAATGTATTCTCGTAATCTTATTTTAGTAACAATTTTAGATGCTCAGATATGAAATGGGTCAGATAAAATTCAAAATGTGCTAATTAAGTATGAAACAGACGTTGAAGATCTTGCCAACAAAAATTTATAAATTTTAAAATTAAAAGAGCTAAATATCTTCTCAATAAGGTTTTCACGACATTCTAGCAACAACAGATTGTCGGGGCTTAGAATCAAAACTTCGAAATCGGCGATCATTGGAAATTCAAATTTTCGAAGTCACGAAAATTTTGGAAATAGGAGCTTTTGAGACTTTTGCTTCAGAATATACCCCTAATCACCCAGTTGGAAAATAGTCTCTTTTAGTCGCCTGTGGTAGCCGTGCGAATAATAAAGTATTGCTTTTCCCCCACTACAAGCATGATTAAATAACCACATCTGTTGGCTGAAAACAATCATAGGAAAGATTTTATTGAACGATATCAAAACTGGTTCGAAGTCATGCATTGAATACTGCGGGCTGTAGAACGGATATATGCATGTAAGAACCCTGAGAGAGTGAAGAGAACATTTATGACCCTATTACTGTAACCATAATTAAAGGAGACGCATTTTAATCAACATTCTTGTAAAACACACTGAATATACAACACCAATATTTAGTTAACAATTTATAAAATAAAGAAATAATTCGCAAAATACTTCTAATAAATTTCTAACATCATCGAATGTAAATGTTTCGAAAAATGTGAATTAAGAAGAGATTTAAAATTCCGAGTTCATCGAAATTCCATATTGTGTTTTCTTTTTTCCCATTTCAGTATTTTGACAATTAGTTAAAATGTCCTTTTGGAATCAATAAGTATTGTTTTGAAGCGTGCAAATCTTTAAAAGTTTGGCAAGTATCTTTTTGAAAATTTCAGTATAATTGAGAATGTAATTCAATATAATTGAGAATATAATTCAAAATGCTTTACTTTGACTTATAAATTTAATCTCATTGTAAATTAATGTCCAACGTACAGTGTTTTGACTTATGAATTCATAAGCTCGAATCACAAGAGCTTGAAGATTTAAATTACAGTTAAATTAAAATGTTTTTGATAGTATTTTTAGCATTTTTATTACTTTTTTGTAGCAACGATCTGAGCAAATCTAGAATCTTACAGAATCTTCATTTCATGAGTAATCAATGATTCAAATTTAGTTAAAATGGATATATTCAACGGGAACAAAGGGTGAGAAAGGCTATTTAATTTAGATACTATTCTTAGCATTTTTGTTAGATTTTTTGTAGCAACGTTCTGAGCCAAATCTAAATTATTATAAAATCTTCATTTATGGGTAATCAACGATTTAAATGCAGTTAAAATGGCTAAATGGGACATATTCAATGGGCACAAAGAGTGAGAAAGGCTAATTAACTTTTTATCAAGATAGCTGCCACAAGCTATTTTCTTTTCATTTTGAGGCTCTCTCAATTTTGGTTCAACTTGTGTGTAATTCTAATAGGGCCTTTAATTATTATGAAAGTTATTATTCATTTCGTATAATAATATAAAAAACATTGATGCGATCAGTGCAATTGAATCATACTTTGTTTTGAAATGTAAACATTAGCTCATACAATATACATGTTTCTCGATTAAATTGTGTAAAATGTGATTATTATTAATGTAGGAAATAAGTATTGAGTACGTTTGTTAACAAATTCTATTTTAAAATTCATCCCAGCATGTATATTTATATAAGAATTCAAATATACTCTATAACAACTTTGAGCATTTTAATTTAAGAAATGTAACCCTGTAGTAACTTTTAGGAAGTCAAGGATCCGATACTACTTAATGCTTAGGTAAATGCTTTTCGAGTCTAAATTTTTTAAACAGTGTAAATAATAAATTACTGAATATCATATTTGATTTTATTACCACGCACACAAATTGATAAGCTCGCCTAAAATAGACAACTTTCAAACAGATTAAAATAATCGATATTTTTAAGTAGTTTTCCTCTTTTAATTCATTATATCTTTTTAAGCTTATGAAATGTAATGACATCAGTACATTTTGCTGTGAAATCCTATATCTGACCGGTATGCTATGTTTATAGAACAAGCGGAGGTACCTATAAATTTATAAATCTCTGAACCTGCACATCTCCCTTCGCGTTAGTTTTCCCAAAAAAGCTGGAACGTTTTTACTCTAAAACACCTTTAATGATTAACCCTCTGAGGGATACACACGTATCCGTTATGCAAACTGTAGTCTTCCCTGAATGACTTATAACCAGTTTTGACATTCTTGATCAATGGAATATTTAGTAGGACTTTCAGTCACAATCGATGTGGTTATCTAGTCATTACTACTCGGAAATTTCGTAAGGCTCAGAGGATTCAAGAGGCTCATTACGTTTAAAGAATCTTAAGCCTCTAGCGTCTAACTGAATCATAAATGGAACTAGATGTGGACTATTCATCCATAGTCGCCATAAAACGCGTTACAAACATACGAATCCACATCCATATGGTGTGCAGAATGGAAAAACAGTTTGAAGCAACTTACAGACTAGAGAAGAGGTCCTATGAACGTCCACGATCCTAATGCAAAAGACCCTTTGTTTTCGTAAAAAAATTCCAAAACCGCTCAGATAGGTCCGAACTTCTCCGATTGTTATCGTGCTTTGCTTGACAGACTTCCACAGAAGCGAATTTGTATTGCATGTTAAATGAGAGGTTTTTTAAGCTAAATGTAGATGGCAATAGTGTTTCTACAGCGAAACGTGTTTCCTGAACATGACGTCATTTGACTTGTCTTTAGAAAACGATTTCAGCACTTCGCCAACAAAAATTTCAAAGAATGAATTCCAAATAGTATATGATAGTTGATTGGACAACGACAGTTATATCAAACGCCAAACGTCGCCAATATGGCTATAAACTATATTTTAAGGAAACTCCGATACGTATCGCGTGAGAGCAATCGGGTAGCGAAAGTAAAACCTTCGCTCTCCGTTCCCCTGGTTTGCTTTTTACACTGAAAATCCTCCTCATACATTGCTAGTGAATATGCAGTTTTAGGTAACTTTTTATTGTCAAAAAAGCAAGACCTGGTAAGAGTCACTAAGAAAATATGATACCCTGATCAGTCCACTAAAAGCTATCAATCGAACACAATGATTCCAATGCTGCATACTAAATAATATTCTGATGTAAGTAATGTAAAGGTATACGTATATATGATTCCAATACTGAAAATAATATATGAATGTCATAAAGGGATATATTATCTAATGTTATATTTTAATGCAGTAACTGGCGAGTTCATTTTCTATGCAGTAAATGTGACTATTGGTTTCAACCAAATATAAATACCACTGAAGGTATTGCTCTCGTGCAATATTCCGATTTCATAATACTGAAACTGGTTTCTGAGTTGGTAATGAGTGATAGCAGTTTTATTACAACAGAGTGAATATGGAAAATCATTGAAACATGGTGAATGATACTATATTTATTTCAACTCAGTAAACCTGATAGACTTTTATATACAAAATTGTATGATACTTCTATTACTTGAGTTTCGTAGAGAATTGTATTATCTTGAAATAAAGGTTAGTAGCGTTATAATTTGGTAAAGGTCACAGCGATCACACGATATTAGATTTTCTGTAGTCTAGAAATATAATTAGTAAAATAACTATTACATCTACTGTTACTTGTAAAGGTATCATCCCAGTTTAGTGAATAATGTTGACAACATACGAACATGGTTAATGATCAGTAAATGTCAGTATCAGTAATGTCAAAAATGGTATCAGTATATTTCAAATGTTTTGAATTCCATCGCTTGAAGTGAAGTTAAAGGCATTCATTTTGAGACAGTTAGTTGATAAAGGCAATAAACATTCGAGCAAAGTGAGTGAGGTAGGTATAATCACGATGGTGAAGTTGTATGAAATAATCATTCTAATACCACCCTGATACAGCTATCACTTCGTTATGTTGCACAATATTAACATCATACAGCTACCAAGAGATCTAGTATCAATACCATTAAGCTACTGTGAATTGTACAGATGTAGAATACAGTTCGTAGCATTAAGATGAATCCGTAAAACAATCGTTATATCTATATGAAGTATGAGACTCTTGTGGTAGAGTGGATGTGGTATCATTTCAATACAGAAAATCGAATTCAATGAATGCGATGTCATTCAAATATGGTTAGCCAAACTAACGCAGTGGATGTGATATCAGTTCAAAACATATAATCTTATGCGGTGAATATGATGTCATTACAATACAGATAATCAAGATAATGCTGTGGATGTGGTATGAATAAAATACAGATAATCAACCTAATGCGATGAATGTGATAGCCCAATACAGATAACAAACCTAATATAGTTGTGGTGGTATTGTTACAGATAACCAACTTAATGTATAATTCCAGATAATCAATCTAATCTGATGTGGTATATCATTCCAATACAGATAATTAACCTAATTGTAATACATCTGGTATCCTTCCAGTACAGGTAACAGACCCAATTTTAGTGGATGTGGTGCAATTCCAGGAGATATCACCAACCTAATTGCATTGAATCTGGTATCATTCCAATGCAGGTAGCGAACCGAATGGACAGTATGATGCCATGTAGAACATAATATACGTGACATGTAGAAGGAAGAAGTTACTTACCCAAGGGTGGTCATGGTGACGATGGTGTACCAGAAGGCGGAAGGGATGGAGGTGAATGTGGTGTCCTCCACGTTCTTCTCGGCGTAGAACATAACGGTGGCAAAGATGATAATGGCCATGGCCAGGGAGAAGACAAGGAAGCCGAGCTCAGAAGCACAGCTCTTGAGGGTATAGCCCAGGATACGGAGTCCCTGGGAGTGTCGGGAAAACTTGAAGATGCGGAACACACGGAACACGCGGAGGGTGACGAAAGCACCCGAGACGTCGTCGTTGTCCTTTATGCCGAGTCCTATGTAATATGGCATGATCGCCACCACGTCGATGACGCTCATCACGCTTCGGCAGTATTCGAAGCGGTCGGGGGCGGCGTAAAGCCTCAGGAGGTACTCGGCAGTGAAGATCATGACGCAGGCCGTGTCTAGGCAGAAGAAGGCCGCTTTGTACGTCTCGCCGCAGGACATCGTTTCGCCGGTCGCCTCGTTCATGCTGCAGGGGAGGGTCTCGCAGACGTTCGCGAACACCGAGACAGCAATAAAGAAACCTGTCACATAATAGAAGACCAGTGCCGCAGTGCTTGTGTGCGGGTTCTCGAAGGCCCGCCACATGCGCTCTCGGATATTGGCGTGTGGCATGTTGTCTGCCTCGTTGGCTTCGGACAACCGGTCGTCCATCAGCCGTTCCGCGTTCTCTCTTTTCCTGTCGCGGTAGTCCTCGTAGCAGCAATCACCGATAACGTCCGGGATGATGCCAAAAAAGGCAAGTTCGTCGTCGTAGGCCATCAGGCACTCGTGTTTGGGGTAGTGCAGTTTGCCCGTTCTGTAGTAGTTGAGTATGTGGCGGAAAATGTCCGGGTCCCGGTCGAAGAAGTACTCCTTGCTGTCCTCATCGTAGAAGAACTCGCGCTCGTTGGAGCCCAGCAGGGTGTCCGGGTACTTCTCGACGGTGTTCCGCCACGTCTCGAACTTACGGCCGCTCACATTGATCACGAACTTCTCGTCCTCCCGCTTGCGGTGCTCTTTGGTGACGGGCGGCGCAGGGAGGGGCTTGTTCGCGATGGGCACCCACCCGATGGCCGCTGCCCTGGCGAACGGCAGCCAGGCGGCCACAGACGCCATGTCTTCACGGGAGCATCGCTTCGCGGAGTCTGTGCCTGCCGATGCCCTGGCTCGACGGTCAACCTGATCGCCGCCAGCGCGCTCGCCAACGGCGACACACTTGGCGATCTATTACAACCGGAGACGGCTCTATCTTTTTGTTCCTGGAAGGGAAACTATTACAAGATGTGGTCCTTGCATTAAGCGTGTAAGGGTAGGATACCGATCGGGACGCATCTCCGAGGAACCAGTATGAATATTAATCGTCTCATTTCTCCCTTATTCAACCGTTTCTAACGCGTGCAACACTTAACGAGATTGCTGCTTGTCTCTCGTTTCCATTCCGTACTTCAAGCAAATTTGCTCCTCGAAACCAAATATCAATTACGTGCTTTTTTATTTTTTCCCCATAAGTGGCGAAGATTATTAATATTCTTAAAAGTTCAGTAAAATGGGGCTAATTTGGGAATTGAACAGAAATAGGCAACTGTTATTTTTAGTTAATAACATTTCCTGAAATAGCATTTCCCTCATCGGTGCTAGTGGGTTGGTTCATCATCTCTTTCACAATTTCCAAGCATTCATTTTCGCTCTTAGCGTTTCCCGTTTCCTTGTGAATGAAGTAGCCATCAGGTGGGACCTTGGTATTTAAATTCCTGAAATTACTAAGTACCACAAAACATCATTATAATTTTAGTCTCATAGCAATTCAAATATTTTAAACCGTTAATGCAGGTATACCACATCTTAACTTGATATATTCAGGTAGATTTTAGTTAAGGTTATTAAAATTTGTATCTTTTTCTGGAGTTAATTGACATTTTAGTTTAACTAATATTTTTGAATTTGCTAGATTGAGATTGCTTGAATATTTTCTTTCACGTACTTTTTTAAAAACTATATTATTTGTTATTTTAACTAATTTTCCGTAGGTCTTTTTGGGGAAATGATTTTAGTCGTAAGTTGTAAAGCTAAAGCACGTACAAGAAATACATATTTACATTATATTTTCTATTTTACATTTAGATTTTTACTTTACAATCTAAAAACCAATTAAAAAATTTCCCGCATTTGATTGTAACAGATAACCACAACTTTATTTCTTAAGTCGTTAATTATAAATGCGCCGAAGTGAAATAATATTAGCATTAGCGTGGAACTTTTATTTTCATTTAAATTGTATTGATTATTAAAATATAGTACAAAATACAAGCATTAAAAACAGGCCAATAGTGAATTTTTGATAAAGAAAAGCATAAAAGAACTGTGACAAAACTGCTTAATCGACAAGATTGTGCAAGTTAAAATAAGTTTACTTTAATGCGCTTAAGGTATTAAATTGTATAATTAGTACATGATAACTGCCTCAATGATCAAAGCGTTTATATATGATCACGGATTGATTAAATTTCATAACCTAAAAAACGAATTCAAAATATTGTCTGCGCTTCTCCACATTTGATTGTAACAGATAAACGTAAGTTTTTTCTTAAGTCGCTAAGTAAAAATGCGCATTAGAGTGAAAGAAGAGATAATGTGCGTATTAGTGTGAAGTTTATATTTTTACTGTAATTTCTTGAAATGAATTATGCAAGAAGTAACACGTAATTTCTTACATAAGGTTATAAGAAGGCAAATTATATAAATAAAGTTGTAAAATATTTCTTGCTGTATATGGCAAATATTATATTAACCCTCTTAATGCCACTAGATTTCCGATTAATGTAGCATTGCTTTTCCCCCACAAAGCACATAATGACTAAATAACCATATCTATTGGTAGAAGGTATGCAAAGAAAGATTATATTGTTCAAGAAGGTCAAAACTGAATGGAGTCATGCCTGGAAGACTGCAGTTTGCAGAAGGATTTTATGCTTTTGAATCCGCCAGAGTTAAAATATGCACATTTGTGAGATGCGCGCAATACAAAACAAACGTTTTACGTAAATACGCATTTAACTAAAAAATGATCAATGGTTATTATAATAAAAATTATTATTATAATAAAAACTCAATGATTATTATAATAAAATTAAGCATTTTGCACAGCAATATTGTGTTACTAAAATTCGTAAAAATAATAAAACGTTCTATCATTATCTTTTAAATTTTTATTTGTGCGTTTTAAGAAACAAGGTAACAATTTTAAAAAGTAAATTATTTTTTATTTAAAAAATAGCACTAAATACAGGTATTAAAAGCAGTCAATAGTGGATATTTGATAAAGATATATATTTATCAGTGGAACAAAACTGCGAAATTGACAAGATTGATTGAGCAAGTTAAAATAAGTTTACTTTCAAGCTCTAGAGGAATTGGATCATATATTTGGTGCATGAGTACTGCCTTTAAGAATTTAAAAGTAAGCAACACCTCTATATAGGATCATGAGTTGCGATTAAATTTATCTTTGTACCATGAGATTTTCTCAAAGGTATATAGACATAAAACTATTGTTTTACTGCGTGAACTAATTCAGTTGGTCAATGATATTAGAAATCAATTGGAGGAAAAAATCCAGTGCTGTACAATTGGCTTGATGGGCTATAAAAAGCTGAAAAACACATACACACATTACGAGGACAAGATTCTTCATTGTTGCCATGGTTATATGCTTTTTGAAAAAGTGAGTATCGAATTGGTGATTTCTCAAGGATCTTTCAGTTCTATAGAGGGGTATTTTACGCATCAGAGAGAGAGAGAGTTTCCGGATTGATTTCATGTCGATTCAATTCACAGACATAACTTTAATACTAAACCCTTGTGACTGCTTTCATTACTTAGAGAGGAAGTATAAATTGAATGAGAACTTTTATGAAAATTTTGTTGAAATGTATTAGCATAATTAAAAATCTTATACTTTGACAGTTTAATTTTGTGTGGACTTTTAAAAATCATTATCTAATTTAAAAACATTATATAGATAAATTTACTTTCTTGTTGATGTCTGCACGAATCAAAATTGACTGTATAGCCTGCAAGAAATTCTTATAACTTCTTATAGTTTTATATGCGAGTGATTCGAAACAACCCGATAAATAGCAAGTTAAACATCTGCGCTAGTATTTCCTCTCTTTCACTTTCCTTGAGTTAGTAAGTTATTGGAGTCATGCATATTCCTCCCACATAGTGACAGTTGTAATTGGACGACTTATTATTCCGGTAGTTCATTCAGACGTTATAGTAAAACATGTATCCGGTTTTTAGGCTTCTGAAATCAAGTCCAAACAACCAAAAATGTGTACCTTTAAAAAAGCCTACATAAGAGAAACACGCGAAAACATTTTTATACATTGAATTATTACAGAAATTACACAAGTATGATTTAAAAAAGATTCACGACTTTGCATTAATTTTAACCAATTAGATAGAATAATAATGTAGGATAAAGAGACAAGAAAGTTTTTATCAATCATTTAGCAATTATTTTTTAAAAGAAATTTTGCTACTTTGGTTAAATATTTCTTTTTCAATCCTCAGCTCACTGACAAGATGATTGAGTTTATAAGCTTGTTGAGTTAATTTCCCTGGAGTTCAGTCTACTTTTAAGTTACGAAGTTCCTACAACTTGATCCCTCTAAACTTGTTAATAGGAAAAACTATCTTTTCGAAATAAAACCACTCTTGCTTCTATTTTCCTCCTCCCGTTTTTACTCGATCGTGAAATGTTCCTTGTAACGAGCTTGCGATGCTTTATTCTAACTTATTTCGAGTGGAAACCGTTTAAAGGGATCACTTTATTCGTTATTTGAAGTTTATCTCTAAATATGTATTCATTTCTGCAGTTTCTCATTTCATTCTGTGAATGTGCAGTCAGTCCTGTATCTACGTGAAATATGCTTTACAGTACCGATTCAAGGAGGATTTTATAATTTCATATCTTTTTAACTTAGTAAAAACTGAACTTCTCGCTTAACGATTGGGTTCTGTCTCTACCACTAAGTACACAGATCACTGGATGGAACAGTTATCCACAGCATTTGTATATTGAGGAACATGGCAACAAACGGATATAAAAAGCAACTACGGAATTTAACCATTTATCTTAAATATGCTTGATATGAGCTACATAGCTGTATAATATTGCTAAAACTCTACAAAACTCTCTGCTCTAATCATATTCTTCAGCAGTCTGATTACGGAAGGCTATAAGAAATTTGGAAGATAGAAATCAGAGTAGGAAAGATAATGTGAGCAAACGTGGAAATATATTTACGTGTTTAAAAAAAATAATCAATTCGTTGAGTGGGATGCATTGAAATGATGTTCAGAAGCTAATTGTTGCAGCATGACTGAGTAGTGCACTTTTCGTCATGCATTTTTAGAAGTAAGGATATTAAGGCCAGTAAGAAAACTGAAATAAATTCTGCTTTATATATGATTAGTCGTCTTGGTAGTGTGCTTAGTCACTCACACATAACCAGTGTTCGTAATTGGGAATGTCTCAAGAATCATATGCTGATCTTTTCTCTTAAATTTGGCAATTGATATCTCTAAAATAAAGCATTGGAAGGTGAAATATGAAAAAAATTAATGAAGATAAATTTGGATATGAATTTGGTGCGTAAATATTGATCAAATTTGGTATTAAATTTGGGAATTACATCAATATACGTATATAAACAATTGAGAAAATATAGCGCAGATGGTATGCGTGGGTCTACTAATTTATTTAATTTTGTAAATAATTTTAAAGGACTTTTGATAATATTTCCTACTGAAAATGTGCTAGACTCTAATATATATTTCGAAATGCAATAATTTTTAAAGGAAAACTACTTTAATGTTCCTGGAAAAAAAATCTTTTTACGTATTATTCATTTATAGTTAACTAGCATGCCCGTGCAAAAATTCTCGCATGAATAATTCCACCCCTCATGCGTTGTAAGGGTAAAAGATGTAAGCGATTTTTTTATATCCAAAATATCAAAAAAGTTTATTCAATCACTATTTACTACACTTCCTCCTTGAGATCACTGTTAGCGTTGTTCCAGCCATTTGTGTAAAGCACGTAATTCTTCCGCCAAAAGGCCCCTAATAAGGATATCTTAACTCTCTAAAACTCACAAAAATTATTAAGTTGTATATTTTCAATTTTTTTCAAATCCTAATCTTGCGTGAAACATGCGTCGTTTAATATCCTTATATCATCAAATCACATATTCATAAATTATTGATATTAGGGAAATAAATGAAAAACCAGTTTAATACATAAATGAATAATTCGTCGCGTGTAAGAGGCGTAAAAGGGGATCTATACTATAGAAATAATACAGATGAAAAATTATTGTTTTCCGAGTAATACTGGTAAAACAATTTTATTGGAAAAGTTGTTTTTCCATCAATACTGGTAAAACAATTTTATTGGAAAAGTTGTTTTTCCATCAATACTGGTAAAACAATTTTATTGGAAAAGTTGTTTTTCCATCAATACTGGTAAAACAATTTTATTGGAAAAGTTGTTTTTCTATCAATACTGGTAAAACAAATTGGTTTTCCGAGTAATACTGGTAAAACAATTTTATTGGAAAAGTTGTTTTTCCATCAATATCCTTATATCATCAAATCACATATTATAAATTATTGGTAAAACAAACTGAGTTGCGTACCGCAATCGTTTCACACTCAATGTTATTCCTATGGGGATTTCGAATTGTTTTTAGTCCCCCCTCTGCACATCTTGGAGAAATAGAACGGATTCGTCAGTGCTCCGGGAAATTCTTTCTTTTGATACCTCACTTATTAAGATTCTTCGCGTGTAAGAGGCGTAAAATGGATCTATACTTATAGAAATAATATAGACGATGACTTATTTTTTTATTTGGAGTGCAGTTCTTACTTTTACCTAACTGTTCTTAATATTCTTTATTTCACGAATAAAATGCAATTTATTATAAATACTTTTCAAATAATCAAAAATGCATATCATATCAATTCGTTTTAATTTTGAATTTTTAACATAACCATGACAAGCCAGTAAAAGCTTTTATTTGTCAAAGTAAGTGGTAATTTGATTCTAACAATATTTTGTTGATATTGGTGTCAAAATTATCTTTAATTTCGAAAATAAAAAGCTTTTCTTATATTATTTGAATATAAATAACCTTCAACAAATTCCACATATTTCTTGTAGTACGGACTTTTTGATTACATTTTAGCTACTAGTAACAACCGAAATAACATTTTTTCTCCATTTTCTCAAACAAATCATAACAATGAATATCTTGGAATGGAAAATACATTCTAATTATACCCTATGTAGGAACTCTTAATGAATTTCGGATAAGATAACTACAATACTGACGTCGATTTTAATGAACACTAAAGATATAAAGTAGAAGAAAGTAAAGAAAAAGTAGTTAAACGGAAAACTAAATATATTTTAAATTTAATTAACTTAGAATATTTTCTCGTTTAATAACTAAACTATCAGAGAACTGTGCTAAGAGTATTTGCTTAAATTAAATGCTCCTCGAAATTATACTAGTTATACACAATCTCTTTAGCATTGATAAAGCTAAATTTTGATTTTTAAAATTAAGAAAATTAAATTCCTAATCATATTAAAGAATAGCTGATATTTAACTGCAATTATGATTATGATTTTATTCATCTCTAGTTAGAATTGTTTTCGTCGAATGCACTAATATGTTAATAAACCATTTCTAATTTCTCACTTCATTACTTTTATAAATATACGAATGCATTAAACTCTTTTTGAAATGGAATATCAATTCAGGAAAGCCATTAGTTAGCCATAAAAAGTATATAATATTTGTTTAATATGTATTAAATCTCTTGCGCTACTCATCAAAATGGCTTCGAGTATGTGTGATTTACCTAGTATATGTGATTTAAATCCAATCCGTTGACGGTTAAGTCTTCCCGACTGATAGATAGGTTACAAAGAAGGAAAATTGGAGTCCATAGATCCAGCGCTTTGGACATTTTTAATTAACCCTCCGAGTGTTTTGACGAGATATCTCGAAAAAGAGATCATGTCAATTTTGCTGAGAATGAACTATCTCGTCGAGACAAAATTGCCCTATTAATCCAAGGAGAAATGAAGATCCAAGTAGAAAAACAACTGATCCCTTGCACAGAATTGGTGATAGTTTGGAACTGGCTTTTGCACCAAAGTCTGGCCACTACAAGGCAGTTTTATTACGCGAAGATTAACCCCAATTAAGATTGTTTTTAGATGCATATTACATCCCAAAACTCTGACTGCAGACTGAAATGTTCCCATGGGTATAGAAATTTCTGTAAATCCTATCCGCAGGTCGTTGAATCTTATTGATGCTGAACAGATGACAATTTATTATTTACTGCTGAGCAGATGACAATTGATAACTTACTGCTGAGCAGATGACAATTGATTGTTTACTGCTGTGCAAATGACAATTGATTATTTACTGCTGAGCAGATGGCAATTGGGAAAAGTAAGAGCCCACTGCATTGTCCTTGTAAGAATCGAAATAAATTGAGTACCTACTCTAGGAAGATGCACCATAATAGCGTGTCTGATAGTGCTCACAGAAACTCAAAATTCCCTACACTTTGTATTCCAAAAGCTATAAACCCAAACATCCAGGTGGGCTGTAGCCCAGCTGGTAGACTCATGGATTAGCAACTGGAGGGGTGCGATTTTGAACTTCTGTCCAACCAAAGACCGTCATGTACGTGGGAACTGGTGCGCTTTAAATCCGTCGTGACTTCAAATGTCCTCATGTTGGCGTGGTGTGGAAATTTAGAGAGTGGGGTGCCAGTTAAAGTTGCCTTCGTCATCTGACTATGGTTCACAATTATGAGGTAAACGTAAAATATAAGACTAAGCAATGCTATTGAGCGGAACTTCAAAAAATATGACTATATGTCGACTAGTAGTCACGTGACTGTTCTGTGAAAAAGTGACGGTTGGCCGATTTGGCATCTTATCGCCTTGTTTGGAGGCACATTTCTAGAGAGTGGTGACAAAAATGAAATCACGAAAATTTGCTACTATATGAACGCGGACCAATCAGATTATAAATCAATGAATGAATGGGTTTCCTCTTCCGTCCCATGGAATAATTAGATGATGAATATTCGTTTCCACCCGCATACGAAAGAAGTGTAAGGATCACGTTACTGTTAATTTTGGTCACATGATATTGGGCACATAAAAAGGTTACCATTGCTCATTCTATTTTTATATTTCCTCTATGGTGTCCTCGGAACTACCTTTTTGATCCCGGACCGCCATAAGTAGCCCATTGTGTGACTCCAGTGCGACGTAAAGTCAACTACCTACCTATTAAACATCAGGCGTTTAAACACAAGGCACAATGACCATTTAATTCTCTGAGTGTCCCGAGATTTCCAAGAAGTGTTCATTTGCTTTTACCCCATAACACACTTAATAACTAAATAACTGCATCTATTGGTTTAAAAAAATTCTAGGAACGATTCTGTTCATGAATAAGGTTTGTAACCATGCAGGGAAACTGCAGTTTACATGGTGGAGAAATGTGTGCTTGTGCGATCAATTTAGAACTTTAGAATACATCTGTAGGCCCTGATGCTACAAAACACTGCTCCCGTACTATGCTGCAAGTCTCCGATGAATTTCGACTCCTATACAACTTTAGACCACAAAACACGGATCACTGAATGTTACTCTAGTTTGGCATGAACGGGAAGAAAATCGTCCTCATTAAACGTCTCTACGACAATGGAACTGTCTTAGAAGCGTCAGTTTGACAATAGTGAGTGATGTGCACGAAAATGATATTACTGCCAACATAAATACAAATGCATCTATATAGCGGATAGTTACTGCAGTTTTGCTTTACATAAGACCTGGCTCAGTTTCTGAGAGGAAAAGGATAATATCGTCTGTTTAAAAGTAAAACACACCAAGCCCTAATGTTAATTTTCAAGATATGAGTTTTTTAGCCTTTCTAGATCAGACTGGTGATTTTCAGACTGGTGAAGTCCACTAAGTTATTTTTTTCTTTGATTGAAAATTCTTGGATTTGTTCTTCACACATTTATTAAAGACTAGTGGTCGCCCAGTGGTCGAAATTCGACCATAATTCATTTAATTTTTAAGTTTGAACGTTAATAAGGTTCTTTTGTCAAAGAGAATACCTCTATATTCATTGCATGTAATTTTTTTGAATTTTGTTCTACTACGTAAGCTGCGAGCATGTACAAATACGTCATAAGAAAAATGCGGCATAGCTTGGTCAAGCCATATCTAAAAAACAATAACGCGTTGTTTGACATTTTCTTGGTTTTTTTTATTGCTATACTGACCACAGGTTTCGCCAAGGCTACACAGTTAATTTGCCTATCCTTTTCAAATTATTTAAAATTTAAATAAAAAACAAATCCAAAAAATGAAAAATGAAATAAGGAATACGTGCTTCGTATTTTTATATATATTTTTTATTGAAACAAAAAAAACGGGTGGTTAAAAAAATAAATGTTGTCCATTGAACTTGAAATAGTTCGACAATGAATTTAATGATTCAAAACTTCTGTGTAGACGATGTTTTTTGTAAAAACTCTTTCATCGTTTGCTAAATGCCCTTGACCGTTATATTCTGAAATATAAAATCTCAAACCATCGAATGATCGAACTCTACTTGCTGCGACGTACAATTGACCATGTGTAAAAACTGGCTGTCTCAATAAAATTCCAATTTTTTCGAATGTTTGTCCTTGAGACTTATTTATTGTCATCGCAAATGCAGGTATAATTAGAAATTGAGTTCTTTGAAAGTTAAATGGTAAAATAGTTCCGGAATATGTTAAATTTATACGTAGAATCAAAATTATCTTATTGTGTGCGTTTCCAATTAAAACTTCGCAATCAATAGTATTACGATGCATAAATTTGATGCGCATTCTTGTTCCATTGACTAATGGTTCCTTTGTATTTAAGTTTCTGATCAGCAAAACGATGCAATTAACTTTCAATACTAACTTATGTGGTGGCAAATTATGCCAAATCTCATACTCCTCCGTCCGCGCAATGTGCTTAAAAAGGGGTACAAAGTTTTTCTTCACGTATTAATATATAGATTAAAGTATATGAACGTAAACAATGAATGTTTTATTTTCTTTAATTTAATATATTTGTAACGCATATTATCCATTAATTTTATCTTTCTGCACTCCTTCTGCATATTATCCATTAATTTTATCTTTCTGCACTCCTTCTCCATATGATCTTTAATTATGCCAAATCTCATACTCCTCCGTGCGCGCAATGTGCTTAAAAAGGGGTACAAAGTTTTTTCTTCACGTATTAATATTGTAACGGCGGCTAGAGAAACGATCACCACGCCAGCGTGGGAAAATGAAAAGTCTTGTTGACTCAGGTGTCGAGAGGAAAAGCCCACACTCCATAACGACCACCCGAAAACATCTTAATGATTTCTTAACGACAGCCAGCCAGCAGGGGTCGGAAATCGCTGTGGTTTCAAAACAAAGGGCAGGCGCCTTTCTGTCGCTCTCTTCGACATTTCGAGACCAAGAAGATTGATATAAATGATGATGAGTTTCCGACAGGGTTTGATGGACCCTTTCAAGTCCGCCGAAGTCTGTCGTAAAAGTTGAGGGGAAAGACCAACGTGAGACAGCCAATCAAGAACGTGAGAAATCTTCAACACCCAATCCAGCACCGACTAAAAGGCGGACCAGAAACGGAAAGGAGGAGTCGATAAGCACCCAACATATATAGAGAGAGAGATCACGAGAGGAGAGACGAGAGGAGAGACGGAGAGAGATCACGAGAAGAGGACGAGAGGAGAGAGAGATCACGATAGGAGAGACGGAGACAGAGGATCACAGAGGATCAGAGAGCTTGGAGAGAAGCGGTCAACAGAGACCGTTTTTGGAGCTTGAAGTGAATATTCGTTCACTGTTGTGCATTTATCCCACCTTGGGATCCTATACTCGCCGGAGTATTTTAGTGAGAAAGGCTCGACCGTAGCCGTAAAGGAGAACCCTCCTAGAGATCCGTGTAACTGCTCATCCTAGTAGTGATCCTGTCCGGAAAGACTGAGATTTCCTGCCTTGGAACTCTGTACTCATTCGAGTAATTTTGTGTTGAGAATAGGCTCACCCGTAGCCGTGCGTTAGACTTCCCCGAGTGAAATTGTGAGGCTCGCCAGCAGCCCTAAGCGCCTCGATAGAACTTTGGACCTTCCAAGGAACTAATATTAATGAACTTTACATTCATTTTCCGACTTTTTGTACAAATTGTAAAATAAACCAATTTAGTCCAGAATCGGATATTTTCAATGGTAACTAGTCTAGCTACCCGTGAATCAAGACGTTACAGACTAGTTAACTTTCTGGTGGCAGCGGAAGCGATCGACACCCAGTCGTGAAGAAGTAACAGAAGAGATCGACACCCAGTCGTAAAGCAGTAGCGGAACCGATTGACGCCCAGTCCTGAAGTAGCGGAATCGATTGACTTCGTTCGACATCCAGTTCTGAAGGAGCATCGAACCGACCGACATCCAGTCCTGGAGAAGTAGCGACTTCGTTCGACATCCAGTTCTGAAGGAGTATCGAACCGACCGACGCCCAGTCCTGAAGTAGCGGAACCAATTGACTTCGTTCGACATCCAGTTCTGAAGGAGCATCGAACCGACCGACATCCAGTCCCGGAGAAGTAGCGACTTCGTTCGACATCCAGTTCTGAAGGAGTATCGAACCGACCGACGCCCAGTCCTGAAGTAGCGGAACCAATTGACTTCGTTCGACATCCAGTTCTGAAGGAGCATCGAACCGACCGACATCCAGTCCCGGAGAAGTAGCGACTTCGTTCGACATCCAGTTCTGAAGGAGTATCGAACCGACCGACGCCCAGTCCTGAAGTAGCGGAACCAATTGACTTCGTTCGACATCCAGTTCTGAAGGAGCATCGAACCGACCGACATACAGTCCCGGAGAAGTAGCGACTTCGTTCGACATCCAGTTCTGAAGGAGTATCGAACCGACCGACGCAAAGTCCTGAAGTAGCGGAACCGATTGACTTCGTTCGACATCCAGTTCTGAAGGAGCATCGAACCGACCGACATCCAGTCCCGGAGAAGTAGCGACTTCGTTCGACATCCAGTTCTGAAGGAGTACCGAACCGACCGACATCCAGTCCCGGAGAAGTAGCGACTTCGTTCGACATCCAGTCCCGGAGAAAAGGACGCCTGGTCCGAAATACAGTTACGGAAGACGACGAGTCCCGAAAAAGAAATAGAAGACCAAGTTTTGTGTGGAAAGTGACCGACCAGTAAACCTGATCTGAAGTAGATGAAAGTGACGAGATCCTGTGCAGCACGACAGCAGGTAAGGCTTGATTTTACTTTAGAGGCAAAAATTGTAGTAAATTAATGTGCTAGGAATTTAAAATTGTCTTAATGAAATTATATTGTATGTGTAATTGAGTGGTTGCAACATTTAGCAAAGTGCTTGATTTGAAAAATTTAGAAAACTATTGTGTTATCAATTCAGGAAGAACTTTCCTTTGAAATTAGAGTAAAAGTCATTTATTGAAATTAAGTACTGTTGTAATCTAAAAGTTATCGAAGTATTCTGTGTAGAGTTACGCTTAGTATATTTTGTGAAATTTGAGTTAAGATTGTTTTGAAATTTAAGGTACATTGTTTTATAGTGTTGCATTGTGTTTTAAGTATTGGTCACATATATTAGTATATTATTGTGTGTATAATTGTGTGTAAGGGACAGGAGAATTTTAAAATGGCATTTTTAGCAAGGCAACGTAAGGCAGATTTGCAGAAACTCGCTTATGAGTTAGGTATCGAACTAGGACCTAATGATAGGGTGTTAGATATAACCACAAAGATATCAGAGCATCCACAATACGACGAAGAATGGGTGAAGGCTCAGTTGCAGGTTATAGTAGAGGAACGGGAGATAACTGACACTCAGGCTAGAGAGGAACGGGAGATAGCCGAGAGAAATGCTAGAGAGGAACGGGAGATAGCCGAGAGAAATGCTAGAGAGGAACGGGAGATAGCCGAGAGAAATGCTAGGGAGGCGGAAGAGCGAGAAGAGCGAATTCGAATGTTCGAGTTAGAAAAACTCAGAATTACGCAAGCTGCTGAAACAAATAGCTTAGGTTCGTCACAAACGGATAATTCTAGACCAACGAAAAACTTGAAATCCGTAATGCAGAAATTTGACCCAGAAAAAGGAGACATGGCCCTATTTCTCACCTTGTTTGAAAGACAGGCGAAAAAGATGGGAATAGATGAGGTTGATTGGGTGACTCACCTTCTTTACCTACTCCCGATGGATATTGCAGAAATTATCATGAGAGAGCTCCCTGAAAAATCAGAAGATTACGATCATGTTAAGAGTACCCTCCTAAATAGATTTAAATTAAATCCGGAAACATTCCGAACCAAATTTACACAGCATCAGAGACGATCAGGAGCGCCCTGGAAAGATCTAATATTTGAATTAAGGAGTTACTTAGAGGGATGGCTAGATGGAGTCGGAGTGGAAAGTTTTGAGGACCTCAAAAACCTAATGCTAACGGATCAAATAAAGAGGAGAGTTTCTCCTGAGATTAAGGAGCATTTCATAGATCAGTGGGCAGCCATAGTAGACCCCGAAGAATTAGTATTTAAATTAGACCAATATGAAGCCGCTAGACGCACTGTTAGAAGACCTCTCACAGCTAAGTTCCCAGAAAAACGTTTCCCAGATAAGCCCAAACCTGAAAACAAACCTGCAGTAGTGAGGAAATTTGAGCCAGAAAAGAGCGAACGCTCGAATTGGAGGAACCCAAATCCTAATGAGCAAAAGTGGAGGAAGCGAGAATTTGAACGGCGAACAGCGCCGGCGTGTTACATATGCCATTCGACGGATCATCTGAGACCGCAATGCCCTGAATTAAGGAGAAACCCGAATCACGAACGCGTGAATCATTTTAAGATGGAGGAGAATTTCGCACCTTCGTTTGCCCCTTATCTGAGTGAGGCTAAAGTAAATGGGATAAATACCGTGATATTGAGAGATAGTGGAACCAGTTTGAACGTAGCTCCCAACCACTTAGTAAGACCAGATGATTACACCGGAGAAACAGTTTGGTTGAAACAGGCTCTGGAAAATCATTTCCGATGTTTACCGATAGCAACAATTAGTTTAGAAAGTGAAAAATTCGGCAAGATAATCACTAAAGCAGCGGTAGTGGATAAAACGGTAGAATTGAACCATTATCTCCTGGGAAACTCGACCCAAGAATTGCTCGAGGAGGCAAAGAAAAACCCACATTTAGTTAATGCTGTCGTTACGCGTAGTCAAAACAGGGGAAACAAAAGATCAGGGAGTTTGGAGAAACTCAAAACCCCCAACTGCGTTAGCGAAAAACCACCTCTTCAATCGAATAGCCAGGAGCGCGAGCTTCCCATTCATCTACCCCCTGCTGAAAAGCATACAATTGCGATTTTGAAAGTAACCCCCCGAGGAGTTTTCCAACGCACAAAAGGAATGCTCTGAATTGAGTACGCTGTGGGAAAAAATGGAAGAAAAGCGAACTCAGGAATATAGGGTGGATAAAAATTTGTTGTTTAGGATAACCGCAGATCACCGAGGTGAGGAAAGGAAACAATTAGTCATTCCCGCAAGAATGAGGAATGAAATTCTAAGGTTATGCCACGAAGAAGTAGCCGCACATTTAGGCTCGACAAAAACCAAAGATACACTATTGAGATATTATTTTTGGCCGAACTGCATTAAGGATGCTGAAGAATACGTCAGAACATGTGACCCGTGCCAGAGAGTGGGAAAACCAAGGGAAAAGAAGAAAGCCCCATTAAAATTAGTGCCGGTGATTAAAGAGATCTTCTCGAAAATTAATGCAGATACCGTAGGACCCCTTCCTTATTCAAGTAAGGATAATAGATATTTAGTAACTGCTATCTGCATGGCCTCAAAATATCCTGAAGCGATACCCGTTCGCGACATCAGTTCAGAATCGATAGTGGAGTCTCTCATGATTATATTTAGTAGATTGGGATTTCCCAGAGAAATACAGTGTGACTTAGGCACTTGTTTCACGAGCAATTTGACCACCACGTTTTTTGGAAAATTTGGCATTAAGGTTACGCACAGCTCTGTTAGACACCCACAAAGTAACCCAGTAGAGAGGTGGCATAGTCCGGTGAAAAGATTATCGAAGGTTTTATGTTTGAAATCGGGATTAGATTGGGAGAAAAATCTACCTGCAGCTCCCTTAGCATTAAGGACGGTGACTCATGAGTCCACAAAATTAATCACGACTAAACTCGTACGCAGAAATAATCTTCGAACCCCCGAAACCTTACTTTTTGAACATTGGGTAGAACCGGAGAAGGAAGAAAATGTCGTGACTGAGTGCATGTTAGAATTAAATGGTTTGAAGCGTTGTCCTGAATTGGACTATGAACGAGTTTCAGACATACGAAACGAAGGGAAAACCTGGTACGATAAAGATGCCGTACGCAGAACTTTTAGAAAGGAAGCGATAGAGCTGATACCGGAGTATAAGCACGAATTCCATAGGCTAAAAGTAGAAATCACCGAAAAACCCGTACTTTATCCCCCAGACTATAGCAGGGAATTTATCTTGCAAACAGATGCATCTGATAAAGAGATCGGGATTATCATAGCTCAATTAGGACTACACAATAATGAACAGCCAATCTTGTTCTGGAGTCTAAAATTTAACTGTACAATAGTCCACAGAGCAGGGAAAGACAATAAGCACGCTGATTGCTTAAGTCGTAAATAACATTTGACACTTCAAATGAAAATTGATTGTAAATATTTAATAGTGTATAAATTGTGATCTATGTAAAATGTAAATACAAATGATGCTTGTGTTTGTAAATTATATAATTGAATAAGTTTGTAAAATGTTGGAAGGTTAAAACCATTAGTTATAGCTGCCTCTGAAGTATTGTCAAGACCTCCTGTATGTCTAACCCCTTCCTTTTAGATTTTGCTCTCTAACACATCGCAAAATCTCTCTATGGGGGGAGGAATTCTGTAACGGCGGCTAGAGAAACGATCACCACGCCAGCGTGGGAAAATGAAAAGTCTTGTTGACTCAGGTGTCGAGAGGAAAAGCCCACACTCCATAACGACCACCCGAAAACATCTTAATGATTTCTTAACGACAGGGGTCGGAAATCGCTGTGGTTTCAAAACAAAGGGCAGGCGCCTTTCTGTCGCTCTCTTCGACATTTCGAGACCAAGAAGATTGATATAAATGATGATGAGTTTCCGACAGGGTTTGATGGACCCTTTCAAGTCCGCCGAAGTCTGTCGTAAAAGTTGAGGGGAAAGACCAACGTGAGACAGCCAATCAAGAACGTGAGAAATCTTCAACACCCAATCCAGCACCGACTAAAAGGCGGACCCGAAACGGAAAGGAGGAGTCGATAAGCACCCAACATATAGAGAGAGAGAGATCACGAGAGGAGAGACGAGAGGAGAGACGGAGAGAGATCACGAGAAGAGGACGAGAGGAGAGAGAGATCACGATAGGAGAGACGGAGACAGAGGATCACAGAGGATCAGAGAGCTTGGAGAGAAGCGGTCAACAGAGACCGTTTTTGGAGCTTGAAGTGAATATTCGTTCACTGTTGTGCATTTATCCCACCTTGGGATCCTATACTCGCCGGAGTATTTTAGTGAGAAAGGCTCGACCGTAGCCGTAAAGGAGAACCCTCCTAGAGATCCGTGTAACTGCTCATCCTAGTAGTGATCCTGTCCGGAAAGACTGAGATTTCCTGCCTTGGAACTCTGTACTCATTCGAGTAATTTTGTGTTGAGAATAGGCTCACCCGTAGCCGTGCGTTAGACTTCCCCGAGCGAAATTGTGAGGCTCGCCAGCAGCCCTAAGCGCCTCGATAGAACTTTGGACCTTCCAAGGAACTAATATTAATGAACTTCACATTCATTTTCCGACTTTTTGTACAAATTGTAAAATAAACCAATTTAGTCCAGAATCGGATATTTTCAATGGTAACTAGTCTAGCTACCCGTGAATCAAGACGTTACAATATATAGATTATACATTATCCTTTAATTTTATCTTACTGCACTCCTTCTCCATATGAACTTTAATTATGCCAAATCTCATACTCCTCCGTGCGCGCAATGTGCTTAAAAAGGGGTACAAAGCTTTTTCTTCAAGTATTAATATATAGATTAGGGAGTAGTTTTCCCATTAGTTTTTTAAAACTAAGTTTTTTGACTTTTTATGTTTCACTTGTTAGCCGACGATATTTTTTGGAATAGTTATGGGGAAATATGCCCTACAGCTGATCAGGAAATTTATGTCGACTTATGGAATACAAATCACTAAAACGTCTAACTACAGAAAGTGGAGTTATTATATTTTCGAACTGGACGATTCAGTTATTCTCAATAAAAAATTAATATTAAATAAGTTACCTACTTCTGATAAAAATTAAATTCAAATTGTTTTCTGATAAAACAACAATTATAGAAACAGTAATAATGATTTTTTAATCTCGAAACAATCTTTAAAATACTGAACCACACATAGTGTCCGTTATTTCTCTCCATGCAATTAGAAACAATAATTAGGTTTATTTATACTTTAAAATAAACTTCACTAAAATATTATCTATTTAGAATTTGTAGCAAACAATGTTACAATATAAGTAAATTTGCATATTTAAATAAAAGATATGAAAGTACTATTAAAATATATAATGTGTAAATATATATTCTAAGAGGTGTATTCTGACAATTTCAATTAATAATTAAGCACAAATAGCATCAGCGAACATAACATAAGTTTATGAATTTGTCCTTATTGACATATTTGAATTCATCACGAAACAGTCAGTTGAATTATTAATTTCAAAAGATATTTACCTTTTCTATGTTTAAAACTCCCTCTTTATAACTTCTCATTGAAAGGAACGACCAAAATGCAATGTTTTTCAAATTGGAAAGGAACTTGAATCTTAACTTCAATCTAAAAATAAGTCAAGTATAATTCAAAACATATTTGAAACACTTGAAATTTGATGTATTTAATTAGAGGTACTACTTTATTGCTCTTCCATTGAATTTCAAATGATTTCATCTTATTCATTCCTTACTCCCTATTTCTTTACTCGTAAAGTTACTAACATATTTATATGTTTATATTTTTTGCATTTTACGTTTATAATCGATTTCAAGTTGCTTTGAGAGATGGAATTAAATCATGTTTTTCATTCGGAAGTATTTTGGACATTTTTTTTGGCAAGGTTTAACTATATCAAATATTAATGGGCCTGTCTTAATTTAAAAGATTGTATAGCCGCGGAAAGAAAGCGAGCTACCCCTTTTATTTCGAGCACCATACAGTGGAGAAAATTCAAATTTATCATTCAATATGGAAAAACGTCCTTATAAATTCAAATGCAAAAAATTGCATAAGGCGCCGTCTTCATATAAAATGTTGCACAAACAAAATTTTCAATGGAAACACCCTGTTTTGATGCCTAATCAGATCCTACATCGTTAAATTAGTCTAAATATGAAATTTCATGACTTTACTATATAACCGGAGCTATTCAATGTTAAAGTTACTGTCAGTTTCAGGGATCATCTCCACATTTAAAATCTATATTCGCAGATTGAGATTAACTGTAGTTATAGCTACCCGAATTTCAAATTTAAACATTATTTCAAACGTATTTGCCAGCGCGTTGAAACGATCCGAGAATTATATTTACTATGCAAGTGAAAACGATTCAAGAATTATATTATATTTATTATACAAGTGTAAACCATCATAGAATTATTATATATATTTTTTATACAAGCTCAAATTATAATATTGTGAATTGTAGCCATGATTAAAATGTGATAAAAGAAGGATTTTGGAATTGAGAACAATTCGAAACGGAGAGAAAGAGTGTTATAGATGTTCCATATAGCTTTGTATCGTCTTTAGTGTTCTTAATTAACGTTCGTCTCCATGTATGGAACCAAATAGCCTACCAACAACAATTTAATACAATGGATCTGATATTCCGATCATTCAAAAAGTGAATAGAGCGAGTCATTCAGTTGATCATTGTATAGTAAATTTCATCCATACAACACATAACTGATAAAAGGCAATGTAGTTTAGATTACATAAATGAAATTTCCAACAATTTTTCAAGAATTTAAATATTCTTCAGGTTTTTCAGATGTATTTTAAAGTTTTGATAGCCCCCTATAATCGCCAAAATGAGAGGAAAATTTAATGTAACGAAAAAGTAACAATTAGAATGACCTGAAATTTTGCATGGTCATTTCAGAAGTCGAAGTCTTTTTGAATTGATTCCTATCAAAATTTAGTAAGATTCTAATAATTTTTCTAATATTAATTTAAAAAATATTGCATACTAAAAGTATTTTTAAAATAAGATATTAGGTGAATTTTTTGGGGGGTTGCTTAACAGTAACATGGTACAAAATATCAGCGCTATAGAAATATTGTTTAGGAAGATATCCATAAAAGTCTGAGAAACTGATTTAATATTAAGAGCTCCAATCTTTCTGTACTTATAACTTCGAAACGGTTAAGACTTAGTGACATGAAATTTGGTATCTGAAGTTAAATTTTCATATAGATGTGAAATTGTGTGTCGAAATAGGGAGTTTACATTGGAAATTATGAGTTGGTGCTCAATTTAATATGAAGACGGCCCCTAATGCAAATTTTATGCATTTGAATTGATAGAAGACGGTAGTTGCTGCCAAACGCCATCTTAGAATTTTTTCTACTGTCAAATTGCTCGAATGCAGAGGGGTGGTTCGTTTTTTTTTCCGCGACTCTACAATGATTTGGGGACAAAATGTTTTGTACTTAATCTACAGAACATGTGTTCGAAACCCTTCATCACATGGCGTTCGGGACACCTATAACAGGATCCTTCAGTTTGGTATTTAATGGCATTAAACACCCGTGAAGTTTATTCAGTGCAATTAGCAATCTCCACACACAATTACAGCGAGTTTGCCGCTCAACAGAAAACTGAGAATGGTAGCTTTGGCCTGGTTTCCGCCACACGCGAAAGCGGCAATCATCTGTCTCAAATTATCAACCTGCGAGTTGCAGACGGCGCAAGACTTGTAACTTACCCTGAGTGTATTTATCTCTTCTGTGTCACTAAAGTTTTCCTTGTTCATTTACTTGACGCTGCTTGGTGCAGCTTGGCCAAAAATGGCCCTTGTGCCACAAATACCAACCAACCATCCATTGACGAAGAAGGTTATGATTTTCAAGCAAATGGCTGCTAGATTGCTATGTGTAAGAAGAGACTGTGGGTGGGGCAAGAGGACTGGCAAATGATACTTATGAAAGTTAAAAAACCACATAAAGTATATATATATACGTATATATATATATATATATATATATATATATATATATATATATATATGGTAATATAAAAACCATAACGTATGGTAGAATGTATGATATGGAGTGTACAATAAGGGACATGCAATTTTAAATTGTAGCAAGACCTTCTTGAGCAATCTCTGTCAAAGGCATCGGAAGATTTAAGAAATGAGGAATTCATTTTTTAGCAATTTCTTGTCACATTTCTAAGAAGACTTAAATGGCAATGAGAGAGAAAATAATACATTGCCTTTGCTAGTAAACTCTCCAGATTTTAACCGTTTTTAAAATTCGTATGGAATTATGATGTCTTCAAGAACTTGTTTCAAGAGATGAAATTGTGCTTTTTTGTAGTCTGAAAATTGAATGACCGCATTTTTAATTTCGAGCCAGCCGATAAAAAGCTAGTGGTGGGGTCTCAGCACAGTACTCTGTAATCATCAATCTGTTTCAACGGAAAATTTTGCAAATTTATTTTTGAATTGTTTTAGTAGTTTGATCCATTATAAATAATTTTAAGTTTTGATTTCAAAAAACAGTTTTCTTACGATTAGTATTGCATCGTTGTGTGTTTGCAAGGTAATGCAATCTACGAAGTAAGTAGTTTACACTTAATCATATTTGGTAATTACTATTTTTTCACGCAATAAATTAGAATTGCCAAGTTACTCAAAATCTTTTTTTATTTATTTATATTTTTTAAAAATGTACCTATTTCGCCAATTTCTTCTCCTACAATTATGAAATTATTTCCATTTGCAGTTTAAAAGCTACACTGCAATTTGTTGACCCTTTGACTTGCTAATGGCTTTCAGTATTGTATTTTATTGGTAGGTAGGTAGTTAATTAATGTCGCACTGGAACAACACGAGGGGCTATTCTATATTTTATTGGAAAACCTCACACATTTTGTTATTTATTATTGTATTTGATTGCAAAATTTATGTTTGCGATTTTTACCTACAAATTTTGTTATTCATATAGTTGTCAGTTGCACTCTTATAAATTTCATTTTTCATTCATTTCAATTTAAAGTTCACTGTTCCCCCTTAAGGAATTTTAACACAGATGCCATCTGCGATTCTGCAGTTTTAAATTAAAAATATTTCTTATATCTTTATAATCTATGGTGCTTTAATTTATTCATTTTGCTCTTGTTTAAATACATTTCATGATTCTTAAGAATTTTATTTGAAAATTTAAAATATATACTTGTCATATCCACACACTCAGATTAAACTTCAAGATGAGATAGAAAATGATTAATTTTTCAACTGAATTTGCTACACAATCGCGGATGTCATCTTTCGATAATCTATCATGCACGTTTGGAAATCCTTCCTGGAAATGTGAAACCCAGCCAAATGCGGCAACCGTGCATTTTCTCATCAAAACGCTCGATCTACTCGCGTTGTCAAGGTAACAGTGACGTCAGCCACGTTGCGAATCACGCTTAACAACCTCACTCACTTCAAATATACTTTTAAAAGCACGAGGCGAAATTTTTAGTATCCGAGAGTAGATTAACTGTATGTCGAGACATGGACAGTTGATTTTTTTAATTTTAAAAGATTAAAAATTCATTCCCTCATTTAGCGAAAGGTGTATGGGGGAAATCTTGACGCAATTTTCGTGACTTCAATTTATAAAACTTAAAAAAGCTGAATTATGAAGAGAAGTGTTTAATTTAGAAGGTAATATCGTGTTTTATTTACCATGGCATTACTAAAGCTTGGTAAAATTTTGTGAAAATTATGGTGTCGAAGATTTTCTCTCTTGTTTTTAATTGGATAATTTATTGAAATTATATTAATCTGCATTCGGTAAAATTTTTCTATTGCCCAAAAAATGTTTAGAATCCTGGAAGAAATAAAAAGGAGTCATTTGCTACTATTGTTTCATTGGTTATATGTGGAGTTCATTATAAGTAAAGGGTGTGTTAATGATTGTTGTTTTAACTAACTAACTTCTTAATAACTGCTTTTGATTATTTATTAGATACTCTAAGATAACTATAGGTATAGCAGTAGATCTGTCGGAAGAGTTGCGGAAACAGGAAGGTTGCAAGTTCGAAACTCGATCCAACCGAAGACTATCGTGTACGTGGGGGGCTGGTGCACGTTAAATCTGTCATGGTCTCAAATGACCTCCCTTTAACGTGATGTAGAAGTTTGGAGAGTGGGGTGTCAGCTCAGGAGTTGACCTCGTAAACTGACTCTGATTCAAAATTACGAGGTGTTGTTCTCGAATCTTTCCTTTTGGGATTGATCCGTAAAGTGGCGAATAGCCCGGTGTTTTACTCCAGAGCGAAGTTAATTTAACTACCAGCCTAAGATAACTGTTACAACTGCCAAGAGTATATCACGTTAACACGAGCATATGAAGTCAATTTTCTTTCAGTAATAAAATCCTTTTAAATAATAATTTTTATCATAAACCAGCAGAATTATCCGACGTTTCTCGGGTTGCATTGGTTAACTGTATATTGAACAAGTAGTGACCAGAATAATCATTTCTCTTTCATAAAAAATGCAAATATCATTTCAATGTCCGAAAAATAATTTTTACACCGTTTCGACATTTTTATAATTTCTACAGTTTATTTAGAACACAAACATATTGTTTGTATCCATGAAATCCATTTCACACACATCGCACCCCTGTTGTAAGACAAAACTGGAAAAAAGTGATTCTAATGTGACTACTACAAAAGTCGATTTTGAGTTCTGAAGTGATTATGAAAATCCCATCCTAAGTTCACTTGTTATAAAATTGCGTTAAGAAATGGTAAAAATGACGAATCTTCGGTGAATAGTAGACACTCGAAGATATCGTATAAATATTGTTTTATTTATGGCACACTTGCACCAGAGATACAATATTTACGAATTTCATCATTTAGGAATGGAATACTAATTCGACTATTTTTTTCAAATAAATATATTCTTCTTGAAAATTCCATTTAGTGACACTTGAAACAACAGAGCTTATTTTAAAATAGCTTTTAGTATAGACAATGCAAAGGTAATCGATAAGCATTTTCCGAACAACAGTAGGTCGATTTGACCGCGTTTTCCTTAAAAAAATCATGGTTTTCGCCAAACTCTAACATAATAATATGTAATACGAAGGGTAGGTGAACATGTACACTATTTATTGATATTTTAATACAATTATAGAGCACTTTTCCTGACCCTACTATTAAATCATAAATGCTAAACTTTAACCGAACTTTAAAAAATCGTGTAGGCTGTGTCGGAACACTGCCGCAACATTTAACGTGAATGTGTCTCGGGTTAGTACATATTATTTATTTGGTGTAGTAAATGAAAGAAAGACAAATTTAGTAGTCAATTCACTAGTGTTTATCGAAAGCTGTTGAGTACTCTTCCGCACAGACTGCGTTCAAGGTGTGCTTGGCTTTTCGATCCTGCCAACAGTGTGAAATTTTTAAATTTTTTCACCTGCGATCCGAAGTTTCACAACCAACACTGCATTAGATTTCACTTCTAACATTTTAAAACGACTGATCTTGGCGTTAGCTTTCATTCGAGACAAATTTCGACGTCGAAGCGTTTTGCAGTTCCGAGTTATACTGTTTTGAAGTTACAGCTGAAAGTTCCCAACCACACCCTCCCCGCTTATCGCGTGGAGCAAACTCAAGATTTTTGTTCTCTCAACTATCGAGTGACACTAGATTGGTTTGGTTTGCGTTGGTTTTATCAAAATTATTGGGACGAACTCTTTGCCCATTTTATCGTAACGCGTTGAGCGTTACGAACTCCCTTTTCCGCACTGGGCACCTAGTTCGCTCTGGCTTTACAAACATATTCACGTCAAAAAGACATTAGGATACCGATGCTTGTGAAGTCTCACTGGAATTTACATAATACACTAGCATGCACTGGAATTCATATAATACACTAACATGCGCTGGAATTGATATAACATAACATGCACTGGAATTTATACAACACAATAACATGCACTGGAATTTATATAATACACTAACATGCACTGCGTGGTACAGACATCGGCAGGCTTGGTTTGAATTATGAAACAACAAAGTATTAAAAATACTGAAATCTCACCATTTTAATAAAACTATTCGGCAGACTAGTGGAACAAGGGTAACGATGCATTTTAAAAAAGATTAAAAATCATAGCAGAACAAAACATTTAAATGAACGCAGAATTCTCAGAATTTCAAGGAAACGATTAATTATCTTCGAACGAGTGAATGTGATGCAATAGGTGCACATTCAGAAGCATGATGAAGTGCACATGAACATTATGACGGGGAGTTCGCGCATTTTGTTATACTTCGTAAAAAATGAATTAAACACAACTAAAATTTCACAAACTACTGTTTTGTATTTTTGAGTAATTTATTTCGTTAGGATACATACATGAAACGCATAATAAAAAGTACTTGAATCCATCTTATATGAATGTTAGATTAGAATATAGGTAGTAATCTACTGTTTATTTCCGTATCAGGGAAAAAGGGGTTAAGTCTTACTTTCCATGGGTCCAAGGAATCAAGCTCATCAATAATTTAAAAAATAATATAATATCTTAAAGTAGAAATTAAATTAATCTACGAACCTAAATTACAATTATTTGCATCATGGCATGATTCTTTTTTCTGAATATTTGTGAAAAAGAGTGAAACATTCAATTTAAGATTCTGAAAAGTATCCATTTTGACTTAACTCTTTTTGCCCTGACCACGGAATATATATATATATATATATATATATATATATACATATACATATATATATATATACATATATATATACATATATATATACATATACGGGTGGTTATCAAAATAATGGAAACACCTGTGAATAAAAGTGACATTTAAGAATGCGCTTCGTAAGCATTAAAATACAATCCTAGCTACCAGTTTTTTAATATAAAAAGTACTATATATCAAGGTAGTATGAGGTAGCTTTAGTGAAGTTGTATACGTCGTGGATTTTTGTCAAAAGCGTAAAATGTCAGACCTCACAGACTTTCAAAGAGGCCAAATTGTAGGAGCCCGACTAGTTGGAGCAACTGTGACAGAAACATCCCAGCTTTTAGACGTTTCTAGAGGTACGGTGTCTAAAGTCATGACAGCGTACACACAGAGCTCAATCAGCATCTGGATTCTCCAGTGTCAATAATTACAGTTAGGAGGCACCTTCATAAACATAACATTTACGGCAGAGTAGCAATTCCCAAGCCACTTGTCACAGATGTTAATGCCAAACGTTGTCTACAGTGGTGCCACAACCACAAAACCTGGTCGATTGATAAGTGGAAGACAGTTATATGTCAGACGAATCATCTTTCACACTTTTCCCCACAACAGGACGGGTGCACGTTTGGAGGACACCTGCACAAGCGTATGATCGTGATTGTCTCCTTCCAACTGTCAAGCATGGAGGTGGATCTGTCATGGTATGGGCAGCCATGTCGTGGTTTTCTGATGGCCCAATCGAAACCCTGAAAGGAAGGATCACTGGGGATAAGTATAGAGAAGTTTTAGCTGACCAGGTCCATCCTATGATGCAAACTTTGTTTCCTGCAGGAGATGGAATTTTCCAGGATGATAATGCTCCTATTCATGCAGCGGGACTGGTCCAATCATGGTTTGATGAACACGAGGATGAACTGAAACATCTACCTTGGCCAGCACAGTCCCCCGACCTCAATATAATCGAACCGTTATGGTCCATTTTAGAGCGTTCAATCCGGAATCGATATCCTCCACCGGCATCTCTCCCGGAACTTTTACAATATCTCCATGAAGAATGGTACAATGTTCCTCTAAACACTATTCAGCACTTGTATGATTCGATTCCCAGGCGAATCCAAGCCGTATTACATGCCAAAGGCGGTCCTACGCCATATTAGTAAAGGATTCCTTATAAATCCAGTGTGTTTCCATTATTTTGATAACATCCTGTATATATATGTATATATAATATATATATATATATATATATATATATATAGATTTAAGAATCTCTCTAATGCTTATTAATTTATTAATTTTACCTATTATTTTGGATTGGTGCATGATTTGCTATTTCTCTTAAGATTTTGAACTATGAATTCAATTGTATTTAATGGCGTTGCTTGTCATGTATAAGACCTTACGCCATAAAATCCAAAATCCAATCCAATCCAATTGTATTTAGTCATTTTAATGTCTGTCTACAAATTATGAAGTATTGTCTTATAATTTAAAAATCATTTCTCATGAAAAATTGTTTCTCAAGAAGCTAAAATGGCAATTTAATTCAAACATTTATGACTGCATTTTTATCATTATGTTTCTATCATGTAAGTAAACCAAATCTCAAAACAAACTTATATAAAATATATGAAATGTGTTTATTAACTATCATCAATAGATGCAAGCAATAGTCCCTTCAGCGTAGATGCTCTGCACGAGTCGACCAGTATGATTTAAAACAGATTCGTAAACCTTAAAATCCTTGATAACTCCCCATTTTTAAGTACACATACCCAATACTGGGTCAGCTTGAACCTAGATTTCCCGTGTATGTGTTTATCTGCCACTAATCTAGTACGATTCCATTATACCTGAGTGGAACAGCAAATAAAAACTTTCCAGTTGCTATGATACTCAAGGCACTTAGTATAAGCAACATAAAAAACCGTTGTTGATCGCTAAATTATTCAGGACAAAATTGAGCTCGATCAATGAATTCATTAAACCAACTTGGCTTTTGAAAGAGCTAAACGCCGAGTCCATAAATAGCAGAAGATTCGGTTTGGACAATTTGCTGGCAGAATATTTGTGTGGAACCGGTTGGCTGGTTGGTCAATTTTGGGTCAATTTTAAGGTCAATTTTGTGCTACATGAGGGCTAATTGTGTAGAATTGATGTGCCTGAATCACAGCAAATGAAAGCGATGGACTGGTTTATTAGATCAGCCTGGGATATGCACTTAATTAAAGCCTTTTTAATTATTTGATTCGATTACATTTACTTAAAGAAATGAAAAAGTTATTGTTTCCTGAAAATATTCCCAGCTTATTAAAATTTTGTAGACCTTATGCGCTGATGAGTCTGCTGCTACTGATTTCAGGGGAAGATAGTTTAGGAAATCAAACAGTACAATTTAACGCGTTTAAATTATTTGATTCGATAAAGTTAACTCAAAGAATGATCAAGATTGTATTCTCAACGTACTAAAATATTACTTATCAACTTACTAAAACTTTGCGATACCAGTCGACCAGTGCAGTACATCTGCGTTAATGAGTCTGCTGCACATATATACAGCTCAATATCGTACATAACATCGCATCACATATGACAAAATACGAATTTAGAAATAGTAAAATATCATTACTTTAAGCAGTTTAACGTTTTTGTATTATTTGATTCGATAACGCTTACTCAAAGAAATGGTAAATAAGAAACGATATTGCTAAAAAAGGATAAAATGATACTAAAACTCCTAGATACCAGTCGACCAGCGCAGAACATCTGCGTTCATGAGTCTACTGCTATTGACCTAATAGGAAGATAGTTTAAAAAACCTAAATAGGCAAAATGCCACTGCTTTAAGCAATTTATCGCTTTTTTATTATTTGATTCTAAAAAGTTCACTCCAAAAACGATCAAAATTGTCTTCTGAAAATATTTTTAACTTACTAATATTCTGAGATACCAGTAGACCCTCGCACAACATGAATTTGTCGCTACTGATTTCAGTAAAGATAGTTTAGAAAGTCTAAATAGTAAAATTCCATTACTTTAATCAATTTAACGCTTTTTTATTATTTGATTCGAGCTTGATCCCGGACAGTCGCCAATAGCCCGTTGTGTGGATTTAGTGGGACGAAAATTCAACTACCTTCCTACCTTTGAACAGCTCTTTCAATCGGACGTTTTTCGGTATAGTAAATGTAGTATTAGTTATTTTCAGTCATTTTTTTCAAAAAGAAATTAATTACTACTTTCAATATATATGCACAGAATATATATATATATATATATATATATATATATCAGCTCTGCATGCCGAAGGGTTAAAGTAGCTCAATGGATTCACCCACTTCTCTAGCACACTGGAAGTTGGCGAATTTCTAGCAATCTGAGAACTTGGTGCAGGTTCGACTTCTGTAACTTACCTTGGTTGCATTTCTGTCTCTAAAACTTTAGTTGTGTGTGTATATCCATTAATTGGTGTTGTATATATTGTGTTTGGCTAAATGTGTCTTTATAGTCATAAAACCAAATCAAGCAACCAACTGAAGGGATAAAAGAGGTGGAAATAAAAGGAAGTAATGTATAATTTAAAACTGAAAAGAGAGAATGAATATGTTATATTCTTTTGCAATGTATTTTTAGTATTTTTGAAAAGATTTAAAAAAGATGTGTAGACTCATATTCCGAGCTATAGAATCTACTCGATAAGAAAAACATTTTATTGCTCTCATTTTATTATTGATTAATTGAATTTGTTTTAATTAAACTGCGACAATACTATTGCAAATTCATCATCACAAAATAGAATTACAACTATTTGAAATAAGATTTTGAACCAGATAAGTAATAAATGAAGAGAATACTGAATACTATGTTCGTTCAAAAATTGAACTTTTGAATAATAGTGTCTTTGGTTTCTCCATCAGAATAACCATTATTTATGGATTACAGAATTCGAGTTGCGTGCTAGTGAGAACATGCTCGACCTAGAATCACCATTTCGAAGCATCTGCAATACTAAGTAGAGAGAATAGTATCGAATTTCTATTGTTACATGGGAACTTTGTATGTGTACAAATAAAATGGCTGCTTTATTTCCCCTCTGATTTATATACTGCACGCGATTCCTGAAAGTTGTTTCTAACATGTATACTGGACACTAAAATTGCAAGAACACCAGCGCTTGGTATTGTATTCATGGATATTTTTTATGTATTATGGCATAAACATAAGAATAGGAATATTATGCTTTATGAAATGCTGTACATTCCCAGCGAAAATATTATTTACATACCTGTGAATTGTATAATTAACAGTCTTGAACATAGCCACTACGAAAATTGGCATATGATTTGGTAGTACATAAAGCTGTATAATGAATGCCAACCATGAGGCAATTATTGGCAAACTGAAGTTGTACTCTCTGCAATACTTTCTATAAAGTAGTTTAAATTTCATTTTGTTTCACATTGTTCCAAACTGAACTAATATTTTTTCTACACTAAAGGGGTATTACACTGTTACGTTTGGAACAATCCCTTTCAGGTTTTAGTCATGAAAATGACTTATTGCGTTTAATTTATCAAAGAACATTTTTGAACTTAAACTAACTTCTCGTTCAGTTCGTATGTCCTAAAGATTTCGATACATCTCCTTTTTTAACGAAAAGATCTAATACCAAGCGTTCAAGTAGGGACATCACAATGTGACCAGATACACCAAAAGAGACGTGAGATATATGTTAAAAAAAGACTTTTATTAATAAAGAATAATGAAAGATGCAGCCTTTTCATGACTAATATATGTGGTGGATTGTTCCATATGTGGCAGTGGAATGATCCTATATTGTAGAAAAATATTTATAAGTATCCATTTTCATGACTAAAATCTGTGTTGAATTCTACCATATATGATAGTGGACAGTAAAAATTACAATCTTGAAGGCACACGCTTTTTTAACACGTAAAGTTTATAAAAGAAGATGGAAAATGTTAACTAACGAAGGGAGAACACAATAATCAAAACTAAAATTTTCACACTTCATATCAACTACACTCAAAATCTTCAAGTAATGTTATGTTGCACCAGTGCGACGTTAATTCAATTACCTACCTACCTTAAAGGCACAATCACCAACATCTATGCGCTTGCAAAACCGGGATCGGAACCCTGACCTATGGGATCAGACAAACTCTATAACAACAATGCTAGTTAACAACGCCGTAGTCGCCTAACTAGTATAGTTAAAAAACATAAACGCATTTTCAAAAGGACATCATAAAAAATGAAGTAAGTTTAAAATGAATTTCCTAACTTTAAGCTATATAATTCACGAATAATACTTTTCAAAGCATTAAGAACTGCTGCTTAATAGAATGTCCCCTTGTATAATAGTGTCCTAAAAGCCGAACCCATCCTCAAAACTTATTTTTGTCTAGCAGGATGATGAATCATGATGGACTTTTGATCGCCGCCATTAGTATGCACGTGCGGGGAGACACATCATTACACCCCGTGCGCATGCGTGGCAATCGGATACAATTCTGCATCCCAATAGGTCCAACGATGTTCCAGCCTATTGAGCATACACAGCATTCCAGCCGGAGAAAAGGTTTCCCGATGTGATCTCTTAGCGATTCATCGGCCGGCTCACTAAAGCAAAAAGCACGTTTTAGAGCCATTAAAAATGCAGCGTCTTCGCCCCCAAAATAGGACCGCGGCAGAGAAGCGCTTTTACGATGGTTAATGTTAGATGAAGGATACACGTTTGAGGGAGATGCCTTTCGGTCAGAGGACGTGCCTGAGCGAGAGGTTTTAGTTTTGCGACAATGGGAAAAAACTGGGAGAATGTTAAGATGTGATGTGCGGATTCGTTACCATGCCTGCAAATTGTGTTAGGGATTAACTATTCTGTGAAGTAGAGGGTTCTTTTGCCGTATTCCATTACATGATTTGCTTAAGTGTGAATGGGAACACGTGGTACGCAGACTTAGAGTAAGGACTGTGAATTTCGATATTTGAGCTATGTTATAAGCACGGATTTCAGGGGGATTGAGTGGTTGAATTAATGTAGCACTGGAGCAACACAACGGGGTGTTGGCGACGGTCCGGGATCAATCACAAAAGGAAAGGTACGAGGACAGCACCTCGCAATTTTGGACCACGGTCAGATGACGAGGTCAACACCACCCACTCTCTAAACGCATCACACCAACGCAAGGGCATTTGAAGCCACGGCAGATTTAACGTGCACCAGCCTCCACGTACACGACGGTTTTTGACTGGATCTAGTTTCGAACTAGCAACCCTCCAGTTGCTGATCCGTCGCTCTTCCAACTGAGCTACCGCGGCTCTACGGGCTTTAGTATAAGTGGGATTTTCAGGGCAAAAAAAACGTCCTGTAAACTCCTGATTTTACTTCCGGTTACCCAAATGCCATCGCATGACGCTCATTGGGGTTAGCTTTGAATGTAACTAATCGCCGTTTTGTCAACGTCTGGAGTTTAATCTAATTGGCTTTGACCAATTAACTATCAAATGGTCTATATATGCACAAAGCACAAGACATAATGTCAAATAAATGAGCATGCACTGGGATAGTTTTACTGATACAGAAAAAAGCATTACATTCCAGATAAGTTTCAGAAATCAAACCTATGCCACCTACAACCCCAACTCGCAGATTGCTTGCGTAGTTGGCAAACCCACTGAGTCATGGCGATTCCAGATTTTGAATAATCCCGAGTATATGTATGTGTGTTATTTGTGATACGTAGAAAGATAGGACTTGGCGGACCATTTAACATGGCGTTTCCTTAATACTAAATTATTGAAGTGTAATGGTGGTTGATTGCTAGATTGTGTAAATCAAACAAAGAATATTTTCAATGTTAAATGCTTACGAATTGTAGTGTAATAATTTTTATTGTCCAGTGGAAAGTATGTAATATAATATAAAAGTTAATGCAATGAGAGGTATTGTCAGTGTAACAACAAACCAGACGGAATGCGAGTATTTTACTTTCGGTACACAAACGCTCTCGTATGGTATCATATCGGGGTACCTTAGAACGTAAATTATCACCGCTTTGACAACGTTCGAAGTTTAATCTAGTTGTCGTCGATCAATTAACCATTATATCAAATAATAATTCATTCTTTGGAATTTTTATTGGCAAAGTGTTGAAATGTAATTCGAAAAATAAGTCAAATGACATCACGTTCGAAATGCATACATGAAAAATAAATCCTCCACAGAAACTACCACTATCTGCATTTAGCTTGACAGAAAAGGCATATCATTCATAACTGTCCCATTTCACAAATTATAGCCCCAGATCGGTGATATGCGTCCTTAAAAAGTCAAAGTATGCTGAAATTGGTAAAGTTATATTTTAATATTTATGTTTATGATAACAATTTTTTGATAGTCAAGTGAAATTCCGAATTCCTCCTTTCTTTAACTTTTTATTCAATCCCTTATATAATTGCATACTTGTAAAATCGATTATTTACAGTTTGCGCAGCTGCGTTTTCTTAGCTTTTAATCTGATAATTATTTTAACTCGTTTGGATTTAAATTGCATTATTATTTAAATTAGCTGATTTAAAAGGGTTCATTGTTCCACTTAATGCTGAAAGTATTGGAAATCACATAATAAACAAGATATACAGGGTGTTTCGAAAATAGTTGGCCAGATTGTAAAGGGTAATAGAGAGGACTAAAATAAACATTTTTGTCAAAGAATGTGTGTCCGGAAATGCCGCGTTTAGGTGGTAGAGGGTGTTATTTAGGTCAGTAGATAATATTGTTTCTGTGGTTTAAGGTGTCATTTCCCTCTCGGATTTTCAACGCTCCGAATTCGAGCAGCGAAGCGAATTTTCAACGGCATGCATCGCAACTCGAATTCGGAGCGTTGAAAATCCGAGCAGGGAATGATGCTTTACGCCACAGAAACGATGTTATCGACTGACCTAAACAGCGCCCTCTACTATCTAAACAAGGCATTTCGGGATACACTTTCCTTGGCAAAAATGTAAATTTGGGTCCCTTTACCACCTTTACAATTTGGCCAGATATTTTCGAAACACCCTGTATAAAGCATATAAGTGTTAGATGAAGCAAAAATTGAAATCCCTTCCCGAATGTTTAAATCATAAATTATTTCGGATACTGGATTATGTTGATGCTTCCAAACTCAAAATGATACGATTCCCAATAACGTTTAAAGGAAAACGGTATTATTTTCTTTATATTCCACATGTCTTGCGTTTATGCAACCTGAATTTTAATGATATTTTGTCTGAACTGCGCAACCCATATCACAAGTGAAAGAAAGTTTTTATGCCTCTCTTGGTGATGGATCTCTACAGGACACATAATTGATTTAAAACGGATTTCGCTGTACATAGAAGAAACAACTCTAGGATCAAAACTCTATATTTTCCGATATGTTGATTCAAGTGAAAAATATAAGAGGTCATTATAAGATTCGATGCTGTAGTGGGGTTGAATTATGGTTAAACACAACTATTAGATGCAAGTCGATTAAATGCGAAGAATAGTAGAAATGATGCATTGTGTAAAGTTTCTGTCCAAATGTTACTTAGCGTGATGCGAGAACGCCGAATGAGCTAATTCTTCATTTATAAAGTCGTGTTCCCATTCATATTCATAGCTGCCTATCCTGATGGGCGTGTATTCCCATTAAAATTGCTATTAACCCTATTGCACTTTAGACAAAGATTTTAGCACCGAATTAGAATTTTGGCATTGAGTTTATATCCTATGCGAATAGCAACTCAAGTCACAATGATTTGTACATCGTCTTTGCATTTTATAAATTCAAAATTATAATTTCTATACAGACATTGTTATGATTAAAATATTACATCATCAAACGATATTTATTTTTAAAACATCTGATATATATTATATTGAACGACAGTTAATTATTTAAAAGTAAAATCTCATGTACTTTGTCCAAATAATTGTTTTCTTATTAGTTAAGTAAGAGAAGGATTATCAGTTCAAACAAACCAACTGAGACGAAGATTTTACTTCTGATTACCCAATATGGAACTACCCTCAAAACAAACGCCATCTGCATTTGATACAGAAAAACAGCCTTTTTTACAAAAAAAAGCTTCTCAATTTGTGACACATTTAAGCAAATGATTTCTATTTCTGTTTGTAATTTTAAGTGTCAGAATCAAATTTATTTATTGGTCCGTACGCGAGAGATTTTCAGTGCAATCAAACAAACCAGACTAGAATTGAAGATTTTACTTCCTCCGCTCAACATGCTTTATCAAGACTGGGCTACCTTAAAATGCAGTTTATCGCCATTTTGGTGACGTTTGGCACTTAATGTAATTAGTGCTGATCAATAAATTATCATACAGCAATTCTGAATTCATTCTCTGAAATTTTATAGGATTGGAATCGTATTGAAAAAACAAGTTATGTCACATTTGGAATTCGTACGCACACGGAACACGTCCGTAACAGAAACACTACCGCCACCTACATTTAGCTTGGCAGAAAAAGTCTGATAGGCATATTAAGTAAAATGTTAAAAAACAATTACAATCACCTGTAATATTCAAATCTTTGAAAATAATTGAGGATTTTGAGTATCAAGTAAAATATAAACAAATCGTTTGCATTTATAATGGTATTTTAGAAGTAGATAAAGCTGTCATTTTTAATCATTATGTCAGCATTTTTCAGAATAAAATGGCTAAAAGACGGAAGAGCATTAATAATTTTGTCGTTGCATTAACCGAAGAAAAGTGCAAGCTTATTTCTTCGTGACAAATAAAAAATATTCATTGATAAACCATAAACATGTACGTTGAAATTTAAAAAGAATATAGCTAAAAATAATTAATGCACTGGAGTATTAGTAATGACAGCGCAAAGGTTCAACGCCCCAATCTTTGTACGGATCTATCGGTGTAAAAAGAATCACCAACGATTTCTCTTTTAAAAACATTCAAAATGCTAATGACAGTACTGATTCTTATTTTTTCCGCAGCGAACGAAATTATGTTTTTTATATACCCTTTTCTATTAAATGTCATTTTTCTCCCTGCCCTGTCATTTCACATCTGGTTTTGACGAGGCAATCCTGTATTACCTTAATATTCTTCGAAATTTGACAGGTTTGTTCTAGAGGAGGTATGAAAGTTATTTTTTTCAATAATTTCCAGGTTTCTGTTTTAAAAGAATTCTTTGTGGCATAAAAGTACATGGAACAGTTAGGCAAATCAGATAAAAATTTATTTTAAAGTTTATGCAATTTTAAATTATAATATCATAGATCATTAGTAATGCAAAATGCAGGTGTAAATTATGAGGTCAGTTAGGTAGTTAATTAACGTCGCACTGGAGCAACACATGGGCTATTGGAGATGTGCCTGGATCAATCGCGAAAGGAGACTCGAGAACACCTCGTAATTTTTAACTAAGGTCAGATGACCGAGGTCAACTCCTGAGCTGGCCCCCACTCTTCAAACTTCCACATCACGCAAAAATAAGAACATTTGAAACCACGACGACAGATTCAACGTACACCATTCCCCGTGTACACTAGGGTGGGTCATTTTATTTTTTCCTCCTTTTTTTAAGGGGCACAGCGATAAAAAGGTGCTAAATGATCTCAAAATAACATGTGTGAATTATTATTACATTCTCATAAGTCTAACTGCCTCCGGATTGATATCAAAGTTTCGATTTTTTCTAGGTAAGTTCCAGTTAGTGTTCCAACCAATAAACGTTACTTTCTTCATACATGGACAGTGCGTCATGATTGCAGGTGTGAGGGGTGGGTGGGTCGAGTGGGGAAGAGTCGAGGAACACCCTGAGCGTGCATGCGCCGCCCCTCCCACGTTTCCAGAATATCTCCGGCTGCAATAAGGTGAGGTTGTGTTGCGCTCGTTTGCGCCATTTTTGCCATGGATCGTACTCGTTCAGGAGTGGAAATGTCCGTTTGGTGATTCAAGTGACATTATATGCAATTTGTTACCAACCTACGAAGATGTTATGAAGTTCTATGAGTGGAACCGGCATTAGATAAAACGTGAAAATGAAGCTAATAAAGAACCCACGTATAAGGAAATAGAGGACATCGTCGTGGCAAAAATTGAAGAAATATGGTCAAGAGCTTCCATTCCTACTGTCCAACATGAACGAGTGAAAGCGATGTTGAAGGCGTATCATCTGAAATGCAAAAACCTTTTCAAATCTCATCCTAAAATACCGAAGAAGAAATTAGAAGAGTTTCGCTTACCAGTAAAGGGGTATTGTTTTACATTTTATCCTGCAAGTGTAAGAACATCGATGAGTGCATTTGTCCCAGACACAAAACACTACCTGTCAGAGAGAAAAGCTTCCTAATCGACCAACGAACCACTAGAAGAATGGTGATCGGAACCGTAGATATTGTTACAAAGAATAAAATAACGAACACTTTGAAAAGGAAAATGCTAAGGCAAAAATCAGTTTCAGCCTCAAAAAGAAAGCACAGAGAAGCTTAATGTGTCGACTTCATCTGAATCTAGTCAATCGGACAGTGACGATGTATTCCAGCCAGTCACAAGCCTCAACGTCGGCGGCTCCTGTCGATAAGCCTACCGCTACAAACAGTACAGTAGACTAAGCTTTACTTTCAAGAACGTGTGCTAGATACGAAGTATCAGACAGGGCTGGGGCAGCAATTGCTTCAGCTGTTCTTCACACTTCCACTTCGGAAATTATTGATAAAAAATAGCTTCGCCGGAAACGTAAGATAGCACGAAAATTGGCCGCGGAAGAAGACAAAGTCCTGCAAATACCTGCTTTATACTTCGACGGACGGAACGATAAAACTTCAATTATATCAGAGAAGGACGGAATAATGTATAGACAGAGCATTCTTGAAGAGCATATTTCATTGATAATGGAACCAGAGTCGGAGTTCTTGGGTTATATTGCACCAGCTTTTGGCACATCTGAATGCATAGAACAAGCAATCACTGATTTCTTCTTGGAATCAGAAATATCTATGGAGTCTTTGGTGGCAGTTGGGTGTGATGGAACTAACGTGAACGTTGGTAAATATGGAGGTGTCATACGTATGCTTGAAAAAAGGTTAAATAAACCGTTACAGTGGATTTTCTGCAAATGTATATGATCGAATTACCCTTCCAACACTTGTTTCTACATATTGATGGCAGCACATCGGGACACAAGACATTTTCAGGGGGAATCGACAAAGATCTAGAAAAAGGCCCGTTGTTCGGTTTCACCGTATTTCAACAGTTATCCGAGTTTTCTGTTCAAGGTATTAGCAGAGACCAAACATATTTGTACAGAATAGTCTCAGCGGTTTCAACAGGCATTTATTTCCTAAGGATTTAAGAAACAAATCCCCAGGCAAAATGTCTCATGCCCGATGTTAATTCGTGGCTAATCGAATTCTACGTTTGTATGTTTCGATGGTATTCGATGGAAATTCGATAGCAAGAAGGATTTTTGCGCTATTTGAAATGTTATTATAATAATATTATAAATGTCATTTTTGTAAACTTTTGTTTTAATAAATAAATGTTACTCATACAATTTCAATTTGTTTTATAGACACATTTTTAAACTTTCTTAACCTTGCTGTGACAACTCCTCAAAAATAAGTTTTTTTTTCAAAATATGTGTTCTCTAAAGTCAATCCGGAGGCAGAAGATGATATCCCATTCTAATCAAATTTTATATGTGAGCTAAAAACATCATTTGACACCCTTTTCTTGCTGTGCTGGATAGAAAACAGAAAAAAAATTTTTTTCTCCATACGACGGTGATCCACCCAAGTGTACACGACGGTCTTTGGTTGGACCGAGTTTCGAACTGGCAACCTTCCGATTGTTAATCCGTTGCTCTTCCAACTGGGTTACAGCGGCTCCAATTATGAGAGGGATTTTCACTGTAAACAAACAAAACACAAAGATTTTACTTCTGTTGTCCCAATCCATGTCTGGCATGATTAATCTCTGATGTTACCTTATAATGAAATTTATCGCAGTTTTGGAAAAGTTTGGATAATCTAATTAGTGTTGACCAATCAACTACTTTATCAATTCGGAATTTATTTCTTGGAATTTTCATTGGCGAAATGATGATATCGTATTCGAAAAACAAACCAACTTAACATTCAAAATACGTACCGGAAACACGTATCGCCTCAGAAACCCTACTGCCGCCTTCATTTGTCTTGACAGAAAATGCCTCTCATACATGATTCTAATATAAAATTAGGGCCGCTGTAGTCTGGTTGGTAGAGTAGAGGATTAGGAACCGGAAGATTAAGAGTTCAAAACTTGGTCCAATCAAGGATCATCTTGTGCGTGGGATCTGGTGCACTTTAAATCGGTCATGGCTTAAAATATTCTCATTTAGGCGTGACATGGAGGTTTGTAGAATGGGGTACCAGCTCATGTGTTGACTTAGTCACCTGACCGTGGTTCAAAATTACGAAGTGTTATCCTCGGATCTTTCCCTTCGGGATTGACCCCGGACCCATCGCTCCTGTTGTGTTGCTCCAGTGTGACGTTAATTCAACTACCCATATAATGTAAAATTTATAGATGTCGACTTGCTTAGGTTTCACTACTCACGATCTGAGAATATATAAGTACCGATGGTTGTAATAAGTAAAATTTTATATCAAACTACTAAAAGTATTTTGGAAAATAATTATTATTTACCACAAAACAAATTAACATTAATGAGTTTCAATAATAAATTATTTAAATTTCGAAGTATTTTATCTAATAATATTGTCTTCAGCTGCCATTTTATATGTGCAAGATATTGAGACTGAAAGGGATCAAAAATCTATTGGCAATAAAAATTGTGTGTTAATGCGAGTTTTTAATGAAAGCAAATGCCATTTGTAAGGAGTTGGTAGGCTCACCAGAAGGGCCTGCCACACGTAAAAGCATGTTTGGTGACTGCCATATGTGATTATTTGTTTCCCCAACTCATAATCACTGCTATCGCTTTTAGCACCAAACAATAAGATGGGAGCTAGAAACAAGCTAAAGGCCAATCGTGTAGACACATTGTTTATTGGTTCAAATCCACGTGAATCAAAGGCCAAGTTGCTAGATCCTCACTACGGTACGATGGTATGAGAAGCATTTTCTATAAAGCTATATGCAGGTGGCGGTAGTGTTTCTGCAGCGATACATGTTTCTTGTACGTATTCCGAACATGACGTCACTTGGCTTGGTTTTCGAATATTTCGGCACTGCGTAAAAATAATTCCGAAGAATGAATTTCGGATTGATGTATTGTAGTTAATTGGACAACACCAGTTCGATTAAGCGCCAAACGTTGCCGGAATAGACTATATTTTGAGGTAACCACAATGTTTATCATGTGAGAGCATTAGGACAGTAGAAGTAAAATTTTTACATTTCATCGGGTTTGTTTGTGTGTACACTGAAAATTCCTCTCATGCCTCTATTGCTGTTAAAAGATCTAGAAGTGAAACGAAAAAAACATTTCGCACTGGTCGATATTTTTTCTAATGCCCTGTCAATTGAACATCATTCATTGTGGCACTTCAAGGACGGATTTGTGAACCGCCTTGCGTTACCTTGGTGCACCAAGGGAGGTGGGTACATGTTACACCTCAAATTCTAGGCACAACTCGTTCTTAAAGAGGTCAACATTCATTCCAGACGGAACAAATACCCATGCCTTACCCCGGATTTGAACCAGGAATTTTCCAGAAGACAGCACCCTAACCGCTAAACCAGCCGTCCTCAACTTTTGCGATCAAGGCCTGGTAAATACTTTTTTTCAGAAGTCGGCAAAGTCTCGACAAATTTACTTGTAAATACTTTCGTAATTTTTTAAAACTTCATACATTAAACTAACATAAGTATTATATCATAGTATCTTTATGATATTATGCCATAAGTATAAGTTATGGCATTATATCATAAAGAGATTTATTACACAATATGTAAGGTTTGACTTGTTGACAGATATACAGTTAAGTTTAAGTTAATAATCAATTAAATGAATTAATAAAATCTTGTACCGCATTGTTTCCTCCGGTCAATATTATTAAATTAATTTGTGCTGATTTTTATTGGCATATTACAATCTGATCATTAAAAATGTATTTTTTCAGCATCACACCTCGAATGAGGTTTCTTAACGCCAAAATTAAACAAAGTCCCGTTTCTCTAATTCACATTAGAGCTAAAATCCATGGACCTATTACTTTTGATAATGACGTCACTCGAGCTTTGAAATGAGAACTTACACACAGCACTGCAAATTTGAGAAGAAAAAGTATCCAGTATTATTAGATTTGAGAACCTGCAGCCTGGATCATCAATTTCATTGGAAGAATATTCTTTATACTTTCTTCCTTGCAGATTGGTCACTAAAATTGTTGATTACACAGATGTTATTTAGGCGTTCTGGTTCTGAGCTTTTCGACACTTACGAATATTTCCTCAGAATATTTCCACTATGAAATATTTATTCACAAAAAATGCTTAGAAAACAAAAATAACAAATTCCAGAAAAACTTCTCTCGATCCGGGATAATTAATGCCAGGGCCCGGTACCGTGCCACGGCCCGGCGATTGAGAAACACTGAATCAGACCGATTGGTCGATGAACTAGTCACTATAAAATGGTGTAAAAGTTATTTTTTCATATGTTAGGATGCTGCACTATCTGATATAAATAGCTTGAAGTTCTAAAATAAAATAATAACTTCCTTCAAATGATATAATACCCCAGTTCTTAATGGCAAACTACATGCAATGCGTTAATTCCAAAACGCATAGAACCAATCAACTACAATTGCTTTACTATATCAGCGAATCGGAGGTTAGGGAACGCGCGAACTCCAGAACCCATCTGAGGGGTAGATGAACTGGATCAGATTGATACTAAATTCAAGCTCTCTCTCTCTCTCTCTCTCTCTCTCTCTCTCTCTCTCTCTCTCTCTCTCTCTCTCTCTCTCTCTCTTTACTAACACTCCAATGTCGAGATAAAAAAATCAATACTAGGCCGGTCTTCAAATTCCAAAGACGTAAGGTTTCCTGATATTGATCATATAATTTCAAAGATACGCTGAACTTTACCGTTCTGAGATTGGAAATGGTTTTTGCGAGGAGCCAAAACTCGCTAAAATGGCCATAGATATCGGGAACGGGAAAGAATTCGATTTTGATAAAAGGAAATGTTTACTTGAATCCCAACAACGTTTCATTTTGTTTCCTCAAATAAGGAAAAATTGCAATTCGATTCATTTCCTCTGCTATTTCCAGCTCTTTTCAAAAGAGAACTTTTCAACTCGGATATTTTTATTTTTTAAATGTGAGCTGTCTCGTGTTACTGTAGTTTGGAGCTATTTCAAGAAATGATAAAATACATCAATAAGAGAGAAAAGAAATTTCTTCGTTTCCTTCCTAAATTTGAATCCCTAGCCACGATCACGTTTGCCGTTAGACATATATTTTTTGCAGTATAGCAGTCTATGGATTCTATGATCCTTCAAGTACTTATTGGAATACATCTAGTAACGTAGTCTACAGTAGACAAACTACTGCAGTCTATGTTATTCGATGTGTTATGTGGTTTTTTTTCTTACGTCTCACTCACCTCCAAGTGTGGTAGGAACATACCATAGATTAAATATAAAAGTATTGTTAGCAATGGAAACCTTTTTGTGCCCAGGATCACTTGACCGAAACTAATGGTAACGTGACCTTTTGACTACTTTCAACTGTTGGATGGAAACAAACATTCATCTTGTGATTGGCCCACGGGACGAGAAAATACGCCCATCCATCCATTCGTCATCTGATTGGTCCTTGCGACATAGTATTAGACTTTAGCGATTTCACCTTTTTTGTCGCTACTCTAGAAATGCGCCTTCTCACCTCTACTGTCATAAGGTTATATCGTCAAACGAGTCGAAACGACATGTTGGTCACATCTTTTGAAGCATCTTTTCAGGCAATGTTTGCCTGATTTATTCACCAACATTTGTTGGATTTTTTGTATTAGAAAATGTATCATTTTATGTAAATATGTAAAATTTTAAAAGAATAATAAATGGCGATGCCCTGTGTTTGGGGCTGCACTCGGGGGCGTGGGGGTGTGCTCTCCCGATCGGATGGGATGGTTCCCTTGTACCCTTTACACACATATTTTAGCCATCAAACATTTTTCCAAATTCTTAATTGCTTTTTGTAAAACTCACCTAAATAAAAGATGTGAAAATAACATAAATTGTATCAACTGCGTTGACTCTTATAAAAAACCTAAAACTAACTGATATAAATCACAACTGTCGGACAAAGAGCTGTCCTTATTATAGAAGACAGATTGCCATATTGGAAGCCAATACTGACTATGGCCATTAATGACAGAGAAAATTAAAATATTATAAATTAATTCTAAATCTTTAAAAACCTCGTACTATTCATACTAATAAAAATGTATAAATAATCATATATCTATACTCACCTCAATATCTGTATATAGATACTTTTTCTATTTTATATTAATTAATATGCTAACATGCTATAATAACTTTATACAGGCACTATTAGCCTGAACCTTTTACCAACATCTGTTGGAATTTTGTTAAAAAAAATTGTATTCTTTTCTGTAAATATGTAAAATTTAAAGATAATAAATGGTTCCCCCTCCTACCATTAAACCTCACGGTGAGTAGGTAGGAGGTGGGTCTATTACTACTACTACCACCGAGGACTTAAGGAAAGCTGAACTGCATTTGCATGTTGTGTTGAAAAATCAGGAAACCTCAAACAGCCAACTCGACTTCGGCAATGAGATTCGTCGTAACCAAGAGCTTCAGTTTACCGGTTTTTTAAGAGCGATGACTTTAGTCGCTTGGCAACTTATGGGCACTTAAATACAAATGTATTATATAAATTGACTATTAAGGTTAACGAACTAAAATGAACTGTAGAGTTTTATGATATATACGGATTCTTATATATGATTTCTAAGTCAATATAATATATAATATAAAAATTCAAGAGAACTTACCTACAACAAACGAGTAATGAGTTTTCAACAAATATAATAGCTAGTTTTCAATAAATATAACTAGTTTTAAATTTATAATAAGAACCAATTACAAAATGAAAAAGACTGCATAAATACCGATACTCACACAAAAAATGATATTACTTTTAGCATTGTATGCTCTGATTTGTATCATCGTCTCTTCCATGATGAAACATGTGCGAGAATTTCGCACTTTTAATTGATATATACAAATAAAATTTTGTTTACTTACATTCGATAAACAAAAACAGACAATATTTTGACTTGATATTTCCGGTTCAAAATCATTTATTATGAAATTTAATATAAGTACAATCTATAGGAATTAAATTAAGTTTTACTTTTTTGTCCCTTGCTAAAGTATTGTAAAGTTATGAACAAAACCAACGCGATTTTTTCAGTATACTTTTGACGAAAAAAACAATTTCGTTTCAATGAGAATAAAACAAAAAGGAGATGAGGATGGGGTTCAGAATGTGAAGATAGTTAGCTGACAAGAGCTTTGAGATGATAGAAACCAGAAATAGCAGATGGTTTATCTCTGACCAAAACGTACCGACTGTTCCTGACACCTTTTACTAAAGTTAAAAGGAACAGTAAGCAAGAAAAAATGAAACGACCACAAATTGATGGAACTTTAAAAAGGAGATGAAATAGTTATCAAAAAATATTTCAACTAATGCTTCTAGGGAAAATAAAGAATACCAAAGCACAAAATGTGGTGTACGTGTGGTGTGAAAAAATTTTCATCCAATTATAGATTATACATTCCTCCTAATTCTCTCTCTTCTGACCTAATAACTCTTTTAATCTAACTTAAATCTTCATTCTATCTAAGGGCCGCGGTGGCCCGGTTGGAAGAGTAACGGACTTGCAACCGAAGGGTTGCGAGTTCGAATCCAGCCAAACACCGTCGTGTACAAAGGGGGCTGGTGCACGTTAAATCTGTCGTGGCCTCAAATGTCCTCACGTTGGCGTGGTGTGGAAGTTTGGAGAGTGGGGTGCCAGCTCAGGTGTTGCCTCGTCATCTGACCGTGGTTCAAAATTACGTGGTGCTGTCCTCGGATCTTTCCCTCTGGGATTGATCCCGGACCGTCACCAATAGCCCGTTGTGTTGCTCCAGTGTGACGTTAATTGAAAATACCAAAAATACCATTCTATCTAATTGTACATTCTATATTTTTTCTTTCTAATTCTGATCAAATAACCCTTCTAACCTAAAGCAAGTCTACAGTCTACTTTGTAGATTCTATATTCCTTCTAATTCTTCTAACCTAACGTAAGTCTTCAGTCAACCTAATTGTAGATTCCATATTCCTTCTAATTCTTCTGACCTAATAAGTCTACTAATCCAACGTAAGTATTCAGTCCATCTTATCGTAGATTCTGTTTAATAATTCATAATACCCAATATATGATATTGATTCATAAATTACTGCAACAAAACTGCATATAACTGACTACCAAAATTCTCTATTTTTCAGGTTGTAACTAGTACTACATTTAATGCTTTGTTGTACCAATTCAATGTTATCAGAATTCTGAGTCTCCGAAAATTATATACTATCATAAACATCGTGCTCGCTTGCAATCGATGAGGGCGTTATAAAGATTCCAAAGGATCTGTTCAATTAAGAAATGCATTGTATTGGATGTGTGTGACATATTCGATTATTGTAACATTTTTATCTGAGTTTCTTCCCATGCTACCACATATACCTCGAGTTTTGTAATAGTGAGTCTTGTAATAGTAAGTCGTGTAAAACGAAAGATAGAACATTTAAACACTACAATGCAGGTAATAGTTAATTGAACGATCAAACAAAATTGGAACGAATCATAAGATGCCAGACAGAAGACAAGCATTAATAAATTGGCTAAAAGTAATAAAGGCTTTTCTTTCTACCAGGTTTGACAGAACTGGAGTATAGAAACCGAGGATTTTGTTTGGTAGGTTGATAGGTAGTATTTACTTCGCACCGGAGCAATACAACTAATTATTGGAGAAGATTCTGGATCATTTCTGAAAGGAAAGATCCGAGGACAACACCTCGTAATTTCGAACCACGATAAGATGAGGAGGTTAACATTTGAGCTGGCATCCCACTCTCTAAACTCCAAACACCACGCAAATGTGAGGTCACGACAGCTTTAACATGCACCCCCCGTACACGACGGTCTTCGGCTGGATTGAGTTGTGAAATCGCAACCCTCCTCTTGCTAATCCGCAAATCCAACCACTGATCTGCCACTACCTCAGGATATTATGCGTACACTTTTATGCTTTCTTTTAAAGTTTAATTTAAGGATAATTGTAAAAGTCTACCATTCTGGGTTTTGCACCCCTTGGTGACAGCTGCCTTTTTTACAAAAAGGTAGTTGAAATATGTAGAGATATTGGAAAAAGTCACCATGGCGCGTAAGAAACAGTGTCAAGCTAGAAATTGTATGAAGAGGAATAATTTCTGTAAGAAATACTGTTTTTTTCTCAGAAATATGACAAAAACGCGAATTACATATTTGCTTCAGAAGATTTGTTGTTTTAGATTTTTACTGTTTCGTTAACGGAGTAGCCCCTAGAGTAATAATGACAGTACTATTAATTCCAGTTTTAATTTAATTGTTATAGCTTGGCTAAAAGGCGAACTCTTTCATTGCCAACATTTGCACGTTATCCGCGAACAAATGCAAAAACAACAAAGAGTTTATAAAACTGGGTTTTCTTAACCTGCAACTGAATTTTTTGAGGGTTATTTATAGCGCATTAAAATGTAGAAATATTTTTAATTTTTATTACGCTTAAAATAATGTTATTGAAAAATATAGGTTCGATTTTAATTATTTCTATCACTAAACAGAAAAATAAATTTGTAATATAATTTGTTCAAACTTCCCCATTTTATTCCAGATGAGTCACTTACTCTCGCGTTTGTGGTCTAATCATCCCTCTTGTATTACAAAATCTTCTTAGTGGTAAAACCAATCGAAATCAACCGTTTATTTTTTAAAGTTTATGTTCAGTAAATTGTGAATAAACCGCCACAAAAAACTAAAGTATTTTTATACGTTAGAATTTTATGTTACTGTCTATTTTATGAAATACAGTGCTTTATCATTCAATATATTATATTTGTTTACTTGACTTTTAGTACTTTGGAACATGATCTAATCGATATCATATTTAAGAATAAATCTCAATTCGTTCATTTCTGGAAATCTTTTTAGCTCTTATAACTAGTTAATTTTTTATACTTCTCTGTGACTACTATATATATATATAAAGTATAAAAAATTATATATATATATATATATATATCTCATATATATATATATATATGAGAGAGAGACCATCACCACAAATCAAAAAGGTGAAGCCAAATAAAAACAAAGAACAAAATGCAAATAATAACAAGAACGAAAATAAGAACAAAAAATGGAGCAAAGTAACAACAATAATAGTGACCCTTTAGATGAACAGCGCTGAAAGCCGCAGAGAACAAATAAAGGGAAATAATAAGTAAAACTACCCTAAGAATAGAATAGATTTCCCCGAGAAACAAGATGAAATAAAATATGTAAATATGTAAATGTTAAGTGAGCCTGCCTACTTTTTCAAGGGGAGCAAGGCCAGGTTGTCACTTGAAAATGCGATGCTTTGAGTTTTTTCTGTACTTATGTGAGGCCAGGCCGAAGAGATCAACACAAGTTACCCCCCGAAAACTCAAAGTACTACCAGAGAGAAAAAAAATCATAAAAATAATACCTGTTACCAAGGTTAGGAATCAAAAGAACAGCCAAAGTATTACCTTACCGAAAGTTGCCGCGCAAGCCAGGAGAGCAAAACATTGCCAGATCCGTCTTATGTAGAATAACGGATTTAAAAAAGGTAAGAGGGTGGCTTGGAGATAACGTGAACAATTTTGTGCAAAAGAAAGGGAGGGAAGAAAGATAAATTTTAACAAGAAAATAAAATTGTGACAAGAAGTAAAGATTGTGGGCAGTGATGAAATTGAAGGAAAAAACGAGGGCAAAAGTGAAAAAAATAATTATAGAATATATATATATATATATATATATATATATATATAATACATATGCCAAATACGTCGGTGAAAGACCGAATATTTGGTTATATTCTTATACATTCGGACCATCGCCGGTGTATGTCGACAAGCACAGATAAGCTCTGGTGGGGTCGAAACGAGAAGCCGAGAAGGTGGAGAGGCCATACCCAGAGAGGTCTCTCCGCCTTCAGTTTAAGTTGTTGCAATAAATAAGATTGTATAACGTTAATCACATAATTTATGTATAAGTTTATCATTGGTATTATATATATATATATATATATATTCCAGATGGCGTCTATCTGATGCGCCCTATCTGCTTTTTACTGTTTTCGCTTTAGGAGCAATGTGCTGAAATCGGGTGAATTTTCTTGGATACAGCTAATTGGATTCTTCATACTTTATTTAGATGACCACGAAACCAAGACTTTCATTGTCTCTAATTATAACCACCTTATTTCCAAGAGGCTATCCAAGAAAGCAAAAACAGATCAAAGGGAGACGCCTAAGTAATGATCCAGCGCATCCGTAATGATGCACTCTAGGCTCTAATGCACTGATTATGTCTTCAATATTCTGCATTTATTGTAGACCACAAGTGTGGAGGATGAATAATTATTCTCCTCAAGAATAAGAATTAACCCCTGCGTAAACTTAATGCATCACACCAGGCCTAAAGTCATTAGTCAATACCTGGTCTAGGATTAAATCTCCTGGTACAGTATGCGTCCATAAACTCTTTGAAGTTGAGTGGAGTAACCCTGGTATGGAAGATTGATGATTGATTTCATACCCATTTAGTGCATACATTGAACTAAATCGTAGGTGATGGCCGCTTGCCAGGATAAGATACATGGCGATTTGGAAATATTATTTCGAACGCCATTAGGAAAATCCAAAAGATTGGATTCTGGGCCTTTAATGTTCTGGAATAACTAATCTGTAATATAGAAACTACGAACCTGTACATCGCTTCAAAAATTAATAAGAATAAATGGTACAATGACGATAATTATTTAATGTTTAATAAATGAGTACCGCTCTAACGTTTCGCGAAATTGCAAATTTATCATATTAAATACGAATGATTAAAGTTTATTGGTGCACACAGAACAATGTACATATTGAATGAGCATTTAGATTGAACTTTAAGAATTAGGTAGACTACAAAAATATAATAGTTGGTTGGTTCGAGGGTTTTATGGCGCAAGGGCCGTATTCGGCCATGCTGCGCCAGACTCAAGACATACAGCATCAAGACATACAGCACCCACACAATGAAAGTTTTACTGACACAGAAGAGAGATATACACCCAGGGAGGAATGCGCCTGACAGGAATCGAACCAGCGCCGGTTACAACTCGAAGGTTGCTAGTGCAATGGACATACCCACTGAGCCACGACAGCCCCAGAAATATAATAGAGAAAAACACTGACACAAAAGGAGGAGGCAATACAATAATACATATAATTTATAGTAATAGAACCTGCACCACCTAAAATTTGCAGGTTGTTGGCACATTTGGCATACACACCTATTTAACCTCGGAGTGCCGGTCAGTGTTTGATCCTAATGAAACTTAGCACGTTCTTTCTTGAAAGTCCCTACAAGCATACTATAAATGAAACATGAGAAAAGCAGCGTCATCCAATTTTTAATTCAGCTTCATTGTATTTAGTTATATTGAATGCTTATTGTCATTATACGCTCAAACTCTCTTCGCACTAGGGGCCGCTGTAGCCGGGTTGGAAGAGTAGCGGATTAGCAACCGGAGGGTTGCGAGTTCGAATTCGATTCAACCAAAGAGTCTTGTTTGTTGGGGCTGGTGCACGTTAAATCTGTCGTGGCTTCACATGCCCTCACGTCGGTGTGGTGTGGAGAGTGGAGTTCCAGTTCAAGTGACCGTGACTCAAAATTAGAAGGTGTCCTCGATCTTTCCCTTTGGCGTTGATACCGAACAGTCGACAATAGCCCGTTTATGTTACTCAATTGAACTTATTTTCATGTTGTGTTGGTTAGGTGATAGTAATAACGATATCTATGGGTTTGAACTAATTTGAACTAATTTTTTTCATTCCTCGACAAGCCTGATGGTGCAAACCTAACTCTAATACGCCACTTTCTGATTTTATATGATTTTTAGAAGCCTACAAATTTATGGGACACCCATTACTTTATCTTTAAAATCGTTTTTGTTAGGAAATCGACCAAATTTTTTTCGGAATTTATGAATTTCAGTATAAATTTATTTTAGTTTAGAATTTTTCGAATGGATTTTAATTTTATGTCGATATTTTTGTCTTTGACGTTTTCAACATTACTTTTATAAAAAAAATATGTGACAGACTGGTTATCACGAAATTGAATTGGGTTTTCCAATTTTTCAATAGCTTCAAGGTCTTTAAAGTATATTTGAAAACCATATAAGTTCTTTTAAACTTTCAGTAAGTGATACATATTCCGACTCCACTGAACTAAGTGCTATGCCTTTCTCTTCCTGGAATTCCAAGCAATAGGTATTTTACACAATAAAGTAGGATAGCCTCTACATAAATGCTTAGAGGTCAAATTTCAACCCCAATTTGCATCCGAGTCCACTAAATAAGAATCGTTAACATCAGTTAAATTTATCCTTATAGGAAATTAATTGGATGTCTTTCTTTTATTGTTTGTGTGCTAGTCGATGTAGACCAGATATTTCATTTGCTGTTAACACGATGTCACAGTATTGTAACGAATACACATATGCTCATTGGAAAATTATTGTGTATATTTTTAATTAAGCATTTTCATCGATTTCTTTTCCATTCACTTTAACATGAAACTGTAAGCCAACTTTAATAATTTATAAAACTTTTAGGCAGTTGTTCAAACCTTCTGATAAATTTATGAATGTAAATCTGTTTATTTAAAAATCATTATTAATATTTTGAAAATTTACATCTTATAAATATTTTTCCTTGCCTAGTTCTTGTATATCTAACATACGTTTTAACAATTCAACAGTTTCTTTCAATAAATCTTCATTTTTACCATACGTTATAGTATCATTCAACACAAATTAATAGGACAATATATTTCATTTTATAAGCATAATTACACCATTTTACATATTCGAAACGAATTTTTTTTTTAATTTTATCCAATTCTGTAGCGTTCTTGTTCTGATTGATGTAAGCCATATATTGCATTTCTTTTTCAACAAACATACCTCGTTGGGCTCATTTTCCTTCTCAAATCCTGGTGTACTTCATACAGATTGTTTTCTTGAAATTACTATAAAGGTAAGCTGCTCTTACATCTAATGGTACGTGCTGCCAACTAAGTACAGATATTAATAAATCAAATATATATCTTACAGCAGAAAAATTCTCGAGTGGTGAAAAAATATCAGAATAATCATTATTGCATCGTTCTTTGAACCCTTGAGCAACTAATCTGCCATTGTGCCTTTTTATATTATTTTATTCGTCCTTTTTTATTGTATAAACCCATTTATTTTCAATCACTCTAGCATTTGGAAGTTTATCAACTAATTCCCCAAACCTTTCTTACGTTCATCGTTTTCAATTCTTCCAACATGATGTTCCCATTCTTTCCCTTCCGGGAAATTTTAAAGTATTTTCAAAAGTTTTTCAAGATTTCAGTGTTATATACCTCATCTTGAACTATGTCATTTAAATTATTCTATATAAATGAATTTTCATTTAAAACTATTTCTCCTGATTTCTCATTTGAACAGTTTCTGGGACTTAGTAATTTACGTTTAAAATAAAATCCCTCATTATTAGATCTTAATATAGTTTTATCTGGATTATATTGGTATGAAGAAACCCTCAGATTTGAGAACTATCACTGGTTAAGATTGAATCAGAACTGCAATATTCTCAATTTCAAATAAATTAATGGAATAAATATAACCAATACACAAACTTTAAATCTTTGAAAGTTATGAAACACAAATTATTTATTAAAAATATTCCATATAAAAAAAACTTTTATATTTATATATTTTCACTCTCTAATGGGACTAATACTTACACGAATATTGAAAAATTTTCAGCACACTATTTTAGTCAAAGATGAGTTGAACTTAGAATTTAAATTTTTCGTGATGGATAACGATTAATCAGGATTTTAAAATACATTTTTATCCTAAATAAAAAATACCAACACAACGGAACGGAAAAATAGGAGGGAAATACATTAAAGGAAACTGAGAAAAATCTTCTAACAAATGTAATTTACTTTATTTTAAATTATTAATTATGCTTCAAGGAAATGCCCCATTAAATTTAATCGCAAGCAATTAACCCAGTTACATATCACTCACTCGTTCTGAACTCCGAAAGAAGCACAAATGGCTTTTTTCAAAGTAACGTGCTATTTTGGGTGAACTTCACTCCTGAGTATGGATCGACGTTAACTGCATAGTTCACATCATCTGCCTAGAAAAAAGGTATCGTTGGATTGTTAAATCGAGAAGGCATTTTTAATCGGTACAAATTTTTATTTCATGAGCTCTTCCTATCGTGTTTTTATTGTAAAGATGGTACTGCGATGGATAGGAAAGATTGCTTTCAGAAACGAGAAAAACAAATGATCCGTGTATATTGCATTTAAAAATTGAAATAACCCTTATTTCAAATACTTATTCCTGTTGTACGTTTGCTTGTGTAATGATTAATGTAAACTTTTCAGACAGTAATACTTTCGTAATTCTTTGCGTGCGGAATTTTCCCTTCGAATTGATTCACTTAAATAATCTGATCGTCCACAATATAAAAACAGGTTGCACACTTTCTTAAGTTACTAGAATTGCAAATTTAAAACAATCTTTTTAAGTAAAACGCAATCCAAAAACATTTCCCAAATTGGAAGAGTAACGGATTAGCAACCAGAGGGTTGCGATTTAGAAAATCGGTCGAACCGAAGGCCATTGTGTAAGAGGGGGCTGGTGTACGTTAAATCTATCTTGGCCTTAAATGTCATCACATTGGCGTGGTGTGGAAACTTAGAGAGTGAGGTGCCAGCTCAGGTACTGACCTCGTCATCTGACGTGGTTCAAAATTACGAGGTGTTGTCCTCGATCTTTCCCTTAGGGATTATCCCGGACCGTTGCCCATATACCGTTGCGTTGCTCGAGTGGACGTTAATTCAACTATCTACCTACCAAAAACTTTTGCGAGGATTTTTCTGTGAAGCTAATTATAGAGGGCGCTAGTGTTTTTATAGTAGTACATATTTCTTGTGCACACACACACACACATTTTCCAAACACAATTTTTGCGCTTAGCTCACAGAATTTATCATAGATTTCTATTTTGAACTTTCCTTTGTTCAACAGGAAAACATGAACATTATGTTGTAAAATTCATGAAATCGGGCTCTAATGGTTTCTCACGAATAGTTAAGTGCCAAACACCGAAGAAACGACTGTAAATCAAATTATTGTTCTTAACTGGAAGTATTTTCTTCATATATTCCGGTTTGCGGTATAGTATAAATAAACGAGACAAAATTTAAAAAACAAAAATTGAAAATTAAACACTAACAAAATCAATAAATATTTAAATTCATAATACAAAATAAATATTTAAATTAGTAACATAAAATTAATATTAATATAAAAATTTTAAATAAAAAAATAATAAAATGTATATGAAAGCTGAAAACAACTGTTTGAGTTGAAATATAACTGTGTTCACTACGTAATATTACGGTAAACTAACATGTGGGATACTTTGCATATTAACCCAATTTTTATGTACAAAGGGATTTTATGAATGCTCTAAAACCCTCAAACAAAATACGTAAAAATGACTGCATCTACCATACCTATTCCTCAACAGAAAAATGTAGTATTTTGAATGAGAACCAGCGTAATAAAACTATAATTTTAAGGTTGATTTAGCAAAGCTAAGAAGGACGTTAATTATAAGGTATGAATATGTCTTTGTAGTGTTACAGTCATATTCGTCTATGATTAGTCACATATGCATCTTCTGGCAGCTCAGATACATTTCTTTAAGACTTACCTGAAAAGTCTGCACTTGATTGGTAGGTGTTGATTTGGTCATCTGACCGTGATTACGAGATGTCCGCCTATCTTTTCTTCGGGATTGATCCCTGACAGTTGCCAATACCCCTTTGTGTTGCTCCACGTTAATTGAATTGCCTACCTGAGCTTGATTGAGAAGACGGCAATTGTATCTCTAGTAAATTATCATGGTTGGTTTTGGGTTTTATGGCGTAAGGTTATATTTTGCAAACTGAACCAAACACGACAGGCGTCAAATAATGGATATAGATACACAAGGGTAGTTTGACTGAAGCAGGAGAGAGAAACACATAGGGAGGAATCGAACTTGAGCCCAACACACTGGTTGTTAGGTCAGCGGCCGAACCCACTGAGCCATGGCGACGCCGCAAACTGTCATGGACGTTACACTCTACAGTCCAATGGTTTATGGTTTTGAATCGACGTCTCAAGGGTACGCTCTCCTATCTTCCCTCTTAGTTACCATGGTGACACCCAGCGTCTAAATGCCCCGTGTTCACTTTTCTCGCTTTACTTCTTTTATGTGTTTGGACTATGCTTTAACTCTTAACAAGCCTCAAGTGAATAAATTCAGTGCGTCAATTGTTATGATGCTCATGTTGTAAGATAGGGTGACGGAGCTTTTGACCTTGAGGCACCTATCTATAAATATTGGAGTCTAACATCTTAAGTTGATATCAGAGGGACACGGATTCATTGTCAAGGGTTTTTCTTGTTTTTCCATTTACACTTTGCACAAAGAGCTTTGAAACACCCTGCTTATGTAATTAGACTAGAAATGAATCCCTCAATTTATTTAAAGCACAATAGAATCTAAAACAAATTCACTTTGGAGTAGATATGCAAAGTCAAAGACACACACAAGGCATGCACGAACTATGCCATCCATAAGCGCTGTACAGTGACCTATAATTAGTTCCTGTTTGGAAACTGTTCCGGAGAGCAATTTGGAAGAAAACTTTTTGTTGCTTGAAGAGGTGAAAAATGGATTATCTGCATTTGAGTCGAGACTATTGATTTTGCATTAAGGAATGCACTGCATTCCTAAATTCATTTGCGTCCACAATCGATGTAAGTTGTTTACATTTTTATTAATTTTTATTTCGGCTGAATTGCTAGTTGCATTCTAGAAGCTTCCTTGTGTGAACTTACAAAAACTATTACTTCTGTTTTTACATACTACCCTTAACCGAAAATGTCAATATTGTTTGAAAATTACCTTTCTTTTTGAACTGGAGGTCTTTCACCTTTCAGTTGTTGGAATTGTTAACGTTGGAAAACTTTCTACACTTGGAATCGTGAAACTTTGTGAATATGTATAGTTGGTTTTTGCTTTAAGTAGTAAATATGTGTTGCCTATGATCCTGTGTTTATTAGAAGAAACAAATTTTTTCTATTTGTTGTTTTGAGTGATCGAAACTTGGAGGATGGTTTGGTTTATCGTTCTGTAGGTCCTTTTTTACAACAAGGGAGCTAATTAGACCGGGACCTACGGCTTTATGAGCTCTACGAGCGTCCATGCTTAGAGCGGGATCGAACCCTGAAACTGTTGGAACGAGGGCAAGAGCACTGCGAAAGTTGGATGGATACAAGAGGAAAGCTAGATAGTTAATTAACGTCGCACTGGAGCAACACAACGGGTATTCCAAGTGGAAAGCTAGCATTAAATTAGTGATAGTTCTTAAAACTTTAAAAGAATAATTCCTGGGGCTTAAAAAATTACACTTCGTCCTTTGAGTGTAATCGACGTATTCGACCTCCGTGTTTGAGTGTAATCGACGTATTTGACCTCCGTATTTGAGTGTAATCGACGTATTCGACCTCCGTATTTTGAGTGTAATCGACTAAACACTATTTCACTTAGAAGTGCAATATTTAAGTTCATTCATTTTGGTAGTTTTTAGTCGTTTATTCCAAACTGCATCATTTGATTTGTTTTGCGATCCGTCATAAAATAAAATTTTGAATTTATTCGGAGAAAATTTTTTCTCTATACTTGAAGTCAACTTAACTTGGGTATATACAATACCCAGAAAAATATCTTATGAGCATGAATGAGCCGTTCTGATTTGCTACGAGTAAAATCAAGCATTGACTATATCACACGCGCAAAAACATCAACGAGAAAGGATGTGATTTGAAGAGATTACCATATTTTGGGTTGGGGTATAATAATTACTCAAATCTGTCATTTAATCACTCCCACTAGCAAGTGCTTCTCGCCTGTGCAAGAAAACTGCGCTACTGTTTTTTTATGTATTTCCGTTAATGTATTTTATTATTTTTAAATTTATAACAATTAAAATTTAGAGAATTTTTACGCTGTAATATTTATTTGGATTTAGTAGAAAGAAATAATTCAAACTTCTCTTAAATGTTTAATAAATGTTAAACAATTAAGGAGGGACCACTGCTACCCAAAGTGTGAGCGTAACTTGGCACACCTTGTATTATTTTTGAATGAAAAGCAGAATTTTATGTAATGTAACGACCCTATCGAATTATGTAACAAAAGCTCACAACTAGAACAGATCAAGCTGTAACTGAACCTTTGGGTTGGTTACTTATTTGTTATTTATTATGCAATCTAATTAAGAATTCAAAATAATTTCAATTCTGACATTTTTTGAAATAATAAATTCATTAATTCTTTTTCAAATTTAATTTTATATTTCAATTTAATTAAAATATATTTCCATTTCATTCATATTAAATTAATAATTAATTCATCCATTGATATTTTAATGGATTTAAAAAACTGAAGAATCGAGTGGAAATTGAGGAATATGCTAAAACATTCTAAGCATGTGCATTTTCAAATTCTAAACATTGATACGAACCTCCCCTTCCTTACATTTCCGGCAATCAAAGGTCCAATTTGCACAAAAATTATAATTAGCTTAATTTTCATACGGGAAATCTTTTAATGACATTAAAATTGGGTGTTTCTATTTGAAATCTTGGAAATGATTTCTAAATAAATATGAAGATGGATAAATATGCATATGAAATCCACGTTTATTTGTAGGAGGCATTATTCCAAGTCTACTGCGACTTTTTGTTTGACTGTGCAATTCCAGGGACGGGAATTACAACAGATGTCCGGATACTTTTTTAATCGACTGTGACATAAATTTGACTTACAAAATATCAACAATTTTAGCTTTGGATATAAGAGTAATACTTCAAACAAAAATACTTTTATAAATTAAATAACTGAACAGTTCGTTGTATATTGTATGCATTAATTGTAAAATAAAATGTAGAAATAATCATTCATAATGAGCAATTCAATTTGAAAATTGAGTTTTCCATTTAAAAGTAAATTGAGAAATTTTCCAATTAAAAGTAAATTGAGGGATTTTCTGGTTGTCACCCACTTATCGTATGTGCAGTAGGACACTAAATGCAATCTCTTCTAATCCGTTCAAATCCGTAATTTATCGTATTTGATTCCATTCTCCGATCAATAGCCAGTTAACACAGTTCTAGAAAAGTAGTTTCTAAACTTCCTGTAAGATGGCAGCACGAAGAGAGCATTTGCAAAATCACTACCGATCTATTAAAAATATGTATATTTGTCGTGTGTGTGAAGAGAATGGGAAATAAAAATGATCACGTGGGTATATATTTTATAGTTTTTGCTTTTTTAATTTTAGTATTTAGATCCCCCTCTTTGTTTATGTAAAGTTGATGTGGAAAGCTGTACGAATACATTTGAGTTCTAGCCACCCTAATTTATAATTCAACCCCCTCAGATGAACGCGCATTGAAATACTACGCCTGATTCCAAAGCACCTTTTTTCGGTTTCTGATAAAACATGGGCTGTTTACGATGTTTACGATAGCGATAATTTTAAAACCGTTGTATAAATTGTAAGGAATAATGAATAAGGAATCTAAATATCAATAAGTGGCGCCATCTATATATGTACGAAACATACTGTAAAGGCAAAACAAACTTTATCTCACTGTGAAAGCAGTTTCCCTAATTGCCACTGGATAGCATTTTTTGACCTCTCTACTTGCGTATCGTTTAGAGCCTACTTTCCAAATTGTTCCACAATTGCAATTGCTCGATCTTCTGTTAATTTCTGTACTGTTACTGTTTCTAGAGATTTGAAGTAAGTGCTTTAATATGCTATTAGCGTGTGTGTTCTGAAGGTCCAAACTAAATTTTGTCATCTGACCGTTGTTCAAAATTGGTGTTGTCTTCGCATATTCCTCTTCTGGATTGATCCCAAACTGACGCCAATAGCTCCTTTGTGTTTCTCGAGTACGACGTAAATTCAACTACTTACCAACCAGTAACTTAACAGTCAAAGATTTTGCTTACCGAACTTCTGTTAGTCTGATTGAATTGAGAATGGATGGAAAGAACCATAGAATGAAAAACAAGTTAAGAAAAGAAAGAACAGGAACCAGCTAGAAAGAAGACTCTATTTGCGACGGAATTCCAAAACGCAGCTTTTTAACCCTCCTGGTGGTTTATCTTTGCGTCCATAACTGCCCTGTAGTTTCCAGCCTCTGGTACAAAAACCTGTTCCAAACTGTCCTCAGCTCTGGGCAAGGAAAGATTTGTGTTCGTACTCGGATCTTTATTCTCCTTGGAGTAAAAGGCAGTTTTTTCGCGACGAGATATCTCGTCCTTAGCAAAATTGACCACATTTTGGACGAGATATCTCATCAAAACACTTGAAGGGTTAAGATAAATGACACATTTCACAATGTAATTTCACATTTCACAATGTTACATACAGGCCAGCCAAAAGAAGATTGAACCCATTTAAGCATTTCCTGCTTACAAAACCAGTACAGTTCGCTCTTATCTTTCTTAAAAACGTGTGGGACATATTTTGGTTTGAATCGGGTCTTATCAGCCCTCGAATAGAAAAACACCACTGTAGAGTGAGAAACCAACCAATTAACTTGGTTTTAATTCCATGATTCAGAAAGTGTGGCTGTTGTAAGTTAAGCACTACGTGTAAAATTTCAAAAATTTCAAAATATGACTATATTCCTGCTCCTGCGAAAAAGCAGTTGTTTAACGCCTTTTGCAACACGTTTTTTTGTATTTTTAGTCGAGTTTAATTCATAATGTCAGGAAGTATGATTTATACACAATATTAGCCATGTTTTTACAACTATGCCCTGAACGCCCACCTAATTAAACCATATTTACTTAATCGAAGCATATTCTCTGTGTTTCAACGTCTTGGAATGATACCAAGTGCAGTAGCATTATTACATACTGACATCTAGTATTGTAGCAGTATTACATACTGATATCTAGTGTTGTAGCAGTATTACCTAAGGATACCTAGCGTTGTAGTATTACGCACTGATATCTAGTGTAACTGTATTAACTACTGACATCCAGTGTTGTAACAGTAATGCACATTATTATACGCAGCAAGTAACAATCATCAATCCAAAACGACCAATCTTGGAGATATTATTTTGACTAGCATGGTATGAACATGATTAGAATATGTTGCTGGATCCTTTTGACACGAATTATTTATGTATGCATTACAAACCGAAAGAAAAGACTGAAAAAGTTTTTGTCAAAGAATAAACACAACGTATATTACCCAACTTAGGTACATAAATCACCTCAAAAAATATTTCTGAATGTTTGTATTTCTGTGCGATTGAACGAATTTTCTAATCTTCCACCGAATGGTGCAATATCACGAAAATATTTATTAATCCTTAATAAATGTACGAATGCAGACCCATATCACTTTACTTTCGAATCGAAAACACAACATTTAGAATTCCAAGCAGTATCAAAGCATCGACCTTCACGAAAGCAAATTACTGTCTGATTTTATCGATGTCTTTAGTAATTCATGAGGTTTTATAATTCACTTGGAATAATTGTTTTTTGTGAATCTACGCTTGTTTGTGACAGAAACTCAATGGAAGAAAGATAAAAGTTATTTTTCGAAATTGACGTGAAGGGATGGAAGAAAAACTTATTATGGTCTGGAGAAAAATTAATCTGATAATTTGTTTCTAATGTTTGTGCGGAGAGAATGCACGGAAATATCATTCTTACATATGTCAGATTTGAAAAAGTAGATAAAGGCAGCCTTGTTCTGAATTCATGTCTGAATATGTCTGATTGAAAGAAATGTTTTCCAGATTTTTATTATATCTTTATATAACAGTTTTTAGAACTTTTGTATGATTGTGGTTCAAATTAAATGTTAACGGATTTTTTATCTGCGAAAAGCGTCGGTTGAGTCTGGAGTGGTGCCGTGCCCGATAGTTGTGCTTGGCTTTTTGTTTAGTGACAAATCCCGTTTCTGCCTTGTGACAGGTGCTACCCGGGAGACTCAATCTGCTTCTATTCTCTCTTTACTGTCGAGAGGCACATCACTGTAACCGTTACCACCGAGATAACAAGGCCTGACCGCTGCCGTCATGGCGTCTCCCTAGTAGTCATACGTGCGATACGAACGATCACCGCCGTATTGGAATATTCAAAGCCTAATACAGTGAAATCTGTCTACAACGATACATAATATATTCTATATACGTCGAGACCACAGGAAAATATTGTTATACGTTATTGCAAATTATTATAGCAGTTTGTAAATATGGTTTTTCCCTAGTCAAAACTATGATAATCTCAGATTGAAACTTCCACACCCTCGCGTCTTTCTTCCTTATTTACTAACGATAACAGAGTGTGCGTAAATAGTAAAAGCAATAACTTATTAAAAAACCAGCCAAAATTATATCGTAAATTCAATTAAAAAATAGCGAAAAACTCGCTTATGACTTTTATTAACTAAAATACACACGTCAATCAAGCTTAATACCGCCCAATATCATAGTTTCTCAAATGCGACCATAAATAAAAAAGAAAAGAAAACCCTTTCTCATAGTCTAAAGAAATCTAATTGATGTTTTCTTCATCATTAAATCTGTAAAAATAGGAAATCAAAGCAATTGAACTGTAAAAGCAATTGAAGCTCAGCCAACTATTATTATCATAGTTGGCTGAAGAATTTTTCATTGATATTTCATTTATAAAATTCAAACAATTTTCAATAACTTCCAAATTATTAACGTGACAGGGTGTTTTGATTTGATTGTTATCTACAGAAATTTCTTGGCCATATAAATGTTTCCATTTTCAGATTTGAATGTATTACAACAGTGTAATTTGTTGCAGGTCCTGGATTAAAACAAATTTTGAAAAAAGTAACTTTTGACTCCTCAATTAGTTTAAACCAATTTTGTTTATGGGGTAATGAATCCAGAATTTCTAGTAGCCTATTAAAATTTTGAAAAGAAATAGATTCATGATGAGCAATGAACTCAGATTTGCTTTCGTTGATAGCTCTCAATAAATTGGATTCATCAGTTTCACGAATTTTATCTTCCCTGCTTTTACGAACGGTGGGACAAGTTTTCGAGAGATATTTAAGGCAATTCGGAAATATACTTGGTATAGTACCAACTTTTAAACGGAGACGTTTCATGGAAAAGGTAGAACACTCACCAGTTGTTTTGTTGAATTTCGATACATTCCGGACGATATCATCGTTTTGAAAATGAAGTTCGCAGACTTTGCTGCGTTTTGATGGTGTAAAGTCGGCTCGTGGAATCGCCCTGAGCCATCTTTTTCTAATATTTTTATCCTCTGAAAAGGAGAGAACCGCCACTTTTGGTGCATCACCATATCTATAATTTCCAGAGCAAGTAGGTACACAGCATCTAAAGAGCATTTTGGATAGCCTCGTGGTTAAGCCTAAAGAAATCGGTCTGGACACATGTTAAACGTGTTGTTTGACGAAAGCCTTTAACACCTTGACACTGTAATGTTCCACAAATGTTATATAACAATATTTAACTGCAACTGCACTTACTTTCCGGTAAAATAGTATAAAAAAACCTAATTTCTTACGCTACATTAAAGGCAATCCACAAGTAGCCGACCATGCGGCGATGTTTGTTATGACTACTAGTAAGCGAGTCACGTGATTGAAACGTCAGAGCGGTCTGGCCTTGTTATCTCGGTGGTAACGCTGTAACGCCTAATGTAATGTGGGCCACAGTGACTCGGCGGTGCCGAGGTGAAAAAATGGAAATAATTATTCTGCGCAAATTATTATTTTTTTTATTGCCAATGAGCCCGAGTAACCTACAGTGATGACGAATATAGTTTTCTCCATACAATAAACGAGAAAAACGTATCTAAAATAGGGCGTTTACATTCCAACATTTACAATTTCGACGTTTAATCTAATCGATACTGACCGAAACAACTATCATATACCAATTCGGAATGTATCTTTGGCATTTTTACTAGCGTAATGCTGAAATCGTGTCCGAAAAATAAGCCGTGACGTTACGTTCGGAATACGTACAGGAGACACTTTCCATAGCAGAAACACAAGCGCCACCTACATTTAGCTTGACAGAAAATGCATCATATCGTCTGGCTCACTCACTACTGATACATTGGGTTAGCCATCTAATGGCGGCAAAAGAGACTGATGCCATGATCGGTCCATATCCTAGTTTATATCAAGATCATATTATTTTCTAAGAAGTGCATAATATCGTAGCTTTGAGCTTCGAGTCTAAAATGCCTATTAACCTAAATAGAAATAAAAAGACTTAGAATACAAGGCAGAATTGGTCTACATCATGAAATCGTCATTACCAGTCTTTCTACATTGTTCTGAGAATAGAAGAACAGTATGTAGAAGTGATGTAGTTCCAGTATGACTACAATACTGAATACTGGAACTACATCAGTTTCAGAGTAGTAATTAGGGAAGACAAAAGATTGGTTATCTTTGAAAGATCATTATATTTTTCGAGCTTGAAAAAATCGAGTGGAGTTTGTGAAAAACTCGTTAGTTTCAACAATGACTATTCTTCGCTAAAAAGGTGGATTCTAAGGATTGCTAATGCCTTTCTGGGCAAAAGCCATTGACCAACCCTAGAAGACATGGGAGAATGTTCTGTTCTATAGATTACGGAATGTGAGTAGGATATAGATTTTCTTTAATTACATGGAGATATTTGGGTGTTAAATACTGTGGAATTAGGAAATATTAGTACATTATACAATACGAATTCTTTCTGTATCAGCACATTGAAAATTCAAAAAGCTTCAAAGCAAGTAAGTCTTATACGTCTATTTGATACCCTGAACAAAAAGGATTGACTTTCGGTACTTTATGCATACTTAAATGGTCACAGATACCTAAAACGGATTTTTGAAATAAGCAATTTTTACAGAACAGTAAAAGTTTTTATTAAGGAATCATTCTGTTTATTCATTCTGGAGTTTAATAACGTAAATGCTCTTAATTGTTGTCTAGCTATAAGTATTACAACTTCAAAAAGTTTCAAATTGTTCTTTTTTTCTTTGTTGAAAGTAAATGTAGTGTAGCAAATATTCACTCGAATAGTACCTTTTTTGTTTTTAAAATATAATTCGAAAAATAGTAGATGTAGAACTCTTTATATTATATAACGAGTTTTTCTACATCTATTGTGCCACGTTTTTGCAAAACAAGTACAAATTTTCCATTCTGCAGTCTCGTAGGTCCAAGTGCTTCAAGTATTTACAAATTCAGCCGGGTATTCCGAACATAGACGTTATTCACGACAAGATTAAAGTCCCTAATCTGAAGTTACTCAACCAAACTGAAGCTATCTCAAAGCATGAATTCAATATAAAAGATGAAAAATTATATAAGCCAAATACTTAAAACCACCTTATTCAAGAACGGATTGTGTATCTATTACTCACTGATATACATACGAGGTATTACTCAGGCTTCTACAATTCATTGCAGTGTAATTCAGCCAGGTAGGTACGTATTTTAATTAATGTCACACTTTATCAATAAAACAGGCTATTCGCGACTGTTCGGGATAAAAACCGAAGGAAAAGATCCGAGGACAACACCACGTTATGTTGAAACACGGTCAGATAACGAGGTCACACTTGAGCTGTAATTCAGCCAGGTACACTGGAGATTAACATTATACAAAATATAAATAGACGACTATATGCAAAGCTAAATTGAAGATTTTAGATAAGTAAAGTCAAGATAAGCTTCCTAATACTAAAATGATCCTCAAGCATGAATTTAATATGAATTTTAAAGAACATACTGATCCAAATATCTAATAAGAAACTCATACAATCCTCAAGCATGAATTCCATAAGAATGTAAGAATTCATGCTAAGCAAAATACTTAATAGATAAGTGAACTCTGTGTCCATTGTCTACTGACATAATTACGAAGTGCCACAAAAACTGGTACACCAGTCTAATACTTGGTAGGCCTCCCACGGGAGAGTAGAACGGAAGAAATACGACGGGGCATGGACTCCACGATCTTGCAGAATCATTCTGTAGTGATTGAACACCATTACTTCCTGCAGAGTGCCAGGGTGCCAATGTTTCACAACGCTGAGATCTGGAGACAGGTGGAAATGGCAAGACCCCAAACTTACACGAGTGTTCCTCTTACCGTAATCTGGCGTGTTTAGACTTATGTGACCCGCATTGTCCCGTTGGAAGAGGCCAAACCCATGAGAATGAAAGAACGGGTGTAACTCTTCAGAAGGGATGCCCACATAGCGTTTATTTGTAGCAGACGTACCAGGGGATCCATTGAATACCAAGTAAATAAATCTCATACCATTACGGAGTCAGGACCAGCTTGTACAATCCCCTATTGACATGCGTGATCCATGGCTTCAAGGGATTTTCACCACACTGATCTTTCGATCTGTTCGAAACAGTTGGAAACGCGACTTGTCAGACCAGACTAATCCTTTCCAGTCATCAAGTGTCTGGTAGTGGTGTTCCCGAGCCCAGGCGAGGCGCATAGCTGTATGTCGAATATTCATTAAGGGTACTCGAGTTGGACGTCGCCTTCTAAAACCCATATCTTTGAGGGAACGTTGCACAGTCCTCACGCTGATGTTTGTTAGGGGTCCAGCATTGAATTCCAATGTTATTTGTTGCGTGGAATACGATTCTTGCCAGCCGACGCTGGTCACGTTGACTCTAACTATTTTTACGGCCACACTACTGTTGTAAGTGACAGGTTCTGTCAAAATTCTTGTAGTCACGGTACACCCTTCAAATGTTTAGTACCTGAAAATCAAAACTTCTCTACCTTCTAAAGTGCTATGACCCATCTCACGAGATCAAACTATTGAATGGGGTTGAAAATCGCTTAAATTATGATACCTTACCATTCTCACGGCGGACACAGATATAGATGCTTCCACAGAAATCTATAGCTTTATATATGCACTGAGAGATGCAACTAATGACGTGCATAGATGGCTTTGCTATGTATTTTGCTTAGTTCGCCTGTACCAGTTTTTCTGGCATTTCTGTAGATAATTCATTTTAGTAATTCAGATTGATGTTATACAAATCTAAATGGATGACAATAAACAAAGCTAAACAAACGACGGTAAACGATCTGAAGTCACGAAAATTAAAATGATCCTCAAGGATGAATTCAATATGAATTTACAAACTATGTGGATCCAAATACCTAATACCATCTTATTCATACGTGAACTGTGTATCCATTGCCCACTGATATGCAGTTTTGAGAATCAAAGATATAGCAAAGTATACCCCAGAAAGATTATCATTGATAATTACTTGTGGTAATGTATAATTCATTACAATCAGCTGGATACCTTGCAAATTGATGTTATACAAATGTAAATAGAAGTATATAAGCAAAGCTAAACAGAAGACAACAGACAATATAAAATATAGCTTAAGTAGGCAATATAAAGCTATGCTTTCCTAAACTGCCCCAAGCATGAATTCAATAAGATGCAAGAGTGCATGCTAAGCCAAATACTCAATATATGAGTGGACTATATATCCTTTGCTCACTCAAATCTCGCGGACATCTATAATTACTTGTTATAATTCAGCTGAATACCCGTCTGATTGATGTTATGCAAATCTAAATAGACGATTGTAAACAAAGCTTAAAAGAAGCCGGTAGACCATTTAAAATCAATCTAAGCTTCCCAAAACTGAAATGATCCTCAAGCATGAATGTAATAAGAATGTAAGAATGCATGCTAAGCCAAACACTTAATAGATAAGTGGACTGTATCCATTGCTTACTGACATAATTACGAGGCATTATTCTGGCTACTATTAGGTATTGTGGTTGATCACGATTGCTGCTGTCCACAGAAAAAGCAATCGCTGCCTACGGGTTCCATCACGGAAGCAATCACTTACCGGAGCAACAATATCTTTCATAGAATCCAAGCCATAATTGTTATGGCGACAACCATAGCAGACAGTGCAAGCATATAAAGCTAATTAGTGTTGAAAAAGCAACAACTGAGCGCTTGGGCCACTTGTGCTGCCAGAGCTCCATTTGCTGAATGCTTATCGATCCAGCCAATCGATGGCCAGCCCTGTCAGAAGAATAGCGGTCTGGTGGGAGGTTTATGGCCCTCGCAGAAAAGAGACAGGAAATTTAGGTGATGTTTAGTTTTGCGTGAACCTTTGCAAGGATAGGCAGAATTCATTGCTTTGGCGGGGGAACTGTTTAAGGATCGGTAGGACGGTCTAGTTTTTGCCATTCATTCGCTAATGATCATAAGAAGACCGCAATTTTTGATGAAGGCTTTTACTGCGCTCATCCATCGTCGAGGAACGGCCTGGTGGTTTGAATACATGCCAGGCAGAACTGAAGTGATTTAAAAGCCCCGAAATTGACACTCTATTTTAAAAGCTGTATTGTTTGAGGGCGCTCGCTGACGATCGTTCTGTAGCGTTTTAAAGTCTTTACTTTCCGTTTTAACGTCGAGGTTAGTATGCAGTGATGGGACTGGTGGTTATTCTTTTTTAAGTGCATTTTCCACTGATTGGTGTGCCAAATAAAACATGAGGGGCACAGCAATGGAGATTCAAACTCAAAAGAATAATGTATCTGAAATATTGATGAGAATATAATGGGTTCCAATTTATGTATTGGTATAAATTCTGTTATGCTGGCGAGATATTCTAAAAGGAGGTGTCTCCAAGTTTGATCTTTTCAAGTTGATGATTGTTACGTATGAAAGGTATATTCTGTCAAAAACTAAATGCAGTTGGCGGTAGTTTTTTTGCAGAGAAACGTGATTCCTATTCGTATTCCGTATTGCATCTCAGTTAGCTTGTTTTTCAAATAAGATTTCAGCATATTGCGAATAAAAATTTCATATATTAAATGACGTTAACACCAATTAGGTCAACACTAGAGCGGGTAAAGGTGTCATTTCGACACACGATCGCGTTTATTGCTTTCGCCCTTTCACAATTTTTGTCGGATTTTGATCTTGTGACTTTAAATCATTTTACATGATAAGCATACAGCGAAAAAAAATTATTTATTAATTTAGAAAAATTCTACAGCTAATCTTACCTAGAAAGACCGCTGGCGTCTTTTCGATCTTAAGCACATTTCCCGGTCTAATCTAATCCCGGAACATTTCCCAGCTTTCATTCGGCAAAAAATGACCATAAAATAGCAAAACAAATTTCTAACCACTATTAATATAATAATGCTTTTTTATTCGTTTATTTGGCCTTGAATTTATTAGCATTCCTTGCAAAGGTGTAAATGAGTCAGGCTCAATATCGTGTCTACGTTTATCTTTGTGCATCGTTAGCAATTATTATTCCAATTACAATGTTGTTCATACAATGTCAATTATAACAATCATTCCACTAACTTGAGCACTGAGTGATCACTTTTGCGTGGGATGTGTAATAAAATTCTTCTATGCATTTTTTTTTCACTCTGCTACTCAATTCGAAAGATTCAGGATATTCGTAGAACAACGAGTTTCCTTACTTTATGAATCTTTCAATAGCAGTAATAGCATGTAGTACGATATTTTTTCTGTTTTTCAAAAAGGTTGTTTTGTATTAATTCGCAAGTTTATCCGAGTTTCTGGTGACCTGAGGTGGCCTCGGTCCACATAACCTCGGATTATCAAGGCTGTACTGCATCTATATTTCAAACTCGCTGACAGATTTTATTTAAAATGAATGTGATTTTTCAACATGATTTCAAAACAGGAATTGCAGAAATTCAGAGAAATATAACGTTCCATCTTCACTGACTCATATTTCATACCATGATGAAGACAAATAACTTCATCGTAAACATTTATATTTAAATGTACAGATACTACCAATATCGGTAAGTCCAATTCTCGAGAACAGACATCTAAGAAGAAATTGGAATTCCACACACTCGACTACTAAAAGAAACTCAGTAATGCTACCTTTCGCTATGAAACCTCCAAATGGTTTCAACGAGATATCTCGTCCATCAAGATCTGACCAATTTTGCTAATGACGAGATATCTCCTCATCAAGATATTGCTGATTTTTTATGATGTCGAGATCAAGATCTGGTCAATTTTCTTTTGATGACGAGATATATCGTCCGTCAAGATATGATCCATTTTGCTAATGACGAGATACCGAGTCAAGACAACCACCAAGAGGGTTAACCCTCCAAGTGGTTCGACGAGTTATCTAGTCCATTAAGATCTGAACAATTTTGCTAATAACGAGATATCTCGTCATCAAGGTATTGTCAATGTCTTAATTATGAAGAGATTAAGAACTGGTCAGATTTCTTCTAATGAAGAGATATATCGTCCATCAAGATCTGGTCAATTTTGTTAATGACGAGATACTTCGTCGAGACAACCATCAGGAAGGTTAACCATCAGGTTGTTCCAGATTATAGAACTAATTATTTAACGGTCATCCAAGTAGATAAGGAATATACATTAGTTGATTTCAAACTCAATCGATAATTGTCCGTCCCTCTAAGAGTTGTTTTAGCTTTTCCTCCCTCCTTTACGTGAGCCGATAGGTCGTTTCGTGGAAACTAAACGTTCTGCCGTTCCTCCACCCACCCCCTGGAGTTAATTTCAACAGTTGCCCAAGTGCGTGACGCGACCCACGTTGGTTTCCTTCTTTCTAAAGGCTCAAAAGGGCGTTGGTCTTCGTTTGTCGTGTCTGGGCCTTCGGAAGAAGTTAACACAGTCCTGATGGATGCACCGATATCAAATATCTGGAAGTTCGTAAAACATAGAGAGGCTGCTTTTGTTTCAAAGCCAATGCAATTCAGCTGCCAGTTGATGGAATAAAACATTTTTACCTAATAACCTCAGCTTGATTCTTGAAAGAAGTTTGAAAATTTCGTTTCATGTCAGATTTAAGATTTAATAGAGGCGTTATTGAATGGATGCGATGTATAATTGCTTTCCAACTTCAGATCACAATACAGGTTTACGCTGTTGGGATATGATGATGCATATTACCTTTTCAATCGCCACAATACACGAGTTATTACTCGTGTATTGTGACTCTCTGAGGCTCTTTATTAACCGTCCAAATGGTTTCGTTTCGACGAGATATCTCGTTCACGATCTGGTCAATTTTGCTAAGGACGAGATATCTCGTTCACAATCTGGTCAATTTTGCTAAGGACGAGATATCTCGTTCACGATCTGGACAATTTTGCTAAGGACGAGATATCTCGTTCACGATCTGGTCAATTTTGCTAAGGATGAGATATCTCGTCGAGGCAAATCTGCCCTATTTCTTCAAGGGGAGATGAAGATACAAGTAGGAAAAACAAATTATTCTTTGCCCAGAGCTTATGACGGTTTGGAACATGCTTTTGCACCAGAGGCTGGATACTACAGGGAAGTTTTTGACGTAAAGATAAACCACCAGGATTGTTAAAACTGCTTCCAAACTGTTGATTTCGTACATTGACTAGTGTTGCATCCACAATTTAGCAACTAATTGTTGTTATCTTAAAGCTTGAGCTAAGTTTTTCGAAGTTTGAAATTTTGACCCTTATCAGATTCAAGGTTTGTTATGGGCACTGTTAAATTGACAGAATGTATAACAGCTTTCCAATCTTAGAATTCAATACACGACTAATACTTTTAAGCTGTTGTTAAATAGTTCAACTTTTTATTTCGTATATTAGCGACAACAGTTTTTATACCCAAAATTTAGCAGCTAGCATTTACGGATTGCCATCCTCATAACACAATACTGCCGTGTTAGTCGAAAAGACAATATTTCCGGGCTTTGTCATTTCGAGTAGACGATTGTTACAGGATGGGTATTACTTTCTGCTGATTCTGTCAGAACACTGATCCAGCCATTGATTGAGTGTGCTCTAACTGTATTCTAGTGTTATGAAGCTTCAGATAGTGTTAAACCAGTACGTTAACAACAGTTAATCTTAGAAGACCAGACTTGGTGATACTGCTTTCTTGGATAGCACAGAGTAATACAAAAGTAACACTTTTAAACTGTTGTTTTCTCACCTGTTCCCAAACTTATGATTTCGTTTATTATTTGGACCTGTTTAGAAATAAGGCATTTTCTGAATGGAATATGAATAACTTCTTGTTTAATTAACCCTCATGTAGTTAAAAATATTAGTAGTGGGACAAAACAAAAATCAAACCTGATTAGAGAATGTGTGATGAGCACCCAGCCTTTATTATGTTCCTCTTTTCTTTACCTTACATTCCAGAGTTAAAGGTTTTAATAATCTTTTTTGTACTTTGATCAGCAAATCCCCGAATTTCGAGCAAAGGGTCTCCCAGTCACCTACACCTAGGGATTCAAAATTACTTGATACGTCAATGACTATAAGTACATTTAGTTGTACATATTTCACTGTGAATTATTTCGAGTTTTAACCTTCTGAAGGATTTAGAAGTATGGATTCGTTCTGCTACCTTTAATCTTCCCTGCATGATTTCTAACCAGTTTTAAATTTCTTGACCAAGAGAATCTTGTCAAGAAATTATCTTGTCAAGAACTATTATTCTCTCAACCAATCGATGTCCTTATTTAGTCATCGTGTGTGCTGTGTGGGAAAGCAATACTGCACTACTAGGAAATCTCGTGATGCTCAGACGATTAAAACAGAGGGGTGCTAATTTTTGTACATTGTCACAATATTTTTGTGTATCTTTTGAATCTATATATTTATTTCCCTAACGTACATAGCTCAGCGTTATGCAGCTCAAGAGCAGCGTAATATTGCTCAAGCTACACGAAAGATCTCGCCACTCCAATGAAAGTCTGATTACAGAAGGCAATAAGAAATCTAGAGGATACAAATCGAAAATGTGAGTGAAAGTGAAAATAGGTTTGGACGTCAAAAAGTATCGAATCACACACACACCTTTGAACAAATCAATGATATGAAATTGAAGCAATCTCAGAAACTAATTGTAACTTGACTGGGACGTGATTTTTTTGCTTCGCACTTTATTAGAAATAATAATTGCCAATAACAAAACATTGCTTTATATTTTTATTAGCATTTGGAAGTGTGAAATGTCTATATTGATTTACTTATATGCGTTATAAATTAATTTAGCTAAGGTATGAAATGCGAGTAACGGCGCTGCTGCATAGCTATAAATTACAAAAATTAATTAAATAATTAATTCTCACAATAACTATAAATGATTAAGAAACTTTGCAGGCAGAAGCTAAGCGCTGTCTGCTTGAAACAATGAATACACAAGGAACATATAATTTTACATCACCAAATCGTGGTTAAAATCTTGTTGACGGTACGATCTTGAGCTTTGCAATTTCATGGTTGATATACTCTGAGTTCTGATAACCCGCTCTTCCCACTTACTAGACGGGTTACCAGAATGAAAGTTGGCGACTGCCTCTAGGTGAAAAAAAATTAACCCCCAAATCAAGGCCGTAGCGTCAAATAGATATTAACCCAGATCGCTATCGATCTCTAAGTATTGGAGATAAAATAAACTTAAAAAACCGCAGCAAATATTTTCATTTCCCAGGCTCTCATAAACTAATCTTTCATAGCCATTTATTCATTTGCTAAATGTCCCTTTCGCCAACCAATTGACCTCAGCAAGCAGCACGAAGCGCACTACGCGAATCTTTTATCCCCCGCCCACATAATACTCAATTACCAATTCTAATAGGATCCCTCTATAAGCTGGAATGGCTCTTAAAGCGTTACCTTAATATCATGTTCAGTTGTTCAATCAAACGTCAAAGGTTAGTGTTTCGAAATGATGCCCCCCCCCCTCTCTCACAGGTAGTTGAGGGGCGTAGGCTTCGGTGTCACGCAAAGGTATTGATCCAATTTCGCTCTCAGGGACTGCAAGGTGGTTGTTGACTCATGAGGAAAACGACCTTCTCTAAGAAAGAAGACGGATGGCAGAAAACGCCGCTGTAACGGGCTGGGTCAGCGTAACCTACATTCGTGGTTTATAAATATGATACATTGTAGCAGTGGCACGTTTTAACGTCATTGTCTGAGTTAACCCTCCAAGTGTTTTTGACTAGACATCTCGTCCTTCAAGATCTGATATATTTTCCGAATGACGAGTTATCTCGTCATCATTATACTAACGATTTCTTGATGATGAAGAGATCAAGATGTGGTCACTTTTCTTCTAAAGATAAGATATCTCGTTCATCAAAATCTGAATAGTTATCTTTAAAAAATGAGACAACTCGTGAATCAAGATCTAACAAATTTTTCTATCGTCATCAATACATTGCCGATTTATTGATGAAGACGAATTCAAGATGTGACCAATTTTCTTCTAATGACGAGACATCTCGTCATTCAAGATTTAACCAATTTTTCTATCGTCATTATTGCCGATTTATTGATGGAGACGAAATCAAAGTCTGGTCAGTTTTCTTCTAACGACGGGACATCTCGTGACCATCATCGTGTGACCAATTTTCTTCTAATGACGAGATATCTTGTCCATCAATATCTGACCTATTTTGAGAATGCGATATCTCGGGTGTTTAATTTTTCTTTGTATTCTAAAATATAGTATTTTATTCTAATTTTCTTAGTAATGATTATCAATCAATGTTAGAGCATGAAACAAAATATATCGCTTGAGCTGCGAAAGAAGAAAAGGGGTGTCGATATTTTCGCATTTTGTACTTTAATGCTATTAATGTTAACCTTTCCTATTCGTTAAGAACGGTAATTTTCATAACAGTCAAATTATGTAGTTGTTAAATTTGTGTTGATTTTTCTCCCAAAATACAAGGGGCCGTGGTAGCCCACTCAGTTGGAAGAGTAACGGACTAGCAATTGGAAAGTTGTGAATTCGAAACTGGATCCAACCGAAGACTGTCATGTATATGGGGGCCGGTGCACATTAAATTTGTCGAGGCCTCAAATGTCCTCACGTTGGCATGGTACGGAAGTTTGGAGAGTGGGGTGCCAGCTCAGATGTGACCTCGCCATCTGACCGTGGTTCAAAATTACGTGGTGTTGTCCTCGATCTTTCCCTTGGGGATTGATCCCGGAGCGTCGTCAATAGCCCATTAAATTGCTCCAGTGCGACGTTAATTAACTACCTACCTACCCAAAAAATGATGTATGGAAAGCAATAGCATAGTTACCACAATGAAGTGCTACGTACAAATCCATTTCTCTCTCTCCTTTTAGTACACAGCCAAAATGTACATTTTTGGAAAAACGTAAAAAGGAGTGTAGCCATCAGTACTGCACATAAAGTAGAGAAGTTTTAAATTCAAAAAAGGTGAACTAAAGTGAAGAACAAATTATATAGAAATATGTAACAAAATAAAAAAATCCAGAAAATTGAATTAGTCACAAAATTTCGTAATTGAGATAAAAATAAATTCGTATAGTCACGTAATTTAGTCTTTTAGAACATGTATTAAATTTTTTTTGATATAGCTATCATTTAGTAAAGAACTTAAAAATTCTGTATCTATATATATACAACCTATGTATGCGGATTTCACTGTACTTATCTTGCTTACCGTACAAAAACTGGACAAAAAAGTCGCCACCTCATCAAATGAAATTATTTAGTGATATCAATACATAAACATAAAAACATACCATTTTTTACGCTGCGTATATTATTTGTTTTGCATATTTGTACTTTTCGAAATTAATCTTTACCAGTCTTGTTTTATATGCGCATTAATTAATTGTTCAAAACACATATAGGAGGAACATTCCTTATAAGGATTAGATAAATTATGAAACGATACAACTTTTCAAATATGTTATTCCATTTTAAATGCAATTAACATATCCAACACTTAACAGCTTTTAAGAAGGTTTTAGACACTGAAAGGAAGAAAATTTAAAGGTTTATTTAGAAAAGAGAGAAACAAAAAATAGCAAAGCATAACAGAAGAAACAGTGGAATAGAATGATAAATAAATAATGATAAACGTGATATGAAATAATAAACATCGTTTGAAGTTTTCTGATTCGTTACAAGATCTTCCTTTAAACCTCTACGATGTCATTATCAAAAATACAAATCTTAACGACAAAAATAGTTAAGGAAAGATATCGTCTGCAGTCAAAGTCTAATGGCGATTTTGAAACTGGAACTCTTTTTGTTTTCATTGGATTATTAATCGTTTTCGCAGTTCAGCACGTAGAAATTCTAATTAATAGAATGATTATATGAATCATTCTAAACGAATTTACATGCTGTCTGTACTTATATATACTGATGTGTAAGCCGTACGGAGCCTTTAAATAACGTTTTGGTTTGTTTTAATCACGACTAACTGGATTGACGAAAAACTTCTTGAAGCGGCTGTCCGAATTTGAAAATTCCTAATTACAGCAGTTTCACTTTTATACGAAAAGAGCTGTCCGTGCCACTCGGACAAAAGTTGGAACTTGAAAACCTTTATATCATATAAATGCGTTATATAATTATTTTTGCAATCTTCAAATCAAATCTCTAAAAAATATCATTTTATTATTTTTAATCAAAGTACTTCATAAAATTAGTGTTTGGAACTGAAACAAAGACTAATTTCCTTTCATTTAAACTAAGTGGTACAAAGACAAAGGACTTTAAAGAAAAAATGGTCGAAATTTACACAGTTTAAAACTCTATTCACTTGCCAACAGAATGGAATTTTCAAAATAAAATGACAATTTACATCTACTAGTTTGCTTTCAACGACGGTATTCGTACAGCGTCCCAAGCAACCATTTTAGTTACTATAGCACGTGACACAGCTCCGATAAATATATAGAAAATCCGGACAGACATTGCTAGAAGTTTTTAGTTAATCCAGTTAGCCGTGGTTTTAATACATAATGTACAAGAATAAACTTGTAATAATTACTTAATCGAATTACATATTTTTAGATTGATAGACTGAAAAATGAACAAATACGAATTTAACAAACTAGATTCATTAAAAATCAAAGCCAAAATAAAGTGTTTCTTATGAAGCTGAAACTGAAAAGAAATATTTTCTTTCAGTTTTACAAGGATGAAAATATTTGGAAATATTAAAAATATCATTATGAAAAATGGGAAAATTTTAACATTCAGACAGATTTTTCTCACTGGTTCTATCACATATACAGTATATCATTTTCGAATGTAAAATTGTATCGATTTTGTACTGATTCAGTTTTTATCTATCATTATATCTTGAAAATAGCTTAATATTAGTACACTTAAAGTCTAAAACACATGGATCAAAGAAACTTTTGAGTAGTTCGTTTTCTTTTTTGGCTTTCTGTCACAAATGAAACTATTTATCTTTTCCATCCACAGTAATAGTTCCTAGGATCGCCCTTGTTATCCTTTAAACTATATTTAGGAACATAATATGGACATCCCTTGCTCATTCATTTTAGAAAGTATTTTAAAAAATAAGTGCTACATTGCAATACCCATGAGTTTTAAAAAGTACTTCGTTATGCTGTGCTTTTCTACTTATTTCCAAGCTTTTGGGAAAAAATAAGTAAAAAAAGAAAAGTAAAAATGCAAGAAAAAACAGGTCGCACATAGAGAAAATATAATTACCCTGGCGAAAGAGCGCCAAAAGAAATTCCCTGCAAAAATGATAACTTTTTAAAGCAAGTTTTTCTGCTGTCACGATACCCATTAACAAAAGGAGACAACACTCTATTATTCGTAGTCATGAGTAACAGGTGTTTTACCTTCCATGAGTATTAATGGGCAACAGTTTGTTTTGGTTTCGCTCCAACTCCATGCAGTTTCACTTGCTGCAATTTCTTTTCGTTTTTTATCAAAATGAAAATAAATTACTTTTGTTACTTGTTGGATTGTGGAGAATGATTCTTGATGTGAGAACTTGATGGTTATACGCACATTTTACAGGGCTATTAAGTTTACTTCTTGGAATTTAACATAACATTCTGTAAATCCATATTTATATTAAATTATACTTTAGTAAACTTGGTTGCATTTGTACGAAAATTACGCATTGCAATGAATATATATTCATAGATATCAGTTTCATACAAAGCATTGGTTTGGGGAAAGGTCTTTCACTTTCTTATCAACCATTTCTGCCAATTTTCAATAGCAAACTTTATACTTCAGTTGTATGAGAGGCTTTTCTGTAAAGCTAAATGTAGGTGACGCTATTGCTTTTGTGCTATAACGTGCTTCTCTATGTGTTACGTATTGGGTAAATGGAAGTAAAATCCTCATCTTCCTGTAGTTTGTTTATACTAATTGGTGTTGATCAATCACCTATCATACATTAATTCGGAATTTTTTGTTTGGAATTTTTATTGGCGGTGCTAAAATCGTATTCGAAAAGCAAGACAAGTGAATTCATGTTCAGAATAAGTATAGGAAATGCGTATTGCTGTAGAAACACTACAACCACCTACCTATATTTAGCTTAACAGGAAATACCTATCATAGAACTGAATATTTGCTACTTTTTGTTATGTTGACACAAGCATGCAGATTTGGCTTTGAAGTTTTGTTCAATCTGAATGTCCAATATATTGCTCTTTCAAGCACTCATCATATAGACATGACTTTATAGACAACTTTTAAGAAAATCTGTTTCATATTTTGTTCATCGCGATAGAAGAATTGCGAAACATCCTGGCAATCAGTATAAGATGCATTATCTGCCAAAGCTAAATGTAGATGGCGTCAATTTTCTGCAGTGGAACGTGTTTCCTGTACTTATTCCGAATATGACGTCACTTGACTTGTTTTGTATACGATTTGAGCAAGTCGACAACAAAAATCTCAAAGAATGAATTCCAAATTGATGTATAATAGTTGATTTGTCAACGCTTATCAGATTAAATGCCAAAAGTCGTCAAAATGGTGATAAAAACATTTTAAGGAACCTCGATATGTATCATTAGAAAGCATATGGGTATGGGACGTAAATCTTTGCATTCCGTTTAGTTTGTTTGCTGACATTGAAAATCCCTCTCGTAGCTTAAAGATCGGACTCGCCAATTATCTTACCCGTCTACCAGTCTTTAGTGAGCGAAGCTCTTTACCACTCGTCCGGCTGTCCTGGCAAGAACATCAAGCATAAGTGGAAGATATGTCTACTGCCTTTAGAAAGAAAAAGGTAATTATACTTTCGACCTAAAAAGGCATCCAGTGGATGAATTTAAACGTGAAAAGAGGTTTATGGTATAGATAAGTACGAAACTCGATCGAACTTGACCTGTATATGCTTTCGATTGCTTTTCTTTTCAATATTCGTATTTACATTATATTGTTATTTATCCTCGCTTTCACTCTTTCCGGCTTGAGGATACCTATTACAACTCAAAACTAAAACTTTCGATATGGAACAATGTAGCGGATACTTTGCAACAGAATTCGCTTTATTAGCGCATACGCTTTTCCGTTTCTGGTCGCCACTTAAGCAATTTTTTTTATTTTAAACTCGCTCTGGGCCCACTCACCGTTAGGTTTAGAGCGTTACCACTTAAGCAATTGGATTATTTATTGTTCACTGCCCCTTGGTGGGTTTATTTGAACCATTGCTGGTAAGACTCAACACGATACAACAATTGGCTGTGGCCTACCTTCGCCATTTGGAAAATTTCCACTAGTCATCACCAGTTGCAAATTAATTTTTTGGAATATGGTAAACTGACTAGGTTTGTTACATGCATTTCCAATTGCACGCAAGTAGAAGGCACCCAAAATGGTCGCCTGTCGAAATAGTCACTTAGTGACAAAAATTTTAATAGCCATTTTGACGAGGAGTCGATACCGTGTTCTTGAATTTTACTCCATTGATTCTACTAATAGCTTAGTTCAGATCTCCTCTAAGTTTGATTTCTAGCTTTACGATCATTTTTTGATGATATCCTTTATGAAACAGTTCTGAACCCAGCAGACATTTACCAACAAATATTTCTTGTGTAAATGGACGACACAGTGATGACGTCAACGTCCAAGAGACATCAACCTTATAATGAAATAGATGAAGCATGTGACCGCAGCTTTATGTTATTTCTTCCAGTTGCTTGGTTTCAGATCTGTCACGTTGCTGTGGGTAAAAGCATGAATCCTAAATTATTGATTGGTTAAAGTGATTATCCACCGTGGTCAAAAATATTAGTCTGCGATTCGACAGCCAATCGGCCAATTCGATTCGTATGTCCACGTGATTCACCTTACAGAGATCTTACAACAGCGACTACGCCCACATGCTCCGTCTATTTCATTAGAAGGTCGATGCCAAGAGAGATATTCCCTTAGCCAATAGCTGACAGACAAATCTGTTGTTCTTAAATATGGTCCCATTCAACAACAAGCTACGAACTTTTAAAAGTTCATCTGTACATCATGACAGACTGGTATTAATGAAGTCGAAATAAAGAAGAATCCTATCTACCGCAAATTCTTATAAATGGAAATGATAATGGAGGCATAAGTGATTGCAACTTCATTTAAAACAAGGGTGGAAACACAATTGCAATGTAATTCAATGTGAGACACCCAAGGTCAATTACTACGTCCAGAAGACTTCATAAAATTCGAATGCAGCAATTTCGCACCGTGTTAAACAATTTTTGTTAACAAATTATAGTATTTATGAATTTATTTTCTTCATCAAAATCATTGTTACAGCACTATAATATCGTTATTCAGCAAAAGATAAATCTACTTTGAAATTCAATTACTTTGCCGCGAGCCTACGATTAATTGACTTGCTCGTTCTCACGACATGCGCCTTCTTTTCCAACTCAAACGTGAGCAAATATCATCCATTCAAACCAACCTCGCAATTTCATTTCGAAGAACTTGAATTCATCCGTTTCCTTCAGCAATCAAAACCTTACGTTACAATCCGATTTAAAAACCGTATTTCTAAGACTCGAAAATGATCAAAACAAGGGACATCAGTGGCGATAAAAAGAAAAGTTTGGAAAGAAGCAGAATACGACGATGGATTCTGATGGCCGTTAGCAACATAAAAGGCAATGCCGGTGCCACCTTGCAGTACATCAAGAAGTTTCTGGATTCTAAGCAAAATGGCGTTTCTGGCAAGCCAGAAGTAAAGCTGATCTTCAAAAGGCTACTGGATACTGGTTATCTGATGAAGAGAGATGGAAAGTATTGTTTGAAAATACGTATTCAGAAGAAAAATCACCAAAAAGCAAATCGACAGAAAAAAATTGCTAGCCGAAGTGCCAGTCCTAAACGTCCGAACAAGGTTCAGCAGCTTTCTGCATAGATTGCCAAATCGTTAAGCCGAGGAACATTTAATAAAATTATTGCTTTCCAAACTTTTATATCTATGTTCATTATTTTTAACTACTTTTAAATTGAATTTTTAAACGGGTTATTCAAATGAAAGATTTGTAAAAATAAACGTTTATTAATTTTTAAAAATGGTGTCTGATTTGTTTCCATTATAAACTGATTTGGTAACTTATCTTAATCTTTGAAGTATATATATCAACAATTCATTAAAAAAATTCTTCAGAATACTTTCTCCCTTGAAGGTTCATTAAGTCAAATTTCTCTACAGATGCGCTAGAAGAGGTGACCTTAAATACTAAATCAAAAAATTCCTAGTTAAGTATTGTTTTTACAAACCCCAATCTGCACAAACTACAACTTAAATAGCATTTTCCTTTTCTTTTCCTAGGCATAATAATTTAATATAGCGAAATAAAATTAGAGGTTCTCGCTATATTACCAAATTTTGCTATCTTGGATATTGTATTAGCAATGTAGCAAATAATCGAACAAATAATTTTAAAGTAGAATTTTGATCAACGGATATTTATATTTTTTTCATATATGAAACATTTAAATATCTCTTGCAAATTGTAGTTTCGCAGATTGTTTCTCCTTTTTCAGGCGTATGCATTTAGATAACATGTTATACCTTTAATTCACCGATGACACTTCAGTAAATCTAAAACCACACTAGTTCTTCAAATTTATAATGCATTTTCAACAAATATCTTCATTTCATATAACAACCAATCTGTTTTGTAAGATTTTTTATACTTTTAAATATGGTGTGAGGGTAACTTTGTAGATTCATGTATTGAGGCAATTTATGTCTAGTAAATTATTAAATCATCAAAAACATTCAGTTACAAAATAATATAGGATCGAAGATATTTAATATGCACTAGTGCTGTGTAAAATAAAGATAAAGTGCTTAGATGCTCAAGGTAGTCGCAGTTAACAAATCTTATCATCTCCCTACTGAGTGCCTGTTCCTTCGTGACTCAGTGGGTTTGATCACTACGCGAGCAACCATAGAGGAAATATAGAAGTAAAGTGAGCAATAGTAACATTTTTATGTGCCTAGGATCATGTGACCAAAACTAGTAGTAATATGATTCTTAGACTACTTTTGTCTGGAACCGAACATTCATCATTTGATTGGTTCACGGTAAGGGAGAAGATGCCCATCCATGGATTCATCATCTCATTGGTCCGCATGCCCTTGGGATATTTCACTACTTTTCCTCTACTCTAGAAATGGGCATTCACATACCTACCCGGTCACAAGATATTATACCTCCTAACGAGGATATTGTAAAAAAGTAAATAAGTTCAGAATTCTATAACTTTCCTTGGATTCGTTAATAAGCATTCTCCGATTGTAACATAAGTAAATAGTAAATTCAGAATTCTAATTTTCTTTGTATTCATTTGTACGTTTTCTCCGACTGCATGAGTACTTAAATTCAAAATCCATAAATATTATCTTTTGAGTGGTCTTATACAAAAAATGTGTGTGACTTATTTTGTATAAGACCCTTTCATAAAATCTTCTTTTAACAATGTTACAAATATCTAATAGAATGAAACGGAATGAGTTTCCTTCCAAAGCAAGGAAAGTAGGGTTTCTTTTTATAGATCTCGAAATATTTTTTACAATTTTCTTCCCAAATCTATTATTCTGGTAATTGATAAAAGGAAACTGATACAAAGTTTCTATTCCTTACCACATCTAAATCGTTATTTTTATCTTTCAAAATTTTCGAATACTCCCGCCGTGACTATTGCCTGGCACCATAAATGTAGAACGTGACTCAGCTATTTTGAAATCTGATCTCAGGCGAAAGTTTCAAACGCACATCATTTCTATACGTCCTTTCTTTTCTTTCTGCATCCTCAAGAAGTGCTTAGTCAGCAGTGACACCCAACAGTTTGAAACATTTTTCCCAAAATATTTGTTCCACATTTATCTGGGTATCATATTTATTTGTTTACTCGATTGATCGATGTTTGATACATTTGCTAACACCATTGTCTTCGAAATTGAATTCATGACTTGCTTTCACATTTGTAATGAAAGGATTGTTGTATATTATGGCATTAATTCTCTTCCTGGTGATTGTCTTAACGAGGTATCTCGCCATTAGCAAAACCATTAGATTTGGATGGACAAGTTATCTCATCATTATAGTTGAAAACTGACCAGATGTTGATCTCATTTTCATCAAAAAATCGGCAATACCTTTATTACGATATATCTCGTTATTAGAAAAATGTGTCCAAAACTCGACTTGCTCTTCGCCTACTACGAGGGCCAAACTGACGGTTATTTGTCATGGACCCTAGCCGTGTTACTCCTTGCAGGGACTGGATAGCGGACAAACAATATGACCACTAAACCAGGTAAACGGCAATTAATCACTAAATGAAATACCATTTGGGTAATTAATGTACGTGTTCCAATTATCTTGACTTCGTTTCTTGACCAATGAGATATACAGTCAACGGCACTGAAACGGTCTCTATTTTTAGCTACAAGGTTAAAGTTGAACAATCTGACTGCAAACAATATGATAACTTCATAATTCCTAGTTTCTTGACATTTTAGAAACTTTCAGCTCATATATTTTTTTAATAATTTAGCTAGATTAAAAAGAAAGTGTTTAGCCAAAAGAGCCCATTTTCTAATGTTTGTTTACATCTGAGAATCAATAGAATCCATTTAAATCAAGGCATTCAGAAGTGCTACGCTTTGAAGTAATGGTTTTATTTTTTGACTACTAATCACTAACTTAACTAGGACAAACGCTATTACCACTGTACCAGATAGACGGCAATAAATAGCTAAATGAAACTCCATTTGGGTAATGAATGTACTTTCCAATTAACTTGGCTACATTTCGTGACCAAGAAGATATAAAGACCACAGCACTGATATTGTCTATATTTTTGCTACAAGCTTGAAGCTGAACAACCTGTCTGCATACAGTTTAATAATATATGTTCATAAAAAAGAATATTCTGATACTCCTTGATTAGGTTTTAAATATGTATTTCATCTTAGAACACTTAGTATGATAAATTTTACTTTAACTGCTGCTGCTTTTCACACGTTTTAGTATTTAAACATACTATACGATAAATTTCATTTTTCTCGCATACCTTTTAATAATTTGATACAACCATTTATAAATTAACTCGAACAAATTTCTTTTCTATTTGTGATAGGAGTAATTTCATTTACACAATTAATTTTGAAACTTGCTGAACCATATTCAATGTTTACAGGGAATGAAGAATAAACTAATTTGTTTTACGGTGCTCTTCCTCTAATTATTTCTGAATTTTCTTGTGTAACGTGTTTTTAATGTTATGTCCTGTTACTTTAAAATTATATTTGCTTACTCCAGTAGATTTTTTTTATCTAGTTATAACAAGCATGCCAAGGAGCTGGTATGGCTGGACGACGCTGAATAAATGAATAATACTGTAGATTGCTGTAAATATGAATGAATTTTATGCAAAATAACACATTCTTTGGCATTAAAATACATCAATAAAATACGACACTGGAAACTTCTAGATTTTTAAATACGGATCAATACCACTTCAGGCTTAGTGGCATAACAGAAGATTATTTGTTTCCCTCTATAATTTCCAATCTGAAGAATACCCAATAACCCTTACACATCATCTTGAAAAGGTAAAGCTTAAAACATAATTATTTTAGTCAAAATAGCCCATTTTCTGTGTTTAAAGCTGAGAATAAATATAATACATTTAAATCAAGACATTCAGAAAGGCTACGCTTTGCCGCAATTGTTTTATATTTTGACAACTAGTCACTAACTTCATCTACAAGTAAAAATATTCGTTCCATCATGACCAGCTAAAGCTAGCAAGCGAGACGCAAATTCAGACTTCTATGAGTGTAATATGATAGGCCCCATTCGGAGCACCATGGGTAACGCCAAATCTATCACAACTGCAGAGCACAATACTTTGTAGAGTTCCTGTGAATTACGTTTGATCCAATGGAACTCAGTCGGACTCAGCAAAACTAAGAAAAACGAACTCAAAAATAAGTTCAACTGTCTAGGAGTGGATATCTTCTCAATTGTGGAAGCTAAACGTTATATAATTTTTATATTGTCTCAACTATAATGACTGTGCTGTGTGTTCTTGCACACTAGTGAATGATCTTTGTTACTACTGATAGAAATAAAAAAGTTTTCGCTTAAAATTCGACATAGTTATGAAAGACAAAATCTTCTTTAAATAGGAAATTTTATTTTTAAGCAGAAATATATTATACTATTTATCATAATCTTGATTTTTTCACATTCACAAAATATTCGTTTTGTTAAGTTATTTCTATGCAAAAGCTTGATTTTCCTCTCAATGAATCGGACCAAGTGGATCACATGACCAGTCCAGTATCGTGACCTATCTATCTCGTTGGTCATGGCTATATTTAAGGTAACCCCACCATCTACCGAGCAAGGGCATTGGATAACTGGAAGTAAATTCCACATCTTCCGGTGGTTTGTTTACTTACACTGAAAATGACTCATACTTATTACGATTACGAGACATTTTTGTATAAAGTAGGATGTAAAAAGTATATCTTCCTAAATTAATTACCCTCATCTTCTTTGGATATGCACGGGATTCACGAACCTTTCCTTTCTTTTCTCTTGGGGTTTATTGTTTTTAGCAAACACGAATATCGCGGTCCCAAGCGATCTTTTTCTGCTTTTATAACACTACTCTGTTCCTCTATCCCTCTTTTCCCCCTTCCCCTATACCCCTGACATTGTCTTGTGTTTGGTGACGTTTGGCCAAATATGGCCCTTGAGCCATCAAACCTAAAAACAACCAACCAACCTAAATTAATCATACTCTTCTACAAATTAAGTTAAGGGGACACGGTACCCTTTGAACAATTTTTTTGTTTTTATATGTGTAGCAAAATTTTTTAGTATATTATATTGAAATGCACATAAAATGAATATTTCAGGTGAAAAAATTTAATTTTAATAAAGCAATAATTCAGAAATTTAATTTTTTTGAAAAAAAATCAACATTTTAAAATCCCTACTACTTTTTTAAATATCATCTTTTTAAAATTTTTTTTACACTTTTCTATTCATTGCAGTATTTTACACAATTCTGTGCATGGGTTTGCATGTATTCTGATTATTTATTTTTCTAGAATTTTTTTTCTAAAAAATACTGTGAAAACTGTAAAAAACATGAATATTTTAGTTTGGCAATTTTTAAAAAAAAAAACTTTTGATCCAAATTCTTATCGCATGCACAGAATTGTGTCAAATATACTATTGTGAACAACTACAAAAAGTTTCAAACCTCTAAATTAAATTTAAAAAAAGCCTTAGCAATTTGAGTACTTCATAGTCATCAAAAACAGAAAGCTGAGAAAAAGCTATTTAAAGTTTTAATTTTTGGTTTCGGTATGTTAGATCCAAGAGAAAAAAACTTAAATAACTCCTAAAATAATGTTGCTAGAGCTATGAAATTTTGCATACATATTCAGAAGAGTTGTATAATTAAAATAAAGCAATAAATTTTTTTCCATATTTTGGTCATTTTAAGGGTACCGTGTCCCCTTAAGGTTTGTTAGAATAGAAATCCCGATGTTTTTAGTCAGATGCCACAACTTAATGCATTTTGAGTGGAATTAAAATTTTGCTCAGCTAAGATTGTAATGATATTAAAATATGAGTTACCACGCCTTTGTCCAAACTACATAGCATAGATAACTGCTACTAGCGTACTTGTAAACTTTGCTGTGTCTTGATATTGTATTTATTAAACACGCGTAATCTGTTATATTAGAGAATGTATTTTTAATTATGAACGTGCAAATTGTAACCATTATATAGGCATCGACCTTCTAATGAAATAAACAGAACCTATGGGCAGTCACTGTCGTTGGATCTATGAAGGGTAAATCACGTGGACTTACGAATCGACTTAGCCTATTGGATATCGAAGCGAAGACTAGTTTTTGATCACGGTGAATAATCATTTTAATCAACCAATAATTTAGGATTCACGCTTTTCCCCCATAAACACGTGACAGATCTTCAAACCGATCGACCGGAAGAAATAACATAAACATGCTCCGTCTATTCCATTAGAAGGTCGATGTATATTGAATGTGACGAAAAATTAATTTGAAAGAATTGGAGATGAAGTATAAAGATAGTTGATTCCCATTCATCGTAGTTTTGTATCGTCCTTAGTTTATTAATAGACGCTTCAAATTTTTCTAACAAGTGTTCGTCTCCATGTGTGCAGCCAAAAAGCTAATCTACCTTCTAATGAAATAGACAGAGCAAGTGTGCGCAGCTTCATGCTATTTCTTCCCAAAGCTCGGTTTGATCTGCAACATGGTTGTGGGAAAAAGCATGAATCCAAATGGGGGAAAATTTGTTGATTGGTTTAAGTTGTTATTCAGCGTGATTAAAAACACTAGTCTCAGCTTCGATAGCCAATCTGACCAAGTCGATTCGTAAGCCCACGTGACTTACTCTTCTAAGGTCTTACAACAGCCACTCCGCCTACATGCTCTTTCAATTTCAGCTAAAGGTCGATAATTTCTTCTGATCTATGGGCTTAAAGATCTGTCGTGATTGTGGGAAAAAGCATGAATTCTAATGTGGGACAAATTATTGAGTTGTTAAAGTGATTATCCAGCGTGATTAAAAACAATTGTCTGCACTGATAACCAATCGGTCCAAGTTGATCCGCAAGCCCACGTGACTTACCCCTCTGAGGTCTTACGACAGCCACTTCGCCTATATACTCTGTCTATATCATTAGCAGCTCTTGATGAATCTATAATTATTTAATGCAATCTTACTGACTCCGATCACCCGAAAAGCGGCTAGAGTCTTCATCTCCAGGTGGATTAGGCTCTGACTCGGATCATCATGCTATCTCCCGTTATAAATGGTGGCACGGTGGTATTCAATACTCCGGCATTATAATTATGTAACAAATTTTTATATATTTATTTATAACGAATATAAGAAGTTTAAATTTGCATAATTGATTCACTTTCACTGGAACTTTGATAGTATTGTATATTAGTAATAGCTGGTGGTGTAAATGTGTTTCATTATTTTATATATCACCCCATTAGTCTCCTTACCAACCTCTCTAAAATGTACAAAAAAATCCTGCTTAAACACATACTCAAACACTGCAATGATCACAATATCCTCTCCTCAGAACAATTCCGATTTAGATTAGAACACAACACAAAGCACCAATTCAGGGCAGTGAATACAATTACCGAAGGTTTTAATCAAATGTTTTACACAGGCTCTTTTTTCTTAGATATTCGAAGGAGTTCTTAGCATTCGACGGAGTTTGGCATAACGGCCTTCTCTATAAATTAATCCAACTAAGCCTCCCCAATTCAATAATTATAATTATCAAACATTTTATTTTGAACATTACTTTTAGATTCAAGCTTAGCACAATCATCATTCAAATTTTTATACCATAAATGCAGGCACACCTCAAAGGTCAATAATTTCCAGGAAAATAAGGGTCAATAAACTTAGATTTTAGAGATTTATTTATTTTGTGTTCACTATTGTAAAAGACGTGTTCATTTCATGGCGGCACATGAGGATATTTGAACCAACTTTTCTTAAAAGTACTTGGTTTTACCATGATCAACTGTTTCAAGCTTGAAGTTGTATGTATACCATTTTATGAAAAGAAATAAAATATGCAACTGATAGGGGGTGTTAACTAACGTCGCACTGGGGAAACTTAACGGGCTATTGGCGAAGGTCCAGGATCAATCCCGAAGGGAACGATCCAAGGACAAGGCCCCGTAATATTAAACCACGTTCAGATGACGAGAACAACACCTTAGCTGGCATCAAACTCTCCAAACTTTCACACATTTGAGGCCACAACAAATTTAACGTGTATCAGCCCCCGTATACACAATGGTCTTTGGCTGGACCGAGTTTTGAACTAGCAAACCTTGAGTTGCTAATCCGTTGCTCTTCCAACTGGACTACCACGTCCCAATACACAGCTGGAAAACATTTTAAAATAAGACAGCTAGTCGCATGGAAAAAGATTATTTGCCTGGTAATTTTTAATCTACATTTAGCCCTTTCAACCAGAGTAAAATTTTGTCAGCATAAAATATATAATTTTTAATAATTTGACACCTTAAAATTTAAGCGATGATTTTAGCAACATTTCAAGGAACTAACTCCTTTTCGGTTGTCATCTTGAAAAAAAGATTTTTATTTGTTTTGGTCAAATGTATGGATTCAATATTATCAAAAGACCACAAAATTGTTTCAAATTACATTTTTAATAGAATTATAAATTGCACATTAATTACAAGAATCTACCGTTATCTTATCCTTATTGCCTACCCTTTTTTCTTTTGAACAAAAGGAGTGGCTCACACACCCTTTATCAATACAGGTTATTCCGCTTAAGACCATAATAAAAGAAAGTGTGTATGTATCATATTTTTTATACTTATACTACGATTTATTTCCAAAATTTGTTCATATATATATAGACTCAGAATTTTTTTACAAATCCAGTGCACTTCATCGTGCGCACTATGCACTACTCGTCATTCGAATAATTTGTTTCAATGTTATAAATTTTTCTTTTATTATAGTCCTAAGCAGAATACCCTGTATAGAATTGATTTATCAAATTAGTACCACGTGTTTGCTTTCTTTTTCTGGATCGAAGCCTTTAGATTTCTAGTATAGCTTGACCGATTATTCAACAACAATCAGTTTTGATGTCAAATGTGAAATGCAACAGAGAATAAACACTGTAGTTGTACACAGAATTGACTTCATTTATCTCTAACGGTTTAATGCCATTCTAATTGGAAAGCATTCAAATTACTGTATAAAATAAATTATCCTTGTTTAACAACCACAACATTTTTTCTATTTAAAGCCCCTTTAGAAGCACCGGGTCCTTGGAATTTCCTATTTCCTGGTGGGTTTGTTCATCACTATACATAGTAAGAAAGTAACTTACAAGAACAGAAGATCGTCCCCTTGTAAATATTCTCGAACATGTATTGATTTTTAAGTTATAAATATTTCACATACATATAAAGGTAAGTACTTTTCAATTTCCTTTACTTCTCTGGTAGAAATAATATCAGGAAAACAAAGCATCTTTTGAAAAAAGAATAGCTGAGCTGAGATAAGTGCTTTTCCACGCCATGGATTGATGGAGGAAAATGTATCTCTTTCGTTCCATTTGGTGGATGAGATCTTCAACGACTTCTTTCTCCCAACCTATGAACAAGGTTTAGCTGATTTTGCAGATGCTAAAACTATTTATCTAACGGGGAAAGAGTTTACAGAAGTGAGATCTACGATTCCCCAGCGCGAAATGAAAGATATATTATCCCTCCTACAGCGAACTTCTTTTACTCTCTGTTTTACTACACCGAGACTGTCACTGTTACCTGAGGAATATTATTTTTTCTTAAAACATACCAAGTTGAGTGTTATCATTGCAGATATTGGTAGAACTTCCATTCGATATATCAGTAGAATTGCAGCACACAGCACCTGAAGAATACTCTTTTTCATAAAACGTAGTTTGCTGAGTGTTATCATTACAGGCATTGATAGAACTTTTATTCGATACGTCTTTAGAAATGAAACTCACAACATCTGAGGAATATAATTTTATTTTAAAGCATAGTTAGCTGAGTGTTATAATTACAGACATTAGTAGAACTTTCATTTGATAAGCCTAAGAATTGATACACACATCATCTGAGGAATAGTCTTGTTTATTGAATGATATTTTACTGAATGTTATCATTATACATATTAGTAGAACTTTCATTTTATGTCTGTAGCATTAAAACTCATAACACCTGAGGAAAAGTTTTTTCTTAAACATATTAAGCTGAGTGTTATCATTACAGACATTGGTAAAACTTTCATTCGATACGTCTATATAGTCCTTTCAATTTTAAAAACAAAATGATAAAGAAAAATTAATAGGCTTAAGTATTTGAAAAATCTAGTTTTTTCCCAATGAAACCTTCAAGCACTAATTGATGAGAACATGGCTGACTCTGCCTTACTCTGGGGCATCGTGAGAGGTGATGTCACATTCAACGTAAACTGTGAGATTGAGTAATGCCTTTCTGGAGAACTTTGGAGAAGCTTACCCGTATTTAAGCGTCGTTTTGAAGAAACCAGGAAACTTCAAACAGTCAATCCAATTGCCTCCGATTTTTCATATGTACTAATCCTTACAATTCATTTTTGTAACTTATAACTCTGTCGATAATATATTATCTCTCTTTCTTTAACGTTTCAAAACTCCCCTCAGATAATATATTAGCTCTGTTCTTTCTCGGTTTCTCGTGGTTCAAAATTATGTGGTATTGTCCTCCCCTTCGGGTTTGATCCCGGACAGTCGCCAATAGCCCGTTGTGTTGCTCCAGTGCCAACGTTAATTAAAATACCTACTTTCTCGCTTTCCTCTTATATTTTTATACAAAATGTGTGTATATAAATATGAAGGAAATGTTCAAAGTATGCATAAAACTGTTTATAGATGTCTAACTACTGTATTCGAAGTCATTACATGTTTTAAAAAGAGTTAAAAACAACTGTGAAAGACAAAGCGTAGTGAACATTTATTTATAAAACTTGATTCAAACTCGCAACCAACCGCTTTCAGTCTGCCATTTTTGTGAGCGACACCTTTCAGTAACTGAAGGGCTTTAATGCTTTGTAGATTACAAGTTTTTAACTTTCTTTTTTAAACTTAATGAGCTTAACACGAGTTGGAATAAATTGAAAAATAAATGCACAAGTTAAGAAATGACTGCCTCAATAAATATTTTACTGATTCATCAAATAAAAATAGTGAAAACATAAAGTTGCGTGTTCAAATCAAGTCCCAGTCACCATTGAAAGCTTTCATTTATATTATGGATCATTAATTGCTTATGTCTTCGTAAACGCAAATTTATTTTAGGACAGTTACGCATAAAAATATTATTAACATGAAAAGTTATACAGATAATCTTTACAAGATGGAACCATATACTTGAAGTTAGCTATTTTGCCCAATTTTAAATTTCTGATTCAAAAACTAAATAAGTCACATCCGTGTCTATATCTGGATTTTAAATTTATCAAATTGATCATATATATAACTCGACAATTTTTATGATCGTAAGAGTGTGCAAAAGTGCGGGATTTTTAATATTAAATTTGTATTACTTAGTGTGTATGTGTGAAATAAATATTTTATAAATACGAAAGATAAATAAGAAACAGTAAACTTATAAAATTTATTGTCAGGTTCATCACATTTAAAATCCACCGAATAAAACTCATATATAGAAACATGTATTCATTTACTAGCCACCTTTCTTCATCTTTGGGAAAACAAATAAATGGAACAAAAAATTTGTTTAGTACATAACAACTGAATAAAGAAAATAAAATTTTAGCAGATACACACCTTTACAAGTTCTTATTACAAGTATAAATTGTTTCACTTATAATTCTAAAAATCATAAATACAAAATTACGTTTATAATTTGAAAGACAATACCTTAAGAGTTTAAGTTATCACAAATTTAATGCTTTTAAAAAATAGTTTTTTCAGTTTAAAAATTGTAGAAAATAAATGTTTCGCTTGATTGAGGATCATGTCTTATGTGTGCATAAATTTTCACAAATGTATTTAATTTGTTCAATTCTGTGGAATGTGTTTTAATCACTACCAAGCTTATTTATCGAGTTAAAGAACGATATAAACATTGAAATGTACACAAATATTATTCGAAACAACCTAAAATTCGATATTATTTATCTCAAGATTAAAACAAGTAAGGAAGAAAGATGAATCTGGTTTAAAAGTGAAAAATAATTAAATTTTAATGTTAGGTTTATACACTAAGAAAAAAAATCAGGGTGTCAAACAGATGTTTTGCAAAACGAACTTTTCTAGCTGCACGGATTGTTTGGAATTAGTACAATAAAACTTTCATTTCGTTCTCTAATTTTTTGCTTTCCCGATTTGATATATTGTATGTTTCGTTAACAAGAATAAAGATACGCCAAAACGGGTACAGTATTTCAATTTCCATTCAAGAACTCTTTTTTCCACATAAGAAAACGGCAATTTGTTTTTCGCCATTCCAGTAGAAAGTTATAGGTTCAAGGGAAATTATTTGAAAGAAAAGCTCTTTTGTCAAATGCAATCTTATAATGAAAGATTTTACATATATTTTAAAACATGAACAAAATGTTCCCTGAAGCAAATAAATGTAGGCATTTATAATACGATTTATGAAATGCTTTAATCCTATTTTTAGCAAATTGATTTTACTTAATTTATAATTCTTAAGTTTCAAAATTTATCTTATATTTTAATTATTATTCTTATGTAATTCCACAAATGGGTGGATACAAAACAATTTTGTTCGGCAAGAAATAACAATGATGATGTACTTAATTTCATGTTTTCAATTCATAACATTTTTATCGTGTAAGACACGAAAGAATATAGTGCTCCTAGTTGGCGCCAAAAAATTCATCGCCAAGACAGAGAACGATTTCAAACAAGTTTTTAAAGTTCGGTTTATTATTTTTAATATTTTAAGCCTTTATAGATATACAATTTACAATAGCAAACGCACTCGAACATCAGTTATTTTATTTTAAACATTATTTTAGATATATATTGATTGTAAATCAATAAAATTCTTTTTATAGAATGGGAAATGTCAGCAGGTTGTATTAGGAATTTCAAAGTTAGAACATCTATTTTTATCATGCTAGCAAATACTGAAAAACACAAAAAAAATGTAAAATACACTTAAATCACTCACCTGTGAAATGTAATGTTTCCACCTTTAATAAATTTGGAATTACATCCATATGTACAGCACGATAGAACCATGTTAGCTATCACTTTCAATAATGCATTTGCTATGGAAGAAGGAATGCGCAAACTATATGCGCGTTGGAGAGAAGAGTCTAAGGATCATTGGGACATAAACAGGTTTCCATAGCTCACTCTACTTTTATATCTCCTCTATGGATTTTTCAACAGCACTGGTAAAGCAATTCAAATAATTGCAATGCTCAATATACCTTCCAGCTACTCCAAAACTACCAAATTATGGTTGATTTAAGCATAGTTACTCAGATGTTTTGACGTAAAACTTGTCTAAATATGTAAGCAAAGGAATGTAATATAACGTATTCACTAAATTAAAATACAATGTATGCAATATAGAACATTGCATTAAAATATGTTGGATAAATTTTATGTGATACTTGTGCAAACACACAGAACAGATACAAAATCAGACATAAATAATAACGAAAACAGACCCCCTCGTACACGATGATAGCTGGTTGGGTTCGAACTCACAAACCTCAGGTTGCTAACCCGTTACTCTTCCAACTGGGATACCTTGGCCCAGTTTTCCAGCGGAAATTTGTTTATATTCTGCAAAGATGCTAGAGCGGCTTGGGCACGTGAAATAGAGTTCCGGGTGAGTTTAGTTACAGAGCAGTTTCTGCATTTTTGGTAAGATCACTTTCCTTCCCTATTTATTTTTATTCCTCTTTGATGGTGAGTTCTTAGTCTTCTAATAGTTTTGGTGATTGCTCTGTTCGCATTTGTCTCGCAGACGATGATAATTTTTAATTGATTTAGCGATTTGTGTCCTAGTAAGGTACACGATTTGTTGTGTCGAGATGTCTGGAATCTTCGGTAAATTCGTCTGTTGTCTCATTTTCAGCTATTCCAGTATTCACTGGCATCCACCGACGAAGTTCTACTGCCAGATCTTTAACCTTTCTGTGGTGTCAGGATCGAATCGACTCATTTCGTGTATCTCACTTAGATTATAACGCAGAGATTTTGTATTTCATGTTGTCCTCAGATATATATATTTTTTTGTGTGCTTTAGGATAATTTTATAGGTGAAAGTTTTTATATCCTATATGGAAATGTGTCTGGACATATCGATATCTCGCATGGAGATCTGCGAATTTTTTAAATTAGTGGAATAGTGATTCATGATAGGGTATGGTAGTAGGTATTTTAATTAACGTCGCAGTGGAGCAACGCAAAGGGCTATTTGGCGGCGTTCTGGGATCAAACCTAAAGGGAAAGATCCGATCATGGTTAGAGTGATTCATGGATTCAATTGATTCATGGTTGGAACAAAAAACCCTATATGTAGGTCGGTAGGTAGTTAATTAAAGTCGCACTGGAGCAACACAACGGGCTATTGGCGACTGCGAAAGGGATGGAACAAGATCCTACCAAAACTGCAGAAACTGCCCTGAAACTTAACTTCTTTTCACATGCCCTGCCATTCTGCCATTGCGGAATATAGATGTATTTCTTATTGGAAAGCTTTATTGTGATGTGATTGCACAAGTAGCTGAAGCGGTATTATTTGCTCATGGTCCAAATTTACTCCAAGTAGACATGACACTCAACCAACACTTAGATTTCTTTATGGGATTGAATATCAGTGCATTTTAAACAAAAGACCCAGGCATTACATCACCACTCACCATTTTGACGTTTCACAGTGGATGCCATCGTGTTAGAGGAATAAAGAAAAATAGGGATCTAACAAGGCGTTACCAAAACTTGCAGATACCGCACTGAAACAAACTCATCATGGAACACATTTTCACATCTCGGCCATTCTGGCAGCTTTGCAGAATTCAAATGAATTTCCTCGGGAAAAGTTTTATTTTGATGGGATTCTACAAACAGCTAAATATTTCTTATTACTACATGGTTCAATTTGGCTAATTGTAGACACGACACCAACCATTATATTTTCGCATGGGATTGAATCTCAGAGCGTTTTAAGCAAAATTCCTAGAAACTGCAATAAAAACCCCAAGTGCGTGTATCAGGAATCCGACCCCACTCTATCACATTCTCTAAGTACACGGTAAGCACTTAAAAAGGAAGTCGGTCCTGCTTCTCACATTTCGTGTTTCGGGTTTACATTTGCGTAGGGTAAACAAAAAGGGCCTAGTCCGCCCTCCCTTCACCCACTCTGTAGCAGCTGTGCTTTTACTTTGGGAATTATCCTATCATTCTTCATGGTGTGTCAGTCTTCCTTCAAAACAGATTAAATGAACTTCCATTACGAGTTCCCTCATACGTCTTGGCTTGGAGCACGAATGTTTCAGGAAAAGGGACCATGAAAGGTCTATAGTAAAGGAGAGTCACATCTGAATGTACAGATGTTGCGAACTTAGCCATCACTAAAAGAAATTAATCACTACAGTAATATATTTAGCAGTGTAATCTGTCTCCACCTTGAGATACTTCAAATATTGTATCAACTACATTCTATCCTTTATCTTATTTATCTTCCTGTTAATCAAACGTCACTTTCTTTAACTTCTCTCTCTTATAGCAAAGTTCAATTATGATATGAAGGTATGCTGCCTTTTTTTATGGTAAGGTACTCTGTAGTTGATACTTCCGTTCCGTTGAAGTATTTTTGTTAGAGAGTGTTGCACTGTCTTGCTAAACTGGTGACTGTAAGAAGTGATGTGTACGAGCGTATTTTTAAAGATAAGCCAGATGGCGCTAACCTCCATCGGCTCACACTTCAATGGATGGTCAGCGATGAATAGTACAATTGCCAATTATCGACCTTCTAATGAAACAGGCAGAGCATGTGGTCGGAGTTGCTGTCATAAGATCTCTGAAGGGTAAATCACGTGGGCTTACAAATCGGATTTTTAGGATTCATGCTTTTTCCCAAAACCACGTGACATATCTTCAAACCTAACGACCGGAGAAATAATATAAAGCTGCGCACACATGCTCAGTTTATTTTGTTAGAATGTCAATGTTGCCAATGCAATGCATATCACTTCCAGGCATCGACCTTTTAATGAAATACACGGAGCATGTGCTTCAAGCTATTTCTTCCGGTAGCTCGGTTTCAAGACCTGTCACGTGGTTGTGGGAAAAGGCATGAATCCAAACGTGGGACAAATTATTGATTGGTTAAAGTGATTATCCAGAGTGATTAAAAACACTAGACTGCGCTTCGGTAGTCAATCGTTTAAGTCGATTCTTAAACCACGTAATTTATCCTTCTGAGATTTTACGACAGTCATTCCGCCTACTTGTTCTGTTAGTTTTAATAGAGGTTCAAAGCTTCTGATCTGAAGCTCTGTGATAACAGACACTACTTGCCATATGGAAGTACAACCGTGGTCTTAAATCTGGAGGAAGGTGTAATGTGGTGAACTTATCCACTTCTTCAAAAATTAACTTACAATACAGTAGTATATATAGCAGTATAACCTATCTCCATTTTGAAGACGAAGTCTTTCGTGCTAAACACGTGTTCAAGTCATTTTGTATTTTAAATCGCAAAGTAGGTTTGTTTATTAAACAATAATGTCATATGCAGACAAGAACTAGTTTTCATCTAGTACTGTATTCGTCTTTAAGTTGTAAAAATTTGAGCACACGTATAATCAATCTCTTGAAAGCGATATAATTTTGCCTAAGCGAAAAAAGGTGGTCGCCAAATCTTGCCATTGTTCCGGGAAGAGAAAAGCGTAGCCAGAATGAAGAGTGTATCGCGTATACAATCGCCAAATTCAAGTCCTTAACGTCAACTAGAGGTTAATCAAAAATTGTAGGAAGGAACAAGTACAATTTAGCAATTATTAAAGAAAACTTTGCCCTCTTCTATGAGAGAAAGATTCTAGTTGCACTATCCAAATGCTCTCGCATGATATATATTGGTATTATCTTAAAATGTATTTGATCACCATTTTGGCATGTTTAGAGTTTAATCTAATTCGTATTCGTATTCACGTTCGGAATGCGTACAGGAAACACGTTACGCCGCAGGTACACTACCGCCACCTACATTTAGCTTGACATAAAAAGCCTGTCAAGGGTTGTACAATTGAAAAATCCCTCAGGTCATATGTTCAATGGAAAGCTGCTCGGAAATGGAAGTTGTTTGGTGTCTGAGGCTGAAGCGAGCCAATTTAAGCCAAAATTTTATACCTGAAAATTTTTTGTGTCATTAAATTTTATGATTTAGTATCTTACTTTATTATTTGACTTCTGTAATATAGTCTGGATTTGGCAATTTTGACAGATCAGCCGTCTACCATCGTCAGGAACAAAATAAAACACACTTGAGTGTGAACTCTTGTTTATATGTTACTCTTTTCAACAGTGTTGCCTCCCCATAATGCCTTTCTTAATCCATTCCAGGCATTTTAAGAGTAAACACGCAAAGCAGATGGTATGCGAAGATTTTACTTCCACTACCCAAATGCTCTTGCATGATACGTATAGGAGTTATCCTAAAATGTAGCTCATTGCTGTTTAATCTAATTATTGTTGACCAATAAACTCTCATACATCAATTCAGAATTAATTCATTGCAATTTTTGTTGGCGAACTCGTGATGTCACATTCGAAATGTTTACAGGAAATATTTTTCTGAAAAACAACTGCCATTTAGTTTAGCTTGAGAGGAATATCTCTCATGTATCACATATCCTGCACTTGGAGCGCAGGTTGGGTAAGTCAAATCAAACAAGCATTTATTGCCTTTTACTAGAATACACAAGAGTTTAGAAGTAAGGAGAAAATGTTCCATTGCTCAACGTTCTCACCATTTTGATTTAGAAAACCATAAATAGTTCAATCTCGAGATCTATTCTTTAGTTAAACAAATGAAAAAGTCACTTAAATTGAAATGCAGCTTTCAATTCAGTCCGGTATAAGGGTCTCTACAAAAAAACTCTAGCGACCCAAAAATTGTCTAGATTTGTCACGCTTATATAACTATAAATGATAATCTAATGATTTAAATTTTGTTGGATAGAGAGTTTGTACATGTATTTAAAATGATGGTTAATGGGAATTTGCAGATGTGAAGGTAAGAGAGGTACAGCTGCGTTTGGGCAGTATAATTGATTCCACAGAGATCCGCTGAAAGGTGAAGTTGATCCGCTGTAATGGCCATTGACATTTTGTTTTTAATATCTTTATTAATTGTTTTTTAAGCTTATATGTAACTAACTGCCATTCTGTCTTGGATATTTAACTTTATTACTCATGTTTATGCTGTACTACTGATTAGTAAATTAACACGACTGTTAACAAGCAAAACCGCATAGTCTCATAGACGTGAAATATAAGTAGACTGCATTTATAGAGAGGAGCTTCAAAAAGCGTGACCAATATGTCGACTAGTAGTCACGTGACTTGTGACTTGGCTGATTTGGCATTTCATCGCCTTGTTTGGCGATATAACATCTTATGACAGCGCACGTGTGTCAATGGTCATTTCTCTAGTAGAGACAAAAGTAGGGAAATCACCAAAGTTAACTACTATGTAGGGCAGAGCAACCAGATGATGAATCAATGAATGGGATTCTCCCGTTCCGTGGCCAATCAGATGTTGAATCTTCGGTTCCACCCGTAGTTTAAAGTAGTCTAACGTTCACGTTAGTACTAGTTTAATTCACATGATCCTGGGCACATTAAAAGGTTACCATTGCTCTTTCTACTATTGTATTTCCTTTATGGTTATCCTGATTTTAGAATTAGTGATCATTTTCAAACAATTGATGCTTCTGTCTTTTTAGTATTTTTTTAGTATAATTGAGTTTTATCAGTGATACCCCGAATAATTTGTGTTTGTTCCCTAGAGTCATTCTTTTCTATAAAAAGATTTTCAATGTAAACAAATAAACCACTGGAATACAAGGATTTTATTTCCTGTTAGCCAATATGTGCATAAAGCACGTTCTACCACAAAAAATACTAGTATCATCTATAGTTAGCTTTATAAGAAAAACTTCTCGTATCACACCGGATAATAGCTAAATAGAATAGAACTTGCGACTTAAAGTACATCCACAAATGTGGACCAATCTTTCTGTATACCCACAAAAATTAATGGTACTCCCATACATCGGTGCAAAAAATTTATTAAGTAGCGATTTTTTAAATAAAGGAAAACACCATACTGGTGAGAATCAATGCTGCATTGCCAAAGAACAATATCAGCATAATTAAAATTTGGTTAACGGTACGGCCTTGAGCTTGGCGTTAGTTTGGAGACTGAATAATACACTATCAATTCTCGTAATCTCGGTCTTCTCGCTTATTAAGCGGGTTAATGGAATAGAGATTGGCGACCATGGTCTTTCCACTTTGGTGACGAAAAACTGAGGCCTGACGGTCCTATTATCAACTGGATTTTAACATAATCAACGACCAATAAATAAAAAATAGAAATAAGTTTTAAATGTTTAGTTTGAAATTTTGAACAGAAACCTATAAATATCAATTGTTACTATGGAAAAAATAAGTACGAATCTGTAAATAAGAAAATGATGGACAAATGAGTAGATATTACAAAATAAGGCTATGTACAAATGAGTAGATATCATTGACCCATTTTAAATTTTTAGGGGAATACAAACATACTAACTGCCAAAAGTTAGTTAATGATACTAACTAACTTTTGGAAGTTAGTATGTTTGTATGCCCCTAATCGTTTGAAGATTGGCATTCTCCAGACTTTTTCAAATTACTTTTCATCACCCATTAAATATTATTATAATTCAATAACCCCGAGGTGCCTGGAATGCTCTGGATCTTTTTGTTGCCAATCCCCATTCGACAAATAATGACGATTTATTCCACTTGTGTGCCAAGAAAAATAGATTGACTGTGTAATGAGTAAGAATACGTGTATCATTTTCATTAATTTTGTCGCATCAATAATTTCAATATTTGTCGCATCAAACGACGGATGTTATGCATTGCTTCAGGATGTAAGGTTTTAAACCTTGCATGGTTGAATTAGCTTCCCAGACTTTTATTCATATATTCTGAAAAATTTTATCCGCTAATTTTTCATTACATTACTATGAAAGAACCCCCTAAAATCTATGCACTGTTTATTTTTAAATAATTTAATTACGAAGTCAATATTGGAAAACATGAATAGCGGCCTTAAAATATTTCGATGGAAATAGATAAAAAAACCATTGGTGTTGGTTGAATTAATGTCGCACTGAAAACACAACGGTTTATTTGCGATCTTTCCCTTCGTAATGAATCCCGAAGGGAAAGATCCATGGACAGCACTTCGTAATTTTGAAATACGCTCAGATGACTGTCAACACTTGAGCTGGTTTTCCACTCCAAACTTCCACACCACACCAAAGTGAATACTAAAAACTATTTATAAAATAAAATATTAGGTGGAATTTGTTTGGATTGCATAACAAAATACATGGTACAAAAAATGTTTGTAACATGGTACAAAATATCATAAAAGTCTAATAAACTGATTTAACATTAGGAGCTCCAATATTTCTGTACTCATAACTTCGAAACGGTAAGACCTAATGACATGAAATTTGGTATCTGAAGTTAAATTTTGATATAGATGTGAAATTGTGTGTCAAAATAGGGGGTTTACATTGGAAATTATGAAGTTGGTGCTCAATTTAATATGAAGACCGTCCCTTTATCCAAATTTTATGCATTTGAATTTATAGAAGACGTTAGTTCCTGTCAAACGCCAACTTTGAATTTTCTCTACTTTTAAAATTGCTCGAATGAGAAGGGGTGGCTCGTTGTTTTTCCGCGACTATACATCCCAGAAATATATTTGTTCACATTTTCTGTAAATTATGCAAAGGAACCTATTTGAGGTGAACAGTCATTTTAAAAGCAATAATTTATCTTCTGGCATAGGAAAATTTCTAAAGAAAGCCTTTTCAAGAGAATGAAGAATTAGTATCCAGTCAACCTAGAATGCTTCTTGGACTTCATCATGAGTTAAAATCTAACGCAATGAGGAGATTTACATTGTCAGAAAGGAATTGCATAATACTGAATTCGTCTTCCTTTCATTTACTATACCCAAATAAATAGTATGTGCTAACGAGACATATTCACGTAAACCCTTGCTACCTCTGCACAGCCTACACGATTTTTACTGATGGCAGGACGCCTGTTGGGTTTTTGGCACAAAGGCCCTGCTTGGCCAAGCTTCGCCAAATGTAAGACAGTCAACGTCAAGTAATCCGTTTATGGGAGATACAAGACTATCTTTACCAAGTAGACTGTATTGTGCAACGGCACACAACCATTACTTGTAGGATAATGGTTTGTAGTACCATGTCGTATAATATCAGGTATCCCACTAAGATGTGCTTACCACATTTACAGTCCGGCGATATGTAGATGACGTCATTGTGGCCAGTTCTGTTGCCTTTCGTGTCATATGTGCATGGGGTTATTTTCCAACAATAGAATGACTAACAGCATATAACCTGCATGCTCTCAGAATCCTTCCTTGGTCAGCAAAATCTACAGATCTTTCTCCAATAGAGAAAGTCTGGGACATGTTGTACCGTCAAGTATGGATATCATAGATTATCAGAACTAGAGCATAAAATGCATAACTTCTGGAATAATCTGCTACAGGATGACATGAGAGCTATGTATATCTATGCCACACAGTATAGAGGTATGAATTGTGGTAAGAGGAAGTTTTACAATATACTAACATACATTTTTAAGTCATGACATCTAGTGTGATGGTTTGAATGCCATTTCCTACAGCAGCAGGATCCTTTAGTAGCCCTATAATCCAAATTAGCAGTCCAGCGATGCGTAGGTGACATTCTGCGAACAGTTTTTCTTCTTTCATGGCACGCCTGAAAGGAGCCATTTTCCCAACAGGACAACACCCGACCCCATACATCACACAAATCTGTGGAATGCATTCATATTCTTCAAACCCGTCCTTGGCCATCAAGATCCCCAGAATTTTCATCGTCTAGGACATGATGAGTTGACATGTACAGACATAGAATATCAGAGAACTTCTGGCAAAATCTGCTACAGGATGACATGAGGCCTCTGTATACTTTATGCTACACCGTATACGAGTAGACTCATGTTTTATAGCCAGAGGAAGTTTTACAATGTACTAATCTGTTAACCATCAGATACAATCACGTTGAAATTGCTATAATTACATTAACTATACATATACTATGCACATGGTTAATTTTGCTCCAATCACACGCTCCTTTGATGTATATACTCATCGGTATATTAGTGTTTTTGTAAATTGTAAGATACTGCCTTGAATTTAATTATGAAAAAGGGGGCTACTTAAATGGAGCAAATAAGCACCTTATATTACACACAGGACCTTTCTATTTTCCAGCAGTACCATAAAAAACTTATTTTTCCCATCAAGGGAGTTCAAAAGTGTATCAAATTTAGCCCTTCAGCACCAGAAGTATCTGTCAGTGATTAAACGGGAAATGCTAGACAACCACTGGCGTCCAACACTGAAAACTCCATCTATGTGTCTCACTTTAGGAGCTGTTTGGATAGTGGAAAGAATCACTAGTTGACAGTAAGGCGAGTTTTTAAAACATTTTAGGGGGAGTTCATTCAGTTATCTGACAAATACTTCGCGCCTACTCGAATTTTTTGTAAACATTGAAACTTTTAAAATAAAACTTTTCTAAACGTAAAAATATAATTTTTGAATAAAAATCAACTTTACTTTTTATTCTAGTTTCTTTCTATCTTTCAGATACACCCTGTCTTCTCGTACCCTGTTGCCTCAAATGACCTCACGTGGAATAGTGTAAAAGTTTGAAGAGTGGGGTGCCAGCTTAAGTGTTGACGTCGTCACCTAACTGTGGTTCAAATTACGATGCGTTGTCCTCGGATTTTTCCCTTCTAGGTTGATACTGGACCTTCGCCAATAGTCCGTTGTGCTGCTCCACTGTGGCATTAATTCAACTACCCTCTTAACTGCTATATAAAATAAGATCAATCTTTCTCTGAGTGGGATGAGTACTTTTTTGCTATTTTATTTTTTCAGTGTTTTTGTAACATTTTATAGAGATGGAAAAATACCGTTATCTCAAAGGTACGTAGGTATTTTAATTAACGTCACACTGGAACAACACAACGGGCGATTGACTATGGTCTGAGATCAAACCAGAAGGGAAAGTCCGATGACTACGTCACGTAATTTTGAACCACGGTCAGATGATGAGGTCACACCTTTCCAAACTTCCACACCAACGTGAGGACATTTGAGGTCACGACAGATTTAACTTGCATCAGCCCCCTTTGTACACGACGCTCTTTGGTTGGATTCGAACTCGCAACCCTTCTGTTGCTAATCCGTTATTCTTCCAACCGGGCTAGTACGACTCTTATCCGAGATACACAACGTCTCTTTTCACATTTCTCAAAAAGATTATTTCACATTTTTTATGTGACATTACGTGACTTTAGACGGCGAAAATATAAACGCGAGTTTGTAATGAGATCGACATTTCGTGCAGTAAAAACCAGAAACGAAATTCGGAACAGTAATTTATAAATATGACCTCGAGGCAACATTTGATAGCAGAATTACGATACAGAGCTATCGGTAGATTCTAGATCAGACTGATCTTAAAAGACAGGTGAATATATTAATACGTGAAGAAAAAACTTTGTACCCCTTTTTAAGCACATTGCGCGCACGGAGGGGTATGAGATTTGGCATAATTAAAGTTCATATGGAGAAGGAGTGCAAAAAGATAAAATTAATGTATAATATGCGTTACAAATATATTAAATTAAACAAAATAAAACATTCATTGTTTACGTTCATATTCTGTAATCTATATATTAATACGTGAAGAAAAACTTTGCACCCCTTTTTAAGCACATTGCGCGCACTGAGGAGTATGAGATTTGGCATAATTTGCCACCACATAAGTTAGTATTGAAAGTTAATTGTATCGTTTTGCTGATCAGAAACTTAAATACAAAGGAAGCATTAGTCAATGGAACAAGAATGCGTATTTATGCATCGTAATACTATTGATTGCGAAGTTTTAACTGGAACCGCACGCAATAAGAGAATTTTGATTCCACGTATAAATTTAACATATTCCGGAACTATTTTACCATTTGACTTTCAAAGAACTAAATTTCTAATTATACCTGCATTTGCGATGACAATAAATAAGTCTCAAGGACAAACATTCGAAAAAATTGGAATTTTATTGAGGCAGCCAGTTTTAACACATGGTCAATTGTACGTCGCAGCAAGTAGAGTTCAATCATTCGATGGTTTGAGATTTTATATTTCAGAATATAACGGTCAAGGGCATTTAGCAAACGATGGAAAAGTTTTTACAAAAAATATCGTCTACACAGAAGTTTTGAATCATTAAATTCATTGTTGAACTATTTCAAGTTCAATGGACAACATTTATTTTTTTCACAACCCGGTTTTTTTTGTTTCAATAAAAATATATAAAAAAATACGAAGCACGTATTCTTTATTTCATTTTTTGGATTTATTTTTTTATTTAAATTTATATAATTTGAAAAAGATAGGCAAATTAACTGTGTAGCCTTGGCGAAACCTGTGGCAAGTATAGCAATAAAAAAAACCAAGAAAATGTCAAACAACGCGTTATTGTTTTTTAGATATGGCTTAACCAAGCTATACCGCATTTCTCCTATGACGTATTTGTACATGCTCGCAGCTTACGTAATAGAACAAAATTAAAAAAAATTATATGCAATGAATATAGAGGTATATTCTAGCAAAAAGAACATTATTAACGTTCAAACTTAAAAATTAAATGAATTATGATCGAATTTCGACCACTGGGCGACCACTAGTATATATTAATACGTGAAGAAAAACTTTGCACCCCTTTTTAAGCACATTGCGCGCACGGAGGAGTATGAGATTTGGAATAATTTGCCACCACATAAGTTAGTATTGAAAGTTAATTGCATCGTTTTGCTGATCAGAAACTTAAATACAAAGAAAGCATTAGTCAATGGAACAAGAATGCGCATCAGATTTATGCATCGTAATACTATTGATTGCGAAGTTTTACTGGAACCGCACGCAATAAGAAAATTTTGATTCCACGTATAAATTTAACATATTCCGGAACTATTTTACCATTTAACTTTCAAAGAACTCAATTTCTAATTATACCTGCATTTGCGATGACAATAAATAAGTCTCAAGGATAAACATTCGAAAAAATTGGAATTTTATTGAGGCAGCCAGTTTTTACACATGGTCAATTGTACGTCGCAGCAAGTAGAGTTCGATCATTCGATGGTTTGAGATTTTATATTTCAGAATATAACGGTCAAGGGCATTTAGCAAACTATGAAAGAGTTTTTACAAAAAACATCGTTTACACAGAAGTTTTGAATCATTAAATTCATTGTCGAACTATTTCAAGTTCAATGAACAACATTTATTTTTTTAACCACCTGGTATTTTGGTTTCAATAAAAAATATATAAAAAATACGAAGCACGTATTCCTTATTTCATTTTTCATTTTTTGGATTTATTTTTTATTTAAATTTTATATAATTTGAAAAAGATAGGCAAATTAACTGTGTAGCCTTGGCGAAACCTGTGGCCAATATAGCAATAAAAAAACCAAGAAAATGTCAAACAACGCGTTATTGTTTTTTAGATATGGCTTAACCAAGCTATACCGCATTTCTCCTATGACGTATTTGTACATGCTCGCAGCTTACGTAATAGAACAAAATTTAAAAAAATTATATGCAATGAATATAGAGGTATACTCTTCGACAAAAGAACTTTATTAACGTTCAAACTTAAAAATTAAATGAATTATGGTCGAATTTCGACCACTGGGCGACCACTAGTGTAAACAGTTTGGTGGTCCACCAGGCTAAGGAACAACTTTCATTCAATGGAATCAGCATCTCGATAATTTAGCCAATATAAACCGAGAACAACGACCAATGACCGCTATATGGGCTTATCTACGTAAATGAAAAGGATTTCTACCCCAACTCACTTGGGGGTGACTTGTTCTAGTTGCAACAACAGGAAGGCAGGCATCACCGTTGCATCACGGAGGATAATGCAGGAAAGAGGGGCTCTACACTATCCAACCAGTTATGTGCGTGCCCTTTACATCCAATCACAGGAGGGCACGTTTCAATTGAGCACGAACGCATGTCAACTGGAGTGAAGATCAATGGAGGTCAGGGCTATTCAAGTATGAGTTTTCCTTGCTGTGAGTGATTTGATTCTCGGAGCATTTTCATCTGGAGAATCTGTGACACGATATATCTCCTCTTATATCTGCAATAGGTGACAGTTATGGTAGTGTTCTCATTTGAAGTGGCATCTCTTTAGGTGGACAAAGAGTGACTCCCAACCCATTTGGACCCCACTGTTCGTCCTTATTCATGTGCAATAGGCAAAACGTTTATTCTGTACACCGATAATGCCAATCCACGCACAGCTCTCTTTCGCGACAGTTCCTTGAAAATCAAACTATAGTTAGTATGGATTTCCCAACGTACTCTCCCGATCTGAACCCCATTGAGCACGCTTAGGACGCTTCAGGAGACCCCAATAAATCTCCCCGAATTGTGCAGGGGCTCCGGAAAATCTTGCAGAAATAGTGAGATTTGCTGTCGACAGACTTCATAGATAACCTTATTAAGAGAATGGAGTATCGCTATCGGTCATGTATTGTGGGGTTGAACCACATCCTTTTTTGAGGTTCCCCTTTTAATTTATATATGTGTACTTGACTTTTTTCTTTGTATGTGTCAGACAAAATGTATATTACTTACCTCATAGGTTTTTGTTGTTTCCTGTAGACAACAAATTTTTACCAAATTTCATACAAATCTACTGAAAAGATTTTGAGGTATACCGATTTTCCATTTGTCCCTTATCCAACTAAAGACAGTCGTGTATGTGGCGGTTAGTGCATGATAAATCTGCCGTGGCCTTAAATCTCTTCACGTTGGTGTGGTGTGGAAATTTGGAGAGTAGGGTGCCAGCTCAGGTGTTATTCTCGTCATTTGACAGTGGATCAAAATTAAATTGCAAGATGTCCTCGGATATTTCCCTTCAGAATTGATCTCGGACCGTCACCAATAGCCCGTTGTGTTGCTTCAGTGAGATTTAAATTCAACTACCTACCTTAGTACCAACCTCCCATTTTCCCCTTAATTTATGAAAATGGTGTATATAACAAACCGAAAAAGTTTTTATCTCAAAAAACAATAGAAGAAAATGTTAAATTTAAATTGTTCAAGTTATTAACATTATTTTCTGTTTAATCATATTAACTTTCATAATTTAAAGTTATTAAATATTGAATATACGTATTAATTATTGACCATTTAATTCTTCGCTAATTTCCGTATTAATATTTTTATTGCCATGCATAGATTTAATGAAGGAATTTATGAAATTTTAATGAAGGAATTTGATTTTCTTAAAATTGACTTAAGGTATCAGGAAAATAAAGAATCCATGTTAAGCCGAAAGCAGTTGTTTTGAAAGCTTAGCACTTTATCTAGGCTTTCAAAATGTTCAATGCACGATAAGCTGGTCAACACTTTTATCTTATCCTGAATTTAATACTTCCATTACCCGTAACTATTAAGCAACATTCGCCTTCCTGTGGAACTATGGGAACATATTCCTTATATAACGAATAATTTATGTTTCATTATAAATACTGTGAATTATTTTGAAACTTTTAATGATGTGGATGCTTTACTGCTTATTTTAATAAGTTAATGTTAATAATCAAGCAACTTTAAACATGAATAATCGTGTCCCGAGATCGATCTGATTTTGTTGTTTCATGCTGAATTTATGCAAATAATTTATTGGGCAATATTTGACAATATATAAAGTATATAATTGCTATAAAAACGTGTTTTAAACTGGAAAATGAATAAAAGATATTTTATTAATTGGATTAATTTTAACGCTTTTACACTACCCAATTCTTTTATTTGGTTCCATTTATCTGTCCTCGGATAGCTACTCATATGGACTACTTTCCCATGAAAAGTTTTTCATGTAATACATCATGTATTTTTCTTCTTACAGGTACGTTACAGGCACTTATGGATAGCACTGAAAACCTCACTCCCATGTGGATTAACCCTCCAAATGCATTTGAGGAGATATCTCGTCCATCAAGATAGAACAATTTTGTTAATAACGAGATACCTCGTCATCAAGTTATTGCCGATTTTTTATAACTAGTGGTCGCCCAGTGGTCGAAATTCGACCATAATTCATTTAATTTTTAAGTTTGAACGTTAATAAGGTTCTTTTGTCAAAGAGTATACCTCTATATTCATTGCATATAATTTTTTTGAATTTTGTTCTATTACGTAAGCTGCGAGCATGTACAAATACGTCATAGGAAAAATGCGGTATAGCTTGGTTAAGCCATATCTAAAAAACAATAACGCGTTGTTTGCATTTTCTTGGTTTTTTTTTATTGCTATACTGGCCACAGGTTTCACCAAGTCTACACAGTTAATTTTCCTATCTTTTCCAAATTATATAAAATTTAAATAAAAAATAAATCCAAAAAATGAAAAATGAAATATGGAATACGTGCTTCGTATTTTTTTATCTATTTTTTATTGAAACAAAAAAAACCGGGTGGTTAAAAAAATAAATGTTGTCCATTGAACTTGAAATAGTTCGACAATGAATTTAATGATTCAAAACTTCTGTGTAGACGATGTTTTTTTGTAAAAACTCTTTCATCGTTTGCTAAATGCCCTTGACTCCTCCGTGCTCCTCTCATACTCCTCCGTACGCGCAATGTGCCTAAATAAGGGGTACAAAGTTTTTTCTTCACGTATTAATATATAGATTACAGTATATGAACGTAGACAATGAATGTTTTATTTTGTTTAATTTAGTATATTTGTAACGCATATTATACATTAATTTTATCTTTCTGCACTCCTTCTCCATATGAACTTTAATTATGCCAAATCTCATACTCCTCCGTGCGCGCAATGTGCTTAAAAAGGGGTACAAAGTTGTTCTTCACGTATGAATATATAGATAACGAGATCAAGATCTGGTCAGCTTTCTTCTGAGGACGAGATATCTCGTCCATCAAGATCTGGTAAGTTTTGCTAATGACCAGATACCTCTTCGAGACAATCACGTGGAGGGTGAAAAATAGCATCAGAAACGAATAAAACATGCAATGGTAAAGTCGCCTTGAAGAATAGTGAAAAAGGGAGATACTCTTATGAATACACAAATGAAAAAATGTTTTACAAATTTTTGCCTAAACCAAATTATGACGTTCCCATGGAACATTTAGCACCTATCACGATAGATTCTATTATAATATAGATATCTACCCTTGCTTTGAACACTTGGGAACAGTTGACCACTCAATTTATTTTTGCAAATTTTGGAAGCCCATTACGGCAAACCACTTCATTTTAGAATTGAACATAATTAATAGAGGAAGTGTCAAACTTATGAAAGAGCTAATGCTGTATGTTTTCGAAAATAATGGATATTGTTTTGTTGTTTGTCCTGAATAGTATATGTGCACTTCTTGTCGAGATTCAATAAAAAACCTTTCGATAGGACAGAGGCCTTAGCTTTACAAGTTGTTGAAAACCTAGAACAATAAAATAGCTTATAATTTACTCTGAATAAAATTTTATTTTGGAATGAATTTGGTTTAGAAATAAATACAATTGACCATATAATCCATTATAATATCTGAATGAGGCTCTACAACTGATTTTCCGATGTTCAACGCAATCTAATCCAGCCACATGGTAGGTTTATGGTTTGGTTTGTCGCTTTTTTTACTTGAATAGGTTTTTTAAATCGCAACAGTGCTGGGGGCATGTATGAAAAGTCGAGCTTTACAAAAAGCGTTACAACTGTTTTGCCTTATGATTTCAGAAATAGAAGAAATATGCGGAATATAAATATAGTGTCGTGTAAACAAAGGAATGCCCGTACCTGATATCAATTTCGGAGAGTGTGTACAGCCGCAGAGCGCTGAGAGAGGGTTCACAAAATGTCAAAATTCTACGGTGCTGAGCGAGCTTTGTGCCAATGTAACTTTGGATTGTGTGAATTCAGGACTCCGTAAGAGGTGTCATTAGAAAGCTACCAAACTATGCTACATTCCCAGACCTTTAATCAATAAAATTATCCTTCAATATTAATATCAAACTGCACTTTAATTGTTGAATATTCACAATAAACAATCTCTCAAATTTCCTGTCTGCTTCGTGGTTCAAAATTACATGGTGGTATCCTCCAATCTTTACGTTCGGGATTGATTCCAGACCATCGCCAATAGTTGTGTTGCTAAAATGCGACGTCAATTAACTACCTACCTATGTATGCTTCATTCATTCCACAATCCAATATCAGGTCGGGGATGCACATCAAGACTACGGTTTGTGTCTCTTTTTGTCAAAATATTTGCAAAAAATTAATAGAAATAGTCCACACACAAAATTGTGGAAAACGCCTCAAGGAAAATAATGAAAAATATTTTTTAAAGTAAAATTTACAGGAGTAGGAAATTTAATATTGGAATGTTTTAAGCTGATGTTTTAATAATTGTTTGTGAAAAATTTTTTGTAATGTATCAATCATGTGTATTGGAATAAGGGATTTTGCTATAAATTTAAAATCACAAATAATTGTTGAAAGGTACTGTCTCCTTAAAGTTAAAACAGATTGATGTGCATATACAGTTATTAACATTTAAGTAATGTAAAGTGATGTTTTCTAAAGTTGCATATCAAATCCATTGTGATTACGTTACCGATAGTTTACTAAGCGGGAATAACTGTGAATGTAAAACACGATACAAATTTCGAAATTTCAAAAATAGTAAAATTTTCACACCGAGTAATGTAAGCGATCGATCATTGCAAAACACCGAGGGGGGAGGGACCAAAAAGAAACAACAAAACCGACCCCTACCAAACACAACGTAACAAGCACCGGATATCCGGAAAAGTCACGTGACTCCAAGTGCCACTGCCCTCTTCGACCTTTACAGAGTTACTCTTCGTACACCTCCCGCGCTCCCGGACCGAATCCGGCGCGGGGGGAAAACCGGGACCGGAGGCCGCTCCCGCAACGGGAACCGGGACGGGCCCTCCCGATTTCCACAAAAACGGGGGAACAAAAACGAGAGCCGGATTTTCGGGAAAAACCGGGAGAAGCGGGGCGGCGGGCAGGGAAGGGGGACCAGGATTCGGGGGTCTCGATCAAAAGGCGCCGTGCGACTGCAGATGTGCGCATGACGTCACTGACATTGCCCGCGTCCCATCGGAATGGCGGAAGGAGCGAGCGAAGAGGGGAGCCTATCGAGCGGCGCATGCGCACCGCATCCAGCCCACCGCGGTCATTTACAGGGTGCGAGCGGGCCACGGTACGTGATCTCCACAGAGCCTCTCGCCAATAAACAGGACACCGGGACGACCCCAGCTGAAAAAAGAGACTCAACCCGACCCAAAAGACATCCCACCCCGGAAAGAATGCGAGGCGAAGGGGAGCTCCACTGCTTCCGCAGACCACAGGAGACAACGACGATGCCTGGTCGGCACTTTTCCCGCTGACTGGGAAGGGAGCATGGATCCCACAGTGGTGGCCCTTCAAAGGGTCCTGTGAGCCACCTCCTCCTCCTTACAGCGTTACTTTCGACACACAGCGAACAGGTAAGGGCTACTTTCCTTCATACACTGCAGGGGGGCGGACGAGGGGCCCGGGATTAAAACTTTTCGGGGTCCGACCAGACCCCGGCGAGAGTTCGATCCTGCGAGGTCCTCCTCCAGCGGTTGGATGGAGGTTTGGGATACATGTGATGCTGAGTCGTTGTCCAAGGACCTTCGTCCTTCACGTTTCGGGGGTGAAACTTCCTTCCGGGAGGATTGGATCGTACTCTTTATCTTCGCGCATTTTTTGTGTAATATTTATGTCAGAGGAATGCTTGTATTAATCTATTCAACAGCGTGGTGATGAGTGATAAAGATTCATGTCCATCGTTTTGCATGAAAATTCTATGTCAACAGTTAGAAAGTGTAGCAGATTTTTTAAGTGTTTTAGATCTGATATATGGTTACATTAATCTATTCATCAGCGTAGAACCTAGCTGTGTGAAGCGATTGAGATTCATGTCCATCGATTTGCATGAAAATTCTATACGTTTGTTAGGAAAAAGAGATGTAGGTGTCACAGAAATTTAATCTTAGCTGGAAATAGTGGATACAGTTGATTAGAAGTCACTTTGCATTATCGGTTGCTTTCGGTGCCATCAGTGGTTGGATGATGGTTTGGGATACATGTGATGGTGAGTCGCTTTCCAAGGACCTTCTCTGTGCTTCGTCCTTCACGTTTCGGGGGTGAAACTTCCTTCCGGGAGGATCGGACTGTATTTGTTATTTTCGTGTAATATTTGTCACAGGAACGCTTATATTAATCTATTCAACAACATGGTGTTGAGTAATAAAGATTCATGTCCATCGATTTGTACGAAAATTCTGTCAACAGTTAAAAATTTTCACAGAATTTTTTTTGTTAAGTATTTGTTTGATAAATGCTTATATTAATCTATTCAACAATATAAAACCTAGCTGTGTGAAATGCTAAAGATTCGTGTCCATCGATTTGCACGAAGATTCTATGTGTATGTTAGGAAAAAGAGAACAGGTATTCAGGCTTCATAGAAATTAAATCTTAGCTGGAAAGTATATTTTGGCTAGTAGATAAAGTTGATTAAACGTCACTTTGCATTATCAGTTGCTTTAGATGCCATCAGCAGTTGGATGATGGTTTGGAATACATCTGATGCTAAGTCATCCGAGGACCTTCCCAGTGTTTCATTCTTCACGTTTGGAGGGTTAAGCTTCCTTCCGGGAGGATAGGATTGTATTCCTTATATTCATGCATTTTTCGTGTATTATTTATGTCAGATAAACATTTATATTAATGTATTCAACAGCGTTGTGTTGAGTGATAAAGTTTCACGTCCCTCGATTTGTACGAAAATTCAATGTCAACAGTTAGAAACCTTCACAGAATTCTTTATTATTATCATCTGCTCTCTGATAAATCCTTATATTAATCTATTCAACCGCATTGAACCTAGAGGTATGAAATGATAAAGATTCCTTCCCATCGATTTGCATGAAAATTCTATGTGTGTGTTAGGATAAATGGAACAGGTATTCAAGCTTCACAGAAATAGAAATTTAGTCTTATCTGGAAAGTATATGTTGGCTGGTTAAAGTTGATTAAAAGTCATTTTGCATTATGGGTTCCTTTCGGTGCCATCAATGGTTAGATGAAGGTTTGGGATACATGTGATGCTGAATCGTTATCCAAGTATCTTCTCTGTGCTTCGTCCTTCACGTTTTGGTGGTGAAACTTCCTTCCGGGAGGATTGAATTGTTTTCTTCATTTTCCTGCATTTTTGGTGTAATATTTAAGTTAGAAGCACAGAGCCTACCTTCAAAGTGTGAGGCCCAATTCGATCAATTTCTGAAGGGCCCCACAAAATATTAAACTTATTTTTTTTTTATTAAATGGCTTTTTTAAATGAAGTGAATTGAGTAGTTGACAGTAGAAAACATTTTCAAAGTAAAAATAATTGTTTGAACGTATTGTTAAATAATTTAGGAACAAAATTATTTCATAATAAATGCATAGTTTCTCGATCCCATCCATGACGGGGTCCCAAGGAATATGTGTGGGTCCCATTTGGTGGAATTGGGCTTAGGCTGGTCAGACGCTTATATTATTACTATTTAATAGAGTGTGGTGTTGTAAAATGATAAAGATTCCTTTCCATTGATTAGTACAAAAATTCTATTGTCAGCAGTTAGAAAAAGAGAAAGAAAATGTAGTTCTTCAGTAATTTTACCTTTGGAAGTAATCTGAGAAATCCTTCTATAAATCTGTTCAATTGCATGAAATTTAATGGTGTGAAATGAAAAAGATAATGTCCATCGATTTGCATGAAAATTCTATCAACAGGTAGAAAAGTAGAATCTATATATAACATATATATAGTCTCACAGAAATTTAGTTTCAGTTGAAGTGCATGTTGGCTTGCATATAAAGTTGATTTAAAGGCAGTTTGCATTATCAGTTGCTCTTGAAGCCTTTAGTGATTGAATGGGGGTTTGGGATAGATGTGATAGTAATGTTGTCCAAGGACCCTCGTCCTTCACTTGGAGGATGAAGCTTCATACTGGTAGGATCGAGTTGTATTCTTTACCTTCATGCATTTTAGTGCAATATTAATTGTCAGAGAAAAGTCTACATTAATCTATTCAACTGCACGGAATCTAATGGTGTGAAATGGCAAAGATTCATGTCCACGTCGAATTACATCAAAATTCTGTGTCAATAGTTGGAAAAAAGGAACGCATATATATTTTCACATAAATTTAGTCTTTTGGTGTAATACTTGTTTGATAAATGCTTATATTAATCCACTCAACAGCTTGGGATTTAATGGTAAAGACTCATGTCCATCGATTTGCATGAAAATTCTGTGAACAGTTAGAAAAAGAGAACAGATATATAGCTTTACAGAAATTTTGTCTTAGCTAAAAAAGTGTACATTGGTTGGAAGATAAAGTTGATTAAAAGGCAAGTAGTATTATCGTTTACTTTCGGAGCCTTCAGTGGTTAAATGCGGGTTTTGGGATACATATGAAACTGTGTCGTTGTCCAAGAACCTCTGTCCTTCACCTTTTGGGGGTGAGATTTCCTTCTAGAAGCATGTGATTGTATTATGTACCTTTATACATTTTTATAGTAATATTTATGGCAGAAAAATCTTATGTTAGTCTATTGAACAGTGTGGTGATAAGTGAGATGGATTCATTTCCATAGATATGCACGAAAATTCTGTCAACAGAAAGAAAGAGAGAACCAATATAGCTTCACAAAAATTATTTTTCAATGTAATATTTGTCTGTAAAATCCTATTAATCTATTTAATAACTTGCAATCTAATGGAATGGAATGATTCTATCGATTTTTACAGGAAAATTCGATGTCAATAGTTAGAAAAAGAGGACGGATATATATATTCAATGAAATTTAGTTCTAGCTGAAAATTGTATGTTGGATAGTAGATAAATTTGAGTAAAAGACGTTTGTATTATGTATAAGTATTGAAATTATTTAACGAGAGCAATGAAGTAAAATGCAGATGATGATGATTCATGCACAATATTTCTTGAATTCCTAAGAAAAGCTATTTTAGTAATTCCTGTGTGTTACATTAAAGTAACTCTTTTACTAATATAATAGTCGTTTTTTGTATCCTTCACAAAAAACTTATTTTTATATTATGCCCCTGAAATTCTTGCGCATTTTATTAGCCTTTAAAAGACTGTTTGATCTTAGTACAAATTTTTTTCTTTATTTGACTTTTGTGGAAAGTATTTACTTAATAGCGAGTAAACATTTATAAAAATCTTTAAAATTATTAATTTTAATATTCCATGCTAATATCCTCCCATCAATGTTTTAAAGCACAATTTACGCATTGGACTAATACACAAATATGACGAAAATCAATAAAACATCAATTTAAATAAATGTCGTTATATTTATTTTTGAATTTGTATAATCATAACCTTAATCATAGTTTACATCTATATGTATATATTTCTTAAACCTTAAAATAACAACAATTTTTTTATATAAGCTTCACTGTTATACAAATTGTTCTACTCACTAAAATTTTTGTGTTAAATAATCATAATTTCCTTTGTTTTCAAGAAACCTTTCCTTTAAGTTCTCAAGGTCATTAAAGTTGTTAAGGGAGTAACGATCATATTAGCGGCTGTCCTAATTCAAGAGTTTGGTTTTATTGATCGATATAAGTTTTGAGCGATTCGTTACCACATAAATTCTGTTTTAAATCATCTTGATGCTAAACCCATGACATTTTGCAGCTCTCATAAGGATTTTGAAACGCTACTTTCAATTTAAGCAGAATGGGTTAAAAAATCGCGAAATTACAAAAATAAATTTTCATCGAAAGTTTTGTCGGTTTTGCATTTTTGTTTCATGTAATAATTTTATGGGAATAAATCTACTTAAATGTGTATAGTTTTCAATATAATTATTTGACTGGTAAAAAGTAGGTTTCGAATATCGAAATTCTGTATTACCATATTATTTGGGAAAATTCTGGAATCAGAAATGTAAAACAAATTTTCTGCCTTGTCATCTTACGATTGTAAAGTAAATAAAGAATTTTAAAATGTTTTTTTCTTTACATTCGTTGCTTTATTCTCTTTGATGAATGTAGCTCTTTAAAATGGATTTCATATTGTAAATTCTTTCTATTTCCAAAACACTATTTAAATTTGTTCATGCCCAGAAAGAATTTATCTTCAAGTTTATATTAAAAACTCAATATTAATTTGGTTGAGTATTTTTATGACTAATTTACATTGAATAATACTTAATATTCAATAAGTAAAATGACTGCGATTGTTAATTTCGCTTTGATATGATCCGAATTTGTAAAATCTCCATTTCTTCTGTATTATAAGTTACGCAAAACATCTCAATGCTTTTATCAAAAAATTATCTGGAGTGCTTTGCATCAAAATATATTTCTTAAACTAATGCAAAATTTCATCTTGCAAATTAACATGGTATGTATCAAAACAAAATAGTGTTTTCTTGCCTTATTTTATAGCACCAGATGGTTTCGGTAGAAAAAATACTTTGAAAAATTTCCACTTTAAAAAAAATTAAAATTTATTTTTTAAACATGTTAAGACCCTAAACCTTAAAACTGTAGTTGTATATTCACTTATGTGTTACAATCATTGTTGTATTCAGTTACAAATAAATGAAAATGTACGCATATTATGCTAGCTTACTGTTTAATAATAATGAATGCATAGGATTTTACTCAGGAGATTAATATATAATTATCTTTATATTAATTAATTAATATCTATTTAAACACATAAAATAATGAATAATAATTTTAATGTAGAATAATGGTGCAATAAATTTAAAGAATTCTAAACATATTTTACAGAGAAAGTATTTTCCGATTAACTACAGTTGTTTCAAAAGATCTTCAGTAATCAATTAAACAATTTGTCCATCATTTTTAAGTGCGTATATAGAACTCACTTAATGCGCAGATACTTTCATCATGGACGAATAAAACAATTGAAAAATTTCTTTTAAAATTAAAAGCTTAAGATGCCATTAAAATCGTAAGGGTACGTATAACATTGTTCAAGATACCCTGTTGACACGTTAATGTTACTAAGCTGTCACCAAAAGGAGAAACTTGGATCTCTTCCCAGTAAAAATACAAATACCATAAATATAAATACAGAATGCAAATGTCTTGAAGAAAATAATCATTAAATAACAGTCGATTATTCTCGGAGTCATTTACACTACATTAACTGATGGAAATAGCTTCCTTCTCACTGGATCTTGTAATTCTTGTCCTCGCCCATTTCCCAGTTTATCAGACTATTAATCAGGAACTATAGAGAGGAAGTCTTGGCAAAATTCCTGGAAAAAAATGTAACATAAACTTTTCATTTGTTCGTCGCCGTAAGGAAAATTGAAGATTTGCAAGACAATATTTTTCAATAATGATTGCTGAGGTTTGTTCGGATGTTTGTTTATGGTGAGGTATTGTATTTTTTATGGTTATTCTTATTTGCCTGAAATATTCATGGTGATTGCTCATTCTTTTGGTAAACTCTTGGAGAAAGTAAAAGGGTAGTTTTTGTAATGGCTCAATCTGTTCTATGAACTTTTAAAAATGAACCTAACGTTCTTTAGAAAATAAATTGTTTATTTTCAAAGAATGAGTTTCGGAAAGTTCCAAATCTAATTTCGTCCTTTTTGTTTGTAAAGTATTATTTTCGAACGTAAATTATGCGTGCTTCTTTTCAGATAAGAAAAATATACTAAATTATTTTGTAATGAATTCATTAAATATTTCATGTTTCGTTAAAAAATTTTTTAAATAAAGGAAGGAGTCAAGTAACAAATTTTTAAGTTAATTGTATGATTTTCGTATTTGTGGTCACAAAAGCTATTTATAGCTTTCAATATCCTTTTTCATGCACAAATGGCATATAACGTCGTTCTGATCATACGTACATAATGCAAAAAATCTTTATGCTAACTGATAAATGCATTTAAAATTTTATTATTTAGACTAAGTATACGATATATGCATTTAGTTCAACTTCTCTTTCTATTCATTTTACTAACTTCTTTTTTTCGAACATAAAACGGTACATCGATGTAGTAAGAATTATTTCAAATTTGATGTCTGTTTTATGCACATAACTCACTAAGTATACGCATAATATTACGCCATTTATACATATATTTGACTAACGTGCGTGGCATAGAAATCGGCATTATTTGTAAACCATAGAATGTCTGCAAACTGATGTAAGCACTTTAAATTCAACTTCTACGGGATTTATTCGCAAATTTTCCCGCTTAGTTTAAACATGTTTGGTTTGTACTTTTAAGCTGCTTAAGGTTGTTAAAGCTACGGAAGAGCTTTCCTCTCTAATAACACTCTTCAGCATTTCTTACAGAAGAGAATGAGCAAATCGGAAGATAGAAATCATTGCTAAAAAAGACATCGACGAATACGAAAACAGATCCATATATCAAAAGATACCGATTCGCCTTTGAATAAGTCAATAAGATGTAAATGAACATTCAGATTTTTAGAGATTAAGATGTTCGATTTTTACCATGCAGTTATTTGAAATATGAATCAATACCAGTAAGAAGTATCAAACATTGCATTATATTTTTTATTAATTTAATTTGGAGTTACGAAATTTGCATATCGATGCTTATATTCATTATAAAGGGATTTAAATAGATATCTGACTGCCATCAACAGACATAGTAATGTGAGTATTATTGTCCCATTAATAGACATATTTATAACAGTAGCACTTGAAATACATTCATTCACTAGGCATAAATAGACATAAGCATTTTAGAAACTTTAGCGTAAATGATGTGAGCTTGTCTACTAGTTTTTAATAAATTCGAATCAAGGAATCTATTAAACGAACATTACAAAACACTACCAAATAGTTGACACTGTGCCTGCTGTGTTTACAAATATCCCAAAATGAATTTAATTTTCGCATTATAAACAGAGTAATTAAGATGCCTTGAATAATAAAATTACAACATTACTGGCGAATAGTTCAGCGCACGTTATACTATGGGTGAACTTGAAAACGTCAACTGCGTAGAAATCTAATCGATACAATTCTTATCCCTTTAGAATCAGGTTACTAACGACATGCATGATTAATGTCAAACTAGCCTGAAGATATAGTATGGCAGTAACAAGAGGGGCTCTCACGTAAATCTTTTATGAGACGTAATGAATTTATTTTAACTCGTGTCTTTTTGCAAAGATTAAGTGGAAAATTATTCTCTCACATGAGGGTTAATAACGCAATGCATATTAATCATATCTGTTAGAATTAATAAAGCATTTAAATGCTCCGTTTCACTGTATCACGGCGTGAACGTAAACGACAATGTTGGCTCAGAAATGAATGAAGCTTGGGCACTTTTCCATGTTGATAAAGTTCGTATGTATAAGCTTGAAGTCTTTAATAAAAGCTGTCAGATATACGAAACCTGTAGACGCATAAAGCAGTTCTATCAAATAAATCTATTTTGAAGCAAAAAAATTAAAAGAAAACCTTGTACCTGATGGACTATTGAATTGCTTATGTTTGATAAGCGTGTTCACTAAAGAAAAACCAGCTAACGTATTTTGAGAGAGATCGGAAACCTGGCCTTCAAGAGACTGGTGGTCAACAACCAAGGTCGCCTAGAATCTAGATGGTCTTGGGCCAACTCACCACTTAAGGTCAGAAGTCGGCCTAACTCTAAGGTTCAACGGTGTTCAGAAATTGTTAGGGTAAAATTCAAGAACATGGAACCGTCCCCTTTCTAAATTAGCGACTAAAATTTTCGTCGTCGAATGGCGATAGTCCGTCACATTGGATGCCTTCCACTTTCGCTTAAGTGGAAGTGCATGCAACATACCTACAACGGATTGCCATATTACAAAGATATCGCCAATTAGCTATAGTTATTATTGCCTATTGCTGATAGTACCATGTTCTTGTGTCTAGTCAGGGTTACGAGAAAGCACTAATCTTCATGCCATGACCCAAAGAGTGACTATTCAGAGTAATGATCGTCTCATTCGCCTGTGCCGTACCTACTCGTACAGTCACTCTATTTGGTTGAAAACTAATTGATGGTACTGCCTTAAACTTGATGTTAGATTTTCGTCGCCGAAGTGGACTCCAAATCTTGCCATTCTTGTTCCCGGCATTAAATCAAATTCGTTAAAATAATTCGTAAAATGATTTTTCTTCTCAGCATAATTTTAAATAGTAAGTATGAGGAGAAGAAAACACATAGGTTGGTTAGGTTTTATGGCGCATGGCCAAGCTGTACCAAATGCAAGACAGGAAGCATCCGGTAATGAACATATACGCACAAGGAAAGTTTCACTGATACAGAAGAGAAAAATACTCAGGGTAAGAAAAGAACACAGAAGGTGATGTAGATGAATACAAAGAATAAAATGCGTTAGGGTCAGGAGACCAAGATATGCATTTCTGGCTGTTTAACAGTTCATCAGCATATTGGTGGCATATGGCATCTTTAAAAATTTATTCAATTATCTTTAACAAGTATGAGCCGCGTCTTATTTCAGCACGGTTACTTCCGTCCACTGTGCAACAAAAACCGTACGGAAATTTTTTCGTGGTATACAAATTTACGAGTACCTGCCAATCCCCAAATTTATACCAGATTGAAAATGCCAAGAATATTAGGAGTCATTCAAAGTACGCTTCAATATCAAGTACAACCATCGTTGAACACAAATGATGGAAAAAGCACATCTAGTAGTATCCCAACAGTGTTAAACTCAATGCCGAGACTTAAATCTAATACATAGTAGAAGAGCAGTTCCGTTCTTGTATAACAAAGAAAACCATTTTGTGCAATATAGCGACTGCTTTTTCTTTATAATTATTGTCATGTCTAATTTACTGCCTGAAACCTTGTCCATATGTTTCAGGCAATTCCAGTTCCTCTTATTGGTGCTTTTTGTAAGCAACATAATTGTACATAATGAAACCGAACACAGAATAACTACATTTGATAAGTATGAACTTAAAAAAATTTTACTTCCTTAAATACCTCTAGCGTTATAACTTAAGAATATTTGGAATGTAGCGATTCAAATATGAATCTATAATTTTTAAATGAAAAATTTTTACTGATTGGTATTAATTAATTAGGCCAAAGTAATAGAATTAGCTTTATTGATAGAAGTTTGAATAATATGGGTTACAATTATCAGTAACAGAGCTAAAAGGAAAATAATATTTAAATACAATAATTTTGTAATTAAATACAAGCCAAACTGTGAATTATAATAAAACTAATTGATTATCTGGAAATTAAAATTTAGATAAAAGCACGCATTCATTTATGGTAAATGTGCGTGTTTGTTTTTAAATGTTTTCTTTCCATGATGATTTAAATATTGATAATGTTATTATATATTACTAAAAATAATAATGTTATAAATATTAATAATGGTACTATATATTACGATGGAACGACAATTTGGGGCCACCATGGCTCAGTGGGTTTGTCTCCTGCTCTAGCAGCCTGTGAGCTGTAGACGGCGCAGTTTCGATTTCAATAACTACCCAGGCTGTATTTCTTCTGTGACAGTGAATATTTCCTTGTATGTATGTCAATTTTCCTGACAGAAAATATTTTGGCAGATTTGGTCCTGTCGACATAAAAAACCTACCGAATAAAACTACAGAACAACTTATTCACTTTCCCTCTATGAAGGTATGATTACAGAAAAACAACATTTACAGAAGTCCGCTATGATTGAAAGCAATTCCCCATTGAAACGTTGGTATCACTGATATCTTTAAAGAAAACGTGTAATTAGCATTGTGTGTGATGGGGCAGCTACTTTTCAAGATTTTCATCTAACAAGGAAATTATTGTATCTCTGGTTCCACTACATAAATGAAGGATAAACTATCCGGAAAGAACAGAGGTGTGTTGTCGGGAAAATTTTCACCAAAGCGTAAAAGCCTTGTTCAAAACTGCCCGACTAACTGGTACAGTAGTCATAGCGTTGTTCTGCCACCCAAGTTCGAATCCCGGCTTGTAAGCATATGGATGTGGTGATTGTCCCTGTTAGTAGTAGTAGTAGTGGCTCACCCATTTGGTGCTGCTTCATAAATAGCCGTCAGTTTGCCCCTTGTAGTGCTGAAGGCCGAAGGGAAAACAAAAATCTCTATAGAAATAATATTGCGAATTGTGATTGCAATTGCTAATCCCATAAGCTACCAGACCATGTTGCTTCAGCAGTATGGCTTTGTTTAATGGATCAATTTTCCTCATAAAATAAGGAATTTTTCAAATCTTTTTACTGAATTTAAGATCCATGGGGCCGTCGTGGCTCAGTGGGTATGCCCACTGCACCAGCAGCCTGAGAGTTGTAGGCGGCGTAGGTTCGATTCCTTCCTGGGTGTATTTCTCTTTTCTGAGTTAGTAAAAACTTTTCTTGTGTGTATGTCCATTACTTGATGTTGTCTGTCGTGTTTGTCGCAGCATGGCCAAAATGACCTTTGTGCCGTAAAACTCAATCCAACCAATTTAATATTCTACGTATATTATGCACTAATTTTTATTTCTTTCTGAAATGTCAATACTATATTTGAGATAAGGGAAATAAAGCATCTATGTAAAAATGAGCTTATTATAATTTACATAAGCTATGCATATTCATTAGCAACTTGCCGGTGGAAATTAGTTCTACAGACAAGTGTTCATTTTTTGGAAGTCATTGTCTATCTCGATCAGCAACCCTTTAAAGTCCTTGTTTAACGCGTGTGTTTGTAGCATTCCGTTTTATAAAAAGAAATAAAATTGTATCATTGCAGTCTTTTTTAAAACAACACTGGACTCACCTAATCCTACTTAGTGATTTTTCAAATGTTTGTTAAATTTCGAAATAAGTACTTTTACAAGATGATCGAAATCAATAAAATTTAGATATATTTTATATTTAAATTTAGTTTAATTGAAAGATGTACTCAGTTGGAAAACGGCATAAAGATTCTGAATAACCATGCGATTAACATTCTAAAACTGAATACATCAGAATTGGAGGGTTGTGAGGGATTCTATTCAAAACTACATATATTATTGGAGTAACTGAAAGTTTTACATGGAACTACACTTAAATCGAAGGAATATAAGCGTAGAAAAACATGTGAACTTGGTTTTTAAATTATAAAATTTATATCTATTGTTAAGTAACAAACTGAAATAATTCAAACTATAATAGTTGAAGCACTCGGGCAACGTAATTATAAGCCCCTTTCACATTTTCAGGAGAGAAATTTTCAAATTTTTGAAAATTCCAAAGTTAAAATGGCTTATTCATGAGGTCACGTTATTTTAAGTGTCATTCAAACAATCAGAATTTCTTTTGATCCTCTTGAATATTTTAATATAATTTTTTTTCATTATGGTACGTGTATTTCTGGCTTACATACAATAATAATAGATTTAGACTAATCTTTAGATTTCTCTTAATTTTAAGATAAATTAAGTGCTCAAATTGTTTTACTTTGACTCTAACATGGAAAAATGTGTATATATGAATAAAGGAGTATAATATGGAAAATATTATTTGAAAAGGTATCCAAAAGTTGAGATATAGGGTTTTTGACTGAGTCAAAGCCCAAATACTGACAAAATTATTTAAGATTTACAAAAGTCAGAAAAACCTCATATTAATTAAAATGTTTATTTAAAATCAAATGCTAGAAAAGGAACATAAAAGAGGTTGACAAATCATCTTTAAAACGGTAAATACATCTTTCCTCAGGCCGGTAAAGTATGTATTCTTATACTAATATACTTATACTTCAACTATTATAGTCAGGAGTGAGGATACTTGGTTCGTCAGATGTACCTGGAATCTCGAACGATTTTCTTTATCATATGTTCTCAAGCACGAAATCTCTACATCACCATCTTCATTTACATTTAGTATTTGTGCCCAATAATGTATCGCATACATCTTTCCTAAAAATTTTAGAATCACAAAATCTTCAATTGTGATTCTAACTGGAGCTGAAAATGAAGTGCCAATGTATTTGGAGGTTCATTATTAATCCCTGTGTCGTCATGCTTTTCATTAAAGGTCTTTTCGCAAATAAAGATAATGTCAGAATCTGCGATGTTTTAGCTGATATAATTACGCACTGAAGGTAATCTTCACCGCTTCCTCTAGCAGTTTGTTTCTGTCTTTTAGTGTCAATGCTCTGTGTGGTAAAAGGAGCTGAAACAGAGCGATAAAAATCATTGCAATCTAGATTAATGATTAATCTACAAATATGGGAAAAATCTGAATAAAAGTTTAACTAATCCAGATTTCTTTAAAAGAAGTATTCTAATTTTCATGAGAGTAAGCAAAGACAGAGCATTATTATTTTGTTTGTTAAATTTAACATCTGTTATCCCTTAGTAAATCTACATGTCTGCAGTATAATAGTAAATCGATTGTAGAGAATTTTGAGTTGCCTTATCTTCTTTGAGTTTCCTAAAGGTGGGTAAAGAAGATACGCGGAGTCTTATAACTCGATTTTTTTCCCTAACTGAAGAATGCCTATCAAAGAATTTCGACTCATAAATTTTACATAAGCGCTTAAAGTTAAAATGTATCCTCATAAAACAAATTTTGAAGAAATTTTTAATTTCCTGTACTTCGAATTCGTATGAAAAAGACTAAAACCTTTAGAAAGACAGTTATATTTTACAATACCTATGTGCATTTAGTAATATTTAGATGTAAAATCTGTTTCAACTTCATTAATGTATAATACTTCATTATGAAACACATTAATATATCTAAATGACAATTAATACATTAAGGCGTTATTGCAACACTCCGTTAACACTACGTACACAACGTTAATGTTAACTACGTAGAGTAAGTAGAGTTCTGCTACTACGTTAATATTAAAGGATACGCTATTTTATTGACATTGCTATTATTACATCATTGACGTTCTTAATCGAAGCATACTTATTTAAAAGAAATTTTTCATTTGCTGTATTTCGAATTCTTGTGAAAAGGGATAAAACCTGTAGAAAGACTGGTATCTTTCACTGTAGCTATGCGGATTCAGTAGTATTTTGATGTAAAAATGTTTCAGCTTTATTAATGAATAATACTTTACTATGCAATATATTGATACATCTAAATGACGGTTAAATACAAGGCGTTATCGCAGCACTCTACTTATACTACGTAATATTAAACGCTACTCGATTTTATTGACATTGCTGTCATTACACTGTGTTGACGTTTTTAAGCGAAGCTGGATGCTTATTTAAAAGAAGTTTTTCATTTACTGTACTTCGAGTTCATATGGAAAAGGCTAAAAACTTTAGAAAGACTGGTATCTTTCACAATAGCTATGAGGATTCAAGAGTATTCAGATGCAAAAAGTATTTTAGCTTTATTAATGCATAATACTTTACGATATGAAACACATTAATATATCTAAATGACTGCTAAATACATTAAGGCGTTATCGCAGCTCTCTACTTATACTACGTTAATATTAAACGCTAGCTATTTTATTGACATTGCTATTATTACATCGTTGACGTTCTTAAGCGAAGCAGCATGCTTTAAAAAAAATCAGGTATTACATAGAGTAGATAAAGCATTCCCGTAAGTACTCCACGCCATAAAGATGCTCTTTAAAAGAAAAACCAATTAATTAAGCAAAGAAACTTTGGCCTTCTTGAAGTGATAAAATGCCTAAACTTTGGAAGGAAAACTAACAACAAACTTGCCTTCTCCTTGAACTGAGTGCTAGTAAAAGGCCAGACATTGACATTAGTGAAGAGGTCAGAAACATGGGCTCCGTATTTGCGTTGCCTAGCAACACGCCACGCCACAGTGGCTGCTGAAATGTCGTTTTCGCTTTTAATCACTGCATACGGTGATCAGAGTTTAAAAGCACTCTCCAGAAGTAATAATTCAGTTTGAAATTATGACTAGAAACGAGGAGCTGTGTTGATTACGTAGCGCGGAACAGAACCAGGTCGTACTATTGCATAATGAGTTGCACTTAGGGAGCATCTTTTTTCTTAGGTAAATGCTTGTCTCAGGTTTTGTACAATACCTTAAATATATCTTCACATTTCCTTAAATACTTTTCAAAGTAATGTTTTTACGCTTTTTCTGCTTTATTGTTTTACAATTTTTAGCATTTTAAGAGGGTGCCTGAAGAAAATTTAGAGCCTTTAAAACTTAAAAAAAAAAATCGATTTTTCAATTCTGATAAATTTAGTCTAAAATGTTCTGATTCTGGCAAAACAAACCGCATAGGAAATTCGCATTAGATCACAATTAAGATTTTTCGGACACCTGTATTTCAGTTTAAATCCTTCCAGATTAACTTTAATCGCATTTTTTTTCTCAGAATGAAAATTTTCAATATTGTATTCCAACACTTCAGCGCTATTCAACTTAGATACATTAAATTTGGAACGAAGTTAATACCTACTAGAGCTTCAAAATAAAACCAAAATTTTTCACAAAGGGGTTTATTCGAAAATTCGAATATCGGAGAGAGGTTTGGTAAAAATAAATTAAGTAATATATTAATTGATTATTTATTATTTTTGTGTTACTTGTATTGCATTTTTAGGTTTAATTTAAATTACAAGTACTCTGTTATTCACTTAAGTTATTTTTTGGCAGAAAATGCGTGGGTTGACTCAGAAAGTTTCGCACATTGTCCTTGTAAATATTTGTTTAATAGATTGAGTTTATGTAAATCCGAATAAAATACTGCTTAAATTTTAAATACTAACCCTTATTTTTCTATATTCTGTAGTTTAAAGTTTGCATAACATTATTTAAAGTTTCATTGTGATACACACGAAACTTTAGAAGATACAATTTATCGAAATTAAACGCTATCAGGGGTTCACACAAATTTTTCAATTTGCAACCTGCAGTCTTTCTTTTATGACTTCAGACCAGTTTTCACTTGACCAATACAATTTTTCCCAAGATTCTTTCGACTAATAAGAGGCATTTTTTGCCAAGCTAAATATAGGTGGCGCTAGTGTTTCTGCAGCAACACGTATTTCCTGTACGTATTCTGCACGTGACGTTGGTTGGCTTTTTTGTTTGGAAACCGATTTTTCAGCAATTCGCCAATAAAAATTCTAAAGAATGAATTCCAAATTAATATATGATTGTTAATTGATCAACGCTGATTAGATTAAATTTCAATTAGATGCATTACGAAAGAGCATTTGAGTATCGGAAGCAAAATCTTTGCTTCCGAGACTGGTTTGTTTGTTTATACTGAAAATGCCTTTCATAGTGGTTATTGTCATTAAATGTGCTATGGTAAAAACAATACTACACTACTCAGACATATCGGGACACTTAGAGATTTAAAAATATTCAATGTGTTGCGATATTTAGTTTGTGAATAAACTAAATATCGCGTATATATAGTGACAAATAACACTGTTAAAAAAATTTTGTTCACAGAATAAGTAGTTTTATTTCCTATGTATTCGAGTGTGTTAATTTCAAATATGCACTCATATTTTTTCCATCTACTAGTTCCATTACTAGTTTTATGTGACGGCAGTTGTTGATGTCATTTGATACCTTGCAAATGCATCTTTAGACAGGATATAATGAAGTTTAAATTAACAAAAATTATTTATTTTTATTAACGAGTATTTTTTTAAACTTAGCGATTCTAATAAATACGTCAAAGCCTCTATGAGACCAAAAAAGAAATAAGTTATATCTTACCTATATGAAATAATAGCTTATAATTTATAATGAATAAGAGAACTTGTATAGGTAGAATTGTTTATAAAACAATATTACTTGTTTAATGTCGTTAGAATACAATCGATTCTTCACTACAAAACCAATGTGCTTAAAATTTTTCTACAAATATGCTTCTTTCCTATATTAAATTAGCAAAAACAAAGCCTTATTATATTAGAAACCTAATTCATTTTTATAGCTAAGATGTTTTTAGATCCGTATACTTTTTTATGTATCCTATATAATTTCATAGTCCCCTGAACAATTTTCACATTCATTCTTCGGGTTATGTAAATCCTAGCTAAAATAACTTTCCATTTAAGAGAATGACTTAGAAATTTATTCTACGCATAAACAACATTTAGATCAAAATTGAAACTTTTGTACCAAACAGTATCCTATCAAATATCCTCTTTTGTAAAACGCATATTCAAAAATCTTTTTTTAGTTTCATGTCTTAAGTTCTTCCTACACATACAAAGACTATACGCTTTTGATATTCCATTTTTTGAATTGTATTAGTGTAGTCTTGTTTCAACAGAAACAGTTCGCAATGTTTATGGGTCTAGCACTTTATAAATCGGTTAGCAATTAAATTACTAAGGAACTTAAGAATAAAACTTCAAGCATTAAATTCAATAGAAGGTATTATATATGGAAATTGAGCATGTTATTTAAAATGTAGTAAATTAAAAAAAAATTAAATGATTTTTGAATCGTATAAAAAATTACAATTTTAAACATAATGATTCCAAACTGCTGGGATAGCCAAGTGTATTTTTCAGTGATTTTCAACACAGGCACAATAATTCCATTAAAAACAATGGAAGCTATAAAATACCTCTATAGTATTTACACTAAAGGTCCATTTAGGACTTTTTTCAATTAAGAACGAGATACGGGAAAGCAAACGAATCTATTATTTACAAAATCTTGAATTTTGCCAAGCTCAACCCTTTTTGAAGATGAACCTTCTTTGCCTCATCCGAACTTTTTGGCCAGAGATGACTATAAACCACTGGGATATAGACCGTTTAAGAGATACATCTCGGAGTTCTAGGTCTATAACTGCATCCCAGAGTACTGTCAGATTGGATTACTCCAGGATTTTCACTCTTAAGATCATGATTAGAAACAACCTTCGGTAATCCATGAGTCCACAAACACCTTAAGTTCCAGGTTGAATAATGCTTGTACAAGAATTCCCATGGGTTGGTTTTTGGTTAGTAATAAGTAAAGGTTGCAACAGAAGTCTTTGATGAAGAGGTTAAGACCATTCTCCTTGATCTAGATCAGAGATTTTCAACCTTTTTCATCTCACGGCACACAAATTAATAACTAAAATTCTAAGGCGCACCAAAAAAATAAATTACATTTTTTGTAGGTCTGGTCCAAAATAGGTAAAATTTAGATTGATTTTCAAAAATATAATAGTACTTACCCATTTTGCTCCAAAGTGGCTTCTTAACCCTTTCAAGCACAGAATGTCTTGATCAACTTGAAGCAACCGCTATAATTTCTATTCGAATAGCCGTTGAATACATTTGACGTTTTACGATATTTATCGATAGATGTTGGTAATATATAGCACCTGTCACGTGGTAACTCGAAAAAAAAACAATATACAATTAGCATAGGAATTTTTGAAAATGTTGCGATGAAACAACTTTACTTGAAAGGGTTAAAAGAGTTTTACGAAACAATTTACTTATACTTTATAAAAACAATTATACTCAAAATTATTGATACGGATAATATTTGAGACGGAATTGACTGATACGGAAATTACTTATGAACACACACTTGTCAAAAGTTCAAATTTAAAAAGAGGACTGTGGACTAACTACGTAATCCTGGGCATTGCAGGTGAGTGAAAAGAAGTGTAGAGAATGAAATCTGCAAAATAAAAAAAAATGTTTTCATTCCATCAAACGTGGGATCAGAACTTTCTTTCTAATATACTTGCTAATCCGACCAAACAGCTGGGACAACCACAAGGGATTGTAAAAACGCATCGGGTGATCTTCAGAACTGTGAACCGCTTAGCCAAACACCTCTGACGTTTTGGAATTTTGCCAAACCTTATTTTGTATGATGTGCAATAAGAACATGGAAATGGGGGAAGACACCTGAATGTTATTCTTTTTACTCACCGATGATATTCTTTCGGTGATGGAAAGAAAGGAATCGTATGAGTCAATTTCGCAATCTCAGTGTACTTGACGGTCTTGTCAAGAAGGCAGTATCTCCAGGTTTGATCTTTTCGAGTTAACGATTGTTGTAAACCGCTTATAAAGGATCAGATACTTCACAGTACTAGATAACGGTATGATTGCTATCAAGTCTTGATCAAATGTACTCGGTTTTCAAGAGTTATGAGGCATCAGATACTCTTTTTCTGGAAAAGGAATTATAAGAGCCAATTTACAATCTCAGTGTATTTGCCGGACTAGTAGAAAAGCCAGAATCTTCAAGTTTGGTCTTTGCCAGTCAATGGTTGTTACATGCCGTATATTAAGAATACGATATCCAACAGTACTATATAACAGTATTATCAATATCAAATCTGGATTAAGCTCGATTTTCATGAGTTATGAGGCATCAGATACTCTTTTATATACCCAGCATTTTAACAATCGTTAAGCTTAGAGATAATACTTGACAATCACGAAGGGTTATTAAACATGAGTCAATTTTCCAATGTCAGTGTACTTGCCGGACAAGTCGAAAAGCCAGTACCTCCAAGTTTGTCCTTTTCTAGTTGGTTGTTATATGCCGTATACTAACAATCAGATACTTAACTTAACTATATAACGGTAAGATCATATCAACGGTATAATCAAATCTTTATTAAATGCACTCAGTTTTCAAGCATTGTGAGACACATCAGATACTCTTATATTCAGCATTGTAACCACTGAGCCTAGACTAAACTTGATGATACCTTCTTGACTAACAAGGCAGCGTACTCCTCTGATGGGAGATGTTTTATTTGCTGTATATATTTCACCTTCACGTCAGTTCATGACATGTGCTGAGAGATCTGTCCAACTTTAAATACACTTCAGTCAGATTTTCAGGGAATATTCATTTAGACTGCCTGTGTAGATGAATTCCGCTGGTTCGGATGACTAAGTGTACGTTACTACTGATGGCAAGATAAAATTATACTAATCGAATTAATTAGTTGAATAGGGGATTTTCGTTTTTAACTGTTTTAGAAAACTTGTAAATAAATGTTGTTAAATTTTATGTTAGTCTTTCTTGTGAGATGACTTTTCAAATCCGCGCACCATCATTTGTCAATGCAGGATGGACATATTTTATGATATGAAAAGTAAGAAGCAAATTTTATTTTTCAAATATCCACCAATCTGGATACATCTTTCCATGAACATCGCTAATCTGCTTTTCATCCTTTTTGATCTCATATTAGAACCACTTGAATTTTCATGCGTGGATTCATCAGCTACAGGATTTCTTTTGAACTCTATGTCCGTATACACCGCATACTCCGTCTTATAGTTGGTTTTTTTTATCGCTTTAAGCTGTGTCTGAAAGGTCAAAGCTAGATAATATCTCCTTTCAAATTCAGTTCACGTGTTCGAAAGATTAGAGTGGCCAGTCACGGTTGCGGGGAAAATATTCGGACATTGTAATTTTTTTTACTGTTGCGGCTAAGAAAAGGCGAGAGAAGTAACTCGTGAACAGAAGAACGATGGATTGCATTGACCACTGGAGAGTTAAAAAAGGATCGAGTTTCTCCCACTGGGTCACAGAAATCTGAAAGAAAATGGTGGAAGTATTTAGTTTCGTAGATATTTAACTTTTCCATAGGCTTCGATTGCTAGTCGTGTGATTTTAGATCGAGTTACATGAAGGTTGGGATAAATAGCTGAGTCTTCAAAATTTCGAACTTGGTGTCTGGTACAGTTTGTAGCCAGAAAATTGTTAAGGGAAGCATCTGTTATAATATCTGTCATATATGTGAGTGTCTTGTTTTATCACCAAGTGAATGAATTTCGTGTTTCCATTTTGCATCTATATTTATACAATTCAAATATAAGAGGCATTTATTGTCAAGCTAAATGTAGGTGGCTGTAGGGTTTCTGCTGTGATACATTTTCCCTGTAAATATTTCGAATACTACGTCACTTTGCTTGTTCTTTGAAAACGATTTTAAAATTTCGCCAATAACAATTTTCAGGAATAAATTCCAAATTTATAAATCTTTGATGGACGGGAGTAACAGTACAAGTCAGTTGTGATGTGCACAATTTTCTTGGTACTAACAGTACAAGTCACTTAATTTTGTAATGGCCACATCCAAAATTTCTCTTAATTTCCCCTTTAAAGTTGTCAGACATGAGGTGCAGAACTGATTTTATAAATTTTATTCATTCACAATATGTAGCATTAAAGGGTTTTTTGTTCTCCTAAAAATGTCACTTTTTGACTTGTACTGTTATTCCCGTCCATCAAAGATATGATAGTTGATTGGTCAACGCAAATTAGATTAAACGCCAAGAGTCGTCAAAAAAGGTCACTTAACTACTTTCTAAGGTAATCTGGATAATCTGGCAAGAACATTTGGATAGAGAAAGCAAAATATTCGTATTCCGTCTGGCTTATTTCATTGCATTGAAAATCCATCTTAGAAGATGGCCAGAATCTAAAGCACAATAATCATTCCAAGCGATTCTTGGCATTTGAAAGCGCCTGTATTTTAAAGTGCGCCCTTCCATATCACGTCCACCAGTCACCCATTTAGCAAGACTTGTGAAAGACAATGCATACGACTTTGTCTGCCAAAAAGTACATGATGCGAAGTAGGGTTATACTACTCGATGTTATATTATAAGTAAATTTTTGTAATTGTGGCTACGTTCACCACAGATGACATCTATGGGAGACTTTTTCTGTTATGATTACTGTAGGTGACGTTAGTGTTTCTCCGGCTATACTTATTCCTTGTATGTATTTCGAACTTCACATCATTTGACGTGTGTTTTTCGAATACGATTGCAGCATTTACCAATACAAATTCCAAAGAATGAATTATAATCTGATATATGATAGCTTAACTAACACCAGTTAAATAAAACGTAAAACGTCGCCAAAATAGCGATAAACTCTATATAAAGGTAACTCCGATGTATATTATAAGTGCATTTGGGTAGCAGAAGTAAATCTTTCCATTCAGTCTGGTTCGTTTGTGTACACTGAAAATCCCTTTCATTAGAAAGCATCGAATGCAAAAGAAAACCAGATATAAATGCAGGAAAACAAAGCATCAACATAAATAAAAGTAGTATGATACGTATTACACAGTTTACGAAACTGCATTTTTGTTAAAGTTGTTCGTTGAAGTTAGAACTTGGTACCACAGACGTCGATTTTGGCGAGGAAATACTTGTACCAAGGATGATGGATGGCTTTTTGATGCGATAGATGGGCTTGTAAGATACACTCGGAAACATTTAAAATATCAATGATGAACAAGCATCGTGTCTCAATTCTTATTATTAATTTTAGAAAACGCAAAAAAAGTAAAAGCATCTTGAAAAGAGAAGCGATGTCTTACTTTCCATGTAAAAAATTTTAAAAGCATCTCATAAAAAAAGTAATTCTCTAAAAAGAAACATCCACTACCCCATAAAATATGATAATCAATCGTGTAAACTGCGGTTTCTAGACGGATACATTTATTATATTTTCTTTTCTTTGCTCTGACCGTGGTTCAAAACAACGTGATGTTGTCCTCGATCTTTCCCTTCGGGTTTGATCCCGGACAGTCGCCAATACCCGTTGTGTTGCTCCATTGCTACGTTTTAAAATACATACCTTTCTTTGCTTATTTTTATTACGTTTGGAAGTTGCCGTGAATTCGTATGTCCACTGCGCTAGCAATCTGCAAGTTGTAGGTGACGCAGGTTCGATTCTTTGCTGTGCGTATTTCTCTCTTTGTCAGTAAAAGTTTCCTTTTGTGTGTTCGTCCATTTACTTGATGTTGTCTTGTGTTTAGCACAGCTTGTCCAAATGTCCCTTGAGCCATAAAATTCGAAACCAACCAACCTTATAAGTTTGATAGTAAAATAATAACACAAATTATTTACGATACATTTCTATCAATCATAGTCTCAAATAAAAAATGCTCTATAATATTCACTCTACCAATCAGTAATTTTAGAATCCAAGAGTAATCTTTTAAACAAAACACAATTCAACGGCAGCAATTTCATAAACGATTTTAAATAAAGTCACAATAGATGTATACATCTATTATGTTTTACTTTATTTGCTTATTCCTTGATGTTTAAAAGCAAAACCGGAACTAAAGAATTTACTATACACTACCAAGCATAATCTCAGAAAGGAATACCAAAATTATTCTGTAATATTTACTGTACTAATCAATAGAGAGTTAGAACTTAAAGCTCAATTCAACACAAGCAATTTGACGAACGATTTTGTTTCAATTTGTTTGCAAATTTCCTTATGTGTAACATGTAGCGAAACATACATAATCGTGTCTCTCCCGAGAAGTATATCATGCACCCTCAAACATGCATATCATTGACTAATCGAGTATAACCAAACTAAAAGTAATGCAAATGGAGTAACAAAACCAAAATGTTTCGAAAACAAAAAACTTGCCGACCCTGCTTTCCACTGCTGAATAAAAATACAGAAATTATAGACTCATTTATTTCCCTACCAATGACACAAATGAGTATGGGTAAAGTCATTTTTAAGACGTGGAGGTTTCGTATTGGTTATTGTATTTCCGTCGCTCTGTCAATACCCCGTATGCTTAGCAACAGAAAGCCCCTCTGCGATATTATAAATGGAAACTTTCTTTTGCCATCATTATTTCCATTGATTTATTTTATTGAGACACACACACAATAAAAGGCAAGCAAAGTAGGACGGGCCTATTCGGGTATTCCGTTTAGTTATTGGATGGACGAAGAAAACGAAAAATAGCTCTGTTGTTGCTAAAAATGCAACCTCTCTGGGTCAAGCGATTGAGAAGGTCTCTCGATCCTGTGGTGTATTTTAGGGCTGAAACGGATCCCTTTAGCGGCAAAGGGAAACAGCTCCACTCATCATCTTCATTGTGTGCTTGAGGTGGTCACGTTTTGTCTTCGTTTCAAGACCATGTTGCAGTGGATGGGATAGTGTCTCAGTGTGAGATTGCAAAATGAGCTCAAGATACTCCAGGTTTAGGATGTGCAGAGTCGAGCCCTTAGCAAGTAAGTTGCCGATAAATGCAGATTTTATTGAAGGTGCTAACCAATCTTCCGATGAATTATTTTTAAATGTCGGCTTTAAATTTATTGCCGACCAATCGGTCTAGTGTTCAAGGTGCTGGCGTCTGGAAAAAAATGTTCCTAGTTTGAATCCTGGGCAAGGCATGTGTGTTCGTCCGTCTGGTATGAATGTGTGGCCTCTTTATAAAAGGGTTGTGTCTAGACTCAGCGGCCGCTCCAGGAAAATAAAATAAATAAAAATTAAATTAAATAAAGAATAAGAAACAAAAAGTAGAGAATCAAAATAAGAAAACTAGAAATTACATTCTGAATCAAAATTTGATTTATTGAACTTTGGAAGAACTTTTATGTATGGCCAAGTTTTGACAATATCATGTGTATTGGTGGTAGTTGAAAATAAATTGAGATAGTATGGTAAATTTCAAAGTTTTTAAAATGTAATTTCATTGCATTGTGCAATTGTTTAAATATCTCTCTACTATCTATCCCCTCTTCCTTCTCTGTAACACTATTCCTAAACATCATTAACTTCTAAAACCGCTATTAACTTCTCTTAGAAGGACGCCAACGGGGCTCTGCCATAGAAGTTGATCCTAAAAATGGCTCCACGAATCAAAAAGGTTGGGAACCTCTGGTTTAGAGTGTCTGCCATTTATGCAAAATGTAACATGATACCCACCGTGGTGCAACAGGGTAAAGCAACGTGGTTTACTTAGTCTGCACTTGTAGTGCCATGTTGAATAATGTTCAATTGGCCAGGCATTAAATATATTTTTCATTGAAGTTTTGTGTGTGTGTGCATCATGTAACTGATCTTAAATTAAAATTATCCAAAACGGATAAATAACTTGAAATAGAGCAAAATTATTCAATGCACCAACAAAAGCTATGTTTTATTTATATAAACATTTAAATAATATTTTGATAATCGGGCTCATTACGAGCGAGTATAGTTTCCAGCGACTAAATGATGATTGCTTCGCAGTTATTGGGGGTTGGTGTGCGATTGCGTGCAGAATGTTATTTATCCTATTAATAATAAAATTACTATATCTGCATTCGGTTTTAAATAATTCCATTGAAGAGTAAAATTTCATAAATTCTTTTGAGTAGAATTTTATCGATAACTAATCAATAAGGTTTTTCACTATTAGACATTATGCAACTCCTATTTATCTTTTGCTAATAAAAGTATTTTGATATTTCTCAATAAATGGTTTATTTTTCTAAAATTTGTATTTAAAAAGTATTCAAATAACAATTTCGACAGTAATTCCTTACAGACATTAACAATTATTCTCGGGATGAAAACTAAATACTTTTCTTGGTTCATACCTTTTAGTGGTTGTACCCTTCTCAAATTTGTTTTATCTTTGAACATATTTTTCTGCTATAAATGAAATATTAAGAGTGATAGTTATATCTTTTTACATCAAATTCAAAGAATTGTAATATTACGTCTTTATTTATTCTTTCATAAAATAAACTGTACCTACCTGACACCATTTTCATATCTATGTATCAAACGTATCTCTATTTTCATTTTCAACCCGTAGAAATGAAATTAAAATTCATATTATCAGTTGAAAGTGTTTTGACATTGGATTCCGTGTTATGTATGAACAGGTTTGTCTAGCGAATTCTATTTTTATGTGATGAAACATAAATTTAGTTAGGAAATAAATGTATTCTTTAGATTAATATATATTCTTTAGATTAATATATATTCTTTAGATTAATATATATGCTTTAGATTAATATATTTCTTTAGATTAATATATATTCTTTAGATTTTTAGTTAGTGAAAGATATTCTATCAGTTAGTGGTTTTTGTGTAATGATTTTAATATGAAATTCATTAGCGCAACTCAAACAATGCATGCGATGCGATGGAAAAACAATACGAACAAATGAAAGCGTTCAAATTATTGATTAAGACTTTTCTTGAAATGAGATACTTAATATCATACATCAAATAAAATATTAGACGTATGTATTGAACAAATCCACAAAAGAAATTTCTTACAACAGGCTTGAAGATATTTTTTATCATGTTAGGATTTATTTCTCATTTGTAATTTCCTTAAACTTTTGAAATCATTTTCGTTCCTTAAAAATTTGCAAAGAGAAAGTTTCATTATATTTAGACTAGTATAACATCCTCCTATTTTTAGCCTGAAAATCGGAGAGGGTTCCTTTTTCAAGTGGACATAATCCAATTAAGTAGTACAAATGTATTTCTTTTTCATGCATTTCTCAAACGAAAGCACGGGAAAAAGTGTCGAACCAGCAAGTTTTTTTACTAGAATTTGTTTCTTGGAGAAATGGCTCAAATCTTTTAGTCAAAGTGAGAGTAGGCTAGTCTTAAAATATTAAAACTTTTTCACTGATTATGCATAATTCATTTTTTCTAAGAAAAAATGGCTACATTCATATCGCATCACAAATGATAAACAACGCAGCATTTCCTATTTTGAATGCAAGTGCAGCATTCCATCCATCAAAAAAGGAAATGCAGCGATGTTGGAAAAATTTGAATTGTAGAAGAGTCGGAGCCTGAAAGTTTTCCAGAATGCTGCTGAGAATGAATTACACATTGCAGGACATTAAGGAAACGCAAGAAGAAATAGAAAAATTTAAATACTTAATATATTCTCTTTCACACGAATGTTATTCCAGCCAATTCTTTTTCATCTACTTTCTTTTTTTCTTTCTTAATTGTTGTTTAATTAAAATATAATAAACTAATGTCTTTAGTAAAAAAAATTACCATACATGTCGTCATCTGAATGTGAGACCTAAGTAATTCGATTTCATGGTTTTTGAGATAACGGAAAAAAACAGTTTGCTCTCAATCCCAGTTTCATATTTACCTACATTTTTCATTATTGGTTATACAAGTGATCAAAACAGTTACCTAGTGATTAGATATGATCTCCCCTGTATTAAAGGATAACTATATAACTTATAACTATGCCATCTAAGGAAAACTATACTACTATTACTACGAACTATACTTCTTATGATACTAACTAGCTAATGCAAATGCCACTCATTTATAAATTTTATTGTCCTCTGCATTTCCTAATCTTACCATTTATGCTACTTTAAAAAGTGCTTGAAAATAAAAAATACTTTAAAAGTTTTTAAAATTCTATTAATGATTATTTTGCTCAGCAGCATTATTTTGATGAGAAACGTGAGTAATTATAAATAGTCATGGTGGGAGCTATAAGCATCAGCAATGTATTAATGGAAAATTTACTATGGAATTTATGACTTCTATTTCTTCTAAACAATATTTTTTATGTATTACGAACTTAAAAACTAGTCGATGACGAAATACTTTCGATAAAATATTAACTATAACCTCTGAAACTTACATGTTTCATTTCAATGGCATGAGAATAATTCATCAAAATGGTGAAATTGCAAAAGTTGCTTTATAACAAAGGTTTCCTTAAAAAATAGGCTGTTCACGTTGTATTAGATTATACATTATACGAGAGGTTTCAGTTTCTTGGAAGACTAACCAAAGGTTATATGTCTATATATGACAGTTTTACATTTATGTTTCTGTTTCTTGAAAATCTGGACGGCAACCATTTAAGTTACTAATTCGATTGTGATAAAATTAATACATTGATAATAATAATTTGATAGATTAAATTGATGTCGAGGAAAATATAACAGCTACTTTAAGAAAATGTTTACTGCAAATGTTTGTAATAGATTAAGAATATACAAAATTAAATTAGTTTTCAATACGGTGTCTGTTATACAAAACTGCGTACAAATATATTACTTTTTTAATTTTTAGTGTTTCATTTAGTATTTATAGTGAATGATTTGAAACTAAAATGAAACTATAGCCACAAATACAATTCTTTCATATTTAGTTTCCTATTGTTCAGTTTACGCTTAAGAATAACTGTTTAATAACTATCATTTAAAATATTTTTATTTGTTATAAAATTTTCTTCCTTTTTCTTAATCTTAAACGCATTTAGATTTGAAAAATATTTTTCCGGTTCTTATTAGACAATAGATAATCATAAATAGGCAGTAATTCAAATTCCAAACATATCGAAATAATACAAATCAATGTCAATATAATTCTTTCTACAATATATATTTGATTACTCAACATTTATCACTTTTGCATGTCTCATTTTTAAGACAATTATATATCAAACAATTCTCTGTAGGTTAAAAAAATATTTAATATGGAACCTTTGAATGAATTTGCTTGAAAAGCAGACTAAATTATATGAGATTTTTTAAAACGTTTAACTTAATAATTCTGTTCTAAAAACCGATCGAAAAGGATACTTTTATTCCAAACAAATGATGCAACTTTTTCTCTTAGTATTGGTTTCTACTTTATGCTTATGTCCTTGTTATTTCTTGAATTTTATGAAACATTTTTGAAATATATAATAGAGGAAAACTGCGCTTTGAATAAATTGGCAAGTCAAACTGAAATTATTTTGAAGAGTTTCGGATTTCAATAATTTATCTGAATTATAAAATTCTTAATTCTAAAATTCATAGGTAAATTTTAGTTTATTTATTTATTTATTTATTTATTTCAATTAACGTCACACTGGAGCAACACAACGGGCTATTGGTGACGGTCCGGGATCAATCCCAAAGGGAAAGATCCGAGGACAACACCACGTAATTTTGAACCACGGTCAGATGACGAGGCAACACCTGAGCTGGCACCCCACTCTCCAAACTTCCACACCACGCCAACGTGAGGACATTTGAGGCCACGACAGATTTAACGTGCACCAGCCCCCTTTGTACACGACGGTGTTTGGCTGGATTCGAACTCGCAACCCTTCGGTTGCTAGTCCGTTACTCTTCCAACCGGGCCACCGCGGCCCGGTAAATTTTAGAAAATTATTTTACGTTTCAGCAGATATATTAAATTACTTTATTACATAAGAATTATCAGAATAGTTGTAAATAGCACGTGTAATAATTTAAATTAACTTTTTCAAATTTGTTTTGTAAAATTCAATAAAAAGAGTAAATGCTTTTATTTTTCTGTTTTAGGATTATTCATCAGATTTTTAATGAGAGATAAAAATGTCAGTCAGTACAATTATATTCAAAAGAGTTATTTTTGAATGTGATCCCTTTAAACCCAAGATAATCAATACATTTAACTTCTTTCTACTATCTCTTCTCTGCCTTTTATACAGTCAACTTCGTAGGTCGATATTATCAATAGATATTGTACCTGTACTCTGCTAAGCAACAGCTGTGTGTCATCCGAATTCCTTTACAATTGCTACATTAAGGGATGAGTATTATTTCTTTTGAGTGTAGCGACAGCGAGATGGTCAAGGTTGTTTCACAGCTATTCTTTCTAGATACATTGTGATTGGCAGAAAAAAATACATATTTCACTAACGTACGTGGCACATAAATCAATACTATTTCTTTATTGTCGAATTGTTTAATATTGCTAAAATTATATGGAACAACTTTCTGTAATCGTCAATTTGATTACTGAAAGCAATGAGAAATCTGGAAGATAGAAATCAGAGCAGAAAATTATGAGCGAAAAAGTTTAAGCTACAAAAATATCGAATCGCCTTTGAACAGGGGAATGAAATAACCTTGAAGTAGACCTTCAGAATCTAATAGTGGTAACATGATTTAGGTACGATTTTTGCCATATGGAAATAAGAATTAACATACTGGACATACGAATTAACATCTGTAAAAGTAAACGGAATGCTGTTACATATTTTCGAATAATTTTAGTTCATTTAGATGTACGAAATCCATTTATGTGAAAATGGAATCTACATTCATTATAAATGGATTGAAATAAGGTATGAAATGTCAGTAACGACACTTTACTATCAATTGGTATATGCAATTAAGAAAGTTTAGCACAGATGCTATGCGCGGGTCTGCTAGTTTTATTAAAATCTATGTTGTTTAAATTGAACATGATCATGTTAAAGAATAATAAACCTTTTAGTTTGATTTTCAGCGGCGCTTAATTTAACGGTTGATTTAAAGTTTAGCGGAGATATATGCGCGAGTCTGTTACTACGAATTAATCCTCCTGGTGGTTGTCTTGATGAGGTATATCGTCGTTAGCAAAACCATTACCAGACCTTGATGGACGAGATATCTCGTCATTAGAAGAAAACTGACCAGATCTGGTTCTCGTCATCATAAAAATTGGCAATATGTTGATGATACATCTCGTCATTAGCAAAATTGGTCAGATCTTGATTGACAAGATGTCTTGTTAAAACCACTTGCAGAGTTAAAGTGGTATTTGTTTTCACGACTATATAATGCATATTTATTTAATAGAATTATGTAACCAAGTTATTGTTTTTCTGGAATAAAATTCGTATCATTTGGTTTACACGTTGTGAATTTGAACACACAGGAAGCGTAAATTTTAAAATTATATTCGATCGAAAATCTGTTTTTAATATTTGTAAGTGGTAATATGAATAAATTCGATTTCGTAATTGTATTAAGATGTCCTAAAATGGGAATTGTTATCATTAATTGTAGTCATGATTTTAATGTATTAGATTCAAAGTAAATCGAATAGGATTAATGGGATATTTATAGAATAGTAAAGATATTCATTTCAAAAGTATATTGTATTTATAATTAGTAATTGTGATATAAGGTATGTCAAAGAATGCACTTCTTTAGACTCGTACTTGATTAAATAATCAAGGTTGGTTGGTTGGATCTTTAATGGTGAAAGGGTCATATTTGGCCATGCTGCGCCGGACATAAGACATACAATATCAAGTAATGGACATACACACACAAAGACAGTTTAATTGACACAGAAGAGAGAAATACACCCAGAGAGGAATCGAATCTGACAGGAATCGAATCTGCACCGCCTACAACTCGCAGGTTGCTAGTGTTGTGGGCCTACCCACTGAGCCACGACGGCCCCTCGAATAATCCATAGTGGTCTCCCACTTGATTGGTTGGAAACAAACCTTTTAAAAGTAAAAATTAAAATGTTATATAGAAGAACGATCTTCAAAATTTAATTCTCGGTCTATTTATAATTTTATTTTCTGTATAATACCGAACTGATGAGAAGAAATAAGGTGTAACAATGTTACTTTAAATAACTTTTAGAATTTACATAGAATAAAAACTGAATGGAGTATACGGAATTTATTTCCATTAAAATATCAATAGCTCTTTGCCTTTAAATACTACAATAGCATTAATGTAGTCTAAGTATAACTGAGACAAATTACGAGTGATAGTAACATGATTTGAGGTATAAAAATAATAATTATGAATACACATGCAAACTTATCTTAGACATGTAAGACCAACAACTTTTGTAGAGTTTTACGAACTTAAAAATGATAATAACAAAGCATCACAAACCAAAATAATATGACTTTTATGTACAAATATTTCTAGAATTCAAAATTGTGAAAGATCGCAAAATCGTGATCGGTTTAAAATCAGTTGTAGCTCTTAAAATACAAAAAATGCTGGCTTAGATAAAAAAAACTCATTAACTATGAAAAACACATTTTACTATAAAGCTGTTAAAGGCTAACAATTAGTTTTTCAGTCAAAAAATAAAAACCGTAAGCATTTCGATAGCGTAATATATCTTTTAACTTGATTACAATATGACATTGTACTTCCCATCATCATGAATGTAAGCATTTAGTGTCATATTAGTTCATGAGTTTCTGCTCTAAGCGGACGGTATTTCGTCGGCTTATAGCATAAATTCATTAACTGGCATTTTTGGAGACATCAAATGCTTATTATTATAATGGCGAGCAATACATTTTCATGTTGTAATCTGTTTAAAAGATATAGAACACTGTAAAAATGCTTATAATTTATATATTTTGAGCTAAAAGCGAACAATTATTCTTTAAACATCTGTACAGTAAACAATTCATTTTCTCAGTTAATGAGTTTCTGCTCTAAGCCGACACGATATTTAATCTATTAATTACACTAAACGAAAACAAAAACGTTTTCTCTTAAAATTTGTCCAAAGAGTATTCAACGAAGATCGATCAATTTTTCTTAATCACAGAACCTTCCTTTTCTATCTATCAAATTAAGCGGGGTGCAGACGTAACGGACTTCCGCAATTCAAGAGTCACTGAACTAAAATGATAGATTTTAATACCATTTAAAAGTTTTATTCTTTCTACAGTTACTGCTCCTATGAGAGAGATTTTACAATCAGAGCTCCATTGTGAACATAAACTTCAGCTGTGGACTGGCAAAATGCCATTTTAATCTGGTTTTTACTGTAGTTACATTGGAAGACACATGGGACATGTTATTAGATCGGAGGTTTTTTTATCGGAGATATTAGAGATATGACTTAGAATAAGACTGAAAACATAAAAAAACTATTCTACAAGCATTATAATAAGTGTTGTTTTCCTTCTGCGAGGAATTCAATGTTTTGACATTATTCTTTTCTTGGTTTTTCATAAAATAATTTGTCATCAAATAATTTGTTTATAAAATATTTTGTTCTATCTCGTTCTGTTGGTTTTTCATTAAAAACCAACAGATCGAGTTATTTAATGATTCGAATGTTAACAAAAAATTAACTGCAATCAAAATTATAATGTGTTGTCAAACTAGAAAATTTGGAAAATAGATTGATCGGAGAAATGCGGTGTAATATAATATAACTGATAGAATCAGACCCTCCTTAATGCTATAATTATAAAATCCCTTTAATTCTGTTACATTTCAAGAATCACTTAACGTAATGATGCCACCGTTTTTATAATAATCCAAAACAAAAATATCTTTATTGGAATTCACCATGTGTTATACAAATGTAGCCAATACAAATGTAGCCATATACAAATGTAAATTTAATGCAATGTTGTGGGTTCAGTTTGGTATGTTCCTTAACGCCACATTTTGCTAAGCAGTATAACATAATTGAATTTATATTTTATCTTGAGGTAGTGCGGCAGTAAAAATGTTAAATATCACTTCTATTCCAAACTATAAACCCGAAAGGTAGAAAGGTAGTCAGTTTTGTTTCTCGGCGCTTTATATTTTTTTCTTCAAAAGCATATTTATGTTTGATGTGCGCATATATTCTAAGCGTATTTTCAATTAATCTTATACGTTAAGGAAACGTAGATTCAAACATTCAAGAGTCGCTAAAAATAAAGCAGAAATTATTAAAAACATAATGCAGCCTATCTTGCTTCTAAGCATAGATATAGATTTGTGCGTAATTGTTTCGATATTGAAATTTATAAAAATGAATTTATAATCATCCATGCATTTTATGAGTAAAGGAATTTTTGTAAGTATTTTCTTAATAACTAATCAATGGTTGCACAAGGTATATATATATATATATATATTAGAAATCATGAAAATCGACAGAATATCCATTTTTTATTGCTTCAAAGTATTTTCCAACTCCTTACTTTCAAACGATACCAAACTCTTGTAAATATTCTGAATATTTTTCTAGGTAAAAGGGTTTTCGTTTTTTAAAAACATGTATAAACATGTTTCCAAAACTTTAAACTCAATTTCTTAAGAACTGTGTTTTTGCTATGTGATGCTTTGTTCAAACGGTGAACAAAAATGAATTGATTTATTATAACTATTTTTGTATCATTATCTATATAATACAATGGATGTTTTGACTCTCAATCAGGGTTATTAGTTAAGAAATGAAGTTGTAGTTGATTTTAAATGTTAAAATTCCTGAAAAATCTTGATTTTTTATGCTTCCTTCGTTGAAAACAAATGTAAGAAGCTATTCCTTCTATGAACTTGATTGAGAGGTCAAAACATGTAGAATAATTATATAGGATTAATTTCCTATACAGGAATTGTCTTTCTAAACAAAGTAAAATGTGAGATATCCCCGTTAAAAACATGTTAATTAGCTAATGATATCTAAATTAGATAATTAATGATTAGATTAATCTGATTTTTTCGCACTGTAATGATTTCAAGCATAAGCCAATGATCTCTTGTAAAAAATCTGAATTTTTAAAGTCAGAATAAAAAAAAATCCTCTATTGTATAAATGCACTAACTGTGGTATAAGTTGTTTAAGAACACGATAAAAACATCGTAGGAGGAACTTGGATTTCACGTCATGTTCTTTGTTAAAATTTCAAGGTCTATCTAATTATTCTCCATACTTCATTTTACACTTTGAAGTATCAAGCAAACGAATATTTTTAGAATATAGCTAAGCACGCGCATTAATACGCTTAATACACACAGTGTGGTCAGAATTGACTGCACAGTAATCATACAACGCGATTCCTTATCGAAAACCAACCTGGAAATATGTTCGTTTTTCGACTGGACATGACATTCTGGAAATTGTATATGCTTGCCTACAGCTGATATTTTAAAAGCACACATTCATATATGCATATTCCAAATGTTGCTTTATTTTTATACGTATATCTCAATTTACTCTCAGGCACCGAAAACCCCAGGAACGCCAAAAGGATAGGTTGGTTCTTTTCACAGACTACATATCAAAGAGTGAGCAATGGTAACCTTTTTATGTGACCAGGATCATGCTGTCCAAAACTAGTTATAACGTGACACAAAGACAACTTTCGTCCGCCGCGAGGAAACGAACATTCATCATGAGATTGATCCACGGGACGAGAGAAGACGTCCATTAATTGATTCGTCATTCGATTAGCAAGCACAAAATAGTAGACTGGTGATTTCACCATTTATCACCACAGTATAGAAATGCTCGTTCACACACCTACAATGTCATAAGATGTTGTTATATTACCAAACGAGGCGATAAGATGCCAAATCAGTCAAACAAGTCAAGTTTTCACAGAGCAGGACATGTGACTACTAGTCGACGTGTTGATCACACTTTCTGGAGCTTCTCTTAATAGCAATGCTCAGTCTACCTGTATTTCACATCTATGATACTTTTCGCACTGAAATTTTGAATGACAGGAAGTGACATCATAGAACATTTGATCGGAGTATCTATGCAATCCTACTTCCAATTGAAAAATGGACACATCGTCTGGTAGGTTTTCGACAAGGAATTGCGTGGCATAGTTATTGTGCGATTGATTCTGACCACCCAATATACCCGTCATAAGTTGCAATATTCACCAAAAGCTATTCCTATGGCAATTTTCTAGCAACTTGTAAGTAGTAATCATAGCAAATTTTCGTTACTATCATAAGTGACAAAGTGTGTGTGATTCAGTAAAAATTCAATTTCCTAGTACATTTTGTTTTCATATTTTATGTTACATATAAGTTTTTAAATTATAAGTATATAAGTGCTTCATAAAATGCATAAATATGTGTAATTAGGAAAATTATAAAAAAATTCAATATGTAATACTTATTATTTGGTTTGTCGTTTCGTTACTCATTCATTTTTTGCTACATACGGCTAATTAGATAGTGATCTACAGTTTAAAGGGATTCTGAACTACGAACATCTATACCTAGACTGGGATTCGAAGGCGGAGCCTGTGAACCTAGAACCAGAACGCTACCCATACGTAAACCAACCCTAACCAACCGCATCATATAACCATGGTTTGTTCTAATCTATCATTCAATGCTACCTAAAATCCGACAGCAAAGATTTACGAGGGAAATTTAAAAACCTCTGGAGTTTTTAAAAAGAAAATATCTTTTCAGAATCCCATTTCTTACTCTATGCAAGAAACGGGTGTTTTGTGTGAATTGCTCAAAACGTTTCAAGAGTAATGGGAAATTTAGATATAATGTCACCAAAACATTCCCTACTATCTTCTAACAGAAACATGTTTCTTTTCCCTCCAAGTAATTTCAACAAGATAACTCGTACATCAAGGTCACCCAATTCAAGATCTGACCATCACATCAAGATCTGACCAATTTTGCTAATGACGAGATATCAAGTCAGCAAAAATTTTTCATTGCCTATTTTTTTATGATGACGAGATCAAGATCTGGACAGTTTTCTTTTAATGGTCTTGTCCATCTCGAACTGATCAGTTTTACTAATGACGAGATACCTCATCAAGGCAGCCACCAGGAGGCTGCCTTGGTGACGTTTTGTGTCACATGACATATTTTTGTGGTTTCCACTGACGAACTTTCTTTTCGTATCCTGCTTCTGCATATCATCGGCACTAAGTCAAAATCATGTACCAAATACTCAGATGTTTTCACCTAACTACACTTCCTTGACTACTATTCGATGTTTTTCATTATGCCGCGTGTCCTGATTCGTAGCCTAAACTTTAAATGAACTATTTTTCCTTTAACACTTTGAAAGGAACTATGCTAAAATATCTGTTCTGGAAAAGATAATTTTATGAGAAAAACTATAACCCTTTATGAATGTATTTTGCAACATACCAAAAATTGTATGAATTATTTTTTACCTTCTGAGGGGTTCACATGCATATATTCGTTCAACAACCTGCAGTCTTCCCAGTGACTTCTAAACTGTTTTAACCTTCTTGACCAATAGAATCTCTTCTAGAACAATTTCAGCCAATAGATGTGGTTATTCAGCCATTAAATCTGATGGAGGGTAAAATCATTACTACACCATTCAGAAATCTCATTCGGAGGGTTGAGGGGAAATGGTACACCATATTTTCCACTGCCCATCTTAAGCGCTCTTTTACATCAGAATATCAAATGTGGAATATTTGTTTACTTTGACTTTAACATATATGGAATATTCACATTCCTAGTTTTTACAAATATTTGTTTTCATCGGAACAGCATTTGTTTGCAGTTTAGTGCCTCTTAGCGACGATACATTTTACATAAAATGTTTTTCTTTCTGAGAGCAGCAAAATTTTAGAGTATGGTTCTATTGCTTTTCCCCCACAATATACGAAATTACTAAAAAAACACATCTATAAGGGCTTTTCTGTGAAGCTAAATATCTATGGTATTCGAGATATCCTAGAGTGGATTAGTCAAAACGAATGTCCGTCTACTCATTTCTATCACCGAAATGATCTTTTGGGCTGTGCAGAACTCTGTTAAAAAATTATTGTTTACTTTTAAAAGAAAAGGAACCATATTTCAATTAATCTATCGGATGAGGTAGATAAAATCATATACACGTTAGATAGTTCGTGGTTTAATGAAATTAAATTTCGGGTGTGTTAGTTTTCATAGAAATGTAGAAATGAAGGTTTAAAAATTATATGTAATGTTGTTAAGGTGCATTACGAGGAAGACAAGTTCTATACATCGTTTCACAGATATTATCCATGTTGTAACGAAGATCATTTAAGGTTTTTGTTATTTAGTGCTTTGCTTTCTTGTTTCTTGTAATATTTTCACACAAAGATTAGTTTTACACAAAGATTATTAAAGTTGAGATTAGAATCACTTAGAATTTTTAAATACTATTTAGAAGTAAGGGTACAGTTAGTTACATAGTGAATTGCCGAGCCAATTTCTCCATAATCGCAATTAGGACTTGATTTAATGTTAAATCTATTAAGGATAAGATGGGAAATGGGAAGATAATAAGATGGGAAGATAATTCCAATATGCTATCATGAGCATTTTGGTAGTGGAAATAAAATCTCTCTTTACTGTCTGGATGTTTGTTTTTGAAAATTATTCTCACTTGTTAAAAGAATCATAGGAAAAATTGTAATCATCAAGGTCAAAAATAGTTAGAAGTCACTGTAGGTAAAATTACAAAGTAATATATGCGTGTGTGGAGCTAATCAGAGGGTTAAATGAATTTTAATGACATCCTTCTCCGTCTATTAGATTGATCCTTCAAATGAATTCGACGAGATATCTCGTCCACCATCTGACATTTTGCTAAAACTTGACGAGGTATCTCAATATTAAGATACTGCCGATTTTTTTATGATGACGAGATCAAGACCTGGTCAACGTTTTTCTAATGACGAGATATTTCGTCGATAAAGATACTGTCAGCCTTGCTAATGACGAAATACTTTGTCGAGACAACCACCAAGTGGGTTAAGGAAAGCTTCTACCCTCCTGGTGGTTAATCTGTTCCAAATTGTCTTTTTCCTGGGCATCGTGCAATTTGTTTTCCCTATTTAGATTTTTATTTTCATGGAATAAAAGAACAGCTTTGTCTCGACAAGCAAAACTGCTCAGATCTTAGTGGACAATGTATCTCATCATTAGCAAAATTAGTCAGATCTCGATGGAGGAAATGCCTCATCGAGACCACTTGGAGGATTAATTCACTTCCATACTCCCAGTGTGTTTTTCTTACATATTTAATTGCTTAGCTTCCGGAGGAATGGAGGATTCAAAAAGTACCCCGAAAGAAATTCGTGTGGTCTGAGTATAAGTGCAATTACGTTCAATTTACGGTGGTCTCTTGCGAGGTACTACGTAAGCAACAATTGTTCCTCGAGTGAAATGTTTTCGAAAAGAGAGAAAATCAATCTAAAGAATTAATTACGGCACGCGAGATGGTCACGCATCGGACGTCGACACAGCTCACTTCCTGAGAGATTGGCCTGTCTCGGAAGGTGTTTAAAGTCGCCACAACTCTTGCTCTGGCACGGAATGTTTTTATCTCTTTGTTTCGTTACATATTGGTTGCTTTTCAGAAATAGCAGTGAAGAAACATAAACTGACGCAATCGATGGTAATGTTCAATTTTTTTTATATTGCTGTGAATAGCAATCACGCAATTGAACTGATAAGCCGTTTCTTTTTGATGGTGTTATTCAACGATTGAACCATCTATTACTGAACAGCGTAGCAAGCTAGATCAGAGGTCAACTCACCAAGTTAACCTGAGGACCCAATCATACATCTTTATAATAAATTCCTAGTTTTTCTAATGCTTGACCACTGACCTCTTCGAAATTTAGCTGTATAAGGGGTCCAACGAGGTTATTTTGAAGAAGCACACAATGGGCAACTGCTTTAGGGTGCTACTTCACAAATAACTACACAGCCATGACTGACAGGGGCTACCGTGGCTCAATGGGTTTCCTCACTGCTCTAGCAACTTGCAAATTATAGGTAGCACACGTTCTATTTCTGTAACACCTTGGGTGAATTTTTCTTTCCTGTCTCAGTAAAACTTTCCTTGTATGCATATGTTCATTGCTTGCCTTGTGCTAGGAGCAGATTGCCCAAATAAGACCGAACCTACCTAATAGGAATAATCACCAACAACCATGTTCTGTTTGGAAATATATATTTGGGATTCGAACCCAGGACCGATTGTGGAAATCAAATGCTATCACCACTATACAATTTGGTGCTATTCTGTTCCTTGCGTTACTTTTAACCAGTTTTTAATTTTTTGACCATTGGAAGCTTTTCTACGCTATACTGAAATTCCATGACGCTCTGAGGGCTAAAAGTAATTTTCATCACGGATTTGTTTCAATCCCAGGTAGATTGGAGATAGGTATGTTGTGGCAATTGCAGTCATGTATGAACATATGAAGAGGTTGAAGGACCTTTCAATTCTGATGAGAATTTCTTTTAAAAACAGATATTTAGCATTGTATGACATTGAAAAGGTATTGCTTGAGGAAGAGAGGGTAAAGAAGCACTAGAAATAATTAACTATTCAAAACAAAATCGCCCGCAAAAACGTTTGAGTTTGGTCTAAATCTCGAACATAAATGCTGTAAAGTTGTTTTGGGCTTTATGGCGCAAGGGTCATATTCGACCATGTTGCGCAAAACACTAGACAAAAAACGTCAAGTAATCAACTAGGGAGGGAAAAACAAAATATTGAAGAACAGGGAATGGTAAAACGAAGGGAAGGACAGATGACTTCCTCGGGGTTGTGATGCCGGTTTTTACTTATAGAAAAAAAGCCCCTGAGGAGAAATGCTGTGAGAAGGTTTTACATTTGTTTTTGGTCTAAATCTCTGACATAGCTGCTGTGAGGTTGGTTTGTTATTTTGGGTTTTATGGCACAAAGGCCATATTTGATCAAACTGCACCAAACACAAGACAACAAAGAGGTAGGGAAAAAAGCAAAAAGTAGAAGGGAGGACACAGATCATTCTGGTACCACGGGGGTTTGTGATGCCCATGCACACCTAAAGGTGATGCGCCCCTGGGGGCCATTTTTGAAAGAGCACCCGGTGGGTACTCTTTCACAAATATCCATGCGCTTAAACACCAGGATTCAAACACGAGTTACTATACCAGTTAGATGGCAATTTGACCATTACCAAAATTTCGCTTCGATCTGTTTTCAAGTGTTTGCATTCTGGATATATATATACGTATATCAAGGATTTAGCTCGCCACAGAAATTAATTTTTTTTAAAGTATAGGTCTTTTTACAAATCACTTACAGTGGTTTAATGTTTAAAAACTCAACAAAAACTGAATTATGTATATCCTACTAAAATCCAGCATTCTAAGTGATGCATGGTCCTCTTTTCTGCCCTCCGATTTTTCACAGAAAAAATTTTAACAATTCTATAATTTCAATTGAGGTGAGAAACTAATCTAAACCATATAAAACGCTTAAATCAAACATTACAACAGCTGTATGATCTTACTCCTGATCTCGATTCTTCACAGAAAAAGTTCATGCAATTTTATGTCAATCCTGGCATAAGAAACCGAATTTATACGTTCCGCATTCTACGATCATGCCTTATTCCAGATAAACAGCATTTCTCATTATCCAATCAATTTCTAACATACAGTAATGGAGTAAGCACCATACATATTTCAGTTTTGAATACTTCACTTATTAATCCGCAGCGAAAACTCATTAAACCCGGCGAGAAACTCTTAAAAACTCTCGGGTCAAGTACTTGTTGGGTTAAATTTAGAACGCCTAGGGAACTAATAGATTCCAAGAATCAATACCCGAATCTGCTTTCCTTTCCGAGGTTGAACTTTTATCTTCAATTTTCAGATTATTTATACCCGTGCCATGCACACTCTGTCTCATATATTCAGATTTTACACTTTTCCCTACCGATAAATCGATAGCGTCCTGTTGCCTAGGCACTTCAAACTCCCTGTTGCCGATATTCACAAACAAATTAATCGGTTGCACGTTTTGGAAGTTTTCTTGCCATACGCGATAATGGCCAACCTCGCAAACATGAATCGGATTTGGGATTAACCCAAATGATTCCTGCCGGGATCGAAGGATACTTTGGTCGTTGCCGAAAGGTGAGACGCTGAGGGTAAGTTTTAAGGAAAGTTGTTTGGGTTTTTAAGTGCTCTGAAACTTTGAATCACAAATGGTTCTGCTGCATCTTATAATATTGAATTAGTTTAAGCATACGTTTTGGAATTTTTTTCCTTCGCGTACTCGATAATGACCAGTTTTGTAAACATATGAATTGGATTTGGGATTAATCCCTATTATTCCTGCAACGGAATCGAAGGATACTTTGGCTGCTGCCATAGGCTGAGATGCTTAGGGGTAAGTTTTAAGGAAATGTGAGGGAGTTTCGTTTTTTACGGTGCTCTAAAACGTTTAAGACAAACTGGTTCTCCTTGAATAACATTTTATAATACGAGTTTAATGGGAGCTGTAAGGCTTAATACCGGCAATGGTAATTTACCTAATTCTATGTAGTCTTTTCTCAGAATAAAGGGAATATACCAGTTTAAAATTTCTTTATATACTCAATACTTGAAAACTAAGTTTCCTTTCCGAGAAATCTATTTATATACTCACATAAAGTTTTTTAAAGGGTTACATATGATGTGCTCAGTGTGCATATTTAAGGATTTATCTTATTTTAGATTTAAGCCATATTAATTTTAAAATTGGAAAATTTTCGATTTTCATATTGACAAGATTTCTCAAGAACAAACCGAGTTAATAAATTGTAGCTCCTTAAGATTTCATCTTTTACTAGCTCGAATTATAGATGTGTAACATTATGACTGTTTTGTTTTGAGAATACTATTTTAAATCTCTGAGGTAGGTATTTAATTAAAGTCGCACTGAAGCAACACAACGGGCTATTTGCGACGGTCCGTGATCAATCCCGAAGGGAAAGATATGAGGACAACACCACATAATTTTGAACCACGATCGGATAACGATTAAATCTCTCAGGGGTAAACATGCTTATATACTCACGTATCTCCAACTTGAAGCCTTGCATGCTTGACTTATAACCAGTTTTGAACTTATTAACCAATAGAATGTTTCTTAGGATTCAACCGTACATACACACAATAGATAGTCGATAATATCCCAATATAATTTAGTCATCAAATATGATGTAAGGTAAAAGCAATACTACACTACGGGAAGCTCCGAGTTGAATTAGTTATTAATACCAAAAAGCAAAAACACATAACTTAATTGTGGGTGGACTCTGCGTGTGTACATATTTACAATCCTCATGTAACATACATTCAATCAAGACTGACACATTTTCCAACAGGATTAAAACTTCACATGCACAATAGGAATAATACTGATGATTCCCTTGTGGGCCCTTTTCTGTATCGCCCTATGCTAATAATGTTCATGGGGTTTCAGATTTCGTCAAACTATTGATCTGATTGCTGTTAACTGTATTCCGTTTCCCTGAATCCCATATGAAATCAAAAATAATCGAATCCTTTCTTTCGATCCACGTAATATCAAGTATGATAATGGGCTCTGTGTTCATAGTTCCAATCCTCATGTGACAGTCACTCAAGTGGTGACCCCATGATTCCCTTGATGTCTCTTCCCTCATCAGGAAGGGTCATTTGGGAGATTTCTGGTTTCAGCAAATAAAATTTATCTGATTGAAGCAAAATGTATTCTTCTTCTCCGAATCTCAAATACAGCCAAACAAAACCGAATGCCGAGAAAGTACATAGTTTCAATCTTGTGATATATTCACTCAACAATATGATACATCTTCAACAGGGTTTCCCAGGTACCATCTGATGATCCACTAAACGATATGATGCATCTTCAACAACATCAAGTGATTCTTATCAGACAATGTTCAACAGGACTTACCAAGCACGGAAGAAGGTCACAGGTACCATCTGATATCTCCAGTGAGACATTAACTCAACAATGTGATATATTTTGATAATTTAATCTCTAGCTACCATCAGATCATTCACTCGGCATGATCTGATGCATCTTCAACATCATGTACCATCAAGTGATTCTTGTCAAACATTCACTACAAAGTATGATACATCTTCAACAGGACTTCTCAGGTACCGGAGAGGCTCCCAGGTACCATCTGCTAATTCCAGTGAAACATTAACTCAAAAATGTAATATTTTGAGAACTAAATCCCAGATACCATCACATGATTCACTCAGCAGTATCTTCTCATCAGAGCATCTTCCCAACAGTATCATCTTCAATATCACATCCAAGTGATTCATGTCACACATTCGCTCAAGAGTATGATACATCTTCAACAGGATTTCCCAGGTACCATCTGTTGACTCCATTGAGACATTAACTCAACAATGTGATATATTTTGAGAATTAAACCCTAGAAACCATTTGATGATTTCCTTCATCCCCTTCCTGGAACCACAGGAAACGAGTTGAAGACAGAGAAAAAGAGAAGCATCTTTAAAAAAAAAGTTATAAAAAGGGACGCTACCGTCCCATACGGCGGCGCTGCCTTCTTTACACAACGCTGCCGTTCCTTGCAAAAAGAGGATCACAAAAGCAGCGGAATGAATCGCTTTTGGGGAGACTGGCGACATTCCAACTGGCGGACGGCCGAGAGACTCTGCACCGAATCACAGTCTTTTGCGAGTCTCCAGCTTTTCCCGAGGTTTGAGTTAGCGCATGTAAATTAGGAAAAAGAAGAGCGCTGCATTTCCCCCACCGAATGTCTTCTCCGGTGCCGTCTCCGAATAAAGAAGCGGGTGACGTGCACTGATGTTTCATCGAGGTGGATGCCTGGTGGTTGCAATTGTGATGGAGGTGCTTTTCGTAGAATGATGGTGGACATTGGTTCTGAGCGCGTTAGTGCAAAGTTCGCGACCGAAGACCAAATGGATTTAAATCTGTGATAGTGAGCGTCATTCGATACGAGTAAGTTGGTGCCTTTGTACTATGTTCAAGTGTGTGAAGTGTATTATACAGTTGTTGGGTACTAAATGCATAAAATATCTGATGCGATGAGCTAGTGACCAATTGTATAAAACTTCAAATATGGTGAGACGACATTAGTAAATAATTTGTAGGATGTAGCATAAAAGCTTATTTCACTGTACATGTCAAAATACTTGAAAGAATCTAGTGTCTTGAATAATAGGAACAGTACAACGATTAAGGTATAACATATCGCCATACAACGATTAAGGTATATTAAAGACTTTTATCTGTAATAAAAGGTGTCTTAAATAAGTTCGTGATCGTGCCGGCCAATCGGTCTAGTGTTGGCTTCTTGATTGAAAGGTTTCTGTTTCGATTCAGGGGGTGAGGTATGGATGTTTGTCCGACTGGAATGAATGTGTGGCCTCTCTATAAGTGGTTTGTTCCTAGGATATAGGGTATGTATGTGAATTGTAGCGTGAACCCAAACCCCGTGGTGTATACTAGTAACGTATAGTAGTCCACAAATTCGCTCTTGTGTCATAATGATTAATATTCAATTGATTGGAAATTAGAAAACTTGTGATTGAGATGCTGAGACGCGTATCATGTTTCTAGCGTCATGTGTCAGAGTGATTGCGGAACACCAAATTAATTTACAGCAATGTTTAGTACTCTTATGCATCGCTAGAACTGTTTCCTTCTTCAAATGTAGGGAAAATGACATTCTTTTTACAATAATATTACATCGTAAAGCCTTTTGCAGTGCAAGGCCAACATGAATTGTGCGTTTTAAATAAAACAAAATATTGATGGTGCTTTAGCAAAAAGTCGTAGGCCACTAATGAACGTAATTTTAATAGTTTTATCAAATTATACAACTCTTTTATAAGAATATATTTTTCAAAAATTAATATACTAATAAATGATATATATTTACAAAGGAGATATAAAACCACTAAATTAAATTCGGTGAATCAATTTCAAATAGGTAAAAAAAAATTTCAATTTTCCTGTAAAATTTTGCAGATGTTGTTTACTGCCTTTTGAGAAAACACTATTATCTCAATCCTTCAAGCGACATGCCCGAATATAGTTCAGAAAATTCGGTTTGAATATGACCCAGAAAAAATTGTCACACTGTAAGGAGCACATCCTAAATATTCAGACATATCACCCTGACTCCATGACATCTAGCAACTTAAAATATTTCGGTCTGCTGCTCACCACACAGAAACACTGAATCGTACTTGTGTTGATATTTTTATAAAACAGTGTATGTTATGAATAATTTCTGGACAACGAAATCAAAAGCACAAATATAATCTCAAGTTGCATTCCCTTGGTTTTACCATTAGTGGTAGCGATACTTTTTTTAATGTGGTAGTTTCATGCATCTTCTGATACATGTCCCCTTGGTTCGCTCGTGTCAACTGAAACTATGCGTTATTTACTAGTTTCCGATGTACTGTGTCAATGCACCGAATCGGTTGTGTTGAATGCTTCCGAAACCTAAGTCAACCTCCCGGTCTATACTTAGCAGCGTGTCATCTGAGATTCTCCCCGTGTGGGTGAAAAGAGCTGTGTCGGGAAGAGTCCCGACATACCAACGCGACTTTTCATGAGATCTGAGGGTAACATCCGGTGGGGTCTTTTTGAAGATTCGACACGAATATACCACACCTTTTCCGAGCTTATTGACACTTCATTTTTCTCAATTCAGATTCATGACATAACTCTAGTGCACAGTACCCTAAAAATGGCAATAAATATTAATTGTCTACTGTCATATTCATTTTGTAGCTCTAAAGAATATGTGTGCAATATTTCATTGCTGCAGCTACATTATTTAGCGAGTTATTAATATTCCATAGAATGTCGGGAATGAAACCTATTTAAACTATTGAGTCCTTTTTCTCATGTCTTCCATGTATTTAAAATGCTAAATTTTTTTCTGTAATTTATAGAGATTTGACAAATTTTGTGTTTGTTTTTTGAGATGTATTTGGTAACTTTGTACGTGGAAGAATGATTCATTTTTGAAAAGTTGATAAAATCAGTTAGGGCTGGTTTTTTTACTATTTTTCATCGTCCGTTATGAAAATATTTGAAAAATAATTGTATTATACGTAAGCTTATTCACAAAATTACCGAAAACACTTCACGGAAAATTATTTGAAAAAAGTTAAAATTTAAAAAAGTAGAAATTTTTTGTTACTTTTTACGTGAAAATACTTTTTTTGTTATATATATTTCATGTGTATTGGAATAAAGTACAAAAACACTTTTTGTTAAAAATGCAATATCAAAAATAATTGTTTATAGGGTACCTGTGTCCTCTTAAGAATCAGCATCTTTTACGAAACAAAATTTGCTACATCTTTATGTTACTTGTTATTTAAAATGCGGGACCTTGGTAGCCCAGTTAGAGTAGAGTCACGGATTTGCAACTTATGGGTGGAATGGTACGTGGGGGCTGGTGCACGTTAAATTTGTCGTCACCTGAAATGTCTTCACCTTGGCGTGGTGTGGAAGTTCGGAGAATGGGTTCCCAGCTCAAGTGCTGACTTCTTCATCTGAAAGTGGTTCAAATTTATGAGGTGCTGTTCTCGGATTTTTCAATTCGAGATTGATCCCAGACCTCCGTCAAAGCCCATTGTGTTGATCCAGTTTGGAATAAATTCAACTATCTACCTATGTACCTTATTTAAAATGCATTGATAAGCATTATCTTTTACTTTTTATTGTATGTTGCTACATTTACCTATTCAAAGTTATCGATATGCAATCAACATATTTTGCAAAACAAAAATATACCAGACTATATAAGAGGACTTTTTTAAATTATGAGTTAATAAAACAAATAACAATTAAAGCTATTGCTTTAATTAAAACCTTTTCAATAGCTTTTATTAGTAACTAAAAACCCTTTCTGAAGTGCATTAGAAATAAGTCTACACATTTTTTAGTTTACTTTATCATTTTCATTTTTAAGTTTTCTCCCATACTTATTGGATGACATAAAATATGAGACTTGCACGATGTAACTAATAGTTGAAATTTTATATAATTTAAACCTTTCAGGCATAAAATCGCACGTAACCAACTAACCTTAGAATTTAAAAGCATCCAAATTCAGCAGAATCGAAGTTAGGTTCTTAAGCAAAATATGTCAATGGTAGCTTCGGATATATTTTCAACTTTATCTGTTCAGTCAATCGACTAAATATTTATCCTTCAGCTGCGAGTCAAAATATTTCATAGACGGTAGCAGCTTTCTTTGTAGAAATTAAACGATTTGGTTGTCATAGTTACTTTAATCGAAGAAAGAACTTCTGCTTAAAGCTTCATTCATTTGAGAGGGATGATAGTTTGTTTACAACTTTTTTAGCCCTTTGAGGGGTTCACATGTATAATTCCACCTTGCAACTTGCAGTCTTCCGTGCATGACTTCTAACCAATTTTGGCCTTCTTGGAATCCTTTCAAATGATTCTTTTTTAAGGAAGGAGCATTAAAATCGTTCCAAAGAGAGATTCTATTCTAACGAAAGGATCAATTACATATTTCTAAAGATTGAAAGAATCCATGAATTCTTTAGGAAGATGTGGTCATATAGTCATTTTGTGTGTTGTGGGGTAAAAATAACGATAAACTACTCGGAAATCTCGTGATTACACGCTCAGAAAGTTAAAAAAATATAGGGTAGATTAAAATAAAATGTCTTACAAATATAAAAATCCATTACCGAGTGTGTATATATCCAAGCATCAATATGTAAATTCTATTCGACGAATGAAATTCGTCATGACTCAAGTTTAGTAGTATGATGAAATCTAACATAATACTACTTGTAAACTTGAGTGACTCATGTTAGTTAAACTCATTTATTGTTTTGGACTTGACGATGGTGGGCGTATAGACCCACCGAAACAAGATTGACCAAAGTTTTCGAGTAGTATGTTAGATATCATCATACTACTAAACTTGAATCATGACTTGAATGATATGTTAATTTCATTCGACGAATAGAGAATTTATGTATCTATGCGTGGATTCATTATGAATAGGTTTAAATGAGTGAAATGTGAGAAATGATACTGTCATCGATAGATATAAGCCATTGTAATTTATATGAACTATAGAGCTGCAAGCTGCATAATGTAGACAAACCAACAAGGAATTGTTCGATATTCATTTGCCAGTTTGATTCAGCATCAGAAATTCTTCAACTGCTTGATCACAGAAAGCAATGAGAAATCTGTAGGATAACAATCATTGCAAAAAAGGAAATGTTAACGAATGTGAAAATGCTTAAACCTCAAAAAATACCGAATCACCTTTGGAATCACCGAAGGGATGCTGTTGAAGCGGACGATCAGAAGCTAACTGTGAGAATATGACTGAGGTGAGCAGTCTTTCCTTTAATTGGAAATAAGAATTAACAACATATGAAGTACAAGAAATGTTGCTTTTTACATTTTTGATCAAATTGATTTCATTCGAGGAATGAAATTTACATATGATGCTTGGTTTCATTATAAATAGATTTAAATAAGGTATGAAATGTGAGTAACGGCACTGTCATGGATAGATATAAGCAATAAAATAACTAGCGCAGATATAATGCGCCGGTCTGCTAGTTAATATTATCCAGTTCATATCAACAATAAAATCGTATTTTCAAATGCAAAAAAAAATGTTTCAAATTGCTCCCAGTAGTTTTAAGGTGAAATCCAATCTCCATTCCCAAGCTTTCATAATGGCTCAGTGTTGACGTTGTGATCTAAATGTGGATCATTATGCTTTGTTGAACGAAACGCCGTAGAACTTGTGCTCTGTCTAGTTATCCAAATAAATGAGTCCATTTACTCTACTTCTTAACCTGCAAAAGGTTGAAAGTCAGCATCTTGGTGCTGACGTAATATGTCTTAAAGGTTTCTAGCGTGGAGTGGGGCAACTATAAATATCACCTTTCTTCCCAAAGGAGGTGATCTCTTGCTTGTTTTATCCCAGACACACAATTTTGTCAAAGTATGTTTGTTTTTCGGTACAACAAACAGCTTTCATAATGGCTTTTCAACTACATTTTTAGACTAATCAATAATATAGTTGAGTGTAGGGACGAACTTTTAAGATTTTTTCTAATTAACGATTGTATTTCCAAAACCTATAAATATCAGATACTTAAAATTTACCTCCCTTTACCGAAGCTAATTTTTATTAAAGCATTTTTTCTTTTTATTCTTTTCGGCTAATCAAACCCTGGCTTTTGTCCAGAAATTGTAAAACTCATTTTTGAATTCTGTCGACAAATAAATCATCTATTTCCAATATAAAGATATATATGGGTTTTTAAAAAACTTTCATGAACTGAAATTCTAATTATCTTTCGGTGGAGAAGAATATCTCAGACTTAGATGATATGATACATTCAATTAAACGTTTTCTTTGTAATAGTGGTTCGTGTATACATATATTTTCCCTTTAAATATAAAATTAGTGCTTTAAAATGAACAGCTGAATGTTGCAACTACTGAATGTTGCTATTAAACAAATGACTATTTCTATTCCATGGATGATAAGTAAAATATATAGAATGCATAAAAATCCATGATATGTCGTTAAAACTAAATTTGAAATCAAAACTTTATGATACCAAAAAATATATGATTCTAACTTTAATTTTTTTAATTAAAATTTTATGTTGGCAACAAATGAAAACAAATCTCAAAAGTAGAATTTTGAACAAACAAAAAAATTATATTATTCGTTGAATTTGCAACTATGAAAAGTAAAAATCGTCTGCCATGATTGTATTCTCTTCTAAACTATTTTAGAATTTGATTTTGCGGAAACGGAAGCAAGAAATTCTAGAACTTTTCCTTACAGTTTATTATATTATTTTAATGTTATTCTCAGTTATTTTGGGGCAAGTATGTACATTACGTTTTACACTATCTCTCCTTAAAGATATAAATTGTTTTTGCGAACAAAGATCCTTTGAAAAACGCTACTTTCTACATATTTCATTTTATAGCATTCTTATGAGCTTTGTATAGTTTTGCATACTGCGTAAGTAGTCTTTTTATCGTTTAATATCTATGAATTTAAAGGATTCCCATTTAAAGTTGAAACCAAAATATTTTATATTAGTATTATCTATATATTAATACGTGAAGAAAAAGCTTTGTACCCTTTTTAAACATATTGCGCGCACGGAGGAGTATGAGATTTTGCATAATTAAAGTTCATATGGAGAAGTAGTGCAGAAAGATAAAATTAATGTATAATATGCGTTACAAATATATTAAATTAAACAAAATAAAGCATTCATTGTTTACGTTCATATACTGTAATCTATATATTAATACGTGAAGAAAAAGCTTTGTACCCCTTTTCAAGCACATTGCGCGCACGGAGGAGTATGAGATTTGGCATAATTTGCCACCACATAAGTTAGTATTGAAAGTTAATTGCATCGTTTTGCTGATCAGAAACTTAAATACAAAGGAAGCATTAGTCAATAGAAGAAGTATGCGCATCAAATTTATGCATCGTAATACTATTGATTGCGAAGTTTTAACTGAAACCGCACGCAATAAGAGAATTTTGATTCCACGTATAAATTTAACATATTCCGGAACTATTTTACCATTTAACTTTCAAAGAACTCAATTTCTAATTATACCTGCATTTGCGATGACAATAAATAAGTCTCAAGGACAAACATTCGAAAAAATTGGAATTTTATTGAGGCAGCCAGTTTTTACACATGGTCAATTGTACGCTGAAGCAAGTTCGATCATTCGATCATTCGATGGTTTGAGATTTTATGTTTCGGAATATAACGGTGAAGGGCATTTAGCAAACGATGAAAGAGTTTTTACAAAAAACATCGTCTACACAGAAGTTTTGAATCATTAAATTCATTGTCGAACTATTTCAAGTTTTTAGTATTTTAAACTTTCTTTTCAAAATTTTTTAATTGTATATATCGTAAAATTTTTATATACCTGTGTTGTATTATTTATTATAATATATTACGGTTTTAATTTATTGTATTTAGTTTTATTACAACGACCTATAAACCAGCATGTGCTGGTCGTCCTATTGTTTGGACCCTGTTGGTCTTTTGTATTTCTTTTGTGTTTATTGTTCGTTCTAATAAATACTGTCCGAGTGGGTGGACGGTTGGCCTCCCTTGTGCCGCTGGCGGTTGAAACCTAACCCCTCCCTCCCCTCTATATGGGCTCCACACCTCACGGTGAGCCGAGGGGAGGTGAGTCCGGAAGTCTGGAAGTTCAATGGACAACATTTATTTTTTTAACGACCCGGTTTTTTTTTGTTTCAATAAAAAATATATATATAAAATACGAAGCACGTATTCCTTATTTCATTTTTCATTTTTTTTATTTATTTTTTATTTAAATTTTATATAATTTGAAAAAGATAGGCAAATTAACTGTCTAGCTTGGCGAAACCTGTGGCCAGTATAGCAATAAAAAAACCCAAGAAAATGTCAAACAACGCGTTATTGTTTTTTAGATATGGCTTAACCTAGCTATACCGCATTTTTCCTATGACGTATTTGTACATGCTCGCAGCTTACATAATAGAACAAAATTCAAAAAAATTATATGCAATGAATATAGAGGTATAACTCTTTGACAAAAGAACCTTATTAACGTTCAAACTTAAAAATTAAATGAATTATGGTCGAATTTCGACCACTGGGCGACCACTAGTACTTATAAATAGACGAATTTTAGTATTGTTAGGGGTGACATTCTGTATATAGTATATTACGTAAAATGGAGTTAATACCTGTATGTTCCTTTTCTGTCTTCATGTTCAATATTTCCTGCGAATGCAGAAATTTCATAAAATGTTTTACCTGAAAAAATCGGATAGGCTATGTCGGAACACGGCCTCAAGGCTTTACTTGAATGCATCTAGTTATCGCATGGTATTTATTTGGGTGTAGTAAATGCAAGAAAGGCGAATTCAATCAATTCAGTGTTTATCGAAATCTGACGAGTAGCTCTTCCGCGTAGACTACGTTCTCTGTATTTCTGCTCGGCTTTTCAACGAGTTTGTGAAATTTTTAAACTTTTTAAACTGAGATCCAAAGTTTTACAAACAACTCTGTATTCCATTTCACTTCTAATGTTTTAAATCGACAGATCTTGATGTTGGTTTTGTTTTGAGGCCAACTTCAACCTTGTGGTGCCTCGCAGTCCCGAGTTATACTGATTTGAAGTTTGTTAGGCGCAGAAGAGTCCCCAAAACGCCTTTAATTAAGTCAAGTTTACAAAATACTTTCACCAAATTGGGTATACATCTAGCTTATTTCGTACACAAACACAATAAAAACGTAAAATAAATTTCTATTGCATATATTTTTTGTGTGCACAGCAGTTTCGTAGCCGAGGAGCAATGAATTAAGAATTCCTGTTGTTTTTCTGAATACTTTTAACCATTTCTTACGTTCTTCGTTCTTACGTTCAGTGCTCTGAATATCATGACTTTTAACCACTTTTCCTACTAGGACCACACATTTTAAATCCCAGTGAGGTCCTGGTGTTATAGTGAGTTGTATGGTTGCTGTTTAACCTGAAACAAAAAGTTTAATTTAACTACTTTTAATCAGTATCTCATTCCTTACGTTGTCTTGGGGTGGAAGTTTGGAGAGTGGGGTGCCAGCTAGGTGTTGACCTCGTCATCTGACCGTGGTTCAAAATTACGTGGGGTTGTCCTCTGATCTGTCTCTCTCTTTCCCTTGGGGATTGATCCCGCACCGTCGCCAATGTGTTGTTCCACTTTAACGTTAATTAATTACCATTACCATCGATCCGTATCTCGTCTTGCCTGACAAAGGAGCCGTCGTGGCTCAGTGGGTATGACCACCCACTGCGCTAGCAACCTGTGAGTTACAGGTGGCACACGTTCAATTCCTGTCAAGTTCGACTCCTCCCTGGATATATTTCTCTCTTATGTGTCAGTAAAACTTCCTTTGTGTGTGTCCATTACTTGATGTTGTTTGTCTCGTGTTTGGCGCAGTATGGCCAAATATGGCCCTAGTGCCATAAAACTCAATCAACCAACCAGTCTCCCTGATAAAAAAGCACAAAAATGTGACTGAAATCTAAGTTTTAGGCAATTTTTAAAAAATTGTACTTTAATAGAGTTAAATATTTGATTTTTCCAACATTTTATCAATAAAAACTAAATTTCTAACCTCTCCAGTTAGTATACAACCCGATACAAATACCGAAACACATCCATCCTTGGAAGAGTCACTTTTAGGATTCTGATAGAAACCTGTCGTGGGTCATCACTTCCAAAACATACCACAGTTCGTAAGAAAGCTATTTCAATGTCTGTCGACACAATGGCCGATGATGGGATTATTAGAACAATAAAAGTGAATCGCTTCATCGGCACATTATACCTACTCCCGAGGATGGATGTGTTTCGGTTCTGGTATTGGGCAGTATGCTGTTTGTAGTGGTTGGAAATTTTTATTAATAAAATTTCGGGAAGGTGAAATACTTGACTCCATTGAAGAACAAGTGTTTAAAAAAGTGCTCAAAATTCGGATTTAGAATCAAATTCTGGAATATCTGTATCCACAGATAAATCTCCACAGAGAGAGAAAAGATACACAGAAAAAATAGTTAAATTAAAGTAGTTTCTTCACCACCTTTAACAGCAACTATACACCCCACTATAATCTCAGAATCACAATGGGCTTGAAGACTTGTAGCCCCCAGTGGGAAAAAGTGGTTAAAATTCGTCATATTCAGAGCACAGAATGTAAGAACGATTCTATGAGAAAAATTGGCAAAACTATTCAGAAAAACAATACAAATTTTTGCACTCAGTACCCCTGGAATTGAAAGCTGTTCTACATGCAAAAATATACGCAACAAAAATTTATTTTACGCTTTTATTCTGTACGAAACAGGACGAGTATATGCTCAGTTTTGTGACAGAATTTTGCAAATTCGCCACTTAAAACCTATCTTTCAAAATATAGCAATATGGAAATGCTTTTAAGTTTAATGTTCTAATTGTGTACTTTATCACCCCTATAAAATTAAGTTCATGTAATTATTTATTAAATAGTTTTGGGCTGTAAAAAATATCTTCAGGATGTATACTGAATTTTGGGAGTCACTGTATATGTGAAAAGAGTTATTTGAATATATAACGATGAAGTGTCAGAAAAACTGATACACCTGTCTAATATTTGATAGGCCTCACCAGGGAACGTAGAACTACAGAAATACTACACGGCCTTGAGCTTGCGGTATTCTGTAGGCATTAACCATTTACTATAGGGGGATCCAAAATTCTATTCTGAGGTGTAAGATTTCTGTGTTGTACAGCGCTTTGCATGACATCCCATATGTATCTAATAACATTGAGATCTAGTGAAAGGTGAGATTGGCAAGACCCAAAACTCAGAAGAGTGTTCCTCTAACCATAATTTAGCGTATCTAGACTTGTGTGGCGGCTCATTGCCCTGTTAGAAGAGGTTAAACCCATAGAATGTAATAAACCCATAGCTAAACCCCATTAGAATGAGCGGAGGACATGAACGTGTATATCTGGTGCAAAAAAGTGCACGCCTCATTCATATCACCAATTAAATTCTGAATTTTCATTTCAATTGCATCCCATTCACCAAGGCGATTCGATATTTTTAATGCCTAAATCTATTTACACGCTCTCTAACATTTACTTTCTGAGCTGATTTCTTTCTATCTTCCAGATTTCTCATTGTCTTCTGTAAACTGACTGCTGGAAAATTTTATTAGACAGGCGAGTTCTTCCATAGAGTTTTAGCAATATTATGCAGCTCTGTAGCATCAAGTCAAGCATATTTAAAATAAGTGGTAAAATTCCGAAGTGGTTCATTTTAAATTGCTTGTATGAAGCGTATGACCATCGATGGTACCTAGTCTTTCCCACAGTGCATCAAATGTAAACAAAGCCAGCATCTCCCCATCACATCCCACATTGTATCAATGTCAATATCTAGCCAAAACATTCTTTCCCAACCCCACTACAATAGCTAAAAATTTAATTTTGCACTACCCCATGTCTTAGTGTAGAATTGATCTCGAACTATGGAATAAGCACCAACTAAACTGCATTGTTTGCATCCGTTTCTTCCCATTCGTCAATACACAAATACTGTTAATTTCTTTTCCACGTACGTTAGTGAAATACACATAGATTAATGTATTATAAGAGTCCTTGATCTTCATAAGACTCCTTGGAGAAAGTTTAGAAACTTTTTCGTTTGTTTTTTCACACTACAAAAAGTGTCATTGATCATCTAGTTCGGAACGGGAAGGAAATAAGGAAACAAATCCAATCAATCCAATTTTTTAAAAATTTAGTTACCATTATACCTCCTGAAGGTTGTTTCGACGAGGTATCTTGTCATTAGCAGAACTGACCAGATCTTGATGGACGAGATATCTTGACCAGATCTATCTCGTCGAAACAACTTGGTTAAATTTTGATTAAAGCAACAACGGTTATAAATCTCTATACTTTTGAATTTGGACGTTTGCGTTAAAAGTGCAATATTTTCTGATTAAAGTATTTTCCTTTTAATAAATTTAAACTCGTCTGTCTCTAAAAAGCAGAAGCGGTCTAAAGCACTGAGTCTAAAAGGAACGAACGAAAGAAGAATTTACTATGCCTATTTCTATGATTAAGTATTTTGGAGAACAGAAAGGGAGAAGCAATAAAACTCTCCCGTCATCCTACATGAAAAAGAAGCATCGTTTCCATAAACGTTTGCTACTCAGAGGCATAAATAAATGAAGAATGCCCGAAACTCGTAAAGCAGATTCTTGAATTTAAAATTCAGTAACATGGAAAGCTTGCAAGGTTTGAGCGAGCTATTTACTAAAATATAAGGTGCATGAAACTTAGCTCCACTTAACCATTTCCTCCCATTTCTTCTCCATTTACTTTCCCATTACATTACTTAGAAAACTGGTTCAAGCACTTGGGAATAGTTTTCAATTTTTGTTTTTGAACTATTTATAAAACTGAGTAATGAAATTCTCAAATTGCTTGATGGATTTTGAAGCTTAAATATATTTGAAGACATTATCTGAATCGGTATATGTATTTTTAATTAATATCTTTTGCAGTGCAGTATTTGAAATACCAACTACTTTCCAGTCAGCCTAAGAAATTTTTAGTGTTAGAATTTTCCGAGGAGATAGTTAGGTAGTTAATTCGCGTCGCACTGGAGCAACACAACTGGATATTGGCGGCAGTCCGGGATCAATCCCGAAGGGAAAGATCTAAGGACCACCACGTAATTTTGAACCAAGGTCAGATGAAGAGAATTCGTCAAGGATATTTACATCTTGATTATTTTGCAGGTCACGATGCAAGTTCATGAGACAAAAGAAATTGTTCTTGGTATTCCGAGTACTGCCTCAATATCTTGTTTCATTCTACTTCGTGTTACCCAATTTACCTATTTTATTATAGTACGAAAACATGTACTCCATGTACTCAAGCAACATTGAGACATTAATTGCGGTGCCTTAATCTGGATACCGAATGTAAAATCTTGACCTAAATCGCGATGTAAACATTTTTACTGGCCCTTTTTTATACATGTATTTATAAATACCAGGCGTTTGAAAATTAAGCCTTCTTGCCTTACAATATCTCTTAACAACATAATTAAAAACCATTTATTGCTGTACACGTGTCTAAATGTTCACTATTCATTGGTTGTATAGAACTACATAGAGTATAATAAGTGAATTCGAAGTCCAATTCTAAAATGGGTAGTGAGGCATTCGTTTCCCGTTGGAATCTCTTACATTTAATCTTTCTTTTAGAAGATATTGAAAGAACGCTTAATGATCGAGATTAATTGAATTTGTTTTTATTAAATACCATTTGCATGGCCGAATTTGTAACACTTCTTTAATGCATCCTATTTGTAATAGTATTTCATTTCTCAACAATTCATAGAAATGTTTTGCCGCCTACCTGATATAATGGTCATAGCGTTTGTCTGCTACCCAGTAGGTAGACAAACGGTCAATACATGTAAACAGACAGTAGGTTTCGGATTCCCAGTTTGTAAACACATGGATTTTGGTGATTGTCCTTATAAGGAGTAACGGCGGCTACCCATAGGGTTATCCTACACAAATAACCACCAGTTTGCCTCTTGTAGTGCCAAAGATCGAAGAGGTTCGTGGTCCTGCAATAAAAAACAACTCGAAGGTTCTTCAGCATTGACTCGGTTCAACAGGCTCTGAGTTCGAATCCCAGAAGGGGCATGGAGTTTCGAAATTCACTTTAAGTCGCACGTTCCGGACTAATTAGTCATCGTGAACAGAAAACGACCATTTAGCTAAAAACCAAACACTAGCATAAATATTTTTCTTCAACATCAGATCATTTGTCTATCAGGCCTGAAATTTAACGCAGAAGTTTTCAAACTGCGTGTTACAGCTCTATCGGAGACCACTTCTTTCTAACTTAGAATTCACAAAAGTTAGACTGCGGTCCGATAACCTGTGTTTCGAGAGGTATTACGTGTTTCATGATTTAAAAGTCTGGGATAAAACATAAATTCTTTCACGTAGGATAATTTCAGAAGGCTATGCTTGGTATGAAATTAATATCGTTGGTTGAGGTCACTGTCGGGATAATCCGTGGTGAAAAAAACAGCTGAGGCACTGACTTTGGGAAAACTGAAAATGTGTTGAGTTAGCAGTGGGATGATGCATTTCAATTTTAGTGAGAAAAAAGACCAATATTCTTTCTTTGTATCTTCTTTAAATTACAAATATCGCTGTTTTTTCTGTTTTTGATAAGATTTAAATCTTAAAATAAAGTTAGAAATTTTAATATCTTGTGTTGAAATTAGTTTTTTGTATTAGTTTCGGTTAAATTTTTCTGCTGTATGCCATTATTTTAATTCAATAAAACTGATACAATTTAAATTAAATTAATTCGAATACTTAATTGAATTAGTTAACTCAAATGCAGTTTTTTTTTCAAGTGACTAACTGGTATAGTGCCATTGATTTAATCTGCTACCTAGTGGGTCCAGGGTTCGACTCCGGTCTTATAAGTTGTCTGATGTTGCTGACAGTCCTTGTTACATGTAGCAGCTGCACCTTCACAGATATCCACCAGTTTACTCATTGTAATGCTGAAGGACGAATAAGTCAGAAATAGGGCTTTAAAAAGAGACGCTAAGATTTACGCTTACGTAAAAGGAGCCAAACAAAATTGAAAATGGCGATTTTAACTTCTAAATGTGATAATTTTGCTACGTTCCCACACCCTGCTTATTCTCATTACATACTTTTCCGACTTTATTTCATTGAGCTCTCAGACGTCACATACGAGTTAGCAATTCGCATTTCATCTTCATAACTCTATAAAACTAAATCAACCTTTAAATGAAGGACTCTGGGCAAATATAGTGATATACCACAGAAATATGTTCCATAATGAAAATAAATTAAATATCTAAGAGAATCAAAAGAACTTCTGATTGCTTGAATGAGCATATAATACTTGAAAGTTTTAAGATAATATGATCTCTTGAATGGTGGATAAGCTATTATAATTTTCGAATTTTTAGGACTTGAAAATTGTTCTGAAATATTTAGCGCGTTGCTAATCATCACAAAGCTCCTCAAGTCTCTAATCTCTTCTACCCTAGGAAAGCCATTTTCTGTCAAGCTAAGTATAAGTGGAGGTAGTGTTTCTAAGCGATTCGTGTTTCCTGTACGTATTCTGAATATGGAATCACTTGACTTGTTTTCGAATACGATTTCAGAACTTTAACAATGAAAATTCCAAAGAATAAATTTTGAATTGATATATGATAGTTGATTGATCAATACCAATTCGATTAAATGCCAAACGTCACCAAAATGACGATAAGTTATTTTTAATGTAGCCCCGATTGTATTATGCTTGAGCATTTGGGTATTAGAAGTAAAATCTTCGGAGTCTGGTTTGTTTGTTCCAACTGAAAATCGCTCTCATGACTGCTTCTTTGATAAATCCGCGTATGAAAGTATGCTTTTGTGTAAAAATCTATTATATTCGAAGTTATGAATTGGAACAACACTAATATTAATAAAGGTTTTAAACCTATATATTGTCCCGCCTTAAGCCCTTGTTGGTAGGATGTGTGGTCTCAGAAAAAAGCTATATCTCACAGCGATGAATTGTAGCTACAAAAAATTGTATCTTCAAAAAAATTTGGATCCAAAACTTTCATGTTATTCCGCAGCATCAAGCTATTTCATTTGATAGCGTCAGCCGCTGTTTTTTATCCGTTGAATGTCGTTTTGTAATAAGCAAGATAGGCGCAAGCTGTGGTGACTCGTTCAAAAAGGCCCCCGGGGCCAGGCAGCAAAGAGTTTTTGATCGATTTCACCTTTCTAAATTAACAGAAGCAAAAACGCAGGGGGCTTCGGAGACATGCTCAATTTGTTTCGTTATTGGAAGAAAGATGGAAGTTTCGTGAAGCAGCAGGAGCATGCGATAGATCTTCTGTGGTCAATGAAGTTGTGTTCTCCAAGGATAGATGATGATTTCGTTTCTAAAGGGTGTGAATTGTTTCGTTTTAAATAAGTCTGCAATTTATTGAGGGTACATGATTTCATGCATTCGAGACTATTATATGTTTCACTAACGTACTTTGCACAAAAATCGACGGTATTTTTTTTATTGTCGAATGGCAACAATTGATACAAACAATATAAAATGTACTGTTACGGGATTCATTTGCCAAATTTGTAGTTCAGTTTAAATATGCTTGATTTGAGCTATGGATCTGCAAAATATTTATTAAACTATACAGAAGATCTTGCCACTCTAATGACGCTCTTTAGCAGTCTTGTTACAGAAAGTAATGAGAAATTTAAGATAGAAATCAGGAGAAACGAAAATATGAGCGAGAGCAAAAATGTGCTTTGAGTGCCTATGCTTTGAGTACTTAAAAATATGCTTCAAAAAATGACGTATCATTCTGGTGAATGGGATGCAATTGAAGGCAACTGCTTCAGGAGATAATTAGTGTGACTTGACTGAGGTTTACATTTTTGCACATCCACTTTATTGTGAGAATAGGTAAGACCAGTAAGAAGTACAAGAAATGCTGCCTTATATTTTTGATTCGTTTATTTCAAAGTATGAAATGGGAGTATCGATACATTTATTCATTGTAAAGGAATTTAAATAAGGTATTAAATACGAGAAAAGGCACCTCCATAAGTTTCTATGCTCTGCTTCTCATAAATACTTTTTGAAATGTATAATAATACACTTTGTGCAACATTTTTAATTTAAAAAAATGTAATTAGCTATTCAAAAATCGAGATTTTATTCAAAATTAAATTTTTTAAAGTTTTAATGGAAATTAAAATTTCTCAGCACTCTACAGAAACTAGGGTAGTGTAATGAAATGAAAGTTTTAACTTTTTTGGTGTTTTATAAATTAGATACGGAGTTTCATTTTTGAATAAATATAAATGCAATGTGCACAATTTTCAATCTTATTAGTTAAGTATTCAGATACCTCTGAATAGTTATTCGCTTAAATATCCCATGGAGTGTCTAGACTGACAGCAATGAAAAATTATTTGAAAAATATTTGGTTTCACTATGTTTGTTATAGACATAATTGGTATTTACATTTATCTCACGCATATATGTGTTATACAACCTACAGTCTTCCCTTCGTGGTTTTAAAAGAGTTTTGAAAAATAGAATGCATACTGGGATTCTTTCAACCAATAGATTTGGTTATTTAGTCATTAAATGTTATGTAGGGGAGAAACGCTAAAAAACACTACAATACTCACAAATCTCATATCACTCGAGTTTAATGCTCAGAATAGTTTTTAGGGATTACCCTAGATTTTTTAAAAAATGGGAGTCTTTATACATTGAATATTTTCAAATTATTACAAGTTATTTATGAGTTTTGGATCATTAATGCAAAATCAGTGATTTCCGCATTTGTTATCTGTGTTTGTACGTATGTTTTCCCACACCGCGTCCAAACAGCTGGATATGCTTTCATAAATTTTACGTACTTTGAGTACTTACAATAACTTAGTGACTGAACTTAACGCTATCCTGTCGGTCTGTCTTCCCGTTTTATGTCTATTTTTGTGTTTATATGCTTGTGCAAATGTTACATTAAGTTAATTTACAATATTTTCATAAAATGTTACATACTTTATAAAACATATTCTAAGAGAATATGTTTCATTACTTAAATTTCCTTTGTCTATATTTTTAGGCGTTTCATGTTAAAAGAGCTGAATACCTATACTTAAATTAACCTTAATTTGGCAATGTTGGAGAAGCTGGGATGTAAATTGAGCGTTTCAATTATATTGTTTTGACTGTATGGATTTAAAACTGCATGCAAATTATAGTAAAGCAAGTTTTAAATGGAACTTTGTCGATATTGAAAGAAAATTGCTGTTAGAAAAATCCTATCTAGGACTTTTGAAACATTAAAAATTCGTTTTTGTCAGGAAAGGTCAAGGTTATCTACTTTACAAGTTGAACCTATATTTAAGCAACTTAACATATCTGTTAAAAGTTTGTTGAAAACGGTGCTTTTCATTTTAAAAAACGTTGTCAAATTGATCTACCATTGTTTGAAAAAATAGCAATCGGTTACCTTTGCTTTGTTTGTACTGAAAACATTCAATTTTAAAATAAGTTCTTTTGTTATTGCACATGTCACTAAATGGAAGTGTCAAGAAAAATGTGTTCTTTCACCCTCCATGTCATCCTTCCCTTAAAAATGGTGAAATTCCAAAATGTCGTAAACCTGGTACAAGAGAGGTCAGAGCTCAAAACATATTGGTAGGAAAACTATGAGTGGTAGAGTATTCGTATTAGATTCGTCATTTTGACGAATTGAGTTAAGGCAATTTTGCAGGAAACTAACTTAAGAAGCGGTATTCATAATCCCCCAACTGAAAATCAACTTTTATAGTAGTCACTTTTGGTAGTTTTATCATACAAGGGTGCGATGTATGTGAAATGTATTTATTATGAGGATGGATATGCATGTATACGATTTACGTCAAAAGTAATTTGCTGAAATTATAAAAATGTCGAAAAACTGCACAAAAAACATTTTCCTGTCACGTAAATAATGTTAGCATTTTCTACAAAAGAGAAAAGTCATTAGTCAGGATCTACAGTTAACCACTTAAACCCGATCCTTTGTAATTCTGCTAGTATTCAATAGGAGCTAAACGAAATGCTTCGTTTAACAACACCTTTTCCTCATTAGTGGCCCTATCTAATCGAAAAATGTTCCACCACTAAAGCTGTGTTCTTTTCTATGTGTTGTAGATATACAGACTTTCCAAGACTTCATTTTTCAAAAATAATTAGTATCACAATTGTAAGCGCTAGAATTGTTTTAATGGCATATAAATACAAACGCATGTAGTTATTCTATTTAGCAGCTTTTCCTATGAAACAAAAGAATATCGGTCGAGTTACTTTTCATTAAAACTTAACACTTTTATCCATTAATTCTCCATAAAATGACATTCCTATTACAATCATCTTTTGCAAAGAAGAAACAAGCTCTTTAATAGGGTTATCCTATTTTCCCTTACAATTTATATTTTCTATTCTAAACTACTTACCTTTGCAAGACTTTGAATTCATTACTTAAACCTCGTGTCTATTTAATAAAGAATTTTTTTACTGAGCACATATGTTTTTAAATGTCGTTTCTCTCTCCTCTACTCTTCAATGAACAATTTAATATGAACAGCAAACTATACACTCACATAAAATTCTGAGTTTAAATAAAGTTTTAAGATAGTTTTCACGAACTTGTTTGATATTTTAGAAACAATCCTTCGCGTTTGTTAGATTCCTTTTTCCCCATCATAAACTCAATCCTAATCCAATTTTTAACCCTCCAGAGGTTTCGATAAGACATCTCGTCCATTAACCATGACCAAATTTTCTAAAGACAACTCATCAACAAGATATTGCCGATTTTTTATGATGATGAGATCAAGATCTGTAATCAGTTTTCTTCTAATGACGTGAGACGACGAGAGCTGGATGAACGGGATATCTCGTTCATCAAGATTTACTCAGTTTTTCTAATGACGAGATACCTTGTCAAGACAACCAGTAGGAGGGTTAAAAATGCAGTAAAACCTCGATAAATCGTAACTCCTGATAAACCGTCAATTTTCTTCAGTCCCATCTAGCTTTTATGACGGCAATGTAATTAAATCCTCGTGTATTCGTTACAAATTCAAATGCTACCTCGGATAACTCTTCACTGGATAGGTTTTAAAACATGCAGGTTATGTGACTGATGGTAAACAAAATGAAGTTGAAAATGAGGATTCTACCCACGATTCTTTATTGAATTTAATTGAAATCGTAAGTAAAAATGGATGAATTATTCCTGACATAAATAATTACATGAATATCGATAAGAACTTTGCATCATATTCTCGAGCAACTATAGAGATTTATCTATGGAATTTGTGTGAGAACAGCATAAAAATGAGATCAATGAAAGTGAAAATGAGGAAATTATTTCGCCATCTAGTGAAACAAAAGTTCTTGAAGCCATAAAAACAATTTGGCATTACCTTACGTCAGTTCAAGGTATTACAGATGGTGAATTTAAATCACCAAAGTTTATATGATCGTCACAGTAATGCTTATTGAATACATCTTGTTGTAACTCAGCTTAAAGTGGATTTTCTTTTTTCGGCGAAAAAATCGATTTTGTATTTTTTTTTACGTAATTTTATTTTTTAGGGCGTTGAAGACATGTGTGCCAAATTTCAAGTCGAAATTCTCAAATTTGTCCTATTATGTCATTAACAGACTTGACTGGCAGATGCAAAATTTTCAGCTTGCCCCATTTCTTAAAGATGTAAATTCTATAAAGATTTTTTACAATTATTTGCAATCAAAAGATTCTAACATTTATCTACAGCTATCTACACTTATCTACAGCACTGTATGGCAGTTGCATAGTAGGTTAGCAGGAAAATGCTATAAGTAAAATGAATATAGTTCCGCTAACTATACTGAAATTTTAAACTAGTTTTCTGGGAACAGCTTTATCGCGAACGAGTGGCCTGATAGATATAAATTATGGGATTGATCGACTTGAAATTTTTACATCATATCAAGTAAATATCCTTTCATCGTTTAATGAATCAGAAAAGCAATATGTTACGTTTTCGTATTTTATAGCAGAAAACTTCGGTCACTTTTTTGAGCTAAATCGATAACTTGGTTTTGAAAAGTCATCATTTCCTCAAATAATTTTTTAATTCTTCTGGTTCATCAAATGATAGTTACATGGGCATAAAGTAAAACACTGTTAAATTGTTTTTCTGAAGATTACTTGGAGTTTAGAAATCATGCCAATCAGCAGACTTCGTTGGGTGCGATGGTCAAGGAGGGTTAGCAGGCGTGTTTCTTCATGGAAATAATTAAACAAACAAATTTTGAATACCCGAAATAAAAATAAATAGACATACAAACTTTAAAAAATTTTTGTGTATATCTGAAATACACTGCTGGCCACCCAAATTGCAACACCAAGAAAGACAAGAGATATCACAACAAAATTTATTTTATAGATAACATGTTGACCAAGTATCAAATGATTAAATTTATAGACTTCTGTGAAGTGTGGTTCCTGCCAAAATCAGTAGCCATAGTAGCCGCCATTGTTGGAGATCACCGCTGCCACACGCCTCGGCATTGATTCAAAGAGACTTTGGATGTGTTCTTGGGGTACAGCAGACCAAGCAGCTTCCACACGTTGCCAAAGTTGATCTGGTGTGGCAGCTGTGGATGTATTCTGGGTCAATCGTTGAGCAACCATGGACCACATGTTTTCTATCGGCGAAAGATCCGGAGAGCGAGCTGGCCAGGGAAGCAATTCAATCTAGCGATTGACGAAGAACCCTTGGACAATGCGTGCCACGTGTGGTCGCGCATTATCCTGTTGAAATATGGCTGTGGGCAAGCCCTGAAGGTAAGGAAGGACAACTGGCTCCAACACCTCGGAGATGTAGCGCTGGCTGTTTAAAGTACCGGCAATGCGTACTAGAGGAGTGCGAGAGTGATATCCAATACCGCCCCATACCATAATACCCGGTGCAGGACCAGTGTGGCGGTGCATAACGCAGCTGTTCAGCATCCTCTCTCCACGGTGTCTCCAGACTCGAATCCGACCATCGTGGTGTTGCAGACAGAATCGTGACTCGTCAGTAAAGACAATTTCATTCCATTCTGCCGTCCACATCCTTCTTTCATCGCACCATTGGCGGCGGAAACGTCTGTGGTTCTGCGTCAAGGGTAGACGAAGCAATGGTCGTCTTGCGGACAGACCACTCTGCTGTAAACGGCGTCGAATGGTGCGCGCAGGCACTGGATGATGCGGTACAGACTGAATGTGCTGTGCTATGGTTCGTGATGTTGCTGAGCGATCCGTCACTGCCATACGCACAATATGCCTGTCATCACGTGAAGTGGTGCACTGAGGTGGATGCGATCGAACACATCGGTCCGTCGTACCCTCCTGCATCCAACGATCACATATCCGCATTACAGTTGTTTGGTTTCGTCCAACACGACTACCGATTTCCCTGAAAGATAATCCACAATCTCGGTAGGCCACTATCCTTCCTCTGTCGAACTCGGATACTTGATCAAAAGATGATCGCTGTTTTCTACGAGGCATAATTGATCGTTTTTTTGAAAAAACCACAAGAAAAACACAATTGCCGTACTTGAAATCGTCGAAATCTCCAAGCCTTAAATAGCGCTTTGAAGTGGCGCCACAGGCGCGCGTGATGGGCGTCTGCGCTGAAATTCTAATCATTTGCATATCTCACCTCCGCTAATACATGTTGTAAATTTCATATCATTTGCATGCTTCCTTCAGGGTGTTGCATTTACGGTGGCCAGCAGTGTAGTACGTAAATAGGAATTGCTTGATTGCAGTTTCGTCAATAAAAAATTCCCAAAAAATGGTGGGGCCGTCGTGGCTCAGTGGGTTTGCTACTGCGCTAGAAACCTGCGAGTTGTAGGCGGCACAGGTTGGATTCACGCCAGGTTCGATTCCTCCCTGGTGTATTTCTCCCTTCTCTGTCAATACACCTTTCCGTGAGTATGTCTATTGCTTGAAGTAGTCTGTTTTGTGTTTGTAGCAGTATGGTCAAATGTGACCCTTGTGTCATAAAAAACAACCCAACAAAATGATATTTTTAACGAAAAGAAAGAGAAGCCCCTTAAGTCGTCAAATTTCTTGATCCTTTAAATGACGGTTTATCGAGCTTTTTTGCTGTATATTAAAAATTCCTTTCCAAGCACCTTTTAGTACGGCACAAAACAGGATTCCTCAAGCGAATATCGAACATCTTCACATCACGTTCAATTAACACCGCGTGACTTAAATTCTTAAATGAAGACTTCATTAGAAATTCTTCTTATTAGGTGACGTAAAGAATTAAATGATCCATAAAACCTCGCTTTCCCTGGAGCAAATAGCGCTCGCAATATGTCCCCGTCGATCATTCTCAGTTAAAATTCCGCCGCCTCCCATCCGATGCGAGTTGAGTTGTTATTTAATAAAGCGTGAAAGAGAACGATCTCCGGCAAGAGGTAATTTCAGAACGAGTTTAAAAGCCGAGCAGGAGACGATATTTATCATTTCCTACCTCTCTACTCTCAGACGCTAATCCCTCAAAAGTACACCACTTCATTTCCCTCGTTACAAGTGACACTCATTCGTGGTGGAAACTTGTTTCGGTTTCGTATTTATCTCGCATGCAGATCAAGGAATTTTCTATTTTTCGCTGCAGAGAAATTTTACTTATCTGGTGTTCTTACAATAATAGAAAAAAATCGTATATTTCAGGTTGATTTGCTAATTTAATTTTCACATTATTTCTGTGTTACGTTTTCGGATTATAATGAGAAATAATTCCAAATAAAATTGCATTGGTATTTTAAAAAATTTATTAGTGACTTTAAGAAATTCTGACAAAACCTATTGGATTGGTCTATCAGCAATACCGTGGGAATCACTGCTATTATGGGTGCGAACCTTATGATGATTTTCATGTCTTGCTCTATGTTACTAAATATTCTAAAAAGTAGTAACTGCACTTTACTAAATATATAAAAAGTAGTTATTCCATTTTACCAAATATTCTAAAAAGTAGTTACTTCGTTTCACGAAATATTCTAAAAGGCAAGTCACTCAAGTTTACGAAACATTCTAAAAGGCAAGTCTCACTCCAGTTTACTAAACATTCTAAAAAGTATTGCATTCTTTTTACAAGATATTTTTAAAAACAATTGCAAATCAGTCCTTAATTTAACTATTTTAAAAAGAAGTGAATACCAAAAGACATACATTTTCAGGATAATGATGTTATCAATATACATAAAATAAAACTGAAAACTACAAATATGCATGTAATGATAGCCAAATCTAGCAAATAAATCATGCTGTAGTGATTTGCATAATTTTCAAGCCTTCTGTATATAGAATGGTAACTTCTTTAACGAAGTCATATGGACTTTTATTAAATTAGTATAGAATCAATGTGAAAATTTCCTGCACGATGTTAAAATAGCGAGCATTATAGTAAATAAAAATGAAATTTGCGAAAAACACTTAATTTACAGAGTGAATTATGGTGAAGTCAGTAAAACATTTGTAATTTTTACAAGATTATTTTATTAAAATTAAGTATAGTTATCAAATACCTAGGTCTAAAATTGAATAATACATTTAAAAAATTTGATTTAACAACTCTGGTATATTTTTTTATTTACTTAATAACATCAAATGTTATTCCACATTATGCCTAAACATCTTAAATAACATATTAGTGTTCCATTCATTAATAATATCCAGTAGTTCAAAATTTTATATGCTATTGTTTTATATATAGTCACTTGTTAATAACATACAACTAATAATTGTGTAAATGTAAAGTCTTGTTTGACTTACGTATGTGAATTAATCTAATATGAGAAGCCAAAAATACAGGGACTGACCTAAACAAATTAATTGTTCTCCGGGCAACATGGCAATAAGTCCAAGAAAATCTGTTCCGAAATTAAAACTAAATTAAAAACAAAATATTCAAGATGATCAAAAAAATTTCTGATTACCTGAATGAGTGCTAGTATTTGAAAGTTGAAGATAACATGGCCTCTTCAATAGTGAATAAACCATTATAATTTCGGAATTTTTTAAAACACGAAAATCGTTTTAAAAATTTTAAAAAGGACTTATTTTTATGTTGACCGAAGCCCTTCAATTTGTGTGTGTGTTTCAGGAAGGTGGGTAGTTGAATTTACGTCATACTGGAGCAATGAGTTATTCAATTTGTTTCGAAAAAACTATAACACACATGACAAGTGATAAGGGTTTTATTTGCCCCTTCTCCCATAATTTCCCCTACGTATATCCACTGATATTGAGAGTCGAGACCGACAATTATCTCTTTTAAGCAGTAGAATTTTCTCTGAAGCATGTACCCAAGCAGGTCGTCTATCGCTTTAAAAATTCTTATTTCCCCTCCTCGCTTGCAAATAATCGTACTTCCCCACTAACTTCATCTCTACTACCTACAAAAAACCATCCCTAATTGGCGAAGCAGCGTGCTTTTTAGTTTGCCCTCCGGAACACTCTCAGATATTGCATCTGCCTTAGCAGGAGATAGAGAGAGCCATATATAGCTGCGCGCAGAATGAGGCACAATAAAAAACCATGACGCTGCGCTAATGGAATATCGCAGGCGCTCCTATTAACCACACTCGTGACCCGGTGCCATCAAGAGAAGCAGGTGATAGGATATGGAAAGCCACGAACCAATGCGGAAGTTTGGGTCATTCCTTTTATTTCAGAGACGATCGGGTGTTTATGACTTTCTATGGGAGATGTCGAATTAATGATATTTTAATCGTTTATTAGTTTAATGCAGATATATGTCGGAGTGTTTCAAAGTAAATGAAAAACGTACCAGGTCCCTCCAAGTGGTTCCTACGAGATATCTTTCCCATCAAGATCTGATCAATGTTGCTAATGAGGAGATATCTCGTCACCGATATTGCCAATTTTTGATGGTAGAGATCAAGATCTGGTCAGTTTACCTCTTATTACATTTCGTCCATCAAGATCTGGTCAGTTTTCTTCTAATAACGAGATATATCGTCCATCAAGATCTGGTCAGTTTTCTTCTAATAACGAGATATATCGTCCATCAAGATCTGGTCAGTTTTCTTCTAATAACGAGATATATCGTCCATCAAGATCTGGTCAGTTTTCTTCTAATAACGAGATATATCGTCCATCAAGATCTGGTCAGTTTTCTTCTAATAACGAGATATATCGTCCATCAAGATCTGGTCAGTTTTCTTCTAATAACGAGATATATCGTCCATCAAGATCTGGTCAGTTTTCTTCTAATAACGAGATATATCGTCCATCAAGATCTGGTCTGCTTTGCTAATGACGAAATACTTCGTCGAGGCAACCATCAGGAGAGTTAATCTCGGAAAATTTGACCGTTTTAATGTAAAAGTTTTTTTATTCGCATCAATTTAGTTTTATTTGTCAGGACGACATTTCAGGTAATGTCAGGAACTATATTTGGGTTTGTTAAACTTCCATTTTTAGGTCTGGAAACCCTATGCAGAGGAAACTAAACTGAAGGTTCCAGAATAGATATATACGTGTAAAACTCTGTGATGGTTAAATGTGAGTTCAGAAAGATGCTGGAGAAATCAGTAGTGTATCTCAAGTACGGTCAATTGAACCTTGCCCTCGGCAGCACCTAAAGAGGACGTTAATATGCAGTTTCTGTAAGAGTCAAATAAATAATTTTCACTCTCACTCTTTAGGAGGAACAAAATAAATGTATCAGAATACGAATAAACTATACATTATGTATTTAATAAATTTAAAACATAACAATTAAGGCAACGAGATGAAGATATACACATCATGTCTATAAATAAAGAATGCACTGTTCTGCTTCAATTATCATCCAATTGTAAGAATTCTGTCAAAAGTACCTATTCTTTGGACCATTAAAATCTCTTTTTATATCTTTGAAATCATATTTACCCTTAAAATTTCAATATTAAAATCCCCTTTGTATTATAATTAAAATAATATAAAAATATATATACTGCCCACTTTCATGAATTTTTTTACCTTTTTAAAACAAAAATAATCCCTCATATTCAATGAGGGATTATTTTTGTTATTATGTTGATGTTATGTTTTGTTATTAATGTTGATGATTATTAATATCATATAAATAATATATTAGTGCAGTGACTTTTCCTTTGATTTATTAATAAATAAGCACTTTATTAAAAAACCTCTCTGTTTAAAAGTAAAGCTATAGTTAAAATGTGTCAAAATATAATTTACTTTTCAAGTTACCATATTTACCCCGATTTTATGTGAACTTAACTACTTGTTTAACCCAAAAATGTTTTGAAATTCAAGAAATCACATATATCTGTTTGAAATATTGCGTTTTCTCCTTTGCGCATGCGCTCAAAATGTATCTCGTATGATTCCCATTTCTGTGATAAACGAATCGATTATTGTTGAACAATTACAAATATGTCTTATTTGGTATAACAGTAGTTTTATCTTTCCCCAATTTGCGAGACATTCATATTGTTCCATGACAAGGCGAAACATAAAATGCGTTGAAAAAGTACGCTGCAATCTCATCTTTATTTCGTACCACTGCTGCATTATTTGTAAAACAGCTGCATCTTTTCGAATGACGCTTGTCGAACGTCAAGAGAGTGTATATAAGTTTAAGACATTGTTCTCGTATGTGTATCTTGAAGAGTCAGACTCGGTTTTGAACAATGTACAATAGATAGGGAAAACATATCTCTCGAGATGAAGACAAGTATCAGAATATCGCTAAAGAAAGCTCTATGCTGCCTTGCCGGGAAAGGTAGGCTCAGTTTTTCAATGATAGTTATTTTGTTTGAACATTAAAATGTTTAATAGATAAAAAGAGGAAGTGTGTTAGTGTGAATTATATATATGTAACTTAAATTAATTTGATTCTCTTGTTTTTAAATCGTAAAGATGAAATTTAACTGAGCACGTGGGCAATTATATTTTGTTTTATGAATCAATGAACTCGTTGAGGGGGGAGACTTAAAAGATTAGATTGGTTTACTTGAAAGCGCAAATCTTTAAAAGCAATATATTTATAACCCAACTATTTTCATTTCTGAACGTTTCTCATTACTGGCATTAATTTTGTTTGTTTCATTTGTAAAATATGTAACAGTTAGATATGATACATTTTAGATTTAAAAAAGAATATTATGACTCATCAGAAGTGAAACTTATTTTTACTGCAAAATTATCTACACGCTGTTTAAATATGGTACACAATTGGTGCAAATAAATTAGTTTTTATCGACTTAAAGAAAATTTATTCATCATAACTTAAGATAATATATCCACTGCGCTGTTCAACGCAAAATTGACTTTACATATAATTTGTGAAAAATGAAAGCAAAATACATTATGAAAACTGAATAAATCATTTTTCACCTTTTGCCCATTTCATCTAATTTAGTAATTTCAATAAATTTTGAGAGATTGTAAAAAATATATCGTAATTAATTTATTTTATAGTTTATCCATTTTTCTCCACGAAACTCAACTTTGAAAGCATGTTTTAATTTCTTTTTTGAAAATCCATTTAATATCAGTCCTAATCAGTTTATATGCAAATAATAACAGCAATGTTTATACTATGCTAAGAGTATAAAAGGAGTTGTTTTGAAATTTAGAATTATACTTTAAGTTTTGAATCTAAGTAAGTTGTTATTAATGGTCTTTCCTCGTTCTCGTACTTTCGATTTGAAATTTTTGATTCGAGAATGTGCGAATATATTTTAGCAATATTTTCAGTTATATTTTATCAATACTTTAATAGTACAGCATATAAATATACCCGGATTGAATAGATATATTTTATCCTATTATTTAATACCATTGATAAATCGCATTCGTTACAACTCTATTCCAAATAAATAAGGAGATTTCTATCTAAGAATAATTGTCACTTGGAACTTAAAACGTTTTTGATATCCAATGGGTTGGGAAATATAACATTTTAAATTTGATTAATAACTTTAATTTTAATTAAATTTAATAATTTTGTTTAGTATACCTTCGGTATACTAAACAAAACACTGGTATATAACTATACCCCGAAATACAGACAAATCATATAAAAATCTCAATACATGAAAATTTATCATTGATAAGTGTCAAAATACATTATTTGAATCTAAATATTCCTGTATCTAAATAATATGCCAAATTTATATTAGATTTACTCTCCTTATTACCGATTGCATAATAAGTATTTATATTTCGAGGCGATATTTATTACGAATTCATTCCGAAACAATTGCAATTTTTGAGGGAAATCAGATCTAAGCTCAGTAACGTCCCCTAATTACGATTTCATTTTAACTCTTCCTTGTTTAGAATTTAGTCCATAGACACCTTAGTTAAGAATAACATTGTTAGATGGATTTCAATTTACCTTCAGAGTCAATAAATGTAACTTTACATTTTAATATGCGCTATACAATGTTATTGCCAACAAATATTTTACTTTGATTCACCACACATCTGTTTTTTATTATTCTACAACATCAAGAGACTCCAAAAGCTTTTTAGGGTCCGCCTTGACCAGTGGGTTTGTCCATGCACTATCAACCTACTAGTTGTATCCGGTGCAAATTTGATTCGTGTCACTTGCCCTGGCTTTATTTCTCCCTTGTGCGCCAGAGGGTGCCGGTAACTCAATAGTCGCAGATCGGCAACCGGCGGGCTTCGAATTTAGAACTCGATCCAACCAAAGACCGTTGTGTACGTGGGGCTGGTGCATGTTAAATCTGTTGAGGGGTCAAGTGTCCTCACGTTGACGCGGTGTGGAAGTTTGGAGAGTGGGGTGCCGGATCTTTCCCTTCCGGGATTGATCCCGCACCGTCGCCTATACCCCGTTGTTACGCTCCAGTTCGACGTAAATTGAACTATTTACCTATCCTTCTGTACCGGCAAAACTTTCTTGCGTGTATGTCCAGTACTTGATATTATTTGTCGTTTGCTTGGCACAGCTTGGCTAAATATGGCCCTTTGCGCCACAAAAACCATATATCTTTAAAATAAAATTAACATTTAGCAGATTTTTTTTCATCGTATGGCCAATCTACAAACATAAAATAACGTCGTTTTGCTATCAAAATCTCGTAAGAGTCCAGTTATTTTAGCTTATGAAGTTTTAACATTATTTGGTTACAAATATGCTTACTTTTACTTCAAAAGATCCTAAGTCTACATCTCAATCATAAAGCCGCAAAGGGCAGTTTTTAAACCTCATCTCATAATTAGCCTACAGCTTGGTATCTACTTTTTCATCGTTCTCGAATGTGTTTGATATCAAGACATACGAGGTTTTAATAGTAAAACGACGATAAATTGTATGCATAACTTCATGGATTGACAGACAACAATATGGAATTCAAAAGCAAATAAAAGATTCGTAATAAACTTGCCTTTCATAGAAAACTAGTTAAAATTTAATATCAAAAGTCAATAACATTCCAAAATTGTTTTCAATCTACAACCTTGTATCCTTCTAATGCTTTTCCTCGTTATTAGACTCGATTGAGGAAACCATAAACGAGGTAACGTAAACAACATGTTTCTAATTTACTTCCCTCTCCAAAAGAAGCAAAGATTTATTTATTGATAATCAAATCCCATCCAGCTTCAAATAAAACCACGCACCGAAACGGCACTTCTTACATCATGGAAACAATAAACCACAAAAAAGCCCTCATCAACGCTCGGCGCTTTTCTTCAATCAGGAATTCCCGGTTAATTTTTTATGTATTCCCTGCTCTATTTTAAGATCAGCAATAATATCGCGAGATATAATTAAAAAATGCACTCCACCCATAACAATAACTGAGTCAAGGATCGACTAAGGCAGCGACGTTCGCCAGCTGGCATCATCCGTACGATCCCAATTCGTGAATCCAAAGTCTGGTTCGCCCACATTTGGCACTCTTTCAAACCGCCGTGGAAATGAGGATCAGATTAGGTGTGGGGATGGATAACTCGGTTAGCATAGACCACCTTCCCCAGCAGATGTCCGCACTTGCACCGAGAGCGTTGTGATAACTGGTCACGAGGGGGTTATCTGAATAGCGTTCGGGCGGAATTGCTGTGAATGGTTTTCTCGCATTGCTTTTTATCTTAGAGCTTGGTTCTTCAAAGTTCAAGGTTTCATATGGGCCTATTAAATTGACAGAATGCATAAGCTTTCCAATCTTAGAATACATTACATGAGTAAAACTTTTAAGTTGCTGTTTTTAAACAGCTCTGAAACTGCGTGTTTCCAATATTGACCGCTAGGTGATTCAATTTACGCCGTACTGTAGCAGCACAATGTGCTTCGAATATTGACTGCTTTCAAGATCAACACTCGAGGCCGTCGTGGCTCAGTGGATATACCCGTGCTAGCAACCTGCGAATTGTAGGTTGCACAGGTTCAATTTCTGTTCAAAACAGTTCTTGCATCCGCAGCTAGCAACTAAAATTAATGCATAAATTGACAACCTCAGCATGCCTCTTAGAAATTTGGAAATTTGAGAGAGGATCAAATTAGAGATTTGCATGGGTCTTGATGAATAGACAGATTGCCAATTTCAGTGCATAGTACTGCCGTGATAGTCATAAAGTCGTCTCTCCAAGTTCAATCTTTTTGAGTTTACGATTGTTATCTGTATCGTTCAGATGAAATTATTGTAAACGGTTTTGTCTCGACATAGGAAATAGTACTCGTATTTTACCACCAATATGCTGATGTTAAGGGATGCTGTTATGCTTGTTGAAAAGGCCGTATCTCAACGTTTGATCTTTTCGACGATTGCCATCGAAATCGCTTTCAGAATAAATTGATGTGAATAGTTTACTCTCATTGTTTTGGTCTTTATGGGAAACAGTCCTAGTACATCGTACTAACAATATGTTTATGCTAAAAGCATACTGAAAGTGCTAATCAAAAAATCATATCTCCGAGTTTTATCTTCTCAATTTGGCGTCTGTTATCTGAATCGCGTTCAGGAGAAATTGTTATGAATGGTTAACTCTCTCTCCTTGTTTTGTATGTTGCATGAAATTAAAATGCTACTTTGTCATAAATATGATAATGCTTAGGTCAGTGGCTTCTCCAGTATTTCATTTTGAAGGTAGGAGTCTGTTAGGAATTCAATTTTTATGCCAAATGAAGATCTGGGCCTTATTTAATTTTAAAACTCCATAAAAGTACTTATACCTTATATTTCGTGGTTGGCCTACACTTTTCCCAGTAAATATCCGCATTTGCACCTAGAGCGTTATGATAACTTGTCACGAGGGAGTCTCGCGTTCGTGAAAAATGGCTATTAATTGTTTTCCCTCCTGTCTTGTCCTTTGTGGGAGATTATAATTGCGTTTTACCATCAATGTGGTTGATACAAACAGGGCAGGACTTGCCCTTTTTGGCCACTGTAGGCTGACCTAAAATTATTAGCCGCTCCCCTATTCTCAATCAGATTAATTGCAGGCTGTGCTCACCTGCTGAATTACTTATTGTACTATCTCTTGGTTTTATTAGGCACCTTCGTAATGAGTTGATATGTAATTCGTGCAATTTTTATTCACACAGTTTATCTAAAAATATTAAGATAAAATAAAATACTGAGTATATACCCCATCATTGCTAATACGTTTCTTTTCTTTCTTAGTTGTTTTTTCAGTCATAACAATATGTGATCTGAAATTTCATGTTTCCAATTATCATAGATTCATTCCTGTTTTTTAAATGTTTTGATTCTCAAAACTGAAATAATGAAAAGTCACCTTTCACTTTCTCTTTTCGAAATTTATAGCTTCTTTAGTTTCTCCCAAAAACTGGAAAATAATTTTAAAAACAGAAATGTTCTTCTTTAAATTTCAACGAAAAATAAAAACACATTTTTGTTAAACTCTAACGTAGCATCTTATAATAAACATTATTCGATTCCATGAGTAACTTCCTAAAATAATTTAATAGACTGTCATCTTGGATTGATACTCGAAAAACCAGTAGCAATTTTCTCACTTATTTTTCAAACGAATGCTCAAAATCATTAGCAATGAAGATAGTTTCAATAATTTATTAAGATAATTATAAAATTAAATAATAGATGGCATTTATTATTCCATGTTTTGTACATAACTGGAATTCGGTATAATATAATATAGATATTAGAGTATAATTGTTATAAATGTAATACTACTTTCAACTTCCGACCTAGAGTTTTAATGAATCAATATTAGCATGCTATTTCTTCACTATAATGCAAAAGTTGCCGAGCAAATTAAATGAGTATTTAATTTCACTTAAGGGGATATTAATCTATGTTCGTTTATGTCCTAAATATGTTTACTGCACCTGTTCATAGATATAATAAAATACTAGAGGAAAAATAGTCAAGCGTTTTTCCATGTGTAGTAACCTTGTAATAACATCAAAATTCTAGTTTATAAATAGCAGAATGTATCATAAAATTCTGTCAAAGAACAACAAAGTCATTGGAGTTGCTAATAACGGTGTTGTTTTTGCTTTACAGTCATATTAATTCGTTTTTATGCATAACGGCAGATTACGTTTTTCCCATTGGACTGTTATGTATAGTATTCATAATTCATATTAATAGTTTTATTATTGCAAGTACGTCAAAGCTATTTCAAAGACTGTTGCCGAGAATAAGTACTGTATAACTAGCTTGTTTCTAAGTGGATTTTCTTTTCGTTTGGTTCTCTATAACTTTCTTCTGTTTAGACGTAATAAACAAAAGCATAAGTTCGTAAGTTTCCTGTTGCATTTTATAGATTAAAAGGTATATATATATATATATATATATATATATATATATTAATTAACGTCACACTGGAGCAACACAACGGGCGTGCTATTGGTGACGGTGCGGGATCAATCTCAAAGGGGAAGATCCGAGGACAACACCACGTAATTTTTAACCACGGTCAGATGACGAGGCAATACCTGTGAGCAGGGACCCCACTCTCCAAACTTCCACACCACGCCAACGTGAGGACATTTGAAGCCACGGCAAGTTCAATGTGCCGTGCCACCAGTCCCCTTTGTACACGACGGTCCTTTGGTTGAATTCGAACTCGCAACCCTCTGGTTGCTAATCCGTTACTCTTCCAACCGTTCCACCGCGGCCCAAATTAGTTAAGAGTTATTTCCACTACTCGAATTGAAGATTTAGCATTTTTAGGTCTATATTATTTCTTTATGTCCATAAGTGATAGTCATTCTCGAAATATTTTCCAAAGGTCACTGAGCCCTCAGAGGTACATCTTCTGTAGGTGTGGACGGCATGACAGCCTCGATCTGATCCTCTGAGAGGAAGAGTGATCTGTCCTCTATTTTGTTTTACCTGCACTACCCATTTGTTTTTTGTTTTTTTCCTCCCTCTTTATTCTCTTGTGTTTCACGCAGCTTGGCCAAATATGGCCCACATATTTTGTTTAAACAAAGCATTTTCGCTTTTTCTTATGTAACAGTACATGGTTTTAGTAGAATGGGAACAAAATTTCTGGTTCCGGGCTTTTTATTCTTACGTACCTCGAAAAAACTAAATAATACTCCCCCAAGTGCCTTCTATAAAAATGGGATCCTACCAAACAGAGAACAAATCTCTTTGGAAACAATCAGCTGTGTAATGACGTTTAACGATCATAAGTACAAACCTAATGATACATTCACATCTGTATCCTCGAAATTCTTTAACACACGTCCTCTGATATGAGACTTTAAGATCTTACTGCATCACAAACTAACCCATAATTGTTATTATAGTTGATATGTATAAGTGAACATCCCCCTATTAGTGAAGATTCCGAGTAGTTTCCAAACTTTTCACCTTTGCACTTCACATAAAATTTCGAGACATATCTCCAATTTTTATAACACTCGAACTCATTAAATAAATTAATTTGGTCCCGATTTATGTAATGAAATACAATATGCGGAAAATTTGTACCAAACTTGCCCTTATGCATAAAAAATTTCCAATGGTGAGTACAATAGAACAAATAATCAAAAAAGAGGTGCACACATCAATAACATAGTATACAAAGAACGCAGAACAAATCTATAAGATAAAATAATAGTCTATAAACCCATACGGGCCCTCGCCTTTCAGTATCGATCATATGGTCTAGGGACATTGATGGTCTAGGGACACTGTCATATAGATCTATGGTCTATATGACAGTGGTACAGCGTGAGAGATGAGACCTATCCACTAAAGACCGCACTGCTGAATTCTAGTTCACTTAGCCAGAAAAGCGTTTACCACAGTTCACCAAGAATTACTATACACTTCATTAAATATGACGAAGAATACACCACACACACACACATTTAACCAATTAAATATGATTTTTAATGTGTTTAAACAGTGCTTTTCTAGTTCGTGATTCTGTTCACTCGGTTTAATAAGAAGTACTCTACTAATGCATTCAATCTCATTGTAAAATTGTTCATCGTAATTGCCTTGCTGATATCGATCTGAACTTTGTTTTCATGGAAAATTGTGTCTATTGGAAGTTGTATTTGAAGAGGAAATTGTAATAGCTACGCGCCCTACGGTTTAGAAAACACTGGATTAATCCAATTTTAACACATCTATGGTATATTTCAGGAGATTATAAGTACATAAGGAAGAGTGTATTAGAATTATCAACTATTCGATCTTCCCGATGAATACAACAGCTTATTTCCTCTGAATTCACAAAATAGGAGTTAATCATCTGTTGCCGAAAGATATGGTCTATTCCCCTCCTGGTCTTGTAAATGCTAGACCAGGTCCATAACATCTTGTCGTTTGAATTGCCGTTTGAGCAGAAGAGAAGCTGCCTCCTCTTGGTTTTCCACTAATAAATCCAAAGAGGTACCAGGACATGCCAGGAAGTTGCAAGAGATGCGGTGCAGGAGAAAGATGGAAAAACATTGTATCTATGTTCGAAAAGCCGACTTTTGGTATGCCCGCTTCTGTATCTATTTACACTGCTGGCCACTGTAAATGCAACACCCTGAAGGAAGCATGCAAATAATATGAAATTTACAACATGCATTAGCGGAGGTGAGATATGCAAATGATTAGAATTTCAGCGCAGACGCACATCACGCGCGCCTGTGGCGCCACTTCAAAGCGCTATTTAAGGCTTGGAGATTTCGACGATTTCAAGTACGGCAATTGTGTTTTTCTTGTGGTTTTTTCAAAAAAACGATCAATTATGCCTCGTAGAAAACAGCGATCATCTTTTGATCACGTATCCGAGTTCGACATAGGAAGGATAGTGGCCTACCGAGATTGTGGATTATCTTTCAGGGAAATCGGTAGTCGTGTTGGACGAAACCAAACAACTGTAATGCGGATATGTGATCGTTGGATGCAGGAGGGTACGACGGACCGACGTGTTCGATCGCATCCACCTCAGTGCACCACTTCACGTGATGACAGGCATATTGTGCGTATGGCAGTGACGGATCGCTCAGCCACATCACGAACCATAGCACAGCACATTCAGTCTGTACCGCATCATCCAGTGTCTGCGCGTACCATTCGACGCCGTTTACAGCAGAGTGGTCTGTCCGCAAGACGTCCATTGCTTCGTCTACCCTTGACACAGAACCACAGACGTTTCCGCCGCCAATGGTGCGATGAAAGAAGGATGTGGACGGCAGAATGGAATGAAATTGTCTTTACTGACGAGTCACGCTTCTGTCTGCAACACCACGATGGTCGGATTCGAGTCTGGAGACACCGTGGAGAGAGGATGCTGAACAGCTGCGTTATGCACCGCCACACTGGTCCTGCACCGGGTATTATGGTATGGGGCGGTATTGGATATCACTCTCGCACTCCTCTAGTACGCATTGCCGGTACTTTAAACAGCCAGCGCTACATCTCCGAGGTGTTGGAGCCAGTTGTCCTTCCTTACCTTCAGGGCTTGCCCACAGCCATATTTCAACAGGATAATGCGCGACCACACGTGGCACGCATTGTCCAAGGGTTCTTCGTCAATCGCCAGATTGAATTGCTTCCCTGGCCAGCTCGCTCTCCGGATCTTTCGCCGATAGAAAACATGTGGTCCATGGTTGCTCAACGATTGACCCAGAATACATCCCCAGCTGCCACACCAGATCAACTTTGGCAACGTGTGGAAGCGGCTTGGTCTTCTGTACCCCAATAACACATCCAAAGTCTCTTTGAATCAATGCCGAGGCGTGTGGCAGCGGTGATCTCCAACAATGGCGGCTACTCTGGTTACTGATTTTGGCAGGAACCACACTTCACAGAAGTCTATAAATTTAATCATTTGATACTTGGTCAACATGTTATCTACAAAATAAATTTTGTTGTGATATCTCTTGTCTTTCTTGGTGTTGCAATTTGGGTGGCCAGCAGTGTACTTTTATTTTGAGCACATGTTTGGGATTCAGCTTGATTACTTGTTTTGCCAAAATCTGATCTCGATGTTTATCAGCAAGGTCAAGTATTTGTTCTAGTTTCATTCCAATAGCACTAGTATAAAGACCTTTGCTATCACACTGGAGTATCTTCAGATTTTTTAGGACAAGTGGAGATTGAAGCATGTTTTTAACATGATCCTCTTCCTGAATCCTGAGCGTGTCCTTTTTAATCCTGCGCGACCGACGAAGCATGATTAAACTTAAAAGGCGAATGATGCATGGTGATGGGAAAGAGTTGTAGTTTAATTCTGAGACTCACCGAAAAAGGCTGAAGTCTGACTTGTACTCAAAAGATACATGTTAGTATTTAGCTTGGAATATTGGAATGATCTTCACGACAAGGATGACCCTGTCAGGAGCAAAACTCCCGACGAATTTCACCCATTCCCCCAATGTCACCTCACTGCCAAGGAGAGGCAGCTTTAGGGGATAAAGGAACAGGACAGAAAGGTCTTCATCCCATATACTACACTTTACCGATATTCCATTAAACCTAGTTAAAAAGATCATCGATTTCGAAAAAGTAAGCAAACAACCCTTGTAGGAAACCTACATCCCTGTTGAACAACTTCACAGTCTTATAAACATTTCGAGCAGTTATCACTACAATGAATAAAAATATTCATTACGAGTGTAGAAAAAAAGCATCGGAAATCCTTTCCTTCCCGTCATCCTGTTCTTTCCTAAAAATTAGAATTATACAAAAAGTTATCGGCTACCATGAACAAAATTATCCACTACGGGGGTGTAAAAAACGTTGTAACCGTCTTCCTGTCCCTTCCTGAAAATTAAAATTTCCCCCTTCGTTTTCTCAGAACTATGTTTTTTGGCTTACTGTATTTCACTTATAAGCAAATGATGTGGAAGTTTCTACTAGACGATCTCTCCCAAGTTTATGTCCCCGGTGAATGCAAAAGTTCATTCCCCCGACTTCACAAAATTTTGGCTAGTCCTCTTCTGCAGAAAGGTCTCCAACTCTTGCCGATATTCCTTTAAAACTAGTTGAAAAGATCAGCGATTTCGAAAAAGTAAGCGAACCCCTCCCCCTGCAAGAAACCTACATCCTTGTCAAACAACTTCACCGTCTTCCTACAAACATTTCGAACAGTTATCGCTACAATGAATAAAAATATTCATTATGGGTGTAGAAAAAAGCGTCGGAACTCTTTCACTTCCCGTCTTCTTGTCCCGCAGAGCAGGGGAAAGCGGAAAGCTCCAATTCTGGAGAGCTGCCAAGACCCGAGTGGGAAGAGGAAGCTTAACTATCAGAGCTATCACAACTAGGGCGAGCTCCCTGAAATTAGGGAACAAGGAAAAGACAGAGTAATCGAAATATCGATCCCACAAAATAAGTTTGCTTCCCATAGCGTCTTGTTCCAAGTGTGCTGGAAAGTAATTGCCGGGACGATGTTCCATTGGACTATCGAATTTAACCAGCCGTAATAAGGATTCCGGTGCTGATGAAATATTATTTTACACCTAGTACTTCACTGGTAGCATCCGGAGAAAGCTGGAGACTTCTCTTCGAAATATTGTTACCTAAATCTGTCTGTGTTAATTTGGAGGTTTCCTCGTTGTATAAAGCAGTTCCTGGTTGTATCTTAGTCCCAGAGTGAAATGACAGGTCTCGGTCGAATGTGAGTAAACACTGACCGTAGAGTAGTGATCTCAACCGGTATGCTACTGCTTACTAGTCGGCAAGTGTGCCTTACGGATTGTGAAGCGGATTAAATTACGAGATTTTTTCATTTCAATGGTTTAGTTTTGAACTTGTGACAAGTGTGTTCATAAATAATTTCAAAAATGATACCCGTATAAATAATAAGCTTTATTTTTAATACAAAGTATCATAAATAAATTGCTTAAAAAAGATTTTTAAAAAGCCTTTTTGGAGCAAAAAGATGGATAATTATTATTATTTGTATATCAATCAAACTAATACACACATTTTTGTCAGATTGGCAAAATATATATATATATTTTGGTATGGTGCAAAATTTTAGTAATAAGTGTATTTGTGCCATGAGATGAGAAAGGTTGAAAATCGCTGCCGTAGAGCTACGAAACCAAACCAAACCCGTAGTTTAATTAATGATGTGAATTTTCCGATGTGAAAGAAATTTCTAGAATTTTAAAGAATAAGGGATTCAAAATGGGTTAGTTAGGATTTTATGGCGTAAGGCATTTGACAAAGTATCATTAAGCACAAGACAGATAACTCCAAGTAATGACAACACCCTCAAGGAAAGTTTTACTAACACAGAAGAGAGAAATCTATACAGGGTACGTTACAGGAATCATACCTGAGCCGAATACAACTAGCAGAATTCAAAAAGATCAATAAAATCTCAAGATTGCTTGTATCCCAGGTATAGCAAACCCACTGAGGGTATCTTCACATGGTATTTCTTTATGAATATAAGTACCAGTTTAGATATCGGAAACCTCATGAAAGAAAGCTGTGTATCCCAAGAATTCAATGTTTAATTTATACAATTATATGAGAAGTTCTTTTTTTCTTTATATTTCCTCAAACTTATTACAAATACAAAGGAAAGATTTATAACTTTTTGACTTGGAAAACGGACTGAACGTTGTAATTTAAAATCTTCACATTTCACGCGGCTCTATTAGACTTTAGCATAGTACTGTGATTCATCTAAAGTTGGGTCTATGATCGTATGGTTTGCAAACGTAACGATTATTTTAAAAGTTATGTCTATAAAACATCATTTAAAGCCTAATACTAGAGCTCAAAGCTATTCAAATATTTCATGTAACAAAAAATTGATTAATTGATAAGTAATTTGCTAAAGCTTATGAGACATCACAACCAATTTGAAATTTGAATGACTTTTCCATGTTTTGACCACCATTAAAGACCATTAATACTTTTAAAACTTTCTCAATACATTTCATTTAATATTGATCAACATAACAAAGGAAATATTTTTAAATCATCAGCAATCAATACCTTTAACAAAAATTACTTTTACGTTTGAATATCTTTCAATTGTAACGATCTAGAAATTTCATAACTTTAAAATCTGTGGAAAGGTATAGAAATTGTAATACATATTTATATTATGAAAGACAACATAGTTTCAAATGTAGATGGCTCAAAGAATATAATTAGAATTTGTTAAATGAAAATCAAGCGAGCTTGCATATATCTCTTGAAATCTTCCTAACAGATTTAAGAAAATACGTTACGTTAAACAGCGATTATTTGAGACGAAACAGGTAATGTTCTTCAAATACAAATCGGTGTATTTTCAGTCAAAAAAAATTTCTGAATCAAATGTTGAATCGAGGTCAAAATCAAGCTGAATACGAATGTCTTTCAGAGCTACATAAAATTTATTCTATTTTTGAAATAAAAGTTTTGAGCGCATGGATTTTCTGATATCCAAAACAAAAAAATGCTACTTTTGTTATTTTGTTTTGTTTGTAATGGTCCTTTTCTCTCGGATACTGCTGAAGAACATAGATTCGGAATTGAAAAAGTTGTGTTTCATATATAGTTCTTTTCGTTTTTAGGGTATGTGGGGGTATATAGTGTTCCCTCTCTTCTTTGGGCTTGGGACGTTTGGAAAGGGACACATAAAAACTAGATTCACGCAAGGGAAGGGAATAAAGTTCTGAAACCATAATGTTGGACTCCCTTTAAATTTTCTCCAGTATTTTCTTTTCTTGCTTTATTTTGGACGTTATTTTGAAAGCATTGACTACCTAAATGATGTGGCTTTGCTATACATTGCGATGAGATTGACTCATACGCCTTATAGCCTCACCTGGGGCCACTATAGCCCTGTTGGAAGAGTAGCGGATTCACAACCGGAGAGTTGCGAGTTCGAAACTCGATCCAACTTAAGACCATCGTGTATGTGGGGGCTGGTGCATATTAAATCTGTCAAATCTGTCGTGGTCTCAAATGTCCTCTCAAAACCTTTTTAAAAAGGACCAATGCAAATTAGAACGTTTGATAATCCAAATGTTTATGGTATCCATTGCCTAACTATCGACAAAATTTTGAATGGATCAGTAGAACTAAGTTAATAAGTAAATAAACTTGTTTGAGTAGCAAACACGCAATGTTTGACTTTATGTATTAGTATCAATTAGACCAGGTTATGTGTAGTAACTTGGCAGAATTGTTTTTCTACCAGATGACTTACTCAATGAATATTGCAAGAGGAATGATAAAAATAATTGAATGTCAAAAACGATGTTTCCTGCATGTATTAGTTGATCGTTTGCCAACCTATGTACATATAGTTTACCCGTTTATTGGTGCTTGAATGGTTGAGAAACAGACGTACAGGCAGTGTTGGATTTTATGCATTAGCTGTAAAGGCTTGAAATCTTATTTCATTTACATAATGCTGTTTATCTAACTATCTGGATAGAATACACTTCATATTTGTTAACTAAGGTTGTAAATTAATATGAATAAGCTAATATATTCATGATAATAATGTGATAGATCTTCATGATGTAGTTAGTTTCATCAGTATCTTTACCTTACATACCTTAAATCATCTATTATGCTTGAAATATCTTATGTAAGTATGCTCATGAATAATAAGTGTAAAATTAGAAAACATAAATATCAATTTTATACCGTCATACGAAGTTTAATCAAATAAACTTTACTAACATCATCTGTTTCATCTTAGATATCATCTGCATTGTCGAAAAATACAACTTTAGCCGTAATTATTAACTTATGATATTATATATCAGCCAGTCTTCACTTACTTTAGCATATCATTACCTAGTTTTTCAGGTCCTTATATTTCCTATTCTCTTCTAGTTTATATTTTGTTGAACTTTACTTATTCTCTTCTACTGTCTTCTCTGCCAATAAAATTTTATATATTTTATAACCGTTTTGAATTATCTTACCCATCAATCTTTCAAGTTGTACTTAATGCGTCTGATGAAAACGCGGTACAGTTAAGGATAGGTAAATTGTTTCATAGCTCAGTAGGGTTTGAACATATGCGTAGGTTAGAGAAACTCATAGATATTCTAGATAAATATAGACTTAACCCTCTCGCTGCGCATCCCGCGATTTTCGCGGGGATGCATTTTTGTCATCTATTTAACTGTGCAATCCGCTCTTTCCAAGTTCATGGTTTCATTTTTCCTTTTCTGTGATGTTTATTTGTTTATTCAAATCTGGGTTAACATATGGCTTTAGATGTCCACATTTCTGCGAAATATACAAGCATTTTTTGCAGCATTTTGCGCGCTCTTTTCAAAGCTCAAAGATGTCTGGCAGGAAGCGTTTCGTGAGTGATAGAACCTACATTCCTGACAATATTTCCGACACTGATAGCAGTTTTGACTCTGATATCAAGTATATTGAAGATAGTTATAGCGAAACTGATGAGAATTTCTCGGATTCCTCTGCGGATAGTGATTTCTAATAATTCTTCATTTCTAATAAATGTTTTGTAAGTATTTTGCATATTTTCATTAGTATATACGTTTTACCTTTGTATTTCATGAAATAAATCATAATTTAACCAAGATTAATTTTCAAAATTTTGCTTTTATATGATTATTCTGCAATTTCAATATTCCGACAACCTTTTTTTATGATCTAATTCTATATTGAAAAAAAACTCTTTTACAAAAATTTTTTGTATATTTTAACTCTAAAATATATGTAAATTTGAAATATGTAATAAAAAAATACGCAATTTTTAATCTATTTTGATAAAAAAATTACACAGCGAGAGGGTTAAGGGTAGTTGAGCATACTTACACAAGGTATGTCAAGCATAATATATGATTTAAGGTATGTAAGGTGTACTGATAAAACTACATCATCAAAATCTCGCATCCGCATCATGAACAGGCAAAACTAAATTGCCATTGCAATGACTTGTATACATCTTTTTTATCACATAATTATCGTCGGAATGTTAATGTTAGAGGCCTACTCTAAAAGTTCTGCATTTCAGGCACAATTTTATTTTATTTCTTATTTTAAAACAATTTTTTGTTTCCTTATACAGCATGATTAAACATAGAAAGAGAATGAATTAATGCTTCTTGTTATTTCTGGTTCAAAATTCAGGACTACACAGAAAATAGATTATGTGATAAAACAAAACTAAAACATTAATATAAACGTATGTAACCCCATATATTATAAATTTTTTCTCAGATACTTGAATGCATATGGTTTTTTTCTTGCTTTAACTAAAATATTTTTCTTTCATGATTTATGGTGAAGACTATTTCAATTGAAAACTGATAAAGTTGAAGGAAAATCTTAGACTGATCAAAAGCATCCATTTTTATTTTTAATGCTGAAAAATTCATGTGGCCTAAAATTGTAATAAAACGATTTTTTCTTTCGATTCATCTTAACATATACTTATAAACCCTATCAGTCTTAATATACCTAGAATATTTATATACCATGTCTTAATATACCGAGAATATTTATATACCATATATCTTAATATACCGAGAATATTTATATACCATATGTCTTAATATACCGAGAATATTTATATACCTTAGCACCCTTAATGTATCTAGAAAATATATATATACCTTATGCCTAATATACCTAGAATATTTATATACAACAGCGGCCTTAATATACCTAGAATATTCATATACCTTATCAGTCTTAATATAACAAGAATATTTATGTACCTAAACTTTACCATTTCAAAGATGTGTGATGTCAGAATTCCTACCTCCTTTGAAAGGATTGAAATATTAAGGCGTGGGTAAATAAAAAAGTATTAAAAAGCATCTTTGAGTTTAAGTACAATTGTGTTACAATAGATAAAATGTTATTAATCTCTCTCATAACTGTTCTCTCCAGCTCATCTTAAAATGATGACAAAGTACATTTTATAGTGTGGGCAAAAGGAAGTTAAGGCGTGACTAAAGAGAAAGTGATAAATACTTGTAAAATAGGAGTTCGAGAACTCTCATTTTATATAATATATCGTCAATATTCAGAAGTCAGATGTTATGAAACCAATTTTGAGTGTACATACAAGTATAGATGATTGATGCTATTTTTTGCGTTCTGTCTTTAAGATGAAAAATTGAAGTAGGTCAAACTTTACTTGACAACTATAGGGCAACCATCATATTGAAAGACGGAATTTATACTATCTAATAGTGAAAGGCAGAAAATAGCTTCCAAAATTGTTTGTTTTTCAAATGCTTCTTTTAATTAAACACAATCTGTATCCAATGGTGGCTCAGTGGACTTTCCAACTGCGCCAGAAATCTGCGAGTTGTAGGCAGAACAGGTTAGACTCTTCCCTTGTATTTTTATCTCTTCTCAATTAAATTTTCCTTGTTGATCTACTTATATGACGTTATCCGTCTTGTGTTCGGTGCAGCTTGGCCAAATATGGCCCTTGCGCCGCAAAACCCAACCCAACCCAACCATATCCCAATGACTGACGATTCTTTTGCAACCCTAAGGATAGATTGATGCTTTTAATTATTTTACAATGTTCAAAAGGATTATTTCGAAAACATTAAGATGTGGAAGGAATAAAATGTATTTATATTTGATACACAAATGGATTTCACATAGCATCTGATTAAAGAAAAAAATATTAACACACTTTGATTAAAAAATGATAGATATTTGAAATTTTTATATTTACTTTAAAAATGGGTTATAATGCTTATAAATGTTATATGCATCAAAATTTATCATAATTTTGATTATTTTAGGTATTAATTAGTTTTTATTTAATTGTAGAAGGGTGTTTTCAAGCTTCTTCCATAAACTTTAAGTGAAGGTATAGAAACAAAATTAAACCATATTTACCTAGAGATGTATGCCCGCAAGAGCCACATAAATGTTTCAGAAGGTCTACTAAGTGGCAAAAATGAGCATTTTTATCAACTCTAATTTTACTGTTTGATAGTAGTTGTATTTTTTTTTAATTTAGCATTTGTACCCTCATAGTCTTATATTAACACTTATAGGTGTTTAAAGTTGCGAGCACCAACAGTAATTCACGCCTGATATTGTCAACGCATGGATTGTCGAAAATGTTTAAAATTCTGGGCTTTCATGGTCACTTGCAGCCGCGACATCTATTCTTACGATGAGGTCATCTTAGGAGTCAATGGGATATCATACACGATGCTTTTAAAGGCCCAGAGGAAGATATTAATGCGTTATAAAACGGATGATCGTGGTGGCCAAATGACGAATACAACACGAGCAATTTATCGAGCACCGAAAGCAATGTTCAAAACAATTGTGTACAATAATGTTTAAATGTGCTGAAGGAAACTAGTACCATACCTGTTTTCGTGGCATGTTCCTATCACATATAGTCTAGTGCAGATGCGCAAACATTTAATAATTTGACGTATTCCTATGGGGATATCGTTCACGATACAATCCCCTTATGTTGGTGCATGTCATTCATCTCTGCATTCCTATTATTATACATGCTACCCATACGAAGTCAGGGTCTAAAGTGAGTATTGCATCCCTGTGAGATAGTTTTATTTTGTTCCTTAAATCCATTTGAAGTGTGAATAAAAAGTTGTGAAATAACCTGTATTTTAACAAGTATTGTGAAATCTCTGGCGTTATTAATAAGAATAATTTTAAAAATATTTGTTTAATACTACACAAACTGGAGATTTTTCAGTTCTATAACATAATCCCATTAATGAGAAAAACAATGCTTCATTGCATCATGATTCTACCATTTTATTTCCCGTTATCGTTTAAAATTGGATCGAACTCCAATCTTCTGTAGAACTCTCGTAATTTAAAGAACTGTAAATTTTAGATCTTGTTAAAAAATTTTAGAAAACTTTCAAGCTTAAATATCCAGTCTTACAATTAGAAATCTACTCGCTTAAAATTAAATATTAAGTTTATCTCCATTGAAAATACTTGTATATGTTTTATTGAGAATTTTAACCTTGAAAGATATGAAAAACTTTTCATCTTTTGGTTCATTAATATTGAGTTATTTTTAACTCAGATTGGTACATTTATCTTCTAAAACTTGTATTAAGCAAGTCTCGGATATATTTATCTATGTGTCTTTTTCTACCTCGCCTTGCACGAAAATACTTGATTTGACAAGCTGCCAGTTTTATAAGTATTAGGGAAGGTAAAGTTTAATTTTTAGTCTGTTATGCTCATTCATGTATAAAAACTTGAATATCCTGGTTCACAAAGAATGGAAATCGTTGTAGCAGCAGATACCGAAGCAAGAAATGTAAACTTTTTAAATAGAGTTTGTGCCAAAAAAATTAAAACACCCTGTAACCAGTGTTCGATCTAACTGAAACTTAGCATGTGTGAGATACATAAATAAATAAAGAAATGGTCACGATATCAAATCGATAGAACTCCTTATTACTATGGAATTACATCAGAAAGATCATGAACTTGTAAGTTGTAAGCCACCACTGGTGGCGATACATGCCAATATACGATATGCCATGAAGTCAAATGAAGTCCTTGTACTATCCTGTGGTGAATTATTGCAAGCCTTCTATATATGGGTGAATCCATTCAAATCCAGGAAGGCTGTTCGCCTCACCAGAAGGAATTGGAAGGTTGTTCGCCTTCAAATTGAATGATATTTTGCAAATAGGTACATTTTGGGTCACCTTGAATCAACATATTTTTTTATAATCTCGAAGAAAAAATTTTCTTCGAGATACAGGACTGAATATGAAGTCACAAATTAAAATTTATTTTTCTTAGCGTACATCACCTAGTTAAAAATAAAATATCTCCTAAAGTATTTAAGATCATCCAAATTGTTTTTCAAAACAATTGTAAGACTTTAGAGCAGCTATTGATACTAATTTCATTATGGTACGTAAATAGTATTGGAAATATAAATTTTTTAATGTGATGAATTTAAATTATTTTTTCTCAAAAGAGCCACGTTTTAAAAATCTGATTATTTTTTCTAAGTTCCTATTTAAATATTCTGTCAAAGTATGTGAGTTTTTTCAGTTTTTGGAGAGCTAAGTTTAAATAAATTATTTTGTGTAATGACCCTGATCGGAAAACCCGACGCGATCAGAAAATAATGAAATCTCGTCAAATTCCCTTTCGAAGTACAAAAAATCCCTAAGCGTATATCAAATTCCCTATAAAAGGACGAAAAGGTTTTTATAATCCCTGAATTATATCGGGATTCCCTTTCAGCCAGTGAGAACTACGCTCTCTGTATTTGCTTAAAAATACTTTTTTACTCAACGTTAACCGAATAATATGAGTAATAATTTACAGTATTTACTTAATTTGAATAAATTATCTACCACAAAATTATACAGTACATTAAACATTTACACAGAACGTATAATTTTGCTGTTCATCTCACTACAAAACAGAGTTTAAAAAATACACTGTAATTGTTTTGATAGAAAGGATCAGAGTAATAAACTACGTATTTAAAATATTAATAAATTACTATAACTATATTAAAACATTTAAACAGTATTGAAACTAGTAGTACAAAACGTAATACCCTATAAATCCTCATAAAACTGTTCTAAAATTGCATAGATAAGAAAAATTACGAAGCTTAGTAATATAGTATTTAACATCGCAGATAAAATAACGATATAAATTTTTATTTACTTAAAACAGTAAGAAAAGTTGTAATTTGAAGTTAGTTAGAATAATTAGAAGTTAGTTATAAGTTCCACTGTAAATAACTAGAGTTTGGCTGATTTCTTTTTTAAAACTATTAACAATAGAATTATAGGATTATCAAAAATCTTAGTTCTATGCACTTTATTGATATATGTACAGAAATAATGAATCCTGTAAAATATCGCATGGAAAAAGGTGCTTGAGCTTCTGGTTGAGGAGATTCGAGCGCTCACTTACTAGTGGAGGAATACCGTTGGCCCTGCTCGTTGAGTGCGCGTTAGCGGTTGAAATTTCGACGATATCTTACGTTGAAGGCTCTTAAAAATAAATCTTTAAGAAACTGCATTAGTTATATAGGGTACTACATTAACGATATTCGAATCAACTTACACAAAAAGTTTTAAAAAATTTAAAGATGGCTTTTTTTATTAAATCTCAACCAAACTTCAGCAAAAAACTAATCCAATTTTAAAAGATATTTTTACTTATTTTTACGAATAGTACATTTGAGTATCACTAGCAAAAAACAAAACTAAGTTTATCTCTAATAGTTTAAGCGTAGCGGAATTTTAAGTGCTACGCAACATTCTTGAGAAGTAAAATTGAATATTTTTGACTGTCTTTTAGAGGGTCTTATTTCGATGAGACAAAATTATTTTGCAAAAAATAAACATGGCATAGTTTAACATACGCCACTGGCCACCATATACTAAATTTTATAAAAATCGAAGGTGGTGAGGCGAACATTTTATTTTTTATTGCCTGAATTTGAATGGATTCACCCATATAAGGCTCCAAACCTACGGGTGAGTCGGGGGGGCGTGGTTCGTCAAGCCTTCTATAGCTGCTGCTCAACATCCTTTATATACCGGGAGTGGTGCAATTGATGGAAAATCATATCTAACACATGTTCAGTGGGAGACAGGTACGGTAATCTCTGGGGAAAAGAAGGATTTCAAAACTATGGAGGCACTCCTGGGAGAAGCGAGCAGTGTGTGGCAGGGCGTTATTATTCTGGTGCATAGCCCCTTGGACACCGGAAATGAAAGTCAAAACAGGTTATAGGATCTGCTGGAATCGCTAGTATCACTACTAGTGGGATGGGTATGAAGGCTGTCGTAAATAATATCTCCCTACACTATTACACTAGAACAGTGGTATGCCTCTGACAGTGAACTAAGAATGGTTACCAAACACCACCGGATACGTCTGAAGTAGTGCAGTGCTCAAATGTACTGGACAGGAATAGAATGGCAATGTAACAAGTTTAGTGATAAATTCCGCTTCTGCCTTAACGTTAAAACAAGCCCTAAATGCGTGAAATAGTCTCAGTAGTTCACTATATAACTAACTGTCCTTTTCTTCCAAATGGAATTTAAAAGCATAAAGTTATGTTAATTTTGGTGTGCAAATAAATATAAGAAAGCACTGAGCCAAATTACAAAACCTTAAATTATCTTCGCTTCAAAATTGATCATATCTGTGAACTTGTCTTCCTCATTACGTACCTAAGCATTTTCACGTGCCATTCTGAAACCTTCACTTCAAAGAAAAATTTCCACTCCCACAATTGAATTTCGTCAAACCTTACACTATCTAATCCTGCATAGATTTTATGTCGCATTCAATAGATTAATTAAAATACAGTCACTTTTATTTTTAAATAAATAATAGAGTACTGCAATCAATAGTCAATAGAGTACTGCATAACCCAAATGATTATATTGGAAACAGAAATCCGAACATTTCGTTTTGATTAGTCCACTCTAGGATATGTCGAAGTCCACCTAAGGCGTCAACACGTTATATACATTGTTGATAATATTTTGTTGCATAAGTAGATTGTGATTTATATACTAATACATAAATATATTTTTACTTTATTATATTGTGAGTAATATATTATTACATAAATATAATGTTTCATAATTATGTTGTGAATAGTATATTAGTGAATAAGTATATTGCTATAATTTGTTATCACTCAACGTTTTAATACCTAAATATATTTTTGAAAAATCTCTATCACCACTCCATTCCCTCTTAACAAAATTCACTATATAAATTTAAGTTTTATATTTAGGGATAGTAAAACAATTGTTTCAGACAGGTTGAAAGTATAGCTAAAGGGTTCTAAAAGGCATTGCTTCCAGTTGAACTTATCTACTCTAACTGTAAAAGAGCTGTGACCTCTCTCAGAACAACGAGAATGCTTTGTCTGTCTTTGCTTTCACCGAAAAAAATCATTTTTCAAGCCGTATTAAGATAAATTATACTGCAGAGTTCGGCTTTTCAGCAAAGCAAATTAATTGCGTGCGGAAAAACTTAGTACATGAGGAGACAATTAATCCAGAACATTCCCTTCACAGGGAAAAGCCAAAAGCAGTGAACTCCCCGGAAACGATAAATTCACCAGTTACTTTGTCGCATTCGCTTTATTGCGGAGTACCCAGAAAAATGACATCGAGACAAGAAAAAAGCCGAAAACTAAAATGAAACCCATGCTATGAATAAGTTATGTACATTAAAAGGGGGAATATGAAATATTGATCTGGGGACTGAACATTAAAAAGAATGAAGGCTGACTTTCACCCATAATAACGAAAAGGACAGAAATGCCTGAGTGCTGCATTTATATACTTATTATTCGAAATAGCTATTTCCGAACTTACTTTACACTGAAATATGGAAGTTTCTCGGTTTCATTTCATCTGAAGATTTAGTTTGTAAGAGTTGTGCGACTAGGTCTTTAGCATCACTTAAGGATTTATTGTCAAGCGGGCGCTTTAAAAATATTTCTCAGCCTTCTCTTTCATTTACATATTTTTAAACCTATAAATGATAGTTATTTTCGTTCTTTACAACTGATAGCGAGCAAGCTATTTTGAGCTGCACAGAAATGCGTTTCACATATTTCTGGTTGGTTTGGTTTTTGGAGTATAATGGCGCAAGGGCCATATTTGGCCATACTGCGCCAGACACGAGACACGCAATATCAAGAAATAGACATACACTCGCAATGAAAGTTTTAGTGACACAGAAGAAAGTAATACACCAAGGGAGGAATGCACCTGACAGGAATCTTGGTCAAATATGGCCCTGCGCCTCCTACAACTCTAAGGTTTCTAGCGTAGTGAACATACCCACTGAGCCAGGAAGGTCCCCACATATTTCTGGATTGGTTGCTTGGTTGTTTTGGTATTTTACGGCGCAGGGGCCATATTTGACTAAGTTGTGCTAAACACAACTTCAAGTAAACAATGTCGTGAAAAGGGGAAAAGGAAAGATTGGGAATAGAGTAGTGGGATGAAAGCAGAAAGAGATCACTTGTGGGTATCTCGAGAGCGTATCATGGGAAAAGAAAAGATCACAAAAGTACCTTGGGTTCGTGAAGCCCGTATACACCTAAAGGAGATGTGCCCCTGAGAGTACATATCTCAGGGATTTAATGTAAATGTTCTGTGAAATTAGATAGTAAGCAATGTTGGGTAAAATTTAATCTGACTAACGATTGAAAACTAATGACTAAAAATTCGACTGGTGAGTAAAGATTGATTAGTTTTAGTCCTTCCACGCTAAAAGAATGATTGATTTTGTTAGAATCAAGTAATCATGACTGAAATTTAATTGTGCCTCCATTCAACATTCTGAGTCCAGTAAAAATAGCATGCCTGAGTGGCATTTAAAAAAATACCTACTTACTCACATGTTGAAGAGAAAAATACATTAAAATGGAAAAGAGGATAACATGATGAAACTATTTATTGATTTATATATATTTCAGCGTAATACAATTCACGTGATAAAACAAAAAAATCAATCACAAAAAAATGAATCAAATAAAGGATCACAAATATGTTGGTTAAATTAGCTTATTTAATAGCAATGAAATTCATGAATTGATTCACGATTCGAGAAAGTCATGCGAATTGAGATTAAAAAATATCGCCGAAGTAATTTTGTTTTCTTCTACTTATGAATTTACTTAATGCATTCCTGACTGAAACGGACGATTTAATGACCAATTGATTTACCTACAATTAAGATTAATTTTTCAATCATGATTGAAATTATAATTAAGAAATAAATCGATTGAAAAAGTTGTTAAATACACAAAACAATGATGGCAAATATTTGATTTTTTTCACCTTCGTGCTGTTTTTTAATTTCATTTCACTCTCATTCACAATAGCGATTTGGTTTTGTCTCTACTGTCATTTTTTCAACAAGGTTAATTAGACCGGAGCCTACGGCTTGAAGTAGATCGACGAATAACCTTGCTAATACCGGAATTCTAGTATCGGTATTAGCATGATTGTTCCGGAATACGACCGATATCCCGGCACATGGTTGTTCTGGGATACCTGTCAAATGACCATCATGATTGACCACGAGGTCACCATGATTGACCTGATCATGATGACCCCCACTCTTCAAACTTCCACATCCCGTCAACGTGAAAACATTTGAGGCCAAGCCAGATTTAAAGTGCACCAGCCTCCTACGTACACCAGGGTCTTTGGTTGGATCAAATTTCGAACTCGCAACCCTCCGGTTGCTAATCCACGAGTCTACCAACTGGGCTATCAAGGCCTCTGTTAGATGAAAACAGATTTATAGATAAACAGATAAAACTTCTTATTTTGTAAATTAATACATAAAAATCTTAAATTGGAAATGAAAAGTTATTGAGAATTCGGTTTCGCAGGCATATTTTAAAAGGATCAAATTTGTATCATTAAAAATTTCGTACTTTTATACTTAGAAGGATTTCAATTTTGATGAATTTTTTAACAACTTGCATAAATATTGAACATCATTTCAAATATATTTTTAGATATATTTTTAGTTACACTTGCGGTCTGACTTTCAATCATTTGCAATTCTTGAAGTGTTTGCATGTAATATTTTTGTGGTGTGTAACGTTCATGCTAATCATCGCTTATCACATCTCATACTACTCTGCTTTTATCTACAAACTAAGCTTTAGAAATTGAGTGTCACCTTTGATCATAAATTAGCATGTGTTCGTTAAATCAAACATCCTAAAGCATAAAATATGAAAGCTAACCACATTCAGGTAACTTAAAAATATACTTGATAGGGGGAAAATTTAGACTAACATACGCAATTTTGCAGACAAAGCAATGAATTTATCCTTTTAAGGGTGCTTAATTCAAATTTATTCCTCCATGTGTTCGCTTTCTCACCATACATGAAAATTCCCAGCCTATGTTTTCATTTCTTCTGGGAGAGATTCTAAGGACATGCTATATTCATGGTGGGAATGAATGTTTGCATCTTTTAAAATAGTTTCATTTTCTTAGTTCTGTAATTTCTATCATTTATACATTGTGCCACATATCATCTCTCAAAATTTCAGTGATGCAACTTTGTTGGTATTGCATTTTCAATGAACAGTAGTGCATGCCTTAAAATTTTTCACATTATAAGGATATGAGTTTAATTATTGATGGTTTTCATTTTTTTTTATTCAGAAGTTTCTTTTTTAATTTTCTTCACTTGTGAAAGTTTATGGTTCTACAAAATTTAGACTTCGAGATATTCCTAACTCACGAGGGTCGAAAGTTGCCTCTTCGATTTGTTTAGAATGAAATGACCTTATGTGTGTTGACAAAGACAATTTAGTGCCTGATGGTATCGTCATTAATATACAATTTGTTTTATAGGCAACTACTTAATATATTTCGAATTGAACTGTTTTAGTTGGTATTTCTAAATACTTTTACTGTAGAAGTTTTGTAAGAAATAAAATAATTTTATTTCAAATAAATCTTTTGCAAAAATAGTAATAGAATAAAAATAGTGCAATGCTCTAACTACGGTACTGAAATTGTACGTCTTTCGAAATAGAGGATTCCGTATTTTGCCCATTCTTTACTACTCTATTAATAATATTTATGGAATTGATGGATGAACGACAGTTACGAATTAATGATTGTTTCAGTTAGATGTATTTCTGTAAGGGCCGTTTGATGATAGTTTTAGTTGTATTGCAATACAATCTCTATGATGGACTACAAAGATCTATCGTCAAATGTAGTCATCTAAAAAATTTCCATAATCATATTTGTGTTCACATATTAAAACCATATAGAAATGGAAATTATTTTCCAATTGCAAAACGTTAAAAGCGAATCTCTGTACCAAGTGCGTTAAGATTAAAAAAAGATGTTTCCAGGTGTTTTGAGAAGAGTACGTTTTTAATGTATGTTATTATTTTTCAATGGGTTTTTAAGCGAACATCCGCTTTAGTAGCTGTATTGTATTCTCATAAGCTTAAATAGTTATTAATAACAAATAGAGAAATTTCACTTTAGTAGTAGCCAATGACTCTTACATTTTACCTCCTTTTGACTTTTCGTTAATAGGTCGAAATGCATCACGAATAGTTGCGTGTATATTTGAGATTGCATTTTCCTCGCAATAAAATACTAAAAAGTCACTAATTAATCAAATGGGAGAAAAGTATTCACACTAGAAAGATTTATTTCTTATATTTTACTAATTTAAGCATAATTTTTTCGATTGTGAAACTTACGCAGGGAAACGATGTATCTGTCAGATAGCAATGAGCCTCGACATATGGCCGTGGTTTAAATTACGAGTTGTTGCCATCGGATCTTTCCCTTCGAGATTTATCCCGGACCTTTGCCAATAGCCCGTTGTGTTGCACCAGTGCGACGTTAATTAACTACCTACCTATCAGATAAAAATGCCTGAATTTAAAAACTTACCTTACAATCAACTAGCTAATCTTTCTACTGTGAAAACAGCTCCATAAGCTTAAGTAGCTCACGGTAGCATGCTTCAATTGTTTATTACCACTCTCCATTAATTCCTTCTTTAAACCCTGAAAAGTTATCTGGTGAATGCCACTCGTATGTTCTGGACAGTGAATAAAGCAGAACTATTTTCTTCCAGACAAAGAAACAGAATAAAAATTAAAGTTGATTTGAATTCAAAACTTCAAGGTCATCGGATTGTTACATTGTTACATTGTGTAACTTTAAAATATAGATATAACAGTGCTAAAATTAAAAACTCCCCTTATATTCAACTATCATTATTTTCTATTGCGAAAATAGCTCCTGAAGTTAGGCACATAAGTAGAATTTCGCCAGGATAACACTAGTGGTCGTCTGCATTTCCTTCTCAAACACTAGAGGACCTGACAGATACCACGAGAGTTAAGTAAACTTAACACGTGTGGCTTTAAAAAGGGATTTTAAACCCTCAGGAAAGAGTGAAAATACAAAATAAATTTTTTAAAAGGGTACACATCTGGGTACATAGCATCTCCGTTTTGCTAAAAATATGTTGCTGTTTACACTTGTACCTCTGCACTCCAATAGAATTTGGGTCAATCTGCATCAATCTGAATTCAGTAGAAACTGATTAACGAAGACTCGGGCGTTAAAAAGGAGAACGCTCTGGATTCAGTCAGTGTGAAAGGATTCAAAGCGGAGAAGAAATTTCTTATGGAAGCGACTTTCCCAAATATTTGTTATTCAGTTTCTACTGGATTCTGATTGATTAGGATTAACCCGGATCTTGTTGGGGGATGAAAGAGCCTTAAGACACCTACCGCGCTCCGCATGCTCTTCCTGATCGTGACGTTTGTAAAGAGGGTCTATTATGCGTTTTCGTAATGCAGTGCTTGTGTCATTGTCATCAAAATGATTGGCAGATGAATCTATTGTTGAAAGCAAACTATCTCTTTGATGCAAGATTCTTGTTAGAAGCCTAAAATAGCCTGACGTTTATACACAATGCCAACGTACAGTACATTTAACACCTCAACTCAAAACATGAGTATCATATCATTAGACCACCATATTTAGTCATCAAATAATAAATTAAGCATTTTCATTCAAAGCAAAGACGCTTAAAAAATGTACATATTGCAACTATCTGATGGAAAAATAATACTCACATTTGAGAAAGGTTACATACGAATTTAGTCAAATCCCCTAATCAGATTCAATGATACAACGATGTTTCAATCTAACTGACCCAAAAAAAACTTATTAACTGAGTTTTCAACGATTTCACCAAAAGTGGATTCTGTTTTTCAGTGAAAACTCTTCAAGTGTGAAGGCAATACATGCACGGATATCGAGTGAGTATATGCCTAACATTTCGGTACAGTTTTTAATAGTATGTTTCCTTATTTCTTGCTGTTATTCAATATTAGGGGCCAATTAGCTAAATTGTAAATTATAGAAAACATGTTTTACATTGGACTAGTTATTTTATGCAGTTTTACAATTACTAAAACTCTTGAACCACCTAAGAGGAAGTTCTACCTTACAGCTTGTTTAACTACACTGCTGGCCACCGTAAATGCAACACCCTGAAGGAAGCATGCAAATAATATGAAATTTACAACATGCATTAGCGGAGGTGAGATATGCAAATGATTAGAATTTCAGCGCAGACGCACATCACGCGCGCCTGTGGCGCCACTTCAAAGCGCTATTTAAGGCTTGGAGATTTCGACGATTTCAAGTACGGCAATTGTGTTTTTCTTGTGGTTTTTTCAAAAAAACGATCAATTATGCCTCGTAGAAAACAGCGATCATCTTTTGATCAAGTATCCGAGTTCGACAGAGGAAGGATAGTGGCCTACCGAGATTGTGGATTAACTTTCAGGGAAATCGGTAGTCGTGTTGGACGAAACCAAACAACTGTAATGCGGATATGTGATCGTTGGATGCAGGAGGGTACGACGGACCGACGTGTTCGATTGCATCCACCTCAGTGCACCACTTCACGTGATGACAGGCATATTGTCCGTATGGCAGTGACGGATCGCTCAGCCACATCACGAACCATAGCACAGCACATTCAGTCTGTACCGCATCATCCAGTGTCTGCGCGTACCATTCGACGCCGTTTACAGCAGAGTGGTCTGTCCGCAAGACGTCCATTGCTTCGTCTATCCTTGACGCAGAACCATAGACGTTTACGCCGCCAATGGTGCGATGAAAGAAGGATGTGGACGGCAGAATGGAATGAAATTGTCTTTTCTGACGAGTCACGCTTCTGTCTGCAACACCACGATGGTCGGATTCGAGTCTGGAGACACCGTGGAGAGAGGATGCTGAACAGCTGCGTTATGCACCGCCACACTGGTCCTGCACCGGGTATTATGGTATGGGGCGGTATTGGATATCACTCTCGCACTCCTCTAGTACGCATTGCCGGTACTTTAAACAGCCAGCGCTACATCTCCGAGGTGTTGGAGCCAGTTGTCCTTCCTTACCTTCAGGGCTTTCCCACAGCCATATTTCAACAGGATAATGCGCGACCACACGTGGCACGCATTGTCCAAGGGTTCTTCGTCAATCGCCAGATTGAATTGCTTCCCTGACCAGCTCGCTCTCCGGATCTTTCGCCGATAGAAAACATGTGGTCCATGGTTGCTCAACGATTGACCCAGAATACATCCCCAGCTGCCACACCAGATCAACTTTGGCAACGTGTGGAAGCTGCTTGGTCTGCTGTACCCCAAGAACACATCCAAAGTCTCTTTGAATCAATGCCAGGCGTGTGGCAGCGGTGATCTCCAACAATGGCGGCTACTCTGGCTACTGATTTTGGCAGGAACCACACTTCACAGAAGTCTATAAATTTAATCATTTGATACTTGGTCAACATGTTATCTACAAAATAAATTTTATTGTGATATCTCTTGTCTTTCTTGGTGTTGCAATTTGGGTGGCCAGCAGTGTATTAATATCATAGTTGTTATTTACTGCGATGCTGAAAAAGTACATAACCTACCTGTTAAAAGCAAGTTCTTTTTACATTCCTAACAAGAAATCATATCCCAAAGGCACATGTAATCAAAAATAATTTCCCGCGGTGTGGCATCAAAGTATTGAATCCTAATTAAGATTTTTATTTTCATTAGTGGGAAACATGTATCGCTTTCAGGTAAACATTTCACATTCAAACCTTTATCATGTGGAACAATTCTTAAACATTTAATTTAAGAATAATGCAAGCATGTTTTTGAATTATACATGACATAAACTCTAAAAATAAGGCCCCAATGGTACTCAGCGCTTATTCCAAGGGAGACCAATGTTCCAACTCTCCCAAAAATATCTTGAGTTATTAACTTCCACTCTTAGTTACACCTCATTTGCTAATAAGTAGGGTTGTTGAGTAATGCCTTTGAAAACAAGGCTGCTCTGCTATTCTTAGTTGAATAACATTACATAACACTGCGGGAATCTCCCTACTGCGATAACCCTAATGAAAGCAGATGCAGTAGAAACGAATACCTCACGAGTCCTAATTTGAGCTAGAAACTGGATCCCCTGAAATGATTAGATATGCATACGGTAACATTATAAATAGAACCGGACATATTTTTTAAAATAGCCATGTTTGTTTTAAAAGTAATAAAACATCTAGTTTCAATTCCCTTTAAATGGGATACAAATTTAAACATAGAAATATAATGAAATTCAAAATGATTTGTTTGATCTAAAATTACTTTTTTTTAATTCGCAAACACTATCACATGTAGGTAGTCAGTTGAATTTACGTTGCCCCCGAGCAACACAACGGGTTATTGGCGTCGGTGCAGTATCAATGCCGAAGGGAAAGAATGACAACGCCTAGTAATTTTGAATCACGGTCGATGACGAGGTCAACACCTGAGCTAGCACACCACTCTCCAAACTTTCACACCATGACAACTTGAGGACGCTTGAGGTCACGACATAGTTAACGTGCATCAGCCCCCACGTACACGACGGTCTTTCGTTAGATCAAGTTTTGAACTCGCACCCCTAAAGTTTCTAATCCGCAACTCTATCAATTAAGTTACCACGGCCTTCCGAGTTCCATGTAAGACATGAAACATCGTTCTTACATGGAACTCAGACAGTTGAAAGCAAAACTGTCTGAGTTTTACTTAACGAAGGACTGTTTTTAAGAACTACGTGTAACTTTTTGAGCTGCACGAAGGTTGTGAAGATAATTAATCAGGTTTTTGTCGAACTTGCTTAGCATACTCGTTGTCCCGGTTCAAATACGGGTAAGGCACTGAAGTTTGTCTTGCTGGAATGAATGTGTGGTGACTTCTCGATTGCGGTTAGAATGTGTGGTCACATTACATGGAACTCGGAAGGCCGTGGTAACTTAATTGATAGAGTTGCGGATTAGAAACTTTAGGGGTGCGAGTTCAAAACTTGATCTAACGAAAGACCGTCGTGTACGTGGGGGCTGATGTGAGGTGTATTTTGAATCCATCTCCAGTGGTACACCAGGGTAACTCAAAGAGGTTCCACAAATCCGCCTTTGTAGTGCCATAATGAATATTGTTCAGTTTACCGGCATTAGAAAAAAATTGGTAGGTTGGTTGTTTCAAGGACACAAACCTTAGTTTTGACTTGAAACTCGGGTCTGATGTTGGATTGGGAAGTAATAAAGCAGACATAGGGAGTTTGAACGATTGTTTGTTGTGAATATCCAAAAATTAATTTATAGTTTGAACGATTAGTGCAGTTTGATTTTAATATTGGGAAACAATTTTATTGATTTAAAGTCTGCGATAGTAGAGTAGTTCTGTAGTTTTCAAATAACACCACTTACACAGTTCTCACTCCACCAAATTACCAATTTGGTGGGGTGAGGATTAAATCCAAAATTACACTGGCCCAAAGCTCGCACATGGAATTTCGACATTGCGAACCCCTTCCCCGCTCTCAGTACACCTGCGCACTCGGTTCGAAGGTCAGGTCAGGTACGGACATTCTTTGTCTGCAGGACTATACTTATCTTCTGGATGTTCTTTCTAGTTCTGAAATCATAATACAAAACAGTTGCAACGCATTTTGTAACGCTCGACTTTTCATGCATTTCCCCCACTACTGTTCCTATTTTAAAGACGTATTCACATCAAAAATACTTAAGTTACCTACCGGGATGCAATACATTCAGAAATGTTCACGCAAATAAGTAATCCCGCTTCTTTCAACGCTTGAAACATTGTAATGTACCGAACAGAAATGACACACAACACATGTGCCGAAACTGATTTACATCACCACACTCACTCAAATGAACTCTGAAAAACGATCTCCCGTCTAAATATGTTATCCCACAAACCACAGGAAACAATCCCTGGAAACTAGGAAAATGAAAATTCTTGGACTATTGACAAGCTTGGCTTCTAGCCAAGCATACATCTCTATTTCAACTGGTGAAGTATTTATGATGCCATTTTTCCCACACCTGTCGCTGGCGAGCCTTTTCCATCCTCGCAACGTATGTCAGTAGTCCGTTACAGATTCATCTGCAACGTGAATAACAAACAACTGAGAAGACGACGTTTAATCATGTGGAATAAATTGCCCAGTGTCAGTTTGGGGTTTCGGTTTTATTTACTACTAAGCATCGTGTAAATCTATGTGGATGATACGAAGACAGAAAGCGTGCCGTTCAGTCACGAGATATGTCATCTACTTCAAGAGTCCTGCCTGATTTGAGTGTTTTATTCAGTTTATTTTGCTCCCTTGTCATTTAATATAAATATTTACTGAACAAAAAAGTATGGATGTCTACGAAATTTCAATTCCCTGAGAAGTTGATACTGTGGTGAAGCTTAGCCACCACTGCAAAAATTAACTTACAGTGCAGTAGTATACTATATAACGGTACAACCTATCTCCACAATGAATTGAATCAGCTTAACGAAGTGCGGGGCCCAATTTGATCAATCTCTGAAGGGCCCCACAAAATATTAAAAAGAAAATATATATTATTAATGACAATTTTAGAAATGAATTAGTAGAAAACATTTTTAAAGTAAAATGGTCGTTTAAGTCGTAGCTCAATAATTTAGATATAAAAATATTAAATAATAAATGCATCTTTTCCCAATCCTATTCATGATGGCACACCTTAGAATGAGTGGTGTCCCATTTGGAGGAATCGATCGAATCAGCTTAGGACTGGCCCTGACCATGAAGTACTTTTCGGTAGACAAATTTGCACTTTCTTTCAAACTTCTTGCTAAATTGGTGACGGGCGAACGTGATTGTGCATACAAAAATTAATTTACAATATACTAGTATATATATAGCAGTGTAACTTATCTCGACCATGAAGTACTTTTTGGTAGACAGAGCTGCACTGTTTTTCAAGGGTTTTACGAAAATGTGGATAAAGACATATGAAGTGAGTTTGAAGTGTGGCGAGATTTGTATGAGGTTCACACACACACACTTACATTTTAATAAGCCCTTCTTAAACATTAAAAATAACATAATCTAAATCAAATGCTAAATTAAAAACTTCGTTAAAAACATCATATGAAAGATTATCAAGGTTTTATAATTCAACTACAAGCATATTGAAAACATTAAACGAGATCACGTGAAGATGGGTTTGTAATATATAGCATCGTAGCACGCTGATAAATAATGCATAATTGCATTGAATACTAAAAAGTTCCGTTCCCCATTATGCGGCTTTTTATAGTTCTGTGTTAAGGTCGGTGGAATTTATTATTCTAGAATAGAGTGGCTGTAATTCACTATTCTCAAGTAAGGTTACTGGAAATTCCTATATATAAATAACGCTCGTCTTTTCTTGAAGTATAGAGGGACTGTCGTGGCCATAGACGAAATATAAAATTAGAGTGAGCAATGATAACATTTTTATGTTCCCGAGATCATGTGACCAAAACTAGTAGTAACGTGACCCTTAGACTACTTTCGAATACCGGATGGAAACGAACATTCATCTTGCGGTCTACGGGATTAGAAGACACCCATTCATTCATTCAACCGCGTGACAATGTATTGGTGATTTCGACATTTTGTCGCCACTTAATATAAATGCGCATTCACACGTCTACCCTGTCTTAAGATGTTATATCACCAAACGAGGCGAAAAAATGCCAAATCGGCCAACCAAGTCAGCTTTTCACATAGCAATCACGTGACTGCTAGTCGACATATTGGTTATATTTTTTTAAACTCTTCTCAATAGCATCGTCATCTGACCGTGGTTCAAAATTATGTGGTGTTGTCCTCTGATCTTTCCCAGGGCCGCGGTGGCCCGGTTGGAAGAGTAACGAACTAGCAACCGAAGGGTTGCGAGTTCGAATCCAGCCAAACACCGTCGTGTACAAAGGGGGCTGGTGCACGTTAAATCTGTCGTGGCCTCAAATGTCCTCACGTTGGCGTGGTGTGGAAGTTTGGAGAGTGGGGTGCCAGCTCAGGTGTTGCCTCGTCATCTGACCGTGGTTCAAAATTACGTGGTGTTGTCCTCGGATCTTTCCCTTTGGGATTGATCCCGGACCGTCACCAATAGCCCATTGTGTTGCTCCAGTGTGACGTTAATTGAAATACCCAAATACCCAAATACTGATCTTTCCCTTCGGGTTTGATCCCGGATCGTCGCCAATATCCCGTTGAGTTGTTCCAGTGCGAAGGTAATTAAAATACCTGCATACCTCTTAATAGCAATACTCAGTCTACTAATATTTTACGTCTACCTGCGTAGCTTAGTGGGTTCACCAGATGGCGTTAGCGTTGTAGGTGGTGCAGGTTCCATTCCTGTCAGGTTCTATTCTTCCCGAGTTGATTTCTCGGTATTGTGTCAGAAAAACTTTCCTTGTGTGTATGTCCATTACTTCATGTTTGTCTTGTGCTTGACGAAATATGGCCCTTGTCCTATAAATCTACTACACATTGCTACACATTTCTACTACACATTACTACAGCCCATCCAACGAAACCATCTTGAAGCAGTAGTTTGTAACCTTTTTACAACATACCCTACCTCGACAGTTTAAAAAGCTAGATAACTGGCAGTTAGCACATGAAGGAATGGAGGTAGTTATTTAGATAATCTTAGTCTTGTTTTGTATGAAAATGCATAGAGTATTGGAGATGAAAACACACATGTCCAGGTTATATGTTAAGACGAATATATAACAGAATATCCATACAATCAGTTACTTCATTCTGTGAGTTAACAGTAAAAAGTTTGAATAAGCTAATTTTTCGATGGGCACTTTAATTGTTTATTTTATGCCCATTTATCAACAAATAGCTGGCAAAGAAAAAATGGTATCCTGTCTAAGTACTTTTGTGACAGAACAACTGAAGTAGTTTATGCACAGATGCAAATAACTAACAACATCGATTTCGTTTCATCTTAATCTGGGAGTGTCAATATTTAATTTTAACGGTGACAATTTCAACCGTACCGTTAGATCAAATCGTATACCAATACCAAATTTAATGCAAGACATTTTTCCAAAATATTGCCAAGCTACAATCTAATCACACATTACTATGAACTGATTCCGTATAAAAGATTTAGAGAAGATTGGGGATTTTAACTCCGCTACTAATGCTGGCGGAAACCACAAATGGCTAATTTTCTCGTTACTTCTGCAAGAGAAAACATTCAAACTGCGTGGAATTATTGATTTCCCTTAATGTTTAGGGCTCCTAAGATTAAAAATAAAACACGTGGATGCTCCAAATTCAGTACAGTGTGGGTTTAATCTTGAATGAGGATGGGTTTTTTTTGGAGTATGTCCACTTTATAGAATTATATTTGAGCCGTTTTAAAACTTACTTTCCTAATTTTATTCTGAATTAAATTGCGAAGCGGAATGAGTAGCTCGATATTAATTTTTATCACTTTGGTTTTAAGCATCGTAAGAACTTGAATAATATTTTCCAGCTTTTTAATACTTGTTCCTCATAAAAAATGTTAAAAATTCCTATTACATTGTAAGGCAAAATTTTGTAATTTTTCAACATTTATTATTGTTTCTTCGATCCAAAAATTTCATCTCATATAAAATATTATGGGTATATGTAATCTAATGACACGTTTATCTGTATTATACCAACTCTGCAAAAATTTACATAGCATGGTCAGTAACAAGCATATTGTTGACCAATAACGAAAATTTCATTTGGAATAGTTTCGCTGCACAAGGTAAATTTTCAGCAACACGTCGACCCTGATATGCAAGAACGGTTTTCAGTGTAAAACAAACAAATCAGATGGAAAACGGAGATAATTTTACTTTTCCGGAACAATAGAAGGAAAGCCAGCACCTCTGCTGTGGAATAAACTTCAAATGTACAGTCGCGGATAAAAAACGAACCACCCCTTCACATTCGAGCAATTTTAACTATAGAGAAAATTCAAAGATGGCATTTGACAGGAACTAACGTCTTCTTTAAATTCAAATGCATAAAATTTGCATAAGGGAACGTCTTCATATCAAATTGAGCACCAACTTCATAATTTCCAATGGAACCCCCTATTTCGATACACAATTTCGAATCTATATAAAAATTTACCTTCAGAAACCAAATTTTATGTCTCTAGGTCTTACCGTTTCGAAGTTATGAGTACAGAAAGATTGGTGCTTCTAATATTAAATCAGTTTCTTAGATTTTTTTGGATATCTTCCTAAATAATATTTCTATAGCGCTAATATTTTGTACCATGTTATTGTTAAACCACCCAAACAAAATCCACCTAATATTTTATTTTAAAAATGGTTTTTAGTATGTAATAATAATTATTAAATTAATGTTTGAAAAAGTTATGAATTGAACATTACTGTATTTTGATAGGAATAGATTCAGAAGGACGTCTAATATGACCATGAAAAATTTCAGCTCATTCCGATTGTTAGTTTTCGTTACATTGAATTTTCCTCATTATTGCTATTTTAGGGGGCAACCAAAAGTTTAAGAAACGTCTGACTAACCTCGGATAATAATTCTCGGATAGTTTTCACGAGTTGATAAATATGTTTGAAATAGTGTTCAAATTTGAAATTCGTGTAGCTATAACTACAATTAATCTCGATCTACGAATAGTTATTATCAATGTGGAGATGATCCCTGAAATTGAGAGTAACTTTAAGATTGAATATCTCTGGATATAAAGACAGAAGTCATGAAATTTTATATTTAGTCTAATTTAACGATGCCGCATCTGATTAAGGCATCAAAACAGGGTGTTTCTATTGAAAGTTTTATTGTTTGTGTAAAATTTGATATGAAGACGTCCCCTTATGCCACTTTTTTGCATTTGAAATTGTTGAGGACGTTATTTCTTATTGAATGACATCTTTGAATTTTCCCTACTATGAATAGTGCTCGAAATAAAGGGGTGCTACGGGTTTTTTTCAGCGACTGTACATACAAAATAAATAAATGAAGGTACCCAAATTCTCTAGCATGAAACATACCTTAAAATGTATAGTTTATAACAGTTTTGGCGTGTTTGGAATTTACTTTAATTGGGAATGACCAAGAAACTATCATATATCAATTCGGAATTCTTTTGGAGTATTTATTGGCGACGTGCTGAAATCGTATTTGAAAAGCAAGTCAAGTGCATCACGTCAGGAAACACTTTCCGTTGAAGAAACACTACCTCCAAAGCATTTCTACTTCAGAAAAAGGTTCTAATAAAATATTTTATTTCAAATTAAGAGTAACACAATTGAGAGAGAAAATTCATTTTTCTGATACATTTCATTTATGATAATAAGCAATATATTGCAAGCAAGATGAAAAGAAACAGCCTCCTCCTCCTCCTCCCCCTTAATATTATTATCACAATTTAAACATTGATATTACTTAACTACATATGCGACTGAGTCCTTAAGCGAATTTACAGATTCCTGAATTCTGATTGTTTGCTTATTCTAAGGAACTCAGAGAGTGGATTACCTTTTATCGTCTCCATCTGTTGTAACTAAAAAACAAGAATTTTCTCTCATTTTTCTATTGTTTTGTCCGTTATGAAACATCTGCTTAGAAATTTTCAATTGATTTTTTGTTTAAGCAAAATTTCAAAAATACAAAATCGTGATTTTTCACCTGATTATAGCTTAAGTAACTTAAACTATTGCAAACTAAGTATATAAATGTTCCTAATTGATAATAAATATTGAAATTTTTTTAAGAGTGGTAGTCTTAGATATAGATACTTGAAAAGCAATGTTTCTTGTGTATTTTTTATAATATTTGTAAGGATTTTGTCGAACTAAATGGTAGATGCACATGATACTAAATACGTCTACAAGTTACATTTAAGAACTTAAATTTTAATCTTATTCCTAATTGATTTTTTTATTTTGATTGATCTGATTTTTTATTTTGTAATTGAAGTGTCATTGAATGATACAGCATTAATCTTTATCCGTACGTCTTAGGAGATTTTGTCCTATACGTCTTGTGAAATTTTATGCAACAATAAAAATTTTAAAAAAGCTCTTGTCAGTCTTAAAGAGATTTAAGTATTTAACTTCTATTCCTAAATAGTATAACTACTTTTTTACATATAATTTAATTGAACTCTTCACTTCTATCAGCCATTCAGAATATAAATAACATGGCAAAAATAATAGTTTTTCTACTTTAGCGTAAGTGAACAAAAATTATGTGAACAAAATAAAACGATTTCGTTTCCTTGCAACTTAAAGTATAGATTCTGATTGTAGCATAATAATCAACCGCAAACAATTAAAAACCAAACCTTTCAATTTGCACTCGATGTCGAGTTAATCTTTCTTATTAAGCTGAGCTTCCGATTGTTGAGTTGTTACGATTGGAACTTAAGGTCCTGATTAGCGTCTTCCATTCTGTAAAGTGCACGAAAAATATTTTCCTCGATCCCTATTCCAGCATGATTCAAATGGAAAATGGGCATCTAGAGCAGGATTGCCAGATGTAAAAGAGAAAGCTCCAAATTTGACTTTTAGAAACAAGCAGTGAAGTCACTTCCTGAATAAAGTAGTCCACAAAATCCATAAAAACACTGGTGCCCTCTATATTTGGATTTCTTGGATTTAGATTTACCCTCTGATACCCAACAGAGGAGTGTTGCATAGTTAGCGTATTGATAAAAATTGTAAAAAATTCATGAAGGATATTATACGTAAATACGACATTTCTATGCAGTTCACATATATGACAGGTTCATTCTGGTGATGCAAAAAGTGTTGCTATATTGCATATCAAGTCCAAACGCCCTATGAAAATTTTGGCGCCCAACAAAATAAAACGTAGCCCAAATAAAGCAATTTAGAAAATCTGGCAACACTAGTCCAGACAATCGTATGCTAATTAAGCGGAGAATTTTGCGAGCTGCTAGTCCAATCTTTCGCTCCATCTCGCCCTTTTTAAAGATCAAAAATTCAAACTTTTTTTGAGCAACATACGGATCCTGCACACGGTATTGTTTTCCATATTTCAAATTTCGTCCTCAAGGCCCTCGTTAGAAAACTTCCTTTTAAAAGTATTTGCGGGATAACTTTTCGGTGGACACCATTCTAATACTTCATTTTAAGCTCATTTATAAAGAAATATTTCGAAAAGAAAGACAATGTGGCATCCTTTTTATGAAATTTTGTGTCAGAATAACTAAATTTATCTATTTTATATACAAATGTGCTGAAGTTTTTTCTTCTAATGACTAGATATCTCGTTCATCAAGATATGGTCAGTTTTGCTAATGACAAGACACTTCTTAAAGACAACCACTAGAATGGTTACTTTAATGCAAGCCATTCTTCGAAAACATTGCTGAGCTACAACCTAATCACACATTACTATGTACTTACTGACTGTAAAAAATTTCAAGAGGAAATTGGGGGTACGATTGTTAGCACTGTTGTGATACGAACTTAAACTCCTGGTTTGGGACATCCAGTCTACAAAGTATACGACCTCGACCCCCCCCCCAATTCCAACACCATACGAAAGCAAACTACACCGAGAATTTTATGCTACGAGTCCAAACTTCCCGCCCGCTTTTTTTAAAGGTCAAAAGTTCAAACTTTTCTTGAGCAAAACTCACATCCTTCAAACGACAGCATTGTTTTCCATATTCCAAATCTCGTCCTCAAGGCTCTTGCTCAAAAACTTCCCTGCGAAGATACTAGTGGAGGGATGGGGCAAATAATTTTCGACAGCACATTCGCAGATCCGGATACTACACGCAAAAATTATACAGGATCTGATTGTGGAATTATAGTCAAACGCAAAGACCAAAACTTTCAATTTGCTATCGATGACTTTCATATTAAGTTGAACTTCCAATTGCCAGCACTGTTACAATAGAAACTTAAGGTCCTGATTAGTCTTTCAATCTGTAAAAGACGAGAAATCTTTTCCACGTACCCCCAATCCGGCAGCATGCAAATGCAAAATGCGCTTCCAGACAACCGCATGCAAACTACGTGACGAATTTCGCGCGCTGCGAGCCCAAACTTTTCTCCCGCCCTTTTTAAAGGTCAAAAGTTCAAACTTTTCTTGAGCAAAACTCACATCCTTCAAACGACAGCATTGTTTTTCATATTCCAAATCTCGTCCTCAAGGCTCTTGTTCAAAAACTTCCCTGCGAAAATACTAGTGGAGGGATGGGGCAAATAATTTTCGACAGCACATTCGCAGATCCGGATACTACACGCAAAAATTATACAGGATCTGATTGTGGAATTATAGTCAAACGCAAAGACCAAAACTTTCAATTTGCTATCGATGACTTTCATATTAAGTTGAACTTCCAATTGCCAGCACTGTTACAATAGAAACTTAAGGTCCTGATTAGTCTTTCAATCTGTAAAAGACGAGAAATCTTTTCCACGTACCCCCAATCCAGCAGCATGCAAATGCAAAATGCGCTTCCAAGACAACCGCATGCAAACTACGTGACGAATTTCGCGCGCTGCGAGCCCAAACTTTTCTCCCGCCCTTTTTAAAGGTCAAAAGTTCAAACTTTTCTTGAGCAAAACTCACATCCTTCAAACGACAGCATTGTTTTTCATATTCCAAATCTCGTCCTCAAGGCTCTTGTTCAAAAACTTCCCTGCGAAAATACTAGTGGAGGGATGGGGCAAATAATTTTCGACAGCACATTCGCAGATCCGGATACTACACGCAAAAATTATACAGGATCTGATTGTGGAATTATAGTCAAACGCAAAGACCAAAACTTTCAATTTGCTATCGATGACTTTCATATTAAGTTGAACTTCCAATTGCCAGCACTGTTACAATAGAAACTTAAGGTCCTGATTAGTCTTTCAATCTGTAAAAGACGAGAAATCTTTTCCACGTACCCCTAATCCGGCAGCATGCAAATGCAAAATGCGCTTCCAGACAACCGCATGCAAACTACGTGACGAATTTCGCGCGCTGCGAGCCCAAACTTTTCTCCCGCCCTTTTTAAAGGTCAAAAGTTCAAACTTTTCTTGAGCAAAACTCACATCCTTCAAACGACAGCATTGTTTTTCATATTCCAAATCTCGTCCTCAAGGCTCTTGTTCAAAAACTTCCCTGCGAAAATACTAGTGGAGGGATGGGGCAAATAATTTTCGACAGCACATTCGCAGATCCGGATACTACACGCAAAAATTATACAGGATCTGATTGTGGAATTATAGTCAAACGCAAAGACCAAAACTTTCAATTTGCTATCGATGACTTTCATATTAAGTTGAACTTCCAATTGCCAGCACTGTTACAATAGAAACTTAAGGTCCTGATTAGTCTTTCAATCTGTAAAAGACGAGAAATCTTTTCCACGTACCCCCAATCCAGCAGCATGCAAATGCAAAATGCGCTTCCAAGACAACCGCATGCAAACTACGTGACGAATTTCGCGCGCTGCGAGCCCAAACTTTTCTCCCGCCCTTTTTAAAGGTCAAAAGTTCAAACTTTTCTTGAGCAAAACTCACAGCCTTCAAACGACAGCATTGTTTTTCATATTCCAAATCTCGTCCTCAAGGCTCTTGTTCAAAAACTTCCCTGCGAAAATACTAGTGGAGGGATGGGGCAAATAATTTTCGACAGCACATTCGCAGATCCGCATACTACACGCAAAAATTATACAGGATCTGATTGTGGAATTATAGTCAAACGCAAAGACCAAAACTTTCAATTTGCTATCGATGACTTTCATATTAAGTTGAACTTCCAATTGCCAGCACTGTTACATTAGAAACTTAAGGTCCTGATTAGTCTTTCAATCTGTAAAAGACGAGAAATCTTTTCCACGTACCCCCAATCCAGCAGCATGCAAATGCAAAATGCGCTTCCAAGACAACCGCATGCAAACTACGTGACGAATTTCGCGCGCTGCGAGCCCAAACTTTCCTCCCGCCCGGATAAAGGTCAAAAGTTCAAACTTTTCTTGAGCAACACACACATCCTGCAGACGACGGCATTGTTTTTCATATTCCAAATTTCGTCCTCAAGGCCATCGTTCGAAAACTTCCCTGTAAAAGTACTTGTGGGAGGGATGGGGAAAATAATTTTCGACAGCACATTCGCAGATCCGGATATTGGCCGCAAAAATTCGCATAAAAGGCACGGTGGAAGTCTTTTTAATGCTTCTGTGTGGAAAGTGGGGCACGCCGGCTCTGGATCGTTTGGTGGAAGTGTAAGTGTAGATGATCACGTGATCTCCGATCGATACGGCCGGCGTGCGAGCAATCCAGTGTTCGAAAGCAAGCCCCTGACGCCCCAAGTTCCAAGTCAAGATTTTCCGCCGTGTATACCCCTTGGATATAAACCTTTCTTTTTCCATCCCTCACCCTCGCAAGGTGTTTTCTTTCCTCTTCTTGAAACAGAAATCCGAACTATGTAACACAGAAAAGAGTTCGCAAAACTTATTTCCAAGGATTACTAGATGTTCTTTTCCGGAGAGAGAAAAAAGGTTTTTTGTTCTTTAAGGTGTGATAAAATTTGAAGGGAATCGTATTAGCTCGTGCTTGTCTAACGGCTCGAAGTTTTTGAGTGCTTTTGTTTCGTTTTCCTTTTCGCACATGGAAGTGATTTTTTTTTCGAATTCAGTAAGCAACGCCAGGTCATATTTTTACTCTCAATTTATTGCGTTTGAAGAAAATTTGAGATTATTTTCGTTCCCGTGTTTTATGTGACATTCAAAAAAGTCAGTATAGGTTTGTAAACTGGAGAAAACAGATTTAGAATGGCGATGACAGTTTTATGTGTTCTTTTCCGATTACCTGCTTTAAACCTCTCCGGCAACTCCAAATCTTTTTGACAGTTTTGAAAAACAAAGTTATACATTAGTATTTGTAATATAATTATATGGTTCCACTGTACCTTCTAAAGACCAATATTATCTTGTATTTTTATAATTAAGAAACATTTCGAATTAAATTCTAAAAATAAAAGTTTACTTCAAAGCAGTATGTATGAAAGTATTATTGTACTTCTCTCTTGTTCTACTGTTTAAAAATTGTTCTCTGTCAGATTGTTGCAAATATTTTCTCATAGAAGATCATTTTAAAAAGTGTATCACGTTAGATCTCTACTTGTCTATTGATTGTTAGGTTGCTTTCTTCGTTTCCGCAAGAGATAACCAATCAAGTATGAACGAATCTACCTCTAGGTACTTTAGGAGGACAAGTAATTGAGGTTCTTATACGTTTAAAAACATTAGTCAAAAAAATTAATGGATGACAGATCTGTCTAGTTTAATTTTCATTGATGATTAACGGCTGTAGGCGATGCAGGTTCGATTTCTGTAACTACCCTGGGATCATAAAAAACAAAATCCAGTTCCATTCTTCTATACGAGTAAAAACCTTCTGTCTATGTATGTCCATTTACTTAACGGATAAAACATTGATTGGCCAGATTTGGTCTTGCGCTCTTAAAATCAATCAACCAACCGTTGACTATTAAGGACCTAAGTTGATGATTTCAATTGAAGTAATAACAGAACTGACATGTGTTTTTGGAAACTTTTGGGCAGTTTATCGCCACTGTCCAAACGAAATAATTCTTTAGTATGTATGTAGTTTCAATACAGTCATCCTAACCAAACTTATATTTGCCATCAGAGTGACGACGTAGAGCTAAGCACCTCAATCACTGAGAACCTCAATCGAAATATGGCATTGGATATTAAGATTCCATATATGATTTCCAAATTTTTGTTAAAACTTTTGCTCGTAACCTAGAGCAATTTTTGCTTTCTCTCCTGCTTATGTTCAACTTCTCTTCGTAACGGCGTGATTAGCGGTCAATATCTGGACTCCTTGGTGCGTCGCCGATATACTAACCGAAGGCTCTTTCAAAGTTAAATATTTTTGCATTTTAATAATAAATTTGTGGAATAAGTGTGCAAAGGTAGGTACTTTACGTCGCACTGGAGCAACACAACGAACTATTGGCATCGGCTCACTATCAATCCCGGAAGGAAAATCCGAGGGTGACACCTCGGAATTCTGAACCATGGTGAGATGACAAGGGCAATACCTTATCTGGCACCCCACTCTCCAAACTTCCACACCACGCTAACGTTAGGACATTTGAGGCCCCTACAGATTTATTTTCCTCCAATACCCAACGGTCTTTGGTTGGATCAAGTCTCAAACTCGCAACCCTCCGGTTGCTAATCCGCGACTAAACCAACTGGGGTACTGCGTCCTTTAGTGTGCAAAAGAATATAGAATTTTTTCTATTCAGGTTATAGGATGAATACTTAGGATCATATTAATTTTCCATGAGGGCCCCGTTGTCGCAACCTGACCAGACCTTTTTGCTGAGAAGACTTTCGGAGTTGATCCTATATCGTCGCAGTGGACTAGTGTTTATATCTTCGGCGCCGGCGAGCGCACGAGGCTGTTGTGCTTCGAGATGTATCAGTTTTGCGGGAGGCGATGGCAGATGCTCGTGTGATCGGTTCAAGTGTAGAACATTAAAAACTTTTGAGGACTATTTATGCTTTTTCGTTTGGCATGTCGGGAGCCATATGTAAGTGTCTACTATTAAATTATTTTGATATAAATTAGCTGTACTTTACGCTCTCCAAAAAGTAACTACAGGAAACAAATTCCAAGCATAAGCAGATAAAAAAGACTGGTAGTTTTTAACGTTGATGATCTGCTATATAAAATGGCATCCGCGATAGGATTGGAATTTGTTATTGAGAATTTGTTATTAAGAATTTGTTATTGAGAATTTGTGATTGATAAGAAACTAATTCATTTACTTTAATTTTATGATGGAGAGTTTAAAGAAAATGCGTACTCCTCTAAGAAGTGGTTTCACTAAAATCGCTAATGCGTTATATGAATGTTTAGAAGAGGAGAAATGTGATATTGATGAAATTGAAATTGTAATGGCTCAGTTAGACGAAAAATGGTTTGAACTTGAATTAAAAGGAAAATACACTGCTGGCCACCCAAATTGCAACACCAAGAAAGACAAGAGATATCACAACAAAATTTATTTTGTAGATAACATGTTGACCAAGTATCAAATGATTAAATTTATAGACTTCTGTGAAGTGTGGTTCCTGCCAAAATCAGTAGCCAGAGTAGCCGCTATTGTTGGAGATCACCGCTGCCACACGCCTCGGCATTGATTAAAAGAGACTTTGGATGTGTTCTTGGGGTACAGCAGACCAAGCAGCTTCCATACGTTGCCAAAGTTGATCTGGTGTGGCAGCTGGGGATGTATTCTGGGTCAATCGTTGAGCAACCATGGACCACATGTTTTCTATCGGCGAAAGATCCGGAGAGCGAGCTGGCCAGGGAAGCAATTCAATCTGGCGATTGACGAAGAACCCCTTGGACAATGCGTGCCACGTGTGGTCGCGCATTATCCTGTTGAAATATGGCTGTGGGCAAGCCCTGAAGGTAAGGAAGGACAACTGGCTCCAACACCTCGGAGATGTAGCGCTGGCTGTTTAAAGTACCGGCAATGCGTACTAGAGGAGTGCGAGAGTGATATCCAATACCGCCCCATACCATAATACCCGGTGCAGGACCAGTGTGGCGGTGCATAACGCAGCTGTTCAGCATCCTCTCTCCACGGTGTCTCCAGACTCGAATCCGACCATCGTGGTGTTGCAGACAGAAGCGTAACTCGTCAGTAAAGACAATTTCATTCCATTCTGCCGTCCACATCCTTCTTTCATCGCACCATTGGCGGCGGAAACGTCTGTGGTTCTGCGTCAAGGGTAGACGAAGCAATGGACGTCTTGCGGACAGACCACTCTGCTGTAAACGGCGTCGAATGGTACGCGCAGACACTGGATGATGCGGTACAGACTGAATGTGCTGTGCTATGGTTCGTGATGTGGCTGAGCGATCCGTCACTGCCATACGCACAATATGCCTGTCATCACGTGAAGTGGTGCACTGAGGTGGATGCGATCGAACACGTCGGTCCGTCGTACCCTCCTGCATCCAACGATCATATATCCGCATTACAGTTGTTTGGTTTCGTCCAACACGACTACCGATTTCCCTGAAAGATAATCCACAATCTCGGTAGGCCACTATCCTTCCTCTGTCGAACTCGGATACTTGATCAAAAGATGATCGCTGTTTTCTACGAGGCATAATTGATCGTTTTTTTGAAAAAACCACAAGAAAAACACAATTGCCGTACTTGAAATCGTCGAAATCTCCAAGCCTTAAATAGCGCTTTGAAGTGGCGCCACAGGCGCGCGTGATGTGCGTCTGCGCTGAAATTCTAATCATTTGCATATCTCACCTCTGCTAATGCATGTTGTAAATTTCATATTATTTGCATGCTTCCTTCAGGGTGTTGCATTTACGGTGGCCAGCAGTGTAAATTATTGCTTTGTTATCAGATGAAGATGAGTGTTCTAAAGAAAGTTTTAATCAGGCTTACGGAGTTTTTGAAGAGTATAAGGAAAGATATACGTATAAGACTTAAAACTAAAGTTAAAAAAAGTATTAATGACGATATTAAAAGCACTAATGACGATAATAAAAGCGTGCTTAGTGAAACATTATCGAAACGAAAGTTCCAACTTCCTAAAATTGAACTTAAGAAGTTCAATGATGATGTTAAGAATGGCTTGGCTTCTGGGGTCAGTTTCGGAAAATTCACGAAGACTTGGACATCGCGCCAGAGGATAAATTGCAATATTTGTCCCAGTCTAGTGTAGAAGGATCGCGTGCCAGAGATATTGTAGATTCCTTTCCCGCATCTGCTGAGAATTATGAACAAGCAGTTGAGTGTCTAAAGGCTAGATTCGTAAGAGAAGATTTACTCATAAAAGTGTATGTGAGAGAATTGCTAAACTTAATTTTGAACAATTCTTTGCATCAAGCTAGTTACACAACTCGCCAAATTGTATGATAAAATTGAAGCACACCTCCGTGACCTTGAAACATTAGGTGTAACTTCCGATAAGTATGCTTCAATGCTGTATCCCTTAGTTGAAATCTGTTTACCAGAAGACATGATTCGAATATGGGAAAGAAGTATTAGTTTAACAAATGAAACTAAGAAAATGCCAAATAAACTGACTTCTCTTATGAGTTTTCTAAAATAAGAAGTTGAAGGGGAAGAACGAATTTCATTAGCAAAAAAGGGGTTTGGTGTAGAGGCAAAACGTAAAGGGAAATATTCCTATTCCACATCTCCTAATAATGAAAAACAATTTCCAACCGCAATCGGACTTTTTGACAATGCTGAGACTCGTCGGAATAAACAAGCACTGTGCTCATTTTGTGAGAAAACGCATGATTCACAAGCTTGCAGAATCGCGTTAAAAATGAGTTGGTATGATAAAAGGAAAATCTTAGCAAAAAAAGGGTTGTTTTTATGTCTAAAAATCGGTCATAGAGCTCGCGATTGCAGATGCAAGATTAATTGTGAAAAGTGTAGGAGTAGACATTATGCTATAATGTGTAATGAAGGTAAATTTAAAGAACGTAAATCGAAAACGAACGCTGGTGAAAGTGATAGTCAAAATATGATCAATGATGCAGTTTTAAGCAATCGCACATGTACAGTTCTTTTACAAACGTTGTATGTACGATTACGAGGTGCAGGAAATAGGGGTAAAATAATTCGTGCACTCGCGATTCTGGGAGTCAACGATCTTATTTGAGTAAACGTGTAGCGAAAGAAATGAAATATGATTTTATTAAAGAAGAAAGTGTTATTCATATTTTATTTAGGGGCAGATTACATCACGCGAAACATTTTAGATACAGAGTATTCATAAGCAGTTTGAAAGGTGATTATAATTGTAACTTTGAGGTCTTTGACCAGCAAACAATTTGCTTAGCTATACCCATTTCAACATTAAAACCATACGCTAAGGAGCTTGAATACGATAATATTACTGTAACTGATCAATTAATCTATGAACAAGAAGAATCGTAATAAATTGATCTATTTATCATGGCTGATGTTGCGGGTAGTCTAATGGAAAGATTATTCATCTGCCGTGTGGACTTGTTGCTGTAGGAACATATTTAGGTTGGACCTTGATGGGAAATGTTAATTAAGGATGTTAGCTATTACCGTACTGGAATCTTGATATCACTAGAATAATTGATCCTACCACACAAAAGGCCAGAGAGGAAAGAGATTTACATACAAAGATGCAATTTCAAAATTCTGTTTCCGTGAACAGTGAAGGGCGCTATGAAATTGTTTTGCCCTAGTCTGAAGATCACCTACCGCTACCCATTAATAAGGATTTAGCCGTGAAGCGTTTAGAATCTACAACGCAGAAGCTTCGTTCACAAAACCTGCTTACATTGTACGAGGAGGTTTTCGACAGTTGGCTCGATTTAGGTATAATCAAAGTCAAACAAAGTGAGGTTATTGATAGACACTATTTGCCACACCGACCAGTTATAAAAGAAAATATTTCTACCTCAATAAAACCAGTATTCGCGCATCTGCGAGAGTAAAGCATTCTCCGTCTCTAAATCGGGGCTTAGAATGTGGTCCAAATTGAATAGAGCTAATACCTTCCATTCTTTTAAGATTTCGGGAGGGTAAATTTTCAGCCACAGCAGACATAGAAAAGGCATTTTTACAAATTAGTGTAAAACCCGATGATCGAGATTATCTTAGATTCTTTTGGTGGAAAGATGTGAATTAAAAGGAGCTAAAAATATTTCGTCATACCAGAGTAGTGTTTGGTGCGAAAAGTAGCCCTTTTCTTTTGTCAGCTGTAATAGAATTTCATTTGCAGAAATATATAGAAAATTCTCACTATGATAAAAATATGTTGCATAAGTTTATTCACTCTTTCTATGTAGATAACGTTGTTGCCAGTTTTGAAGATGAGCTTGAAATGACACTGTTTATTGAAGAATCTCAAAAAGTAATGAATGAAGGAAAGTTTAATCTCCGAGGTTGGTTACGTACTGGGGATGACTTACAAACAGGAGTTGATTTACTGGTATTAGTATTATTATGGGATTACCAGAAAGATCTTTTAACTGTGAACCTGACAATGGTTGGAAGACTTCAAATTGATGGAAGTAACTAAGAGGACTATTTTGGCTATATCCCTAAGAGTATATAACCCAATTGATCTTGTAAGCCCTGTTCTTTTTCTTCCTAAGCTATTGTTGCAAAGCTTATGGAAAATTGGAATAATTTCTCGGGATACCGAAGTTGATGAAAATACGAAAGAAAAGTTTCTAAGTTGGTTCAGAGATCTGATTCTCTTAAAAGAAATTTCTATACCCCGATGGATATACGCTAACAGAGATAACAAAAATTTGTGTAGCATTCACACCTTCTGTTATGCCAGTAGTAATGCATATGCTGCTGCAGTGTTCGCGAGAATTCAGACTTTATGGAGTTGAAGTTCATTTATTAGCTTCTAAGTTCAGAGTAGCTCCGGTGAAATCAATCACGATTCCACGTCTTGCGTTGATAGCTGCAACTGTGGGAGTGAGACTCTGCACTTCAGTTTTACTAGGTTTGCAATGGCAAAATGTTGAATTATACTTTTGGACTGATTCAACCACTGTTTTGACCTGCATCCAAAAGGAAGAAATCTGGACTGTTTTTGTCTTGAACCGAGTACGAGGAATCAGGAAATTAACAAACCCGAATGCATGGAGATATGTATCAGGAACCGATAATCCTGCTGACCTTCCAGAGGCTGTACTGCCAAACAGCTTTTGTCAGTTAGATGGTGGGAGGGACCCGCATGGTTAAAGAAAAGTGAAGGTGAATGACCAACACCAAAATTGGAATATAATCAGGAAAACATTATTCAGGAATTCAGAAAAGGTGCTGTAACTTACACGCTGTAAATCTAGAAACAGAGGAAATCTTCCATAGAATATCTTCGTATGTCAAACTTGTTAGAGTAATTGCTTGGATTTATAGATTTTTCTCTAATGCAAAATTGAAAACATCGTGTTACTTTGGGGATCTAACTTTGAAAGAAATAAATCATGCAGAATTAGTTTTGTTGAAAATTATCCAACGCGAAGCATTTCCTGTTGGCGTAAATGATCAACAAATAAAGCCTCTTTATCCTGTACTCGACGAAAAGGGGTTATTGAGAGTAAAATGCGCATTTTTAACCGAAGAGACAAAAAGAACTTTAGATTACCCATAATCTTACCATCAAAACATAGAATAATGCAAATGCTTATAGACAATAAGCATAAAGAACATCCTGGAGTCCAAATATTGATGAACCAGCTGAGAGAAAATTATTGGATATTGCGTAGCAGAAAAACGATTAGAAAAGTTACCTTGAAATGTGCCCGATGCAAACGATTCACTGTGACCCATCCAGAAGCAAGAGCTTCTTCCTTACCTGAAGATAGAGTAAGAGAAGCTACGATATTCGAAGTCTTGGGTGTAGATCTCGCCGGACCGCTGTATTTGAAAGATGGGACTAAATCCTGGATAGTTCCTGGATATATAATCCTGGACTAATCCTGTTCACTTGTGCAGTATATCGCGCAGTGCACATGGAATTAATAACATCCTTGACAGCGGAAGCCTTCCTGCAGTAACTAAGAAGATTTATAGCTCGTAGAGGGAGACCCACTATTATTTATTGTGATAATGGTAGTAATTTCGTTAAAGCTCACAGCGAACTTTGCAAAGTGGACTGGCTTAAAATAAAGTCTGAATCCATGATGAGGAAGATAACTTGGAAATTCATTCCTCCATCTGCACCATGGTGGGGCGGATGGTGGGAGAGACTGATTGGCATGGTCAAACAATTTTTACGCAGAATATTAGGGCAGGCTTTGTTAAATTACGAAGAACTAAATACAGTGTTGTGCGATACCGAAAGCCTAATAAACTCTAGACCCTTAACTTACTTATCTGAAAATATAAATGATTTGATTGCTTTGACGCCTTCTATGGTTCTACAGGAAACGATAGAAAGTGGCGTACTGGATATTGATAGTATAGATGTCGCCTATATGCGCAAAAGATACCGGTACGTACAAAAGGTACGTGAAGATTTACGAAAAAGATTTCGACCGGAATATCTAGGACAGTTAAAATATAACGGAAAACCTCAAAATTTATCTCTGTTGGAGACATAGTACTCATTGGTTCAGACAATCTGAAAAGTTTACAATGGCCGATGGGTGGGTTGTGCAATTCCTGCCTTCGTCAGAGTTGTGAAACTGAAAACCAAATCCAGAACTATAATACGCCCTGTTCAACGTCTTTATTCCTTAGAATTATCAGATGAGACATCAGGTCCTTTCCTCAGAAGAAAGTTCCCAAAGATAAATATAAATCAGATGCCACAATCACTCGGAGTGGGAGAGCAGTGAAACCTATCCAAAGACTCGGCTTGTGAGACGCGACAATTGGTTGATTTCTTCCAAATTAGGAACTCAAGGTGGGAGGATGTCGCAACCTGACCAGACCGTTTTGCTGAGAAGCCTTTCGGAGGTGATGCTACATCGTCGCCAGTGGACTAATGTTTATATCTTCGGCGCCGGCGAGGCGAAGTTGTGCTTCGAGATGTATAAGTTTTGCGGGAAGCGATGGCAGACGCTCGTATAATCGGTTCAAGTGTAGAACATTAAAAACTTTTGAGGACTATTTATGCTTTTTCGTTTGGCATGTCGGGAGCCATATGTAAGTGTCTACTATTGAATTATTTTGATATAAATTAACTGTACTTCACGCTCTCCAAAAAGTAACTATAAGAAATAAATTCCAAGCATAAAAAACAGATAAAAAAGACTGGTAGTTTTAACGTTGACGATCTGCTATACCCGTAATGTCATCTTAACCTTGTATCTAGACGTGTCATCTAACCTCGAACAGGGTTTTGGAGTGCAGATGTGAAGGTTTGGTCCTTACTACAATTACGGTTGCGTTACGTAGCGCGAGTGCAGCTTGTCCATGATTGAACCCTGTGCTATTAAACCCAAACATCGAATCCAATTCTATAAAGAGTAGCTTTAATTCATGCTCGTTCTCATCTGTTTGAGAATTTTTATTAATTGTCCCTTGACCTTAATTTCTTACCCTTAAAAATCTGACTCAAAATCACCAAAAGCTATCGAAAAATTTATTTTTAATCTTAATTTCAAAAATTAATTGGCATCAAATTCTGTGGATGGCAAAAATAATTTTTCAATTGAGTTTTTGGCGGAGATACGTATATAACAGCATAAAGCATATACGTATTGTAGATAAGTATAGCAAGTCTACAAAAACATGTTCTTTGAAGATTGAGATTTTTTGACATTCTTCTGATTTCGAAATGTTCCCTGCGCATCTGACTTTAATTAATTTTCTTGAAATTTTGTTTGGATAATCCTTGAAATATATTGAATATTCTAAGTGCAAGTGCGAAATTCAGCATGCTTCCAAATTTTTGTTTAAAATGTTGCTTAACTTATGCTTTTTGGGCAAATTTTTATGTTTAATACTAACTAAATTTTTCTTATTTACAAATGAGTTATACACTTACCAAATGGTTTTAATTTCATTTATATATATATATATACTAACTAATATGTGAATTTAAATATTGACAATACATGGTAAAATAAATGAGCATGGGAGCCCTATCCATTTTCGTTAATTTATCAAAATGTTTGAAAAATCTTAATATCCGAATGACTTAATATCTATATATAGGCTATTTGGTAGAAAAAATCGTCTGTAAATTTCATAATGATCAGACAATAACCGCAAAAGTTTGTTTTGTTAGTCCACTGTCCGCTTAAGATGATTAAAATCACCAAATCGGAGTATACCGTTGGCATCAAGGCAAAACACGAAACTACACTTTTGGCTGTTTTCACCGAAATTCTGGTATTCGCAAATTCTACACTTTCTCAACTGCTTATTCAATCATTTATATTTTGCTAAAGGGACCAATATTTATTCATAAATCTAAATAACGTAATTTTGTATGTCCTCTTCGGTCTTCGGCACTACAAGTGGTTAACTGACTGCTATTTATGTAGAAGTACCCGGTGAGCAGACCGTCATTTCTCCTACCAAGGTCAATCAACAACATCCATATGCTTACCAACTGGAATTCGAATCCGGGATCTATTGGGTGGCAGACAAACGCTATGACCACTATGCCATTTGGGTGGTAGACAAACTCTATGACCACTATACCATTTGGGTGGTATACAAACGCTATGACCACTATACCATTTGGGTGGTAGACAAACGCTGACCACTATACCTTTTGGGTGGCTTGATAATCCCATTTGAAAGTATACGATACTTATACTTTCAAGTATAACACAACTATTTCTACAGCGGTGAAATTCGACACATTTTTCTCTGACAATTTTGTAGATTCGTGCCTTTGGTAGTGCCAGTGACATGTTTACAGACCATATCGATTACACAGATAAGCTGCTGCTGTTTAAATAAAAGGAGCATAAGATTGGTTATTAATTTCAATATGAACATTCCTACCATTTATTCATAAATTTAGAACGAACTATAGCTACTGGTAACAACCTTAAATGAAGCACTTAATTTCTCTTAATCCTCTGAGTGATTCACACGTATGCATCTGTTCTGTAACCTGTTGGTTTGCCCTGTATGACTTAACAATCTTTTACCTTATTTGCCAATCTAATCTTTCCTATTATTCCTTTAATCAATAGACGTGGTCATTTCATTTCGTCATTATGTGTATTGAGGGGTAAAGCAATACTACACTACTCTGAAATCTCGTGACGCTCATAGGATTAAAAATTTTATTTATATTAAAAATTTGTTTAGTGAAAAGAACTACCCAAGCTTTGTAATCGACTTTTTTCCTCGAAATTAAGATTTCCAATGCACACTTGTTTGAATGCACAACACGATATGAGCATGACAAAGCGTAGCACTGGATGAATGCCAAACACATGCAAGATAAGCTAAGCTTGCCAAAAAGTCCTATTCCAGTCACGTTGGTGCATTTTGTGTTATACCTGGATTACTCTAATTACACCACAAATAGCATGTCGTCTCTTCATTTATGCTCAACAGATTGCGGATTGCATTAAGATAGGTGGAATTTAGTTTTTGAAAAGTTAATGATGCTTCACCGTTTTACTGAAAGTTATTAGATAACGATACAATGTTGTTTGACTGCCACTGGAAAAGTGGAGTATGTCAGAATTCTGAATGTTTGCTATTTTATAACTAAAGGTTCATTCTTAACATGTTATTTTTCTATCAAAATGTAATATTGGAGCACTTATTTCGTTTTTAAGTCACATCTGGAAAGGTTCGTAAGAAACACTTTTTAAATAACAATGTAACTATTGTGATCCAGTGTGGTGAGTGCTGATGAAAGGAAATACTCGGAAATAAACCAACATGGAATTTATTCAGACATAACAAAAAGGAAAGTGAGCAGGCGTGTCTACTGAAAAAGAAAGAGTAAATTTCTGCTCGGCATTATATAACATTGAGTGACGTCATACACATGAGCTGCTTGCAGCGCCTCTCCTCAATCATGAGGGAGTGAATCACTATATAACTACAAAAGTAAGATTTTTTTTTATATCCATAAGTGTACCTCTATGATGCTTAAAATGAAGGTATTCTGATGTTTATGAAATTTCGAAAAGCGTTGCGTTTCTTGTAATTTTCAATATATAGTATTAAAACATAGCCACTGATGGGCAAGGATTTAAGAAACTTTATTGAAACATAACATAACAACTTAATGATCAGGAATTGCGAATAGCGGACTCGGGGGTAATAGATGTCCAAACTGTATGAAAATTAAAGATAGAAGAATGAGAAAAGTATGTGAGAAACGGGCAAGCAGAGATCGTGAAAATCAGCATATTTAGGGGTCGGTTAGCAGGCTTCTGATAAAAGAATGCAAAGGTATTGAATTAATGATAACTATCTGGAACTGGATTGAGAAATGAATAGCGAATATAAATAAAGCGTGTTAAAGGTAAATGTTAATCAAGCTCTTTCGCTACAAATAATTTTTTCTTTGATCTAAACATCCTTATTGCGTTCCTAAGGAAAATTCAGATACATTTTCTTTACTTCTGACTCGTCGCTCTTTTTTCTCCTTTTGATATATACTTATTACATTTATGACAACTGTGTGCTTTCTTTTCACATGATTATCTTCAAGGTCATTATCAGTACATTTCGGCCGGTTACGCTTCGGATAATTGCGTATACGCTATCTTCTCACATGATTATCTGCATGATTATTACCAACCTATTACGTTTCAGACAACTGTGTGTGCTCTTTCTTTACACACGATTATTTGCAAGGTCATTACCAGCTTATTACGTTTCGGACAACTATACATACGCTTTCTTTGCACATAATTACCTGCACGGTCATTATCTATCACATTTCCTGCGAAGTGTAATTGAAAGAAAATTGCTGTAAAATTGATTAAAATATAAAATGATAATTTATCAGATAGTGATTCAGATTTAATACCGGGAGGAAAATTCGAAACACGACTGGAGAAAGATAATGCAGCGAAGATGAAATATAAATCACACAGACGTGTTTTTACTAAGTGAATACTGTTCGATCAACGAAAGGCACGACTAGCTAATATGGACGACCCCAAACTTTTGAAAGTGGGAATTAAGAAGAAAGGTGCACTGTAAATGTGGAAAACCACGCTTTGGATTTTAAAATTTCGTCTTTCCTACGCGATCTTTCCAGGATTTTTTTCTTATATGCATCATTATTATTAAAAATAAATTAAAACTACTGTTTTGCAAACAATTGAATTTCCTCTTTTAGTGTAATGATTATTTCCCCCACTTTTTAAGGAGGGCCAATTTGATTGTTAAATACAATAAACAAAAGCTGAGTTTTAAAATGTTGAATTATTGATATGTGCGAAATTCTTTTTTCGGCAAGACTGTTTCTAATAAATCTATTGTTTTTATTTGACTACGAAATCATCCCCCCATAAGAGGGCTTTACAACCATTTCCTACTGGACTCAATACATTTCAAATAGTCACACATTTCTCTCTACCTATTTGTTTGGTTCTCAATTTAAATAACTTACGATAAACCTAATATTGTTTTCATGTTGTAGACCAAAAGACCAAAAATTTGTATTTACAGAGCTTTATTTGTATACTTTTTCTTACACAATTATTGCGCCTGGCATTTTAATGTTATATTCATTACTTTTAGCATCTTGCGCCATAAAACTCAATCAACATTTAGTTAGTTCATGCATATTTGCGTCAATGGTAACGAATAAGACAGTATTTTTTTATTTACGAACAAAAGCTTATTATGTACCACAGAGTACAACACGGACCTAGTACTCTAAGTAGAGTGAAATTCAAAATCCTAATTAAAATATAAGGAAATAAAACATGATTATGGAAAGCAATTTCTTTAAATTCATACTCGATCTACTCCTTTAGTAAAACTTGACAAAGAGCTAGCGGAAAAAGTTGCTGATTCTTGCTTATGCATCGGTCTTTTTATCCGTTGCCGAACAGACATCTTTACTCATTCTACCGCTTAGCTTGACTTACAACTACCTGCTTTGACCAAGCCAAGTACGAAGGTACTGAAGGCCAAAGGATTGGAATATTTTTGAACTCCCTTTTAATGTTGTTTGATTGGTTGGGTTTTATGGCGCTGGGAACAGATCCGGCTCAGTTGTGCCAAGCACAAGACAAGGCCAAGTCCATACATACATGGAAAATTTTACTGACACAAAAGACAAAAATATACCAAAGGAAGAGTCCAACCTGCTCCGCCTGCAACTCGCAGGTTGCTATCGTCTCATTTTTCAGAAGAGTTCTTTGCTCAATAAGATTGAAGCAGTAAAATAATAGATTGGTTGTGTCCTCTCATCCTCTACAACGTCTAAACTGGCATTTTGAGGACACTGATTTTGTTGACTATAACTTCCAAACATGATTTCTTAACACTAAATTTACTGACCTTTTGTAAGTGCCTATTTTTACCAAAACGGGGTAATGACCCATTTTCACTTAAATGCAGGTAACACTGTAATCAGTGCTTAAAATAACAAACAAAATTTTCGTAAAAATTAGTTAATAATTATAAACAAAATGAGAAAAATTCAATAATCATAAGTAAAATATTATTTTGAATTTTTCATCAGTAGCTTCACCCTTTTGAGTATTCAATAACAAAATCTCGATTCATATACCGCATTTTCTACAGATGCAAGGTAGTCCTGATAAACACTTTCTGTAAACATTGCAGAAACTGTCTTGCACAGAGAACAGATTTTAGTGGCTTTATTTTCATGGCAGTATCTTATTTGGCACTTTTATGCATATTGGTAACTTTACATGAGCTTACCGATGCTGGTACCATATAAGTCCCTTATGTTGCCATATTAGTGCAATGAAGCATGAATCTCTTTACTACAGTACGCTTATTTTTTGCACAGCAGTGTATGTCGAATGGTTTTATAGTTGACAACGTAGTAAAAACATAAAATATTAAACCAGTCAAATGGCCCGTCACTGTAAAAATAGATATAATTTTTCGTATGGTCAGCGAAGGTGAAGAGAAATATATACTACTAAAGTAAATTTATTAACCTTTCAGGAAAAGTCGTAAAGTGAATTAAATCTCCTGGTGGTTGTCTCGACGAGGTGTCATATTAAAAAACTGACCAGTTCTTGATGGACGAGATATCTCGTCATTAGAAAAAACTCACCAGATCTTGATCTCGTCATCATCAAAAAATCGGCAATACCTTGACGATGAGGTATCTCGTCATTAAAAAAACTGACCAGTTCATGATGGACGAGATATCTCGTTATTAGAAAAACTGACTAGATCCTGATGGACGAGATATCTCGTCATTAGAACAGTTCATGATGTGCGAGATATCTCGTCATTAGAAAAAACTCACCAGATCTTGATCTCGTCATCATCAAAAAATCGGCAATACCTTGACGATGAGGTATCTCGTCATTAAAAAAAATGACCAGTTCATGATGGACGAGATATCTCGTTATTAGAAAAACTGACTAGATCCTGATGGACGAGATATCTCGTCATTAGAACAGTTCATGATGTGCGAGATATCTCGTCATTAGAACAGTTCATGATGGACGAGATATCTCGTCATTAGAACAGTTCTTGATGGACGCGATATCTCGTCAAAAGAAAAACTGACCAGATTTTTATCTCGTCGTCATCAATAATTCAGCAATATCTTGATAACGAGATATCTCATCATTAGCAAAATTGGTCAGATCTTGATGGGCAAGATATCTAGTCGAAACCACTTGGGAGATTAAAGAAAAGCGATAAAATTTAAAAGTAATTTTAAGTCATAGTTTTAAAACAGGTCATTTGACCCGCTTGGCAAATTTAGTGTCAAGCGGGTTTAGTGATGTTACGTAATAGTTTCTTGTGTTGTGTTGTGTTGGTGCTGACTTGAGTTTTGTTTTTTCAGGCATGGCAAGCGGATCGGGTGGCCAGGAGCCGGAAGAGTTCGGCGTGAGCGTCGCGGAACTCCGCGACCTCATGGAATGCAGGGGTTACGAGGCCTGCCAACGGATACAGGACGAGCACTCGGGAGTACACAACCTCTGCAGGAAACTGCACACCTCACCAACAGACGGTAAGTGGCCACCTTTCTTCCTCACAACACCTGACTCGAACAGTCATGATTTGCTGCTTCGTAAGCAAAAAAAGTACGGTTCGTATTTGAAGTGAGTTTTCTAGCCTCCATTGCTGAAACGACAAACTTACTTGGTGCAGGGTTGCCATTGCCAAATGACTTGTGAAATAGTATCATTAGTAGTTTAAAAATACAATAAAACCTCGTTAAGACGAACTCTCTTAATACGAATTACTGATAATACGAACTAAATTCCAATTCCCGTCAAAACGTGTATTCAAATAATGTTAACTCATCCTTTTTAAGTCCGCTGTGTTGCTCCAGTGTGACGTTAATTAAAATACCTATCTACTATTCTTTTAAGAATTCATGTTACACTAATCGCCGGTTAAGACAAATTTTAGAAACTTAAGGGCAAACGGTTTCTTTTCAATCGTATTATCAGAAACATTAAGTCACTCCGAACTTATAGAAGATTTATTTGTGGAAGAGAGTGAAGAAAGAATAATGAAGATTCCGATGAAGACGAAGGAATAAGCGTGCCTTCTTTGGAAAGAAGATACTGCTGGCTTAAAAATTGTTCGCTGCTTTTTGTTAGGCAGTGAAAATTCATCTGCTCAATTAAACAGCGTTGACCAGTTCAATCATTTTTTTTAAAGAATGTCACAAATAAACCCACAAAAATCTATAACAACTATTTCAAAAATTGCGTTATCAGGAAATATCTGTTTAATCAAAAATCATCTGTGTAATATTTGTGGTGAAGAAAAGCATAAATCTATGAACCAAGAATTGTACACTAAGTAATGTAAATACGTTAATATTTTATTTTATTGTTGAAATAATACTTTTTCTCTGAATTCGGATAGCGCGAACTACGATTAAAAATAATTTTTTGTGGCTTCGTGAAATTCGTCTTAATGGGGTTTGACTGTAGTAGTAAAATTCAGATAGCTACCCAAACAAACGTACAAAGTGTAAGGAATTTGTGGGAAATTAGGGCGATAAGGATTTAAGTAATTGATCCCTTGTATCCAATACTTTTTAGTGACTGTTATTCACCGTACTTTAATTATTTCATTGTAGAAATTTCTAACGGCAATATTACTGCTAGTTCTTTAAGATCTAATCTTTACGCGAATTCTATATATCGAATATATATTCTATATCGCGAATATTTTAATGTTTATTCAATGTTTTTTCAACTTTTAAAAGTAAATGAAACTAAGAAGCATTAGTAATGCCTCGTTCTCATTCACTTAAATAGACATCTTTCACGTGGAAGTAGTAATACCTTCATGAAGGGATAACCACAATATTCTGCATTGATAGTGGAAAACGGTAGACAATTTTTAGTTTTAGATTTAGGAAATTCGATAAATAACAAGTTTCACGATTTTAGAATTTTTACCCAAAAGGGACTTGAATGTATTCCCAAAAAATATTAATGTAGCAAGTTTTAAGGCTTCATTGAAATTCTACAGTATTAAACATATAAATGTTGTAATTCCTTCATAATTATAGATGGAACCATAAAGTATCGTAAAGACATCGAAACGCCATTTGCATCAAACGTGATCATCCCGGTCTGTATAACCCTAGTGTAGCGAAAAATGACCATTGAAACAAACTGATAGCGCTATGAAGACATTTGGGAAATACAGAAAGAACTCGATATGCAAAAATTAAGAATTGTATTTTTCAATTCTAAACACCAACGAACCGTTAGGCAAGTTTTGAATTTGGAATTACCAACTATCTTCATTAACCCTCCTGGTGGTTGTCTCGACGAGGTATCTCGTCAATAGCAACACTGATCAGATCTTGATGGGCGAGATATCTCGTCATTATAAAAACTGTCCAGATCTTAGTCTCGTCATCATAATAAAATCGGCAATATATTGATGACTAGATATCAATCGTCATTAGCAAAACTGGTCAGACCTTGATGGACAAGATAGCTCGTCGAAACCACTTGGAGGATTAAAATTAAGATATTTTAGACGAAAAGGTATATTTTCCTACCAAAAATTATTGTAATATTGAAGTAGGAGCTCATGCCAACACTTACACTTTTCTGATATTGACAGAACGTTTAATTATTATTTTCAGATAGAATATTTCAAAATAAATGCTCGCATTCATTTTATAGCTCTTCGTAATAACAGAAAAAATATAACGTTACCTTAATCGCAAGATACTTTTCGGCTTATTATTCAATCTTAACGATAATTTCTACATAAATATTTTAGATTTCTGTTATTTGATTAAATATTCAATAAGTTTTTGTTTCCTATCTTTGTTATGTTATTGACTAGTGACGTATTAGGGGCAGGAGCATAAATGAAACAAAGGGATTATAATTACAATGAAGAAAAGGATTATTTTGGAGAAACGGAGAGATTTTTTGAATTATTTTAACGTGCCCATTTGATAGTAGTTTATACAGAATATTAAATTTTTATTTGTGTTTTTATTGTTCACGTTATTGAACATTAAAAAGACATACTTGTAAAATACTACAATTAATATAATATCTATAGCTCTCTCATTTGTTCTCTTTTCAACCTTTTCTATCTCTTGGCACACATAAACTTATAACTAAAATTTTGCAGCACACTAAAAAGCATATCACATTTTTTGCCGATCTGACAAAAAAATAACGGAAGTTTGCTTGATTTACAAAAAATATTAATTATCTACTTTTTGCTTCAAATTAGCTTTTTTCATCTTTTCGAATTAATCAAAATTATTTTTGAACTCTTGTCAAAAGTTCAAAACTAAACTATTTAAATGGAATAAAGTAGACAATTTAATCCGCTTCATCATCTGTAAAGCACACGTGCCATTATTGCAGCACACCGGGTGAAAATCGCTGTTATAGCTTGTCATGGAATAGTCGTTGTCGACTAGAATGATTTTAAGTGGCAGGTAGGGTAGATATATGAATTTATGTCACACTGGAGCAACACAACGGGCTATTGGCAATGGTCAGGGATCGATCCTGAAGGGAAAGTCCGAGGACAACACTTGGTAATTTTCAACCACGGTCAGATGACGAGGTCAACATCTGAGCTGGCACCCCACCCATCGAACTTCTACACCACTCCAAAGTGAGGACAGTTGAGGCCACGAAATATTTAACATGCACCCCATGTCCACGACGGTCTTTGGTTAGATTGAGTTTAAAACTTACAACCCTCAGGGTGCTAATCTACGACTCTACCGACTGGTCTTCCGCGTCACTTTTAAGTGGCAAAGATAGCAATACCTTTGATGGATATTTGTTAATTGATCCTCTCGTCCCTCAAAAAATTACTTTTAACCCTCCAAGTATTTCACCGACATATCTCATCCAAGGTTTAGTAATTTTAGCTAAAGATGAGTTATTTCGTCAAGGTTAAACTACCCTATTACTGCAATGGGAAATGAGATCCAAGAAGGAAAAACAAATTATCCCTTTTCCAAAATTGGTGATAGTTTGGAACAGGTTTTTGCACCAAAAACTGGCCACTACAGGGCAGTTCTTGACACAAAGATAAACCATCAAGTAATAAGACTGAAATAAATGTAAAGAAGAAAAATTCTGCTGTCAGGGTACGAATAATTCAGCAGTTAAGTAATCAATTTTTTACCTGCGGTAATTACTATTTAATTACAGTGTCGTAAACATCTAGTTAATTAACCATATTACATTTGATGGCGAATTGAAGAAAAAACAATCATTCAAAAGAGTAATGAATCTTTTAAAGAACACCAATATATGTCATAAAAAATGCAGTATTTTAAAGCGGAGAATTTAAAAATAAAATTATCCTAGCCTCATAATTTCTAGAACATAAACTATGTTCTATGTATAGAAACTTTGTACCAATAAATCATCCGACTAGGAAAAGTATCACTTAGAATAAGTTGAATGAGTAAATAAATTTTATTTTTCTGTGAACAAATGGTTAGACATAAGTATAAAATTTTATCATATGGGGCCCCTTTTTTCCACTCAGGTTATTGAAAGTCTGTAATACTTCCTCTGAAAACATCATTTGGCTCTTTTCCAAAGATTCTTTGAGAGATACGAAAAAGTGAAAGAACTGTAAGATATTTTAAATATTACAAAAACGAAACATACTTTTATGAATGAAAAATAAAAAATCACATCCCTCGTAGAAAGAAATATGTGCCCAAACTTGGTGATGTCATTTCGAAAAATTGAGTCATTCCATTTCTAACAGCACTTTTTAGGTCATACGATAGTTGTCTGAGTAAAATAGGATATTTTTCTTATCACATACGAAACCAAATCGTTAGATTATTTTGCGTTATTTTTTTTATAACTCAGATGTTATCACACAGATTTGTCAAATATGCACTTGCAATGTCATTTAAGAATATGAGCTCAATTTTTTCAGTACTAACTTTATTGAATCCAATGTTAGTTGCATATTTCAAATTAAATACCTATTTATGATCTATTATTATTTTATATCTAATAAATTTATTGAGAAACTTTTGATTTTAAACTGTATTTTTTAGAAAAATTATTTTGATTTATTTTGAAATAAATAATAGGCTATAAAAAATAAAAGTAGCATTAAGGGAATATAAAATATTACGAATGAATATTATGTCTAAACGGCTTATTCTATGCTGTTTCTAATAGGTTGAAAATATTTCTGAACTTTAACTATTTACTAGTGGTCGCCCAGTGTACGAAATTCGACCATAATTCATTGAATTTTTAAGTTTGAACGTTAATAAGGTTCTTTTGTCAAAGAGTATACCTCTATATTCATTGCATATAATTTTTTTGAATTTTGTTCTATTACGTAAGCTGCGAGCATGTACAAATACGTCACAGGAAAAATGCGGTATAGCTTGGTTAAGCCATATCTAAAAAACAATAACGCGTTGTTTGACATTTTCTTGGATATTTTTATTGCTATAATGGCCACAGGTTTCGCCAAGGCTACACAGTTAATATGCTATCTTTTTCAAATTATATAAAATTTAAATAAAAAATAAATCCAAAAAATGAAATAAGGAATACGTGCTTCGTATTTTTTATATATTTTTTATTGAAACAAAAAAACCGAGTGGTTAAAAAAATAAATGTTGTCCATTGAACTTGAAATAGTTCGACAATGAATTTAATGATTCAAAACTTCTGTGTAGACGATGTTTTTTGTAAAAACTCTTTCATCGTTTGCTAAATGCCCTTGACCGTTATATTCTGAAATATAAAATCTCAAACCATCGAATGATAGAACTCTACTTGCTGCGACGTACATTTGGCCATGTGTAAAAACTGGCTGCCTCAATAAAATTCCAATTTTTTCGAATGTTTGTCCTTGAGACTTATTTATTGTCATCGCAAATGCAGGTATAATTAGAAATTGAGTTCTTTGAAAGTTAAATGGTAAAATAGTTCCGGAATATGTTAAATTTATACGTGGAATCAAAATTCTCTTATTGCGTGCGGTTCCAGTTAAAACTTCGCAATCAATAGTATTACGATGCATAAATTTGATGCGCATTCTCGTTCCATTGACTAATGCTTCCTTTGTATTTAAGTTTCTGATCAGCAAAACGATGCAATTAACTTTCAATACTAACTTATGTGGTGGCAAATTATGCCAAATCTCATACTCCTCCGTGCGCGCAATGTTCTTAAAAAGGGGTACAAAGTTTTTTCTTCACGTATTAATATATAGATTACAGTATATGAACGTAAACAATGAATGTTTTATTTTGTTTAATTTAATATATTTGTAATGCATATTATACATTAATTTTATCTTTCTGCACTCCTCCATATGAACTTTAATTATGCCAAATCTCATACTCCTCCGTGCGCTCAATGTGCTTAAAAAGGGGTACAGAGTTTTTTCTTCGCGTATTAATATATCGATTGCATCAGTGCAATGAGTTCACTTCCACAGGAAGATGCATAATACATTAAGGTACTATAGATATAATGTAATGTTAAGGCGTTTTATTTTATGCTATTTCCAAATTATCTATTGAAATTATTTCCATACCATTTAATGCATTGACTCTACTCCTTAATATTGATTGTCATGTCACTTGTCGCTTCAGTAATTGTTTTTGATTAAATATAAATTTATATCAGACATACTTCTTTACGAGGTTATTAAAGATGATACTTTTACTAGTTATAGATTTTATACTTTGCTGATTTGGGATCAATAAATTGCATGACTTGGATAAATAGTTTGATTTTATGTTTCCAAACTAAGCGCATGTCATAAATTTACAAAGCGGAATGCAAGTCTTATTATAGAAACTTTCAAAGAGGGGCCTACTGTAAATATAAGTATAATTTGATATTGAGACATCACAAAAGAAAACCCTGATATAAAAACAGTGTAATGTAAATTATAAAATAATGATAGGCGTTTTTTGAAACTGAATATCACCCTAATAAGTAATATCATCTCCGATTCCTAGTTGGGGTTGCCTGCTTTAACTTACCTGCGTTAAACACTGTTAAGAATGCGAATTAAATCCTTCTGTTCATGCGATATCTGTCAGGTTAATTGGTTGTGTTGTATGGCACAGCGGCCATATTTGACCAAACTGTGTCAAACAGCGAGGTAAATGTGATTAAAATATCATCATTTTAAGTGTAGGCAGTTAGTTAAATTTGCGTCGCACTGAAGCAACACAATGGGCTATTGGCGACTGCCCGGGACCAGTCCCGAAGGGAAAAAAACCGAGGACAACACCTCTTAATTGTGAACTGTGGTTAGATGACGAAGTCAACACCTGAGCTGGCACCTCACTCTTCAAATTTCCACGCCCGCCAGCGGGAGGACGTTTGAAGCCACTACAGATTTAACTTGCCCCGTCCTTTGCGTACACAACGGTCTTTAGTTGGATCAAGTCTCGAACTCACAAGATTCCGATTGCTAATCTGCGACTCTCCCATCTATGCTACTACGGCCCTGCTTAAGTGTAGAAATTATCAGACAAGCACACGCGATATGAGATTGAATCTACCTCACTTCGGGAGCTGTTTGCAGGGTAGTAAGAATAGCTGTTTGGACTTTGGGGCAAGGTTTTAATTTTAGCACTGTTATCTGGCAGATACACCGCGGCTAAACGCATAAGTTTTTATAATTTCTTTAAAGAAAGTAATTTTTTCAAACATAATCCTTTTCTTACTGCAAAAATGTTTTAAGTTGTTTCAAACTAAAGTAATTTGTTCTTTTGATTCCGTTTCTATCTGTCACACCTTGCCTTATAAGGTAAGTTTCACAATCCTGTACAACATTTTAATGAGTAAATTATGATATAATCCTTGAAAGTATCAAAGAAATGAATCTCTCTTTGTGTAATGAATACATTTTGTATCTACTTTAGACCGACGGGAATGTGCTCATGCTTTATTTTGACATAAAAAGTTACTATTACTTAGACGTCTAGAAAGTTTAAATACTAAACTATACGCTTTCCAAAATAAAAGTGGGTCACCGTGGCTCAGTGGGTTAGCCCATTGAGCTAGCAACTTGCGAGTTCTAAGTGGTGCAGGTTTTATTATTTTAATTTACCTTGTGTGCATATTTTTCTCATCTGTATCTCTAAAGCTTTCGGTGTGTGTTATGGTTTGGTATGTTCACCATTCGACATTATCTGTCTAATGTTTGACGTCACTCGGCCAAGTATAACCCAAGCTCTATAAAACCCAGCCAATCAAAATCACTGAAGGATATTTAACTTCGATAGAAACGTTAAAACGATTCATCATTTCAAATTTTGCTTGTTTTCTTCGAATATTAGTGCAAATGTTCCGTCTAATGGTGGCGACAATTTTCTGGCTCAACACCGATAAATAACTTGTTATCATTTCGCGTCAGTTTCACGATTTTTCAATCAATCGGAATGAGTTGTCTTTTTTTAAAGGTAATTGCAAAATTATTTATTCATTTGTCTTATTTTCTTGCATTTATTTATTTATTAGTATTGAGAATATAAGTAAAAATATCATTCATCTAATGTTACTGATAAAATATTCCGTTCTTAACAGATGTCTTAATAATAGGTTTCCTAATCTATGAAACGTATGGGAAACTCATTGAGCTATGTATCTGTACTTTTGTATTCATGATGAATTCAATTTCATATTTCATTTCTTAACATTTTATGTTTAACATTTCCTAAACATTAATTATAATGCAGTAGAGTCGCTTTATACTCGATTTAACTACTCGCTGCGGTATAACGACCAATTAAGAAGATCCTTGTAGTTCTTCGGTAGTGCGGTGTAATACTATTTTATGATGACTAACAACTGTGCAAAAGTTAAAAAACTCGTTTCAATCACCTTCAGTTGGCGATGTCTTCTGATTCGCTAAGATGATTTAGGTTTCGTTGAGGGTATTTTAGGCGCGATTTGGCGGTTTTCGGGTCTCGCCATTTTACCAAATGTCTCGCTTGGGTTTTTCTTCACGTGTATCAATCACGTGTCATTGCAGTAGAAAACCGGACTCCTCAGCTGACAGGTTAAATCTGCCGTGGCTTCAAACGTCCTTACGTTGGCGTGGTCTGGAAGTTTGGATAGTGGGATGCCAGTTCTGATGTTGACTTTGACATCAGACCATGGTTCAAAATTACGAGGTGTTGTCCTCGAATCTTTCCCTTCGGGACTGATCCCAAAACCCATTGTGTTGCTTCAATGCGACGTTGATTAAACTACCTACCAACTTCATTCGCCGTTATTTCTTTCTCACAAAGATAATGCAACACAAATTATCACCACACAGAAAGATACTGATTTCACATATTTTAAAGATTTAATCACCATTTTCTCATCAAAATATTGCACGTGCTATTATGTATGGGCAGCATTTTGTTTTGTTTTTAACACATTGTTTACTCAATTAATGACGCTATTTATGATATTTGACATCGGCCCAATCACCGCATCTGGTATAATACAGGTTCTTTTGACTACATTTCACATTACATTTGGGCATATTTTTTCGCGAATGTTTTGATTAAACTGTTGAATCGTTGTCGGCTTTTTAGTGTACTCTTTTCTTTAAATAACCTAAGAAAACCATCCGACTCAGGGGAACGAATGGGCAAATCTGTATCACCAGATTTTGAAATTATTTGGACAGGAACTAAACGAATGCCCGAGATTCAACTAACTGCAACAGGTTCGAACTAAACGACAATCAAATCATAACTGACATGACTGCAAACGCTTTAGAAAAAAATAGTGTCAAAAACAAAATGGTGAGCATAACTTTAACACATCACGTGGTTGAAAGATCCTGTACTTTCAGCGTGGCCTTAGGCGATAATTTGGCCAATGTCATGTTTCAAAATAATGCTATTAATTAAGTAAACAATGCATAAAAAATAATTCAAAATATTTATTCCAAAATAAAATGGTGCCTTTGGATAAGAAAAACACCTTTAATATCATTATATCATGGATGTGATACTTACTGAAAAGGCGCATTGTATCTAACAAGAAACAGTACAGAAAAACTGATTCGAATTAAAAACAACTTACCAACCATCGCATTACTTAAGAAAGTTAAAAAAGATCCTTTTGCAGAACATTCCATAGATAAAAATATTGTTAAACCTCAAGCGAGAAGGCGGTGCGAATCTGTCAGATAACAGTCCTAGAATGAACCCTCTTATTGCGATTCGAGAGTGTGGTGCCAACTCAGGTGTTGATCTCGTCATCTGACCATGGCTCAAAATTACGAATTGTCCTCGAATCTTTCCCTTCGGGATTGGTCCAGGTCCGTCATCAATAGCATATTGTGTTGCTCCAGTGCGAAGTAAATAATTTAACTACCACCTAATTTCTCGATTCGACTATTATAATGTAGTTCGTTCCCTGTTGAGATTTTTTTGACACCCCTATTTCAGTTTTGGATCTTACAGATTAACTTTAATCTTTTTCTCAGAATAAGAGTTTTCAACACTAGGCTCACTATGACTTAAATAGACACATGGAATTGGGAATGAAGTTGAGTTATCTATCTCATTACTCCAGCTTCAGACTAAAACCAAAATTTTGCACAAAAGTAAAAGCTTTATTCAAAATTTAGAATGTAATATAGGTGAAGTTTTCTTAATCATTTAAATGAAATTAATTTATTATTTCATATTTTTGTGTTACCTGAGTTCATTCTTTGGTTTTAATTCAATATATAAGTTTTCTGTTACTCATTTGAGTCATTTTGCTAAAGTAGAAAATGCATGGGGTTGACTCAGAAAGTAGTAAGCAAGTTGTCCTATAGATATTAGTCTTGTGGATTAAGTTTGTGTAAATAAGTATAAAATATTACTAAATTTTAAAATATTGACCTAATTTGTCTGTATTGTGTAGTACAGAGTGTACATAACCACTGCTTAAAGTTTCGTTGTGATACAAAACAAATTTTAGGAGATACAGTTTATCGAAATTAGGCTGTTTTTCCGCCTGATTTCAATGCTTAAAGGTTCCCTTTAATTTTGAAACTATTGAAACGCTGAAATTTTCAGTCATTGTTTTCTTTCAATGGAAAGATGGTGTTAAGAGGAGGAATGGAGCAACTGTTGTCTATTTCCAGAAATGATTGAATCTCTAGTGAGGACTCATCGAGTTGAAAAATTCGAGGACAACACCTCGTAATTTTCAACCATAGTCACATGAGAGTCAACGCCTGAACTGGCACTCCAGTATCCAAACTTCACCACTCCAACATGAGGACATTTGAGGCCACCACAGGCTTAACGTGCACCAGCCACCGTGTACACGACGGTCTTTGGTTGGATCTAGTTTCGAACTCGGAACCCTCCAGTTGCTAATCCGTTACTCTTCCAACCGGGCTGCAACGGCCGTTACATGGTTGTGGGAAAAATCATGAAAAAATAGCGTGCTACAAATTACTGATTGGTCAAAGTCATCCAGCGTGATTGAAAACACCAGTCTGCGCTTCGATAGCCAATGAACGAAGTCAATTCATAAGACCCCGTGACTTACCCTTCTGAGATCTTACGACATCGACTCCAACCACATGCTAAACCTATTTTATTAAAAGGTCGATGTCAGGACTTTTATGACGTAAACAAGCTGCAAACTAGAGGATAAACGTGATTCCTAAAAACCTTCTTGGATAGGCCTTAGGAGAAGGTTTCGAGCTGGAACAAGACCATACAGTTTAATATGAAATTATACAGATGATTTACAGCGTAATACAGATGAAAATGTATAAAACAAAAAACTTCAAACACAGATTCCAGAACTTTGGAAACATCCTTCTTTTATAGTGTAAAAAGTGCAGACAAAATTTCAGTACATTTAATCCCTCTCGTACATCTTGAAAAGCTTGCATATTATAGTTTAATAACACAACTCGAAAACATCTTATACACTATTTATTCAAACATAATATTAATCCTTGACTATTGTATTTGAACATCGTATTGTAAGTAAAATAAAAAATTTATTATTGAAGAATCAACAAAATTTCTTCTACAAGAATATGTTCGTCAGTTGCTTTTACTATGATAGGTTAGAACTTTTCTGCAGATATTCTATATTCTCTCATGTGCTTTTAACTTTTTTTAACTTTTGATTTCTTTAACTTTTTTAACTTTTGATTGACAGCTCGATATTTTTATCAAATATTCTAAGTATTTCGTTTTAAGACGCGCTGCCCATATACTGTACGTTTTCCCTCGAAACAACTTGGCGGTAGGTAGGTAGTTTAATTGAAGTCGTACTAGAGCACAGCAGGCAACAGGCGACGCTCTGATATCATTCCCGGAGGGAAAATTCCGAGAACACCTTATAATTTTCAACAACTTGACGGAAAAAATATTGCTTGGCGCATCTTTGCCAGGTCTGTCTCATGTGCTATAAAAACCAACCAATCCTCGAGACAACACTGGTTAGTTTAGTTGATTTGTCACTCTACGTTCATTTTGTGCAATTCAAGGATATATTAGGCACTGACCTATCTCCTATAGATTATTCTGAGCCACTATATTTTCGAGATTGATTCCGAATCGTCACCAATTGCCAATTGAGTTGCTCCAGTGAGGCGTAAATTCAACTATCTACCAACTACCGAACCACTATAAACATAAATGCGCAGACTAAGATTCTAACCAGACCCTGTTGAACCGAAGGCCAGTGCGTTTAGTATTATAGGCTACAAGAACAACTTTGAAAGAACACTATTTTGAAACTTTTGTTTCGAATAGCTCATTTAAATTTTTCCTTTTGGAACAAATGATTTTGTTTGAAAGGTTTTTCTAGAAATCGTGCATTATAAACATCAATGTTCTTTGTAACAGATATAATCGAGTGGTACACTAGATATAACTGTAGTGAACACAGAGAGAGCCGCAATCGTGCCTTAAATTATTTATCTCTATACATATACCAGTGCACTATTTGCACAGACCGTATAGACACATCGACCTTCTAATGAAATAGATGGAGCATGTGCGCGCAGCTTTACGTCATTTCTGCCGATCGATTTGTTTCAAGATTTGTCACGTGGTTGTGAGGAAAAGCATGAATCCTGAATGAACTATGAATGGGTACAAATTATTCATTGGTTAAAGTGATTATCCGGTGTGATTAAAAACACTAGTCTGCCCTTCGATAGCCAATGTGCCCCAGTCAATTTCTAAGCTCAGAGAGAGAGAGAGATCTTTGGCACTGACGACATTGACACCGCCCACATGTTCTGTCTATTTCATTAGAATATCGATGTATGGGCATCGCCATCGTCTACTCCGAACGTCTGTTCTCAAAAAATAATTTTTAACTACAACTGCCTCCTTTATTTGGCGATCTTTATTTGAGGCCAGGCTCTGGTAGACTAGCCAGAATATTATGTTTCTTGAATTTTTATTGAAGCTATTTATGTTTTTATTTGCGTTATTCACTGTACTACTCGACATCTTCATATAGAATCCCCTCCGTACAACGGAACACAACTTTTTTCCAACCTTTCGGTCTGGGGTCTTTTCCAAGACTGACCGTCTTGCTGTTTCTTTTTCTTCTCACCTCATATAGAAGGTGTCCTCTAATGGCAGTCTTCTAGACCCATTGGTGCCTACTTTTGAGGAAAAGTGATGTAAATCCTCACTCTTTATATTTTTATAAAGCACGTGAAATTATTTTCTTCCCAATTTAAGTATTTGAATGAATCCTTACTTTCATTGTTAACTATTCGTATCAAAAATACATAAATAAATTATTATCGGATCTTTTCTAAAAAGGAACTAAAAGCTGTATAATTTCTTAAAACAGTTGTCTATTGAAATTTCTTTTGATTTTTTATAGCGCGTGAGCAATGCGTAAATTAAAAAGTTATTCTTGCTAGTTTGTGAAACGTACTCCGTCTTCTTGGATATCTTTGTGAATTTTTTCCGTTGAAATATTCTTCATATTCTTTTTGCATTGTTTCTATAGCTAAGTGTCTGGCTCTGAGAGTGTGGTAACTCCTACAAAATCGAACATTATAAATTGATAGGAAATAAAATAAGAATATCTGATGAACTACATTTTTTTCAGGTCTAAAATTACTCAGCTTATCATAGGGAATTTATCAGTTCTCATGACCCCTTAGAGCAATTTTCTGCTTATACAGAAAGTACAAAATCGCATAAAAATGTAATCACTCTATAGAATGCTTGAGTCATTTTAACTCCATTCGAAATTTGATAAATAGAATGAAGGAACATTTCAAATAAAAATCTAGTCTTTCTTCATAATCGAAAACTTTTCTTTCATCATAAATAACATAAATAATTGCTTGGTTAATAGGAAACGGGTGTGCAAGAATTGTATAAGCAAATATAACTTGTATTTTTAAATACATCAAAATAGTTAACTAAATTGTCTTATACCGTACAACTTGTCATCTAATGCCAATGGATTGATTTTTTTAACTGATTCAAAAATTTATTTATAGAGCTGATACAGAACTAGTTTTAAACAAAAATGACGAAGTAGATGTTATCTTTTTTTATCATGTTTTACTGTACCTCGTAAACAGTTTCTTTTTAATTAATGCTTTCGTAGACATAATGAAAATGACTTATTAATGGAGTTCAGAACGAAAGTTTAAGAAAAAAAACTTTTTACCTTTAATATTGGCAATATTACCATGCCTTGGTTACAGTTTTTAACCCCAATCTTCGTTTTTTTAACATACTTTAAGTTTATTTACATAGATTTCGATAAACACAAGTCTAATTTAAATATATATCCTAACTATCCGAATTTTATCATTCTCAATTTTTACCAGCATATCAAAAAGCGGTGAACCCCAAAACAGATACAACATAAAAATAAGATATAAAAAAATATTACTTGGAACCCACTAATGTTTTGAAATGTTTTTGCGACAATTTATAGTACGTCTTATTAGTATTTTATTGCATATTTTATGTTAAAGTGTATGCTAAAACCCTGAATCTGCAGTATTGTTTTAGATAATTCCACATAAATATATTTTCTAGACTGTTTTTGAAGTTTCGTACTACGTTGCAGTCACTGGTTCTAATTGGCAAACTAAATTGACACCAAACTTTTCTCATAGCATTTTCCTTCCGCTAACGTCTGACATTTAACCCTCGTGGTGGTTGTGTCGACGATGTATCTCTCGCCATTACCTAAATTAACCAGATCTTGATGAACGAGATATCTCGTCATTAGAAAAACTAACCAAATTTTGACTTTGTCATCATAATTAAGAGCATCTTGATGACGAGATATTTCGTCATTATCAAAATTGGTCAGATCTTGATGGATGAGATAACTCGTCGAAACCACTTGGAGGGTTAGTGTTTCTCTTGAAACAATGATTTTGCAGATCCGTGCTTCATAGCACGGTTCCGACGATATTTTATCATAGTATAATGTGCGTCTCAACTTTATAAATCAACAGACAGAATCAGTTAAAGAAAATTAGAGAAATTATAGTTTGTCATGACACATGAATTTTGCACATCAAGAATGTAGGTTGAGGGATTTTAAATAAATACTATCTGTTGTCAAACAAAGCTCAAGTGCTTTTAAGGTTACACAGTTTGGAGTAGCGACATAAATAATGTGTAACGATCTCAGCCTCTAAGTTCTAGTTATAATTTATATGATACCGTTATAATTTCGTACCATACGTTAGAGTCATCCGAATTAATATGCAGAATCAATACAATAAAGTTAGAGAAGAATTAGCGTAATTGAATTAACGTCACTCTGGAAGAACACAACGGGCTTTTGGCGACCGTCCGAAATTCATCCTGAAGGAAAAAATGCGACACCTTGTATTTTTGAACCATGGACGGATGACGAGGTCAGCACCTGAACTGGCACCCCAAACTTTCACACCACGCTAGCATGAGGATATTTGAGGCCCCGATGAATTTAACGTTCACCAGCCCCCGCGTATATGACAGACTTTGGTTGGACCTAGTTTCGAACTCGCAACCCTCCGGTTGCTAATCCGCTACTCTTTTAACCGGGCTACCTCGGACTTAGAGAAGAATGCAGGTGTTATCATGAGAGATGTGAGATTTCCACATCATGAATATAGATTTACAAATTTTAAAGGAAAACTGCCCGTAATATAAAGTACTAAACTTTCATGTTACTGTTATTAGTTCCGAAAAACAACATAAGTGGTGAGTAAAGATCTCATTATATACGTTCAGTTACACAGTTTGTACAATACCGTTACAATTCAGTAAAAACTTTACCATAGTTTTAGTGAATGTATTCTGTATTCAGCATTGCGAATTAATACACAGAATCAACGTCAGAAAATTAGAGAATGAAGCTTATCATAGAAAAGAGACGGAAAGCTTACGCATAACAAATATAGATATATAAATTTGAAAGGAAAAATATCGTCCGTTGCAAATGAAAACTCACTTACTATTACACAATTTCGAATAACGACATAAATAATGTGTAAGAATATGAATGCGTACGTTAAGTTATAGTTAATACAAAACGCAACAATTTTGTACATATTTTTACGATAATTTTAATATTCCATCTCAATTTTACGAATTAATTGCCTCACAGATATAGTTTGAATAAAAGGGTTTTTGTAAATTCGTATAATGCTACTGTTATGCAATTTTAAGTAACATTTTACTTTAAGTTCGTTTTTTACATCTATTCTAAGTTTACATAACTTTCACGTTCGACGTCACGTTTCACTGTATGGACCAAATATGAGTATCTTCACTTTACGAAATCTTTAATGTTTCATTTCTTTCCATGTATATATTTGTAATAATTTAAAGGATATCGTATATTTTGCATCATATTTTGTATTTTAGTATATTCTTTATCATGGTTTTAGTTTCTGTGTATTTCAAACTCAACTGTCGAAATGAATCAGGCTTTTCCTGTCAAGATAAGTGTAGGTGGCGGTAGTATTTTTGTTGCGGAACGTGCTTCCTGTACGTATTCCGGACGTGACGTCGCTTGGCTTATTTTTCAAACACGATAGCAGCACTTCGCCAAGAGAAATTCCAAAAGATGAATTCCAAATTGTTATATGATAGTTGATCCGTTAACTTCAACTAGATTAAACATCAAACGTCACCACGATGATGATAAACTACATTTTAAGATAATCACGACATGTATCATGCGAAAACATTTGGACAACAGGAAGTAAAATCCCCGTCTTCCATTCGGTTTGTTTTCACTGAAAAACTTTCTCACGGACAAAATCAATAAAAAATTAGAGAAGAATAGAATTCGTCATAAAAGGGAGACGTGAGGCTTACACATCCCAAAGATAGATGGTTTTCAAATGAAAACTTTCCACTGTTACAACTAACGTTACAAATAATGTGTAACGAGCTCGATGGGTACGTCCCGGGCCCAAAATAGCAATTGTTGAAGAATGCCAGTAATGGGTAAAAGATAGCACGAAAAGAATCTAAAAACGGGTTCCAGATTTTTCTGGGAAAGATTGTCTTTCGAAGTTCTTAAAATAGAAACAATTTCATCAACTGTCTCGGGACCGTTTGATTCTCTAACCCAGTAAAAGAAAATCGATAAAGAAAAGTAGGATAAAGGAATTTGTGGCTTGTGTATCTTTTGCTATTGTTTTGTGGATAATTAAATCAAGTGTGTCCTGACAGTCGTTAATAGTTGTAAAAAGGTTTACTGAATCGCCGATTTAGGTCATTTTTCGTTATTTTTCAAATACTATGAAATGCAGTGTAAGACTATCCTGTATATTCTTAGAGATTTCATGGGGTGTGGATATTAGTAGTATTGTAGAACCTTGACTATCAGAGCTCCTATTAACCGTGTTATCCGAGCTGAATTTGATATTGATAGATTTGGCTATGTGTTGGAACTTTCGTTTTGGCGACATTTGGCGTTTTATCTAATTGACTTTAACCAGGCAGTTATTATATATCAATTTGGAGTTCATTCTTAAGAGCTAATGTTCTAAAATCGTACTCGACAAAAAAGCTAGCGACGTCTAATTCAGGATATGTATTAGAAACACGTTTTGCCACAAAAACACTACCACTACCTACATTTAGCTTAACCCTCCAAGTGGTTTTGACGAGATATCTCGTCCATCAAGATCTGACCAATTTTGATAATGACAAGATATCTGGTCAATAAGACATTGCCGATTTTTTCATGATGACGAGATTAAGATCTGGTCAGTTTTGCTAACGACTAGATATCTCGGCAATATAACCACCAGGAAGGCTAACAGAAACAGCATCTCATTGATTCCGAAAGTTGAGTTTGAAATACATACGCACTAAACAAAATGTTAAAAAATGTAGTAAAATGTAATTATATTACAAAATAATGATATCCACTAAATATTGCAAAAATAATTTTCAGTCATTGATGGCTTCAAATGATAATTTATATTTTTATCAGTAAGGCGTTTTTTATATTGTACCTATTTTTGGGTTAATTTTTTTCTCAATCTTTAAATAAAGCTTCGAGCAAGAGTGTGTGCACTTTGTCCTTCCTTGACTGGTCTGGTTTGGTGGGCTGAATACTGCATGTCACATGAGGGACTCAATGCAAAAGTATTCAATAAAAACATACCGTGATACATTTCCGAGCATCGATTATTCTTCATCATCCTTGCTCTATGAATCTATCAGTAGCACGCAGTGAATTTTTTCTGTATTTCATATTTCCTGCCTGCTTTGTGTTACTACGTCCGTATTGTCCGAGCCTCGGCCCACATTACAATGTTATTATCAATGTTCAACTATATTGAAACAGTAAGGCAAACTAAGTAATGAGTGAACTCATCCATTTTAATAAGTTAAACAACTGTTTTTTCAATTACTCTGAAATCCGAAAAGTGAATCATTACTACTAAAAGAAGAAATATTTCACGATTAGATAAGATAAATAGAAACGGCAACATTATTTTAATTAACGTAATCATACATCAAAAGAAAAGGAGAAAATAATTTTGTTACAGTTTTTCCATGACAATGGGCAAAAGAATTCATTTTCAATCAAACGTTCTTTTAGTTAAAATTGTAGAACAAAATGAGTTAAAATACGAATGAATTAATCGTGTAAGGTGTTCCGTTTGTAGATTATTTCGATTTTCGGAAATTCGTAACAAAGTAATTTAAATCGTGGCTCAGTAAGTATTATCTCAGAAAGTATATATAGTATTTATTTTCAGAATCCATCACTTCGTTAACTTCGTGACACGGTAATTAATGAAGACATTTACTCGTTCTAGTATGTATATAAAAAAGCAAGAGTATATTAATTTCAAACGTTGTATTTATGGATTTCAACAACTAAAAAGTCTTGTATTCTACTCAAATTAATCAACTTGACTTATCTGAATAAAAAGGAACAACCTTGGGACTTTTTCAGTCAAGGTGAGGTGCAAACCCAAATCTTCAAAGTTCGTATTGAACCAATTACAACTCTATCCTAGAACTTTTTAAAATTTCGTATTTTCACCGCACATTCTCCCAGACCCTTTATTAATATGCGTTAGATACTCTTATTTGTTTAAACTTACCCTTTGAATATAATTTTAAAGAAATACTGTCCAATACTATTTCTTTAAGTCGCACTTGCCCAACGAGATGAGGCAAGTGCATACCATCGACTGTTTTCTTGTTTGCAATGTGGTTAGAAGGTCGATGAATAGAATAGCGTTACGCCCACTATAAATCGTGTTTTCGTTAGTTACGGTATCGAATGGTTGTCTGGTTTCTCCATACCTATACGACCTTTTTTGAACTTTTCAATCAATTCTTAGACACTACGTTGAGACAAAACATTGTTCCAGACAATACTGTGCTGAAAGTCTTGGTTAGATTTCGGCCCCTAATTTCTCCACGAAAACCGGATCACTGATCACTGTTTGATACAACCTGAAATCAAAGTAACCATGGTTAGCGTCACCATAATGGAAATGGAGCAGATCTAGCAAATTCAAACTTTGCAATGATGCATGATGCGATCAAAAATGACAGAATTTCTAACAGAAACACAAATCCAATTGCATTCCAGATAATTATTAACTCACCCTCTTAATGTAAAAAAATGTTTTTTAATAAACATCAATATTTCTATCGTCCATTCAAACAAAGAAAGTAAAATTTTGAATTGCAATAATTTCATTTGCTACCTACCTACCATGCAAATTATTCTAAACTGCATGGTTGAATTAACAGCGCACTGGAGCAACACAAAGGGATATTGACGACGGTCCGAGATCAATTCCGAAGAGAAAGATCCGAGGATAACACCTCGTCATTTTGAACGACAATCAAATGACGAGGTGACACCTGAGCTGGCACTCCACTCTCCAAACTTTCACACACTCTAAAACTTCCGCGACAGTTTTAACGTGCACCAGTCCCACCTACACGACTGTTTTGGTTGGATCGAGACTTGAAATCGCAGCCCTCCAATTGCTAATTCGGTACTCTTCCAACCGGGCTACCGCAGTCATTAAAATGCATGGAAGAGTGTACAGTAGTATCATCTATTAGTCCTATTTGGTGGCTGCAAAATAAAGCTTTAAATCAAGGTGTCTTAAATTGGGCCACCTCTTAATATGCCCTCTTTCTACTATATAAAAGGAATATAAGTCAAACATCGCATGAAAATTACTAATACACTAGTAGTAAAAAATGTACTTATAACCAAAAGTAAGGACTCAATTACTCGGTAGATTAAATTATGTATTAAAAAATATTCGGCCAATAAATCCATACATAAGTACAGCTAACGATGTGAAATTGAACAGTATCACTTCTCAGAAGACCGCTTAGGACATTTTAAGTTTAAAAACCAACCGGGCTTCAGCAGTCATTAAAATGCATGGAAGAGTGTACAGTAGTATCATCTATTAGTCCTATTTGGTGGCTGCAAAATAAAGCTTTAAATCAAGGTGTCTTAACTTGGGCCACCTCTTAATATGCCCTCTTTCTACTATATAAAAGGAATATAAGTCAAACATTACATGAAAATTACTAATACACTAGTAGTAAAAAAATGTACTTATAACCAAAAGTAAGGACTCAATTACTCGGTAGATTAAATTATGTATTAAAAAATATTCGGCCAATAAATCCATACATAAGTACAGCTAACGATGTGAAATTAAACAGTATCACTTCTCAGAAGACCGCTTAGGACTTTTTAAATTTAAAAACCAACCGGGCTACCGCAGTCATTAAAATGCATGGAAGAGTGTACAGTAGTATCATCTATTAGTCCTATTTGGTGGCTGCAAAATAAAGCTTTAAATCAAGGTGTCTTAACTTGGGCCACCTCTTAATATGCCCTCTTTCTACTTTATAAAAGGAATATAAGTCAAAAATTACATGAAAATTACTAATACACTAGTAGTAAAAAAATGTACTTATAACCAAAAGTAAGGACTCAATTACTCGGTAGATTAAATTATGTATTAAAAAATATTCGGCCAATAAATCCATATATAAGTGCAGCTAACGATGTGAAATTAAACAGTATCACTTCTCAGAAGACCGCTTAGGACTTTTTAAGTTTAAAAAGTACGTCCAGATTTATTATAAACTTATCACAATAAATTCGTACTGTGACACAAATCCGAGTATAGATTATTCTTGATCCAAACTATGAATATTTTCGTAGCAGTATTTAGTAACAAGTAGTACAGTAGTTTTCTTCTGTTCTTCGTATAAGCCTGTTTTGTGTTATTACGACCGTATTATCCGAATTTCTGGTAATCTGAGATAGCCTCGGTTCATATTACCTTGGATAATTAAGACTACTGTATTTCAAATCTTCTAATTTCAATGCTTCGGCACCCTTTATTATTTAACTTAACCTTTAACCCTCCTGGTGGTTGTCTCGACGAGGTTTCTCACAATTAACAAAACCATGAGGAGATTTTGATGAACGAGATATCTGGTCAAAAGAAGAAAATTGACCAGATCTTGATCTCCCCATCGTCAAAAAAATCGTCATGAATATCTTGATGACGATATATCTCGTTATTAGCAAAAGTATCAGATCTTAATAGACGAGATATCTCGTCGAAACCACTTGGGGGTTGAAAAGAAATCACCCAGAAACTCCATAGTTATTGCTCCAAAATAATTTCTCTTATCCCTCGTCACATTTCCACCTATCCATCGGTCGCCACCCCAGAAACGATCTCCTTTTTGATATCCCGAAGACAATTCGTCAGTGTCGCTTGGTTAACTCTTCCCTCCCTCACTCTTTCTTTGCGCTGGCAGTTTTTTAGGCCGCCATTTTCGTTCCGCACTCCCGGTGAAAGGTTAATCAAGTTGTTACCGACTTGGGTGCCGCGATTTGCATAATTTATGGAGTTTATTAAACGGCCTTGCATTCATAATCGGCTGGGCCCATGCATTTAAGTTCGTCTCGCGGCGTTGTTGGAGGAAAGAGGCTTTGGTGGATCACCGAGTTTTCACGCGTGATAGGTTACGAAAAAGGAAAGTCTTTTTCCGGGGATTAAAGAAGGTGCTATATAAAGAATAATCCCATTCACAGCCTGCTGATGCGGTTGTTTATTTTTTCGTAGAGTGAACTATGGAATATGAATCAACTGGGAAAAGAGGAATTCTCTTCGTCACTCTCTAAAATTCATAAATGGGTTTATCTTTCGTGTTGGTGTAATCTGAGGCAGCGCGAGAACATTTTTTAAAGTAGACCCAAGTGTGAAGAATGATAACTGAAATTTGCCATATCATATAACAGCTGAGAAATTATATGGTTCGATCAAATATTAGAACATGCACACATGTCCAAAAATTAAAGATAATACTGAATTTGTATCAAGATAGGTCACCTGATCTTAATCCAATAGAGCATGATTGGAATGCTCTCGACATCGAATAAATGTAACTCGAAAATAAATCTACTTCTCCGTAGAGATTCGTGGTATGTTTCGAAAAGAACCAGAGCAAGTTTTCCATCCCTCCTCTCCCTCCCCGTTTATCGCGGCGTACGAATTCAAGGTCATTAAAAAGTCTTTGTTCGTTCCCTCAGCTATCGAATGACACTTGGTTGGTTTGGTTAGCGTTGATAATATAGAAATTACTAGATCGAATTTTTGTCCCTTTTTTCGTTTCTTGCTCAAAAATAATTCACCACTAATTAATAATACCACCACCCTACCATAATTATTGCCGTGACTCAGTGGGTATGCCCACTGCGCTAGCAACCTGCAAGTAGTAGATGTATGTTCGATTCCTCCCTGGGTGTATTTCTCTCTTCTGTGTCAGTAAAACTTTCATTGTGCGTATGTCTATTACTTGATATTGTATGTTTTATGTCTGGCACAACATGGCCAAATATGGCCCTTGCGCCATTAAAATCCAATAAACCAGCCACCATAAAAAATTTCTTCCACCATGATTTTAGTTCAAGTTAAAAACACGGACGCCCACTCCTGGGGGCCTGAACTTCTTGGTTCCCCTAATAATTTCATTATGTGTCCATCCCCCTCCCAATCGTGAGGGATAACTATTCATACATTACAAGTGCTCAATCAAATTAGTTGTTTCAACAAAATAACATAATCCGGGAGTTAAGTTTTTGGAACCCAATTCATTTTGGTCCCAATATTTTTATGGGTTGGGCCGTTCTTCATAAACAGGAGGGATAAATAATGCATATTCACTGATATTATAACTAACTAGCAGTACCCGTACGGCGTTGCCCGTGACATAATACTTGTTATATCCTCACTGATTCTGAAAACATTAAAAAGAAAAAATAATAATTTTAAGAAGGAGTTACCACCCGACATGACACGGCCATATCACCTCATTCCTTCCACCTTACTGATTCTTGCTTAGAGAACTTCATGAGAGTTGAATGTTTTTCCATTTGGCATGTCCAGTTTGCCATGCGGCATGTCCAGTCATGATGGTGGCTTCAATAATATTCGGTATCAGTTTCTTGATAGTCTTGTTCCCTTGCAGAGTGAAAGTGGATGCAGATTTGTGAGAAGCATAATCGGTGCCCCAGTCTTCAGCTCTAATATGTGCGAGGGTACTCCAGATGGCTCCAATGTGTCCAAAACCTCTGTTGTGTCATTCACAGCCTCATCTGTGTCACATGTAGTGTCGATAGATTTGTAAATTTCAACACTACTGGGCAATTCTTGTAAAAGTTGCATATTGATGACATTGACGTAATTTCTTGGGGCAAGAATTACTCTTTGGCACAGCCATGCGTGGTCAGTAAAGGGCTTGCACCATATTTGGAAACACCGCCTCTTTCAGCTCTCGTTGAGTTTTCACAATCCTTCCAATGGTTTTCATTGCTATACATCCATCTTGATTACCCGAAGTAACAGCACAATTTCTTAGTTAAAGTAGGTTATCTACAAATTACTGGGCAGAGGGATTACCGTTGACGTGAACTCGCATATTTGTTGATAGTCCAAGTCTTTGAATGCCATTCCAAATGTAAGATGATTTTAAGCATGCCTGCATTTCATCCGCACTGGTTCGAAGGGGAATAACCGGAAGTGTCTGTCGAAAGTCGCCAGCCAACACCATTGTGACGCCTCCCATTCTGTCATTGTTACATCTGATGTCTTTCAGAGTGACATCAAGTGCTTCGAATGCGGTTTTGTGGGACATAGTACATTCATCCCAGACAATGAGCTTGCAATTCTGTAGAACCTTTGCCTTTCATGAATTTCTTGGAATGTTACATGTAGGAGTCTCCGCATTTGCCAGATTTAAGGGTAACTTGAAAGCCGAGTGAGCTTTCCTCCCTCCTGTCAATAGAGTTGCGGCAATGCCTGATGAAGCAACAGCCAGGGCAATCTCGTTTCTCTGTCGCACTTTAGCCAAAAGAAGATTGTTGAGAAAAGTCTTCCCTGTACAGCCAGGAGCATCCAAAAAGAATATGCCACCGCGCCTATCAAAAACTGCTATTGTAATCTTGTCAAATGCTTCCTTTTGATCGTGGACCATTTTTGTCTCATTGTCCTCTATGTATGTTGCGAGTACATTCGTATCATAATTTATTTCCATAAGTTCTTCACTCGGTAGGACTGAATCACAGTTTCGATTGGGATGCGGTAGTCCAAAGCTTTTTAGGTCCGATCCACCCAACAATATAATCTGATCCTCAATGTAGATTAGAGCTATGTTGAAGATGTCATCACTGTAGTCCAGATCCATGTTCTGCTGCTGTACGCGTGCTTGATGCAGTATGTCTTCAGACAGGTTCTCCTTGTGGTTCATCCATAACTGATCGGGAGAAGACATCGAGCATGTTTGTAGCATAACAGCAAACAGGTTACAGAAAATCTTTGGCGATCGAGAATGCAGCTGCTTCTTCCAATGCTTTGTTCCAGTGTTCTTCGTTCTCCAGAAGTCCTCTAAGCTGGCAAGCCTCTTTGTAAGTTCCCCAGACCCTTCTTTCAAATGTTCTCAAATATATAAACGATATCGGGCCTCGTGGAGCAAGAGTCGCAGGTGAAAGCATTCCGAGTTGGTCGGATGGACGGTGTACACGGCCTAGTGCATAGCTGGACCTTATTCCTGCTTGTTCTGGTACAACTTGTCCTTGTTTTCGACGGTTCCATGTCTTGTTTCCGTTGTTCCAAATGTAGTATTTTGGTACTTGGTTCTACAATAGGGTGCGTGCAAACTCATCTTGGATGCAAAGTCTGAAGAAAGACATCAATGTTGTTTCCTGAGGTGCTTGGATACGTTGAGCAGTATTTTCTATCGTGAAGTAGACTCTCTCTCTCTCTCCAGAGACTTCACGACAGAAAATGCTGCAAAAGTATTCCCCCGTCTTATGATGGTCTACGACGATAAAGTGGATATACGTCTTGTCCTGTTCGCGTCTCTTTCAAAAACGGCGTGGGAATCACTTTGTGCAAATTCCATCCTTCATGCATGGAGAGAGTGGATTTATGCATCCGCAGGGGCCGTGCACCATCTGCTTCAATGCAAAGAGGTTCTGGGTCTTCTTATGGATTAGAGACTTCTGCACTGATAAAGTCATCCACTCTGTGAACGTGTAATGAGTCTGAGCCAAATCAGAATGTGGGCATGAGGAAGTCTTCGCTTTTGCCACTCTATCGTAAACGTATGACACTTAACCTCTCAAAAAATCTTTGCCTTTTTGATGAGACTTATGAGTGTTTTTTGCTTTTGATGAAAGACTCATGCCAACAAATCATGACGATCCTGCGGTTTTTGCCCATCAAATAGTTCTTGCAGTATCTCTGTTCAGTTTGGATTGCATGTAAAGGTGATGAAGAAGTTCGGTCTACCATAGTTTCTCACATTGGTCATGGCACCTTGAGTACGCTCGTGCATGTCCCTGGTACCCCAGTAAAGGTGGAAGGCAAGATGATCAACGGGCCAATGTCTGCAACATTTCCATCGTTCATGACCGCATCCCCCAAATGTGCATACTGTTCCACTCTCAGCGTCCTCTGATTTAGTCGTATGTGCAACAGCCTTTCCGATTCAATCTTGGCATATATGTCAAGGATAAATTAATGGAACAGGTCTTTGCTTCTCAGTAAAATATTAAAATTTGAAGAGCGTATCATCATCCTGTGAGCGTAGAACTGCAGAAATCTTCTTAATTTGCGGCATTCCTGTAGTTGGGTTTGTTTGTCGCAGTTGAAAATTATATCCATCCTCCCCCTGCCAAAACATTAATGGATACTGTAGCGCATCGTAGGACCTGTGCTTATTGGGAATTCTCTTGATGGTGCCACTTCTTTCTTCTAAAACTATGTCTCTGGCTCCATGTTGTTATCCCACCATGATTAAAGCCACTTCTGTTGTCGGTGCATTGAACCGCCTCTCATGTTCACCATGTGGGGTTTTGTCCGCTAAGCTTACCACTTTGAATTCAGGGCTGATCTTATCCATGGTCGATTTGAAGCTGTTGATGTAACAGTTGTGATGATCCAGCATATATTGTAACTGAAGTACTGTCTTGTCTCGTCTGCGGAACGTGTTTGCAACTCTGCTCTGTTTGTTGTGTACCATCTCCAACAAAATATATTTGCAGAAATTTAGGCTCTTCGTTTGGTAGAGGGTGTAGACTCCCTATGCGGTGATAAACTTGACCCTGAACCTTAAATGTCGGCATGTATCCGGACTCTCTAATTTCTTTTATCGTGCCGAAAGAGGTCATCTGGAAACAAGAATTGTGCCTTCCAATATTTGCCAGGAAATGTTTTGCTTCCGTTGAATCTCCAATCAGTGAAGTACGAAGGGGCTTGGCTGGATCCATTAACAGTGGCAGTTGAACCTTTCCTCCGTTGCAGCACATACCTGGGACTTCATCTTTCCACTTCTTTGCTTCACAGTGTTAATATGTTACAGACATTGATCCAATGACGCACGAAGGATTAGATACATAATCTGCTTATGGATCGTAATTAAAAGCTGCATTCTCTAAATTTCTACAGATGCGCATTCGAGCAGCACTTCTTCCGGTTCTAATTTGCTGTAGTCTTGTTTCTCTTTTTGGGGTGGATTCAGCTTCTCTTCTTTGATTTCTTTCTCTGTTATCACGCTGTTGCGTTAGAAGACGTTTCTTTTTTCTGGATGGCTGTGGTATCTTTAAATGTAACGCTAAACCAAAATAATGTAGTTATTAAAATTGCAGAAATTATACAAATTCAAAAGTAAGTTATCAAATAACCACTAGTGAAATGAAAATGTGTGTGTGATTCAATCTTTAATTTTAACGCTATACTTTTAAAAAGTCCTAACGCTAAACCTCACTGATTCCGACAAACAACCTAGCTGAATCATAATATCAGCGAAATCAAAATCAAATTATATATAAACAGTAATAAACAAAATTGCAGAAATGGTACAAATTCAAAAGTAAGTTATGAAATAACTACTATATACTATTTGCGAAGAATACCCAAACAAAAACAGAAAGTAATACAAAATATTAATAAAGTTGACCAAGAGCGCTTTGAATACGTTGAATGGTCCGCAGATGCATACAGATATTTACACAGCTGCCTTACTAGACATCCTTAGTAGAAAGTAAACAGAACCTTGGCTTATTGCCAAGAGCAGAAGCTGTGTGATCTCTCTCACACTGTTGCCATTCTTAGGAAACGAAATAATACAAAAATATGCCAATAAATTTCTATATTAAATTTTAAAATTCGGGCTTCGAGGTACATTCAGTCACCTTTAGGATTACCTGTGTGCCAAATTTTATGGCCGTAACTGCTATAGATTCGTCTGGACAGCGCACACACACAAATACACAAACACTTCCTTTCATAATAGTAGAAATGCAATGTTTAACGTGGCACGTCATCATTCATTAGATGAATTGACCTCTACGTCAGAATATAGGGATGCGAAGTGCTTGGTTTCTGAACAGCTTGAGCCCCCAAATTTTTGGTCTCTGACACCGTCATCAACATGAGAGATAAATATTACAAATATATCGATAATATTGGTAAGGATATTTCGGTGGAGCAAACCGTCCACCATCAAGACATATGTTTGACTCTTCTGTCATGATGATAGTGGAAACGTTTTGGTCCACCGACACAGGTATTGAATATTTTATCACTTGTTTTAATCTTTATTGACCATATTCTGTATATTTTAAATTTTTGCTTCGTAGATACACAGATGAAACCAATTTGTCTAAAATTCTATCTCTGTATCTGCTAATATTTATAGGATCTGTAAATAAAATACGAATCTCTCCCGAAAACACACTTATCTAGCAAACTGGAGTTTAACTTTAAACTTTCTTTCATGTTACTGTGTACAAATCAGTTCTGTCTGAAATTGGTGTTTATGATTTGTTACTATCGCCAACTAATAAAACTATTAGGAATGTGTTGTTTCGTCAGATACTGATCGCTTATTTAGGAAACTTGAACACTTGATGTTAGAGTCCGGGATCAATCCAAAAGAGAAAGTTCCGAGGACAACACCGCGTAATTTTTAACCACGCTCAGATGACGATGTCAACACCTGTGAGCTGGGATCTCACTCTCCAAACTTCCACACCACACCAACGTGAGAACAGTTGAGGCCGTGACAGATTTATCTTGCACCAGCCCCCACGTGCCCGGTCTTACGTTGGATCGAGTTTTGAACTCACTCCCCTCAGGCTGCTAATCCGCGACTCTACTCAATGGGCTACCGCAGCTCCAATGAAGTGATAGATCAGCAGGTGTCATGAAAGAATTTTTTATCAGGTATCAGTTTTATATTACATTTTTCAATCACCTTAAACATTTGTTTTTATTTCGGAAGAATATAAGGCAACAAAAATGTGTTTTATTCAAATTTTCAAAGTGAAACTCGTGCTGATTGATCGTGAATATTGTTTGATTTTTTTTAACAGCCCTTGATGAAAAAAGTTGTTCATAAAGGTTTTTTGCGAGTATATATATATATATATTATATTACAACTGCGGGAAAAACTTAACCACACCTATTTATTCACGCGTAATTCATACCATTCAACAGGGGAATACAATTTATAAATTTATATACATAAACTTTGAATACGCGATCAACTTTATCACGTCAGATTCCAGTTGTTCCATCTATACACTTGTATTTTTGGAATAATTGATTTTACTTATATATTTCCTTACTCATATTATATGTAAATTTAAAATACTTACCCATCATATTGTTTGGGGAATCTGGGTACCAATCATATCATTGGCAGAAGCAAGGGTATACGCCCTAGAAATTTAAGTGTATGTATGTGAAGATATTGCACCTGTCCCATCCCAGATACTTTATCGAAATTGGCTCCACTATTTATTTACATATTCATTCATGCGTGCTTCATTACAGTGATCCCAATAACAAGAAACTTACTTATAAATTTGATATTTCTCATTATTATGTTATGCTGAAAATGCTGTTTTTGATTTCGAAGGCATTCTAATAAGATTTTTTTTCTTATCGTAAATAGAAATGGTTGACTAAAAGTGTTTCTATATTACTCGGTTATGTTTACTGTGTTAATAACTACTATTTATAAGTAAACTCAATCCTTGAGCTGGTAGGTAGTTAAATAACCTCACACTGGTGCAACACAAAGGTTTTTGGTGATGGTTCGGGATCAACCCCGAAGGGAAAGGTCCGAGGACAACACCTCGTAATTTTGAACCACGGTCAGATGACGAGGTCAACTCAGTCCTTGACGTTAAGAAAAAACTGCTTTATTTTGTGCTTACTATGATACAACTAGGAAAGAATTGGAACGAAAACTGAGAAAGAAGTTTCTGCAAGGAGACGCTTTTATAGAAATTTGTACACATACTGTGCTAGACATTAAAAGTCACGAGCTTAGAAGTCCCTAAGAGGTGAGAATTTATATTAATGTACTATCGTGAAAGATATGCCTAGACTCAGTATACCAATCACGAAGAGAATGGCAGTGTACTTCTTTCAAATGACTCCCCTTTTGTTCTTCATTTTGTCGAAGCAAACAAGTCTGGAAAAACGTTGGTACTCTCATGGAGACTCATTTAATGCGTCCGTATTTTAGAAACCCAATTTCAGTGAGAGCAGACTTTTCTTTTAATGGATGCATGCATTTGAACAGTGTTTTCGACGAAACTTTTTTCGGTGTATCAAAATGATATTATTTTGTGGGGGTTATGATTCTTTCATGACGCTATAAAAGGCTTTTTATGTCAAACTAAATGTAATTAGCGGTAGTGCTTCCTATACGGATTCCGAACATGACGTCACTTACCTTGTTTTTCGAGAATAGTCTCAGCACTTCTATAAAACTGTGAAAGAATTCATTCAAGGCTGTCACAGCCCAAAGCACTTGTGAAATAGTTACATAAATGTTTTAAAATAATAACAAACACGCCTCTTAAACCCTATTTAGTAGCAAATTTAGTTGCTCAGATACAAAATGAATCGGCTCAAGTACAAAATTTACTATTTAAGTATGAAACAGAGATGTCGCCAATAAATTAAAATTTTAAAATTAGAAGACTAAATATTTTCTTAATAAGGTTTTCATTACAATCTAGCAACCATAGATTCCGATGTTTCTCTTTCATGGTTGTCACGGTTGTTTTGCTTTCATACGCCAGAAGTTCCAAATTGACGTCCCTTGGAAAATTTTCTCCCTAAAGAAAAGTCTGAAAAATATTTTTCCGTCTGCTATTTAAAAACAGGTCTAAATTTTCGTTGACCTATGGCGAAATTTTAGAAAAAAGTCGTCAAAATTTTGAAAATAGGAGCTTTAAAGACGATTTTGCTTAAAAATACACCCCTAGTCACCAAGGTTGAAAAATGGTAGCAAAAAGTCAACTTTTAGTCACCTGGAACAGCCATGAGAATGAATTTGCCTACGGGGCAGCCTAGATGATTATGTCCTGGGGCGATGCCTGAGCTGAATTTCATTTAGAGCTACAGACAAAAATACTAGCAACCCAATTCGATCTTCATTGACGTCGATTATCAAACTGCGAAGCCTAGAGAAAGCAGTCTGTCTTCACTGCTACTCATTTTAAACTGACAGCAGGTGTACCAGTCATGTGTCCACATAGCATACTAAGCACTTTCGCACTTAGCAGTTGCTACCCACCGGTCTAGTCCCAATGTTTTCGAAATTGGAGCAACGGTAGTTGAGATTCTTGATTTATACCCCACACCAACATCAGACGGTCTCTGTCATCATAGCGTGACAAGTTAAAAGGTGAGACAACACATAAAAGCAACAACCAATGCAGAATGTAATGACTTACATCACAGTGAATATAAGGAATTGGGAGGGGTCAGCAGCCACAGTGATTGAATATGGACGGTGACTTCTTGGAGTAAGAATGGACTTGATGGCATTGGGTAAAACTGGATTTTATTGGGAGTGGAGCAACTGACAAAAGACAAAAACTGAGAATCTCTCGGGGAGCACAGGGATCTGAAAAATGATGAGAGTGGATGACCGGTAAAGAGAGAGCTCCTTGACGAACCCATAAGTGAAGTCTTCCAATGTTATCTCTGACCTTATTGAATCGTCGTCATCACACCGTGCCTTAAATCAGTAACAATCAGCATCCAATGCCAGAAACCAGTCGGGAGTACCACACTCTTGAACTTCCCATCTACCCATATTTTACTCCTCACCACAATAATCAATATGACAAATTACACGAACTATTCACAGACTTGGTGATTTTATGATCAATGTGGAACTCGATCAAACTAGATTTGTATACGGGACCTTTATTCAATGTGATAATTTTACTGTACATATACATAATTTGTAAATGGGTGAATAAATTTATATTTAGCTTTAATAACGCATTGTACGCCTCTATAACAATCACTTTCCAGTAGTTGTCGACATTTCTGGTACATAATATGCCTCCAGCTCCTAGGACGAAACTAAAAAAATTTGTAGAACCCACACGGCATTTGAAAAAACAACACTAGAGTACATATTTCAGTTATTGTGAATCAGGTCTTCCTTCGGATGGGTCTGGGAAATGCTCTCTCTCTCTCTCTCTCTCTCGGCCATAATCCTATACGATGCCTTTTGTAGTTTTTGAAAATAAACTTTGAATGCAGTGATCCAATTTGAAAGGCTGTCGCAAATACAAGAATTTATTTCGATTAAATCGTCGCTGAGTTCGCATAAGACATTGGATAAAGGTATGAGAAGTTTTTACCTGTGAAATACACCATGAGTGAACTGTAAGAAAACGATAATTTCAGAAAAATGAATTCATACGAATAGCTGTGAAACTGACTTTAATAATGCATTGCACAAACAAATCGTTGAAAATATAATTCTAATAAAAATTATCAAGGAACAGCTAAAGTTGGAAGATGTTGATATTGTGTGCGTTAGGATACATCTTTATACTCTATGAAAGATAGCTTTGTACCATTTAAGTTTTTGAAAACATTTTATTTATTATTTACAAATGCCAGACATTTACTAATTAAGTCATTAGCCTTCTTGCTTCCCATTATCTCAGCAAATCAATCAAAACCATTACTAAGTGCAGTAAACCTGTCCAAATGTTAGCTATTCATTGGTCGTCTAGAATTCCAACAAGTGTAATCAGGTGAATTCTTAAATTCAATTCCGAATAAATGGGCATTGATGCAATCGTGTTCAATAAGGAGATTGAAGAACGTAACAGTTGAACCAAGAAGAAAACTTGGAAATGGAGATTTTGAAACAAGATACTCCCAGGCCTTTCCGCTAGCTTCAGTGAACATGTTGAATCTAGAGTTAATTCAATCATTCAACATCAAAGAGAAGCGGCAGCACCCTTATAGGTTTAGCCTTACCCAATGTGAACCACGAGGAGACTTATCACTTGATACTCCTCCATTACTCTTTTTTAAAGCAAAAAAAAGCTTGAGATTCTTTCTAGGAGTCTATTTTAACCTTAGTTTAATTTGACCAATGCTTAAAACTGAATTCTCATTAGACTTTAAAACATGCATTCTCAATGAAGTATTTTCTAATGTTTAGCTTTCTAATATTTGCACCTCAGAACCAGACGAAGGTAAGTCGCATTGTGTCAACTTTTCAGGAGAGTATAAAAACTGAAAAGAAGGATCTCGTTGCCTGGCTACAAAGCTAGTATTTGAAATAGCCTGCAAAAATTGATTGTTAACAATAAAAATATACATGCTTTATCCATTGTTGGTTAATTTCATGTATTTTTATAGCTTTTTAAGATAGGACTGGACTTACGTTATTGCGGTTCTACATCAAAAATCTGTTTTAGGACTTACGCAACACTATAAAAAGGTGTTTCAAGTAAACTACACGAGCAATCTTAGTAACAATGTCTTTAATACTATCAACATAGAGAAATGACAAAAATATTTAATATTGTATAAAAAAATATTTAATATTGTATAAAAAAATATTTAATATTGTATAAAAAAATATTTAATATTGTATAAAAAATATTTAATATTGTATAAAAAAATATTTAATATTGTATAAAAAATATTTAATATTGTATAAAAAAATATTTAATATTGTACAGATTGAGTGTTGTAATGTTGTAAATGGCTTAAAAGCTACAGATTAAGCAGAAACATTACTCTAGAGCGGTTGAGTCATCCTCAGGAAAGTTTCCTTCCTTCTCTCCATGTGGAAGGTTTTCAAAGAAGGGTCTATACTCTTCAGGGACCCACTGCATTAAATTCATGTGGTCTCTGTACTTCTCATTACTTATCTTGTTTTTTTACTCTCAATTTTGGGATCGTCGCTGGCCATTTGCCATCGCCAACCATTTGTTCCTCTCTGATTTCTTTTCATTCAACTGTTTTAAAGGTATCATCTGCGAAACTGTCTTATAGTACAACTTGTTGTCTCCTTTGCGAAACTGTCTTATAGTACAACTTGTTGTCTCCTTTGCGAATCTGTAACCACATTGCATTGGATATCAAAAATGGTTTTTATCTGTGTTTTTCTTCCTTGAAACAAATGGAGCTTCTTTGCTCTTCAAGTAGAGAAAATCAAGAGTCTTCAACGCACATACTTCTCACAACGAAGGGTTTCTTTTTTTAACATGAAACAATACAATTGGCCCAATCATTTGTGGTAAAAATAGTGTGGTTTTTTAGTTGCTCTATATCACACTATGCTTGCCATCTACTTCCATGTGGGTGTGTCTAGCAAGTAGGAACTTATGGTTGACTTCTTTTAGAGTAGAAAATTTTTCCAACAGCCATAGGTATATGAAAATCACTAATATTCCTGTTTTGGTCATTGCAATTATCTGTCCACACTGCTAAGTTTTCAGTAGGCCTATCAGGATTTCGAAACTTCATTCGCCCATGTGAATAAACATGATGCTATTTCGTTACTCGACCGGCTGTAACTTCATCCCAGATCATACACCAAGTTTTGTCAATGGTTGTGTCATAAATTGTACTATTTAATGTCCAGAGTTTATTTGAGTAAAAACTTTGAAAATTCTTCAAATCTGGCGTTGGAAGACATTTTTGGAGATGAGACAGAACGACTCTCAAACCTTGATTGGCGCGGGCTTTCACTTTAATCTTCCAATTTTAATTCATACCTAAGTGAAGCTTCTTTCAAGTGGTTCTCTTTTTGTAATTTAAGTTCATTGAGTTTTTCATCATTTTTTTCATTTTTAATTTCTCAGTCTAGTTTGTCAAAAACATCACAACTGTCATTATCTGCTGAGTGGAAAGACAAGTTGAAATCTTCATTGAAAACTTTGGAATAAATCCACTTTTTCTCTGGTTTAATTTTTTCTTTTTCGCACTCATCTACACACAGTGAGTACATTGTGGAAACGTTCAGGTGATTGCCCAAATATTTACGTTTGAATCTTTCCCTGCTGTAGTAGCTTTCATACACCAGAAACTTTGAAATATGGTTTTTGATCTGTTCTAAGCTATCACTAGGTAATTTATTTGCTGGAATATGCTTTTCCTTAAGGTCTGTCGTTACCAAACCAGACTCACTGGCTTTTTTAAAGCAATGATGAAGGTTGAAAATCTCATGAAGGTTTCAGAAATAGAAAGCGTATTCAGGAAAAAAAGTTTTGCAAATGACTTCAACTTTATTAATAAAGTTAAAAATAAATGTATGACTCTCGGTTTTGTTTCTTGTGCCGTCTTTTTTTCGTTGTCTAACAACAGGCTTAGTTTTTATACATGAAAGTACAAACTGTCTTTTTGAGTGCATGGACTTACGTTTGTCTGGCTCAAACAAAGGTTAGGACTTACGCTCTTATAACCCTAGTAAATAATAAAAGGAGAATGTTTTACAGACTTACGTTGTTATGGCTTGATGCAAAATCAGATTCTACATGCAAAACTGTAATAACCTGGAAATCGTCATTTTTGGACTTACGTTCGTTTGGTTCTGAGGTACAGATATTAGCTTAGTAGGAGGAAAACTTCTGAAACGTTATTTTTATTTATTTTCAAAAACTACCTTACGTTTAATTTATACCTACCTATGACTTTTTAAAAATTTCCAATGTTTGGGACTTAACAAGGGAAAAAAATCAAAAGTACAAAACTGTAAAATACAAAAGTAAAAAGTCATTGTCTCATTTGACCTCTCTCCTCCAAATAACTCCTCGCCAAAGAAGACCTACAGAGTGCTCTGCAACAAGGAATGTGGTCGCTCTACCTATATTGCATTCATTATTTATCTTGTTTCTTCCAGAAACGAAAAAAAAATCGAAATTGGGTGAAAATCAAACTGCTCACATTAATAAGAGCTAACTAAATTCAAGTTTATAGGTTTCCATTTATGTGATTAATCATTTATTGTATTAATTCAAATTTAATTTAGTGTTATGGTGCATATCTACAGCTATGATACTTCGGATATATAGGTACAGGGAAGAAATGTCCTATAGTTTAGAAAATATCTTATCCGAAGCATGGACATATTACGTTTGATTCAGATCTTGGAAGCCCATGAACCGAAACTTTCTATAATCCTCTTAGCTGTATTTTTATCTTTATGATCATTTCCTTATCGTCAAATATTTCATGATATCCATTTTCTTGGTTACTGATCGTTTATAATAACCAAACGGTCAGTAGGACTTTCAGCGTGACCAGATGTGCACTCTCTTTCGAAACTTTAAATGTATAGTCCGGCTCCCACGAGTTGGTAGTTGAGTCGCATGGTTTTGAACGAGTCTATTAGTTAAATTAGTCGACTGGTGGTAATTTAAACAAAGCGCTTCCACAATTGGCTTTAGCTTATTCTAATTTTATTAAAACTATTATTCTGATTCTAAATTTATCATTTGGTGCAGAAAGTGATAGCAATGATAACAAATTGGCGGGGGAACCCATCCACAGCGATTGCCATTCATGCCGTGCTCTACAAGCAGAATGTAAAATGGCCAATGGCAAACAAGAGGGTATTGTCAAACATTTTTAAATGCGACTCATCGATGTATGCACATACTTCTTTCTTTTTCAAAGGGGAAGTAGCGCATTTTCTCCGGCACAATGAAGACCACTACGGATACCAGACTAGAGAACCCTGAGGCAGTTTTCACATGGGTGCGTCTACTCACGTTACCACCGAGATAACAAGGCCTGACCGCTGCCATCATGGCGTCTCCCTAGTAGTCATACGTGCGATACGAACGACCACCGCCGTATTGGAATATTCAAAGCCTAATACAGTGAAATCTGTCTACAACGATACATAATATATTCTATATACGTCGAGACCACAGGAAAATATTGTTATACGTTATTGCAAATTATTATAGCAGTTTGTAAATATGGTTTTTCCCTAGTCAAAACTACGATAATCTCAGAATGAAACTTCCACACCCTCGCGTCTTTCTTCCTTATTTACTAACGATAACAAAGAGTGTGCGTAAATAGTAAAAGCAATAACTTATTAAAAAACCGGCCAAAATTATATCGTAAATTCAGTTAAAAAATAGCGAAAAACTCGCTTATGACTTTTATTAACTAAAATACACACGTCAATCAAGCTTAATACCGTCCAATATCATAGTTTCTCAAATGCGACCATAAATCAAAAAGAAAAGAAAACCCTTTCTCATAGTCTAAAGAAATCTAATTAATGTTTTCTTCATCATTAAATCTGTAAAAATGGGAAATCAAAGCAATTGAACTGTAAAAGCAATTGAAGCGATTATCATAGTTGGCTGAAGAATTTTTCCTTGATATTTCATTTATAAAATTCAAACAATTTTCAATAACTTCCAAATTTTACTAACGTGACAGGGTGTTTTGATTTGATTGTTATCTACAGAAATTTCTTGGCCATATAAATGTTTCCATTTTCAGATTTAAATGTATTACAACAGTGTAATTTGTTGCAGGTCCTGGATTAAAACAAATTTTGAAAAAGTAACTTTTGACTCCTCAATTAGTTTAAACCAATTTTGTTTATGGGGTAATGAATCCAAAATTTCTAGTAGCCTATTAAAATTTTGAAAAGAAATAGATTCATGATGAGCAATGAACTCAGATTTGCTTTCGTTGATAGCTCTCAATAAATTGGATTCCTCAGTTTCACGAATTTTATCTTCCCTGCTTTTACGAACGGTGGGACAAGTTTTCGAGAGATATTTAGGGCAATTCGGAAATATACTTGGTATAGCACCAACTTTTAAACGGAGACGTTTCATGGAAAAGGTAGAACACTCAGCAGTTTTTTTGTTGAATTTCGATACATTCCGGACGATATCATCGTTTTGAAAATGAAGTTCGCAGACTTTGCTGCGTTTTGATGGTGTAAAGTCGGTTCGTGGAATCGCCCTGAGCCATCTTTTTCTAATATTTTTATCCTCTGGAAAGGAGAAAACCGCCACTTTTGGTGCATCACCATATCCATAATTTCCAGAGCAAGTAGGTACACAGCATCTAAAGGGCATTTTGGATAGCCTCGTGGTTAAGCCTAAATAAATCGGTCTGGACACACGTTAAACGTGTTGTTTGACGAAAGCCTTTAACACCTTGACACTGTAATGTTCCACAAATGTTCTATAACAATATTTAACTGCAGCTGCACTTGCTTTCCGGTAAAAAATAGTATAAAAACCCTAATTTCTTAAGCTACATTAAAGGTAATCCATAAGTAGCCGGCCATGCGGCGATGTTTGTTATGACTACTAGTAAGCGAGTCACGTGATCGAAACGTCACAGCGGTCTGGCCTTGTTATCTCGGTGGTAACGCTACTCAGCGCGAAACAAGACTTTCCATGGTAGCCAACATCAGCCAACTATGGTTACATAGCATTCTGCCTTTTCACGCTAGACCATAACGGCACCGATGCTTCGCCGCTTTCTCAGAAAGGAGTGCTGTCACCTTCTCCAAAGTGGGTGGTACTGCCACTAATACTCAAGAACATGGTACCGGCTCATCACCAAATTTGTGACGAAGCGTTTCGTCACCCAACGCCTATTTGTATAGGCCTACGAAGGGTTACCATATTCACAAATTCTCACCGATTGGTGATTGGAAATTATCGCTTATTGGCTATGGTACATAGTCTTCAGTCTAACTCAGCCTTATATCTCGCGAGAAGGGTAAAGTTTTTCACCATTTTCATCAGTTTGTAGCTGTAGATTGGGCTGGAGCTTGCAGAGCTCTTTGAAATGTCTACATGGGCATCCATGTCTTATTTCGATGATCATCAAAAGTTTTTTAATTATGTGACTGTGCACTAGTTGTTATGCCCCAGATACTTAGGTGCAAGAACACATACACTAACTAAACGAGTTTAGTAGTAAAATAGGGATGGGTGATCTAATACAAGTTGCATAAAAAATAAGAGGTTCTTTTTGTTTTTCAAACAAAGTGAACCGAAAATTTTATCTAACTATTATAACTCTAAAACAATCAACCTAGAACACTGACAATGATAGAGTACTCTCTTCTACATTAGGAATATAAAGTACGATCCTGATTGTGAGTAAATGAAATAACGAAAAATATTTTCAAAATTATTCGGCACATTTAAATATTTATCGTTATAAATTTGTGCTAAATTTAAGTATTGAACAACTAAACAATTTAAACACTTAAACTTCACGTACAGTGGATCTCAAAAATATTTATTCACCAAACGGTTTTAGTCTGTTTGTCTGCTTAAAAATACTATATTTAATCAACCGTAAAAGTATTTTTATTTGCACGACATAAAGTGCATAAGCTCATAGTACTGTGGTATAAGTGTAGTGTCATAATTACAAAAACAATAATTAAGCAAATTAAATGATGGTTGAATACTTCTTTATGCCGGATTTCATGGTTTTTGTTGATTCTCTGAGCGTTACAAGATTTCCGAGTAGTGTAGAATTCCTACTCCCCTGCAACACACCTAATGATTAAATAACCACATTTATTGGTTGACAGAATCCCATAAAGGATTCTATCGGTCAAGAGTCGATACTAGTTAGAAGTCGTGCAGGGGAGACTGCAAATTTCAGAATGGGTTTATCCTTGAGACCCATCAAAGGGTTAACCCTCCTGGTGGTTTTCTCGACGAGGTATCTCGTCATTAGCAAATCTGATCAGATCCTGATGGACGAGATATCTCGTTATTAGAAAATACTGACCAGATCTTCATTTTGTCATCTATATATTAATACGTGAAGAAAAAACTTTGTACCCCTTTTTAAGCACATTGCGCGCACGGAGGAGTATGAGATTTGGCATAATTAAAGTTCATATGGAGATGGAGTGCAGAAAGATAAAAATTAATGTATAATATGCGTTACAAATATATTAAATTAAACAAAATAAAACATTCATTGTTTACGTTCATATACTGTAATCTATATATTAATACGTGAAGAAAAAATTTTGTACCCCTTTTTAAGCACATTGCGCGAACGGGGGAGTATGAGATTTGGCATAATTTGCCACCTCATAAGTTAGTATTGAAAGTTAATTGCATCGTTTTGCTGATCAGAAACTTAAATACAAAGGAAGCATTAGTCAATGGAACAAGAATGTGCATGAAATTTATGCATCGTAATACTATTGATTGCGAAGTTTTAACTGGAACCGCACGCAATAAGAGAATTTTGATTCCACGTATAAATTTGACATATTCCGGAACTATTTTACCATTTACCTTTCAAAGAACTCAATTTCTAATTATACCTGCATTTGCGATGACAATAAATAAGTCTCAAGGACAAACACTCGAAAAAATTGGAATTTTATTGAGGTAGCCAGTTTTTACTCATGGTCAATTGTACGTCGCAGCAAGTAGAGTTCGATCATTCGATGGTTTGAGATTTTATACTTCAGAATATATCGGTCAAGGGCATTTAGCAAACGATTAAAAAGTTTTTTCAAAAAACATCGTCTACACAGAAGTTTTGAATCATTAAATTCATTGTAGAAATTTTTCAAGTTCAATGGACAACATTTATTTTTTAACCACCCGGTTTTTTGTTTCAATAAAAAATATATAAAAAAATACGAAGCACGTATTCCTTATTTCATTTTTCATTTTTTGGATTTATTTTTTATTTAAATATTATATAATTTGAAAAAGATAGGCAAATTAACTGTGTAGCCTTGGCGAAACCTGTGGCCAGTATAGCAATAAAAAAAACCAAGAAAATGTCAAACAACGCGTTATTGTTTTTTAGATATGGCTTAACCAAGCTATACCGCATTTTTCCTATGACGTATTTGTACATGCTCGCAGCTTACGCAATAGAACAAAATTCAAAAAAATTATATGCAATGAATATAGAGGTATACTCTCTGACAAAAGAACCTTATTAACGTTCAAACTTAAAAATTAAATGAATTATGGTCGAATTTCGACCACTGGGCGACCACTAGTCATAAAAAATAGGCAATATCTTGATGACGAGATAACTCGTTATTAGGAAAATTGGTCAGATCTTGATGGACGAGATATCTCATCGAAATCATTTTTGAGAGTTAAAGATTTTAAATAAACTTGACAAAGTTGCTCTTTTACTTTGATAATAGACTAAAAGAGGGACGGATCTTTTGTTTTACTAAGTTTAAAGTAGTTATTTACTATATCTTTATAAAATATAGGTATATCACGAATAATTTTTGCAACCGCTACAGATTTTAGAAGATTTAATTTTAAATTAATCATTCCCATACTAACATTGGAGAGGAAATAATACACGGCGTGAGGCTTCGAATATAATGGTCAGAGCAAGAAGGGATGTTCGTTCACTGAAAATTCTTTTCGCGTAGGAAAAGTCACGTAGTACAGAAGCGAAGCTCTTCGTGATTAATGGATCGAAATGCTGGTGTGTGGTCATGTGATGTCACAAGCCTGACATTTGTCAATGTTTCTTGAATGAAACGAAAGGTTTATCACTTAATCGTTCCTTCTCGCAAAAAGCTCAACTCTAAAAAAAAAGTGAATATTACAGGAAAGCCAGATTGAAAAATTTTAGGCATATTTTTACCCTTGACTAAAATCTATTATATATTTCACTATAACAACGTATGCGACACATACATCTACAGTATTTGAATAATGATGAATTTCAACCAACGGATGTAAACGATGTAAAAACCACCGCTTAGTTTAATCCTCCGAATGGTTTCGACGAGATACCTCGTCCATCAAGATCTGGTCAAGTTTGTCAGTAACGAGATATCTCGTCCATCAAGATTGGATCTGTTTTGTTAATGCCGAGTACATCGTCAAGACAAAACTGTCCTTTTTCCTTCAAGGGGAATTAAGATCCAAATAGGAAAAGGTTTTGTATCAGAGGCTGGTCTGTACAAGGCAGTTTACGACACAAAGATATGCCATCAGGAGGGTTAAATGAGCTTGATTTAAGATACAGAGCTGCATAATATTACTAAATCTCTACTAAAGAACTCGACTCTAAAGAAATTCTCCAACAGTTTTATTACAAAAGGCAATGAGAAACTTGAAAAATGGAAATCAGCGTTGAAAAGAAAATTAGCTACATGAAAATGGGTTTAGAAGTTTAAAAGTACCGAATCGCATTGGTCAATGGGGTGTAATTTAAGTAGATATTAAGAAGCTAATTGTGACATGACTGAGGTGTGCACTTTTTACCACTTTATAGAAAGCAAGAATAGCATGACCAGTAAAAATTGACCTTGACCTTGATGGACGAGATATCTCGTTATTGACAAACTTGACCAGATCTTGATGGACGAGGTATCTCGTCGAAACCATTCGGAGGATTAAACTAAGCGGTGGTTTTTACATCGTTTACATCCGTTGGTTGAGATTCATCATTATTCGTTGTTATAGTGAAATATATAATAGATTTTAGTCAAGGGTAAAAATATGCCTAACATTTTTCAATCTGGCTTTCCTGTAATATTCACTTTTTTTTAGAGTTGAGCTTTTTGCGAGAAGGAACGATTAAGTGATAAACCTTTCGTTTCATTCAAGAAACATTGACAAATGTCAGGCATGTGACATCACATGACCACACACCAGCATTTCGATCCATTAATCACAAAGAGCTTCGCTTCTGTACTACGTGACTTTTCCTACGCTACTTTTGTTTTTGATTAATATTATTTTGTATTTGGAGGTACAAAATGCGTATATCGATGCATATATTCATTGTAAATGTATTTAAATAAGTTAGTAAATGTGATTAACGACGCTGCCATCAATAGATATGAACTATTAAGATTCTAGCGCAGATGCTATACGCGGGTTTACTAATTTGTATTATTTCGTCGAGTCTTTTTTATAAATTAATTGTAAATTTCCTGATAAAGTTTCTATAGTTCGTTCGAGTTTAATAGAACTCATTATTATTTTTTTAATTAAATTTTATTTCTCGTAGTGATACTTCTCGAGAAGAGATAACATGGACGTGAAATGAATTAACATTATTACCCGTGCTTGCGATATAATTCATATAAGGGAATCAAAAATTAGAAAGTTAACAGAATTTTTTTTTCAAATGACAGCTTCGGCACAGGTTCGATTCCTTCCTGTGTATTTACAAACACATAGGAAGCCAAATAATTTATTTTTATACTCTCCAAATTGCTCCTATAGTTGTCAATAAGAGCAATTTGAAAATTCAATTATACATTGCCAGTAGTTATCTAGTAATTCCTTTTTAGACACTGAAAAGGAATTTAACAAATACTGAAATATTTATATTCATTAGTAAACAATGTTTGTAAATTTATGAAAACTGTTTCTCAGTGTTTCATAATAGTTTGAATACAACCTGCATATTGCTACTATGTATTCGTAAGATGTTCGTACATGTACTTTTGCGTCCATATTAGTAGTACATATTGACATTTTGTGGAAGAGAATGATGCAATAATTTGTGTTTTGTTATTGCAATTACTTTTGTTTTCCTCTTATTTGGAAGTCCATATGCATAAAAGTCATTTTGTCTGTATGTCAAAGGTATTACATGTATGAGTTGATTTAGTCAGAAATTAAGAAGATATACATCGTGACCTTTTTTTCAAATCATGTATGAATTCGGCAATTTTGATGTCTCAATAATTTAGTACCTATCAAAATTACGAATGAATAAAGTTTGCATCAGATATTCGATTCGATTAAATTTACAAAGCTTAGTACGAAGACTAAATGTGCCAATTCGCAATTTTTTGACAAGGCAATTATGAAAACATCTTTATTTTAAAATCATGTGAATTCACGTCATTTCGAAACTTTTATGAATCATACTGTCTTCTACAAGTGTTTATTCTACCCTTAAGAAAAAGTTCCTTGATAATTTGTTTATCCTTAAGAATGAACAACTAACTGAGATTGAAAATTTTTCACTTTTAATCTGGCTTATATCGCAAAAAAAACCGGAACAATTTGAATATTTTCTGTCTGTTGGAATTTATTGTTTGTCACGTATATTTTTGTAACCTTATTTTTCCTGACTTTACTGCCCCTTACGGTGTTTGAAACTTTGGTTTGTCACTAAAGTCATTGTTAACATGAGGGCCAATTAGATAGGCCTTAAATAATTGTATGATCAGAATAATTAGTGCACAGGCAGACCCGTACATAGCATCTGCGTTAAAATTTCTCAATTGTTAATATCTATTGATAGCAGTGTCGTTACTTACATTTTACACATTATTTAAATCCATTTGCAATGAATATTTGCATTGATTGATATGCGCGCGCACACACACACACACACACACACACACACACACACACACACACACACACACACACACACACACACACACACATTTCATACCTCCAAAAAATAAACCAAATAAAATAAAAATAAATCGAAAATATAAAACAGCATTTGTAATGCTTTTTACTTGCCTTACTCCCACCCAATAAAGTGAAAGTAGCTTCTAGACGTACACCAATTGCATCGCACTGACCTGGAAAATTCGATATTTTTTAACAGCTAAACCTATTTTCACCTTCGTTCACACTTTTTCTACACTAGTTTCTATCCAAAATTTTTCATTGCCTTCTGTAATCAGAATGCTGAAGTAAGAGCTCTTCGGAGCAGCTCTAGCAATATTATGCAGCTCCTAGCTCAAAGCACATTCAAACTTTGCGCCAAAATTGGCGAATTAATCACCTTGTGATTGAGTTTATATTCTTTATATCCGTTCGGGTTCCATTCGCCAATATACAAATAATGCTTATTTCTGTGCCATATATATATATATATATATATATATATATATATATATATATATATATATATATATATATATATATTAAAGTATAAATAGGGTACCGGATGATTAAACATTACAATTAGTTACTTCTATAGATGCCTAATTGATAACATCCCCATTCTGCTCGAAGATAGGTTAGGAAGCAAATGTTTTCTATTTCATGCACATTCACAAGAGAGTTTTTTAAAAGACAATCATGCTCAATAACCCTCCGGGATCTCACCCAATCTGGATTTCGTCATCATAAAAAAATCGGCAATATATTGATGACGAGATATCTCGTCATTATCAAAATTGGTCAGATCTTGATGGACGAGGTATACCGTCGAAACCGCTTGGAGTGTAACCGAAGAGCAATGCGTTTTTGTACATTTTGATGCAAAAGGACTTCCTACAAAAGAAATGCTTCCTGTTGGTAATGCACTTTGCCACGGTGAACGGATCGATAAATTCTGTCAAGGACGCTTAGAAATTCAGAAATTGATGGAGACAGAGGACCCGCGACTTTTATACTGCATCTATGTAGGTACTTGATAAAAGTATCAATATCTGGAAATTATGTTGAGAAAAAAGGAAAATACAAATAATACATGTTTTTAAAAGGTGTCTGATTTAGTACTTTTTTTAGTTCATTTGTGACTTATTGATTTCGATACTTACTCCTACTATGCGAGTATCAGAGTTGTATCAAATGCACAGCATATCTACAGTATGAGCACTTATACCCCCACATTTCGCATTTCGGGGGAAAGCAATATGTTTGTTGGAAATAGACGATAAAACTTTCTGCTTTTAAGTGCCATTTAGATGGACTATCTTTTTGAAAGGCAGACACTCCAAGTTGCGGCTATAGCCAATTCTCAGTAGTTTTATGAGCTATATAACCCCATTTACGTGCGCTCATCTCCCTCTTATACTCTCCCTATTCACTCTCTCCTGTGTACTTTTATATAGTGCCTCTCCATTTATTAAATTCGTGAGAAAATTCTAAATCTGAAATGCATAGTTAGTTCATTTGTTTAGATATATCGTACTGGAGCAATGAAACTCTTTTCTGTTACAGATGTCCATGTCATATAAGTAAATTTATTAAATCAAATTACAATTTTTCGGAAATATCTGCATTGGCTTCTCAGGCATTTTAAAGTACTATAAATAAATATATAATAATAGAAGATTTCTTTGTCATTAAATTTTCTTTCTAATGTATCTTACAATGTTTGCAATAAAATGTTATATAATTTTAGATTCAAAACTAATTTCTAAATTTAAACTGTTCAATAAAATTCAACCACTTGTTAAACGTACCCTTTGTTTCAACACTCTAAAAAGCATTTTAAAATATTCTTATAATACATGTTTCATGTCTAAATTTTTTATTGAACAGTGAAATCATCTATTGAGCATTTTGTATGTAAATTGACTCAAAGATGTATTGAGACAGTAAAATATTGAAACATTTGATTGAAAATCAACGGTTACACCAAACTAAATTGTTTTATTCAGTATATTGGAACTGTTCTTAATGTTCTATGAAGCTTGAAGTTAAATTAAAATAATGAACAAATACAATACTTTACACTGTACAATACTTTACACTGATCAAAAAGTATTGGGGCAGTCTGGAAAATGTGGAACAAATAGGCAATTTTTTAAAAACTATCGATTAAACTATTCGTTAAATTTTATATAGGTAATTTCAAATAATTACAAGCAGTAGTTTGAAATATGGATCCGGAAAAAATGGGATAACATTTCGATCTTAGAAACTTTTTATTTTTCTCTCGAACGGTGGAAAAACGGAGAAAACAATGCAAGGAAGTCTACTTAGTTGTAATATAGTTTTAAAGAATCAGAAGACAAATTTAATTGAAAATAAACCACGAACTGGACGCCCAAAGTGTGTGAGTGAATGTGGAAAGAATATTGCTGATGAATATTCCTACACTCCTTAAAACCAGACAAGATAATTTGACTTTTAAGCCCAACGAATGTTTAAAAAGTTCTCTAATGCGAAATAAGTAACCCCCTCCTGGTGGTTGACGAAGTATTTCGGGATTATCAAAACTGACCAGAACTTGATGGATGAGATATCTCGTCATTAGCAGAAAACTGACCAGATCTTGATTTCGTCATCATCAAAAAGAGATATCGAGATGAAAATGTAAAAATCTAATGAAAGGCTTTCACAGAGAAAAGATAATTTGCTAACATTAATCATCTTTAAAATTCTGTGACACAAATATATTTATAGATGAATCTATGTTTAATATTTTTTAAATTATGGTAGCCCTATACTTGAACATGAACTGAAAACTTACTCCCACAATGAGATATGGTGATAGTAGTAGACAAATCTGAGCTGTATTAGTGCTTTCTCGGAGTTACAATTGCCATTTGATTAACTTCAAAAGGGTGAAACAAATGTATTTAAGTGTTCTGAGAGGAAAGTTAAAAGAAAGTGCTAAAATGTGTAGCATAATACCTGAGGCAGGTAGATTTTGTTCCAGAAACCAAAAATTCCATGCATTAATTTTATTTATATAAACATTTAGACAGTCGTTTGAATTTCTTCTACTATACACATCTTTTCTCGTTTTATCCTTCTCTCATTTTGCTTGAGTCTACTTGATCAGCTTTCAATCAAGTTGAAACTTGATATGTGAGCGTCAGTAGTGAAAGTATCTTTATGCATCCTTGAATTCTCACGGTTTCTATTTTAACTCTTGGGACATACCATGTCAAATCAGCACACCAATGTATCATTTTCAACCTGGACTTTTCCCATTTCAATGAAATTTAATATATATGTAGTCTCATATGAGAAATAAAATTGTGCAAAATATGAGATGCGTATCTAAATTATTTTTCGAATTACAGGTCATTGAATACTTCAAAAAGCGGCAAAATTTGGATCACATTAGGAAGCGAATTTCGTAAAATCTCCAGTTCCACTTACACTAGATTACTGAACTTGGACTCATTTTACAGCCCACGAAACAAGCTCTCAATTGATTTGCCACAGCCATGACGTAGAAAAATATAGCCACGTAATTTTTTACCTTGAAGTTTTAAAAATGTACATTTTAAAATTTTTGAATAAAGAACATATAATTCTTAAGATAAGCTGTATATTTAAAACTGTAAATATTGCTGGATTTAGAGCTGAATAATATTTTATGGTTCAGGCTGTCTAAACGTATAGGTTTGACTGACAACAAACTAGGACCAATGTGCTGTCCTCTGTGAGCAAAAAGTGGAACATTAGCACATTACCCACTGAACCCTATATAAGTTTTCAGTAAAACAAAATAGTTAAAATGTATTTAGTGTTTTGACTTGAAACTCTTAGAGTATGTTTGGCTGATATGAACTCATAATTCTTTCAGAATTTTTAAAATGCAAGCTTTTGGAAAATTATAATTATAATTTTATTATGTTAAAGTTAAACCCTGTTTAATAAGCTGTCTATTGAAACCAACAAATGGCCTTAAATAAGTGCTAATTTGAAAGAAGTCTTGTTAATGAACAAAAATATAAAGTGTCACATTGAAATAATTTCCCTAAAATAGATTATTGCTATGGTGGAATGCTGGATCTCTGTACCCATTCTCCAATCAACAAATAATAACGATTTTTGACCAACGATGGTTAATTCACAAAGTATGCAAGAATACGCATATCGTCTGACATTAACACCCGTAGTGTGGCTTCAGTGCAACGTTAATTAACTACCTACCTACCTGACGTTAACACCTAATTTAAATTTCCCTTCGGGATTGATCCCGGATAGTTGCCAATAGCTAGGTGTGTTGCTCCAATGCGATATAAATTCATCTAACTACCCGAATTTAAAACTAAAGTATTTATGGCATCAAACTACGAAAATATCATCAGAGGATATTTGTGTGGAAACAAGCTACCGGAGAAGAAAAAATACTTCTGGGAAAGATTAATTTGATTTTCTGTAGTTTGGCATTAGTTTTTAATGTAAGCGATATGCTGAAATTATATTCGAGCAAAATGCCAAATAGAAACACAAATTACAAAGAGGTTACTAAAACACTAGGATCTCTGTATTCAGATTTACAGAAAACTCCTTTCATATGATAGGCATTTTCTGTCAAGTTAAATATAGGTGGCGGTAGTGTTTCTACCCCGATACTTGTTTGCTGTAAGTATTCTTAACGTGCTGTCTGTTGGATTGTCTTTCGAATGCGATTTCAGCACTTCGCCAATAATAATTTCATAGAATAAATTCTAAATATAATAGTTTATTCGTCAACTCCAATTAGATTAAACGTCAAACGTTGCTTTTGAACGACGATAATTTATATTTTAAGGTAACCCCACTATGAATCAGGCGATAGCATTTGGATAGCAAAAGTAAAATCTTCGCAGATCGTCTGGTTTATTTACATTGAAAATCACTCTCCTAAAACTTACAATATCGTCCGCCCTTGATTATATGCTCTCTATTTTTAAAACTATTGATCTGATCTCGCGCTAATAGAACGACATAAAAAATGCTAGAACTTTTTATTAATTTTATTTTGCGGGTATTCTAAATCATTTTCGAACATGTAAGTGCGATTTTTTCAATATAATACTACATCTATATCTGAAAAATGTTTTTATGAGACTATATGCATATCTCCCATTTATGGCATTCTTAAATTAACTTCAATTTTATAACATGATCTTTTTACAAGTTTAATTCCTTGTACTTCAAAAAGAATAAGAAAATATTCTCTTATGAAGTTAAAATACATTATTGTTTAACACAGTAATTAGTTTAATCTAGGATCAAAAGTAGAAATTTTGAAACTTTGTAAGTAGGAATATAGAAGTTCGACATTTCTTTTAAATATAGATTTAAAAAAGGATTATTAAATGTATATGTAATGCGAAAACTATAGGAAGAAAGAACTAAAATATTGCATCATCGTATAAAAAGTCCTGAATCGATTTCTATCAAAATTTTTATCAAGTTAGTCATTTTTTTCGAAAGCCAATTTCGTTACTCATATTGTATACACAAAATTATTTTTAAAACGAACATTACGTTGATTCTGTTCCGTATCTTAAATAGTAGCTTAATAAAAAATATCGACACTAGAAGGAAGATTATTTCGAAACTTAAATAAGTGATAAACTACACTGCTGGCCACCCAAATTGCAACACCAAGAAAGACAAGAGATATCACAACAAAATTTATTTTGTAGATAACATGTTGATCAAGTATCAAATGATTAAATTTATAGACTTCTGTGAAGTGTGGTTCCTGCCAAAATCAGTAGCCAGAGTAGCCGCCATTGTTGGAGATCACCGCTGCCACACGCCTCGGCATTGATTCAAAGAGACTTTGGATGTGTTCTTGGGGTACAGCAGACCAAGCAGCTTCCACACGTTGCCAAAGTTGATCTGGTGTGGCAGCTGGGGATGTATTCTGGGTCAATCGTTGAGCAACCATGGACCACATGTTTTCTATCGGCGAAAGATCCGGAGAGCGAGCTGGCCAGGGAAGCAATTCAATCTGGCGATTGACGAAGAACCCTTGGACAATGCGTGCCACGTGTGGTCGCGCATTATCCTGTTGAAATATGGCTGTAGGCAAGCCCTGAAGATAAGGAAGGACAACTGGCTCCAACACCTCGGAGATGTAGCGCTGGCTGTTTAAAGTACCGGCAATGCGTACTAGAGGAGTGCGAGAGTGATATCCAATACCGCCCCATACCATACTACCCGGTGCAGGACCAGTGTGGTGGTGCATAACGCAGCTGTTCAGCATCCTCTCTCCACGGTGTCTCCAGACTCGAATCCGACCATCGTGGTGTTGCAGACAGAAGCGTGACTCGTCAGTAAAGACAATTTCATTCCATTCTGCCGTCCACATCCTTCTTTCATCGCACCATTGGCGGCGGAAACGTCTGTGGTTCTGCGTCAAGGGTAGACGAAGCAATGGACGTCTTGCGGACAGACCACTCTGCTGTAAACGGCGTCGAATGGTACGCGCAGACACTGGATGATGCGGTACAGACTGAATGTGCTGTGCTATGGTTCGTGATGTGGCTGAGCGATCCGTCACTGCCATACGCACAATATGCCTGTCATCACGTGAAGTGGTGCACTGAGGTGGATGCGATCGAACACGTCGGTCCGTCGTACCCTCCTGCATCCAACGATCACATATCCGCATTACAGTTGTTTGGTTTCGTCCAACACGACTACCGATTTCCCTGAAAGATAATCCACAATCTCGGTAGGCCACTATCCTTCCTCTGTCGAACTCGGATACTTGATCAAAAGATGATCGCTGTTTTCTACGAGGCATAATTGATCGTTTTTTGAAAAAAAACCACAAGAAAAACACAATTGCCGTACTTGAAATCGTCGAAATCTCCAAGCCTTAAATAGCGTTTTGAAGTGGCGCCACAGGCGCGCGTGATGTGCGTCTGCGCTGAAATTCTAATCATCTGCATATCTCACCTCCGCTAATGCATGTTGTAAATTTCATATTATTTGCATGCTTCCTTCAGGGTGTTGCATTTACGGTGGCCAGCAGTGTAGTTTACTACTAAGGTAGGTATGTAGGTAGATAGGTACTTAATTAACGTCACACTGGAGCAACACAACGGGAAATTGGTGACTGTCCGGTATCAATCCCGAAGAGAAGGATCCAAGGACAACGCCTCGTAATTTTGAGCAACGATAAGATGACGAGAACAACACTTGAGCTGGCACCCCACTCTCCAAACTTCCACACCACGCCAACATGAGAACATTTTAGGCCACGATGGATTTAACATGTACCAGCCCCCGTGTGCATGACGGTTTTGGTTGAACCGAGCTTCCAACTCGTAACCCTCCAGTTGCTAATCGTTGCTCTCCCAACTGGGCTACCACGGTCCTTCTCTATTAGTACTGTAAAATTTACATACACGTAAGTTAAATATGATTGAACGAGATGACATAAAACGGTATATGAAATGAGATGATAGATTTTAAATTTTACATCAGTATTGGGGTTTTTGCTAAAGACAAGTATGTTGTTTGTGCTCAAACTTCATAACTTCGAATAGCGATATAAGCATGGCCTCTTATGCGAGTTTTGACAAATGAATTTACAGATGATATTCCCGATTAAATAGCAACTTTGAATGCACTAATAAAGAGATGGAGATAATGAAGATGCACTAATAAAGAGAGGTGGTTTCTCTTTTCCTGCTGCTCTTTGCTCTCGTATGATAAATATTGGGGTTAACTTAAAATGTAGCTTATTGTCGTTTTGGTAAAGTTGTCGTTGAAGAATAAACTATCATATATCAATTCCGAGTTCATTGAAATTTACTATTCGTGAAGTACTAAAACCATATGCGAAAAAAATGTCAAATCTAGAATACATACAGGAAGCATGTTGTTTCGCAATATGTTTTATCCTTACGTTAACTGTAATAAATCTAAAGACACAATTGTTGTTTTAAATCAAACAGTAATGGGGCTTTAAGCCCAATCTTACTATGCATACCATAAATTTATTTTACATAATATCGAATTAATATAAATGCATTTGATGAATGGTTAAGAGAATTGAATTAAAACTGTGCTGCCGATTGTATATTGTGCACTATAATATATATTATAAATCATTGTATTTTTATTGACATTAATTTACTTTAAAATGACAAAACAAATAAAAACATTGAAATCACTCAGAAACTATGTATTTTCCTTTGGCCACAGACTGTTGCATGACATCACAAACCTCACTTGTAGATTGAATTGCATAGCTGAATAACCTATGAGAGGAATTTTCAGTGTAAACAAATAAACCACCTGAAGATGGAGATTTTATTCTGTGTTACCCAATACAGTAAACAGACAGAAATCACGTTCTACCACAAAAACACTATCACCCCTACGTTTAGCTCGATAGAAAAAGCCTTTCATGGACACCCAGAGTGAACGTGATTTCAACCGGTTACCTCGAACAACGACGTTTTTCCCTTCATAAACGCAGCATGAATAGTTTATCTTGCCATCAAAGGCGAAAATTGAAAATTATTATTTCATTATTTTTTCCAATTCCGATAAAGTAACCATGGTAGCCCCAACATTCATTGGAAGCTCCAGTTAGGTAAAATAGTTTATAAAAATACTTCACAACATAAAATTTAACGTTAAAATATTGATGACTATCAACTTGTAATTAAAATATGTATGGCTATAAATTGCTTAGATATTCAATCGTTGAAAAATATTTTAAAACTGAGCAAAATTTTTACTGATGTGCTTCATTTTATTTTATTTCATTTTCAATTCTTCAACAACTACACATGCATTAATTTCTACAGAAGCTATGGCAACTCTTAAATGTGAAAGTACTACAACATCACTTTGTACAGATCCTAAGCAATTACCATCGTCGGGAAAACACACTCGTGGAAAGTCTCACAGTAGTTAAAATTTAGCATGGTACATATCGACACAAATAAAAATAGTAAGTTTCGTTCTCAATTTCATGTAATTTACCCTGGTAGTATTTCTCTCTTCCATGTCAGTAAAACTTTCCATGTGAGTTTGTCCATTACTTGACGTTGTCTGTCTTGTGTTCTGCGCTGCATGGCCAAACATGACTGCGACATAAGACCCAACCAACTAGCCATTAAATTTCAATTTATTTCTCCCCGCTCCCATTTTTTACAATCGTTTTTATCAATGGTTTCCGTATTTTGATAAATGTTTTATAGTTTGAGCACATTTACAGTTACGCAAAGCTAAATGTAGATGGTGCTAGTGTTTTTGTGGTAGAACGTGCTTCCTGTCTGTGTATACTGTATGGGTAACAGGAAGTAAAATCTTCGTCTTACGGTGTTTGTTTACTCAGAAATCAATTCTCGTGGGTTATTCATCCAAGTAATTTAATCCAAGACAGGTTTTTGACGTAAACCAACATGAGCAACTGGCAGTCGTCGAAAGAAAAGCTATAGTTTCTGAAGAATTTCAATTTATTTCTATGTTTTATGTCATTTTAAAGCAGATTAAATGTTTGAATAAAAACGTATATAATGCCCTATAATATATACCGTAGTGCGCAATATGATCGATAACAGACAGAATAATTAATTTTCTTTTTTTCTTTTCGCCATTTATCAAGTGTATTTATATTAAACATAATATGTAAAAAAATTTATTTGTATGATGGAATTATGCTTAAAGTCACATTACTACTTAATTTATGACAAACTATTGGCTAAATATTTATGACAGTTAGCGTAGGGATACAGACATATTGTACAACAGGAAGAAAAATTAAACACTGTACTTCACCATTTTCAGTGCTACAAATCTCCGATAAAAATCCGTGTATGTATATTATCTATAATTATTACTTCTTTCTGTTACTTTTTGATAACTAAACATTAGAATTGAATTGGGTAACACATAAAATTTTCAAAGTTGTGAATATTAAAAACTTATCTATAAATGAAGCCCAAGTGATCTATAGTTCTGAGATCTTGCAACAGCTACTTCGCTCACTCGTTCCGTCTATTTCACTAGAACATCGATGTAGATAGTGCCGTTTTGACTAGCATGGCAGTATAAAAGAGTGCCTTACATGCTTTACATTATCACTCACATTCCGGAACTTTATACGAACAGGGATCCTACCCATTTGCAAGATTTCCACAGCCAAAGCACTTGTGAAATAGTAGCATAAACTTTTAAAAATAATAGCAAAACAGATATCCTCTTAGACTCTATTTTAGTAGCAACTAGCAGAATTACCCGACGTTCAGCCCGAGCAGAATTGCTCGGGTTGAATTGGTTGAAATTGATTAAATATTGATTCTGTTCCATAGAAAAATGCAAGCATCACTTAAGTATACAGAAAATATTTTTAACATCGTTTTAACTTTTTCATAGCTTCTACAGTTTACTTCGAAAGCAAATATGTATACACGATATATTCATCCATATAATCCATTTCATATTCATTGCACTCTTGCTGTAAGACGAACTAAAAAAAATTTTTAAGAGGACTACTACAGAAGTCAATTTTGAGTTTTGGAGTGATTACGAATACTCCTCGTTCATTTTCATCAATTGCACTCAGTTTTCTTATCAATATTCATTATTTGTGGCGTGTGTGATTAATTTATTTTGCTGCAAACACATTTTTTTCTTGAATAGTGGAGCTTATTTTAAAAATAAATGTCAGTGTAGACAAAGCAAACTCAATCGATTACAATTTTTACAAAATCACTGCTTTCAACGAATGTTTAACAGGTACCTAAGTTGTGAACGAACAGTTTCAACTTTAAGTAAGCAATTTCGACCTTCTGACAAGACAAAAAATTTTACTTTTCAACAGTTCTAGTTTAAATACTTCCTTACTGTAATATTATTCCAAGATCAGCGAAGTCTTATTTAAAATTCGCTTTACTCCAACAGATATTCAGTTTTAAATCGAATTCTTATGGTACTTTTTTCAATTGACAGATTCAGTTTCTATATGGAAACCACGTACCTATTTAGAATGATAGATGTAATTACTTGACTATGGAGTACAGCTTTCAATAATACCCATGAAATATAAAAATTAATGAAAATTTAATTTATTTTGATCGCTTTGTAATGAAAATATGTCAAAATTTAGAAGTATCTTTGAACTTCAACGTATGGCTACCCGTTTTGATTTAACGTAACTATCTTATTTTAGAATAACTTTATTTTAACTTTACCAGTTATTTTAAAATAAGAAGTTATACACCTTACTTAAAAAGGTTTCCATTTATTTTTGTGAAACAGAATTCTACAAACTATAACGTATTTAACCAAAGACTTAAGGAAAGTTCGTCAAAATGTACATATACAACCAAGAAATTACCCATGTCAAGTGGTATTTGGCAGAAAATAAAAATAATTCATTACAATTTAACTCCTAAATAATATATCTGTAATATGGCAAGTAATGGAACACATAACTACAAACAGAAACGAAATTCTGGTCATTGAAAAGTAGAATTCTGAAAAATGAAAGATCTGAGCAAGCGTGTCGAATTTCGACGTCATGAGAATATTCTGATATAGAGAAATTCGAAAAAGATGCTTGAAAAATATTAATAGGCAATAATGAATTATTTACAAAAAGAACACAAATTTACAAAACTTAGAAATGCTCAAATATGAACGCAACATTTCTGTCTTAACTAAAATACACAAACACGGAATTATAAATCTAATTGATAAAATAAAACATTAATTCTGGCGTTGCCAGATACCGAATTGCAAAATTACGCTTTTATGATCAATTTTTTTGTTTTGGGTTTTTGTGTTCCATTACAAAATGCAAGTTGTGTAAAATTAAGTATTTTAAGTATCCAGTTTTCATCATTCAAATATTTCTAAATTGTTTATATTGTGGAAAGAAATAAAAAATCAGTTCAAACATAATTAGAATTTTAAATTGTGTAAATATAACGTTTCGGAAAAAAAATTGTTTTTTTGAGGAATACTGGTAAGACAATTTTATTAGAAAATTTGATTTTCGATCAATATTGGAAAAACAAACTAAGTTCTGCAATCGTTTTACGCTCAATTTTTTTTCCTATGGCAATTTCGAATTGATTTAGCCCCCTCTGCACACCTATGTTAAAGAGATCGGAGGAACCCTGTGAGTGTTTGCGTTACTCGCAGGGTTCCAAAGTAAAAGTGCACCAAATTTGGTGTGGATTGGTCAAACGGTGTAGATTTGTATAGAGAACATACAGACAGACGCCAACTCTACTTTATATGTATGTATTTTAGTTGCCCAGAAATAAAATTAATAGGCTTAAACACAAAATTTTCTAAATAAGTATGAATCAGACGTGGAAGGATCTCGCCAAGATATTTCAATTAAAGCATAACTAAATATTTTCTTAATAAGGTTTTAATGAAAATCTAGCAACTGCAGGTTCCGATATTTTTCTTTCGTAGTTGCCACGGCTTGGCGCCAAATTTCGTAAATGGAGAAAAATCTCTTAGATCCCAAAAATTCCAATATTTTTCCATCTGCCAAAAGGAGGGACTAAATTTTCGTTGGCCTTTGGTGATTTCTCAAAACAAGTCGCCAAAATTTTGAAAATACGAGCTATTGAGACGACTTTGCTTGAAAAAGTACCCCTAGAAGCCAAGGCTGAAAAACAATAGGAAAAGGTTGCCTTTTAGTTGCTTGTGACAGCTCTGCATTTGGCTAGACATGGACCAGACACGCAAAGTTTTGATCGGGGTTCAAAAAGGCAGCGCTGTGAACGCGTAATCCCTCTCGTATGCCACACAACCAACAATCAGAATGAATTACCGACCTCAGGATTCTTGCATATACTGTCCTATATATGAGTGGCATCAAACCTAGGACCACCTGATGCACGTTTACGCAGAACGAGAACACCAGTGATCCTCGAACTTATATCACATTTTGTGAATTCTATATTTCATTCTTTTTTTAATCTTTGTACAAGACATACACCGAAGTCATTTCTTTAACTCAAGGTCAATAATTTTGTATGAAAATGTTTATAATTATTATTGAATCATTTTTGATCGGATTTTATGTTTATAGATTTTTATATAACATTGCATACGATAAGTATTTTTATTTTTTAGCATTGTGTAACCGATGTATGTCGCGATTATATTAATCGTTTTTATTGCAACTGTATTTTTAAGCACGCCGCATTCTGTCAGATTGATGCGGTGAATTATATTTTAAATTTGTACACAATATATATATATATATATATATATATATATATATATATATATATATATATATATATTCAAGTAATGCTGTTACATAATTTTTAATGAAAATCCTAATTTGAAAAATTATTGTTGCCTTTAAGCCATAGGTTCCGGTCTTTTATGCTAGTATAGCAAAAACTGACAGTAGAAGGGCAAATCAAGCCAAAACATTGTAGGGGAGAAAAGGGGAATCACACAGTGAATGTCACGCACCTACATCAGGGCTGCCACAGCCAAAGCACTTGCGAAATAATAGCATTAGTAACATAAATTTTTTTAAATGGTAGCCAAAGTTAAAATACAAAATGTGATAATTAAATATGAATGAAGATCTTGCCAAGAAATTTAAATTTTAAAATAAAAAAAACTATACATTTTCTTAATAAGGTTTTCATGACAATCTAGGAACCACAGGTTCCGATGTTTTACTTTCATGGTTGCTGCGGCTTGAAGTCAAAGTAATTTCAAAATTGGCGTCCCTTGGAAAATTTTCTTCCCCTAAAAAAATCGGAAAAATATTTTTTATTTCTACTATTAGTTAAAAAAAGGTACTACATTTTTGTTGATCATTGGTGAATTATCAAAAAAATTCGCGATAATTTTGAAAACAGAGGCTTTTGAGACAATTTTTATTTTAAAAGATATCCCTACTCGCCATAGTTTAAAAATAATAGCAAAAAGGTGCTTTTAGTCGCCTGTTACATTCATCCCTACAAAACGGATGTGCTTGGCCAAATATGGATCTTGATCCATAAAAACCCCAAGCAACGAAACTGTTGTGGTGTTGTCTACTGATTTTAAAGAAATAAGCAATAAAATGCTGCATTTTTGTTACACTTTTTTCGAGATACTGGAATTAAACTATTATGATTTTCTTGTTAATTTTATGCAGCATCTTTGTTAAAAGAAGACTGAAGTCATAAATCTTTCTAATTTTAGTCAATGAACATAATAGAAGGTTTGGTTACATTTTATTTTAAGGAAATTTTGAAAGACTGATATCATTTGAACAGTTAATTGATAAATATTAACTTATGATGAGGAGCTGGCTTTCAAACTTCAAAATTACATAAAATGATAATTAATAGTGCACGTTTTTATGTATGTAACAAATTGCATACAGTGTAACTATGTAGTGTTGTTGAAGATTCTATAAAAATGAAGTGTTAAGAAGGTATAGCTATTCTCTACAGTGTATCGTTACATACAGCCATGTGTGCAATTACCCTCGGTGTCAAAGGGATGCTCAAAGGGACGATATAGTTTAGCGAACACGACATATCTGTGTGACCTATTTCAACTCACATCTCCGTAGTTATCGTGGGTGAGTGGCAACGGCCCTAGTATTATTTGATTTGGCCAATGTCATAGTACGTAAGTAATGTCATTAATTGAATAATCAATATGTAAAAACTGTAATTTAAAAAATTTTTGAAGGTTATTCAAAGCAAAATAGTGCCACATTCTGTAAAAAAAAACAGTCAAAAATATAAATGGAAGCTAATTTACCGAACACACACAAGTCAAATGCACTTCTTTTTCTGAAACGTGCCTGTTTTGTACAAAATGACATTTCTAAAACTTGTGTAGTTCTTTACTGATGTGCTTACTGATAAGTATTTTTTCTCTACAGGTCTAAGCAATTCTGCGTCGGACCTTATTCACAGAAGGGAGGTGTTCGGTCCAAATTCGATCCCCCCCAAACCCCCCAAGACGTTTCTGCAGCTAGTGTGGGAGGCGCTGCAAGACGTTACACTTATCATCCTCCAGGTGGCGGCACTTGTGTCCCTGGGTCTCGCCTTTTACGAATCACCGCCAGATGAAACCTCAACAGGTACTCCTTTCATATATCACTACTTTCACTTCCCATCTGTATCTCTCTTCAGTGTGTTGTCTTCATTTTCGGATAATAGATTTCGTTGAATGTTAATCGATTTTTTAACCAATTTTTTTAGAATCAATACATAGCTGAAACTTAAAAAAATTCTTTTTAAATCCCTTTCCCGTCAAAAGGCACGAGATTTGAATTTAAAATTAACGTACAAAGAATCTATGAATGAGAAAATTTACAGATATATTTCCTAAGGCAATCTGCATTCGGTCATGCCTAATTAGTTTCGCACGTTCTCTAATATTTTTGTTCTTGATCTGTTTCAAAATATATGTAACTATTGGAGTTTTGAATCTTTTGTTCGAATGTATTTCCATAGTTTGCACATATGTATTTTATGGCCAACTCTTCCCAAAAGTTCTCCACAAGGTCAAAGATCGATTTTGTTATGAAATCCAGCTTGATACGTTCTTAATTGCTGACCAATCGGGCTGGTGGTCATAGTGCTGGCTTCTGGATTGAGTGGTTCTTGGTTCGAAGCTAAGGCATGGGGTATAACCGCTGGAGTTGAGTGGCCTCTCTATATATATGCCATATAGGTTATGCCTAAAATGTATCATATATATGTTAAGTGCATACATATGCATCTCCGTGGTGCATTAGAGTAGTGGTTCACAATTCCGCCTTTAAAGTGTCATGATGATTAAAACAATCCTCCTAACAAGTCAAAATTGACCGTGCATTTGGTAAAAAAGAGCGTTCCTAATGCTCCATATTATTTAATTATTTGGTTCAAAAGAAATCAGCACAACTATTTCTTGCCTTTACTTTGGGTATGAAGCTTCCTTTTCCCCTATTGTCCCAGTGATTTTAACATAGTACGTTATAAATCTGCATAGTTTTTCAATGATATTGATATGTGTCTTTTTTAACGATTCTTTGGGGTTTGATCAGAAACTTCATTTCCATAAACTTTAACCCTAAACATTATACAGATTTGCATTTAAAAATGTCCATTGTGAGGTCCTTCATTTCTTTAGCGAGGTTTTGATTTAATTTGTGGTTTCTACGATCATTCTTAAGGTTGATATAGGACCACTATGAATGAATACCATTTTATATATGTATATGTAGATTGAGAATACCAATGAATGCATTTTTAAATTCCCTGAAATTCTGCTTGATAAACTATGGTATAAACCTGAATTCTATGTTGTTGAAATTTGAAAAACGCTTCATTTTCGAAAAGAAAATCTAGCCATTTCAAATTCCAATTTGAAGAGGACTGTTTAAACATCATAGGAATTATATTCTGTGTGGGCAAAATTTATACAGTTTTATGATGGAGAACGTTGAAGCATTCGCTCTGGAATTTTAATAAATCGCCATCCTTATCTGTTTAATTAGGTAAGTAGTTGAATTTACATCACACAAATGCAACACAACGGGCTATCGGCTTCAAATTCATGGTTACACTTTTCAAATTTATGGTTAATCTAAATAAGTTCAGAATCATGAGTCATCCCATCCACGACAGCTGAATTTTTTTTCATTGTTTCTAAACAAATTTTTAGTTTTTTATGTTACCAAATAATTTGGGTTACCTTCCGCCCCGACTAGCTCAAGTCATTATAGATATAAGGAGGAATCCACGGGAGTTTGGCAAAGGTCCCAACGAATACGGACAAAAATCGCTTTTCAAAGGGTGTGAAAACAAAACGTTGAATAATGCCAGCCAACCATAAATATTGCTGTGACTTTTGTTGCCGGTAGAGTAGGTACCCTTCAGATCAACCTTATATGAACACAAATGGTGTTCTTAATACAGGAGATAGAGCTTTTTCCTCTATACGTTCGTTCTATCATTTTATAGCCTGGTTAGGGTTTTAGATTGCAGTGCTCAGACTTCAAATTTCTATATACATATTTATTTATTATTTCGGTGACCTTCGGTAATTTAGACTTACGTGAATCTACACGCTTGCCTTGGTTCTGATACCCGGACCATTCTTTTAGTTTGCTTGTTTTTGTTGGGGGTAGAAGCGTTGTTTGCCATTCAAATATATCCAAGAGGCTTATTACCTTGGGACAATTCAGGTGATGCTTGACTTCACTAGGTCGATCTCTTATGAATTCAAATTCTCATCGTTCAGAGATATGCCGTTAAGCCTGCAGTCTAGCATGTCGTGAAGAGAACCACCTACTTCACTACATATGCGTGTCCGACGTCGGGTATCTTATGCGGAAAAAATATTCCTTGAATCTTCCATGGTTGGTAAGTAGTTGATTTACAAAGGGGTGGTACAGATGCATCTTGAGACCAGGTTTGGGGAAAAATTGAAATTTAAAACGTCCGTCTTCAGATGTCCATCTCATTTTCCACTTTGTAAAAGTACTGTCTATTAATACCCTCATGATGAGTCTTCTTGACCTTTGCACCTTTATGTGCAAAACCTCGCTCTTGGTGGCCCGTTTGCCCACCTCTTTTCTGTGGTAGCGGACGTGAGCTTTGATCCAATGCAGACGCACTCCCTGAAGTATTCCAATAGGATAACTGGCTACGAGAATTCAATCTCTTCCCCTAGGAGTCAGAGCAGTAGGATATGACAAAATATAATACTGTATCTTTAGTATATTAAAGGTACAGTGTCCAACACTTAATAACAAACGTTCAAACGTTTGATTTTATTAAACGACTAATTTTTATCATCACTCTTCAAAAAATGTAAACTTTAATTTAATCAAGTACTACTTTCATATATTACACCCACTATGAGTAAAATAAAAGCGATTAAGGAATATACCATAAGTAAAACATCCTAAGTTACCAAACATTTAAAGATGTTTAATTTTTAAACAGAAATTATTCTTTGATAGTAAATTAATTATTATATAATAATTTATTAGTGTGTTAATCACATTATAAAATTGCGTTGAATAAAATTTTCTTTAAAAACTATCAAATTCTATTTTGTTAGTCAGCAATTAATGTGTCTAGTGCTAATAAAAGATTATGCTTTTCACTCTTCAGGGGTACTGAGGAAAAAAATTTCTTGAGTTCTCCCCATTCCATTTTAAAATAACTCCTCTTTCAAGTGCACAGTTATTTTGAGTAATCATAGGGGAATATCAATAAATGAGCTCTTTCTGCATTTGACCTTGATCTGTTTCGCTCAGTTGCTATCACTGTACTGTCTCGAAACAGTTTTAATTTTTGCAAGTGGTGATGTCGATTTTATTACAATTAAATTGCAGATTTGAATACGTTTCTGCTAGTTTGGTGGTATTAACCGTTTGTTTTAATTGAGGTTGACACTAGGGTTTAAAAACCGGTTTGGGATATTAGAGAGAATTTCCGATATCTTAACATCATTACCGATTTTCTTAGTTATGATGCGGATCTGGTGAGGTAGGTAGGAAGTTGAATTAAGATCGCACTGGAGCAGCACAGCGGGCTGTTGGCGACAGTCCGGGATTAATCCCGAAGGCTGTGATTCGAGGACAATCTCTCGTAATTCTGAACGATGGTCAGATGACGAATGGTTCTGAATGGTCAGATGACGAATGGTCAGATGACGAATGGTTCATGTGCCATCTTACGATGGCACATGATCTTTTGAGGGTCCATTTGTACACAGGTGGTTTTCGCCAAGAAAAGGGATGCAAAATCATGTGTGGCGATCACCGTGATTGCTTTATTCGCCAATTCGTAATGGCATCGAGAGCTAAATTTGGAGCCAGAAACCACATACTTAAACACCAGTGGAACGCCTTGTCTACGCATAATCTATAACTAATCAAAATATTCGTCTCAAACCACGTGACTCAAATAACAACTCGCTGGACTATATATTTGTTTATTATTCGTATGTTTCAAGCATAATTGTATGGATGAATTTATACGACTGCAGTAGCGGCAAATGTTAAAATGGGATAGGTCAACAAAAACCTAATCTAAATAGCAATTTTTGCCGTGAGCTATAAGGTTAAATAAACATCAGTACGTAATGCCACATCTTCGAAAAGCCATTCTCTTATATTTTTATTGTTTTTGTGTGAAAGTGATTACTACTATTCCAATTTAAAAAAAAGAACTTAGTTTCCTTTTTGTGTTTTATGCATATAATTCCGGCAAAGACATGTGTCTCGACTGCGTGCCACCATAAAAAATACTGTCATATTTGTTGCTCATGTACGTAGTACACAAAATATCTTGAGATCTTTAAGGTAAAGATGTCGAATCCGGGGCATGTTTGTCGCCAAATTGCGATGGCGTCCAAAGCCATACTGGCTTTGGACGCCATCGCAATTTCGTCAAAAAAAACGGGCTTTCCTTCGTAAGAAACAACCTTTTGCATAAGGTTGCCATATAGCTGGATCAAAACACCCAGGTTACCATGTTTGGCGATAAATTACTAGTGCCCCGGATTCGACATCTCCACCCTTTTTTCTTTGCTGAACGTTGTAGGTATTGAGGAATGTCGGTTATACTCAAACCCTTGCGGGCACTGCATCTGTGTACTCAGTGCTTTCCTTCCAAATTGCCTTACATTTATTCTAGAGGTGTTATTTTACGATAACCTGGTTAATGTATTGCTAATTTGTGATAACAATTATAATGAGCTGTTAATAATAACAATTTTTTTGTTATCAATTGATACTATATAAGAATTAGCAACTAACTTAAACGGTTATTATTAACTGTTAGAAATTGACATCAACGTTTAATTTTAGCAGCATAACTGATTAAATTTTATTGAGTGATTTTAATAGTTTCGACTTTTCATTTTCATCAAACTTTTTTTAATTCCAATTTTTTCTTTTAAAATTTAATTCCACTTAAATCATTTCGCTGATGCTCTAATAACTTTTATCAATCCCTGTTAACATTTTCAATAAAAGTTGCTGTTATTTTGTAATAACGTTGTTATATATAAACTGCTATCGGAATCTCTGTACATTGAGCGTTTCTGTGCAGGGCACGACGATGGGGAGAGCGAAGCCGGCTGGATCGAGGGCGTTGCCATTCTGGTCTCGGTGGTGATCGTGGTGCTGGTCACGGCCTTCAACGACTACACCAAAGAGCGGCAGTTCCGCGGACTACAAAACCGCATAGAGCACGAGCACAAATTCTCTGTGATAAGAGGGGGAGAGGTCCACCAGATACCCGTCAGCGACATCGTCGTGGGCGACATCTGTCAAGTCAAGTATGGTAAGTGCTCCCTTTCTCTTACTCATACAATCCCCATAGACACGATCATCCCTGATTGGTGTACTGGTCGTGCATTTATACGTAGTCAGAAAAAAAAGACGCCGTATCCTTCAGCTTCAACCCACCTGGTGGTTGTCTCGAAAAGGTGTCTAGTCGTTAACAAAACTGACCAGAATTTGATGGACGAGATACTTTATCATTAGAAAAAAAATTGACCAAATGTTGATCCCTCCATCATTAAGAAATCGACTGTATCTTGATGACAAGATATCTCGTCATTAGCAAAATTTGTCAGATCTTGATAGACGAGGTATTTTGTGGAAACCACTTGGAGGCTCTGAAAGGCTCACACACATCTATCCATTAGGCAAAGTCTTACCTGCATGACTTTTAACCATTTTTGACCTTCTTGAACAAACATTTCCTCGGATTCTTTCAACCAATAGATGTGGTTCGTAGTCTTTATATGTGTTGTGGGGTTAAAACAACGCTACGCTACTCGGAAATCTCGTGACATTCAGAGGATTAAGCTAGCAAAATTCAATTGGAATTGTGATACGTTTGATTTTTGACGCAATTAAGGAAAGTATGAAGCATCTATCTTCTGCGATGACATATTTTGTATGCGCACATCGACCTAATGAAATGGACAAAGCATGTAGACGGAGTCGCTATCGTAAGATCTCAGAAGGGTAAGTCACATGGACTTGCTCTTCTGAGTTGTTGCCCATCCAAATATGTAGCGTACTCCCTCATGTGCCACATATTTTTTCGAAAAATTAAATATAAGTTTTTTTTGTAAGTCAAGGACAAATTTCAAATACAGTGACCTTGAAACTAAAAGGAAGCTCGCAAGGTCAAATTATGAATCGACTTGAGTCCATTGAATATCGAAGCGCAGCCTAGTGTTTTTAATCATTTAATCTCTATAATCACTTTAACCAATCAATAATTTGTCCCACATTCGGATTTATGCTTTGTCCACAACCACGAGACAGATCTTCAAACCGAGCGACCGGAAAAAATTGCATGAAGCTGTGTGAACAATCTCCATTTACTTCATTAGAAGATAGATGGTTTTATACACGCTTGTTTCCAATATTTCGGCACTGTAGCAAAAAGTGACCATAAAGAGAAAAACCAAACCTCAAACCCAATACTTCTGTGAATGAATAGAGTTAAAATATTCAGGAAAGTGTCGTTGCTAGTTAAGTATATTTGTCATCCTAGTCTTCTTTAAAAGCATAACCTAATCTAAAATTGTATTTCAAATACAAATAAAAGTTCAATGATTACGCCGTTAGCACTACGCAATGCGTAATCTGTTTCCCTTGTTCAGTGATCAAAAGGGTCGAAATTGAGGAATTTATATAAAAGAGTACACTTATACTAGAAAATTAAATCCATATATGACTATGTCCTTATACATTTATAAAGTATGAAAGAGGAAGTACCCTTTTTGACAGTTAACAGCAGGGTCATTCCATGTCGAGCAAAAAGTGATTTTTTTAAACCAATCTCTCCAATTTTTTTAAACGATTTTGTTTCCCGGCTATTTCCCCTGTTTTTTATGTGTATTAATTTAAAATTTTTAAAAATTGGGTAATTATGATTCTAGACTTACTAAATCGCTCACATCTCTGGATGTAATTGTTCGATAGGTCTAAATTCGGGCTCAGTTTGTGGATAAATATACAACCTTACTAATGATTTATAATTTGACTTTGTGAGCGACTTTTTTTTTACTTTCAAGGTTACTTAATTTGACATTTGACCTTGAATTACAAAAATATGTATATTTGATTTTTTTATAAAAAACATGTTAAAGGCACACTACTTGAATGGGTACGCTACATATGTGACTACATAAATCGCTACATAAAATCGCCAAGTTTTAAAACGTCGTAGAGGGTCGGGTTGTTGTTCGGGCTGTGTCAATTTGACATGGAATCACCCAGCAGTCAAATGCATGAATAGGTGAATAAAAATTCTATTTCCATCTGTGAGAGATTTTTTGAAATACTTTCGGCTCAGAATGCGAGGGAAAAATGTTTCTGAAAACTTAATCCCTATCATTTCACAACTGAATTTTTGACTTCAATAAATATGGAATGCATTACGTAAGGATATTGAAAATTACCAACTTTCTCCCAGAACGCTAAAACAATTGGCTATTCTTTATAAATGTGATAATCAGTCGTACAATTTTATTGATTATTAAACATCTCGTAACATCTCTGCAGCTCTTTCATAAGTAAATGAAATCATAGTGAACATATTTTAAAGTAGTAAAGCAATATATACCAGGTGAGAGATGCGCTTATTTGCAGTGTTACTATCTAGTTTTACTGAACAATCAATTGTAAAATGTATTTTAAAGCACATTTCAATTCACTTCATGTATTGCTGCACTTAACTTTTAAATTTTAACCCCATTCGTTTTCTGAACAAGCAATCTGTTTCGATTCAAGAGTATTTACGTTTCCTTGGAAGACTATCTTTGCCACATCGCGTGAGTGTTATTCTGATGAATATGATACAAGCTATAAATTAGAACATCTAAAGCATATTTTAACCTAATTGAATTCTCAAAGCCACAAATTCAGCTTTCTTGAATACACATACATAACCAATACCTACAGAATCCCTTAATATATTTTGTGAGCTTTTATTTGAAGGAAACAACGAACAAAAATAATAAAAGAACTGAGTATAGTCAATTTACATTGTCATAAAAGAACTCAGTTGTGTGTGATAAAATGGAAATATCATAAAACTTATCTAATTTTTTACAGTAAAAATATCAACAAGAACAGAAAGGAACTGTCTTATAAAGATTGCTCAAGAAAATGGTGGTGGAACGTTATTTCTGCTCCAACGTTTGCTTCTTTCTTAAAGGGGACATTATTTCTCAATATTTCAAGTTTTGTAAATTAGAACTTATTCCGAAATGGCTTTATCTTACCTGGACTAGTAAATTAAAGCTATAAATTCAGCTTTCTTGAATACACTTAATCAATACTTACAGAAGCCCTTCTAGATATTTTTGTGAAATTTTACTTGAAGCAAACAACAAAGATAATCATTATAAGCAAAAATGAATTTATATGCTATTCCAAAATTGCGAAAATAGTTTCCCCCAAGGAACCTCTGCTTCAATATTTCAAAAATTTTATAAGTTAGAAAACTGCTTCATCTTACTGAAACACGCGTCTTCCGAAACGTCTCTAGCCTACCTGGTGTATTATAGAAACAAATTCATTTATTGAATACATATAATCAATACATACACTTCTCAATATTTTTGTAACCATTTACTGAAGCAAACAATGAAATAATAGATAAATTATGAATATAATGAATTTTATACTTACAGATGGGAAAAAATTATGGTCTTAATAAATTCAGAAAATCTAGGAAATATTTACTACAGATTTCTCACGAAAACGATGGTACTTCTGTTCTAATCTTTGCTCCTTTTCTTATAGGGGACCTTCTACCCAATACAATATAAGTCTTATAAGTCAGAATGTCTTTCAAAATGACTTTACCTGATGTATTAAAGCCACAAACTTAGCTATACTTAACCAATATCAACACAAACTCTTTTCAATATTTTTGCAAACTTTTATGGAAGCAAACAACAATGAGAAAAATAATAGAATAATTGTATAAGCAAAATGAGTTTATACTGTTACAAATGCGAGAAAAGGGCCCTTGGTTTTTGTAGTGAAAATTTCCATAAATGCTCAGTTCTATCCCCGACAGATTGCTCGTGAAAATGACGGTACTTCTGCTCTGACGTTCACTTCCTTTGTTCCAGGGGACCTTCTACCTGCGGACGGTATCGTCATCCAAAGCAACGACTTGAAAGTGGACGAAAGTTCGTTAACGGGAGAGTCAGATCATGTAAAGAAAGGAGAAGACCACGACCCCATGATGCTCTCAGGTAAGCACCATTTCAATTTATCTGGTGATTAGTATAATCGTTATAATAATGCTGATCTCAGATAAGCAACATTTCAATTTAGTGGGTGATTGGTTTAAGGTAATCGTTATTCTGATGTTGCCTTTTTCCAGGTACACATGTTATGGAAGGCAGTGGCAAAATGATTGTCGCTGCAGTTGGGGTCAACTCACAAGCCGGAATCATTTTCACCTTGTTAGGAGCAGCCAAAAATGAAGAACATGCAGCTGCAAAACCTGCCCCTAAAAGTAAAGTTCCCAAGCATTTCCAGTAACAACTATATTGTTCTATTGTAAAATATTCTACCTAATAATTTGTTTCGCTATCTAGATGTTATGAAACATATTATGTACAGAAACAACATCTGTAAGTGAAAGGTTAGAAATTTACATAAAGGAGAAAGCAAAAACACCCAATTTCATTCAAAACATCTACAGATGTTATGAATTAATTTTACCGTTCACTTTAAAAAGACAGTGAACAATTTTTGAAGTTATCCGACTGTTATAAAATTTGCAAGTGCTATTTCTTCCAGAGTTCTCTCAGAATTTTTAAAAACTTATATATAAAGTTTGATTCAAAAATATTAAGTTGTGCTGAAGTTATTACATAATGCGTAGTCAAAATTTTTGATAATTAGCAAAACTGATTGGTCTCATGCGAAGTAATTTTACATGCATTATCATTATATTAATTCTCATAATAATCTGTTTACATATACGTCAAATTTATTTCATTTAGCAAGTTTATCACTCAATTGTAAAGCACTTGTATAAAACACCTATTTTGCAAAAAAGCCTAGGTTAAGCAACTTTTTCAATCAAAATTTCAAAATTAGGAACCATGACTAAGTTTTTAATTTGTGCTTAAATTTATAATAAAAGTTTGCAAGAATTATTCAAAACAAATTTTTGATCAAGAAGCTGATACACAGGGAACTGTTCAAAATCAGAGTAAAGACCAAGTATCTCAATCGGACAAAAACGCATTTTTGCAGACATGACCTAACAAACTGATCTATTACGTGTTTTTTGTTCACGCAACCTTCAAAAATTATCGTATTGAAATATTTTTTTGCTATCTCTAGTTTGGAATTAAGTTTTAAGGCTAAAATTAAAAAAGATTTTTCGATTGATTTTGAAAGTCCACTGTTCTTTTAAGCCTTAGGTCCAGGTTTAATCACGGGGAATGACTAATTTGACATCTAAGGCAATCAATTCTGGTTGAGATTAGATCTTATCTTTGGAGAACATCTTTTTAGACAAGAAAAACTAGTTGGATATTTTACTGAATCTTTTAAAAGTTTAAGCAATATCTTAATGATTACAAAGTAATGATCTATCAGCAGTAATCTGTGGTGCTAATCTTGATTGATTATTTTCTGTAATCGTCACAGAATCAATTGTTTTGCTAAACAACTGAATCACAGTTGACAGCATTCATCTCAAACGTGAAATTATTAAACTGAAGTACGACTTTTTGGACGCAATTCTTTTGGACGCAACTTTTGGACGCCGACTTTTTGGACGATAAGAAGGATATGAGTTTAACTTGAGATCATTATATCAGGAGTTTTATGTAAGATTTGAAAGAAATCTATCCACATTGAAAGGTATTTCTTCAAGCATGTCACTATTCGTGTTGAACGTGTTGCAGAAAACTTCGGTAGAGCGACGAACCAAACAAAATTATATAGAATTTAAGTACATTTTCAAAGATTTCATAATCAATATAAGAATATATAAAAACTTCGTGAAGTGGTTTTGTTGTGATAGTTAAGTTTCAATCTTCAGATATCTTAAGAAACATTAACTTAAACATATTGTGGCCATTTTCATAGCAAAGTTATTGATACTATTCGAAATAATCATAATTTTTTAAAGGTGTGTAGACTTATCGTTTAATCACTACAACTTTTTCTACACAATTTTTACTCACGCACGTAAAACTAATTTTATTTTCAATATTACGAAACATGTTCTTAAAATATACATTATTTTATTATTCTGTAAGTAAAAGAAATATTTCTTTATACATTCTATTACATTACATAAATAGAATCTATTTTACTAAATAATATATTTTAATATTATATATTTTTTTTCTAAATAATAATAAATAATTTCTTTTTTATGAATAATTATAAATATATTCTACTAAATAATTTAGTTTTACGAATAATAATATATTGTACTAAATAATGTATCATTTTGATTGTGTTTTAATGTCCTCAATTCGCATCTTGTTATTTTAAGATGTAAACAATGTCCGATTCGTAAGTAATACTGTAATACATTAGAAACGATATCATACACTTTCATCTCTGAAATAATTATTTTTTCTGTTCCTTCAGCGGCCGAAGCCGAATCAAACATTCCAAATGATACAGCTATTCACGAAGAAGAAAGAGAACCACCCCCAAAGAGCTCCGAAGACAGAAACCCTCAAAAAGAAAAATCAGTTCTGCAAGCCAAGTTAACCAAATTAGCCATACAAATAGGCTATGCAGGTAAGAGAAGCGAACATTTCTTACTGTCACTATCTAAACGAATCTAATTTTATGTATGCATCGTTCTGAAACAAAATAAATTGCATCTCTTTACTTCTTTCTTAATAATTTATTTGCGGAAGTGCAATGGCAGTCATAGGTGAATATAGTCAGTCATAAGTGAATAGGTAGTCATAGATGAAATTTTATGTAGGCAATGTAAATAGTGGTGGTTGAGAATTGTGTACATTTTCTAGTTCTGCATTCAAAATTACATAAAAATCACATAAAGAAACAAAAACAACTTTTTCATTGATGGACCGGTGTAATGATAGATCTAATTATTCAGATGTAATCAAAGATAGTCGGAGAAAAAAAAGGTGCAATTTAATTCACTGGCATTTGATATTACGATGATGCCTTATTTAGTAAAAGGGAAGTTTTCCTAAATAATCAATCAATTATCAATTGCACTATCAATCTCAGTGTCATTGATATGAATTAATCTCACTGAGATTGTAATATTCAAACTAAGGTTAACCCTCTGAGCGTAAGAATAGCGTAACATTACTTATCCTCGATCGCATATATAATGAACCACATCTATTGGTTGAAAGAATCCTAGGACAGATTATATTGGACAAGTTCAAAGCACATTAGAAATCATGCAGGGAAGTCTACAGGCTACGGGTTAGATTTATTTACAGGTAAAGTTTTACTTACACAGTTTTGAAAGGTTCAAGTAATTTTAACTTAAGGTGTACGTATACATTAGAAGATTTTTTTATTTTGACTTTAAAAATCCAATTTTTTACAATCGATCATTGGTTTATGTTCAAATGCATTTCAGTGTGAAATTTTTTAATTAAGCTATCATTATTTATCTCATGTAGATTTAATTAGCTAATGAGCATGGTTTTTGAACAGGGATATCTCAAATTCTAATTTACTCAGAAAGACCATTCCTGTTGGTAATTATTCCTAACAATATTCTTGATGTTTTGACCCGTAATGAAGTTGCTAGAGAGAATAGAGTTTCTACAATTTTTTTCACCAAGGAAGTCTAAAAGAACCAAGATTTTTTTCTGGAATTTTAACATTTAAAAATCCACTAAAAATTCATTTCTAACTTTGATTAACTAATAACTTTGATTGAGAGTCAAAACATTCACTGTATTATATAGATTATAATGATACAAAAATAATTATAATAGATAAATTCATTGTTGTGAGTTATCACTGTTTGAACAAACCACCATATCATAAATTGAGTTTTTAAAGCTTTGGAAACATGTTTGTACAGTCGTGGAAGAACAACGAACCACCCCCTTTTCATTCGAGCAATTTTTGCAGCAGAGAAAATTCAAAGACGGCATTCGACAGCAACTAACGTCTTCTATAAATTCAAATGCATAAAATTTGCATAAGGGGCCGTCTTCATATGAAATTGAGCACCATCTTCATAATTTCTAATGGAAACCCCCTATTTTGACACACAATTTCCAATCTGTATCAAAATTTAACTTCAAATACCAAATTTCATGTCATTAGGTCTTAGAGTACAGAAAGATTGGAGCTCCTAATGTTAAATCAGTTTCTCAGACTTATGGATATCTTTCTTAATAATATTTTTATAGTGCTGTTATTTTGTACCATGTTATTAAACAACCCAAACAAAATCCACCTAATATTTTATTTTTAAAATAGTTTTTGCATGCAATAATAATTATTAAATTAATATTTGAAAAAATTATGAATTGGAACCCTACTATATTTTGATAGGAATCGATTCAGTAGGACTTCTAATATCATGCAAAATTTCAGCTCATTTCAATCGTTAGTTTTTTGAGTTATATTAAATTTTCCACATTATTGCGATTTTAGGGGCAATCAAAAGTTTAAAAAACGTCTGACAAACCTCGGATAATGATTCTCGGATCGTTTGTACGCGTCGACAAATAGGTTTGAAATTGTGTTAAAATTTGAAATTCAGGTAACTATACAATTAATCTCGATCTACGAAGAGCGATTTTCAATGTGGAGATGATCCCTGAAATTGACAGCAACTTCAGCATTGAATATCTCCGGATAAAAAGAGAGCAGAGTCGTGAAATTTCATATTTAGACTAATTTAACGATGCCGAATCTGATTAAGGCATCATAGCATGGCGTTTCTTTTGGAAATTTTGTTGTTTGTGCAAAATTGGATATGAAGACGGTACCTATTGCAATTTTTTTTGCATTTGAATTTGTAGAGGACGTTATTCCCTATTGAATGATAACTTTGAATTTGCTCTACTATGAATAGTGCTCGAAATAAAGGGAGTGGTTCGGGTTTTTTTCAGTGACTGTACGTGATGGCAGTACCTAATGAAAACTGTTGCAACTAGAAAACTATTTCGAATATTTACAGGATCTCAGTATCGTCTGAAAGCTAAGGAGTAGAAAAATATTTTGAATTAATAAAACAAATATCGAGATTCTGGTCGATTTTCGTGATTTCTAGTGTGTACATACACCTTAAGAATTAATTAAAACAGCCTATTTTTCAAGCCCATCGTCCTGCACACAAGGACTGTTCTTCTGGTCACTCTGTATTTTCCCGTCTTCTTCAAAGGTTTTCGGTTCTTCGACAACTCTTCAAAGGATCGCACAAAAATTGGTGATTTTAAAAGTTCCTTGAGATCGAACCTTATATTGACCGTTTTTTCTAGGATTCATTCAACCAATAGATCTGGTTATTTTATCATTGTGTGTGCTGATCAAGAAATTGAAAATAAATATAATTCAATCATCTGTTAAGGGACTCCATGACTCAAATTTAAAGAGAAATATCAGGTTAAATTGACAAAGCTCTGGATCGGACATACCTTTTCTTACCCACAGATAATTTATTGCGAGGATAACCCACTTCTGTATCTTCAATTTGTAAGTATATATCTGTGCGACACATTTTGATAGAATGTTTTAAGTTTAATCGGCAAAAACGATATCTTTATTGTGTTAATCATTCCACCTTTAAAAACCTTTCGACTTATCCCTGTCAGACAAACTTATTTTTATTCATTAAAAACATTGGGTTTTTATATAAATTTTACTCAGTTTTAGAATTTTAACCTAATTCCATCTCTGAATAGCTTTAATTAATTTTATTTTGTGGTTCTTTTCCTCTATAAAATTTATAAAACAAGATTTTACTTCTACGAGTTAGAATATTCTTTAGCGTAGCTTGACCAACTCTGGCCCTTGCGTCATAAAAAATCAACCATTATGTGTATTGTGGGGAAAAGCAATGCAACAATACTCAGAAATGTGACTCTCAGAGAGCTAAATCTATAATATCACAAATCTGTTTCAAGTAAGTTACCGTTCATGTTATCCATAATCCAAAACTGCCTAAACATACAGGTACGCATCTCAGATCAATTTCCCATTTTGTAATGATTCTTATCCTTTTATCTTTCAAATAACGTATACAAGAACGTATACAAGTAGATGTTAAAAAAATGAAAAACCTTCAAAATAACTAATAAAGAGTAAGGACATATAAAAGATCGTCAATGATCATATAAGTGGATCAAGACGTCTGTCATCATTAAAACAGAAGTAAGTCACAAGAATAAATTCGAGTTTAAATGTATTGTTCTGGAATAGTATTGCCACAACTCACTTTTTAACTGTCAAAAATAAGATGGATGGTTGAATTTACGTCGCACAGGACCAACACAACGGACCATTGGTGGCAGTTTGGGATCAATCCCAAAACGAATCAAAAATAAGGAAATAAACAAATCTACCATTTCTCAATCCTTTGAGAGTTTTCTCACTAGCTTGATTTCAAACAAGCAAAAGTGATCCAATCTCCGAGATCTATTCCCTAGTTGAAGATCAGAGAAGTCTCTATTTTTATGTTGTCGAACACACAAGTGAATGGTGCTAGTGCTTCCATGCCTATACATGCGGCCCGGAAAGGCTTAGTTAAAAAGTCAGTTGTGGCAACACTATTCTAAACAACACTATTTAAACTTGTGTTTCTTGTTGTGACTTCCTTCTGTCCTGATGATGGTTGACGTCTTGTTCCATCGAAATGGTCATTGACGATCTTTTCTAAGTTCTTAATCTTCATTAATCGTAGTTTTGAAGATCTTTTATATACATTTTTTCTATCAATTTGTGAATAACGCTTTCATCAGTTTATCTAAGGTCAGTATTTCAGCAGCCACTAAGCTAAGAAAGAAAAAATTATTTCTGTGTGCAGGTTCTACGATAGCCGCATTCACCGTTGTGATCCTGATGATTCGGTTCGCCATCACGACCTTCGTGGTGAACGAGAACACGTGGAAGGCGGAGCACACGCAGATGCTGGTCAAGTTCCTCATCATCGGTGTGACGGTGCTAGTGGTCGCCGTGCCGGAGGGGCTGCCCCTCGCTGTAACCCTCGCCCTTGCCTACTCCGTCAAGGTCAGTGCGCCCTTCTTGTGCCCCTGCCCCAAACTTCTACTTCTTATGGGGCAGTATGTCATAAATATTTAACGGGACTCGTTGCCCGAAAGATTTTTTTTGTGGTGATGATTTTTACAGATTTAAATCTGATTTTTCTTAGTATTACACCAGATATATCTTGTTTTTACATTTACTCTTACCTTATTTGGAACTAGAAAATCCGCCCTGGATATCTGATCTTGAAGTCTCTTAATTTCTTTTATGTATTGATGGAAATTTCGTTATTCACAGCTTATGTATACCCATTTTCGATTCATCCTTGCGTCGATATGAACATTTCATACCTCAAATGAAATTGATCAAAAATATAAAAAAACAGCTTTTGGGTACTTTATATGTTAATTCGTATTTCTAATAAAGTTCTTGGCAAAAATTGCACGTTCAGTCATGTTCCCATAATTAACTTCTGAACGTTCTCTTGAACAGTATCCCATTCACTTCGAAGAAATTTCGTAATGCATAATATGGATATTTTCACTCTCCACTTTTTAAATACTTCTCACTAGCCTCATACGTAAATGTGATTTATCACGTGATCACAATGAGTTAAATTCTTGATAAACTCTATAAAGCTAACTATATTTATTCTTTATTTCAGAAAATGATGAAAGACAACAATCTTGTTCGCCATCTTGATGCGTGTGAAACTATGGGCAACGCTACAGCCATTTGTTCAGACAAGACAGGAACTCTTACCACCAATAGAATGACTGTAGTACACTGTTTCATTTGCAGTAAGTAAAAAAGCTCTGAAAAAATTACTTTCTCACTTACTAAAACAAAAACAAAATCACAACATACACTTTAATGTCTATTATTGTTTCTAAAAGTACTAATTTCTAACTCAAACTGAAGCGCGTAGCTTAAATGTATGCCTTTTACGTTTTTATGTAATGTTTATAATAATCTTTGTAGGCAAATCAGATTACTCTTAGGACATTCGACCAATTCACGATTAGCGTAAACACTTAAGAAGTTTTCCAATATCAAAGTATCTTAGCAACTGAAAAATATTAATTTGCTCATCCAGTTAAAATAAACACAAGTGTTCATTATAAGCATTTAAATATACAGATGTGGGGAAGATGCAATTTAATAGGGAATAATGTCTACTTTAAAGTCATATCCATACAATTTGCTCAAGGTGGCATATCTTCATGTTATTAAATTGCACACGAATTTCATAATTTCCAATGGCAAACCCAATTTTGACTCCGAATTTTGAAATTTTATCAAATTTAACCTCGAGTACCGAGTTTTAAGTCATTTACTCCAGTCGATTCTAGATTAATATAAGTTTGGAGCACCGAACGTTAAATTTCTCATATTTTTATTCGTGTCTTTTAAAATAATCTTCCTATTTGATTAAAAAAATTATTACGCTACTTATAATGCATCTAAACAAAATCTATGTCGTTCTTTTAAATTTCACTTTCAGAATACGATATTGAACATGAAATTAATTTTTTTTAATTGTGAATCCTAACCATATATTTTGATGAAAAACGATTTATAAAAATTTCTTACTCATAATGCAAAATTTCATCTCTTTTCTCCAAATAGTGATGTTAGTCACTTCGTTTTTTAAAAAAATGGCTAAAAATAACGAATATTCACTTTATTACTACAAAAAAACGAGAAAAAAAGTTGAAATTTTAGTCATAAAAAGAAGTTCTTTTGAATTGATTCTTAATATAAATTTTCCTATGAAAATACTTATTGCATACTGTTTTCAATCAATTTTATAATTTCAAATTTATTTCAATCAATTTTATAATTGTTTTAGGCAGTTTCAATTAATTGTGTTCTGCAATAGCTTCAGAATTCCATCAACTAGCTTTACATTCGTGGAATGAAAACGCGAACCACACCTCTTCATTTAAACAATTTTAACAGTAGAGCAAATTGAAAGATAGCATTTGGCAGGGAATACTACCATGAATTCATATGCATAAATTTGCATAAGGGGACGTCTTCGTATTAAATTGAGCAACAACTTCATAATTTCTAATAGCAACCCCTATTTTGACACAAAATTTCAAATCTATATAATAATTTAACTTCAGATACTAAGTTTCATGTCATTCGGTAAAACCGCTTCAAAATTATGAGTACAGAAAGTTTAGAGCTCCTAATGTTAAATCAGTTTCCCAGACTTTTATGGATATCTCTTAAATAATAATCCTATAGCGCTGATATTTTGTAGTATGTTGCTATTAAGGTGCCCAAACAAAATGTACATAATGTTTTAGTTTTAAATAATGTTTAGTTTGCAATATTAATTAAAACATTATTAAATTAATGTTAGAAAAAAATATGAATAGAAACTTGATACATTTTGACAGAAATCGGTTCAGAAAGACTTTTAATCTAACCATAAAAATTTCAGCTCTTTCCTCTTGATAGTTTTTGCGCTACATTTAAATTTTCCTCGCTACAGTGATTTTAGGGGCATCCAAAAGTTGAAAAAAACTATTACAGGCCTGAAAAATGTTTGGAAGTATCATCTTTGTAATCTAACGAGCATTGACTTTTATCTGTCATGTGTGGTACAGCTGAACAATGATGAATCTAATAGTAGAGATAGGCAAAATTATGTTTTTACGATAAGTCTTAATGTCTATTGCTAACTTGCGATAACAATTATTATTAACAGTTATTATGAAAAACTTATTTAATAGTTACTGGGGGGAATAAATTTGACTGATCATTAACTGTTAAACAAATAAAGTTGTCATTAACAGTTAAAAAATTAAATTGAAGATGAAATTAAACAGCAAATATTGATTATCTTTATTTCCAAATTTCTCATCCATTAAGATCTAGCCAACTTTGCTAATGACGAGATATCTCGTCGAGACAACCACCAGGAGTGTTAAATTTGTTTAATGAGGGTTTGATTTGTTAATATTAGTCACACACACAAACAACAAATCAAATACCTTCGGATATAGCTGCAGTAAATTCATGAAATATCATATTTAAACTAATTTGACTATGTAGAATCTGACTGAAGGCATCAAAACGTGGTGTTGTCATTGGAAATTTTGTTGTTTGTGCAAAATTTGATATGCAGACGGCCCCTTATATAATTTTTTGCATTTGAATTTTTAGCGGACGGTTTTCCCCATTGAATGATACCTTTGAATTTGCTCTACTATGTATGGTGCTCAAAATAAAGGAGGGAGCCTTTTTTTTCCGCGACTGTACATTATAATAGATATGTTACAAGCAATTATTTTTAATGCCATCGTTGATTGGTAATTACAGTTTTAATCTATTGTAAATCAACAAGATAACGATGAGCATGAAACATCCCTGATTATATAACTTTCACTATAAGATATAACGGCAAATGGAATTTTGTAAACATTTATTAAAACTTCAGACAAAAATTATGCATTGCATTTCTAAAAATCATTTTATGGTATTTGTCTTTAACAATATCGATTACGGTACATAAGTGTTTCAACAATGAAATTGTTTCTAATTTATTTTAAATAGGCTAAATGTTATAAAATTAATGAATTGTAATAACTTAATTATGCTGAATAAATTTTAATAAATAAATATTGGTTATTAATGAAGAAATGTTAATAAATAAATAGTTTTATCAATTACCATTATTAATCAACAATTATTTATTATTGATTAATAATCAACAATAAATAATTGTTGATTATTAATGAATGAACGTTAATAAATAATTGTTGATTATTAATGAATGAACGTTAATAAATAATTGTTGATTATTAATGAATGAACGTTAACAAATAATTGTTGATTATTAATGAATGTTATTAAATAAATATTGATTATTAAAGAATAAATGTTAATAAATAATTGTTGTTTATTAATGAATGAATGTTAATAAATAATTGGTGATTATTAATGAATATATGTTAATAAATAAATATTGATTGTTAATGAATACATTTTAAATAAAAAAGCCTAAACGTAGAATTCGAGTAGCAATGATTAAATGTTAAAGCACATAAGGGTGATATTTGGGTCATACTCAATCCCACTTGGTTTAAATGGTCTTCATCCCATTCATTTAAATTAAAACGCAATTGATTCGAGCTCAACTTTTCGTAAAAATTCTTGAAAGCATTTCCAAGAAAAGTCAATGTAAGCATTGCAACTTAATTTTAAACGCATCGAAATAAATTAAGAGAAATTACGCCTAATTACGACGAAAAAATCACTTGAATGGAATTTGGGGCCGCCTCATGATTTGAAAAATTAGAAAACCGTGAACGCCTAACAATTTACGCTATTTTAACCTCCAATTTAAAATGTAATTCTTCTCTTGTGATGAAATGGTTGCTTTAATGTTGGATGAGAGCCAGACTAAACTTTCAACTCTTACCAAAGACGGCAGAGTTTTATGACAATTAATCTTTAGTGATGCAAGAATTGCGACACGGAGTGCTTTTTAAACTCCTCGTTTTGTAAAACCCGACAGGCTTTCGCCATTTGTCACAAACTGTTCCTTACATGCAGATAGCAGGACCCTTGTTTCAGAGCTAATTTCCGTAACAAGGACAATGCTCTTGCAAGCTTGACGGAAAATAGTTGGCAGCAGCTCATCAGTAGAATTGTGATTTGCGTTTCTCCTCTTGGTAACACGGATGAATATCATTTATCAAACAGTTAAGCGGGCAGAATGGGATTGCATTGTCATGATTCAATAGCAAAAAATCGGAACAAAGCATCAGATCTGAAATATTCATAGCATTTCAGAAGCATTCGTTCTACATTGAGCTCAAGCTTTTGTAAGTGTATTTCTCAACAGAAATTTTTAAATATCAAAGTTTCTTTGGTTTTCTCATCCTTCACTCTTGAATTCTAAAAAAAAACAATACATTTTAGAATATATCATCGGCACCATGCCAAAAAACACGAATGTGTGAAATCTTTATTTTGGGAAAAACGTGCTACTGACAGAGTTACTTTGAAAACTGAGTTACATTAGAAAGGAATAAAACAAATGCCAGGCTTTGACTTAACGTCATTCGCCACTGTTACATTAAGAGTTTAGACATATTAACCCTCCGAGGAATTCAAGTATTCTCTACTTATCTTCGGTATTTTTTGAGTTTTCGGGGTATAACGTGTTTATTTCTTTGGCTAAGCCTCACACAAATACAGAAAAAACTCAAAGCTTCTTTCTTTCTTTCTTTTCTCAAAGCTTCTTTTCTTTACTCCTGCTTTACTCTCCTTGACAAAGTAAGCGGGCTCACTTTGTGTGTATATAGCATATATCCATATAATATGCTAGCCATGCTATGTCTGCGGCTTCGGCAAGCATACATAGACAGTACTGAATACGACAGTACTTATTTTTGGCTTCTGTTTGACTATGTTTGTTCCCCGGTATTTTATCTTTTCAGCCTTCTGTTTCTTATGCTTTCTTTATACTCTAAAACTTTCTCTATGCTTGCCAAGCTCCGATCTGGCCATTTGAAAAATATGATTTTCATTGATGGCCAGAAATCCTTTACCCCTATATAAAGTGCGGCTTATTACCAGTCTCTCCCTCACACATCCTGAATTGCATTGGAGCCATGCATGAAGAGATTTTTAAGGACCCATCTGTCATTGCCCAAACACTTTTTTGCTCAGACTCAACGACTTAGTGTAATTTATTTTGTTTTTTTACACTGGGATAAGAAAGAAGCCTTCTGGCTTTTTACTTGTCTGCATTTTTAGTACTATAGCTTTCTAATGTTTCGTATGCTTTAATATATACAGTTCATCAGTTGTACGAATGTTTACTTCCACAATAGTAACTGAATAAGTACTCAATTTAGAATTTCTTTCATTTACACTCTTCGTGAAGATAATTTTGTAAATCATCTTTTTAAAATTAATCATAAACCTAAATGACTTTTTACACTAATGTTACTAGTGCCATCGTGAGATAATAACACCCAACTGCTTCCTGCATGTATGTATATTTCGGAACAATTTATTTTGTTTATATATCGTTGACTTACAAGTGAAACACACTCTTTGTCCTAAGAAAATTGAGGGGGAAAATACTACTCTCAATCACTAAGTGTGCTTCTCAAGAAATCTAACCTTCATGCAAAGAAAAATAACTTAGTGGACACACACTTCACCTATCTAAGCATCGCCACATTCTGGTCTAGGAAGGCTAAAAAAGTCAAATCTTGAAAATTCTGACTTAGTGTGTTTCACTTCGACGTGTGTCACTTAGTGTGTTCAGCCGACGACACATCCTTATCACTCTCCCATCCTACTTGTCATGTACTTGCTATATTGTCCAATGATACCCCTTGAGCATCAACTTTAGAAATACTGGAAATCAAGGGACACTCTCTAGGTGTTGGCGACCATATGTGGCTAATTTATGAGACACTATATTTTTTCAACCCATATTATCCCCGCATTTTGTAAATTTATCATCATGCTTCGGGTAAACCATAAAAAGTTATGAGGGTCCTAGAGATTCCTGCCTCTAGTGGTTAGCATCCGTGTTTAATCATCCAAGTAGTTTCGACGAGATATCTCGTCCATCAAGATCTAGCCAATTTTACTAATGACGAAATATCTCGTCACCAATCGATTCTTTTACGATTTGATGATACCCGATTTGATTATACCTGAAAATGATTTGATGACAAGAACAAGATCTGGTCAGTTTTCTTCTAATGACGAAATATCTCGTCCATCCATATCTGGTCAGTTTTGTTAATGCCGTACCACTTCTTCGATACTACCAGGAGGATTAAAATGTAAGATTTAACTCTGTCGTGACTGAGTACCGACCAATCGGTCTAGTGGTCAGGGTGCTGGCTTCTGAATCGAAAGAATCTGGTGGAATCTGAGGTAAGGCATGGAAGTTTGTCCGTCCTGAATGAATACGTGGCCTCTCTATAAACCGGTTATGCCTAGAATGCATGGTAAGAATGTAAGGTGCAGCGTGAACCCCCACGTGGTGCACCAGGGTATCGTAAAGTGGTTCGCAAATCTATCCTCATTGTGTCTTGATGGAATGCTCATTGATTAATTGGCCAGGCCTTAGACAAAAATCTTTCATGTGAGTTCAATATTCTAATATATCATATTTACCTGATGCAATATGTTTTTAAGAATAAAGTTGTGCTGTAAATTTTCGAAATCAGTGTATTCGACCATATTCTCAATACCTATTGCTTTTTCTTTTAGATGTGCATTATAAAAAGCTCCCCAGTTACTCCAGTCTCCCATCCGAAGTGGCCTCTTTGATTGTAGACGCTATATCAATCAACAGCGCCTACACATCTCGAGTAATGGTAAGGATGACTATTTTCCAGTTCAACCCACACTTGTTTCATGTTTGCCGTGAATTCATACTCTCTTTTATGCATTAGAATGAAAATATGAGTTTGGTGAAATAAGAGGCAAAAAGATGTATATAAATCTGTAAAACGAAGCAAAATCGATGATCTTCTAACATAAATCTGGAGTGAGACGTGCTTTTCTATTTCAACGTTCTTGATTTCCGGGGTTTAGCCACTTCGTCAATAACCTTCGAGTTGTAGGCGGCGCAGGTTCGATTCCTCCCTGAGAGTATTTCTCTCTTCTGAATCAGTAAAACATTCCTTGTGTGTGCATGTCTATTACCTGACATTATCTGTCTTGTGTTTGGCACAGGTTGGCCGAATGTGGTCCAAGCGCCATAAAAAGCAAAACCTACCAACCTTGATTTTTGCTGCAAAAAGTGTAGCATTACACTGCATGCGGATGGAATCATTTCAGATCATCACAGATCATTTCAGCTTTAAATGGTTCAATGGTTAACAGTGTTTGTCGTATGCAATGAGTAGCTTCGACACACTCTTCAACCTACCCTTTCTCCTGCTTATTATCTAGGCTAACACCTAGTGGAGATAACATGTGCAGTGATTCTGTGGACATGGTCAATATTATTCTTTCCTCATTTTCTGCCTTCGTAAAAGCTCTAATACACAGTTTGGATCATCCATAGTTACCATGATTGGTCGCAATTGCGAGTTTGGGGTTGATTTAACTTAGGGCTGAAAACAATTATATCTGGGTTTTTTGCGCAAAATAAACAGCACCGAATGGAGTTGACATAGATTGTCTAAATCTAAGCATAAGGTGTTTCATTTTGCTCTCTATAGAATATCAGCATCCCAACATATCAATGTAACGCTACGCTACTGGTGACATAGCACTTATTTAGGCACAGATAGGTAGTTGAATTAACGTCACATTGAAGGAACAAAAAGAGCAATTGGCGAAGTTTCGGAATCTATCCCGAAGGGAAAGATCTAGGACAACATCAAGTAATTTTGATCCACTTTCAGATGACGAAGTTAACACCTAAGCTGGCACCCCACTCTTCAAACTTCCACACCACACCAACGTTGAGGCCACGATGAATTTAACGTGCACCAGCCCTCACCTACACGACGGTCTAGATCTAATTTCGAACTCGCAACCGGCTACTAATCCACTACTCTTCCAACCTGGCTAACGCTGCCCTATTTAGGTATACAATGAAAACTAGTAAAATTTGCACGTTCACGGAAATTTGAATCCGCAAGAGTGTCTGCATGTCTTGCAGCGACGGTCTTAGAACTTTTTCAGTTGTGCTGTACAGGTCTACCCAAACTTCGCACTCGGCATAAAACTCAATCACCAAGATTCCTCCAATTCCTCCTGAATACAAATAAACATGGGGTGATGAGTCCATTACTTTAAATATAAAACTTATGTTTTAGTTCATTACTTTTAAAGTAGGTGTTTCTCGGTCCCACACTCTTCGTTCCTCTTCTCCTCCTATTGCTATACTTACATCCCAACGCTGTTAGAGTCTCCGCCACACGTGAATGCGATTATCATCTGCTCCAAGGTAGAAGCGGGATTCGTTACTAAAAGCGATACACTGCTGTTCCATGCCTGTTCAGGACTCTCGGGTACACTCCAGACACATCCAACGTTTTAACGGGTAACGTGCCTGGTCAGTCTCAGCCAGTCGTTTGGCAATGGTCCGCAGTGCTACGGGAGGCTGTAACAACCTGCTTCCCTCAGTCCCACATTGCGAGCCCTTTCAAAGTCGTTCAGTTGAGCATACGATATTCGAGTGCGTCGTCCAGGCATTTTTAATCGCAACTAGTGGCAATTCCACGCTAGCGTCAAAACAGAATACTCACAGAGAGCCTCTGACACCTGTTCAATAGGCCTCAGGATGAGCAATTTACATGTGCCACGGAACGCGTGCTTTTTAGTCTCGCTTCCAAACTTTAATCATTTGCATGTATAGTATACAGAATTACCATATTTCATACCAAGTGTGCATACCGTATTTTATGGTTATCAATAAATGTTTTGGATGATTCAATTTTTTTGGGAAGAGTGTATTTTCTTTTAGTGGTTATAAACTGTTTTGGACTAAGGAATTGAAGTGTATGTACTTTCTGTTCTTTGCCAGGTGCATTCCTCCCTGGGTGTATTTCTCTCTTCTGTGTCAGTAAAACTTTCATTGTGTCCGTCTATTACTTGATATTGTATGTCTTGTGTCTAGCGCAGCATGGCCAAATATGGCTCTTGCGCCATAAAACCCCAACAAACCAACCAACCAACCTTCTGTTCTTTTATTTATTGAGCAAAACTTTTTGATTCTCTGAAGAATCTTTTAAATTTATAACTTAAATGATTAAATATTCAGTCAAGAAAGCTCTGTAAGACTTAAAAGTTTTGAGGGCCGCGGAAGCCCGGTTCGAATCCAACCAAAGACCGTCGTGCAACTGAGGGGATGGTGCATGTTAAATCTGTCGTGGCCTCAAATGTCCTCACGTTAGCATGGTGTGGAAGTTTGGAAAGTAGGGTGCCAGTTCAAATGCGACCTCGTCATCTGACTGGGGTTCATAATTACGTGGTACAAGAAACTAGCATTAGAACTATGATGGATTAAGGCTCACGTTGGACACGAGGGTAACGAAAAAGCAGACAGTCTTGCAAAGGAAACGGCAGCAAACAAAGATGCTCCAGATGACAACCAAATATCCCTTCCAGTCTCACACTTCAAGATACTCATTAGAGACCACATTCTTCAACTGTGGCAGGTAGAATGGAACACACACGACACAGGCCGCTCAACATACGATCTCTTCCCAAAAGTCTCGATGGTTACCCGCATCAACGATAGACGTCTTCTACCGTTTGTAATGGGCCAAGACCAATTCCCTAGTTATCTCCACAGATTCGGGTTATCTCAAACCAACCAATGCTCCTGTGGGATAGAGGTACTCCAATGCATTATGTCTTAGAGTGTCCCTTCACAAGCTCACTCCACCTGCGTTGCACACTACCAAGACCCATCCCAGGATGGTTAAACCTAGCACTAAAGCAGAGGATGTGCAGAGAAAACATTTGCAAAATTATTAATATCCTGGCATCCAGCGGCCGGGATTTTACAGCAACGACATAAACACAGTTCTCATATGATCATCAGATGACCATCAAGAAAACCAAACAGTGACTCTGCGAATAAGAAACTAATAAACTTCCAAGGGAGACTACTAAACTGGTAAATCCTCACAAAGGATAGGCGCGGGGTCTCCCCTGCGGAATATGTTGCTCCAGTGCGACGTTAAATAAATACCTACTTACCCTAAAATTTTGAATATCGTTTAATCAACGTATCGAATGCCTTTACGTTTAATAATTATTAAATATTTCTTGATTTCTCAACTTATGGGTGAACAGTTAACCATGCAATACAATATCCGCGTCTCTAAATCCACATGATCATGATTCATTACTTCTTTTCCTTCCGTGTTTTCAATTTACTGCCAACGTGAGTTTTAGGTAGTTTAATTTACTTAGCACTGAAGCAAAACAACGGGCTATTGGCGACAGTCCGGGATCATTCCCGGAGTGAAAGATCCGAGGACAACACCTGAGCTGGCACTCTGCAAACTTCCACACCACGCCAACGTGAGGACATTTGGGGCCATGACAGATTTAACGTGCACTAGCCACCTCGTAAACGACGGTCTTGTGTTGGATCGAGTTTTGAACTCGCAACTTATTTGCTAATACATGGCTCTACCGTCTGAGCTACCACGGCCCGCTAACGTGAATAAATTATGTCATACTATTTATCAAACATGACATTTGAAGATTTCTGATCCAAATTTTTTCAGACAAATTCGAAAACAATATTGTTTGTTATAATTTTGCCAAAAGTATTTTCCGTGGCATTGGAATATAAGTGGTAAGGTAGGGAGAAATTATTAGCATGTAAATGGGAAAAAATTATTAAATTATTCATTCAAGTGTTTACCAAATATTTTTAATTAATATTGAAAATATGATCTTTCCACCTAAAAATTTCAAAAATAATGAATATTGAACAGAATACTTTGTATGTAGAAGAAATTCAAAATATCTCTACGTAGTACCCGATCAATAGTATAATTGTGCGTGTGGTTTAAGGTTATACATCTTAAACCGTTATAAAACAGGTGTTGACCATATCATCTGACCCTGGTTCAAATTTACGAGGCGTTGTCTTAGGATCTTTCCCTTTCGAATTATTCTTGAACCGTTACCAATAGTCTGCTGATTGCTCCTGTGCACGTAAATTCAACCTACAGTAAGAAAATAGTATCACTACATTGTTTTATTGCCCATTAATTATCAATATATCACTAACTTGAAATTTCCATAGAACCGTAGAGCGACACACCAGTCAGAATCGAACGCAACCAAACTTGGTATTATATGCAATGATTTATATTAGAAAGATTTATAATAAAATTTTTGCCTTCAGAAAATTTTCATCATGAAAACAATAAGCTGATCGTAAAGTTTTGATTTATTCCAATAACACGAAGAAATTAAGCAACCCCCTCTGAGAGGTTCACAAACACATAATTCAGACTTGCAACCTGCAGCCTTTCCTGCATGACCTAATCACTTTGGATTTCCTTGACCAATAGGCAGGATCTTTCTTGGGATTCTTTCAACCAATCTATGTGATTATTTAGTCATTATGTGTGTTATGAGGTAAGAGCAATACTACACTACTTGGAAAACTCGTGATACTGAGGGGTTTAGGCAAAAGCTATGTGTTCAATGCAATTGTGTTTATTTCTTTTACAATCAATTTCCCACATCACCACAAATGTTTATATATAAATGTTTATATGTTATAAATATTTGTGTGACTCTTTCCCCTCATTTTCTCCTTAAGTACATTTTTAAACTTTACTGCGAATTTTTAAATTTCAGTGAACATTTTACAACTCTTACCGGTTTATTTTAGCACTTCCGAACAATATTAACTAAGGAGCAGTGGTTTATAATCTGTTGACTCTGTGTTGGTGTTTTTCAGGCACCTGACAATCCAGGCGAACTGCCTAAACAAGTGGGTAACAAGACGGAATGCGCCCTCCTGGGATTCGTGCTCGAACTAGGCAAGGACTACCAGAAGGTGCGGGACGTAATGCCCGAAGAGAAGCTCCACAAAGTGTACACTTTCAACTCCGTCAGAAAATCTATGAGCACTGTGATACGTCTACCTAACAGAGGCTTCCGGATCTTTACCAAAGGAGCCTCTGAAATTGTTCTCCAAAAGTAAGACCCTAATTAGCAATCCTATCAACCATTTGGTTGCAATTGCAATAATTCACTTTTTGAACACAAAACATCGACAATGTGGACATTATCGACAAGGCACTGAAAATTCCATGCAGGTTGTAGATGAGTTGACCCTTATATTTTTAGCTTTGAGGAATGCCACGCATCAGAGTAACATTATTCAACAATTAAACTAAATACCGTAATTCACGCAGCTATGGCCCAAAATTACTCCCACTTTTAGATTTTTCGGTATAGCTTTTAAAATAAAGCTTTTCAAAAGTTTTTTGTTGATATAACTTGTAGAAAAATCAGAAATTGATATTAAACACTTGTTATTTTATCTGTAGTTTATTACCAAAGAGGTCAGTAATCGGGCATTAGAAATAAGAAAAATTATGTGATTTATATGTATATTTTTTGACAAAGTTTTAGACCTTAGTTGTATCATGAGAACACAACTATAGTTGTGTCACGAGTACACAACTATAATCTATTGAATATTTCCTTAGATAAATCGTTAAAGAATCATAATTGTGATAATGTTTTGTGATACGTAACTCACACTGATAGTTGACAAATTAAAAAATGGCAGACAAAGCGCGTTTCAATACTATAGCAATATCATTCAACCTATGCTCTGCTATTTATTACTTGTGTGGTTCACTAAATACCATCCCTATTTCAAATATCAATATTTTCGTCCACGTGTGTGCTTGGACAATAGTTGTGTGAAAGTACAGTGCATTTAAATTTGTCGAACTTTAATGTAAAGTGCCTCAATATGAAGTACACTATCCCATATAACAAAACGCTCGCAGTAATGTTTATGCTATTAATGATTTTGTGTAAATGCTATCTCCATTTGTTATCCTGTGTTCTCGCAAAACAAATCAACGCCTCTTCCTGGTTTGGGGATGGGATGATAACAATCTAACTAAAGCGAATTAATCAAGCATTACCAATGGTATTAAGGTAATTCAAAAAACAATTTCTCCAAGTTTGTTCCTTGACAGTTGATGGTTTGTTACATGCAGCGTAAATAAGTATCAGATTGTGACTATTTAACCAACTGTTATACGCAGCATTTTAGAAACTATTAACCCTTAAGACAACATGTGGCGGTACTTCTTTATTGATCAGTGAGACAGAATAAAGATGCTTCTTAGAGAAATAAACAGCAAGTGATCGCTTTTATTGCCTTACAGATGTTCATTCGTCTTTGGTGCTGGTGGTCAACTAGAGAGATTCTCGTCAGCCGATGCAGATCGGCTGGTGAAGAACGTCATCGAGCCGATGGCCTGCAACGGACTGCGGACCATCGGCATTGCTTACAAAGACTTTGTACTGGGCGACGAGGCTCATATCAATCAGGAGAGATGCGATGATGAGCCCAACTGGGACGACGAGGAATGGATCGTCAAGAACCTCACTGCCATTTGTATAGTGGGCATCGAAGATCCTGTCAGACCGGAGGTAAACCTTCTTCATTCGTCGAAATCTTTTCATCTGTTGGCGCTGTTGAAATGTAACACCAGTATTCAGGACCGTTCCTAAAGCTGCTCGTGTTCAAACCTCAACAGCCGCCTTCTCAAAAACATCAATGTTCCAAAAAAAATCGCCCTTCATAAATAATTTTTTCTTTAAATTCAATTTAGAATCAAAATAGTCATAAATTATCGGTAACTTTTAAAGCAAAAAAAAAAGGAAACTTTGAAGAAAGGCCTTTCATAACCTTATTTATTGGTAACCAATGCGGTAACATTTTTGTTTGTTACATTTTATTTCTCAAACGTTGGCCACATCATTGAGCAACCTTCATTTTGAATTATACTGAACGCTTGTTTTAAACTGTCAACCCTGTTTCTTCCTGTCTACATTCAAGGGCATGACACCACTCAAAAGTGGCTCTGAGTGTATCTCTGAGATAATAGTAACACATCACGTAATAATTAAAATTCATACAAAATTCTCTCGCCATACACCACTCCTTTAAGGTGAGGTGGGATAATTGCATCAACTGAATATAAAACATGTCTGTAATTAAAGTAGGAGCTGCATCCTGCTGAAAATGCTAGGAGACCTATAGATTAGTTCCACAGCTAAAGTACTTCAAATTTTGGCAGGGAGGTTGAACAGACCAAAGAAGATCATGAATGAAATTATATACTCTTATCCAATTCATAATACTATCACATTGCAAACAAGATAACAGTACATAAATGTTATACACTTCCTCCATCATATGAGGCAAGTGCGCGACGCCATGAAATAGCATTGGAAAGTATTATTTTTTAAATAAAATCAATCGGGCAGGGAGTAAGTTTATACAAAATAAGAAGTGTCTGAGAGTGTGGTAAAAATATGAATTTAAAAATAACTGGGAACAGACGGAGTAAAAAGTGGTTCAATATGATTTTTCAAGATTTGGGTTCACCTTTCACCGCCTTACCATATTTTAATAATTTTAACAATATTTAACTCGCTAAAATTGATGGTATCACGATTGTGCAATTTACGCGAGAAGGCGTGGTGTATATCTGACAGATAAAAAGAAAAGGTAACGAGAAAAAAAGTTATTTGAAATCAAAATAATTCAAAAATTGTCATATAACATAAAAAAAGATCATTTTGAAAATAAATTACATTACTTAAAGAAGTTATACAAATTCACAGTGTAGGTACAGCATAACCTGCTCGATAACAGTGCTAAAATTAAAAACTAGCGTTGTCAACTATCTATTCTTTCTCTACTGTGCTAATAACTCCTGAAGGTAGGCACACCAAGCTTCCAAACGTATATCACAGGTGGGTTGTCAAGCAATTCCTACTGAAATAATGAAGAGGTATCACATATTGTGCTTATTGAAAGGTAAAAGTTAAACAGATTTGAGTCTTAACTGAGTTTTAAGCACAATTAATGACATGATGGAAAAATATGAAAATGTCAAAATAATATAACTTCATCTTTTGGAGGAAAAAATGTAAGCCAAGCTGTACATCTTTGACTGCTAGAGAAATTTCTGTTTGTTCATAGAAGGGCTGTAGGGTTCATAGTTCAGAATATCAAGAGAAAATAATTAGCTTGTACTGAAAATATTTGTGGGACTTTCATTCTTTTCCGTAATTGGTCCTCACTTTATGTTTTGACTTGCTTGCTAATATAGATTTAGTACAAAATGGAAGCGTTATGTTTCATTAGTATGCAACTACACTAAAAATATTACTAAATCGTAAGTTACGTTTTCAGCAACTCACACTGCCTTTTTTTGTTTCTACTTCTTCTTATTTTTTGTTTCGATTAATTTCTTTTTAATTTTAATGCTATATATTGTTCGAACCTTTGATTGTCACATCTTATATAGTTTACTATCCCAAATAACCATATTTGTTTCATTAACAAGACAAAACTAACCCATACCAAAATTTAAAACAATTCAAAAGTATTATACTAAAGGATATAATGCAAAATAATAAATACAAAAGACATTAAATAAAACACTTTTATTGAAGAAATTAAGAGTGATTTCGAGTTTAAAAATTGCATCCATTATTGCTTGAGAAATTTAGGAATTGAAATTAACATTACCTCCAAAACTTCATGCAGAATTTTTGATGTAGTGTGCAAATTTTTGATTGAGAAGATCAACATAAAAATAAAAGTTTTATCACAATTAGGAAACTTCTTTTTCCCACATCAAACCCATTATTTTAAAAACAGAATCGTGTTCTTCCAGGTACCGGAAGCCATTCGTCAGTGTCAAAAGGCGGGCATCACGGTTCGAATGGTAACGGGAGACAACATCAACACGGCCCGATCTATCAGCCAGAAATGTGGCATCATAAGGCCGCAGGACGACTTTCTCGTACTTGAAGGAAAAGAATTCAACGCTAGGATACGAGATGCAAATGGTGAAGTGAGTAGCTAACATTTTCTAGTTTATTTTGACAGTATTATATTCACAGGGCTGCCACAGCCAATGCTTGTGAAATAGTCGCATTAGTAGCATAGTTTTTTTAAATAGTAGCGAAAAAGTCTCCTTTTAAACCCTATTTTAGTAGCAATTTTAGTTGCTCAGGTGGAAGATCTCATCAATAAATTAATTAAAAAGTTAAATATTTTCTTAATAAAGTTTCATGACAATCTAGCAACCAATATTCCGATGATTTTCTTTTTGGGTTATCACGACTTCGCATCAAAGCTTCAAAATTGGCGTCCCTTGGAAAATTTTTCTCACTAAAGAAAAATACGAAAATTATCCGCTATTAGTTATAAAAAAGGGAAGACTGAATATTTTCGTTGACCTTTGGTGAATTTTCAAAAAAAAATCGGCAGTTTTCGAAAGTCGCGAAAAAAATTTAAATAGGAGTTTTTCGTTTTCCGCCTTTGATGGGAGATTGTGAGACACTACGGAATTTGATGACTAGTATGTCTTTTGTTTTTTAATCGATGAAAATTTGATTTTTCTATTGAATTGGGGGATGGTTGAAGACCACCAGTCACCCCTCTGAGTAAGCACATTTCACTGTTGTTTTTATCTTACTATACGACATAGTGTGTATCACTTTCGGCATACGCCCCAATGGTTTTCTAGTCTTGACTTTCCTGATTTTCTTTCCTTTTCTTTTCCTGACTGATGAAACTTTCGGAGGGACTGAGTTCTATATATATATATATATATATACTTCTCATTATCCACAAAAAAGAAATAATCTCCATAAAACAGTTTATAAGAAACGAGAGATTATATACACAATGTTGGTTTAAAAGAAAATGCAAAATTCTTATCTTGCTTCTTAGGTCCAACAACAGCTTTTGGACAAAGTGTGGCCAAGGTTGCGGGTTCTGGCTCGGAGTTCACCGACGGACAAGTACACTTTGGTGAAAGGTATCATCGACAGTAAATTACACGCCAACAGGGAGGTTGTTGCAGTCACTGGCGATGGTACAAATGATGGCCCGGCCCTGAAAAAAGCGGACGTCGGGTTTGCTATGGTAAGAGACGAATCACCATTGCTTATTTATTTTATATGCATGCAAGTGAATGTTCTCGAAAAATTCCTAAACTTTTTGGCTTTTGGGACCAAATTTTACTCTTCATCTCGTGTCATATGTAAAACACAGGACAAATTTTTCATTCCTTCACATATAATATTCAGTTAACCATCCTATAATTTCAATTAACCATCCTGGTGGTTGTCTCAACGAGGTATCTCGCCGTTAGCGAAACTGACCAGGTCTTGATGGACGAGATACCTCGTCATTATAAAAACTGACAGAATCTTGATCTCGTCATAATAAAAAAATCTGCAATATCTTGATGACGAAATATCTCGTCACTAGCAAAATTGGTCATATCTTGATGAACGAGCTATTTCATCGAAACCACTTGGAAGGTTAAATAATGGAAGCTGGATTATATCATAGTGTATAATCTTACAAGGACTAACTTCCCTCTACAAGCGATGATGAGGAACCTTTTTCAAAAATATGTTTTTGTATCTATATTACATTAATTTTCAGTGTAAACAAACAAACCAAATGGAATGCGGTGATTTTACTTCCTGTTATCAAAATGTTCTCGCATGATACATTACGGGGTTGCGTAGTTAATCGTCGTTTTGGTGACGCATGGTGATTAATCTTAGTAATGGACCATTCCTTTATCAATTCGAATTCATTCATTGGAATTTCTATTGACGTGATGAAAGCGTATACAAAAAACAAGTTAAGTGACGTCACGTTCGGAATACATACTGGAAGTACGTTCCGCCACAAAAAGATTACCGTCACCAACATTCCGCTTGACAGAAAAAGGCTCTCGCATTATTTATCTTACGTGATACTAAAATAAAGCTCCGTTTGTAAGTTATTTGGTAACTACTCGATTAAGCATCATAAATACCTAGAAGCTTTGGCAAGCAAGGGGCCGAGTCCCCTGATAGTTTACAACCATTTCGTGTGCAATAAATTTATCTTAATTAATTTAAAAATTATGTGTCATCTTTTATAGATAATATGAAACAGATATATCGTGTATACTGTATATTTCGTATGGAATATTAAAATATATTTGTAGAAACTCATATGAGAGAATACAAAGTGATTACATATTTACATCAAGGGTTTATTGTGGTAGTACTATGCAAATGTTTATGAGGGGAAATAAATTCCAAGATTAAATTTAAGCAATTCTACCAGCCATTTATAACATTTATAAAGGAGCGAAAAAAACATTTAAAGCTAAAACATTATGTCTATTGTGCATTTCTGATACTTAAGCAATCGATATAATAATGACAGAGAAACAGCATGTTTATTTGTAATATGTGAACCATATGTCGCGCTCCAAAATATGCATACTAAGGTGATAAAATATGTGTTGCGCTAGTATTAATTGACATAATGATGAGTCGGGAATTTTTTCTCAGCAGTAAATAATGTCTACATGACAATTCATAAATTAACAGCAATAAATTAACTTCGATGATATAGGAATTCTAGATAGGCACACTTAATATTGCTATTTATCAAGAATACTCTTAAAACTGCACTCTATAATGAGTTATGTAGATTATATCCAGACTCTTCCTTTTTCAAGGATTAATAGTATCAGAATAATAGCCTTTTAAATTGTACCATTTATATATTACACAGAGCAGTAAAAGAATATTCTTTCTTAAAAATGCACTATTTAGGAATTACTCCCATTTTTTCAAATACTTTCATGATGAGGTTAATATTTCGTAAAGGTCACAATGCCGAATTTATATGCTTAAACTATATCAATACCCCAAAATGATATTTATATGCAAAACGAAACATGGCAAACATAAAAATAGGAGTTAATGAGATCTTAAGTGGTATATAATATATGTGTTACTGATACCTTTTCAATTATATGATACACTGAAAACCAATATGTAACGGTATATGCGTACATATGTAAAAATACATATTAACGTAAAATCTAATTTATTATACTTTCACGCTGTTATATACGCTGTTATATATTATATAAGTAACAATTTAAACCCTTGAAATGGATCCATTAGACAGTATGCGCAGTGCGTTTTATTTCAAATCAAACACACATGTGAAAATCGCAAAATTCAGTAACTATAACATTAATGCATAGAACAAGATCACCTGATTTTACTAACTGCAAAATTGATATTTTAGTCATTTCAGTATGATATGCATTAGTATCTTTTCATTATGATCCAAATAATTATTGTACTTAGTTATGCCGCATACTACCCTATTAGATAAATTACTATTATACAGTGAAGCAAGTGCATATTTATACGAAACTAAAAGGGGAATTCTCTAACATTTTAAATGAAATCACAAGACAGAAAAGTTGTACTTTCTTAGTGTGCTCACATATTTCGGATTTACGGGGTGGCACATGGTCAGGAACCCTTGTCTAGGAGATGAGAAACACCACAAGTTTAAAATTTTAAACTGCCTATTTTCTTGAGCGTTACTGATGTATAGAGTAATCCAATCAACAATTTTGGCGGGACAAAGTTATAATTTCTTATTGGTTTAATGGCATCGAACCATTGACAAATACACTCATGTCCAAAATTATCTTTACATGCATAAAATCACGGATTTCTCAGAAACTGTGAACTATAATTTTATGAATTTGTGTGAAATGATACATAACATCATAACACATAAATACAAAGGAAAAAAGTTACGAGCACTGCATATGATATAAAACTGTAGCATGAAACTATAAAAATGGCAATACTATGTGGGGACAAGGAGAGTTCAGAAAAAAAAGAATAACTCAGAAAAAATTAAAGCTTATGAATTTAATATGGAATGTGATATCCCCTGACGTGTACACACATATCACAACGTGTTTTAATGCTGGCAATAATGTTGTTAACCACAGTTTGGGGATTAAGTTCCACTCCTCCAGCAATGCGGTCTTCACGGCATTTATATCTCTAGGAGGAGGATGTCTCCGTGCAATTGCTTTTCCAAGGTAGTCCCATAAGCTCTCTATCGGGTTCAGATCAAGAGATTTTGCTAGCCACGGTATTCGCTCAATGGCTTCATTTTCAAGGAATTCGTCAACGAGGTTTGTTCGATGTGGATGAGCATTATCGTCCATAAATAAAAAGTCATATCCATATGCACCTCTGAAAAGTCTTACATAAGGTTCTAAGACATCATCCTGATATTTCTGGCTGGTCACAAATCCGCTGTTGAAAACGTGTAGGGGTGTACGTCCATCGATCTGTATTCCTCCCCATACCATCACACCTGCACTACCTAAACGGACACGCTCCATAATGTTGGAGGGAAGATTTCGCTTTGCTGACTCCCTACAGATGTAAACACGTTTATAATCAGATGTTAAACTAAACCTCGACTCATCAATAAAGAGAACATGGGTCCATTGGTGTTCACTCCAGTTCTGATGTTCTTTGCACCAATTAAAGCGATTGCTCTTTTATTGTGAAGACAGTGAAACACATACCCTTGGCTTTCTGGCATAAAGGCCTTTTTCATTAAGCCTTCTGTATACAGTTTGCCATGATACAACAGTTTCAGTGGCGGCTGCAACCTCTGAACATTACTGCCAAGCAGTAGACTTCCTGTTACGACGGGCAGTTATTGCCAGATATCGATCTTGAGAAGCAGTCATTCGTTTACGACCTTGTCCAATTCTCCTTACAACAGTTCCAGAGTTCTGAACTGTTGTAAGGAGTTGTTTGTAATTGTTTCCATAGCGTATAGACTGTCTGTCTTGAAATATTCACACATCTCGCTGCTTCCATGATTGTCTGCCCTGCTTCTAAATGGCCGATAATTCGTCACTTCACAGATTCTTCCAAATAATACTTCGGAGCCATAACAAACCGTTTTGAGTCCTTACACACTGAAATCAAACGCTGTATTGCAGGAATTCACTCAGATATTCATTTTGCGCAAAGCGCTTGATTCACCGTCGGATGACGTAACGCCTTGATTTGCATATCAGAAACCGTTTGATCACTTTTGATTGGATAAGGCTAATTAGGCTTGTCTTTCACTCATTCCCTGCAAAAATGGATTACATCGACTGAATATTTCATGGAATATCATTATTTTTGTGTATGTAAAGATAAATTTGGATATGAGCGTATATGAGCAGAGGCAAATACAAAAACACCTGCCGTATGCAGGAATATATGCATTCGTCTTCAAAATATTTCGTGATAAGTCATTTCCTGTCCGGAATTTGAGGGATATGAACTGTCTAAGAAGTTATACAGGAATCATTAAAAAAATTTCCCTTTTTTGTGGGTATGTTTGTGTGCAATAAATATGTCGATAGTGTTTCACCACCAATACTTACTGATATTATTGTATAAAGTTGCTCGAAGTTTACCCGTATTTCAGTAAATGAAGTAATGGTGTCTCTCTTATATAATTACACTTCAATTATTCTTGTATAACAGAGAATTTAGGTACTAATTATTTTTCACTCTTCTTAATACCTATAGATTTTAATTCTAAAGTAAAAAGTATGTGTAAGTTTTTTTAACGTATATTAAGATACTACAATATTGTGCATAGTAATGCATTCTTGCGATACTACCAACTCAAGGTCCAACAAAATAATACATCTATGTTATTCTTTTTTTTATTTTACCTTTTTGAACAGTTACAATGTTTACTCATGTCACGTAGTTTTTAATGCTTGTTCACTGAATTATCTTTGTTCTGCACATCGAAGGGCATAGCGGGTACAGATGTGGCAAAAGAAGCCTCCGATATCATTCTGACGGACGATAACTTCACCAGTATCGTGAAAGCAGTGATGTGGGGACGGAATGTATACGACAGCATCGCCAAGTTCCTGCAGTTTCAACTCACAGTCAATGTAGTTGCAGTTATCGTGGCCTTTGTGGGAGCCTGCGCCATCGAAGTAAGCAAAAGCTATTTCTCTTTCTCAACAATCTCCTGGATTGGGGTGATTATCCGCATTACGTGCTTAATTTTATCCTTTCTTAACTTCAATACAAAATTGGACTGGCCCGATCGTGGCTCTAGATTCGAGTTCTAGACTCTTGGTACAAATCTTGGTTTGGCTATAGTAGATGTTAGTATCAAATCGTAATCCAGTTTAAGGATCTGCATTTCTCGAGTAGCAAACAAAAGTAGAGACAAACCAACCAACGAATTAAACTAAAGAAGGCAAACATTAAATGGGTATTAAAAATCAGATTGAGCAGTATTCCATAATACTGCTCATTCAAAAACCAAATACATCGTATTTGGTTTTTGGGTTATTAGTAATATCTTCTATGTTAACATGATCATTATTTTTAAAAAGTTTAAAATAAAAGGCCTATATCCCTTTCTCCCTTAAAATAAGAATTCGCCACTTCTTACTTCTCCAATGCTCATTAAGTTTTCCGTTAGCTACAAAATACAGAGGAAATAATTGTTTTTCAAGTAAAACTCGTCGAGCATATAATTCAATTGCAAACCATTTTTAGCTTTGTAAGGTTGTTCCTTGCTTGGTAGTTTTATACGAGTGTACCGATTTTTATTTTCAGAAGACGGATATGTAGTACGTAGGAGTTCTTATACATTTAAAATTAAAGTAGAATAAATGAATGCTAAATTCATTTAATTTAACAAAAGATGAATCAGATGAATTTAAATTAAACCTCAAACTTATCTGTATGTTATTTAACGAAATAATATAAAGCAATAATGTTCCAAATAACTAAGAATAGAAGACTCACATTTTATACCACTTACTTAAAACTTTAATTTTAAAACGCGTTCGCACTGCATAAGGTTGTTGGTTTCAGAATGATTTTTCTTCTGAACTGATACTAATTCCAGGTAATTTCGAACAAAGTAGTTGATGTTCTCATAGCAACAGTCAGAAAATTTCTGCCTTCTCCCTTCGATGTATACTAAAGGGGGTTTAATATCTTTTTACAGGACAGTCCCTTGAAGGCTGTTCAGATGCTGTGGGTAAATCTCATCATGGACACACTAGCGTCTCTTGCACTAGCCACCGAGATGCCTACATCTCAACTTCTTTTGAGGAAGCCTTATGGCAGGACGAAACCTCTCATCTCTAGAACCATGATGAAGAACATCCTCGGACACGCCATCTATCAACTAACCATCATCTTTACGCTACTTTTCGTTGGTACTCTTACCACTTGTGCAAAATTAATGTATTACTTTACACTGCCGTGTTAATCAAGAAAGCGGTATCTCCAAGTTTGGTCTTAACAATTGTCAAAATGCTGCTTATAAGCGTATCTGATGCCTGATAATACTAGAAAACAGATAGAGAGCAGGCAATCAGTTGGTCAATTAGACACTTAGAGGAGAGAGATTGTCAGTGTAACAAACAAACCGAACGGAAAGCGGCGATTTTACTTCCGCTTCCCAAATATTCTCGCATGATACATATCATGGTTACCTTAAATATAATTTATAGCCGATCTGGCCACGTTTGGCGTTTAATCTAAGTAGCGTTGATCAATCAACTATCATGAATCATTTCCTAATTTATTTATGGGAATTTATATTGGCGATTGCTCAAATCATATTCGAAAATCAAGTCAAGTGACATCACGTTCGGAATACGTGCAGTAAACACGTCGTTTCGTCGCAGAAACACTAGCATGTAGCAATTATCAACTCGAACAGATCAAGATCGTAGACTGCCTTTTTGACTAACACGGCAATTGATAAAACCTATCAAGCATTGCAAAAATTTACCTCCTACTCTCTAAAGTGTAATGCTCGTTTTTTAGATACTGTTAGATACTAATGTTCTCTTTTTATTGTGCGCAGGACACCGCATCTTCGACATCGATTCGGGCATGTATGCCCCCCTACATTCTCCGCCTACGCAGCACTTCACAATCATCTTCAACACTTTTGTCATGATGACCCTCTTCAACGAGATTAACGCCCGGAAAATCCACGGTGAGAGGAACATCTTCGAGGGCCTTCTCACAAACCCCGTCTTTTATAGCATACTCGTCATCACTGCCGCCTCTCAGGTAACCTACTATCATTGCTTCTGCAACCGCCTCTCAACTATTGCTCTTTAGACATAATAGACCTGATGGTTTTTTGAGCGAGTTGATAGTTATTTTGTTTTTCATGACACAAGGGACAGATTTGGCCAAACTGTGCCAAACATTTCATTAATTTTCTGAAATGGGAATTAAATGTTTATATGGTTACTTCATTTCTGTATTGATAATAATCATAATTTTCCAATGTATTTAAGTAATTAATTCCATGTTTTCAGACAACAGAGAACGGGTTGATAACCCACAAAATACTTTTTTGCAAACTGACAAATGAGAGAATACTATCAGCATTTTAATTCTCCTGGTAGCTGCCTCGACGAGGTATCTCGTCATTTGCAAAACTGACCAAATCTTAATGGACAAGATATCTCGTCATTTAAAACACTGACCATCTCTAGATCTCGTCAGCATAAAATAATCGGCAATACCTTGAAGACGAGATATCTCGTCATTGAAGTATAAATAGGTCAGATCCTAGATGACGAGATATCTCGTCATTGAAGCATAAATACGTCAGATCCTAGATGGACGAGATATCTCGTGGAAAAGAACTGGCTTAATAGTAGCTCAAGTAGCTTACCTCTCACCCAATTACTCTAATTTACGCGCGGTGTCAACTAAGAATTAAATACTACATTATCTCCATTTTCATATTTATTTCACAGTCCTAACACTTTATTTACTATAGATAGCTTTCTATCTGCATTAAAACAAGTTTGTTGTGTTTTTTGTCAAAACCTATACTAGGATGAATCCATTCAATTCCAGGAAGACTGTTCGAATCACCATCTTAGAATCGAATGATATTTTGCAAACAAGTACATTTTGGGCCACCTTGAATCAACATATTTTTTATAATCTCGAAAAAAATTTTCTTCGTGATACAGGGCTGTGAAAGTGACGTCACAAATTAACATTTATTTTTCTTAGCATACATCACCTAGTTAAAAATCGCATATCTCCAAAAGTATTTAAGGTAATCAATTTTTTTTAAAACAATTGTAAGACTTTAGAGCAACTATTGAAACTAATTTCATTAGTGGTACGTAAATAGTATTGGAAATATTATTTTTTTAATTTGATGAATTTTAAATACATTTATTTTAAAAAAAAGCAATCTTTTAAAAATCTGATTATTTTTTCTAAATTCCTATATAAATATTCTATCAGAGTGGGTGACCTTTTTTGCAGTTTTTGAATAATTAAGCTTAAATAAATTATTTTGTGTAATGACCTTGATAGGAAGACCCGACTCGATCACAAAATAATGAAATACCGTCAAATTCCCTTTCGAAGTTCGAAAAGTCCCTAAGCGCATGTCAAATTCTCTATAAAAGGAAGAAAAAGTTTTCGAAATCCCTAAATTAAATCGGGATTCTCTTTCAGCCAGTGGGAACTATGCTATTTGTATTTGCTTAAAAATAATTTTTATTCAACGTTAACCGAATAATTTGAATAATAATTTACAGTATTTACTTATTTGAATAAATTATCTATCACAAACTTATATATTATACATGTACACAGAATTTCACAAACATATAATTTTGTTGTTCATCTCACTACAAGCCAAATTTAAAAAATACGCTGTAATTGTTTCGATAAATAGAAAGGATCAGAGTAATAATCTACATATTTAAAATATTAATAAATTCCTATAATTATATTAAAACATTTAAACAGTATTGAAACTAGTAGCACAAAACGTAATATCTATAAATCCTCATAAAACAGTTCTAAAATTGCATAGATAAGAAAAATTACGAAGTTCAGTAATATGTTTAATATCGCAGATAAAATAATGATATAAGTTTTTATTTACTTAAAACAATAAGAAACGTTATTAATTTGAATATTAGTTACGTTAAATAAATAATTAAAATAAATTGAGAGATTTGTTAAATTCAGCGAAAGTGTTTAATATGTTCTTTCTGCCACATAAAAAAACTCCAAGAAAGCATTAAACGGATACTTCAATAAATGACTATTTCAATGTTGAACTTCACGAATGCAATTCATAACGAAATACAGCTTCATAAGTAAATAAACTTACTTTCATGTCATTCTCGATTCTTGAAAAGTTGTACTCTCATGTCACAATACTAGACGATCGGATTTTTGTGTGTAACAAGAGGCCGACTTTGTCAAATGAACGTACCATTGTAAAACTTTCAACAAAAGTGAACTTGCTAGTTATTTAAAAACAATGTTTTGATGTTACAGGAAAATTTTCATGCTCCTTCTTCCATAAAAAGAAATAATTAAATTTATTAGTCTCATCTGAAACCATGAAATTGCTTTTCACTTAATATATTGATTTATTTAAGAGATTAATTTCATAGAAGATCCCAGAATGAATTATACCCAAATCCAAGAATGAATTATGAGTAAATGAGTATTATATACTAAACTATTTACAATATATAGGAATAAGATGTAATCAGACAAATGTAAAGGCTTTTTAATGTACCAATCATGACGATGTTTGGTACATTAAAAAGTTACTCTTTCACTACATAAAAATAATCTTCCCCATGTGAGCAGCTGGGTGGATAAAAAGCAGCTGTTTGTAGAATATAAACAATCAACACTCCTAGAGCCCTCAGAATAGTATATCTTGTAACTTTATTTTATTTTATGTATTGCAATAGGTGCAAGGGAAACCATGTGTGCAAGTTATTACCAAGTGAAATTTTAATTCAAACCAAGTCCTGAAGCAATATGCAGCTCAAATATTTCCGCGGTAAATAATTAGAAGTTAGTTATAATAATTTCCGCGGTAAATAGAGTTTGGCTGATTTCTTTTTAAAAACTATTAACAGTAGAATTATAGGATTATCAAAAATCTTAGTTCCATACACTTTATTGATATATATATAGAAATAATGAATCATGTTAAGATATCGCCTCGAAAAAGGTGCTTGAGCTCCTGGTTGAGGAGATTCAAGCGCTCACTTACTAGTGGAGGAATACCGTTGGCCCCGCTCGTTGAGCGCGCGTTAGCGTTTGAAATTTCGACGATATCTTACGTTGAAGGCTCTTAAAATCAATCTTTGAGAATCTGCATTAGCTATATAGGGTGCTACATTAACAACATTCTAATGAACTTAAACAAAAGTTTCAAAAATTTTAACATGGCTTTTTTTATTAAATCTTAACCAAACCTTATCAAGTTCCATGCGAAACTGTTAATAAACTAATCCAATTTTTAAAGATATTTTTACTTATTATTACGAACAGTACATTTATGTATCACTATCAAAAACAAAACAAGTTTATCTCTAATAGTTTAAGCGTAGCAAAATTTTAAGTGCTAGGCGACATTCTTGAAAAGTAAAATTGAATATTTTGGTCGCCTTTTAAAGGGTCTTATTTCGATGAAAAAAAAATATTTTGCAAAAAATAAACATGTCATAGTTTAACATACGCCACTGGCTACCATATACTAAATGTTTTTAAAAATCGAATGTGATGAGGCGAACATTTTATTTTTTATTGCCTGAATTCGAATGGATTCACCCACTAACGGAATTCGTAGACCCATCCTAAGACAATTATACGGAAAAGATTATCTGTCTTTTTCACTGCATCTTCAAATCAAACTATTTTCATCACAAAACTAAAATAGCTTTATTTGCTATAGTTTAAACACAAGATGTCAAATCAAACATCGGAACTTGATCATTGTCAACCTTATTGACATAATGCACAGGACGTTCTAATGAAATAGACGGAGCATAGTGGTCAGAGTCGCTATCGTAAGATTTCAGAACTGTAGGTCAAGTGGTTTGGGGATTTGGACTGATTGGCAATGAAAGCGCATACTAGTGTTTTTCATCACACTCTCCCATCAGTCCAACATTAGGATTCGTGCTTTCTTCCAATACCACGTAACCTTCACCCGGAGATCTTCAATCCGAGTGATCAGGAAAAACAACATGAAGGTCTATTTCATTAGAAGGATGATTATAATGCACAGCTGCATCTTTTTCCTGACTATACATTTGATAAGTTTATACTTTTTAATAAATAGCGATTCTTCGTTTTGAAGTTTTAGATTACTTTCAATCAATGTTATTTTGGTAAAAAGATTAGAAATTGGATAATATACAATAGATTCATGTTCCACTGACACCGGTCTCGTCTCTGACAGGTGGTGATTGTTCAGTTTGGGGGTCGGGCATTTTCTACCGCCCCTCTTTCACTGGACCAGTGGCTGTGGTGCTTATTCTTCGGTGCCGGGGTACTGGTATGGGGCCAGTGTATAACCACCATCCCCACAAAGAAGATCCCCAAGACGTTCACGTGGGGTTCGGGCAATCCGGAGGATCTGGACGCTGGAGGCTCCCTGGTGGAGGACACCTCTAGAGGATCCATATCTCAGGAAGTTAAAAGGACGGGACAAATCCTCTGGATCAGAGGACTCACGCGCCTTCAAACTCAGGTAACGCACTGACGACTCACCGAGACTAACTATCAATTTTTCTTACCTTTATGCTTCTTAGCCTGATCAACAACATGTATAAACTTTGTGATGCGTTTGTATTATCTGTCATCTAAATTTCAACCTCATTCATGTTCTTGTAATGGGATATATGTCTCTTTGAGTTCCCTCTAAAAACTGAATCTCCTAATAAATTTTGATCCATGTCCTACTATTTTAGAAATGATATATTCTCATTCCAATACTGGCCAGATAGACCATTTATGTGCAGTTGATTAACTCTCAGCTTCAAACTGCAGTAGTAGTCAAGAAGGCAATACCTTTGAGTTTGTTCAACATAGAATGACTGTTGTTATTGTTGCGTATATAAATATTTGATATCCCTCTGAACTAGATTTTTCGAGTGTAATGTTGCTTTTCCGCCACAAACGCATAATAACTTAATGACCACATTTATTGGTTGGAAGAATTTCAAGAAAATTACGTTGTCCAAGGATGTCAAAACTGGTTAGTCATGCTGGGAAGATTACATGTTGCAGAACGGATAAATGAGTATGTACTCTTCAGCGGGTTAAATTCTCAAGATAATTTGATGAACTGACGATTGAGTGCTCTTACTATTTTCTAGCGTTATAAAGTGTCGCATACTTATATGTGGAATGTCTAACATCCTTCAACCTTAAATGACCTAATTGAGAAATACTTTTCTTGAGTTCCTTGGGGTAGCAACTGACGAACTTAATTTAGGATTGGATTGGATGTTTGGGTTTTATGGCGCAAGGTAACTTAATTTAGGACTTTCTTTAGAGTATATACTTTAGTTTCTAACATATGGATCAGTCCCTTCAGCATACTCTTAATATCCTATCAGAATTTATTGGGATGTTGTAAGACCAAGATAAACCTTCGTAAGATGGTGCCACATTTCACATTAAACGTTAAAAATTGAAACTCTTTTGCCTACAAAAGTTTGTCCACTCTGTAGTAGCAATTTAGGGATCAAAAGGCTTCTAAATTTACAAGGTGTTTTCACTAAATTTCTCATCAAAGTGTTTTCTAGTGAAATTTCAAGTGGTTAATGCCACACTTTATACATTAAGTGCTACTTACTTTTCTGTGCTTTATATTTCAGAGTTGTAAATGGGACGCTTTTAGTTCGTGGCATAAACGTACAATTTGTTTTTAGTAAGATTTTAGGAAATTAGTACATACTTCTGGTCTTTAGTTCGTTTTTATAAGGAATAAATAATTGAACTATCCCTGAAATCTTAATAAACATAAAAGTAAGATTATTTGTTGATTTATAAATTTCAGCTAAAAAAAAAGTTGCTTGGTTTTCATAAAATCCTGAATTTTAAAGTATAATTTCATTTTACATGCATTTTTTAGTTAAAATTCTCTTTATATTACTCATAATTAAATATGTACACTGCAGTTACGGAAATCATGTTGCCCTTTTTAGCTTTTATAAGAGATTCTTTTTTAATTTCAAAGTTTAAATTCCTTGTATTAAATAACATCCAACTTGATTTTCAGAAGAGGTCCTTTTGTATGAAGCTCCCTGATTAAATGTTTGATTCTGGGCATATGGATTTATTTTAATATAAAACGCATAATTAAAGAATGACGATTTTTATAAAATTTCTATGAATAAAACAGCTACGCTAATTTTCTGAATGCTTGGAAATATAGGAACAGTTATGTGTGATTACTTACTTGCATCAGTATTAGAATATAGTATACATCAGTATAAGTTTTTTTTAATTGAAAGGAAAGCTAGAAATATTCCTAGTGCTAAAAATCGTGTAACAATTTGGGATCAAAAGAAATACATATAAGTAAAAGAAAGATTAGTCGATAGATAGTTTATGATGTACCAAAATGATATACATCTTAGCCTATAACATGTTAAGTAAAATAAATGTAACATTTGAAATTGTATTTATGTAAGTCAGTTACATTGGTTATATATATACTTAATTTTTGAATGTTTATGGAAAGTTATTTCGTGTATGTAGTATGTATAAATAGACTACTTCATGGTTAAACCCAAAAAGCACAGCTGATTAATAAAAATAACAAATAATATGAGCTTTAAAACCCATCATTTGAAATTCAGTAAAACGCTGGTTTTGAAAAAGTTAAACTTTAAAATAAATTCAAAATATTTTTTCTTAGAAATAAAGCCTAGTATTAGTAGAAAATCAAGATTTTACACCAGGGGAAAATATCTATATATTACAAACTCTTAATAAATAAGAAGTTCTTAATGTTTTGAAATTTGAATGACTACAAGGGAAATATTGTATTCCAAATGTTAAAATTAAATTGCAGGGATATAGAGCATGCATTGATGAATCTGTATTTGATATAATAATTTGACAAAGTCATTTTAATGGGATGTTTGATTTACTAGAAATAATTCAAAGATTTCTCTCATTGAATATGTGTCATTAATATGTGTTTGCATTTCCTTAAAATTAAGCAGGTTTGAAAAAAATATAATCCAATGAGTACATACTATCAGCTAGTCTCTTATAGTAATAAATGTTAATATTATTGTGGTACATGTCTTGAAATAATAAATATTAATATCGTTTGACAACTGATAAACTGGATAATCGAAGGTATTTCGATGATCCAGTAAGAAGATAAATATAAATTAATACCAACTAACAAGTAGCAGTTAAAATGTATGATTAGAACATCAATTTATATTAATACGTATGATTAGTTACAATTGTGCTATTAAAATATTTTAATGTAAAATGCATAATGTTTCGAAAAGAGTACATTCATATTTTATATCTTAAAAAGATATGAAGGTTTTTTTCTCTACCGAAAACGTAAATTAGCTCATCATAGGCATGTCAAGTGTGAGATTTCTTACACTGAACGAATTCTAAACCTATTCCTATAATGTATATCTATAGTTATTTTTCAGAACTTTATAAATCATTGATTAAACGTAAGTTTTCTTATCTTGTTATTATTACATGAACTGTCAATTCTTTGCTTTTTCATAGTACTTAGTATTTTAGAAGTTCCACACTTTTATAGAATGCTAGAAATTTTTTACTTTTGCATTGAGCAGTAGTTGCTTTTGTAACTAGTGTTATGGTCTTGAATTCATAATACTTTTGCTTTATTATTCTCTATTAGGAATAGTAAAAGTAAGAAAACTAGCAATTTAGAATTTATAGATCACGTCTTTATTTTTCTCTTGATTCTCTCTCTTTATCTCTCTTTCTTCTTCACAATTCTTAACATTCCATAACTTTTTAACTAACGTGACCTTTAAATAGATTGCACTAAAAATAATAATTTAAAAACTTTACTTTCCAAATAAAAACAAATAACACAGTGCACGTGGTATAACTCATATTTGAGGTGTCATAATATAAATGACTGAAAATGCATAAAGTAAGGAATGCTTCTCTTGATTATAGTTATTTGTTTTGATGAAAGTTTACAGAATCAGCTCACACCAGAAGATGGAAAACTGCATACACCATGCATCACTCGTTTAGTAATAAATCGATATTTCAAAACCTGATACTACTATAACTGAAAAATAAACCGTAATAATAAAAGCTGAGGTGCATTGTAATTACATTAAAACATTATATAAATTAAATACTAGATAATCAATGGGTATAGAATGTCTTTAACGTAGTTTAAAAAATAGTTTTCAACTTTCAGTTAACTGTGAAAGTGTTTTTAATGAAACGTAGAATTAAAATAAAATATAATCACCTATCGGGCTCCCTCACTGTTAAGATTATTTCATTCTTAAAAAAATTGTATTAGGTAAAATCACTATAAGATTACTAAAAAAACTCTTATATTAATATAAATGTATTTACATAGCTATTTTTCACTAAATATAGAAAAAGAAAATTATTTTATTTAAGTAAAAAATTAAATAGTAGTTTATAGAAAACGAGACCGATATATTTAACAAAAAAACATTCTACTGTGAGATTATTTAATAGTAAACGCTTTTACTGCAAAATAATTTTATTCTTATAAATTATTCCCCCCAACAAATTCATTATAAAAGAAAATTTAACTTAAATACCTGAAACGAAAATTATTTTATTTGCACAGAAATAAGAAATTACTTTCATACTAAGCAAAGTTTTATACTTGAAAGTGAATCTTTGATAAATTTAAACGACTATTACTTTATTTCTAAAATGAAGTAAAACATAAAATTCAAATTTAAACATATGATCAGTCTGAGTTCATTTTAGGAGATTTGGAATCCATTTAAATTACATCTTTTAAAGTATTTTAAATCAAAATAAACTGTTAATTCATATTATAAATTTTTAATTAGTGCACCTTAGAGCTAAAAAGGTCGTTAAGTTACTAAATAAGCATACAGTGAGTGAATTTTGTTAAAAACTTATCTAGGTACTGTGATTTTAGTGTGATGCATGATGAGTGCTTTGCATGAATCTAACACAGCTACTAACCGGGGGCTGCAATTGTATTTCAGCTTTCATTGCAATCAAGTATGTCGTTGCAGGTGATTGGCGGGGAGCTACAAGACAGATTGATACCAGTTCCCTATAGCAAAGCCGCTACTGACGAAGCGGTAAGTCTCAAAATGCAATCTAATTAGAAACTGCTTTCATTCTCTCCACTTGTTGTTCGAACATCAACCTGAGTCAAAAATCATCTTTCTCTCGTTACATGCGTGGTTTTCAAATGTTCCAGACACGTTATGCTTTGGTGATATCTTCGAAAAGTTATTCAAATTCACGATTAGGAAAGTTAATTATTTACCGCTTTTACATTGTTCATTGTCATAAAGCGTTCTTCCACTAAGTACATTTTATTGATCTTTCTATTCGAAAGCTAAAAGAAAAAGCCTGAATTGACTTAGGGGAAATGTAATTTTCTCCAAGTTTAGTTTAATTAACATATTCAATCCATATTTTGGAGGAAATCCCTTTACAACCATTGTAAATACAATATTCTTCTTGGCAGTTTTGAAATGATAGTTTACAAATGACTTGCTTAAAGTTTTTATTTTCCATTTCATTTTTAATAGTCAAATTTTTCAAGAGTTGTGTACAGTAATTGAACATGAAGGTATACCTGTATGTGAATTCTTACTTATGTTACATTTGGGTGAATCCATTCACACACAAATCTAGGAAGTCTGCCTTACCATCTTCGAATCGCATGATATTTTGCATACAGGTACATTTTCTGCCACATTGAATCAAAATATTTTTTTAATCTTGAAAAAAATAATTTCTTCGAGATACAGGGCTGTGAAAGTGACGTCACAAATTAAAATTTATTTTTCTTAGAACACATCACCTAGTTAAAAATAAAATACCTCCTAAACTATTTAAGAAAATCCAATTTTGTTTTTTTAAGACAATTGTAAGATTTTAGAGCAACTATTGATACTAATTCATTAGTGGTACGTAAATAGTATTGAAAATATGAATTTTTCAAAGTGATGAATTTTAAATTCATTTTTCTCCAAAAAGCCATTTTTTAAATCCTGATTATTTTTTTAAGTTCCTATATAAATACGCTATCCGAATGTGTGAACACTTTTCGCAGTTTTTGAATAGTTAAGCTTAAATAAATTATTTTGTGTAATGACCCTGATCGTAAAACCCGACACGATCACAAAATAATGAAATACCGTCAAATTCCCTTTCGAAGTTCGAAAAATCCCTAAGCGCATGTCAAATTCTCTATAAAAGGAAGAAAAGGTTTTCGAAATCCCTAAATTAAATCGGTATTCCCTCTCAGCCAGTGGCAACTATGCTTTCTGTATTTGCTTAAAAATACTTTTTTGCTCAACGTTAACCGAATAATTTCAATAATAATTTACAGTATTTACTTAATTTTAATAAATATCTATCACAAAATTACATATTAAACATGTACATAGAATTTCACAAACATAATTTTGCTGTTCATCTCACTACAAAACCGTTTAAAAATACACTGCATTGTTTTGATACAAAAGATCAGACTAATAAACTACATATTTAAAATATCAATAAATTCCTATAACTGTATTAAAACATTTAAACAGTATTGTAACTACTAGCACACAAAACGTAATACCCTATAAATCCTCATAAAACAGGTTTAAAATTACATTGATAAGAAAAATTACGAAGTTCAGTAATATATATATTTGGCATCGCAGATAAAATAATGATATAAGTTTTTATTTACTTAAATCAATAAGAAACGTTGCTAATTTGAATATTAGTTACGTTAAATAAACTATTAATTAAAATAAATTGAGATTCGTTAAATTCAGCAAAATTGTTTAACAAGTCCTTTCTGCCTTATAAAACTCCAAGAAAGCATTCAATGGATAATTCAATAAATAACTATTTCAATATCAACTTCTCTCACGAATGCAATTCATAACTAAATACAGCTTCATAACTAAATGCAGCTTCATAAATAAATAAACTTACATATTACTAACAAGAATCATCCTCGATTCTTGAAAAGTTGCACTCTTGTGTAATAATACTAGGCGATCGGATTTTTGTGTATAACAAGAGGCCGACTTTGTCATATGAACGCACCATGGTAACTTTCAACAAAAGTGAACTTGTTAGTTATTTAAAAACTACTTTTTGATGTTGTAGGAAAATTCTCATGTGCCTTCCTCCATAAAAAGACATAATTAAATTTATTAGTCTCTTCTGAAACCATGATATTTCTTCTCACTTAATATATTGATTTGTTTGAGATTAATTTCATAAAAGATCCCAGAATGAATTATACCCAAATCCAAGAATGAATTATGAGTAAATGAGTATTATATACTAAACGATTTACAAATATAGGAATAAGATGAAATCAGATAAATGTAAAGGCTTTTTAATGTACCAATCATGGCGATGATTGGTACATTAAAAAGTTACTCTTTCACTACATAAAAATAACCTTCCCCATGTGAGCAGCTGGGTGGATAAAAGGCAGCTGTTTGTAGAATATAAACAATCAAAACTCCTAGAGCCCTCAGAATAGTATATCTTGTAACTTTATTTTATTTTATAATGTGTTGAAGCAGGTGCAAGTGAAACCATGTGTGCATGTTATTACCAACTGAAAATTTTAATGCAAACAAAGTCCTGAAGCAATATGCATCCCAAATATTTCCGCGGTAAATAATTAGATTTTGGCTGATATCTTTTTAAAACTATTAACAGTAGAATTATAGGATTATCAAAAATCTTAGTTCCATACACTTTATTGATATATGTATAGAAATAATGAATCATGTTAAGATATCGCCTCGAAAAAGGTGCTTGAGCTCCTGGTTGAGGAGATTCGAGCGCTCACTTACTAGTGGAGGAATACCGTTGGCCCCGCTCGTTGAGCGCGCGTTAGCGTTTGAAATTTCGACGATATCTTACGTTGAAGTCTCTTAAAAATCAATCTTTGAGAATCTGCGTTAGCTATATAGGGTACTACATTAACAACATTCTAATGAACTTAAACAAAAGTTTCAAAAATTTTAACATGGCTTTTTTTATTAAATCTTAACCAAACTTTATCAAGTTCCATGCGAAACTGTTAATAAACTAATCCAATTTTGAAAGATATTTTTACTTATTATTACGAACAGTACATTTAAGTATCACTATCAAAAAACAAAACAAGTTTATCTCTAATAGTTTAAGCGTAGCAAAATTTTAAATGCTAGGCGACATTCTTGAAAAGTAAAATTGAATATTTTGGTCGCCTTTTAAAGGGTCTTATTTCGATGAAAAAAATAAACATGTCATAGTTTAACATACGCCACTGGCTACCATATATTATTTTTTTAAAAAAATCGAATGTGGTGAGGCGAACATTTTATTTTTTATTGCCTGAATTTGAATGGATTCACCCATTTATTATCTTTAATTTATTAGTACCAGTTTTCACTTTTAAATGGCTTCTTTTCACAATTTCTTTTGATTATGTATGACAATTTTTAATTTGTTTTGAAAGGGAGATAATATAAGTGATACAAGCACATCCATATCGGTACAGGCACACACATACCCACATCTAATTTAAGTTTCACAGTTACATTTAATCCTTTTCTTTTCAATACGAATTGTAAAATAAATGGCGAAAGAACTCATTTTGTTATTAAAAGTTTCGTATAAAAAAGTTATCCATTCTGATTTATAAAATTACCATCTTTTCTACTTTAATCTGCTTATTTTATTCACACTTTACCTGAACATTTTATTTATTAGTTGCAATCACTAACGCAAAACGATGATCTAAGTAAATTTGTGCGGTGGCAAAATGGGGATAACGACTGGTTCAAAAGTTATGGCTAGTTGCATTATCAAATAAGAGCAATAAATGTTTATACAGAGGAATAATAATTTCCATTATTGGCTTAGCATTCAAAACATTGGCTTTTGAGTTCTGTGTTAAGCAATTACTTGCTCTCTAAGTGGGCTTAAATCATCACGCCATAGTAGATTTATTTTAGTTTGTAATGACTTAAAGATTTGATTCAGAAGATTCAGTTTTTGATTAATTTTAGTTATACTTACAGAATAATCCGATGTTTTGCTATGGTTTTATTTTTTCAATGTAGATTGAAAAATCGGAACTTGAAAATAGACTAATGTTAAATAACTTACACTAAATTTATGTTTTTTTAAATAAACACAATTTTTTGTAATTAAACACAACGAAAATATATTTTGTCGTTCCAATGTGATACTTGCACAAATATCCAAACATAAACAGGACGAACAGACTGACGCTGAGTAGTTTTTCATTAAGTTACTCTAAGTATTCCAAATATTCTTTGTACAAACATCGAAAGTGAACAACCGAAACCAACAAAAGATTATACTAAAAACCAAAGCATAATTTCTCGTAATTCCAAAGTGTATGCAGCTTTCTTGTAATGCCTTTTGCATTTGGATTCATCTATTGGATCTAGTCACATCTTTCATAGTATTCACAGCTACTTTTTGGTCTTTCTTTATGATTAATATCAGAAACTATTCATTAATCTCACATAAGGTATTATATATAAAAAAGAAATTGTTATATATGCTTGATCTCCTAAACACATTATCAAAGAAAACATTCCTTCTTTGAATTTTCAACCAAAATTATGTTTAGAAGTACTTAATATGACTACTGCATTTTGAGAATAAATACATTATAAAGTGTGATCAATATATTGCGAGAGAATTACTACATGTGCAACAACATCAACAACCAACCATGAAAATATATCATGTAAAAAATATGATTTTAAATATGCAAAAAAATTTGAAAGCGCAACGTGAAAATATAAAGAAAAATCTAGATTTCGCTAAAGAGAAACCACATAAGGTATATTTCATACAAATAATAATGCTGATGCATGAAAAGAACTTTATTGGACACATATGATAGTGGAAGAAATGCCTTTTGCTGTGCAAAAAATCAAAATTAAGTAAGAAAAAATGTTTTCGTGCTTTTCCAATGCAAGCCTAATGCATCAGGCAAAGCAAGAAAAATAATTTTATCTTTTTCATTTGGGTTTCTGCAAAATTTGGTTTAATAAAAGCAGTATCAAATGCACTAAAAGGAAAATGAAAATATTTATAAAACCAAGAAATAGAAGTTAAATAAAACAGTATTGAATGAAAAGCACTCAATTTACATTAAATTCTATTTTAAGTTTAGTGAGTAATTAATCTCGCGCGTTTTAGTAATTATGCTTATACCTTAGTTGCATTATTACTCTGTAGAAAGTTATATTTTCATTTTCTTATTTTGTATTGCCATATGTAGTATTTAGATGCAATGAGAAAAATTTCTCCTTAGTTATATAGTACTTTTATTTCTGCTTGTGAAATTTTTGCACACCTATGCACATTTTAATGATACTATTTGAACCCTGTTTCTTACAATTATAAAGTATTTTTGTATAGTGTTTCAAATGTTTTAACTTATATTTTCAAAAAATTATACATTGAAAATTGTATATATGAATCTAATGTTGTAACTCTTAGAAACTTGATATGTTTGAATTCAAGTGTCTCAAACTGTTTTTGCTTTATAGCTAAAAGTTTGTTTGCTTATATAGTTTTAGTACGCTGCAAGGAGGATGGTAAACTTACCTGCACAGTATTTTATGTTTCATGATTGGTAGATGAAGATGGTATAATAATGTATTTTCACATTTTTTTATTTTATTCATGTTATTCCATACTTATTGCTCATGAAATTATTTTTCTAAATTGATAAAATTATAATTAAAATTCCACTTTAAATTATGTATTCGTTGCACGATTGATTCCTGAGAGAACAATGAAGCATTTGTTAAGATATTTCTGTCACATCAAAATTATCTATCATTCCACTGCTTTACAAATAAACATTCATGAGTAAGAAGTTTATTGATAAACTGTTAAATTAGCTAACTCATTCCATTACTCAATAGCCTTCAATAACACATCTCAAAACAACACAAAGGATATGTATCCTCACCTAATGGTCTAAAAATATGAATATATGATCTGCCTATATCATGAAACGCGTTTATATTTAGAAAGGGGGCTATTTATGAAATTTGAGTGAAAAACGCTTGTACTATCAGCGTGATAAATAAAAACTCGAGTTCATTTGTGAGCGATTCTCAGTGTAAACAAGGATTTTACTTCGTGTTATCCAATGTTCTCGTTCGGTAGATTACTGAGATACCTTAAATGCCTAAAATAAAGCCAAGTGACTTCATTTTCGGAATACGTACAGGAAACACGTTCTAGCATAGAGGCCACTAAAGTCATTTACATTTATCTTTTCAGCAAACCCTATCATAAGTAGATTTTGAACATGCGCTAAAGTTACGCGGGAAACCTAATACGTGGATTAGAAATTTGCTACTAACTCAGCCATTTTCAACATTTTCCATCTCATGGCATACATAAACTAATTACTAAAATTCTGTTCCATGCGAAAAAATGTATTATATATTTGCCAATCTGACAAAAAATAGGTATATTTTTTAATGATTAAAAAAATAATAGTAAGTATTTTTGTGGCTTTTAAAATATCTTTTTTGAAACTATTTATGATATTTTGTAATAAAAATAATAATGCTAAAAATTATTTATTATTAGTTGAAATTACTTTTGAACACACTTGTCAACAGTTCAAAATCAAACCGTTGAAATGAAATGAAACTTACACCATTTAAACCGCTTCTCCATCCGTAAGGTTCACCAATATCATTCTTGCAGCACACCGGTTGAAAATCGATATTCTAACATTTAAAACAGTTCAATGCTTCTTGTGTAAAATATTAGCAATGGAAGTTGGAAATAATTTTTGCGTGAAATTAATAGAAAATATTTTTGAACAGTTTTCTTTTGTTGGAAATTTGAAGAACACATTAATTTAAAAATGCTTGAGCGTGATAATTATAAACATGAATCAATTTACGAATACTTATTCTATATTAGAGGCATTTTCTGTGAAGCTAAATAGTGTTTCTGCGGCGATACGTGTTTTCCGTACGTATTCCGAATGTGACGTCAGTTGACTTGTTTTCCGAAGACGATTTCAGCATTTCGCCAATGAAAATTCCAATGAATGAATTCCGAATTGATGTATAATTTATTGGTCAATTACATTCAACGCCAAACGTCGTCAAAATGGCGAATATCTACAAATTAAGGTAACACCAATATGTATCATGCAAGAGCATTTCGATAGCGGAAGTAAGATTGTCTGGTTTGTTTGTTTACACTGAAAATCCATCTCATAAGGACTCGTTTACACTTGTACGTCTATCCGAATTCGCTCTCTACATATATTCGGATCCGTCGATCCAATAAGGAGTGAGAATGGGATTGATTGACTGGTTTAATCACTCCCTCTCGTACTTGATTGGTTCGATGTATCCGAATAAAAAGTGGATTCGAATAGACGCAGAAATGTAAATTATCCTTAAGGTAAAGCTGAATACCGAAATTCCACGAGAAGGGGTTGTTCTCTCTGGTATCTGTGCCTTGATATGTCTTACTAATTGTGCGGGTGTGTTTCAGATTCGTGTGGTGAGTGCGTTCCGCAGTGGGATGGACTCCCGCAAGAACTCGACTGCGGACACTAGCGGCGCCCTGGGCCGCTCGGCAAGCAAGCGCGTGCCCCTTCTGCATCCGAACGCGACAGCCTCCACCAGCGCCGACGTCATCAAGGATGCCACGACAAGCAATGACAAGAAAAACTCCGCTCACAACGAAACTCCCGTTTGAATTCTCCCTTTTCTCTCTCTTTTCCTTCTCTCTAATCTCTCTCTAATCTTCTTTTTCTCAGTGCGAGGAGAGTGGAAAAAAAATCTTTTTTTTCTGGCTGTCTCACTCGTAGTAAACTAGAAGACACTAACTACTATTAGGGCGGCCATGAGAGTAAAGCCGTTTCATCCGGTTATGTAACACTGTGTGTGTTTTTATAATCCAGTAGAAGAAGAAAAAACAAATGAGAAAACAACAGAAGATTGTAGAGGATATATATATAAGAAATATATAAATATATAAATAAAAAAAGGGAAGAAGTTAGCTCCCACAAATAGACCATATAATAGATCATCGCTCTTTAGTGTTCTAGATCGTGAAGTGCATATATTAACGATGCTGAATTGAAGAAATACAAGAACTGCGGCCACTTAAAAAAAATCACGTGTACATTTGTAAAGTGCTCAAAAAATATTATAAAGAAGATGAAATAAGAAAGGGGAGCGCGTTTCGCGACCTCTGAATATATATCAAAACGGTGGAACTGCTGTGGCGAAGTCCACCAGACACCATGTGTGACAATGTGACAGTCTCTCTTCAAAACTTAGGCAAACAAACCTTTTCCTCGTGCGTTTTCCTTCATTAGAAGTTGCATCCGGTGCATCTGACGGACGCATCGAGATTTTGACAACGAGTTTCAAAGCCAACCATATATAAAACAAAATGGAAAAGATTCAAACAAAAACTCCATGCCAAGTTCCTCTTCTTCGCTTTTATGTTCTTCTCTTGAGGCTCCGTGCGATCGACTGCTGAAGGGACAAAGAATGCAATGGAGACGACGAGTGGGTCTTGGGGAAACGTCAAACCTCCCTCTCTGAGAAATCACCCGCTTGTTCGACAACGCGGCCAACCTTTCTTACACTTACACACACCTTTAGTTGACAAAGCAGCGTTGGCTTATAGACTTAACTCCCCCCACACACACTAAATAGGATAAATACAGGTTGTAAATATTTTAAACTAACCACCGGCCACCCCCTTAACGGTAACTAGGACTTAGCGACAGACTATTTTTAAATGTTTGTGCCCACTTTGATTTGATACCGTCGTGTGAGACTACACACTTAGGAGTCGTTACCAACTACGTAGGGTGTATGACAAAGTAGGCGAGGTCTGCAGTTGATTTCAATTTGGCGTGTATTATATACTCTCAAAACGACATTGTCGCAGGGGCCGCGTTTTTTCCCTGTAAAAAGCGGCTGCTACGATTCAGTTTTCGAGTAGGAGTTTTGTATATTCTCACCAGTCATCTCTCTGATACTCTCTCTCTCATCAACGAAATAATTCGCGCATGCGCAACAAATATTAGAGGCAAGTAGCTTGCGTAAGTGAAAAGATTTCTGTAGGCTTTTCGCACACCGAATAGTGTGGACTTCAGATTTCAAATCATTGCAAATTTTTTGTTGTTACATATATATATATATGCATATAATAATAAAGATAGAGATATGAAATAGACTTTACCTTCCTTGATAATTGTGTCGCGAACCCCTGCGATTAGAACATCTTGATACTTAAGTTTCATAGCTTGATATCGATATTTTCCCAGCTTTAAAGCAGTATCTGTCCCCGCTACGTAGCTTGACTGACGCCTCACGAAAGTACGCTGTCATAGCTTTAATAACTATAGAATGGGGCTAAATAAGACAATACATAAGAGAGCAATGTGCCATTACTTCAATGTATATCACAAATATCAACGAAATAAAGAGAGGATATGAAAATAATTTGATCTTTGATTTATGAATCGAAACCGTTTCACGTTTAAATTTTTAGAACATTTTTCTAAAATTTGATAACATTTTAATAAGAACCGAAACTGTTATCTATCGCAGAGTATTTATATCCCTTTGCTTTTGTATTTTCGAAAAAGGAAAATTTAAGAGTCGCAGGGTTTTCGCTACGGTTGGTGTGAGTAATTTGTATGATTCGTAACTAAAATAACCAATCACTGTTTTTATAGTATTACTATCCATCTAAGTGTATATAAGGACAAACTCTTAGCAAATTTTCAATTATAAAATTTACGACGAAAAATTCAGGAACCACAAATTATGTATAGAAAAGGCGTTTCAAAAGATTTTTGAGAATTACATGCTGTTATAATATACTCCCTGTTGAACCTGTATACAGCAATTACCTTTCTCTTCCATGGGTGCGCCTTAGTCGTTAAGGATTTGTGAAATCGTCTTCGGATTTCATGTTTATGGTGCAGCCGTGCGTGTTACTATCATTTAGATATTATGTAGCCCTTTGAGATAATCCGTGATTTTTGAGAGTAAGTTCTTTGATATATTCAGGTACTTTAATAGTTTTATAAAGCTTCCTAAGGAAACAACACTAATTCATAAAAGAGCGTCATTCGTTTTATTTACTACTACGTACACGAATATCATGCAGACAGTATATAGGCCAAAAATTAAATGGTGGATATTAATCACAAAGTAAAATGCCTCACACCTAAAAAGCTTAATCAAATTTAAACATTAAAAATATATAAATTCACAAAAATTACAATTTTATATGAATTTAGTAATGACAGAGATTGAGACTGATGGGTAGCAAAGTAAATTAAAGGCGTAAAAGTTTCAAACACTCCTCGGTTCAGATGCATTAAAAATAATCAAGTTTATATTCAAAGCAATGTATTTTTGGGACATTGAAGAAGCAATAATAGCATGTGTGTTCGATACGTGGAGAAAGAAAGGCAAAAGTGTGGTATTAAATGTCCTACGGCAGGATTTGCAAAGGCTGGGAACTCAGTATGAGCAGCTGAAGATGTGTCTCTCGTCTCCATTCATTCTTATTTCCTCCGTGACGTTATCAGACCAAAGGAAATAAATTTTCATGTCCTCTTCTTCCGTTATCACGGGACCATTCTGTGCGCCTTAGTTACTGTTTAGTTTCCTTTTCCTCTTTGCATATGGAATGGGAATTTTATTTTATTGATTTGTTTGTATGTGTGTGTATGTCTTAAAACTGCTTTTGCACTGGCGGCTTTCACCACATCACAAACATCCAACGAGTGTTCTCCAAACGGTAACTATGCAAATGCTTTCCAAATTCTGTTACAGAGAGGCTTTAAAATAACAATTGATTCCCCGTGTTCACTTGCGTTCGCCCAATATGCTTCAAGTACGCTTGTGATTGTCTTGTCTTATTGGTAGAACTCGATTGAACACGGACGACTGAGACGTGGAAGTTCCATGTCGCATTTTTTTAAAGATACGTTTAGTATATTTTACAGACTGATAGTGTTAGTTTTCCATGAAACATGACACATTTTTTAATGTTTTTTATCCTGTTGAAGGCATATTATGCTCTATGAAATACAGTCTAGAAACCAATATTGTGTACATAGCTGACTGCATTGTTCTCTTCTCCATTGTATATCCTGTTTCAATAGTTTGGGGAACACTTTCAGGAAAATAAAAGGATTTTGTTAAGCGATAACGAATTTTGAAAGTTTTCCGTTTCACTGGAGCATCAAGTATGTTGCATGGAGTGTATAAAGCACCAAACAAATACAATCTCACTGTAAAGCATTAACAAAACTTTCAAGCTTCTATAAAAGGAATTTATTCCCGTAAAACTTTTCTCCGAACAGCATAATGAAATAGCATTAATATGGTTTCCAGAGTACGCATTCGATTGTTTTTGTTCGTAATAAGTATTTGTAATTTTTTTGAGTTTTTCATAGAGCTAATTATATATCACTGCCAATTTTATATTAACCTAAATGATACGATGCGCGAGTGAGTCTGTGCATAACATTTTAGATTATGCTTTTATTAGGAATCGGTATAACTTTTTGATTTTCTTTCTGTTTTAAGATATTCATAATGGTAATATTTCTTTTCTACAAAACACTCATAATATACTGTAACCGTATCTCGCTGTAATACGATGCTAACTGCATCTCCTTAATGGTACTAGATGAACGGTGACGTTTAAGGCATTGCATTTACTTACTGCATCCCCATTTGTCCATAATTATAAAATATATGTCTTACACAAGAAGATCACAAGTGTTCCCTCTTTAGAGGTGGAATCATAGAGAGATAGGTTAAGTAATTAGAACTGCTTTGAAGACATCACACTAAATGGTACGACTCTGATTCAGATTCTTTCAACAGAAATGCTCATAACATCATTTGGACTGTTATCATATCATTCGCTTTGTAATCATGTGAATTCTGTGACGACCGGAGTGTAATGTATTCAGTCTGTTGGCAAAGTTTCATTTAACAAACACAGAAAAGACTAGAAAGATGTTATTTCGTCTCTTTAGCAACAGGTTTCATTATATTATCTTATTTATCTTTTAGCAACAGGCTTCACTGCTGATCTTATGGAGTGTATGCTTAGATTGAAAGAGAGAAATTCACAAGTTAAGCAACCCCGAAGGGTTCATATTATAAAGCATTTTAATAATTAAATCTCCATTCATCCTGTAATAGCAAACATTTCCCTGGTTAGTGATCAGTTTTATGATGTTTAGTTGCTAGGATATTTAACAGTTTTATCGTTTATATTATCATTGAAGAAATGTAACACAAACCCTAGATTTTCTTGAACAGTATGTTGCAGTAAATCCAACTGCGGCAAATACCACTTCCTTGATTTCGATAGAATGTCATTTCAAACACACTGAAGGTGAGAAGATCAAAATGAATCAATAAATAAAACAGGAGAGCATAGTTTAACAAAAACAAAAAAAATTATGCCACATTGCTGACTTTGATTTTTTATTGAATGAGGCAACTTGTAAATTTATAATATAGATAGAGTACATAATACCCACACAAAAAATATAAAACCGCGGTAAATAATTTTCTAGACACATTATCCACATTTATTTCACCATTATTCCCTAATTTATGGTAACAGCAACCAAATTGGTTGTATGTGCAGCAGGAGATGTCTTCAAAGCAGCCGCTGCGCCTAATCCGTGAGTTTTCAATAGCAGTGGGTCGTCCAAAGAAATGTTTCGATTAGCTTAATAGGCCACTGCAACATTGCAGTAGAGGTGAGATAAACATTTCAAACGGAGGGCCGCCAGTGTTGTGACTACAGATAATATTTATATAAACAATCTTCTAATAACTAATTTAAGTGATGGATGTGTCCCATTTCCGCGCTTCAGTGATGTCTACTATACAACGAGTTTCAAGCTTTGAAAGAAAGAAAAGTGTAAGTAGTTGAAAGTATGCCAAAAAGAATGGCCTGTTAAATAAAGCTCTACTCTTACTTCTGTCCGGAGTCCTTTATTTATGTTCGAGGTACAAGTCGCTTCATTGCTCAAATGGAAAATCGCAGAGCATACTGTAATTGTAAAATGACTCTACTTTTGTTTTCATTTAGACTTCAAAATGTTTTTATTATCAGAAAAGGCCGTCTTAAGAGCAATGTAGACAAAGAGGTGCACACTATACTAAACTTCTCAACCCTAAACTACACTGTTATTTACCTTACCTTTACACTTTTTTCGTTAAGACTTGCGAGATGATTACAATTATTCGTTTATTTGGCAAAAATGGTAGATTGTTTTTACATTTTCAACAGAAATTTACAGCTATTCATTTAGTTTAAAAGTACAAATACTAACATTGAAGTGCCAGAAAAACAGGTACATTAGTCTAATATTTCGTAGGCCTCCCACGGGAGTGTAGAATTACAGAAATACGACGAGGTATGGACTCCACGAGCTTGCGGCATTATTCGGTAGGAATTGAACAGCATACTTCCTGCAGAGAGGTTCACAATTCTGTTGTATTCCGAAATGTAGGATTTCTGGGGATCTTAGAATAGTAGTTGTTGAATTTACATTGCACTGGGAGGAGTAGTTGAATTAACGTTGCACTGGAGCAACACAATGGCTATTGATGACGGTCCGGGTTAAATCCTGAAGAGAAAGATCCCAAGACAACACCATGTAATTTTGAAACACGGTCAAATGTTGAGGTCATCACCTGAGCTGGCACCCCACTCTCCAAACTTCCACACCATGCCAACGTGAGGTCACGACAGATTTAAAGTGCACCATCCCCAAGTACATTATGGTCTTTGGTTGGATCGAGATTGGAACTCGCAGCCCTCCGATTGTTAATAAGCGACTCTTCCAACCGTGCTACCGCGGCCCCGCGGCATACATATGTGCGATAATGTTGATATCTGGTGACATGCAAACAAGTCTAGGTAAAAGTGTCTAGACTTGTTTGGCGGCACATTGCCCTGTTGGAAGAGGAAAGTCCATCTGAATGAAAGGTAGTGTAACTCGTCAGAAGGGATGCAATCATAGTGCTTATAGATGTTTGCATACGTACTAAGAGTCCCATTTAATCCGGGATCCATGGCTTCATGGTGTTTTATCCAAACACGGATACTTCCATCTGCCTGACACAGTTGAAAACGCTACTCGCCAGACCAGACTACTCGTTACATCAAGGGTATTCGAGTTGGGCATCGGCTTCTAAATCCCATATCTTCGAGGGAACGTTCTATAGTCCTCATGCTGATGTTTGTTGAGAGCCCAGCATTAAATTCCGATGTAATTTAAGGCAGTGTTATACGCCTATTGCGTGCAACGATTCTTGCAAGCCGATGCTGTTCAAAGCCTACGGCCAACTTCTGTCGTTCGTTGTTTTCTTCAGGATTCTTGTAGTCATGGTACACTCTTGAAATGGTAGTACGTGAAAATTCAAAATTCTCTCCTCTGACCATTTCATGAGTTCCAATTATTAAATCGACTTGAAAATCGCTTAAATCGTGATATCTTGCCATTCTTAAGATGGAAATAGCTCTAGTTGTTTCCACGTATGTCTGTCGTTTTATACATGCACTATTAGAGACGTAACCTATGAAGTGCATAGGTGGAGTTGCTATGTATTTTACACAGGCTCGTCTCTACTAGTTTTCTGACACTTCAGTGTATTTGATACACATTTATAGAACAAAATAATTTTCCGATTAAAAAAATCTTTTTTCCATAATTATTTATTCAAGAATATATGAATCTTAATCAAGTAACATGAAATCTTTTTTTTTTTTCAATTTTAAAACATCGCCAAAAAGAAATTTAAGGCATTATTCACTGATAAAAGTGGATTTAAAAGATCGATCGAAAAAATTTCGTGTGATATTCATTTTGGAACTATTTTCATAATTATCATTAGCTTGGTTTGTATACTTCATCACTGCATTCAAGAATTATTTTATGCTAATTAAATTTTAATTACTTTCGTTATTAAGTTCATCTCAGGATTTCCTTATAATGAAACTACATACATTTTTTACGAAAACTTGCTGCTACAGTTTATCAAGGATGCCAGAAGTGTTGAGTCTCCAAAATGCCAACAAAGCGAATTTCAAGCAATGGATTAAAAGCATTGATACTAACTGTAAAAATTAATTTTTTTAATTTATTATATTTAAGTCCCGTTTTAAGTGCACTTAAAGGGTAAATTCCAACTAGGGTCAACGGGATAGTAATTGACCAGTTAGTGCTCATTTTCTATTAAGTAATTTCCGAAGAACTAATTTGCAATTGCACTTGCAAGATTTTTTAATTAGTATGTAAAGATGGTGATTAAAATGAGCTATAGCAAAATTTTTAATGTTTACATCGTTTTAGAATTTCTATACCAAAGTTCAAAACAGTGATTCCACCAGCAATTGACCATTATCCATCCAGTAATTGATCACGATTACTTTTTCAGGTAAAGTGAAATTGAAACACGTGCAAATATTCACCAATATATTTGTATAAAATATAACTAGGCTGAACATTTTTTACATGATATTCTTATTAAAAGAACAAAATATCGAATATTAAACAAGTAAACATAGTAATGATGGTTAGCACTTATATTAAACAAGTGAATTGATTAAAATATGTTACAAACTAATATTAAACAAGTAAATAACTGTTCCAATAATATTAAAAAATTATTTTCCGTTAAGTATAACAGACATTGAAGTCAGTCGCTGTAAATTCTATTAATTTCTCCAAAATACAACAAAAACAAAATGGAAATCATTGTTATCAGACAAAAATCATTAGATCCAAACTGCAAAGCATATCTTTTTGGAATGCATTTTACATGTTTTGCAGCAACTATCGTATTTATAGCATGTACTTTTATACAATGTTTGTTTTCGCGTTTTGCCATTTACCTTCATATTTTTCACAAATTTATTACCTTCACAAATTAAATCTCTGGAAGTATTTCCTCTTCCGTTATCAGTTTCAAACTATTTTCTCTTTTGATTTGAGATAATCTGTCTAAATTATTTTTCCTCCTTTAACTTTTTTCATTTTATCCTTACTTTCACAATGTACCTTCACAATGTACCTTTCACAATGTTCAACCACTTTTTAGATGCAGCTAGCTGCATGGGACAATCTATCTTTTCCATTGTATACCCTCCTTTTCTTTGAGGTAGGACTCACTAGGGTATTATAGCACATGGAATTGGAATGTAACACGAACGAAAGGTTTATTGTAAATTGGGGTACTATGCAGACTTTCTTTACAAAAAATGTCATTGCTACTGCATTTATCCTCAGTTCTTGATCACTTCTTCCAGTAATTGATCAACTGGTCAAATACTGGATACGGACTTTTGGATATTTAATTTACCCCAAACAATTTCCAAACACTTAATCATCATGAAATATCTCCATTTCAAATTTCAAATCAAGGTTTACCTAAAAATCCAGTAATTGACCAGTTTGATCAATTACCGGATTCAAAATAAGAAATAGAATTGCGATGAGGTAAGATTGAGACATCACTCTCTTCAGAACAAGTCCCAATGATTTGACTTTTATTTTTATTTTTTATCCATAAAGGCAAATTGGTGAACTTTAGTTAGGTTACTATTTATTCCAATAGTCCATTGAACTATCACGATATAAATTTAATTTACTATGAAATAAACCAGTTTGCTTGGTTTAATGAGGAAATGGTCAATTACTGGAGGTGGTCAGCCTTTTGAACTGTATTATGAACATTTGATTTTAATCCCCATTGTCTTGCGGATGTTTACATCTCACGGCATCTTCTATAGTTTCATGTTAGAATTTATTTAAATATAGGTCCCAACTCACTTACTTACAGTGGACAATGTAAACAGTTAATAAAAATCATAATTGTAACTATTTACAGTAAAATCGATGCTAAAGCACAATGTGAATTGTCGATAAATCAACATATACATTTTTAAACCTTAAAAGCTCAAACTTTCAATACATTAATACCAATTTTTAAACATTACAGCATGAAGAAATGATTTTTTTGTCAATTAAACACAAGTACTTGAGAAATTTTTTAAGAAATATATTTCTATTTATGAATTCCCAAGGAACCCTTAAATTGTTGGAACCCATGGGCAATTGCATGCGCATGAGTAAAGATGTTATATTTCCTTTTTTTATCCTTAACCTATTTGCCATAAATCAACCTGGCAGCCCAATGTAGTCTAGAAACAGGAATAAAACAAGAAGCTCTAGAAGCCATATTAATCACTGCGAAGTCAGTAAAAGCTGGGCAACTATTGGAATGGGTTTCTGTTAAGTCAGAAACGCCACACAGAGTGCAAGTTGGAGTGTCTGACAAGCCAATTCGGTATAGATGATGTTGAAGATAGTCAGTGTCCAAAGAGAACAAGTGACTCCTGTACTCTTGTAGCTTTCGGTAGATAAGGTGGCAATTAAGGCCTAAGCCGGGAGTTCTAATCTTTCTCTTTAGCTATGCCTTTGTAAGTAATAAGACGAGCTTGCATGATTTTTGTATTTATATTCCTTTTTACAGCAAGGTATTCAATGGGAGGACATAACTGGGGTAACTCAAATTCGACCTTACTGGAATATTTTGTCGTTATCGTCTATCGTAACCAGAGTATGTTTGTCAGAGGCAGATGCACATCAAGGTTAAATTATGCAATTATCAGGTTAAATAACGGGTACCATTTTATATGACGGTCCTTTTGCGATGTAAAAATATATCCCAATTACTCAATGTTTAACTTACACCCCCAAATGATTAAAATTTCTACTTTCCTTAATAATTGCAGGACATTTTTATCACCATAAGCACGTACTGAAAAGATTCATAACCTTTTGAGCTTAGAAAAACTGCACGTTACAGAACAAAAGCTTTTCTCGTCCCCCCAGCTAGATGTCGGCCTCGTTGCCATAGTTACCGACGCCTCCCTCATTCGAGGATACTGGTAAAAGATCTTGGTAACGCCTATTCAGCAATATTGTTAAGGGCACAGTGAACGTTCTAGACAAACTTTTGCAGTTATCCTATTGTTATAAAATTTGCACACACTGTTTTCTAAAAATATTAAATTGGTCTAAGAATATTAAATTGTACGGAAGTTATTACACAAAACGTTTAAAATTTTGATGATCATGATTTGAATTAAAAATAATTATAAAAAGTTATAAAACTATCCCATTATATTTGTTTCACATTTTATGTATAATCAGAAAAACATAAATTGCAAAATTTTTAAGAGGGCTTAGTCATCAGAATCGGTCATTTAAAACTATATATGAATATTTGACTTGTACTCTACTGTCTCTCTCTTAGTGGATGTTTACATCTCACATAAATAATCAGTACTAGGTTAGATAGATTCAAATATAATGCACTAATAATATCGACCTTCTAATGAAATAGACGGTGTATGTGAGCACGTCTTGATGCTATTTCTTCCTGTCAGTTGGTTTGAAGATCTGTTACGTGGTTGTGGGAAAAAGCATATATCCAAAGTGGGACAAATTATTGATTGGTTAGTGATTATTCATTTCGATTAAAAATACTAGTCTGAGCTTCGATGCTAATCAGCTAAGTCGATTCGCACGTCTACGTGACTTACCATTCTGAGATATTAAGACAGCGACTTCGCACATATGCTGTGTGTTTCATTAGAAGGTCAATGACTAATACAATCTCATGTTTGAGATTCTCAGGTTTACGCACAGTTGAGCCCGATCAAAATTAGACCACAAATAGTTTTAAAATAAATGCATAAGAGTGCCTTTAAAGTTAGAAGGTAGCAGTCATTTCTCTTTCAAGGCTTTTCATTTAAGCTAGTATGCCATCCATCCTTTTTAATTCTAGGTTAAGAATGAAGTTGCTTTGTTTGCTAAAATTTTGTGTACAAAAACTTGAAATTTTTGGTTTTTCGGAATGTTTTGTACTTAAAAAATAATTTATTTTAATATTTTGCTATTTTTTCAATTTCAAATGAACAGTTTGTTATTATCTGTTATTTCATCTGTGATATAAAAATATCAAGAAGGTGTTCTTACTGTGAAAAATGTAAACTGTCTTGCATGTTTGTTTGCATTTTAAGAGGCACAGACAAAGTCTAGTTCTATCAATGCAATTTTTAATGTTTTTGATCAAAGCTATGTCTAGTTCTCATATCAACATACAAAAGTTAATTTTTGATGGATTATTGTATGTTATTAATTTTATTAGTGATTGATTAAAATAAAAAGAATAAGGAAAATAAGTGGATTTGAATAATTCATAACAAATGCCTGCTATGTACGCATAGTAAATTAAAAACGGCAAAAATAAAAGAACTGTCTCATGTCAAAGATGCAATTTATTGAAAACAGAAATCTCGCACGTTTAATACATCGCAAAGTCCCATACAAACAAAATTTTTAAATTGAAAAAAGTACATCCATTAAATTTCATGACTAGGTTTCTTGAAATTTAATAACATGCATTTATGTATCAAAGACACCTACTAAAAGGCATGTGACAACCCTATTCGTAGGAAAAGATTGTTCTGTTTTCCCAGTTACTAATGTTTTATACAGTAAATTTTGCAAAATTATCTCTTATCCTTAGAGAAAGAAAATGTGTTATTTTATCATCTCCTTAAATTCACCATTGACGAATTACCATTGAAATAAAAAACTCTGATTCCCTGAAAACAAGATTTACATGGGAATTAAATTTTGAAAGAAAATTATGAGGTATCTAGGCATAATCTCTATGAAAAATACTGCCTATGTTCAAAAATAACAAAGAGCTCATTTTTGTAGGTCTTGATATTAACTGCTTTACTGCTTTACTAATATTATTTTGATGCAACTTGATCAAACTATTATCCTGAAACAAATAATTTTGAAATTCATATATTTTAAATTTTCTCACTCAGTGTCTTTTCATTATTTTCCTTGTATCATTAAAGTGAAATAGTGTAAAAAGCTAAATTTCAATCTCACACAAAAAAGTTAAAACGGAAAGGCTTTATCAAATACTTCTTCCCACCACTACAGAAATGTGTCTCCATTGAATACAATCCGAATATCCGTTGTTAAAGTATATCAAGTTCAGATTTTTTTGCATTATTCTTATTTTTTTCAATTGGAGTTGGACAAGAACCGTAATGCTTGACTAATTACGATAAACAAAATTCCATCAGATTGTTTCATACTAAAAAAAGGATCTATTGAAATTTCTGTAAGCTGTTAATAAAGCATTTCATCACTGTTCATAATAGATTCTGTCATCACTTTGAAATCGAACTTTAAAGAGTCGTTCAACAACAAAATATTCTTATTCGACTCAATAGATGGCGCCACATAAATTCCCAATATTAAATACGTTAATAATGTTGATTTTTATCATTAATCTAAGCCGAACCTAATTTAAGGCAAAAAAATTCTGCAAGAAATCAGAGCACATTTAAAGACCTGAATCGTTGTCGAACAGGAAACAAATTTTTAAATTACTTGAATATAAGCATCTTTAGTCTGTAGACGGCATTGCAAAAATCACTCATTTGAACCGTTATTCCGACTTCAATGTTCCGAATAGTTTCAGGCTATTCCACATATCTGCACTCGTTACCAACTTAGATGAAGTGCCCCATAAGAAGTGCAAATATGGATACATATATTCCATTCACTAACTTGCGCATAAGTATCATTTTTTCTCTACCCTTTTGCACACTAAAGACTTATTGTCATAAATCTAATGAAGATTTAACTTTTCGAGAAGTTACCAATACATACGGTACAACCTCTCCCATTTCCCAGGTCTAGTAGCGTAGTGTAACATCGATAACTGAAGAAGTCGAGATTCGATAGGGGAGGGGAATTTCATGTTGAGCTTTAGACAACCTTAGTGAATTCCATTCGCCATTGTTTCTTATCTCCGCAAGGACAATACAATACAAATCAATTTTATCCAATAAGTTGAAAAAGCACCCAAAAAGCTCCATTGCACCCATTCTTGGCATATGGATGATCCAGACAACGTCTTAGAATTTGATGGGAGTCTTTTTACAAAGGAGGAAAAATTAGGAGAACAGACCATGCGCAGGGACTAACAACTCATACTAAATTGAATACTGTTTAGATTGAAGGCTTGCCCCAATAGAAAAATTTGGGGTAAAAGAGTTTGTATGGAAGCTATCCATTGCGCATGACAAACTCCTTTATCCAATCATAGTAGGAAACCTTTCGAGGTTAAAAGGATCAGTCAACCGCATTCCCATGGTTGACTTTTCCCGGTGAAAATCAAGGACGTTAAAACAGAAACTGAAGTCTCACTTAGATTTATGGTTAAGAAATCGTCGTTTTGCTTCAAGTTTTATCGATTTTTATAATTTTTTTGTAAAGCGGGATTTTACGAATTTTAATATTTTTGATTATGACATGCAGGGGTTCCTAGACGCTATACGCCACTGCCCAACCCTTTGCTGCCCTCGGGCCTAGGTACATGTGTTTTTTATAATTTTCTTGTTTTAATTCAGATTTTAAATTACAATTTTTTAAAATTTGGGTAGATTTTGATGTGATTAATATTATCTTGATCGTGAATTTTGTATCTGCAAATCAATTTTCACCGTCGCTGCATTTATTGATTTACATTTAGCAATACGAACTTGCGTATTTTACTGTTTAAAATGAATTTGAAAGAATTGAAATTAAAAGGATTCTTATGAATTATTCACTTTACCAGGATTATCAAATGGATTGTCAATCTCTTTCCTTAAATGATTTTAAAAACACTTTTTTAATTAATTCATTTTTGCTTATCGAATCTTTTTTTCTATTGGATTATATAAAAACAGATTATTCATTCCATTTCTTTTTTTACCCATGCATATTTATTGGAACATGTGCATTTACAATTGCTAGTGGAAATCAAGGTGTTCAATTGTCCCCTGTGTATTCATCAATGCAATCGATTATAATTGTAAACGACGAACATTTTCTTAGCTAATCGGAACTGACCTACAACTCAATATAGTCTGGCTATCGTGAGAAGGCAGTTGTGTCAGGTGGTTTGAAAGAGTCTATTTATTGTATTAGGGGATTGTGGCGGAAACGTAAGTATATCCCTTCCTCAATTGGCGTATTTAGTACTGATTCTGGATTCGAGTTTTTCGTTCGATTCTAAGATTTAAAGTTAGTGAGGGATAAATCATCTATGGTGGTCGCCGCACGTGTTTCTATGGATTCTGCGTATGGCAGCCTTTATCCGAGACAACCTTTCACATCTATTCAGAAATCAACTGACCCGTCGATCACCTTCTCCGTGGAAGCCGCACTATATTATGCCAAATATTGAAGACTTTTAAACTTCGAGGCCGCCAATGAAAAAGAATAAGAGAAAATGTCTCCAAAATACAAATATAATATTTTTTGCGTGTGTGCCCATGCATTAAGTAAGCAGTACTACTGAAAGACTTAAATCATATTTTCATGTTTCTATTTTTACTTTTCTAATAAAATCATACTGATTTGGGAGACAAGAAATGAAACTATCTTCCTAGCAGAAGCTTACACTTTTGCAATACATAGTAATGGAGTTCTTATTTTTAAATAACTGTATTTGAACCAAAGAGGTTTATCCCTTTCAGGGGATGTGGAACGTCTGTCGTCCAAATAGTCATAAAAGTTTTGTAATGAATTTTTCTTTTTGCTCTTCGACTACTCACATAAGAGGCATTTTCTGTCAAAGTGGTTTTATGTTTCTGTGGTGATACGTCTTTCTGTATGCATTCTGAACTTAACGTCAATTGGCTTGTTCTTCGAATACGATTTCAACCCGTCAGCAATAAAAATTCCAAAAAATAAATTCCGAATTGATATATGACAGTTGATTGATTGGTCAACTACAATTAGATAAAACGCCAAATGTTGCCAAAACAGCGATAAACTACATTTTAAGGGAACCCAGTAGAGCATTTGGACAACAGAAGTAAAATCTTCGCATACCCTCTGATTTGTTTAGTTGCATTGAAAATCCTTCTCATATCAAGTCCGTTGGTATGTACTGCTGCCATCTGGTAGAACATTTCAAAACTATTGATATAAAGCATCAATACAATAATCTGTCTACATTCCCCTCCCTTTTTTAATCATTCAAATTTTTGGAACTTTATGTTCGCTTTAGTTTTGTTCTGTTTCTTCTTTTCGGTTTGGCAACAGTTTTCCTGTATTATTTTGACCCTGTGTCTCAATTGATGTTTTGTTGCAAAGGTTAGCTTTATTACATGTTATTTCGCTAAATTTTTATCTTTTCGTTTCCAAATGTTGAGTTTTCGGGGGTATCGTGCATATTCAAAAGACTCGAGATAGATGAGATAAAAAAAGGGGACAAAAATATGAAATCCATGAGGTGTTGGGTCCACAAGTTTCACCAGAGAGAAACTGGACCCAACCAACATAAACTGGTGTTTTCTACATATGAACAGCATGAATGATTAAAAATTTTCATACCCTCCCCTCCCCCAGACACCAATAGAGGGTGAAAAAGCCTGGCCATATTTTGGGTTTGTGGAAATTGAAAAGCGATGCGTTAAGGGGGTCCGGGACACAAAATTCTAAAATCTTCAATTTTAAAGTTTTTGTTCTGAAATGTTTTCTATAGGTATACATTGTATTTTTCAATTATAATAACTATTTTATATTTTCAAAACTTCAAATATTTTTTTTATTAAAATTAAGAAATTATAAAATTTTGACGTTGGGCAAAATTGATATATCTTAAAATATTTTATATCACTTCATTTTTGCACTAATTGACTCCTAAAAGTTCATACTTTAAACTGTCTTCGTGATTTTTGGTTAAAACAGTTAGAAAAAATTTAAAAAAATATTTTGTTCAAAAACTTCATAAAACACATAGTATACAAAGTTCGAAAAAGTATAGAAAAAATAATAATATATATATACACAATTGCTGAAGACAAATTAAAGAAATATATTTGAAAAGTAATTGTAGAAAATTTCATTCATTTATGACAAGTAATTTTTAAGTTATATCCATTTTTCACTATCGAAATCCCATTTAACAGAAAAGGAGAAAAAGAGCGTTTAAAATTATGAAAATATTTAAGTTATTAAAAAACACTTTTGCATACTTTATGTTTATTTAAAATCCTCCTGGATAGTATTGTGTATTACTTCTTAGTTTTACTGCTTCATTTAATTTAATTTTAGCAAGTTGGACCTTTTTCCTATACCTTTTAAAAGTATTTGTGGACTTCATCGTCGCTTTCCTGAACCGCCTACAGTCCTTTATGGAAAGCGTTATTGAAGTATATTGATAGTACAGAAAATTCGAAAACGTGCAAATTCAACAATAAAAACAGTGAGAATATGACGATAATCAATTCAGATCACTTCAAAAGTGTTCGTAGAGTAGTTTATTTGAGTTAGAAAAAAATAGAGCTGAAACAGTAGAAAGTAGACTCCAAAACAGTCTGTTTACATTATCTGATGGGTGAGGCTCGTTTGATTTGCAGCTGTCATGTTATAAAAAGCCGAATATTTCCGGTTCTACTGATGGTAGAAACAAAATGTACGTGTTATTTTATTCAGAAATATCTATATTATTTTTAATATAATAATTTTTTTACTTTTTTCATATTTTGAGTCCCAGACCCCCTTAACAATCTTAAAATTCCAGAGAAAAGGTCTTAGCACTAGATACTAAAGAAATATATTCGAACCTCCAAGTGGTTCTACGAGATATCTCCTCTATCAAGATCTGATCAATTTTGTTAAGGACTAAATATATCGTCATCAAGATATTGCCAATTTTTGATGATATGGGGGTCTAGATCTGGTAAGTTTTTTTTTAACGACGAGATATCTCGTCCATCAACATCTGGTCAGTTTTTCTAATTATGAGATACCACTTCAAGGCAACAACCAGGAGGGTTAATATAGGACAATTGTATATTTTATGGAAAACGATTACTTGATGGGTGGATCCGAACAGCTCCCGATCAATGCTTTGTAAGTTAACCGAACTAGAACTGCTTACAATTGCAGCTGTGTTGAAATATGTGAGATATATAAGTAAAAGGTTACTATTGTGAAATACACAGGCTTTATATTATTAGAAAGTTCTCACATGCTGTGGGCGCATCAGAATTTCTAGCACGGCCATAATTAAACTCTCCCTTTGCTAAGCAACTGCGCTAGCTTTCTTTTAGAATTTATAGGCTTCAAACTGGAGAATTCTTCATTGGAATTTTTTTGTGATGAGCATTCTTGTAAATAAATTTATTCAGAAAAATTTACGAATATTTTTAATTAAACTTTTGAAAACATGGACCACTGACTTGATGCCATAACAGTCATTCATCTATACTTACAAATATTTATAAGTTCTTTTTTTTTATTTATTCCGAAACCGTCAATATCATTATTACAAATCTTATTGAAGTGCAAAAGCTGATTAACAACGATATAATAATTTACTTTTAGAGATATTTGAATTCCAAAAAGATAACTTCAAGATTGGAAAAAAAGTCGTTTCTTTATATAATAAATATCAATATTAATTTAATTGTTTGAGTAATTCTAAATAATCACCTTTGTATTTCTCTGTATTAGTTTTGATTACAATTGTTCTTCCCGTTAAACGAATTGCTACAGGTCATTAAAGTTGATTGCATTAAAAATAATAGTTATCCATATATCTGAAAGCAAAGTTGATGGGTGAACAAAATTCTTTTCATAGTAATGAAGGAAGAGGTTGGTAAGGATTGATGAAAAATTCGAGCCCCGTATAGGATGGGTCGAAAAAATCTAATTTCGCCAGTCGAACAAATTCAAACGGTATGTATAAAAAATATTTAGAAATCCACCTCAGATGAAAATATCTCTTAATTTTTCTCAAAATTAAATATCGTATTGAAGAGGACGAAGTTGAAGTTCTCGATTTCTTGTATTTTGGCTTTTCCACACGACACAGTCTGAACTCGTTCCAGTCGAGGCTTTTTCATATAAGCAGTGTTAAAAACCTAAAAAAGTTTGCACTCGTAGAAACGCCTATAACACTTCAGGATGTCCGTGTCAAACATTAAAATTTTGCAAAATTTCCGTATAAATGGCCACATACCTTAGGACGAAAAAGCAGGAATAATAACGCATGTATGTAAGTTTCTACCCGGATCCACATATCAAAAATGTGACTTGTTTCGGGAAAATGTAATTTTGGATCTTTCGTAAAAAACCTAACTCGATTCTCTTTCTTTCATGCAGCTGCTCCAGGATATTTGTCTTTCAAAATTATCACATCTATACACATTACCAATTTATTGAAGCAAAACTTCTTATCTTGTTATGGTCTTGAGTTATTTTTGTGTGTGAATTTTCTAAAAACTAGTTTTGGTTTTTGTTTAAAACGCATGTCAAAATAAACTTTTTTCTATGTCATCTTCATGGATATATTTTTCTAACTGAGCAAAAATCATTAAATAAATCTAGTTTGTACACAAAAATAATGAATAAAAATTGAATTTCCTACTAGCAATTCTGATATAAGAATAAATTAATAATATTTTTCTGGGTGGCATTCACAGCAGTTTAAAATTTTTATAACAATAAAAATCTCATTTTCTACATCATCCATTCCTTTTGAAGATACCAAAAATCATGTAACTTTAATTTTAAATTTAGCCCTCATACAGCAAACAAATATGACTCAAAGCGACAAACCAATCCCCATTTTTTTAAATCGTAATACCAAAGGCAAAAGATCTAGAAACAAAATATATCAAGTTCCATACAACTTAAATGAAAAATAGTTTTAACGAAACAATACGTTTTGTATTACAATAAGTTCCTGGACTTTTTCTTTCCAAACAAATATTTTATTCTTTTAAGCAAATATCATGTAACCAAAAGAGTTCTAACATTTATCAGTAGAGGTTGTTGCAATAGCTGATATAATTGTAATTAAATTTGTATAGTTCAAGTTTCGGGGTTCATCGTCAAGTTCAAATGAGTCTTTCATTTAGGAAAGTTTCAGTGTTTGTGTTTGCTTTTTGGTGAATTACAACGCTTCCGAAATATGTTAAGCCAAATGTTATTCATTTACATTATGAATTCAAACACGGCACAAATGCTGCAGAGACGTGTCCTAAAATATGCATTGAATTTGGAAACAATGCTGTAACAAATCGTGCAACAGAGAGGTGATTCAAATATTTTTTCTGGTAAAAAATCACTGGAATATGAACCTCGTTCTGGAAAATCTTATGTCATTAATGACGAAGATTTCAAGTGAAGAATCCATCCGTTTGCATCTGCCTCAATTTGGAAGTAGGTGGAAGTTTAGTTAGTGAAAACAACAGCTAACAATAAATTTCATATGCTTACCATCTGCTCTTCACTTGTCTCACGTCATAAAAATGAACCCCTTCTAAATTTCTTGTTGACTTGTAATAAAAATGAATTGAATACCCTAGAAACAAAAGGATACATCATTCGCTGTCATTTTTCAAAGGCTCCACTTGACACCATAATACTTTGTGTATGATGCACTTTGACCGGTATTGTATACCAAGAGTTTCCCCAATGGTCAAACATTTACTGCTGAAGTCTACCACACTCGTCAACATGAGTATGTGAACTATACATTAATTCACAAATAGGCAGAACAGAGAAAAGTCAAGTTCTTACTGGACAATTCCAATACACATAGCGAAAGTTAACCATATTTTGATTAGTTCTCTAGAGTAAGAACTACTGCCTCATCCATTTTATTCCCATGACATTTAAAGAACTGAGAATCCCTTTTTTTTATCTGGACAAACAAGTAGAGGAAACTGTTTAGAAATGAATTATAAAATCGAAAGTGGACAGTTTTCTTTATTCCAAACACATTTTTACCTAAACGATACACATGAGTTGGTATCTCGTTGATAAAAGGTTGTCGAATGTGATGGTTGACAGGTAAAATCACTTTTGAAACAATTGTATTCTACTTTAATTGGTATACGAAAAGGCTTCGGAATTCTTTTTTGTTACGTGATACATTGGCATAGTAACAGCTACTGCTACAAAAGCTTAAAAAAATTCTCTCTGCGGCACCGGCATGAGATGTTTGAAAGATTTTACTATATTGTTGTAACATAACTTAGTATTTTTATAACAGAATCGCTGTACCCGTTATACTTTTTAACTGAAATCAAATTGATATATTGGTACAGGCACAATCTTACTAATTCATAAATGAGTCCTGCCATTTACTTACAACTAAAATTGAGTTAAAGTGAGAAGTCTAAGATATCTTCATATTTTTAGTATGCATTACATATCTCAATTAGCCTTAACATGTCTTTTAACTCATAAATTTAAGTTCAGGAAAAACTAGGATTTCATCTCAAAAAGGTAAAATATCATTATTTTAGTCATCAATCCGACGATATTTACTGCCATTCATTATTATCAATGTTCATTTCTCAATTTTTTTTCTTCAAAATTAATTATCCATACATTCATTATATTTTTCCAACTAAATCATATAATCGAATTATAATCGGTTACTTCTAATGAAAATATGTTCTTAATTAGTTGTTTTAGCCCCGTTCTGGTTGTACGAAATTGTTCTCGCGTTGACCAAATCAGTTTTGAAGACCTTTCGTTACTTACAGATTAGTTAATTCTTGCATTAGCAATGAGAAGTCTGAAGTTCTACTTCCTTGAAATGGTTGTTAGGTATATAAATATTTTAGGTATACTAAGGCTGCTAAGATATGTAAAAAATTTTTCTCGTTTGAGACATTCTGATGTCTAAAGTAGATGGGCGATGGGGGTATAAGAGCCAATATGGGGCGATAATGGTCCTAGCACCTTTTAAAAAGTGGAAATTTATTGTTATGCGCAAAATTTATCCGCATAAGGTGAAAATCTTCACTTATAAAGTTTAAAAAAAATATTTTTTAGCATAGATTCAAGGGTTAATTAATATTTTATGTACTAATTAGTGTATGATATACTGAATATTTTAATATTCAGTTAATTGTAAATATTTCAAGCAATAAAAGTTATGATTTGTTTCAATTACTTCAAATATAATTCATTAAAATCAGACAAATATTCCCGAAATCTCTTACGACGAAGTACAAAAATCATAAATTTGAAAATGATAATGATGGACTGATAATGAGATAGATAATATTAAAAGCTAGACAAATGTTGACAAATGTTGCAAATAGAATTCGAATGAAATAAAAATATATCAAATGAAAAGTATTCTAATTTATTCTTCATTGCTTTTTAATGCCATCAAAAAATAATTTTTAGTAATTCGCGTAGTTCTTAGCTGACATTATAAAAAGAGCGCATGCAGATGAAACAGAAAAAGTTTTCATTACTTTGTTCCTCTTTTTTCGAAAAAAAAAGAGTGATGTCTAAGGTGGAGTTACTGAAACGAAAATGTCAAGGTGTTGCCGAACAACATTCTTTAGAAGAATTAGGGTAAAGAGACTGCAAGCACGTTTTACTTTGATTCCTCTAGTAGAGAAAAATCTTAAAGAACAAATCCAATTTTACATTTCCTGTTTCATACGATCCCATTCTCTCTTCAAGACGTTACACCTATCAAGCTCATAGTTTGTATTATTTTCATTACCACCCACATGATGGTCTCAGACATAACTCATTACTTACAGCTTCGTTTTCCCTTCAAGGCGGTTTGACACAAAAGTGTATTTTCATCATTATAAGGTAAGTAAGGAGCACAATTTTTTAACTACCTTGTTATGAAAGCAGCATCTATAATATCTGTTTTAGGTAATCAATTGTGCTAGTATACTGCAGTGCTATAAAAATTGCCGTGTCTAACATTCTAGCATTCATATAACAATCATGCCTACAGAAATTTCGTATTCATCTATTGACGAAGCTAAGTGGGATAGGAAACAATCGAATCAATTTAGTCGATCGAACTGCATCGAGTTTTATACAGCAATACTACTCAATGGGAAATATCTCCAAATTAATAAATAGCGTTAATGGTTGTTGAAATGCTGCATATGAGAGGTTTTTATTCTCATGTGGTAGGTAGCGGAAGTGTCTCTTCGGTGGAACGTGTTTCCTGTACGTCGAACGTGGCGTCACTTGGCTTGTTTTTCGATTACAATTTCAGCAAGTCGCCAACAAAAATTCCAAATTATGACATCCGAAATGATGTATCATAATTGATTGGTCAAAGCTAACTAAGTTAAACACCAAACATCACCAAAACGGTGATAAACTACATTTTAAGATAATCCCGATATGTATCATGTGAAAGCATTTGGTTAGATGAAGTAAAATATTCACTTTCTGTTTGATTTGTTTGTTTGCACTGAAAATCCCCCCGTACTACACTCAAGAAGTATTAACGGTAGCTGAAATGGTATTACGGTAATTATAAAGGCATCTAATGTCTTTTAATGCCAGGAAACAAAACACACTAACTTAACGGTGGGTTGAATAATCATTCTGTTATTTAGATAGTGAAGTATTAGATAATTATGTAAGCAACATGTATGAATCTTCATCTCAAAAGGACCAAAACGAAATAATGCTCCTTTGATTAGCATAACAATATACTAATATCAGCACACAGTTCCGTGCCTAGGATCGTGAGTTGGTTGGTTTCGGTTTTACAACACAAGGTCCAAAGACGAACAAGCTACGCCATCGTATTGTCGTGAGACACTACCAGTTTATATGAATGTACCATGGATGAACATAAAATATGATTAGAGTGGCCAGCCTGTCCAAAATCGTTATATCCCCAAATTCATGCTTGAATTATAAGAACAATTATGAGAATTCATTCACTGTTACATCCATAACTTACTCAAATCCTGCGACGTAAAATTCGGAAAGAGAAAAATATCTTTCTAAACAAATAACATGTACGAAATTACATTATAACTATATATACACTAAAAAAATACATTCCATTTACCAATAGACGCATTAACCAATTTGTGGAAGCAAATATGAAACGAAGTTTGTCATTACGGTTATGGCATTTGCTTTGTTAGTCTTCGGCAAGGTGAACGACAGAGAAAAACTAGTTAAGGTGTGAAGCTATTAAACTTTTCCTGAAATACAAATAAATTCGATTGCCCTATCTGAAACTTATGTATCTCTGACTCATCTAAGGTCAGTGGTGAAGGAAGGGAAGGAACTCAGAAGGCTCAGTTCTCCCATGGGCATAGATTAGAAAAGCACATTTTTCTATGCATTTATACTATTTTCGGAAGTTACATAACTTTTAAAGCCGAGTTTTTTAACTTATTCATTGCGAATATATGATGTGATGAATTTGAAAACCGATACAGAAACTGACTCAAAACATATTTTCGCCGAAAAAGTCGTGGATTTTTTTTAATCTCTGAAGTTCGCTAAAAAAGTTTTCCAAGTGCAAACAATATCCTCACTTGTTCAAATACCTGTAAGAGATCATAATGAATACATTTATTTTAATTATAAATAAATTTGTTAATTCGTTAAAATTTACATTAACATGAATAAAGAATTGCTGATAATAAACGTTTGAGATTTCCTAGAATATTTAGATAAGTTAAGAAATTAAGATAGTTTGTAAATTCTGGCTATTTTACAAGTTCTAAAATTTAGAATAAACTAGCAATGATAGATAACACAAGTGCTCCAAGTTTTATGTCGGATTATAAAAAGACAATCGTATTTTGGCTAAATTCAGTAACTAAATATTAAATATGTACTCCTTTGAGTAATGTACAAAAGAATAAGTAATGTAAAATACAATTTTGATAACTGTGGTAGAATGAGAGTCTTTCATTAGTGTGCAGTTCTACTCTATACTTTCAGTTGAATTTAAAATATCTACAACTATCTTCAATCATTTGTAAATACATAAACAATGTCTACAACTATCTGCAATCAGTTAAATAAACAAATATTTAGAATCTCTAACAGCTTTTTGAATTTTAAAATTTTTAACATCACCTTTTAAAATCAAAGCTAGTTGTTATGTAACTTAAAATTGTAACTATCACTAGCAGAATTACTCGACGTTATTCGGGTTTAAATGGTTGAACGTTGATTGAAAGTAATCCAAAAAGACTTTTATCTTTCACGTAAAAATTCAAATGTCAAAAAATACATATGTAGGAATAAAAGAATAAGTGAACGGAAAATAATTTTTTAAACTCCATTCTGAGACATTCTTATAACTTCTATAATCTACTTTCAGACGAAATAAGTCTACTTGCTTCATCCATCCATGTAATCCATTCCACATACATCTCACTACAGTGTAAGATAAAACTACAAAAGAAGGTGATAGTGAGATGACTATTAATGAAGTCGATTTTGAGGTTTGGAGTGATTGCAAATTCCCTTTATATTCATTTCCTGCAAAATATGACAAACTTACAGCATATTATTGCAGTCAGTTTACCTATCAGTATTTTTAACTCGTGGCAATCTTGCACCAGGGAAACGATATTTCCGAATTCCACAATCCTTATAAAAGGCTGACAAATCATTGATAAGCTATTCATAATACATTTCTTTTCAAGCAAATACATTTTTTTGCTGGGTTGAAGGCTTTAATTAAATGCCTTCGATCTTCTGTCACTAAAGACAAAAATTTTCAACTTTTCAAGTCCTGGTTAGAATATTTTATAACGGGGATATTACTCCAAGATCAGCAATTTTATTTAAAATTCGATTTATAGCAACTGGCATGGAGTTTTAAATAGATTTTTGACACTTCTTTGTCAATTCAGAGATCTGGAATCTAAATGAAAATTACGTACCTATTTAGATTGATAGATTTGTTTCTTGTCTATTGAGTACAGATTACAATTCAATCCAATACTGTAAATAGCCCGTTGTGTTGCTCCAGTGTGACGTTAATTAAAATACCTACCTACCAACCTACCAATAATGTAATTTGAAACTTGAAAGTTTAATTTGCAAAATTTGAAACTTGCAAGTACTTGTAATTTGAAACTTGCAAAAAATTGCAAGCTGAATTGCCTTGTAATGGAAACCTACGACAAAATTTAAGAAAAAATTAATTGCAAATCATGGTAACACGTCTCATTTTAACGTTAACCGTCTTATTTTAAAATAACTTTATTTTAGCGTTACCCTCTTTTTGAAGTTACATTACCGTCTTATTTTAAAAGGTTTCGTTTTGTGCGCTTGATTTATTTTTATGAAACGGAATTCTACAAATTATGTATTGAATCAATGACTTATGGAAAGTTGGTCGAAATATACACATACATCCAAGAAACGAACTCATGTATTTTGCAATATTTTGCACAAATTAAGTAATTTGAATAAAATGAGAAAATGAAACATTATTTTTGGTGTTGCCAGATACAAAGTAACAAAAATACACTTCTACTATCAAATTTGGGTTTTCGCTTGCGTTTTCGCATTAAATAAATTATTTCCCTTACGAAATATAAGTCATGCACAATTCAATGTTTTTCGTCATTTCATATTATCAGTCATTCATTTGTAAATTATTGATATTTTAAAAAGAAATAAAAAAATAAGTTCAAACCATAAGTAATTCTTTAAATATAATTTTTTTGGAAAAATTTTTTTCCAGCAATACTGGTAAAACAATCTGATTGCATACCACAATCGTAATAATACTCAATGTTATTTCCTATTGCTTTTACCCCCCTCTGCACATCCAGGACAAATAGAATGATGGTGCCTCGTGGTGCTACTGGGAACTAAGAAAATGAAAAAAAATACTTAGGTGAACTCATTGTAAGTTTTAGTAATTGCGAAAAAACATTTCTATTGTTAAAAACTTCTGATCCTAATGCAAACCAAAACGTGCAGACATGCTTTTTACAAGGCTGTTCAAGAGTTTTTGTGGTAAGGAATCCTGTTCTCGCACTAGAACGGGTCTTTGCTCTGGTGCTGTCCTTGGTGGGGTTGTGTAGACTGAAATGCAACGTCCGAGAACATCCCAAGCATGTTCTATTGGATTGAGATCAGGTGACCGCGCTTTGATGCGAATTTATAATTATTCTTAATTTTTTTTGGAACAGGGGTATATAATCATTCTAAACTCAAAATCGACTTTCTTTAAGTTCTGATACTCTTGTAGCAGGGGTGCGATATACCGCATATTACGATTTCTTACAAGTCACTTCCCTGCTATACCAAGAATATATTTCTGGCATAAAACTACAATATTAAGTGATAAAAACTGTAAGCATAGTAAAGTAAGTCATATGAAAACTTTAGCATTTAAGTTTTCTATGATGTATTAGATGAAGAGTGAAATTTATCCAAGAAAACACTCTTCTTCCTTTCTCTCTATTTTTCTTCAGTATTTCTTTTTAAGAAACTTTTTATCATTTTGTAGGTTTACGTTGGCCACGATTAGAGGAAATATAAGTAATAAAGTGGTATTAGTAAGATAAGCAGGGTTGTCTTTTATTAGATGGGTTTGGGAATCTTGTCTAGAAACTACATAGTTTCATTTATGTAAAAGCTTACCAACTTATTTCGCATATTTTAAAATTGGGATACCCGAATTCTGCTGCAGTTGCTTGATATATAAAAAAATTTTTGCCTAATATGCCATGGGATGTCAATTAGGAAGTTAAACTATATAGAGCAAAAAGGGGTGAACGGTGCTTTAAAGTAAAAAAATATCAACATTTAGCTACATTTAATGTGATAGTATTTAGCTCATTCATGCTTTTTGAGTTTATCGAGGACTTTAAAACTATTATTTTCATTTGTTGGTCGAAAACGTGTAAATTATGTTTAAATGTTTGATTTGGTACAAAATTGCATCAGTTTCTACCATGATCAGTTTCTTTTACTGAGCTGATCGGGTAATTCAACTTGATTTATCTTACGATTTTTTTTTTTAATTTTTAAACATTTTTCTCTTTTTTTTGCTACTTGAAGGATAATTAAACCTGAGCCGATGACTCAAAGGTTTGGGTTAGTTTGACTTGCCTCACTACGATTGATTTTAGTACGGCTAATTAGACCAAGTAGTTTTGACGAGATATCTCGTCCATCAAGATCTGACCAATTTTGCTTTTGTCGAGATATTTTGCCATCAGGATGCTGCGAATTTCTGACGATGATAAGATCAAGATCTGCTCAGCTTTATTCAATGAGTTATCTCGTCCATCAAGATCTGGTTATTTTTGTTAATGACGAGATACCTCGTCAAAAGAAGGGTTAAAGTGGATTGGTTTGGTTTATTTTCGCTACAAGACGGATAATTAGACAAAGAACTACTGATAAAAGTTGACTGGTTTGGTTTGTCACTCTACGATCATTTTTTGCTACACGAAAGCTAATTAGATCATTTAATGAAAAATTCGACCAATCGGGCTTGTGGTCAGGGTACTGGCTTCTGGATCGAAAGGTTCCTGATTCGAATCCTTGGTACGGCATTGATGTTCGTCCACCTGGAATGAATGTGTGATCTCTCAAAAAGGACTGTGCCTAGAATGTGTGGTATGCATGCAAAGTGTAATATGAACCCACACCCGTGGTGCAACAGGATAACGCAAAATAGTTCGTAAATTCACTTTTGCAATACCAATCGACCAGGCATTAGTTGAAAACTTTGCTCTCTCCGTGCATCCATGCCTTGCGCAGGGTGAAAGTTTTCCACTTTCCCAGCAACTTTTCTAACATCGAAGCCGGAAGAAGGCTGCCCATGTCCTTTGAAATTGAAACTTTAAGGGGGGTTGAGCACCCGAATCTCCCTCTCTGTCTGGTGCTGGGGACGGACTGAGAGGGAGATGTATGTATGCAAAGTGTAATATGAACCCACACCCGTGATGCAACAGGGTAACGCAAAATAGTTCGTAAATTCACTTTTGCAATACCATAATTAGTAATGTTCAATCGACCAGGCATTAGATGAAAACTTTGCTCTCTCCGTGCATCCATGCCTTGCGCAGGGTGAAAGTTTTCCACTTTCCCAGCAACTTTTCTAACATCGAAGCCGGAAGAAGGCTGCCCATGTCCTTTGAAATTGAAATTTAAGGGGGCTTGAGCACCCGAATCTCCCTCCCTGTCTGGTACTGGGCACAGACAGAGAGGGAGATGTATGTATGCGAAGTGTAATATGAACCCACACCCGTGATGCAACAGGGTAACGCAAAATAGTTCGTAAATTCCCTTTTGCAATACCATAATTAGTAATGTTCAATCGATCAGGCATTAGATAAAAACTTTGCTCTCTCCGTGCATCCATGCCTTGCGCAGGGTGAAAGTTTTCCACTTTCCCAGCAACTTTTCTAACATCGAAGCCGGAAGAAGGCTGCCCATGTCCTTTGAAATTGAAACTTTAAGGGCGCTTGAGCACCCGAATCTCCCTCCCTGTCTGGTACTGGGCACAGACAGAGAGGGAGATGTATGTATGCGAAGTGTAATATGAACCCACACCCGGGGTGCAACAGGGTAACGCAAAATAGTTCGTAAATTCCCTTTTGCAATACCATAATTAGTAATGTTCAATCGATCAGGCATTAGATAAAAACTTTGCTCTCTCCGTGCATCCATGCCTTGCGCAGGGTGAAAGTTTTCCACTTTCCCAGCAACTTTTCTAACATCGAAGCCGGAAGAAGGCTGCCCATGTCCTTTGAAATTGAAACTTTAAGGGCGCTTGAGCACCCGAATCTCCTTCTCTGTCTGATGCTGGGCACAGACAGAGAGGGAGATGTATGTATGCAAAGTGTAATATGAACCCACACCCGTGATGCAACAGGGTAACGCAAAATAGTTCGTAAATTCACTTTTGCAATACCATAATTAGTAATGTTCAATCGACCAGGCATTAGATGAAAACTTTGCTCTCTCCGTGCATCCATGCCTTGCGCAGGGTGAAAGTTTTCCACTTTCCCAGCAACTTTTCTAACATCGAAGCCGGAAGAAGGCTGCCCATGTCCTTTGAAATTGAAACTTTAAGGGCGCTTGAGCACCCGAATCTCCCTCCCTGTCTGGTACTGGGCACAGACAGAGAGGGAGATGTATGTATGCGAAGTGTAATATGAACCCACACCCGGGGTGCAACAGGGTAACGCAAAATAGTTCGTAAATTCCCTTTTGCAATACCATAATTAGTAATGTTCAATCGATCAGGCATTAGATAAAAACTTTGCTCTCTCCGTGCATCCATGCCTTGCGCAGGGTGAAAGTTTTCCACTTTCCCAGCAACTTTTCTAACATCGAAGCCGGAAGAAGGCTGCCCATGTCCTTTGAAATTGAAACTTTAAGGGGGCTTGAGCACCCGAATCTCCCTCTCTGTCTGGTGCTGGGGACGGACTGAGAGGGAGATGTATGTATGCAAAGTGTAATATGAACCCACACCCGTGATGCAACAGGGTAACGCAAAATAGTTCGTAAATTCACTTTTGCAATACCATAATTAGTAATGTTCAATCGACCAGGCATTAGATGAAAACTTTGCTCTCTCCGTGCATCCATGCCTTGCGCAGGGTGAAAGTTTTCCACTTTCCCAGCAACTTTTCTAACATCGAAGCCGGAAGAAGGCTGCCCATGTCCTTTGAAATTGAAATTTAAGGGGGCTTGAGCACCCGAATCTCCCTCCCTGTCTGGTACTGGGCACAGACAGAGAGGGAGATGTATGTATGCGAAGTGTAATATGAACCCACACCCGTGATGCAACAGGGTAACGCAAAATAGTTCGTAAATTCCCTTTTGCAATACCATAATTAGTAATGTTCAATCGATCAGGCATTAGATAAAAACTTTGCTCTCTCCGTGCATCCATGCCTTGCGCAGGGTGAAAGTTTTCCACTTTCCCAGCAACTTTTCTAACATCGAAGCCGGAAGAAGGCTGCCCATGTCCTTTGAAATTGAAACTTTAAGGGCGCTTGAGCACCCGAATCTCCCTCCCTGTCTGGTACTGGGCACAGACAGAGAGGGAGATGTATGTATGCGAAGTGTAATATGAACCCACACCCGGGGTGCAACAGGGTAACGCAAAATAGTTCGTAAATTCCCTTTTGCAATACCATAATTAGTAATGTTCAATCGATCAGGCATTAGATAAAAACTTTGCTCTCTCCGTGCATCCATGCCTTGCGCAGGGTGAAAGTTTTCCACTTTCCCAGCAACTTTTCTAACATCGAAGCCGGAAGAAGGCTGCCCATGTCCTTTGAAATTGAAACTTTAAGGGCGCTTGAGCACCCGAATCTCCTTCTCTGTCTGATGCTGGGCACAGACAGAGAGGGAGATGTATGTATGCAAAGTGTAATATGAACCCACACCCGTGATGCAACAGGGTAACGCAAAATAGTTCGTAAATTCACTTTTGCAATACCATAAATAGTAATGTTCAATCGACCAGGCATTAGATGAAAACTTTGCTCTCTCCGTGCATCCATGCCTTGCGCAGGGTGAAAGTTTTCCACTTTCCCAGCAACTTTTCTAACATCGAAGCCGGAAGAAGGCTGCCCATGTCCTTTGAAATTGAAACTTTAAGGGCGCTTGAGCACCCGAATCTCCCTCCCTGTCTGGTACTGGGCACAGACAGAGAGGGAGATGTATGTATGCGAAGTGTAATATGAACCCACACCCGGGGTGCAACAGGGTAACGCAAAATAGTTCGTAAATTCCCTTTTGCAATACCATAATTAGTAATGTTCAATCGATCAGGCATTAGATAAAAACTTTGCTCTCTCCGTGCATCCATGCCTTGCGCAGGGTGAAAGTTTTCCACTTTCCCAGCAACTTTTCTAACATCGAAGCCGGAAGAAGGCTGCCCATGTCCTTTGAAATTGAAACTTTAAGGGGGCTTGAGCACCCGAATCTCCCTCTCTGTCTGGTGCTGGGGACGGACTGAGAGGGAGATGTATGTATGCAAAGTGTAATATGAACCCACACCCGTGATGCAACAGGGTAACGCAAAATAGTTCGTAAATTCACTTTTGCAATACCATAATTAGTAATGTTCAATCGATCAGGCATTAGATGAAAACTTTGCTCTCTCCGTGCATCCATGCCTTGCGCAGGGTGAAAGTTTTCCACTTTCCCAGCAACTTTTCTAACATCGAAGCCGGAAGAAGGCTGCCCATGTCCTTTGAAATTGAAATTTAAGGGGGCTTGAGCACCCGAATCTCCCTCCCTGTCTGGTACTGGGCACAGACAGAGAGGGAGATGTATGTATGCGAAGTGTAATATGAACCCACACCCGGGGTGCAACAGGGTAACGCAAAATAGTTCGTAAATTCACTTTTGCAATACCATAATTAGTAATGTTCAATCGATCAGGCATTAGATGAAAACTTTGCTCTCTCCGTGCATCCATGCCTTGCGCAGGGTGAAAGTTTTCCACTTTCCCAGCAACTTTTCTAACATCGAAGCCGGAAGAAGGCTGCCCATGTCCTTTGAAATTGAAACTTTAAGGGCGCTTGAGCACCCGAATCTCCTTCTCTGTCTGATGCTGGGCACAGACAGAGAGGGAGATGTATGTATGCAAAGTGTAATATGAACCCACACCCGTGATGCAACAGGGTAACGCAAAATAGTTCGTAAATTCACTTTTGCAATACCATAATTAGTAATGTTCAATCGACCAGGCATTAGATGAAAACTTTGCTCTCTCCGTGCATCCATGCCTTGCGCAGGGTGAAAGTTTTCCACTTTCCCAGCAACTTTTCTAACATCGAAGCCGGAAGAAGGCTGCCCATGTCCTTTGAAATTGAAACTTTAAGGGCGCTTGAGCACCCGAATCTCCCTCCCTGTCTGGTACTGGGCACAGACAGAGAGGGAGATGTATGTATGCGAAGTGTAATATGAACCCACACCCGGGGTGCAACAGGGTAACGCAAAATAGTTCGTAAATTCCCTTTTGCAATACCATAATTAGTAATGTTCAATCGATCAGGCATTAGATAAAAACTTTGCTCTCTCCGTGCATCCATGCCTTGCGCAGGGTGAAAGTTTTCCACTTTCCCAGCAACTTTTCTAACATCGAAGCCGGAAGAAGGCTGCCCATGTCCTTTGAAATTGAAACTTTAAGGGGGCTTGAGCACCCGAATCTCCCTCTCTGTCTGGTGCTGGGGACGGACTGAGAGGGAGATGTATGTATGCAAAGTGTAATATGAACCCACACCCGTGATGCAACAGGGTAACGCAAAATAGTTCGTAAATTCACTTTTGCAATACCATAATTAGTAATGTTCAATCGACCAGGCATTAGATGAAAACTTTGCTCTCTCCGTGCATCCATGCCTTGCGCAGGGTGAAAGTTTTCCACTTTCCCAGCAACTTTTCTAACATCGAAGCCGGAAGAAGGCTGCCCATGTCCTTTGAAATTGAAATTTAAGGGGGCTTGAGCACCCGAATCTCCCTCCCTGTCTGGTACTGGGCACAGACAGAGAGGGAGATGTATGTATGCGAAGTGTAATATGAACCCACACCCGTGATGCAACAGGGTAACGCAAAATAGTTCGTAAATTCCCTTTTGCAATACCATAATTAGTAATGTTCAATCGATCAGGCATTAGATAAAAACTTTGCTCTCTCCGTGCATCCATGCCTTGCGCAGGGTGAAAGTTTTCCACTTTCCCAGCAACTTTTCTAACATCGAAGCCGGAAGAAGGCTGCCCATGTCCTTTGAAATTGAAACTTTAAGGGCGCTTGAGCACCCGAATCTCCTTCTCTGTCTGATGCTGGGCACAGACAGAGAGGGAGATGTATGTATGCAAAGTGTAATATGAACCCACACCCGTGATGCAACAGGGTAACGCAAAATAGTTCGTAAATTCACTTTTGCAATACCATAATTAGTAATGTTCAATCGACCAGGCATTAGATGAAAACTTTGCTCTCTCCGTGCATCCATGCCTTGCGCAGGGTGAAAGTTTTCCACTTTCCCAGCAACTTTTCTAACATCGAAGCCGGAAGAAGGCTGCCCATGTCCTTTGAAATTGAAATTTAAGGGGGCTTGAGCACCCGAATCTCCCTCCCTGTCTGGTACTGGGCACAGACAGAGAGGGAGATGTATGTATGCGAAGTGTAATATGAACCCACACCCGGGGTGCAACAGGGTAACGCAAAATAGTTCGTAAATTCCCTTTTGCAATACCATAATTAGTAATGTTCAATCGATCAGGCATTAGATAAAAACTTTGCTCTCTCCGTGCATCCATGCCTTGCGCAGGGTGAAAGTTTTCCACTTTCCCAGCAACTTTTCTAACATCGAAGCCGGAAGAAGGCTGCCCATGTCCTTTGAAATTGAAACTTTAAGGGCGCTTGAGCACCCGAATCTCCTTCTCTGTCTGATGCTGGGCACAGACAGAGAGGGAGATGTATGTATGCAAAGTGTAATATGAACCCACACCCGTGATGCAACAGGGTAACGCAAAATAGTTCGTAAATTCACTTTTGCAATACCATAATTAGTAATGTTCAATCGACCAGGCATTAGATGAAAACTTTGCTCTCTCCGTGCATCCATGCCTTGCGCAGGGTGAAAGTTTTCCACTTTCCCAGCAACTTTTCTAACATCGAAGCCGGAAGAAGGCTGCCCATGTCCTTTGAAATTGAAATTTAAGGGGGCTTGAGCACCCGAATCTCCCTCCCTGTCTGGTACTGGGCACAGACAGAGAGGGAGATGTATGTATGCGAAGTGTAATATGAACCCACACCCGGGGTGCAACAGGGTAACGCAAAATAGTTCGTAAATTCCCTTTTGCAATACCATAATTAGTAATGTTCAATCGATCAGGCATTAGATAAAAACTTTGCTCTCTCCGTGCATCCATGCCTTGCGCAGGGTGAAAGTTTTCCACTTTCCCAGCAACTTTTCTAACATCGAAGCCGGAAGAAGGCTGCCCATGTCCTTTGAAATTGAAACTTTAAGGGCGCTTGAGCACCCGAATCTCCTTCTCTGTCTGATGCTGGGCACAGACAGAGAGGGAGATGTATGTATGCAAAGTGTAATATGAACCCACACCCGTGATGCAACAGGGTAACGCAAAATAGTTCGTAAATTCACTTTTGCAATACCATAATTAGTAATGTTCAATCGACCAGGCATTAGATGAAAACTTTGCTCTCTACGTGCATCCATGCCTTGCGCAGGGTGAAAGTTTTCCACTTTCCCAGCAACTTTTCTAACATCGAAGCCGGAAGAAGGCTGCCCATGTCCTTTGAAATTGAAACTTTAAGGGGGCTTGAGCACCCGAATCTCCCTCTCTGTCTGGTGCTGGGCACAGATGCGCGGAGCAGGAGCCGGGAGGATGAAGTGAAGTGAGAGCCAGAGGGCGCGGGGAGTCTCCTCCGCGGAGCGAGCGCTTTCCGGTCAAGTTCATTACTGCGCAGCACCGCCGTCTGCCAGCAACTTCGACTCGGGTGGCAGAACAGCAGACGGAGAAGAGCCCGAGGATGAGTCGCCACCACTTCACTTCCTGGATAAGCGGCGATGCAGTGTAGCTTCCCCCTCCTCTGCTGGAGCCTCCTCGTTGCGACCGCCGCCGCCGCCTGCCCCCTCCTCGGGGCCGGCGACGCCCCCACCAAGGCCGTCCTCGCGCCCGTCGTCTTCCACGGCCGCCTGGTCGCGCTGGACCGTCGGGGCCCCGCGCAGCAGGCTGCCTTCGCAGTCGACAAGGTCTTCAAGGGGCTGCCCCCGCGACTCGGCAACGCGGTCGTCGAGTTCGCGCTCAGAAGGAACTCCAGCAAGTGCAGGGGCGCGCCCTACACGGAGGGGGCACTGCTCCTCGACCACAGGTACGTGGTGTTCGCGGCCTGGCGGCGTCCGCGCAAGATGATCGCCGTGGCCCAGCCGGAGCCCTATGCCAAGAGGAAGGCCGTAGCCAAAGTGCTCTGTGCGAACTGTGGTGAGTGGATACGTCCAATATTTTCACGTCGGTGCTCCACGTGGTCAAGCGAAATTTGGATTTCACAAAACTACACACACAAACACATACACCAAACCCCGAAAACGAATGGCACGGAATCGATAGTCACATTTTGGGGGGTACACTCAAATTGGATTAAAATGACAGAAATAGGTAGGTTTATCTGGGTTACTGATTCAATTTCGATATCATCAGCTCCTTAAAACTATAGAAAAATGTGTCTCAAACAATATTGAGAGTGGATCAACTTATCTCTTTCAAATTATTCACGTTTCAATTGTACATTTTTTCATTGCACCAACTATAAAATAGTGCCTTTTTTATACTCTGCATTATTTTTATAAAGATATTCAGGAATTTTATCCTATTGCCTTATCCCATGACCTTGAAACTAGACTGCCGTAAAATTCACATTCAGTTTAGCTTTTGCAGTGACTTTATTTCTTATAGTGTGATAAAATTAATTCTTTCTACCAACGATAAATTTTCGAAATTTTAATAAGAAAATTTAATTAATTGTTGAACTTCAGAACCACTCGTTCAAGTTATTTTTCTTAAATTGAGTACGATTTCAAAGAACAAAGTGAAATATTATATCAATTCAGTGATACAAATAAATGATAGGTATTAAGCGGTTAATTTAATTCCAGCTAAAATAGAATAGATATTCTGAATGAGCTCCAACAGAAATTTAAAAACAAGAAACCTCTGTCGGCTACTATTCTACTCATAAAAGCACTCATAAGAGAACGCCTTATGTTAAACAGTATTTTTATCCCTACGGAATTCCTGAGAAAATGAAACCGCAAACAATTCCCTTACATATGAAGTAGATTCCAAAATAACAAATACATAATTTAAAGAAAATACACTAGAAAAAAATTGAGACACGTTATTGTTTAGTTAAAATTAGGAAAACAAGCTAACTTGATTATAATAATTTAAATTCCATTTGGAGCACCTATGTGTCTTACATTCTATAAGTATGTGTGTATAATATTGATTTTGCATAAAAAAACATTTGATTCATCTTTGTTAAAAATTACAAAAGCAAGCGCATCTGTTCATGGAAACTTATGCTGGTCTATGACGGAAATCATATCTTCAATCGGTAAAATGATACAATTCCTATCTTAAACTTAGAAAGATGTTCTTCCTAGTTTCACATAGATATAATTATTTAAATCGTATTGTAAAAATAGAATTAACAGTTTTATTAAGATTGACCAGATTTATAAGGAGTTAAAAGTGTCATGTTCAAATTTAATACTTGCATAATTTAAATTGTTGTTCTATGATTTTAATTCCCCGAAATTACGGGAAATATATAATTTATCTGTAAATTGACAATTATGACAATGTTTCCAGTACCCCGGGTGTACCATGGGAAGTTGTGTTACTTTGCCCCTAGTTGAAAGAATCTCCACCCTATTTGGATTGAGGTTCACACGGGTTCATGGGCATATACCGCTCACTTCCATAATATCTTTTGAGTATTTTTAAAGAATGTTACACAGAAATTGAAAACGTTAGGCAATATCCTAAGAAAGAATATTCTCACATAATTTTTGTTTCGTTTTTGTTGAAAATTATCAGTAGTTTTCACTTGGAACCTTTTGTGATATTGAGTTAGAGTAAACCGTCTTCAACAATTTCTTCGTCATATTCTGATAGACGAGCTTTAATTATTTACTTTCTTACTACTGTACTATTTATGAAAGATTGCTTTAGATCGTTTAAGAATATGACAGATCACTTCGAATCTAAAAGAAATATAAAATGAAACATCCCGCACAAACATAAGTAGTTCTACGAATTTTCTGTTATAGCAGCTATAAAATCGGCATTACATCAATGTAAAATTCTGAACATTATAAATAGTTTTACAAAATTTTGTCATAACAACTTTAAAAAGCGGAAGTATACCAGCATTTAATATGCACTAAGTAAAGATATGCTGTCATGTGTATCTGCGTTACGCAATACTCAAAGGTAGTATTTAAAACTGTTAGACATCCTCAGTCAGGACATCCAACTCTGTTAGGACTAAAACGAGTCGTACTACTCATTAAAAAATGTTAAACTCCAAATAAATGGTTCTACAAGATTGATTAAGTCATAACCGCAATAAAAACGGCATTACACCAAACATTCAGTATGCAGTGAGTAAAACCAGGTTGTCATGTCTGCGATACGTAATACTCAAAGATAGGTTTTTAAGAGGTAATTAGTCTTTTTTCGACCATGAGGTGACGCAATCAACGACTAGACGTCATTAACCTGGAAAGATACGCACGGAGCCTCTTGTTTGAGCATGACATTGTAGCATCGTCATCCATGAGGGAACCACCCCTTAAAAACAATGACATAATGTTCGAGAATTCCATTTATTGAAAAAATAAATAATGAAAATTAATTCGTGCATAACCTTGTTAACGCCTAAAAGTACTTAACAGGATTTCGCTTATAGATTGCGACTCGGGGGGACACAGAATAAAAGAATAAGAGGGTGGAAGATGTGACGGCCATTTAACTTTTTGTGTGGTTGTTGATTTAATTAAAGAAGGAAGTATTGTTTTTGCTGTTTCGGAGACGTTCGTAATGTTTTAGATTTTTCATTTTGTATATGTACGCCACGGAGTAGAAAGAAATAATCCTGAAACCTTAATGTAATCGATCTGTACATATATTTCCCTAACGCACGACGACGAAATTGCACAGAAATTGGCGTTGTTTTTATTGTCGCATGGCAACAACGAATATAAATAATATATAATCGACCGTTTCTGGATTCATTCGCCACTTTTGCAGCATAAAATATGCTTGATTTGAGATATGGAGCTACATGTTAAGAATATACGAAAGAGATAACCAAGCTCGTGAAATTCTTCAGCAGTCTTATTACTGAAAGTTATGAGAAATCTGCGAGCTAGAAATCAGTGCGCAAGAGAAATATGATAGAAAATAGGTATAGCGTCAAAAAACGAAGAATCATCTTTGAATAAGGGAATTGGATGAAATTGAAGCAGTTGTTCGGAATCTAAGTGTGGCAATATGACTGATGAGAGCTTTATTGGAATGCCATGCATTTTATTGGAAATAAGAATTGACACCTGTAAAAGCTGTTGTTACATTTTACAGATCTTGATGAATGAGACCAGATCTTGATGAACGAGATATTTCGTCATTAGAAAAAACTGACCAGATCTTTATCTCGTCATCATAAAAAAATTGTCAGTATCTTGATGATGAGATATCTCGTTATTAGCAAAATTGGTCAGATCTAGATGGACGAGATATCTCATTGAAACCCTTGGAAGGTTAAATAAATATTGAGTTTAATTATTTGTTTTTAGCTGTTTCAGATTATTGACGAATTTAGACATATATTTTAACTGCAATGTACAAAATTCCAATTTTCTTCGATATAAATAAGGTTAAACTTATTGTTTTATTTTTAAATTCCAAATTCATTTCGAGAATAATTCGAGATCGCCCCAAAACATCCCTGCCCTTTATAAGTATTTTATATACTAATATGAAATAAGAATAAAATATGAGTATTGCGAAGAGTGTTTTATTACAATAGCAAAAAGAACCTACAAAAACCTAATAAGTATAACATTAATAATATCGGTAAAATTATTACTGGCATATTTATTTAAAGTTCGAAGCATAATGCGCCTTCAGTCACCACTATTATTTCTAGTGCAAATGCCCGCACAGCACACCACTTAGGCGTGGCCCTGATATTACTGGAGCCTTATTAAATACTTTGGTAGATGCTTAGACTCTGCATCTAAATTATAATCTTCAAATTAGTTACATATCAAATTACCTAATAACATACCGCTTGAATTGAATTAAAAAATCAATTTCTTAATTATAAATATTAAAAGCTTATATATTTACATGTTTGTGTCTATTTACAGCTAAAATTAATATACACAGGCAGAATATTAATTAAATTAAACGCAAAACGTGTAAAATTAATATACATACTTAATCCCAAAAAATTAGAAGCTAAGCAGTTTAACATTTTGGCTATTTTTCTTAGATAGTTAGCATCGAAGAATTATAGAACTGTTTTATATGAAAATTAGCTAACAATTGAAACTAAAATGGTAAATACTTAGAAATGAATTTGAATGTGTGTTAAACTTATATATATTTAATGATATGTATGTTTACTTTTTAAAAACACGTGATCTGTTTTTAATAAAAGAACCAAAACTTTTAATTTTAATAATTTAAATATCTTTATATTACCTAATCCATATATATTTCAAATCAATCGTAGCTATTTTTTATTGCATCGTGGAAAAGTAGAAGGCACTGATTTATAAGGATGTGTAATCCATACTCTAATAATAAAATTGCTTCAAATTTGAATTTTTCAGTTATTTACGAAAGTGAAAATCTATTATTCTATCAGTATTCAATCTATTCATGATATTTACAATAAAAGCTAAAAATTAATCGAAGCCATATAATTAAATCATACGCGCCTGCGTGAATGCACAACAGAATCAATGACAAACTTTTAGCGAACGATTAAAATGCGAAATAAAGTATGAATAAAACACACGTGTAAAAACGAAATAAAAAAAATTAGGGATAAACTCATTATGGGATATTTTTCCGATAGAGCAACTAGTGCCCTTGAACTTTAAAATGTCAACTTAAGTTGATATGATAATTTCTGGCTCTTGTTTTGTTCGGGCTGACTTTAAATTCTTAGTGATTGTAGCATGTAGAATATATCTTTCTTAAATATAATAAATAAAAGTTATTTTGGAATTACTTGAATGAAATAATCATATTTAAACTGAAATGTACTTATTAATTCAACTGTTAAACATGAAATTGTTTTTAGCTTCTGTTTAGCTGCTTGTTCTGGACCTGTTCTTTGATTTATTTACATAAATAATGTTCATTATATCTAGGGGATATATTCTAGTCAAATCTTGTTTCTATCCCTAATTTTTATCATGCATCAATAATTCAAAAATTAATTAAAACTTAGACTAATCAGATTATATTATCGTAATAAAGCGTTTAGACAAAGCAACCTTTATAAAGATTGAAAGAATCCATGGATTATTTTAACTAATAGGTGTAGTTAGTCATTAAGTGTTGTGGGGTGAAAACAATACTACACTACTCAAAATTTAATGATACTCAGAGGGTTAACATAGAAATAATGCGCGAAAACAGAAATTGCACGATTTGATATAAAAATAAACTTCATTCTCCCTTGATAGAACATCAGTCATGCAAATATCATCCATCCCTTTTTTACAAATTCTTTTGCGTTGTACAGTTTATAATTTCTTTAATAAATAAATGTTAAATTTGTTATCACCCCAATTTATAACAAACAGCTATATTTTTAAGAATAAGTATTTGTTTTTAATTAACACTCGGATAAGTTTTGCGTTTATTTTCTTTTATTCTATGTCATTTTGCTGCTTTAAAATCTTGAAATATTTGTCTCCAAATTTTGAGCTTTTGGGGTAATGTATGTATATTATTCCGCCTGTTTTCCACACAGTACAGAAAAACTCAAAATCTGCAAATTTTATTGGAAACAAAAATTAAATCTTTAAAAACACGAAAAATTTTGTTTTTCAAATTTTATCGATTTTATTTCTTTAGGAGGTATGAAATATGCATATCAATGCTCAAATTGATTATAAATTTATTTACATAAGATACGAGATGAGCGTGACAACACTACCATCAAAAGATTTAGGCAGTTAAAAACAAAATTTACCAAGTGGATCAAATGACCTGTTTTAAAATATTTTGAAAAATTTACTTATTAAGTTTTGAAGAAAAAGTCAAAATAATATCTTATGATTATGAACTTTTTGTTAGTTTATATAATCATTGAATTATATTTTAAAAATCATTTTATTTATTAATTAAAGCACTAATTCCACTACTACCAGCATCCAAATGGATAATGGTTCATTAAACCCGTTTCGGTTATCTACAAAAGTCGGGAATGTCAGCGTTAAGTAAGCAGCGTTTCTTAACTGCCGAAAGTTTAAGTTACCTGTTAAATTTAATTTGAGAAAATACTCTTGAACAATTGAAGCGTTGACATGGAAAAGCATGTAAGTCACAAAAACCAAAATTTAAAGGACAAGCGAAAAAAGTTTGAGCCTGCTAAAAAGGAATTGTATTTGTATAAACTAAAATAGCTGCAGAAATTAAACTATTTCTTCTTCTAGCAACTTTCTGGCTTTACCATGCCACTAGCATGGGTTCTTACTATCTTATCCTCCAAAAAAACTAATTTTCGATTTTTTTTTGTGACTTTGCTTTTCCATGACGCCCCTACAGGTACTGGTTGTGTTTTATGGCACAAGTGGTGATATTTGACTAAGCTGCACCGAACAATGTCAATAGATAGGCAAACACGCGCAATTAAAGTTTTACTGACACATAATAGAGAAATATACCCAAGGAGGAATCGAACCTTCGTCGCTTGCAATTTACAGTGGGCGAATCCACTGAACCACGGTGTTCCCACTACAAAGCCACAAAAGTTTCTTAAAAAATTTACTGTTAGAATGAACTGCGTAAATATGACAAAACTTTCCGGTCCGCAATATAAAAGTTTGTGAAGTTCTGGAATATTCACGAAGTGTGAAAACAGAGCAACCAACTACTAGGCTTCAAAATCTGGGATTACATCACCCTCCGAAATCAGGTTAGCTGTTGAAAGCTACAAGTAATCTGAAGACGACCGAGAAGATTATCTTCTGCCTACCGCGACGAATATTTGAAAAAATAAAATTGCACGAAACATCGTGTCCCGTTATAACCGATTAAATTGGAACGGTTTTTCGTGGCGAGCGTTTTTCTTGCAGATTGGTTTGTTTGAATACGAACATAGAAAATAATACTGGATGATATTGCAATGAAAAGAAATTAACATCAAAGCTTCCCGTCCATTTTCTTCAAAAGACAAAGTTTAGAGGAGAAAAAAGATTCAAAGACAGAGTTTCTGAACCACGGTCCGATGACGAGATCTACACCTTAGCTGGCATCTCACTCTTCAAACTCCACATCACACCAATATGAGGACATTTCAGGCCACACATATTTAACAAACACCATTCCTCACGTACACGACAATCTTTGCTTGGATAGAGTCTCAAATCGCAACCCTCAGATTATTAATTCGCCACTCTACCAACAGGGCTAACGAGGCCTTCCGGATGAGAACGAATTTGATTTACAGTCATTTTGGTGACGTTTGATGTTAATTTCCTCCTGCACTGAATTATCCGTGTGAAACGATGAAATCTAGACTTCATGGAGCAGCAATTTATAGCACATGTGTTCGCCATGCTTTCAGTTTAAAAAAAACTAAATACGAATAAATGACAGATTTGTGTGTGACCAAATCTATTTGTGAAGTACTGAAAACGCATTAATAAAAAGCAGTTGTGCCACTTCCGAAATAAAGGACAACAGAAACACTAGTGCCCTCTATATCTAACTTCACGAGAAATACCCTGATATCAAACAGAGAAGTGTTATGCAAGTAATGTATTGACATCAACAATACAAAATATATTCATGAAGGGTATTGTGTACGTAAAATATAATGTTTCTATGCATTTTGCGTATATGAGAAGTTCATTCTGTTAATAAAGAAATGATGCTACACAATAAGCATTTTATGCCCCAAAATGAGCACCATTCCAAAATTTACATTGGGAAAAATCTGGTCGTACTGTTGAAAAAGACCTCATTTTAATGTTGAAGAAAAATACTTTCGATGGATGTACTTTAAAAAAAATTTATTGATTGATTGATTTTATTTTTCATGACTCAAATAATACAGTTGATCATTTGAGAATAAACATATTCTTATTCGAGATTTTTCTTAAGCATATGTAAACATGATAAAATTTGATTGTTATAAACAAATATTTATAACACTAATGTTCCTTAAAATTATGTATTCTAGTAAATACATTTCAAATATTATCAAAGAAATTACGTTGATAATGATAAACGTAACCTTTACTGACGTATAATAAAAAAGCACGTTTATTTAAAGAGGCAAATAATGTCAAAAATATTCTCGTTGAATTGACGCAATTAGATTTGACCCGGTTTTTTTTATTTATCAAAAACAAATAACGAGTTGTTTATTCACTGTGATGTGATGGAAAAATAGGTCAACAAAATGTAGTTTTAAAATAAATTATTAATTGCAATTTTTGGAAAAATATTTAGAGAACTTCAAAATATATTTGGATATAATGCCTTTTGCATTTCACTTTAGTAACACATATGATTCTCTAATAGAAAAATCGAGCAAAAATTGGCATAAAATATATCAGTATAAACATATTATTACATATTACAGAATAAAAAGTTCTTTTAATCTTTTTGAATGAAAATATTCTTCATACATCTTTTTAATGTAAGACTTAATTCAAACGTGAATTGTAAATTTTCCCCCTTTACTTAATCGATGTGAATGCACGAATTGGAAAAAATGCAAACAAGTAAAGAGCCAAAAGAGCTAAAAAGACAAAAAACCGGTGTGTAAACATTAGTTAATCATAAGTCAGAACTGTCCATGCAACGCGCCGAAGCCACAGACTTAGCATGGCAAGCAAAATAATTTAATAATTCAAAAATTCAATTAAAGGAAACCAAAGGGAAATTTTAAGAATAATATAAGAGCATTTTAAAAAATGAAGAAGTGTTGGTGGATCAGGGAGAAGCCTACCCTGACAACACAAGATGGCGTTTTCTGCGTGTGGGCAGCGGTACTCCAAAAGTTACCCCCCACCCCCACCCCCAAAAAAAAAAAAAACACCATAATTAACAAAAGTAGAAAGGCAAATTAGTCAAAAAGTCCGTGCATGAGTTAGAAACAGAATATCAAAAGACCACAAAATCAAGACAAGTACAAACGTAATAACAAACACAATAATAAACCGTAAAAAGCTATAAAAGCTTACGAACGTATAAGCTTACCCATATCATTAAGAAACTTCAGCTAGAGTGGTCATCCAAACCTCACACGAAGATTGGCATCAAAGGCACACAAAAATTTGATACTAAGGTAATATGGTATTGTGAACCATAAATTTAGTATATTAGTAAAATGATGAAAATGCTGCGGTGAGAGTGCACAAAAAAATAATAGTGTTCTATTACTGCTTTAAAAATCAAAATCAAATACATATTAGATAGTGTTCTGTTCAATTCCTGCCTTTAAGAATTAAAAATTCAGAGTTCGATTCCTGCTATTTTTTAGAATTGATAGTTTCATTCCTGCTACTTTTTAGAATTGATAGTCAACAAGTATGTCCCCAAAAATAATAAGCCATTAGGGTTAATCATCTCTTAAATAATTTTTAGTATTGATAAAGTTTTAAAACATAAATCTGTAAAAAGAGTAGGGGTATTTATTATTAAATGTGTTAATGGAGATTATTATATTGAAAAGAAAGTTAGATTTAGAATTACAAATTTTATTGAAACGCACCAATTGAACAGCAATTTTTTAGAAATATTTAAGTCTCAATAAATTAATTTAATAACCGGAAATTTAAAATCATCTCTTTTATCATAGATGTTAATATCAATTTTAATGTTCGTGATAGATATATTCAAGTCTAAGAAGTCGGCTTTATTATTATTATCTGAGAGCTTCTTAAAAGCAGGAATTGAACACTATTTAATATGTATTTGATCGTTAATTTTAAAGCAGTAATAGAACACTTATTCTTTATGCAATTGTACACTCACCGCGGCAATTTCATCGTTTTACTAATATAATAAATTTATGGCTCATAACTGTGTCCCGTAGTATCAAAAAAGAATTGGAGGGGGCCGTTATAAATGACATTTGTGCGAAGTTTGGCTGACCACTCTAGCTGAAGTTTCTTAATGACATGAGTAAGCTAATCCTTATGCTTTTTATAGCTTTTTACGATTCATTAATGTTTAAGTATTTTGTTTAATATTGTGTTTGTACTTGTCTTGATTTTGTGGTCTTTTGATATTCTGTTTCTAACTCATGCATGGACTTTTGGCCTAATTTGCCTTTTTACTTTTGTTTATTATGGTGTTGGTGTTGTTTTTTGGGGGGGTAACTTTTGGTGTACCTCTGCTCATACGTAGAAAACACCATCTTGTGTTGTCAGGCTCCTCCCTGCTGACGCCTTGATATACCAACACTTCTTCATTTTTCAAATACTCTTGTATTATTCTTAAAATTTCCCTTTGGTTTTCTTCAATTGAATTTTTAAATTATATATATATATATATATAGTAACCAAAATTGTAAACCTACTAAAAGTCAAATAAAAAAAATTATGAATGCGAAATAAACATTTCAATAAATCAGATTTAGTTTTGTCACTTTACTTCTTATAGTCAAATTATTCTACTCAAGAGATAAACTTTCAGATATGAAAAGCATCTTTTTTTATCGAACACACATATCTTAATTTCGAAACAGCCTGGTAAGACGTGACCGAAGCCCTTTTAAAATATATACTTTAGTATGTAAGCACTTTTCACGTGCAAATCCGTCTTTAACATCTTGTCCATCTGTAGAACTTCAAAATCACCTACGCTTTATTTAATGGTAAACTGGAAGCGCCTTGTGGTTTATCTTACATTTGAACCGCCCACTTCGTTACACATCCTTTGAAATGGAGCTTAATGTGGGTTTAAGGAATGGCGTGATTTCTTTTTAAAAGTCATCTGATAAAGAATCTTGGAATAAAGTAAGTATTGCACAAAAGAGACTTAATGGAACATCTGAAAAACGCGAGTTTGGATTCTGGGATTTCCGGCAAATGCAGAAAAGGATCAATCACACTACTTAACAGAATAAAAAGGTACTTATCCAATGAAAAGCGCAAAACCCCGAGCAAAAGGATTCATGAAGTTAATATTTCCATATTATATTAATATTGTATCATGGTATCATTTCGTTAACTAATAGACAGGGTTGGTTAACTGAGGCCAGCATAATATTTTTCCTGGCCTCAGGTTTGCTGGCTACAAGTCAAGTAAAAAATAACGTTAATAGAAATAAAAATAAAGTAGAGAAATGTAATGAGAACTACTGAACCAAATCTCATACACAATAGATCTTAAAAGATACAAAACGCGAAATACGTAGCTCAAAACTATTTTATTTTAAAATGTTGATTCTTGTTATACCTATATATTAGAAAAAGTAATTATGTTTTGAAACTGTAGACATTAACAGTGATGCTGGGAAATTGCTATTAGATTGTTGGGGGTTTTGTGGTATCGGAACGAATCATTTGATTGGTTGGACTATGGCACAAGGACCAGATCTGTCTCAGCTGCAATAAGCAATGTTTTTCCGTCAAGTAAATGGACACACACAAGGAAAGTTTTTACTTATGCGGAAGAAGGGAATACACCCGGTAGTAACAGGAATCGAATCTGCGCTGACTACAGCTAGTTTGTAATAAGATGTATGAATAAGGTATGTAAACAACAATTTTTTAAATACTCTCCAACAAACCCAAAATTTGGTTCAGTTCTCAGTAAAAAAGTCATTACCAAGATATAATAGTTTATCTTTTTACGGTGCACAGCCAGATCTGGTCAAGATGTGCCAAATAATGTTTCTTCCTTCAAGTAACTGGGTACGAGGTAACCCAGTCGGCATAGACGCAAATTAGCATAGGGTTGTGAGTTTGAAACTCGATCCAACCACCTTAGTGTATATGGGGCTGGTGCACGTTATATCTGATATCTACTCAAATGTTCTCACACTGGCATGGTGTGGGTTTGGACAGCTGAGGTGTTGATCGTCATTTAACCATGGTTCAAAATTACGAAGTGTTTATGGAAAATGTTGGACAAGATTATACGAAGTCTATTTTTAGAAAAGAGGACATGGTGTCATAGACCTCTCAGGTACAAATGTAAAACTACCATTTGTATTTCCAAAAACATGTAACCATAAAACTCAGCTGATGTGAAATGATTAAGCAACTGTTTATTTGATACATTTTTTCTTTCCAAATTATTTCAAACATTTTGGGTTGGATTCGTTATTTTTTAATCATGTGTTTTACTGTATCCTAAGGTATTTGAAAAATGTAATGTTAGCACGTAATTAACATTATCCTTTACTAACTCAAAAGTAAACGCCCGGTGTCCAAAGAGAAACCTGCTCCGGCAGTAACTCTGAGGGCGAAAGCGACAATTAATTTTGGAACTTGGGTGGTGATCTAGTTAGCCCTCACGCAGCAAAAAATGACCGCAGAGCGAAAAAAACCAAACATAGATGGGTGGACGCGATTTTTGAAACCTCCAAAAACAACCATTAAATTTACATTCACTCCTTGATTAATGGTTTCTATAGTACTCTTTTTAATTATGAACCTGAAGTAGGAGACTTAATTTTTATGCAGTTTGATATGAAGTTTCTATCATGAGATATTAACAGCAAGAATTTGATGTAACAGGCCGTTTTAGGTAGCTAAGTAGTTGAATTTACGTCATACTGGAGTATAACACAACGGGCTATTGGCAGCGTTCTAGGATCAATCCCGAAGGGAAAGATCCTGTAATTTTGAACCACGGTCAGATGACAAGGTCAACATCTGAGCTCGCACCTCACTCTCCAAACTTCCACATCACGTGCCAAACTGAGGGTATTTGAGGTCATGACAGATTTAACGTTCACCAGCCCCCACCTACACGACTGTCTTGGTTGGAGCTAGTTTTGAACTCGCACCCCTCCGGTTGCTAAGCCCTGTACTCTTCCAACTGGGCCACGTGGCTCCATTTTGTTTTAAAAGCAAACAAAACTATCGAGGTTTCATTGCTATATAAGTCTTAGGGTTATATATTCAATCTTAATAATTTTAACATTAAAATCATTTAGAGATTTTTTGCTTTCTTTTACCAGGATTCAGTGAACAGTTCAAATCGCAGTGTCGTATGCAGTTTTGCGCAAAGTTTAATTTGACTAATCATTGAAAACTAATTACTAAAAAATTAATCAAAACTAATGAGTATCGATTGATTGGTTTTAATCCGTCCGTGTTAATTGGTGATTGACTTAGTTTTAATCAAATAATCACGGCTAAAAGTTATGATATAAATTATGCAACATTCTGAATCCAGTAAAAATAGTAGTTTGCAACAAAATCCCAGTCTACCCACTTATTGAAGAGAAAAATTACAATTAAACGAAAAAGAGAATGACATGATAAAATTATTTTCTGATTTAAATTTTACAAAGTAACCAAATTCACGTAACATAACAAAAAAAGCAAATTACAAAAAATGAATCAAATCAAGAATCAAGTATGTTGGTTAAATTAGCGTTATTTTATAGTCAAGAAATTTTTGAATCGACTCGCGATTCATCATTCGAGCAAATTGAGAGCGAAAAATATCGCCAAATTAACTTTTATACAATTCTCTCTACTATAAGAATTTAGTTAAGTAATATTCATGACTAAAATTAATGATTGAATGATTTTCGACTAATTGATTTAGTTATTATGATTAACTTATCATTATTAAAATTTTAGCTAACCATTCGGTCAATTGAAAAAATTAGTTGATTACGCCCAACACAGGTCATACGTCGTCTCATTGTTTTAACTGATTAAAGTGTACTATAGCTATATTATTAATCTTTTTTAATTTGTTTGACAAACAATGTGTCTAGATTCAAAAGCAATGTCGATTTTATTTGAGACGTCTTCGTTGTGGAAAAAATATTATTCCATGTTCAGATATGATATTTATAAAACAACTTTGTTTCTGGAATAAAATGTTATTCCGTGTTCAGATAGGACATTTATAAGAATATAAAATCAATGTTCTTTTTTAGGAACCCCAAATCTCCGAAAGACAAGTTCGTTTTAAGGGGACAGTGGACTTTAAAAAACAAACGTTTTTAGTTATCTCACTGTTTCTTTTATAAAATTTACAAACTGCTTGCTCTGTACTAAAAAACATAAAAATGTTTGGTCAAAAATATTTTGTTGTTGCCATATATATATATTAAACTTGAATCCAGAGAAACAAGATAAAATGCGTAAAAATGTGAAGGGAGTGATCCCGCTTACTTTGTCAAGGGTAGTAAAGTATGAGTCACTTTTAAAGAGATGCTTTGAGTTTTTCCTGTACTTGTGTGAGGCTTAGCCAAAGAGATTAACACAAATTACCCCCCGAAAACTCAAAAAATGCCGAATATAAGTAGAGAATAAAAAACATAGGACAAAAACATCATCAACGAGGGAACATTCAAAGGAAAGATAACCGCCAAAGGAATAACAATAGCCCACGAAAAAATTATGTAGTCCTGCCATTCAGAAATGCCGCCCTGTCAAGCTATTTTGGAAATCTGTTGTTTCTACTGATACTTTTGGTCAGGAATAGCGTGAATCGAGAAGTCTTGGGTAGTAGTAGTGAGTGAGAGAATTTGTACATGTGAAAAAAAAGTCCTATGTTTTCTATTCTCTACTTATATTCGGCATTTTTTTAGTTTTTGGGGAGTAACTTGTGTTAATCTCTTTGGCTAAGCCTCACACAAGTACAGAAAAACTAAAAGCTTCTCTTAAAAGCGACTTCTGCTTTACTCCCCTTGACAAAGTAAGCGGGCTCACTCCCTTCACATTTTCACACATTTTATCTTGTTTCTTGGAAAAATTTATTTTTAAGGTAGTTTCTACCTTCTTATTTCCTTCTATTTTTCTCTCCGGCTTTCAGCGCCCTGTTCATCTAAAGGGTTGGTATTGTGTTGTTTTGTATCATCTTATTTTGTTTTGTTATTGCATTTTATTTTTGATTTGGTTCTTATCTGATTTTTGTGATGGCCTATATATATATATATGTATATAATACAAATATACGGCGCACCTTCATGCTATTTCTGTTTATTGCTTATTGCTTGGTTTGGAAATCTGTCAAGAGGTTGTGCTGGTAGGTAGTTGAATTAACGTCGCACTGAAGCAGCACAACGGGCTATTGGTGACAGTCCGGGATCAATCCCAAAGACAAGTGGTTGTAAGAAAAAGCTCGAATCCTAAAGTGGGACAAATTATTGATTGGTTAAAACGATTATCCAGTGGGATTTAAAATGCTACTCTGAGATTTGATAACCAATCGGCCCAAATTGATTCGTAAACCCGCATGACTTATTCTTCCGAGATCTTACAACATTGACTCCACCCACAGGCTGTATATTTCATTAGAAGGTCGATGGCATTCACAAAGCGGGCTATTGGTGACGGTCTGGGTAGGTATTACCGACGAATCAGAGCAACACACAATGGGGTACCAACAACGGACCGGGATAAATCCTGAAGGGAAAGATCCGAGAACACTTCGTAATTTTGAACCACGGTCAGACGACAGTCAACACCTGAACTGGCACTCTCCTCTCCAAACTTCTACACCACACTAACGTGAGATTTGAGGCCATGACAGATTTGACGACACCAGCCCCACGTAGACGATGGTCTTTGGTTGTGTCGAGTTTCGAATTCCGCGACTCTACCAACTAGACTACCATGGCCCAAAAACCCATCAGGAGACAATTAGAAAAGAGCGATATATAAGCCAAACGCACAAGTATAACGAAGGGCTACTGTACAAAGCGTTTTCCTCTTAAGATAAAATAGTAAATTAACACTGGAATTCCCGTTTTTATGAATGGAAACAATTATGAGGAAAGGGATTCTCTTTTATGGAGGATTAAAATTACCGCTTTTTTATATTCTTTATTGATAAATAATAATTCAAAACTATATACGTTTATTTACAAACCAATTTTTAAGTCATTTTCATGGAAAATCACGCTAGATATCCCCCTTCGACTATTATGGGGCGAAAATTTCCGAAGTCGCTGGTTTGCATGATTTCTCAACTCCAAGTGATTGAACGGTGTTTTACTTCATACAAACTGTAGCTATCGTTTGATGAGACCGATGATTTTAAAAATATTTGAGGAAATGGTGATTTGACAAATCCAAATAATCGATTTAGCTCAAAATAGATTGTCCGAGTTTTAGCTATAAAAATATGAAAACGAAACATCGCTTTTCTTGTTCATTAAACGATAAAAGTATGTTTGCGTAAGAGCTGTGAAATTTTTAGTTATCAATTCAATAGTTTTATAGATATCTTGCCAAACACTCGCGGAAAAACTGTTCAGATAAAAAAGCCTTTAAAGTTTCAGTACAGTTCGGAAGAATATTCAGTACTTATTGCATTTTCTTGCTATTTTACTATAGCATCGCCATACATTGTGATGATCTTTTGATTGCCTTTTTGATGACAAATTGTTGTAAATCGGCTTTATAGCATTTACATCTTTTTGGAGTGGCACACGCTCCAAATTCTACATCTGCATGCTGAGTGTTAATGGCTTATAACTGGGATAATTTTGCGAATTTCGATTTGAAATTTGTCACACATATTTTTAAGACGTTAAAAAGTACGTAAAAAAATATAAAATCGTTTTTTCGCCGAAAAAGATAGAATCCCTTTAAAAGCTTCATCTCTTATCACTTTAAACTTCTTTTTACACATCAAATCTATACTTTTCTGCTCATTATGGAATGAGCTGAATTGTAGTTATTTCTTTCTCAGTTCACCAAAAGAAAAAGTGACAACCGAATTGGAAAATTTCTTAATTTTATGCGTGTCTTACAATCATATGAGTGTCTTCGTGTTGGAACTGGTTTCAACTAATGCTTTGTAATTGAAGTAATGTACGATTAATGTTTCGGGAGAAGATAATTATGATTGAAGCAAGTTATGAATAGGTTAACATAATTGCTCATGTTTTAGAAGAACAAAATATCATCAACATAAGTTTTATTTTTTATCTGTATTCTAATCATCCACAAGTGGTGTTGATGTTATGTTAAAGATGTTCAACTCGATAACAATTTGAAAATATAGTAGTATTTAATACTTGCAGAATACTACTCGACCTTTTTTCTCGGATTAAAATGACGAACATACGGTGAATAAGTCTTGCATTCAGTTTTCCAAACAATTTGACCAATTGCTCTTACATTTGAGGTGCGATATTTCCGAATTTCACCATTATAAACGAAAGGATGACAAATTAATTTGATACGATATTAATGATTAATTTCTTTTAAAGAAATAATACGCTTGTTGTAAATTCCATTCACTGGCACATGAAATAACAGGGTTTTTTAAATTGGGCTGTAGCTCAGTTTGTAGAGTCTTGGATTAACAACCGGAACAACTTGGATTAAAAACTCAATCCAACAAAAGACCGTCATGTACAATTGCGGAAAAAAACGAACCACCCCTCCCCATTCGAGCAATTTGAACATTAGAAAAAATTCAAAGATGGCGTTTGACAGAATCTAACGTCTTCTATAAATTCAAATGCATACAATTTGCAAAAGGGGCCGCCTTCATATTAAATTGAGCACCAACTTCAGAATTTCCAATAGAAACCTCCTATTTCGACACACAATTTTGAATCTATAACAAAATTTAACTTCAGATACCAAATTTCATGTCATTAGGTCTGACCATTTCAAAGTTATGAGTACAGAAAAAGTGGATCTCCTAATGTTAAATCAGTTTCTTACTTTCATGGATATCTTCCTAAATAATATTTTCTATAGCTCTGATATTTTGTACCATGTTACTACTAAAGAACCCAAATAAAATCCACCTAATATTTTATTTTAAAAATAGTTTTTAGTATGTAATAATAATTATTAAATTAATGTTTGAAAAAATTGGAATGAATGAATTGGAACCCAGCAAAATTTCAACTTATTCCAATCGTTAGTTTTTGAGTTACATTAAATTTTCCTCATTATTTCGATTTTTAGTGGGCAACCAAAAGTTTAAAAAACTTTCGGTTGCCTTCGGGACAAACATCGGGTAATAATTCTCGGATCGTTTGCACATGTAATTCGCCAATCGTTTTCACTTGCATAATAAATATAACTCTCGGATCGTTTACACGCGCTGAAATAGTGTTCAACTTTGAAATTCTGGTAACTATAACTACAATTAATCTCGATCTAAGAATGTGGAGATGTGGAGATGATCCCTGAAATTGGCAGAAACTTTAGAATTGAATATCTCCGGATATAAAGATAGTAGAGTCATGAAATTTCATATTTAGTCTAATTTAACGATGTCGAATCTGATTAAGGCATCAAAACATGGTGTTTCCATTGGAAATTTTGTTGTTTGTACAAAATTCGATATGAAGACGGCCCCTAATGCAATTTGTTTGCATTAGAATTAGAGGACGTTATTCCCTATTGAATGATATCTTTGAATTTGCTCTACTATGAATAGTGCTCGAAATATAGGGGTGGTTCGGTGTTTTTTCCGTGACTGTACGCGAGGGCTGATGCATTTTAGATCTGTCGTGACCTCAAATGTCCTCACGTCGACATGGTGTGGAAGTTTGGAGAGAAGGATGCCAGCTCAGGTGTTGACCTTGTCATCTTACTGAGGTTCAAAATACGAGGTATTGTCGTCGGATGTTTCCCTTCGGGATTGATCCAGGATTGTCGCCAACAGCCAGCTGTGTTTTTCCCAGTGCGACGTTAATTCAACTACCCAACCACTTACCTGTACAGCTAAATGTAGATGGCTCTAGTGTTTGTGTTGTAAACGTGCTTCTTGTACATATTCCGTACTGGATAACCCGATGTCTTTCAGTGGTTTTGTTTGCATACACTGAAAATATCTCTAGTTCCATATTGGCTTTGTCTATATTTTTGTATCGTGGTAGACAGACACCGCACACACTACGTTTTATTAATATATATTTCTGTGTTGAGCAAAAGTTTTTGTAGTAATAATTAATTATTCAATGAAAATTTCATACTAAACTCGCTTCTCATATATCCATTAGTTACAAGCATTTAGAGTATGAAATTAAAATATAGGTATATTATGACTTTCTGTGAGCAGGCTTTTAAAAAGTGTAGTTTTCCAGGTTTAGGGAAATTTTTGGAGAACGAAAATCTGGAGTTTATTTTATGTTCATGAAATTTGAATATTGGATTTTTATATTTAAAAGTGCCCCATTTGCTACTAATTCAACAAGGTTGCAGTTATTAAATTTGCAAGAGCTGCATTCATTTAGTTATAAAATGATTATTGTATCTGGGTAAATGTGCATGTGTGATATACGATCAAGGTTTTTCAACTCTACTATTTAAAAAGCAATTCAAGTGGTTTTTGATCTAACCAAAATTTAAACAGAATGGTTGAGTTCAAAAACGGAGTAACTCAATTGTTTGGAGAATTTCATTTTTTGAAGGTTTTGCGTTCTGTTAGCTTTATTTGTTATCGTTCTATTCGCGTTTTCTATTAGACACTTGAACGAAAAGGGATCAAATCAAGTTATGATTGTTAGTATTATGGGGAAAATAAGACAGTTGTTGATAAAAAAGTCTTATCGAATGCATAGCCATCGAAAGTTGGAGTTGTTTCCGTTAAAAACTGGACAAATCAATTGTGATAAAGAGGATTCATCGGGACCAAATATTTGGTGATATAAATACAAAAAGTTTCGAAATATATTCTGACTAATATCTTCAATCCTTTCTTTCTAATAAACTGATTCAGAAATCAATAACATCTTTGAAAATCTAACAATAACTAAAATAGTAGTGTGCATTCATTCAATGTGCACTCATCCCGTACAATATTTTCAACGATATAAACTGTTGGGAGAGGAAAAAAATCGCAGTTTACATTGGAAACTCTTAAAAACGAAGGAATAGAATTCTTGCTTGTCTAGGGCACTTTCTAATGGTTCGTCCGACCTCCAGAAGGCAAGAGGCACTACATCTTGGGATGAGGCAAGTAAAAGGGAGGCAGCGGTAAACACCGTTTTGACCTCCGCGCCTGTGTTTATACTAATGGGGAGATCATTTATCGCAACCGCTACCTACTCCATGACTAATTAATCGCTTGTTTTATCTTAGAGCCCATGCCGGGTTTTTGAATAGAGTCAGATGGCCCAAAGCTCGTATCGCTCTGCGTACCAGTTGTATTTGCTTTTGTAGTTAAATTATTTCTACCGCGTCAGGTTGAAATGGGCTTTTTGTACTTGCAGAGGAATCAAAAAATGCGGGAGACATTTGTAGATGCAATAGCATCTATGCATTTATGATGCACTGATTGCAGAAAAGAAATTGACCATAAATGGTAATCAAACTTTTCAAATGAAATAAAAAAATTCGCTTAAATGAAGAGGTAATAAAGTAACTTCACCTAATTATGAGAACAACCGATGTGCTAGAAAAATTTAGATGAAATTCGATAATTAGATGAGCAGCAAAAAAATATTTAAACTCTTTTGTAAGTTTTTTCACTGTCCTGTTACGATAAGATAAAAATAAACTGTCGTTTCCATTGAAAATTTTGGAAATTCGTGATCTTTAACTGTAGCCTCTAAGCTTTTACCTACATACAGTTAAATGACATTTTTTAAGACTAAATCCCGACTTTTCAAAAATTGCTATCGCTAGTCTAGAACAGATGAAGTTACTTTATGAAACCCTTTTACCTTTATCTTTAAGTTCTTTAGCTATATAGGTAGGTAGTTGAATTTACGTCACATTGGAGAAATACACAACGAGCTATCGACGATTGTCCAGGATCAATCCCGAAGCTTTAGTTATCTAAGTGTATTTGAAGTTATTAAGGCCGAATGATTATATTACTTTCTCCAACATCTTATTCTGATGTAGACACAAGAAGGCTTGAAGTTTATGTATCATGTTCAAATACTCTAAAATTTCAAACTTTTAGGGAATACAAAGTTTGCAATATTGTAATATGTTGATAAATGTTCGTGAATCTAATTATTTCTGTAGTTCTTTCATTTAGAGTTTTATATCTTAAAGACAATTTATTTGATACTTCATTTCGACTTTCGTGTTATACATATGCTAATCTAAAACCCATAAAAATATGATCATTGGTTTCAAGCTTCTTTCTAAAAAATGTGCACATAAACCAAGAACCCAAGGGCATTCGTTTTGGTGAAAGAAATATTCGGTAAGTATATTCCTAAGTGTAAATCAAAACAAATTTGTAAAACACCTAAAATATTTTAAAAAATGTTAAGCGACGTTTTAAACCATGGAACCATGATGAATTTCTGATTTTCACTTTGATTTTCAAAATATTTTAATTATTATTCAAGTAAATTAATTAAAATCAGATGTGCAGGGGATATTTTGAAATCAGAAGAATGTCAAAAAAATCTGAATAGGAGAAAAAAGGGTTTTGCAGACTTGTTATGCTTATCTACTATACCTTTGATGTTGCTGTATATGTAACTCCATCAAAAATTATCGTAATTGAAAAACTCTTTCTGCTATCTACAGAATTTGATATCAATTAATTTGTTACGCTAAAATTAAAAAATAGATTTTTCGATCGATGTTGGTGATTTTGAAAGTCTACTGTGCTCTTAAAGTTTTTCAAAAAGTTATGAAATGTCGGCTTACAAGTGAAGCACACGAATCGAAAAACATAGTTATGAGGAAACGAAGAGGAAAAAATTTCTATTTTCTAAGAATATTTCTCAGGAAGAAATCCTCCTTCGTGCAAAGAAAAAAGTGACTCAGTTGACACAGACACACACTTCACTAGTCTAGAGATCACTTTCTGGTCAAGAAAAACTAAAATAGTTAAATCTTGAAAAATTTTAACTCAGTGTGTTTCACTTGTAAACCGACTATGTATATTACATTAGTTCTCAAATAATATGTCGTAAATTAAGCTTCCATAGTATGCAACAAAGTCGAAACAGATAGTGATAAAAACAACATTCAGCTACGAAGTTGCAGTGAAAACAAATCAAAGATTTACAGAACATTTAAAATGGAAACACGATGGTTTTGTTTCAATCGACGGGCATCGTACTTGAAGTAGCACACTTTTACTCAAATTTCTCCACTTCAACGATATCTGATCAAAACACCTCTTGCCAGCCAGTCTTTCTCGTTAGCCTTCGGCCACTCGAAGCCCTATCGGACTTCACCGACTCATTTGCAACAAGAGATTGAACAATATGGTAGCATGAGTATCCTTTCTTCTTCGTTATGGCTTTTTATTTCTCTCATAGCTGACGACGCATTTATCTCCACGCCAAGAGGAGTGAAGGTCGCCCGATACAGACGACTAGTTGTGAAAGCTTAATACGACCCTTCAGAAGTTCTAACCAATTTTCCGTTTATCACTTCACAATCTACATTCATCTTCGTTGGGAAGTGGATGGGGGTGATAGAAGTGCATTTAATTGAGAAAGGAAACTACTCGGGGGGGGGGGGGAGTACCATTAAACACCGTTACCTTTCGAATGGCTGTCTAGCGGGAGACACTTCGCTACTGGATGCGGTAGGTTGGCTAAGCTCTGAGCGGTGGACGTGGGAGGTTTATCAATATCATCGCAGTTGAAAGCAAATGGATTTGTCCAAACGTGTGGTTCCTTTGTGTTTAGATTTTTTCATCAAACAGTTTCTTATCTATTCAATTGTTGTTTCTCTACAGAAAAATATCCGATTATAGAGAACAAAAATAATCAAACAATGCAAGACAAAAGACATACACAAATACAGTTAGAAAATAGATAAAGCAGAACATTTCGGTGAAGCTTACTTGAGGGGTTATTGCATTGAAATTTACAGTCTGCTTGTAATCTTGCTTAGTTTTGGGTCTTGTTTTATTTGGTTGTTGGTTGTTTTGGGATTTTGTGTCGCAAAGGTCACACAATACAGACAACTCCAAGTAAAATACGTCGTGAAAGGGGGGGAAGAGAGATGGATTGGGGAACAAGTTAGTGGAATGAAAGCAGATAAAGATCACTTGCTATTCCGGCAACGAGACACCCGTGTTTACTAAAGACAGTAAACCCCATGTGAAAAGTAAAAATCAGGTCCGTGAAGCCAGTTCACATCTAAAGAAAATATGCCCCTGAGATAGCAGATAAAGATCACTTGCTATCCCGGCATCGAGACACCCATGTTTACTAAAGACAGTAAACCCCCATGTGAAAAGTAAAAATCAGGTCCGTGAAGCCAGTACACATCTAAAGAAAATATGCCCCTGAGATAGCAGATAAAGATCACTTGCTATCCCGGCAGCGAGACACCCGTGTTTTCTAAAGACAGTAAACCCCATGTGAAAAGTAAAAATCAGGTCCGTGAAGCCAGTACACATCTAAAGAAAATATGCCCCTGAGATAGCAGATAAAGATCACTTGCTATCCCGGCAGCGAGACACCCGTGTTTTCTAAAGACAGTAAACCCCATGTGAAAAGTAAAAATCAGGTCCGTGAAGCCAGTACACATCTAAAGAAAATATGCCCCTGAGGGCAGGGTAACATTTGTAACTGGGGTGCAATCATCAAGATCGGGTCGTGGGGTTCGGTGGCCACAAGCATGTACAGAGTCGTGATAAAAATGTGCGCGGGGGAGAGCATCTGAAATCGAAACTGATACCTCGCTATAATTTGCTTCAAAAGTAATTTTTTAGCATTAGATTTTATTGAATTTATTTATATTTTTTCAACAAGGGATGTCGGGCTTCTGGGCTGACATCTCCACTGTTTAGAATACAGTTTGTTTCAAGAAAATAAAACATTGCAGACTGGGATAAAGAAAACGTCATAGCTTAACATCTCTGTTAACTGAAAGGAAAGTTTTAAGTCTATTTTGTTCAGGAAGCTATATATATTTGGGAATGCCACAGACGTCATTAGTCTTCGTCAGTTAGTGGGCTTAGACATTTAGTACTTACTAGTTACATAAACTGTTGTTAAGTTAATGGAAAAATATTTTTCTTCTTCATTAGAAATTATTTATTTAAAAAAAGAGCTAAACAGTACTCTTAATTCGAATATATTCCAGAAACCTTAAATGCATCATTAACGTACAAATTGTTAACTTCGCAAATTGAATTTGCAACTGTTAAATGGAAAGAAAACTAAATTTGGGATATCTTATTGCATTATGTGTATCTATCAAAAAGTAGGAAGATGGAAATCACAGAAAAGTATTTTCCCGTGGGAATTGGAAAAACATTTTAATACATTTATGGGTTAAATGTGAACTGTCTCATCAGAGAATGTGCTTTAATACTTATCGAATCTTAACACAATCTACACTCGTTTTAAGGTACTTCTATTTTACGAAGTTTCATTAAGCCTCGTCCAAATATCATATAATGAATCTTAATTCCCTTTTAAAGAACTTTCTATTTTTACAAACTTTTTTTATTCTCTTGCAGTTCGTTAAAAAAGAACGTCAACTGTAGTGCGAAACCGTCAGTTCCCTAACATATAATCGTTCGCAAAGAAACAAGGTGATTTTCGAAAAGAATTTTTCCCAACCCATCTCGTAGGAGACAAGATAAAATGTTTATGTGTGCTTATTCGAGATCTTAATCTAGATATTTCGTGATAAATGATGTCACAATCAAGAAATAGATCAAAACATTGCCCGAGAGTTTCGTACTTTGAACTCTTCTGAACGCACGAAGCAGGCTCCAAAATTAGACCGAGAATTTTTAAAAAAGCAGAATAAATGAAAAGGTTGCTTTAATACTTTTTTTGGATAGAAATATATTAACATGGTATATTTTGTTTGATCTACATAATTCAAATTTTTACGTAGTCTTTCATGGAATATCACTAACTGTACATCAACCAAGAATAGCCAGTTCAATTCCGATTTCGCCGATTGCTGACAGTTGCAATAGTCATAATCACCTTACGCATGTTCAGATATGAAAAAGTTGAATGAAAAAGATTTTTGAGTAAATTGTTTTTAGATGAAGCAATTTCAAAAAGCACGTTATTTCAATTGTAATTCCTAGAAATCACACAGTTTCTCCTCCTATGTAGTATTGTGTATCTTACATGTAAAGTCATTTGGGTAACGTCGATTCCATATTGTAAAATTATAAATTAATAAGCTTACTCTAAATGAATCAAAAGTATCAAAATAAAAAAGTTATTCTTGAATTTATATTTTGGAAACAAACATGAAGCTTCTTCACTTCGTACAATATCGGATACATCATATCCCTTTGTTGCAAACATGATCGTAAAACGAAAATCATCAGATGATCTATCTCTGTTGGACACTTGAGTATTCCTCTTGAATGCGATTGAATTTGGGTTTTATCTTGCGCAAGGTACAGAAACGGACGTTTCGCATCCGTGACTGAAGGAGTTTATGGCATGGAGAATATACATACTCAGTTTATCGTCTATGGGATTTGTGTCTCCTACTATGGTGGTCATAGCGTTTGTTTGGAACCCAGTAAGTCCAGGGTTCGAATCTCGGTTTGTAAGCACATCGGTGTTGGTTATTATTCTGTTAGGAGCAAAGGCAACAGAGCCATTGGGTGCTTCTTCACAGGTATATGTTAAATCGCCCGTTGTAGTGCCGATGGCCCAAGATGTCAGTGTTCAGTATAGATTTGTAAAGTATAGACTATCTTATCCTTGTAAGCAGAAAACCAACGATTTAAAATAAAACTTTGACGATCTCGGAATACCACGGTTAGAAAATATTCGAACTAAGGAGGCTTTTGAGGAATTGAAAATTTTTTATCTTAAGTGATAGAAGGGCGAGGTTGCTTACTTTATGAGTTGAAGCTGTTATGCAACTTAGCTATCTGTGAAACATTCGTTGAAAACAGTGATTTTCTTTTTAAAGAACTTGGTGAAATCGACCTTCCGGAAAAAATGTAATCGGTTACCTTTACTTTATCTGTATTAGATATGTGATTTTAAAACAAGCTCCTTTATTTCCCGTGAATGGAATTTTGAAGAAAAAAATGTATTTGCTTCAAAAAAAATTAATCATGAATATCGTATAATTTAATTTGTCATTCTCTAATAATGATGGTGAAATTCGGAAATATCACATCCCTGGTGCTAGGATGCCACGAGTCAAAAAATACGGATAGAATTGAGTGCAAGGTTATACGCCGTAAGTTCGTCACTTTTACAGGAAATAAACTTAAGGGGCATTCCATAATCGCCCCTAAACTCAAAATCGACATTTGCAGTAGTTATCTTAGTATCACCTTTTGTAGTTTTGTCTTACAATAGGGGTGTGATATATGGTAAATGGATTATGTAGATGGATATAGCGTATTTACCTCCAAAGTAATTCGTAGAACCTATGAAAATGTCAAAACTATATTATAAAAGTATTTTCGATAGATTTAAATGGTATTTACATTTAATATTAAAGAAAAAGTGGTTAGTATGATAACTTTTCCAATCATCATTTAACCAACTGAACCCAGGCAACGCTGGGTAATTCTCCAAGTAATCAGTATATTATAAATTAATGCAACTAACATTGGTTTTCTAGTCAACGTTTATGACAGATAAGACCTGACTGTACGTTTAAAGCTATATTTCCTTTATAACTTCAAATACCTGCTAGGCTATTTAGACTATGTGGTAAACGGGGTAATTGAAAACTAGCTAGCTAAGGGTTTATGTCCTTACCTAGCCTTTTGAAGATGGATGCTAGAGGAAATTTGTATGTTGTGTCTAAGACTAAAGAGGTTCTGAACTAGTAGGTAATGAACGTAGCTGTATAACAGTCAATTGACTGCTCACACGTGTAAGACACTTCACACTCGAAGAAAGAAATTATGATTCTTTTTCAGGGTTCCGTAAATTTGTGAATCAAATATTTGCCAAAAGAGATCACAACTCGAAGGTAAAAAACGGGATTCTTCAAGACTTTGTAGAGCCCTGTTGATGACTTGGTTTAGAGCTCATTATGATACTATATTGTCACAACATACAAAGATCAGGCCATATGCGCCAGCAGCAGAACGGGTCAACATTAGCGTTCCCTGGAAGTTCCCTTCAATCAATAACAAACCAAATACAGCAAATTTTATACAGTCATACATGATATTCAGTTGTCTCGTACAAAAGAGTCATAATGTATATCCACTTTATTCCCACCCTTCTATTCTATGTTAGAAACTATTGATTCTAAGGTCATGAGGTTCCATTGTATGTGCCAATTTCCTGTCTGGAACAAGAAACCTTGAAAACGTTCCATCCTGAACAAACTCAAGGCCGTTCGAACATTCACACATAATGTATCAAATCGATCTCACGTATCGGAATGAAGATACTGGGATATTTGTGCTTCTGTGTACTGTTACACTCATCGAGCGCTTGATACTCCGTGTCGTGAACTCCCCGATCGCCGTTACCGTACCGTCGTAACAATCGGTTCCCGAAGCCTTTCCAGAGCGTGCGGTTACAGAGCAACTCTTTCTTTTTTCATCCGAAAGAGAGAGGGGTCAGAGAGAAGGTCGTCTCTTTCTTCCGCGTAAAAAGAAGAGCCGGAGACCACCCCGGCTCCGTGAGATGGGGAATTGTGTTTACCGAAATCTGTCTGCAGGAGCATCTGCACCCTGGCTCATTCGATTACTGGAGCAGACTTTTCTGCGGCCGCCCGCGCTCCCTGCAACCGCGGAATTTTTACTCGCTTAAACAAGGCTGTTTTTAAGAGATAGATTCAATGAAAAAGTTGTGTGAGATTGGCAGAGCAAACGTTTTGGATCTCTTTTTTGTTAGTTGAAGAATAGTTAAAATTCTAAGAACTAGTAAACCTGTGAATAGCGTTTGCGGGGAAGTTTTTTAATTGCTTGCATACTTTATTGATGGAGGTGGTGTCGTTGGACGAAATCAACGGAAGAGCATTATTTTTTAAGATGTATTTTCATTTACTGCAGAAACACATATGCATGAATATCGATAATAATCGCAATTGAATTCAATTAATTACGGAGAATGCGTGAGTCGCAGATTTTAAATCAAATGTGCTTAACGAATTCCATGCAACTTATTCAATGGTCATACTAAGTTGTTTTTGGAACGCATCTCCAAACAGAGCAGATATAGCGCCACTCAGTGATGGAGGCGGCATATTCAAATACATAAATTAAATATACAAATTCTTTCAGTTATTATTCACATTTGATTTTCATGCATTTCTAATGGGTAAAATCCTAGTCAACGGTAAGAGTGATTTCAATTTTTCGTAGCCAATTATTTATCTTTAAAACTACTCCCATTTGCTCCCAATGAAAAAATAAAGATGGGCTTATTTTCCATTCCTTTTTGTTCACTTACTTTGCGTGTGTGTTGATTTATATTTTACAAAAGAAAAATAACAAAATGGCAGTAACAAACCTTTCCTGAACACCGCTTGGATACACACGAAATAAGGGATATCAGGCGTTTAGTACTAGGAAAAATGTGAGAAAACGTCAAAAAGGAAATTAGTACAGATGAATATAAAGTACTCTATACACTCTCTCTCTGTTGATATTTACTTTTAAATAATACTGAAATAGACAATCTTTGTGGACTAAATAACTATATTTTAAGTGGTGAACATCAATTTCTCCAAATACAGGGGATTCCACATGGCTTTTCTTTTCTCAGCATCTTATCAAACCTCTACCTCCAATTTTTTTAAAAAAGCAAATGATTCTAAATGTATTAATTCATTTCGTTATTTTGTTGACCTGATTATTTTTACTTAAGCTGATTTCACTAGGTTTTGAAAATGTATCGTACTGAATTAACACTTAAAAAACAAACGTTTTCCTCTCTCCATCAAATTTTTTTATTTACAATTGATAAACAAATCAACTTACTTATTGATATTTATGAGGAAAGAAATCATTTTTAATTAAATATTAAAGCTAGTTCCTTCTTTGTTCTAATATTTTCATTAGCATATATAGAAATATTATTTACAATCAAATTTACAGAATTAGTCATTTTTGAACAGATCAGAAAACTTGTAATAAACAACTTCAGATATTAAAAAAAGCCCTTCAAAATAATGGTTTCCTGAATAGTGTCCTAAAATAATTCATATCTATTACAATAAAATGTTAATTTACTTCCCAATGCTTTAATTTAAATTTGAGTTATTTTATTTTTTATTTTTCTGGTTCAATGGTAAATACGGGATTTATTTTGAGAGCGATGTTGGTGCTCTTAGAATAAAACTAAGGCAGATACCCAAATCAACAAGGTCTCATTTGATCACTTGGAAAAATCGATTTGATCCTATGACAGTTTTTTACTATTTTTTCTTTCTCTCCTACTAAAATTTTTCACTGTCATCAAACACTTGTTTGTCTATTTTCAAATAATCTAAATATCTTTTTTATTCTCCAATTTCTCTGATAATAATTACTATACAAAAAATAGTAAATAAAATTAAAATTAATAAATATTTAAAAATTATTTCTCACCACACATCCTAGTAAAATGTTTACCTTAGGTATTTTATTTTGGGGCATTTGTTTGCTTTGGTTTTGTGTTGTATTTCTTTTTATCGGTTTGGAAACAGTCATCCGGTATTATTTTGACCTTGTGTCACTCTCACTGATGTCTTGCTGGAAAAATTAGTTTTATCTCATGTTGTCTTTCTGTATTTTATTTTTGTTCCCCAAATGTGGACTTTTTGAGAGGACAGGGGAAACTCGTACATATTTTATATTTATACAGAAAAAACTCAAAATGGTTCTTTTAAAAATTTTATGTTTAACAATTTATTTTAATTTACTCAAGCAATTTTTATGTGTACTTAAGATACTTCGTTATAATTATGAGGAATTCACATAATGCGCAGTAAGACTATACTTTATGTGCACATTTTAATAACTTGGTAACTTAGTTCTAGAATAAAAACTCCAAATATAATAAAAAATGTCTGAAAAGCAAAGAAATTATTCGTTTTAAATTTATCTGAAATTGCACTTTAAATTCAATTTTGTAAAATTCCCTTCGCACAACCATGTTGATTTGGGGAATTAAGCTTTGTATTTGTATCCAGTGTAATGAATGTTTTAAGTTTGTCTATTTCTGAATGAAATTAAATTGAATTAAAGGAAACGCCTTGAGCTCTATTTATCTAAATGTCTCTAGATTTTTCCTATTCCTTATAATTCGCATTCTAAATTCTTCGATGTAGAAATGAAAGTGTAATAATTACAAGGGTCGATGCACAACCAAACTGACGAACGGCAAAACTTTTGTATGGATTGCTCTATTATAACCAATCTCTGAAATCTCTTTATCTCTCTTGACTTTCGTTTCTGTTAGCACTCGACTCCAAGCAATAAGAGAGGCTTTCATTTTTATCGAACCGTTTTATCAAACATCTGGCATTGGATGCTTTGATGTACATGAAACATTCACGTGAGATTAGCAAATGCTCATTAAACTTGAAGAATAATATATTAGTTACTCTGTCAATGTTTACCATCAACTGTGTCGTGCTCTTGCACTAAGCTTGCTTGTTCGCTTTCGGATATTTCTTTCATTGGACGTTTTTAAACTCTTTTCAAGACGAATTCTATATATTAACGCTATATACCATTTAGAAACACTGAACTTACATCATGCGTTCTAGACGGAAAATTTTGTTCTAAAGTTAACACTCCGGGGTTTGCGAACTGTTCTTTCTAAATTCTATAAAATTATTCTCGTGACATCAACGTTTATTTTTATATATAAAGTAGAGTTGACGTCTATCTATCTGTACTCTATACAAATCTACACCATTTGACCAATCCACACCAAATTTGGTACAATTATTCTTTAGAACCCTGCGAGTAACGTAGGCTTCATATTAACCCCAGTTTGATTGGTCATGGGTGTCAAGAGGACTAAAAACAATCCGAAATCCCCACAGAAATAACATTGAGTATTATTAAGATTGTGGTTGAAACTCAAATTGTTTTACCAGGATTGCTGAATAAGCAATCTTTTTTTCAAAAAAATATTTTTAACAGAATTCAAATTCTAATACTTATGTTTAAACCTTTTTTATTTCTTTCCAAATTAAAAATACAATGTAGGATTATTTGATTGATGATACAGAACGAGATTTTAAATATTTAATTTTGCATTTAACCTATATTTTGTCAGGAAACGAGTATATAATGCGAAAACCGCAAGCAAAAAAACCACTGATAATAAAAGCGAAATTTTTTTCTACTCGGTATCTGGCAATGCCAGAACAAATGTTTCACATTTTTAATTAGATTTAGAATTTTGAAATTGTGCATCTGAGTTAAGACAACGAAATGTTATTTCACATTTTAGCATTCTTAAGTATTGCGAATGTATTTTTGTAAATAAATCGTTATTGTCTTTATCAATAATGTTTAAGTCTTTTTTGAATTGCTCTATTCCTGAGTATTTTCGGCAAGTCAAAATCCGACACGTTTGTTTACATTTCGTTCGTTTTTAGAATTCTACATTTTTTCAATGATCGGAATTTTATTTCTGTTTGTTCTGCTACTACTGTTTGTTTTGCTACTCCTGAATAAAAATATTATTTTATTATGTTGCAAATACATTATTTAGGAAGTTAGATTTTTTAATTATTTTTTTGTGGAAAATATCGTTAAAGACACGTTGTCATTTCTTGACGGTATATGTGTATATTTCAACCAAGTTTTCCTAAAAGTCTTTGGTTCGACTGTGGCCAACAATAACAAGTTTTCGTTGGTCATGGTTTGTAACATAATGGTATAAATATTATAAACATAATGGTTTGTAATATTTCGTTTCATAAAAATAAAGTATACAAAACATAACCTTTTATTATATACCTTATTTATCCTTACTTGCCCTTTATTAAAACCTTCCAAATTATATTATTGAGTTTTAGTGAAAGTTGTACTCAATAGCCAAGTAACAACGTCTATCATTCTAAATCGGTGTACGTGGTTTCCATTTAGAAACCAAATATCTGAATTGAAAAAGTGCTTTCAGGATTCTATTGAAAACTGCATGTCAGTTGGAGTAAAGCGAATTTAAAGTAAAACTGCCAATCTTGGAATATCACGGTTAGAAAATATTAGAACTAGGACTTTTGAGTAATTTAACGTTGTTTTTTTAAGTGGTAGAAGGTCGGGGTTGCTAAAGTGTCTAAGCTATTATGCAACTTAGCTACCTGTGAAAACAGTGATTTTCTTTCTAAGAGCTCTGTGAAATCGACCTTTCAGGAAAATTGTAATCGGTTTGCTTTGTCTGTATTGAAGATATATAATTTTAAAACAAGCTCCTTTGGCGTGAATGAAATTTTGAAGAAAGAAATTAACTATGAATATTGGTATAATTTAATCTGTCATCCTTTTATAATGATGGTGAAATCCAAAAATATCGCATCCCTGGTGCCAGAGTCCCACGAGTCAAGAAACACTGATAGAACTGAGTGCAAGACCATACGCAGTAAGTTCGTCACTTTTACAAGGAAATAAACTTAAGGGACATTAATAGTCATCCCTAAACTCAAAATCGACTTTTGTAGTAGTCACCTGAGTATCACCTTTTGTAATTTTGTCTTACAACAAAGGTGCCATGTATATGTGATGTGAAATGGATTATATGGATGTATAGCGTATTTGCGTCCAAAGTAATTCGTAGAATTACTTTGGACGCCGAGCAGGTTTATGTCAACTTTGTGTACATCAGTGTCAACTATGTGTAACGTCAGAGTACAAATGATGGCTAAACGTACATTCAATGAGTTGCTTTTGGCCATAAAAATGAAGAATAACTGTCAACATCTCTCCGCATTTAAAGTTGAACTAATAGTCATCTGAGCTCTCAAAGGTCTTCCCAAAACCAATCCATCTAAAGTAAATTTTTATGTCGATCCCCAAGCAAAACTATCCATGCTGTTAAGTATGCTTCACTAGCTATTATCCACTCTTATACAGAATTGTCAACCTCTGAATAAATTTCCACAAGGAAATAAATATTACTTTTCAATGTATCCCTTCCCACGTTTGCATCCTAGAAAATGAAAAAGTCGACGATTTGGCAAAATCTGGAGCAAAGTAGCTACCTGAAAAAGTGACAGCCCGTAGAAACCAGAAAAAGTGACATTTCCCTCTCAGAGGAGGAACCATCTGTCCAGCTTAAAATCCAACCTTTACAGAAAAATTGTACTTTCCATTCAGTGGTACATGAACAAATCTTCGGATTAGCTTTCAAATCTCAATATGTCGAGAAGGGTTTTTCTATGTTGACAAGACTGCGCATTGGTCATCTAAGACATATGACCTCATCGATGGAACCAGGTCTTTCCCACAGTGCACCAAATGTAAAAAAGAGCTAGCATCTCCACATCACGTTCTACATTGTATCAATGTCAACAGACAAGAAATCTTCTTCAACCCCACTACAATAACAGAAAAATTAATTTTGCACAACCGTCTTGGTCTAGAACTTATCTAGCATGATGGGTAAGCACCAGCCAAAAATTTAGGATAGGTTTAATTAAAATACGTTATCTATTGATCTGTATCAATGCCAATGTGTCTCAGTAGAGTCAGCCTTTAGTTGCCTCCCTTATGCATCAGGTAGATCTCCCCTCCCCCGTTATGCAAGCATAGAAATCATATGCTTTTTTACAATTTGTGTTCACAAAATATTTATAGAGAAATTAATAGCCCTAGGGCAAATATCCAAATTTTATTTATCATTTTGTTTTCTTTTGTCATTTGATTTCTGAATAGATGTGAAAGGATGAATCTGTGGAATGGGGTTAGAAACAAATCATATTTCATTTTTCTTGTATATTAATTTTATGTACTATTAATTAATCTGATAGCTGTAATTTGAAAACTAAATCAAAAGAAATCTATGCATTTATCATTTTTAAGTTTCAGAAGCAAATAAAACATTTTCGAATGTCTCGGATCCACAGAGAACCTTCCTCTGGCTACACCACTGATGTGGTCTTCCGTATTGAAAGGTTGAAAACCCTTAACCTAAGGTTTTTTCATCTCAGTTTACTTTGTCCCTATCTGTGCACCGAACTCTTCCGATAGTTCCTGTTCATAACAACAAATGACGATTTTTTCCGTACAAATTCCAGTTCTCATCCACCCTCTGCAACCTTCGAACACCCAACGTCGAACCACCAGAAGCCTAGCTTTGGGGGAGAGGGTCAAAAGGGTCAGCGACCCAAAGCACCAACGTCTTTAAGGGCGACATTTGAAAAATATTTTAACTGTGTTTTTCTTGGAAAAATGTTTTATAATTTTAAGCAAACTTTCATCCTTGTCACAGTATTTTCCAATTTTATAAGTATGAAGTGATGAACTCCATCTTCATAACACAGAATTTGAAATAAGGTAATAATATTTCTCGCCTCAAACTCTTTTTCTGCAGAGTAGAAAACAAGACAGGGGATACCATCAGGAGCGATTTACAAAGCTCGGTCTAGTGCTAGGGGTTTTCTTTGTATTCAATCATGCAAATTGTTATCAATAATTTAGCAAATTACTATGGCACTTATTAGGACCTTAAATACGTTTGTTTTGGACAGAGAGCGGCATCAACCACATTTTCCCCACGTCCCAGAAAGTCAGCTTCGTCTGCCTCTGCGAACCACAGTTTCCCGGAACCGACCTCGGAAAACACTGCAAGACCGAGTCTTTCAAAACCTCTTGCTCCCGTGTAAGGCACCCATCATCCGAGTATTCCTCCCCCGTCTGAAGGGAGCAACTTTAACTAAACACACCAATCCTCACTTGTCACATTGAGTGGATTAAGCGGGGGAGAGGGGCTCTGCTGTTCCTCAAACCCCTTTGCGAAGGAGAACCGTTTCTCGGAATCGCCACTCCCACAAGCCGGCCGGATAAGAACACGCGATAACTGTCTGTTTTCAAGGAGACACTTTCTTCGTCGTTCGAGGGGAGTATGATTTCACACTCAATAACCGATAGGGGAGAAGGCGGTCGAAATATGGGCTTTTCTTTCATGCGCCGGATTCTTTTCGAGGATTTTATGACCCAAAGTGGGGATCTTTGTAAATGTTTATTATAAATATGAGAGAGAAGTAGCGCAGTATAGTGTGGGATGGTCAGACAGGTTCTTTCAATGCAGCACTGTTTTTGAAACATGAATACCAAAGAACCCTTCTTCATGAATTTATCTTATGTCTGTCACTGAAACACAAAGATTTTATGTACTGAGGTCATAATTGCCAACCTCAATGAAAAAATCTGGAATATTTTTTTTGGAGACAGAAAAACCAATGCAAAAGTTCAAGACGAACACATGAAATTGAAGTCATTAGATACTTTAGTGTAGTTTACATTACTAAGAATTTCAGAAACAAATTTATAGGTAAAGAAACGCGAATGCTGTTCTAGAAGATGGAAACGCATTGCAAAATACATCTTTTCTGTTTGTTGGGCGGAAAAGTCTAAGTATTTTCTGGGTCTTTTTTCCTTCATACAAACCTTGTCATCTGACCCTGATTAAAAATTATGAGGTGTTGCCCTCGAAACTTTTCCTTCGGTATGGATTCCGGACAGTCGCTAATATCCTATTGTGTTGTTTAATTTTTGTCCATTTGTGTTCATTTTTGTCTTTAACCTGAATCCCACTATCTCTGATCATGACAGTAATATGAACAATCTAAAAGCCGATCCAAACTGACTCAAATAATTTTTTCTCGAAAAGAGAGTCGTGGAATTTTTTGAATCTCTGAATTCAGTCTGAATCGCTTATTTAGTTTCTTTCACTCGCAGGTAACACACCCTTGGAAGATTCTTGCGTCACATTTTAACTATCAATAAAATCATTGTTTTTTTGCAAATAGTATAAATAGGTAATTTAAAAATAATATGTTTATAACTAATCTAAAAATACAGTCATTGTTAATTAACGTTTAATTGTTAACAGATTTATTATTTATTATTTAATTGTTAACAGACCGCGAAAAGTCTTAGACTTCCTAGATCTCTAGGTATTTGGATATGAAACTATTTTAGTCCCCTCAATAAATTTTTAAAGGATACGCCCCTAATGGACTGAGAATTAAAATGAAAACGCATGAGCATGCTGATTCGTATAAATTCAATGAAGCTTCTATTTTACTTTTAAAAGAAGCTAAATAAAACAAAATTTTAAATGAAACTTATTCCAAATTTCCTCTCTTTAAATTTTGAAACAAACTAGTTTACTTCAAAATAATCAATCGATAAAAACGTGATAAATATCTTTTTGTTAGTTAAAGATAACAGGTAGTTAGTTAAACAGAGATTGAGTTGTTTTTCCTTTTTGTATAGATTAAACTGTAGGTTTACAAACTCTACAAAACGTGATTGAGAGATTTTAATGAGATAATAATGCATTCAAATATGTGTACAAATTAATGAGAAGCAGAAGTGTATCACTTCGTGTGAAATATAAAATTCTGTGTACTCATTTCCAAAATATTTTTTCCATTATCGTTTGAAACATTTTAGCCATATTATTGTAATTTTAATAATTTTTATTTTGGGAATGTTTTCATTATGAATATTAAAGGCATGCCTAAATAATTCGTAATTGTCAAATACACTGCTGGCCACCGTAAATGCAACACCCTGAAGGAAGCATGCAAATAATATGAAATTTACAACATGCATTAGCGGAGGTGAGATATGCAAATGATTAAAATTTCAGCGCAGACACACATCACGCGCGCCTGTGGCGCCACTTCAAAGCGCTATTCAAGGCTTGGAGATTTCGACGATTTCAAGTACGGCAATTGTGTTTTTCTTGTGGTTTTTTCAAAAAAAAAAACGATCAATTATGCCTCGTAGAAAACAGCGATCATCTTTTGATCAAGTATCCGAGTTCGACAGAGGAAGGATAGTGGCCTACCGAGATTGTGGATTATCTTTCAGGGAAATCGGTAGTCGTGTTGGACGAAACCAAACAACTGTAATGCGGATATGTGATCGTTGGATGCAGGAGGGTACGACGGACCGACGTGTTCGATCGCATCCACCTCAGTGCACCACTTCACGTGATGACAGGCATATTGTGCGTATGGCAGTGACGGATCGCTCAGCCACATCACGAACCATAGCACAGCACATTCAGTCTGTACCACATCATCCAGTGTCTGCGCGTACCATTCGACGCCGTTTACAGCAGAGTGGTCTGTCCGCAAGACGTCCATTGCTTCGTCTATCCTTGACGCAGAACCACAGACGTTTCCGCCGCCAATGGTGCGATGAAAGAAGGATGTGGACGGCAGAATGGAATGAAATTGTCTTTACTGACGAGTCACGCTTCTGTCTGCAACACCACGATGGTCGGATTCGAGTCTGGAGACACCGTGGAGAGAGGATGCTGAACAGCTGCGTTATGCACCGCCACACTGGTCCTGCACCGGGTATTATGGTATGGGGCGGTATTGGATATCACTCTCGCACTCCTCTAGTACGCATTGCCGGTACTTTAAACAGCCAGCGCTACATCTCCGAGGTGTTGGAGCCAGTTGTCCTTCCTTACCTTCAGGGCTTGCCCACAGTCATATTTCAACAGGATAATGCGCGACCACACGTGGCACGCATTGCCCAAGGGTTCTTCGTCAATCGCCAGATTGAATTGCTTCCCTGGCCAGCTCGCTCTCCGGATCTTTCGCCGATAGAAAACATGTGGTCCATGGTTGCTCAACGATTGACCCAGAATACATCCCCAGCTGCCACACCAGATCAACTTTGGCAACGTGTGGAAGCTGCTTGGTCTGCTGTACCCCAAGAACACATCCAAAGTCTCTTTGAATCAATGCCGAGGCGTGTGGCAGCGGTGATCTCCAACAATGGTGGCTACTCTGGCTATTGATTTTGGCAGGAACCACACTTCACAGAAGTCTATAAATTTAATCATTTGATACTTGGTCAACATGTTATCTACAAAATAAATTTTGTTGTGATATCTCTTGTCTTTCTTGGTGTTGCAATTTGAGTGGCCAGCAGTGTATTTCGAAAATTTCTAATGATGAGACATCACATATTTTCTTTTTATTTCTTGAAACTTAAGGAGCAAACATCGTGAATAGTATCACCATTACTCGTTTGAGATAATAAAAGAGACTTTGGGTGTTAGATATTTCCAATAAGAGATTTGTTGTTTTTATCCTACAACGCAATTAATAACCAGATAACCACGTTTTAGTCAAGAAAATTTGTCAAGAAATCTCATTAAGAATCATGCAGAAGAAACTGTTAGTATTAGAACTGCGTGCATTTGTATAAAAATTAGGAAGGAATGCTTGAAAAATTTAGATACTCTCTAAAATTGTCTAACCTGTGTGTTTTTCTCTCTTCTGTTTTAGTAAAGTTTTCTTTGTGTATATATCCATTTACTTGGCGGGAAAAGCATTGCTTGGCCAAATCTGACCTTTGTGCTATAAAATTAAAAACCAACCAGAATTTGTATTCAAATCAGTAGAAACAACGACTGCACTAATCTATTCAGATTTACTTCAGTTGCATTAATTAAAATTTACTTTAGAAATATGTCACAAATTTATTCTAAAATTAAATTTAAAACTAACTGAACTGGGAATAGGGTGGAAATGAAAATGCGTAAAGGATGACAACTAAAGTTAAAAACAATGAATTGTTATTATATTTTCCTGCGATGCCAGTTCGGCAATGCTACTCTTTAAAATTTAGATTTATTAAAAATAATGTGCATTTAAAAGGAAACATTGTAAATGTGTACACTGCTTAAGAATATATAAAAGAGATCTGTTTTTAGATTATGGGTGGGTTTTTAGTACATGATATCGATCGTGTACGACTAATTATCACTCATTTTGTTGTTTAATAAGTTGCTTTATACATCGCTTTTATAATTAAAAACTCTACACCTTCGGGTTCTTATGATCTCGAGAGTTACCAGAAATTTCCCTATGGAGGGTCGCTGAAATCCCTACACCCCTTTATGATAAATGAACCTTTCTAAATAAACTGGTTCTTTCGATTTTTCTATAACTTCATCAAAATAACAAAGACGATTTTAATGTAATTTTGAAGGATAAGACCATGGGAACAATCCCGGTCCAAGAAAAACGAAATTTTGTGTGCATAGTTGTGTTCATAGTTGTTTACAAACCTACAGACATAAATGATTATTTCTGTTAAAAGATGGAAGGAAAATTATAAATTCTATCTATAAACATTTTTTTTTCAAATTTTATTTTAAATTAGCAGGTGATGGGAGGGCTTATGACGACCACAAATCCTCTTGGCTATGCCACTAATCTCGGGGTTACACGTGACTAAATTGATTGATTGGTTGGTTGGTCGCTCCACGGTTATTTTTTGCTACACGAGGGCTAATTAGAGGGAAAAGATGACTAGAAGACTGAAGACTCTTATTCATTTAAGCAATAATTAGTTAATCTCAATAAACGAGCGTACAAATTGTACATTATGAGCTATTTTATATAAATTGAAATGTAACTATTAACATTCCGCTTGTTAATTTTAAAAATGAAAAAGCGAATTCTGAAAGTGCTATATTTATGGAAACTGTCAATAAAAATCCTCTCACAACTCCTCCAAAATCATGTTGCGTAGAGTTTTAAACATACCTTTCCCATTTCATTTGCATTTGCATATAAAATTTTATTTTTAGTCTTGGACCCTCTTCTAAATAAAATCCCGACAACGCAACTGGTGTAGTTAATGTTTGCTCGACCAATTTTCTTTAAAGTACGTTATTTTGCTGTTTCTTACATTTCAGTGACAATTTTTTCAAAACACACATTTTCCAGCATTTCCATATTTTTTCTATTTGCTGCTTTTTTGTCAAAAAATTACAGCCATGTCAATTTTAGAATATGTGCTTTATAAACTGCCAAACACTTCTAATAAAAATTATTGATGAGAATTTGAGCTGCTTTTGAGAAATGCTGTCCTTGGTTAAAATACTTTAAAAAGTAAAAGTTCAGTCATCTTTTTGAAAATGTTACAAGATACTCTGCACAAACACACACAATATCATTTCTAACCTTAAGCTCCCCGAAACAAAAATGAATGACCGAGGTGCATGCTATTTATGTATTTTATTTTGAAAATATTTGAGGAATCAATTATTGAAGGGTCGGTCGTGTACTTAGATCCAACCGAGATATGTCACTTTGGTTTATACGATTACAGTAATCATTTTTAAATTCAAAATCTGGTAACCAAAACAATATTTTTGTAAATGTAACAAGTTCTTAATTTTGCGTGCAAGATTTCATTTCCAACTTTTAGCGAACCTTTTTTTCCCCACCCTGCGAACTTTTTACCGCGCCGAAATATAATCCTAACCAAGGGAGTAAGTAGCCAGAGGGGAATTTTGGAGATCCAAGCCCCCTACGAAATTTCCGGTTTTCTTATCTTCAAAATGTCTTTATAAAGAAATTTAAAGCTGTGGAAAATTCCATACCTGAGGGTTGACGAAGATTTATACAATTTATGATTATTGAAATTATTAAAAACACGCCATTTTCCTGCCCATTACCCTTTCCATCAGGCCTGCATTGCTGTATCAAATTAAAAATAATTTTCATTAGATTAAGAAACTATCACCTCGGACAAATAAACCCCGAAATCTACAAAATGTCTTATTTTTAAAATCACTAAAAAAAGTGGCTGGTCAATCGATTTCATCCGGCCATTCTATTAGTTCTACCCGGCATCAAATTCTTCAGCAACAACAGATAATTATACGCTAGGTTAGGAAACTAACCCCTGCTGCATTCAAGGAGATATTGCTACAGTATAAAAAATAATTTCATCTTTTTCCCAATAATGACTAAAAGACATCGAGAAAACGGATGTCCTGGTTATAGTTCTATCTGGATCGCATGTGTTCTATCGAGTGAAAAGAAAGCCATTTAAATAATTACAATAACTTTGAAAACTTTATAATAATCAAATCTAATTAAAATAATTATAACTAAAATCCTGATAAATGATTACACAAAACTAAATAAAAAATAAAAGGAACAATTTGACTAAAAGAAGTATGCAAATTTTGATATGGGCCGTTAAAAATTTCCTCCCAGTAAATTTTGCAAGCCAGTCCTACCTCGGCTACTGCTTCAGTCTGTTGAAGCCGTGGTCGTCACGAATGACCTGGGTGCATGCTGCAGGGATATACCAAGAAAAGCAAATGCAATTCACTGTGCAGACGGACCCTGCAAGGGGGACGAGACGGGCCACACAGGGCGCTGCGGCCACCGAGGGAGAAGGATATCTCCCCATCCATTGCTGGCGATGAGACTCGACAAACCTGTTACCAGCCTTATTCATCAATCGCCAGGGCGTTGCCCACATGGAGCCCATACCTAATACTGTCCAGAATCCTTCTGCCCAGTTAACGGGATTAGCAACCACTAAGTGAGCCTTCCAGAGACAAAAGGGTACATGCAACACTTCGACCTCATTTTTCTCCCGTCTATCGGTCTGTCCGGATGGCTATTCAAATTGGATAGCAATTAGTCTTTTGGATGAATTAACAGGCAGATTTCACGGTGCTTTTCCCCGTCCATGAAAAAAAGGTCTTGAAGTTCAACTTGGAAAACTGCCCTCGCAGTAGCGAAGTCCGAAATGGGAGGGGTTGCTGCCTATTTCCTTACAGCCTTTCCTTACGGTAAATGGGACCCGGTCTACTTATGACGTTTTCCCATGAACGTGAATAAAATCATCAGTACCTTTTAGAACATAGAAACTAAATAACAAGGCTTTACGTTCATAGATTTAGTTATATCTTTTAACAAACATCAATTCTGTATTTAAGTTGAAAAAAGGCCAGTGTCAATTTTGGAGGCCTTTGGTAACAGCTGATGAAGAAAAATTTTTAATGCAGTGTACAAAATTACTTTCCAATGTTTTGATTCTTTCATAATGTATTGGCATGAGGACATAGGCCCTTTTTCGTATTAGAACTTTCATTACCTTGAAGTGATTGGTAGACATATCTCAAAATCAGTGAATTTGAACATTGACCTTTTTCTACCGAGGTACAGAACTATTCCAATATAAATATTAAAGGAAGACAAAAGCTTGTCAAGAAGCATAGTTTTACAAATTTTGCTTGTCATAGGAGAGGCTCAGACACTTCTATCGAAACGTCACTCCTCCTGCAAAAGTTTTGCATAACAAAGATCTCAGATTTTTTTAATAAATTTTATTTCGGTTCCCGGAAGTATAATAAAATTTTCTCATTGCGCTAAGTTTTGTGCTTTTGAAATCTGTATATCAAAAGTTCTCTTGTATATTTTATTGATAATAATATTAAACTTATGTCCCCCATGAAATACCTCATTGAACATTTGGAATCGTTGATATTCTCTTATAGCAGTCATAATTTAATACACGGTACACCAATGAGTTGTACAGAGGAATGAAATAAAAGTATTAGCACAAGAACAAACCTTTGACGGGTCTTCCTACACAGGAATCGAAAGCTGATGATTAATTTAGATCCCAATTTTAAGTGTGAAACGTACCAACCTTACTTCCTTCAAATAATGGAGCATCATTTTCTCATTATCTTAAATAATTATTAACAAGTTTACTCTAGGGCCTAATTAAAGCCAAATTATCTACACCAAAATCGGAACGACATCTGGGATGAATTCATATTTTATACACAATTATTTTATCAGTTTTATGCAATGCTAAGAAATTCCATTGATTGTACAAAAGTAAATACGAATCTAATCCTTTTTTTAATATTCCCAAAAACAAGATTCTGACCATTGAATAGCTACTTGGAGGAGATGGGTTGAAATATTTCAGGAACTAAGCATATCTATGTTCTGCTTGCACCATAACTACCATGATATGTGATTTAAAATAGATTTTACTTAACTAGATTTGTTACTTTACGAACAGTTTGGGAGTCCGGCCAATGAATATGGTAATCCTGCCCACAGTCGTGTTGAGTCAATAAACAATGGAAAATAAAAATTTTATGGAAATTAAAAAGTATCAAATTTAAAAAAATGCGTTGGGTTAAAAACGTAATGTCGTTCCTTGAGATCATTGTTAGGATAATCCAAGGCAAAAAGCGGCTTAATTTATTTCCTTTTGGTTAGGTACGTTACCATTACTACTATTTTGACGATTTCATCGTAAAAAACAATTAGAATTTGAAACCTCTTTTGCATAATTTTTTTGGCTGAAATTAAGTACACAGTAAGTGGAAATATTTCTATTGCAACATTTTACGTTTACATGAATTAAAATCTATTTTATTAGCTTAGGTCTTGTATATAGAAATAATATTATAGAATAATGTATTATTTCAGTCTGGCTCCGCTTAGTACTTACAATATATTGATGTGATCCTTCTCCCACTAGGTTTGGGGACCATTGGTTTAACCAGTTAAGGCCAATTACTCCCCTTGTAGTGTCTTAACTATTTTTGGTCAGTCTGGGGGTCATGGGTCATGTATGCATGTAAGGGTTGCCAAAAGCAGATATTAAGGCATGGTCCAAAGATTAACTAAAGCAGAAATTAGGACATTGTTCAGTATTGACAACCAGAAATTAGGACATTGTCCAGTATTGACTTAACTAGAAACTAGGACATTGTCTAACAATAGACTAAGACAGAAATTTGTCGAAGGATAGTTTATATTTCAGAGATTGCATAAATTAAAACAGTCCAAAAATCGACTAAAGCAAAGATTAAGCTATAGTCCAAGGTTTACAGAAATTAAGACATAGCCCAAGTGTGTAAATCTTGGATCGACTGAAACAGAAATTAAAGCATTGTCATAGGATTGACAAAAGCAGAGATTAAGATCCACAAGATTTAACTAAAACAGATTTTAAACAAAAATATTGTTCTTAAAATTGTTCTCATGAGAATTTTGCCCCGTGCTTCATCAAAGACAGCCGTTTCTGCTATCAATTGGGGAAAGAACACCAAGAATTTTGTTTACTTGCAGATGCATGTAAGCAACTTCGGGAAGGAATACTATTTCATATCCGCTTGAGTGTCCGCTTTGGGTATGAAGTTGTCTCGAAAAAGAAAGTGTAATGAATAGACGGTGATAGGAGTAGAATAATATTTTAAAGGACATTTCACGGGGCCATGCAATTCAAACTGAAGTGTTCGCCTGTGAAATTACTAGTTAGGACTTGTGCTTTTTTTTCCTGAAAGAGAAATGAAAAACTCTCCCTCGGGGCTCGAGGATATTCAGCTGTCAATGTCATTATCTTGTTGGCATTAATTTTTTTGTTTACCTTTATTGTTCATAGGTTTGACGCTAACACATGGCACTAATGCACTGAGTAAGTGGAATGAACTTCAGAAATTTCAGTTTCATATCAGCGCAAAAAAACATTCGTCCAATATTTTATAGATTCTTTCTCAAAACATAGATTTTTTAAATCGTATTTATTACTCATAATAGCTTCATTTTTTATAGCTTAATTCTTATGCTCTTTTCTCTGTAATCAGAAGTGAAAATTAGAAAGTAAATAGCAATCAATGAAGAATTTAAAGTAAAATCTATTATATTCAAATTTTTTAAGACCTAAAAATACATTCAATACTTATTTATACAATTGAAATTTCACATTTAAGAAATGTTAGGACTTAGAAAAATTTATTTTTCGTTTTAAAAACGTCAGCGAAAAAAATTAAGTTGAAATATTGGGGAATTCACTTAAATTACATATTTGCGTTAAGTAATTCTTTGTTTTGATTTACCGTTTTACTGATTATAATAACTTATACAGTATAAATGTTCCAAGGAAAATTCATTTTAAAATAACACAAACACCTATTTCTCTATGAAAGAAATGCATTTTAGTAATCTAAGAAATTTGTATATTAGTATTCTAAGAAATTTAGACACATTCAATAACAAAACTAATAAGAGTTGTTTAATAATTTATAAAGATAAATCTTCACAATCCATTTAATATCTATTTATGTTATAGTATATTCTTTTTATATAATCTGTCAAAAAAATATCGGAAAATCCAGAAACATTCATCGATAGCCATGCGATTTGGTAAGCAAAATTCTTCGTATCAGACATGCAAATGATTAAAGTTTAGATGACAATAGACATCATGGGCCCTTTGTTCCTTGGCTCATGTGAAGTGCGCATCCTGAGGCTTATTGAAGAGGTCAGGGGCTTGTTGCGAATACTCTAGTTTGATGTTCTAATTGAATTGCCATCAGTTGTGACCAAGAATGTCTGGACGACTTACTTGAACACCGTATACTCAACAGAAAGATTTTGAAAGGGGTGGCATTGTTGGACAGCGAGATGAAGATTAGTCTTGTCGACAAATCTAGCGTCATCTGCAAAGTACACCGACTGCCGCGACTAGGTACTGGCAGCAGTGGATCAATGAAGCTACACATGCACATCACAAAGGATCTGGTCGTTCCAGAAGGACAATTACGAGAGCGGACAGTCTAATAATGAGATAAACTGAAACCGGTTCCAGCAGCTTCCATATCAACCATTCAACAATGAATATCGTCCACTATACAGTTGCCTGTAGCATAAAGCCTTCCTTGCCAGACACCTAGTGGAGGTAGGACTATAGACCCATCGCCCAAAGACGTATGCCTTTGACTACAGGCTATGTCGAAATTGTGCCGTGCCCGAGAGTCGTATGGAATAGCAGCATATCAAGTATAGCGACAAATCCCGCTTCTGCCCTGGGTCAGAAGATCACCATCACTGCATTAGCGAGCGGAAACTCGGCAAACGCTATCATTCTCAGTTTACTGTCGAGTGGCACACCACTGTAACTTTTATTATAATGGTGTGAGAGTCATCACTTGCGACATCCAGTACCCTCTCGTACTGATACGAGGGATTTTAACAGCACAGCCATACGTCCAGCAGATCCTAAATTTTGTTGTTTTTCTTCCATGTCACGTGTCCAAGGGGCTGTTTACCAGTGCGATAACGCCCGCCATCCGCAGTTTACCTTTCCTAAGAGTGACTCCATGGTGCTGAAACCCTCTCTGGGTCAGATATCCCCAGATCTATCTTTTGTTGGACATGTCTTGGATATTATTGGCCATCAATTTCCCCACAACATTAAAATAAGGGATCTGGAGCAGCAGCTGCGGAATGCTTGGCATAATTTGCCACAGGATAATTTAAAAGCTTTATTTGACTCTATTCCACGTCGTATATTGTCATGCATTGTCAGCAAATTGGCTTTACATTGTACTAATTTATGACATTTCTGATCTAATTCTACAATAATATAACCCTCTAGATTTTATAGTGTGATAATTTCTTCAGTTCTTCAGGTACATCACGCAAGTTAGGTTTTATTCCGATCAAACACCAGTTTCAGGATGTTTCGATTATTTGGCACAGCGTGTGTTTTAAGTGGTCACTAGTTTAAGTGTTTTAAAAATTATGAAAAAAGCAGTAATAGGGTTAAGTTTAAATATACAGAATATTATTATTTCCCATTAATTTAAAAAATTCAGATAATAATTGTAATTTAACCATGAAAATTGAAGGAAACCCTCTTTAAAATGAATTTCTGATTAATTATCTTTAGCGAAAAGGCATAAAAAGAATCGCAATTCGTTTTAACTAACCATAACAAGAACTTCGGTTTTAAATTTTAAAAAGGAGTTGCCTCGCATGATCATTATTTTTCCCAATAGGGTATTTAAATCGGAAACGGTCAACACTTTGTGTTTGAACGAATTGCACTATACTTTTCTTTTCATAATTTTCTATATTTTCTTTCCAAGTCGCAAAATATAGGACAACATCATAGCTTCAATTTTCTGCTATTACTACATTCATTACTGATCACAAAGGATAAGTCGCCTTTTATGGAAATAAATCCATTGCTCCCGTTTTAAGTTTTAAAAACAACCTTAGGCGGAATGTACTTAAAAATCTTAAACAGGTAGTTCAAATATTTGTTTAAACTGGTAATGATTGATCGAACCATTTACGAGAAAAGCTTAAGACTCTATTCGTTCACTTATTTTTAACTCCCCGGAAAAAAATTAATTTATGTATTGAAATTTCAAACTTTTCGATCATTAGATTAAATCTGTTGGTAAAAATTGCTAATAACGTTGAATTATTTTTGGCACCGAAAAGCAGAATGTTTCACAAACACAATCTCTTGAAATTTTTTCTCAGGATGTTTACCCTCTTCTTTCTGAAGTGCACATATAAGACCTTTGGTTTTGCCTCTTGAAATCCAACTAATGGTAAAGTTCTTGATTATTAACACGATTTCACATTGAGTAAGAAAAAGCGAGCCCTTTCCATCTAAGACTATTCCAGAGGTCCACATAGGGAAGCCGTGGCTCAGTGGGTTTACCCACTTCGCCACTATTCTGCACAACTATTCTGCTCAACTATTCTGCTCAACTCTTTGTTATTTTTGTGTAATTTTGTGACTTATAAAACTAGACTTGTACTGGAAATTTCTGTTGCCCCTCGTGTTATTAAAGGGTCTATTGAATCTGTATTCTCTCGTATGTATTTGAGTTTGTAAGAAATTGGAATATTCACAGGTACTCTTACTTAATCGCTATACCTGATGTTTACGATGATGACGTCTTAACGCATGGAGTCACTGGGTAGTTCCAATTCCACCCACGATCAGATAAAAACTAATAAAAATCATATTGTTCTCAATAGAGTTACGGATTTATTAAAAAAAATTTCTCTTGAATTTGTTTCACTGTCACACTTTTTTTCTGTGCAAGCAACACGTCAGTAGAATACATCGTTCAGACACTTTAACTTTTATGCTTTATTTTAAGTATCAAAAAGTGTTTATTGATATCTCTGTGTGGTGAATCTAAATAATGAATTGTTGAAAAACCTTTTAACTACTAATTATTTTTTCTAGATCAACAATTAGATTGGGTATAAAAGTACTAGAAACTTCTCCATGCTCTTTGAATTCCCACACTTATGATCATGTCCACTAAAACTTTCAGTTTCCTTACAAACCATTGAGTGTCAAATATTCAACAGTTTTCGTTTCATATAATCGAATACAAAATACTTATTAATATTTTAGTTTAAAAGCCTTGACTATGCACCGAGAATTCGTCAATTCATATCTAATTTCAAGAGCGATTCATCGTAAATTGAAACTGGAATCTCTGATGGTCTTAATGCCCTAATAAATAAATGAATAATGATTTTTATAAGCAGTTTTTAAATTGCAGAAATTTTTCCTGCATCATAGTGTGTATGAGAGGGATTTTCAGCGCAAAACAAACAAACCAGACGAAAAGTGAAAACTTTAATTCCGTTACACAAATACTCTCACATGATATATATGAGGGTTACCTTAAAATGTTTGTCGCCGTTTGGCGTTTAATGGCGACGTGCTGAAAAACAAGCCAAATGACGTCATATTCGAAATAAGAATAGGAAACTAGTTCCCCTGCAGAACACTACCACCACCTGCATTTAGCTTGATAAAAAATTATTCATATTTACGTAAGAAATTACTCATAATTCCACTTTTATTCTCCATGCCTACAATTGTTTTTCTTTTGGAGTTTGAACTCAAAATAATTCGAAAATATTTCTCTTCCACCCAAATCAAACCCGTAGCCCATTTTTTCATTTTGAGCCCCTGCCCTAAAGCAACTATCTGCACTGTACAGAATAATATTTTTTTAACTTAGGAGAAACAGCCGCACATAAACAAACACATCGAAATTCAGTCTACTTTCCAAAAAATCATCACTTCCTTCAATGCTTGCGAAGCGTGCTGTTGAGTAGAAGCACAACTAACGTGAACAAGTGACAGACTGCCCGAACTTAAAGCCTTATGTTTATGAGTGATTCCTCAACCTCTCTCGTTAGGCTTCCGTTCCGCACAGGTTTCGGCACATTGTCAAAAAGGATCCCACCACGCCCTTTGGCATTCCAACCCCCCTCGTGGTCCTCCCCCCAACATCCAATCCCAATCTCTTTTCAGCGCCGATGCGGAAACTTATTTAAGTGTGTCGACAATTCGGAATGTTAATGCACGAAAAGCGGAGGCCCAATAACGTATAATTTAAGTCGGTACCGCAAAAGGAAAGTTTTTTCCCACACGTCCATGATAAAAAAAAGAGGAGGAAAATAAATAAAGGAAAAAAGACTTCTCAACAAGGAGAGAATGAAGAAGGGAAAAAAGGTTCTAGGAATTGCGCAATGCACATGGGTAACTGTTAGTTTGTTAAATGTCCGCACCGGACTCTTAAAATGGCGGATTTATGGTATTTTGATTGCTAATTAAGGTCCCGACGTGTTCTTTTCTTTTGCATACCTGATTGTAAAGTACCGTTATTTATCTGAGATTGGAGATTACGGAGATTTTTAACATTTTTTCGGATGATTTATTGCTCTCTTGTCAACGGAGAGGGAGAATATCACGTGGAGAAAAAGAGGCATAGAGCTTGGAATATGTGATTTTCTTTTTGAGGCTCTCTCTGTTCATTTGTCTTACATTTAATATTTTCTGAGTAAAAATTATATGCATAATAAAATTGCATATTGAATGTCAGATTTTTAAGTCAATGCGAAGTTTATTAATTCATCGTGTTTCACAAAGCACTAGTACACGACGCTTGCAGAACCAAGCAATAATCAAAAATGCATTAAAAACTGAGGAAAAAAGTCACGAGAAGAATAAAATTAAAGAGAAAAATTTAAAGAATCAAAATATAAATGTCACATATTAAATCCAAATTAGCTATACAATCTTTATCCAAAAGTCTAATAAATAAATCATGTTACACAAAAGTTTAGCCTTTTCTTCCCAATAGTTCTATAACCGCTGGTTTTAGCCACTTTTTGGAAAATTAAATGACTAACATACAAGAATGAAAGAGCTGAAATTTTTATTGTCATATTAAACATTCTCTTAAATTATTCCCACCAAAGTATTCTATTTCTATTGTTTTTGAACACAACGTATTATGATATTACTGCTTTTCAAATTTTTCCTGAATCTGAATTTATCTACCATGAACGTTTCTTCGGATTTTTTTGTAAATTTGCAAAAAAATATATGAGAGAATTTTGTCAGAGAATTGCTCTCATAGATAATATAGGCAGAAAATTTTTGGATTTTATCCTTGAACGCATGAATGCTGGTAAATAAACTTGGATACATTAAAATTTAGAAAGTTTTATAACATTTAATGAATTATAAACACGTCTTTTCGTAAAACTTAACTAGTTAAAGACGCTTACTCACAATACCAAACTGTAGTATCCTCAGTCTCCTATGTCGATCCTCAGTCTCCTGTGTCTATCCTCAGCCGACTTAAAACACGTCTTAGACCGTCAAATACACAGTGCTAACAGCTAACAGTTCACGCTAGTCGCTAACAGCTCACGAATAGACTTATTCACAGTTCGGTATGGTGTAGAAAGTGAATATACTTGGTTCGATGCAACGTACATACTGGCGAACAACTCCTTATAGTGTCCACGAACTTACTGAGCTGTGTTCGTCGCATAAACCCACAACAGGTCGGCTTGGTTAAGGCTTGGAGGTTGCTTGGTTGCCTGTGAGTTTTCGCAAGGTGTCTAAACTAATTTGGTTACATTGTACATTACATCTCAATAGTGAATACGAAGGTTAAGATTCTTAAACATCGACTCTTATTTTAAATCACATTCCTGTTCATAATGTTTATGGTATCTTCAAGCATAAGAGCAGTACTGTAAGTATGATTAATTCAATTTTTAAATAAACCACAAGCGTTCTGAAGTTGTATTGTCAAAGAATTCCCGTCCAAATAGGAAGTAGGAAAGAAGACTAAACAGGATGGTGATTGTCTGAGCTGTCGAGAAGGAAAATATATCCCACGATTATACTTTTCTTAGTAAATAATTAAGTATTAAAGAGAAATGCTTAAATCAATTCATTTTATGTTGGAAATATTGGAGGTAAACTTTGAAATCTTAATTATCAAGTTTAAATTGTAGTTGCATTAAAAAATTCCTGAAATATGTATATTCCTTGATTGATAAAAGGAGTTGATAAATAGTGTTAGGTGCAACATGTAGCTAGATGCAGGATAATGAGTGTTTACATTAGTTTTCAAATTATTTATTATTTTAGCAGCAATTCCATTTTACTTGTTATTATTCTAATTCATTTTCCATGAATGACCTTGTCTTATTACATGCATTATCTCACTACAAAAGCGCTGATGGAGTACTACAAGATGCCATTCTTTAATAGTTTCAAAATATGAAAAATTCACAAAAAAAACGTTAGAAAATGTCGTAATAGCATCCAAATCTTATATAAAAATCGGCTAAAGGAAGTAACTTTTATGTGTTTAACACATGCATAATTTTTTTACAAAAAGCTTTCTCGATTCTATCAAAATGTAATTTAAAAAGTATAAAATATTGATATTCAAATGGATAATTGAAGAAAAGATTATAAATTATATCACGTATTTTAATTAATTTTGTTCCAAAGAATGCTAAATATATGTGCATTATATATAGCCAAATACAATATATACAATTTACAAATACAATTTATAAATTGTATACATACAAATACAATTTATAGCAAGTAAGAAAAACTGAGTGTGTGTAAATAACTTGATACTTCATCAAAATCATATATCGTCGGCTTATAAGTGAAACAAAGTCAAAATTTTCAAAATATGCGTTTTTTAGCTTTTCTGGTGGATGATTAAATTGGTAAAGTCCACTAAGTCATTTTTTCTTTACATGAAGGTTAGATTTCTTCTTCAGAAAAATGCTTAGTGAGTTTAGCTTAATGAGTAGAATATTTTTCTTTCCGTATCCAGAACTATGTTTTTGACTTAGTGTGCTTCACTGGTAAGAAGACGAGATACTATTTTGAAAAGCCTTAATACTGCATGCATAATTTTAACGAATGAATTGATTGAATACAGAGATGAATATTTTCCATAAACCAGTCTTGAGGAAAATTTCCTACTTTTACTTAATCTTTTAAAAAGACATTTCAAACGTAAAATATTCTCCAACAATGAAAATATAGATTCTTTTAAAAGACATATTCAGGGCTGATAATCGGCAGTCAGCCAAGTCACATAAAAAGCTACAAAAAATGAAGGAAATAAACATAAAAATAAAGATAAATCTAATACAAGCTACTATATTAAATTATCCCTTATGATAGATTTTAAGACATACAAGAGACGAAATGGTTAAATCAAAACTAAGCAACTTCATCTTTAACTTGGTTTTGAACATCATTCGGCAAGTTTCTGTAAACATATTTTGAAAAAAAAAAGGGTCGAAAGATAACCCTCTTTTTCTATTCTAAAACTTTGTTCAGAAGAGAGTGGAAATTCGTTGGATCAGGTTCTCCAACAAACGAGGTCTTTATCTCCTATAGAAGGTTATTTTCTGACTGAGCAGTAATCAGAACCTTATAATTGTTCTGTTGTTCTAGTGTACGGATTTTTTGGTTTTCTTCTTCCAAAATGAATTAAGAATGTTGTCCATGAAAAACCTTGTTATTGATCCAAAAATTAGAAGTCGCAAACACATTACTTATAAATTTACATAATAGGATGATTCAATGAATAAATTTTATATATCTTTATTTTTTTAATTTATTTTACATGGGGCCCGCAGGAAAAGTGTACTTTATCAAAATGTATAGCAGACGACTTAAGTTAATCAAGCCTGGACATATCAGTGTGAGGGCAGCAGTATATTAAATTCTAGGGAATCTTCCGCATTAAAGGTTTTTTTTTTGTTTTTATCATTATGAATAACCAACCTCCCTAAACGCACTGATAACCCTCTATCGTACTTGCGAGAGGCACTTCAATGGGCTTCTATCATCACCATTAACAGGGCAACATATTGAGTGAAGATGACCTGATGTGAAAGCACTGCTGTGCCTTATGCACGCTCAATTTAATCCCTAATCCCTTTTATAATTATTATTATAACCCATTTTAAGTTATTGAGACCTTTGATTAATTGATTTCGTTTCGTTATCTATTTATTCAGAGACCTTTTATCATAGAATTTTCGTGAACTTTTCAGTGACTAGAATTTCCGTTCCAAATGAAATTTGTTGCTCAATTTTTTGTATATTATCTAATACTATCAGTAAAATTTAAGTTAAGTTACAATACTTGTAGTAGTTAATAAAGATTGAAGGAGAAAAGTAAATACTAATTCGCTCTCTACTTCGAACTTTTATCGCATGAACTCAAAACTCTAGCATTTATTTGAAATGCTAAAAAGTGAATCTCTCTCTCTATATATATATACTATATCTAGGCGTTCTTGTTGATAGGACTTCGTTGCATTACGCATGAATCATGAAAAAACTCATTTCAAAACAAGTTGTTATAAAGATAATCCGAAATACATATTTAATTAAAACAACAATATTCAATAATAATCAACAATAATGGTGAACACAAACAGCATAATTATATCATTAATAACACTAGGGGAGCGAAAAAATCAGCTTTTGGTAATCAATTTGGAATAGCTGAAAAGGTGTCTAATATAAAATAGAGACCCAGGAGAAATAAATTTATTCGATGTCGTAAGGTGCCCTGAGGAACTTGATATTTTAAATTTTAGGGGAATCAATAATTTTGTTTATGTAAAAACCAAAATACCTTTGAATTTTAAAACAATGTTAGTAATTATTACTATCATATAGAGCAATATAAGTCACTATCAAACCCACGCGTAACATCTGTGTTAATTGCTAGCATCTATTGAGGGCAGTGTCGTTACTTACATTTCATACTTTATTTAAATTTATTTACAATGAATATAACCATCGATATGCATATTTCATATATCCAAATGAAATAAAATTAGTCAAAAATATAAAACTACATTTTGTTTATATTTCTCAAATGTGGTGTTAATTCTTATTTCCAATAAAGCTGAAAATAGATATTTCTTAGGCATGATTAAACACTCCTCTTCTCAAGATACATCATTGATGAAGTAATTAAATTTTAAGTGAAATTCAAAGGTTCTTTTTAAAACTTCTGGCACCTTAAATTTTTATTGCATTAATAATTTTTTAATTGTTTAAATATTTATTCTATTAATATTACTAATTATTTTAAAATGAAGTCTAATCAGCAATTATCATTAATCCAAAGTTAATCCCTATTCATTTAAAATATTTAAGAAATTGACATTTGAGAAAATCCACATTAAAGGCTATTTCCAAATAAAATAATGGGGGCACCTCGAAACCAACATATTTAGGTCATTTTTAACGCTTGATATGTCTATATGCACCTTTTGGCAACTATGGTATCTTGAAAATTGAAAAAAGAGTGATATCAATGTAGTTTCACTAAACCGAAAAATAGGCATTACCTGCCCAAGTGCAAACTTCAACAAGCCGGCATTCTCAAAAACATTTTGAATAAATCATCCTTGAATAATAATTTTTGATAATTTAAATTAAATTTAATATAGAAAATACTAAGATTCATAGGTATTATTTACCACAACACAAATCAGACTTTAAAATATTGGCTGGCATAGCTATTTGCTGAGTATTTAATGTAATATTTTAATTTTTTCGCATTTTGTATTTCTCATACATTGATCTTATTGAAGCCGTCTTTGCTTTTATTTGTTGAAAGTTTTTTAAAGTTATGTGCAAGTGCATGCCCAACACACCACTCAGGAATGACCCTGACACAACTTAAAATTCAATTGAAACAACTTAACCATGCAAATATTTCCATGATGCTGATAAACTACTTCTAGCTACGTTTACTATATTTTGCTTGATTATCTGACAATCCTATGGATACAAAAATCTGTAGTTAAAACTAAAGTTCAGTTTTTGACAACACGCCTACCGATAGGACATTAATCTCATTTTACAATATGGACGGAACTACCGGCACATGCCATTTACAACCAATATGTCATTGTCAACACTAACAACTCTTCTATTAGTCCCCTCACATATTTGTACAAAAGATCTGCAGAGAACACAAATATCTAGAAATTAAAAAATTCGTGCATAAAATTTTTTGCTAAATTTAACAATGCTTGTAAATAAATGTTTTTGAATGATTCCCCATTGCTTCATGTATTGGTTCTTAGAGAGAGTGAATTTTCCATGGAGCTCCTGGCCCTCTGTCTCTAGATAACAAGGTCCTTGTGTTCCGAATACGTTTAGGTTATCAGAAACTTTCAACGATGAAGCGAAGTCTTGATATTGGTTCTTGAAATTTATGTAACTTTGAAGACATGAAATAAAGACGTTTAATGCTTTAATTAATGATGACCCAAATACCTTTTTATATTTTATTAAATTCTTTTGAAAATTGTCGTAGTGAAATTTATAAAACAACACATTGATGATTTTTTAAATTATAATGAAGTTTTCATGAAATTTTGCAAAAAATAGACTATTTGCGATCTCTCCAATGCAGTTCAAAATGTAAGATATTGTTCAAATTTTAGTATAGAAGTATGACATAGAATTAAATGAAATTGCCCATGGATTTTGTTATATAAGGCTATCTTGATATTCAAATTCGGTCCGGTAGATAGCTATACATTTTTCAAAATTTCAAAGCCTTGTATGAACCTTAAACTTATGAAAGAGTGATAAAATTCATAAACGTTTCACTGAAAATCGTCTAATGATATTGGTAGGTTTGAAGACAAAAGATCAAAATTGAATCCCATGGAGCATATAAAGTTAGAAATTATCTCATTTTGGAATCACTCTTCCCCTTATTGAAAAAAGAAGTATTTAATAATCCTTTCTAACTTAGTGAGATAGTAAACCGTGGAGATATTCTACTCAAATCAGTTTTCAGATTCCAAAACACGATTTTAGGTATTTCGGTTCCGGTAACATTTCAATTAAGAGAATACAGAGACTCATCAAAATTCTATAAAGGTATGTTGAAAAATGCTGTTTAGTACATTTTTCTTTTCTAAGTGCTGAAATAAGTTTTCCCTCGGTGTTCTTAAATCGCCTCTGTTACCTTTTGCGTCCCTTGCAAAATACTTTACACGGCCTGCGAGCTAGTTCCACGTCGTGAGAGAAAATCACCGCCTCACAATGAAATCCTCAGAGAAACAGAGTCACGGAATTACCACATCACTCATAATGAAAGGACTTTTATTAGCTGACAGAATTAACAGCTGAACAGTTTCACAATTTTTTTCCTCCTTCGAGCTTTGATGCTTCGTATTCAAGTACCAATCGTGAGACTCTCTTGATAGCAGGTCGACACATTCGGGAATGCAACTGAGTGGCTCGGAGTGGCCGACCGATAAATAACATAAAGTAGAGAAGGAAACGCTCACTAACAACCTGTGAGGCACCTGACACACTGCAAACAACTTCATTAACTAGCTAGGAGGTCTCCATTTTTCCGACTCAATTTTTGCTGGATTTATTTTGATCTTGTTTCGCCGTATCTCTGCTGCTTCCCCTTAGGGAAATGGTTTGCGTCACTACGTTTTCTGGTCTTTTTCACTCATAACCCTCAAATGTTATCCCGTCTCCGCACTCGCCTAACGGAATGCTGCAATTTTGTTTTTGTTCCTCTTCTTTTGAAGATCGACTACTGATAGGTTGTTTCTCTCTCTAATCGTCTTTCACGATGGCAATTTACTTTCTAGCATGTGTTCGGTTTGGTTGGATGGTTAGGTTTTATATATATGGCACCAAAAGTCCAAAAATGGACAAGTATATAAGAAAAGTGGACAAGCTGCACATTTAGCTAGAGTTCCGAACATGAGGCTAAAGGTGCAAAGAAATTGTGAATTCCCTCAATATGAACTAAAATTGCTGATTCGTTCATTTACTTGTTGGAACTAAAAATAGTCTTTTCTAAAAGGGTCAGTTCGATCAAATCTTTTCTTAAAGGATCAATTTGCTCAAGTATTTTCTTAAAGTGCAGTTTACTTTCAATTGCTACAATTTCAACTTCTAGAGAGTGTTCTGTGTGGTTGGTGCGGTTTTAAGGGGCGTAAGATCCAAAAATGTGGACTAGCGTGGGTTTAATTCAGATAATTTTTTGCTGCATAAGGGAGACCAGGAGTTAGGCTTTAACTGGATTCCAAACCACTATGAACACCCATGCCAATACCAGGATTCTAATCCAAGGCCTATTAAACCGATGGGCAGAGAGCGAACCACTCGGCTATTAAGCCGACCCACCGACGTGTTCAGAGCATGAACCTAAGATGCAAAGAAATAAAATGCCTACAATACATGGACTTAGATTTCTCATCACATATTTTTTTGCCATTTAAAAAAAATAGTATTTTATGAAAGGATTAATCTGCAAGTATTTTCTTAAAGGGCAGTTTACTTTCAATTATTACAATTTCAATTTCTAGTTAGTGTTTTAGTGAATTTGGCTGTTTGAATTTTATCGAGAAGTATCCTAGAAAAGTCCAAAAATGGAAAAACTACACCACTAGCGAGAGTTCTAAGAATGAGCAAAAGTGCAAGGAAATTGTAAATATCCCAAAATATGGGGATTAGATTGTCCATTCAAACTTATTGTGCTGTCGAATAGTACATTTATGATACAATATTTGAAAAAAGGTGTTAAAAGTAATATGCATATACCAAGGAATAAATGCCGTAATGATTTTAACCACCATAGATTTCTCCTGGGATCAGGCCGTACTATTTTCTGGATATGTGTCAATTATCTTGAAATCCAAACATGTAATTGATAAATTTCTTCAAACATTTATTAAATTGTGTTGCGAGCCACCGAAGCGAGTATGTTTAACGCAGCGAACAATCAAGATTGCTTAGCAAACCTCTAGGGTTAGAGAGCAGGAGCGAGCAGTGGTTGGAGTCCCTAATTATAGAAAACAGACTTTTTAAGGAAACTCTATTACTCAAAATCGCTCAATATAAAACTAAACATTGAAATCTCACAAAAATAAGTCTTTAGTAAACTAAAGCTCTGAGTGACCCAATAATTTTAATTATCGAATCATAATACAATTCAAAACTGAAGTATGCTTCGAAAATTCTTAATTCAAGTACTATGAGAGTTTCACATGTTTTTAACACTCACTGTTGGGCTCAGCAAGTGAATTACTCCGATTTTACAGATACGTTGACAGAAAGTCTCAAAAGTTCTAAACATTTATATTCAATCTTCATTATACATTCCAGATGTCTTTCCCTTATTGTATATTTTATTCATACAATTACAAATACATCGCATACAAGTTACTACATTTAATAAACACCAATGCAGAAGTCCTTAACTTTTAAAATATTTTGGAGAAAGTATTTTAAGAGTTGAACTTTTCTCAAATGATAAAAATTATTGGTAGTAATAACGGAGTTGTATATTCTCTTTCATTTTATTATGAACCTATTCTGCAAAAATAAAACTTAAAATCAATTACCACAAAAGTTTTAATCTTCAATAATCTTAACAAAAACTAAACTTTAACAGTTTCATAGATTTAATTCGTTGCTTCCGGAAATATTTTTCAGTGTATACTTTAGCATAAATAAAATTCCGATTATGTTATACGAATTGTCAAAAACATTGTGTGTGCACGAAACAAAATTGACTGAAAGAACAAATAAACGTACCATTTATTGTTAAGCATCATCTGTACATCTTTTGCGAACTATTTCCGATTCATTCCATTCCGAACTATTTCCAGATTTTCCTCCTCACACGCAACACAATCCTACGAAAAAAATTTCTATAATTTTATAATTTCTTAATTGCAACAATTCATATCTATTAGTTTCTAATATACTATAATCTGTGTATTTAAATTATTTTGTATAAAATATATATCAATTATTTTCTTACGTTTTCTCCTGCCAATACAATTTTAGTGATTCAAAGAGTGCAGAATTATTTAACTATTAAACTTTTTCGATATGAGACACATGAATGATAGCAAGAAAAATATTTTTTACATTTTTATCACTCTCGTAATTTTTTAAAATCGTAAACATTTATGTAAATGCTTTCATAAACAATTATGCAGAAAAACGTATTCATAAACAATTATGTTGAAAATATTTTAATCTAATGCTCAATTTTATTAGACTACGTCGCTTTTCTCGACTGCAAATACTATTAAGTTATGTATTAAAAGAGCAAACAGTTGTAAATTCAATAAAAAATTTACCTTTCACAAACTCACACAAAGTATAAATTTCTCCTAATGTAAGAGAAGAAATTATTTGGATACACGGTACAATAACTAAAAAGAATGCCATCGCTTTGATTTTTTTGGTGCTCATTTATAAAATTGTGTTGATAATTTGGGGGTAAGATAAGTATATAATGTTTATATAAGGTATAAGAAAATTGACCTCTAAATCCAATTAATATCATCGTTTAGTATCATCGTTTAAAAATATGTATATCACTTTTTTCGAATTGTGAATTCATGAAATGAATGGAAGTTTAACTAAAAGCATCCTCAAAGTAAACCAGAATTAAGTATAATTCGCATTTAGCTCTAATACCAGCGATAAAGTTTCAAACTTATATTCAATTCTACAGTACTGCAAGAAAGCCGACTTGATACTCTACTGTTTAGCGTTCGAATGATTTATCGGGCTCTGTGTTCAAATCCCGTCTGGGTATGGATGTTCCTTTAGTAATTTGAAATCCACCTCAATGCTTACGTGCCAGTCTAATTAGCCCTTGTGTATAAAAAATGTGATCGTGGAGCGGCAAATTATATCTGTGAGATTTATTGAACAAGATTTATCTTCTCCCATCAGCTTACGTTCTTACCGAATTAAACAAGCGTTCAGTGTTACAATTTAAGTTGCATCATTTTGATTCAATTTGAATTGCCTGGAATTGGGGATAAACTACTAACTAAAAAGCTTACAGCTACATTATTTCCATAAATGATTTCTGTATGATGTATTTTGTATGCATACGTTTTATAATATAAAAGTATTTGAAAAAATAAAATTTCCATGTAAGCTGAAATACCTTTTATAACTAATCGAAAAAGGCTTTTATCCTGTTAAAGTAACATTAAATTTTCTTTACGTTTTGTAATGTTTTTGTGATTGCTCTCAATCAGTTTCTAAAAAATTTTCTTCATTAAGAAAATATGGTGGTTGATAAAAAAAAAGTGCAAAAAGTTTTTGTAAAACTCCTTTCCATGACCATGATATCAGTCCTCGAAAACAGTTAAGATGGTGAATCCTATCCAATTTCGTCCTCTTGGAAACAAAATAAATGTCCTTTGATAAATGCTTTAATTCCTTATAAATAGTTTAGCTGTATCTCTTATGTCATTTTAATTGGGAGACCAATGCATATATCATTGAGATAGGAAGCACATAGTTATTCAATGCTTTTTTCGCTTCGTAACCCTGAACTGATCAGAATACATAAACAAATTAGAAACACCATTTCAAATCAATTTATCACCCACTACTCCTGTCCCATCTCTTCAAGATACTCTGCTTGAAATGTTTTCGGAACTGATTTTACTCCATCATCCACTTTGATTTTAAAAACTCTTTTTCTCTCTAATGACGAACAAGTTCATCGGGAAATTCTTGGGAGTCTCGTGTTTCTAGGTTGGTTGGATGTTACGGCGAAATGGTCTTTTATGTCCAAGCTGCTCCAAATAACGTCGCGAAAATGGACTTTCATACAAGGAAAGCTTTGCTGACACAGAAGAGTGAAACACACCCAGGGGAATCGAACTTGAAATGCGTTTCTAGGATGCCGGAAAACTTTTCATTAAAAATAATGTTGCTTTAGACAATAATTTCTTTTTTTAATTTAAGTGTTTTTTTCAGTTGTAAAAACTAAAAAATGTTATAAGTAACGAAATCAACTCTGTCAAATCCGACAATAGCAGTTTCTTATCGCGGTAGAATTAATCGAAAAGTCCCTTGCGATGACATTTTAGGCAACCAGACCGTTCCTGAGTGCACTTGCACGTCGACAAAAATGGAGGAGCGAAAAACGGATGCGGTATTCCTCCTACTTTAAACCTATGTTAGTCCCACTAGTCCTGGTTTGGTGACTTTTTTCAATGTTACGCAAAGAAAAAGAATAACTGCAAAAAATATATTATTAAAAATTTAAATAAGAATTTTTTAGTTATTTTGTTTCAGTACATCCGAAAATATATTACGTATGTGTTTTTAAGAAATTAATAATTAATGCAAGTGTAAATAGTGAAGAAAACATCAAGCCCTTCACAGATGCACCGCGATCTCATTCGTTAAAAAAGACCCGAAACTAATGGAAAGTTAAATAAAATATCCTATAATAAACCTTCGATTCGATGATAAACTAATAAATTCGATATTTATTAGTTTTCATACTTTAGTCATCTATATTTTAGGTTTGAGATTGACACAAGACACTTAAGAATATCTGCCTGTTTATGCTTAATTTTCATTGCGATATTCGTCAGAAGGGTAAATGAGGTTTGGACGCGAGCAAGTTTTAAAAACGTACAGCTCATCTCAAATAGAAGTATTATCTTTCCAATTGCTAGACGGTTTTCCAAGCCTTCAGTAAGTGCTCAAAGCGTCTTAACTACCTACTCCACGGGCGAATCCAAGCGTGAAAAAGCAATGAAATGTCGATGCCAACCGCTTTCCTCAACAACTGAAAGGATAGGTGAAAAATAGGCGATTTCCAAACGAAGCGTAACAATTCTGTTTTCCTTCTTAACAGAGTCCCCAGCTTGCCCCCGAAATCATATTTCAGAAAGCTACCTCCCGCTATTAGTCGAAGCCTTTAGCATCTTCCGACACGGTTAACAATGCGACAAAGGCCGGGGCAACGTTATTTCAGTCGGGAAACGCATCAATTTTCCTTTCCCCCTGTTATTCTTCTGCGGCACAAGGGCTCCTTATTATAAGCAGGAGAGCCGGGCGGAAGACGTCCACCTTTGATGCATGCGCAAAATGCGAGTCCTTGGGTGGGCAACGCGTGCGGCATTTCTCAGGTGAGTCTCGTTTTCCTCTTCTTTTTATCCCAGGCAGGGAAGAAAATTCCCCGTGCTCTAGGGATTTCGGCGGTAAATAACATGTGGGAAAGCGGAGAGGTTGTTAATGGTTTGACCTCTCTATTGGAGTCGCCAGTTGTCATCGGGTTGAAATGCTTAGCTCGCGTGAGGAGTTCATTTGAGTCCCTCTCTCTCCGTCAGCCTCTGCTTTGTTTCGCTTTCTAATTTTATTTTAAGCATGGGGCGGATCCAGTAAAATTTTATAAGATGATATTAACAGGGTTATTTGATTTTTGTGTGAATTTTTTTTTATCATGGAGGTTGAATTTTCCGATTAAAATATGCTTTAATTTGGTAACAATATTCCATTCTATATTACGTTCTACGCAAATATTTTAATAAGTGGTTAATTCATTTTATTATGAAAACTTTTACAATTTTTGAACAAAAATATTCTTACCTTACACTAGATCGGTCTAGATTAAAGACAATTTTTATATAAGTTGATTTTCATGTAGATTGAAAATTTGAATAGCATAGAATAATAATCTAAATATTACCTTCCATACTTATAGTTACTGTACATCGTAAATTGTATAGTCATTTTATAACATATCAATTTAACACATCATCAGTTTTGTGAAGAGTTTTCATCACCTGCCACATAACTGGTATACTTGTAATAGCATTTGTCTATCACTAAGTAGGTCTGCCTGGTTTATAAGCACAGGGATGTTGGTGATTATCCCTGTTAGGAGTAACGGCAGTTTCCCACTGGGTGCTCCTTTACAAATAGCCATGAGTATTGTAGTGCCGAAGTACGCAGTGGTCGGGTATTAGAAAAAGTTTCCATCACCTAGTCTTTAAATCATGCTATTCGAAGTAGTCATTCATTGGCAAGTATCATCTTGTGTTCTTGATTAACAAACAAAAAGGAAAATGTCTCGAAGATAATTATAACTTAATGGAAATAAGATTTTTTTAACGGACTTCCACATTAAAACTATCAGCAAGGCAAGTTAACCTTCCCTGTTTTGAATATATAAAATAGTTATGGCATACGAACATGTTAAAGACAGGCTCCTCGACGAGATTAGTTTCTACTACAGTACATATATATATATATATATATATATATATATGCCTTTCCATGCCTATATATATATATATATATATATATATATAGGCATGGAAAGGCATTACATACCTCATAGAAATTAGAAAAAATAAAAAAGTTTATAAAAATTTGTTTTTATATGGGAACTAGAACATTAGAATAACGTGTAATAAATCTTACGATGTCAATTAAACATTGATAGGGCCAGAGGATATGTCTTCGATGCTCCTCAACTACCTACAGGACGAATTGTAATTGTGACTATTCCGTGTAAATATTCCACTGAACATTTGAATAAGAGCTATAACCCTTTCAGCATGATAATTAACTACTCTAATCTCTTGAACAATTTTTAGTTCCTCATGTTAACCTTTACAATCATCCTATACTTCTGGGTCAACTCGTAAAAATCCATTTGGGGGACTTAAGTGCTCAAATAATACTTGATTTTTTTTACGCGAAGTCTTCCGATTTATTCTTCATGAAAGAACCAAGTTAATCAGAGGTTGCTTTATGTAATAATCGCTTGCTTTTATTTTCCCTGCATAGCCTTCATGATGAATTGCCAATGCTGTGGAACACGTGGGAAAAATAAGCTAAAGCAACAAGATGCTCTGACAAGTACCAAGATCAGATCATAGTTTCTCTGGTGCAACTTTTGATACCTTCTATACATATTTCAATACCACAGTAGAGATTGAAGTAAGGTAAAACTCCTTATATGGTACGTTTTGTGATACAGGAGCTGTCATCCAAGCCTTGAGATATATGCACACCTATGTAAATGCTTTGTAATCATCTTTCTTTTGAAGTGATTTTGAACTCAAATTGAATCATCAATATTTTAAGTGAATAAAGGACTTTTGACATTCAACTAGCATTGTAAATAGCACCAGGTAAATGTAATCCCCTCCAAGAAATATAACAATTTGTTCAAGGACAATATAATTAGCTTTTGGTTGATTGTTTACCAACAATTGAGTTGTAAATTCTAAAATATCGTCCTTGATACCATGCACAAGAAATGAAGTATTCTGAAACCTGACTTATAAATTTCTTTATCAATAAACTCCCAATAGGCTTGAAAGCGTTTGAGGAGTGCAACCCTGAGGCTAAATAAAATCCTAAACAATTGATAAAAACAGTACCGACAATGAATTCCAGAATATGATGAAAATAATATTAATTTCTTATTGTCTTCATATCATCCGTCCCAAAAATTCAGAAATTGTTCATATTTTGGATCTCTATATACACTGCTGGCCACCCAAATTGCAACACCAAGAAAGACAAGAGATATCACAACAAAATTTATTTTGTAGATAACATGTTGACCAAGTATCAAATGATTAAATTTATAGACTTCTGTGAAGTGTGGTTCCTGCCAAAATCAGTAGCCAGAGTAGCCGCCATTGTTAAAGATCACCGCTGCCACACGCCTCGGCATTGATTCAAAGAGACTTTGGATGTGTTCTTGGGGTACAGCAGACCAAGCAGCTTCCACACGTTGCCAAAGTTGATCTGGTGTGGCAGCTGGGGATGTATTCTGGGTCAATCGTTGAGCAACCATGGACCACATGTTTTCTATCGGCGAAAGATCCGGAGAGCGAGCTGGCCAGGGAAGCAATTCAATCTGGCGATTGACGAAGAACCCTTGGACAATGCGTGCCACGTGTGGTCGCGCATTATCCTGTTGAAATATGGCTGTGGGCAAGCCCTGAAGGTAAGGAAGGACAACTGGCTCCAACACCTCGGAGATGTAGCGCTGGCTGTTTAAAGTACCGGCAATGCGTACTAGAGGAGTGCGAGAGTGATATCCAATATCGCCCCATACCATAATACCCGGTGCAGGACCAGTGTGGCGGTGCATAACGCAGCTGTTCAGCATCCTCTCTCCACGGTGTCTCCAGACTCGAATCCGACCATCGTGGTGTTGCAGACAGAAGCGTGACTCGTCAGTAAAGACAATTTCATTCCATTCTGCCGTCCACATCCTTCTTTCATCGCACCATTGGCGGCGGAAACGTCTGTGGTTCTGCGTCAAGGGTATACGAAGCAATGGACGTCTTGCGGACAGACCACTCTGCTGTAAACGGCGTCGAATGGTACGCGCAGACACTGGATGATGCGGTACAGACTGAATGTGCTGTGCTATGGTTCGTGATGTGGCTGAGCGATCCGTCACTGCCATGCGCACAATATGCCTGTCATCACGTGAAGTGGTGCACTGAGGTCGATGCGATCGAACACGTCGGTCCGTCGTACCCTCCTGCATCCAACGATCACATATCCGCATTACAGTTGTTTGGTTTCGTCCAACACGACTACCGATTTCCCTGAAAGATAATCCACAATCTCGGTAGGCCACTATCCTTCCTCTGTCGAACTCGGATACTTGATCAAAAGATGATCGCTGTTTTCTACGAGGCATAATTGATCGTTTTTTTGAAAAAACCACAAGAAAAACACAATTGCCGTACTTGAAATCGTCGAAATCTCCAAGCCTTAAATAGCGCTTTGAAGTGGCGCCACAGGCGCGCGTGATGTGCGTCTGCGCTGAAATTCTAATCATTTGCATATCTCACCTCCGCTAATGCATGTTGTAAATTTCATATTATTTGCATGCTTCCTTCAGGGTGTTGCATTTACGGTGGCCAGCAGTGTATATGATCAAGAATAAAGTAAAATTCAAGTACTGTAAAAATAAGTTTTGGAAAAAACTGCTTTTCTAGTAATATCTGATAAAAAACAATCTGAGTTATAGCAATCGCAATACTCAATTTGCATCTTAGCTTCTCCAACACTACCATGTTAATTGGTATGGTGAAGGTTATGGGCATGTATTCCATGGTATTATCTTGAAACTTACACCAAAGCGTAAAAAAGAAATACTAAATACATTATTTACCGTTACATATTTAGCAAAGTACATAAAATGTTATGAAAATATATTGAACTGATTTTATGCGTGGGCACACACATAAAGGTCAGATACACGGACAATCAGACACGAAACGTGGAAACCACTGATTTTTCATAAAAGTGAACAGAAAAAGATAAATAACTTGAAATGGGATGAAAATATTCAATGTATAAGCAAACATTCCATTTTAATCTATCGAAATAAGTGATGCAAAACAAATGATTAAAGGACTATCTAAGCCAGAGCCATGAGAACTGGTTGGAAGCAGGGACTGAAATGAAATGACATTTGATTTTTGAAAGAGAAATATTTTTGAATTATTTTGTATGCCACATATATAATCTAATTAGTCCTCGTTTATCAAAAAGTGACCGTAGGTAAGGAACCCAACCTCGCATATACCAATCGTAACTTGTGAAAGACAAAAACTGGAATTTTGAATCATCTTTATACTTATTCAACTGTGTTACAGGAATGTAACCTAAAATCTGTTAATAAAAGGATTAATGTATCAGGATATTTTAGGGACATTGTTAATTGTTACTTAGGTTAAAATTTTAATTCCAAAAAACACTCTTAAATGCGGAACAAATGACTATATTATGTATATTCGAGGTTATTAAACAAAAGCACAGCTAGGTATTTTGTAAAGCACGTAAATATTTGAATCCAATTTTGTGATTAAGACATTCTTACAAAAGGGCACTTTTTCCTCAAAGAAAAGAGAGCGAGTTCGTGGTCAGAACTGATGTGTTATTTATTCAAATACCATGATTAGAAGTTATAAAGAATATCATAGCATCATCGGTTGAAAAGCCTATGCTATATTGGAGTTTGTGAGGGCATCAGTATTTATGGCATTATTTTCGTTGTCTGGCTACAAAAGGCATTTCCCCAACGTTTTCAGCCAAATTACTAACTATTTCGAAAATAAGCTGTCCTTTGCAAGCACTCGCATAAATAAACGTTTCCTCGAAGGGGAATTAGACAACCAGCCAAATAGCCTGGGTGGTCGCGTCCCTTTTATTCTCTCCATTTTTCCCCCTTTTTTTATTTGCTGAAGTCGACTGGCTAATCGTACCTACCGCGTATAAGAGAAGGACGACTTTTCAAGTGAATGCAGATCGGGGCAAATATTTATGTAAAATTACATAGCGTGAGAAAAAGAAGCAGAAAAACGGCGGCCAGCACAAATCTCGCACGCAATTTCGGCAGGACACCGGCAGATGGAGGACCAGAGGCAAACCGCACTCCTCTGCAATCAGGCAGACCACCAAAGAGACCGGCGAGATCAGGGAATTCCGCAACAGAACACCTCACCTCGCCTCACCTATAGAAAGGGCGGGAAGCGATGGATGTAGACAGTGCTAACTAGACTGCGTGACGGCGAAAAACCGCTGTGGATATAAACGTATGCAGAAGGGTGATCGATGGAAGGTTGGATGTGACTTCCCTTCCCTACCTACCAGGGGGTTTCCCCGTCCTGTCAGGCAATTGACTCGCATCTGATTAAAGCGTGTGCAAGTCATTTTTATCCCTTGCTAATAAGATTCGCGGTGGTTTTTATTGAAGATTGTAATGGAAATGTTTGTAAATGCGGAAATCTGTGAATCTCAGCATAGTGTCAGTGTTATAATGTGTTTTAATCCTCCAGTAATAAATGCTGGAATAATTTGGAATGAAAAATATTTTTTTCGGTCATTCAATACGGATATAAGATGATTGAAACAAGTTCAAGATCTCCGGATCAGTGTGTGTGGTAGTTTTTTTACATTAATAATGGTCGCGGTGTCTTTTTTGAGGTTGTAATGAAAATGGTTGGAAATGAGGAAATCATATCACCTAAAACGCTATCTGTGTAACATATTTTAGAAAAAATGACATAATTAGTAATATCCGTGACACCTGTAAATGCAAAATAATCTGTTTTGCTGTCTAAGTCTTAATGTGATTCGAGATCAAAAGATGCGTCAACTGCTATAAATGTTTTATTACCTAAAATAACGTATGTAAATAATTCAAATAACTTTTTTCTATATACAAATGTTTTGATATAGTAAAAAGTGATACAGGTCATATTTTTCTTTATTATAATTTTCAATCCCGGATCATATCAAGTCGAATGATTAGGTATGTCAGGTTATTTTGGTAGTCAAAAGTAGAGACGTAATGATTGTAATTTTGGAAGTTACCTAATTTTTAATTTTTTTTTCAATGTTTTAAAAAAACATTTAAAATAACACCTAAACACAGACTAATAAGAATCAATTATCGACATGTTAACTACAAGAGTACTTGTCAAATTGTCACTTAAAGATCATCTGATATTCGTGCCTGGAATTTTTAACCGTGAATAAATAATTTTATATCCTGCTAGTTCCATGAAGGAAAACAACATATTACTATTTCTCAGTTTACAAAGTGGATTATCATAGACATTCATAATGGATAGAAACACGCTTCATAGTATATTTTCTAATATCCATCGAGATCCAATATTATGAGATCAATCTCTTCTCAGGATAAATTCCTGGACCAATGCACTCAAATTTTATGCCTGGTCTCAATACTCATAAAATATCAAAAATAAAATGAGATAATAGTCTTTTATCGAGTCCTATGCTGTAAATGATCCCCGGACTTTGGAGCCCACAAACTTTTTCCTTCAATGGTCTCCGCTATCCGTCGATTATTTGATGATGATCGAAAGCTGATTGCCGTCCATTCAAGGATGATCTTTCGAGTTATTATCGTTCAACGAAGCATGCAAGTGCTTACAACAACGTTCAGATGAGATTTTTGATACAAATTATCTTCTCCATAGTCAGCATATCACACTCCAATTTTTTATTTGGATAATGGCATGCAAGAAATGATGCAATATACCATTGTCTTTCGACAAGTTAACTTGACATTTAAAAATCGTGTTCGACAAGTTAACGTGGCATTTAAAAGTCGTAAAAGTAAAAGAGTATAATTGTGCTTATAATGTCAAACTCCAGTAGTTTCCCGAAAAATTTGCTGCACTTGAAAAATCTAACGACTTCCGAATATATAACCTTTCTTCTCGACTGTTGGCTTTCATCAAGTTAAAGGGACACTTAAAAGTCAAAAAGGAAAGTAACTGCACTGATAATTTCAAAATCTATTTAAGGTCTAATTATCCTTTGTGTAGCAAAAAAGGACAATAGAGTGACAAACCAAACCAAAAGTTATCGATTGTTTCCCAAAAATATCAAAAATCGAATGGTTCGAGCGTTATCAACCTGAGAGTTCTGCAATAATTGATGCAATCATCGATGTATTTCATAGAGTCAATTTACAATTTAAAAGTCAGAAGGGCTGTGGTTGGACTTATAATTCCAAAAACTATAACTTGTTGCCCGAGAAAATAGAAAAATCCAATGATTCGGGTCTATCTTTTCTCGTCTTAGCTTGGGGGCTTTGTTCATTGCAACCAATGCATGGGAGCCAGGCAGTCTCGGGATAGGGGCATACCATTCTGGGCTCGTGGTTTGAATTCTTGGCAATCCCTTCACAACACCCCGCCAAATATTTTACAGCACCTCAACATCACTGAATATTTGGCTAGACATTGGTAAGAGTCACACACGTCTTACTGAAATACCATAGCCTTTGTCAGTGAACCCAATTGTCCTCGTAGAAACAAAATATCAAAGATGAAAAGGAAAAACATTTTCGTAACAAACAATACCTTAAATGTTATTTTTTTAAGTTCCATTACTCCAAAGTTTTTAAAATCCTTACATGTTTTTACATTATGACTCAACATATTTTTGTTTATGATTATCAGAAAATAATTTTGTACAATTTCAATTATTACATACATGCAAATTTTGTATGGAGAGCATGTCCCCAAAATGGATTTTATTGTACCACATATTTTGGGTGATTTTGTAGAACGTACCATTTTACTCCCAATTGTACAGATTTTAGAATTAATGTTACAGAAACATTCAGCGAGAAATGCACGGTAATGGTATTAAAACACAAAAAATACCATTGTAGGCAAATTTTAAATTACTTCAATTAAATAAATCAAACCAAATAACTAAATTGTCTAGAATAGAAAGCTTTTTAAAACTATTACTTTTAAAACAATAGGAATATTGTACCGCGATCTTACGAAACAAAACTAATGATGTCGTGTACTAATAGCAATGCAAAAGATGGTAAACATTATTACGCACCTTTCTCAATCTAGCATAATTTAAAACCATTTTAATGCAGCACAAAAATATTGAAACAAGTGGCGTGTTTCAAAGAAGTTTTTGTTTGTATCAGGTAAAAATATTAATATCACTTTCTTGACCATTCTGATCAAAATGACTGGAGCAACCCACATTTTAAGAAGCACTCGCTTATGAAATAAAGACACTGATTAAGCAATGAACAACATTCATAGTAATATGATTCTTTCTTTTCGGGAAAATAGATGCGCAATATTAACACTCACCAGATTGTTTTCTGGTGACGTTGCAAGCTGGAATGAGTTGTTACAAGGAGTCCTACAACTTTAAAAAATGGATTTATAATTCGTACAAGTGTGCTATGTAAGCTACGTATGAATCGTAATGGTTCATAACAATTGTATTTGGAACATATCTCTAGGAAGGGTGGCATTAAAGATTTTATAACTACGAGACATTAATTCGAGATGTATGCCCTATGTTTTATGAATGTATGTAGTTTGTTTGATACATTTGTTTTCTGTTTCTAGGTTCTAAAACGAATTTTTCAGTGTTATGACTCCCATTACATATAGAGTATAAAAGTATAAAAAAATTGTTCTCAATTTAATAATTTTCTCTCCTATTACTCAAGAATTGTTTCTGAATATTCTTTGAGGCGATTAGAGCATTGATTTTGTGTCACATTCACATTTGAACTGATATATAGAAAGTATTTTCATTTCGAAAATTTAAGTTGTAGAACACTGACATGTGCCTAAATATTATTTTATTATGTTCTTAATAATGGAAAAAGATTTAAACAAGCTCCGAATTGTACATGATTGCAACAGAAATTCATAGAAATGACTTTGTTTTCACTTTTAGTAATTATTATGATAAAGTCTAAAACGATCATCATGGTAAAAAAGTTTATTTTTATCTCAGCATGTGCAAAGCATCCAGTTTAAGTCCAACTAACAGTATTATCCGACCTTACTCTTGTTGAATTGGTTAACTGTAATTTAAAAAACTGGTCAGAATAATCACGTTTCTTTGCTAGAAAAATTATATCTAAGTGTCAGGAAAATAATTTATAACATCTTTTAGACATTTTTTTAAACTTATTTTGGACGTAAATCGTATACATGCATATCCATCCATGTAATCTAAGGTATTGATCTCGGCGTCTGACCATGATTCAAAATTACGTGGTGTTGTCCACGGATCTTTCCCTTCAGGGTTGATCCCGGACCGTCACCACAAGCCCATTATGTTGCTCCAATATGACGTTAATTAACCACCTACCTACCATCCATATAATATATTTCAAATACATTTCTGTTGTGCGACAAAAAGCAAAACTACGATTGATTATGATGAGGGGGAGGATTATTAATGTTCCTTCTTAAGTTCGTTTCCAGTAAAATTGCTGTAACTCAATTCGTAAAAATGATGAATAGTTTTACTACTCATATTTTTTTACTTGTGGCATTCTTGCACCAGGCAAGCTTATTTCCGAATTTCGCCATGTTTATGGTAAGGATGACAAAATAATTTGATAAGATATCCAGGACTAATTTTTTAAAGCTAATACATTTTTCTTGAAAATTCCATTTAGTCGTACGGACAATAACAAAAGAACTTGTTTCAAAATTGAATGTCTTCAGTACAAACAAAACCGCTATCAAATCGATTTACAATTTTTCTAAAAATTGTTAATCGATTTGAGTCTTTTTATAAATAAAATCAGTTTCCAACAAAATTTTAAGAGATATAATAAGTTGCTTAAATACAGCTTTAACTCGAAAAATAGGCAATCTTTACCTCTGTTACTATGACAAAGAATTTGTTAATATCTTAAAAATCCTAGTTCGGATTTTTTAACATTAATATCCTTCCAATAAGGGCAAAGTTCCATTTAAAATTTGCTTTAGTCTAACTTGCATGCATCTTTCAATCGAATAATTTGAATCGTGACGAATAGGAATTAAAATTTATTAAAAAAATAAATATTTAATAAATTTACGACAGAAATCAGAGCGAAATATAAAACTAAAGTCTGCGGGTAAAAAGTTGTTATGAAGGTATTATTTCATGATTCTTTTCCGTCTCGTGATCTCGTATATTGTTGCTACATCTTAAAACTAAAAATAGAACAAAATTTAAAAAGTCTAAATTAATTCCCAGCGAGTAAATCAGAAAATAATATTATTGCACGTGATCAACGAACATGAGTTTCCGTTTCGTTGAGAATGCGCTCCACTTTAAAACACTTCACTTTTTTAATTCAGAGATTCAGTTTTGAATGGAAACCACATACTTGCTTAGAATCAATATGATGGTGTTACTTGCGTATTGAGCGCAACTTTCAGTGAACCAAGTAATTTTTTTTGAAACATGGAAAGAAATGCAAGCTTTTGAGATCAATCGTTTTGTAAAGGAAACCTGTCAAAACTTTAAAATACTCTGAATAAATTCAATTAGCTACTAATTTTGGCTCAAAAGTGTTTGTGCTGTATGTTTTAATTCTTTCCATAAAACGAAATTCTTCAGCCACGAGCGCTATACCAAGGACTTTTAAGGAAAGTTGGTCGAAATGTATACATGCCGTCCAGAAAATGAACACACGTCTTCAGAAAAATTGGACAAAAATAACTAATTTCTACCTTCCTCTAGTCCAACATTAAATGTTTTATTCTCTTGATATAATCTGTCCCAGTATTCAGAAATTATTTATTTTTCGAAAAGAAAAAAATTGTTCAGCATAAAGTTTTACAGTTTAAATTCTGTTAAAATAACTTTTGGAAAATAATTGCTTTTCCCAGATGTACTGGTAAAACAATCCGAGTAATAGCAACGTTCAATTTATATTCAATCTTCTCCAAAATTGACAAATTAAGGTTGATTTAAGTATGGGTGACCAGCTGTTTTAGAGTAGAACTTGTTTAGAAAGGTAGACAACGATAATTTAAATAATGTATTCTGTAAGCTAACATTTGTTTCACAAAATATTTAACATTTTGTGAAACTATATGGAATAAATTTTATGTGATCTTTGCACACAGATACAAAAACAGACACAGACGTATGACAGACTATGGCGCCATGAAGTTCAGTCACTAAATGACTGTAAGCACTCACAGTATGCAAAGTTTAGTGAAAATATACTCAGCCGTTTGGATGTATTGCGGGCACCTACATACATACAGAAACCAAACGCGGAAAAAAGTGATTTTGCATTACAATAACCAAATACAGATAAATAACTTGAAACAGCAAAAATATTCAATGCACAAATTTCGAACATTCTACTTTTATTTATATCCGATATAATCTTTCACTAAAATCTCTCAATCATCTTCATATCTAAATATCACAATGTGCAATTGAATGCATAATTTGAAATAACCCAGTGCATCTTTTAAGTTGCAACGTAATGAAAATAGGAAAGTAATGAAACCCAAATTAAAAGAAACAATTCATTTTCTCTTTCCAATACAACTTTGCATCATAATTGGAAAACCTTCCCTAATGCATCTTTAATTTTAACGGATGCAACGCAACGTCACATTAATTGCTATCGCAGAGACTAACAGTTTATACAAATATTAATTGTGTTTCTCTTATGCCGTAAGTTCTAAAGCAACCGCATCAATGCATGCCGGTATTGGTAAAAGCTTCGTTATTTTTAGATGAACTCAAGTCTTTTCTCTTCAAGTTATGGCACCTCTCGAAAGGTCCTATTTTTATCACCAGACGTCGTTAGTCAGCGAGCTAGACGATGGCTGGTACCTAGATACATTTTTTTCTCCTGTTTTTTACTCTATTTCTCATTCAAACAAAAACTAACAAATGACAGTTGTCCAAATATATTTAAACTGAAAAATTCTCTCAAATCTGTTGAATAATTTTACTATTTTCAACTCTGCATTCCATACAAACCTTTCTCGAGCACATAAACATTCACCGATATATTTTATTCGTAAGTTAAAGTGAAGAGTATATTTATAATTGAGGAGCTCGCAGCAATATAAGGAGGCATCTCTAACTTATGAAGTTTCTTGCTTCTGTTATTTTGATGCAAGGAGTCAACTCCGAATTATAACTGCCATGTCCATATGCGTTATTAGGATTAACCTAACTTTCTAAATGTTAAATGTTCTGTCCTCCTTACATGTCCAATTTTTTGTTCACTTAAATTCGAGAGGCATCGTAGATGATTTAAAGAAATGATTTTTAAAATTTTAATTATAAAAATTTATATCAGATCCTTGTACAGTGAAGAAAGTGAGAAACTGGAAGGAAAAAATTATTTTGATACGGCTTTTGAAAAGAAACGTGTATTAATTTTCAAGTAGCGTTTAAAAATTTCAATTTTTATTTGTACTGCAAATACTAGAACAAAGTAGCTTTACGAGCTCTCAAGCCAAAATTGTGTAAAATTGTTGTGATGGAAGACTTTGGGGAAATTCTCATAGAATCACAAAAATAAACAAATGTACAGCAATTTTTAAAGTTACAAAAATTGTAACGATACTGAAATTTCAAGTGAGGAAAAAATTTCTATGCAAGCTTTCAAATTCAAAGTTCGATGTACAAGCAACGAAGTAGCTGTACTCCATCAACTAACACAAAGAAAAGAAACTAAACTGAAGACATAATTGTAACTAAAATTGCTTTCACTTACATAATGTTTTCTAAATCACGCGTTACTTTATTTAAACCATCCCTGTTCATTTCAGATTATTTTCTCACGCCAATAGAAAATTGTTTTAAGCGTATTGTTCTCTTTGAAGAAGCCCTTATGTGTAATAAAAAGAACTATAATTTTTCACGTTGTAGATTAACAACGCTATTCGCTTTTTTAAATAAGACTGTCAACGATAACTTTGCGGAAGGAGTACACTGTTTCTTTTTCCTCGTATGATAAAATAAGAATGTCTCTCATAAAACTATAAGAGTGGCGGGACAGAAGAAAAAATTGTAACAAATAATTCTCGTTTTTCTCTGAGACTGTTAACCCCGTCGGCTTTTTATGGTATGAGTTCGGATGCTTATGTTAGTGTGATATTTTTTCACCTTACCCCGTTGCAATAGTGCAGACATACAGAAAATCTGAACATAGTTATACTCGATTCCCTGATATGCAACACCTCTCTCTTAAGCAAACTGTTTATCCTTGCTGCATGTCCAAACGGCTTTCAAGGGCTAAAAGCAATATTACTTATTCTTTGGGCCCATCTAACTAAAAACAAGAAAGACATATGTTTTAAGCTAAGTAGGCACATTAAAAGTAACGTTTTCATTTTAGAAATACTTGGGGGATTGTGAAATATTCCGACTGTGCCTAAAGCACTGAATTATTTTCACGTTCAATGTTTGAACTCTTAGATGATTTAACTCATGGAAACAAAAATTGTTTATCTATACCATCGTTATAAAATAGTACTCTTTTCTTTGCTGCTTTTTAAAAATTTTCATTGTGAATTATAAAAACATTGTAGGCCAGCTTAAAATATTGAGGTGAAGCTGTCTACTTATAACAGGTTTTACTTGTTTGAACTTTTAAAACTATGTGAAACGATGTCTGAAAATTGCATTTTGCCAAACAATTGTTCAAACATTTTTCGATAAAAAAATTGTTAGATAGTCCAAGAAATTTGGAGACTGAAAATTATTATTACTGTGTATATACGTATGGGATAAAGTATTTAAACCCATATGACCAGATATATGCATAAGCAAATAAGCTGCTTCCCAATTCTTAAAGCTCGACTCAAACTTTGAAACGAAAGTCGAGATTTTCCTTCAGCACGAAGTTCGCAACATTCTACAAAATTCAAAACTTTCCATTTGCTCGAATATTGAATAAAAATAGAACACTTTTTTCTATCACATACAAATCAATTTTAAGTGTTTTTATTGAATGGGATAGAATTTAAATTAGTATTCACTAATGCTTGATAAATGAATTTTACACTGCATATTTTTATAGGAGCACTCATTTTTAAGATGATTTTAATTTACTTTTCAGTAATTATAATTTAACATACTATAATAAATGCAAAGTAATTAATTTATATGGCAATGGTTCTAGTATAGCAAACTAGAAAAGACTTCATTGGAAAATTCCACACTGGACACTCTCAGCCTGGTTTCATTCTAAGCATAATATTGAACTTTGAAACAAACTACATACGACTGAATAGAAATTAAGGTTATAAAAATATGTTAAATGTGTGTGTAGTAATGGGTCCTAATACTATCTTATTTCATGTATGTGCTGTTATAAATTTTATGAAGAATAATCTTAAAGTGTATACACCGGCGGAGGATTACGACATATTTTGCACCATATCTAGTAATATGCTTTATACACTGATTAAAAGCATATTATTCTGACATGCCCCGTGCTGAGGGCAAAGGGATCTCCTTTTAGTCAAAATTTCCCGTTTGTCTTGATTGGGAAAGTTGATGCAAAAATTTACAGGGATATATAAAACAAAAAATATTTTTGTTTAATTCATGAATCATAAAATTAGTCTTTAAAAGTAAGCTCTTTGAAGATTTAAACTTGACAGTGAGGTTTTCATAAACAGCGCTTTTAGTTAGCTGCATACAAAATAATTATAATTCTCCTAAAATTACCTGTAGCTGCTTTTTTATTTCATCTTTTAACTATCTGATTATCAAAATGAACAGAAAATGCAAATTCGTTTGTCTTCCTACCCTACTTATTCTGTTTTCTACAGTTCTATTCCATTGCAGAAAGTCTTGCACGGCTGTGTAGTGGGCAAAGGATCCAGTCAGTTTGGAGTCGAGATGACTTTGCCTCAGTTTGGCGATAAGCTCTTTCTTGAACTAATCCATATCTCATGCAGACGAGGTGCCCCGGGGACCGATTTGATACTCGCTACATTTTTACACCCTCAGTTCATCGACATCGTCTAGACCCAAAAAGTTGTAGGGGTGAGGAAGGATGAAAAAAAGTGTCTGTTCTAAAAGAAGCCCGTGATTTAGAACAGCAAGCTGATGATACGATTCAAGGGTACCCTTGCCATCAGTAAACGCATTTTATGCCTTCTCCGACAGATACTGTTAACTTGCCCTGACTTGGCAACACTCGTAATTTGGCACTAAAGTGACATTTCGATAAACGTGAGAATATCGCTTTTGTGAAATTGCATCTGCCGCCTTTTCTATTTCGGTACTTTAGAAAATATTTGGATAATGAATTCATACAGGAGTCATAACCTTGAGTTGGTAGTTGGGCAATTGCTTAAACGCCTTGCAACTTCGAATGGCCATTTTATTGGTGACTGCTTGAAACCATTCCTGCGAATTCAACCAGAAAATTTTTAAACATTTTCATAGTTGTGGAATCTTATGAAATAATGTTATCTGCTTCATAGCATGTCTTAGTAGTCAAGTATTAGATCATTTGGCTAACGTAGAGCCAAGTTTTCATTTGAAATAGTAGTATTTTCGCATAACTGATAATCTTCCACGAATAGCAGGAGTTGCCGTGGCTCAGTGGGTTTCCGTTAGCAGCCATGCGAGTTATAGGAGGCTCTGTGTATATTTTTCTCTATTGTGACCAAAAAGCTTTTCTTGTGTTTATGTCCGTTTGCGTTACGTTGTTTGGAGCAGCTTGAACAAATACATAATCCATAAAAAAACCAACACGTGAATGGAAAAACATAGTATTGAAGCATGAAAAATGCATTTGAAATCTGATGACACTTCACGTGGAAGAAATATTGACATGTCAAGTTCGAGGAGGTTCGTATCTTCTCTTGTCTGTCCATTGATATGAAAACGGCAGTGCTCCAAGTTGTCACTCCAATTGGCGAAGAAAGTGTCTTCGAAATGTATTTCCAGTATCTTATCGATCAATTATTATGCTAGAACGTCATGATAAACTGCCGCTATCAAAATAACAAAACTGCATATCGTCGTTTTGCTATCAAAACCTCGTAAGTCTTGAAATCAAAATGTTTCAGGAACGATAAAAACTAGATACCAAATTGTAGATCAGTTATGAGATACGAGTTTAAAAATTCGACGATGGGGCTTTAAAAGACTTAGAGCTTTTGAAATAGATTTAGTAAGCATATTTGTAACTAAGTAATGTTAAAACTTCATGTATCGAAAAAATTGGACTTACGAGGTTTTGATAGTAAAACGACGATATAAAGCTTATTCTAAAAAAAATTCAAGAAATTTCTGTGCGAAATAAGGTACTAACAGATATGATTCAGATGATAAATTGATTTGAAAATGTTCCATCACCACAGTTTTCTTTTAGTAAGATCCTTGATGTGTTTCAAAATACATAAGAGCATTTTATAATCGATCCGTTTTTCTCTGTTTTATTTCGTTTTACAGGCGACCAATTCCATGCATCGTTTTTTACTTCATGAATCGTTTTCCAAAAGACATCCAAATTTTGAGCACTTATGCCACAGAAAGTTAAATACAATTGCTTCTTTTCAGTTATGTCTAGTAAACTTATGTAATGTCTGGTAAAAAACACTAAGTGTCATCCAGGAATTACTATGAATAGGCTAGTTGTATTGCATCCTTTTACGTTTACCAATAAAATTTAAATCATGCACTACACAATCTGAATCGTGACTAAATCTTAATTATTTAAGCAAGTTTTCCATTTTTACTGTAATATTTGAATTATGTGCCATAAGTCATTTCTGTTCTTCCTCCGTACTCTTTCTAGCAGTTTGGTGTCTTAATTGTATTGCTTCCCTTGTGATTTCCAAGAAAATATCAGGTATTATGTTGCACATCGCACAAGTTAGAATGTTCAGATATTTTAGAGCACAAAATTTCAGATTTCTTATGTTATTTTTGTGAATTTCAGTAATTACCGGGATAATACATTTGGACATATGTATATACTTCGGAATTCTGTGCTGCAATTATTGGAGCTCTCAATCAAGCAATATGACATTTTTTGCTAATTCCCGTTTCCTATCCAAATAGGGGTAAATGCATCTAGACCCAGAATCCAAAAAATGGAGTGGGTTATGTACGGGGACACAACCGCAATCGTTTAAGGTTTGAATCCGTCTTTGTGTCACCAGAGGAAGGGTAAGATGTAAATTAATAGTCTTAGTGAAGTATAATTTTACATATATGAGTGAAGTATAATTTTATTAATCAAAGGCCGATGGTAGAAATAAAATACATATGGCATTGCACTTACATCGATGTTTCTTACAAAGGTTAATTCTATACAAGTGTGACCCAGATTGGGCGATGTAGAAATGTACTTAAATTGAATCACGTTACATATAGTCTATAAGCGATTTGTTTTGAGTAACATCGATATTTAAATCACTGGTAAGCATAATGGGTACATTGGTATCATATTGGGTACACTGGAATCATATTAGGTACAATTTTTTATAGAACCGTTCAAAGTTATTACATTCCAAGTCAATATCCATCGGTTCAAGTGGCGGCGCATTCAAAGTACTCGCGCCGGCATTGACGCGCTCGGCTTTCTTACGCTCTCTATACAATCCGTATCGTTCGATATTATTTAATTTGGATTTTTCTGATTCCTTTTGAATTTTTTTTTTCCAATAATATACGTTTCTTACAGTTTGGTTCATATTTCAACTGTAAGAAACGTATATTATTGGGAAAAAAAATTCAAAAGGAATCAGAAAAATCCAAATTAAATAATATCGAACGATACGGATTGTATAGAGAGCGTAAGAAAGCCGAGCGCGTCAATGCCGGCGCGAGTACTTTGAATGCGCCGCCACTTGAACCGGTGGATATTGACTTGGAATGTAATAACTTTGAACGGTTCTATAAAAAATTGTATCCAATTTTTTCGACGTTATGGAAAATTCCTTCAACTCGAGCACACTTATTGGCTTATAACTTAATAATTTTCTTTTATTATTATAGATCTATTATTCTCTACAAATTGACACCAATTTCAGCGTCCCATCTTTTTGCAATCCTGTTACATTGCCAAAACGCCTCGTGGCGTCGCCATTTTTAATGTTTACGCGCAAGCGGTAAACCTCCCCGTCACCGCTGTATACTCATACTACCCACCATTTTAGATATGGACATAAACCCTTATCCAACAAAATTTAAATCATTATATTATCATTCATAGGTTACGAAATATAAGCGCGACAAATATTACCATTTTTTGTCGCTAGGGTTCCTGTAAACACACATATACTGAACCGAATTTAAAGATGTATTCACGTTAAAAGTTCAGTATTCTTTTTTTATGCAATGGTTCATTATAAAGAGTTTCAGAAACTAATGAATTTACTTTCAACCGTATTATTTTATCATTGTATTTGGTTATCTAAACTTAATTATAATATTCAAATATATATTAGGGTATCGAATAACGGTTATTGGAGCCTACAAACCGAACTGCTATCCATTGAACTACCAAGAGAGTTTTGCAATTGGCTACTCCCAAAGGTCCCAAATGGGCATTGGATACACAATACCCCAAAACTTTTGGAAGGATGCCATTCTAGAAATGAAAAAGTGGTAAAATCATCTTTACATCTGACATCTTGTGCTATTCATTATCGGGATTTCTCAGTATTTAATTATCTTCATGAGCTCTGGTTGATGCCAACGGTCATTTGCATGCTTCAGAAGGCTGAAAAAATACTTGACAAACATTCAATATAGAGAACATCTCAATACAGGTTCTTATTATTCGTCTTATTTACAAATGAATGTGAATTTAGTTGAGCCTAAATTATGATGAAATCATTGCCAAGTTCACCCATTCCATTCGTCATTCTAAACCTGACTGGCAGGGGTGAATAATTCTTTTGTAAATTTCTGTTTCAAAATGAATCTACTGTGCATTAAAAATGATTTGTAGATAAATTCCTAGCTTTCGAGACAAATCTCACCTATGTGCAGATGTGGAATAGCGGGAATGCAGGGCCAGATATGCCTTTTCTGCCACCCCAGAGGCCAAATCTAAACTTAGCCGTCCCCTATTTCCTATTTAATTAATTAGAGGTTCTTTTCATCTGCTAAATTACTTATTGTATTGGGCTTTTGGTTTTTTTTAAACGACTTCGCAGTGAATTTGAATGTAAATGTTGCATATTTTAAAAGTATTTTCAATTAATATTTAAAGCCATCATTTTTTACAAAAAAATCCAAAATTTTACTAACCTTAAACTTGCCCCTCTAGGCTTCAGCCTAATCCGCCTATTTAGAAATGCGTCGCTGTGGAAAGGTGAATGAGAAACAAATGACAAAAAGTCACCGGTGATGTCAGGTATTTCTGTAAAATCTTAAATTCTTTCATTTTTCTCTGTAGATCCCATTTGAAATAGAATAAAGAACAAATTCAGGGAAGCTTGCTCTTTGTTAAAAGACGAATCCAACCCGTAGTTAAATACGCCTCAAACTAACTTACCATTCTAACTTTGTGAAAAGTTCTAGTATAAAAGTAACTAAACTCCATTATTGGATACCAATCCTACAAAGTATTTGTGGTTCGTTCGCAACTTCGTCTAAAAATTTTAGGCAAAATTGAGCATAAGTGGTGAAATGAGTGGAGAATTATTATTTTTTAATGTACTGGAACCGGTGCTGTGCTAAGGGCACCAATTCCACGCAGATGATACTCTAGTAAAATTGGTTGAATTTTTTATGGAGCAAGAGCCAGATCTGGCCAGGCTGCGCTAATCAATGTTTTATCTGTGAAGTTGTGAATGAACATGCACAAACAAGGAATGTCTTACTGACACAGAAGAAAGGAATACAGATAGATCAGTTACAGGATTCGAACCTGAACCGCCAACAGCTCCAACTGTTCGTAGGCTGCCAACGCAGTGGGCAAACCCACTAAGCTACTGCTGCCCCTGTACTTTGATAAGAATTTTATGGTTAAGGACTTGGAGGCAACCGGTAAACAACAGTTCACCAAGATATAGAACTCGAACAGTCAGTTCTCAATGACCTGTTGATGATGCCGAGGATACCTAGCCATCGCTCCTTGCATGCGATAAATGAGGAGTGACGTTAACTAAAGAAAGAAAAGCAGCTATTGGCTTGAGCCCAGCAGAAACAACGCACGGGGCTCCTAGACGCAGACTGCTTATTGTTTGCTTAAACCCGTGCTTGGCCTTAACGTACAAAATGAAACATGGTGCATTTTTCTTCCTCTCCGTCCCTTCTAAAAAGACATACAGTAGCTATTCCCGAATCCATTTCTTACTCCAGACTCACTTTCGGCAGAGTTCTCACTCGCTGATGGAATAATGGGTGCGACGAAAAATGAAACTCTGACATAACCGAAATATACAGATATGCACTCGGAATAGAATGGCTTGGTTTTGAAGTAGGCATTTACAAATGACGCGTTCTAATATAATTAAATTTGTTGAAAGATGTCGCATGAATGGATGTTGGCGGATAACTCAGATGTTCCTTTGGGTGGGGCTAAAGATAATTAACTGCAATATTGGTTTAGGTCAACACAATGCTCTCTACGTAGTTTTCTTAGAATCATGGAAGTACAGTTTCATATAGAACATTTCGCAAGAAGAAACCAAGTTTTAATCAAACTCGAATCAACACAAATCGTCAAAAGCTGTCACGACCGAGAAATAGAAGGAGGAGAGAACACAAGCACATGAAGCGGACAAAACTCAAAAAGCTATTCGATGACATGACTGTCTGAAGCATCAGAAATACTCGGGAAAAGCCGGGTAATAAAGCCCCCAGTTTACAATAAAGCAAATCAGTCAAACGGGTATAAGAGCTTCACAAATGGCTTATAAAGATATGAAATAAAATAAGTAGTGGACATTTCGGCGGATCTACACATCAGAATCAAAATAAAGCACAGTTAAGAAACACGTCTGACAATACTAGACACAGTTGAGAACTCTTATCAGTTTGATTTTAAACAAGTAAAAATAGCAAAAATTCAAAAATCTGTAATTTATTTAAACATTAACGAAAACATCAATTGTTTCTTTATCAAGCACACTAAAGAAGTTAGAGATTTTAGCTTTTTCACGTGGCCTGGGAGGGCTCAATTGAGAAAGTGAATGGCAGCAGCATTGATTAAAGATAATGTATCTAAATTTGATATTTCCACTCATGTTTCATTTTAGTTCTGACGATGGTGGCACGGACCCCTCGAAATAAACATTGATTACTTTTAATACTGCTTTAAATCATTTTTTAAGTTTTTAAATTTTAATTACCGTAAATTATTTGTTCAAACCAACTTTTAAAGCCAGATGCACCATTGTTTTCAATGTAGTTAAATCCTTATCGTAGAAAATAACAACTGTTTACATCAAGGATGCACAATCTATTATAGCCTATGGTGGTGTGCGGACCGTGGATTAGTTCAATTGGGTTCTTGCAAAATCAGTTAATTTGATTTACTAAAAATTTTTGTATCGGAAGCTAATAATGGAGAAAATTTGTGAACTTTTTAACAGATTCATAATTGCGTAAGACTAACTAAAACTCCAGCTCATGGACTATTCAAGCAGACAAAATAAAATGTAATATAAAATTCATTGTACATTCAGAGTTTAAACCTGTGTTAAATAGATTATACGTATAAAGCTCATGTTACACTCTATGCTCTCAACTTGCATAAAAATACATGAATCTGTAATATGCAAAAATTATGCATAAATAAATGTTGTCAATGAGCACGATAAAATGAATTCAGTCATATGGTTATAACTAAACGAAGGTTTTGAAACAAAACTTTATCTCTTCAATGATTTGCTGTGAAACATTTTAAAGGACAACCAAATTTGGAATTAGTTACTTTGATGAATGAAAACACAATATGCAGATATTGCAGTGAAATTTTTCTTTCAGTTCTTAAAAACAATGTATCGATTAATTATTCTGCCGTACTCCGTAGTTAATAGTTGAAAATAAGTATATTCTACTACAAAATTTTATAATAGCTATTCGCTAGGATAATCATGAAGTAACATTTGAAAGTAGAGAAATTGATAGTTCATTTCATTTCTATTTGTGTTTTATATCAATCAAATTTTTAAAAATTATCTGTTAGCATCATGGATTGACAAAATAATGCCTTTGTAGTTGAATATATTAGGTTAGTAAAGAAAAAATCTGCTTTCATTTTTCATAATCTAGAGTAAGGTAAAATGAAAAAAGGACTTGTGATTGCAGTGTCAAAATAAATATTATTTTAGAAAACAAAAAATGGATTTTCTTTATCTTCATTAAATTTCTTAATTTAATTAATTATTAGGGTACTAAATTAATTGATGAGGTTTATTGCGTCTTAAGCACAATGTAAATTACTCGAAAAAAAATTCATATTTGCAATTGTGATATTTAATTTTTACAAATATGACATTATAAAGTTATTAATTTTATAACAGCTCATCGATTTAAAAATTTCCAGGTTTCTTAATTTTACTTTATTTAATCTGAGATTTTCTATTTTAATATTTCCAATGCTTATCTAGAAAACTAAAGAAGTGAGCTATGGTCAGAAACCTGTAAATGGCAATGCTGAGCACTTAACAAAAATATGCAATTGGATTTCTGTTCGAGATGCAAGTTTTCATTCACATTGGTTCGCAATATTTCTGATACCCAGCTTTAGGGCGTTACAAAAATGTAAAGTTTGGGTTATTGCATCTCCAAATCTAATAAACAAAATACTAGGCAATTTATAGTGATTCAAGAGAAAGTTAAATACCGTTTATTAACATTAAAAATAATTTCAATATTTTAATGCTTTTCATTACTAAAGTTTTTTTAATCTTCTGTTTTCAATCAGATTGAAAAACTAGAGTTGCTCACTCCTAACTTTACTCTGAAAGCCTAATTTCACTCAGTATAAAATATTTATAAGATCAAATCAATAATTATATAGAAAACAGACGTATTATGGTTTCTGTACTTACAGCAGTTCTGAACTATCAAAGACGTAGTTTGAGTCCTCTGAGGTAAAATATTTACTTCTATACAAATAGTTTTATGAACAGAGTAGATTTTTTTATTGAACAAAAGTAAACTCCCCGTGCACCACAGAAGTACAACACGTTGCTTACAGAAGTAAGTTGATTTAACAAAGAAACAGTGGAAAACAATTTAACACAAATTAAAAGATTTTATGAACTTGACAAATTGAGTAGAAAAGCAGATTAGATTTAACAAAAACATTGAGTTTCACTGGCCATGTTTTACCTAATTTTCTCAAATCATTTTGTAGGCACATTCTTGAATTTTCAAATGCAGGACAACTAAAAAGTAAATGCTCCACATCTTGTGGCTGCTTTTTAGAACACCCGCACATATCATTAGTCCGAAGATGAAACCTATATAGATATTTAGCAAAATTTTCATGGCCAGATAAAAATTGTGTAATTTTGAAGTTTGAAGAAAAATAATTCTGAGTTCAATCTATGCTTAATAGTAGGAAAAAATTTTGGTGGGGCCAGCTTTCTCAGACGAGACATACTCTTCGTTCCACTTAGCAACGAGCTTGTCATAACATGAGGCTTTCAAGTAACACTTAGGAATGTTACGATTTACATCAATTGCTAAATTCAACACGTCTTTGGCTAAAAAATCAGCTCTTTCATTCCCGTAAATTCCACAGTGTCCATGCACAAAGACAAGTGGTTTAAAGAAAATCTCAATTCCTCTATTTTCAAGAGAACTAATTCTTAAAAGCGTTTCAACAACTAATTTTTCTGTGCTTGCAACATTCTTCAGTAAACGTAAAGAGGAAAGATAATCGCTACAAATAAGGTACTTTGAACAAAAATTTCCATTTTCTTTAAGCCACTTAACTGCGAGATTAATACAAAGCAATTCTTGAAAGATAGTGCATTCATTCCGGATACGATGTTTATAAAAGCCGCATTCGAAGTTGTCTTCAAATAAAACAAAAGCAAGGCCAACGTTGTCGTTCATCTTACTACCTTCCGTAAAACAGACTTTCTGAAAAAGCTTCTCCACATTTTTCTCGTACTTAATTAGATGAATTGTTTCTGAAACAGCCGGATGAGGGATGTCGCAGAGTCAATTTTCGATCAACACAGTCCATCGAAAAATTATTTAAAATCGAAGCATACAATTCATTTTTGCACTCAATTTCCAAGTCTAAAGATGGAACTCCAGCTATAGCAAAGGTTGCTTCATAACTTTAAGTTCTATAACCTCTGATAAGACGCTGACGGATTCTCCTTTGAATCTTTTTCAACCTGCGTCTGTTGGTCTTAGTCTTCAAAACCTGTCCCCAGATTCGAGATGCATAAGACATGAAAGGCACAATACCTTGTTTATATATAACTTTTAAAACCTCATAGCCTACTACAAATGTACTTTTGGCAATACGATACAGGCCAGTAAGGAGTTTTTCGCATTTATTGCAAGCGTATTCAATATGCTTTTTCCATTTGAATTTTTTGTCCAGGAAAACACAAAGGTACTTAAATTGGTCAACAAATTCAAGAGTCGAACCCTCAAGGATCAAAGGTGAAATAGCATCTTCATCCAATTTTCCACCGACAATCATAGCTTCACTCTTGGAAGGGTTGAATTCAAGTTTGTGAATGTTTGACCATTGGAAAATAAAGTTTAGCGCAGATTGTACTCTAAAGATGATGTTTTGAAGAAGCTTTCCTTGAAAAATCATCAGAATATCATCAGAAAATACAATTTTGAAATAGTCAGAAATACGAATTAAAAGATAGTTTATAATAATATTCCATAGACTAGGTCCAGAAACAGAGCCCTGAGGATAACCTCTCTCTAAAGAACAAATTTTGCCTTCCGATGCAATAAAAAGTTCTGCAGTTCTTTCAATCAGAAAACTTCCAAGAAGGTTATAAATTTTTCTGAATACCAGCATCTTTTAAGATTTTCAAAATAGAAGGCCACCGCGCATTATCAAAGGCACCTTTTATATCAAGAAATATGAGCACACTTGTCAACCTCTTCTTCCCATGCTGCAGAATATCACATAATCGAAGCAGAGCGTCTTCAGTAGATTTTTGAGGAGTAGAACCAAATTGAGCATCACTGAAAAAATTATCTTTCTTCCTCAAAAACCAGTTAATTCTATTAATAAACAGTGCTTCCAGGCATTTTCCCAAAGTAGACAATAAGCTAATGCATCCAACATGATCAAGGTGAGGAATCCTTAAATCCAATGTCTTAAGGATAAAACAACACGCGCCTTCTTCCATGGACCAGGAAAGACACCCAAATTTAAACGCAGATTGAAAAGCTTGAGTAAAAAGTCAGAAAAAATACCACAGAATTGCTGAATTATTTCATTAGGCAGCGAATTCGGTCCTGGAGTTTTATTTCTTTTACGTTTTTTAATAATGGACTCTATTTCAGAGGTAGTAAAAGGACAATCTTCAGCAGACGAATATGACCTATGCAATTGAAAACGCATAGTTCTGTGAACATTATCATCGTCACTTTCATTACCAACTGGAAAATATTTTGTCATCATAGCAGAAATAGTTTCAGTCAAAGACGAGGTGAACACAGTAGAACAGAGTAGATTGAAAGTAAAAGTAAACGATTAAATCAAATCAATGCTATTGAAGAAAGTTTTTCTAATAAATGGCTTTATAGTTTTAAAGAAGGTTTAACAAATGAATACTTTATAGTTAAAAAGAAAGTTTTACTATATATTTACTTATTTAAAAAATTGCATCGAAATATTTATTTATTTTAAGGAAATTTTTATAAATAAATAATTAACCAAAGGCATATTATTGCAGTTTAGATCAAAGGAATGTTATCACTGTGTAGACTAAGCGTGTGTTACCTTAGTATAAAACTGTGTACAAAAGCTACCACAAGTTCTCGTCATTATGAAGTTTCCATTCAGATATTGAGAAAAGTAATTTCGTAAAATGTGTTTGATTTATATCAATATAATTTTACATAACTGAAGCCTTTGCTCATGATTCATTGTTAATATCGAATTATTGGCAAAAAGTAACAGTAGAGTGACAAAAAAATGCTATTCAGTTAGCTAGTAAATAATTTAATACCTCATTCAAATTTGTAAGATTGAAATAAATCTAAATAATTTTCACCTTTTAAGAGAAATATTTGTAAAGTTAACAAAAAATATTATTTTTAGTAACTTTGACCCATTCTTGTTTTCAAAAAGATTGTAAATCATATCAAAAGAAGCCTAGATAAATGGTTGTTTCTATTGTTTACAGCCAAAGCACCATCTATAAAAGGCTTGCACGACACAAAGGTGGAAGTCCACAGCAAGTTAAAGCTGAAATGCAGAATCTCAGGAAATCCTCCACCCAAAGTTGTGTGGTTCAAAAATGGGATCAAGCTGAAACCTAATGACAGAATCAAACTCAGGTCCAAAAGGTGAGAACTTACTATTTTTGTTGCAAACAGTGATTTTATTTTTGCAAATATAAATGTGAAAAAAATAGTTATATACATTAGCCACTGCATTTCACCTAATAAGCAGTTAATACCTAAATTTTCACCATAGTACTATTTTTCCCATGGTAGTCATTTTCTGTCAATCTAAATATAGGTGGCGATACGTGTTTCCTGTACGTATTCCGAACGTGACGTCAATTGGCTTGTTTTTCGGATACGATTTCAGCACTCAGCCAATAAAAATTCCAAAGAATGAATTCCGATTTGAAATATAATAGTATGGTCAACGCTAATTAGATTAAACGGCAAACCTTACTGAAATGACGATAAATTTCACTTTAAAGTTCCCTGATATGTGTCATACGAGAGTATTTGGAGAGCAGATGTAAAATCTTCGCAGGCCATCTGGTTTGTTTTTTACACTGAAAATTCCTTTCCTAATGCGTCGAATCTTTCTTCTAGAACAACAATTTTATAGATTCGTGTCTTTGGAGTGATACAAATGATATATTTGTTGAAGCTATTCTGGATTCACAAATAATCGACAATATCGATTTATGTTGCATTTCATTCATTTCTTTCCCAACTAGACAGCATGTAGGTTATGACATCATGTGATCGCAACACTGGTCACTGGTGATTATCACTGGGTTGTACATGAGCCTAACAGGAGTTATAAGCGTAATTAACAGGGGAGGAGGACGTTAAGTTCGGATTGTCTCAATAAAAATTACTGTTAATGAGCATTAGTATTTCAGAAAAAAATAAATTTTTAAGCAGCAAATAATTTCAGTAATGACATTTTCTTCTCTTGATTTGTATTAGAAATTCGCCGAAGAAATTAAAGTATATTTTTAAATCTTAATTGACTAATGAATGGATATTAACAGCCTTATATATTTATTATCATGTGGTATTTCATGAACTTATTTAATAGCCACAAAATATTTATGCTAAACATTCATCAGCAACTTGCCTCAATCACTTTAAATACAATGAATCAAAGTCAAAATCAGATATCACAGTGCGAAACGGGTTGAAACTGAGGAACTTCAAAATGTTTTAGACTAAATTGAGTAATTTATTGCCTTTTTTTTAATGACAGCGTTCGCAATTTTATTTCAATTTATATATTGTTATAAAATTGTATACATAAATTGTTATAAAATTTATAATGTGGCATTAAAAAAGCAATAAAAGATACTCAAACCTGCGTCTCTGATATTTCATTACTACTACGACTAAACAATATATCTGCTTTCTAATTATTGATTTGAGTCAAAGAAACAAATATGTGCTAATAAAATGAAATTAGGCTCCCAGAGTAGTATGATTAAGCATTGCCCAAACAATGAAGACTATAGTTTTCAACATAGTTTTCTTTATAGTTATGCTGATATAAAACTAAACGAATAAGAAATGTTTTCAATAAAAAACTTTTGAAAAATTCATACTTTGTCTATTACAGGCGATATTCACATTTAATAATAAACCGAGTGAGCTTAAAAGATGAAGGACGGTATAAATGCATAGCAAAGAATGTCCTAGGAAATGCAACTGCTTTTGCCAACGTTCTTACGGCGACTACAACTACAGGTAAGTATTTCAAAAAGCACATTTTTTCAAGGATACATTTTCTTATTTCATTTTTACTATTTTTGGAGGTACACATATGATAACAAAGTAACAAAAGTATTAGCTGTAGTTACTTTTATAAATATAAAATTGAAAAATCATTTTAATATCAATCGCTCTATTCCAAAAACCGAATATGAATATTAGTTATATTAAAATAGTATTTAAAAGTTTATTTAGTATATCGTCGACTTAGAGCAAAAACTCATTAACTGACAAAAAGTTAAATTTTACTGCACAACGAATTGAAGACTTCGTTTTAGGTGAAAAATAACAATTATAAATATTTTGATAGAGATATATTTTCTTTCAAATATACCTCTATCAAAATATATATTGCCCATTTTTCCGAATAAAATATGGCAATTTATTTCTCATCATCATAAAAATAATCATTTAGTATCAAAAAATGCCTTTCCTAAACATGTTAGTGAATGAGTTTCTGCTCTAAGCCGAAGATATGGTCTTCCGAAATATTTTTATCAGAAATTAATTTACAATATATATAGCATGATTTTCAAATTCAAATTCTTAATCAAAATTAAGTTATAGCTAGTAAAATTTTCATTAAATGTTCCTTTTTGTTTATACAATGAGATTTCACTCTTCTATTGAAGTCTTTATCATTTGGCATTCACCAAGTTAACATTTGGATAAAATTATTACCCAAACGCATACGAGCTATGCACTAGATTACATTACCACGCCAATTTCATGGTACTGAATAATAGTTTGAATATCTTTAATGAAGTATTTTCTGGCATATGAATACTATTTCTCCGTAAATTGGATTATTTTATATGCATTAAAGAAAGAATAACAAAACGTTCTATCAGAAATACGCGTCACTTGGAGTTAAGAAAATATAATAAAAATAAGTTATAAAATTTAATAAATTCGGTCTTACAGAAAAATATAAATATCACTTTAGCGTGTGGAAATGATTTCCATTTCAATGTTTTATATAAAGCATGAACAAATTGATTTATTCCAAAATTACACTCTGTACTATTCAATTTTATTTTATTTTAATAATTACCTGAAAAGCAGTAATAAATTTCAGCTAATGAAAATTTTAAAACTCTGGAACGCTCTTCTGAAAGTAAACGTTTCAATTTTGATATTTAATGACCCCTTGATGCTTTAACACACTAATAGTTCTTATACATATTCGTATTTTACAGATTAACCATTAATCTTTTTGTATTTATTATATTTTATAGAGTCACCGTTCTGGCAATTAAGGAAAGATCCTTGTCCGAGGATGAACTTTTGTTTGAATGGGGGAGTATGTATTTACTTCGCTGTAGTCAAGGAATATGCCTGCGAGTAAGAATTTTTAATGTAACACTGATTTTACGTTTTTGTAATTATTCAAATGACTGTGAATCAGGCACTCTGTTCCTCAATTTTGTGTTATACATGAACCTTTTATGATAATGTAATAGTTAGCATGAACCCTCTTAGGCAAGCCGCACATTGAAACGGTAGGAGACGCGAACACTCAATACGCGCATGTCAATTTTGTCTTTGTTCAGAGAAAACATGACGACGCATGCGCACATCAGTCAGTATTATGCCTTAAATCGACTCTATGAGCGTCTTTCTTTGAAATCTTTTTCGAATCCTTATAATCTTCCATGTTTGTAACGATCGCACTTTCGAAAACCCATTCGAATTAATTTTGTTCGTGTTCTTGTTGCATACTTGAATAAATTAGTTTATCAAACATAAAAGTTTTGAATTTCTTTTTATATTATGTAAAGAAAATGTAAAGTTGAATAATGAAACATCAATAGAGTTTTAATTGCATGATCATTTTATTCTTCTTACGATGAATTTAATTGCTTTAAAATTATTCCATCCGTAGTTTTCCACTTAGATGTTTAGTTTTAAAATATACTTCTCAATTCTGAATCATTTTTATTAAAGTATTTCTTACATTTACCATAGTTCAACATATACGTATTCGTAAGTTTAATAAAAAAGTAATATTCCATGTAAAAATTTTAAAATCTTATCAGCTCAACTCAAATTAGTTTTTGTCTTATAGTCAAGGAATTACAAATTTGTTATACAGTTACGAAACTCTCGATCCCATTGGGCTCTCCTCTGGTTATGGTCAGCGCTTACCTCCCCATAAAGATGAGGGATAAATGTTATAAATATATACAAATAATATCAGTAGCTTGATTTGTATGGCCGTTGTATCAAGAGACGGATGCCAACTCCTACAAGTCCAACCCTCTTGGGTCTGTCTAATGTTATAGTAGAAGCTCGGTCTGTCCCTCCCTAACATAAGGAATAGATATTACAGGTAATTATTACCTGGTGACATATTGGTAATGAAATAAAAGAATGAGTTGTTCTGAAAATGCATGCATGTTATATGAAGTGATTGGATCTTACTCTTTTCCACCAATAATTTCTCCGAGAAACTTGTGCCACTGCACTTCATATAATAATTTTAGTACGTCCAAGAGATGGCGCTGCGTTACAATTCGCAGAAGAGACCTCGTGCTCTTCTGCACCAACTATTTAGCACCTTTCCGCGTCAACCTAAAAGTCGATGTGAAGAGTTTTATTTAGACCCTGCTGTCTCTGTCTTCAATTCCAATTAATTACCCCTGTAGCACAGCTTGTAAGTATCTTTAGGACTGTTTTTATTTCTTCGCAAACAAGTTGGGGATAGACTATACTGAACCACTAGTTGCATCATAACTTTTAAAGTTCTCCGTAAATTCTTAATAAATTTAAACTTAATTTTAAAATTTCCCTCTAACTTAAGTCAGACTATACCTCTTTTGTTCTTTATTAATGCATTAATAAATTTTATCTTATTTACCGTATATTCGCTTCTACGTTTCATTGCGCTGCTTCTAGTTAAATGTACTTGTATAGTTTCAAATGATGGACTATCCTGTTTTACAGATGTGCAGACGGCTACGGGGGACAAAGGTGCGAAACAAAAGTGATATCCACTTTGAGTAGTAAGTAGATTTTAATTTCTCACATTTAAATTCACGTACCGAATTATCTCTAAAATTTATTAACATATTTTGCAATTATATTAACATTGCCAATGTTCTACTAAAACAAAAACTACTCACGAGTTAAGAAATGTGTTGATGTTTTCGTTCTTTGTGCTGTATCGCAATGAACAAACTTGATTTATGTACTTACTAAATCATAAAAATCGGTAAATACTTAACTAAATAATACTAACAAGTATTATTTAGTTAAGAGAATATAAACATTTTTATAAAGAGACACCTCTTTCAATTTCATTTGAAATGTATCAAAAGAACCCCTTCAAAATTGGGGACACTTACAATTTTCTCTTTCTAGTAGCCCTATAAAAATTCAATATTTTTACAGACCAATAATCTAATATCCTGCTGCACCAATAACGGAACGTAAAATGACATCAAACGCTATATGAGTGTTTTCAAATTACTAAACGAATTCTTTACACGTAAAACAAAACAAATTGTCTCGTCATTATCCAGGATCTTTAATTATAAATCATACTTTTTGTGCATGAAAATTTTTCACTAAATTGAGATTCTTGCAAAACGTACATCAAACCTCCAAACGAAAACAACTTCTGTAAGACGAAATTTAGGCGGTTTAAATATCTTGCATGAATAATGTAAAAAATGTCTGTAGGGAAATTTTAAGAGATAATCAAATTTGCAACTTCTGCTTCAAAAATGTCTTTAAATTTCATTTAAGACCGCCAAATGGTCGGATAATTATGGGAAAATTCTGTTTTATTGGTTTTCCGTATTGTGTGTGTGTGTGTGTGTGTGTGTGTGTGTGTGTGTGTGTGTGTGTGTGTGTGTGTGTGTGTGTGTGTGTGTGTGTGTGTGTGTGTGTGTGTGTGTGTGTGGTGCAGGTTGTAACAAATTATTATTCTATTTTGTGCAACGTGAGAACTCTAAATTAGTAATATAGCAAAATATAAAAGGATTCTTTACACATCACATTTTTGAAAAATACCTCTTGGTTGTACTGCTGCCATCTAGCGATGATAAATCAAAATAAATTCCAATGCCAAACTGTGGATGATATTTTTTTTCACATCTTACCTTTCCCGATACAGAATTTATTGAATTATACAAATACTTCAACTTTCCGATTGAAATTTTTTTCTTTTATTTTTTCTAACAGATAAGACACAAGTATGGCAGGAAATCAGTCTTCTTCATTAGTACACAGGCGTGCGGAGAACACTTTTCGAAGCCTGTTTTGAAAGGCATAAATAGGTGGGTGAATAGCTATCACATTAGGTTCTTTTCTGTGATTTGGTTAGTAGGAACAAAAAGCGAATCTATGAAGTTTCTGAAAAAATCATTTGGATCCAATGGAGCTAACTCTCGAGTCCGTAAGTCTTTTACAGGAGAGTTGAGGAGCTCTTCAAAATTCACACTACTCACATGTTCTTCAACTTCGATATTTAAGTTCCGGATGCACACAGTTTTGCACACATTTAAAGTTAATTTTTTCTTTTCTCTCTCCAAATTTTCCAGTTTTCCGCATTTACTCATTCGTTACGCCTTCAGACGTTATAAATATAATAACAGTTAACCGGGTAACTTAAATTGATTTTTAAAATTCTATTCGAAACCACTCATCGCATTACGTTTCGTTTAAAACAAGTTGAAATTTTTGTTGACTTTCAGTCAACAGTTTTTATTCGACGGCAGAATCACGTGACGTTTGATTAAATCATTGCCAAACGACAAATACAAATAAGACCTTAATTGCATTTTCCCCTTAGTTGGTTGTTTTGGCGTTTCAAGGCGCAAGGGCCATATTTGGCAAAGCTGCGCCAAACACAAGACAACCTCAAGTAAAAAATGTGAAAGGAAAACAAGAGGGTAATTAGGTAGTTAATTAACGTCGCACTGGACACAACTGGCTATTGGCGACAGTCCGGGATCAATCCCGAAGGAAAAGATCGAAGAACAACTCGTAATTTTGAACCACGGTCAGATGACGGAAAAAGGGGTAGAGGGATAAATCAGAAAAAGATCGCTTGGGTATCCCGGGAGAGCGAACCCGACTTTACTAAAGACAGAAAACCTCACTCGAGTCCGTGAAGTACGTACACACCTAAAGGAGATGTGACCCGGAGAGCGTTTTTCTTAGAGTACAATAGCCTGACATCACTGTCAAATTCCTTCTGTTCATATAATTCATTTTGTTATGAAAGTTTGAGAGAGGAAGACCTTTCCTCGATAGGATAGTGGTTTCCAATCTAGACTGCACCCCGAAATCAAGTATCAAGTTAAATGACAGGCCCTAATGCCTTTTAGATTACGCGGACCATCACTAAATAGAAATATGTATCTCGAATCTTAATGTTTAAATTGCACAAATATATAAAATTTCCTTTATACATTGTTGTTATAAACACAATGGCGGGGTTCCTACTCTTCAAGCAAAAGGGTAGCGGTTTTTTCTTAACAGCTACCCTTTTGCTGTTACGAAAAAATCGCTTTCCTATGTGTAAGCTACTTTTAAGGCGATATTTCACATAGATCGCAATAGATTAATCCATCAGAGAAGTTGAAGAAATTTTGTTGAGCGCTGCTTAGGTTCCACAAACCTAGTTCTTAAAACAGAAAAAATCGCATTTACTAACTGCATGCTTTATATACGCTCTTAAAAAGAAAAAGTCAAATGAACTGATTAATGATTTTCATTTTGAAAATTATATCAGTTTTACCATCTGTTTCGATCACTTGCGTTTGCTAATCAATTTTAAGTGCAATATCGGAGTCCTTGAACGAAGAGAGTATACGTTATCTGTTTTTGTTCTACTAATTCCTATGTTTACAACTAACTAATGATAACTGATAAGAACAATGATTATCCTCTTAAACAAGATTATTACGTCGAAAGTTTTTCCAAAATCACGTGCACGCTGCGACGGTTGTTACAAATACTGCATTTATAAAACGCGCAAAAGTACAAATTCATATTTTAAACCTCTAACTGCAGATGATCACGAATGATGTATAATTTAACATTTCAATATCGAAATCATAGTTAATTATAAGAGCTTCAAAAAACGATAAATCAAGATGTTAATACAAAAATAGTCTATGGCCATATCGACGAATCAACGCGTTCACCAATAAAATATAAGTGGAAGACTCAATTTTAAATATGTTAACCTTCAACAGCATTGTCAATTAATCTCTTCCATACACATGCCACGTGCATGGCGTGTTTAAATTTGGCTCGTGTTTAAATTAATTCTTGACGATGATGAACGCGTTGATCAGCCGAAATGGACATAGACTATTTTTGTTTTAACATCTTAATCTGTCGTTGTTTGAAGCTTTGGCTAAGATTTTTAACTTTATTTTAATCAAAATTAGACTTGATTTTCAGTTTAAAATTGATTAGGAAAGAAAATTAAAAATTGAAAATAATCAAAATAATATATACCTTGCTGTGTGAACAGTTACATTTAAAATTTTGCATACATACCGAATTCTCATATCTAATTCGATGATTTTCGAAATTGGCATTCCATACGAAAAAGTTATTTCTTTTGCATCTCATCTATAAATTATATATGCGAATGGATATATAATTTACAGATGAGATAATATATATGCGAAAAAATATATATGCGAATGGATCCATATGCTGAGTACTTCAGGAACTAAAATAAGGTAGAAGTATGAACTTTTCAACATGCTATATGTACCTTAACATCTTTCAAAATATACATGATGTTTCAAAACTTCCCTCCCGTATAAACTTTGAGAGATAAGAAACACATAATTTCATTGCATCCACAAGGGAGAGATGCATTAAATCGTATTCACAAATGTCAATAGTAATCAACTTTTAAATATACGAGAAAAAAATGTTTTTATGGCACAAGAACCAGATCTGATCAAAAGCTGCAACAAACACCGTTTATATTTTACAACTTATAATTCTTAATCCAAAGTCTAAATTTTAAGGGAATGAACGTCATACTGAAGCAACAAGCTATTTCTAAATTTCAAGAACTAGATATTAAATACAGCAAGTTGTGAGAGTAAACTGAATTAATATCAAAGAATAAAATCTAAATATAATTTATAAAACCAATGTCAGCGATAAATAAAAATAATTTTTGTGATACAGATCTATCAACAGGTCTTTTAAATTAGGAAGATCGGATTAGTCTATGAATGCTAAATTTTGATCATTCGTTAAAAATGTCTACGCAATGGAGCAGGTTCTCATAACAAATGTTTGAGTAACATATGTATGCCAGATTCTCCAAGTCTTGTCAATTTAAAGTAATGTTCGCTTTTTAAATTCACTTTTTTAAATCTGTCTATTGGATGAAATGAAATTTATTTTGAGTAGCTGCAAAGTTGCGCTCTTTGTCACCTGGTTGACAAGACAAAGAATAACTAAAACGATTTGTTCCTAATTTGTGTTCTAATTGGCCTGGTAGTGGAAACCGTTGATCAAATAACTAACATTTAAGATTTATGTACATCTGAGTAAAAAGTTTTCTTCCGTGAATTGAAAGTCACAGAAATGCTTAGTATTAAGTGATGTTTCCTTTTTGATAACGTTTAAGTTTTGGAAGTAAAACATACTCCAAAGAAAAATGTATATAAATAAAGCATTAAAGAGAACGATGATCCCATGCACCCTTAAATAGAGTGAAGTTTCTAGACAATTTATACTTTAGTTACTATCGTTGAAAGTTGTGTCCAACCGCCGCAAACAATCAGTCTCAAACAGCCTCTAATTGATGTCTCGTAGAGTTCAGATTATGACATCAGAGCTTCCACGAAACAGTGCAATTAGCTTGTTAGCCAAATATCCGGCTTTCTAGGAGCTCGATTTTCCCTCATAATCTCCCCGGAATGTTTCCGTATCTGCCAATTGTAAACATTTAGTGTGTACGCAAGTAAAGATTAACAAATAATTAAACGAAAGCGACGCTAATTGAGAAATTAACGGTGAAGATTTTTAATAAAAACAAACTTGGAAAATTTTCTGCTGTCACAAATACATCAATCTCTGTCAGAAACACCCACGTGAGGGAATCGTGATGGATTCTTTCCCCAACTTTATCAACAGAATAACAAAATTGGGAGTAATGGTAAATTTCAGTTGTAGCTGATTGTCAGTAGTGCGATCTGATTTTGAGCGGATTAAAAACCCGTTATGAAATACGGGTCTTGGAGATCAGTAAAACTTACCGTTACCGAAAAAACATCACTTTTTTAATTGAGGCATTAGCTATTTGAGAAATAGCTAATGTACTCCTCGGGGTCAGATTTAACCACTCCATCCACAAAAACCATATTCGTAAGATAAGGTTGGTTGGTTTGGGGGTTTTATGGCACAAGGGCCATTTTTGGCCATACGCGTAAGATAAATAAGTTGTTGCGAATATATTCATCTCAGGCCCGCAGATCAAATATGGCCCTCCAGATCAATGTTCGAAACTACCTGAGAGACAGGTAGGTATTTAATTAAGCCGCACTCGAGCAACACAACGGGTTATTGGCGACAGTTCGGGATCAAGCACGAAGGGAAAGAGCAAGGACAACACCACGCAATTTTGAACCATGGTCAGATGACGAACTACCTGAGAAGTATTTTCTATTAAGCTAAATGTAGGTGGCAGAAGTGTTTCTGAAACGGGACGGCGTTTCCTTTACGTATTCTAAACGTTACGTCACTTGGCTTGTTTTTCGATAGCGATTTCAGCATTTCGCTACAAAATATTCCTAAAAATGAATTCTGAATTGAGGTTGTAAGTTGATTGGTCCATGCCAAGTAGAAAAAACGCCAAGGTAGGTAGGTATTTAATTAACGTCGCACTGGAGAAACTCAGAGGGCTATTGGCGACGGTCCGGAATCAACCCTAAAGGGAAAGGTCCAAGGACAACAAAACGTAATTTTGAACCATGGTCAGATGACGAGGTTATAACTGGTGGTGTTAATGGTGGTGCCAAGGACTTCGGTGCACACGCGCCGGCGTATGGGTGTGCCCTTTCTGTGCGGGGGGTTTTCCCGGCGTGCCTCTTTTGTGCTGTGGCGATTGTCCTCTCCCTCCTCCCAACAAAAGCTCTAAACCTACTGGTGAGTTGGGAGGAGGCGAGTCTACGAGGTTATACCTGGGCTGGCACCTCACTCTCCAAACTTCCACACCACACCAACGTGAGGACATTTCAGGCCACGACAGATTAAATGTGCACCAGTCCCCTTTGTACACGACGGTCTTTGGTTAGATTCGAACTCGCAACCCTCCGGTTGCTAGTCCTTTACTCTTCCAACCGGGCTACCGTGGCCCGAAAAAACGCCAAAGGTTAAAACGACGATAAGGTACATTTTAAGGTAACCCGATATGGATCATGCGAGAGCAATCGGGTAGCAGAAGTAAAACCTTTGAATTCCATCTGGTTTTTGCTTGCACAGAAAATCCCTTTCATACTTTTCATTGAATGTTATTTTTTTAATTTCTAATGATCTACCATTGACCTCTTTGGCCTTCGGCACTTCATGAGGCGAACTATTTGTGAAAGAGCACCTAGTGGGTATTCCGCCGATACGCTCCTCACAAGGACAATCACCATCAATGGGTTTACAAACCAAGATTCGAACCCGGGAACTACTGGGTAGCAGACAAACACCATAACAACAGTTTGGCAGCTTTCATGGAATGTTCTAGTACTCGATTTAAATCCTATAAATATGGAAAGCCAGTGACTCTCGCTATGGGAAAAGAACGAAAAACCGATATTGAGAATTTACGTCGGTAATTTAACAGCATGTGGTATTTTCTGTCAAGCTAAATATAGGTGGCGGTAGTGTCTCAACGGCGATACATGTTTCCTGTATGTATTCTGAGCGTGACATCAGCTTGCTTGTTTTTCGAAAAAAATACTCATATACACAAATAGATGGTAATTGTAATGAATTAAAGTCGCACTGGAGCAACATTGGCGACTATCCGGTATCAATCCCTAAGGGAAAGGGCCCGCGGTAGCCCGGTTGGAAGAGTAAAGGACAAGCAATCGGAGTGTCGCGAGTTCGAATTCAGTCAAAGACCGTCGTGTACAAAGGGGGGCTGGTGTACGTTAAATCTGTCGTGGTCTCAAATGTCCGCACGTTGGCGTGGTATGGAAGTTTGAAAAGTGGGGTGCCAGCTCAGGTATGACTTCGTCATCTGACCGTGGTTCAAAATTACGTGGTGTTGTCTCCTCGGTTCTTTCCCTTCGGGTTTGATCCCGGACCGTCGTCAATAGCCCGTTGTGTTGCTCCAGCGCGAAGTTAATTAAAATACCTACCCTAAGGGAAAGATTGAGGACAATACGTAATTTTGAATCACGGCCCGATGACAAAAAATAGAATGCCATGGTAATACTGCAGTAACTCTTTAGTGGGAATGGGTCGATAAACTATAGATGTAATAGACAAAATAAGCATTCCTTTTTCCGTGCCTAAGATATAACTGTTCCTGATACGATTTCAATGGAAAATGGCTGATTTTGTAGGGAATATATTTATTGAACACGTGATGTATACAGAATGTCTCGAAAAGTCGATAAACTTTTAAGTTATTTCCCCAACTGTATGTACATATTAAATGTTTCAACTATATATTTGGGGCTGTTTTGGATGTTTTATGGCGTATGAGCCATATTTGGCCAAGCTACGCCAAACACAATGGAAAAGGAATAAAACCCCATTAATTACGGGAATATTTCATCCCTATGCCAGTCACTGAAGAACTCAGGACTTAGTTATAGAACGCATAACAGGCCAAAAACTACGCCTGAAAATTCCTAGCCTCAGTGAGCATGCGTACTGCGCTAGCAACCTGATAGTTGTAAGCGGCACACGTTAGATTCCTCCCTAAGTGTTCCTCTTGTGTCAGAAAAATGTGTCTATGTCCCATTTCTAGACGCTGTTTGTCTTGTGTTTGGCGCAGCTTGGCCTAATATGGACCTTGCGCCATAAAACTCATCCAAAAAAATATATAGTGGATCGGTCTTAAGCGCAGATCGCAGAGCCGGTAACGATAGCAGGCCGATTGGGCGAATGAAATTATCACTTACGGCAGCCCTCCCCCCCAAAGTGAACATACAACCGCTCTACAAATAGTCATCTGTCTTCTTACCTGAGCCACAATATGCGAAGCATTTTCAGTCCAAGTTAAATGTAGGTGGCGGTAGTATTTCACTTTCCGTCTGGTTAGTTTGTTAAAAATCCCTCATCCCTAAGACTAACGGTTGAAGAAATAAGTCCCACGATGGCTTTCCGAGATAATGTACACTCATGTCCAAAATTATCTTTACATGCATAAAATCAGATTTCTCAGAAACTGTGAACTATAATTTTATGAATTTTTGTGAAATGATACATAATATAACACATAAATACAAAGGAAAACATTTAAGAGCACTGCATATGCACGGTAAAACTGTAGCATGGAAGAATAAAAATGGTAATATGTGGACAAGGAGAGTTCAGAAACAAAAGAATAACTCAGAAAAAAATTAATGCTTATGAATTTAATATGGAATGTGATCTCTCCTGATGTGTACACACATATCACAACGTGGTAATAATGTTGTTAACCACAGTTTGAGGAATTAAGTTCCACTCCTCCAGCAATGCTGTCTTCAGGGCACATCTCTAGGAGGATGTCTCCGTGCAACTGCTTTTCCAAGAAAGTTCCGTAAGTTCTCTATCGGATTCAGATCAGATTTTGCTGGTCACGGTATTCGCTCAATGGCTTCACTTTCAAAGAATTCGTCAACGAGGTTTGCTCGATGTGGACGAGCATTATCGTCCATAAATAAAAAGTCAGATCCATATGCACCTCTGAAAAGTCTTACATAAGGTTCTAAGACCTCATCCCGATATCTCTGGCCGGTCACAGATCCACTGTTGAAAATGTGCAGGGGCGTACGTCCATCGATCATTATTCCTCTCCATACCATCACACCTGCACTACCGAAACGGTCACGTTCCATAATGTTCAAAGGAAGATTTCGCGTTTCTGACTCCCTCCAGATGTAAACACGTTTAGAATCACATGTTAAACTAAACTTCGACTCGTCAATGAAGAGAACATGGGTCCATTGGTATTCACTCCAGTTCTGATGTTCTTTGCACCAATTAAAGCGACCCCTCTTTTGTTGTGAAGACAGTGAAACACATACCCTTGGCTTTCTGGCATAAAGGCCTTTTGCATTAAGCCTTCTGTATACAGTTTGCCGTGATACAACAGTTCCAGTGGCGGCTGCAACCTCTGAACTTAACTGCCGAGCAGTAGACTTCCTGTTACGACGGGCAGTTATCACCAGATATCGATCTTGAGAAGCAGTTGTTATTCGTTTACGACCTTGTAAAGGCCTCCTTACAACAGTTCCAGAGTTCTGAAATTGTTTCCATAGCGTAGACTGTCTTGAAATATTCACACATCTCGCTGCTTCCATGATTGTCTGCCCTGCTTCTAAATGGCCGATAATTCACCACTTCAGATTCTTCCAAATGATACTTCGGAGCTATAACAAACCGTTTTGAGTCCTGACGCAGAGATCAAACGCAGTATTGCAGAAATTCACTCAGATATTCACTTAGCGCAAAGCGCTTGATTCACCGTCGTATGACGTAACGCCTTGATTTGCATATCAGAAACCGCTTGATCACTTTTAATTGGATAATGCTAATTAGGCTTGTCTTTCACACAATCCCTGCAAAAATGGATTACATCGATTGGATATTTCATGGAATATCGTTATTTTTGGGTATGTAAAGATAAATTTGGACATGAGTGTATATAGTTCAGTGCTGCCATAGCACTTGTAAAATAGTGGCATAATTTTTTAAATGTCTCCCCTAACCCTATTTTAGTAATAATTTTCGTTGCTTAGATACAAAATTAATCGGCTATAGCACAAAATGTGCTATTTAAGTATGAAACAGACGCTGAAGACCACGCCAACTTTAAATTTTAAAAACTAAATATTTTCTTAAGGTTTTCATGACAATCTAGTAACCAGATTCCTGTTTTTTTTATGGTAGCCACGGCTCGGCACCAAAACTTCAAAATTGGCGTACCTAGGAAAATTTTCTCCCAAAGAAACATTTTTACCGTCCGCTAAAAGTTTTAAGAGGGACTAAATTTTCGTTGACCTTTGGTGAATTTTCCAAAAAAGTCACTAAAATTTTGAAAATAGGAGCTTTTGAAACGAATTTTCTTGAAAGATATCCTTGGTCGCCAAGGTTGAAAATAGCAAAAAGTTCTCTGTGGCAGTTTTGATAGTTTTATCAGTAACAATATAAAAACAATTTGCATATGGAAAGAATGCTCTGAAATTAATTATTGCTCTTTTGCAGTTGATTTCCAAGGGGATTGACCATCTGCTGGTCAGATACGGACGTACCCATGAGCTGGTCTCATTCCTTCTTGTATATAGTCACATTTATTTTATTACGCATTGATGACAAGATCAAGGGACAGGCAGCTAAGCATTCGAAGGGAAGTGGACGACTGTAATGTGCCTTCAAACTCTGTGTGCTTCAAAAATAAAAGTATTTTGAAAACTGAACTATTTTGGACACTAAATGTACTACTTTGGTGTTATTGCGACTAAGTTATTTTTTGACTGGCCTCTACACAGCTTCTTGAAATACTAACATCGTTCTCATTTGACTGCATCTGATTTCATTTGTGACCAAGATTGTGATCGGACTATGAGACTTGTGGAGAAGATTCAGTGATTCGTTTCCTTATGTGTAAATAGTGTGAACAGCAAGGATATTATGTGAAACAGGCTGGGATCCTAAACCATTGATAAAGGAAGACAGACAGCATTCAATTGCAGTATAGGGCACAAACTATGGGTTTCTGTGTTGCAAAGATGACGTTTTTGTCCAAGAGTAGTGTTCGAGATACCCTACTAAACAATGAATTCTCCTTTACTCATGCAGTGCAGATTGTACATGAAAATACTATGTACTATGAAAATACTATGTATGTTCATGAATAATTTTGTATTATTAATCATCACCTTCCATTGTCATTTGCTTTGTACAAATTGCTAGGCAAAAATATTTTTTAAAACAAATATTAAGCAATAATTTGAATTCTAGTAATTGAGTGCAAATAAAATAAGCTGAATTTGATCCTTCAACAATTGCACTGCTCCTCCAAAAAAAAGAACTTTTGAATTTGTGTTTGAACTTTGTCTAAGAGCTTATAGACATCCGAAGATATGAAGGATATCGACATAAAGACTTCCAGAGTGTCGATCAATAATTCATTTCTATAAATATGTGCTTCATATTCAATTTTATGTACTTTAAGATGCATTTATTTATTGATTGCATAACATGTTTGTATGAAATCAGTCATACTAATGTTAATGTTCCCAACTTGTTATGCAAATAATTTAATGAAATTTATTAGGAAGTTACATGATGAGATAGAAAAATGTAACATGCACATCATCCCTTTTAAAATCAGGTTTTTAATATATAATACATAACTTAGAATATTAAACTAATTAAAATGATTTAAGATAAATAATATAATACTGTACAATGATAAATGTTGTTATATTAAGATCATGGTAAATTAATTACATATTACAATTACATTTCACAACACACATATGATTAAACTTTTTAACAGTCTAAAATATACCCTTAGTAAGACAAAAAGTGACTTAAAAGCCAGACATAATCTGAAACATATCATGGTTTATATGAAATAATTTAGTAATTACTGAATACACTAAACAAATATTGCAAGTGCACAAAAGTTATAATTAAACATTTCGATAAAATATTAAAATATCTAGATTTTGGGGTCCTATCAATTAGCTACAAATTTGTTTTTTAAAAATATATTAATAAAAATAGTAATTGTTTTATACTTTTAATATGGAATTTTTAAAACCATTGTGGAATATAGTATTCAATTTGTCATTGAACATTTTGTTACAAAATATAGATTTTCAAAATAAAAAATTGAAAAATATGTGTTTTATTTCTATACATAAAAATGATCTCAGAAACATGAATCGAAATTTTTAAAATCATTTCATTTTCCTCGGATACATATGAAAAATATGTCTTAATGCTTTATGCAAAACAACACATACAATAATGCAAAGAACTAGTTTTCTACACATCCCAATTAAACTAAAAAAAACACCTAATAATTTCCAAGTAATTGTTGAATGATTGACAAAACATTATAATTTTATTTAGTACTAAGCAATTGAGCTCAAATATAACCAACCCAGATAACTTTAATTGACACAAGTGTAGAAATGCTAAACTATAAAAAGTAATGTCTTTTATGTCAAACATGATAAAAAAGGCATATTGATGCATAAATATACTGATAACATTGATTCGAACTTTGCCCAGTTCTCTTAAATGCTATAAAGTTTTGTTTTTGGTTTCTAAATACAATTTTTTTAAGACACAGTAATCCCTCAATATACTGTGCTTCTTGTGGGACAATAAATAAATGTACAACTGGAAGTCAAAGGACTCATGAAATAGTAGCCCCTTTAGTAGCAAATTTGTAAAAATAGAAGCAATATTAGTCTTCTCAAAGCTTATTTTAGTAGCAGTTGGTCTTCAAGAAATGCTGTATGAAGTAGAAGTAAGAATTTGGTATAGTTTGGCACTAAATTTAGAGTTCACACTTTTAACAAAAAATACTATATGCTCTGTTATACATATGCCTCATTGAAGCTATCAGAATGTATACATTTACCAAAAGTTTTTGATCCCATTGGTGAGCACTATATCTAAAACATATTCCCAATGAAGCAAAAGACATGAATTCTTGACAGAAACAAGGATTTGTGCTATGGTTAACACATTTGACCTATAATGAATTTTCAAAAGTCGCCAAAACTTGAAGTAGGAGCTTTTGAAACGATTTTGCTTCAAAAGGAACCCTTAGTTGCTAATGTTGAAAATAGTCGCCTGTGGCAGCCCTGAAAATGGGATATGCCAAAGGTACTAATAAAGCAAGGGTCGAAAACACTTGTTCATTAGAAATAAAGACACAAATTATAAATTAAATTGTATGTTTTCATTAAAATTAGGTATAACTATACAAGATCTTTTATACCAAATCAGTTCAGGGGCAACTGCTTAAAACAAGTGACCTTTTAACTTCCAGTTAAAAATAAATAGATTGAGATTTCTATTTGCAAAATGAAAATTCATCTAGAACAATATAGCTAAATATGCAATACATCGAGGTGCAATATGACAAGGGGAAATTTAGAAATCTAAATTGAAGATTGGCATAAGTGTATTTCAATGTATATACTTAGATTAACTCACTAATTTTTATAAATCCCATTATTTCTTTTGGGAACAAATTCTTCACAACTGAAGTCGCTTAGCCTATCAGAGGAACAAAACCTAGAGAAAGCAAGTTTACTTCTATGAAAAAGTTATCAAAGATGTCATTGTCTCATATCTGTAGAATTTCCAATGAGTTTTGTTGAAACTCATCATTTTAACCCTCTGGATACGGGGACCGGCCCAACCGGCCGAAAGTTTCGAGTCCCCTCATTATGAAAGGCTCGGATTCTTTCAGACCTCAAACTCCTGAAGAATGGCCAAAGTTCATTACAATTTCCATCCCCTATTCTCTGTGCTGCAAAGAGACCTGCATGTGAATAGCCTTATCTCCCCATTGACAAAGATGTCAGGGTTATCAGAGAGCCTCACAAATTGTTTATCCTCGAACATCTAGTCTGTGAGAGGTTGAGTATATGAAAAGAGATAAAAAGTCACAGCCGCCCTTTCAGTTTACCCGGGAAGAAGCTGTCCTTTCTAGGCATACCCACAACCCAACAATAGAAACCGGCACATTAAGTGATGGGACGACACATAATTCCCTCTCCTCCAGGGGGAAAGCATTGTAAAGGCCGTTTAGGCCAGTTTCAGTAAGTTGCATGTAAAGCTGTTGGGCTGGCTGCCGTAGCCAAAGAAGGAAACAATATTCTGCCCCGACGTATGCAGAGGGTTAAAACCTGCAGAGTGAAATAAGTAGGTCACCAAGTTACCTGCTTGTTATTGATATAATTATAACAAAGCTTTTATTACCATCTATTCTTATTTACAGTAAAAGAATTGTAACCATATTAATTCCACCTACATTATAAAACTTTCAAAAACTGTGCAATTAGGTATACAAATATCCAGTGGTGCATATTTTACGAGTTTGGGTTACAATTTGAATTCAAATATGAACACATTTTTGGGATAAAAATGAAGCTTCTTTATAAAGTAAAAACACATCTATTTTCATTATATTTTTGCTGAATAGACATGAGCTACACAATTCTAAAATAAAAAACGAAGCTTCCTTTTATTAAAAAACCACATTTATTTACATTATATTTTTGCTGAATAGCCTGAGCTACGCTTAGAAACTTCCCTTACAGCCATAGTAGCATAAGATGCAGGTGGTAATTTAAATTCTAATTTGAGAGCTCTGAGTGGAGAGGCTGAAATGGAAAAGGAATGAATTAACCACACAACAGTTAAAACATCAAAAGTTTCACTTTCTTACAACTTCATAACTATGAAAACAAATACAGTAAAACCTCGAACAGTAGTCACTCAAGGGACCAAGAAATTTTGATGACTTAAGCAGAGTAAACAGAATGTACTCAACAAGCACTATTGTAATGATCATATAAATTTTTAATTTATCACAGTATTCATAACAATATAAATTAATGGAAATACTAAAAATTACATAAATGAGATATTTAAAAAGTTCTTTATCACTTTTGAGCCTTTTTTTAAACTTCAATATAGCTCCATATATATGTATTATAATGCCAAGTACTGGTTTAAGTTTGTCTGACACGAATACCTGTCAATACAATTAACTTTCTTCTCTTAACATTTATTTGTTTAATTCATCCATCTGTAGTACCTTAAACTGATGTAAGGTAATGTCAAATATGTTAATAATTGCTTCTAAGGCTTCAAGAACTTGAGTTTTATCAGGTGGTGAAAGAATTTCTTCACTCACACTTTCATGCTTTTCTTCTAAATATTCTGTAGTTAATCTTTCATGGTTGTTTGAGAACATATATAACATTGCCATCAATATCAATATAGTCATTTAAGTCAGGAATAGTACAACCAATTTCATTTACGATTTCAAATAAATTCAATAAAAAATCAAGATCAGAGTCCTCGCTTTTGACTTAATTTTGTTTGTCTTCAGATACAAACCCTACATGTTTTAAGGACTTTTCACTGTGATGAGTCATTCAGGGTAACATTTGAATTTTGAGTAAACAAGGGTTTAATTACATGGCCGTCTACAAAAGCAAATGGGACTGAAAAAACTGATGATTTATCTGGACTGATGCATTATCCAGGTGAGGACTTATTAAGGCTTTACTGCAGTATAGTAGAACATGTCCAAGTATAAGAAATACACAAAACTAAAGTAGGCTAAACAATGAATAGTGAAACCAGAGATAGGAATTTTCATATTTATAATCAGTTAATATTTGACACACATACCCACTGCACAAACTGTGTTTCCTACAAACAACTTGTCTCTTTTTTTATTCAGCTTAAATACTACAGTTATATCTTTTTCTTCGACTTTTTATATCCTCTTTCGCACAATCCATTTAAACTCTCTCATTTGAATACTACTGTTTCAGTGATAATTGCCATTTCTCCATGGCCAAATGATAAGTTTCCCAGGCTGTCTAAAGTACATTAGCAACAATTGAGCTTTATTAAATCAATTGAAAGCAGAAACGCTGCTCTACTGCTCTCAGAGTCAGTTTTAACTTGACTTAACTGATTTGGCAATATTTTACACGAAATGGAATTAGATATATGCAGAAATGAGCAATTAAACTTCTTCAGAATTTTTAGGTATGTAGGTTTTTCTTGAAAATTAGTGCCCACTAAAGAAGGTTTTCATGTCAATCAAGCATTCAGATTCAAATGTTTTTCTTCCAGTTGCCACAGATTGACACAAAACTCTGAAACTAGCACTTATTGAAAATTTTCTCCCAAAACAAAAATTTAGAATACATTCTTTCTGTTCAGATGACTCAGAAAAGTTGTTAGCAGATGCAATTGGGGTCACTTTAAAATGATCTAAAAGAAAGATTTGGAAAATGTATTTTCTGTCCAGAAAACTAAAAATGTTTTTCCAGATGACTTGGCAGGAATAGAACAACTACTTTCCTAAAACTATTGGTACATAGAAATTTGTTTATACATTTAAAAACGCCATCAATTGAAGTTTGAAATGAATTGCAAGTACAAAACACAAAATGCCTAGTTTCATATTTTGCACTAGATTTGGCTTCAATTTAAAACTATTTGCATACTATATTACAATTTGAATGATAAATCTGTAGATTACAAGATATATGCTTTTTAAAATATGCAGAATACTATCTTTCACTAAAAAGTGCTTCATACTCACATTCAGGTGACTCAGCGAGTTGTTTCTTGCATAAAACATCCAAGTCACTAAGAGCCAAAGGGTTTGTAACATCGCTGTAGGATATTATTTCAAAATTTATATCGCTAGGGATTATAATAAGTTTCCTGTAGTCTCCACTAAGTGAATAGCATCTAAAACCAAAAATAAAATAGAGCAATGTTTCAATACAATCATTTAGTAAATATATTATTATTTAACTCTTTAGAGAGCCTTTTTAGTCATTAAGCTGCTTTATATGGTGTTTCAATATAGTAATTTATGAAAATATAATAGCCCAGATTTTAATAGCATTTGCATTTTAGGATTTCTTCCTGGGTATTTTTTAGATTGGGTAAATTTTTTGCATTTTATTTATTTTAAAGTTCTATCATTTCTGACTATTTTTAATAACAATTTTATTTTTATTGATATTGCCATTAAAAATAATCAGTTAGCTAATGATATACACCACTCCTCAAAGAAGCATAAATAATTTTTAAGAAAACAGAACTTACAATGATTCATAATTCATTCCAAACTCTTCTAATGAAAGTTTAGTTTTGAAATTTAAAATTGAATAACTGAAATAAAAGTAACATCAAAACCCTAAAACAATGTTATAAAATTCTATAAACAGCCTAAAACATAAGTTAGGAAAACCTAATTTAAGATTTTTAGTGCCTAAAGATACAGGGCCTAGTGGAAACTGATAAACAAAAATGTGACTCAGCAGTCTTAGAAAATGTACGTAAATATTTAAAAATAACTGTTGTTTGAACAAAAAGGTTTTCAAAAGCAATTATTCATTGTATTTTAAAATTGACTAAATCGATACTGGTGTGCAAAACTTAAGATACACTAGGTTTTCAGTTGCTACTTTGCAGTGAAGCGACCCGGGTGTGGAATAATGAAAGGTACACCGAGAGTTACTGAACCGACAAGGAAACACAAAATGATAACAAGAACATAAGAAAATGGTAAAAATGTTCTTGAATTCAAGTGGTGACACTGCACTGTGGGTGCTATGAAACAGATGAGTAACTGAAAATTAAAAAAAGAGAAGTGGTCCTTTGTAGGCAATATGACCATCTCTAACAATGATCCATGCTTTGCACAGCATTTGCATAGAGAAAGAGGTTTGAATGAGTTTCTGCAGTAGCACAACCCATTCTTCTGAAGATCCTCTTATAACGATTCCAAAATTTGAATATGCACCGGCTTTCTACTGACTATCCTCAGGCAAATTGCCACGTTTTGTTTAATTTTGAGGTTATATAACCTTTAAAAATAATGGTGTTCCTTAAGTTTTGCATGCCAGTGTATACAACTAGGAATACCAATGGTAGAAATGAAAATTAATGTTGCTAAAAGACAAATTTTGATTCAAATTTCCTTATTATGTGCAACCCTGATTACACACAATAAGGAAAAATAACAAAAGAATCTTAAGAAAATATTCTTTTCCAAGAATGACTCACCTAATTTTAGAGTCTAAATTACTCCAGTTCATGCCATCCTCTTTTAAGAAAGTGTCATACCATTCCTTAGCTATAAAAACAAATTATACCATAAGACTTTAAAATACACTTGCTTACAAATAAAAAAGCGTTGTAAAATCTTTCTTACTTTCATTGTCAGGAAATACAACACTATGTCCAGGGAGAGGCAATAATACGTCATTTATAGTGTACTTCTCAACTTCATCTTCTGATATGATTTTAACCATATTAGCCAGCATAGCTTTCCTGTTTCCTTCTTCACAAATCGATTCCGAATTGTCAACAAATACTAGGAGGAATTAGAGATAAATGCAAAAATTAAATGTGTATCAAGAGCTTTTGAAAGTATTTACTAAATTATTGTCAGGTATGTCTATATACAGGTCTTTACTGTATGAAGACATACTTGCCAACCTCCATGAAAAAAATCCAGAAGATTTTTGCGACATAAAAAGCAACACGCAGCTGTCAGAAAAGAAAAATGCCTAAAACTAATTAAAAGCACCAAATTAGCAACATGAAATTGGTCTTAATGAAAGCAATTCAGAAAAGTAACTCTGCTCTCAAGTTCCTTTATATGCTTGGCGATAGTTTGAACTTGGAGTAACTGATTTGGCAATATTTTAAAACAAAAATAGAACACTAAGTGAGCAATTAAACTTTTTTGAATGTTTTAGATATATTTACGGGTTTTTCTTGGAAATTAGTGCCAAAGGTTTTCAAGACAATCTTCAAACCACTGATTCTGGTGTTTTCCTTTCATTGATGCCCTGGCTTGGTACCAAAATTTCAAAATTGATGTCGTTAAAAATTTTCTTCCTAAAGAAAAATGCAGAAGAAATATTTTCCTTCTGGAAGACCAGAAAACCAAGTGTTCTTCGGGAAGACTTTTGGAAAATTCAGAAAAGTTTGCAGGTATGTGTTGACCATTTGCACAACACGCTGCGTTAGATTAAGCAAATACAATTGGCTGCAAAATATTTATTCATAAAATAAATATTGTCATTTTGTATTGACCTGTTCAAAATATTTAAAAATAAATATGGAAAATACCTTCTTTTTCTTTGGCAACTAAGTCACCCTTCAAAACTTTCAAGCCATACTTTTTGACTCTTTTAGAAGCAACTTTGTTCCATATGTAGCTTTGATAGCTGTGTATGTACATAAGTCTCATATTTCTAGGAACCTAAAAATAATCAACAGTACATGAGTATAAAATATTTTGTTTATTTATATTTACAATAATGAAAGGAATGCTATTGAATTTAGAGATAATTTCTTAGCTTGAAGAAATGTTTAAAATACTGAAATGAATACTTCTTAACAGGCACGAAAAACACACTTGCAAATTTAAAATATCTTAAGTATACCAATGTGAAACAAAGATCATTATTATTTTCACAGAAAATCATGATTACTTTATCACAACACAAAAATCTAAAAATATAATTTATAACTCTTTTCATAAAATCCATCATTTTAGGGACAAGACTGAAAAAACAACCATCAAATATCTTCATATCTTGTATATATTATAATACCATAATTCTTAATTAAATAATTTCAAGAAAATGATAGGCTGAAATCAGTAAGATTATGAAGCATGTTTCAGTGAAAGCTTAAGACATCACAGGTCTATATATAAACAAATTAATTTTTTGAATAAAAATTTTTAATTTTTGTTTTTTTCTTCTTAATCCCACTACGAAAAACACAATATTTTCATTTTTGAGAATTAATGCTTAAATTGTACTACAAACTTCTACCACCAACCAATTGCTAACAAACTTAACCAACAAAGCTTCTTGGACATCCAGCAACATGTCAAATTGAAATATGATGCCTTGAAAGAGATAAATTAGAATGCCTTGATTGATATTATAATTTATAAAATATAACTGCCATCTTGATTCCTATTCATTCAAAAACAAACTTGAATAGATCACTTTTAAAATTATAAAATTATGAAATCAATATTACTACAAGGTATTTCGTAGTCTATAAACTAAATAATTTTCCTTTCAGGTGGTTTATTTTTCATAGTGAATAATTTTTAGAGGAAAGTACGATGTTTTTAAGCCAATAATGATTTTGAAAATAGAAATATTCTAAGGACATGTATTTCTCAAACTTCGTTATGCAACACATAATCCATAAATTAAAATATTTCAATACACAGCAAAACCTTTATAAGTAGTCACCTGGACAACTTGTCATTTCAGATAAGCCATCAATTTTTTTCAGTCTTGTCTAGCTCTCATTGATGATAGTGTAATTAAACCCTAATTTACACATCACAAATTCAAATGCTATGCAAGATAACTCATCACAGTGTAAAGATCTTAAAACATGTATGGTTTGTGTCTGAAGACAAAGAAAATGAAGTCAAAAGCAAGGACTGGTCTTGATTCCTTATTGAATTTATTTCATATCATAAATGAAAGTGGATGTACTATTCTTGTGAGATAAATGGCTACATAGATATTGACAACAATATAGCAGTATGTTCTCAAACCTAAAAAGATTTAACTTTGGAATTTTTAAAAGAAAAGCATGAAAATGCGAGTGATGAAAGTGAAATTGAGGAAATTTTTTCACTATCTGATAAAACACATCTTGAAGCCTTACAAATTACTTTATGCCAGTTCAAGGAGCTGAAATTTACTAGGTGCAAGGTTATGAATACCACAATAAATTCAAAATTTACATGATAATTACAGTAGTGAATATTGAATAAATTCTGGTTCCCCCGCTTAAGTCATCAATTTCTTGGTCCCTTGAGCGACAACTTATCAAGATTTTACTGTAGTTAGAATGTGCCTCACAAATTGGATCAATATGTTAATATGAAATTACCACTTACAGCTCCAAATGCATTATATAAATCATTTTCGTCTGCAGTAGCAAGTCCAGAAAGTAGTTTCCCTTCAATGCTCCATGTGCGCCTTAGATTCGCTAGAGCTAGCTGTGCATTATTTGTTTCTACCCAAACTCTTTTAGCAACAGCCAACTCATCGTCATCTGCAATAGATTACAAAAATTAAAATATCACTCAATGTTTTCAGATTTTATACAGAATTATTCAAAGCAAAATATACGTACCAAAACCTCATGTACACTGCTGGCCACCGTAAATGCAACACCCTGAAGGAAGCATGCAAATAATATGAAATTTACAACATGCATTAGCGGAGGTGAGATATGCAAATGATTAGAATTTCAGCGCAGATGCACATCACGCGCGCCTGTGGCGCCACTTCAAAGCGCTATTTAAGGCTTGGAGATTTCGACGATTTCAAGTACGGCAATTGTGTTTTTCTTGTGGTTTTTTCAAAAAAACGATCAATTATGCCTCGTAGAAAACAGCGATCATCTTTTGATCAAGTATCCGAGTTCGACAGAGGAAGGATAGTGGCCTACCGAGATTGTGGATTATCTTTCAGGGAAATCGGTAGTCGTGTTGGACGAAACCAAACAACTGTAATGCGGATATGTGATCGTTGGATGCAGGAGGGTACGACGGACCGACGTGTTCGATTGCATCCACCTCAGTGCACCACTTCACGTGATGACAGGCATATTGTGCGTATGGCAGTGACGGATCGCTCAGCCACATCACGAACCATAGCACAGCACATTCAGTCTGTACCGCATCATCCAGTGTCTGCGCGTACCATTCGACGCCGTTTACAGCAGAGTGGTCTGTCCGCAAGACGTCCATTGCTTCGTCTACCCTTGACGCAGAACCACAGACGTTTCCGCCGCCAATGGTGCGATGAAAGAAGGATGTGGACGGCAGAATGGAATGAAATTGTCTTTACTGACGAGTCACGCTTCTGTCTGCAACACCACGATGGTCGGATTCGAGTCTGGAGACACCGTGGAGAGAGGATGCCGAACAGCAGCGTTATGCACCGCCACACTGGTCCTGCACCGGGTATTATGGTATGGGGCGGTATTGGATATCACTCTCGCACTCCTCTAGTACGCATTGCCGGTACTTTAAACAGCCAGCGCTACATCTCCGAGGTGTTGGAGCCAGTTGTCCTTCCTTACCTTCAGGGCTTGCCCACAGCCATATTTCAACAGGATAATGCGCGACCACACGTGGCACGCATTGTCCAAGGGTTCTTCGTCAATCGCCAGATTGAATTGCTTCCCTGGCCAGCTCGCTCTCCGGATCTTTCGCCGATAGAAAACATGTGGTCCATGGTTGCTCAACGATTGACCCAGAATACATCCCCAGCTGCCACACCAGATCAACTTTGGCAACGTGTGGAAGCTGCTTGGTCTGCTGTACCCCAAGAACACATCCAAAGTCTCTTTGAATCAATGCCGAGGCGTGTGGCAGCAGTGATCTCCAACAATGGCGGCTACTCTGGCTACTGATTTTGGCAGGAACCACACTTCACAGAAGTCTATAAATTTAATCATTTGATACTTGGTCAACATGTTATCTACAAAATAAATTTTGTTGTGATATCTCTTGTCTTTCTTGGTGTTGCAATTTGGGTGGCCAGCAGTGTATATCTACTAACCTCCAAGAAAAACAAATCTGGTAGATTTTTATGACATAAAAACTAACTGTCAGAAATGAAAAATGTCTCAAAATTAATTTTAAAATAAAAAATAATTAAGATTCAAATTAGCAACAATTGTACTATATTGAGTCTTAAGAAAGCAGTTCAAAACAGAAAACGTAACCCCTACTTTTTACTGTTATATGCTTGGCAGCAGTTTGAACCGATTTGGCCATATTTTACACAAAATGATGCCAAATGTAAGCAAAATAAGCATTTTCTTCTTGGGTGTTTTAGAGGTATATTTATAAGTTTTTCTTGAAAATTGGTGCCAAAGGAGGTTTTTATGACAGTGTAGTAACCACTGATTCCGATGTTTTTCTTTCATGATTGCCACTGCTTGGCACTAAAACTTCTAAATTGGAAAATTTTGCTCCCGAAAGAAAAATCTGAATACCGTTTCTGCCTGGCAGATGCAATATTGTTCCTCCATGAATCACCAAGACCTGACACCAAGTAACAAATTTGGCGTCATTTGAAAATTTCTCATGTTCAATCGGAAAAATCTAACACTTCATAAGCCTTAAAAATTATACTTCTGCTTTTAATAAAGAAAGACAAAATTAGCGACTGTTTTAAATGAAAATGAATTCTAAATTTGTACAGGGTGACTTTTAATTAACCTACAACTTTTAACTGAAATAACTCTTGAGTCGTTGCAGATAGCACTACAAACATTTTTTATTGAAAAAACCATGGAAAGGGAATTTAATGGATAAGGTTTTCAAAGTGATAACCTTCAGAGGTGATACAATAGCACAACCTAGTCACAAAGTTGTCAGTTACAAATTCAAGAGGGTTTTTTTTAATGCTTGCAAATGCATCACATGGATTCATATCTGGTGAATAAGGTGGCCAATGCAATGCACCAGGATAACTGTTTGGGTACTGATAGGCGATAACTCGGGTTCCAAACTCACTGTTAATGGTGTCAAACACACTGCGTGTTCTATGTGGAGGGGCACCGTCCTGCATGAACCAATATTCACCGTTGTTCATACCCAGATTACGAATTTGGGGAAAAACGACTGTGACCATCTAGTGACATCATCTGAGAAGTTATTTCAGTTAAAAGTTGTAGGTTATTTAAAAGTCACCCTGTATATTAAAATAGCTAAATATATATATACATTTTAAAGCGAAGAAAATTTATTACCTGCTGGTCTTGGAGTAAGAATTAAATTTATGGCCTCTTTCCAGTCTCCGAGAAGAAGGTTTCTTGAAAATAAATGAAAATCTTGTAACATTTTAAAAAACGCCAATAAAAGAAATACAAAATAAAATTTGCACGGTATTTTAATGGAACCAAAAACATGGAATAATTTAATTTCTCTTCTGATTAGAATGGTATTGGTATTTTCAATTAACGTCACACTGGAACAACACAACGGGCTATTTCTGATTAGAATGGAAAAATAACTAAGTAAACATGCTTATGGGCTCAAAGGAATTTTTTTTATTTCTAATGCAGATGCCAGTGGACAATTGTCCTTAGGCAGAGAGAACAAAAATACAAGGTATAAATACAAATAGTTTGTAAATAAATAACAAAAAGTCAAGTACAGTATAAATAAGACTATTAAAGTGAAAACATAAGGTCTCTAGTCTCCCATTATGGAAGAAAAGATCACTACTAAACAGGGAGGGGCATACAGATAAGTGAGAAGCATCCATGACAGGACTTTGCAGAGGAGACAGGATGGGCTGGAAAACTGGAAAACTAGAAAACATTCCAATGTTGTAAATGAGACACGACAATTGTGTCTGATCTCCAGACAAAAAGGGACAGCAGCCCTTGGACAGTTCAGCAGCTTGGCACGACATTTCCTCCATGGTTTCTCTTAATCGTTTAGTGAGGTTGAACATGAAATCATTTTTGATTTTTAAACAAAGAAAAATAGCATAATTGTATATTGTCAAAGTAATGCCAGACAGGATAATTTTCATACTGTAACAACCAAATTCCAAAGGTTCTCTCAAAAGCTGCAAATTGATAGACTTCTTAGATGCAACTGTTGCCTGGGGTGCTTAATGGTACACCCCAATCAATAGACACACTACATGGAAGGAAAATAAAAAATCAAAGGGAAGGAAATTAGTGAAAAGTGTTAAAATTGCTTGCCCTTCACTGCCACACAAAGGTGTCAAATCTCAGCACAAATTATAAATTATACAATAAGATTTGCATTAAAAATTTTTATTCAAAAATAGATAACTCGTAAAATCGTATCTTGCAAAGATATTTAGTAGAACTTTCGAACAATGCAGTTTAATTAAATTTTAGTGGAGCTACTCTTTTCAAGTAATATCTCTTACAATAGCCTACTTTTAGCCCTAGTTCCAGTCTAATTAACTGGTGTATGGTATAAAAAAATTACTGCAGACAAACCAAACTCACAATCACTGTTTTGAATTGAATGAAATTTAAAGCTCAGACAAAATACTTCCTTCTCAGACTCCTCTGTGATTACCTGATTTGAACTTATCTGCTATCTGTCCTAATAAAATCATAATACTATTTTATACGACAACTCCATTTCTGATATGATACCAAGATAGCATTGGTCTAACAAAATGTGGCAACTCTAGAACCCTAATTACACAGATAAATCACATGACTTTTGACAAACGTCAAACTTTTGCAAAATTAACCATTGACAGTTATTAAAATTTGTAGAAATACAATCTAACTAATTGAAATGTGCCAAAAAAAATGACATTCATAATGAGAAAATTTAGAATCAAGGGTTTACCTTGTTTATTGAATGCTGTACTTAAAGAGCAATTAAAAGAAGATCCTGGCTGTTTTTGGAACTGCAAATTTTTAACAAAGACCATTCTCTTTTGTTTGATACATGATCCGACTTGAAATCGATATGGTTATCTAACAGGAAAATGGTATGAACAATCGTTTGAAAGTGGAATAATTTATCATGCAATATGATACATAATACTTATTGTACATTACAAATGATTTAAATTTATAAAAACCTTTATTCAACAAATACCTGGCTTTAGGGCAAGGCTTTTACAGCCTTGCCCTAAAATTACTACTGTTTTGGAACCATAAAGAATTGCTTTAAGGAGAGATCTAACAGTTCTATTATTTACAAGTAAATATTATAAAATAAATTACAATTTTATGCAAAACCATCACTTCTACAAAACATCATCCAATGAAGGAATTTTTGAAATGCCATCTTACCTGCCTATGCTATGTGTGGGAACGGAAGATGTACCAAATCTCTGTAAACCATAATAGTTAATGAATCCTTTTGTAGCAAGGGATTCAACAGCTTTCTCAACAACATCAGGAGTTCCATCAAGCTGCCTATTGAAAAGGGGTAAAATATTTTCATAACAAATAATTTTTCCATTTTAAAGTTATAATCTTTTAAAAGCTAAGTAAATATTTGCAGATATAGTACACACTGGATGTTATCACCATTAAACCACCATCATTTTTGTCAATATTTTTAAGAAACATAATTAAACATTTTATTTTTCTTCTAACACTGGTTTCTTGATGAATAATACAATGCAAAAGCAATAGATAATTATCAAGTGAAAATACCAGTTTTGATCAGCAAAAGATTACATATCCATTATTCTTATTTATTTTATTCATTTTCTTAAAATTCTTAAGATAGTTTTCAAACCATGAGCTAAAGATCTGAATTCGTCTTCAATGAATCAAAGAAAGTTGATAAGCTCTTTTAGTAAATTTATGCATGGAGGGATTTATAAACCTTCTTTCAGGATACATTTAGAAGATTTTTTATGAGATGAAACACATTCTTTCATAACTTTAATAGGAAATTTACACAAGTTGTCATATCTTAATATATGAATAAAATCTCTCAAGTTAACACTGCATACATTAACAAATAAAAAGCTTAAAATTAATATTACATTTTTGATTCAACTTATAGATAACAGTGTAGTTAAAATAAGGATTAAAAACATTAATTCTATAGATAAATAGAGTATGTTTTTAATACAAGAATTCCATACCTTAGTATTAGCACAAAAAAGTTTCCAGACAAATCACCCAATTTAATTTGCTCATTTTTATACCTATTTAAAACAAATACATATTAATTTTTTCAATTCAATAAATTACTAAGTATATAAGTTAAAGACTATATTTGTATTGTTACTTACTCAACATTGCCAATTTTGATCATGTTGAACTGTTTATTAAGGGTAAGCAGCTTTTCAGGAGATAATCTGTAAGCAGAGACCATCTGACTAGTCTTACCTCGTTTATCCTTGGAGCCAGCATAAGAAAATATTTTTGGATGAACCCTGTAAGTGTTGACATTTGTGATCAGTTATATTTTCAAAGATGCAATAATTTGGAAAGAGTGATTTTGGCACTTGCTTAAAAAACTCGAACATAATTGTGTAATAAGTGAAGCATTCCTTTTTAGGATATTGTAATTATGAAATTATTTGAATTAGCTTGATAAGAAATTTTATATTATATACATAATCTAAACCAGATGGTTGAATATTATTCATTATGGCACTACAAGTGCAGATTTGTGAACTACTTTGTATTACCCTAGTTCACCATGAGGGGTTGGTTCACATTACAACTCACATACATACCATACATTCTAGGCTCAGCCCATTTATAGAGACCACATATTCATTCTGAATGCACAAACATCCATGCCTTACCACTGATTTGAACCAGGAACCTTTTGATCCAGAAGCCAGCACCCTGACCACTAGACTGATTGATCAGTCAATTATATATTATTTCGTGCAAAACATCTTTAAATGAACATTAAAGGCAATACTTTTCAGTTAAAATTTATAAAACAAAACTGTCAATATGTAGGGTAAAAATTATTCATTAACCCCTTGATACCCAGGCATTTATATAAAGGTATAGGTTTTACACTAGTCTGATAGCGAGAAATTTATTTATTTCAAAAAGTAAAAAATCATTTACAAGTTTGATTCAGACACCATATTTATCATAGAAATATTATTTTGTGCAAAAAATTTAATGTTTTCCTAAATATAATTTCACAACAATTTATATGCTTGATATATATAGACTGAAAACAAATCAAACCACCCCTCTTTATTCATATATGGTTCATAGAGTAAATGTAAAGTTACCATAAATATGGCATAACCTCTTCAATAAATTCATATGCATACAGTTTGCATATGAAGGCATTTTCATATTAGATTGTCATTGGAAATTATGAGGTTTGTGCAAAGCTCAATTCTAATGCCAATTTCAAATTCATATCAAAATTCAATACAAATTCAATACCAACCAAGTTTCAACTATCTGGTCCAACTGATTTCCAGGTGAGTTTGAAGCTCCAAATGTATGTTTATTTCTTTAGAAAATAATCTTCCAATTTTGCAAATATTTTTATGTTACTATTCACAAACCTAAGCAAAATCTACATGTTTATTTTTAAAACTATTTTATGTACAATATGGAATTAATGATCAAAAACAAAATATTTTTATTTTTGCAAAATACCTTGATATATTTTCATAAAAATTAATTCAAGAGATAATTTAAGACTACATGAAATTCCAGTACTTTAAACTAGAAGTTAATCATTTTTTTTTCAAATATGGCTAATAATTAAAATAAAATTATAGTCCAAAATTAACAGGAGAAAAGAGTTAAAATTTAGCAGAATCATACAAAAAGTTCTTTTGAATCAATTTCCATCAAAATGCATGAGGCGTTTTTTAATTAATTTCACAATTTATATTGCATACTAAACATGCAAAATTTGAAGTCATTCTGATTAATAGTTTCCGCTACATAGCCTTTTGAAATGTGAATTTCAATTATGCTCACACTGTACATTAAAGATCAACTAAAAAGTAAATTATTTAAAAACAGTGCTACAAATCATAAATAAAATGCAAAAGGATTTACCTGAGATACGATGCAATGTTATTTATGGTATCCATTGTATCCCTGTTTTCTTTGTACAACACAAAATGCAAGTAATTGCCACCAACAGATGGTTTAAATCTTCTACCTTTAAAAATTATATACCTTAATGAGCCTAACTAATAAAAATATAATAGCAAAATAATAGCAACTTTTAGAGTAGTTTTCAAAATAGTAACTACAGATAAATTAGTACAATAAAGCAAAGATATATTTCTCTGTAAAAAAGTTAATACATTGTGTTCTATATTTTAGTTTCCTATTTAACAAAATCAACACTGCATTTAGCAATTCTGATAACTTAGGTGCCAGTTTATAGTTTATAAAACAGCAATTTTTCATGTTACATGTAATATTATAAATTTGTGATTAATTTAAGGTTCAAAAATATATTAACACATCTAGTGTGTTTAAGTTAAGTACTTTAAAATTCTATTAAATATTTACTTAAAATTGGCATTTACTTTAATAATTTGTTAAGATTCTTGAAAATTATAAAACAAAAATTTACATAATGAAACTAAAATTATGAAACAAAACTCTTGCTGAAAACTGACCCTTATGTTTGTTAAATCTTTTTACAACAATAAACTTTTTGTCATCCTTATCTTCAGTACATGATTCCAGGCCTTGAAATTTTTGCCGTAATGCTACATGAATTTCTTTTCTTGTGTTTTTGTCTTTATCTGTAACCTAAAACATAAAGGATTAAAAATAAATAAACAAACATCAGTAAAAACCTAGAAAATGTATACAAAAATTGACTTAACCCTTTGCACTTGGATGTCATCCTATTGGCAGTTGATTGGTCCTTGGACCAACCATATTGGCGGCATTACAGTTGTTAATTTTAATGTTTTGAGTACAAAGGGTTAATTAACCACTTGTAGTTCAAAAATAGTGGGTTCTAAGAGATTGCTCGCTAATTCTACAAATATAGCCATCATTTTTACTGATCAACAAGATTAACCAAAAGTTGTTTTGATAATAACTCTAAAGATTTAAAGAGTTGAATGTGAATAATAATACTATGATAAAAATCATATTGCCACATCTATATATACCTCAATCTTTACTTCCTGAATGTTTTTGTCCAACAGATCTTGCAACTCACTGAGTGTATCCTGACTGAGTAAATGACCAACCTATATATTTAAGAGTACAAACAAAAATGCTGATTAGTCAAGAAAACCAATAGTTCAAGAATAGAACATGAGAAATCATGAAATATTACCAATACAATCATTAATGACTACTTTTTTAACAGAATTTGATACATTTTCAGTTACTGAGGAACTAGAGTGAATTCAGATATGGGCATGAATGTAGAGATTAACATAAGAGAAATAAAAAAAAGTATAACAATAAACCAAACCAGAAAAATATATTGTCAAAATAAAAGATAGTTTTAACAGATTTTGTCCATGAATTTCCACTCTAAACTACATGGGTTTATACAGGGTGATAGGAAATTCCCTAGCCAAACTTTAGAGAGTGGTAGGATGCACCAAAATACACATTTTTTGTCAAAAAATGCATGTCTATAGCTGTTGTGTGCAGGTGCTAGAGGGTGCTGTTTGAAAATTAATCTTTTAAAAAAACTTCCTCATTCACAAAGTTTCGCACATGATGGAACATTACGCAAATTCTGAGATGGCTGACATGCATCTAATGTATGAGGAAATGGAAGAGCTCACCAATGATTGTATTGTGAATGCTTTCCCAATAGACGAGAGCTGAATTGTCAAACTTAAACATTTCATGCTAGCAGGCATGATACAGGTCAGCCAAGAAGTTCCAACACTCCAGAAATGGGAGACATTCTATGCCAGGTTGAGAAAAATCTGGGCACTAGCACACGATCCATCGCAAGTAGCCTAGGTGTGAGTCAATCCATCCTATGCAAGCTTTTGCATGAGCAGCAAAAAGATCCCTTTCATTTAACAAATTCAGACATTGAAACCTGAGGATTATCCTTTGTGAATAGAATTTGCCCATCAGTTTCTCTTGTGGAGAGCAATACAGCCAGAAATTGCAGCATACATGCTCTTCACTGATACAGCCATTGACACATGAGGCTGTGTAATGTGCAGAATGCTCATGTTTGGGCGCATGCCAGTCCACAAGCTACATGAAAAAATGCTTACCAACAACGATTCTCTGTAAATGTGCAGGCATTATCAAATACATGCCATGGAATGCTATACAAGGCATTGTGGAACATGGAACAGAATTGTGGACTGCTTTGCAAGTACGACGCTCAATGCCTACAGAATATTTCTGCAAGCTCATAGAGTCAATGCCTCGTCATATTTCTGCCGTTCTATGCTTGAGTGGGAGGTACCAAGTAATACCTGAAGCCAAGTAATACCTGAAGCAGATACCAAGTAACTGGCCTGAAGTGCCAGAAACTGGTGTACCAGTTTTTCTGGCACTTCAGTGAACATCCGAGTTAAAATGGTTTAATTGTGAATCTATCTAAATTTACAGTTTGTGATGGAAGTTTTGAAATAGTCTGTTTAATATAATCCTCATACTTGAAAATCCTGTTCTGGATCTCTGGGTTTATCCAAATTCGTCAGCCTTACAACATTGCCTTCTTTGTTAATTTCATTCACCAAAAAGTCTGAGTATCTAAAATTCAAAACAAATTATGTTTTAAAATCATTTACAAATTCAAACATCCACAATTTTTTAATGTAAAATATGAGAACCAAGAATTGGAGGGTAAAAATACAAATAAAAAATTACTGGGTGTTTATTTTATATTTTTAACTTTTAAAAGTTGATAGATTGTTATTCAAAATTATAATCAATCCATTATTCACAGACATTTTTTATTCTTACCTTTCTTTCATAATTGCGTTAAACCCAGGTAGATCACTCACATATTCAGTGATACCAACATCAAACTCAGAAACTCTTGTAAAAGTCCCTTTCTTACGTAAAAGAGATTCACTAACAACATTCTCGTCTATAAGTTCAAGAGATTCATTATTATCGCTATCGTCAGAACACAATCTTTTTACTTCATGCGATAAATCATCTTCCTGGTTGTCCAATGATCGTTTCTTGATGCCACATGTGATAACAGACTCTGCTTCTGTAACCTCCTCCATTGTTTAGAACTTATAAAACTTGTCAAAATTTCAGCTAGAAATTAATAAATTCAATACAGAAAACATAACAGTTGTGTCCATCTTAAAAATAGCACCAAATTTTTCAAAACATGCATTCAAAATATATTTGCCTATGTCTGGTATTAGTTTATATAATTATAGTATCATTAGTTTAACATACAGTACCATATATGTCATATAATGATGCAAACCCATGAAATGATTAGGGATCATTCCGATCCTCAATCTGACTTTAAGTGATTATTAAATACACTAATGTGAAACTTTAAATTCAGTTTCTCAAGTATCCCTTACAGAAAACAGGATAAGGTCTGTTTGTACAGTAACACACAAGTGCAGACTTTCTGGCAGATGCAATTCTCATAATACACAGATTTCCTATAGAGGATGCTGCAAGTCATTGAACTTCTGTGGTTGTTAGGTTGTGTTTTATGGTGCAAGGGTCACTTTTGGCCAAGCTCAGATAAACAAGGAAATAACATACACAAGGAAAGTTTTACAGAATGACACAGAAGAAATATATCCAGGGAGGAATCAAACCTGTGCCGCCTACAACTCACAGATTTCAAGCGAAATGAGCATACCAACTGAGCCACAGTGACCCCCGTATGCTTGTTAGGATACTAACCAAATGAATAATACGTAATAATACGAAAATACACGTAATTTTCTGTGATCAAGGATAAACTCTGCTACAAATTTTAGGCAAAACGAAATCAGGTCGTTCAGCTTTATTTATACACTCACTGCCAAAAGTTAAGCACGAAGCAGTAAAATGCGAAAAAATCGACAAGTACAGCTTTGATTGACATGAAATGTGGCAGGAAAGTAGCAAATATGTTTATGCATGAAATGAAACAAAGAATTACAAAGATGAGAACAATATTGAATTTTTTTAAATTATAAGATGAAGTCATATTGGAGTCATTAACAAAATGATGGTTAAATCCAAACAAAACCGACATTAATAGGTATGTGACCACCCCTCATCCTCATTCAAAGTTTACAGCGTGTGACCATGCTTTCCATGAGGTGATAAACCACCCCAGAGTCAAGTAATCGCCATTCCTCCTGTAGAGCAGTTTGCAACTCTGTGAGAGTGACTGAGGGTGGGAAACGTGCAGACACAGCACGGCCGAGGGCATCCCAAAGATTTTCAATGGGATTAAGGTCGGGCGAGTACATCGGTCAATCCATACGCGCAATCCCCTCTCTCTAGGTAGTCGTCGACGATGTTGGCTCGATGGGAACGCGCATTATCATCAAAACGAAAGCAGGACCAATTGCTGCAGCATAGAATCTCACATTGGGTTCTAGAACTTCATCCCGATACTGGACAGCCGTCACAGAACCCCATCTATAGATATGCAGGTCGGTGCCCCAATGAAATTCCTGCCCAGACCATGATGCTTCCACCTCGGAATGCGCGATGCTCGATGATGTTCTGGGGCCGAATGCATGTTCCTTGTTCTCTCCAGACCCTTACACACTTGTCATCTGGTTCCAGGGCAAATCTCGACTCATCCGTGAACATAACGTTGGCCCAATCAGACAGTCCAATTCACATGTTGCCGACACCACTTTAATCATGCCCCTCTGGATTGGACAGATAGAGAACACAAACTCGTGGTACCAAGGCATACAGTCCATTTATGTGTAACCTTCGGGGAACAGTAGTGGCAGATATCGTATTACCAATGGAGGTTGCAACCATAGATGTCACATGTTTGGAGGTCGCTCTTCGATTCCGCTTGGCTAAAACAGCAATATATCGATCTTCCACAGAGGTCGTAACCCTTGGGTGACCGGCCACAGGTCTTCGGACAACTGTTTGGCTTGTTTGGAATTGTTTCCATAACCGTGAAATGACGGAATGATGAACAGCGAAGAAAAGAACATCTGTAATTGATTGTCCTGCTTCAAGGCATCCCACAGAACGCCAGCGCTCACTATCTGCCATTCGTCTTCTGGAAGCCATACACATCTGTCTTGAAAATTAATCCTACGAAAGTTCTACACACTTTTTATCAGCACTTACATGAAACTCCTCTAACCCTTCATAATGCTGGCTTCTTATATGACTGCCTTTTTTGCATTTTTTTCGACATGAAACCGTAATTGGCTGTTACAGAACATATTTGCATACGTCCATCTACCTCTGCAGCGAAATGCAGCCTCTCAAATTCAGATTGGCTTCCGGAAATCAACATTTTCCTCTCTGTGCTTAACTTTTGGCAGTGAGTGTATGACACACAAAGATTTCCCCACACCTTTAGATATATTATCAAACGCCTTTAAGGTAGGTGTTTCTATACTCTTTTCAGAACATGAATTAATGAATTTTTACTGCTTGCATTGCATTTTAAAAATTATAAATTTTTTCAACCCACTTCTGATGAGCATTTGATTTTAGGGTTTTTCCTGATACTTTTTTGGGTGAATATTTAACGTTTGAATAAAATTTCTTTCGCTGAAACTGCTTAAATTTATAAGAGTAACAAATCTGGAAAAATTGACTACAGGAAAAAGATAAAATTTCTAGCTTTCATTACAATAAAAGCCTACCGTCAAATCAATCTAATCTGAACATTCGGATCCAGATTACCAGTGGTCACAATCAGTACGGATGTGCACAATAATTTATTGAATGAATGAATCGATCGGTAAGCGTAAAAACTAAGAATATATTAACAATAAAAGGATAGTACTTTAGAGGTGATGAAATGAGTCTGATTGTCACTTGGCATACTTAATTTCGTAAATTGATATACAAAGTTTTGACTCGTAACCTTCGTAGCACAAAATATGCTTTTAAATTAGATATTCATTCATGGTATTAATCGCATAATTTCAATCATTATTCAAAAAATACCGGCATTGACAATTCACTTCCACTTACTTGTCAAATTAACAACTGCGATTGTTGATCGGTCTGAAAACACAAGAGAGGTTGAACACACAGATTATGTACAAATATATTCTTTAACATCAAACATGAAACAATTTTAACCATTGGTTATAAATGTTAATACACATGTGCTTTCCGAAAATAAATAAAACAATGGAAGTGTTGCCATAAATAGCGGTCTAAGCAAGTGCGAATTCAGACAAACCGATAGAGGCTTCAAATCAGACACAGCACCATCCGATTTTGGTAAAATGTTTGTTTACAAGTGAACAATAATTTTCTCACTTTTGTCATACAAAAATCTAGGAAACATCGCCTACATGTTTCTATTTCATAAGCCATTTTACAATGACTTAGTTAATTAATGATAAGTAGGTAGGTAGTTGAATTAACGTCCTAAAGAAACAATACAACGGTCTATTGACGACGGTCCGAGATCAACTCCGAAGGGAAGGTTCCGAGGACAACACCTCGTAATTTTGAACAACGGCCAGATGACGAGGTCAACATCTGAGCTGGCACCCCACTCTCCAAACTTTCACACTACGCCAATGTGAGGACATTTGAGACCACAACAGTAACAAGCACCACTACCCACGTACACTATAGGCGACGAACGAGTGGAACGAGTTTCGAACTCGCAACCCTCCGCCTGCTAATTCGCGACTCCACCAATTGGCTTACCACGCCCCACCCCTTCAAACCAGCTTCTTGCTCACAAAAATGCTCTCGCTTGATACACAGCAGGTGTTGAGTATTTTCCTACGAGATGGCGCACGGACAACTCGACCACTAAGGGATGTCACCGCGTCTGCATGTTTATGTTCAAAGGGGCTGCTTAGCCACCACCATGTTTTCTTGTTTATGTGTCACTTGCGAGGGGACTGCCTGCCGAGAACCAACCTCGCAGCTTCGCTCTCCGTTGTTACTTGTTAATAAACACCTGTTATTTGTTAATCCTTAGTTTTATTCTGTTAGCTCACAAAGAACAGAACGGAATCGATTGACGTGTCCAAACAGCAGAGTTGCCCTAAAGTACTGTTCAAAGTCGTTTTGGTTCGACTTTTAATCTAATTGGCGTTGACAAATCAACATTTTTTTAATTCGGCATTCATTCTTTTAATTTTTATTGGCAAAATACTGAAATCTCATTAGAAAAACAAGCCAAGTGACGTCACTTTCGGCATACGCACAGGATTGGTATTGGTATTGGTATTTTCAATTAACGTCACACTGGAGCAACACAATGGGCTATTGGTGACGGTCCGGGATCAATCCCAGAGGGAAAGATCCGAGGACAACACCACGTAATTTTGAACCACGGTCAGATGACGAGGCAACACCTGAGCTGGCACCCCACTCTCCAAACTGTTACACCACCACGCCAACGTGAGGACATTTGAGGCCACAACGGATTTAACGTGCACAAGCCCCCTTTATACACGATTGTTTATGGTTGGATTCGAACTCGCAACCCTCGGGTTGCTAATACGTTACTCTACCAACCGCTACCGTGTCCCTCAAATCCAATAAGAAAATCCTCGCTTTTCGTCTGGTTGGTTGGCACTGGGGGGGGGGGGGCGTATTTCAATTAACGTCACACTGGAGCAACACAACGGGCTATTGGTGACGGTCCGAGATCAATCCCAAAGGGAAAGATCCGAGGACAACACCACGTAATTTTGAACCACGGTCAGATGACGAGGCAACACCTGAGCTGGCACCCCACTCTCCAAACTTCCACACCACGCCAACGTGAGGACATTTGAGGCCACGACAGATTTAACGTGCACCAGCCCCCTTTGTACACGACGGTGTTTGGCTGGATTCGAACTCGCAACCCTTCGGTTGCAAGTCCGTTACTCTTCCAACCAGGTCACCGCGGCCCTGGTTGGCACTGAACCAATTGGCACTAAACTGATATAAATAGGAATAGCACCTGTAACTGTTGAATATGGAAAATAGTTTCGATTTGTTCTCACTAAGCTTCTTCGGAAATGAGTACCCCTTGCAATTTTTCTGCAATTAGCTGCTTCTCGATCTTTCTTTTCTATCCGTTTGAAATTCATACTGCTTTATGGAGGTACACAAGTTCTATCGGAACATACGGACTGAACTCAAAAGTACTCTGTATTCTCCATACTTGCCCTCGTGTTCCATAAAAAAAAGACGAGCGTAAAACCATCCATGTAAGTTTCTACGTAATTTAATAAACTTGGATTTAAGGAACATATTTCTTTGTTCTAAATTTTTTTAATATTCTGACTATTCTCCGAAGTAAGGTATACTGCGCTTAAATAAAGTTTATTCACGCATCACTCTCTTTCAGTTTGCATGTCTGAGAATGAGTGTCAGATTTCTAGTTCAGATTTCTCTAGACAAATGCAGTCCTGGATAAAAGATGCATACTACCTTATCTGCTGCACAAGAAAAAACTTTCCTAGTATGTCTAGAGTACAACTTTCAGCTGAATTTATATCAATCACAAACACACTTTTCCTATTTCTATTAGTAAATGAAAGCTTTCTGTGATTGAATTTAAACTAACGACTTCCTTTTTAATTTTTGATAAAAATTGATTTTTCAGAATCCTTCATGTTCTCTTTTTAAGTTACATTAAAAAAAAACATAACGTAGAGGGAGAAAAGAACAAACTTGGATATGTAGAACATGAAATTAAATTCATGATTTAGTACTCGTTCCACACAGCCTTGATATGAAATACTATCTTTGGGTTTTTATTCAAGTCAAAAAGAATCTTATTAAACACATTACTTTTAATTTTTATAAACCCTACTATAGCTACTTTATTAAAAAATGGTTGGCAAACAATTCGAAATAAAAAAATGGAAATAATATGGAATTCGTAATGTAGAATAAGGAATTATATTCGCAATGTCGGTACTTACATTTTATCCGGGAATATAAGTTTCCAAATAGAGTCAGTCTTAAATTTTAATTTAACAAGTTCAAGTAAATCACTGATACATTTTATATCAGGCATTTGATAAACAGGATAGACTGAGATGAACTTTTGTGATAAAACTAATAGGTAAAATAAAAATCCCAAATATTTGGATTTAAAATCTTTTATATTTTCATATTGAGTGATCTGAAAACATTTAATTTATTTATTTTGCCTCATCGAAATCTTTCATCCAGTTTCTAATCATAATTTTTTTTCGTGTCAAAAACCACGCTGATAAATGAGTGTTTTTAATTCCTCAATATCAATACTTTCTTAATTGTTACTTCAGCACAGAAAATACATGCAGCATAATGATTACATATTCAGGTTGACATAGATAGGTAGATATTCGAACTTCGACTACATGCAAGTTGAGGTTTCAAAAGCAAATTCTGCAAAATATTTTCCAATGCAACTTCTAAAACAAATTTACAATTAAATAAAAGTTACTTAAAACAGATTGATTCCGTTCAGATTAGATTTCAAGCGGCGTTGTGTTCCAAGCTCGCCGCATTTGCTACTAACGTGCAATAAATTGATCCCTTAAGGGAATAGTAACTTTAAATCGAAAAATCAAATTTTTTAATTTTAGTGTTAAAAATTAATTTGTCAAATTTTGTGGATTGCATTTTTTTAAATTATAATCATTTTTGACGGTGTTACATTTTCAACACATTAAAGATTAATTATAAGTCTGTCTACAAAAATACGTTCATCTCCGATTGAGATTTTTTTTAACATTCTTCTGATTTCGAAATGTTTCCTGCGCATCTAGTTGTAATTGACATTTCCTTGAAATTTTTTTTTATAATCCTTGCAATTCTGTTGTATATATCTAGGTGAAAATGAGATATTTATCATGCTTCCACAAATGTGTGTGTGTGTGTTCGTTGGACTTAAATGTTACTTAACCTCTACTTTTTGTAGAATTTTAGATGTTTTAATTCCAAAAAGATTTGCTTTGCAATTGAGAAATACACTTTAAGAATGGAGTTAGTTTGATTTATATATTTTTACAAATTATTCTGTGAATTAAAATTTTCATAACACATTGAAAATTAATGCACATGGGGCCTATTAATTTGTGTTAATTCATCAAAAATTTTTACCACATTTTATGTATTAACTTGTGAATGACTTAATATTCTTGAACCTAACTTTATATAAAGGATTCTTAGTAGAAAACAGTCAACAAATTTCATAACAAATGGATAATTACAAAATTTGTTTTGAAAATCCAGGGTCCCCTTAACCCTCCAAGTGGTTTCTACGAGATAATCTCGTCCATCATCTGACCAATTTTGCTAATGACAAGATATTTTGTCATCAAGATATTGCCATCAAGATTTTTCGATGACGACGGGATCAAGATCTGGTCAGTTTCTTCTATTGACCAGAGCTTGATGAACAAGATATCTCGTCCATCAAGATCTGGTCAGTTTTGCTAATGATGAGATACCTCGAGGACACACAACCACTAAGAGGATAAAGTATGATTAAAAAGATGAAGCCAAATAAAGGTAAAATAATAAAATATCATAACTAAGAAAACCGGTAATGATGCTTCGGTAATTATAATTCTCTTGCCAATCACCCAAAACTGATCCTATTTGGTACAGTGGTTCTTATCGAGTTATATCGTTTTGGTATTTTTTATTTCCATTTAGTTTTATCGAGACTTTTTGTGTTACTTGATGGACCGCGTGCTCGGATTAAGTGGTATCTCACAATTCAGACACAATACTGTTTTCTCCTCCGGTGTTCTGTTTTCGTTTCGAACTTTTTGCCGCACAAAAATGATGACGGGCCTTCTCAACGCCCAGAAATGTGGAACGAAAGTAACAGCGTTGAGAGGATACGGATGGCTCCGTCGTCGGGCCCTTGTTTACATCATCTCTGATCTTCAGATGTAGACGCCCGGCCCGAGTTATGGCTTCATATATTTATGTTATCTCCTTACTCCGCTCGGGGAGGTTATGTATACATACACGATACTGAAAGTTCTATCACAGATGCTTCTCATTATGTCGAGGTTTATACCATTATTATTCCATTCAGCGACGAAATGCTTTTCACGCAGATATTTCACCACAGACCAGACGTGTAATTGAGGTAAGCTTCCTTTTATAGCAATCAGGGGCGCCAAGTTCTAGGGACCCGACTCCAGTTTGTCCTCCTCCCAATATTTTTATAGTTATCTCCACAAGCATAAGAGGCAAATGTTAAAATTATACAGATAATTAAGGATTACTGAATGTTCAGGGTAACCCGACCTCACACATAGGTCGTATGATCGTAATCTCTGGCTTTGGGGGTGGCCTGGGGACCCGATCCCTTTAACACCCCCTAAATATTTTTGTTTTGTCCTATTGAGGATTAACTACTGCAAACATACGGATAATATTCATTATGAACTGCATGAGCAAAATAAAACGCAACACGATTTGTTCCAAAACGCACGCTTATAAGGTAGGTTCACCTTATGTGGAACTCATGTAATATGGAATACCGTAGTATCTCGGCAGCTAATTATCAAAATATATCGGAAAATTTTCGAAGAATGAGTGTGAACCTTTTATAACATTAACTTTACTTTATGAGAAAATTTTACAGAATCTGATTATTTTAGTAGTTTCTTAACTGAGATATTTCGAAACACAAGAGGGCATTGGAATTCTACCTAACAGATTTGTATAACAGTTTTTTGTTACACTTTACAATTAATTTAAATTTCTACTTATCGTAATAAATAATACTTATTGATTAGTTACATTAAATTTATATTTTTTAATAAAAATATAGAAATATATTTCGATCGGCAAATCAGAAACATTATGGACAAGGGCCCCAAAACAATTTGACCTGTTACAGCTGTCCCTTGAAAAGTGTGTTGCATATAACGAAGTTATTGACTCAAATAAGTCAAATAGAAAAATATTATTGCAAGAGCATTTGATTTTATATTTTTGAACAAGTCAATGTTCATAAGTCTGCTCCAAAAAGAAAAATTCTAGAGTTGACCCAAATTAGTAGTTCGGGTCTGATTCTTTGTAAAAAATTTATTCCCTGCCCCTTAGAAGCTCTCTGCACGACACTGCACTGGAAATATCTTAAAGTATGAATTATATGAATTCTCTCCATTCAACAGATTTAGTGAAAAACGTTTTATTACAAATTCGGTTTAGTGAGTTTTATATATTTAGGCGCTTATTTTTAACAATTTTTACCATTTCATAAAAACTCGTTCTTTCGAATTTTGGTCTCAAGTGCCCTGAAGTGCCGAAAGCAATGCTTTCCAAGTTCTCTCCTAAGTTCAGGTCTTGTTATTTTACGACTTTTTCAGAAAACTGTTTTTCAATATTGTACCATCGTTGACAAGAACTTTCATGAGGTGAAAAATGTTCTTTACAGTATTCTAGGCCCACCTCTTCCCTCCTATGAAGCTCAGATGTTTCAACCAGCAGCATCTTGTTCACCACCTCGATCTTAACCGTTTCTGGCGTCTGTATTAGATCACACGCTCCTCAAAATAAGGAGATGATTCCTCTATGTGGCAATCCAGTTTTGGGTACCAAGACTGACCCTCTTATACCTGAAAACAAAGAGCATCCATTAATTTCTCTCACAGCGACAAAAGAAAAATGCTTATTCTTCAGAGCTGTCAAAGTAACGGATATTGAGCGATTTCTTTTTTAAATCTCGCAAGTTTCGAAAACTAAAATCCGTAGAGTACAACTGTTCAAGTACTTGTTAAGTGCTCAATTGTTTCTTGGACATTTCCTGGAATAATCAACCATCAAGTTAGGAGACCCTATCGGCAATTAAAGCAACTAAAAACTTGCCTTACATTCAATATTTCTAGTTGAATAGATTTGTTTCAAATTATTTTGCCATTAAGTTGCGATTAATCTAAGGAAAAGAAATTTTGAGCATATCTTCCATGTCTCCTCCAGACGAATAATGGGGCACTATTCAAAGCAGCAATAATTGCGAACTCCGAATGGATATTGTTTATCTTATGCAACTGCTTTGCAAAATTTACGTAATACTCCATCAATACGGCTCTTTTTTTGGCCGTGGCCCCTTTCAGCATCTGGTATGTTGTCCAATCGCTAGTCTGTTGAAGTTTTCATTTTCAAAAGATGAATTTTAAAAGAAAAGAATAGAGTAAAATTCTTACTAGTTTCTATGAAAAAGGAAGTGTTTACAAAAGTGCCATCAATTTAAGAGAACTTTCTTTTTTTCGGAGAAAAAAATCGATTTTACATTTTTCTAACCTAATTTTATTTTTTAGTCTTAAGAACATGTGTTCCAAATTTTATGTCGAAGTTCGTAATATTGGCTTAGTTATAAGCCACTAACAGACTCGTCGCGCAGATGTAAAATTTGGAGCTTTGTGCCACTTCATAATGATGTAAGTTCTACAAAGCCGATTTACAACGATTTGTTATCAAAAGATGGAGATCAAAGGATCATCACACTTATCTACAACAATGTGGGGCATTGGTATAGTAAATTTGCAAGAAAATACTAGTATTGAATATGCTTTCGGTAACAGTACTCAAACTTTGAACGCATTTCTCGCGGAACAGCTTTTTCACGAGTGGTTGGCATGATATCTATACAACTATAGGATTGATTGACTTGAAGTTTTTACAGCATGTCGAGCAACCATCCCTTTTATCGTTTAATAAGTCATAAAAATGATGACACGTTTTAATATTTTATAGTAAAGAGCTCGGTCTTTTTTAGCTCTTTCCCTTCTGGGGTTGATCCCGATTCATCGCCAACAGCCGGTTATGTTGCTCCAGTGCGACGTTAATTAAAATACCTACCTACCCACCTCTTTTATTTGGCTAAATCGATTATTTGTACTTGACCGGTCACCATTTCCTCAAAAAAATTTAAAATTATGATGTATCAAAAGATCTTGGAGTTGAGAAATCACTCCAACCAGCGACCAAGGAACTTCGCGAGGCGTCGTGGTGAGACCTCGTCATCTGACCGTGATTCAAAATTATGTGGTGTTGTCCTTGGACCTTTCCCTTCGGAGGTTGCTCCCGGACCGTCCGTTCTGTTGTTCTAGTGCGACTTTAATTAAATACCTACCTACCTGTTAAGCAAACAAAGTATGTAATATACAATATTGTAAATATACAGTAACGGATCCGCCTACCTTCGATAACTTTTTTTTAAAAATTGTTATAGCTTTTTGCTTTTTATGTTTTTATATAGTTAACAGATGTGAAACAAAGAAATAGTACCAAAATTAATTTATTTTGTGTTTCCATTTGAAAAAATTGGTTATTTAAGGTAAATTTCATGAAAATTTTATGGAAACGGTTTAATGCTCTAGAAAAAAAAATAATATCTTAAAATCAATTTCCTTCGTATACAATATAAATATAACCATAATCTTCAAAATGAACTAAAATCTAAGAAATACTTTGAAAATAAAAGAAGATACGCTATGTTATACACATATACATGAAACTTTTTCAAAAATTGAAGCAAATTATTCACAAAAACAGCTATAAATCAAAGAATATACTATATTATTGAAAGATTTTAGTTCATTTCATAGTAAATAGTATTTAAAATGCATGTACAAAGTTTCAAGTGAAAATATTAAAAATGGTGGAAGTTATTGAAAAAACTGTAGTAACTATTTTGTAAAAATATCATTTGCAGGAAAATGCATTTAAAGTTTTTACTACTAAAGAAAATGTCTTTTTCAAAATGTCAAAAATGTTCTCCCAATTCATCAAAACTTTTATAGAATTTTTTTTTAACTTAAAAATTATTCTAAAATGCAAAAAGAAGTATAAAACTCGAATTTTCCTTCAACTTCCGGTTTCGAATTGATACTTCCGATTTTGTTTGACAGCTGTCACTTTGCATTAAAATAACGATATCTTCGGTTCTAAATGTCGTAGAATTAAAAATAAAACAGTTTTGGAAACGTTAAAATACAGGCAAAAATATTATTCAATAAAAAAAATTTTGAAAATTTTCGTCGAAATTCGCTATTTTAAGGTAGGCGGACCCATAAGATTTTTATTACGATTTACGTTTGACAGAATTAGCACCAGTGGGAATTTTTGATTGTTAACACTCAAGATATTTCGCAAAGGGTTCGACGTTGGCCCGTCCTCTGAATACGTACTTGGTCATCTATATCTCAGAGAATAAACGAAAGATTTTGACTTGAATATGTCTTTAAAATCGGAACAGTACTGGAACATGCATTTGAAAAGTCTAGCTTTACAAAATGTGTGACAACTGTTTTGTCTTATGATTTTAGAACTAGAAGAAACATCCAGGAGATAAATATAGCGTCGTTTAGACAAAAGATGTTAATTTCGTCTTGTTCAATCCTCATCCAGACTCACGTAACAGATAGATTCTTCGCTTGCCTTAGCAACCGAATATTTCGTTTGCTAATATGCATTTGACTATATTCATACCTGTTCTCCTTTTTTCTACTTTAGGCTTGATAAAATTTCGATTTACATCAATTGAGCAAACTCTAGAATTCAATCTTGTAGCATTACGAACATTTCGAGGGTGCCACATCTGTATCCATAAATAGTACTGTATCCTTTTACTACTGCTCGATCTATTTACGTAACCCTGATAGTGGCGTAGTGTCTATGTAAGGTCAAAAGCTCGGTATCCCAAATTGCAAAAAAATTGCAGTCATCAATTGAATCAAAAGAATCTGATGTTAAAAATAAAGTTTATTTTTGTCTTAAATCTTAACGGATATCGCTTTTGATTTCCACCCGCACTCTATGGTTACGACTAAGCGAGTTCCTTGACACCGAACCAAGTAACTGATGATCTCGCTGATTCCCGATCGTCCTAATGTTTGATGATTTCTGTATTTGTTTGGTTAGGTTTTCATGAGTAACAGATCCCTCATTCTCCTACATCCTATAGATGCTAACCTCAATCCAGATGATATGCACAGTTGGTCCTGGTCCACGATTGATAACGATTTTTGTGCAGCTTATCCTCCGAACAATTACGGTATTTAAAATTAAAAAACTCAGTTCACATACACACGATTCTTCAAAGTTGTGGGCAAGAACTACATACAGAATTTCTATCATAACGGTACGAAAGATTCCCTGGCTGAGTAGGTGTACAACTACAGGGGGAAAATCGACCTACCCTTTCCTGTACGCCATTGTTCATAGTGAAACACAGTGGCGTACATTCATTGAAGCCCCGGAATTCCTCAATAAAAAACAACTAATGTGTTTTCGATGGAAAAGGTAAACAAAAATCGATAAAACCTGAACAAAAACGAAGTTTTCAACGTAAACTTGAGTGAGACATCAGTTCTTAACGTCCTTCAGTTTCACTGCAAAAAGCTAACCAGGGCCTGCTGATGCCCGACCCTTTCAGCCTCAAATGGTTTCTTACAGTGACTGGTTAATGAGTACACGGGGCATCTGGGCACCCCCTTTGTATTTTTTTTAAATGTGGATAGAGGGAATTTTTAAACCACGTATTGGCAACACTGGATATGTCTTTCCTCCAAAACAACTGTCAGACCGCCAGTGGTACTCCAGTAGTAGAGATGAGATGTTATTCATAAATGGAATAGTTTTTGCTGCTTACAACTTGAGACATTACTCTGTTCAAGCTATTCTGGTGAGTGTAATTTTATAATTACAATAAAAAGAACAAAAGAACTAGATCACTTTAAAGATTACACTAAGCAAATTTAATTTTTAATTTCAATTTTTTGCTTAGTATAAAAAAGTTATAAGGGAGTGCCCAGTTGCCCGTGTCCAAGCTGATTAGGGGGCAACTGGGTACTAGAGCTTGGGGAACTGGGTACGGGTAAGGCCCAGTTGCCCCATACAGTACCCAGTTAAATTAGCTCAGTATCCTATTGTTCAATCTTCAAACATTAAATATCATGTTTTAGTTACAACATTGTTTTTGAGAACTGAATTTAATTTAATTTTTTCATGCTATGTAATAAGTTACTTAAAATGTTTTGCTGTTTAACTTAGTTTCAAAAATTCTCTTAAAGATTTTGTTAATAAAATTAATTTTGATTTAAGAAAGTTTAACCAACATACATAACAATTTGCACTTGTCAGCGATTTCTGAAAATAACTCAATATGTTAATTTTAGAATTTTGTAAACCTATTTTTTCAATAAATAGGTTTACAAAATTAGTTATTTACAATAGTTATTTACCTAAGTTGTAATCAAAAGTTATATTTCCTGCTGTTTCACACACATACGCGCGCGCCTATGTGCAAGCACGCACGCACAATAATTGAAAAAGAATTATATAAAATTAAATAACTGCCTCATTACAAGTCAGTTGAGAGTATATGAGTCGCTCTCAGTCTACTTCTGAGGAAGAAGTTAGTGTACCTTTCACTTACAACCTACAATAAAAATATTATTTTTTTATTTTATAACCATGAAACCAGTACTTAAATATTGTTAAATTACAAAAGAACACCCCAGATTCCAAAAAAAATTTCTCTTTACTATTTCTAAATTTTAGGTGGGGATGGCAACTTCACCCGACGATATGGGGAACTGGGTACCTGTGACTATACATATATAATTTTTTTTACGCTTAAACAAGTAATTAGTTTCACGAAGTTTTATATATAAGTTTAAAGGGTAAAATCTACTGAGCACTTGGATATACTACAATAGTACAAAAGAGGAAAATTATAGCTAACAAAAATGTCCATACTCAAAATAAATTTGGGATGTTGTAACATCGGTACCCAGTTACCCCGCCTTGCCTTACTTCAAATGGGGTCCCATAGACTCCAAGGGGCCCCGACATGAATTGGATGGGAGAAAGATGAACTTATTAGATAATTTTTCTCAAAATATTTTAATGACATACTTAAGCGATTATTTTTATTTTAAGAATGTTTCCTACCGGTCATCTACTCAATTCTCTTTATTTCAAAAAGTGTCATTTAATTAAAGTTTTCTTTAAAATATTTTGGGAGGGGGTCTCAGAGATTGATTGAAACACTTTATAAGGCCGGCTCTGTGTGTACCTTCAAGCATCAAATCCAGGTAATATGCACAGTTGGTCCTTGTGCATGGTCTATCCTTCTTTCCTTGTCTTCTCATTTTTCCGTTTCTGTAAAGTAGGTAGGTAGTTAATTAATGTGTCACTGGAGGAACAACGGACTATTTGCGACTGTCCGAGATGAATCTCGAAGGGAAAGATCCGAGGATAACGCATCGTAATTTTGAACCACGGTCAGACGACTAGGTCAAAACCTGTGAACTAGCATTCCACTCTCCAAACTTCCACACCAAGCCAACGTGAGGACATTTGAGGCCGCAATATATTTAACGTACACGACGGTCTTTGGTTGGACCGAGTTTCGAATTGTCGGGTTGCTAATCAATTACTCTTTCCACTGAACTATGGTGGAAATACTCCGTCTCTGTAAAAGACAGCCTCGAGCTCTAAGACAGTCAACTAGATTCGTCATTGTTTCTTTTCCTCATAGACAATAAATTGCAAATAATTTTAGTCCCAAGTTAGAAAGGAGACCAAACGGCGCAATTGTTCCCAATTGTGGCAACTCTGTGGATGATTCCCGCTTGGACGCGTACTCCAAGCTTGAATCATTCAGAGTAATGGGCGCAATTTCGCCTTTTGGGCTCCTTTCTAACTTGGGGATAAAATAATTTGCATTTTATTGTCTATGAGACAACATCGAATCTAGTTGACTTTTACGGTTGCTTAAGATAAGCATTAGATTTTATTTTGCTTTCGATCCATCTCGGCATCCCAGTTAACAAACTTACGCTACGCTTCTGCTGCCAAATGTTCGGCATCGACGAGCTGTAAACGCTAAGAGACAGTGTTCTTGATGGATTCCGAATTCCCACTTCGAACTTTTTCTTTTGTGTCGGCTGCTAAAATAAGTCAATGAAAGATAAATGCGTAGATTTCAGGACTGATGTGCTCCGGGCGGTCCCCTTTCTCTCCGATGGGCACCTGTTTTGAGATAGGGAGCGGGGAAAGAACCACATACTTCCCTCCCTCGGAAAGAACGGTTCCTCGAACACCACAGCATTTCCTGGGGCTGAAAGTACTTTGCACATCGGGAGTGTAAACTGCGCACACCCTTAAGAGCTGCACTCTGTGTTTAAGTTTGTAAGGGGTCAACCATATATGGCAGATATGCTCTAAAAGGGTGATGTGGCGATTTTCGAAGGGCAGATACCACGAAGGAAAAGATGATCGAAGAGTGACAACCAAACCGAACGATCGAAGAGAAATAAATAATCACGTAACTTGGCTATAATAATAATTTTGTAGAACGCGTTGTACAAATAAAAACGCAGAATGATTTGAGTTAGTGGCATATTTAGCATGTGATATACGTAACCAATCTTTTTTAAATTTGCAATGATTATAGTTTTTAGGCAAACTACATAATTGATCAGACTTGCGACCAAGCATCCGAATGCCCATATGTATAACGTCCATCTGAAAACATGTTGGTATGTGTGAATATCTCAGTCTATTTAGTGTCGCAGGGCTAATGTTGAACCAATATGTGGCTACCAAAATATAAGGGGCTTATATTTATTTGTCAATATTTTTAGGTTTTACTTTGCTAATAGCGGGTTATAAAACAGGCTAATTACAGGTACTAACAGGTAACAAACATATTTAAATAGACATGTCTTAATTTACACTAAAATCATCAAAGGTGTAGTATTTTTGAGAAGTGATGGGTTAGCTCGTTTCCAAGTGGACGCCGATACCTGAAGAACGACCCTGCGCTTGGGATCTCTCTCTGGCTATAGACATGCATATCGTTGGCTTGCAAATGAAAAGCACTAAGTCAAAAAACAGCTGAAAAAACTAAGGGGAAATTTTTCACTCTAAATGTATTTCACAAGCAGAAATATAACCATCACGTAAAAGAAAAACGCCTTAGTAGTTTTCACCAGTCTAAAGATTTCCCCATTGTGATCTAGAAAAGCTAAAATACTCATCTTTGACTTAATGTGCTTCACTTGTAAGCAGATGATGTAGGGTCTACAATTTTATGGTGCGCTTCTTACGTGTGCGACACTCAACTCTGGCAAGTTTCGTTTTCTGTACTAGAGTGGATTCACGCCTTTCGTATTTTAGTGGAATGTGAACGAATATATTTTTGGGTTCTCAGCTGGTTTGAAATTCATATCATAAATAAATAGTTGTTTACAAGGACGCGTTTGGGGAGACGGTCCACAGGGTTCGAGCCCTTCCCCAAAATACATTTAAGAGTTAAAAATAATCAAACAAAATTTAGGTTTATTAGTTGACTAGGGAAAAGTGAAGTTTCGTTGGAAAACAATTCACTGATATTTCAGAAAACAATGAAAGGATTATTCAACACAATACAATTAATTTTTTTGATGAGGTTTTATGGTGCAGATGCTTTATTTGGCCAAGCAACATCAATGTTAAGTAAATGGACATGTACGCATAAGGAAAACTTTACTGACAGAGAAGAAATACACCCAGGGAGGAATCGAACATGCCCTCCTACAACTAGCAGATTTAAAAAATTCGATCGAAATTGGGAACATGGAGTAAAGACTGGGCCATCCAAAAATTATATTTCTGAGTACGTGCCTGATAATTCTTTTAGAGCAGGCAAGACTTTTCCTTAAGTGGATCACTTTTTATACACCCTTTCCCATTAGTTGACATTATATTTAAACTATCCTTGACTCTCTCATTGGTTAAAGTTATATTTAAATACCTCCTCGATATATCTCTAGCGCACAATTAAATAAATATTAAATTATATCATTTAAATGTAAAGAAACGAGCAAACGCAAGCGAAAATATTTATAATAAAATAAAGTAGAAAGCGGCAAGCAATATTTATACTGCAACTAAACCCGCAAGATATATAATATAATGAATTATTAATAAGTATGTAGTTTTCCATATCTGGCAATGCCAGTATTATGTTTAATTTTTTAGTTCTATTTAGAAATTTTTTAGATGTAGGTTTTATATAGCTGTGAGTTTAAATCTATTCTGAGTTTTTGTGAGATTATTACTTAGTGATTTATTTTGAGATCAATATTGTTCAGTCTTTTTTCGAATTGTTCTATTTCAGAATATATATAGGAATTCGAAATTCGATACGTTTGCACATATCTTTTTTTTCAGAATTCTGCATATTTTCAAGGATCGGAATTTTGTTTCTGTTTGTATTTATTTGTTCTAGTATTTTACATATTGCAGATACATTATTTAGGACTTAAATTTTAATGAATTATTTATTTTCTGCAAAATATCACCAGACATGGGCAAGTTCTTGGCGGTATTTGTATATTTCGACCAACTTTCTTTAAGTCTTTGGATGAACACGTGATGGTTTGCAGAATGTGTTTCATAAAAATAAATAAAATAACAAAACAGTTTTAAGTAAAGTGTGTAACTTCTTATCTTACAATGACCGGTAAAGTTAAAATAAAGTTATTCTAAAATAAGATAGGTTACGTTAAATCAAAAGGATAGCCATACGTTGTAGATCAAACATATTTCTAAATATTAACAGATTTTCATTACAAGACGACCAAAATTAATTAAATTTACATTTGCTTTTCATGTTTCATAGGTAGTATTAAAAGCTGTACTCTATAGTCAAGTAATTTCATCTATCATTCTAAATAGGTAGGTGGTTTCCATTTAGAAACCGAATCTCTGAATTTAAAAAAGTACCATAAGGATTCGATTTAAAACTGAATATCTGTTGGAGTAAAACTAATTCTAATTAAGACTTTGCTGATCTTTGAAAAATTGAAATTTTTCTAAGTGACAAAGTCGAGGTTGCTTACTCTACAAATTGAAGCTGTTCTTACTCAACTTAGATACATGTGAAACATTCGTTGTGAAAGCAGTGATTTTCTTTTTAGAAAACGCTGTAAAATTGACCTTCTGTTTATTGAAAAATTGTAATCGATTGGGAGTTTGCTTTGTATACATCGATGACATTTATTTTTAAAACAAGCTCCGTTATTCCATGTGCAGCTGAATGGAATTTTCAAGAAAAATATGTGTTTACTTCAAAATAAATTAATCACGAATGCCGTAACAATTTAATTTACTATCCTCTCATATTGATGATGAAATTCGAAAACATTGCATACCTGGTGCAAGAATGCCACAAGTAAAACATATTCATGGGAAAACTAAGTGCAAGACCACGACGAAATTTCCCCATTTTTACTGAAAATGAACTTAAGGGGATATTCGTAATCCCTCCAAAACTCAAAATCGACTTCTGTTGTAGTCGCCTTAGAAAAACTTTTCTAGTTTGTCTTACAGAAGGTACGATAAATATGAAATGGATTATATGGATGGATTATTATGTATACATATTTGCGTCCGAAGTAAATTGTAGAAGCTATGAAAAAGTTAAAACTATGTTAAAAAATTATTTTCCGTACACTTAAATGATGCTTGCATTTTGTATGAAAGAGAAGTAATTAGTCTGATCACTTTTTAATCAACATTTAATTAATTCAACTCGAGCAACGCCGGGTAATTCCGCTTGCTATATATAAAGCAAGAAATTTGTTTGAAATAGCAGAAACTCTCCAATGCTAAACTCTAGCGTCATGAAATTATACATTTTATCCTGTCTGAAATTCGTAGGTCAATGCAACTGTTTTTCAGCTCGCTACGTCGTTCCCTAAGATCTATAGAAATAAAATTTATCACATAATATTATGCAAAAAGGAAGACGAATTTTTAATCCAACTCGAATTAACAAAAAACGTCAAAAGCAGTTACGAGTCGAGTAATTGGAAGAATAAAGAACATACACGTGAAACTCGAATCAACAAAAAATGTAGTGAGCAGAGTAATCGGAATCATATGATGCGGACAAAGCTCGAAAAGCTATTTGACGACGCAATGAAACTGCCGAAGAACAAACGGACGACTTGCTTTATCTGAAGCAGCAAAACTTCTCTACCGCATTCGAGAAGTAGCAGGCAAGTAGTTTATAATTTCCTTTAATTATTATATATTACATTAAAACTGACAAGCGTGGAATCAGAAAAAATTTTTAATGTAAAATTTCCATTAAAAGTCTGTCTTTCATTTCATTTCAAAAATCATTTCTTTCAAATGCCATTAGATACTAGTTTCAAAACCTGTAACATAAATTGATAATCGTCTTGTAATTCGTAATAACTGTAATTCATAATCGTCTGAGATCAAGATCAAATATTGTATAGCCGAAGTCAACGTTGTACGAATCCAAAATGTTATTTTCTTGTGCGTGTCCTACGATATTTTTCAAGAAAGCACGTTTCATAAAAAATATCTTAAATCGTGATAGAAATTTTTAAAGGTCATTTTCGTGGCCCATTTTATCGCCAAGAGAATGGAATAATAATCAGATTCTGTGTCGCAAACCAAAAAAGGAATTTGCTGATGTTCGAGATTACAATTCTTTATTTCCAAGTAATCGTAAGGAGGTCGCAGGGAGGTAGAAGTAACGCCTGGTTTTTGATGACGCCACTTTTTGTTGTAATTTGAGACCTTTTTTGCTCCTTGAAGAGTATATTTAAAAACATTGGGCATTTTTGAGGTTTTGGAAAATTTTGTTTTGTTATTTTTGGCATTTTCTGTTAATTTTTTTAAATGAAATAAATTTTCGCGGGGATAATGCTTTCAAAGTACAATACTTACACCATCATACAACATCAGGATTACAAATGACCAAAATAAAAACCTTCAATAAAAATTAATTATTTCAACTCTTTGACAGTATTCATCAGTCTAATTATAGAAAACAATGAGAAATATAGAAATCAGCGAAGAAAAGAAAATATGAGGAAAGTAGATTTTGTCAAAAAATACCGAAGAACCTTTGAACAAGGAAGGGAATGGGAAAAAAATTGAAGTAGACGTTCATAATTTAATTGTGGCAACATGACTCAGATGTGCTTTTTGCCCTGCATTTTATTGGAAACTAGCTGAATTACCCGGCGTTGCTCGGGTTGAAATGGTTAAATGTTGCTTGAAAAGTGAATTAGAATAATCACTTTTCTTTCACAGAAAAATGCAATCATTTAAGTTGTACGGAAAATTCGTTTTAACTTTTTCATAGCTTCTACAATATACACTGCTGGCCACCCAAATTGCAACACCAAGAAAGACAAGAGATATCACAACAAAATTTATTTTGTAGATAACATGTTGACCAAGTATCAAATGATTAAATTTATAGACTTCTGTGAAGTGTGGTTCCTGCCAAAATCAGTAGCCAGAGTAGCCGCCATTGTTGGAGATCACCGCTGCCACACGCCTCGGCATTGATTCAAAGAGACTTTGGATGTGTTCTTGGGGTACAGCAGACCAAGCAGCTCCCACACGTTGCCAAAGTTGATCTGGTGTGGCAGCTGGGGATGTATTCTGGGTCAATCGTTGAGCAACCATGGACCACATGTTTTCTATCGGCGAAAGATCCGGAGAGCGAGCTGGCCAGGGAAGCAATTCAATCTGGCGATTGACGAAGAACCCTTGGACAATGCGTGCCACGTGTGGTCGCGCATTATCCTGTTGAAATATGGCTGTGGGCAAGCCCTGAAGGTAATGAAGGACAACTGGCTCCAACACCTCGGAGATGTAGCGCTGGCTGTTTAAAGTACCGGCAGTGCGTACTAGAGGAGTGCGAGAGTGATATCCAATACCGCCCCATACCATAATACCCGGTGCAGGACCAGTGTGGCGGTGCATTACGCAGCTGTTCAGCATCCTCTCTCCACGGTGTCTCCAGACTCGAATCCGACCATCGTGGTGTTGCAGACAGAAGCGTGACTCGTCAGTAAAGACAATTTCATTCCATTCTGCCGTCCACATCCTTCTTTCATCGCACCATTGGCGGCGGAAACGTCTGTGGTTCTGCGTCAAGGGTAGACGAAGCAATGGACGTCTTGCGGACAGACCACTCTGCTGTAAACGGCGTCGAATGGTACGCGCAGACACTGGATGATGCGGTACAGACTGAATGTGCTGTGCTATGGTTCGTGATGTGGCTGAGCGATCCGTCACTGCCATACGCACAATATGCCTGTCATCACGTGAAGTGGTGCACTGAGGTGGATGCGATCGAACACGTCGGTCCGTCGTACCCTCCTGTATCCAACGATCACATATCCGCATTACAGTTGTTTGGTTTCGTCCAACACGACTACCGATTTCCCTGAAAGATAATCCACAATCTCGGTAGGCCACTATCCTTCCTCTGTCGAACTCGGATACTTGATCAAAAGATGATCGCTGTTTTCTACGAGGCATAATTGATCGTTTTTTTGAAAAAACCACAAGAAAAACACAATTGCCGTACTTGAAATCGTCGAAATCTCCAAGCCTTAAATAGCGCTTTGAAGTGGCGCCACAGGCGCGCGTGATGTGCGTCTGCGCTGAAATTCTAATCATTTGCATATCTCACCTCCGCTAATGCATGTTGTAAATTTCATATTATTTGCATGCTTCCTTCAGGGTGTTGCATTTACGGTGGCCAGCAGTGTACTTAGGACGCAAATATATGCATTTAATTCCTGAATATATTGCAATATGTAAAAGATTAAGACATAAATACGAACAGAAACGAAATTCCGACGAAAAAATGCGGAATTCTAAAAAACAAATGATGCGCAGTGTCGAATTTCGACTGCCTGAGTTTATTCTGAAATAGAGCAATTCGAAAAAAGACATTTGAAAATATTGATAAAGACGATAATGATTTATGAAATTTAGTAATGCTCAAATATGACTGCAACATTTAGCTGTGTTAACTCAAACAGACAAACTCGGGATTCTAAATCAAATTTATAAAATAATAAAACATTAATTCTGGTTTGCCAAATCTAAAATAACAAAATTACGCTTTTATGATTAATGAGTTGTTCGCGTTCCATTACAAAATGTAAATTATGAATAATGAAACATTTTAAATATCCTTTTTTATCAATCAAATATACATAATACTCATGTAAAAATATAAAACTAATCATAGAAATAAAATAATAATTCAATCGCATACATCCAGCATCTCGGCACTTCAAATACATGGCCCTTTGTTATAACGTCAATCAGTTTCAACTGTTTCTGTTTAAATACTCTCGCAATCAAGTCGTGGCGCTCACTGGGTAATTGACCATTGGTAAGAACTTCCTTGATCTCCGTCCAAATCGGATTGCAGGTGATGGTGATAAATAAGTCTGATCTCCCGTACGTCGTCACGTACGTCATAGCATCTTGCGTGTATTCGTGCATGTGTCTGGGACTGCCTGTAAATATAGCTGGTAGTATGACCAAGGCACCGAGGTTTTCAACGTTCCCGTCATTTACCACAGCATCTCTCAGGTGAATATATTCGTCAACTCTCAGTTTATGTTGATTTAGACGAATGTAAAGGAGACGTTCACTCTCGACTTTAGCGTACATATCGACGATGAACTGATGAAGCAATTGCCTGCAGTTCAATACATGATTCTGCTCAGAATCTCGAATCATTAATCTGTACGCATAGAAATCCATCGCTGAAACTTTCTTGCTGGTTGTTTCACCTGTTCTTGGGTTGATCTGCCTCAGATTAAAATGATATCCATCTTCACCATGGGGGAATATCACTGCAGAGCATCATAAGACCGATGTGTTTCCGAAATGCGCTGCAATGATTCACCTCGTCGTTGAATAATGATATCCCGTTGATGGAGCTCATCGCCTGATATAACCACCGCGACTTCATCTGCTTGAGGAGAGTTAAAACGCCGCTCGTGTTCGCCTGCTGATCTTCGGTCTGCTCTTATGACTACTTTAAATTCATCTGTTGGCATACGTTCCAATGCTGTTTCAAACGTTTTAATAAGATTATTGTGCTCATGAAATATCCTCTGTAAGTTTAACACAATCTGACGGCTTGTTCCCGAGATGTAGGCGCACCTCTGATCAGTTTCCATTTGTTCGTTTTGAATAAAATATAGTTGTAGAAATTTTGGTGGTTGATCTGGCAGCGGAAGCAACGATCCCGCTCTATGGTAAATCTGCCCTTGCACCTTGAAGACGAAGGAAATCCGGGCTGTCCAACAACTGATGTGGGGCCGAATGATGTCATTTGGAAACATGAGTTGTATTTTCTGATGTTACTAAGAAAATGCTTCGACTCTGACGTATCTCCTGATGTGTAAGTCAAAAGTTCGTGTGGTAGTGGTTCCAGTTGGCAAAGATTAATTTTTTCCATTTTTGAAGCAAGTACCAGGTAGACTCTGATTTAAACTTTTTTGGTTTGACAGTAACTATAAACCATTTCCATTTTCCCGATGGTAACACTTGCATGCAGCGAATAGTCTTTATGTGAATTGTAGTGGAATCCTTCCAATGCTAAGCTAAAATGGTGTGCAGTCCGTGATCGTTTGACTCTATCTCTCTTGTCCTGTAGTCGGACCTCACGCTGCTGTGCCATCTCTGTTGCTCTAAATGTAGTAGCTCTCTCTCTCGCAATCGCAAGTCTTCTATTCCTCTCCTCGGAAGTTTCTTGACAACGCGAATCTTTCATCATCTTAGCCGTTGACTGTACTTGACCGATCGCCTTCCGCTTCCTTGGAGGCATTGCTACAGCAAAGAAATCTGTAAAAGAATTCTATTTCATAAAATAAGCAAAAGGCACACTCCCACTGAGCAATGAAATCTATAATAGAATACAATAAAAAGCTATTTCATAAAATAAGCAAAAGGCACACTCTCACTGAGCAATGAAATCTATTATAGAATACAATAAAAAGCTAAAATTAACGAAAAAACGAATTTAAAATTATGTAGTACTTACATCAGTTTAGAAATATAAATCCAAAATGTACACTATCACTGTTGTGTGTGTGTGTGTGTGAGAGAGAGAGAGAGAGAGAGAGAGAATAAAGTAGGAAACACTTATATACAATCAACTAAAAGAGCGAAATAAAACTGCCAGATTCACTGAAAGATGATAAACTGGAAGACTTACCGAGTTAGCTTCCTTTAAATACGACCAGCTAAGAATCGAGTGGGTGCTGGAATGTTCTCCACCATGAGTCCAAGGAAGTTTCCGTTTCCCCAACTTTCTAGAAAGTTCTACAAAGTTTTATAAAAAAAAGTAAACATCAATTCTGGTGCTGCCAGATACCGAGTAGCAAAATTACGCTTTTATGATCAATGAGTTTTTCGTTTGTGCTTTTCGGAATAACGGTGCTTGGGTTAGAAATAAATGTAATCGGTGTAGACAAATTAAACTGAATAGATAAAAATTTTTCAAAAAGCAGAAGGTCGATTTTACAGAATTTTTCAGAAAGAAAATCAATGCTTTCAACGGAGGATTCACATGTATCTATTCCGGACATTTTAAAATAAGTTACACACCTTACCTAAAAACCTTGTGAAACATAATTCTACAAATCATTACGTATTCAATAAATTATTTAAGGAAAGTTGGTCGAAATATACACCAACTTTCCTTCAAAATAATCCTTGAACTCCTGAAAACCTTTCCTTGAATTTCCTTGCAAACATAAATACACTGCTGGCCACCGTAAATGCAACACCCTGAAGGAAGCATGCAAATAATATGAAATTTACATCATGCATTAGCGGAGGTGAGATATGCAAATGATTAGAATTTCAGCGCAGACGCACATCACGCGCGCCTGTGGCGCCACTTCAAAGCGCTATTTAAGGCTTGGAGATTTCGACGATTTCAAGTACGGCAATTGTGTTTTTCTTGTGGTTTTTTCAAAAAAACGATCAATTATGCCTCGTAGAAAACAGCGATCATCTTTTGATCAAGTATCCGAGTTCGACAGAGGAAGGATAGTGGCCTACCGAGATTGTGGATTATCTTTCAGGGAAATCGGTAGTCGTGTTGGACGAAACCAAACAACTGTAATGCGGATATGTGATCGTTGGATGCAGGAGGGTACGACGGACCGACGTATTCGATCGCATCCACCTCAGTGCACCACTTCACGTGATGACAGGCATATTGTGCGTATGGCAGTGACGGATCGCTCAGCCACATCACGTACCATAGCACAGCACATTCAGTCTGTACCGCATCATCCAGTGTCTGCGCGTACCATTCGACGCCGTTTACAGCAGAGTGGTCTGTCCGCAAGACGTCCATTGCTTCGTCTACCCTTGACGCAGAACCACAGACGTTTCCGCCGTCAATGGTGCGATGAAAGAAGGATGTGGACGGCAGAATGGAATGAAATTGTCTTTACTGACGAGTCACGCTTCTGTCTGCAACACCACGATGGTCGGATTCGAGTCTGGAGACACCGTGGAGAGAGGATGCTGAACAGCTGCGTTATGCACCACCACACTGGTCCTGCACCGGGTATTATGGTATGGGGCGGTATTGGATATCACTCTCGCACTCCTCTAGTACGCATTGCCGGTACTTTAAACAGCCAGCGCTACATCTCCGAGGTGTTGGAGCCAGTTGTCCTTCCTTAGCTTCAGGGCTTGCCCACAGCCATATTTCAACAGGATAATGCGCGACCACACGTGGCACGCATTGTCCAAGGGTTCTTCGTCAATCGCCAGATTGAATTGCTTCCCTGGCCAGCTCGCTCTCCGGATCTTTCGCCGATAGAAAACATGTGGTCCATGGTTGCTCAACGATTGACCCAGAATACATCCCCAGCTGCCACACCAGATCAACTTTGGCAACGTGTGGAAGCTGCTTGGTCTGCTGTACCCCAAGAACACATCCAAAGTCTCTTTGAATCAATGCCGAGGCGTGTGGCAGCGGTGATCTCCAACAATGGCGGCTACTCTGGCTACTGATTTTGGCAGGAACCACACTTCACAGAAGTCTATAAATTTAATCATTTGATACTTGGTCAACATGTTATCTACAAAATAAATTTTGTTGTGATATCTCTTGTCTTTCTTGGTGTTGCAATTTGGGTGGCCAGCAGTGTATTTTAAAATATTCTTTCCCCTTCATCAATAAAATATCTATAATTTATTTACATCATGGGAAGAATTGAAAAGTCAGTTCAAACATAAATACTGTAATTTAATTTGTTTCGGAAAAAATTGTTTTTCGATCAACACTGGTAAAGCAACCATCGCTGCCTAAAGCAATCAATCTATGCTCAATGTTATTTCAATTGCGATTTCGAATAGTTTTTAGCCCCCCAGGACCAATAGATCCTATTAGTATAGATAGATAAGAATTAATTTCAGTAAAAGTAAACGGAAATGTTATTATATATTTTTGAATAACTTTGTTTCATTTAGAGGTATGAAATTCATTTATGTGAATATGGATGCTATGTTCATAATAAATGGATTGAAATAAGAGTAATACTTTGCCATCAATAGATATAAGTAATTAAGAAAGTTTATCGTAGATGATATGCGCGCTGTTAATAATTTATTTCATTATATAAGTTTCAATTTAGATCGACAATTGGCGAGGATGCGTCGGGTTATAAGTTTGCCAAGTCATTTTTTGCTATTATGCGGAACTGTAAAAAGATAGATGACCTTGAAGGAGTCCACTTGAACCGCAGTCTCGCAAATCTCGCCAGAGGAAAGGGCTCATATACACAAAAACATGCTAGGTGATCGCTATAGGTGGCGTTTGCAATCACTGCTATCGCTTTCAGCACCAGACGATGAACTCAGCCAAAACGTCATTGTTTTGGGAAGCGCATTCTTTACGTTAATCTGTCACTCAATCTAGACAATAGATTCTTCCAAAATCACGTGACTCAAACGCCAACTCATCATCATAAGAGTCAGGCCAATTAGACTGAGACTTGCTTAAAGTGAATTTCAAAACACTGAAAATTCAAATCTAGATCGGGATTCGAACCCAGAGCCTTTTTAATCTTGCCCCCTCCCCCAAAAAGATGAAAGTACTAGACCTAAATATTATTGTTAACTGTAAATAGAATACTTTTCAAAGAAATTTCCAACTGCCTTCGTTTTTCTTTGGTTGAACTAGTCTTCGTGTAACAAAAGCTGACTGTAAGGTGACAAACGAAACAAGTTTTCTTTATCTAATGATATAATTCGTGAGGGGGAAATGAAATTTAAGTTAAAACATTAATGTTAAGATTGTAAATAGATTCATTACCAAAATATTATAGAAAAAAACATAAACACTAGCGATCAATTTTCAAAACAAAGATTTTCCAAATTTCAGTAATGATGGGAAAAAAGAACACAAATGGTGCCAGGTATAGAAATACGATAAAGTCTGTTTAAAAAGATAAATTTTAATGAAATATTGTTTTGATAAACCAGCTCTCACAGTAAAAACATTCACTTGAGGCATTAAGATGTGCTAGTTTAGGAAGAGAAAATCTAAATATTATCAATAGCAGATTACCTACCTTTTTTATTATTTGCGGCACCATTGAGAATGTGATTAAAATCTTGGGGCACACACCCTTTTAAAAAAATTTTTAGATTTTTTTTCCCCACGCGAAAGCATTAACTTTTAAATCAAAATAAACTATATATATTAGAAACATCAGATTCGCATTTAAAAAATATCTACACCATTACTGATAGCATATTGGAATAAAATGCAATGTTACAGTTTTGGAATATCTTTGAAATCACAATACTCGACCGGGCAGAGTACCTACGGAGGGTGTGTGGGGAACTAAGTTTCTCCCACACCTTAAAAAGCAAAAATATCCTTTAATTAATTAGCTGATAAGCAGACGTACAATAATACATCTGATAACAGAGATCAAACAAACTTTGAAATTCAGGTTGCAAGAACACATGCGTTATGTCAAACATAAGGAAATAAACAAATCTGCCATCGCTCAACACTGTTGGGAATTTTCTCACCAATTTTATTTCAAACAAACGAGTGGTCCAATCTCCCAGATCAATTTTCATTAGAGAAGCCTTATCTATTTTTACGTTGTCGTATACACTTGTGAATGACGCTAGTGCTTCCTGCTTTTACACGCGGCCTAGAAAGGATTAAGTTAAAAAAGTGAAATGTGGAAGCATTATTCTAGAACAATTTTTAAACTCGTGTTTTCCTCTTGTAACTTCTGTCCTGATGATGATGGACGTCTTGCTCCAGCTACACCGAAATGGTCATTGAGCGATATTTTCTTTTTAATCGTTATTAGTAGTTGTTTGAAGTTTTGCATATTTTTCTTTCAATTAATTTGCCTCCCATTAAAAAATCGCATCTGAAGATTTTTTTTACATATTCACCTTGCTCTCAATCAATAAATATTTCTTCCCTACTACTACCTCATTTACAAGTATCCCATTCATCATTTACAAGAATTTGATAAAATATAAACGCTAAAAATATTTTATATTCTTTATATTAATAAGAGAAGCTGTGCCTCCTTTTGTCTTAAATACAGCTTCGATCCGTCTTAAAATAAAGTCCCTCTTAAATTGATCTCTAGTAACTCTCTATAAAAGTACTAAATAGTTTAAAAAAATAAATTTAAAGCTTAAAAATAATAAATTGTTGCATTTATGGTTTGCTAGCCCGACTTTTTAATCCTATAAAATTACTATTTTTCCTAAAATGGAGCTATCAATCTTCCGGATTGAAATTCTGGTTGCGCTCCTGACCATAGTCTATCCCATAAAAAGAATATATTGTTAATGGTCCATTCATACTTAGCTCGAGTTTAGGATGATGATCGACAACGCAAAACGCATATCAAGATTTTACAATCTATTTCTTGATTTCAATTTTATTGTTGCCCTACTTGAGAAATGTAAAAGTCTTCATTTAATTCTATATTTTTTCGCAAGGTCTGAATACCCCTCAATAAGTCGAAACCAAAAAAGTTACCGACGCTTAATTTTCGGCAATTTTTACTTTGTGTGAGAAATTCAAGTTTTCCATCAGCATTATTACATTTAGGTATATATTAGTAGTAATTTGACTTTGATAACATTTTCTGTTCTACAAAAGGAAGGGCTTTTTAATTGCCTAATCATGTGGAATTTCTGCATTATTACTTTTTCTGTTTTTTTTAAATGTTTTATCAATGTTGCTAATCATCAGAAAAATATCGAGAGCTTTCCCATCAGCAGATGTTCTAAGCATATATTAGTTGTATTCTGATTGAGAGAACGCATTTACTTTGCTATAGAAAGAATAAATTTTTTCGCAAAATAACCCTAAGGATTTCTGTGTTCGGACTTCTCGAGTTTGGAATGTTTAGTCAGTGTTATCAAATCATTTCCAACAACGATTTTTTTGTTTATTCTTACAAATCCCTTGTCAATCTCACGGCACACCGGTAGAGAACCACCATTCTTAAAAAAAGCGAAAGGATGGCGCCTTGTGATCCTAGGTCCATACTTGAGAAAAAAACGAAGAGAACGTTCTCCGTCATGTGTTCCATGTGGACGTAACACTCCCGCTAATTACGAGTCAGAACTTTCACACGTGAACGGTCCCTCGATGTTTTGTCAAACGATCAGTCGATCACAAAGTATCCGCGATTCGTTGATAGGACCCGTCCGCTGGCGCGCGAATCGGTTTACTCCTCTCCCATTCTTGCCTTTTTCCCAGTCACTCACGCTGTCAGGTCCAGTTCAGTCAGAGCCGTGGAGAAAGTCCGAAGAGGTAGCTCTTGTGAGTAGCTCTCGGGGCGAAGATGCATTGGCGTGGTGGTATGCGCGGGTGCCTATGGATATTATCTCTGACGTCGGTGTTATCTGTGATATTCAGTTACGAGTACCAGGACTCATATCTTGGTGAGTAGTATTCTGACGTGAGATCATTTGCTTTGCTTGAGAAGGAAGGGCTTTCTTCTATTGCCTAACCCTAAGTGGAATTTCTATGTTCATACTTTTCGTGTTTTGGAATGTTTTGTAAATAACGTGGAAGAATATTCTTACAGCCACAATTTTCTTTTGAAGGGTTATTTTGTTGCTTAACCCTAGATGGAATTTTTGTCTTGCTTCTTTTGTTTGGAATTTGGAATATTCTGTAAGTGAATCAGCAAAAATAATGCTAAATTTTCATCAGTGACCATTTAGTTGCGACCATATTAGTAGTAGTTTGACTGCGAACATTTACTTTTAAAGAAAGGGCTTATCATTATTGCTTTAACTTTGAATGGAATTTCTGTGTACCTACTTTTCCTGTTAATGGAATGTTTTGTAAATAATGTAGAGTTTATCATCGGCAAATATTTAGGTACATATAAGTAGTATTCTCACTGCAATAATTTTCTTTGCTATAGAAAGAAGAGCTTTTTTATCTTTTGACCCTAGGTGGAATTTTTGTCTTTCTTTTTTGTTTGGAATTTGGAATATTTTCTAAATTAAAGTGAATCATTGCGAATTGAAGGAAAAAAGAAAAGCCTTTTCATTTGGGACTATTTAGTAGCGACCATAATATAGTAGTAGCATCATGAAGAACATTTACTTGTCTTTAAAAAAAGTGCTATTACATATTTTACATATAACTTTAAGTGGAATTTCTGTTTTGATAGATTTAATCTTTTTGGAATATTTTCTCGTAAGCGAATAATGGCGGTAATATCATTAAGAGTTTTCCCATGAGTGAAGTAAACATTTATGCATATATTAGATGTATTCTGACTGGGAAAACATTTACTTTATTATAAATAGTAGCAAGGGATTTTTTTTGTGTTTGTCCCTAATTGTTTATTGTTTTCTAATTCTTTTGTTTAACCTGTATTTGTCAATAAAACTTCTATAAGGTAAAAAAAAACCCAATTGTTTTAAAATTTTAATTTCTAGTTATAGAGCATCCGTAGGCATCGTTTGAATTGACTAAAATTCCCTATAGTGCTACTCCGACGAGAAGGCAGTCGACCTTGGGTCAGTCGATTTTTGAAACGATGTGAAAGCTAGTGAGAAGACTGCCATTATACAATGAATGGTTGGTTTTTATCCCCGACGACGCATTATCACTGCTGTCCCTTTCAGCACCGAACTATAAACTTGGAAACAGAATTTGCTTTAAAGATGCCAATTGTGGAAGCTATTTGTTTACATTTCCACCAGTCCCCTAATTTAACTAGTGTAACTAATAGACTCTTTCAAAACTACTTGACTGCCTTATCGCGGAAGCTGCAGACTATACTATCACAATGCTTTATCAGGGAAGTAAGTTCTCAGTTCAAGTTAAGTATTGAGCCCCCTCTATCTGCTTTTTATCGCTCAAGAACATTGAAATTAGGTTCATCTACAAATATAACTGAATTCCAGAATTCTTGAAATTGGTCAATAAGACCCTTAGGCGGAATTCTCTTCTAAGAAAACCCTTCGATTAATATTATTTTGTGGGTTTTTCTCTAGGTTCTCGGCTAGTCGTACTTTTGAAATGTTTCTTACAATTCCAGCATTAGTGGACTTTTTAAACATCTGTTGGGTGTCAAAAGTCAGTTTAAATTCACTGGTCTTAAGGATGCACCGAATAGACTCGTTCAAAATCACGTGACTTGACTGCCAACTCGCTGGAGCCTGACTGTACCATCATCGTTATTATATCCCCCACGACCCATAGAAGTCTAGAGGTGTTGCCTAGACCCCATGCTTCGTCCATGTTTCTTATTTACCCTAAACAGAAAAGCTGGAAGCAAGCAACAACTGAGGTGAAAAGAAACCGAATGATGAATCACTGACCAAGGGGCATGAACATACAAACTGAAGGGAGGAAACGAAGTAGGAGGGCTGACCATTCCAGTCAGGGTAATTCCAGGTGGTCCCGGACCAGGGGTCGGGAGATCGAACCCATACCATATCAACTGCGAACGGACCGAAAGTGTATTTGCTGTGGCGATCTGTCTTCTGACTCACAACCTACTCATTCGTTTACATAGTAGCTCCATGTTGATGGACTGGTCCGGATGTTTCCTCAAATAAGATTACATTCCCTCCTTAAATATACTTATGATAAGGGAAAAGCCCGAGAGTTCTATTTTTTACCATTTATGTCAGGATATTGTATGAATCCCACCGCTGCCACCATTTTATGTTGGGAGATAGCGTGGTGATCTGTCTTCTAATTCACCTGGAGATGAAGACTAATCATTTTTCGCGTGATTAGAGTATCAGTGAGGTTGTATTAAATAATTGTAAATTAGCTTTTCGACTGCACACGTGGAGACGAACGCTTGTGAGAAACATTTAGATATTTATGAATAAACTAAGAGGTATACAAAATACAAAGAAACATGGACTAAACTCTTTTTTTTATACTCCTCCAATTCTTCCGAATTCCAAATTAATTTTTCATCACATTCGATATCATGGTTACAGTTTGTACGGGAATAATTAAAAGTACATTCACCAATATCATAGCGTGCTTAATAAATACAGTATCAAGATCAAGACCATCGACTTTCTAATGAAATTGACAAGTATGTGAGCTGAGTCACTCGCTGTAGTAAGACCTCAGTGGGATAAGTCACGTGGGCTTCGAATAATTGGCCTGATTGGCTAGCGAAGCGCAGACTAGTGTTTTTAATCACACCGGACATCCACTTCAGTCAATCAAAAATGTGTCCCACATTAAGATTTATGCTTTTCGCCACAACCATGTGACAAATCTTCAAATCGAGCGATGGGAAGAAATAGTATGAAGCCGCGCGAAAGTACTCCGTCTATTTCATTAGAAAGTCGATGATCAAGACACAACAACGTTTGCAAGTACGCTAGTAGCAGTTTCATTATGCTTAATAAAAATTAAATTCATGGAACGCTTGTACGCGCTCACAATTCTCCTTTGTAAAACTTTTTTGGAGGTTATGTGAATAAATTAAACTTAACAATAAATTAAGTATTTAAAAAAACATTTTTGAAAATTTAAATAAATACTTTTTACAAATTCGATTTAAAATAATCAGTCTTTGATGAAGGATAATTTCTTATCGACGTTTTACCAGTTTGGATAGACGAGACTAGAAAAGCACATCTCCAATTTTTATCGGGGTTTACAGGGTCAGCGCTACGGACTCGTGACGCTCTTATAAGCCACCTGTCTACCAATCTGGTAACTGTATAGCTAGTGCTCTGACCATCGCTTCAACAGTCTCTGGGTTTTAATCCTGGTCAGAGCATGGATGTTTGTAGTGTTTCAAAGTCCACTTTATAAGTTGTTGATTCTAGTCCAGCGATTTTCAACCGTTTTTATCTCATGGCATACATAAACTAATTACTAAAATTCTGCTACACACCAAAAAATATTTTGTTTCTGGACGATCTGAGAAAAAAAAGGCATAAATTTGATGCGTTTACAGAAAACAATAAAAGTAACTATCTACCCTTTTTGCTCAAAAGTGACTTAAAAAAATTTTTGAAATAATTTATTTATTATACTTTGTAATACAAAAAATAGTAATCAAAATTCTTTTTTCGGACATCTCTTGAAATTGTTAATGAATACGCTTGTCAAAGTTCAAAACTAAAACGTTGAAAGGAAATTAATCTTACCCAATTTATACAGTTTTACCATCCGTAGTGCCATTCTTGTACACTGGTTGAAAATCGCTGTCCTAGTCTAATTAATCATTGTTATTATCCCTAAAATTACCGTAAAAAGACAAACAAAACCAAATCTACTAATCGGGAGGAAGACTTACAGATGACATAGATCGGATAACATTATGAATATAATATACTTACGTATAAAATAAGATATTGATAAAAATTGCAAGTAGAGATAATTCACCCAAAGTAGCAGAATCTGTTCATAAACAGTTTTTATAGTCTTAAGAAGATATAGTACCAATTTCCTCATCAGATTCCCATTCCAAATAGTGCCCTTTTTCTTCAATCAGTCTTTCATCCAAATTCTTTGCCGAACATTTTGAGGGAAGACATCCCAGGAGAATTTGTCTTATGAAGGCTGGGAGAGCGAGCTGTTGTCCGGTATGTTACCAGATAAGGGAATCCCCGTGACCGGAACGCCCAGGTGAAGTATCGAGTGTACCAGCAGCTGGTATTAATTACAGAGGGGACCGCGGTTCCGGCTCAGCGGCGCACACAAGGGTGTCATCTGACTCGACATCCCGCTCTCAGAATAAATACTTGATCGTTTTTCTAGTCTCGGAATCTAGAGGGAAATACACCCCCGTAGCCCGTATCGGTTTCATTTCAGGAACGAACGCTTTGTGGGTAGATTTTAAGATTCTAAATGAGAAGTGTTTATTTATGATTAGGATTGACCATAGTTCCTTGAGACAAAAACGAGACACTGGATGGCAAAAACAGAAAGGGGTTTTTGTAATATTCTGTTTTCTTGAAAAGGTATGATAAAAATGTTTTATAACATAAACATGTTGAGCTTACCATTACTTTCAGTGACAGAACCCATACAAATATTTAGGTAGACGTAGAGGAAAACTGTACTTCACCATCACACCATGAATATTTCTCCCATGAAGTAATCTTACGCATCAAATTTTTCGGTCTTTCAAACCCATCATAAAACTGAAAATCCCTCTCGTATGCCCATAAAAGTCTATAGTATTACACTATATGTTTGAACGCATACACGAAGACAAAATATATTTAAAATTGTAGTCTAGAATATTTTTTCAACTGAGGGAAAGCATATTTAGTTGCATTAACGCAACGATTGACGCGTTTGGAAAGGTTTAGAAATTAGAAGGTTCCTATAATTGAACATGCGAAAAGAAGAGGTTAACAAAAGCATTAGAAATTTGGAGCAGAAAATCAGGCGCAATGACTCCTAAACACGTTTCTACTGGGTCTAAAAACTAGATCGTCATAACAAAATTTAAAGATTCTAAATACAACTAAAGACCGTTAATTTCAAGCCCTGCATCCATCATATAATCTAAATAGATATAAATAAATCTAGTATTCTTTATGGGACAAGCATATCAATTAATGAAAATACACGGCCATACACGATATCATGGCTTGTGCAAAGTAAACTTTCCATGATTACTGTACACACAATTAAATTCTCATTACAATTCCATATTTGTTGAAATATATGCCATTTTAAAGCCCGACACAAACAAATTTCTCCACAACGAGAGTAGAACTAAAACTGTTGTACAGCACTTTATACTTGCCATATGCTCAGTGTACTCCAGGTACATGTGCAACACTCAGACATCTCCATAAACTTTTTCAACCTGTTAGGCAAATATCTCAATCAGCACTCCTACACTGTAAGCATCTCTTCACAACATTCTTAGTGCGTAAATTATTTGATCGTGTATAGGAGGCCCTCTTGGAAGTTGAAATTGATTTGCTTCACTCAACGATTATAATGGGAAATCATCAGGATGCACACCGAGAGAAGTTCAACGACAGAATTTCTAACCTTAAGCGAATTTTATAATGCTAACAAGTGTCTACATCACTCGTTGTGTGAAGTATTCAATTACGCTACTAAAAAAAATAGAAAAATGCTCATATTTTTCTATTAATACTCTCACTAATCGTTGTCTTTTCCTTCTAAGTAATTCCCGATAAAGTCATTCCAGCATCATAAATAAGATGCTAAGATGGGGAGGAAGATAGTCATCATCCCCAATAGTAAATAATGGACAGACAGCGCCAATGTTATCAGCGCAAAACCATGTTATCACGGGAGTCATAAATATGGACCGAATCGTCGGTCTCTTCGGCACTCCCACAAGGGCTAGGGGGGATTGATCCACTGCCGATCCCCCATCTCCGGATTCTTTCAGCCAAAACGCGGTTAATCGCATGCAGAAATCTTGTGTATTTGGGGGAATCATCCGTATTACGTGATTCAGGTCCAAAGCACTTGTTTACATGCAGTTTGAGTGTTTTTCCAACAAGAAACTGACTTTCTCTTTTAAGGAGGAAAGAAGGTGATTTCTTGATCCGAGGCTTGTTGTTCATACGTTGGGTATTTATTTTAATTTTAAGGGTGTTATGTTTTTCAGATGATGTTATGGTTACTTCCATATTTTTGTTTCATCTCAATGGAGGGAAGTTTACCACTTTTCATTTCTAATTTCCTGAATTACATTATGTTATTTTCTCATCTTGAACACCGCGTTATTTCCTTTTGTAGATGTTTCGATCGGCTTCGTTTTTCGAGACTATTTTTCGCTCCATTCGTTATATCCGTAATGGCTAGAAAACATGTTTACAAAGTTTATCCGAACAGGAAACAAACATCAGACTCCCTTTTGGGGATGCACGTTTGTTTTTATAAAGGAAAATAATAATTGAGCATTGGAAGCTTCACTTTTTTTAGGGATGCACGTATGTTTTCCCAAAGGAAAATAATGGTATTGGAAACTTCTTAACACATCAAACAAAATACCATTTCTGTTATAAGCATATTCAAAGGCAACTAGTTCGCAAAAATGCAAAAGCAAATGACAAATTTCTTTGAATTCTTCAGTCAGTTTCTTTGAACTCTTAAACGCTATACCTCACGTTGGCGTGGTGTGAAAGTTTGGAGAGTGAGGTGCCAGCTCAGGTGTGACCTCGTCATCTGACCGTGATTCAAAATTACGTGATGTTGTCCTCGGATCTTTCCCTTCGGGTTTGATCCCGGACCTTCACCAATAGCCCGTTGTGTTGCTTCAGTGTGACGTTAATTAAAATACCTGTCTACCTTAAACCACCCTTAAACTCTATTTTATTTTTATACTACCCTTATAATTCTATGCTACTGTAGGTACTGTCAGTCTACTACAAAAACTGTCACTAGGTGGTATGTTAGTGCATTTTAAGTAGGGGTATGTCCGGAGATGTCTTAATTTATATATATATATATATATATATATATATATATATATATATATATATATATATATATAGACCATCACCACAAATCAAAAAGGAGAAACCAAATAAAAACAAAAACAAAATATTTTTTCAATTTGTCAATGCGAAGAGCTTGAATGCATTTATTCAAGCATCTATCATAGTAAATGGTATAAAAGGGACGTTTCTACCGCGACAGGACAAAATCACACTTTGCGGCGGGTACAGTTCTTGTGTTAGGTAGGTAGTTAATTAACGTCGCATTGGAGCAATACAGCGGTCTATTGGCGACGGTCCGAAATCAATCCCGCTCAAGTTCTTGTGTTAGACAGTATATACATAGCAAGAACTCCGGCGAGGATTAAGTTATGCATCCTATCCTTTTCCCAGATAGAAATTGTTTTGTCTATCTACTCTATTGTCTTTCTCCTTGATATACATTCATACAATAGTGCATTTGGCACACGGCTATACAAATCCAAATTAATATGAAAATGGAGATCTTCATGTTAGTGCTTTTTGGTAGATTCTAGTTTCCTCACTAGATTCGGAAAATATACTTTTAATTCAGTAAAATATATCAGCACACTGAATCCAAATTGAACGAATATCAGTAAGATTTTGATTAAAATATTTTCGATCATTGCCATTTAATTCAAGTTTACGATGCGAATAATTACAATTTTCTAGTTCATCCGCGATTCGTTTAATTTATCGAATTATAAGTTCTGGACTTAAAATAGTAATGTCGTGTAATGACAGAAATTTTCGTGGTTACATTTTTACTCCAGTTTTTATGTAGAATTTTTTGTATGAAAACTTGGATACTTTTTTGTTATATCTTAAACTAAAGTGCGCTTTTAAGCTAAGTGGCGTGGTTTTGCCGCTAGTCACATTGTCAGCAAAAAACGGATTGTGTTTTACAGCGCATACATCAAACACTTCAACAATGAGTGAATGGTTGGATGGGAACCTTTTCCTTCCTCGCTTGTGTTATGTGCTGTGTCAGCGATTTCTTTTGGCGGGAAACAGCGATTACTTCCGATTCCAATCTCGCCACTTGATACTGGGAGGCGATACCGTTTCAAGCATTTTAATGGTCATTTGATTACATTTTATTCGGTTTGAAGGTGATTTGATCTGTTTTGGTGCTTGTGGCTCGTAGACAGCTGTGCCGAATGGACGTTGAAATTCGTATTCTAAAATTATGACCAATTTTCTTTTCTTTTTTGATGGCTGTATCATACATACCCGTCGTTCTGCAGCGTGGTAATATAGTGGGAAAAATAAAAGAAAAAGGGGCAAAAAGACAATATATTCTGAATTGATATCGAGGACATTCAAAATAAGACAAAATTAAAGATGAATGCTTTTATCAGAAATAATTCACGATAAAATAATTTTACTGCATGAGAGGGATTTTCAGAGAAAACAAGTCAACACGAAGGAAGATTGAGATTTTAGTTCCTACAACCCAAATGCTCTCGCATGATACATATCGGGGTTACTTTAAAATGTAGTTAATCGCCGTTTTGACAGCGCTTGGTGTTTAATCAAACGCGTTGATTTATCTATATATGGCGTTGAACTATCATACATAAATTCGGAATTCATTCTTTAGGCTTTCCATTGCCGATGTGCTGAATTGTATTCGAGAAACAAGCCTTGTGATGTACGTTTCGCCACAAAAACACTACCGCCAATTACATTTAGCATGACAGAAAAAGCCTATCACTGCACATATTATCTATTTAGACATATTTTTTAATTAATTTGTTAAAAACAGTTTATTTTTGTCGCAAATCTTAGTGGATTCAGTTTCGATTTCTAGTGTACACTTTTGTCCGCACTCTATCGTCACCACTCTATGGATGTTCCTCCTTCGTCTTTTTAATTCATTTGTATTAATACAATGCTGAAAATGCTTCTCTTTCCATGTATTTCACAACATTCTGGACCTTTTCCTATCAAATGGCAAAGGTCTAACATGTTGTTTCCATTAAAAGGATAACATTTCGCCATGACGACGTATTTGATAGAATGAATAGCTTTCCGTAAAGGAAGAGGATTTGGTCTGAAATAAACTTTGTTGCAAACATCAGATATAAAATTTTGACGTTAGGATTACGTCGAACTCCACGAATAGTGTGGGACGATTTACGTCCCACATTATCTGTGGCTATCCTTACGGTCTGTGGCAAAAATAGATATTGAAATAGCTATATATACCGTTAAAAAATACGGCCGAACAGTAATCGTGCTTGTGTATGTATGCAATGGTGTCCAATTCAGATACTGCACAATATGTAGAGCTTGCGACGCTCCCTTTCCCGTGGGTGAGGTAAATGATTCAAAATTTTTTCTGAGTGTGCCATCGCGATTGATTCAGTCTATCTAGGCAAGTTTGAGCGCAACACGACTAAGTTACTTAAGTCGAGCTATGACGACTCGTTTTAACCCTCCAAATGGTTTCGACGAGATATTCTATCCATCAAGATCTGACCAATTTTGCTGATGACGATAAATCTCGTCATCAAGATACTGACTACTTTTTTATGATGAGATCAAGACGTGGTCAGTTTTTTCTGATGATGATATATCTCGTCCAACAAGATCTGGTCAGTTTTGCTAATGACGAGATACCTCGTCTCAACAACCACCAGGAGGGTTAAAGTTCTCGACGATACTTGTCACCGAGCCACGCGTCTGATACCCGCTTTCCTGGGGTTTGATGATTTGTATATCTGATTGGTTAACGGTGCTTGTCATGTACATAGGAATGTCATGTACTTGTCATGTACACCACCCCAAACCTATCTTTCCAGAGCGGGTATACATGCTAGCCTCGGTACAGCTGATATGCGCAATTGGTCCTTGCGCATGGTCTATCAAACTTCAACATGGCAAAGCTCTGTCTTGTGCATTCTGCTCTTGAAACTTGTGATAAATCCATGCAAATTTGATACATATTTCCTTGTTTTGTTGCAATCAATATTGTTTTAGTCCTTTTATCGAAATGCTTTACTGTGATTTTTTCATAAGGGAAATTTTGTTACCGTTAGAAATGTATTATATTTGTATGACGATTTTTGCAATCCAATTATGCTGCTAACAATTATTTTTGTTTAACCCTTTGCACTAGGATATCGCCGTATTGGCACCATTACAGTAGTTAACTCTCCTGGTGATTGTCTCGAAAGAGATGATCAGATCTCGATCTCGTCATCATAAAAAATCGGCAATATATTGATGACGAGATATCTCATTATCATCAAAATTGATCAGATCTTGATGGACGAGATATCTCGTCGAGACCACTAGATGGGTTAATTTTAAGGATTAGAGTGCAAAGGGGCTAACACCACGACTGGCTTCACAATCCTTTAAAGTTGTAAAAATCGTGTACTGACATTCCTATCATGGTATGAGAAGTTTCCTTGAGTGACTAGATCTACAGCTGCTGAAAAAATCGAAGCAATCTCTTTTTTTCAGTGCATAGAAGAGCAAATTCAATCTCGACGTACCCAGTTGTAAATGTTACGCTACGCTGATGGAAAATATGGTGAGATTTATAGTAAGTGGAAAACAACGATACGACCTGTGCTCTTTTAACTTAAAATTCGGTAACATCCATCAGGTTCCACAATTAGTTTCGCAGCTGGATAATTTCTAGGCTCGTTTCGCGCGTCAAGAAACGTTTCCTTTTCTGATCCATTCATCAATCCACTCACGGCTTCTCTTTAGCTTCATCTATCAACGTTGATTGTTTCAGTGACTGCTCCAAAAAACGCTAAATGCGCCCTTTTGTTGAAGTAATAATTTTTCTTTCGCTCGACTTCCCAAACTCCGCTTGATCTCTACAATGGGAATCATAAATTCTGGTACCTATTCAGCTTGCTTTCTGACAATCAATGGGGTCACGGTGGCCTAATTGGTTTGCCCACTGCATTAGCAACCTGCGAGTTCTAAGCGGCTCAGATTCGATTGCTCTGTAGGTGTTTATCCCCCTCTTTATTGTTGATAAAACAAAGCTTTACTCGTGTGTATGTCCGTTTACTTGGCATTCTTTGGAGCAGCTTGAACAAATATGGCCCTTGCAGCACAAAACAACCGAAAATCGAGGAATAAGTACATCCTTAAATTTCAGGTGTAAAATGGACCTGTTTACTAATTAGTACTGCAGAAAACAATTTCGGATGACTCGGTCTTTTTTTTCCAAGTTCCCAAAATGTCTTGGGCCGTCGAGTTTGCCCACTGCATTAGAAACTTGCGAGTAGCAGGTGGTGCAGGTTCCTGTAACTTACTCCAGAAGTATTTTTCTCCCCTTCTGTATCAGTAAAAAAAATTTCTTTTGTGTGTGTGTCCATTACGTATGTCCGCTACGTCCTTGACGTCTTCTGTCTTCTGTTCGGCGCAGGTTGACCAAATATGGTCCTTGCACTTCTAAAAAAACCCTAAATGCCGTAATGTTAATTGGGCATGAGTTTAATGATTTTTCGATTGTTTTCAGACAATTGACTAATTTAGACGTTTATTACATGTTTACTTTTACTCGTGATTTGTGAAACTTCGATTGTGTGTGTGGTGGTAGGGTGGGGTGTTTGTGATATCCTTTTTAAATTCCAAAATAATTTCGGGGAGGATTTGGGTTACATGGGCTTATCCCCTCCATGCATTCCTGCTTTTTGAATTTGCTAATGTAAATTAAAAATTAAGTATACGGATTCAAAAATATCCTTTATTACAATAGCAAAGACCGAATAAGTATAAAGTTTAGTATCGGAAAATTTATTGCCAAGTGCATTACTTCATTGGCCTTCTAATGGGATCATGGTCGGGCAGCTTCATGTTATTTCTGCTGATCGCTCGATTTGGAGATATGTCACGTGGTCGTGAGAAAAAGCATGAATCCCTAATGTGGACAAATTATTGATTGGTTAAAATGATTATCCAGCGTAATTAAAAACACTTCTGCTCTTAGCCAGCGTGATAGAAAACACTAGTCTGTGCTTCGATAATAAATCCGCCCAAGTCGATTTTCGCAATCCCATGTGACTTACCCTTCTGATATCTTACGACAGCGACTCCGCCTGTATGCTCTGTCTATTTCATTATAGGTCAATGTACGATTCAGGAACGGCCTTGAATGCACCTTAATGTCTACGTACCTTACTTTCGTATTGGCGGTAGGATGGTTAATGCTCCGGATACCTTTCGTCCATCATTTCTGAGTATCTTATAGCAAATTCTGGGTTCGAGTTAAAGTTTGTACATGGATAATCGTTGTTGGTCCGAATCTGTTTTAAGTCATAAGTTCTGGTGTACCACCCTCCTGTAGCTAAAACGACCGTTAAACGCGGAAAACCAAATTCCAATGCCCTTCTGACTGCATTGCTCATTTCTTTCTAATGTTTGGCTGTGATAACAACACCATAGGTACTTATTTTTAGGTGATTTTGTTTTTCCTCCTTCCTTTTTATATAAATTTTTTGTTGTATACGGTTCAACTTAAATACCCACTAAATACTCATGCCAATAACAAGTAACCTTACACATGCTCTCCTGTAGGGTAAATGAACCTTAGAGACAAACCAAACCAACAATCGCACACGCTAATAACGGGAAAGTGAAAAATATTCAACAAATTATTATTTCACTGATTATTTTAGCTATCTTAATACTTGGCAGAAACCATTTGTCGGCATTTAAGAAAAAAATAACATTGATTTTCATTGTTAAGCTTTGTTTGAATGGAAGGAAATAAATATACATATAAAATTAATAGCAAGTACTTATGAAAACATAAAATTGCACTGATCCTGTAGGCTCTACTCTTGATTGTTAATCAAGGTGTATTTTTTATATTGTTTACAGTTAGCACCCGTTACCGGCGATTTATTTACGGACCCATGAGATGAAGTAAGCATTTCGCAATATATACGTGTTAACAAGACAAATTAAAATCATGTTCCTCATTATTCGAAATATAAAGCATTATGCGATGGAAAAGAAGACTACATTTTATTAACAATCTTGTGCCAAATCATTAATAATATAGTAAAAAGAATTCTTTCAATTCATAAGATGTCAATATAAATTTAAACGAAACAGCACAAGCCGTTAGTGAGGATTGAACTCACGACACCTGTTTTATAAAAACCAGTGCTCTAACCACCGAGCTATAGTGGCGCACGTCTTGAGCCTGATTGTGTATTTAAAGACAAACCTCAAGATTGAATTCTTTTGGGTAGTACCTCTAAAATTGATACAAAATCAAATAGTTTGAAAATTTGTAATCTTATCTTTACGACACTGTGTCGCATATGAAAAGCAGTGCTTCGCAATTTTACTTAAAATAAAGCTTAATTGTACTTTAAGCACATTAACAAGTTTTATGATTTTAACGACAATTTACGAACATGGCAATAAAGATGACACTTCAGTGTTTAAACACCATCAAAGAATAACCGTAGAAAACAGTCGGAACACATTTTTACAATATTAGAACTCGTTATATTTATATTGTGTGTGACCATGTATCCACTTTTTCGATTTAAGGATTCTATTAAACTAAGAAAAATATGGAAATCAAATCAGGATATATGCTACAGATCTCCAATGAAGTTATGATGCAATTCTACATATTCCAACTTCAGAAGTAAAGAATGTTTAAAATTCGCAATCTGATGTCTCTTCTGTAAAATTTAGGGGTCCCCACACAACTCTCTCGTGTGACATTATTTAAAATACCTACCATACCTACCCCATAACTCTCACTGAATTTTCCCACTGCAGCAACCTGTGCAGGTTCGATTCTTGCCTGGGTGTACTTTTTTTCTGTGTCAGAAACTTTTCCTTTGTGTAAACATCCATTATTTGACATCATCTTGTATGACCTGTGCGCCATAAAACTCAAAACCAACCTACCGAAAAAATTTACTTTTTTGAGTTGCATCATTTTTTTCTAGAAGTGGAATTGGAATTCAAGTGTGGATTAGCAGGTGGATTCCATTAGTATTTGAAGGCTCATTTCGCGATTTACACTTTAATTAATCGGCTGTTTGGTTACACAAATCAAATAGAAAATAACACAATGATCCCATGTAATGCTTTTCTCCCTGGATGCATTTATTTCTTCTGTTTCAGTAAAAACTTTCATGTGTGTGTATGTCTATTACTTGATATTGTATGTCTTGTGTCTTTCGCAGCATAGCCAAATATGGCCCTTGCGCCATAAAACCACAAAACAACCAACCTATAAAATACTTCTCACAAAATAATTTTCATTTGCCATCATTCATGTTTCCTCTTCAAAAGACAAAGAAATAAAGACGACCCGCCTATGCATGTATTTCCGGCTATGTATTGTATATCTGGAGAAGAGATAGAAAAAACGAAAAGGCTCTTTCAAGGAGAAAGTAGCAGCCGACTCGAATGTCAGTGATAATACTCCTTGTGAAGATTAACCCACTTGATCGGATCATTTGCCGGAAAAAACGAGGCTATCACCTTATAAGTCCAAGCCTTGCATGAGTAACTCATAAGCGGACTGTAGTGGAATCAAAATCTGCGTTCGTGAAACCGCACAGTCGTTCTCGACTTTCCTAACAAGTTGAGAACAGATCATTCAGGCTATATAAACTTGAAATCTTCATTTTCTCATTTTTAGTATTTTTTTAAGCTTGCGAACAGAAGGTTTCTCCCCGTGTATCACGGTAGTTAGGTAGTTAATTCTTGTCGCACTGGAGCAACACAACATGCTATTGTCGGCAGTCTGTGCTCAATCCCGAAGGAAAAGACCCGAGGACAATATCTCGTAATTTTGAATCACGATCAACACCTGAACTGGTACCCCACTTACCAAACTTCCACACCATGCCAACCGTATACCATGGAGTAGGCCAACAGGAGACCTTGTACACAGATTGAAAAATTTGCAAAATCATAATTACAGCATAACATGGTGACAGAACAACCTGATTGTGGAGGAGAAGCTTTTTTCCTGCAAGGCTAAATGTAAATGGCACTGGTGTTTTTGTGATGGAATGGGCTTTCTGTACGCATTCCTCATCTACAGTTAATTCCTCCCCATCCGGCGGTTTGTTTACACTGAAAATCCCTTTCAAGTCATTATGTACAAATTTGTAAACTTGAATAATGCCTCTTTTGACCTAACGAAGTCCGAAGGGTTTGGCTTGAATTGGATTGTACACCATAGGGTGGACACTGTTTCCCCAATGCGGCTTTCAGCTGTACATTCCGCCTTACAGAGGATTTACAGGAATTAGGGAAGGCCGAAGCAATCTACTATACATATAAAACATTTAGAAAAATTACACGAAGAGCACTAGATAAATGATGGGTAAACCATGGGCGCAGATATATACAATGACATTGGAAAAGTATATCAAAATATGCAGATAAAATAAAATGCAAACTAACTTAGGGAATAAAAATTCACTTTGAATGAAGATATATATTCATACATAAAAAAGGATCAAACGCAAATGGTCTTAATTAACCACTTAAAGCACGAGTTTTTTTTCGGAAAAACTGGTAAAAAATGATCGAGTTCTTTTTTGACAGAAAATGAATATATATATAAGTATAGTGTAAGTTATTTTTTGCGATTTCAGTTGCGGGGGGTGGGGTAAAAGTTATAAAAAAATTATTAAACAAAGTGTAAACGATTTGATTACATGTTTATTTTGAATTTCAAAATATTAATAATAATAAAATATTAACTTCAGATTCACTTCCATCACTCAAGAGATCACTTTCATCGCTGAAACTTTCTGATAAATTGGCATATTCAAAATCGTCACAGTCGCTCATTATCAGATAACTTTTTCTAAACAAGTTACAAAAACATTTAGTAAAAATTAATTTATGGTTAACTGTTTACTTTTATGATATTTAACGTAATAAAAATGGATGTATTACCTTTTAGACACCTAACAACTGCTTTATAACGAAGAATTCCTAACAAACTTATAGCTTATCATCAAAATGCACCACTTGGTTTACACAAGAAAAATGGTGCATAGTGGTGCCATCTACGGTAAATAAGTTTAATATCCATCTATAAATAAGTGGTAAATCATCTATGATATAAATAAGTTTATGCCATCTTTGGTATAAGTTTAATCTAGCCTATCTATTTTTACTAGAACGGAAGAGCGCCCGTGTGAGACACGGGCATGTGCAAATTTGCCGGTAACTTTCGCCCATGTCAAACACGGATAAATGCGTTAAGTGGTTAACTTTCGTATAATAATGAATTAAAAATAAAGAAAAACTCAAGTCATTTTGAGGAAAACTAAATTTCCCAGCTCTCGCAAACAGTCAATGGTTTTGGCAATATTTAAGCACTATTGGAAAGCTTTGAATCGAAGGCTTCACGTGCCATGTGTAGTGGTGAGGTCACAGTCATTAATGTAGTGAGTGGGATCACCTTCTCGACATCAGATGCATACTCCTCTTGTTTTTAAGTGGAAACGTTCTAAATATGCCGTAAATGGATCATGGTCTGTGAAGGATTTGGTTTGTTGCTCTACTGTCAATTTTCGCTACACGAGGGCCGATGAGACCGAAACATACAGTAATAAGTCCGAATAGACTGGGGCTAAAGAAGGGGGAAATTCTACCTAATTTTTTAAGTAGAATTCTTCGTTCAGTCAGGTTCCACACTTGCACTGGTCACTTGAAGACAAACCAAATCTGTCAAGGTATCCGCTTAACTCCCTCATACTCAGTAATAAACTTCGTCAGTTGAAAATTCGGTGCAAATGATGATTTTTACTGTGGTTTTCGCTAAATGGATTTGTGGTTTGATTTCTGTTTTAGGTAATTTTTTTACACAAAGCGTGTAAAAAACTGCAATGCCTCCTAACACAAATAAACTATAAGAGCATTTAATTGATTGATTTATCAAATTGTTATCTAATGTTAAGATATATTCTTATACACAGAATGATAACAGGCTGTTAACGTAAAGTGTCGAAATTTGGTAGGTAGGTATTTTAATTAACGTCGCACTGGGAACAACACAACGGGCTATTGGCGACGGTTCGGATCAACCTCCGAAGGGAAAGATCCGAGGACAACACCACGTAATTTTGAGCCACGGTCAAACGACAAGGTCACACCTGGTGACGAAACTTGGAGATGCTGCTTTTTTGACAAACACGGTAGATTACTGCATGTGACTTGAATATTTTAAATTCACGCGTTCACAAATCAAACTATTACTGCATTTTACATATCCTTTTAAACAATTCAATTCTATACTTTTAATGTTTATAAAAGCATTGAAAGCTAAGTTCTGTCACTTGTAGTTGAGTTTAGTTCGTCACTCTACGGTCATTTTTTGCTACACGAAGGCTAATCAGACCAGGTCCTAAGACTTAAACTGTGACTGGAACAGGTGAATTTTAAATTTTTGCATTCTTTTCTCATAATTTTTTTTAAAATGACAAATTGATTACCAGCTTTTAAAACTTGGTTCAACTTTTTTAAAGCTTAGAGAACAAAGATTGAGCAGAAACGATGCTGGAACCTGGGACTAAGAGGCTGTTGGGGGGTATCCTCTGTCAAAAAGCAAAATTTAAGTATTTAAAATGAATATAAAGTATAATTATTTAAACTGCGATAAAATATACTAATTAGTACTATATTAATTTGTAAATCAGTTATTTTTCACAATATCAATTTTTGATTGCATTTATTTATAGACTGTGCATAGAAACTATCAAAAATCTGGATTGTTAATGGCTCTTGATAAGGTTTCCAGGGCGGAGGTAAGAAAAAGCGTCCCCTAACTCATTTTGTGTTCCAGACGTTTGAGAAGAGATATTACTTTTTGCCTCTTCTCTTTCTCATTTTTCCGGAGATGGGGTGCATAAAAGCATGCAAGCACAAGCATATCACTGGGAAATACTTCAGTGGGAAGGAAAAAATTGTGCTTAAAATTATAAAAAAAATTTATGAAACACTTTTCCAAGAAAAACTACACAACTTTTTAATAAATATTTCAGATATGCCACTTCTTCAGACATTGGTTCTCTCCTGTTACATCCCTAAGTTACTCTTCTGAGGTTGAATAAATTGCACACCAAAGATTAATTCTACCGACTTCCCAAATTTCGCAGACTTCCAGTCTGATGCGTAATGTTTGATGTTTACTCCTACTATGTATGTGAATAATAAAAATAACGCAATGCAGCTGTTATCAACTGTTTTAAAAAACACCTCGACCTCTCTTATTCTATCCACTACACTTTCTCTCCTCCCTTATCTAGATTTGTAAATGTCGTTTCTGTGTCATCGAACCCGGTATCTCAGGTGTATGAGATCATGTCCTACAGGCGCCTGAACTTCTTAGACACAATGTGCCTGATCTGTTTTTATCAGAGATTCGCGACCGCCACACTCAGAACCACTCTATGTGCGGTGAAGGACAGATAGGAGCTCTTATTTGTTTATTTTTGTCCAAGGAAACAAATGAGCTTCTTAAAAGTCAGGAGAAAATACCAAGCTTCCTACAAATGTTTGCTCAGTTTTGATGCAAAATAAAAACTATTGTCAGATTCGGGAATAGCCCTTCTGAGGCACATACTTCGCTTGACCCAGGCCCCCACATCTACATTTGGAATCCCAGTACCATTACCAACCTAGTACTCCGGTTGGTTAGTTGAAGTTTTTTATATGGCGCAAGGGTCATTTTGGCCAAACTGCACTTAAGGCAGGACCGGCTACAAGTAATGGACCATACGAGGAAAGTTTTACTAACACAGTAGAGGGAAATACACCCAGGGTAAAATTTAAGCGAATCAGAGTCGCTTACAACTCCTAGTACTCCAGTACTATGTTGCGAGATGCACTATGACGGGTCCCCCATGAAGTAGCATTATGCATTAAAAGTGTTTATTTTGTTAAATTTGCATAGATGTATAAATTTGTCTCTATTTTTTCGATACAACTTTAATGTGTAACACAACAAAGATTCAACTTTCTATACTTAGAAAATGGACTACGCATTACAGTACAAAAGCTTTCCACATTCCAGGGTACCCATTGCCTTAGGGCCTTGACCGATGAAGCTTCTGCTTCACCCCTATGGTAAACCACACATTGATCCATCAGTCCTGCAAGATTAAATTGCCGGAAATGCGCACACTTATCGACACCGCTTTCTGTACAGAAACGGAATACGCAAGCGCATGTCGTATATTATATCTTATGCTGTTTCTGTGTGTGACCAGGCTAAAATGCACCCACACTTACTTCCGGAATCCGTTTCCACAGGTGAAAATGGGAGATAAACTGATAAACCCCTATTGCTCGAACAGTGAAGTGTTTACACTTGCTGTGACAATACAGGTAACCCCCGTATAACACGGGAGTTATGTTCCAAAAAATTGCCGTGTTATGCGAATCCGTGTTATACGAAGTAAAGAACTAGTATGAAAAGGGGGGTTAGGTTCCAAAAATTAAAAAACATGCTATTATATTTTCATAATTAAGATAAATATCTTTATTAAAATTTTCTTAAGAAGAATCTTTCTTAAGAATTTTTTTAATAAATATCTTTATTAAAACTTTCTTAATTCATATTAATACATATTAATATGAATTAAACAATGTTTTTTCGTCATCACTAAGCACTATTAACCGAGGGTGTTTTCTTTTTGGTAAGATATTCTCATCCTCTGAGTGACAGCCACGAGATCAGTGATGGCATTTATTTTTTAAGTCCTTTATTTCTCAATTCCGTTTTCTCCCTCGCTCCAGAGTGACACTCATTAACTATGCTAAGAATCTTCCAGAAAGTTACGTCATGTGTGTCCGTCTAACAAATTACAGATGAGCTAGTTTAAAAACAGCGAATCAGGAAGTCCAGCTCCCTTGATTGACAAGACCATCTCCCCTGATTTGCGACCCCCTGAAAAACTGATAAAAAGCGTGGAGAGGAAGAATACGCTCTCTTTTTTTTTCGCCCCAGTCCAACGACTTTGCAGTTTAGTGAGAAAGAAACGCGTTAAGCGTTCTTGCCATTTTTTCTTTTTGATGACGAGCGGGGATCCCCGAGAGACGCCATATCTCTTCTAAGCCCAAGTTACTTTTTAATTAATTTATCTCGAAATAACATCCGCGCGTGTAGTTCTTAGGATATTCCCATGCTACACCGTTTAAATTAAACTTTCATAATGCCGTCCTTTTCGCATCGTTGTTCCAATCATTCCATAAAAGCACCGTGTTATACGGGGATGTTCCCAATTCTCGAACCGTGTTAGAGTGAATCCGTGCTATAGAAGTGCCGTGTTATACGGGGGTTACCTGTATTCGCATTAAATAGAGAAACGCAACCACGATGGACATTTGCGATGGGTTTCTCTGTGTATTTCCTTATCTGAATCACTCTGTGAGCTGTTACATAATCAATGCCCCAAAAAATTTGTGTCAGAGTGTTTTATTACTAATCTATTAACAAAAAATAAGCACAGCTGTCCAGCAATTAAAGCCACCAGCAGAAAAAAGCGCCGTTCATGAGGGTCGATAGACCTGAGGGTTAGGTTATGGGTTTCATCCTCGCCACTTCCTCGATTGGTTTTGCGGCCAGGACACTTAAATGTGGCCATCTTTTGATAAAGTCCTCCGCTGGCCTGGTAACCAAATGGTTAGTGTTTGGGGATTTGAATCCTAATCTGGACACAGGGATTGATTGGGTTTCCATGGCGCAAGGGCTATATTTGACCAAACTGCTCCAAACGCAAGACAGACAAGGTCAAGTAACAAACGCGCGCACAAAGAACGTTTTACTGACATAGAAGAGAGGTAGGTAGTTACTTAACGTCACACTGTAGGAACACAACGGGCTATTGACGACGATCCGAGATCAATTCCGAAGGGAAAGATCCAAGGTAAACGCCTCGTAATTTTGAACCACGGTCAGATGACGAGAACAACACCTGTCCACAGAAGAGAGAAATACACCCAGGGTAAGTTACAAGAATCGAAACTGCGCCGTCTACAATTCGCAGGTTGTTAGCGCAGTGGGAAAACACACTGAGTACTGCTGCTCCCTACACAGCTTAGAGGAAGAAGTCACAGTTTGGAGAAAGCTAAACCAAAATCTCTGACAAAGCTGCTAAATTACTCGTTTGAAGCTCTAATAGTTATCTTTCGAAAAGTTAATGATTCAAAAACAATCACATTGAGCAATGTTTGCTCAACAATGTCTTTGTAATTTCACATAACACCACAATATCTTGATTTGAATTCCATAAAACATCTATTTGAAGCAGTAGCGTAACATTGAATCGAAAGCAAAACAAAAATCTTTAGACAACCTCAGAAGTCTGCTAGATTCGCCGTTGCTTCATTACCTCAAACACTATAAAATGCAAATCACTTTCAGCCCTAAGTTTAAAAGGAGCATTTGCGCCCAATCTTGGCAACTTTGTGGACCGCGGTAGCCCAGTTGGAAGAGTAACGGATCGGGACTGGAGGGTTGTGAGTTCGAAACTCCGTCCAGCCAAAGACCGTCGTGTACACGGGGCCTGATGCACGTTAAATCTGCCCTGGCCTTAATTGTTCTCACGTTGGCGTGGTGTGGAAATTCGGAGAGTGGGGTGCCAGCTCAGGTGTTGTTCTCGTCATCTGGCCGTAGTTCAAAATTACGGGGGGGGGGAATTTCAATTAACGTCACACTGGAGCAACACAATGGGCTATTGGTGACGGTCCGGGATCAATCCCAAAGGGAAAGATCCGAGGACAACACCACGTAATTTTGAACCACGGTCAGATGACGAGGCAACACCTGAGCTGGCACCCCACTCTCCAAACTTCCACACCACGCCAACGTGAGGACATTTGAGGCCACGACAGATTTAACGTGCACCAGCCCCCTTTGTACACGACGGTGTTTGGCTGGATTCGAACTCGCAACCCTTCGGTTGCAAGTCCGTTACTCTTCCAACCGGGCCACCGCGGCCTCAAAATTACGAGACGTTGTCCTTGGATCTTTCCCTTTGGGATTGATCCCGGACCTTCACCAATAGCCTTCTGTGTTGCTCCAGTATGACGTTAATTAACTACCTACCTGCCTATCGTGGCAACTTTGTGTGAATGATTCAAGTGCTGTCTTAGAGTTTGTGGCTCTTATTAATAAGACGGGAAAGTGAGAGGATGATAGATCATGCGCCAAGACCGACCGCGCATATTATCTGACTGGATACTAGCCTTAGTAAGAAGCATAGTTTATCGAAGAAACCGTGCTGAAGGTACCAATTACGTACGACGAACGATATTAACCAATCATAAGAAGTTATACTTGTGGCTGAGAAGATGGGTACAAGCAGTCCCTGGTTGGTTTTTCAGTGAAAATCAGGGATGTTAAAATAGGAATTGACATATCAGATCAACATTGAAAATCGTCGTTTATGCTTCAGGTTTTATCGATCATTATTTTTTGCCACAGAAATTCCATTTTTTTCTTCGGGAATGACGCTTCTGATGATATCGTAAATAGATCGTAAGCTTGGGAAATGACATTCAAGGAGTAAAGACAAGAATAAAACTGCTCTGCTGGAGTTTTGAGTGTAAATTCTAATACAACCATGTGTTCTCGTCGTCTGACTGTGGTTAAAAATTGTCTGATGGATCCGAGGTGTTGTCCTTGCATCTTTCCCTACCGGATTGATCCCAGACCGTAGCCAATAGCCCATTGTGTTGCTTCAGTGAGACGATAAATCAACTACCTATCTACTAATACAACACATATATGGGTAGGTATTGGTATTTTCAATTAACGTCACACTGGAGCAACACAACGGGCTATTGGTGACGGTCCGGGATCAATCCCAAAGGGAAAGATCCGAGGACAACACCACGCAATTTTGAACCACGGTCAGATGACGAGGCAACACCTGAGCTGGCACCCCACTCTCCAAACTTTCACACCACGCCAACCCATCGTGAAGGAACGGGCCTGAGTGCAGCTTCTGTGACGTCACGAAATGGGGCCATTGGAGAGAAGAATTAGCAAGCGAAGAGTCCGTGATCAGACGGAAAATCTCGATATAAGCAAATCCATTTTTCCAAGATTTGAAGCAACACAGCTTAATCTTTTTGTTGTTGATTTCGGTTTAATTTTCACACATAAAAATATTCGTTCCTTTGTATTTCCGGGATTAACATAAAGTGTTTGGAGCAGTTTTCGTTAAGAGGTCCCAGTACCATATATTTCATTAAAATATTGAATATTTGTCTTACATTAGAGTTTTGACCTTTAGAAATAAGTGTGCTGAATTTTGTAACGTATAGAAGCAGTTTTAAAAAGTCATTCAGTAATTATAGAGCAATTTAAAAGACTTCAATGGCCATGCTTATGTGACAACTAGTGGGAATATTTTTCCTTTCTTGTAAAATTCAAATTGAAGTAAATGTAGCCAAAATATTTTCGATCCCTTTCCTATTTAATAGTATTCATTGTCTTGATTTATGTAATACTTATTTTTAGGATAAATTACGACCTTAAACAAATACATTTTTTTATAACTTGACAGCTTAAAAAATAGTAATAAACTGTAGTTCTATTTATATAAAGAATGAAACAAATCCATTCTTATGATTTGTAAGTAATCTTTTGTAATAGTTTAAACTTCCGTTTCTGACAGTTCACTTTTTATTGACAATTATTGATATGACTGTCATCCCTAGGGTCTTTCTCTGTAAATCAAATAGTGCTAAGAAATTTTAAGACTGAAGACGTGTTTAACAAAATTGTGTTTGATGCGAATGAAATTCAAGAATTAAATTTTAAGGAATTTTCAGTATATAAAGGTGGTAGCCTGTCAAAATAGAATTCTTTTTTCTATGAAAATATTTTTATTTTAACTAAAGAAAATATACCTACAAATTATATTTTTACTTTGTAAGCAACTTTTAAATTTTCTTTCTCAACAATTAACTTCTTTTATTTAATTTCCTCTCTGAAGTGCGTAAAGTAACATTTTAATATAACAGTTTTTACGATAAGAAATTAATATATTTATTATAGTGTATATGATTTATAAATGTAAGGAATAAAAAATTATCAATTTTTCAATAGCTAATGCATGTGAATCGTTGAAATTAATCTAAAATTTGTATAAAATCAGATTACACACAATTTTCAGTAAAACATTGTAAAGGTGAGAAAAAAGAATCTTTATTGAAATTTAAAAAGTAGCAGGAATTTTAAATAGCTCAAAACCAATTTTTTGAAGTTGAATTTTAAGCTGATAACAATCTTAATTAAATAATGGTTATACATATTGGTGGTGATAATGTAATACACTAATTTTAATAATAAGGAAAATCGTTGTCAGGTTATCATGACCTCTAAAAGTCAAAATTTTATTTTTCTTTAGTTATTGGTTACAACCCACACAATGTTTGTAATTTTTAAATATTGCAAGTTTTTCCATTTTGCGTCTTTTTCAGTAGGTCTTTTTTTGCTTTACAATAATTGTTAAGTAAAATGTTTGCCATTATGCACACATATTTTCTGATAATAAACTTCTGTGACATTTTACTGATGTGGCACCCTACAGATATTTCATTGAAAGTACCTATTATAAGTAGAGTTAGTTCAATCAATCTTTTCCTGAAATTTGTGTGACAGAAAGTCTTCTTCATACTACTCATTAATTAATTCATTAAAAATCTGATACGTACAAATAATCAGTGATACCGTAAATTCCTTAGGCCATTTAAGGCCACCGTATCATTTAATTTTAAATGTTGGTGAATAAACTCTTCCGAATATTCATAAGTTAGTTCTTTTTAATTGACAATATCGAACAGCACATCTCGCAATTCAGTTCATGTTGCACCTTTTTGGCAACATAACCAGATAAATACACTAGAACATGCGAAACATCATCTGAAACATTAACATTATTACAGCTGTAAATGATTTCCTCAAACAGGTCTGGTATGTCAGTTAAATTTTCTACAGCTGAATCCCTAAAATCAGTCTTATTTGGAAGCTACCACTGCTTTTTAATTGTAGCTTTATCAAATTTTCAGTTTACGTTCTGATTATATCACTTGGCATATGGAAACATTGTAATTGACCCAATCATTTGACAATATTGTTCAAAGCGAGCCTTTGAGCTATCGGTTTGGTCTTACAGACTACTTAAATGATAGTATGAAATACACTGCTGGCCACCGTAAATGCAACACCCTGAAGGAAGCATGCAAATAATATGAAATTTACAACATGCATTAGCGGAGGTGAGATATGCAAATGATTAGAATTTCAGCGCAGACGCACATCACGCGCGCCTGTGGCGCCACTTCAAAGCGCTATTTAAGGCTTGGAGATTTCGACGATTTCAAGTACGGCAATTGTGTTTTTCTTGTGGTTTTTTCAAAAAAACGATCAATTATGCCTCGTAGAAAACAGCGATCATCTTTTGATCAAGTATCCGAGTTCGACAGAGGAAGGATAGTGGCCTACCGAGATTGTGGATTATCTTTCAGGGAAATCAGTAGTCGTGTTGGACGAAACCAAACAACTGTAATGCGGATATGTGATCGTTGGATGCAGGAGGGTACGACGGACCGACGTGTTCGATCGCATCCACCTCAGTGCACCACTTCACGTGATGACAGGCATATTGTGCGTATGGCAGTGACGGATCGCTCAGCCACATCACGAACCATAGCACAGCACATTCAGCCTGTACCGCATCATCCAGTGTCTGCGCGTACCATTCGACGCCGTTTACAGCAGAGTGGTCTGTCCGCAAGACGTCCATTGCTTCGTCTACCCTTGACGCAGAACCACAGACGTTTCCGCCGCCAATGGTGCGATGAAAGAAGGATGTGGACGGCAGAATGGAATGAAATTGTCTTTACTGACGAGTCACGCTTCTGTCTGCAACACCACGATGGTCGGATTCGAGTCTGGAGACACCGTGGAGAGAGGATGCTGAACAGCTGCGTTATGCACCGCCACACTGGTCCTGCACCGGGTGTTATGGTATGGGGCGGTATTGGATATCACTCTCGCACTCCTCTAGTACGCATTGCCGGTACTTTAAACAGCCAGCGCTACATCTCCGAGGTGTTGGAGCCAGTTGTCCTTCCTTACCTTCAGGGCTTGCCCACAGCCATATTTCAACAGGATAATGCGCGACCACACGTGGCGCGCATTGTCCAAGGGTTCTTCGTCAATCGCCAGATTGAATTGCTTCCCTGGCCAGCCCGCTCTCCGGATCTTTCGCCGATAGAAAACATGTGGTCCATGGTTGCTCAACGATTGACCCAGAATACATCCCCAGCTGCCACACCAGATCAACTTTGGCAACGTGTGGAAGCTGCTTGGTCTGCTGTACCCCAAGAACACATCCAAAGTCTCTTTGAATCAATGCCGAGGCGTGTGGCAGCGGTGATCTCCAACAATGGCGGCTACTCTGGCTACTGATTTTGGCAGGAACCACACTTCACAGAAGTCTATAAATTTAATCATTTGATACTTGGTCAACATGTTATCTACAAAATAAATTTTGTTGTGATATCTCTTGTCTTTCTTGGTGTTGCAATTTGGGTGGCCAGCAGTGTATATTAAAGTAAAGCTTATCTTTTAACTCACGAGAAATAATCGAGAACCAAAAATTCGAACTATTAAAAATAAACGTACAATTGCGAGACAACTGTCAGAGAAACTGAACTAGATGAGAACAGACGCTATGGTACAAACCAGGGTTTATATAAGGAGATTAACATGTACTTAAAGTAATGGGGAGGGGCATGTTTGGATAATCAACAGGATAATTACAACGTATGAGAGGATAATTCATTTGAGGTTCCTAGTATGTTTTTCGATGCTGATAAAGCTCGAGAGTTCAATTAAATCAATGACTAGTGGTTTATACTTGTTTTTCAAATGTAATAATCATTTGTATAGCTTTTAGATCGAATTCTCCTTTGCAATCTATTTGTTACTAATGAGTAACATCTTTTCACCTTGTGATAGTAAATTCATGCGGCCATTAACACAGTAGGAATCTTTAGGACTGGAAAACGAAACGATCTTATGCCTTCCATTTTAGATTGAAATAATTAAGATCATCCGGTACTTGCGCGTCCCTAATCACTGCACGGAGGGATGGGCATCGGGACATTTCCTCTTGAAAATGTTCTTTCTATTCAAGCTCTTATCGAGATGGCATGTGATCTTTTCCGTATTATTTATTCTTACTAAATTAACAATGAAAAGCGCCTAATGAATCCCCATAAAAAAACTATCACTCATATACCGTGAAGTCAGAAGAGAAGATGCCTCCCCCTTTTTTTACTATGTACACCCATCATACCGTTCAGGAACGGTCTGAATCAATTATTACTTTAAAATCCAAAGAAAGATAAATATTTGTGTGTTTCGAGCGCCTTCTAAATCATGCATGTCTGCAATAACAAACGGAAATGATAGCCCCAATATCGTGACGTAAAGCGACTGTACACCGCAGGTTCGGCCCATTCCTTCACGATGGCCCCGGCACCACGGTCAGAGGACGAGGTCACACCTGAGCTGGCACCCCACTCTCCAAACGTCTACACCACGCCAACGTGAGGTCATTTTAGGCCACGACAGATTTAACATACACCAGCCCCCTTTGTACACGACGGTCTTTGGTTGGATTCGAAATCGCAACCCTCCTGTTGCTAGTCCGTTGCTCTTCCAACCGGGCCACCGCTGCCTGAAGAATTCTAAATTGAGTTTTGATAGTTTATTGATCAATACCAATTAGAGTAAAGCGAAACGTAGCGGTAGGTAAGTATTTAATTAACGTCACACTGGTGACGTTTCTTTGAGCGGTTGTTCGAGGAAGATTTCGAGAAATTTTCTACATCGCGATCGGACTTTCATTCGTACTTCTCCAGTAATTGCGACCACTTTAATGTACCATGTTTTCCTTTCATGGATCTGGTATAGAGGACTGCCGCTTTTATAGCTGAAATGGGATTGTTTTCTGCAGACAAAGGTAATTTCATGTTCGTCTTCAACTGTCCAATGAGTTGGGCAATGCATTTTGATACTAAACTTAAAAAATTATTCTATGAAGGAGGAGGTTGGGCTGAGCTTAAAAGATATTCAGCAAGTTTTAAAGATGCGTACAGTGTTGTGATGAGCTTTAGACGTCCACTGAATATATGTCAACAAGTAATGGATTACCTACAATTTGTTTTGCCAATGCTGATTAGTACATGCAATGAAAAAGTTTCTGAAAAAATGACGAAGCATTTAGAACTCTTGAAGGAGCTCAGCATCGTAATAACAAGTACCTCTAAGATTGAATTCGGATCACAAAAATTCAGGGGATTGCTTATGTTCCCAAATTTTTAAATTTGTTATTCAATATATCTGATATCAAAGTTCTGTCTGAAATTTCTAATAAAAAGATATCTTATTGTAGCAATATTTTAGCGAACCTTCGACTTGAGGACGATTGGGAAAATATTTCAATGAGCAAAAACAGCGATTTTGATACTATTTTTCAAAATAACAAATCGGATCCTTTGTACAAAAGAAAAGGCAAGTTTATCAAGCACTGCAGTCTTATACCTCTTGCTGAATCCACGTCTGTAACACCTGAGCATGGCGGTAACGGATCCTTTCTCAATAGCTTAAAAAAAGTTCAAAATGAAGATAGATCAAGAAGTAATTCAACGAGCAGAATTGAATGTTCTGGTAACTCTGAAATTTCTGAAGAAGGTTCACTACTGGAGCAAAGTTTTAGATCAGAGCAAGTGTTTAGTTCAACGAACAATAATTTTATTCCCCCACGTTTTCTTCCACCTGGATCTGCGAATAAACCGTCGCAGCCAGCTAAAACAAGCACTTCCAGTAACGAACTTATTAATCCGACCGAAGTACGACACAATGATAGGTTGAGAAATATATTGAATGCTGGCAATGATCCTTTAATATCCAAAACTTTCAAACAAGATAGCTCTGAGCCGAAGAACAATTCTAAGAAAGATGCAATGGCATGTATTCTGTCTCCACTTCCTTGCTCTTCGCTTAGACACGAGAAAAAACCGCTTGAAGAGACTACATGTCATTCTTCTACCAATGAGGATGACTTAACAGGAAAGCCTAAAGATAGAATGAGAATCCATTCAGCAAGTAAAATTAACGACCTATCAATTACTGTACATCCCAATGTCTTCGAACCTTTGCCCACATATGCACAAGCGTATGAAGATTCTCGGTTCAAGAAGGATTTTGGCGAAGTGAGAGAAGTAGACAAGAGAAAAGAATGTAGTTTAACAACTGAAAGCAGAGATTTAACTACTTCTATAAGGCACATGGAGCATTCACAAACTTCCAAAGCACGACCAAGTGAAACATTCAAGCAAAAACATTTGAAACGAGGAAATTTAATACTTCTTCACCTTGCCCTACTTTACAGGAACAAATTGAATTGCCTAGTGAATTGGTGTACGCCAGTTCAGAAAACTTACACAGAGTACTTCAAAATGAGCAAAATCAAGTTCAATGTGGAGCTCAGAAATACCCTTTTGTTTTAAATGATCAGTCCCAAATTATTGAAAATAGCAGTTAAAAATGATCAGATACGCCTAATTAAAGCTAATTCAAAACAAACAAACAAATGTATTAAAGATGGTATCTCGAAAAATCCTTCCTTTGAAGAAAAGGGCATTTCTAATGAATCTACTATCGAAAAAGTTACTGTAAATGAAACCAAAGCTCCGGGGGGGGGGGTAAAAAACGAGGACGAAAGCACAAAGTGAAAAAGTATGAACCATCACAAAAATCTGACTTGTTTACACTTGAAAATCCAAATAACGAAACAGATCCATTTGTTTCAGTGTGTCATGGATCATCCAAAAATTCAGATGATCTAGATATTCCATTGCAAATGATTTTAGTATTAGGCGTTCCTTTTGCCCCACAAAACATTTAGTGAATAGCATCTTTTGTGTATGTATATAATAGGAGCAGAGCAGCATTTACTTCGAAATTCTAACTTTACTTTTTGTTTAGAAAGCTTTAAATGTTTTACTACGTTTAACAATAAAAATTCTTGGCATTATTACTTTGAATGAACAACTATAGACGAGTACTTTATTAGTTAATGCATGAAAAACTGTTATCGGACTTCGGAATATAAATATTTCATTTCTGTATTAGCTACAGAAAGTGAGAAAAAAAGGCTATTTAACTGTTTAAGAATGCGTATTGATGGAACTGGGATTTTTATAATTTTTTTTCGCAAAATAATGGTTTAAAATTCTTTACGTACTGCCATTCTTTTCATTAAGCAAGCTGATTTAATTTTAATATACCACAACCTTCTCCAATTTGCCCCACTTATACTATCTCAATCCTACAGAACAAATTTACTAGAGAACAACATTAATTTTAATAGATATCCGATCTCGGATGTAAATTGAAAAAGGTATGGGAACTCCTCGCAATTTATTGTCCAGATTCGAAAAGATGATGGCGTCAGTATATTTTAGTTCTACATTTTACATTTGAATGTTGACGTTGTAGTTGAATCTAATTTTAATTGTTTTCTTAGGTTTTTATCAGTGTTACTGTTTTCATGTTGATTTGGTAGCTTGTACGAACCTTTTAATGTTGATTTGGTAGCTTGTATGAATTTTTAATCTTTTTATCCAATCTCTTTTTAATCACGTATGGCTCAGCTTGTCCATTTTTGGATCTTGCGCCATAAAACCCAAATCAACCCATTTTTCAGTGAGACATTTTGACTGAATGGCCAAATTTTATCCAATTTTTTTGGCCACATTTTTTTTATGCTACTTATCCAACATTGAAAGACCTGTTGGCAGATCCATGCCAAACGTATCAGAATGATTTCATTTGGGTCTTAGTCACTCGTATTTATGACATGTTAATATACATATTTATTTTTTCATGCTTTGGTTTAAAGTTTGTTATTTTACCTTTGTAAATGTTTGTTTATTACCTTTGTAAATGTATTGTAAAACACCGGCATATCGCTCTTAAAGGCTAGATCACTTTTATAAATGAACAAAATTGCCCGACTTCTCGGGTTTAATTGGTTAACTATATTGAAAGTGACCAGAAAATAATCATTTTCCTCTTTCGTAGAAAAATGACAAATCATTTTCTACGACAAGTATGAGTAAAATAATCACAAGTATGAGTAAAATAATTTTTTAACACCTTTACATTTTTATAATTTCTACAACTTACTATGGACACAAATTCTATACATTTCATATATATCGCACCCCTGCTAAAGGTACAAATTGGCGAAATGTGAGACACTAAGGTAACTGCTACAAAAGATGATTTTAAGGGAGGGTTAGGAATTCCCTTTCAAAAGCGAATACGTTTTTCTTGAAAATTCTGTTTCATAGCACGTGCAATAATAAAAACTTGTTTTAAAATATAATATCTTCAGTAATGATAAAGGAAGGGTAACCTATTACCATTTTTTAAATAGTAAATTAATTTGACAGCTTTTCTAAAGAAAATCAATAGTTTAAACAAACCTTCCCTATATTAAGTTGCTTAAATATAGCTTCAAGTTGTAAAAACCGCAAAGTATTCTGTTTAAAGCGGCATGTAAGAGAATAAAGCAAAGTGGCATTTTGTCGTTGAAAGAACGTTAATGTTAAAAATATCCGAACTAGGACTTTTGAAATGTTATAAATTCTGTCATAGCAACATAGATGGCCAAGGTGGCCTTAATGCCGCTTTAAACAGAATACTTTGCGGTGGTGTTGCGTGTGATGAAAAGGAATTACAATTTATTAAAATAATAAATATTTAAAACAGAAATTAAAATAAAATAAAAATTGGCAGGAAAAGTTCTAAAGATATAAATTCATGATTCTTTTTTATCTCGATCTCTCTCAGTTGCCACAACTTACAACTAAAAATTAGATAGAATTTAAAAATACGAATTTAATTTGGAGCGAAAAAATATCACTGCACGTGGCAAACGAACACGAGTTTCCGTTTCGTTGCAAAATATCGTCTGTCCCAAATGTTCGGAAATAGTTTATATTTTGCAAAGAAAATAAGGCTCAAATTAAAATGCATTTGAATTTAAATTCTGCAAAAAAGTTTCTTTTAAATAATCGATTTTTCAGCAGTACTGGTAAATCAATTTAAGTAATTGCAATGCTCAATATGCATTCCAGCTTCTCCAAAACTACCAAATTATGGTTGATTTAAGTAGAGTTACTCGAATGTTTAACATGACACTTGCTTAAATACGTAAGCAAAGGAATTTAAAATGGGTATTTGGGGGGGGTATTTCAATTAACGTCACACTGGAGCAACACAAGTATTTAAAATGCATTCACTACACTAAAATATGGTTTATCAAATGTAGAACATTGCATTAAAATATTTTGAATAAATCTTGTGTGATACTTGTACAAACAACAATCAAACATACAATCGGAAACCAATTTCAGTCACTAAATGAATATAAGAACTCAGTATGCAGTTTCATGAAAATGTATTCAACCGTTTGGACGTAGCACGGGCACATATGTATACAGACAGATGGACCGACACCAAACGCGCAGAGACGGATTTTGCATCAGAAGGGTCCAAAACGAAAAGAAAATATTCAATGTACAAACACTCCATTCTTATTTATATAGATTGTTATGATCAAAAGCTGAAAAACTTCATGGAATGCTTAGAAACCCTCAACCACACAGTAAAAAGTATTAGTTGCAACCAACTTTCAATGATCTAATGAAAAACATTTTCCTGTCTCACAGATGAAATACCTAAGATTAAACAAAATCTATATAAGTATAAAATTATATTAAAATGATACAGAATTATGAAATTTTGTACATCTTTTATTGTAATGAAAATGAGATTATCAAAAAGTATTAGGGCTGCCCACAATCAATGAATTTTTAAGACTAATTAAGTTGAGATCTTGTAGGACCATACATTGCTGACTTCTCAGTCTACGATTATTTAGCATTTTCAATGATCTTAACAAAATATTTGTTCTATTTTTCTCATTCTGCAAGATGGTATGGTATATTTTAATTAACGTCACTGGAGCAACACAACGGGCTATTGGTGACGGTCCGGGATCAATCACAAAGGGAAAGATCCGAGGACAATACCATGTAATTTTGAACTACGGTCAGACGACGAGGCAACACCTGAGCTGGTACCCCACTCTCCAAACTTCCACACCACTCCAACGTGAGGACATTTGAGGCCATGACAGATTTAACGTGCGCCAGCCGCCTTTGTACACGACGGTGTTTGGATGGATTCAAACTCGCAACTCTCCGGTTGTTAATCCATTACTCTTCCAACCGGGCCACCACGACCCCCATTCTGAAGGAAGTTGTACTTTAAGTTAACTTTTAGGGGGGGGGGAATTTCAATTAACGTCACACTGGAGCAACACAATGGGCTATTGGTGACGGTCCGGGATCAATCCCAAAGGGAAAGATCCGAGGACAATACCATGTAATTTTGAACTACGGTCAGACGACGAGGCAACACCTGAGCTGGTACCCCACTCTCCAAACTTCCACACCACTCCAACGTGAGGACATTTGAGGCCATGACAGATTTAACGTGCGCCAGCCGCCTTTGTACACGACGGTGTTTGGATGGATTCAAACTCGCAACTCTCCGGTTGTTAATCCATTACTCTTCCAACCGGGCCACCACGACCCCCATTCTGAAGGAAGTTGTACTTTAAGTTAACTTTTAGAGGAAAGTTTGAATACTAATCCTAAATCCTAAATAAGTGTCCTTGGATCTTTCCCTTCGGAATTGATCCCGCACAATCACGTGTTGCTACAGTACGACATTAATTCAACAACCTACCTAATTACCTACAGTCTAGATCGTGATTCAAAATTACGAGGCGTTGTCACTGGACCTTTCCATTCGGGTTTCATCCCGGACCGTCGCTCGTCATCTGACCGTGGTTCAAAATTACGTGGTGTTGTCCTCGGATCTTTCCCTTTGGGATTGATCCCGGACCGTCACCAATAGCCCGTTGTGTTGCTCCAGTGTGACGTTAATTGAAATACCTCCCCCCGGACCGTCGCCAATAGCCCGTTTATTGCTCTAGCGCGACGTTGATTAGATTCCTACCTTCTAATTACCTACCTACCTTCTTATTTTCTTTGGGGGGGGTATTTCAATTAACGTCACACTGGAGCTACACAATGGGCTATTGGTGACGGTCCGGGATCAATCCCAAAGGGAAAGATCCGAGGACAACACCACGTAATTTTGAACCACGGTCAGATGACGAGGCAACACCTGAGCTGGCACCCCACTCTCCAAACTTCCACACCACTCCAACGGGAGGACATTTGAGGCCATGACAGATTTAACGTGTATCAGCCTCCTTTGTACAAGACGGTCTTTGGTTGGATTCGAACTCGCAACCCTCTGGTTGCTAATCCGTTACTCTTCCCACCGGGCTAGCCCTCTGCTTTCGCTATCATTGCTTCACTTGAAATTATCAATTTCGGGGGGGATTTCAATTAACGTCACACTGGAGCAACACAACGGGCTATTGGTGACGGTCCGGGATCAATCCCAAAGGGAAAGATCCGAGGATAACACCACGCAATTTTGGACCACGGTCAGATGACGAGGCAACACCTGAGCTGGCACCCCACTCTCCAAACTTCCACACCACGCCAACGTGAGGACATTTGAGGCCACGACAGATTTAGCATGCACCAGCCCCCTTTGTGCACGACGGTGTTTGTCTGGATTCGAACTCCCAACCCTTCGGTTGCTATTCCGTTACTCTTCGAATCGGGCCACCGCTGCCCCTATCAATTTCGGATTAAGCTTCCTAAAGTATAGCGGTGTCATTGACTCTGTCTTTGCCCACTACGATAGCAACCTTCGAGTAGTAGGCGGCGCAGGTTGGACCCCTCCCTGAGTGTATTTCTCTCTTGCGTCAGTAAAACTTTCATTGTGTGTGTCTATTACTTGATATTATGTCTTGTAATAAATATGGCACTTGCGCCATAAATACCCAACCAACCTTATTAGAGATAGTATTGAATTGGGATGCAGTGGGGTCAACTTGGAGAAACTATTGGTGGAAGTAAAACACCACTTGCTTCATAGACAGGGTGATTCTGAACTCATGGGACAAACTTCAAAAGGTGTTAGACCACACACTAAACTAATCATTTTTTGCATAGCAATGTATGAGCGCAAATGACGCGTTTAAGCCCAAACAAGAATTAGGCATGAAATGAAACAAAATGTTTATTTACATCATTGTTCTACAATTACTTATTTACAATGATTTTTTTACAATAACTGCTCAAATGTGCGACTACTAACATTAATGCAAGCTTAGCAACGACGATATATGATTCGTATCATTGTATATCAAGATTTCTGGATTTGGCCTTTCAGAGGTGGTGGGACGTCCGGCATCTCGCCCTCCCTGGATGATTCAAAAATAGGTATAAAATTCTAGTATAAATAGACTAATGTATATAAATATGCTAATGTCAGAAATATTCTATCATACATTTTATATGCCAAAGAATAATCTTAATAGGCTATGAGACAAGTCCCACCATTTTTAAAAGCAACAAAAACTAAAATTTTGTTATGTGTAAATACATCATAAAAGAGATCACCTACAATTTTTTTTTCAAATGAACTTTTTTGTATAGTACCAGTCAGAGTTAAACCATAGATCCCGATATAAATAGTCCTCGTATAGCAAAACATTACCGTTGAACGACAAATCAAAAAGGATATTAAGGAGTTCCTGTTGTGATGGGTTCAATTTCAATGTTAACTCCATATTTAAATTAATACTAGTTGTAGGAGTGCAGTTTTGTTCCTGTAACTTACTCTGGGTGTATTTCTTCTGTGCCAGTAAAGCTTTCCATGTGAGTATATCCATTACCTGAGACAACTTCACCAAATATGGCCCTTGATCCCCCAAATAAAACCCAACCCAACCAACCATATTTAAATTGTTAAGTGAAATTTTATTTGTAAGAAGTTTGTTTTAAGGTAGGTAGGTATTTTAATTAACATCACACTAGAGCAACACAACGGGCTATTGGTGAAGGTCCGGGATCGATCCCAAAGGGAAAGATTCGAGGACAACACCACGTAATTTTGAATCACGGTCAGATGACAAGGCAGTACCTAAGCTTGCACCCCACTCTCTAAACTTCTACACCAAAATTTGTTTTAAGAGTTTTATTATATTGTGATTAAACTTACAGACTGTCACATAAGATAACTGATTTCTTTATAACTTTTTCTACCCATAAAGAAAGCCACTTAATAGTATTTAAGGACCTCTTAATTTAAATTCCCGTCTTACAGTTTGTTAGTATAGCTTTTGTTATCAAAAATGGAGAAGAGTTAGTTATATATGTTTAAAATAAAGTAGATTATACACCAGGAACCAAGAACTGCTACTTCTTTCTATCTTCTCCAAACGAATGATTTCTGTGGTCTTAGTATCTTTGCAACACGCACTTATGCCATCAAGTCTGAAACAACCAGAGCCTTTGAATGTAAAACAGAAACCGAGTCGCACCATGTAACAACCATCTTTTTTCTGTATTTATCTTTCTCCGCTGTATAGCCCCGCGTTTCCTATCTAACTTGGCAAATGTTTCTTTGTATCGGGAGAGAGATAAAACAAATGGCTCTCTGGGGGATGGACATTTGTATAAAGTTTTCTTTGTCTGCAGCATATGTGCAATGAATAAGTTACTCTAGTTTGCTGTCCATGAGTAAAATATTAGTATTGACTGGGACACAAAAGTATGTTGTGTTGCTTGAATAGTGTTTTATCGAACAAGCCGAGAGCCGGATGTAGTCATTCGGCTCTAGGGCCTGATATATTAGAATTCGTAGCACCTACTTTCAAATATGCACTCGATGAATGATGATCAAGCATGCACACCATTGAATGCTTCGCTCTATTTCAAAAATTTGTGCATACAATACTAAAATCAATACAGTTATTTACCCCACGGGGAGCCTCTTTGTACCATTTTCTGCAAGCTTTTCCAGCTACTCATAATTCGATTCGTTTTGCGTTTCTAACTTCGATGATGACAATTATTTGACCCTTGCCTCTTAAAGTTTTCTGAAGTTACTTAAGGTACTTAATGTTTTTTATTTAAAATGCAGCAAGCGCTACAAACATCCATAGCCTCAATACACAATGGAAAGCATAACAGAAAATATAAAACACAGTACAAAAGAAAATTAAATCATCAGAATAAAACTACAAATAAAAGTAAAAACCAACTTTGGGACAAAAAATCTGGCTTCCCAATAACGAGAGTAAATACTTTCAGCCAAGCCGACCAAGCTGGAGTTGGTTAGTATTCCCCGCTGTGCAGGAACAAGCATCAAAATTCCAAATCTATTTAGATGGACGGCTCAATGTTCCGTCGCAAGCCTATAAATACTTAATATGTATAAGCGTTTATTTAGCACATTATTAGTTTAAAAAATCTCTTTCTGTTTTGGTATTCAAGGTCCCACGAAAATGCTCCAAAAGCAAATTTTTCGTCTTAGATTAAAAGCATTCATACAAACTATAAAAATTATGTTATAATTTCTCTATTTGTGACACATTTTGCAAGTCATAGAAAAATTTCCAATATAAACATTTTCTTTTGAAAAACTAATTTTTTCGGGGCCGCTGTAGCCCGGTTGGATAGGGTATTTGGGTATTTCAATTAACGTCACACTGGAGCAACACAATGGGCTATTGGTGACGGTCCGGGATCAATCCCAAAGGGAAAGATCCGAGGACAACACCACGTAATTTTGAACCACGGTCAGATGACGAGGCAACACCTGAGCTGGCACCCCACTCTCCAAACTTCCACACCACGCCAACGTGAGGACATTTGAGGCCACGACAGATTTAACGTGCACCAGCCCCCTTTGTACACGACGGTGTTTGGCTGGATTCGAACTCGCAACCCTTCGGTTGCTAGTTCGTTACTCTTCCAACCGGGCCACCGCGGCCCTAGCCCGGTTGGAAGAGTAACGGATTAGCAATCTGAGGGTTGCGAGTTCGAAGCTCGATCCAGATTAATACCATCGTGTACGTTAAATCTGTCGTGGCCTTAAATGTCCTCACGTTGGCGTGGTGTGGAAGTTTGGAGAGTGGGGTGCCAGCTCAGGTGTTGCCTCGTCATCTGACCGTGGTTCAAAATTACGTGGTGTTGTCCTCGGATCTTTCCCTTTGGGATTGATCCCGGACCGTCACCAATAGCCCGTTGTGTTGCTCCAGTGTGACGTTAATTGAAATAACAATAACAATAACAAACTGATCTTTCCTTCGAGTTGTAGGTGGTGCAGTTTCTATTCCTGTCAGGTGCATTCTTCCCTGGGTGTATTTCTCTCTTCTGTGTCAGCAAAACTTTCATTGCATGTGTCTATTACTTGATATTGTATGTCTTTGTGTCTGGCGCTGCATGGCCAAATATGGCCCTTGCGCCATAAAACCCCCAAACCATCCAATCGATCCGGGATCTTTCCCTTGGGACTGATCCCGGATCGTCTCCAATAGCCCGTTGTGTTGCTCCAGCGATACGTTAATTAATCATCATTATCCATTAGAATTTGAATGTGCTAGGGGATTAACGCAGTTAACTGGACCTATCTTTGCACCATTAATATTAAGTCTACCAACCAGTCATGTTCTTTATCACAAAAATTTGTCGCGTTTAAATTAATATAAATTTTTGTAACAGTACTTCTTGATGTTCGCCGATTTTTCGGTAGGCAGGTAGTAATGAGCTGGCACCCCACTTTCCAAACTTCCACACCACGCCAACATGAGGACATTTGAGGCACGGCAGATTTAATGTGCACCAGCCCCCACGTACACGACGGTCTTTGGCTGACCTAGTTTCGAACTAGCAAACCTCCGGTTGCTCATCCGTTACTCTTCCAACCGCGGCCATCACCAGTTTTTATTTTTAAAACAGTGGTGTGGAAGTTTGGACGATGGGGTGCCAGCTCAGGTGTTTGCCTCGTCATCTGATCGTGGTTCAAAATTACGTGGTGTTGTCGTTCTCGGATCTTTCCCTTGGGCAATGATACCGGACCGTCACCAATAGCCCTTTGTGTTGCTCCAGTTTGACATTAATTAAAGTACCTACCTTAAATCAGTTAGTTCAATAAATCTTTATAATGAATGCATCAATAATTCTTGGGGCTTCTTTTTTTTAAGAGCATGGTGTGATCATGTCAATTCCATTTAGTTCCTATGAAAAGTTTTCACACATATCTCATGGACCTTAAAAAGCCTTATGTAAGCAATGGCCTTTACAAAACTTTAATATTTGATGAAGGTCTAAAATTTTTTAAAAGGCCTCACAATTTGTACACTACATATTTATTTCACCAAAACCAAGGTCAATGATATTTTCTCAAGGTTAAGTGTCATAAAAATTGATGTTTTTAAAACTGAGTCCATGAGACCCAAACCCGTGAAAATTATTTCACTTGTTTACTAACGGGTTAATATATTACGATCTACGCTATATCTGTAGAATTAAAAACAGGAAAAATACCCTTGGAAAGGTCATAATTTTTCTTTTACTTGTATAAACTCTGTTTCATATTTTTTCCAAATCAGACAACTGTACTTTTTAAAATATCGTCATTATTTAATGACGAAAGCAATGCTAGTTGTCTTAAAAAGTTGTTACATAATTAGTCTAAACAAATAATTAGAAGCACTGATGAAACGGTAGTTTTAATCAAAATCCGAGACAGAAGGTTAAATAATTGCATTTCCTGCCATTTTACAAAAAGTAGATTTGTCTCTGCTTTTGAATAAAAACTTCACGTATCGCAAGAGCCTTCATAACACGTCTCGACATTTCGCCACCCACTTAAAGTGTTCTACCTACATATCGGCTAAATTGGGTTTAGGCGAAGCGGAAAGACGAAAGCGAGGCTTCGATAAGAATTTTAAAACTCTCGTGTGTCACAACGGGGAAGAGAAGCTATGACCAAATCAGGGATTGTAGGTGAGCTGGGAGGAGGATTAACAGGTTCCAGCGCTCGTAGGCGGAAGGCCTCGCTTGTTTTGGGATGTAATAACCAAAGAGGCGACACAGGGGGTTCTGCACCCCACCGCCTAAACATCTGACATCTGTTTACAATATTCAGTTAATTAGTGTGAGATTTAATGAAGTTTGGAGGTTGACGCTAGCTCACAGGTGTGATGGGTCAAAAATTTGAAATAAACATGATTTTTTAATTTTAAATGGATTTTTTGTTTGAAAAATTACAGATTTCAATTCCAGTTGTATAATACTCGATTTAAAATTTAGTATAACTTGTATGGCTAGGAAAGTAAAAAATATATTAAAAATTGAATACTTTGGAGTGCGAAGCATCAATTTAATTTTGATACTCATTCAGTCTCATCATTTCCTCAAATCTTGAGACGGATATTTCATCTCGAGAAAAGGGATAGCTCTTCCCCTAAATGCACTAATACTTGCATGACAGCCAAAAGATTCAAAATCTTTAAGCATATTTCAATTCTCAATTTGAAATTTACAGAATTCTCATACATATCCTTATTAAAAATTATACCATTTCTTGATTTGGATTTCATGGTTGGTTGTCCTCCGATCTTTCCCTTTGGGTTTGATCCCGGACCGTCGCCAATAGCCCGTTGTGTTGCTCCAGTGCGACGTTAATTGAAATACGTACCCACATGGTTGGTTGAGTTTACTAGAATCGTTTTCAGCTGTAGCGCAGATCCCCAGATATGACCATCGTCTACCAATTAACAAAAACAGACCAAGAGCCATTATGAATTATGCTAAAAATGTAAACGATAACTTAAATTCATACTTTTGATTTTTGGCGTGGTGTGGGAGTTTGGAGAGTTGGGTGCCAGCTCAGGTGTTACCTCGTCATCTGACCGTGGTTCAAAATTACGTGGTGTTGTCCTCAGATCTTTCCCTTTGGGATTGATCCCGGACCGTCACCAATAGCCCGTTGTGTTGCTCCAGTGTGACGTACGTTAATTGAAATACCCCCCTTTGGAAAATGGGACCGCGGAAACCCGGTTGGAAGAGTAACGAAGTAGCAATCGGAGGGTTGCGAGTTCGAAAGTTCGAATCCAACCAAAGATCGCCCTGTACAAAGGGGACTGGTTCACATTAAATCTGTCGTGACCTCAAATGTCCTCACGTTGGCGTGAACCGAAAGTTTGGAGAGTGGGGTGCCAGCTTGGGCGTGACCTCGTCATCTGACAGTGGTTCGAAATTTCGTCGTGTTGTCCTCGATCTTTCCCTTCGGGTTTGATCCCGGACCGTGTGTTGCTCCAGTGCGACGTTAATTAAAATACATACCTTTGGAAAATCATGTAGTCTTCCAAGCATTCTAATTAATTCATAATTTTAATACTACTTTTAACCGCAGAAGCCATAGGTATTCTGAACTCTGATATTTTCTGAGATTTTACTGGTGTGATAGGCTTGCCTACCTCTCTTTGTAACGCCTACCGCAGCTTCGTTGATAACCTGACACCAAGACTGCTACACCGTTGAAAGTTTCTGATAACCTAAACGTATTCGGGATTATAATGATTTTGTTACCTGGAGACAGTTACTTCGGCCTAGGAGTTCCATGGAAAATTCATTCTCAGACAAAAATAGAATATTCATCATTAAGGTTCGATACATCGCATCTCAGGAAAAGTGACTCAACTCAAAATGACTTTATTTTGTCAAATTAAAAAACGGCTCTATTAAACTTGAACAAACCATGTAATTGAAATCAAGGAATATGCTATTCAGATTTTACGACTTGCACAAAATCTAGTGAGGAAATTTTCTAAATTTTACTACACAATTTTAAATAAATTTGGCGTGGTGTGGAAGTTTAGAGAATGGGGTGCCAGCTTAAGTGTTGCCTCGCCATCTGACCCTGGTTCAAAATTGCGCGGTGTTCTCGGATCTTTCCCTTTGGGAGTGATCCCTGATCGTCAACAATAGCCCGTTGTGTTGCTCCAGTGTGACGTTAATTGAAATACCTATTTACCTTTAAATAAATACTAGGCTAGCCGAGCCATTAAAATGAAAGTATGCTCAATTGTGGATTTTGCATCAGAATAACGATATTTCGTGTTATTTTTCTTTTCGAAAGTGGTGCACCATTTTATACCTAATTTAGAAACAATAATTGTGTAATTTTCTAAGCACATTTCCTATTGCCAAGAATCAGAAAACCGAAAATTTGAATATTTTTCATGATATACTTATCTGATAACTTCATTTTTAAATGATTATAATGGTTGGTACTCCTTTAAACAGTGGATTTAATTACTCTTCATGCTGCTTGTTAATATGGCAAATAATTACTATTTAGTTCAGAAGTACATTCTGGGCAGCTATTCATAAAATATTTAAACGCTCAAATGAGTCAACACTGACCAGTATTGAACAAAAAATGTCGAGATAATACTGACCGGCGCTTAGTTGAACAAGTTAGTGACTTGAGCACTGTTAAACTCAGAAATATTTCAACTCTGACTTATTAATTTCGAAAGTTCTTCCGGTGTTGAATTGCTGTATAAAGTTTAGGTATGTTGTAATAAAACTTAAAAGGTGAAGGATCATAAAAGAGTTAAGGCAACATCTTTGCTGAAACACATTTCTTTAAGAGAGGAACCAGAAATTATGCTAGATCAGTTCTCTACCTTAGTGGAAGAGTTGCTGCAAGCGAATCCATGGGTTATAGTTGTTACGCTTGTCAAGAATGCGAATCACCGTGACAAGCAGATTTTATGCTGAATTCTGAACAATTTAGCTCTTTTAAAATGTTTTTGTATTATTCGATGAAAGAGTGTAAACCCAGTGGTTCACCCAAGGGGAGGGGGCTGTTGAGCTTTATCCACCTCTAAAGGCATAAAAATCCAAGTTATTAAATTCCGATTGATTTGAAACTATTTGTGTTTACAGAGGATTTACTTAACTATTTTACCATCAATCTCAAATTATATATTGGGTTCGTGTGTAGAATTAAGTTTACCTGCGCAATATTACTTTCAATAGATAGCAGTTTCTTTTCGCTTTCTTTAGATATTTAACCCCGGCAGGAAAAGAAACAAATCTTATATTGAAGTGTGACCTCCACAAGCCACCCTCATAGAGCTCAAATTCTTTCTTTTTGTGGAGTGAAATTTCTTTTTTCGTAGGGATGGTTGTGTGCTGCCTTAAGTAAGGGGCGTGGAACAGAAAGTAACAGCAAGTGTCATACATTCTTTAAGAAACCAGAGTTCGTTTCTAATTATATATGGTATGGTGCAGTTGCCCGTTTACGGATCTTGTGCCATTAAACCCAACCAACCAAGTAAATGCAACTCAATATTCCGTCCTTAAACAGGTAAGATTCCAAAAAGAATGTTTTTGTATTATCCATCATTATAAAATTTCTGTATAAATTTCACATGCACAAATCGAAATTTTGTTTTTAAACTTTTCCCACCCCACCTACTTCTTATCCTAAACGAGAAGGTTATTGAATAAAGGGATCGATTGTCAAGTTTAAGTGGAAAAGAAATTATCATCCATATGATAGTACCATGATTATGACGGTACCAGAGTTCGTTTCTAATTATATATGGTATGGTGCAGTTGCCCGTTTACGGATCTTGTGCCATTAAACCCAACCAAGTACATGCAACTCAATGTTCTGTCCTTAAACAGGTAAGATTCCAAAAAGAATGTTTCTGTATTATCCATCATTATAAAATTTCTGTATAAATTTCACATGCACAACATTCACTTCTTACCCCTCCCCTCAAAGAAAAATCCCGGGTGCGCGCCTGGTGTAAACATTTTAACTTGATAAAGACCTATTAGAAGCACCAGGAAGAGTAGAGGATTAGCAAACTGAGTGTTGCGAGTTCGAATCCAACCAAAGGCCGTCGTGTAAAAAGGGGACTGGTGCAAGTTAAATCTATCGTGGCGTCAAATGTCCTCATGTTGGCGTGGTGTGGAAGTTTAGAGAGGGGGTGCTAGCTCAGATGTGACCTCGTCATCTGACCGTGATTCAAAATTACGTGGTGTCCTCGGATCTTTCCCTTCGGGTTTGATCCCGAACAGGGCCGCGGTGGCCCGGTTGGAAGAGTAATGGACTTGCAACCGAAGGGTTGCGAGTTCGAATCCAGCCAAACACCGTCGTGTACAAAGGGGCTGGTGCACGTTAAATCTGTCGTGGCCTCAAATGTCCTCACGTTGGCGTGGTGTGGAAGTTTGGAGAGTGGGGTGCCAGCTCAGGTGTTGCCTCGTCATCTGACCGTGGTTCAAAATTACGTGGTGTTGTGTCCTCGGATCTTTCCCTTTGGGATTGATCCCGGACCGTCACCAATAGCCCATTGTGTTGCTCCAGTGTGACGTTAATTGAAAAAATACCAAAAAAAAAAATACCAAATACCAAATGATCCCGAACCGTCCTCAATAGCCCGTTGTGTTGCACCAGTGTGACTTTAATTACATACCTACCATTTTAAATGTATTATCTTGTATGAGGATGATCTTCACACTATTCAATTCTTTCTACTGGGAAAGGCCATCTTTTGAAATGCCAAAAGCAATTAATTATTTCTAAAATTGTATCGTCATCTGACCGGGATTCAAAACTACGAGGTATTGCCCTCGGATCTTTCCTGTGATTCAAAATTACGAGGTGTCCTCGGTTGATTCCCGTCGGGATTGATCCCGGACCATCGTCAATAGCCTGTTGTATTGCTCCAGTGCCACATTAATTCAACTACCATCCTACCCTGTCTGTAATTGTATCTTTGAGGACACAATCAACGTGATCAAAACCTGTTGGTAGATAGGTAGTTAACGTTGCCCTGGAGCATCAGCTATTGGCTTCGGTCCGGGATCAATCCCGAAGGGAAAGTTCCAAGGACAACCCCTCGTAATTTTGAACCACCGTCAGACAACACCGGAGCTGTCACTCCACTCTCCAAGCTTCTGCACCACGCCAACGTGAGGACATTTGAGACCACGGCAGATTAATGTGCACCAGCCCGCGTGTACACGACGGTCTTTGGCTTGACCGAGTTTCGAATTCGCAACCCTCCGGTTGCTAATTTCTTGCTCTTCCAAATGGGCTACCGCGGCCCTCAAGGTATGTATTTTAATTAACGTCACACTGGAGCAACAAGACGCCCGTCTTGTTGCTCCAGTGTGACGTTATTGGTGACGGTCCGGGATCAAACCCAAAGAGAAAGATCCGAGGTACCGATCCACCATGTAATTTTGAACCACAGTCAGATGACGAGGCAACACCTGAGCTGGCACCCCACTCTTCAAACTTCCACACCACGCCAAAGTGATCCGCGGCCCTCAAAAACCTGTCATTAATGTATTAAAAATTTCAACTGGCTTGCCAGCCAATTGGAATAGTGTGTATATAACGATTGATTCGTCATCAATTTATTTTGTGAAAACCTTAATTCCTTCTTTATTTTGAAATTTTTGTACTAGAAACCTTTTCGTGTAAGACAGAAAGTGGTGCCTTATCTCCTCGTTGTCTGAAACAAAAACTATTCTAAACACTGATTGTAGGTAGGTAATTTAGTTAACGCCACAGTGGTAGGTAGGTATTTAACTAACGTCGCACTAGAGCAATACAACGTGATATTGGCGACGGTCCGGGATCATCTCTCAAAGGAAAAGTAAAAAAAAAACCTGATTGATCTTGGCCAAATGTAACTTGCTAGAATCTATCACTTTTATTTCCTTATTAATCAATAAGGTTTAATATAGCTTAGTTAAACCTTTAGCTTTAAATATTCAATTGATCCACAATCTTCATAAAAAGTAAGGGCCGCGGTGGCCCGGTTGGAAGAGTAACGAACTAGCAACCGAAGGGTTGCGAGTTCGAATCCAGCCAAACACCGTCGTGTACAAAGGGGGCTGGTGCACGTTAAATCTGTCGTGGCCTCAAATGTCCTCACGTTGGCGTGGTGTGGAAGTTTGGAGAGTGGGGTGCCAGCTCAGGTGTTGCCTCGTCATCTGACCGTGGTTCAAAATTACGTGGTGTTGTCCTCGGATCTTTCCCTTTGGGATTGATCCCGGACCGTCACCAATAGCCCATTGTGTTGCTCCAGTGTGACGTTAATTGAAATACCCAAATACCCAAATACCCATAAAAAGTAATATAGACATATTTCCACAAAACAAATAATTTTTTTAAACAATTTTGTTTTATTAAACGTAATCGTTGTTATGTTTTAAACCTTTTCTGTGTATGAGCAATTTACTCTCTTGAAGGTGTAGGTAGGTATTTAATTAACGTCGCGCGCACTAGAGTAATACAACCGCTTGAAGAGGGAAATTTAAAAACAAGCGAACGGCAATAGCTTCGAATCCGAAACTTCTAAACAAAACGTGCTGTGCATAAAATATTTGTATTTTATATACTTTTGTGTCTCAACAGTTTGAAAGAAATATAGGTACTTTGTGAAATTTTTTTAATAAACCTTTAGTGATTTTTTTTCTGTTTATGAAATTTTCAGCCTGTTACTTTTGTGTTTTTCATCTATACATCTGTGTTGTTCGAAACTTTAAAATTAATCAGTTTCAATGATTAATCATGTTATGATAAATGATTTTATGGGGTTTTAAAATCTAGATTCAAATTCCTGTTTAGCGATTTTTATATCGGTAAAAATCGCCTCCGGCCTAGTCAAAATGTAAACGAACAAAAACAATGACTTAGCTTGTTATTTAGTTTTTAAAGTGCATAACGATATGAATGAAATACTATATAAATTAGCAAAGCTCCAGAACACTGCTTTTAAGTTTCCCATTATTACTTAAAAAAGTAATTATTAAAATTATAGGTTACTCATTACTTTTTATACTGTTAGTTTTGAAAAATGCATTATTCCATCTAAGAGATATGAAAAGATTATTTTGAAATAAAAAAATTTGATAAAATGGAATGTTGATGAAATAATGTTGAACAAAATTAGATAAAGTTTTTCTCAGATTGGAAATTTCACGCAAAATATATATTTCTCTTATGTACAATGCAGTCTAATTAGCTCTTGTATAGCAAAAAAAGCATGATGTACTAGCAGTCCAAATCGATATATGTGCAGCACGGTTTACCGAATATATCAAAATTTGAAGAACTTATAACACTTGCATTCTTTCATATTCACTAGCATCATAATTATAATACTCTTTGAGTATTAGATGCTTAATTGTTATGCTGGATTTATTCATTTTTAAGGTAAATGGTACAATTTTATTCTTTTCTCATATAGAAGAACTAAGTACTCGTGGCTTATTTCCAAATGTTTTCAATCTCGCTGCAACATCTGTAATAACAGTGAATGCAACCTGTGGTGATGCTGGACCTGAAGTATATTGCAAGCTTGTTGAACATGTATTCAGGTAATTTTTATATGCTTATTCACAAATATGCCATACCTTGACAGAATGCTTGAAACGAAATGTAACAAACACATTAATCTAAGTTGTGAAAAGATGGTTTCAATTTTGAGGTTTTAAGTCAATCTAGTGAATAAGAAAGAAGTTTAACTATTTAGGTGATAAGACTTAAAGCTTTTAGGATAATTTCACATTGATAGACATAAGCTCTCTTGGACTAGTGAACAAAATATAAGATGTACCAAATAAACCTACAAAACAGCATCAAGAGCTTAAATTTTTTTTAATTCTCTAGGTGTGATGCAAATTCTTTTAAAGGTTTAACCTTACATAAATGTAATTTAGAAATTACGAGTTACTCATAAAGGATAGTTTAAACTGACTGACATGTATGAATCCTTCAATATAGTATATACTAGTTAAACAAAATTAGTTAAGAAACTTAAGATAAGTTAGAATGACAGAATACATTTAGTTGTAGATGGAGATTTGGTTTGTTACTTACCCTGGTTATATTTCTCTTCTCCGCCAGTAAAACTTTTCTTCCTGACATTATATTTTTTTAGTTAAAATATGTATTCTATTTTCTGTAAAATGCTTTTTCCAAGTTTCATTTTAAAGTGTCAGGGTTCTCAGTATAAGCAAAATTAAACTACCAGAGAAAAAGAATACATCTGGTTATGAAGTAGTTGCATTTATCACCATTTGAGCAACATTTGGCAATAACTTTTAATATAAGCCACCTGCTGAAATTGCAGTGGCATGCCAAGTTATGACACGTTAGTAAGTAGGGATCACTAGAGCCTCTTGTATTTAGTTTTATAGAAAACATTCTCATACTTATTCCAATATTATTCATGTCTTTTAAGCTTAAGCTCCTTATGCTTTCATTGTTTTTATTAACTACTTGCCCTGCAGTAAAATTATGAACCTGAACTAAATTTCACTGTTTGCTTTTGATTCTTAATAGAAAGAATGATAGGATTGGACAGGATAGAGAGTCTCAAGAGCAGTGTCGTTCATGTGATGCAAAAAGCCCCAGTCTTGACAAGAAGCATCCGATTGACAATGCTATTGATGGAACTAACCATTGGTGGCAAAGCCCAACTCTTCAAAATGGGAAGCAGTATGAGTGGGTTACTATAACTTTAGATTTAAAGCAGGTAAGATAAAAGATTGTAATGCTTTCTTTGGATGAATTTGAGGTTTTTTTATTCTGACATTTTTATAACTTTTAATTGAACTGCATTAAATATGTTTTAGAAGTACTTGTGCCTAATTCAGCATATATCTAACACTAGAGCATCCATTCATGTCATTTTGACACTGGAGTGTTTATCGCTTTCTCCATTTTCTCATGACTTTGAATCATTTTACTTCATAAGCACACAGTAGAAATGTTTTTGGTATAACTCAATTTAGAAAAATTCTACAACTAAATTTACCTAGAATATCTACTGGTTCTTTGATACCAAGCAGATTTCTGTCTAAATAGCTTTTCTTCAGAAAAAAATTATTAGAAGTAGCAAATCAGCCAGATTTCTATTATAGTGCTTCTTTGTTAGTTTATTTGAGCTTAAATACATTGAGACCCATTTTCAAAGGCAAAAATGGATCAGTTTTACAAGTTTCACAGTTGATTTACGGTACCTTTTTTGAAGCATAACAATAATAAGTGTATGAAAATTTTTTACAATAAGCTTAAAGTTAAATTACATGGAAGATATAGCAATCCCATATTGATAACGATAACTATTGCCATAACGATAACTATTTTATACAATTTATTTACTTATTTACAGATATTTTAGGGCAATGATAGTACCTGTCATTCCGTTAGAGAAGTTGTCATTATGTATAAGTTTTTCTGAAATAAAAATTAATCTCTGATTTTTTAAAATGAAAAGAAATTCCTGTAAAACATGCTACTTTTTATTCTTGAATTCTTAAATAAATTTATTGAATGTACTGAGGTTTACCTAAAATATGTGATTAGAAGTTTGTCATGCTTGAATATGTTATTTTTTAACTCAAAGGTGTATCAAATTGCATATGTAATTGTCAAAGCAGCCATAACTCCACGGCCTGGAAACTGGATCTTAGAGAGATCTCTGGATGGTATTATTTATAAACCTTGGCAGTATTACGCACTGAGTGATGGTGAATGTTGGGATTCTTATGGAATCAGACCAACAGTTGGAAAACCACATTATAGGATGGACGATGAAGTTATTTGCACATCATATTATTCAAAACTGGATCCATTAGAAAATGGGGAGGTATGAGGTTACAAACTTTCTAGCTTTATTGCTTGTTTTTAAAATAACGTAAATCAAAAATTCAAAGTTCATCTTGGAAACATTGTGTGTTTAGTTTTTTATCATAAATGATAAAAGTGCCAATGAAATACTGTTTCTCATTTGTACATTTTAATAATTCTTTCTGTAAGGTATACATTTTTTTGCATTAAGGGTTATACCTAGTTGTAAGGCAAAAAAAACACGATTTTTCCTGAATTTTTTGTAAAAACGCATATGTATATATTTAAATGAAACTTTTTACATTTGAAACAGCATATATTGAAGATGTTATCACAAATTTTTCATCAAAATACCGATTTACACTAGTTACAGCCTAGTTCTCCAAGAGGGTCTTTTAAAAAAAAAGGCGTTTTGCGGTGATCAAGATATCCTAACTGGATTACCTGAAATAAAAAAAAACAAAAGTTTAACTAGTTTATAAGCTGTTTTAGTACTTAATCGAACGAATAAGTTAAATTTTGATTTTTCACAAAATGGTGGCTGTCAGAAGATATAGTTTCTATTTTTATGAAAAAAATTCTATTTCTTCGCTTATAAAATCCATAATATTGATCGAAAAAGAATCGAAAGATTAAAGACTGGTAAATTATGTTAAGAAAAAGCAGAAAATTGTTTGGAATGATTGGTTAAGCGGTTCTCAAGATATTTTGATCACCGACTTTGAAAACATGGTTTTGAGAAAAACGTGTTTAAGTTTTAAAAACGGTTTACTTATGATTAAAATCAAATTTTTTCTCCTTCCACTGAATCATCTATTCCAGGCCCATATAATAAGTCCTCTATTCCAAATGCAGTCTCCAAAATTTCGATTTGACGTTGTCTACGCAGCATTCTTTCCTCTTGGGTACACTCTTGCATTCATCTGTTAGTGATTGAGACATTCATTTCATCCGCTGTCTCAGCATACAAATGGGCATTAGTGCCAACAGACTCCTATTACATTCATTATGTAAGGAGTGATGATTAAGCATGTAAGCTGCAATGTATGCTGATATTTCAATGATTTTTGATCCACTAGGAATTATCTTAGGACTGATTTTCCAAGTCAGTTGATAAAATTTTAAATTCGATCCTCAATTGATGTATTTGTGGAACACTGAACTCTTCTTGCTGCTTGAATTTTTTCGCTGAAGTGCTGAAACTAGCTCCACTTGTTTCTGCTAGTTTTAGATTAAAAACATTTTTTTCTCTTTGCTCTTGATTTATAAATCTTCTCTGACCTTCTCAATTCTCTAGTACACTTTTAAGATCCATGATCACACAAAAATCATGAAAAAATTAAATACACACTGGAAAACTGCACTGCTTGGCTTCAAATTTCAAACTGGCTATTTTCTGATTTTCGTTGGCAGAGAAAGAAAAAATCCGTTAAACCCTTAATTCAAGTATATACAGTCCTTCGAGCATAAACATATAGCCAACCTGAATACAATAGAAAACTGTATACAATAGTTGATAGAGTCAAAGGTATTCATAGAATGCAGCAGTCAAGCGTTCTAAGATATTTCCACAAAAGTACTGTATCTTCGAGAATATTGATCGGATCAACTTAAAATTTTAACTGAACATTTTCAAGATAATGTACAATCGGGAAATGTTACTTTCAAAAAGTCGACTTTTTGAAAGTTATAACTAGGTATATATAACCCCTTAAATAATCTCATTTATAAAAATATTTTGCAAAAGTTATGCAATTAAAATTTAAAAGACATTTTTCTTTAATAATAATAATGAAAGCTTCTGTAGATTAATCACCAAAACTTTAACTTTTTATATGAGAAGCGTTTCTTTTCATTTAAGGTGTTAGAGTGTAAACATTTAAGTCTGTAATTTTCTGTAGATTATTTGGACAATTTTTAACATGGGTTATTTAGTTCAGCTTTCATATTTACACTTGTTTCATTTAATGAAAATTAAAAAGTTCAATGTGCACGAAGGAGTATTTCTTCTACGATTTTCTTGATATCCAAGTTTTATTATTTTTTAAAATTTATGTTTTATATAAATTAAATCACCTGAATTAAAATTTTAGTGAAAGTTCTGTAAATTGAAAATAAGATCATTTAAAAAAGTTATTTAAAATATAGTCTCATTGAAAAATATTTTATGAAAACAGTAGTGAAATTTCCAGCCTTTAAACTGTATATCCGAAGGGATGGATCATGAAAAATATGTATAGAAAAGTGATTTTCATGGTGACATGTGTCCTTGCAAGAAAAATATTTATCATAAAAATGCTCAATTACATAAAACAGAAGTGGTTTTTTAATTTAGAAAGTTAATTTGAAATACATGAACACTTTTATTAGAAATATATTTTTCTTTTGTTGAAAGCATTATGAACAATTAATGTTTTATAATGTTATGCTTTGAATAATATTTCAAATTTTATTATAACAAATTTATACTTTCACACTGTATGGATCACTATTGTCAATTAATCCATTTGTTATAATTTATTCTTCCAACTTTATTTTCTCATTTACTAATCTCTTATATCTCTTTCTTAGATTCATACATCATTGATCAATGGACGACCAGGTGTTGATGGCCCAAGCTTAAAACTTATGGTAAAATGCTTTCTTTCAGCTTTTACACTACTTAAAATGTCTTTCAGCCATTGATGCTGATTTTAATTTTGATTCATGTTCTCAGTTTGAGAATAATAGTGAATCTGTTCCTTGAAGCACTGTATTACATTGATTAAAAATTTAGTTGTAATAAAAAGTAACTCTAGGGCTCTTTTCTGCAAAAATCTTGTGAATTCTATATTCAAGGGTAATCCATAGCCTGCAATGACTAGACCTGTTGCAGATGAAATAGGTTAGTGGATGGCAGGTATGGAATATGCTCAATGTATTTGTCTTGTAAACTGTTTCAACTATTCTTCATTTGGTGGGGTAAGGCATACCAAGGAGATGTACAACAGCATGAATGCTTGTACCTGGTTGTGTTCATAGGACCTCTTTCAAGGAAGGAAGTCTCCTGTATCCTTGGAATTACTAGGTTTCTATAATGTCTGGAACACAGAAATGTTTGGTGATTCTGAACAAATCTGTCAAGATAAGTGTTCAAGATACAATCTCGTAGTTGTTCATTTCCTTTCACTTCCCCATATGCTAGGTATATGTTAACTACTTCAGCATCTAGAAATTATCTTACTTGTGCGAAGTAACATATATAACAAGTAACTTGTAAAGATAGTCCAAACTGGCCAACTGCAGCACTGCCGAATAGTGCTGTCTAGTAAATCTAGGTGGTGCTTGTGAACATAATTCCATTGTTAATCTGGTTCAATTTTATGTACCCTACCTCCCCTTAAAATTTAAAACTTAAGTTTTAGAACACTGTATAAAATCGGTAATACATGCAATGAATTTTAATGAAGTTAATATTGGTGGGTATACAATATGCTCAATGGTGATGTTCATTGCTATCTGCTTTGAATCCTGAAAAATGTTTATTGGTTCTATTTTATTTGGTACTTAGTTGAATTTTATATGTATCTCTGAAAAAGTTGTTAAAAACTTATTTCAAAGTTTCTTGCAACTTTACAATTATCTTATATTTCTTCAACTTGCTTAAAAATACTTTTCGATTTAAATTTTTTCGCATAAATATTCATTCTCACAGTGTTGCATTTTATAATTACAAAGAAACATACTTTTTGATAATTTTATATATTTTTCAGCACTATTTAATAGGTTTTGTATTTTTTATGTGGAAAAGAAATTTTGTCTTCAGATTTTACACAATATTACTTAATAGGATCAAGTAATAAATTCGTGCTATGTATCATATTTTTCTTGCAAAATAATATTCCATAATTGACTTTCATAAACTTTGAAAGATTTAATTACTGTTTGACATTAGATTTGGCAATTTTGAAAAGATATATGGTTTATTTACATTTTAATTTATGATACATTTGTTCTACAACCTCCGTTCAAAAAGTTCGGTGAATGACCTCCGCACGTGGATAAAAGTTGATAAATATAATAAGTAAAAATAATAAATAAGTTGATAAGTAAAAAAGCAGAGCATGGAGTGGCGGGATGTGGGCTCACTGAAGTCGACAAAAGTCTGAAGCAAAAATCTCGCATAAAGACAGTGCTCATTTGTTTTTTTGATGCTGCAGGCATAATTCATAAGGAATTTTTGTATTTTGAAATTTTGGATCACCTTGTGAAATGGATACCACGAGTGAGACTGCAGTATGCAGCAAAGGGCTCATGGTTCCTACTCCACAATAACACGCAACCACATACAGCCATCGTTGTACACCAGTTTCTAGCCAAAAAGGAGATTGTGTCACTTGCTCACCCCCCTACTCTCCTGATCTGGCAGATTGCAGATTACTTACTGTTTCCGTTACTGAAGAGAGCATTGAAAGGACAAAGATTTTCGACAATTGAGGAGATTCAATAAAACGTGACCACCGAACTGAAGGGCATCCCAAAAGTCGTCTTCTCGCGTAGTTTCAGTGCCTTCTACACACATTGGCAAACGTGCATAACATCGGATGGTAATTAATTTGATGGACAGTGAACCTTGTTTGCTGATATGTGTGAATACCTTTTGCAAAATATATGTTTCATCGAACTTTTTGAACAGGGGTTGTATTTCATTTTCAAGACTTATACTGAATTACTTTACCTTTTTAGGAGTTTACAAAAGCAAGATACGTAAGGCTACGCTTGCAAAAAATTAGAACATTACATGCAGATTTGATGTCCTTGAGAACTGATGAGGAGAATATAGACCAAATTGTATCACGAAGAGTATGTTTTACTTAAAAGTTATTTAAAAAGTATTTCAGCACCTATGTATGATTATGAATTATTATTTTCTTTGAAATAAAATAATTTTATGTGATTTCAGTATTTTTATTCCATCAAAGATATATCTGTTGGTGGCCAATGTGCTTGTTCTGGGCATGCTGCTACATGTTCATCTGATTCCATCACTGGGGTATGCTATTTTCCATTCTTTGATTAATGTTTTATATAATTCAAATTATTAATATCAAATGTGCTTGTCAAAAAAGAGATGAGTGATCTGGTAAGATTACTATTTCATATTGAAAACTGCACAGAAAATATTAAAAAGTTAAATTCATTGTGATAAGAAGTCATACTGTTGAGTCCTTATAGATAATTAGCATGATCAATCACAAAAATAGCAATGCATGAATTTAAATAGTACCTAAACAAGAAAACTTTTTTAAATAAATGATTTTTCTAATTTCAACTCAAAATATCCTGAAATTGATGCTTTTAAAATTTAAAAGATACAATCAGAATAACTAATGCACAGTCAAGCCATATTATCTATCTTAATTGGCGGGTTACTAACATATAGGCATGGGCAGAATGCATGCCTAACCTCTAATCCTTTGCACAGATAATTTAATTTGACATAAGCTAAATCTTGTTAACATTCCAACTGGTTGAACTCATAGAACTTCTAATTCAAACTAGATTTATTGTTTCCAAACAAAAATAATGGTTGAATAGATAACATGAATGATAAAATAATTTAACAGGAAATGTAAAAATAACATTACAAGCCTATATTATATAGAGGCTTGTAATTATTGTTACATATAAAAATATGTTAAATGCCCACTGGCGTGTGTGCAGATACATGTATACATTCAGAAAGTCTTTCCTGTGTGATTTTTTATCAGTTTTGTCGCAACCTGACCAAACTTTTTGCTGAGAAGCCTTTTTTTTAATCCTACACCTCATCAGTGGACTGTGTTTATATTATTCGGCGCCGTCGAGGCGCACAAATCTGTTGCGCTTCTAGAGGTATATACGTTCTTCGGGAGGTGAAAGTAGGCGCTCGTGAGATCGGTAGAAACATAATAGATGCTCGTGAGAAACATAGAGTAGTGCATATGCTTATAGACAATAAGCATAAAGAACTAGGACATCCTGGAGTTCAAATATTGATGAACCAGTTCAGAAAATTATTCGATATGGCGTAGCAGAAAAACGATTAGACAAGTTATATTGAAATGTGTCCGATGCAAACGATTCACTGTGACCCATCCAGAACCAAGAGCCTCTTCCTTACCTGAAGATACAGTAAGAGAAGCTACGATATTCGAAGTCTTGGGTGTAGATCTCGCCGGACCACTGTATTTGAAAGATGGGACAAAATCCTGGATAGTTCTGTTCACTTGTGCAGTATATCGCGCAGTGCACATGGAACTAATAACATCCTTGACAGCGGAAACCTTCCTGCTGTCACTAAGAAGATTTATAGCTCGTATAACCCACTATTATTTATTGTGATAATGGCAGTAATTTCGTTAAAGCTCACAGCGAACTTTGCAAAGTGGACTGGCTTAAAATAAAGTCTGAATCCATGATGAGGAAGATAACTTGGAAATTCATCCCTCCATCTGCACCATGGTGGGTTGATGATGTCAGAGATTGATTGGCATGGTCATACAAGTTTTACGCAGAATATTAGGGCAGGCTTTGTTAAATTACGAAGAACTAAACACAGTGTTGTGTGATATCGAAAGCCTAATAAACTCTTGACCCTTAACTTATCTGAAGATATAAACGATTTGATTGCTTTGACGCCTTCTATGTTTCTACAGGAAATGATAGAAAGTGGCTCACCTGATATTGATAGTATAGATGTCGCCTATATGTGCAAAAGATACCGGTATGTACAAAAAGTACGTGAAGATTTATGAAAAAGGTTTCGACTGGAATATCTAGGACAGTTAAAATATAACGGAAAACCTTCGGAAACCTCAAAATTTATCTCTGTCGGTGACATAGTACTCATTGGTTCAGACAATCTGAAGCGTTTACAAGCGTTACGTCACAAATATTGACTGTGAACTTGTTCCTGCCAAAGAACATCAGAAGTCACCCAAATCGACAATCACTCGGAGTGGGAGAGCAGTGAAACCTATCCAAAAGACTGTTTGTGAGACACAACAATTGGTTGAGTTCTTCCAAGTTACGAACTAAAGGTGGGAGGATGTCGCAACCTGACCAGACTTTTTGCTGAGAAGCCTTTCGGAGTTGATCCTACACTGTCGCCAATGGACTGTTTATATTATTCGGTGCCGGCGAGACGCACAAATCTGTTGCGCTTCGAGATGTATATACGTTCTTCGGGAGGCAAAAGTAGATGCTCGTGAGATCGGTTCAAGTGTAGAACATTAAAAACATTTGAGGACTATCTATGCTTTTTCATTTGACATGTCGGGAGCCATATGTAAGTTTCTACCATTAAATTATTTTTTATATAAATTAGCTGTACTTTACTCTCTAAAAAGTAACTATAAGAAACAAATTCCAAGATTAAGTAGCAGATAAAAAAGACTGGTAGTTTTTTAATGTTGACTATCTGCTATAGTTTTGACCTCCTTGACTAATAGAATGTTTCCTAGGATTCTTTCAATCACAGTAGATGTGGCTATTTATTCATTAAATGTGTGATGAAGGGTTAACCCTTCTATACACATACTATACTACTCAGAAAGTTATGCTCAGCTTGTTTCTGTTGGAATATGCACAGAAACTATATACATCTGTGATCTAATGAAAGTTCTGTGAATTTTTCATTCATTATTTTTACAATATGGATATGAAAGTCATGTATTTTGACTACACAGTTTGTTTTATTGTAAGGTCAGACATGATTAAGAGTTAATTACAATCATTCCTATGAAAAGAGTAATTTAAGAGCTAAAAAACTAATCAAAGTCATTTCTAAGTAGTGTCTATTGTACCTTAATGATTGTTATTGAAATTTCAAACCTCAGACCTTTATGTTGTTAGAATTTGTTTTATTTCTAATAAATTATATTACATTAAATGTTATACTTTAAATAGATTAATGAAAGACTTTCTCTGTTTTGAGCTGTTTCTTGGCTTTATTTGTCTCTAGTGTGCTGTTGATACATAAGTGTTTTTATTTTCCTTAGAAACTACAATGCAAGTGTGAGCATAACACTTGTGGGGAAAACTGTGATAGATGTTGTCCACTTTACAATCAAAAGTCATGGAATCATGGTACAAGTAATAGTGCTGAAGTGTGTGAAAGTAAGTTATGATGAGTTATTTGTATTATAATTATGAGCTATTTTTTTAAGTATTAAGTAAAGTGAAATTTTCATACTAATTTATTTTGGTATAAATTTAAAATTCCAATATTAATTTAAAAATTGTGTTTCTCAACACTATTTAGGATAAAATTTCCCTTTTTATATCATGCAAATCATATACTGTAATCACAGAATATTTTATCTACATTTTTTATATTTTATGAGTTTAAAATATTAAATGCAGTTTTTTTCTGTTGGAATCAAGTGAAGATTTAAAAGAGTTATTTTGTTTTATGAACATTTCTCAGATTAAATTGAAATTTCTAACTTTATTTGATAGAATTACTTGAATTTTGTTTTTTAATTTTTCAGAATGTGAATGTTATGGTCATTCTGATCATTGTCATTATGAGCAGATTGTCGCTGACAAAAGGTTGAGCATCAATACTCATGGAAAATATCAAGGTGGTGGAGTTTGTGATAAGTGTAAAGTATGTGCAACACTTGCATTAGTTTCTGCAATCTCTGCTTTAATTTAATTCTTTTATTTTCATGAATTAAACAAAATTATGTATTGGATAGTTGAATAAGTTCTCGCTGTTTACCAACAGATGGCGTTACCGGAACTGGTTGCGTTAGTTTATGATAGTGACGCATCTATTTACAAGTACTATAAGCAAGCTTGAAATCCAGTGTATGTTATTTCGCAGAAGTGCAAACAACTTTATTTTTCATTGCGTTAAATATGTCAAATTTCGTGCCAAAAAAAGAGTATTTGCGGGGAATTTTACTGCACTATTTTATTAAAAACAAATCTGCAGTTGAAGCTCACAGAATTCTTGTTGAGACTTACGGCGACCATGCTCTGTCTGAAACAACTTGTAGAGATTGGTTTAGACGCTTTAAAAATAATGATTTTGATCTTGAAGATAAAGGACGCTCAGGCGCACCGAAGAAGTTTGAAGACGAACAATTGGAAGCATTACTTCATGAAGACTCATGTCAAACGCTAGATGAACTTGCAGAATCATTAGAAGTTGATCACACAACAGTTTCGAAACGTTTGAAAGCATTAGGAATGATTCAAAAGCAAGGTCATTGGGTGCCATACGAGTTGAAACCGAGAGACGTCGAACTGCTTCAACGGCAGAAAAGGAAAGGATTTTTGCATCATATCGTAACTGGCGATGAAAAATGGATACACTACGATAACCCTAAGCGTAGAAAATCGTGGGGTAAACCCGGCCATCCATCAACATCTTCAGCAAAGCCGAATATCCATTGTTCCAAGCTTCTGCTCTGCATTTGGTGGGATCAGCTGGGTATAGTTTATTATGAGCTGCTCAAACCAAATGAAACCATCACGGGAGATTGCTACAGACTACAATTGATGCGATTAAGCCGAGCATTGAAGGAAAAACGGCCGCTAAACAAGCAGAGTCATGACAAGGTCATTTTGCAGCATGACAACGCTCGGCCACATGTTGCAAAACCGGTAAAAACCTACTTGGAAACGTTTAAGTGGGAAGTCCTACCCCACCCGCCGTATTCACCGGACATTGCCCCTTCCGACTACCACGTGTTCCGGTCGATGACGCATGGCCTGGCTGAGCAGCACTTCCGTTCTTATGAAGATGCCAAAAATTGGGTCGACTCTTGGATAGCCTCAAAAGACGTATAGTTTTTCCGACGTGGAATTCAAATGCTGCCAGAGAGATGGGGAAAAGTAGTGGCTAGTGATGGACAATACTTTCAGTAACATGTTTTTAATGATTTTTTAAAGTAAAACATTAATTTTCACAAAAAAACAGCGAGAAATTATTCAACATCCCAATAATTTTAAAATAAATTTGCTCTTAAATTTTTTGTTGGAATTATCATTAATTAGTTTGTAAGATCTTTTTAAAAATTGTTTTAGCACCATACCACTGGCATCAATTGTGAACAATGTGATGATGGTTACTACCGACCTTCGAATGTTCCGAGAAATCACTCAAAGCCCTGTAAAAAATGCCAATGTACAGGAGCAGGAATGACTGGTTTTTGTGTGAAAGACGATTCTCACTTAATGGAAGGATTGGTATGGGTTACTAAAAATATCAATAGATAGATATATAGAGTGATAATATACAAAATTTAAACAAAGTATTTGAATGATCTATATTGATTCAATATTTTATTTATTAAGTGTTATTTCAATTTTATAATGAAAATTGCTAATTTTAGTCAAAGTAAAAGCAATCATTATGTAATGTTTTTATAGTTACTACTATGTGAAATGGAATGTAAAATTTTTAAGTAGTTACGTAATTGTTCTTTAGAAATCAACAGCCAATAACTGTAGTAACCAATTGCATAAACCTGTTGAAACACTCGATTTTAATGAGTCCTTACAAACAAGTTTCACTGTTTAAATTGCACTGCTATTACTCATAACTAAAAGATTAATTGGTTGATTCTTAACTAGTAAATAATGGGTCTAAGGTTTTTCTCAGAACTATTCCCTTTTCTTTTAAAATGTTGTTTCATATTAAATTTCATTTAATGTTTAAAATATTAATATATTTCATATTATCTAGCCTCCTGGATTCTTTGTTATTTCCAGTTTCTCATTTCGTTGTGGGGTAAGGTGGAAGACTTTAATTTTTATATAGCTGTAATGTATCTAGAAGTTTGTCTGCAACCCTGCTTGTGAAAGTGCACCATACTCTTTATTTGGATGTGCGCATCCCCACTAAGTGCAAATATTCGTGCTTTCAGTGAAGTTTTCCTTTATCGCATGTTTGCTTTTTGTTCATTTTCCTGTTTTATTTACTTCTTTTCCCTCCATAGCTACCGCAGCATGTATACTTGATTGCATTGCTTGTGTTTTGATTGCATGTGTATTTTTGGCTGATTTGTGTTTTGAGTGTTTAAAGAATTAAGAAGTAATTTTTAATTTAAAATGAAATTCTATGATTTGTCTGAATCTTTTTTTTAGCATTAGTGATAAAGAAATTAATTTGTGCATTTGTTCAAATTATTCTGTGTAGCATCATAAAATAATTTGTATTTGCATAGTTTTTGTTCATACAAATGAGCAGTATATAGCAAATTGAAAATATTATGAAATAAATATATAAATTGATATGAACTAAAGGAATACAAAATTTAATTTGGAAATAAAATTTCTAATACCTTCACTTTATTATATTACTGGCATAATTCAAATTGAGCACTGGTAAGATTGTTTAATTAATTATTACTGAATATTAATTTAATACAAATATCTATCAAGGAAAATAAATTTGAGATTGAGATATTCATTCTTCCATTTTCATTGAAATTAATCATTGTTTTGTAAAATGCGTAAATCTTCTACACCTAAAAGAAAAGATAATATTTTGTTTTAATATGAGTATCATCAACTAACTTCATTAATATAAGCATTTTTTTCATCTAATATAAAATATTTATGGTGTCAGAATTGTGTAAACTCATGTATTGTCAAGACATTAGTCTATTTTCACTGACCATATCCTTGCAGTATGCAAAATGTGTACATAACTGCTTTATTCATCAATTAACTATATTTTTTGTATATCAGGATTTTAATTATTATTTTTCTATTTAGCAACCTGGTGATTGTCTTTGCAAACCTGGTTTCTCTGGAAAAAACTGTGATATTTGTGACATTGGATACAAAAACTTTCCTCGTTGTGATCCTTGTCCATGCCACAGTGCTGGAACAATAGGAAGTGATATATGTGAAGGAGAGTGTGTTTGCAAGGTTTGAGTTTCTTCAATTAATTTTCAGAAATTAGAAATTAAATAATGATTTAGCTTAGTCCTTTTGTAATGTTATTCAATGAAAATGCAAAGTGACATTCTACTGTTCAATATTGGCAAGTAAACTATTTTATTTATTTAAATACTTTTCATGCTCATTTGGTCAATTTATATAAAATATAATGTTTCAGACCCATGTTGAAGGATCTCGGTGTGACAGATGTAAACAGGGATTCTATCACCTTTCAGCAGACAACCCTGATGGTTGCTCTCAGTGCTTCTGCTTTGGAATCACTGATGAGTGCACTGAATCAGACTGGGGTGTAATTATTGTAAGTTCATAGATTAGGTTATGTACTCATTTTAATCAACTCATGTATCTTATTCATCTATTTTGTATTTATTACATTATTATTAACTTGGAATCCAATTGTCCTAATAAATGCTTAATAATGCACTCCTTTAAAAGTGAGTGTACATCTTCTTTCCTCAATTAAAGTTTTAGTCAAATTTCAGGTGCAAAATATTGAAGACTGGAGGGTGACTGATTTGAAAGGTACTCGTATTGTGAAACCAACTCCGGAAAATGGCAATGTAGTCATTGCAAATGACGATGTCTCTCATTTCAGCTCATATTATTGGCTAGCACCACCAGATTATTTGGGAAAGAAGGTATTGTAGTTCTTAATGTTGCATTGATTTATTAAAACTTTCTTACCACACTTTGTTAAAGAATATTGTCTTTTTTAGTTGTATTCTTATGGATCAGATTTGAAATTTACTTTGAGCTATGTTGTTGCCAGGGGTGACACTTCAGGTACATATACTGAAAGTGCTGATGTTGTTTTAGAGGTAAGCTTTATAACTTTAATATTCATGTTTCACATCTGTTTTACAAACCATCAATATCTTTTTTATTGTAAACTCCATTTAAATTTGTTTTAGTTGGAAACCTTTAATTTTTATCTTTTTCAATATGGTCTGGTTATTTTATTGAAATCAATTTACTTTCTTAAACTTTTCTATAATTTTAGGTGTTTTTTGTATTTTATGCTAATTAATCTTTGCTTTGGAAATTTAGGGCAATGGACAGCAGATTGGCTATAATTGGGGTGTCAGACCTGAGTTTGATGAAGTTGCTATTTCCATACCTTTGCGTGAACAAGGATGGTTTTTGTTGAAGCCTCGCGAAGATGGTACAAATTCTGTCAGCAGGGAAGATTTCACTTTGATTTTGAACGATTTAACCAAGCTGCTCATACGTGCTAAGTTTCATACAGATCAAATCGAAGGAAGGTATGTTGAAAACATGAGTGACAGATTTTATGCTCTATCACAATCTTTTATATTTACATCATTGTCTTGTAATCCAGTAACTACATATTATAATTGGGTATCATTATTACATACAATTGTAATATTTTTGTGTTATTTTTCTACTTATGTGTGTGATATGTGATTACTGAAGAATACGAATGTCTTATGTCTGATATAAAATTGCACTTCCTTTGTGAAAGGAAGTTAATTCTTACTTTGTACATTCTTTTGTTTAATTTATTCAATTTTTAATTAATTTTAAAAAGTAAAAACTACTAATCTAAGTACAAAAAAGTTTGAATATTTTGTTCTTGAATTTTTCAGATTACATAACATAGGTATGGATATTGCATCTAACGAATCCAAAAGCTTAAGAAAAATAGGTTCAGTTGAGAAATGTGTTTGCCCTCTTGGCTACACTGGTTTATCTTGTGAAGTAAGTATATTTCTACACTTGAGCTTCAGATGAAATATACTTTTGCTTAACTTTAAGTAGCAATCATGCATTAGGAAAGAAGCAAAGTGAAATACTTTTTCCTGTTCAGTTAAAAAATTAACATATTTTTGAACATTTTATATTACAGCTCTGTGCACCAGGATATAAATCTCTGTCAGGCCCAAAAATTGGCCATATTTGTGAAAGATGTGATTGCTACAATCATGCTGAATCCTGTGATAGACCTGATGGTCGCTGTGAAGTAAGAAACACTATATTTTAAAATGCGACTTTGATTACGTTTTAACAGTGACTTATATTTCAGTTCTCTAATTAAAATATTTATACTACAAAATAAATATGATTCAGTGGAACTAGAGTAAGGTAGTTCAACTCAGAGTAGGATTATTCAATCTAGGAATTTTCTTTTTTCTTATAAAATACCACATAATAGATTTCACCCAATTAAAAAATTTTTAAATATGAATTTGTAAAACATTTTCTACTAAAAAACAACAAAAAAATTAATGTGACAGGCAAGAGTTTATTTTTTATCGTAGAAATTCAATTTCCTGTAATCTAAATATTTATGAAAATCGTAATATCATTAATACATTTAAGATTCTAATGTAACCAACAATTAGAATTCATTCTAAAATATACATAACATTAGTGACCATTCACACATATTTTAAATGTTTCCTCATATTAAGGTTCTGATGTCTGAAAAAAATCAATATTAAGACTAAAACTATTAATAAGAATTAAAGAAAATATTAAGATTAAAAGTGTAAGTAATTACTATTTGCTGATTTTTAACTGAATTTAATTGAAATTTTAAATTTTTGTGAAGATTCTTTGGGTATTTAAGCGTGAAGAATAAAGAAGTCATAATATAATATTTTTGTGATCTTAAATGCTGAATGTCATATATTCACATAATTTCTTGTCTCAACAAGAGTGTTTCACATAATCAACTTACAAATTTACAAAATTTTGTGTCATCGTTGCATTATTAAATATGGTGTGTGACTTATTAAAACTACTGATCTATAAAACAAGATAATTTTGAATTCCATCTTTTATTGTACATTTTGAATAAAAAGTAATTATAAGTTGTGTGTTGAAAGTTCGATAAGAGAAAGTAACATCAAAACACTGATAGAAAAGGTAGTTTTACTTTAAGAAATTTCAGCTGAGAATACCTACAACATTAGCTTGAAAATTAAATATATTTTTGAGTTTTGATATTGTATTTAACAGAATGTTTCTCAATATTGCTAAGTTTTATATGAATATCACATGGAAAGTATTCTGTATGATTAAATTTTATGTCCTTCTTATTTTCGTATTACATAATCTTCGCTATTGTATTTTAGAACTGTATGCACCACACAACTGGTTTGAAGTGTGATCGCTGTCTTAGAGGCTATTATGGAAATGCTACGATTGGTACTCCTGATGATTGCAAACCCTGCGCCTGTCCTCTGGAAACTCCAGAGAATAATTTCTCACCCACTTGCTATGGTGTTCAAACCTCCACTGGGGATAGTGATTATATTTGTGATCAGTGTCCGGAAGGCTATGAAGGAAATAAGTGTGAAAGGTATACTGAATGCACTTCCAATACATCCCGTCCCAGGACGGGTAAGCAAGACTCTTTTAATACGAAGCTTAGCTACTTACTCTAATTATCTTTCTCAGTGTAATGGTTTGGAAAAGCTATATATTTACTCTGAGTCTAAACATATACTGAATAATACATTAATCTCTAGTAATTTTAGAATCTTACTGCATCTAACTTTTCTTCCTGGAAGTTCAATTATTTAGTATTCTAATTTTGTCTTTATGTTATATCTTATACTGCACATATAATAATTGAATTTTTCAGAAATTTTAAGAAATAATCATAAAAATTAAAACTTTTTCTGACAAGAACTGCCTTAGATATTGCAGGGCCTGATTCAATCTCCAAAGTATACCTAAACTGCCAAATTGTTATAAAATTCCATAACCATCTCTGCTGCTTTGTATATTTTGAGGAAAATTATTTTAATTTCTCTTTATTAAATTGTTATTTCAGTCATCATGTAATTATTAAGTACAGTATGGCTCCTGTAATTAAGTCCATCTGAAACTCAAGATTTTTTATGAGGCCTCAGCACTATTCTTTTGAACTGTATAATAAAGCTCTCTTTTCCCTTATCAAAACAGTGAAGTTTCTTCACACAACATTAGAATTTCCAGTTTTTAAACATTCAAAGAATAGTCCTTACCAAAACACATGATCTTGTGTACGATATCTGCTATTTCTGTGACAAGCTTAAGGAATACTATTCTTTACTCGGTAAAAGCAAACTCTTAATTAACAATTTCAGGTTTAAAGAAAACATTCCAATCGCCAGCCCACAAAAAGGTGAAAACTATTTATGAACATATCACTTGCTGAGAATTAAATCTCGTTGAACAAAAACTAATGCCAAATTTTTTCGCAATAAATTTTCCAATGCATTTAAATCGGAGTCCCTTAGTGTGTGTGACCCTATTTGAAGGAATCAGCTTAAGACCTGCCCTGTTTTCAGTGATTTTAAAGTTGATTGATAGTTGATGTCTGTTAAGGTGTTTGCTTGCTGAATGGCTGCTTTTCTCAATAAAAGTTTAATGTTCCTGTTTTGGGTGTAGCCTTAACTTATTATTTTTAAGTAAAGTATAAAAATAATCTTGTTCTAGACAGGGTTAGAAATAAGGAGCAGAAGGTCAAGTGTCACGGGAACTTGGAGGAAAATATTCATTTTCTCCCAATTGATAAAATGTTCTGATTGGATCCAAAAACTGATCAATACAAAATTATAGGCACAAAAGATGATTTGTAATTTTGAAGCTTGGCACCAGAGTAGTATTTTAATAGGCTGAGTACTATTTGGTAGCTCAAGTTCTTATTTGAAACTGCTCATATATATATATATATATATATATATTTAATTCTACTGTCTTTTGTTCAAATGTTAGACAAGATGCTCTCTACATAGTGTTATGGATTTATACTAATAAGCATAAAAGGGATAAAAGCTGGAACATACTCATAAAAAGTACTTAACTAGTATGCACATGTCAGCATGGATTTCTGATAGGGAAATTCTAATTAAATCTAATTCGTCTATATTTCTTTTTAAAAAGTAGTATTCGTTTTTTCGACTGTGTATTATTTGTATTTTAAACACTTATCAGTTTTATATTGTGCATGTGTTTTAAGTTACAGTGACATATTCTAATGACATATTTCCTTTCATATTCTTGTATACATATATAAACTTTTATTAAAGGAGTTTGTGTGAACAATCTTGTAATTTGTTTTATGCCTACACATTATCAGGAAAAAGAGGTGATTGTTGATCTTATCACATATTGTATATTGAATAAAATTTGTAGGTTACTCTTAAAGGTTTCTTGCACTAATAAGTTTCATAGCATATTTTCATTTCAAGCAAAGAATTTCTTTAAAAATTCAGTAATGGCATGAATTACAAATTATTAACATAAAATGATAGCAACATTGCACCTTTACAAAATTTAATGAAAATTTAGAGGGTGCATTAGAGTAAAATTAACAAGGTATATTTGGATGAATGAAGATACTTTTAAATATTGTAATAGGAATCACTTTTTGCAGTTAAAAGCTTTAGATAATATTGGATAACATCAATGTTCAAATGTTTCACTAGAATTGCCAGAGAAATATTTCTTATTAAATTTTTATAAATATCTTGCTTACTTTTTACCTACAATTATAAATAAATTGAAGTGGCAGTTATCTAAATTTACGTTATACAGCTTAATACTTATAAATATACTTCTGTCTCCATACATTAAAATCAATTGTTATTTCATTCTATTCAATATTTCTTAGTTTGTTAATATTTGTTAGGTTGTATAAGTTTACTGTATCTCGTCTTTGTAATCTTTTGGTGTGATACATACATCTTACTTTTTATTGTAAAAATGAAGTGCAAACATAATTTTTCAGTCTAACATATTTATACAGAAAGTTTGAAAATTTGCGAGATTGTATACTTTGATTTATTATATGAAAACATTAATTTATTTAACAGTTATTTTAAGAATACATATATGATAACTTTACCAAATTCAATCAACAGTAAAGGAATGTTTTTGTGTTTTAAAATTAAACTATCATGTATCAAAATTTTAATCTGTAGCTCAAGATGAAACAAGATTTGTTTTAAATTTTATTTTATTTATTGCATGGTGGTTGGAAATAAATTCTTAATTCAATGCTCCAAAAGCAAAAATGCTAATAAAGTTATGATAAAAATTTATAATATTACTGCCATTTATTACCATGCATGTGCCTCCAGAAAACGTTATGTGATAATTTTAATTGTTTTTGCAGGTGTGCGGATGGCTTTTTTGGCAATCCCCAAGTTGTGGGTGGATATTGTCAAAAATGTGATTGCAGTGGCAATGCTGACACTTCAGAAAGTGGGTGGTGTGACAGTTTAACAGGTCAATGTTTGAAATGTCTGGGAAACACTGGAGGATGGAATTGTGGTGAATGCTTACCTGAACATTTTGGCGATGCAGCACAGCGTTATTGTGAACGTATGTAATTATTTTCTCCATTCACTAAGTTAAGCAAGGTTGAACAATAAGATAGATAATGATTGCTTGTAGCATCCCTTAATGTGCAATTGATTTTGACTCATTGATAAAAACTGATGAGCAGAAAACATGAAATAAATAATATAATAAATGATATAGCATCTATATTCAAATTTTATGCCTCCAAATGAACTAAAATCAGCCAAACTTATCTTAATCTTATTCACAATAAAGCACATGACAAAAAGTTCAAACCTCAGTCACGTCTCTAGAATTAGATTCTGAACTTCCATTTGAATTTTATCCCATTTCCTTGTTCAAATGTGATTTTTTAAAGTCTAAACCAACTTTTACATTGCTCACATTTTCTTTTCTGTGCTGATTTCTATCTTCCGAATTTCTCATTTTCTGTAATAAGACTGCTGAAAATTTTCATTAGAACAACGAGCTGTTCTGTATAGTTTTAGCAATATTATACAGCTCCATAGCTTGAATCAAACATATTCAAACTAAGCAGCAAATTTGGGGAATGAATCCTGTGTAATAGGGAAATGAATCCTGTAAAATAGAGGATTTTATATTTTTTACATCCATTTGGTTGCCATTCGATAATAAACAATGAAATGTTGATTTCTGTGCCACATACATTTGTGAAATATTTATATAGATTTTTCACAACTTCTCGTGTGACATCCCTATTGGGATTTCTAATTTTAAAAAGGAACCATTGAAAAGTTTTGGTGGTAAAGGGACAGAATGAAATTTAGGGGTATGAAACTTAACATGTATGATTCTTAATAATATACTTTGATTGGTATGTATGGTGTCATGTTACTTAAAGAGGGATTCATAGAAATGTTTTATCTAATTGAAATATGTAAATTTAATTTAAAACATATTTAGAAATCTGTAGGATAGAGTAGAATTATTTTCTAAAATTTGAAAATCTGAGGGGAAAACTCAATTTTATTCTTAACCTGCAGTTAATTCTCCAATTATGAATTAATGAATTGCATTAATCAACAAAGCTAAAATATTGGAGTACACAAAAATCTTATCTATCATATCTCATGTTAGACAAGTAGGAAAAAGGATTGATTATTGAACTCTAATATACTGATTGAAAATTTTTGTAAGCATGAACTCTTGTACACATGAAAATGTTGAAGCAAGGATTTGTACTTAAACACAACCATGTTACATTTGTAAACTTCAAATTTGTTGCATTTCTTATATACTTAGATGTTTTCAATGCTTATTATAAGCTGATAGTTAAAATATATTTTAAAACTTTTACTTATTTTTTGTTCTGGTATAATTTCTGATATTTTACAGCCTGTTCATGTAATCCCCGTGGCTCTTTGAGTTCCCAGTGTGATTTGTCAAGTGGCCAATGCCTTTGCAAACCTGGTGTTGTAGGAAGAACATGCAATCGTTGTGCAGTAAGTTAAACTTATTGGATTTATATGGGAAATGTATGAAATTTTCATATTGGTAGATATACTTCTATTTTAGGTTGTGGACATGAGATATTTTAAACGGTCTACTTTATTACAAACCTAATCTGTGGAGTCAATGCAGTTAATGGGATATGCAGTCAATTATCTCCATTACTATTTCATTATCATTAGAATAATTCATTTTGTTTTTGTTCTAGGATGGATTTGGCAATTTAGAAGCTGGATGTGAACCATGCAAATGTAATAGAGTTGGTTCAAGAACAGAAGTGTGTGATCCAAGTTCTGGACATTGTAGTTGCAAACCTGGAGTCTTTGGCATAACTTGTGATTCATGTTTGGAAGGTTACTTTGGATTTTCAAGGCAAGGATGCCAAGGTTTGTTTCATTTCATGAGTAATTTATTCTGGCAGAATATGTGTGAATGAAATGAATTAATACTTTAAATGTAGTCTACCTGTGATTCTTTACTTGTTTCGAGCTTAACTTCTACCACAGCTTTAATCTTTTTTCCATATCGGTAATTTTAAGTATCAGTTGGGTCAATGGAATTAAATGTTTTAAAATTTTTTTAATTGTGTGTAGTCATGTGTCTTGCAATCGCTTAAATACCATGTATTTTAAAATAAAAATATCTATATTGTTAAATGTAGATTTAATTCTTTTTAACTGGCTTATTGTAGAATAGCAGTTTTTTTTTATTTAAATGGTTTTTAGTATTCTAAATTGAACTTAATAAACACATTCGTTTTTACTTCCAACCCACTAGTTCTCAAAATAAAGGTTAAAAATTGCTAGCACATACAGGGGGATTCTACGGTCATGGGACAAATTTCAGGGGGTGATAGAGCACAACGAAGCAAACACTTTTCCCCATAGAATGTATGGTTGCAAGTGAAGCGGTTCGCCGCTGGAGAGCGCAGTCAAACGCTTGTATAAAAGCCCATTGAATGTCAATTGGGTGAGTCTAAACTAATACGACAAACTTCAGGGGGTGATAGAACACAACAAAACAAACGCTTTTCACCATAGAATGTATGGTCGCTAGAGGGTGCTTTCCATTTCGACACAAACACGGTCCAACCCACGTTGGAAAGAAGAGGCTCGAAATATGGAAACAACACTTTAATGTCAAATAAACATCAATAACTGCTTGACAAAACGAAATAATACAATTAGATTTGCATAAATTAAAGATAAGTACAAGGAACAACATGTAAGAAAGAAATGACATGTACAAAACATGAGAAACTTTTCACATGGAAATGAAACGACATGTACAAACCTCAGTTGGTAAGTACAACATAATGCACAGTTACAGAAGCTGTTCAAAATGTCGACCTCCACACCTGATGCAGGCCTCACATCACCGATGTAATGCTTTTATACAAGCGTTTGATTGCGCTCTCTAGCGGCCAACCGCTGCACTTGCGACCATACATCCTATGTGGAAAAGTGTTTGTTTCATTGTGTTCTGTCACCCCTGAAGTTTGTCCCATGACCGTAGAATCACCCTGTACATACTGTGGGATTTCTAATTAAAAATTAGCTTATATATTACCAGAGTAGGGCTTAATACTATACTGATTAAAACAAACAGAAACACAAATCTTACATCACATTAAGTTTCAAATTAAATTAGTTATTTTTAAGTCCATTAAAATAGTTTATTAAATGAAAACTTACAGATTTAACATATTTTTTTATCTTGGAAAATGTTTAGAAACATTTTCTTAATTTTATTTCCCTAATCAAATTTGTTTCTTCTATTAAAGAATGCAGATGTGATCGCTTAGGGTCATTAAATGTTCAATGTGATGAAAACAATGGACAGTGTTTATGCAAACCTCATGTTGTTGGAAGAGCATGTGATAGATGTGAAGTAAGGATATGCTTTTTTATATATTTACTAGTTTTATGGTATGATAGAACTGTAAAAAATTGTAAACTTTTACTGATAATTTTATATTGATATCTATGGGGGGTATTTGTCTTATGTTTAGAATACACTTAGTTAAAGTATATTTTATGCAAATTCACTGATAAGCAAATGAATGGTTAAATTTTTTTATACAGGCTTATCCAAAAAAATATTTGTTTTTTTTTATAAATAGTTTCTTTGGCATAATAGAATAAAATTATCTTGACTTAAAAAAATTGAATGTCAGTTTTGCCATTTGATGCTAGCAACTTCATTTCTGAGATAAAATCTGATTTAGAATAATGAATGAAAACTATTTAAAATAGGATGGGTATTGGAATTTACAATCTGGAAATGGCTGTGAACAATGCCAGTGCAATAGAACTGGTTCATCAGCTACGGTTTGTGATAAGAACACTGGACAATGCACATGTAAACCTGGCATAGGTGGAAGGTTCTGCAACCAATGTTCACCAGGATATTTTATGTTTTCTCCGCAAGGCTGTAGAGGTAAGACAATTGCTTCAAAATTTATAAAAACATTTAAGTTCTTAAAAACATTTATGTATTATGTTTATAAGGAAAAGGAATCTTTCTCTTATTCCTCACCTATTCAAAAAATTAAAATTTTTACAAGCTTAATTTTATAAACATCCTAGCTTTATTACCCTACTTTGTCAGAGGTTTTACTACTTCAGTCAAACTGCCTCAGGTTCCTCAGCAGTTTTGTTGCATCACTGAACAGCTCTTTGAACTGTCTGACTTCAAGTGCTTGAGTTCTTTTCTCTTCCTATTGCTCAACTCGTGACAACTATTGACGTTTCATGCTGATTTGAGTTTGATTAAAAAGTGATCTAATCTTGCTCTCTTGTGTCTATCTCATGTGCTTGTGTGGTTTTCTCTTTTAATTGCTTATCTCTTGATGGCTTTTGACGTTTTGTTTTGATTGCTTTTGTATAATGTTCTGTATTAAATTTTACTTCCATGGTTCTGAGGGAACAATGAAACAAACAGAATAGTTACATTGACCTAAAAATTCCAGACAATAAGCTGCAAATTTTATGAAACCACAGCCTTGTTCAAGGGGTTTTGCTGCTTCAGAAAGATTTCAGAGGATATAAAAAATTGAATTTATATTGCTGAATTGATGTCATTGGTATATCAATAAGTTGACAGAGAAACCTGCTATAAAGAAGGAAAACCAATCTTTCTGACTTTCCTGCCTTGGCATTTTTATTGACAAATTGCCTTTCAGGATATCTTTTCCACTCTACCATCTGCTTGTATCCATCTTGCCATCTCGGGTTATTAATGATCTGAACCTACTGATTATACCACTGTTCATTGATACGACTTTACTACCCTTTGTGATATCAATGTGAGCTCTTGTTTCTTTAAAATAAGACAATTTTTTTATGAGTGTATTTTATTTATTACTCTTATTACCAGTTGTACTAGGCCACTGAAAAAGAAAATGTTGCTATATTGTACTTACTATCCTATACTTTCAAAATTCCATATTAAACATGGAGGATGAAGCAATATTTTTTATTCATTTGAATTTATTCAAATTTGTTGCATTTTCCTTAATGTATTACATAAATTAATTTTTTTTGTGTAGAATAAAACTGAATGTGTTGCTATTGAAATGCAAGTAGTAATTTATTTGATGCTAGAAGCTGCTTTCCCAAAGTGTTTAAATTTCACATAATTTGATTTTAAGTTTATTGTTACAGTTGCATTACTAAAGATGGTATAATATATTTCAGCCTGTGATCCATGTAACAAGCCTGGCCACATTTGTGACCCCAAAAATGGTCGATGTGTTTGCCCCCCTTTCACAACAGGAAATAGATGTCAGAAATGTGTCCGTAATGCCTGGGGCTATGATCCTCTTAATGGTTGCAAGGTACTGTTTACAGTATTTATTTTTGTGATGTATTGTAATACAAAAAGTACTCAATTTTAGATTTACTTTATAGCAGTTTAATTTATTATTCAGAGTTGAATATTTAACCATTTTTGCATTTAATCTTTGTGCCTGTAGCTTAATATGTGATGCATTTTTGTAAGATCATCAGGGCCTGGATTTTGTTGACAGTCATCTTTTGTTAGCACTTAGTAGACAATACCTGTATAAATAGAAATTCCATTTCAATCTCCTGACTTGAGATACATAGGTTTTCGTCATTTTGTGGTATTGATTTTTAGATAATTTTTTATTTGTTAGGGCATTTTTGGATATTTTAAGGATATTTTTCAAATTTTTAGCAAAATATTTTGATTTGTTTTAGTCACACTTTGAACTTTGAGACTCGAAAAAGGATTAAGTTGTCAAGAATAGTGTCCAAACATTTTGATTTTAAATGCTTTTATAAGAAATAGGATTTTTAATGACTCTGCGTGCAAAAAAATATTTTATTTACCGGCTAGTTGTCTGTTATAGAAAACATTGTGCAATCAAATGTACCTATTGAATTTTAAGTAATTTTTTCACATTAGAAATTTTCATGCATTTTTAGATAAAAAAAATTCAGGCCTTGATGATTATTATATTTGTGTTACATTTGAAATATTTTATAACATTGTTCTGAAATGAAATTTTATTTTCAGCCTTGTGATTGCAACCGTCAAGGGTCTCCACAACAGAATTGTGATCCTAACACTGGTAACTGCATTTGTCTGGAAGGTTTTGAAGGTAGACATTGCGATCAGTGTCGCTATGGATTTTATAGATTTCCCAGTTGCAATAAGTGTGATTGTAATGCTGATGGTACTATTCAAACACACTGTCGTGATAATGTTTGCCAATGTAATGACAGAGGAGACTGTCCTTGTAAAGTAAGAATTACTATATCTATATAAAATTCTGTAAAAGTTGGTAACTCATTGAAAGTAGTTATAAATGACATTTAAATGGCTAATTATCTTCATTCTCTATTTTATATTGCTTTTTCTCAAACATGTGCTTGTTCTAACATAAAAACTAATTTGTTGAATGATCTGGTTAGATGAAATTTAAATATTTAATGTAATTTTTTGAATTTTTTAGGAATTGGCTAGTGGGCAGAGATGTGATAGATGTGTCGATGGGTCTTTTGGTTTGAGTGCTGATAATGCAAAAGGTTGTTACGATTGCTTTTGTTTTGGCAGAACTCGTGTATGCAATCAAGCACCTATGTATTGGTCAAAGGTATGTGTTATGAACTTTTCTGATTATTTTGATGAGGTAATAACATGAGCCTTATGTTATTTCATGTTTTGTTTTGTTGTCATTAAAAAATTATATTGTTCTACTTTCAAAATCTCTTAAAGTCTTGAAATCAAAATTTTAAAGTGATGGAAAACTAGTTTTTAAATTAACTATTTATTATTTAAAACTAGGTTTAAAAATTTGCTGATGTGGGCTTTATAAGTGATTTAGACTTGGGAGTTTTTGAAGCAAGTTTAGTAAGAATATCGGTTAACAAATATTGTTAAAACTTCAAAAAACCAAGAAAAATTGGAGTTACAACAATGTTTTGATAGTAAACAAAGAAAATATAGGTAATATTTCAAATTAAGATAGGTATTAGTTTCTACTTTAGTAATTACTTAGTTACATTTTTGCTTAAGTAAAATAAAGTAGGTTAAGGTTTTGAAACATAGTACTTACAAAAATAAATTATAATGGTATAATGCATCTTCCACAAAAAATAATTAAAAAAAAGCTATTTTGAAATTTTCTTTTCTTATTTTGCTACCTATTATCTTCATTCTTATTTTACTCACCCTATCAGAAAATTAAAATTTATATCATCGAACATATTTTTGAATCTAGACTTTAAAATATTAATGGTTTATTAGATACTGGTCTATGTTAACCCTAGGTTATTTTATTAAGAAATTTTAATGACTTGATTTTTTCTAATGATTCTAACTGATTTTAGGTTCCATTTCCTTCTCGTGATATATTTATGGAAGTTGGAACTAGTGATATTCCTTCTTTGCTCGGATTTCAAGTTTTCCCTGAAGAATTAACAGCAAAGAGGATTGGCATCCCTTATGTTTTGGACAAGTCCATGTATTGGAACCTACCAAAAGATCAACTGGGCGATAAAGTAAGTAAATCACATTAAATTTCAGTTTCACGATAAATAAACTTTTTACGAAAAAGCTGGTTTTTAATTATTTCCTCATACATGTGGGGAATAAAACAAGTCTAATTGTTGGAATACTTTGCCTGAGATGAAGCTCAAATTTGTCTCTAAGATAGCGCAGTAGTTTGAAATTAGTATTATTGTTGAAACTATTTTATTTGGATTTCAAACTGTTCATAATAAGATAGTGGAAGAACATTTGCATTAAACAATAAGTTTTGTACATATTGGTTAGTTTTCCACCTCCATATAGTAGGTTTAATCTCAATTACGCAAGTATCTGTTTCTTGCATAATAGTTCCCCTTGAGCAGTGGTCCTCAAGTGGGGTTAGCGGCAAGGTTTCAGGGATCTTTTATATATTTTATGTTTTAATATCTAAATTTTAGAATCTAAAACAATTAGTAGGAGATTTCAATATCCAGTATTCGTTGATTTGAAACAGACTTGAAGTTGATAATGACTTTATTGAAACTGATATTAAACCATACATTTTTAGCTAATTGCTAAAAGTAGCTCCACTGTTCACATTAAGATTAAATTATATATTTTGATGTCATTGATATTATAATTTTGCAATTATTATTAAATTAGTATTTTAATCATTTTAATAAATGAGAATGTGTATAATGTTACTGTTTATATTTTATTTCAGAACTCAAGTTTTTCTGTTTCAGAACTTTAAATTGTTATCACTAATCCTTAATATGAGTTTTAACATTTTACAATCTATTTAACAAATTCAAATATTTTACTCCTAATATTAAGGTAAAAAATAAGGATCACAATGGTCTTATGCAGGTCTCATTCCCCATTTAATTTTATAATCTCAAGGAGTAGGAAAATTTTTAATTTTCAAGGGGTCCGTGGACTGAAAAGTTTAAGAACCACTGCTCTAGAGTATAGAACTAGAGTTTCTAACATAAACCATACTATATTATTCAAGTAGTATTAAAATGATTAAATTTTATTATATGAAAATTAATTTCAATTTGATAGTTAAATTTTCAAAAATGAAAATATTCTTTTTTAATCATTATAGAGAAGTTTGCTGTAATCTCTTTTACACATAATTGTGATTAAAATGGGATGCATTAAAATTATGTGTGTTTTTATTACAAATTCAGTTTTCAAGCTCTATTTAAGCAATACCCATAATTTATAGAATTTATTTTGCTCATTGTTTTATTTGTTAAATTTAATTTCATTCAGTTAGGATCATATCTTGCTTTTCTCCTTTAAGCAGACTTGCTGTACATTTTATACTGCAAAATTGCTGCACATTTTTCTTAAAGTTAATAATTCTAATTTCTATATTAATTATGTAGTGCCCATTTTTTTTCTTTTTTAGGTTCTGGCTTACAATGGATATTTAAGTTTTAATGTAGAAAGTCGAGGCTCTTCCAGATTTCCTGATAAGTTTTTGGAAAGATATCCAATGGTTGTACTTCAGGGTAATCACAGAGTTGTGTTATTTCATTCCGGTCAAGGACATTCTTCTCATTTGAATTATAGAGTTCGCTTTCATGAGGTGAATAATCTTGATTTTGTATGTAAATATAGTTATGGTAAATTATAGAAAAATTATGTTTTAATAGTTATATTGCTTCTCTGCAATTAGCTTCTTTTTTATGGCATGACTTGTCAAAATTAAAGTATCAATTTTGTTGGAGATGTATTGCAATATAAAGATGTAGTCATGAATCTGAATTTAGAATGTTCATTACTTAGCTCTGAGGCAGCTATTACACCTTAATTTCTTAAATCTAACTTCTTAGACTCAAAATTAATTACTCTTATTAAATGTTTGAATTAGACCCATGATAGTTCATTAAAATGCATGTGTTTTAATACAGATATATATTACTCTTATACACCAATCTTCAGAAATTTTATATCCCTTGCTTGTGTTTCTAACACTTGGAACTTTCAGTGAATATTGACATTTTTTATCTTACAGTAGATTATGAATTTTGGTATTTTTTATATCATAGTATTTTCTTGCTGTGATATAGTTCATGTAATACATATTTAAAAAAATAATCTGATGTATTTATTTCTAGGATGAATGGAAAGTGTTAGACAATCCTTTAGCTTCAGTTACAAAAAGTGTTCTCATGGTTGCTCTGCAAAATTTACAGTACATTCTTATCAGAGGAACAGATGGCCCAGATGTGAAATATGCCAGGTATATGATTATTAGATGCATATAAATGTTGGGCATTATGCATTTATATTATTTTTCTCTCTGCTCTCTTTATTTTCAATTTAATATACTGTTTCTTTTGTACTTTTGTTGTGTAATATTATTTTTATGGTTCTTATTTCTTTGTGTGTATTTTTTAATTTTTCTTGACACCCTTATTTTTAGTTTTCTCTAATATTGCTTCATTATTTAATTAGATTACATAATGTCAGTTTGGATGTTGCATCTTCTAATTATGGTCAATCAGCTGCCAAAGGTATTGAGCAATGTCGCTGTCCACGCCAATATGTTGGTTCGTCATGCCAGGTATTAAGATTTAAATTATATTGTAAAATATTTATGAGGAACTTGAGCTTTTGGTCAGTTAAAAGATATTCAAATCCGTACATAGAAAAATCTAAACTCATAAATATCTCCTTACACTTAAATACATTCTTTTATATGTATATGTGTTTACACGTCACATGAGACAAAATGCGACTTGCTGTTACCAAAAGAATTTTGGCTTTTCTCAGGATGTTTTTCAAAACAATTGGTATCTATTACAAATTCTTTTTATTAATGAATATCTTCTAGGTGATATATTGGTTTGCAGGCTGGGTAAAACAATTTCGAGAGCCATATCTGGCCTGCAAGTTGGTAAACCTATTCACTACAACTACTTTATCTTATGCATAAATGTTTTTTTATATGTTTTTATGGGCACCACTAGTCTCCAATTAGGACAATAGCTTTTTCAAATTGCTAATAACATTGTATGGTTACAAAATATTTAGAATTGAAGACAACTTTTAAAAGATAGTGGACATTTAAGAGTAACTTCACAAAAATGTTTACTTTTAATATTTATAAATTTTTAAAAATTATGCTTTGTGTTACTTCCAGTAGTAACTTAATGTTTTAGATTTAACACATTTAAAATGTTTTTGTAGGATCCAGCTCCTGGATTTTATAGAAAACACAAGCCTAATTACCTAAATAGCAAAGATATATTGGACTTAGTTGGATGGGCAGAACCTTGTGCCTGCAATAATCATACCAACATATGTGATAAAGAAACAGGAATTTGTATAGTATGTATAGTTTATGCATTTTACATTAACACCTACTTTATTATTCATACATGAGCTGTTTTCCTGTCATAGCAAAGCAGCTTTCAAACTATTTTGAGAATCATAGGTAACGTATGTGTTTTATATTCTAGAATATTTTTAACTTTAGAATATTTAGTTGGCTTGCAGTGGTATACTGGTTTGAAATAAATAAAATTATTAGTGTATTATCATTGGTACTATGTTATAAAATTATCTGTATCAATCAACAAATCAAAGAAGTATTTTTTATAAGAAACAAGTTTGGATATTGTTTTTCATTGAAATTTATTTTCATTAAAAATTATCAACTTTTAAACTTAAACTATTAATTCTACTTCTTGATGTTAAAAATGACAGTAAATGGAAAAATAAAAAATCTGCTTGTTCGTTGCAAATTTCATATTTCTAAGTTGAATACTATAAGTGTTTCTAATAAAAGTATTATACTTAACATTTATTGATTAGAAACTGAAATTGCTATGTTTGCAAGGAAATAGGATTCAAGAATTTTAAAAAAGAAAATGTTGAAAATGCTGTTCAAAAGCCTTTTCTCTTATTTTTATGTACTTTCTCTTCTCCTTTTCCTCTAGCATTTCAAATTAAGAAATTCCTGCACTATACAGCTTTATTGTTACCGAGTTAAGAGCGAGAAATTGAGATATATAATTTTCAGAATATACCCTATTCAGAGCATAATAAGCTTGTTATTTTATACAAATACATTCTATAACCCTAATTTAGATTTTTAAAAATCTACCAAGAAATTCATGTTTATTTAGACTGCATGTATACTTAATTCTCATAAAATATAAAAACATGGAAACTTGAAAAAATTAAGTAAAATCAATATAAATTGATTTGATTCATTATTTAAAAAAATTCCATTGCTCTGTGTAAAAAATGAACTTTTATATTTTTTGCATTTTGATTTGCTTGCTTGGAGAAATATATTAATAAATGCTCATGGTCCTTTGTAGAATTGTGGAGGAAATACTATTGGTGATCATTGTGATCAGTGCATCAAAGGTTACTATGGGGATCCCTCACGTGGTCCATGCAGACCTTGTGCCTGCCCACATCCTACTAACAGGTACTTTACTCATAAGCTTATTTACTCTTAATTACATTTGCAAGAATACGAAAGTAAGAATGTGTCATGTAAAGCAGTGATGTTTATGATCATGCACTTCAGATTGTAGTAACCCCTCATTACAGCGTGCATTCAGCTATATTGTTCTTGTTTACTCGTCCTCCAGTGAATTTTTGTTTTGTGAACAGCAAAGAAAATCTCAATTGATTTCTTTAGAATTGACAATTCAGAAGTTTCTTGTTTCAAACAGTTGGCCAAAACTAAATTGGTATAAAAGATTAGGGTGTTACAAAAGCATGGACAAGAAGGAATTCATTTTTTCAGAAGTATTCTAATGTATTTAGTTTGATATTAACTTTGTAAATGGTTATGACAAGATATCTCGTTCATTAAGATCCGACCAATTTTGCTAATGACAAAATGTCTCATCAAGATATTGTTGATTTTTGATGATGACGAGGTCAAGATCTGGTCATTTTTGCTAATGAGATCAGATATCTCATCGAGACAACCACCAGGAGGGTTAAAAGTTCTAGCATCAATTTGTGTTTAACTTCTAATTTTACAATAATTTTAATTAGAAAAGTGGTTTAATGCAACATTTGTCTTTTTATTTCTTATAAGCAAGTTTACTCAACCCTAGCTGTAAGGGATTTTTCCAATGCAAACATAGATGATGTAGATTTTACTTGTTACCTAAATGCTCTCATATAATGCATATTGGGTTTTCCTTAAAATGATAATTATTGCTGTTTTGGTGATGTTTGTCATTTAATGTAATTTTCATCAACCAATTAACTCTCAAAAATTTGAAACCCATTCTTTGGAATTTCTGTCGACAACATGCAAGTAACAAGCCAAGTGATGTTGCATCTGGAATGCATACAGGAAGCACATTCCACTACAAAAACATTTCCAACTCCTACAGTTAGCTTGACTGGAGATGCCTCTCTTATTGCTCCCCACAGTACGTTGTGATCTTTCCTGTCCACCAAGAAGTGTGATAAATTAAAACATTTCTGAAATGGTGAAGGATGGACACAAATTTAATCAAATGTATCAAAACCTGCCCATTAGTGTTTTTCCTCTGAATGCTTTAACATGCCAAAAAAAATCTCATTGTTAGCTTTGATTTATGTTATGATTTGTCCGTGTGTTTATTAGAGCTATTAACAAATAAGATAACAATTTTGATTTCATGCTGTTTCAGAATTTCTAAAATAAATAAAATGTACTAATGTAGAGGATTTAATTTGTTATTTGAATAACATTACAAAATTTGATATTGAAATAAAATTATGTGCAATATTTAAGTAAATTAAGTGAAAAGAAATAAATAAAACAAAGGCAAAGTATTGAATCAGTATTAATGTAAATGAAGCAAATTATTTGTATTGTCTCTTAATGTCTTATACTTACATGTTCTTAAAACAATGCAATTTAATTATGAATCTTTTGTATTTTATTTTAGCTTTAGTGATACCTGTGTTCCTGATGCCCTTGATTATATTTGCATTAATTGCCAATCTGGATACACTGGACGACACTGTGAAAAGTAAAAATTTCTTTCTGATAAATTGAATCTAATTTTCCTGGATTAATAATTTGTTATTTCTATTAAACTAAAATTAAATTTTGAATACTTTCTTTTATAATGCTTTGCAGAACATTTTTTGGATTGTAAAATTCAGATTTATTAAGATAAAATTTTTGAACTTTCAACAGCAAGATTTTACTGTTGCTTACTTGAAAATGAAGTTGATATTATAAATAACAATATATTCTTTCTCACTTTGAAATACCTTATCTCTAACAGGTGCGATGTAGGATTTTATGGTGATTTGTCAAGAGAAGGTGGGAAGTGTACACCTTGTAATTGTAATCCATACGGTTCCTCAAAGCGTGAATGTGACCAAAGAACAGGACAATGCCAATGCAATGAAGGAGTTGGAGGGCGTGATTGTACTATATGCAGTCATGGCTTCATCTTAACTGAATATGGTTGCAAATGTATGCTTTTTTTTTATAAAATGCAGAAAGTGGCTACATAATTTGTTTTATATTTATAACCCATTTAATTTAATTTTTTGTTCATATTCTATGTCATTTGATTTACTATAACTATACAGTATTTAGTTTGCCTAATATTTTTAGTTGTATTGAAATACTTCAGATGTTATGTGAATGCATTGTGTTTATAAGTTTTTTACAGCAATATATTTGTTTACTTTTTAAGTAAAGGCAAACTTTTGATCACAATTTCTTTCCAAAATTTCGACTTTTGATGCACTATGTTCAAATAAATATGACAATTTCCAAGTCCTCTACTAAAACTCAAAATTGTGTATAGAATAATGTTATGGAAATGTTTTGAATTCAAGATAGTGCTAAGCATTAAGTATTTTTATTACTTAATTTTGAGCTAATATTTGGTTTAAAAATTAATTGTAAATATGCTTTTTGAAAATTAATGGTATTTATTTATCAATGTTAATGTTCTAAGCATTATTATAAATCGAAGTATCTATATTTGATCTGATACATAATTTGTAAAATGTCAATAGAAATGATTTAATTATTTGATCAAATACAAATCCCAAATGAAATTTTGTGTTTGAGAATATTACACTAAACCCCAGTATGACTTAGGTGCACTATTAGTACATTCTCAATACAGCTCCTAAAATTGTATTTATGTAACATGAAATCATACTTTTGAATTGCAAAATTTTTCCAGTGGTTTGAAATGTTGAAAGCTAATACATATAGCATTTATAGTTCAGCATATTTCTATGACGTGAAGATAATTTTCAAGTTAAAATTATTTAATCATTTATAAAAAAATTTAGTTGAACACTCCATCAGACAAACTATTTTCAAGTATCACAAAAAGTTTCATTCAAAGATAGTGATTCAAGATATTGTGAACTGAAAAGTAGTTTGTTTTTACAGGTTTTACAGCTAGTACAGGGAAAATGTATTGCATATCTAATATATTGAAAATATAATGTTTTGTTTCTGTCTATGTTTTACTGTACTACAGTTCTGTTACTATTTTAAAATATAGCTTGTGAAGATGAGTGTACTGGTATTTTGTTAAAAGAACTGTTTGAAATGAAACTACGCATAGATGGCACTAATTTGACTGATTTACCAAGATTACCGTGGGGCTATTTGGACAAGATTTCAAACGAAGTACAAAGATTAACGGTAAAATAATTTTATTAAGTAAATGAGATTTTCCCAATCAGTTAATTGACATTGAATTGCTTATATCTCTTTGTATTTTCCACCAGCCCCTCGTGGAAGAATATCAGAGAAATGTTTCTCTGGGAAAAGACCTTGTTGATAAATTTACATTTTATTTGGATCTTGAAGCTAAAGCTGATATGTTATTAGTGAAGGTAAAGTATTATTTGTTAGGTTATTTAATTTTCTTTTAAAATGTGTTACACATGCAATTTTTTATGTCGGTTGTATTTAATTATGATCCTTTTTAATCATGGGATATTAACTAATTTGCCTGAAATCATTCTAAAAGTCAACCTCATGTCTTTTACTGGAACAAGGGATTTTTTGAAAGACCTTAAAATCTGCAATTCAATGGATATATTTTAAAGTATTTTTCACGATCAGTTTTAAGTACCAATGAAGTAGAAACTCAAGTATTAATGAAGTAGAAACTCAACATGTTAAATATTAAGCTTAATTCTAGGAAGTTATAAAAGCTGTTGAATATTGGAAAAATATCAACCTGATAAATTTTCAAAAAACCTGGTAAAACAAGGTGTAATCGATGAATACATTATGTTTTACTTTCACGCTTCATCGGGAATATTACGATTTTCTGACATGGTCTTAGAATATTTTATTTTATGATTATTTTTTATTAGATAATATATAACCTTAGTCTGTTTTCAAGAATTGAATGTACAATCTGCCTCTTTATGCTTTTAAAGTGGCAATATTTCTGTTGTATGATTTTTGGAACATTAGCCATTCTCTATATCAATGATTGAGTAATTAATTTGAATTCTTATTGAATCTTAAAAATTCCATAGATATTCGTCACAATGGAAATTTACAATTATGGTGTCATAAAGCCAATACTATAAAGTAATAAGCTCCTTATATTCAACAAAGATTTTATTTTATGATTATTTTTTATTAGATAATATTTTGTAACTTACATGGCATTACTTGATTTGCTGTGTTCCAACTTTTTAATTCTTCATATAAATATAAATTTCAGGCTAAAGAGTTCATCACGAAAGCTAAAGTAGTTTCTGGTGATTCTAAAGACACATTAGATGAAGCTAAAAAACTCTTAGATGAGCTGAACAAAATGTGGCAGAATATTAAAGGTATGTGATTTGCAAGTCGTGATTGTTTGCATAATACAGATATTTATTTGGCATTAAAAGAATTTGGTATTTTCACAACTCTTCTGTTTCACTTGTTTTTTAAATATTCATTATGTCTTTTAATAACAATGTATATTACATTTATTATTTTAGATTTAGTTGCTGAATTAAATAGCCATGGATTAGACCCAACTGGGCCACTTGTATCAGTTGAAAGAATGTTACAGGAAGCAGAAAGATTACTTAGAGAAATCAAATCTAGAAACTTTGGACCAGACAAAGACAATGCTGAACGAGAACTGAGGTAAAATCACACATCATTTAGTTTACAATGAATAATATAGTATTACATTCCCTGTCATATCCTAAAAATAGAGTACAATAAAACCTTATGGAGCTGAATTACACCTTTAACAAGTCCTATGCTAGCCAGGTAGCTGAGTTCTTAGTGCTCTGACCTGGTTGAAATTTTGATCTTGGCATGGATGTTCATAATGGTTAGGAATCCACATTAAGCAGTAGGTTCTGGTCTAATTAGCTCTCCATGTAGAAAAGAATGACTAGAATAACAAACGAAACTTATCTGTCTATATTAAATTCAGGGACATTCTGTTTTACTTAAAGGAGAGCAGAATATGGAAAAATTCTGTTCATCCATAATATTATCATGCATTATATTTCTATGAATCAAACTGTCTTAGTTAATTTGAAATTTATCAAACAAATATTTAACAAACTGAAAAGTTACTTTTATTCTGAACCATTTGTTTTTAACAAAATCTGTTTATACTTCAATTCTCCTGACCTTAAAAGTGTTCTGCATTGTGTTGCCAACAATTTCAATTTGCTGAAATTCTGTTCATGTGTTAAAATTCAACATAAACGATGTTTTGTTAAGGCAATGCAACTCCAAAGTTGACTGAATGAATGTTTAAGACCTGCAAGTATTTTCAATAAATACATAATTTTAAACATGCAAAATAAGTTTGTCAAATTGTACCTTCTTAAAAACATTTATATTTTCAATGGTCAACTTAAGATCAAACTTGATTTTACAAATTTAATAGGGGTTTGTATAGTGCAGCTCTGACAAGCAGGCAGTCAATATTTGAAAAAGGTGTGAAAGCTGGTTAGGAGAAGGTTGTGATGCAAAAGCATGGGTAGTTCTCCCTCCACCAACTCATTATTACCACTATTGCTTTCGGCATCAAACCATAAACTTAGGAGAATCTATATTAAAGATGGCAGTCATGGATGTGTTTTGTTTACATTTCAACCTATCACCTAATTTAAAGAATAGATATGCATTCAAAACCACGTTACTTGATTGCCAACTCATGGGAGCCATACTATTCTGCAAAATTGTGATAGTCAATCTAAATGCATATAACAGTCATTTGAGGGAATCCTAGGTGTTTATTAGATATGAATATAATCTTGTAAAAGGCATTAGTAATGCCAAGCAAACAAGTTACTTAATAAAATTAATTTCTAGTTTCATACCATTTCAAGTTAGAACACTGTTTATATAATGATAATTTCTAGATTCTTAAAATTTTATCGGGAATTAACATTCCTGATATGCATATTTACTTACAGAAAAGCCCAGAACTTACTTAACAACTTAAAAAAACTGACGTTAGATCGTGCTCATGTGGATGATTTACTGCAAAGAATAGATCTATTGGATAAGATGTTGGCTGATTTAATAAAGAAAATCGATGAAAATGTTCGTAAACCAGTTGAGCGAGCATTGGAAATGCTGCAAGTGGGAAGAGCACGAGAAAAAGAAGTCCAGGTAACCTTTTGCATTATATCGATATGCTTTATTCATACCATCTTTATAAATTTAAAATTTAAACATTTTTAATCTGAAGTTTATTCTTTACATTTTTCTTTAAGTGGAGGGGAACTAATACCTTACTTTTTACTATTGCAGGCAATCATTAATGAAATTAATGGTGTTGTTGATTCTTCAAATAAGACATTAAAAGAAGCTGATGATTTACTATCCCTTGCAAATGGAGCAATTATTGATGCATCTGTGAAGTTTGAGGTAACTCAATTAGAGTTGAGACATTGAAGATAAAAACTTAACAAATGTTATAAATAATAGAATAATTAAAATTGCGTTTTGTTTATGTATGTCATATTTGAATTAAATATCAAAACTAATACCTATTTCCAAGCCAAAAAATGTAAAATCACAGTTTTAATTCTTTTCTGAAGGTAACAAACCATACACTTTCTGTTTTGCTTAACAGTGAAATGTACTAATTATGATGTAATCTCTTTTCCTTTATAATCTGGCACCTGGAGTTGCCATGTCTCAGTGAGTTTGAAGGGGGATTATATTCATCCCTGAGTGTATTCCACTCTTGTGTCAGGCTTTTTGTGTGTGTATATCGATTTTCTTAATGTTGTCTGTCTTTGGCACAACTTGCCGAATATGGCCCATGTGCCATAAAACTCAACTAACCTTGGTAATCACTGGTATTTATAAAGACTCAGATTATTTTTACTCATATCTTCATTGACCATGCTGAAGGGCGAAGTGAACTTTAATTCTTTATGTTCTTTATGGAAAATGAAATGTATGGTATGTTTATGAATTATCCCCCTTCTAATGCAGTGTAATGAAGAGACTGACACTTTTTCACCAATTAATGCTTGAAAGTTTATTGATGGCATACAAATTTTTTTTATGTAATTTCTACTGAATTGTTCCTAAGTGTCATATAGTGTAAAAGTTATCTATGTATAAGCTCTTTAAATCACAGAAGTATTGAATAGAAATGAGTAAGAAAATAAGTAGATGGCATTCTGGAAGTGAAGTTTTCTGTAAAATATGGTTTGATTATTTCATATTTTCTGCATTTTTATAGAACCTAAATTCCACAATTTTGACGTTTTTTGCTTTACACACACTTTTTTTTATCTGATGTTTGTTTGAATCTCTGTTCATGATTGCCCATGTTATAGGAACAAGACCTTAAGAAATCTGGCCTTAATTGAAAAGGGTGATGTTGGAGCCATTATGAAACTCTAAAAATCAATTTATTTTGGTTGGTTTTACTATCACATTTCGTTTGAAGATGTTTATGCCTCTTCTAACTTTTCACTGCAAGAAAACTAGTTTTTTAAATATAAAATGAGTCAAGTAATTTAAGTTCAATTCTTTAGCAACATACATGTTGAGAAAAACAATTTTATTTTTCATCCTATTAAACTATTTTTGTGATTAACGTATGCTGCTATATAGTGATATATGTTGATTAAGATTTATTTTCTTTCAGTTTTTACCAAGACTTTTGAGAGACTTAGAAAATGTTACTGATAAATTGGATGAACATAGAGGAATTTTGGCTCATTTGAATCCTTTGTATAAGGAGAAGTATGTTATTCCAGCACAAAGGCATGCTGATGCCCTTGAGAAGCAGAGTGAACATTTAGCGAAGTGAGTATTTCAATTTTCATTCGTCCATTCAATCTATTTTTACAAAGGGATTAGGATTATTTTTTATGGTACATAATTTGATAATTTTGTAGCATTCAAGTTATATTTGTAGAGTATAATTCTCAATTTGATTTACTATAAAATTTTATCTTCAAAATAGCTGATAAGAAATCAATGATAATGTAATTGTTTAATTATTTACTATATTGAAAAAGTGAACCATCTTTCTATTAGTAAAATCATTCCAAAAGTACTGATCTATACTAGTACTCCTTGGCTTCCTGTTTCAAGTACAGCTAATAAATAGTTTTATTTTATCCAGATTCAAGATATAATTCTTTAAATGTGATTTATTACTGTTAATATCCTTAAATCTAAAGTCACACAAATAACACAATAATTACTAGCAAAATTAAGTTAAGTAAAACTAAAAATGCTCAATTTTTGCCTTGCAGTTTGCTTTTTTTGTTCAATATCTTGATTTTTTCAGCTTGTTCTTGGCAACTAAGGAGCTGTCAGATATTCCATTACAAGCTGCTAAAGCTTATCAAAATATAATTGATGCTATAGATGCAGCTGATGTTGCTGCTCAAGAGGCTGAAAGAGCAGCTGAAAATGCATATCGTCAAGTAAATCCATTTAAAATCTTAATACATTTATTTACATATTTTTTTGCATAACACTATAGTTTCAAATGTAATACATGATACTGCATATGTAATTATTCCTAATCTAAGAATTATTATTTTTCTACATTTTATCTCAATCATAATCTAAATAATTATGGTTTACTAGTTCATGATTTCTGTTTTGCAAAAAAAATTGAAGCAAAACTTAAGATTTTGATTAATAGTGGTAATTTTTGTAAAATTGTTTTGATAGGCATATCCTGATATTGGAGATGCATTGACTGAGAGAGCAGACAGAGCCCGAGCAAAAAGTCTTGAATTATTAGCTGAAGCACAAAAACTGAATGATGAGAAAGTTCCTGGTAATTCTAAAAATATTAAATTGATTATTCTCTAAAGCATGTCGTTTCTGTTGCAGAACAAAGAAATGTGTGTTTAAATGGTGTTAAAAAATTTTACAATTTTCTTGTCGTATCAATGTGCTATACACAATCGTTATTTTTTAAGAACTGGAAGAAAAAATGATACAAAGAAAAAGAGATTTAGATGGACTTTCAGAAGATCTTGCTTTTGGAAAACGGAGTAATGATATCATTAACAGAGAATTAGATGCATTACCAACAGGTAAACTATGTGAATTTTATAATTTCTTTATTTGTATTCCTAAAACAAAATTAGTTTTTATTACTTTGATCTTGAACATTTTACATTATTTTAATGGTTAATGGTTTCATAATGACTTGAGTTAAGACTGTTTTACTTTTTCATTGTCTTGATATCATGTCTAGTGTTTGCTGCAGTTTGTCTGTATTCTGAACCTTGTGCCATTAAACAAAACAAAACCTAAAAACAAAAAGTTGTACATGTCATAATTCAAGTATTTGTTATGATAAACATTGGTCTATATTTCTTTTACTTTTGAAAATTGAAGTGGACTTCGTTTTTGAATGCAAGACAATTTTAGTGAAATGTTGCTAATTTAGGAGTTTGTGAAGAGATTTTATAGAGAAAAACTTTGAACAAAAAAGTGCAATCAACATATATTGAAACCCTAATCTGAAGTGTTGAAAGGTTTGGGGCTTATTTATTAAATTTAAAGTACTGCAAATAAATGTAGTTATGCCAAACAACAGTATTGTACGATTTGCACTAAAGGTTTTTGTTGCTTCACATCACTACATTGACAAAAAAATTCCCACATGTACCAGACACGGATTTTGCCTTTTGGCTCATACGTTAGGAGAAAAACAACTGACTTGATAGCTAGGTAAAGTCTTATATTTTTCTGTCTTCCTGTAGCTGGATATAAATGCCCTCATTTTCAGTTGCACGCAAGTAGATGAACACTTGTTTGAAAAAGTTGGATATTTATTAATAAACTATGGACAATGCAAAACTACAAAGACCAACTGCTAACAAATACATTGTAATACTTTTTTACACACACTCACTTTTACCTTAATTATTGTACCTAACATTCCATATCACGGTTACAGTTTGCACATACACAATTAAAAATACATTCACTTATATCACAGATTGCATGTGCATAGTAAATATTAAAATCAAAACACGCCAACATTATAAATACACTAGTAGCAGTTGCACATGCATATAAATATTAAATTGAGATACAACAGTTTTAACAGTTTTACTTTATGATCTATCATAAATTATTTATATGTATAGCATGTATCACTTAAACCAATGACTAAGTCATATTTTTACTAGATTTAGGCCTTGTTAAGTTTTGTACCTGTGAGAGGGATTTTCAAGAAGATTTTACTTCTGTCTAAATGCTTTGGGCATGATACATATAGGAGTTTCTTTAAAATGCAATTTATTGCCGTTTGGACATTTAATATAATCTATATATATATATATATATATATATTTATTTATTTATTTATTTGACCAATCATATATCAATTCAGAATTCATTCTTTGGAATTGTTATTGGCAAAATGCTGGAATTAAATTCAAAAACACACATTCAGGATACATGAATTGCCACAGAAACATTACTGTCACCTATATTTAGCTTGACAGAAAATGCCACTCATGATATATTTAATTCTTAAAACAATTGCTTATACGTTTGTATTTCAATTGTTCTCTGACAGTTTATTTCAATTAAATTCCAGGAATCCGAGATATTTTGGATGATGTTACCAATAAAGGAAGAATAGCTGAAGCTAAGGGCAAAGGTGCAAATGTCAGAGCAGATGAACTTTTACAAAGATTAGATAATGATCTTATTCCCAAATATGAATCAATACGTGCAGGAACTGTTGGGGGCTTGGAAAATCTTACAAAAATAAGTAAGTTTGAAACACTTATTTACATTATCGTATGTGTAGTTTCTTGTAGACTAGTAATGTTACAATGTTTTTAATGCATTTGGAATTTTTTATGAGTTTTTGAATTATTCATTAGTTCAACAAGCTCGAGATGACACCAAAGAAGCATCAAGGCTAGCTGACAGTGCTGATGCTAAGGCAAGACGTGTTAGAAAGCAACATGAATTAACACAGTTGAATTTAAAAGAGTTGAAGGATAAGATACTATTGGCTCGTCAAAAGGCATCTACAGTAAGTTATTTGTCTCACCTTTAGCATTTGTTGCAGATTGCATGATGAGGGTTGTGCTGCTGTGCAGTGATCCCTCTCAACTGACACCCCTTCATGGAAGAATCTGATATTGTTTACCCTTTCCTGTTTAGGATTTCTAAGGAGGGTAAAAACCAGATGAGATTTTGAATGCCAATGTGTTCGGTCTAATGTTTTAAATCTGGGAAGCTCATGATATCCAGATTCAATTTGTATATAATTAAGTTTTACATAAATTTATTAAATGTATTTAATTCAAATTATTTTCTATGTTCTTTGGCTCATGGAGTTTGCTTTGTTTTGAAGTGGTTTTTCACCCCTTTATATAGTACCACTATAAATAATTGTGATAAATTACTAATTTTTTTCCACTTTGCAGATAAGAATTGGTTTAACATCTGATAATGCAGGCAAATGTGTTCGATCATACAATCCTGATGTTGAACCATCTACTACAAACAATATTGTCCTAAATTTTGCAACTAAGTCAGATTCTAAGGACAGCTTATTATTTTTCATTGGAAGTTCAAAAGAAGTATGTATTGAAGTTTTTAATTTTATTTGACTGCATAAATCAAATTAGAACCATGTTTTGTTATTAAAATAAAAGGGATTACTTAAAAATAATGTTTGTTTCTAGTTAGTTCTAAGATTGGGTTCATTTTATAAATTCGATTTAGTAAGATACGTTTTAAGAGTTGTTTTTTATTTATTTGCTTGTTTATTGTATTCACTACTCAAAAAGACTAAAGGAACTTTAAAAACTACTCTGAATGCAAATATTTAAAAAAGGATGAGCAGTATCTTTCGTGAATAGGCATGGGTACTTTCGATTGACATTAAGTATTCTGTTTAAATGTTTCTTATAAAGCAAACTATTTTATATAATTTCATGTTATAAATTCAAAATTGAGTATCACCCTTTGATGACAATGTTGAAAAATACAGAATTTTATAAAGCTTTCACCATTAAGCATTATGAATACGATTAATTTCTACTTTGATCAATTACTTGGTTCTTGTTACCATGCAGTATGAATAACATTTATGTCTAACAAGAATAGTTATAATCTACCAACAAATTGTGCATATTTTTGCTGGTTTTTATAAGCTCTATATGAGATTAAGTTTGTAATTTTTCTGATTAAATGTAAGTTATAGCTTAAAAGTGATTTTAATAAACCACTCTCCAAATGTTAAAGAAAATTATTTCTTCAAAACAGTCAAAGATCTACAAATAGTAATTGATTTCAGGAAGATTTCATGGCCATTGAGATGGTGAACAGAAAAATAAGATTCTTGTGGAATGTTGGAGGAGGAACTCAAGTTATTTCTCACTCCAAGTCAATTGAGACCAACAATGAGCAACTTTTAAAGAATGACCAGTGGTTTAAGATTGAAGCAAACAGGTAAATTGCATTCATTCACTTCAGCATCCACACAACATCATCACCTTTTATTTAATACTAACATACTTGTATTGTATTTAAATTGTAGGATTGGAAATATAGGTACTTTAAGTGTGAAGCGTACTCCAGATGGACAGAAGCCGGATCCATTGGAGGTTACTGGAGCCTCACCACCAGGTTTTGGAAAAATGGATTTGGATTCATCTTCACATTTCTTTGTTGGAGGCTTTCCAGATAATTTCTTGGTAAAATATGTTTGAAAATATTTTTCATGTATTATTTTGTGTAGGTTTTAGCTTTATGATTCAATTTTGTATTTATGTATCTTCTGATAGGCTCCTAGTGAGTTACGCACATCTTCATTTTCTGGCTGTTTGTATGAAGTTTTGTTTGATGGAAAACGTGTAGGACTGTGGAACTTTTTAACAAACACGGGATGCGATGCCTGCAAGGAGGGGTATAAATAATTTGATATAATTTCTCTTAAAAAACCCGAATCACTTTTAATTTTGTCTAATTGAGTACTTGTATTTCTTGAAATTTTGAGTTAAGTTGTCAATTGAACTGCTTATTTTAGAGCAAATTTTTGTATTTGTGCATTAAATATATTACGATGTTCCATAAAAAAAAATTGTATTTATTTCGAATTTGGAAGAAAACTTTTCTTCAAAGATATCCCAACCATTGACCTTAAAAATATACTAATGTCAACCAAACTAAATATCTGTAACTATACTCAGTCTAACAAATCAGTCAGTATTTGAGCAATATAGAATATGCGCATTAATTTCAAAAACCAGATAAAACTTTCATGCCTTTATGAGACTGCCAGTTTTATGGCTATTAAGTTTATCTTTCCTCATATTTAATTCTTAATGTATATCATTTATTGGAGCTGTAACAAAGAAGGTTATGCTGCACTGAGGTAAACCTAAAGGGAAACCTAAATGTTCCCAAAAAGTTGACTTGTATTTTTAAATCTGGAAAAGAGACATTTTGTGCTGTATTGCATATCATATATCTGCTAATTTAATTTATTTTAAAATTCAGTTCAGCTTAGTTTGTGTAGATCTGTATTTAAAGATGAATTCTAATACAACGATTCTATTTTTGCTGCATAATTATATATCTTCTGTTCTATTTTTAATGTGAACTCTATTACAGCGCTACTGAGGATGTTGACATCAATGCCTATGAACTGCAAGGTGGCACAAGTTATGCTTTTGTACCACAGGTTCCATATTACAAGAAGAGTGATTTATATGCTGTTTTAAGCTTTAAGACCTTAAATGAAGATGCATTACTCTTCCTCTCTTGCAATGATGCAAAGGTAACATAATTCAAGGTTATATCATTCATTGCTTGTGATTTGTAAAAGAAATATTTGCTTAAATGCTAGATTTCACAGAAATGTCGATCTTCACTATTCTGGAATAAAAATATATTTGAAACATCTTTTTACATTTCTAATGGTGGGTTGCAATAGAACAAATACCCCCAAAAAACAAGTATACACACAAAATACAAATAATGCAGAACAAGGCTATAAGATGAAAAGAAAGTCTAAGACCCCATACTGGCCCTTACCTCCCACTATTGTCCATCATTTAGAAGCAGAAATGGGACCTATCCATTTTCTCATTAAGGTCAGACTGTAGTAGGGTTCAGGAAGGACTGATGAAGAAGTTGAAAAAGACAGTCTTGGCCAGTGATGAGTCAAAAGGTAACCACTGCCTTTTTTCTGTGACTATCCGGGTATAAAATTGACTTCATCAGGGTTTAGGAGTTTTTTAAGAATTAGTCTTTCCTTTAAATGATAAGGAATGAACAATTTTATTGAGTTAAATGGGCTGACCTTATATCGTTGATACAAATAGAGGGCATTGGATGGCAAAAACAGGACTGGAGTTATGTAATATTTCATATTCATGAAAAAGTAAGACAAAAAATTCCTTTCCAGAGATCGTTATTAAAACTAGTTTCACCTGTTTGAACTTAAAACTTCATAAAATATGAAATTTAAATCACTGACATTGAATAACAAAGCCACTTGTTAAAGAGGCAAAACAAAAACTAGTCCTACTGCAGAAGAGATGTGCAAATGTTGCCAAAATATATTTTTTATTTTCTCTGAATAAATCACTGCAGATATAGATACATAATATCAAATAATGTGACACTTCATGGTTATGCAAATTACTGGCATCCATGGGGGATATTGATATACGTTTATAGGTAATGAATAATAATTTATGATTGATCAATATTAAAATATGTTTATAGTTTTTATTGAAAAAACACCAGGAAAAAATTGGCATTTTTATTATAATAACAGGATGGGAAATATTTTTTAATAACAGCTCTAGAAAATAGATGGAACTGGCACTGCAGATATATTTTAAACATGTACATGTATTGGCATTGTTTACATAATTATTACTCTAAAAATGTTTGTTGCTCTCAATTATTTTTCTCAAAATATCAATTTTGATTCTATATTTTCGGTATTAATTTTCTTTAAAAGAGGAGAAAGAAAAATTTCTCCTTTTATAACCAACATTTACCATATTAGTCTTTTGTATACTTAGGGGCAAGTGCTTTCTTTGGAATTAAAAGGAGGTAAAGTTGTTTATCAATTAAGTTTTGATACAAGGACACACATTCGCTTGGAAACTAAGAAAAAATATAACACTGGTCAATGGATTCGTGTTGAAGCAGCTAGAGAAAAATTCGAAGGTAAATCAATTTTACAGTATTATGCATTTATAAGGTTTAAATCAATTTTTAAAAAATTACTATGTTTTGCTTTATCAGTCATGTATAAATTCCGAAATGTTTAAAGATCTTTTTATTGTCACTAAACTTTAGAAATAGCATTCTATTAAATTATTAAAAATACTTTTTTCATTTGTTAGCTCAATTATTAGTGGAGGACGAGTTTTTGGAAGAAAATAGTATAAGAGGCTCCTCATCTGCCCTTGATTTGAAGGACAGTCCTCTCTATTATGGAGGTGTGCCACCAAATTTCACCAAAGAGAGGTATGTGTATTTTTACGTCTAAAATGTATTTGTCTTAATTTGAATTAACATTAATGCTTATAAAATTTAGGAAGTGTTTTACAATTATATTTATACATGGGTGAATATACTCAATTTTGTTTTAAAAAACAGAAAAATCCAAAAAACTAATAATCTGAAAGATTTTGTTTGGAATAAGAATTCTGAAGACAAACTCATAATTCTTTAATATACATGTAAATTTACACATTTAATATTTTGTTTTATTTATTTTACAGTTGGCCTGCCATTTCATTCACTAATTTTTTTGGTTGCTTAAAAGATCTGCAGATCGATTCAACTCCTATTGATTTATTCAAAGGAAGTTTTTATGGTATGAATGCTGGCTGCTCCAATAGGGTGAGTGCATGAAATAAACACTTAATTTAAAATCCGTTCTGACTGTTATTCTTGAGAATGATGAAATTGCAAAACTGATCTTGGATTTTACAATGCTAACTGAAGTGGGTGAACTTATAAAAGTTTTAATACTTTATTAATGAAATATAATTTCAAATCACATTTCTAATAAATATGTTCCAATTGCGATGTAATTATTTTACCACTTCACAAGTGAGACCATTTAACAGCTGGTTAGTTACAGAAATGTTAGATTGAAAATATAGGTGAGTTTATAAAAGTTTTTATAAAATTTCTGATCTTTTAATTTTTGATTTTCAAGATGAAACTTAAACTGATTAAATTATGATTTTGTGATTTAGGAAATCATATTTGCTTCGTTATTAGCAATTAATTTTCGTAGTTACATGTATATATGAATTTTTAGCTAAATTTTAAAAGTTTAACTAAATATTATAAGTTGACTGACTAAAAATTTAAATTGCGTGGCTTAGTGATAAATATTTTTTGGTACAACTTTATAAGGAATAATTTAACCTTGAAAGGGATTTTATTTAAAAAGTGAATTGTGTATAGTATTTAATTTAGTATTTTAATTACCTAGTTTTAGCTATTGTAATATTTTAAATTTTACTAATTTTCATTATGTGGTTAACTTATTCTCCTGTTTTTTTGCTGATAAACGGAATTTAAATAATAAAATCACAAAGATATTCAATAAACCTGTTTTAATTTTCAGCCATTGAAAGTTGCATCATTTAAAGGGCTAGGTTATTTAGAATTAAATGGACAGTTGCTTCCAACAGATTCCAGCTTTAGTTTTTCATTTTTAACTAGTCAAACAGATGGTCTCTTGCTTGTTTCTACCTTTCAAGGGCAAAGTGGCACTAAACAGGACCAGATGCAGGTAATAAAATGTATTTTTAATTTTTTTCAGTTCTTCTAATTAATATTAATTTGTAATATTTTTATAGATCAAACATTTCAACTGTAATTTGATTCTTATTAGTTATTTGCAATTGAATGTGAAATGCATTTTAATGATTTTTTACAAATTCATGTGTGTTAGTGTAATATAAAAAATGGTTTGAAATAATCTTAAACCAACAAGCATACTCATAAATTGTAAAGCTTTTTCTGAAATCTAATTGCCATTAAATTCATATTCAAGTCGCCATAGGAAAGTTGTGACCTGAATGTGATATGTATAAAAAGTATTAATGTGCAATATTTGGTATGCATGGTTGAGATTCATTGCACTGTATATACTATTTATCAACAGTAATATGTAAAGTAGACATATGTACCAGTGTTATGAATCTCAACCATTAAATACTTGTTAGTAGACTGGAGTTGCACTATCTTTCATGCTGTGCTACAAATTCAAAAATTTGTAAACATAAAGATGAACAAATGTGTACTGAAAAAACATTATTAACTAGTTACTAAACATTACAAACCTAGGATTCATTACTAACTAGTCTTAAATCTTTATATTTTGTTATTCATTTTTAGAAAAGTATCCTAAGAATAATATTTGCTTTGATTTATTTTAGAAAGTTAAGCAATAAAATCTCAAAATGAAGTTTCTAAAAAGAAAGTCTGATATCATCTAAAAATTTAATGTTACTCATATTTAGTGATTAGTGAGTAAAGATGCATTGTCATTCAACTATGTGAGTATATTTTGGTAGCCTAGCTTTTTGGTTTTACTGCTTTCGGTGTTGCAACCCTTTGGAATTGGCAACAAAGCATCTCCTGCAATGCGTCTTAAACGATTAGTGTTTATTGAAAATATTTAATTCATATATATCCATATCCATATTCATCCATATTGGAACACTATTAGCTTGATAGATTAATTCAAGACACTTGATAAACAGAAGTAGTACAAAACCTTAGGAAGTTTTATTTTTTTGTATTTTCAGAATTATTACTCTGTAGCTTTAAAAGATGGACGTATAGTAGCTATGTTCAATGGTGGAGGGGGTGAAATACAAATGACCTCAGATGGAACTGTCAGTAGAAACAGTTTTCATACAGTCAACATCATAAGGAAGAACAAAAGGTATTGCATATATTTCAATTAAATTATAAACAGAAACTATCAGTGTCAATTGTCACTGCTTTATCTGTAATGTGTAGTGCACTGTTTACTTCCACTGCATTAAAATCATAAATAATTATTAGAATTGAAAAATCTAACTACAATTTCATATTTTGTCTAGCAAAAGAAATCTAAAAATATGATTGCATCAAAGGACTCGGTAATATCTAATGTATTAGATATTTTTATCGTTATTATTTTTATTTCTTAATCCTTATTTTTTCTAATGCAGGCATCAATTGAAAAATGTCCTTAAACAAAGAGAACAAAAATACAAGTAGAAATAAAACAAATAGGCAAAAGTAAATAAAGACAAAAAGTCAAGTGCAATATAAATAAGGCTATTAGAATGAAAGCAAATAGTATCTAGCCTCCAAGTAACAGGAGAAAAGAGCACTACTAAACAATTCAGGGCATACAGCCAGATGAGTTATCATTCATTATAAATTATTCATTTAATATTGCAAATTAAACTTCTACCACAAAAATTGTTTCTATAGGGAAAATAAAAATATATAATTATATATTATAAGGAAAATAAAAATATGTGTTTGCTACATATTTTATTTCTCATCCCAAAACATTACTTTTACTGTGAAACTTTACAATATGAAGATCAATAAACTAAACTAAGTAACAACAAATAATTGTTGACTGTATATTACTTGAATTAAAATTCATTTTATTTAAGTATTTTATAATTTTTATATTTAAAAATTTTCCCTGACTTTCAATTAAGTTATAGTTTGTGCTTTTAAAAGTTTAAAATGGTTTTTAATGAGAAAATTATTTCTTTATTTTAAATAATTGTTGACTGTATATTACTTGAATTAAAATTCATTTTATTTAAGTATTTTATAATTTTTATATTTAAAATTTTTCCCTGACTTTCAATTAAGTTATAGTTTGTGCTTTTAAAAGTTTAAAATGGTTTTTAATGAGAAAATTATTTCTTTATTTTAAAACAATTAGATTTTTCATAAAGTATTTATGGTAAGTTAAAGAAATAATTACATGAAACTGGAATATTCACTGATAAACTATTAAGATGTAATAGGTATTGTAATGATATTTTCATAACAGCCCTTAAGTTTTCTAAGTAGATTATGTACAGTATTAATATTAATTAAACCTCACCTATTTTTTCAAAGGTTTATATTGCGACTTGATGACGAAATTGCTGCTGATGAACGCCTACCCAAAGCAGCAAAAGAAATCTCAAGCCCAAAGAAGGGTGGTCTGTTCCTTGGAGGTGTTAAGAAAGACATAGGTTTAGACAATATGGTTGCAACACAGCAACCATTTGTTGGCATAATTCAGGATGTTGTATTTAATAACAAGTAAGTTACAAATTCCAAAACCACATTCCATGTTATGGAGAATATAATTTAATTTTCGTTGTAAATTATTTAGATTTATTAAAGGAGAGAGATTATTAGATTTATTAAAGGATACAAGAGAAAGATTATTTAGATATGAAAGTTTGTGTTTTCAAATTTAACCCTTCACTACATGCCAATCTGTCAGAAGCATCTTCAGCATTTAAGCAGCAATAGCTTGAGAACCACTGACAATCTATGGTTAAAACTCCCTCTGTGTGCCTAACTTCAGGATCTGTTTGCACTGTAGAAATAATAGCTAGTTGAGTGTAAGGCAAGTTTTTAATTTTGCCACTGTTATTTGAGAGACATGCTGCACCTACTTGTTTGCTTTTTAACTGCCTATAAAGTTATGTTATTCTTTTGAAATAGTTTGTAAGTGTAGTATGATGATTTTTAAGTTTTGAATTCAAAGAAATTTTTCTTTTTATCTGTCAGGTACATCACGCCTTCTCGTAAATTTTACTATCACATCTAAAACTTAATGAGAAAATAATGATATTATATTATTGAAACATAAGAAACCCTGTGCTGAATGCATGTTTTTTCTATTTGAACCCTTTGCTCTCAGAACATTAATGTTCATTACTGATATGTCGCCAATGCAGCTACATCCAAATGTGAAGGATTAATTCTTCAGTGTTTTAGTGAATCTCATAGGTACACTGGATCTGCTTTATTACATTTCAACTACCGAATGGTTGAACAAAACCATTTTATTAATTTTTTAAAGCCTTTATGTTATGATTCACTTTAATATGGTTGACCAATATGTAATTCATGTGTAACATGGCTTATACAACCAATTTAATTGGATTGATTACATTTTTTTTATTTGCATTTTAGACTTCTGAGGTTTGATGAGACAGTGGGTTACAAAGGAGTTGATTTTGGCCAGCCTAACATTCAAAGTGTTTCAGTGGAACTTTTTCAACAGATGATGCCGTCATCTCCTGGAGAGAGCTGTTCATCAGACATACAATTTGAAGATAGTACCATTAGTCTGCATAGCGATGAACCTATTCAATTTCGCCTTAATAAGAAAGACTTTTTACATAAGTAATTCATCAGGAAATTATACATTGACCTTTCCTGTGTTTATAATTCTTTAGATTATTTGTTAAATTTTTTTCTTGAAACATGATTCTTATGCATTCTAGATGCCACTGAGAAAAGTTGATACAAACCGAAAATCTCAAGAGGCAATCTTTTTATTGCTTAAAACAGAAAAGTATAAAAATAATCTGGAAAATAAGCCATTTTATGCTTAGTATGCTCTGTTCAGTATCACCAAGAACAAGGCCTAGATTTTCTGATATGAAAAGTTCTTAATTTTAATATATAGTTAATTTTTTTATTCATGTCTTTAATCCTATCAGAATGCCTTTATAGAACCAGAGAACATGGTAATTGACTTTTTGATTTATAGTGTGAACTGTGTTAATACTAAAGGTGACCTTTGCAATAATTTCAACATTGTAAGTAGAGATGATAGGATAACGAACAATATTCATATATAATTAATCTTATTTAGAATGTTACTGTAGAGACTAGTGTTATATAATTGTTTATAAATCAGTTCACCTTCAGTGTTAAGTAAAAGTTATTAGAAACACACATTTCTGAATTAATAAATTTAATGTAACTTAAATTTATTAATTCAAATGTGCTTCTATTATAGTGCAAGGTGATTGATCTTCAGTTATTTCTGAATAGTTGTGAAAGGTTGTCTTGGATAAGGGCTGCCACACGCAGAAACCAAAGAAGCATGTGCAGAGATCACCATAGATGGTTTATCTCTCTCCAACTTTGGAATCAAATGATAAACTTGGTATCAGAATCAGCCTTAAAGACACCATTTCAGAAAGGGATTTGTCTCCATCAGTCCCCTAATTCAACTAATAGACTCATTAAAAACCATGTAATCAAACTGTCTTCTCTTGGGAGCCTGACTATAACACACTGAGTATTATTTTATTATTCCTAGAAAGTGGCTTTAAATGTTTTTAAGACAAACCTATTCTATTGAGTTCTCAGGAGCAGCTGGAAAATAAGATACAAATGCAGTTGAATTCAATGTGTCAAATACAATTTAATTACATTTCATGCATAATACAACTTAATTATATATGATAATATTGAATGCTATATTATATGTATAATTTCAATGAAATTGTATTTATATTCATAAATTTAGGAAATTTCACATTTCTATAGCTTAAATGACAGAATTCTGCAATGATTATCAATTGACTAATGTATTATTAATTTTCTAAACTCCTTAAAAATATTAACATTTAATCAGGCATGTATCTTTTTACATGCATATCTTGATAGTGCAGCATTCAAAGGTGTTTGGAACTAAAGGTACCTTGCAATAATAATCTAACTTCTATTTATTATATTCACATTTCTAGTGTTTAACTGACTGCAGATTAGCATTTTAACTTTATGCAGCTAAAAATCTTCAAGTTTGTTGGATACTCCCTTTTTGATTACTAACATTTCACCATTTAAGTAAAGAAATATGAATAGATGTTTTTATTTTTGTTTAAGTAGTTATTTTATAGTTATTTCTGTATATATTTTCTTATCTATTGCACCCAGTGGATGTCATACCTAAAATTAATATATTTTTGTTTCAGTTTCAATTTATCTCTAGATTACAGGACTTTTTATCCTGATGGAAATATCGTTTCTCTCACTAATGAGCAGAAGAAATTGCATTTATCAATTTTCTTAGATAAAGGTTTAATAAAACTGTATTTTTCACATAAACGAGAGAAACGAACTGAGAAGAGCAATAGTGAGTTGAACATTGGTAAATGGCATCAGGTAGGCTACTTTACTGATAATCTATTTATACACTACCTGACATTGAAAATGCAACACCAAGAAGGAGTTGGCAGAAAGTGATGAAATTTGGCAAACAGAGAGAGACAGCAACGAGCAATAAGTGATCTTTATTGCAACATTATACACCTTGCCACTGAGCAGCAAGAACGTCTGATTAGTAGGTTGTAGGACCACCGCGAGCGGCAATACAGGCAGCAACACGTCTAGGTACAGATGCAATGAGCATGCGGATGGTGTCCTGAGGGATGGCTGCCCATTCTCTGTCAACCATTTGCCAGAGTTCGTCTTCTGAACGTGCCGGTGCCAACGCATGCAAGCGACGTCCAATGACGTCCCAGAAATGCTCGATAGGTGAGAGATCAGGGGAGACAGCTGGCCAGGGAAGCACCTGGGTACCTTGCAGGGCATGTTGGCTGATGCGTGCCGTGTGTGGCTGGGCGTTATCCTGCTGGAAAATGGCATTGGGCACTCCCTGAAGGAAAGGTAGTGTCACCGGCTGCAGCACATCATCCACGTATTGTTGGGCCGTCATAGTGCCCTGAATACGGACCAGAGGTGACCTGCTATCGTAGGCGATGTGTGGCACCCCAAACCATTATACCGTGTTGTCTCGCGGTATGGCGTTCCACAGATGCGGCCGGATTGTCCCTGTCACCACGTCGGCACCAGACTCGTACACGGCGACTGTCATTGCTAAAACAGAAGCGTGACTCGTCTGAGAATACGACCCTGTGCCATTCCGTCGTCCACATGGCTCTATCCCGACACCATTGCAAACGGAGACGTCTGCTGTTGCGTCAATGGTAGTCGTCTCAGCGGGCGCCATGAGTGCAGGCTGCCAGCGATCAATCGGCGACTAATGGTCCTGGACGATATGGGAGCATCAAGGGTGCACATGCTGCAAAAGGGCAACAGACGTGGCTTGCGGGGCCACCGATGCTTGCCGGCAGATGCGTCGGTCCACGCGTACTGACGTCACTCTGGCTGCACCGGAACCCCTCAAATGTGCCACATTCCCTTGGTCCAACCATCTGTGCCACAACCGGTGGACGTGTGTAGGTGGGTATCTGCTGAGATTTGACATATGGACCAACCTGCCCTTCTGAGGCCAATCACCATACCCCTCGTGAAGTCGTCTGTTTGCTGGAACTGTCTTGATAGGCGGTGTCCAGGCATTCTCCGCTACTAGACATTTCCTCTGAGACACAAAAACAAATTGCAACTTGATTTACCTGGCAAACAGAGCAGCGCGAAACTGACCACTTTTGCAGGTTCCTTCCCTGGTTTTTCACTCGCCGTGCGCGGGACAGCTGCTCAGTTTGCATCATTTACATATCTCGGTGAGCTGCGTCTACCCTGTAAATTTCATCCAGTTCTGTGCGCACTCCTTCTGGGTGTTGCATTTTCAATGTCAGGTAGTGTATATCGACTACCTTTCTTCACTCTTATTTCTAATACTGGAGTTAAGTACTAAAATATGTTAAAAGTACTTTTGAATTATTGTTAAGTAATTTTTAAATTTGTGTTGAATTATACATAATTTGTCAATTAATCCCTGAAAAATTTATTTGAAATATCAGATAAATTATTTTAAAATAATTACCTAATAAAGTATATTATTTTAAATATGATTAGTAAGTGTTTTTGATTTTCAATGGAATGGAAAATATGTCATTAACCCTCCAAGGCGGCATGCCCGGACATGCTTGGAAAATTCAGTTTGAGTTTGAAATTCAGAAAATTTTCCACATGGCAAAGTGGCAGACCCGAAATTTGGACACATCGTATGAACCCCTAGACTTCTCGCTCCTCGAAATATTTCGAATATGCCACTCACTGCAATGAAATCTCACCAAACTAATCGGGCTTGCAGCTAGGAGGATTAAATTTGTTATAGTACCATGAACAGAATAGGACTCTGAAATATGTTCAAAAAGCTCTTTTAAATATTTCAATGAATTCAGATGACCTCTGCACTGGATGTTTTTAATTTTAAATTTCTCACATTAATATTACCTACATTATTCTCAGCAATAAAACAGATAGCAAAAGATGCATCGAATACAATGTAAAAAGCAATAGAATTGAACTAGGGTTCACTCATCTGGAAATTAAAAATTGCTATTTGAAGTAGCACAAATAAAAGCTTTGCATTTTGCTGGCATTTACTGATTTTCAGTCAAATGTTGTTTTGCTGTCATTTGTCTTTAGAATGTAAGTCTAGGTAATTTGGGAATGCAGAATAAGAAATGTTGAAAGGACCAATTCCATAATCAAAATATAAGTGATTTGTGGTAGAAAATTTTACAGATCAAAGTTACTTATTAGTTGAAAGTTTTTGAAAAAAAATTTGTTAATATCATTTAAAGTTCATAAAAGGCAATCAAACATTTGAGAAAAATTGTTACATTGATGTCCGCTTTAAAAGACTCAACTCTATTTTACTTTCATTGCATAAATAAAATTAAAATATATATTGTGTCAACATAGTCCTTGTGAAAACAGATATATATTTTCCATAAATTGTGACACAACCTTTATGAATTTTGTATGCTTTTTAAGTTGTGTAAAATCATTGTTTTTTAATCTTAAAGATTTAACGATTATTCCATTTTAGGTTGAGGTGTTTAAGCATGGCAAACATATAGTCGTATTTATTGATAAAGAGAAAAGCATATTTTTTGATCTCCCTAAACGATTGCCTTTTAAGAGTTTGAGTGTTGGTGGAGTAGTCAGCACTTCTAGTTTCTTTAGCGAGGTCAGTTTTACTATTCTTTCATATTTTTAGATCTCGATATTTTTGGTATTGTGAAGAACTATTTATATGTGCATTGCAAAGTGATTAAAATCTATTTTGTATTGTTAATATACAGCTTTCAGCTGGGATTAGTGAACTATTATTACTGTGCACAATAATTTTAGTAAAACTGTTCATATACTTCGATAGTTTATAATAAGCATAACAGTATTGCATTTATTCCAATTAAAGTAACAAATAGGGTTCCTCAGAAACAAGAGATCTAACAACATATAAGTATTTACTAAGAATTTGAATTGAAATTTTTTATTAATTGAAATGTTTATGAATGATATAATTAAAAAATTAATATAAGTATGGTATGTAATTATTTTGTGTTTAATATTTCTGCTGAACAAGGTTTGATCAAAAAGTATCAGACCTAAAGCCACTGATGAAAAATAGCAAATCTTTTGGGTTTCAATTTAACCCTTTTCAAAGTACTCATTATGATGTTGGAAGAGCCATTTTGCTCAGTGGTGCTTTTATCTTTGGAAAAGTGTCAAATTTCCAAATATGGAAGAATAAACACAAATAGTGTAATAGTCCATTTTTATTGACAAAAAATCCCAGCATAATAAAAGTTGAGATTTGTTGACAAGATATGAACTGAAGATCATAAGTTTTCCTTCTTTTCATACTGAAAAATAAAGAAATGAAAGAGTAGCCCTTACAACAATAAAGTATTAGATATGTGAACTAATAAAATCATCTAGAACAATTTATTTGAACAAACTATTGAATTAATTTGTTTATAAATAACTGGATTTTATTAACATTATTCTGTGAATGGTTTTACAATTATTAAATATTTGTAATGTATTTGATTTGCAAGAAATTTAGTTTGTATTATTCATTTTAGAGTAAATCGTTGTTTTATAATCTGTTTTCAGCTTCAAGGAAGTTTTAAAGGCTGCATGCGAAATTTGAATCTGAATGGAAAAGCAAAAAATATTCCATCTGAAAGTTCCTGTTTTAAGTATGTTGAATTTGGAACATATTTTACAGGAATTGGTCATGTCACTCAAGGTAAATTTATTAACAGAATTCCTTGTTTTTCTATTATAGTACATCAACACATACATGATAAATTAAAGATAATGCATAATAAATTAAAGTTAGTTACATGTCTTGGAATTTCCAGTATTTGGATCATCCCTAGAGTTGCCAAGATTCTGTGCTTTTGGGGCTAAAAATGATTTATATTGTATTGGCTTTACAGAAAAGAAACTAGCAAATTGAGTTGATATAAGGTTGTCTTAAGTTAAGCATAAGATTTTTTTAATATTGATAATTTTTTTTAGCATTGATAACTTGGCATCCCCAGTTATCATATCCAGTTATTATGCTACCGCAAAATAAACTACAGTGGACTCCCTCTTAACCAGCCACCTTTTAAACGGCCTCCGCTTTAACCGGTCGCCACTGACCAATTATGTACTGTAAATACAGTAGCCTACAGTAACATGTGTTTAGTTTTTCCAACAAAGAAAGTTCTTCCAGGTTAAGTTTTCTTAATTATATACAATAAAGTAGGCTATATACTTAGTTTTATTCTAATAAAAACGATTTCGGGAGTGTATTTTAATGCTATTAAGGGAACGACAGTTTAACCGGCCAAATCGTTATCCTGTCTGGGTCCGGTCCCGAAGTGGCCGGTTAAGAGGGAGTCCACTGTACGTGTATATATTTACATGAATCAAGAGAATCATTAATGATAGCTTTCACTTTTAAAAATTTAGGGAAATGTGTTTAATAAAATACATTTAATTCTTGGACAAAATATATGCTTCTAATTTGATCAAAATATTTGTTCTCAACTTTTCCAACGAATTTAAAAACTAGACAAAATATGCAAGTTATTTGGGTTTAACCTCAAATCTATGAAGCACATTAATTTTTTGAAAGGAGTGTTTTGATGACAATGTGGGATAATGCATGGGAAAAGAGCACATATATGCATATGTAGTTTAGTTGATAACCTTTATTAATTTACATATTAAAAGGATACAGATACAATAAAGCTTTAAATATAACAATAAAAAGTAGCATAATCTTAATAAGAAACCAGCTGTCAGCTTGTGCAGGAAGCAAAAGAATCCATTAATTTTATACTAATTTAAATACAAACTATTTTATATGCAATATACTTAAAAAAAATTATATTTTTCTTTCAGATGTAGCATTTCATTTGGGAAAAGAAATGGATTTAAGTTTTCAATTTAGAACTCTTGACTACAATGGAATCATCTTTAGCATAATTTCAACATCTAGTGGCGTATGGTTTGAATTATCTTTGGCAGATAAAATGGTGAGACTTCTAAAATTCATCAAGTTAAACATAAAAATAATTTTGTCAAGAATTCATAGTTGTAATATTACATGGACATTGGGCTGGGCATTATATCTGCTTTTTTAGGGCAAAAAGTCAGGACTGAAGTTCTTAAACATTCCTTGTTGATTCTAAGTAGGCAAGGATTTCATGAATATTAATTTTAATTGAACTTTCTAAGAATCCTGAATCTACTAACCTCAGTCTTAGTGATAAAAAATTTTACCTCTGGAATTGAATTTCAAGATAATTTTTCAATAACCTAAGAACAATAGAAATTTTTATTATTTTCCAATTTTGGAGTTCCTTGGAAGCAATTTTATGGCACATTGAATATAATCTCTACATATTTCACTAGCATATGTGGCATAGAAATAGACATAATTTTTATAGTGGAAAATTGCAACAAATGGATTTGAACAATTTAAATTCAACCACGCTGACATTTTTTTCGCTAATTTTGCCGTTTAGTTTAAACATGTTTGATTCAAGCTATAGAGCTATAATGTTGCTAAAACTACATAGAAGACCTTGCCAATCTAATGAAAATTTTCATCAGTCTTATATTAAAGAAAGTAATGGGAAATCTGGAACATAGAAAAAAATATGTTAGCTAATGGGGTAAAATAGGTCTATAGACAAAAAATATTGCATCATTGAACAAGTGAATGGGATTCAATTGAAGTGAACATTCAGAAGCTAATTGCAATACAACTAAGATGTGCACTTTTTACCATTATAGTTATTAGAAATATGAATTAATATCAGCAAGTATTAATCATTGCTTTATATTTTTGATTAATTTTATATTATTAGGAGGTGAAAAATGAATGTATATACATGCTTATATTTACAATTACAAATGAATTTAAATGAGGTATCAGATACGAGTCTTATTGTTCCATCAAGACAAATAATTTAGAAACAAGTGCAGTTCTACTACAAAAAATTAGCTTTACAAATTAAGTGTACCTGCTAACAAAACACTAAATTTGTGCATTAAAACTAGAACTGATTTGTTTTTTCTTCTATAACGTTTTAGGTTGTAGCTAGCTTGCATGGAGATGAATTGCTACTCAACTTAGATCAAAAGTTGAAAACAGATAACTCTTGTGATTACAAATGGTATGCTATCAAAATGGAACTCAAGAACAATCACTTCACTTTACTGGTTGATGATTTAAAACCTGTTGAACGAAAAATTGAAAGAATTCCAAAAAACTTCGGCTTTGCTGAAGTTTATATTGGTGGAAAGCCTGGTAAGTCACTTTTCTGATTTTAGTTTTAAACATGCAATTATTTATACATTGACTACCAGGTTGGGTTTTCAATGTGGTTTGTTGCTCTAGTCATTTGTTACTCAAGAGCAAATTCCATTTGCACTGTGCAGGCAGTAGTAAAACTACCGATAAGATAAGGTGAAAATGAATTTATAATTTTAATGAAGAAAATTTATCTACTCTTAATAAAAAAAATAGCCATCAAATTAGAGAACTCTCCCATAACATAAAAAACATACACTTGTGTTTTCATTAAGTTATGAACATTTGCAAGAAAGTTTACAACACATGGACTAATTATACCTATGGCTTTATGTGTTGAATGACTATGTATGGCATGACTTGTTGAATTGAGAGCCACAGCACTAACCACTTGGCCACCATGGCTGCAGCAGTTATATAAGAAAACCATGTATTTCTTTAAGTGTGCTGATGAAATTTTTTTCCATTAACTAATTTGGGGGTTCGCATACTGCTCTAGCAGTCTGAGTTAGGTGGCAGATTCGATTCTTCCATGGGTGTATTTCTCTTTTGTATCAATAAAGTTTTCCTTGTGTGTCCATTTACTTGGTTATCTGGCACAGCTTAGCCAAATATGGTCCTAGTGTTACTTAAGGTCGAACTAACTGGACTTCATTTTAATAAAATATATCTCAACAAAACTTGATTGCCCTTTTACGCATGTATGCATAATTTGGCCATATTAAGAGATTGAGTGTTGCAAACTGATATTCCTTTGTTTAGCACAATACTGACAGAATCATAAGTGAAGATTTAAAAATATCTGATTGTGAGTTTTTGAACTGTGCCATAGTCTGCATGATTGTCGAAGTGAAAGCGCACTAATATATGAGGTTATGTCAAGTTTTCAAACCAAGTAGAGCTGAATAAATATTTAATTAGCAGTCATTTTTATTTATTATGTTAGTTTTAGATTCTTACACACCTGTGCACCAAAAATTCAAATATTGCATAAAAGCATTATATTAAACCATAAGTTATAGTAAGCTTGTATTGCTTGCTTTATTTTATTTCTACACACTAGTATTCCTAGATGCAGAAATTTAACTGTGCATCCATATATTTAAATGTTTTAATGAGGTAGTTAAATATGTCAAAGTCACAGCACACAATGTGCATGGAAGGTAATTGCATATAATAGATTAATGATTAACTGCACAATCATTGTACTTAAAAGAGCAATTTATAAAATTTAATTTTTTCTCCCTTCTATAGATAAATATTTAGGTGCTGGAGAAAATGCAAATAATTTTGCAGGCTGTGTTCGAGGTGCAACTTTGAATGGAGAATCTCTGCACATTAAAAATCCATCATCTGAAAAGGATATTGTACAGTACACATGTCCAGATATAGGAAATTAAAATGTGATAAAAAATTTATTTATAACTATTTATTAACAGCTTTTAAAATTTTGTAAAAAACATTTTTGTAAATTCTAATATATATATATTTTGTTTACATCTATGTGTAATAAAGAAATCAACTAATTACAGTGAGTGATTATAATTTCCAAAAGAACTAAGGAATTCGCCTTGAGGAAAGAAAAGGCAATGGTTAAAATTATGAATTAATCCTGTTGAGGAAAGTCGTGAATATAAAATGAAATAATTATCCTGTTAACCAATATTTTTTTCACAGGAAAAATTGTTTTTAACTAATGTATAAATGATAACTTATAAATACATAACATTTTATATATGCATAAAATGCTTTGCATAGAAATCAGTGATTTTGATGGTAGAGAACATGGTTCACACACATCATAGTTATAAATGTATAATTTTCATTTAACTAATCACAGAACTTTTCTGACTAAATGTATAATTTAAGGTGCCAATCAATTCATTAATATTTTATATATTGATCAGTTAAGTATGTACTCAGAAAGAGCAATCTATTTTTACATCGAGACAACTCAATGAATGCTCAGTACTTTTTGATTATCCTAGAAATGAAATTTTAGACTTATAAATCATCATATTTAATATCATGCAATGCTATCGGGAGAGTATCCTCTATATATCTCAATTTAAAAGCAATGAACATCAGCAAAAAAATGTTTAAGGGGCACAGTAACCTCTGAACTATTTTTGATTTTACATCTAAATGCTTAGTATATTTTATTCCAATACATAAAATACACATTAAAAAATAAGTATTTTCACATAAGTAATATTTCAATATTTTAAAATTCTCACGGCAAATTTTAATTTTCTACCCCCAAATATTTTACTTGAAAGTGTTTCCAACAATTTTGTGCATGTACTGTTATTTACTTTTTTTACAAATATTTTTATACGACACTGAAATACAGTAAAAAAACTCCCTAATTGATTTTATTAATTGAAAAATTAACTATTCTAAATCCTTGTTTCATGCACAAAGTTATCAAATACATCAAAAAACAACTACATAAAGTTTCAAATTCCTGTTAATTACTAAAAGCCATAGCATTTTAATGTTGTAGGCATGGTAAAAACAGCAAGCTCAAAAAAGGACTTAATAGTTTAGTTAGTTCAATGCTAACATTCAATTGAAAAACTTTAATAACTGGCTAAATACTGTTGCTACAGCTATGAAATTTTGCACAATGAAGTTTGATATTTTGTCCTCATAGAGTGAAAATGATTTAAACTTAAATTATTTAGATCGTCCCATTCAAAGACTACTCAGAAAGTAATTTATTCAAATTCACGATATCATTGAGCAAGAGTGAGAAAACGATCATTTTCAGATAACATTCAGTCCATTTCAATATCATACCATGTAAAGATGGTATGATATTGAAATGGACTAAATATATGCTCACTTAAGTTAAAACTGAAGCCTTTTAAAACATTTTTCTAGCTCTTCAATCTAAATAATGCTTAAAATCACAACTTGAAAAACTTATAAGCAGTATGCAATTAAAATAGTACAGCATGTAACAGCAGCATTAAGAGTAAATTGTATTTCATCATCTTTTACACTAAGTGCAATTTATCGTATGAGCTATACATATAAGAGTAAATGTAAATGATTCGAACAGACACTAATCTTAGTAAAATGTTTTATTTTACTTCAGTATATATGTAGTTTTAGTTTAATTACATTTTTCAGGTAGTGTAATTAAAGCAAATTAACATTAAATGATAATACAAATGATGACTAATGAAAAAATTAGTTTGTATCTATGTGCAGCATCATTTAAAATACGAAATGTAGCATTTTAATTTATTGCAAACAAATTTCAAAGGGTTTCCTAAAAAAATATGATTAAATTCTTTTAAAGTTTGAGCTGCTAGCATAATACACGAAATGAATTTAAATAATTAAATTTCTTGTACATAATATATACATAAAGTAAAACACTATATACACTTTCCAGAACTTCGGGAAAAAGCAACTCTTTTATCACAATAAATATAAAAAGACTCCAAAATAGTAAATGACTTAGATCAATTAAATTTTGGTTGTGATCACAGAAAAACAAATATTTTACTCAATGTATAAAAAGAATCCAACTACAAAATAATTTTAAAATGTCTACAGTCACAATTAAAAACTAGACAGCCAATGAAAGGAATATTTCAATATTAGCATAGGTTTATTATTAGCAACGTATAGGTTTTTCTCAATGTTTTTTAAAAATTCTCAAATACACCTTTTGATGAGTAAAAACGTAGTTCATTTTAGCAAAATTCATTTTTCCTTTAAAATATTTCACAATAAATACCTCTCATGATTGAAAATTTAAATACATAGTATGCTTTTATCCATTCATGACCATAAACAGGATTTTATAAAACAGATGAATAAAAAGATCACAAATTGAAAGTGGCAGTAATACAAGACAAAGCAATTTAAGAGTAAAAAATAGTTAAATAAATGCCACAATATGTAGTTTAAGAATCTATTTTATGTAACTAGAACAGGGGTGTCAAACTGGCGGCCCCTGAGGTAATTTTTTGTGGCCCACAATGCTCTGAAATAAAATGAAAACAGGACAATATGTTACAAGGAAAATAGCACTTAGGGGAGATCGAGGCAATACCATACATACAATTTCATCATGTTAAAAATGAGTTAGACCGTCTGGATGGTGCTGCTACCTACCGGCAGCACTAGCTAACATTTTTAGAGGGAAGCCATTATGATTGTGATTCAGTACATCACATTTGTCAGCTGTGCAACATTTTGTATTTTTTATGAGTTACATTTACAGGTCACAACATTGGAGGTAAGTGAAAATGTGTAATAGTTGTTAATAAATATGTTAGAATGTTAAAAGTTTGCATTAAATTATACGCATCTTAAAGAGTATATTGATATGTTAGTGGTATTTGTTTTCATTTGCTTTGTTAGGTTATAGATCTCATATTCTTTCTCTACATTTAAGCACTTGTCAAAATTTTTTATTTATTTCTTTAAGTATTTTATTCGAGATTTTGTTCAATAATCTTAAATATTTTCAATTTTGATTCACTTAGTTACACAAAATATAATTTTAAGAAAATTTGTAAATGTGATGTGGCCCGCGTGAATCTCACCAGTTGCATTAAATGGCCCGTTTTTTAATTGAGTTTGACACTCCTGAACTAGAGAATCAGAAACATAAAACAGGACATTTTATATAGCAGCTGGAACTGGATTTGTGTTTAGAGATGAGAATCCTGTTTTTAAAAAATCGAGATACAGTAAATAACAAAACATGCAGATCTTGTAATCCATATTTCCAACACAATGTTACTTTGTTAATCGCAAATCCTTACTACAGGTTTTGATAAAGAATCGTATAAAATCTTTGCATTTTGATTTAAAGGTTTAGAGTCTGTTAATATCAATTCAAACATCTCCAATAACATAGCTTTAACAGTGGTCACAGTTGTCTCAGCTACAATGTGCTTCCTAATTTTGGAAAGGAGAGTATCCAAACCACTGGAATCATTCTCTTTCACATTTTGAAAACATTTCGGAAACTGAAATAAGAATTGAATATCAGCATCAATCCATAATTCACATAAAACTGCATATTATGTACCACAAATATAACAATGTTTTATAAATATACAACATATATACAATGTTTTACAAATATAAAAAGAAACAATCAGAAAAATAAAAATTGTTTTCAATACAGATTTCGTTATATAGCTAAAAACAATAATTTAAAATTCCTTAACTATCAGTAATGTACAAAACATGAAGCATAATATACTTCAAGCATACCTGTTCAACAAAAACTTCAATCTCTTTCAATGAAGCTCCATCAACTAGCATACAAAGATAGTCTATAACAGGATGCGCCAAAACCTTTAAACAGGAGCCTTCAATTCGTATATGGTGGAAGATTTCACAAGCAAATGTTGCATCCAAGAGGAACTGGTTCAATTCTAGATATGATTTCTTTCTTTCTAAAAGATACCCATATAGAAAAGATCATGAAATACTAATACAATACACCAATTAAAAAACTCAAATGATTTTTAATCTTTCAGGAAATTCTTGTATGTTAATTCTTATACTCATCTGATTAAATTAATACTTCTAGTGTCTTCAAGGGAAGATGATTTTCAGTTTAAAAAATGAATCACACTTTAGGCATATTGAATACAAGCAAATTTTTTGAATAAATAACATGCATTCTGTCTCAGGTTATTTCTTTTTAAATGTTATTCAACTTTAATAAAAAAAGAACTTTAAATTTTGATTTCAATCAATGATTGAATCAAGCTAATTTAAATAGGCATATCCATGTAAAAGTATGGATGAAAAAATGTTTCTTACCCATGTAGAGTCCTTGCAGTTTCCTTAGCATAATTGTACGAAATTTAACTTGATTAACTGAAATGTCCCCATGATGCTGAGCAAACAAAGCTACTGCATGAGCATTCCATTTACTCTTTAATGCATACTGAAAAAGGTTCTCCACAAATTTTTCCAAATCTTCAGTAGTAGTGCACGATGATTTTACACTATCAGCATAAGGTGATAATGCTTCTTTAGGACTGGATGACAAGTTCATTTTAACAATCTTTTCACATAATGTCTCAAATTTATCTCTAATAGTCTGTTAAGAAAGAAAAAACTACTAGTTACATTGGGTCAGAGAAACTGTTCCAAAAATATGAGACAAAACTTGTAAGTAAATAGGGATGTCTAAAGGTTTACAAAATTTCGTGTAAGTAATTTCCAAATAGAATGCAATTCATTTTACAACCAACAAAACAAATTCTGAAGATTTTACAACATAAAAAGTAATGCTATACCAAAAACGTACATCAAAAGGTATACAAAAGTTCTTTCAGAGCAACATATAAAACAGGTTTTTCCCTTTTAAAAACCAGACTTTTATGAAAATTAATTCCTGTCCAAAGGAAAATGCTAAAAATAATTTGAAAGGATTAAAAAAAATTTAAACCACCAAATCATCTATAATTGCATCAAATGAACTTTATGAAAGCAATTTAAAATGGAAAACGTAACCCGCTGTTAATGCTTGGTGGTAATTTGAACTTGATGTGACTGATTTGGTAATTATTTTAACATAAAATGGTGCCAAATATCCAAAATAAATTTTTTCTTGTGTTTTTGTGAGGAAATTCTTTTGGCTATGAGTGCCAAAGAAGTTTTGAGACAATCTAGCAACACTGATGCAGATATTTTTCTCTCATGGCTGTCACAACAGGACACTAATTTCTGAAAATGATGTTACTTAAAACGTCTTCCCATAGAAAAATCCAGAAAATATTTTTTCCATTCCGAAGACTGAAAACAACTGTTTTCTGGGAGACTTATGAAGTAAATGTTTCTTGTAATATGAAAAAATTAAAATGTAACACCAATAAATATTTATTTTTGTAAATTTGACAACTTTATGAAATATTTGAAACATACATAGGGATCATTTTCATTTTATTAAAAAAAATATTGGCATATCTCTAAGAGAAAAATTCTTGAACAATCTCTCTCTCCCAAGTATTATATTAAAAGAAAATATGTATCTTCAACACAAATAGCTAAATAAATAACACAACATATAAGGTCAATATAGTTTTAAAACAATGAAAACTTCACAGCTGAATTTACTCAAAAATAGTACACTACTTAAAAAATTTCTTTGAAAACTGATTTTTAGTGCTTTTTACATTCATTCTTAAAACTCCCAGGACCAGTTAATGTCTGTGTTCTTAGTTTTTATTTTAAGCACTAACTGTTAGAAGTATCTATTATTTATGAGTGATAAAAATTTAATCAATCTTTGAACAGTTTTATTTTTCTAATTTACTATTGGTAAATTTCCTTTACATCATGCTCTACACAAGAGAAAGCAAATAAATTTATTTTCCATCTGTTCAGCAGAGGGAAATAGCAAGGGGTAAAAATTTCCAGTCAATACCATTTTCATTGTTTAGTATTTCTGAAATGTTTCTGAGTCAAACACTGGATCACATTTTCATGGTTATTGGAAGATTAATTTAAAAAATATTTGCAGCTATCCGAAAAAAAAGTTTTTAAACTATCTTTAAAATCAATTAATAGAAAATAATTTATAATTAAGTATAAAATACTCGCACCTTTTCTTTAGTGAAACTAAAAAAAGAAAAAGTAATGGGTTCCTCCATTTGGAATTTACCTAAACCTAGTTATTTCTTGAGAATACTTGGTTTACCATGCAAAGTTAAGGCACAGGAAATATCTTGGAATTACAAAGTAAACTATAAAAAGGAACATTGGTTAGAGGAAGTAAAATTCCTTTGGCCTTTCAAAAATATGTATCCCCTTTTCACTACATTATTTGAAGCAACAACATGATATTAAATAATTATAATCGTCCTAATCTCTCTTAGTACACATTAAAAGCATAACACGTTGCTGATGGTTATTTAGCATCAAAGTGTTGAATGTCCAAAATATGTTTCAACACATTTTAAGAATTCCAATACTTTAAGAGTAGAAAAAAGTGCAGCAGTAGCCTTTAGAATGCAAAGAAAAGACTATTTCTCCGGGGATCTTAAGCAAGGTCATTTTGGATCAGAGACAGCATGCTTTAAACCTCACACACAAAGAACCCCCTCTGTCTGAGGGATTACTTTACTAAACATTTTCTTACCCCTGACCCAACCAAAAGATAACAGGGTTGGGTTTTTTCACAAGGTGAGTTTGGTCAGATTGGGATCAAGAGTTAAAAAGTAAAACACTCTTCTATGAGTGGAACATTATCTTTCATTTACAATCTATTAAAAATTAATTGCAAATGCTGAATCCCCAGCCATAGCACATTTTCTCCTAAAAACTATAAAAAGTAGAAGCTTGAATTTTGTAATATTTTTTCAAGGCAAAAGTTTTAAGAAAAATGTTATCTCTACATGGTGTATAAGGATCTACTGTACTTTATGTACCAATGCATCTTTAAGCAACATCTTGATGTACTTAGTCAGAAAACAGTTATGGCGAGCTGCTATCACAATGATATTGAAGAGGTGGCAAGGAGGGGCATGCATCGAGTTGGTACCTTAGCAATGAAAATTTGCAGTCTAAAGTTGCATTTACACTGGAGTGTTGCTGGACACGTGTTGACAACAAACGTCAATGACATTTCGAAAAACAGCACTAATTTTGTCATTGACAGATTTGGCATGTCTGCAACACAAATTTTGTTTTTCACCAGGAGTCAGTAAAGATCAAAGGACTTCGACATTTGTCGTTGTCAAAAGTTGCAGTGTTTTTTCAGTGTTGCAGACATTCCCCGCTACCTCCTTTGCTCGTCAGCGCCACAATGGTCACTCACGCCGACCTTCGTTCACTCTCTGCGTCAGTTTGTCCTCATCGCTTGCCTTGACCGCTCAAATCAATTGACCTAACAAAGCCTCACAAACAATATTGTACTTTTAGATATTTTGAACTAAAAACTGACTAGTGTATGAATCTCCACTTGCTAAAAAGTTCAATGTAACTGCAAATTTTTCTTTAACTGGAATAGCTGCTCCATAATTGGTGTCCTGTTTCACAATCTTATGCCTTATCATCACAATCAAATATTCAAAATCGCAACTGGCTTTTCTAAAAAAATTCTTAAAACTTCCATCCGATCTTACTTCACCTGACAAAGGGTCAAAGTCATCTTTATTTAAATCTTTTAACAGCTTGCTTCCACTGTACCGAGCTCTCGCTTGTAACGATGGTCTCACCTAGTACCTCCAAGATGCCTGTTGTTTCCACAAAATTACGCAGGCTGCTGCTGCAAGCACAACATCCTCCACACTCGACATCTTGACGATTGAAGTGAGAAGAGTGCTCATCCCTTTGTGTTGTCGACAAAAGTTACAATAACCCACTAGTATTTTGTTTGCAACCAAAAGTTGTCGACAAACGTCTTTGACACAAAAATTGCAAACAAATGTCTGCAACACTCGGTGTAAACACAGCTTAACAGGAGTAGAAAAACATGTCAGTGTAAACGAAATATTCCCTTTCTACAAAGTTCTTTTATCTCCAAGTTATAAAGGTACGAAAAAGTTTGGAAGTGTCTTAGGGGTTCAGTCTTCTATAGAAAGCCTGAACTCCCCTGCTCTGAATCTCTATAAAAAATAATTTCCAGAGATTATGGCAGTTTATATAATTATTGTTTGGACACGTCAATCGATCCCGTTCTGTGCTTTGATGAGTTAACAGAATAGAATCAAGATTAACAAATAACAGGTGTTTAACAAGTAACAACAGAGAGTGAAGCTGCGAGGTTGGTTCTCGGCAGGCAGTCCCCTTGCAAGTGACAGATAAACAAGAAAACAGGGGGGTTAAACAGCCCCTTTGAACATAAACATGCTGGTGTGGTGACATTCCCGAGTGGTCGGGTTGTCCGTGCGCCATCTCATAGGAAAACACTCGACAATTATACTTACATTACTATTTGGTGGGATTAAAATTATTTACCACAGAATTTTGGTGGGAAACAGAAGTAATTGAGCTGTTGTTTCCCATTCTTGATTTAACACCAGGTTCCCCAGGTCTTCTCAGTTCCTGTGTTTTTGGAAGTGCTACCGCAAAGCCACGGCCTCTGGGAACAGCAGCCATTTTACACAATGATCTTTTTCTGATAGTCCTATAGAAGAGAGAATATATTGTTTTAGAATTCTGACAGATTTCATACCACCTAACTTTTTCAGTTTTTTAACACTCTACTCTTTTGTGAGTGCTATGTAAAAAAATACTGAATAGTCATGGAAGAATTAACAATATTCTAAATCTGGTTGAGATGCATTTGATACATACTTTTGCTAATTTTAGGACATGGCAAGTGACTTAAGTCTAATACCTGTGAATAAAAATGTATTTGATTATTTCAACTCTTTTAAGATAAACCAAATTCTATTTTACCCCATTTTACCTTTAAATGGAATATCAAAACAAAAATAATTTCATAAACAGAAGAAAATTATAAAAATACAATGTTAGAAAATTTCTAACTCACAGCCAGAAAACAATTACCATTAAACAAATGCAGTTTTTGGCTAAGATTGTTTCTGAAATATGTCAGTAATATTTGGCGAAAACTTCTTGCTGCAACCTAAATCAGTTGTACTTGCACTAAGATCACAAAATAAATTGTTTTGCTACATTTGTTTCAGGACAGCCACAGTCGAAGCACTAGCGAAATAGTGGAGCTGGAAGAGGTGATCAGCAATGGTGATAAATATACAAGCAATGAAAGTTTTAGTAAGGAGACTCAATTGATGAAGGTGAATTTATATGAAAAATGTTGAAGGTAAGTGGCAAAACGAAAACAAATATGATATAAAGGCATATACTGTAAATGTGATAGATGCTGCAAAATAAATATATAAAATACATTTCGAAAAGACATGCTTTTCAGTTTGGATTGGATAATTTTTGTCTTATGACAACGAAGATTTGGATTTTGCTTTTATGTTTTGGAGAAACCAATAGAAAGCGACTGACTTTAGTTTCTGTTATAACTAATGCCAAAGAATACTTTAATTTTATTGCAACATTTATTTTACTTGTTTCAATAACATTAATTACACGACCCAACACATACTTTGGTGCCGGTTTTTTAAAACTGATTGTGTATTTCATGTGCTGAAAACAAATATGACATTAGTTTTTGATGGTCACCTCTTGTTTGTGAGATATGACAGTAGCGTTATTTACGTTAACACATTAAATTATAAGCTATAGGCTTTAAATCAGAGGTTCCCAAGCTTTTCTGGACCACCGCCCATTTACAAGAAAAATTTCGACGCCCCCTCTCCCAAAATAGTTATACCAAATATTAAAATATTGTTGCACATTATCTATCTATTAAGAATCACAAAGTAGAAATTAAAAAGACCATCAAAAGTAGAAAATTGTTTATTAAAAATTAACACAACAGTAGAAATAAAAAAATTAATGAGATGGTTGAGGCTAGTGGAGTTTTATCAATTTTTTAATGTCAGGTTCCAATTTTGTCAACATCAGTCACGCTCAGTGATCTGCAGTCTGTTCCTTTTCTTAGAAAGTAAATTTGCTACTGCACTAAACCCACGCTCAGCCAAATACGATGAAGGAAATGCAATTAAAAATTTCTGTACTATTTCCCACAATTCAGGGTAGAGTGCTGGTATTGAATTTTGAAGCCAGAACTCTTGATATCCATTCTGAATTTTACTTTTAGTTCTTCGTTAGTTGTGAGTTCTACGAGTTCCTCTTCTAAATTTGATGATTCTGCTGTATCTGCATTTGCAAAAGGATCTAAAACCCAACTCGGAATATTCATGCCTAAAATATCCTGGAATTGCTCCTTAAAATCAGCATGAAGAAAGACCAAGTGTTGGCAGTAAGTAAATCTTCCTGTTTTGCAGACTGCTGATAATGTGGGAAAATGGCTGTATTCTCACCTCTACCTAAATTTCGTTTGAACAGAAGTTTCCCCACAAAAGCAGCTGTGACGTTTATTGTTTTAATTAAATTCAACTCATCAACTTGAAATTGTAAATTTACTTCATTAAATATTTTAAACAGGTCTGTCAAATAAGCGATGTCATTTTTGGATGTAATCAGGTTTGCGCGCAGTTTTTCGTCTCTGTTTTCAAGGAAATCTAGTACTGAGTCAAATAGATTGTAAAAACAATTCAGACAAGTACCTTTTGAGACCCAATGAACTTCTGTGTGCAGCAGTAAGCGATAATACTCTTCATCATTTTCACTACAAAGTTGGCCAAATAGTCTGTCATTCAATGAATTGCTTCTAATCTTATTGACTGCTCTAATAACGTAATCAAGCGAGTATGCAGGCATTCATTCAGATTTTTTGCAACCAAATGCTGACGATGAATAACACAATGTACAGCGAGTACATTTCGTACTGCTTGTTTCAAATGCGCTATGAAACCTTTGACGCCCCGTCGTTGCTGGAGCACCATCAGTAAGTAGCAGCTGATAAAATATTACGAAAAGAAATTTCTTTCTCTTAAAAAACTTGTTCATGGTATTAAATATCGATTCTCCCTTATTATTGGTTTCCAATTTTTTAGCAAATAATAACTCTTGACAAATTTCTCTTCTTTTATGAATCGTACGTATAAGAGTAGTGCTTCATTATTTGGTAGAGTTGATTCATCGAGTTGAACGGAAAATTTGCAAGTCTTCAAGTAATCGCATAATGATATTTCAACGTCTTTAGCCATTTCATTTATTCTTCTTTGCACTGAATTATTACTCAGAGGTATTTTCCTGATGATATGTGATGGTGTCTTATGATGAAGAACAGGTATTACTTCTTTGACTGCCGGCAAGATTAATTCCTCGCCAATTGTGTGTGGTTTTCCCGCTTTTGCGATTAACAATGAAATATTATATGAAGCTAGTAGTCCATCATCTTGTTTAGAAGATGACGCAACAAGGTTTAATATAGTTGGCTGTTTTAAATATTTCTTTCCCAGTCCTTGAAAATAGGATAATTCTTTGTTCTTTTTATCAGCATGCATTTTATTCAAATGCTCTTGTAGCCTAGGCTTCATTTGAAAAAAACTTTTTGGCAAATTAAACACATAGGTAATGATTGGTTCGTAGGAGAGTGCGTAAATCCATATTTCAAATACTCAATACTGTACTGCCAGCATTTCTTAGTAGATTCAGACATGTTGAAAGAGAAAATTTGCCAGTTTCAATAAATTAACTTTCAACAGATTTATAGATATATATAATATATATTGGCTAATGACTTCTATCACATATCACTCATAAATAAGGATTATTGGCGAAGCACACAAAAATAATGAGATTCCTAGCTATCCATGTCTTATAGATTTGATGTCATGCATGCATCAACTCATTCGCTTGTTTGCGAAGCCGGTGCACTTGCTCTGTAAACAAGTCATAACAAGCTCCTACATTTTTGTTGAAACATGCTTGATTGTGTGAATCGCATCTTTGCTTACCAACTTGCCACCGACAATACTAAAACCGAATTAGGTATACGTATACCTAATGCTAATTTAATTTTTTAATGCCTATTTACGTGATAACAATAAGATGAAAATTTTAGAGATAGGTAAATTTTTTCATGAAAACAGTATTTTTTATCCACGGCTGCCTTAACGCCCCCATTTGCCTCTGGGCACGCTGCCGCCCCATGGAAAACTCCAGCGCCCACTGGGGGGTGTTACCGCCCCCGTTGGGAACCTCTGCTTTAAATTAAAAACCTTTTCCTTAATAAATTTTGTAAAACATTTTAATTAATTGAAAACACATAGCAACACTCCTGTAAATCTACAATAAATTAAAAATGAGAAGAATCAAATAAAACAAAAGGAAGTTATTTTGTTCCACTCCGAGCTTTTGTTTGAAATTCTTGAGTCAAAACTTTGTTTAGTCTCTGCAGATTCCAACAGTAATCTGCCATCATATGAGTATCCCATCTGCTCTGGTATCGGTCCTCCACCGTCTTTATGTCCTGGTGAAACCGTTCACCTTGTTCTTCACTAGTATCGCCAAGATTTTCAGGGAAATGGTCTAAATGACTGTGCAAGTAGTAATGAACCTTTATGCTCATATTACAACCAAGGTCTCTGAAGTTGTTGAGCATGCTGTTAACTAGTTCAACATAGTTTTCAGCCTTGTGGTTGGCCAGAAAGTTCTTGACAACAAGGACAAATGAGATCCACGCTTTTTGCTGTCTCATTCATGGAATCCACAAAATGAGGATCATTTATGAGCTGTCTGATTTGAGGACCATCAAATATTCCAGCTTTAAGTTTTTCTGTACTTATTCCAGGTATTTTTTGTCCTATGTATGCAAAGCAAGGGCTATCCTGATCAGCTTTCATGAACTGTTTCATTAAGTTACCCTAGCTTTATATGCAGCGGAGGCAAGATGATTCTGTCTCGTCCGACTAAGGGTTCATGAATGACATTTCTTTCTCCAACAACCTCCTCTCTTGTAGGCCACTCTTTTCTTATCCAGTGGTATTGTTCGGCTCTGCTATCCCATAGGCACAAGAAACAAGGATATTTCGTGTAGCCCCCTTGCTGATGAAGGAGAAAGTTAACCATTTTTAAGTCCGCACAAACTACCCATTGATGTTCGTGAAACTTAATCTTCTGCCTGACCAAAACTATGGTATCATATTCTTTCATTTTGGTTGAGTAAGCAATGGGTATTGACTCGTATTTGTTGCCACTGTGTAAAAGTACATTTCAAACTCCGCTTAGAGCTCTCAATAAAAAGTCACCAATATTGGGAAATATTAAGTAAGACCAATTTTTATCAGAAGTCCTCTAACATCTTGACAAACACAAAATCGTTTTCATGAGAAGAAAGATAGCAAATCCTTTTCCCTAGTACAGTAGAATGTAATTTTGTTCCACTATCAAGTAGATTCTTATCATTTAATCTAGATGCAATTCAGATGATTCTTTTGAGACTCAGATCCCTTATCACTTAACTCATTTTGATTGAAACGTTGAGGACTTGATGATGCTCCCTCATAATCACTATCGCTCCCTCGGTTCGTATCACAAGGAACACCAGAAAGATTAAATTCATCCTCAGAGATCTCTGGAATCTGATGGAATAGAAATTTCGTCTGAGTGAGGAACAGGCTGTCTTGCAGAGGCTAAATCATGATATGTCCACTTGCTGAGGTTATTTTGGTTTATGCCGTTAATATTTTCAATACAAAAATAAATCATCAAAGGGGTTTATGGGTTCCCTCCAAACCATTGGGACACCAAATTTTAGACTCCTTCTCTTCCCATTAGTCCACTGTCATAGGTGTTCTGTACAAGTTTTACACACAACGAGTGGAGCTCAAACTTTATCTTGGTCACCAAGCCTAATGCCAAAGTACCCAAGGTAAGCTCTTTTAGCAAAATCAGAAATGGCTTTTCTGTTCTTTTAGGGTGTACTCACCACATATATAGCAAAATAAATCAGGATGATTAACACAACTTCTTCAACTGGATGCCATTCTTTTCATCAATCCGCAAAAGAAAGAACTTTACAAATTATGTTAGATGTAAACGCTAGGTTATGTCAATAAATATGGCTTCATGCAATTAGCTAATAGCGGTAGAGAAGAAGGAAGAAAAAGCAGGAACCAATGTGTTGTATAATAAAGTATTTTATAATTTAGCTACGCTGAATCTAAAAAAGTAGAGCCGATAGAGAAAAACTGTTTTCATATTTGAAACTAGAACACCAAATATAGTCAAAATCAGTTAAAAAATTCCAGGCACAAAACAAAAATTTTTTTTTGTAAGGCTGTGTTATCAATATTGGTTTGTTATATACAGTAGTATCCGGACTTATGCGAACTCGGAGTTACACGGTTCTTGATTTTTTCGCTTGGCAACACGCAATCTTCAGTGTTTCTCTTGCTGTGATATGCATTGGACACGTGTCGTGCAAATTCTACGTGCACGATTACAATTCTACGATTATCGAAAGTTAAGATTGTTTTGTTATACGTTTTCTAAACCTTAAAAAAACTATGTCGTCCAAACAAAGTAAATCTGATCTTGGGATGAAATTTCCAAAAATCATTGAAGGGTGTCGAAACTTTGTCCAATTTTTTCAAAAATGAGATGGAAGCAATGCCAGAAACTGTCGCTCATGTGATAGAAGTTGTTAATCTTGTCAGGCAATTAGATTTGGAAGTCAATGGTGATGATGTCTACAAGCTATTGGACACACAGTCAGGAGCTGACAATTGATGAGCTCATAGAGATGCGTGAGCAAAACGTCACTGAAGTATCCGACACTTCAAACCCAGTTCCCCCAGAAATTCTGCATGAAAAAAGAAGGCATTGTGTCGTCAGACGAATTTGTTAGATTTTATGAAGCCATCGACATCGAAATAACTTTTTTAAGCAACTCATTTATTTTTTAAATATTTTGTATTAATATGTATAACGAACTATAATTTTATTAAATATTTTTCTTCTAAGCTAGTGGTTTTGTCCTTGGTCCCAATTAAACAAAATTTATGTATTTATATGCAAAGTTGTACCCCGACTTATGCGAATTTGACTTAAGCGATTTTCGTCGGACCCACCTATCGCGTAACTTCGGGGTATTACTGTATTTTAACTAGTTCATTGTTTCCCATTATCGTGTTTACTTGGTTAATATTCGATAGTTTGTTCTTTTATTAAGTTTTACTTAGAATATCATGTAAAAGTCATGGAGATGTCGAATACGGGACACTAGCGATTTATCGCCAGACATGGTAACCTTGGTAACTTTTGATCCAGCTTTACGGCAACCATATGCAAAAGATTTTTCATGTAGGAAAGTCTGCGTTTTTTTAACGAACATACTGGCTTTGGACGCCATCTTGATTTGGCGATAAAAATTCCTTTCGTGACAAACATGCCCCGGATTCGACATCTTTACCAAATTGTTTAGCCTATCTATACTTCATACAAATATACTGATAGCTAAAATATCTGCAAATGTTTTAGTCTGAAATTTGTTGGAAAAAAAATAGTGGTCAATTACTGGATATGGGATGGTCAATCAATATTCCCAACTTTGGAATAAAAATTTTAAAACTATCAAACATCAAAAATTGTACTACAACTCATTTTAATGACCATATTTACAAGTTGGTTGGTTTGTTGGGGTTTTATAGCACAAGGGCCATGTTTCCATATTTACTACTAATTACAAAAATCTTGAAAATTTACATGATACTAATTACAAAAATCTTGAAAGTGCAACTGAAAATTAGCTCTAGGGAATTTTTTTCATGAAACATGAGCAATTACTGGCTTGTTCATCCTATGTAACAATAAATCTTCTCATTTACAAGACTTTTGCTTTATGATAAAATAAAATTTTTGGAAAGCGTTTTTCTCAATGGAAAACACTGTCAAAAACTTTGTAGTATTTTCGATTCTCACAGTACTGATAGTACGGTAATATAGATACTGGTAGTACAGTAATATAGTTTAAATTGACGACAGTTGACGTATACAAAAACTACTCGACATACTTTTGTTTTATTCAAGACAGCAAGAATAAATCAAAGTGAATCTGAGGGTAGAAATTCAATTTTTGAAACAACTTGAGATAGAAAACTAATGACGACAAGACTAGAAATAAAAATGGATAGTTGAAATTCCGCGCGAATTTTACTTACTAATCAAATCGACCAGAAACGTAACGTCCTTGTTGCAAACTGCAAAATAAACCGCGAGTCGACAACACAAATAAAACCACTTCACTTCAATCTCTACAACTAAAATGTGTATTTTTCCGGGTTTTCATGCAAATTCAAAAATACCGAGTTATTTTAGCGCCATAAAATTTAAATGTTAACTTTCCATTTTTCTGTTATTTAATGAGAGGAATTCAGTTTAAAAAATCTTAAATGAACCAAGATTCAATTACTGGTATTAAATATTGCTAGATATTATATTTTAACTTGAAGAAAATTATTTAGAGTTGAGGGATCTTCTTGCTCGTTTCAACATGGCAGATCTATTATTTACTTGATGCACTGAATGTTTATTGTTTTTACATGTTTTAAGATTTGTCTGTGGTTACTTAACAAGATTAGTAGATATCTGATCAACAAAAATACTATGGTTTTTAATTTTGCTTAAATGATTTTTAAAAGCAGTTTATTGTATTATTCTCTGTCAAATTTCATTTACCGGTATGTGCCGAATGACAAATAATCGTTATGAAAAGTAATTTCGTTAATATACAATACACTATGCACAAGAAGTTATTTATAAGGTACCATAACATTTTCAACTATTACATTCCGTTTTAAACTACTATTTTCTGTCCTTTTCTATGTCAGGAACATGTAAATTTTTACGTATTGTACAGATGTTTGTAGTATGATTTAGAGCACTACGGCTATGAAAAACGATTATTTCATTACTTCTGTTCATCCACAGAGTAAATAGCTACGTGTTTATCTGTGTGTACCAATATTTATGTTTATATTTTTCTAAGTAAGCATTTGGTTATATGCATTAATGTTTTTAATAAACAAGCGCCGTTTAAAAACCAATTTAGCTGCTTGCATCGAGTATAGTTATTAGTGGTTAATTCTTATAAAAGAATATTTGTGTGAGAAAGATTGTTTTTCAATCGAACAAATTGAACCTTTTGCAAAAAAGTTACTTCAAGTAATAAAATTCGAAATCTAGTCATATTTAACACATCAGTTCGAATTGGGCAGTCGAAATTCGTACATTTTCTGACTTTACTTCCAGTTCGAGTTGAAAAGAATTTGTTAAAATTGAAAAAAAAAATCTGCAGTTTGAGTGATCTTGAGGGGTATTGTTGTTGTCTTGACTTCTCAAATAGTGATTATATCTGAAATTATGAGGCAGTCTTAAGATTCATTTAGTAAAATACATTTGCTGACACATTGATTTGATCACAGGTTTAAATTCAAGAACTAAGCAATACTAAATACTGACCAAGCTTTGTAAATATTTTTACTAGGATAAGTCATTATTTGAATGTTATTTTATTGTATGTAATATTGTGTACATTGTAATTGTTATGAGAGTATAAATCTGGAGAAAATTCTAAATTTAATTATTCAACTTGTCCAATTCCATATTTAATTTTCAGGTAAAATTACCTAATCTTCAATAATGGCTACTAAACGTGTCTTACTTCAAGACCCTGAGTATGAAGCCATACCTGCGGAGCTACAAGAAAAACGTATTAAATTGATGGAAGATAGTGGTATGAAGGTTTATTGTGATTAATTTAAGAAAATTACCTACTAAAAATCAGAAAAATTATTTTAAATTCTAGAGCTATGAATTTGAATATTTAATTCCAATATGCAGCAAATAAGCAATTTGTAATGTAAACCATGAATTTCATTTAAACCATCAATTTAAAAATAATTAACTAATGCATGAAATTTAATCAAAGTAGATTGTAACGATGTCATTTGAAGTCAGCAGTTTGTCTTTATTTTGTTAAACAAATACAGTTTTGGAGGTTTTATTGAGATCGCAAACACAAGAAAAGTTTTCCTAGATTAAAACTTAAGTCAATCTTATTAATCCTTCTATTACAAAAAATTACTGGATCAATATATTAATCAAGATCATAGTTTAAAGATAAACTGTTGATGCTTGAAATCGTATTTCTATTAAAATTATTACAATACATCAAAGTTATTTTTTATTTTACACTACTAATTTCCTGATAAAACTTTGAAATGAGTTACATTCTTGCAAACTGTTTCAGATGCTACATTACCATCCCTTTTTCACTAAATTGCAAAAACCATCACTAAAATGTATTACATACTTTGATATTGGTTACAAAATCGGTTCCAATTGCACATTGTTTTCTTACCTCTATACCTATTTATATATTAGTATCATTTATATGGATATTAATTTTGTCTTCAAAAGATTAATTTTTGATGCTTTAGGTTAGAAAAGACATTTATAAAATATTTTTCCCATATTAATAAATATTAAAAGATAAGTTAGTGCTGTAAATGTTGAATTGCACAAAGAACTAAGAATTTAATTTTTGCTTAGTGGGGAAGGTTATGGTCCACATGTAGCTGTTAACAAATATGCATTACCTTTAAAATAAATTTTTTAACTGTAGCATGTGACCATTAAATCAACACATCCATTTTATGTCAAGCAATTTTTCTTGTGTAGATAGGGTAAAATCCTTGTTATACTAGAATGTAACTGAAGAGAGCATTGGAAACCATCTATATACTCCAGCTTTTGCAAGGAATCACATGGTTTCAAACAAGTATTAACTAAATTAGGGAGCAAGTTTCAAGGATGCATTTCCATGTTTACCATTAATACTTATTCAGGCTTTGAGTTTATAGTTTAGTACTGGAAGTGACAGCAGAGTAGTTACAAATTGGGGAAACAATTAGTTGTATTGATCACCATACATAATTTTGCATATGGCAGCCCTTTCCCTTGAGCTTGCTTGGCCAAATATGACTCTTTTGTCTTAAAACCCAACCAACTAACCCCTTTTGAACTTAACACTTTTCTAGAAGTGGACTAGCTTAAGGTCATCTGCTTTCTCTTCTCACCAGAGCTGCACTGTATCAATATTTTTCCTTCAAAGCCACTTATTGATCACAACCCCAGGATGCTCAAGTGATAGTCTCTACTTTCTTCTCTTCGCAAATACTTGACATTGTCTATGTTTGGTGCAGCTTTGTCAAATATGCCCATGTGTCATAAAACCCAAAGTCGCTTATTAATTAAAAATGTTTTTCTGCACCATGAAAGCTGACAGCAGATTGTCCATTATTCTCTATTGATTGTAAATAAAAATACAAATATCTTTGAGGGGTATAGCAATTAACAGTATTCTCACTCTTGCACAACTTTCATTTCCTGTATCAATCCTTATTTAAATTATTTGTATTAAATTAAATTTATTTGAATATATTTATTTAGTTATAGTGTTTTTTATTTATTGCCCATGAAATTTTTTTTTAATGAAAATATGAATGTATTTCTCTTCATACATTACGAGCAATGTTAAGGTCTGTAAGTTAACCCATAATTTTGTACATAGCCATAATTCTATCTACTTTTAAATGGAAACATTTCAATGTCTTATAGCACATTTGGTGTTCTAGTCTGATTAAATGCTCTAATTATACATTTACTCTTAACAGTCAGAAAACAAACTAAAAAGAAAATTGAAAATATCATAAGAAGCAATTTTATTCAAGAAATAGGTTCCAAAGGTTCAGAAATCGATTCTTTAGATGAAGTAAGTTTTAATGTTAGTTATTCAGTTCTATTATGTTTTTCTACTAAAATTATTCTTTGTAACTTAATTTTTAACTAAGAACTTCTTGCTTATGACTTAATATTATCTTGTATCATATCTATATATTTCATTGATACACAAGGTTTGTTAAAAAAATATCCGACCATAATTTTTTGTGCTTTAACAAATGAAGCTAGGGAAGCGTGGTTTGGTGCACGTATGTAGGTGATACTAATTTCGCATGCTTGAATTTTTCCTGTTTGCAGAATCTGTCAGTCGCTGGCAGACCACCTATGAGTGAGGAAGTGCAAGTGAGCACCATCGGATTTTCGTTTTTGACAAAATGACAGAAAAACTTAAACAACGCTACTGCATTAAATTTTGTGTTAAGCTTGGCGATTCCCAAGTGGAAACAATTCGCAAGATTCAACAGGCCTTCGGGGACGAAGCGATGGGCACCACATAGATAAAGGACTATTTCAACCGCTTCAAAGATGGCCACACATCAATTGAGAGTGAAACACATTCTGGTAGGCCATCAACATCTAGAAACGAGATCGTCATTGACCATGTGAGAACCCTAGTGATGCAGGATCGTCGAATCATGATCAGAGAACTTGCAGACGAGGTGAGCATCAGCATTGGATCCATTCATTCCATTTTGATTGAGCATTTGGGCTTCAGAAGAATCTCAGCAAAGTTTGTGCCAAAGCTGCTAATGATCGAGCAGAAGCAACTGGTTTGAAGATCGCACAGGACATGCTGGAGACTGAACGGTGATCCCAACATCCTTAACACAGTGATCACTGACGATGAGTCCTGGGTTTATGGGTATGACCCAGAAACCAAGTTGCAGTCATCACAATGGAAGCATCCCCGAGGCCAAAAAAAGCAAGGCATGCCCGCAGCAATGTCAAAGTTATGCTGACCATCTTTGACTCCAGTGGCATGGTTAATCACAAGTATGCACCACACGGCACAACCATCACCAAGGAGAAATACCAAGAGGTTCTGCGTCGCCTTCATGATGCTGTGAGACGCAAATGGCTGAACCTATGGGCAATTGGCAGCTCCATCACGGTCTCACCCGCCCATTCTTCACATTTGATACAGTTTCCTGGCCAAATACAACATCTGTGCTTCGTGAGGCTCCCTACTCTCCTGGCATGGCGCAGTGACTTCTGGCTTTCCCCAAGCTAAAAATGGACCTGATAGGGACCAGATTTCAGTCCAGAGAAGACATGCAGAATGCGACGGACCAGCTACATGCCATCTCAAAAAAGGCATTCCAGCGCTGCTTCCGACAGTGGCAGAACCGTTGGGAAGTGTGTGGCAGCCCAAGAGGACTATTTTGAAGTGTAAGATTGTTGTATCTGAATACTAGTATTTTTTTTATGAATAAAGGTAGGATATTGTTTTAACAAACCTCGTACATGGCACAGAAATCAGTTATTTATATGTATTGTCAAATATCAACAGACAGATGTAAGCAAATAAGTGTTGAAATAGTTTAGATTTTATAATGACACAACTCTGCATGTAACATTTTACATTTATATGGCCAAACTCTAAAATGTTATTCCACATCATAAGTTTGCTATGGACTGCTATAAAATAAACTAGAACATGTATCACCAGTAGAAAACTGCTGTTCTTGTTACGTTAGTTTTTAATGTTTTCATAAAATGTATCAGAAATGAAACAAATGATGTATCATTTTTTATTTAATTTTCAGCTGCTTTAGAAGTTTTACTAGTCATTATTTTATAATCATTTTACACTTTGATACTCCATACAAATTTGTATCATTCACATTAATTTCATACATACAAATAGGATATGTTGGTGCATATTCTTTCTACTTAGAAATTTCACTATATTGCTACTTGCTATAAATTGCTTGGTTCTAGCCAGCCTGTCTAGGACCAAACATTAATATAAAAGCTAGGTTATGCTGGCTAGTATGTTTTAATTCCTGTGTTTTTTCCTGTTTATTTGCTTCATAAAAATCTTAAAAATTACCATTATGTTTAATGCATATTACTATGATTCTAGCAATTACAAGAATGCCGCACAACCTGTGATAGGCTGAGGGCCTGTGCTGTTACCAAGTATTATGCTAATGTTGGACAAGACCCACAGGTATTTATTTGTATTTTATAATTCTGAGATTCTTTGAAATCTGGATCCATTGTTTTCATGTGTATTTTATTTGAAAAACATCTTTTCTGAATATTGAAAACAACTAAAAATCTGTTGCATATGAAACAAATTCAAACCTATTTCAGGCTCCTGCTGAAAATAACATCCCATCTGTCCACCCAAGTGTCAAAAGATATTTAGGCAAATATCCAAAAGATATTGATAGTGATTCAATGGATAAGCCTAGTACTTCTAATGGTAGTACCACAGAAACACCTGTAAATGTTTTAGCTGAAGGATCTTATGAAAGAATAAGCAGAGCTCCATCTTCAAATGAAGCCAATAAACAGGTATGCATTAGGGTTTTGTATAATATTCAATGATTATAGTTATCCTCTGCTTTGTTTGAGCAGAATAATTCCTTCCTGTATAAATGTACTTCAATAGCTAAAATAGGGATATTTTTTCTTGTTATATACATTTAACATTGCAAGACAACTGGTTGATTCACAAATTAACTGATTTTAAAAAGTTTACTTCTAGAAGGACTTAAATTTGACTGATTTTATTTGTGTTTTATAGATTGAAGCTCAGTCCCTGATTTTATCTCCCAGCAAAGATATTTCTTCTAGAGCTCCTCGATTCAAAACAAAGAGTAAACTTGTTATTGGTAACATTTCCAAGTTAGTATTCTTCATTTGAATTGAAATTTATTTCTCAAGTGGTGTTCTATTAGTGAAAAATCTAGATTTCAAATTATAAAATTCTTCCAAAATAATTCTAACATTTCACATATTTAATTTACTGCTGTGAATGTAGCTTATTTGATTTTATTACTGAAAACATTTGATTTACAACAAGGCATGCAAGATTTTTGTGCACCTTGCAAGTCCTGCGATTACTGAAAGCTATTTGCATTATTACTTAGTACTAAGAACAAAGTCAACGGTTTATGTTACATATTGTTGGCTAACAAGTGAAACACCAAGTCAAAAAATGTAGTTCTGAAATCCAAAAGGAAAAAGTTCTCACTGTTAACCTAAGCGTTTCTCAAGAAGAAATTTAATTTTCATACAAAGAAAGAGTGACTTGGTGAACTTCACCGGTCTCAAGATCACCAAATTCTAGTTTTGAAAAACTAGAAAACTCATCTTGAAAATTTTGAATTTGTGTTTCGTTTGTAAGATGATATATTCTTTGAGATAGTTAATGGTGCACTGTTGCAAAATATGTTTTGATATTCAGTTTCTTAATCATTACTATTTATATTCCTAGAGTAGATTAAAGTATGAATCAGTAGAAATCTTGTGTTCTTAGTTTTTGTAGGAAGTTAAATGGAATTATTAGCAAAAGGAAGTAATTAATTGCATCTTAATTTTTATTTATAAAGATCAAAAGCATTTTTGTGAATTGGATGGAATCAGAATATGTGTAAAAAAATCCTAGTTTCCCTATCTAGTGTACTAGGTAAGGAAAGAAATTGCTCTTAAAAGAAGCAATGAAATATTTAAAGAATTGTGTTTGTAGCTTAATGGCTTGTATTTTAGAGAAAACCTTATATAATTTTTCAATTTAGTGATTTTGGTAACATTTATTTCCTGTTTTATTGTCCTATTCAAGTAACATGTTAGAACAGCTAAAATATCCTTGTGATGTGTACATGTTTATTTAAAAACTTTTATTCAATTTATCTTGTATTTTGAGGTAATTCATAATTATTGATTGCTTTCTAATATTAATGTACTTATCTATATATTTGTCAGGTTTATCCCTATTTGGCAACGTGATGAAAGCGATCAGTCTACGCACAAGTGGATGATCTATGTCAGAGGAGATAAAAATAATCCAAATATTGAAAGCTATGTAAAGAAAGTTAGGTTTCTGTTACATCCTAGTTATAGACCAACTGATGTTGTAGAAATCTAGTGAGTATTATGGGCAGTTAGTCTTTTTTAATGTTAATTTTTAAAAACTATTTATGTATGTACATTGATAGCCATTTAAAATGCGATGTCATGAAGGACAGGAGATATCAAAGCAATGCAAATATTATTAGGCACAATTGTGACATGGTTGAAATTACAACACTGTTCAACTTGGGGAACGCAAGGAAATCAGTATTTTACGTAGCCGCCTGGACACAATAACTGCTGCATGTCTCGGCACTGAAAGAGGCTTTGGATGTTTGTTTGGGGTGTGTCAGTTCATGCTGCTTCCACATGTTGCCAAAGTTCATGTGGTGTGGCCACAAGTGGTCTGGTGTCCAGTCATTGGCTGATCATAGATCAGACATGCGATGAGTGATAAATCTGGTGGTTGGGCAGCCATGGAAGAAGTGAACCTGGTGGACATTGAAGAGTTTTTGTATGTTGCATACCATTTTCAGTCTCGCAATGTTCTGTTGAAAACTTAACACAGACAAGTTATGAAGATAAGGGTGGACAACAGGCTCCAAAACTTCAGAGATGTAGTGGTGGAGAGTACTGGCAAAGCATACTAGGCAGATGCTGGAGTAGAATCCACTGGTGCCCCATATCTTAACTCCACGTAATAGACCGGTATGGCTATGCATAATGCAAGTCATGCAGCAGTGCTACCAGACTTGAATGCAACTATTGTGGTGTAGTAGACAAAGTCAAGATTTGTCTGGCTTGCCCGCTATCAGACCTTGCGCCATAAAACCCAAATCAACCAACCAAGATTTATCTGTAAAGACGATGTCATGCCATTTGTTTGTCCATGTGCTGCATTCTATGCAGCATTGCAGCTGCAAACACTTGTGGTGTAGAGTGAAAAGTAGTCTTAGCCATGGACGCCTTGAAAAAATTTCTCACTGCTGTAGATGATATTGAATTATACATGCTGACAGATTGTTGTGTGCTACACTTCCAATTTTTGAACAAGGGTTCTTAATGTTACAGTACAATCCTTAATAACCATGCACATGAGATGTCTGTCCTCTCATTTGGTGGTATGACGAGGCTGCTGCAATCTCTCATGTTGGTCACTTTGTCCCTTCTGCACTAACAGATTCCACACTTGCATCGCAGTGGCCTGATTTAATCCAACATGAGTGCAGATTTCTTGGAAGGATTATCCATAGTTTTGATAAGCCACAATTCTTCATGTCAAACTCAGAAATGTGCTCATATGACTGCCGTACTTTTGGACGACGCATTATTAAGCTTTCTATACACAAGAACAGTAAGAAAACACAATTCAAATACTTAAAACTGACTCTGTTCTCCCTTTTATACTGCTTACAGGTGCTGTTACTGGCACACATGATTTGCATATACACTGCAGTATTTCCATTTGCATATCCATTCATAAATATACATTGCCCAAATATCAAGGCTATTGAATGCTTCCTTCATGGTGTTGCATTTTTGATGGCCAGCAGTGAAGGTACAACTGTACATAAATATGGTATAATTTTTTAAATTCTTAAATAAAGCATGTAACTTAAAAAGTAAATTATTCAAATTGAACTTTTTATGTTGTAATTCATCTTTTGATGCTTTTACTTTATCCAACTATAGTAATTACTTCTTTTCTAGTAATCCACCATTTCACTTAGTGAAGCGTGGCTGGGGAGAGTTTCCTGTGCGTGTGCAGCTCCATTTTGATGATATTCGGAACAAACCTGTTGATATTATACACAATTTAAAGGTAAACATTTTTTATATGATATATAAAAACAAGCAAATGGGTGATATCTAAGCAATATGATGTTATAAGCAAATAAAAAAAAATTGATTTCCTAAGAGTTTTGGTTTTGATACCTTGTTAGACTACATAAAATGAGTACATGTTTATGTAATATATTAATTTTGTTTCAGTTGGACAAGACATATACAGGCTTGCAAACTCTTGGTGCTGAAACAGTGAGTACTTTTTGCGCATTGTTATAATTCTTTAAAAACATTTTTTTTTCATTCTGATGAAAATGTATTCATTAATGAATGAACCTGATATAAAATTGCTTAATATAAGTCTTTTATTTCTGTATTTTTATGTTTTTTTAAACATGCAATGTTAAAAATGAAAGGTTGAATGGATAAATTCAAATACTGATTTAGAGTATCAAAAATTATCAATCTTATTAAGATTTTGTTTGTAGAATAAAAAATGGAGTTGAACTGAAGCTAAAATGCATTAACAAAAATGAAATATGGAGCTGTACTTAAAAAGAAGCATTTCTTGAATGCTCGATAATCACATTGTTGATAATCTACACTCACTGCCAAAAGTTAAGCACAGAGAGGAAAATGTTCATTTCCTGCAGCCAATCCGAATTTGAGAGGCTGCATTTTGCTGTAGAGGTAGATGGAAGTATGCAAATATGTTCTGTAACAGCCAATCATGGTTTCATGTCAAGAAATATGCAAAAAGGCAGTCGTATAAGAAGCCAGCATTATGAAGAGTTAGAGGGGTTTCATGTAAGTGCTGATAAAAAGTGTTTAGAACTTTCATTCGATTAGTTTTCAAGACAGACGTGTTTCTATGGCTTCCAGAAGACGAATGGCAGATAGTAAGCGCTGGCGCTCTGTGGGACGCCTTGAAGCAGGACTATCAATCACAGATGTTGCTCTTTTCTTCGGCGTTCATCATTCCGTCATTTCACGATTATGGAAACAAGTCAAACAGTTGTCCAAAGACCTGTGGCCAGACGCCCAAGGGTTACGACCCCCGCGGAAGATCGATATATTGCTGTTTTAGCCCAGCGGAATCGAAGAGCGACCTCCACATGTGTAACATCTATGGTTGCAGCGTCCATTGGTAAGACGATATCTGGCACTATTATTCGCCGAAGGCTACACATGAATGAACTGTATGCCTGGGTACCAAGAGTTTGTGTTCCTCTATCCGTCCAATCCAGAGGGGCACGATTAAAGTGATGTCGGCAACATGTGAATTAGACTGTGTCTGATTAGGCCAACGTTATGTTCACGGATGAGTGAAGATTTGCCCTGGAGCCAGATGACAAGCGTGTAAGGGTTTGGAGAGAACAAGGCGCACACAATCGGCCCCAGAACATCATCGAGCATCATGCATTCCGAGGTGGAAGCATCATGGTGTGAGCAGGGATTTAGTTGTGTACCGACCTGCATATCTATAGATGGGGTTCTGTGACTGCTATCCGGTATCTCGATGAAGTCCTAGAACCCACTGTGGGATTGTATGCTGCAGCAGTTGGTCCTGTTTTCATTGTAATGGATGATAATGCTCGTCCCCATCGAGCCAACATCGTCGATGACTACCTGGAGAGTGAGGGGATTACGCGTATGGATTGGCCATCGTACTCGCCCGACCTTAATCCCATTGTAAATCTTTGAGATGCCGTCTGCCATGCTGTGTCTGCACATTTCCCACCCCCAGTCACTCATAGAGTTGCAAACTGCTCTACAGGAGGAATGGCGATTACTTGACTCTGGGGTGGTTGATCACCTCATGGAAAGAATGGTCACACGCTGTAAATTTTGTATGAGGATGAGGGGTGGTCGCATATCCTATTAATGTTGGTTTTGTGTGTTTGTTTTGGATTTAAACATCATTTTGTTAATGACTCCAATATGACTTCATCTTATAATTTATGAAAATTTAATATTGTTTTCATCTTTGTATGCAATTCTTTGTTTTGTTTCATGCATAAACATATTTGCTACTTTCCTGGGTTTTTTTTATGCTTTAAAATTATTAAACAATGTCTATCATATGTTCTAAAAACTGAACAACTGTACTTGGGTTAAGGGAATATTTCCCAGTGATTGTGATATTGCACCCCAGCTGCAATACTGCCTTAACTAAAAATGAATTTCTAGTTTTATGTGTGGAAAGATTGTCTTTTGATTCAAACGCATTTCAATTAATAAGAGTTTATATAATATTTACTGTTTACTTTATCAAAAACTCTGGTTTTTCTATTTCAGAACTTAAAATTGTCATCACTAATCCTTAATTTTAAGTGTTAATGTTTTTTAGTCTTTTTGACATAAATGTAAATATTTTACTCCTTATATTGGAGGTGGAAATAAGGATCACTTGTCCTATGCAGACCTATATATCCCTATTTAATTGTATAATCTCAAGGAGTCCAATAATTTTTAATTTTGAAAGGGGGTTGTTTCAGGGTATGCTGATTTAAATCAAGTGCTTTTTATTAAAATATCATTGATTTAAATCAAACTTTTAACTTTCGTTTTCCTTTCTGTATTAAGTTTATTAATATTGAAAATTAAATAACTTTGAACAAGATGCATGTTATTTTATTCAAATAAGTTAAGAAGTCTGTTTGAAAAATAAAGACACTGAAAAAGTTTTCTGCAGTATCACAAAGATTCTAATTTTGCTTATAAATCTTTATAATTGGGAAAATGTATGCATTGATCCCTAGGAATTCTTTACACTGCTGGCATAACTATTCTGTATTTATAGAATTGAAATTTGAAATATTAAAGTTAATTTGCCCATCTGATTGAGTATGTTATCAAAATAGATTATGGATTGAAGCGGAAAGCTATTTTAATGATTATTATGAATTTTTTATTGAAAGCTCAAAATTCCACTCAATTAGTGTATTCTGGGGAATGCTATTACATTAATTTTATACTGTACAGAGAGAATAGCTTCATTTTCTTGTATGTTATGTATAAACCCTTTTTGTGTGTGTATGATTGAAATATAACTGAAATAATTATCAATGCTCAGAAATTTTGAAAAGTAGGCATATTTGATTTCAATTTGTGTATATTTTTATGTCTTGTCTCAATTTATACTATTTGCTTAAAACTAACATTTTTTCACAAATAAGTACTTTTTGCTAGCTAAATATTAATGAGAAGTTGGCATTTTTTCATGAATTTTGTTGCAAGATCCTTTTATTTTATTTTCTGTTGGTAACATGGTTTTTCTCAAAAACAAATCTTTAGCCAATTAATTATTTTACATAAAAATAATTAAATTGAAAAATTTTATTCATATATGATAAATATATAATGCAAAAAAATTCGGAAGTTTGTCTGATTTTTAATTAATTTTATACAAACAATTATAATATGGTGTTAATGGGATCTTGTAACCTTATTTATCTAGGTCCACAAAATTTTATGCCACTGTTTATGGGTTAAAATCAAACTAAACTGCTCAAGAACCAGATGGGAAAACATTGCTTATGGATGGCATTTGTTGTATTGTTCTATTTACTCTATCATGTGATTAACTTTGCTAATTTCTATATCGCGTTTTAATCTTTCAAAATTTCCCCTGCTATATATCCTAATACATTTATGTTATTCATAATAAATGTTAATGTTTAACATAAATCGAAACTGTCTAGAAACTGCATTGTGATTTGTGTGTCTTTTGTCCAACAAGTTTAAACTGGTACGGGCTAGGGATCAATTAAATCGTAAAACTCTGATTTAAATAAAAAATCTGATTTAAATCAAATAAATTCTATTCTTATGATTTTTTTTTTTTTGATTTTTTTTTCATACCCTGGTTTGTGGACTGAAAAGTTTGAGAATCACTGGATTAGATAATTTAAATTTTTGTTTTGGTCTTACCCATATATCCTTACATTTATGTTATTCCCTATTAGTTTTCTATTATCTCAAATCTTTAAATTCTAAAATTTGACTGGATTGATAACATTTTTTTTCTTCCTCAGATTGTGGAATTGCAACTTTTTAAGACTGATGCAATCACAAATAATATTTGCTCCACATCTACTCTACCTTCATCAAATTTACCCTCCACATCAATCCCTCAAGAAAATCATGAGTCTTATAATGAATTGGATTCAAATTCACTCATACCAATGAAGATGGAAATTGATTCAGATTCAGAGGCGAGTGTCAATACTTCCAACACAGACAGTGTGCTTCCATTCAATAATATTCAAAATCATACTATTGTGGAGAGACCGTCTGTGGAAAATAACTCTGAAATACTTTCGAATGAGAGAGCAGCAAGTGAGAGTACATCTTATCCATCTTTAAATAAGACAATTGTTCCCAAACCTGTTCTTCCTAATTTGCTTCCCAACAGTTCTGCCTGTAATAAGCCACTGAAATCAGCTGGTCCAAATGGTGTGAATACTACTTATTTAAAGTGTACAGATACTGAAGGAAGAGTGTTAATAGTCCCACAGTCATCTTTGTTGCGCATTAAATCGCAAAAGTTGACACCTGAAAAGATGACGAATAATTCAACTAACTCTGCGCTCAGCACAGGTGGAGCAGACAAACTTAGAGATTCGAAATCTTCTGTTCCATCTTACATTCTAAAAGTAGTTCCAAACCAAGATAGTGGCCAAAACCAAGTTCTTCTCATTCCTATGTCTGAGAGAAAGGTGCAATGTTCTAGCAATAGTGTGACTAATGAAACTCAAATGAAGTGTGTTCTTAAACCAAATAATATGTTGGACAATGGCCATGGTATGTCTGTGGCAGAGACATCTGCAAAAAAGCTAACGCCTAGTTCTTATTGGGAGCAAGAACTCTCAACTATTAAGTGAGTATAACCTTTAGTTATTTCTCTGGCTATAATTGTATTTGTGTATTCCTCTAAGCTTATATTTTTCAGCTTTTACAGATCATCAGAGACGTATTCAAGCAAGAACATTTTGGGGGTTCACAATGTTCCCCAAAATGTTCTCGATTTTATAAAAATAAATGCTGAAGTTAGCTTAATCTATGTAAATCGAAGTTCTGTTAAAACCCATGAGTAGATAAATGTAGACAGGTTTAAAAAATGTCAAAAATATCTGCAAAAAAAATGCTCATATAACTTTAAAGCAATTCAATCACTTGATGAAACAAAGAACCCATGTATTAGCAGGGTGATTGTCTTTAAATGGGAAGACCTAAGGATAAAAAAATAGCTTCATGCATGGTTTCTTGTTCATTTGCCTAGACACAAACATTCAAGGGGATTGCTTAAGTTGCTTGAGCCCTTCACTTAAACCCTGAAATATATATTTCATGCTAAAAAATAATTAAAAATACATGCTAAAACCAGTTTAATCAGCATAAATCGTTTTATTATTTATATGTAGATATGAAAATCCTATAAGTAAAATATGCAGCATGAGACCAGACTAGGCCACCTCCTGCATTATTTTCTGAATATGTGCCTGATGATCAGTGATAGTTTTTACTCATGTGACCTGTAGTGATCCTAAAATAAGTATTTCTTAAGTTGGGGAAGTAATCTCAGTGTTATATATCCATGGCTACCAGTAATGTCAAATGATACATAATCACTCTTACCTTACATATTTCGCCCTCAGAAGCATATCTTTGGATGTATACAGGTATCATAACCCGAAAATTACCCAAGTGATCTGTTCTCCCTTTCATTTTAACCCTCGCCTACCCTTCTGCTTTTTGCTTATTTTTCCTCCCACATTTTTGTCTTGTGTGCGTAGCTTGGCCAAATATGGCCCTTGTGCCATGAAACCCAAAACTGACCAACCTTTCATAATTTAATTCATTTCGTAATTTTTAAATTTGTTTCATTGCAGCTTCACCAAAGTTGGTTCATGCATTCGGTAAATCCTATCTTACCTTACATACACAAATGTTTTAAACAAATATATATCCTTAATGTTTTTACTGTATTTGAAAATTCAATTATATTTTTTGAAAGGGAATTTTAATGGCAATATATGGGATAAAAGATAAAATATGAACTATACCTACACATCTTTAATTCAATTGTTATTTGAAATTCCAAAACAATAAGATGTTCTATTATGTAGTTCAGCAGTGGTTTTAATAGCTTTGTAATCATTAGAATTTGTAGGAACTACAACATTCTTTAACAGTTCTAGTTACCTACCAATGGGCAATTATGAATAATTTTTCTATGGTTTTTAATCTTTCTATACTATATTTTCAAAGTTATGGTAAATTATTTTACTGTTTAAACTTTGTTTTCATAATGTGTATTGTAAGACCACCTTTTTCATTTAGTTACATATTTAGGTACTTAATCTTTTTACTTTATTTACAGGATTGAATATTATAAATCATTGGTTGAGTTATTGAAAAGAGTTTGTAGAGCATTTCCACTTGTAAGGGAAGGTGTAGGTGAGTATTGAAATGTTATAACTTCACACACACACAATTTTAATTTGTAGGATGTGTAAATCTTAAACAATATGCAAATGATTAGTACTGCAGAGTATGCAAATCATGCGTGCCTGTAACGCCCCTTGTTAGCAGTATAACAAAGCAGAACAGAGCTGATTTTAGGTATTGGAATTATATTTTCTCGCTAATCATATGTATAAGAAGCTTAATTATGCCTCATTGAAAGTACAGAAATCATACAAGCTAAGTTTCACAGATAAAGTATTGTGGCTTTTTGAGACTGCAGATTATCCTTCTAAGAAATTTAAGGCATCCATTGCTGCAACTACTTTTGACTTTGCACCCCAAGCATCTGCAATTGCAATGGTGCATAGAATGCATCACATGGACAAATGTCACGACATATTTTTTTAGACTCTTGATTCTGCCTACTGCACTACAATGGTTCCATCTGAGTTTGGTGGCAACGGACTGCAAGACTTGCATTATGCAGTGCCATACTGGTCTATCACCTGACATTATGGTAAGGGGCACCACTGGATTCTACTCCATCATCTTAGCAGATGATGGGGTATGCGTTGCCCAAACATTCAGCAGCCACTGCCACATCTCTGAAGTTTCGGAGCCTATTTCCTTTCTTGTCTTCATAACTTGCCTTCAGCCAGTTTTGAACAGCACAATGTGTGACTGCACCTGGCATGCAACGTACAATAATTCCTCAATGTCCACCAGGTTTTCTTCCATGGTTCACCCATTCACCAGATCTGTCAGCCATTGAACATGTCTAGTCGATAATTGCCCAATGACTGGCACATCATAAACCACTTGCAGCTATGCCAGATGAACTTTGGCAATGTGTGAAAGTAGCATGGACTGACATACCCCCAAACACATGCAAAACCTCTTTCAGTGCTGAGACTTGTAGCAGCAGTTATTGCCAACCATGGCGGCTACACAAACTACTGATTTCTTTTCATTGTGCAAGTCAAATGGAGCTTTAATTTCAATTATTTCACTCTTGTGCTTTATGTTACGGTTGAACTCCAATTATCCAGATCAATTGGGACCAGACCCCATCCAGATAATCGAAAATCCGGATAATTGGATAATTCACGAAAAGAAGGTTATTTCTTAGTAAAAAAACGAATTTTGCTTTAGTATGTAATGTAATTTAAAGACTGAAAATAATATTGTTTACATTTTGTACTTACATACTGTATTAAAATGTATCATTGCTTGAACATATCGATCAAAGTCAGTTGTTTCGCTATCTTTACTTGTTTCTGTGCTGCCAAGTCTCGCATCCGCTTGACTGTGAGAAGCTGTAGATGGTCGCACTCAGGCTGCCGCTCCATCCGTTTTAGTACTGAGTCAAGGCACTCAAACGCCTTATTAGCTGACGGTCCCGCGTCTGGTTGAGTAGCAATGTCGTCATCATCTTCCGGGTCATCAATGAATTCTTGCACACTTTGAATGAGTTCATTGTCACTGAGAATTTGGAATCCAGGATCCAAAGAATCACACACCAACCACTCGCGTACGTCCTCTGCACTGCACTCGGAACATCCAGGAATTGTCACCAAGATGTTTCTTATGTCCTCAACTGACACTTCGTCTTCTTCTTCCTCCTTCTTTTCAAGGTCCTTCCTCTTTCTGTACCTCCTCCTCCTTGGTTGAAATGCCTTTCAATTTGTTCCAAGCTCTTAATGTGGTCGACTTCACCAAACTCCATGCTTCCACTACCATGTAAGAGCAGTCTTTTAAATCAATCTTTATGTGATGAGCCACAATGCCTTCATCTTCTATCAAAAGTTTCCTTAACAATTGTCTTCTGTAATTGCGCTTCATAGATTCGATAATTGATTGGTCCATCATCTGCAACAAACTCGTTACGTTTGGCTGCAAGAGTGTTTTGAAACGTCCATTTTCTCTTTCAAGGTGTTCTGTGGGGTGGGTGCATTGTCAATAATTAACAATGCCTTACTGCCTTCCTTTCCTTAGGCTTTTTGATGTTTATTTACTTCTGGTATAAAAACTTCATCGTACCATCCGGTAAACAGAGCAGCAGTCATCCAGGCCTTTGATTGATTCTTGTAAAAGGGGAAGTTTTTCACATTTTTGAAATCCCGGGGATTTTTCGATTTGCCTATCAACAGAAGGGGTATTTTGTGGTTTCCCGTAGAGTTAACACAATTTAGCAGGGTTAAACGATCTTTACTAACCTTATGACCAGGAGCACTAGATTCCCTTTTAGAAGTTAAAGTTGTTCTAGGCAAAGCCTTCCAAATAAGGCCTGTCTCATCTGCGTTATATAAAAATTCGCGTCATAAGATTTTGTTTCCATTTTGAATTTTTCAATAAAATTTTCTGCTGCTTTAGGGTCTGCTGATAGCTTCTCACCACTTACATCTAAATCACAGATACCATGCTTTGACTTAAAGTTCCGTAACCAAACATTACTTCCCTGAAAAAGAAGACAAACCTTCTATTTTCTCGGCAAAAAGCTTCACCTTTTCGCAAATGATCGGCCCAGAAAAAGGATTTCCTACTGCTCACTGCTGTAGAAACCACTTGAATACAGCCTCTTCCAGTTCTTTGTTTTCTGCCATTTTCATAGCTCTTCTCAACGAACTCCCATCTTCACTCTCGAGGACCGACACGAAGTTTAAAATTGCTTAGGGTCCTGTAGAGTTAGCCTGTTTAATGTCCGAAATTGTTGATGTTCCCACGCTATACATCTCAGCTAACTGCTTACCAGACACTCCTCTGTCTAATTGTTCAATGATTTTTATTTTGTCTGCCAATGATAAGCTATACTACACAATAAAACAAATAAAACAGAACAAGATGGAATGCAGCAACAAACGACACAACTGAAGGCCAAAGCCACACTCTAAGTGAGAGGACTCATCGTCTGCATCCGCTATCACTACGCCTAGCGCACTTTTTCGTCATTCACAGATAAGAAACTTTTAAAATGCGGATTTTGCTGATTTCTTTTTTTCTCAAAGCTCTCCGGATAACTGGAGTTCTACTGTATTTGTATAATAAATATGGCTTTCATATCACTTGTCTTTCATAGTGTTTCATTTTCAATGGCCAGCAATGTATATATTCTGCTTTAAAAAGAAGAAACAGATTATTTTATTAAGAGAATTTGCAGTTGTGAGTCGAATTGCGGTTCCATGCCATGTTGCAAGAGGCAGCTCGACTTTTTTCTCCTGACCAGAAAGCCTATTTTCATATGCTTACAGGTCCGATGATGTAAATGAAGAGAGCCTGGGAAAGTATATACAATTAGTGCTGAGAGACAGTAATATTCAAATAAGAGGATTCCAAGGGATTGTGAAAAAGAGGAAACGAAAGATGAAAATTACATAATACTATGAATTGTATGTAATTAAAGGGAAATATTTTTTAGTCATGACATCAGAATAAAATCGTCATCAAAATCAAATTGATAACTTTAACTAACAAAATAAAATTGATAACTTTTGTTATCAGTTTCACTTGATGAGAAAAACTGAAGATAGATTAGCAATTTATGCTTAAGAGCAATCTACTGATTTCTTATGAATGCATGTTTTTCATTAATAATTACTATTTTTAGGAATAAATGTATCATGTTTTTCGTGTATAGATAGAAGTATTTATCCATATTGTGCATCATCATTAGAAGAATACCTGAGATGGAACATTGGTAAACAGCGTGCATCTGAGGTTTGTACTCATTTCTGATGTATTAAATACTCACAATCTCTTACTAGAGACTAGCAACCTTTTTACTACTGAAAATTAGAGAATAAATAGGAATTCTGTTAAATTTTAAACACTAGTATATATTTTATTAATACATGGCTCTCGGTTCATAAGGGTCTGGGTTGAATTCCGGTCATGGCATGGATGTTCATAGTTTTTCAGAATGCATTTCAAGCCATAGGATCCAGTCTAATCAGCCCTCATGTACCACAAAATTACTGTAGAGTGACAAACCAAAATTTACACATCAATTTTTTAAAGATTTTCTAAACTGCTGCTTTCAGTGACTTACTATAACATTTATTTTTTAATTCCTTTTTCATGAGCTACACAGCTCTTTCTCTGAGTATAATTTTTGAAAATATTTCAATATAACAAAATTTTTAACTCACTTCCATGTTTGAATTATATAAAGAACCAGAGCAAAATTATCCATTGTTGCTTGGGTTGAATTGGTTTGCTGTAGATTGAAAATGATCAGAATAATTACTTTTCTTTTTCAGTAATAAAATATTGAGTCTTTCCTTTCAAAAAGTAATGAAATTTTAGATTTTTATAGGTACATAGAACAAATGATACACATAATTTTTTAATAGGAATATTTATAGATATGTCAGCATAATTTAAATTATATAATTTTCTTAAGAGAAATGTACTTTAAATAATGTACCAGACAATGAAAGTTTGGGGTATTATATGCATTTTATGCATAAATATGTAATTTGTTTTTTGATGTTATTACCACAAAGTAATGTGCATGTGTCTCCTTGTTTATTTTTATAAAAAATAGTGGAAAAGAGCTGGAATGGTTCGTACTGCCCTATTAGACCTGCCTAAAAAAAGAAGACTGAAATACTTGTCAGAAGAAAGTGTCTGGTCTAGGTCAACAATAATGTCATGGTGTCGAAAGAATGGTTTTGTCCCAATGACCTCTGGTAACTATTAGCAATACTTATAATCAAATTAATTATGTGAATGAAATCAAAATGTCTTTCCAATTAGCTCGATGACATTTTGTTACTTCAAGCTTTTATGGATGTTATCTGTCTTATGTAGACCATCATTTATTAAATGATCCATCCAAATTTTCATATCAATAGTAGAAGTTTTCAATTAGTTGATTTTAGTTTACTGTACCTTGTACTTCTAATTGTCTTTTGTTTCTTTTTCAGATAAGTTGACACTCTTACCCGAACCCAAGTGGTCAGGTATGCTTAGATTGTTTTAATGCCAGTTTTAGAAAATGTGATAATATATTCAGATCTGACCATGCATGCTTGTCTCTAACTCTTCAAAGTTTGCTTTGTAAAAAAGATTGATGGTCTTCTCTCCAAAATATCATTGGGGAATTTTCGTGCTTTTCTGGGTTTAATATTTTTTATTTCTAACATCTATTTCTTTGGGTTTGATCCAGGACCGTCGTCAATGGCCTGTTGTGTTGCTCCAATGTGACGTTTATTAAAATACCTACCTCTAACAATTATTGATCTACAGCAAAAATATTTTTATGTATGCTTAAAGAAACCTTTTAAACAAATTAGTCTTTTTAGAATGCAATATTTTGTTTTGTTATGAAAACTGACTTATGGTATACATAAGACATTCGAAAATAAAGATCGATGCATGGATTATCATGAAATCTTGAGTAATGGGCATGAATTGCAGTTGCTCTGTTTGAATGAAAGCCTATAACTTTCTGAAAATGATTTACTATGTTCTAATATGATATCAGTGTAACAGACATCCAGCCACTATAATACTAGTACTCTACAGATCTAATTCTATCTTGGGATGAGCAGGGATGTCTAACCATTGAAATGGTAAAAATATTAAAGGAAATTGAGTCTCTTATAGAGTGATCTTACCCTTGCTATTTTGAGGTTATTTAAAATTGTATCAGAATTATTTTTTGTATTTGAAGTAGTAACCCTTCATTATATTGTGCATCGATATATCCTGAATTAACCTATATTGCTCTTTTTTACTTGTTTAAGATGAATTTTCGATTTGCAAACATGGAATCAAATTTCTGTTTCTTTAGAATTGAGAGTTCAATAGTCACTTGCTTCCATCATTTTTCTTGCATTGAATTGGTAAAAATGATTTGGGTGTTTTGAAAGTGAGTGAGAAGGATTTTCTTTCCCAAAAATATTTTATCATGTTTAGTGTTGCTGGTTATCCCCTGGTCTAGAAAATGCTAAACCAGGTCCATAAAGTCTTGACCGCAGGAGAGAAGCTGCCTCCTCTTGGTCTTCCTCTAATATATTAAGAGGCACTGATTCAGTCAATAATATGAGGGAGTTGCAAACGAGGCAGTACAGGAGCATGATGAAAAATCCTATCTTTGCACTTGACAAATGTTCTTGGTATGCCCACTTTGGAGTCTCACCAAAGCAGTTTGCATTGATCCTGGACCACCAACTGAAGCTTGCTTAGCTTGGTACCAATGATGAGTAGGGGGAGACTGAGGGCTCTTAGTTTTTACCAAGGACTTTACCTTTGATGCAGTGAGTACTATGTCTGAGGGAGAAATCTATTCACTGCCATCATTGGCAAGCGAGATGGCTGTTTCATTTCCAAACTAGCCAACATGGGATCATATTTAGTACCTTTCTAAACAGTTTAACTGTAGGTTTTTGGTGCAACTTACAGTTTTACAAAATTTTAAATAAAAAGAATGCTTAATGCAGTAATTTAATTTATAATTTGTGCCTTTATTTCTATAGTAAATTTTCCCTCAACCCTTGATGTATTACACTTTTTCTTGTCCCTGAGAAGTATAATATTGGGTCATCCGGAAAGTTCTGTGGGTTTTTTATGATAAATACCAACGAAGCAGTACAAAAACTTAAGAAAATGTTATTGAATCACATAAGCACCATTTTGTTCTTTGACTTTTTGCCGTCTTTCCGGCAGCTGGAAAATTCCTTTTTAAAAAGACATTAGGCTTATTTGTAAAGAAGTTATCGAGGTGCTGTTTTACAGTCTCCAAAGAATTGAACTCCAGGCCGTTCAGAGAATTTTAAAGTGACCTGAAGAGGTGAAAATCTGTACAAAACATCTCAGCCATACTCAATAAGTCTTTGTCTGACCTTCAGCGAAATGTGGGACTGAGCATTGTCATGTTGGAAGACATCTCGACGATTGGTCAATTCTGGCCGCTTTGTTTCGATTTCTGCTTTTAATACTGCCATTTGAAAACAGTATTTTCCGAATTTATTGTCTGATTTTGTGGCAACAATTCATAATGAACAATTCCTTTGTAGTCCCACCGTACACAAAGCATTACTTGGGATGCAGCCCCCTCTCGATGTTACTTGGGGAGGTTCATTTGGCTTACCCCATGGTCTTTTTTTCTTGTAACATTATTGTATAGTATCCACTTCTCATCTCCAGTAATAGCCGTTTCAAAAAAGGAGCTTCTTCATTTCGTTTCAGCAAAGAATCACATGCCGAAATTCGAGTAAGCATATTCTGTTGTGTTAAAGTATGGGGTACCCATACATCGTAGCGGCTTACATACCAAATCTTCAGATGATCATGAACTGTACTTTTTGGAATATTTAGTCTGATAATTCCTGAACTATGTGACGTGTATTTTCAGCGATGGCATCTTTTAATAGGTCCTCGTTTACAGAGGATGGTCGTCCAGAGCAGGTATCATCTTCGAAGCTGAAATTTATCAAACCACCTTCGAACTGTGCCATCAGAAACAGCACTTTGTCCATATACAGCACAAATTTTACGAGCAGTCTGACGCATTTTTTCCTTTCTTAAAATAAAAGAGCATAATATGACGAAAACAAACTTTTTGGTTTTCCATTCTTAGCAGTGAAACAAAAATTGTGCCACAACACAAACTAGAATTCTGCAGTAAAAGCAGAAAAGACCGACTCTACACATCTTTTTCAATCAAGGTCACTCTTTATCAACGGTAGCAAAATAGTAATAAGAAAGCGTGCTTCGATTAGAAAAACCGCAGAACTTTCCGGATAACCCAATATATTGAGGGCTTTTGTACTTTACTATAATCCCTTTACTGAAAAAAGGTAGTTAGAAATGTGCAAACATTTCATGAATTTGCTAACTCTACCTTTTTAATTTTAAACAGTGTAACATCTTGCATTTTTACTCAATTACAAGGTTAATACAAATCTGGCTCCTTAATAACACTTCCCAAATGGAAAGCATGTCCTTCCCCAATTCACCCTTTTCATTCTTACACCACGATTGCACTAAAACGTGTTAAATGCACATTATGCTCTTTATTGTATGAAGACTTTTTCAAATCTATTGTGAATTTTTTATATATACTATTAGAAAACAACTAGAGTCATAATTTTTCATTATAGGTGTTGCACTGTACTCTGTTAGCAATGCTGAGGATCTTGTTTCTACCCTTAAAGAAGAAGATTCAAGGTTCAATGTATTGGGCGAGGATGAAGAAATCGAAATCCTTGAAGTACCTGATGATAAAATCTCAACAGTAAAAAATAATCAAAACCAACAAGCGCATTTACATTTGCCCCCCTCTAGTGAAGCATGTGTATATGTCAAAGAAATTGCATCACAAGTAAATGCAGTTTTAATTTCTTAAAATTGTACTGTATTAAATAAGAAACTGATTCAAAAAATAGTAAGGCTGTGTGATTTTCGGCATAAGTGATTTTGTGATCAGGAAAGCTAATTTTAAAAAGTTGCATATAAAAGCATTTGAATCCACAAACTAAACAAAAAAGGCATCTCTTGAGATCCTTGAGAAAATATTGTGTATGTTTTCAACAAAATTCTCTAATTGTCTTGTTTACATGTGTACATATGATCAAATGCTTCACTTTCATATTTGAATTGGCATAAAATTGTTTTTCCCTTTCTAAAGTTTGCTCATTTTAAATATCATTGAATAAATTACAATAATATTAAAATGTAAGTGATAGTCAAATATATTTTAATTAATTAAAAATAATTAATAAAATGAATTTTAAATGTACTGTACAGATGTAGAGATAGTTGTAGGTTGTCATAAAATTATGCTGGAATTTTTGTGTTAATATATTTTAATTTGTATGTTTTCTACTTTTAGATGAAAGTTAATATTAATCCATTAGAAGTGGAACCTTCCATATGTGCACCTGTTGTAGAAGAAATGATATTAGCAGTAAGTTATTTTTGAAAACTATTTCATCTGAAAATTTTTATTTTGCATTGAAAAACTTACATTCTCTCATTAGCATTTTTGGGGATAATCAGGTTTTCATTCTACATCAAATGCTTTCAATTGCTCCAAGCTGGTCCCAAAAAAACGTTTTGAAATTGCCGAATCGTACGTTTTAGTGTAAAAGTTGATTTGCCTAAATTTAATCGATGATTTGTTTGAAAATTAATTGATAAAATCAGAGCTGCATATGTTTGACACCATTTTGCATTAAATGTTGCCAAATCGATAGTGAAATGAATCCAAGCAGAAAAGAATGGTAGACCAGAGAGTTGTTTTTTTCTACTGTAAACTGGCATTCATAAGGCTTTATTTGGCACAGTTTTAACAGGGTTATCACAAAAAACTTAAGGCAACTTTTTGATACTATTTTTCAATGTTGGTGACTGGCAACTTTTCAGTATAAGAATGTTTCCAAAGATAAATACCATTTTAGGAATTTTGCAACTTTTCTCACAGATCACTTGTATTTGTATACTTTTGGCACCATTTTACTCTTAAAATATTTAGTTATTTTGTAAACCTGACTTAAAAAACAATTCTCCTATTGTACAAAAATAGAAGTTTTTCAAAGAAATGCTGCTTTCTTTGAAATATAAATATTTGTTAAAAATAACTTTAATACTGAACTAAAATCAACAACCACTTGTTTTTTTTACTAGCTAAGAATCCTGTGTGAGTAAAGGGTTTGATTTCCTGTGGGTATATTTTTCTTATCTGCATCAGTAAAACTTTCTTTTGTGTGTATGTCCATTAATTTGATTTTTAGTGCAGCTGGGATAAATATGGTCCTTTCACCATAAAACCAACCATGATCAAAATGTTATATCTTAAAAATTTTACTGTCCTTTGTAACTCTTGCACACAATCTATGTGCATAATTTAGTAATATTATAATCATAAAAATGTTTTTATTTTTGTCAGTCAGCAAATTTAAATGTCTAACAACAATTTGCATTTGACTACATCCATTTGTCATTTTGCAGGCCTGTCGCCAACTTGCTACCGATTTAATAAGATCATCTGTAAATGAGGGTTACAATAGAATGGGCGGTCAACTGTAAGTTCTTTTACTTTATGTTTGTCAAGATAATTAAAATGTATTATTTTCTGACAATATTATTTATTTTAGGTGTCCAGAAGAAATAACAGTATCCGATGTATATTCTGCCGTCAAAGGAACTCCTCAGTTTGACTTCCTAACCAATAGTTCCCTAGGTGTTCCCAAAGAAGCAAGAGGTGATACCTGACTAGGATTGTTCGTTTTTTATTTATTATAGAAGTTGAGACTTTGTCATGATGGTGATCTTGCTGTGCTCAAAGGTGAATTTGTGTCAGAATTTCTTTTGATGCATATACTATAGGCAGGTGCAAAGTACAAATTTAATTTAACTTCATTGTATTTTAAAGAGAATTTTGAAAACAATTTGTTATATTTCTACAATTCTTTCATCGGAAATTTCCTATTTAACGTAGACTCAAAAATCTATTTTAAAAACATGAAAGAGTTGAATCATGATATCAATTTATATTCTTTTTCTACTTAAGAATGTGCATTCATGCTTAGTAAAATGAAGCCATGTATTTTCCTAAAATGATCCTAATTCAGTATGGCAGGAATGCTTTCTAAACTTTGTTAAAATTGCAAAGTGCTAGCAAAATTCTGAAATTGAGTTGCTGTGAAGTAGCATATGCTAATACTTGTAACATTGATGTTGCTGATAATTTTTACACCCATGTCACTTTAAAAAGCTGAACAAATGTTTTTCTCAACATTGTATCTATTTTTTTCAAATTTGAACAATGGGAAATGTTTAACCTAAGCATAAATTTAGGATATAAATTGTTTTTTAGGTAAAAAGGGCAATATGTGGCTTGAAAACGTCCATTTAATTTTGCAATAACAGGTTGTTACTGAATATGCATTGTAATGTAAAATAATATGCATTCTGCTTGTGATAAAATGATGAATCATGGTTGAAATAGAATCTTCTGATAAAATGATAAATGATCACTGCATAAATTATGTTGCATGATTACAAATTTTAAATATACAATTGTGCTTGAAAAGTTATTTGGAAACATGAATTTATTAATGACTCTTTATGTTGGATAAGTAAAATGATTTACGCTACCAACAAAATAATGTTCACTGAAAAACTTTTTTTTCTGGAAAATTTAGTGCTGTAGTTTTGCTTGTGTTTTACATGCAGTTTCCAATTTAAAATATGTTGCCATAAAAATGTAATTTTTTAATTAAAATATTCTTTGCTTTATTGTATAGTTGAAATGGCATTCAATATGCTTCTTGTCAATGCTATCACCAGGGCATTCAGTGTTTTTTATTGTATCTTTAAAACTTTTATAATGCAACTCATTTTTCCTGTTTTGAAACTTATGATTTAAAAAAATTACTTTGCAAATATGTAATGTATCTATCAGTTTTCTTTATTTGTAAAGCTTATTTCTCTAATATAGAAATTCAAATGCACGAATTCCAAAATATTTGAATGACTGAACTAAAAAAGTTTTTAATCAATGCTTTGCAAGCTTTTGGTAATGCTAAGGGAGTATGCTTACAAACAAATCCAGAAAAAGTTCTGCAAATAAAAACTGCTCTCTGACATTAAAAATCAGTGCAACTTCACTTGAAAAATGTTTTCAACCATATTAAAGCACTGATTCAGTTCCAGTGAGATTATCATACATATTTTGTATTACTTATATTTTACTTCACGAAAGTGTAATTTATGAATTAGCATGTTATATTTCCTTACACATGTGATACTTACACTTTATATACATCTATGCAATGTAGAAAAACTTTAAGCTATGATTTTTAAAAGCAATAAACAAGTGTATAATTATCAATGAACCTCAAAGTATCATGTACAATTGACTGAATTATAGACTTATTCACTTTTCACACACTTGAAGGTCTCTATAACTAATATATGTAATATTTGTACCTTGCAATGCTTATTTAAAGATTCCCTTTTGTGACTTGCATCACTGAATAAAATTTCCTTTTGCCATGTAAAAATCAAAGTACAGTAGAACCTTGATTATCCGAGATAGTGGGGCCAAGGATAACCATATGGATATTACAACACAGAACAACCTATGAAATACAGAAAAAATTTACTGTACTGAAAGATTTATAAAGCTAGGACTTTGAATAATTCATACTCGGATTTATGTCTCAGCATAAATTTATTGTGATAATTTCATGCTAAATCTAGACATGAATTATATACCTTAAATTCTTTTGAAAAAGTCCTTAACAGTGTTCTGTTTACAGCACCTTCCCGTCTGGATAAAGTGCACACACTTATGCTCGAAGCTTTATTTAAGGCATTAAAAAACAGCTCAGTATCAAATTTGACTTGGATGATGACTGACTGAACACTCAGTTAATCAGAGCTTGAATAATCAAGGTTTTAGTGTAACTACAATAAAATCTCTAAAGGAAACTCCTAAAGTTTTCTAAAATTGTATTTTAAGATCATAGCATCCAATAGATATTTTTAAGAGGAAAATTGTTTATAATTTCATTACATCAGAGTTTGTTGCTTATTTTCTACTGCGACAAACTGCCAAGTCATGGTTAACTTTCATTTGTTTGAACAGAATATTTATTCAGTTCCTGTTTGTTACAGGTTGTATTTTGCTCTGTATGAATTTAAAATTATCTCAATTTCTAAAGTTTCAAGAGGTGTTCACAATTTTAATTTTGAAAAAATTCAACAAATTCTTGATGGTAGTAAAAGTCATAGGTGGTGATTTTAGTTGGAGATTGTATCTTGACCTTTTGTTCTTTAAAGTGAGAGCATAGCCTGTTGTGTTGAGTGCGACGTAAATTCAACTAACTACTTACCTTTAAAGTTGGGTCTGTATTTGAGTTTTTATTGTATACATATTTAGGCATGATCTGTTCATTAAATTGCTCTGTCAGATTTGAACCCTAGGAGCGTAGTTGTAAATGAAGCATTTTATGTTAATCAACTAAAACAAATAGTAATCTTTTGTACTATTCTACTCATTCAGTGATATTTTCAAAATAAGGAATGTATGCTTTGTAGATTACATTTTGAAAAGTAAGAAATTTATAAATGTATATAAAATGCTCAAAACATGACTTAATCTATGCAAAGAATAATATCTGTAATTTTGTGTATATGAAATTAATTCAACTGTGCTATTGGATTTCAATTGTTTAATTATTTTTTACTTGTTTGCTGCAGAAAAATATCTTTTTAGTAGAATTATTATCCACTATTTTGAAAACATTTGTTTATGATTTTTGAAATTGTTTGGTATTTTATTTTCTTGTAACTTGAAATTTATTCTAGCATAGTTATACATTTATTTATAACTTCTCCTTAACTAATGCATTTCAATTACACATATTATCTAATCATAATACATTAAATATATCATTGATCATTATTGCTAAGTCAGCAGTCCCAAATGTAAAATTATGTTACTTTTCTCTTCTAATTTTACAATACTTTACAAAAAGGTCGTTTGGAGCATTTTTTTTTGCCAAATATGTCCCTTGTGCTATAGAACCCAAAAAACAACCACCATCAAAATGTGTCCATTTATTTATAAATTTTTGGAATAACATTTCTGTATAGTAACTCAAAAACCCTTCGAGGGAAAAATTTGAAATCAGTGTAGAAGGAAGCATTTGTATTATGGGGGTTTATAATCAACTTGACATTTCAGAAATACCAAATTGTGTTTCTAAGTATATTGTTGTAGTTTAAGTTAATCAATACAGAATTGTTTTAAAAGAGTGGTTGCATTTAATTAAAAATAATTTGCTAAAAGCATTTTAGATTGCTGTTGTGTGTAAATGAATATTATTGTGTTAATTACATTGTATATAATTCAAACATCCACCTTTTTAAAATCATAAATTTAAAAAATCAATGCTTATAATAAATTTTTACTAGGTTATTATTATCTTAAATCCAACTTTAAAAATACTATGATGCTAGCATTTTCGATACACATTTGAATTAAGATATTTTCCTATATACATACTGTCTTCCGTATTGTGGTTATCCAAGATGTATTAAATTTACCTGTGTGTGATATTTCTTAAATTTATTTTGTAACCCTTGTATAAATACCCACCTGCTTCACAAAAAGTATGCAGTATAGAATTACTTAAAATTTTGCTTTTGACTTTTGCAAAATGAAATAGATACAGACAAGTTCCACTTCTTTTGTAATACGTATGTTAACCATCTTTCAAAAAGCTTTGGAAAAAATGTTTAGCACCTAAAGACTAGTTCCTATCTGTTTATGCCTTGTGAAAATATTTTATGGCTTGATGGTAAACCAAGTATTTTTAATGTTGAATATTGAAAACTAAAATAATCTGAACACTAACTTAAATTTGAGATAGCTGTCTCAATATATGAAAATTCTATTTGGGTTAGCTGAATATTTATTTTTTGTAGTTATATATAAGTATCTCTTATAAAAATTAACCTTTGTTTAATGTCTTATAAAAATATTTTATTTGTGATATCATAGGTTTTACTATTCATCTTCCAGTACCTCTTAAATTATTTTGCTTTAATTCAATATTTAAAAGAATGCCATTTATTAAAATATTGCCTATTAAGATTCCTCACTTTCCTTTCTTCCTGTCCATTAATTTCTGAATCTGTTTCTTAGGTGACTTGTATATTTTCATTGATAGTCTGATATGTAGATATGAGATGTTTATATTTTTTTCGTCAGTGAACTTATTTAATTCACTCTAGGTGGTAAGTTAATTTATTATAGGAATTTTAGAATTACGATTTGTATATTAGACTAATGTGACCCTTTTATTAAATTTTTCTTGAATCAAACATTCATGACTAAATTTAAAATATAATTTCAACAGAATATCTTCAATTTCCTTATTACTGAAATTTGCTATTAAGCCAGTGGTTGCTTATCTCGTGATATCCATGATTTCTGCAAATGTGGTGAAATCACTCGCCACTTTCACAGGTGCTGCTTTATCTATTTACACATCTCATTTATCCAAAACTAGGTTAACTCCTTGTCTATTTTTATTGGTTTATATTGTAACTTGCATTTAGTGCAGCTTGTCAGTGTTTGGACTTAGCACCATAAAACCCAAAACCAACCCCAACTAGGCAATGGTAAAGTCTTGCATGAATTACTTTTGAACCTTCTTTTACCAATAGATATAGTGTACGTATCCATGTCCTTTAATAAGGCAAAGGTATTTCCAACAGCATTCATGGATTTTATACTCAAAAATAAGCCTGTTTTAAAGCAGCAATGGTCTAAACCCACAGCAGTCAGGGTTAAGAATATATTAATTTGATTTAAATATCAATGAAAATCATATACTCAACGATAATCATCAAAAGTGAATGACCTAAATCTGAATTAGTAAATTTGGTGGTGCACTGATTCAAGAATCTATATATATATATAGCAAAATGAGCTGACAAAATGATGCTGCAGACTTAAAGCTATCTTATTCTAAGCTCTGTAAACAAAGTATACTGCTTACATGACTATTTAGAATGGATAAGAAACATGTCATGTAAGACATATAGCCTTTTAAATGGCATGTTTCTAAATTTCCACTTTTCCTGCCCTACAAATCAGCCGTATATGTCTTTGGCCGATTGCTCAAAGTAAATTTTGTGGTACAAACATTTACCAAAGTTCAAATAATTTTTATTTTCATGAAAAGTTTTCATATATTATGATTATAAATTTACTGAGTTGAAATAAATACAAAATAACTGACCAGATCTGGAATTGTTACAACTATAATACACTTAATGGCAGTAAATCTAAACAAATTTTAGTTGCTAGATATGTTTTCACAATGCATACTACAGTAGTGGAAAAGTTCTGCATTACATGAAAATATACCTTAAAAATTTGTATATTAGACATTTATTGTTGATAAAATTCCAATAATTTTAATGTTAAGTTTATCTGCTCTACCTCAAAAACCTAAGTGCATAAAGAACACTTAAAATAACAAACTATCAAAATTATGGTTGTATATTTCTTTATTTCTAGAAAACTTGCATTCCACGAAACCACCATAACTTGATATCTTTTGTTGAGAGTAGTGAATCATTTTAATATCTTGTCATTTTCAGGCTATAAGAGTCTCAATTTTTGGTAGTAGGATTTGTCCCTGTTGATTTTATGGGATTAATGATCTTTAATCTTAAGGTTTGGTGATTGGTTAGGCCATTGAAAAGTGATGACCCTTTCCTGTCAACTCGGATCATCCTGGCTCAGTTTGTTTGCCCACTGCACTAGCAACCTGTATGTTGTTGGTGCAGGTTCCTCCCTGAGTGCATTTACCTCTTCTGTGTCAGTAAAACTTTATGTCCATCACTTGACCTTTTCTGTCTTTTGTTTGGTGCAGATTGGCCAAACATGGCCTTTGCACCATAAAAAACCAACCTGAACTCATAATCACGAAATGGATAATCCTCGATGAAATTGTGGGAGTCATTAAATACATGCATTTGTCTGATTTCCAGAAATATAGAAGTTACTCATGCAACAGGACTAAACACAAATACTGGATAATCAATTGTTTAAGTTATGCCTAAGATGTAAAGATTGGCTGAGAGAGATATTCTCTAGCGTTTTCTTCCTGCCTATTTCTTTTAATCTGTTAATGGCATGCATTTCAATTGGGATTTTCTCCAGTCTTCAGAGCTAATTAAAACTAAAGGACATTGTTTTCCAAGTTGATCCAAAACAAATTCCTAACACGGTTAGCATTTTTATTGATGTCATTATTTATAATCAGTTGAGTTGATGTACACTGATATACTCTATTCAGCAATTTTTCATTTGAACAGGCCTTGTGGAGAACACAAACATGGATATACAAATTTCTTTGTCAATATTACATGGTGAGTCCATTCTAGGAATTCTGAAATATCTTCTAACCACAATTAAATTCAACATTGCACTTGGAACTATTTAAGACCCCTAGTGCTTTCTCATTGGTCAAATCCATGCCGTATACTCACTGGTCAAAGGATCACAAGAATGATAAATGGCAAAACTGCACATTGGTTTTCTTGGGGAGCGTATTAACTATACTTTCTTCAATTTTCACACCTCGTCAAAATAACATGCTTGTGTTTGAAATTCAGATGCTTGTACACTACAAGATTGTACATCACAGAAAACAAATTTAAAAAATGGAATAGCAAGGTTGTGTGCAGAACTTTTTCCACCTAATTCTGATAGTTTATACTAGTTTTGGATTTTTACATGGTGTGTCATTTTTATTTTCATGTTTTAGTGAAATTATAAGCATTGCTCAAGTATAGTTAAAATATCTGAGAGTATTCTGATTCTTTTTAATTGAGTATTACTATCATAAAGGCTATGTATAGAGCATTTATTTCTGATGTAAATAGGAACTATTACTATTATCAAGAATCAAAATTGTTGTATTTTTTTAGCTCATTAATCATTTACTGTACAGAATTCACATTGTATGACATCACTGCATTTATGTTGAGTGCTTCCTGAATCTCACTGGAGATTGAAATTTTTTTTCTTGTGTAAAATTTTACATTGTAAAGTTTTAGGATCCAGAATTGACTCTTCCATCACTTTGCTTGAAGCATGTTTTGATATGTGTTTGTAATATAGTGTACATATAATTTTTAGACTACTAACTGTATGTTTGTAGTTAGCACTCTGTGATGAATGAATGGTCTAACAGTTTTTTTAATACTAAGTTGTATTAATAAAAACTTATTTATTCAATTGTATTTCAGTATTAGATGTATTGTTTTTTAAAAATCAAGACTACACAGAAAATTTGTTTTTAAACAAAATCACACATTGTCACAGGGTACCTACATAGAGGCATAGAGTAGGGCTTGGAAATGAAAATTTTTGTACTAGTGCTAATGGATGCATTTTGCTTAATAAATATTTTTCTAGTATATGTGGAATTATGCAGGAAATTAAGCATGTTATTCCATTATGCATAAAAATTAGTTCAGTTCAGATTGAGCCATCAGTTTATAGGGCAGGACGACTTGCAGATTAGTGGAGTTTAAATGAGAGCTAGTCGAGTATTATTTCAAAACATTTAAAATACCAGTCGTTTTGCACTCGCGATTGTCCAGATAAACAGCAATATTATCAAAAGCATTCAGACTAGAAAATAATTTTTTAAATACTAGTTCAAACCAGTGAAATGTTCTTTGTATATTTGAATAGATCTCATCGAGAGCTTTAAAATAACACCATGCTGTCATGTGCTGAGTTGTCAAGAGACAGTCAAATGCAGCAGCACACCCAGAAATATTGCATCATTTCCCACACCAATGTGGAGAGGTTCATCCTGCTCACAATGTATTGTGTAGTATATGAATATACTCATTATTGTTGGGCACACATTTTTAATGATTTCAATTGGGACCTTTTTGTCACAGGTGATTGGCCATAAGTTGCCTCATACTATCTGCAGTTAGACATAATTTTACATCACCAGTAAATTGCAACACCAGTGGTTGCTTGATGAGAAATGCTCACAAGAAGCACACATAGCATACTGTTTGAAGGTATATGGTAAAAGGTACTACAATTATTTTTAAAACTAAATAGATTTTCAAGAATATTCTAAAAGTGAGCTAAATTAAAGTACCATAACTAGGATCATTCTAAACTAATGGTACTCTGGATGTGAAGTAAGATAAATGCTCATAGCTTGAACAATGACTGATTAATTTATCCCACATAAACAATCCGTCCACCTTTCTTAATTTTGCTCCCATGTTCAATGTTTAAACAAGACCAACAATGGTAATAGAATGTGACCAATGAAATTTTCAATTCCATGCCACAGCCTTTTCTCCATAAGTCTGGCAGCCCAAGTCTAGAAAAGAACCAATGAAATGTGAAACTCCCATTTAGTGCTTTACTTATAACTAAGATTTGGTATCTTGTCATTTAAATGTCCCTAGCAAATTGGGTATTGCTTACATAGCTCCAATACAAAATGGCTACCATGGTATGGTATGACTAGAATAGTAGACTCAAACAAAAAAAAAATGCAATTTAATAGTACTTAAAACATTGTAACTTTTCTAAGCAATGAAAAGAAAATGTATTGCAATTTACATTAAAAACAAAACAGATTGATATTTTACTAACAAATAAAATTCAAAAATTAAATTTAAAGGGAACCACAATTATCCAGCCAATCTAATCAAGGAGTGCAGCTGCAAGATTGAAAAGCAGCTTCTGACAAAAAAATAAAGACCCCTTCAAATAACCAGACACAAAAATTATGCATTTTCAACAAAAGTAAAATTCTGGGCAGAAAGGTATTCAAAGTATTGAACAAACTGATCCAGTTGCTTTTAAACTATAAACAAGGCAAAGATCATTAAGATTATTTAACCTCATGTTTTTAGTGAGATTTCAGACAATGTTGAAAATGTTTCAATAAATTACTAATTTATCTGAATTTGAGCTATTTCAATTCAGATGAATGAGCCTCAGTTCAAACTATTAAAGAATAACTGTTCTTAAGCATTTATCCGTGTTTGACACGGGCAAAAGTTACCGGCAAATTTGCACATGCCCGTGTCTCACACGGGCGCTCTTCCGTTCTAGTAAAAATAGATAGGCCAGATTAAACTTATACCAAAGATGGCATAAACTTATTTATCATAGATGATTTACCACTTATTTATAGATGGATATTAAACTTATTTACCGTAGATGGCACCATTTATAAGTTTGTTAGGAATTCTTTGTTATAAAGCAGTTGTTGGGTGTCTAAAAGGTAATATATCCATTTTTATTACGTTAAATATCATAAAAGTAAACAGTTAACCATAAATTAATTTTTACTAAGTGTTTTTGTAACTTGTTTAGAAAAAGTTATCTGATAATGAGCGACTGTGACGATTTTGTATATGCCAATTTATCAGAAAGTTTCAGCGATGATCTCTTGAGTGATGGAAGTGAATCTGAAGTTAATATTTTATTATTATTAATATTTTGAAATTCAAAATAAACATGCAATCAAATCGTTTACACTTTGTATAATAATTTTTTTATAACTTTTACCCCACCCCCCGCAACTGAAATCGCAAAAAATAACTTACACTATACCTATATATGTATTCATTTTCTGTCAAAAAAAAACTCGATCATTTTTTACCAGTTTTTCCGAAAAAAACTCGTGCTTTAAGTGGTTAAACAGATTAAAATTTTTACCTAAAACCAACGATTTTTATGTCATGGCACAAACCAATTCCTAAAATTCTGCAGTACACGAAAAAATATATTTTGGGGAGATCTGACAAAAATAGGTATAATTTTGATTGATTTACAAACAAATAGTAATTTCCTACCTATTTGCTCCTAAGTGGCGTTTAAAAAAATCTTTTTGAAACACTTTACTTATGGTATTTTGTAATAAATACTCAAAAATTATATATGCATTTGAAATTATTTATGAACACTTGGCAAAATTTAAAACTATACCATTGAAATGAAATAAATCTTACACTATTTAAACTGTTTCACATCCATAAGACACCAATGTGCAGTGACACACAGGTTGAAAATTACTGCCTTAAACAGATGCTTTTCTCAGCCAGAATTGTTTAATTAGAATTACTGTAAAAAGGGAAAGAATGATGCAATTTATAAGCTTCACCCTAACCAAAAAGCTATATTGCAAGAACCAGAATTATTTTCCACTATTTTATAATGCCCACACTTTGAAATATTGGCTCCTTTAGGTAAAAATACAAGTTAAAGTAACAATTTATTTGAAGATCTTCAGACAAATTAGTTTAAATTTAAGAGCTATATTCTAATAATTGGTATATAAAAATATTTATTATATACAAAAATTTCAGAAAATAATTTGAAGATAATACATATGTACAAAATCCTCTCGAGAAGTAGGAACCATTAACTCATAATACAACACACATTTAAAAGTGGAGCAAACAAACCATAACCTGGTGGTACTGTGAAATATGTTTTCTTCCCCATGGTTCCAGTTGAGTCTCCAACTGTAAAAATACCATACACACATAATGAGTACTTATACAAAATTACTTATTGTAATATATCTGATAAATATATGAAATTCTAAATTAATCATTTTACATTTCTTTCAATGGCATAGACCTAATTTAATTCTTAAATAAAAATTTAATATGAAAAACAGCAATAAAAATTAAAATGGCTGTTTGAATCTATAATTATTCTTATTTTTATTAAAATGCAAAAATGCATTAAGATCTTTTAGAAATTTCTTGAAAATGGCCTAAGTGATTTTAAAAAAATCACTGATATATAGAAATTCGTAGTCTTGTCAACTTATATTTTTTTAAATATGGTTTCATTTTTCCAAGGGGTAGGACATAAAGGTAGGATATCCAGTTTTCATAGAAATAAGATTCAGCAAAACAACCTCACAAAGCATGGTTGTTTTGACCAAAACTTTTCAATTTTGTAGTTCTGAAAATTTCTCAATTATTTTACACACACGATTCTAAATTATTCATATATATCTATTTTTATTTCATTTCCAAAAAAATGTAAACACTAGAGGATTTAAATTGTTGAAGTTTGAATGAGGTACGCATGCATTATTTAGATAAAATTAAGATACCAAATTCTTGGATCAATGAAAATTTAAATGCATCACTTTCTTGGACAGAACAGATGAATAAATTTGGGTATATTGAAATGAACAAAGTTACAAAAACAGAATCAACAAGCCAAAGAGCTTGTTCTATTAACATTACTCTTAAATTTAGAACATATACCATTTTGATATATTGTAACTTATTTGTAAAACATGGAATATTTTCAAATAGACTAACATATTTGATAAAAAATATTTCTGAGATGACTGAAATTATATTGTATATAGATCAGTGGTTCTAATGTGTGGTAAGGGGTTCACAACAAGGTTTCAGGGGGTTTGTGAAAAACATTCAATGTTTCACTATTCAAACTAAAGAACTTTCAAGAAAAATATTCCATTACTTTATCAGATTCTTGTATGTTCTAAAACGTTAAGCTCTACAGAATTATTATTCAAAATGTCTATTATGTGTTCTAAAAGTGAGTTATGCAACATGCAGAAGAGTGTATTTAGTCTTTACACAAAGATTTAAATTAATTTTTTATAGTTATGGTGGTACTACAGTATGGGTGCGATATGTGGATAATTAATATATTTGCTGATGGGCTACCAACGAAACTCTCTCTTATGCTACAAGATTCTTTGGCAGATCTTCCAAGTGACAGTTCATTAAAATTAAAGTTTTGACAAGTGCAACTGACTTGGTTATATGTAATGACTGACTATCCTAAACTTGCAAGAAAAGTTTTGAGGTGCTCAACTGTAGTGATGAATTTATAAATATAAAGACTTTTAGTGAAACTTTAAAATTGTAACAATTTACAAATCTTTATTTGGCCCATTTAAAATAAAATTCTGGCTATTCTACTGTCGGAAAAAATAAGTGAAAAATACACTTTCCCGACACAACTCATCTTCAAATGGTCATTAATAATGCAATATGAAAATAACACCATAGTGCTTTAACAAAAATATAATTGATATAACACTAAGGAACTTTACTTAACTAAGTTAATTGTTATTTTACTATTTAATTTTTGGTTTACTTTACAATTTAATAGTAATTTTACCAAGTTTACTTAAAACTTAGCAACTTGCAAAAAAATTTAAGACCCAATCTGTCTTGCTTTTATAAACTTATACATCAGAAAATATATAGGAAGAATTACTGTATAGCACTTAATACCCACCTGCTTCATCTAGGTGCAATCCTATAAAAATTTCGGGAAAAGCAAATGTATCAACATGCCCCACATACTGAACAGTTCCACATATTTCACCAGATATAACAACTTTGTCTCCAATTTGTAAAGGTGCAGACAGCGTGCAGATATTACAAGATACCTCGTTGCATCTATCACACAAACATCCTTTTAAAGCCCTATAACTCTTCTCTTTGAAGTCCTATGGAAAAATAATTAGAAAATAATTAAAAATCACAAGAGAATGTTAATGGATATATTTAATACTTTAACAATTTGTTGATATACAGAAGTGGAAAAAATTATTACACCACCTTTCCAAAAGTAGCATATTTTGCAGTCATATGTAAAAATTTCATACAATTGATGGTAAGGAATGCAAAATAGCCTTTCGGAATAGTATTATAGTAAAATTGACACAAATAAAATTGAAATACATAATGTCACTAAGATGAAAACTAAGAAAATATCAAATGTCCTGAATTGTTTAAAAAACTTTCCCAAGCCAGTTTCATGTCAATCAATATAGCAACACTATTTCTAAGTGGAATTCTCTTCAAAAATGATTCCAAGATAGTATTGATCTTTCTGACCCAGCCTTTCATTCCTACAGTACCATTAGTTTTCAATAGTCACGATATTAAAAAGTGATTATATCCAACTCTGAGAAATATATTGAGTACAATATCCTTCCTTGAGTCTCATGTACCCAAAAAGAATGAGTGACAAAAAATCACTCTTTTTCCATCATTGTTATTTCTAGTTATCCTCATAGTGAAATAAAATAATGCATAACACCTCACTTTATCTTCTGAATCAATCATGCTGTTTCCCTGATTACATATCTGTAAAAAGTGTATGACACAGCAGTTATTGCATATTATACAAAAGTTTATATTTATGATGCAATACTTAGCAGATATTTCAAAAATTACACAAATTTTGCAGTAATTGGTGCAATAATTTTTTCCATTACTGTAAACAAAAACTCGCTAACAATAAAACAATTCTCAAAATCCTAAGATACATTTTTTTTATTATATTTTTAGAGAATGGCATCAATTAACTTATTTCTCAAAATCTATTCTTATCTGAAAAAAATACTTAAAAAGACGAAAGACCACCCTATTTTACACCTCTATTTTAACATTTAAATAATCCTTAAATTATGATTGGTTGGGCTTTTATGACACAAGGACTATATTTGGCCAAGCTGCATTAAGTAAACTAGCACACACAAGGAAAGTTTTACCAACACAGAAGAGAAATACATCCAGGGAGGAAATGAACTTGCCTGCAACTCGCAGGTTAGAACAATGGGCAAAGCCACAGCAATCCCTTTAAATTATGGAAAGAACATTTTACAAACGACTCCAATTACTCAAATAGCAACTTAAGTGACAAATAAACAATTTTATTTAGCTACATGGATGGTTTGTTAGATCTACATATTTTATGAAATATCCCAAGTAGAGTATGTTTATAAGAATCATAGTATGCACATGAATCAACTGAATCAATTCTATTAAGAAGTTAAGTTGATTTTTATTCAGCCTTCAAATCAATTTTTATTCATTTAAAAATTTTAATACCAATTTTGAATTAACCTTCTGAAGTAATATCACATGCCTTAAAATATTTTGTTATTACACTTCAAAATGAAAAACAATTTTGTTTCAAAAATTGAAATTTGAATATTTTACAAATCTAATTTCAACCTATTAGCCTCATTTTAGACTTGAAATTTCGAGCCAAGCCATATATGATCAGGAATTTCTTAAATTTTATAGATAAGTAGAGGATCAGTTATAGATGAAGAAACAATTGTATTTTAATTTACTTAAAATTACAACACATTAATTCAGAGGTCCTCTTGAAACTTAAGCATTTAAAACCATTTTAAATAATTATTATTTTGTACAAATCATACTCAAAAGTCTTCCAATTCGTCCTTGGTTAAATATTAGTGAAATCTTCAATTTTTAAAGATGCTACTTATTTGAACAAAAAGGTAACTCAAACTTGTTAGTGATTCATGATAATTCTTAGAATGAACTTAATCAACTACTTGTGACAAAATGAAACAGCTAAAACATCACTACAAATTAAAAAGGAAATTTGTTTTAAAAAAATTAAAAAATAATTTTTTTCTTGTATCAAAATTGTCTATCCTTCATTTTGAAAAATAATATAATAAATTTCTGTATGTATGCAAAATTTATTTAGAGTACATAATAATTGGTAATCATAAAATATTCTCTTAATAAACTAGAATTTTAGGTATTGGTAGAACTTAAATTTAAATATTTGAAGTGGTACTTCATAGAAAAGAGGCTTGAAAACACTGAAATAGATTTAAAAGAATTTTGAGGTACTTACTTTTCTGTTAAATCTTTTATTATTCAACGAATCAGAATATTGTATTCCTTTTTCTAATAGCACAGGCCGTTCAGAGTTTTTATCTTTCGTTGAACATGATGTAAAATTTTCTTTACAGCTTTGATTTTTGTCAAGTGGTACAACTGTTTGTTCACTTTTCAATAAAGCTACTTCTTGCTTAAGAGTTTCAATTTCAAATTTTAATCTATAAAAAATGGAACCCCTTTTCAATATTATTTTAATAGTTTTTATATACATTTTGTGATAAAATTTAAATCTGTTGGGAGTATTGATAATGTTATACTTTAATTGTGACATTGTACTTACCTTCTTTAACAATCTAACTTCATTTTAAGAGCTATATTTGTCCAATTTTAAGGCTACTTTGCATTAGCTAATAATTTTGTGAATGTTCATATAAAATCATTTTAATGTAAATAATGGCAATTTTAGGAAACAAAACACACATTTTGTTCCTTAAATATGGATTTAAAAAAAAATTTCCAGTAAATTTTATAAGTGAATCAGAAAAATTGAAAGTATTTCAAAATTCTTGTAAGGGTAATACTATTTGCAGAAAATGAAAAGCTAAGATATATTAGTATAAAAACAATTTCCTGTTAAATATGATGTTATGAAAAGAGTAATAAAGTTAATATATATTTAATGATTAATTACACAAGCTATGTAACATAAAGATGTGAGGATGAGTCACCATTTTCTATGCTTCTAACTTAAAGGAATTTATGTAAGGGTTTTTAAAAAAATTTATAGACTTTATCAATTAGACCGAGTTGCTAAATGAGCAGGTCACTTATGATTACAGTAAACTTTCCAGACCCAGTTCTGTATTTTTTTGTACTCAGTACCACTTTATTTGGTTGGACATTTTCAGCAGTACTAGAAAAATCTTAGGATCAGTAGCATTGCAAGTATTTATGCAAGCTTCGAAGCAATCCAAGTGCCCATCAAATAAAGATACATAATTATCAAAAGTGAAGATTCCTGTTTGAAAATTCTCATCTGGCAATTTTTCTTTCTATGAAATCCAATGTGTCAATATTATTTTTCCACTATATATACCTCTTGCTACTTAAATTGCAAAATATCACTGCTTATCATAGTTCAAAATGTATACAGTATGTACCCTTACAGTATATTTGCAGATCTTGCACTTGAAAGGGTACAAGAATAGGATGAGGAGAGAGACATAATGAGGTTTGAGAACGATTTGCTAATTAGACATTTAAATGACATATTTTTCATTTAAAATTATAAAGCACAAAATCAATGAAAAACCTTTTAAAATATATAAAACATGATAAAATATTTTTTTAATATAAATTCCTTATCGTCCACATTGAAGACATTCAAAGCTGCTTTCAGCAATTCAGTTTAAGATTCAGTTAAGAAATAAGTGACTCTGAACTATCATTTCTAAATTAAAATTCAATAGGAGACAAGAAAAGAGCGATACACTCAAATGTGTAATATATTGAGCAGTACAGTAATAATGATTTCATAGTAACATAAAAATCATTATAAGGTGCAATGATATAATTAGTGCGATGATATTGATTTAATTAGGTGTAATGATAACAGAAATGTGTTGAAAATGATGAAACATACTTTGCTTGTTCTTTTAATAAAGTAGCAACACTTGCACATAAAGCAACGAATCCGTTACGTGTATGCCCGATGACGAACGCCACACCTTGGCTTACAAACTTTTTGTCTTCTTCGGAAGTTGAACTCTGAAATAGAAACCAATCTATTAGAAAACACTCATGAATAAAATAAGTAAACTTAGAATCTGAACGTTACATAAAATAAAAGTTGGTTTTACTTCATCTTTTAAATCTGCTGAATCCGATTCCTCAGAATTCATTTCACAACCCCGTTTAAACAAAAATAAAAACTCTCCTTTTCATTATTTGACAATAAATGCTAAAGTGCAAGGATGCTCCAAAATATTGACATTTTCCATTGTTTTACAACAGATTTCATGTCACATAATATACTTCGGCAGAATATCGCAAGCTTCATATCAGACAGAAATGAATTAAAGACTAAAGAGAGAGGCTTGTGAGAATATTATGTTTGTGGCAAAAATTGCGTCACTTGAGAGACGCAAACCTTGCCATCCATCAGAAAAAAATTCAATTTAATTAGAGAATATATGAATCCCCACTTGTGTACTAGCAATTTCGTTATTATATTTGTTTACAAAAGGCGCGTGGTAGTTTTTGCTCTTACTCGAATAGCTTCCCTTCCACACTTGCTCTTCATTTATTCATATAGTTTTTAGAACCGAAACTCGGCGGGGACTCCAGTAGATGGCACCTCGAAAAAAGATCCACTTTAAGTTCAATAAATTTATTTTTTGTTATAATATGGATCTGTGAGAACAAATCTATGTGATTGAAAAACTTCTGTTTTACGAATTAACAAGATTACACAGGGCTCGTTCGTAAACGGGAATAAATCTCACCGGTTGTGCGAGTTATTCGAGGGGGTGTATTTCCCGAGTTATCGAGTATTCCGAGTTATTCGAACAGAGGGCTCGTTCGTAAATGCGAATAAATAGCACCGGTTGTACGAGTTATTCGAACAGAGCGTTCCAAGTCTCAGATTTTCTAGTGTGTAACAAGCCGTTTCATGAGTCACTGAAAACTAAAAAAAATAGTTTGAAACGAACTGAGATTGTGCTGGGTTTTATCAGTTTAGAAGATGCCGTCCGAAGTGATTATTGTGATATATGTGTTCCCATATAAGTTGTTAGGATCACTCGACGAAATTACTTTCAACGAATGTCAAATTCAAAGCAGCAATCAAAGTAAGTGTTTATAGTTTTTAAATTTAAATTATCATTCATTTTACTGTATATTCACGCGTTATCGAAGAAATGTTAGTTAAACCGAGTAGAATACGAACATGTAATTGTTGTTTCAGTCATGTAATTTGCAAATAACATTCCATAGTACATATTTGTATCGCACGAAATTGTAGTTTATTGTTTTGTCTTTATTATCTACCTTCAAATTTAAAATCACCAAAAAAAACTTGTGAAAACTGCAAGAGTTTCAGTAATAGACTAGTGAAAGAATATAAGAATTAGAATAAGATTTAAGAATATTAATTTGATATATTGTCGGATGGTATTGGAATGGAGAATTTGTTAAGCTAAGCCCTTCCAACATTTACTATTTAAGTTACGCAAAATAAAGCAGATTGTCTGATCACATTAAAATAAAATAAAATTCTATTTCGGAGGGGGGTATTTCAATTAACGTCACACTGGAGCAACACAATGGGCTATTGGTGACGGTCCGGGATCAATCCCAAAGGGAAAGATCCGAGGACAACACCACGTAATTTTTAACCACGGTCAGATGACGAGGCAACACCTGAGCTGGCACCCCACTCTCCAAACTTCCACACCACGCCAACGTGAGGACATTTGAGGCCACGACAGATTTAACGTGCACCAGCCCCCTTTGTACACGACGGTGTTTGGCTGGATTCGAACTCGCAACCCTTCGGTTGCAAGTCCGTTACTCTTCCAACCGGGCCACCGCGGCCCTCTATTTCGGAATAAACCTATTTAGTTTAAACATTCTAACTTTTTTTAATGTGAAAGTAATACTGAGAGGTTTTCGTAAGACTGGCATGAAATTTTATCCGACATTTATAAATGAGGTTTTTTTTGGTAACTGCTGATTGATATTATTTTTCCGTAGGTGAGCAAATGCAGGCCACTTTTTCGTGGAACGACGTGGTAACACGTTTACTACTTGCAACACAATTCGAAAAAAAAAAGATTTTTAAATCCACACTTTAAATAGAGAGTGTCACGGCTATAGTATCACAAGAATACAAGCAGAAAATATATTCAAAAGCCTACTGAATTCCTATAAAAAGGGCAAGAGACTATAACCGGCAGTCTGGAGGTTGCCACAAAACATCTTCTTTTAAGGAGATGGAGGAACGGTTTGCCGCATCTCCAGATATAAACCCAGCTTCGGAGGCATCGTCAATATCCGGATTTGCCAACAGCCCAGCAGCCACCATGAATTCTGGATTTGCCGAGTCTGCCGGCGGTAGCTCTTCCTCTCCAAGAAGAAAAAAGAAACGTTGAAGTTGAACCAGAGTGGTTTAAAACGTATCAAGAACAGGCCCAAAAGAGGCATGAGGAGAGAATGCACCTGCAAAATAAATTTTTAGGTGCCTTTATCCAATTTTACCAAACCTTCATAAAATAAAATCAACTTGAAAAAATGAATTTGAAAATTTTTGAAACATTACTCTACAAGATTTTGTAATAACATCGACTCAGAGCAGAAACTCACGGAAAGTTTTTGGAGATACTAAAAACTTACTTTCGAGATAAGAAATACATTGTGAATTTAATCTTTGTAAAACAAGCGTGAAGCCACAAGCATGACACCACTAAAATGCTCATCATTTTTATTTTATACCTAAAAACTAATTCTATAAACTGCTGTAAGAGAGTTCAGATCGATACCTAAAATGTGATTTTCTTTAAATAACTAGTTTTTCAATAGTAACTTGAATATTTTCGCTATACGCATTCGACGAAGATATTCACTATACGAACACAAAGTATGTATTTCGTTTTTATAGAAGAGAAACTACTTTAATGGTGTATTTTGTTGTCTTGATCTACTGCTTTAATTTCAGTCATTAAAAAGGTAGGATGAAAATTTAATCGGATTTGATATTTTGAAGATCTCTTACCCCGATTAGATGCAAAACTGTATATCTATATACATAAATTAGGATGTGTGTGTGTATGTGTGTATATTTTCTATACAAATCTACACCGTTTGACCAATCCAGACCAAATTTGGTACACTTATACTTTAGAACACTGCGGTCAGCATAGGCTAACTTTTAACCCCGTTCTATTGTCTCTGGGGGCTAAAAACTATTCGAAATCGCAATAGAAATAACATTGAGCATAGATTGATTGCTTTAGACAGCGATGGTTGCTTTACCACTGTTGATCGAAAAACAATTTTTTCCGAAACAAATTAAATTACAGTATTTATGTTTGAACTGACTTTTTAGTTCTTCCTATGGTGTAAATAAATTATAGATATTTTATTAATGAAGGGGGAAAGAATATATTTTAAAATATTTATGTTTGCAAGGAAATTCAAGGAAAGGTTTTCAGGAGTTCAAGGATTATTTTCAAGGAAAGTTGGTGTATATTTCGACCAACTTTCCTTAAATAATTTATTGAATACGTAATGATTTGTAGAATTCTTTTTCACAAGACTTTTTAGGTAAGGCGTGTAACTTATTTTAAAATGTCCAGAATAGATACATGTGAATCCTCCGTTGAAAGCAGTGATTTTCTTTCTGAAAAATTCTGTAAAATCGACCTTCTGCTTTTTGAAAATTTTTTATCTATTCAGTTTAATTTATCTACACCGATTACATTTATTAATTTGTCTACACCGATTACATTAACCCAAGCACCGTTATTCCGAAAAGCACAAACGAAAAACTCATTGATCATAAAAGCGTAATTTTGCTACTCGGTATCTGGCAGCACCAGAATTAATGTTTACTTTTTTATAAAACTTTGTAAAACTTTCTAGAAAGTTGCGGAAACGGAAACTTCGGAAAAAACGGAAAAAAAATTGCTTATTTTATGAAATAGCTTTTCTTTGTATTCTATAATAGATTTCATTTCTCAGTGAGAGTGTGCCTTTTGCTTATTTTATGAAATAGCATTTTTGTGTTCTTTTACAGATTTCTTTGCTGTAGCAATGTCTCCAAGGAAGCGGAAGGCGATCGGCCAAGTGCAGTCAACAGCTAAGATGATGAAAAATGAGCGTAGTCAAGAAACTTCCGAGGAGAGGAATTTGCGACTTGCGATTGCGAGAGAGAGAGAGCTACTACATCAAGAGCAACAGAAGCAGCACAGCAGCGTGAAGCCTGACTACAGGATATGAAAGAGAGAGCTACTACATCTAGAGCAACAGAGACGGCACAGCAGAGTGAGGCCCGACTACAGGATAAGAGCGATAGAACCAAACGATCACGGACTGCGAACCATTTTAGCTTAGCATTGGAAGGATTTCACTAAGATTCACATAAAGACTACTCGATGCATGCAAGTGTTACGATCGGGAAAATGGAAATGGTTTGTACTTACTGTCAAGCCAAAAAGCTTAAATCAGAGTCTACTGGTATTTGCTGCAAAAATGGAAAAGTTAAACTCTGCCAACTGGAACCACCACCGCAAGACCTTTTGACTTACACATCAGGAGATACGTCAGAGTCGAAGCATTTTCTTAGTAACATCAGAAAATACAACCCATGTTTCCAAATGACATCATTCGGCCCCACATTGGACAGCCCGGATTTCCGTCGACTTTCAAGGTGCAAGGGCAGATTTACCATAGAGCGGGATCGTTGCTTCCGCTGCCAGATCAACCACCAAAATTTCTACAACTATATTTTATTCAAAACGAACAAATGGAAACTGATCAGAGGTGCGCCTACATCTCGGGAACAAGACGTCAGATTGCGTTAAACTTACAGAGGATGTTTCATGAGCACAATAATCTTATTAAAACGTTTGAAACAGCATTGAAACGTATGCCAACAGATGAATATAAAGTAGTCATAAGAGCAGACCGAAGACCAGCAGGAGAATACGAGCGGCGCTTTAACTCTCCTCAAGCAGATGAAGTCGCGGTGGTTATATCAGGAGATGAGTTTCATCAACGGGATATCGTTATTCAACGACGAGGTGAATCATTGCAGCGTATTTCGGAAAAACATCGATCTTACGATGCTCTGCAGTACCCAGTAATATTCCCCCATGGTGAAGATGGATATCAATTTAATCTGAGGCAGATCAACCCAAGAACAGGTGAAACAACCAGCAAGAAAGTTTCAGCGATGGATTTCTATGCGTACAGATTAATGGTTCGAGATACTGAGCAGAACCACGTATTGAACTGCAGGCAATTGTTTCATCAGTTCATCGTCGATATGTACGCTAAAGTCGAGAGTGAGCGTCTCCTTTACATTCGTCTAAATCAACGTAAACTGAGAGTTGACGAATATATTCACCTGAGAGATGCTGTGGCAAATGACGGGAACGTTGAAAACTTCGGTGCCTTAGTCATACTACCAGCTACATTTACAGACAGTCCCAGACACATGCACGAATACACACAAGATGCTATGACGTACGTGAGGACGTACGGGAGACCAGACTTATTTATCACCTTCCTGCAATCCGACTTGGACGGAGATCAAGGAGATTCTTACCAATGGTCAATTACCGAGTGAGCGCCACGACTTGATTGCGAGAGTATTTAAACAGAAGCAGTTGAAACTGATTGACGTTATAACAAAGGGCCATGTATTTGGAGTGGCGAGATGCTGGATGTACACGATTGAATGGCAAAAGCGAGGGCTGCCACACTCGCACAATTTGATCTGGTTAGCGGACAAAATTTAGCCCACTCAAATCGATGACGTTATATCTGCCGAGTTGCCTGACCCGGAACAAGATCCCGAACTTTTTGCAGTGGTAGCGAAAAACATGATCCACGGACCGTGTGGAAATCTCAATCCCATCTTTCCGTGTATAAAGGACGGAAAGTGTACCAAGAAATACCCTAGAAAATTGATTAAAGAGACACAAACCGGAAATGACGGCTATCCCCTGTACAGACGGCGGGCTCCGGAAGATGGAGGGTTCAAGGCGAAACTAACGATACGCAGCAACACAAAAATAGAAATCGACAATAGGTGGGTTGTGCCCTTTTCGCCGTGCTGTCAAAAATGTTTCAGGCACACATCAACGTGGAGTACTGCAACAGTGTGAAATCAATTAAATATGTGTGCAAGTATGTCAACAAAGGTAGTTATATGGCTGTTTTTGGCATCAGCGACGAGAGATCGAACGGTGAAGTGGTATCAGTTGGGAAGAAACCTCAGCAGTAACGAGGTAGTTTGGCGAATACTGGGTTTTTTCGATTCACGAAAGACACCCTACTGTTATTCACCTCAGCGTCCATTTAGAAAATGGCCAGAGAGTTTATTTTACATCAGAGAGCGCTCCTAGAGTGATTGATCAGCCACCAAACACGACTTTGACGGCATTCTTTCAATTGAGTCAGCAGGATCCTTTTGCGAGGACATTGTTGTATCCTGAGATACAACATCGAGGAAAGTTTTCTGTAGAAGAAAAGTTGGCGTCCCTGGACATGGTGCAGTCGCGAGTGACGCCTTGGGTCGAGTGTACACTGTTAACCCCAACAACGCCGAATTCTATTTCCTTAGGATGCTTCTTCACTCGGTACGAAGACCGAGATCTTTCGCAGAGATGAGAACGGTGAACGACGAAGTATGCCAGACATTTAGAGAGGCCTGTCAGAAGTTGGCTTTGCTGGAAGGAGACCAGCACTGGGATGACACGTTGCGAGAAGTCGAATTGATCTCCCTACCAGAGCAAATCAGAAACCTGTTTGCTATAATATTGACTACATGCAGTCCATCGTATCCAAGCACTTTATGGGAAAAATATAAGGAGGCCCTGAGTGAGGACTCGCCAAAGTACGGAGGGAAACCCCGACATTAGAAATCGCGTTTGGTCCGGACATTTTCAACGAGGCTTTGGTTATTCTTGAGGACAAATGTGTGGCCTTGACAAATAAAACATTATTGCGATTGGGCCTGCCTGCACCCCAATCGTTCGTTCGACGAGACGAACGATCGACGAGACGTTCTTCGCGCGGATTACGTGCGAGAAACGAACTACGACGTCGAAGAGCTGAGTGCATACGTCGCGGACAAGAACCCACTTCTGAATCGAGATCAGAAAAATGCATACCAAATTATCATGGATCAGGCAGAAAAACAAGGTGGTATAATTTTTCTCGATGATTCTGGGGGCACAGGGAAAACATTCTTGATTAATATAATACTAGCCGAAATCAGGACTCGGGGAGAAGTTGCTCTTGCCATCGCCTCTTCGGGAATTGCGGCAAGGTTAATGGAAGGACAGCCCATTCTGCACTTAAGTTGCCACTTGACATCTCCAGGCAGGAAAATTCTACTGCAACATAAGCAAGGCAAGTGGTCGGGCGCAGGTGCTCGAGACTTGCAAATTAATCGTGTGGACAAATTCACCATGGCTCACAAGAAAGCTCTCGAGGCCCTCGACGTCACTCTGAGAGATCTGAGAGGAAAAGACAACCTGATGGGAGGAGCTCTGGTACTCTTCTGTGGAGACTTTCGTCAAACTCTGCCCGTCATCTCGAAGTCGACGCCGGCCGATGAAATCCACGCATGTTTGAAATATTCGTTTTTGTGGAGACATGCGCGAAAGATAACTTTGAAGCAAAACATGAGAGTATATCTGGGTGATGACAAGACGCTGCCAGATACCATTCCTTCCGGACGTATCACACAGTCCAGAAGTGGTTGGGGTTCGAAAGACAACTTACAGACGGGTTGGATGCGCACATATCAAGGGCTCGCACCAATTCAAGCTAGTAAGGATCCTGCATCTCAATCCTTATTGAAATTTATATAATTTCACTGCACAAGAAACAGTGCCGTGAGGCTTGCACCTGTCAAAAAGCAGGCCTAAAGTGTTCAAGCCTTTGCACATTCTATCTTGGCCAGTCATGTCAAAACGCTCCTACTCTTGTTTTGGAAGACAGCGACATAGATGAAGATGAGGCTCTGGATGTTATTGAGCAAATTAAGGAGCTTGCCACCAATCCTCCGCACACTCACATTACAGTCAACATAATGAGTGACGAAGAGGATTATTCAACACCAGGACCTTCAAAGCGAGCTAAATTTTAAAATTGCAATGAATCAAAATTTAAGTGAAGGGAGATGGTAGTGAAAAATTTACTTTTTTAACAGGCGATACATTATTACATCATTATATAATAATATTTAATATTTGAGTGTATTTTACCAACTTTTGAATTTTTTACTTTGAAAATTTATTAATATTTAATGTTTAATCTAATGTATAATAAGTTAATAATAAAAAATATAATAATAAATTAATGTATAATTAATATTATGTTATAACATTTAATATTTGATTATATTTATATTTACTACTTTTGAATCTCGTGTTTACTTTGAAAATTTATTAATATTTCATTAATACATAATAAATTAATAGTATTTAATCATCAATATTCAATAATATTCTGCATAAATATTTCTACAATACGTGCATGTTTTGTAATTTTCCAAAAATTATCACACTTTCACTGCTCTGTAGTTCGATAACTATAGCCCATAGAAAAAATCATAAAACAAAAGTTGCAGCAAATTTTGTGCTCTACAATATTGTAACTAACTACTTTTGCTCTCCGATGCGTAAAAAGAGATATTGAGCAAAAACCGAAAAAAGTCAGAAAATTTCGATGCTTTTTCAATATAACTCTGCTTGCACTGGGGTTTCGTTTCCGCAAACTTGGTTTTTTACTAGTGGACTTGGTCCTTACAACATATCCAAAAAATATTCTGCTAATCGATTATGGAAATAAAAGCGCCTATATCTTATTCAAGTAGATCTATTTTAAATTACAGAATTAGTAGTAAACTGTTACCCAAAACAGCACCCAAAGCGTGCAGTTTTATAATGAAGCAGTTACTTAATACTTTTATGCGTGCAGTACCGTGGGAACTACATAAAATCTGCAGGAATACCTCAAAAAGGTCAGCGAAACAAATCATCTTTGGTCACGATATTGGTCAAGCCTCGATGACCGACACGGTGGTGTCTCTTTCAAATGACCCATGAAAATTTCAACACGGATTTCGGCTGACATCCGTTCCTGTCCAAAGAAACGTCTTACCTCTCACTAAAAAACCATTCTCTTTGGATGAACAATGAAATATGTTTGTGATATTCGTTCGTTGACGTACTACACTGAAATGGGTTGATAAGAATTGTTTTAATAACATTTCACATGAATGTAGCCTTCCAAGGTTTGGGATTCTCAACAGCGATCGAAAAACGGATTATAAAAGTCTGAATGACTTAAGATTTCCGATGCTAGTGAAAATGTGGTTGCATCTATTCCATTGGAGATACTCAATGGAAAATTTCCATTGCCTCTTTAAACGAGGTAATTTATTCTGGAAAACATGGAAGGTAAGAAAATATTTAAAAATTGATCGTATTTGTCTTGTAAAGCAAACCGTATTTGCCTTGTTCGTTATTTTTGATTTGTCTATACTTCATGTTAGTAAGTGGGCAGTCATAAAAAGACAGTGATTATGAAGTTCGATCGGAGCAGTAGCTCGTACATAATAATTTAAATACATTCAACAGCAGTTAACAGAATCTTTCCTCAAATCTAATCGAATTGGGTGGTTTGGTGCGTTTTCGCCAGAGTTAATCATCAGTCGAAGATTTATCAAAAGAATTAAGAATTGCAAATTCATTCTAATTACATATCATTAATAGAACGAACGCTCAAGAAGGATTATGAAAACACATTAGAACTTTTACTGATACATTTCAAATCACATTTGAGTCGAACTTTACATACTAGGTAATCCCATAATATGCGCTATTTTTTATTGGTCATTACGAAGGATGTAATGTTTTACAGTTAACGCATAATTTTACAATGTGTATGCTTTGTTATAATTTACAGTGTTTTAAGTAATAGCATAATTTTTCACCTGGAATTTAAGAGTGAAAAATAATCGTTATCATGTATGAAACGTTATTTATATTGTGATCCCGCTTCCTAAAATCAAACCATTACTTAAGGTCTGGATTGCAAACAACTGATACGATTAAAGCAAGTTATTGTGAAAAGATACCTGTACTTCTAATAGAAAGACTCGTTTTTCATCAAGATAACGCACGGCCTCACACGAGAAACACTGCAAAAATTATGACAATTAGAAAATTTTTAAATTTCACAAATCACGCAATATTTTTTAAAAGACTGAAACAAATTGGAAATTTTTTGAATTTGGAATATTGTGTCCTAAGAGAGATTGATTCATTCTTCGGATTAAATACTTTCTATCACTAGAGTACTGAAAATTTTGAATTAAGATGCGGAAAAGTTGTAAATAATAGTGGTAGAGGTATATCTTAGACTAAAGTTGAATATATTTTTTTCCGCTATTTAAAAACTTACTCTAAAAACGCATTACATTTTTTAGATGATCCTTTTATATTAACACTTTGAAACTTGAGCATTCTTACAAATATGTCATAAAAGTCTAAGTGGATTTCATCAAAATATTGAAAATCATCATAAGAATTGCTGAAAATATATTTGTCAAAGGGTTTGGAGTTCTAATGTGTTAACATGATTGCGTTTCCTCTCTCTCTCTTACGTGCTAGCAAGACAGAATTGCTGAAGATCCTAAACAACGATATACAAACATATCTTTTAAGTACTTAAAATGATAAAATATTTACAAAAATTCGTTGAAAATTTAAATTATTCATGCGACAATTTTAATTATTAATGCGACAATTTTAACCTTACGAGATTTGTTTTTAGCTTTCAAAATTGATATCGTGAAATCTAGGCACAGTACACTCTCCAGTGGTATGTCCCTCTTGAGATGTTACCAATTTGAATAGCAAAGAGAGTGCCAAACCTAACCCAAATTAAGCTCCCATTTTGTCAACAAATTCATATAATTAGTATCGCTAGTGTGTTAAACCAACAACTCCTAAAGTGGTTTGGAGAGTGGGGTGCCAGCTCAGGTGTGATCCCATCATTTGACCGTGGTTTAAAATTACGTGGTGTTGTCCTCGGATCTTTCCCTTGGGAGTGATCCCGACTGTCGCCAATAGCCCGTTGTGTTTCTCCAGTACGACGTTAATTTAGATACCTACCTACCAAAGTAGACAAAAATTCCTTCAAAAGTTAAAGGTATTCCTTCAAAAGTTAAAGGTATTCCTTCAAAAGTTAAAGGTATTCCTTCAAAAGTAGGTAGTTAATTAACGTCTCTCTGTAGTGACACACTACCTACCTATCTAACCATAGAGGAAATATAAAAATAGAAGTGAGCAGTGGTAATCTTTTTTAATGTGCCCAGGATCATGTGATCAAAACTAGTAGTAACGTGACTCCTACACTAATTTTGTCGGCTGGGGGGAAACGAACATTCATTATCTGATTGGTTCACTGGACGGAAGAAGAACACCCATTGATTTATCATCTGATTGATCCATTGATTCATCATCTGACAGTAGTAGACTTGGAAAATTTCATCATTTTTGTCACCACTCTATAGAAATGCGCATTCACTCATTTACCCTGTCATTAGATGTTATATCGCCAAACGAGGCGGTAAGATGCCAAATCGGCCAACCAAGTCAAATTTCAAAGAGGAGTCACGTGACTACTAGTCGTCATGATTGTCATACTTTTTGAAGCTCCTCACAATAGCAATGATCTGCCTACTTACATTTCGCGTCTACGGTTCTACCTACTTGGTCACTGCAGCGGTAGATTTCGTGTAAACAAGAGTGAGACAGGTTCAGATTTTTTAGGGCGCAAGGTCCAGATCTGGCCAAGCAGCAAATGTGAGGCTGATTAGTTTTTTTACGGTGCAAGGGTCATATGCGACCAAACTGCTTCAAAAACAATACAGAGAACGTCAAGTAATGGACATACGCACATGAGGAAAGTTTTACTTTACTGTCACGGAAGAGAGAAATACACACAGAGTAAAAACATGAGTTGCTAACGATTGAAATTATTTATGAACGGCAGTGCAGTTCAAAGAAACATTTCCTGTTGAGCAATGCTCCAATCTACATGAATACAGATATATTTCATAGATCTGCCTTTCAATGAAATGCTCTTGATTTGAGACGTGCATTAGTCATTTTGCTTATTTCAGGATACCAAATGTATGAGACTCGCACTAGTGTCAAATCGAGAAAAGAATTGGTGACCATTTTTCCATTTTAACCTCACAATGCCAAAAGTTAAAATGAATTAGTTCTTAAAACAAAAAAATAATAACTACCACATTTTCTCGAATATAAGACTCCTTCACGTATTAAGCCCCCACCCCTCTATTTGCAACTAAAAAACGAAGGGGGAAATCCGCATAGAAGTCACCTGATTATTTCGGCCGAGAGCCAACCTGCCATTTTATTGCCAACTGGATAAAATCTGTACCGAATAGACGCCAAGGGAAGAAAGATCGAAGAAAGCAATGCTTGTATTGGATAGTTTCCGTGGCATTTTTAATGACAATGTAAAAGAACTTAAGCCTTCTAAAACAGATATTGCGATAATCGTAGATGATCGAATCTCGATTCTTCAGCCCCTCAATGTTTCTATAAACACACTCTTTAAAGATAATTTGCGTGCATATTATTTGGAGTAGACGGTTTCAGGCATGCACACTTTCACACGAACGGGACAGATTAGAAAGCCGTCTATTAAAACACGTGTGAATGGATTGTGCAAGCTTGGGCATTCATAACTCTCTCTCCCGAAATGGTAGTAAAGAGTTCTAAAAAGAATGGAAGATCAAATACTATGGATGGAACAGAAGACATGACCTGAGAAAATGAAGATGACAAGCCCGAGGCATCGACCTTCTAATGAAATAGGCAGAGCATGTAGGCGGAGTCATTGTCGTAAGATCTTAGAAGGGTAAGTCATGTGTGTTTACGAATCGACTTGGGTCTATCGGCTATCGAAGCGCAGACTAGTGTTTTCAATCACGCTGGATAATCACTGAAGCCAATCAATAATTTGCCTCGCATTAGGAATCCTGCTTTTTTCCACAAGCATGTAACAGATTTTCAAACCGAGCGATCGGCTCAAATAACATGAAGCTGCGCGCTAGTGCTCAGTCTATTTCATTAAAAGGTCGATGACCCGAGGCTGATGACGACATTGATGATAATGCATCAAACTTCCTGTGAAATAGACAGATCATGTGTACGCAGTCGCTGAATATCTCAGAAGGGTAAGTCACTTGGGCTTACGAATCAATTCGGGTCGATTGTCTATCGAAGCGCAGACTAGGGTTTTCAATCACGCTAGATATTCACTTTAACCACTCAATAATTTGTCCCATATTAAGATTCATGCTTTTACCCACAACCACGTGACGGATCTTCAAACCGAGCGATGGGAAGAAATAGCATGAAGTTGCGGCACATACTGAGTCTATTTAAAAGAAGTGATAACGACAGTGATAACAATGACAATAGCTGCGATGATATAAATGATTAATGCATAAACAAGTATACTTATAGATATTTTCTAAATAAAGATATTCACATACTAGACCCCACCCTAATTTTTGACTTAATTGAGTCAAGAAGGGGTCTTATACTCTAAAAAATACGGAGAATATCTTAAGCGTAGTATCAGCTCATCAGTTGAATCATCCTTTTTCTCCTTAACTAAAAAAGTAATTCAAATGTAAGAATATCTTCAAATTATTATTATTATAGGCAGAGAAGTAGCGTACATTTTGGAAAGAACATAAGGTAAATGCCATTTATTATTAAAAGCTTAAATGCTTTATGAGGATTTAAAGAAAGAGAAAATAATTGCTTCAGAACGCGAAGGTATAGTGTATTCATGTGCTCAGCAATGAATTCATTCTTACGTCAATCTCTTCAATGACTTCACTAACGATGCCACCGACAAAAGAGAAATGTTAACGAGGATACTTAAACAGTACTTCCGCTAAATAAAATGGCGCCGGCAAAGCTAGGAAGAAGCGAACTTTTGGAAATTAATTACTTAGAAAGCCATAAACGAGAAATAATAGCTAATAAATGGGAGTGAGGAAGTTCTTTTAAAAGGAGACAGTACACCCTCTATACCGGTAATTTTAAATTACTCAATTTTTTGTGTGCTTTTGTTTAAAAATCTTTTCGAAGACTTTCTTTGTAGTTTTGACGTAATGTCAGGTGTATCACGTATACGTGAAGAAAGATTTCAAGGAACCTAGGAAAACTTTTAACAACATTTTTCAATAAAAAGGAAGAAAAACTCAATTCCTTTTATGTTAAGCTTGGGCAGAAAAAAGATCCTGACAAAAACTTCTAAAAATGTTCAATCTATGTTTAAATCCGTAGCAGTGATGTGCAGGGAACTGATTTGGGTAGTAGCTGAAATGGAAAAGGGGCCCCCGGGTTTTACTTTTTATTCTCGAATTATTTTTTATGCCTACTCTCTCCACTCGTATAATTCATATGTTAGTTTGTGAAAAATAAACGGAATTTTTAATAAATTTTGAATGCTAAATAAATTTGTATACACATGGAGGAATTGTAGCTGGTAAAGATGTTTATGGAAGCCGAATGCATCAGGGGGCAGTGCTTACGAACTATAATATCAGTTTCAACTGACAAATCCTGCCCCACCAGTGGCAGTGTGACAAAAAGCGTCGCTTTTAAGAAACTGGTAGACTGAAACGATTAGTTACGAGTCAGAATCTCGTATGTGTCGAAGTTGGGAATGCTTGAAAGCTTCCTGGTTTCTTAACTCTCCTGGTGGTTGTCTTGAAGAGATGTCTCGTCATTAACAAAACTGACCAGATCTTGATGGACGAGATATCACGTCATTTGAAAACTGACCAGATTTTGTTCTCATCGTCATAAAAAAATTGGCGATATCTTGATGACGAGGTATCTGGTCATTAGCAAAATTAGTCAAATTTTGATGGACGAAATATCTCATCGAAAGCACTTGGAGGGTTGAAGATGATACGTAAATGTGGACTAGCTCTTCAAAGTCCTCCAATAAGGTATACCTTCCTCACAGTTCACGGTGGGTGCCATGCGGCAGCACCTCCATTGATGCCCCGGGGTACGTTCTCATCAATTTGTACTTAAAGGATCATCCGATGCATACGTTGGCATTGTATGAAAAGTTACAAATGCCTACAAAGTATGATGGAGGAATTCTATGGTGTGTACATATATATTCAAGGGCTTTAAACAAAATATTACTATATATTTTGCAAAAAAATGTAAATTAAAAAAATTAAAATTAATGACCAAATTCTGCCAGAAGAGTGCTGTAGTGATTTCAGGTTTCATACATGGAGAAGGGCCCTTGTACCCCGGGGGGTACTGGGTCCCGAGAACAAGAGGTGCCGGGGAAATGTGGAAAGTCTTTGTTCATATCATGTCATTTGTTCATTCCTATCATTCCATTTGTCACTTGAAAGTCACGTGCAGTCCATTTTCTATTTGTCGTTCATTCCATTTGTCACTTGAAAGTCACGTGCAGTCCATTTTCTATTTGTCGTTCATTCCATTTATCGAGTTAAAAGTCACGTGCAGTCCATTTTCTACTCGTGATTCATTCCATTTGTCACGTGAAAGTCACGTGCAGTCCATTTTCTATTTGTCATTCATTCCATTTGTCACGTGGAGTGTGTTGTGAGACACGCACTTTATATCGGATTGATGATTGGAAAGTTCCCCAAAGCTGTGGGAGCACAGATTAGTAACTGAATTACTAGCGCACGGCCACCTAACAACAACACTCTTTCCCGTTGCTAAGCAACTGCGCTTCCTTTCTCTTTAGGATCTATATCGGCAACGAGCTTAATATATTTATTCATTCGATTTATCTGTTATGCTTTCTTGTTAAATAAATCTGCTGAGAAAATCCCTTTATTTTTTAATTAACTTTTGAAGATATGGACATCTGACTTTGGTGCCGTAACGCAGACATTCATCTACACCTACAAATGTCGGCAAGTTCTCTTTTTATAATAAACAAGAAATAATTTATAAATGTCCCATCATTTGAAATCAAATCACACCATTGAAACACAGTTCATTTTCCATTTATTATTCATTCTATTTGCCACGTGAAAGTCATGTGCATAATAAGGTATCATATTTTCTAAGTTTAAAAATTAAGCATTCATTACAGTTATAATTATGAAACTGAATAAACGCGAAAAGGAAAATAGAAAAATTAACATTTTTACAAGTTAAGTAATACGCTCTTGGGATATGTATTCGAACTTCAGAAAAGGCATGTCATCTCAACCTAGTACTGGGAAGGGCTGTTATTAAGGTATGAGCTGCCCGCGTGCAAAGTTCAGCAAACCGTCCCCTTTTTATTAAGTTCTAAAAGGACTCCCTTTGTTAGAGGCGAAGCTAGACTTTTTGGGATCTGCGTCAAATGAGGCTGACATCACCCTCTGTCCAAAACAATATTTGCTGTCTAAAATGATAAGGTATGTTATTAAAATAATTAGTATGTGTAAAATGTTCTACTAGGTTGATGCAAAAGTTCGCCCCGATTTTATTTTTTTGACAAAAATTGAAGAAAACTTTTATTTACTAAAAATTACATTTAATCAATATAGTATGTGCCAATCTATTCGATGATCTTTTTTAATCTCTCCGGTAGCTGGATAATCCCGAACTCAGAAGTTCTGAGGTTTTTGGCTAAAGAACTGATCCAGGTGACGAAACTTTCCGAACCACTTACGGCACGGGGAATCTTCAATGGCACCCCTCATCCTACACAACAGATATCTTCTTTTGCGTTTGCAAAGCATTATTGCCTTTTCGGAAATAAAAAGGCATATATCGAAAATGTTCCTTATTTTCTGCCATTTCTAATGCTTAACAAAATTTAAAAAACACAACCCAATAACACAATTTTTCCCCCAAATACTCGCTGAAATTCCTTCTTTCAAATAACATCAAAACTTTACACGTTTGAAGTAGATAACACTTCGATTATGCGATGCGATGCCATCTAGCGTCGAAAACGGGACGAACTTTTGCGTCAACACAATAATTAGTCATGTTTTAATAAAATTACTGTTTCCAATATTAGTTTTTTGGTTGTAATTTTCATTGCACATGCTTAAAACTAGCAAAAGACTGAGATTCGATAATGGCCCCTCTTAATGGGTTTTAAGGACGGGTGTAAGAAAAGGCGCCTCTTTCTTTGTTTAATGCTCTCCAGACATTTCTGAGAAGATAATTTTAGTGATTTGTCACTTCTTTTTTCTTAATGGTAATACGAATTCAGTGGCCCACATGAAAATAATACGTATGCGGGGAGCTTATACGAAAGGAAGGATTGACTTTAACATTGTATCCGAAGACGGAGTGCATGAAAGCGTTCGCTTCACATGTACAGTACTTCTATTACAATGACAAAATTGTGCTTAAAATTATGAAACATTTTTTTCAAGAAAAATACAAAACGTTTAAATAAATATTTTTGGCATGCCGCATCTATAGATATTGGGTCCTCTTGTCGCCCTCCCTTAGCTACGCCACTGCCCTCCTTCAAGCACGCAAATAGAAAATAGATGTCCCAGTTTGCTTGCTCCCTGTTCTCTACATGCCGTAATGTTAGAAGAGCATTGCGTTTGATGATTTTTTTTATATGTTATCATATTATTGACGAATTCAAACGCATTTTTTACCTGTAATGTACGACATCGATTTTCTCTGATATAACTATCTTCAGCATGTGGTTTTGATAGCTTTTTAATTCCAAAATCATTCCAGTCAAGTAGGCTCCTCCCCTCAAAACATGTCTGCCCTTGTTGAGCACTTTTTGAATATACTAATGTAAAATCTGAACAAAATAAGCAGATTCATAGGTATCTTTTATAGAAATTGTAAAAAACCTATAAAGACCGAACAAGGATAAAATTAATAAAGGAATATTTATTCCTGGGTATGTTAAAGTTGGAGACACAATGCACCTTCGGGTGCTCCTATTTTTTTACAACGTGCAAGTGCATGCCCAGTATACCATTCAGGGACGGCCCTGGTACCGGGGACCATCATCTGACCTGGTACTGGGTCCCGGGGTGCAGATATGAAAGCCTGACTAACTAGGTAGTTGAATTTACGTCGCATTGGAGCAACATAAAGGGCTATTGGCGACGGTCAGGGAAAAATCCGAAGACAACATCTCGTAATTTTGAACCATGGTCAGAAGGTCTTCTACACCTTACCAAGGTGAAGGCATTTGATGCCACGATAGATTTAACATGCATCATCCCCCACTTACACGACGGTCTTTGGTTGGATCGAATTTCGAACTCGCAACCCTTCGGTTGCTAATTCACGACTCTAGCAACTGGGCTACCGTGGCCCCGTGACTAACCAGATTTATCCTTTTCGTGGAGTCTGATGCCTAGAAAGAACTGACCGAGCAATCTCATAGTCGCAATCCACACAGCTGGACCTTTTCTACAATTTGAAATCCATAAATATTTAAAGTCAGAAAGGTACCGAAAAAGAGCTGCATGCGAAACTTAACACTTGGCGCATGGAAGCCAATTTAAAACTGATAGCATTTTTAAGTTATGAGATTTCTGTGAAAACGATTTCCGGGGGGAAAGAAGAGACGAACGGAAATAAAACAAATGCTTTCTTGTGGGGAGAAGGGTCGCCATGACAACGCATCCGAGATACGGGATTCGCCGAGCGCCTCACGGGGAAAACTAAGGATCGGTACGCCACATTTGGCGAGATTCGCCCGAAAGCAATTGCAGAGGAAAGCGTTAGTGTTCAGAAGGTGAATTAATTAATTAAGGGAAGTGGTGAGTGACAGTGATAAATACTGATCTGATAGGTAGCGGGCTGTGTGGACTTCAGTTTCTTGGATTAAGTGACGTGAAAAATGACGGACTGAAGTGAATTGAGTGATAAGAAAAACTTATTTCTTATCCAGCTTCTTGGATCTGTTAGAAATGTTGTTTTTTATATCGTTTGTAAAGGTATTTTAACTGATTATTGCTTCGCCGCCACCATAAGAAACAAATACTAATGGTGTAGCTGATTTTTTGTATGAACCATTCATTCCTGAATTAAAGAAAAATAAAATTGATCATACTTTACATCAGAGACCAGTGGAGTAAACAGAGAGGTTTCGGGCCTCTTGAAAGTACTGGTTTCTGATTTTAAAATATCTCTGCAAATAAAGTACTATCAATGCAGAAATACATTTTTATTCTCCAACTAAAGTAATAGTTATTTTACGAATTAATAGTTATTATATAATTTTATAGCATTAATAAAAAAATTTCATTTTGAAGTAATAAAAAACAATGTTTACGGTGATTATTTCTTCTGAACTAACTCCCATTTTCTTACATATTCATATTTACGTATAGTATTGATATCCCTACATTAACGCAAAAATAAAAAGTTAATTTCCAGAAACAAAGTTTGAATATTTGCTTTTTGCTGTTTAGTGTTATTTATATTGTAAGTAATTGCATTGTATATGCATTCGTGTGTCAAATTGTTTGCGTTCACAGTAAACCTTTTAAAGTTTAGTCTTGTAACCAAATATTAAAAAAGTAATACCTTTTTAAAATTACGATAAGACGTTAACCCTCCTAGGGCTTCACACGCATATATCCGTGCTGCAACCTGCAACTTTCCCTGCATGACTTCTAACTAGTTATGATCTCATTGACCAATACAGTATATCCTAAAATTTTTCCAACGAATGGACGTGGTTTTATTGGAAAAAGCAATACTGCGCTACTCAGAAATCTTGTGACGTTCAGGAGGGCTAACTTTCTTTAAAAAAATTCGATTTTTAATTTTTGTCTCCTTATAAAAAAATCATGGCTACACTAATGTCAGGCATTTGTAATTTGCTGGATTATTTCAAGATTTGACAGTTGTGCAGTCTTTCAAAGAAGTTTATGTGGAAGTATATAGAATTTGAATATATTCATTTCAGGTTGCGTTGAAATGTTACTGTCAGTAAAATAAAAATAACATATAACATCGAATTACATGGATATGATGATATCCATATAGCACTGAAAATATTAATATATATTAAGATGTTGATTCTATTGCATTAAAATTGATTGGTAAAAAATCCTAATTTTGAAAGAGAAACTCGTAAAAGAAGTTTCAGCCACGTATTCCGAAAATAATTTCGAAGAGTATAGAGAAATAGTAGAGGAGAATAGCATAGAGAAATTATTTCGCCTAGTTTAGAAAGAATCTAACTTTAGAATGAGACTAATGAATATAAAGAACTAGCAGAATTAAACCCGGCGATGCTCGGGCTGAATTGGTTAAATGTTGATTCTATTTCATAGAAAAATGCAAGCATCATTTAAGTGCACAGAAAATATTTTGTAACATCGTTTTAACTTTTTCATAGCTTCTACAATATACTTCAGACGCAAATATGTATACATAATATATCCATCCATATATTCCATTTCATATTCATCACACTCTTGCTGTAAAACAAACTACAAAAGCTTTTTCTGAGATGACTTCAGAAATCGATTTTGAGTTTTGGAGTGATTACGAATGCCAATCAAGTTCATTTTCAGTAAAAATGAGGAACTTTTAGGGTATAGTCTTGAACTCAGTTTTCCGATCAATATTTATTATTTGTGGTACCCTTGCACCATGGATTCGATGTTTTCGAATTACATTATCATTGTGAGAGGACGGCAAATTAAACTGTTACGGCATTCGTGGTTAATTTATTTTGAAGCACACATTTTTGTCTTAAAAATTCTATTCAGCCGCATGTGGAATAACGGAGTTTGTTTTTAAAACATATGTCATCAGTGTAGACAAAGCAAACTCAAAATCGATTACACTTTTTACAAAATCACTGCTTTCAATGAATATTTCACAGGTACCTAAGTTGTATACGAACAGTTTCAATTTCAAGTAAGCAACCTCTACCTTCTGCCACTTAAGACAAAAAATTTCTATTTTTCAACAGTACTAGTTTACATACTTCCTTGCTATGATATTATTCCAAGATCAGCAAAGTCTTATTTAAAATTCCAAAGAGAAAAATATATTTTTAAATCGAATCCTTCAGGTACTTTTTCAATTGAGAGACTCAGTTTCTATATGGAAACCACGTACCTATTTAGAATGATAGATGTAGTTACTTGACTATGGAGTACAGCTTTCAATAATACCCATGAAACATGAAAAACAAATGTAAATTAAATTGATTTTAATCGTCTTGTAATGAAAATATGGCAAAATTTAGAAATATCTTTGAACTACAACGTATGGCTATCCGCGTTTTGATTTAACGTAACATATCTTATTTTAGAATAACTTTATTTTAACTTTACCAGTCATTTTAAAATAAGAAGTTATACACCTTAAAAAGGTTTCCATTTATTTTTATGAAATAGAATTCTACAAACTTTAACGTATTTAACCAAAGACTTAAGGAAAGTTCGTTGAAATGTACATATACCACCAAGAAATTACCCATGTCTAGTAGTATTTGGCAGAAAATGAAAATAATTCATTACAATTTAATTTCTAAATAATATATTTGTAATATGGAAAGTAATGGAACATATACATACAAACAGAAACAAAATTCTGGTCATTGAAAAATGCAAAATTCTGAAAAACGAAAGATCTGAGCAAGCGTGTCGAATTTCGACGTCATGAGAATATTCGAAAGTAGAGAAATACGAAAAAGACGCTTGAAAAATATTAATAGACAATAATGAATTATTTACAAAAATAACACAAATTTACAAAACTTAGAACTGCTCAAATATGACCGCAACATTTCTGTCTTTACTCAAATTCACAAACACGGAATTCTAAATCTATATATATAAAATAGGATGTGCGTGTGTGTATCTTTTCTATACAAATCTACACCGTTTGACCAATCCAAACCAAATTTGGTACACATACTTTAGAAAACTGCGGTCAGCATAGGCTAACTCTTAACCCCCGTTCTATCGGCCCTAGGGGCTAAAAACTATTCGAAATCGCCATAGAAATAACATTGAGCATAGATTGAATGCTTTAGGTAGCTATGGTTGCTTTACCAGTGTTGATCGAAAAATAATTTTTTCCGAAACAAATTAAATTACAATATTTATGTTTGAACTGACTTTTTAGTTCTTCCCATGATGTAAATAAATTATAGATATTTTATTGATGAAGAAAGAATATTTTAAAATATTTATTTTTGCAAGGAAATTCAAGGAAAGGTTTTCAGGAGTTCAAGGATGATTTTCATGGAAAGTTGGTGTATATTTCGATCAACTTTCCTTAAATAATTTATTGAATACGTAATGATTTGTAGAATTCTGTTTCATAAGCTTTTTAGGTAAGGCGTGTAACTTATTTTAAAATGTCCGGAATAGATACATGTGAATCCTCCTTCTTTCTTAAAAATTCTGTAAAATCGACCTTCTGCTTTTTGAAAAATCTTTATCTATTCAGTTTAATTTGTCTAGACCGATTACATTCATTTCTAACCCAAGTACCGTTATTCCGAAAAGCACAAACGAAAAACTCATTGATGATAAAAGCGTAATTTTTCTACTCGGTATCCGGCAGCACCATAATTAATGTTTACTTTTTTTATAAAACTTTGTAGAACTTTCTAGAAAGTTGGGGAAACAGAAACTTCCTCGGACTCATGATGGAGAACATTCCAGCACCCACTCGATAGTATTTCCTACTTTAATTGACAGGTATAATGTGCATTATTGAATTAAATTTCTTTATTATTATTTTATTTCTATGATGAGTTTTATATTTTTACATGAATATTATGAATATTTGATTGATAAAAAAAAGGATATTTAAAATATTTCATTTTTCATAATTTACATTTTGTAATGAAACACGAAAAACTTCATCTCAATCATAAAAGCGTAATTTTGTTATTTTAGATTTGGCAAACCAGAATTAATGTTTTATTATTTTATAAATTTGATTTAGAATCCCGTGTTTGTCTATTTGAGTTAACACAGCGAAATGTGGCAGTCCTATTTGAGCATTACTAAATTTCATAAATCATTATCGCCTTTATCAATATTTTCCAAATGTCTCTTCGAATTGCTCTTTTTCAGAATACACTCAGGCAGTCGAAATTCGACACTTTGCGCATCTTTCGTTTTTTAGAATTCTGCATTTTTTCGTCGGAATTTCGTTTCTGTTTGTATTTAGGTCTTAATCTTTTACATATTGCAATATATTCAGGAATTAAATGTATATATTTGCGTCCGAAGTATATTGTAGAAGCTATGAAAAAGTTAAAACGTATTTTCCGTACAACTTAAATGATTGCATTTTTCTGTGAAAGAAAAGTGATTATTTTAATTCACTTTTCAAGCAACATTTAGCCATTTAAACCCGAGCAACGCCGGGTAATTCAGATAGTCTAATTTATAAAATAAAACATTAATTCTGGCGTTGCCAGATACCGAATTGCAAAATCACGCTTTTATGATCAAGGAGTTTTTTGTTTTGACTTTTCGTGTTCCATTACAAAATGCAAGTTGTCTAAAATTAAGTATTTTGAATATCCATTTTTGATCATTCAAATATTCCTAAATTGTGTATATTGTGGAAAGGAATAAAAAAATCAGTTCAAATATAATTAGAATTTTAAATTGTTTAAATATAAGTTTCGGAAAATATTTGTTTTTCGAGCAATCTGATAAAACAATTTTATTAAAAAATTTGATTTTCGATCAATACTGGTAAAACAAACAGCAATCGTTTTATGCTGAATACTTTTCCTATGGCAATTCCGAATTGATTTAGCCCCCTCTGCACACCTAGGTTAAAGAGAACGGGGGTTTATATGTAGCTTGCGTTACTCGCAGGGTTCCAAAGTATAAGTGTGCCAAATTTGGTGTGGATTGATCAAACGGTGTAGATTTGTATGGAGAACATACAGACAGACAGACTCCTACTCTACTTGATATGTATAGATGACTAGAGAATATAACTAATGAATGTAGAGCGAAATCTAACTAGATTTCACTCTTTTTCTGGCGAATTGCGTAACGTAAAATGGAATTGGATTAAATGATTTTTTCGACTGTTGTCAGACATGTCTACATGTCAGAAGTTCAGACATGTCTCAAAAGACTTTTTCTATGCTTCAAGATGCTGGTATTTATTCCGCAGGCGACACGAAGTAAAGTTATTTATACTCTTCGCACTGTTAATCAAATTCTAGCAGCCCTCGCCACTAGGTGGAAGGAGTGACCCTTTCCCTATCGACCATTCAAAAACAATCTTTCATCCCTGTCCCTTAAGAGTATATAGTCTGACTCCCACAAGGTGGTAGTTACGTCACGTGGTTTTGGACAAGTCTATTCTATAGATTAAGTAATAGGCTGAAGAGTAAACAAAGCGCTCTTCCACAACTGTCGTTTTCAGCGGAGATTCTGGTTCCAAGCTTTTCTTTTGGTGCCGAAAGCGAAAGCAGAGTTGGCGAGTTGGCGGGAGGTTAGGTTATGAAGTTGAATTACTTCGCACAGGCAACACAACGGACAATTTGGCGACGGTCCGGGATCAATCCCGAAGGAAAATATCCGAGGACAACGCCTCGTAATTTTGATCCAAGGTCAGATGACGAGGTGAACACCTGGTCGGCAGGAGGAAAATTATCTACGACGATCGCTGTTCATGTTTTTGGGTATAGCAGCCTTCCCTAATGAGCTTTAACACCTTTTCAAAAATCAACTGACTCAAGGTGACTACCTTCTCTTTGGTGCCGCACAGTAATCTTTTTATTTATTACATCTTCCCCCTTAAGAGTGTGGGTGTAGAATTCTGCCGGAGGTTCCTGATCGTGATGTAGTGTTTTTTATGTACATAGTAAATATTTGATCCTAAATAAATTTCTATATGATTAACTGGAGTAGTCATTTTTGGGTCGAAACTTTAAAATTTAAAAACCTACCAACCCCTAAAATTTCGCATAATAAAGGAATAACTCCTAATAATAATCCAGAGGTAATTCACGAGGCAGCTGAATTCAAGTGTCAGAATAATAACTTTATGAACAGAGAACGTTGAATTCGACGAAAACCGTTTTAACGATGTTTTTCATTTTTAACGCTAAAATATTCTCCAAAAGGGATTTTAAATCATTTCTCCTGAGGTGGTAGAAGATTTAATCCTCTACTTTACATCAGGAGAAACATCGCACCTATTCAGTTTCTATCTGTTAGATGGTTTCTCCCGTGTGAGGAGGGGCCTCTGTAGCCCGGATGGAAGGGTAACGGATTAGCAACTAGAGAATTGCGAGTTCGAATCCAACCAAAGAGCGTCTGTACAAAGGGGGCTGGTGGACGTTAAATCTGTCGCGGCCTCAAATGTCCTCACGTTGGAGTGGTGTGGAAGTTTGGAGAGTGGGATGCCAACTCATTGCTGCCTCGTCATCTGACCGTGATTCAAAATTATGTGGTGTTGTCCTCGAATCTTATCTTCGGGATTGGTCCCGGACTGTCACCAATAGTCCGTCGTTGTGTTGCTCCAGTGTGACGTTAATTAAATACCTATCTACCTACTGTCTGGGTAGGGTAGGGTAGGGTAGGGTAGGGTATTTCAATTAACGTCACACTGGAGCAACACAATGGGCTATTGGTGACGGTCCGGGATCAATCCCAAAGGGAAAGATCCGAGGACAACACCACGTAATTTTGAACCACCTACTGTCTGAGAAACAAGTTTACTAAATTAGAAAACTTTTTCGCAAAGCGCATAAACCTTAAACTCGAATACAAGACGTTAGCTTCTAATTCCTTTTATATTTCTAAACCGTTTTCCTTATTCCCAATCTTTGGGATTGATCCCGGACCGTCACCAATAGCCCGTTGTGTTGCTCCAGTGTGACGTCAATTGAAATACCCCCCTTATTCCCAAACTTCCTAATTGCGTGAATTATATTCAAGAGAGGGGAGGGGGTGTTAATTAACGTCGCAACGCAACGGGCTATTGGCGACGGCCTGGGATCAAACCGGAAAGGAAAGATCCGAGGACAACACCACGTAATTTTGAACCACGGTCAGATGATGAGGTCAACACCTAAGCTGGCAACCCACTCTCCAAACTTCCACACCACGCCAAAATGAGGACATTTGAGGCCACGGCAGATTTAACGTGCACGACGGTCTTTGGTTGGATTCGAACTCACAACCCTCCAGTTGCTAATCCGTTACTCTTCCAACCGGGATACAGCGGCCTCTCAATTATTTCCAAAATACATACAAATACATAAAAAACGTTTAGGAGATAGCTTTTGGGAACTATTGGTAGTACTTCAATGCAAAAGGAAATTATCTTATGCAGCGTCCAGTCATCAATTCATTATTCAGAGTTGTATTCGAACTGTTTCCACGTTGGTTGAATAAAGTCCTTTCCTCTTTATGGTTGGTTGATTTTGGGGTTTTATGGTGCAAGGGGCATATTTGGCCATGCTGCGCCAGAAACAAGACGTACAATATCAAGTAATAGACAGACACACACAATGAAAGTTTTAGTGACACAGAAGAGAAATACACCCAGGGAGGAATGCTCCTGGCAGGAATCGGACCTTCGCCGCTTACAACTCGAAGGTTGCTAGAGCACGGGCATATCCACTGAGCTACGACAGCCCCTTTATAAGAGAACATCTATCATACTTAAAATATTTTCTTTGCACTTTTTATGATGAAATAGGAAGTCCAAAGATGTGATTACATATGTATTGCTTATATTTTAGCAGAGATCACCCTCTTGACTACAAGCACAAAGGTTTGCATTGGATATGCTGAATCCGCCACAAATTGAATCAGACGCCTATCCGAAATTTTTATTACCAAACACTATTTTTTCAGTCTGTTCACACCCACTGCGCTAGTAACTTTCGAATTGTAGGCACTGCAGGTCCGATTGCTGTAACTTACCCTGGGTGTATTTCTCTTTTCTGAAATAGTAAAACTTTATTCGTGTATGTCCGTTACTTGGCGTTGTCTGTCTTGTATTTGGCGCAGCTTGGCCAAATATGGTCCTTGAGGGTGGTACTTTGTCAATTCTTTAATATGCGAAACTGGAAGATGGATGCTTATTATTTGAAAGTTCGAATTTTCAGCACAACTTCAGCCAAAAAAACTTCAGCTTATCCGTTGACTATGTGGCCGGCACAAGTTTGACTCCAACGTAAGGCCTCTAAGGCTGTTTTGAATACAAGGTAGGTAAGTAGGTATTTTTATAATTTACGTCGCTTTGGAGCAACACAACGGGCTATTTTTTTAATACAAGTAACTTTTCAGTTGGTTTTTACAAACTTGAGAGATTTAAACTTTAAATACTAATTGATTGTCGGAAAAATTGTCGAACTGGTTGGAAAACATGTATATATTAAACACTGCATTCTAAGTAGATTTCATTCCTAATATGCTGTATACAGTTCTCATCCCTGACTCAGTTTTCGGACCATATGTATGTATATGTTGCTACTCGAGACATCGTTAGTGGTTCATTTAAGAATATCTTGAAAAATGTTAATTCTGCAAAGGGTAGAAATTCCATATCGGGTTTTGGTTTCGAATTCTGTGTGGTCATTTCCCAGATTTACCTCCTCTTTGCAATGAAGAAGTTTGGTTCTATTTGCTTCCTCCATTTTGCTACTCCAGTGCGACGTTAATGAAAATACCTACATCTATTTGCTTCCATACTAGTCTCATGATAGTGATTTTCCCACTGCACTAGCAACCTGTGAGTTGTAGGTGGTACAGATTCGTTTCCTGTAACTTACTTCGGGTGTATTTCTCTCTTTGTATCGGTAAAAATTTTCTTGTGTGTCCATTGAAGTTGTCTGCCTTGTGTTTAGGGCGCCATAAAACCCAACCAACCAGTCTCGTGATCTTCCTAGACGAGAAGGGAGAAATCCCTTTTAGTGCAAATGAGTTATTCCCGAACCCTACGGATGGTCAGCCACAAATCTCTTCTGGATCGGCTCCGTGAGGTGATCCAAAATCATAAGTCAAAATTGTGCGTGAAAGAAAAAAATATCGATTTAGTGTATTTTTTACATTATATTTAAGAAAATCGTTGCATACGAACAGGGGCGCACCAACGGAGGGGGCTGTGGGAGTTTAGGCCCCTCCCAGATGGTATAAAATGCAAAAATATCTATATTTAACTTAGTGACTACTTTAAAAATCGTGTATAAAGGTCTTTCGATTCTTTCTCCTTGCATTCGACTAGTATTTACTCATTGCTATTAGCTCATTCAGAAAAGTGTTCCATTTCTCATTTACTAGGGTTGGATAAAATAATTGAAAATTTTAACATTTCATTGAAACGTTGGCGCCTTTTCCCTTCAATACAGCTTCTATCGTTACCACCGAGATAACAAGGCCAGACCGCTGTGACGTTTCGATCACGTGACTCGCTTACTAGTAGTCATAACAAACATCGCCGCATGGCCGGCTACTTATGGATTACCTTTAATGTAGCTTAAGAAATTAGGGTTTTTATACTATTTTACCGGAAAGCAAGTGCAGCTGCAGTTAAATATTGTTATAGAACATTTGTGGAACATTACAGTGTCAAGGTGTTAAAGGCTTTCGTCAAATAACACGTTTAACGTGTGTCCAGACCGATTTATTTAGGCTTAACCACGAGGCTATCCAAAATGCCCTTTAGATGCTGTGTACCTACTTGCTCTGGAAATTATGGATATGGTGATGCACCAAAAGTGGCGGTTTTCTCCTTTCCAGAGGATAAAAATATTAGAAAAAGATGGCTCAGGGCGATTCCACGAGCCGACTTTACACCATCAAAACGCAGCAAAGTCTGCGAACTTCATTTTCAAAACGATGATATCGTCCGGAATGTATCGAAATTCAACAAAAAAACTGCTGAGTGTTCTACCTTTTCCATGAAACGTCTCCGTTTAAAAGTTGGTGCTATACCAAGTATATTTCCGAATTGCCCTAAATATCTCTCGAAAACTTGTCCCACCGTTCGTAAAAGCAGGGAAGATAAAATTCGTGAAACTGAGGAATCCAATTTATTGAGAGCTATCAACGAAAGCAAATCTGAGTTCATTGCTCATCATGAATCTATTTCTTTTCAAAATTTTAATAGGCTACTAGAAATTTTGGATTCATTACCCCATAAACAAAATTGGTTTAAACTAATTGAGGAGTCAAAAGTTACTTTTTCAAAATTTGTTTTAATCCAGGACCTGCAACAAATTACACTGTTGTAATACATTTAAATCTGAAAATGGAAACATTTATATGGCCAAGAAATTTCTGTAGATAACAATCAAATCAAAACACCCTGTCACGTTAGTAAAATTTGGAAGTTATTGAAAATTGTTTGAATTTTATAAATGAAATATCAAGGAAAAATTCTTCAGCCAACTATGATAATCGCTTCAATTGCTTTTACAGTTCAATTGCTTTGATTTCCCATTTTTACAGATTTAATGATGAAGAAAACATTAATTAGATTTCTTTAGACTATGAGAAAGGGTTTTCTTTTCTTTTTGATTTATGGTCGCATTTGAGAAACTATGATATTGGACGGTATTAAGCTTGATTGACGTGTGTATTTTAGTTAATAAAAGTCATAAGCGAGTTTTTCGCTATTTTTTAACTGAATTTACGATATAATTTTGGCCGGTTTTTTAATAAGTTATTGCTTTTACTATTTACGCACACTCTTTGTTATCGTTAGTAAATAAGGAAGAAAGACGCGAGGGTGCGGAAGTTTCATTCTGAGATTATCGTAGTTTTGACTAGGGAAAAACCATATTTACAAACTGCTATAATAATTTGCAATAACGTATAACAATATTTTCCTGTGGTCTCGACGTATATAGAATATATTATGTATCGTTGTAGACAGATTTCACTGTATTAGGCTTTGAATATTCCAATACGGCGGTGGTCGTTCGTATCGCACGTATGACTACTAGGGAGACGCCATGATGGCAGCGGTCAGGCCTTGTTATCTCGGTGGTAACGCTTCTATTCGTCTTGGAATAGTCACTTTAAAACTGGTTTCTAGATAACACATACCAAAACTAGTCTCTATGTAACGCAGTCTGAAACTAGTCTCTAGGGCATACATTCTAAAACTAGTCTCTAGAAAGCATACTCTAAAACTAGCCTCTAGGTAACACTCTAAAACTAGTCTATACTTCAAAGAAATTTTTAAATTTAGAATTACCATCTAAATAAAGAGCTTTATAAAATGCAGCCTCCTCCAGATCGATATCCTGCATTCGGGAACTGTTAGTTCAAAGCTAAACATTCGTTGATTTAACTTTAAAAACCAACTTTTAACAATTTGAGGGGTGCATAGGAGTATATATTCATAAGTTCGACAACCTGCAGATTTCCTTTCATGACTTCTGACCAGTTTTAACTTTCTTGACCAATAGGATGTTTCCTAGGATTCTCTCAACCAATAAGGATGTGGGTATTTAGTCATAAAATACGATGCAGGGTAAAAGCAATATTACACTACTAGAAGTATCATGTGATACGCCTCAGAGGGTTAAAATTTATTTGCTCGTTATCTCTGCAATAAGTTGGTCCGATCATTTTAATTTAAAAAGAAGTCTAAACCAAAAATAATCATCAATGGTTTACGTTATATATGACAAATCAAAATATCCATTTTTAGATAGAGAATAGGTTATAAATCACACTTTTTTGTAACACGAAAAGCTTCCTTAGAAAATGTGGTGACTTTTACGAGGTACATAAAGCTCAGTTGGTTTAGAGCTCAACTGGTTCAACTGGTTCAAAAATAATCATCAATGGTTTACGTTATATATGACAAATCAAAATATCCATTTTTAGATAGAGAATAGGTTATAAATCACACTTTTTTGTAACACGAAAAGCTTCCTTAGAAAATGTGGTGACTTTTACGAGGTACATGAAGCTCAGTTGGTTTAGAGCTCAACTCGTTTTCTCTACGCATATCGTGCATTCTTGAGGTATATTTAGAGAATAAATACTTTCCACTGTGCTTAGAAAATAAATGAATTTACGAATGTTTCACCAGTAAACTATATCTCACTTAAACCTCACTTGAAGCGGTTGATGTACGTTAACTCTTGCAAAAACAGTCTATACGAAGCAATTAAGTGAACTTTTTGTGTGTAAGTCTAACTTAACTCTAACTGTAGATTATCCTCTCTTCTCGTGTAATTCTTCCAATCGGGTACAATTTATATTAATCGAGGCTTTCCAAAAAGGACAGTGAAACTATCAATTCCCGGTTAACCTCGTAAAGAAACAATTTTATCTGGCTCTCGAACAAGAAGGGCTTTGTTGGACAGCAATTTATCTCGCTTGTTTTTCCAGTGTTCATTTATCTCCATTGTTGCTAACAAATAAAGTCTATTGCTACTTTGTGGGGCCATATTTATGTTAATTCACTTTTATTTGTGAGGTCTTATGTTCAAAATTTTTTCGAATTTAAAGGAAATGATGCATAATGAATAATATTTTTCAATCTAGCCATAAATAATCTTTCTATCATATGTCTAGTTGAATAAAAGAACAATGCAAGGTTAACAAAAATGATGCAATCTCTTAACGAATATTTTGCCAGCTATTAAGTGAAAACATGGTTCTGAGAAAACAAAGGGGGTGAAAAATTCGAATTTTAAGAAAAGCAAAATTTCTAAATTTATCTTTTTAACAATTATTTCTTACGCTTTGTATTTAGTCAATTGAATCAATTATTCAGAAAAGAGTACTTTCATTATGATTATATATTAATGTAACAACTTATAAATACTATTATAATAATGTACATTTATTCATTTGTTTATCAAGTTCATTTGGTTTTCAGTCTTCATAAAACGGGGCCGCTGCAGACCGTTTGGAAGAGTATCTGATTAGCAACCGGAGGATTGAGTTCGAAACTCGATCCAACCAAAGACCTTCGTGTACACGGGGGCTGGTGCACGTTAAATCTATCATGGCCTCAAATGTCCTCACGTTGGTGTGGTGTGGAAGTTTGGAGAGTGGAGTGCCAGCTCAGGTGTTGTCATCTGACCGTGATTCAAAATTACGACGTGTTGTCCTCAGATCTTTCGGATTTTTAAGCCCACTGTTCTAACAACCTACGAGTTGAAGCGGTGCAGGTTCGATTCCTCCCTGGAAGTATCCCTCTCTTCTGTGTCATTAAACTTTACTTGTTCGTATGTCTATTAATTGATGTTGTCTGTATTGTGTGTGGCCCACATGGCCAAATATGACTATTGCGGCATAAAAATCCAAAACAACCAAGCGGGACTAACTGTTCTTTAGATAGAAGTGAAGGAAGATAATTTTGGAAGTGTGATAGACGATATTCAAAGCTGTTATAGGAACACAATTTATTGATACTCTGTCTTGAACAGCATTGCTAATAATTATAACTGTGTGGAGTAAAGCAATACCAAGCAAACTAAGATAATATTAAAATGGGAAAATCTTCGAAGAAAATAAGGATCTATATTTTATATCCATGATAAAAATGTGTGATCTAACCGATAAATTCCTCTATCAATAGAAAAATGAAGAAAACAAATTTATATAACATGACATTTATCGCATTACCGCCTGGAATTTAAAAAAAATGACAAAAATTTCGAGTTGCGTTTATTTAAAAAACAATTTCGGATAATTGCTAGGAAACTAGATATTTGTGTTTAGAATATTTGCTTGTAGCTAGAAGAGTTGCAGGAATTTTTAAAATGTTATTCCTAGTACTAGTTAAAAAAATATTATCGCGTCTTCTGTTTCACAAGTTTTTAAAATTGCAACATCTAAACACAGATGAAAGAGTAATTCATTCAAATCCTCATTCAGTCGACTAACTTATTCCTCCCCAATCGAATTACCATAGCGTTTTTCTTGCTCCACTTGCTTGTTTTGCACCGCATTCCCGCACAGACGCTTGGCGACCGTTGGCGATAGTTCAAGGGCTGCCAAATGTTGCGTAAACCCCTCTTCGCCACCCCTTCTCACACCGGCCAGTGTTCGGCAACATCATGGACTCCCACTCTCCCGCCAACACCATCCCTTCTACATCCCCTATCTGTCATCCCAGTTGAAGGATCAAAACAAAATCCCGGCCGGATGCTGGCCGTACCTGTGAACTTGTTTTCACCTCTCGGCTTCTGTCTGTGATCGCGTCGGATAAGTTTTCGGTGGACTTTCAGCCTGTTTTGGAGGATTTCCTGCAATACGGACGGTTCTGGAGGATTGTCTACGCCCATGCCCTCGATCTGGACAAGATTTTCGGTTGGGTGACAGTACACTTGTGCAGGAATTTGACAGCTGGTCGCGAGTGGAACGTTTATGTCTCCTCGGAATATTCGAGTGATTTCGTTCACATGTAGCTCTGAGTGTGGTATTATCGTGAGGTGAATCTATTTCGACATTGTTGTGCGGATGTTCAGATTACAAGAAACCGATTGCATCTTCCCACTAAATTGGATTTATATCTCTTCACAGTTGTATATCATGTAAATGACATTTTGCAATACTTCACTTCATAACTCATACCTCGCATTACGGCATTCAGAGGACTTTCAACCTTTAAATTATATGCATTGAATTCCATTTACTATTTAAACTAAAGCCAGTGTAAATAAATATTTTCGTGTGGATTAAAATTAGAACTGTTCTCAGCAAGTATGCAATATTAAAGTGAGCTTTTATTGAATGTTTGATAACTAAAAACGTCCTTTAAATTCGCAAATTTATTTAGGAGAGATGAATATTCATCCCTTTTAAATTACGACAGCAAAAAACCTTTGCAAAATGAGTCAACCTGAAAATGCTTGAGTGAGCAATCTGAGAATATGCCGATTCTCAAATATCTGAACTAAACCAATCTGTAAGTGCAGCATTGTTCTTGACAAGAAAAGAAGCGGATGTAATTGCAAACTGAATCCTACTACATATCTACCAAAGTTTGCTATCCTTTGCCTCCACGAACGCTTTGCAATCCAATTCACCCTGCAATTAGCCAAAAATTGATTTTCGAGTGATTGCCAGAAAACTAATAGACGAGGGTGGAACGAGATTGAAGCTAATTCAAACTATGCACTCGAGTTCTGCGCTTGAGTCATAACAACAAAGAGTGTTGAGAAGCCATTCCATCCCTTGGGGGCTGAAAGAGCTATGACTCAGTTCGTGAGTCACATTCCGGTAGACATAGCTGCCTCCCGCAGCCCTCGCCACCACCACCCCGACTACAGGGATCGTTTTCCACCACCCCACCTTCACCATCCGCACCACCACAAAAAAGTAAGTCCCCAGCTTTCCCCTTTCCTATTCTGTCTATTGCTCTTTATTGATTCATTGATTCTAAATCGTTTGGAGAGTCGGAGGGAGGGGAGGGATGCAAATGTTTTTTTCAACCCCTTTCACCGCCCCGAAAGGAGGAAGGGTAATCACTTCAGGTGGACTAATGGTTATTTTTGGATTGGGACTATGATTGAAGTGCGGATGAAGTTGTTCGGAAGTAGGAGTGCTGGAAGAGAATTAGAAATGAGGCTGAAAATAAATGTTTCACGAATCAGAAATGTGGGAGATTCTGAAAATATTTTTGTTGGGTGTTACTTAATAACAGAGATTTTCAGCCGGTGGGTCACGGCAAACTGGTGGGCCGCAAGTATAGCACTGATTTGTCTTACGGATGGTGAAACGGTTTAAGTTGCGTAAGGTTTATTCCATTTCAACCTCTTAGTTTTGAATTCTTGATAAGTATGTTCATAAATAATTTTAAGCAATACTCGAACTTTTTAATAACTGAGTATTATTTTTATTACAAATAGCGTAAATAAAAATATTGCTTCGAAAAGGTAAAAGAAAGCCACTTTGAAGTAAAAAGTTTAGGTAATTATATTATTATCATTTTTTGTAAATCGATCAAAAAATTTTTGTCAGATCGGCATAAAATAGATATTTTTTGATGTGTCGCAAAATTTTAGTTATTAGTTTATGTGTGTCATGAGTTGAAAAAGATCGAAAATCACTCCTTTACAACTGTGTCTGCACTATAATTTAATTTTTGTAAGCTTTTCTTGGTTGAAGATTGAAATCACTAAACGATTGTGATTAAAAGTTTAAGAACTTTAAAGAGAGAGAGAGAGAGAGAGCGGTTTGCGCTAAAAATACAATAACTTGATTTTATTAAGTTTAAAAACTTCATTCAATATTTGAGAATTTTTTGTTAATTTCTAGAAATTTCAAGCAATAGTGTTAAAATGAGTCAGCGTTGTATTGAGGAAACTAAAACCTTAAAGGACAATACACGATGTCATTTATATTAAGCCGAGAATAATTGTTTACAATAGAATTTTTAATATTCTAAACAAAAATTTTAAAGAACAAAAAGATAAACTTGATGGAAATAATTAAACATTTTTATGCATGGATGTAAAAAACACAATTTGTAATAAAAAAAATAAGATAAATTCATGTTCGACGAAGATGTAAACTCTGTTTATAGACTCAAAATCATTCTTTTTGTTTATTTGATCGTTTCATTCAAAATGGTTGAACGTAGCGCATGCAAAACTAATGTAAATAAAATCTATTTTTAAAAAGATTTCTCAAACCACACTGAAATAAAAATATATTGTAAGACATCAGGCAGACATTCGTAAAAAAATAGTTAATAACTATCAAAAATGCATAAATATTTCAGCTACACTGCTTAGTTTCTCTAGAATTTATTTTTAGCAGTAATTTCATTGGTTTGATCATCTGACGCAAAAACTTACATACACATAAATAAAAAGCTAATTGTTTCGGTTCATGTAATGTGAATGAATTATAATTTAGTTTTAAAAATAATTGCATTGCTCTAAAATATTCAATTTTTATATTGTTACTTGATTATACAAGGTTAATGAGGCATTATACTAAAAAAGCAATATTTATAAAGTAAATTTTGATATTTTTGTCTTATAGACAGTTTTATTTCAGTTATTTGTTTAAATCTGCAGTTATTTATTAGTGCTTATAACGTTAATATTTACATCTCTATATTTAGCTCAATGCCTGCTGGTCAATGTATCCAAAGCCAGAAATATCTAAACGGAACGGAACTAAGTTTAGGTGTATAAGCAACGAATTCCAAAGAGAGTTAAATCGGCTCTTTAATCATTAATTAGCTATCCGTTTTATTTGATAACAGCAAAATAAAGCTGTAAATCTCAACAAAGTTACAAAACATTTTAAAATGTGTTATTTATCTGTATTCCTTGAGATAAGCCAAGTTTATAAATTAAAAGCCGACCAAAAGCATCTGATCTATATGACCTTAGTAATTGTTTTGACATTGCATCTAGGGATGGTCCAGTTAATTTTGTCGACAATATAGCGAACTATGATTGTTTTCGAACAATACAAAAAAGGAGGTTTCGTAAAGTTAACAGTAAATGACATTTAATTCATTCCTATTGTTTGTAATTTGAAATATTCCTGACACTTGAACATCAAACTTAACACTTATTCTGTGTTCTTGTTTTTAATGATGAACTCGTAAATAAGAAACACTAATACAAAAAATCCGGGATTCTATACTTGAAGGTATGGATTTACACTTTTCCATTCACTTTTTCAACCCTTTGTGACTAATTCTACTTTATGAGAATATATGGCTTTTTTTATTTTATGCCACTTTATTTAAATGGTAAGCAGAATAAGAAAAAGTGAATTAGCCTACAGCAGGGGTGTCAAACTCAATTAAAACACGGGCCATTTAATGCAATGGTAAGATTCATGCGGTTCACATCACATTTACAAATTTTATTAAAATTATATTTTGAAGTGAGGATTCACAGGAATATGGATAGGATAATTAAAACACATTATGTAATTAAGTGAATTTAGGTAATAATTTATAATATTGCTATATAATTGCTTTTATTTAAACTTTTATTTAATTTAATGTATTTATAAAACTAAAACTAATTTTTTTACCGGAAACTTGCCAGCGCTTTCCTCCTACTAGTTTTCCAATATCTGGATTCAAAGACTGAGAACAGACAATCTTCATTATGACAGATAGATGTTTATCAGTTAATCTCGATCTGTAGGCCGTTTTATTTAATTTCATGGACGAAAATAGTTTCTCACACATTTTTAACATGATGAAATTGTGTGTATTATTGCATCGCTCTCCCCTAAGTGCTATTTTCTTCACAACATATTGTCCTGTTTCCATTTTATTTCAGAGCATCGTGGGCCACAAAAATTACCTAGGGGCCACATGCGGCCCGCGGGCCGCCAGTTTGACACCCCTGGCCTACAGTATGTACGTTATAAATTTTAACAAGTCTATTCCAAGATGATAGCATCGATAAACTAAATTTTTTAAAACCAGGTTTTAGAGATTTTACTATTCCCTTATTGCTGCATACATGTGGACCTCTTTTCCGAAAAGTTACCCGGAGATTAATCACTGCCGATTAACTAGACTTATAGGTTTTAAGGAGGCAGCAGTTTAATCTGGTACGGATTACGGAGTAATTAATGGATATTCAACTGAAATAAGACTTGAACAGTCACTACCGTAAAGCTAAAGCTTCGTTACAACATACAATGGAGATTAGGACGAGCGTTTGGAATATTCTAGTTATCAATTAGAATTGGGGCTTTGGCTCAAAGGGATCGCTCATTAAACTTGACTGTATTATAACCAATATTTTATTTGGGGTGGAAGAGTTAAGAATTTAATTAGTTTTGATGTAAAGATCTTAAAAATTTTCTTGTTTTTAGTTACTATATTATAAACTTTAAAAGGTTTAAAGCAAGCAAGCTCACACACACAAGGATAGACACATCTTGTATGGTCTAAGTTCTCAAATGTATGTGGTTGTTCCACAAATATTTACAAAATAAATAACATTATTTAACAGTAAGAAAATATTCAAACTTCGTTTCTGGAAAATCATTTTTACTATTGCGTTATTATAGGGATATTGATACGATAAGCAAGATTATAAATATGTGAAATCACGCATAAAAATAATGCCCACACTCATTTCTTTCCATTTTGTAATGAATATTAAATCATAAAGCTATCATATTATACAATGAATATTAATTCATAAAATGAAAAATTTTAAAGAATAACGTATATATATACTATATATATCACTTATTTTTTAGAAAAAATTATTTCAGGCTCTCAATATTTTGTTTTTGGAGATAATTTTAAGAGAAACCAAAACACTTTCGGGAAAGGGAGAACACTTTACGGAGCCATCGTGATCTCTTTACGATGGCCTCGCAAAAGTAGACTTCACTCTAAGGAGGGTTTGATTTGTATAAGTTATCATCTGGGTGTTTTTCCTTTTGAGTTAGTAGAAGTGATGTGCTAGTTTTCCTTTTAGTTAGAGGTCATAAGGTTGAGGAGGGGGCAATTTTGATTGAGATGGAACTCAAAGTTTTGAATTTAACTCGGACAATTCCTGTTTTACATTTTTAGATTTAGTGCAATTATCTTAGTAAGTTCATAACATGAAAGCTGAATAGCATTCAAGGGATAGCTAGAACGTATGGCTTTTGTGATGGCCGTACCTGTTCCATTTTCTTGTGTATCGAATTATAGGACAAAAAAATTAGTATGGATCGAATTAGGATTTGATAGAAAAGGTAGAAGGATTAACTTTCATTCAAAAAAATATGGACATTGTACTAGAAATTTCCAAATTCGAATGAAATGTTGATTAAACACAATCATGAATTTTACTTTTAGCTAGTCATATCGTTTTTGATTGTCAAGGCATTATTTCCAAATTTCAAATAATACATGTTCTCAAGTACCAGGTTAAGTGTTGTCCTCGTCCTCTGAAGGTGGTTCAAAATTAAAAGGTGTTGTCCTTAGACCTTCCCATTGGTATTGATCCCGAATAGTCTCAAATAGCCCGTGGTGATGCTTCAGTGCGAGATGAATTCAATTGTCAACTACCAATCAATTTTAATAATCATAACCGATTTGTCTTTTCCTTCCTAGTTTTCCCCTCGGGAGCGCATCTTTAGGTTTGTACGGGCTTCATGAATCTGAGGCACCCTAGTGATCTATTCTTTCCCCATGGGTTTTACTGCCTCTTGTAAACGTGGGGATCGCGACCTCAGGATGCCCCTAGAGATCTTTCTCTATTCTTTCTTTTCTTCATCCTTTCTTTTCACAATTACTTGACATTGTCTGTCGCGTTTGGTTTAGCTTGGCCAAATGTGGCCCTTGCGCCATAAAACCCCAAACCAACCAACCTTCCTAGCTTGAATTGCGAGTTGAAGGTGGCACAAGTTTGATTCCTGTTACTTATTGGGGGTTTGATTCCTGTAATTATAACCTGGGTGTATTTCTCTCTTTTGTGTCAAAAATTTACAGCCAATAATACTTTAGCATGCTAATCACGAACCGATCATAAATTATTGCTTAGGTTATATATAAGAGCCGCGGTAGCCCGGTTGGAAGAGTAACGGACTATAGGGTTGCGACTACGAATCCAACCAAAGACCGTCGAGTACAAAGGAGGCTGGTTCAGGTTAAATCTGTCGTGGCCTCAAATGTCCTCAAATGTTCCTCATGAGTATGTCCGTTTGTTACGTTGTCTTGTGTTTGGCACAGCTTGGTCAAATATGAACCTTGCCCATAAAACAGAACTCAACCAATCAACCAACCTTTAATAGCTTGAAAGACTTATTGATGAACACATATTATAAAATCTTATTTTATCATTTATTACTAATATTTTTATAAATTATATTTCGATTTTTTTATATAACTTTAACTCAGTTTAGACTCCCAATATACTGAATTTGAGATCTTTAAATCTTACTCATTCATTTAAAAATTACAGATCATTAAATGTAAACAGTGCTTGGCACAGCTTGGCACAATCTGGCTCCCTTGCGACATAAAAAGCCAACCAACCGTAACGGAGATGAAACAAATCAAGAAGCCTCTTTTATTTCCCAAATCGATAAATTTAATGAGAAATGTTTAAACCAGGTCTCCTGCCTTTCGTTTTCTTTAGTACCAAGCCCCCACGAAATGAAATAAGGTTATTCTCTCCCTCTCTTACTTGGGAAGTGGCCAAGAAACACGACAACAGGGGTTGATAAATTATCACTTTCAAAAATTATCCCACAGTTGAAAGCGAGTAGTGAGACTTGTTTGATCCACATACAGCTCATGACTTCCCTTACAAAGTCTGATGATTAATTGCTGTGTACATATTTCGGGAAATAATTTTTCTCACAAAATAAAGACATTCGGGTTCTTTACACGAGTCATTTCGTGATTAATTATTTGGATGGAATGATAAAATACTTCTCCATTCTTGCTTTATCTTCTTTTCACATCTCAACCGAACGAAAAATAAGAAAAAGTGGAAAAAATATCTTTTAATTTTCTGCGAGAAATCATAATTTTTCATAGCTTGGAAAAAAATCCACATTTTACAAAAGTATTTTTAGTTTGAAATTCAGCGGAAAAAGCATTTAAACTAAATTGAGAAACATTTTACTGCCAATAATACTTTAGTATGCTAATCACGAACCGATCATAAATTATTGCTTAGGTTATACTATATAAGGGCCGCGGAAGCCCGGTTGGAAGAGTAACGGACTAGCAACAGGAGGGTTGCGACTTCGAATCCAACCAAAGACCGTCGGGGACTGGTTCAGGTTAAATCTGTCGTGGCCTCAAATGTCCTCACTTTGGAGTCGTGTGGAAGCTTGGAGAGTGGGATGCCAGCTCAGGTGTGACCCCGTCATCTGACTGTGATTTAAAATTACCGTGGCCTCCTCGGACTTTCCCTTCCGGTTTGATCCCCGGACCGTCGCCAATAGCCCGTCGTGTTGCTCAAGTGCGACTTTAATTAAATACTAGCAAGCTGTCAGTTATAACTGACAGCTTGCTAGTATTGCAGGTTGCAGGCAGTGCAGGTTCGATTCCTCCATGAGTGTATTTCGCTTCTGTCAGTAAAACTTTCCTTGTATGTATGTCCCTTTACTTGACGGGGGCCGCGGTGGCCCGGTTGGAAGAGTAACGGACTAGCAACCGAAGGGTTGCGAGTTCGAATCCAGCCAAACACCGTCGTGTACAAAGGGGGCTGGTGCACGTTAAATCTGTCGTGGCCTCAAATGTCCTTACGTTGGCGTGGTGTGGAAGTTTGAGAGTGGGGTGCCAGCTCAGGTGTTGCCTCGTCATCTGACCGTGGTTCAAAATTACGTGGTGTTGTCCTCGGTTCTTTCCCTTTGGGATTGATCCCGGACCGTCACAAATAGCCCGTTGTGTTGCTCCAATGTGACGTTAATTGAAATACCCCCTACAAATGTATGAAAGTTGAGGCCAATTTCACTTATACTATTTTGTAGGAAAGAATATAAGTTGGTAGGTAATTAAATTAATGTCGCACTGAAGCATTACAATGGGCTATGGGCGATGGTGCGGGATTAGTCTCGAAGGGAAAGATCTGAGGACACCTCGTAATTTAAAACTACGGTCAGATGACGAGGACAACAACTGAGCTGGCACCCCACTCTCCAAACTTCCACGTCAATGTGAAGACATTTGAGGCCACGACAGCTTTAATGTGCATCAGCTCCCATGTACCCGACTGTCTGGTTGGATCGAGTTTTGAACTCGCAACTCTGGTTGCTTATAGGGGCCATGTGGCTCAGTGGTTATGTCCACTGCGCTAGCAACTTCGGGTTGTAGGCGGCGCAGGTTCGATCCCTGTCAGGTGCATTCCTCCCCGGGTGTATTTCTCTCTTCTGTGTCCACTTTTGGACTTTGCGCCATAAAACCACAACATCCAATCCAATCCTTTCTTCTGTGTCAGTAAAATTTTCATTGTGTGTATGTCTATTACTTGATATGTCTTGTGTCTGGCGCAGCATGGCCAAATATGGCCCTTGCTCCATAAAACCCCCAAAACAACCAACCGGTTGCTAATCCACTACTCTTCCAAACGGGCTACAGTGGCCCTTTAGGAAAGATGATTGTTTTTAGGTTTTATGGCGTATTTGTCTAAGCTGCGCAAAATACGCCAGCATCATGTAAAAAATGTCGTGAAAGGGGAAAAAAGAGAGAGAATATAGATTAGTGCGATGAAAGCAGAAAAAAATCACTTGGGTATCCTTGGAGTGCGACTACCGTGTTTACTAAAGGCAGTAAACACCATTGGAAAAGAAAGATCACTAGAGTAGCTCGAGTCCGTGAAGCCCGTGCCCACCAAAAGGAGATGCACCTCTGATGTCCTTGTAGAAAAGCGGAACCCCCGATTACATGTGATTTCCGAAAATCAACAAGCGACAGTTCTGCCTCAAATGTCACGTTCCACATCCACAGAAAGAAAACCTTACAATCCAAAATATAAAAGCCAGCCTTTCAGATAACGTTCTCCAAATGAGATACAAAGCAAAAACGTGATCTCTGTTGTCTTTTTCCTTCGGAATATTCCGTTCCAGAAGAAGTTAAGTGTTCATTTCAGTCGGATGCCTTCTGTGCTATTGATCCGTTATGCCACCCAAAGAACCCCGATTATCGTTCCGATCAATCGGTTAATTGAGAGGGCGGCAAGATATCTTTGTTTAAGGCGGAAGACGCCTGTTCGTGGCTTATTCGATTACGAACTTTCAGCAGGTAACATAATCGGAAGAAAAATGCAGCCGTGGTAGCAGCTTTTACGAATTTCTCCTTTCCAAGAAAGGCGAGCCTTTCCTTCTGCTTGGAAGAACCTCCATTACCGTTGATGAAAGTGTACCTGCAGTTCACGAAACGGGCTTTTAGCGAATTAATTCATGATTCATTAAGCCTAAATTGAGCTAAACCTTTTTGGAGTTGTTTTCGAGGAAACATTTGTCATTTCATACGTATATACACGTATTTGTCTATTATAGTTTCTATAGTTGGTCACAAAAATATTCGGTAACCTCACGTTTCTAACTACACTGCTAGCCACCGTAAATGCAACACCCTGAAGGAAGCATGCAAATAATATGAAATTTACAACATGCATTAGCGGAGGTGAGATATGCAAATGATTAGAATTTCAGCGCAGACGCACATCACGCGCGCCTGTGGCGCCACTTCAAAGCGCTATTTAAGGCTTGGAGATTTCGACGATTTCAAGTACGGCAATTGTGTTTTTCTTGTGGTTTTTTCAAAAAAACGATCAATTATGCCTCGTAGAAAACAGCGATCATCTTTTGATCAAGTATCCGAGTTCGACAGAGGAAGGATAGTGGCCTACCGAGATTGTGGATTATCTTTCAGGGAAATCGGTAGTCGTGTTGGACGAAACCAAACAACTGTAATGCGGATATGTGATCGTTGGATGCAGGAGGGTACGACGGACCGACGTGTTCGATCGCATCCACCTCAGTGCACCACTTCACGTGATGACAGGCATATTGTGCGTATGGCAGTGACGGATCGCTCAGCCACATCACGAACCATAGCACAGCACATTCAGTCTGTACCGCATCATCCAGTGTCTGCACGTACCATTCGACGCCGTTTACAGCAGAGTGGTCTGTCCGCAAGACGTCCATTGCTTCGTCTACCCTTGCGCAGAACCACAGACTTTTCCACCGCCAATGGTGCGATGAAAGAAGGATGTGGACGGCAGAATGGAATGAAATTGTCTTTACTGACGAGTCACGCTTCTGTCTGCAACACCACGATGGTCGGATTCGAGTCTGGAGACACCGTGGAGAGAGGATGCTGAACAGCTGCGTTATGCACCGCCACACTGGTCCTGCACCGGGTATTATGGTATGGGGCGGTATTGGATATCACTCTCGCGCTCCTCTAGTACGCATTGCCGGTACTTTAAACAGCCAGCGCTACATCTCCGAGGTGTTGGAGCCAGTTGTCCTTCCTTACCTTCAGGGCTTGCCCACAGCCATATTTCAACAGGATAATGCGCGACCACACGTGGCACGCATTGTCCAAGGGTTCTTCGTCAATCGCCAGATTGAATTGCTTCCCTGGCCAGTTCGCTCTCCGGATCTTTCGCCGATAGAAAACATGTGGTCCATGGTTGCTCAACGATTGACCCAGAATACATCCCCAGCTGCCACACCAGATCAACTTTGGCAACGTGTGGAAGCTGCTTGGTCTGCTGTACCCCAAGAACACATCCAAAGTCTCTTTGAATTAATGCCGAGGCGTGTGGCAGCGGTGATCTCCAACAATGGCGGCTACTCTGGCTACTGATTTTGGCAGGAACCACACTTCACGGAAGTCTATAAATTTAATCATTTGATACTTGGTCAACATGTTATCTACAAAATAAATTTTGTTGTGATATCTCTTGTCTTTCTTGGTGTTGTAATTTGGATGGCCAGCAGTGTATTTTATATATTTTAAAAAGATGTACTTAAAATTAGGATATAAAGTTTGAAAGTTTTTAAAGTTTTTTAAAGTTTGATCTATCTTTGTATTTTAATTACCCATAAAAATAAGTGAATAATTTTGAAAATTTTTGCGATAAATATTTAAAATGTAACATAAACAATGAAATCAGACAAACAAACGTATTTGATTGAGTTCTTTTTCTTACGTTTTCGCAATTTTCAAAATGAGATGATTCGAAATTATACTCTTTCAGACGGGCCCTGAGGGTATTGTGTAAAAATGTACAAATGGGGGGCTTAACAAAAACATGAAAAATAATGTCTCTAAGATTGTTTTGCATTTTGCTTTCCCATTAGACGTGAAGTTTGGAGAGTGGGGTACAGCTCAGGTGTTGACCTCGTCATCTGACCGTGATTCAAAATTAAGACATGTTATCCTCGAATCTATCCCTTCGAGATAAAGAAATAAATAAAGAAATCAAAATCTTTCAATTGATATGAGAAATCTAGTTATGTCTCTAGCTCGCGGATTATTTATGCTTTTTATGAGATTTTTGAAGGTGAAGTTTTGAGATTGGAATTTTATTTTTTCGATGAGTTCTTTCTAGGGCGTGAATACTTTTTGCAATCGAATATGTGTGAAATGAGTCGTTGACTTTACAACTATCACAGAGATTTTTGTCTGCTAGTTGGAATCTGAAGAGGAGATTGGGTGTGATTAACATCCGGGATAAAAATCTTGAAAAATAAACATCTTTTCTTGACGTCAGAGTATTTTTTACGTTGTATATGTTTGGTAGGTTGCCTGAGATTTGGTAGTATTTGCTATGGCTGAAAATTGATCGATCAGAGAGATCCAATTTGTTTCCTATTTTGTTGTATCTTCCGGCGATAACCATTCAAGGAGGATGTCTTTCTCTCCCACTGATTTAGCGAGTTGATCCGCCTTTTCGTTTATTTCGATGTCTCTATGTGCTGGGACCCAGATTAAATTTAAGTTTGTACAGAGTTTTGCGGTGTTGATTAGTTTGTTCTTAAGTCGTAGGATTACTTTCGATGATTTGATGGAACTGTTTTGTAGAGCCACTAGGACAGATTTGCTATCGGTAAAGATAGTTATCTGTATTGAAGTCAATAAGTTCGTTTAATGCTTGGCACAGGGCTAAGGCTTCCGCAGTAAAGATAGAGATGATGTTGCTGATTGTGTATTTGATTTTTAATTTCTTTGAATATATCCTGCGATTGCTGTGATATTGTTTGTTTTAGATGCATCTGTTGCTATTGGGTGATTGTTGTAGAATAGGTGTTCAATGGCATTTTTAAAAAGGCCCTGGATGCAATTACTTGGTAGGGATTTTGTTTGGAAATCAAAATTGTCAATAAAAAACGAGATGTTAGATGGGAATGAGTCCACTGGAAAGATAAACGTGATTACATGATCTGTCTTGAAGTAAATCAAAACATGAAATAATTGACGAACTATTTTGTTCGAGTAAATCAAAATTATCTTGAATAATGGAATGCAAGGGGAGAAGGTTCCCGAAGGTATGCTTGATCCAGAATTTGTTACTTATTTTTTTTATCAGGGTTTTAATTTGGATCGTGTCTGATTTTGTGGAGAATAATATTTGGTGTCCAGTTGGGAAGTCCGCATGCTGTTCTCAATGCCATGTTTTGACATGTTTCTAAATGATTTATGTTTTTTTTGCATGCGTCTAAGATTGTACTGCTATAATGGAAGAGATTACAAATTGAGGATTTTGAGAGGTGTATTAAGTGGTGTGTGCGTGCACCGTAATTTTTATTTGCTAGGGCTTTTAGAGTATTTATGCGTTTATATGCTTTTATTTTTAGTTGTTTGACAAAGTAATTGAGGTTTCCAGATTTGGATATTGTGATTCTGAGGAACTTAAATTCGTCATTCCATTCGATCAGGTTACCCTCCATATAGAAGATCCAGTCGAAAGTAATTCTTTTTTTTTGATAGGTTTATTATTGAGTATTTATTGTGTGAGATTTTGAGATTCCAATAGTTGCACCATTGACTGATATTTTCTATTGTATTTTGTAATTTCTTTTTTATGGTAATCTGGATTGTCGTGGAAACAGTAGATAAAGATATCATCCACATATATAATATAATCTATACCTATTGGAATTGTTTCTTGAAAATCGGCCATAAAGATCGTAAAAAAAATTGGATAGAGGACGCTGCCCTTGAGGAACTCTTCTTTTCATTTCCATTGAGTTTGATATTGTGTTTTCCCATTTTACCTTTATTGTTCGATCTTGAAGAAAGTTATGGAGCCATTTGGTGATATTACCTGAGATTCCTATTTTGAGACATTTCATTATTAGACCATCTATATAAATCGAGTCGTATGCTGATTTTATGTCTAGGGATATTCCAATTAAAAATTTCTTTTGGGAATGGGATTTTTTTATTGCGGAAAATAGTGTTTGAATTGATGTTTGGCTGTCTCTGAATGGTAGAAAACTAAGGTGAGTAGGTTCAATTTTTTTATGTTTGGTTAAGAAAGAGGAAATTCTTTGGGATAAAATTCTTTCAAAAATTTTTGCTGGTACTGATGTAAGAGATATGGGAAGGTAAGAGTTGAAGTTATCATTTGGTTTCTGTGTTTTATGAATGGGTATTATTAATGCTGATTTCCAGCTGTTCGGAATTTTGAAGTTTTGCCAGATATCATTAAAAATGGATTTTATTATTTTAGTTGTTTCTTGGTTTAGGCCTTTGAAAAGTTTTGCTGAGATGCCATCTTCTCCAGGGGTTGAAATGCGAGTATTTTTGATTGCGTTTTTCGTTCCGTTGTTGTTATTGGTTTGTTTAATTCAAAGTTTTCTGTGTTATTGTAGTCAATAGGAATTGGATTATGATTGTCGTTTGTAGAAAAGTATTTGGCGGAGGTATTGCTTTGTTCTTTTATTGACATGATTTCTTTACCATTGAGTTGTAGCATGATGTTAGATTTCTGATTTTTTCATTCTTTCTTCGATTCAGTGCGTTAAAGATGCGGTAGAGAGAATAAGGGTTTTGCTGCATTCTGCAGACCTCATCTCAATAATTTTTATTACTGTCTCGAATAGTTTGAGTTTTGCAGAGAACTTTTTATATTTTATCCATTGGTCATCTTTGAGAGAAATTCTAGCCTTTTTTAGATAATGTTTTTTTAAGAACAGTAATTGATTGCATTTGGTATTCCACCATGTGTTTTTATCTTTTCGCTAATTAGTTTCATAAAGCTATTTTCTGATTTGGCCTCTTTTATTAGATTTTGTAATTGATCATAGTTGTTGCAGTTTTCACTGGTAATGTTTATATTTCGTTGTTCTATAATTTTGTTCCATCTATAATAACTTTTGCTAATTGGAGAGTATTTTTCATTCTCGATATTAATTACGATAGAAAAGTGGTCACTTTCGTAGTTGTCTTCTTCAATTTGGTAGTTGCAATTAGGTAGAATTTCGGATGAACAAAAGGAAAGATCGATTAGTGTGAAAGTTCCATTTGGGGCAACGTGTGTCGGTTTATTATCGTTAATGAGGCATGGTTTTTTTTCTAATGCCCAATTGAATAAAATCTGGCCTGCTGTGGAGTGGGAATTGCCTCCCCAGAGGTCATGTTTAATGTTGAAATCGCCGAGGAGGAACTTATTAATTTATGGTTATTTGAGATGTTGTTTAATGTTTTATAATCAATTTTGCCATTAGAGGAGTAGAAGTTTATAATTATGATAGGTTTATCTTTGTATATGAATTGAATACCTAAAATTTCATTTTCATTTTTACTAGTTGAATCGTTAACGTTGATAATTTTTGATTGTATGTTTTTAGAGATTGCGATCGGTAGGCCCCTCCAGTTTTGAGGACGATCTTTTCTGTAAAAGTTTTTTTTTGTTTTATATAATTGAATCTCCTTCCTGGATCCATAGTTCGAGGAACTTTCGTTGTTGAATATCGTTGGGGTTATTGATTATCTTTAATTATTTCTATTTTATTTTTGTTTCCACTCTCCCGTTCTCTTTTCTTCTCTCTTGGTGAGCTAGTATCTGTTTTGTCGTTGATTTGAGATTTTGAATCGTTTACGTTCATTTCTGTCATTGATATGAACATTACAGTCATTTTTTCTAGCAATTGGTCTAATTTATCTGAAAAAGCTTTATATAGCTTTTTTGACATCTGATCAATGGATTTTTCGATATTACTAATTTCATTGTTTTGAGTTTGACGCGGTTATTTTTGTTGAGTACGTATTCTTTTTTGCGAAAAATTGTCTTCATGCTTCACTGTAGGTTAATCTGTTTATTGCTTTATATTCTAGAAATTCTGCTTCCTTCAGTTTATATGTGCAGTTGTTGTAATCTGCTCTGTGGTTTTGGCCGCAGTTTACACATTTTATTGGGTTTTGACATGAATCTGGGTGTTTTGCTTCATCACAAGTTACACAGATACTTTCAGCTTTACAGTGGTTAGGATTATGGGACAATTTATAGCAGGTTGTACATTGTCTTGGTTTATCGATAAAGATGTTAATTTTTTGTGTTTTTTTTAGAAATAATTTAACTTCGTTGGGAATGATTGTTCCTAAGCAAGTTATTAGAATTGGGTAAACACCTTCTTTGGTACCCTTTTGGAATCTTCTAAATTCCAATATGTTAATGTCGTTTTCTGCAGTAAGTTCTTCCGTAATTTCTTTTAAAGTAGTTGAGGTATGTGCATGTCAAATATTAGAAACTTTGTTGTTAAACTTTCCCAAATGGGGGACTACAGGTACTCCTTGAATTTCAGTTATATTTACGAGGTTACTATCGATTGTGGGATCGTTAGTAGATATGAATAGTTTTCCTGTTCTTGTAAAATTTAAATCCGTTATTTTTTTGTAGTTTAAGGTTTTATATATTATTTCTTTAATCTTTTTTAGGTTGTTTCTTGGAATGCTTTTGTTGTTTGACGGGTAAGAAATAATTTGCAGTAGGTGGCTCCTTTTCGAAACGCATAATTTATAGAGTTTTCTATTTTGTCGTTTGTTTTGAGGAATTTAATGTTGAAAGTCATTTCCGGATCTAAGTTAGGCTCCTCCATAAGGTTACTCGTTTCTTTAATAACCCTAAATATTGAAGACGTCATCATGCTACATCTGTTAAAAGCTTATATTCGGATCCAGTCTTTTTTCAAAATTAGATAATGTAAGGTCACTTACCTTCTCTTGAGGAAAGTGAGAAAAGAAAAAAAAACTTATATAAAAGAAATGAACGAATCTTTCGTTGTTTTAAGTAGAAAATTTGTAATTCATACTACACTAAGTCCGACAGCAAAATAAAGAGCGCCATGGAGACGCCCTGCAAATTCGTTCTTCAATATTGCTAGAGGAAATCTTCAAGTAGAAAGTACACCCGAGAAAATGAAGAGCATACACTGTTATGATGCTAGATTATATGTTGGAAATAATTTTGAATCACGGTCAGATGACGTGGCTTACAAGTGAAACACACTTAGTCAAAAAAAATAGTTGGGTGAAAACGAAAAGGAGAGATTCTATTCCCTAAGCTTTAACTCACTATGTGTTTCTCAAGAAGAACTCTAAGCTCCATGCAAAGAAAATACAATCGAGTAAACTTCACCAGTCTAACGATCATCACATTTTGTTTTAGAAAAGTTCAAACACTCGTATCTAGAAAATTTTGACTTGATGTATTTCACGTATAAACCGACGATATATTCTTACTTTTACCTAGCAAAATGATTTTACAAATATCAAAATTTCAAACGTCTGGCAGTTTCATAAGTGCGATGAAATTTGTAGATCAGTAATCTTAAAAAATTGATAGATTGTGTCAAGAACACAAACCTAGTTTTGACGTGAATACTAAGGCCTGATATTGGGTTGTGGAGACATAGGATGTTTGAACGATTGTTTAATGTGAGCATTTAACAATCAATTTGCATTTTGATATCAATTGTTGTGGTCCAATATTAATTGTAGCGTAGTTTACTATCTTTCGAATTACACTACTTACTCAGTCCACTCAACGCAATCCAAAGTTACATTGGCCCAAAGCAGGCCCAGCACCGTAGAATTTCGACATATCGCGGACCCCCTCCTCGCGGTCAGAATGTCATGGCAGTTAAGGACATTTACAAGACGCTATATTTATCTTCTGGATTTTTCTTCTAGTTTTGAAATCATAAGACAAAATAGTTGTAACGCTGGACTTTTCATTCATGACCCTCAATATTGTTCCGATTTTAAAGACGTATTCACGTAAAAAAAAACCTGAATATCAAATAACTATCTGTAGTCTTTTTTGAGGAGTTAAATATTTCTTTCGCTGAGACCGAACAAATTGTAATGTCCACAAAGAATTTTGGAAACTTAACTTCAAATAAAAGATAATTTCATCAAGCAGTTCTAAACATAATGTCATCAAGCAACATTTATATTTGATAAACCCAATCAGCTTAGAGTCATACTTTAACCAGCAACACCCCCTTTACTTTGTAATCATCACACAGCAAAGGTCATATTTACTTCAAAGTGCGTCTGGCGCTGAAAATATCCTCACGGCCCGAAAGAGTGTAATTTCGAATCTCATTTTGAAAATTGCGAAAACGCAAGAAAAAGAACGCAGTCTAGTACCTCGAAAAGCGTGATTTTCTTCCTTTCAGATACATAACTGAGTAATTATGTCTCAAAGATATAGCTTTCTCCGTAAATGTCAAAGATCCGCCGCACAAAAGTAGATAAAAAAGCTGCGATATAAATCTGTGTTTTAATTTTCTTCATCGCCGTAATACGATAGAGTATAGCATGGCAAAAATAAGTAGAAAACATTAATAATCGTAAACGGATGTCCCTTCGGTGACAGTTTGCAATATCCTAGACAGAACTGTCGTATAAAGTTGAAGTAGTAGTTAATCTTGTGGACTTGAGGGATGGGGGAAATACCGAATGGGATATTGAAACGAATTTTTCCTACTTTCTCTCAGGAATTCGACTGAAGTAGAAGCTGAATATATTTATAGTTAGAGAAGGCATCAGTGAACGATATAATGTGAAATTAGTAGGGGTCTTGGATTTCGAAGATCTAAAAATTTATTTTGTATACGCCCCCCTAATAAAAAAAGAATTTGGTTAAAAATTCTTTGAAGCGTTTTAATTTTTTTAAATTAAATGTTTTAAATAAAAATTGAAAATGTTTAGGGGGTCTGGGACTCAAAATATGAAAAAAAGTCAAAATTTTTTTTATTATCTTAAAAAATAATATAGATATTTCTGAATAAAATAACACCTACATTTTGTTTCTACCATCAGTAGAACCGGAAATATTCGGCTTTTTATAACATGACAGCTGCAAATCAAACGAGCCTCACCCATCAGATAATGTAAACAAACTGTTTTGGAGTCTACTTTCTACTGTTTCAGCTCTATTTTTTCTAACAAATAAACTACGCTACGAACACTTTTGAAGTGATCTGAATTGATTATCGTAATATTCTCACTGTTTTTATTGTTTGAATTTGCACGTTTTTTCGAATTTTCTGTACTATCAATATACTTCAATAACGCTTTCCATAAAGGACTATAGGCGGTTCAGGAAAGCGACGATGAAGTCCACAAATACTTTTAAAAGGTATAGGAAAAAGGTCCAACTTGCTAAAATTAAATTAAATGAAGCAGTAAAACTAAGAAGTAATACACAATACTATCCAGGAGGATTTTAAACAAACATAAAGTATGCAAAAGTGCTTTTTAATAACTTGAATATTTTCATAATTTTAAACGCTCTTTTTCTCCTTTTCTGTTAAATGGGATTTCGATAGTGAAAAATGGATATAACTTAAAACTACTTGTCATAAATGAATGAAATTTTCTACAATTACTTTTCAAATATATTTCTTTAATTTGTCTTCAGCAATTGTGTATATATATATTATTATTTTTTCTATAATTTTTCGAACTTTGTATACTATGTGTTTTATGTAGTTTTTGAACAAAATATATTTTTTAATTTTTTCTAACTGTTTTAACCAAAAATCACGAAGACAGTTTAAAGTATGAACTTTTAGGAGTCAATTAGTGCAAAAATGAAGTGATTTGTTATAAAATATTTTAAGATATATCAATTTTGCCCAACGTCAAAATTTTAAATTTTTTAATTTTAATAAAAAAAATTTTGAAGTTTTGAAAATATAAAATAGTTATAATTGCAAAATACAATGTATACCAATAGAAAAAATTTCAGAACAAAAACTTTAAAATTGAAGATTTTAGAATTTTGAGTCCCGGACCCCCTTAAAGAAATTTTCATCCAAATATAACGCGTAACATTTTTTTTACCTTATTTAAGTGAAGCTTGAATTTTACTTATTGATATTTTTATAAAGGGACCTTATACAAAATTTTTGGGTCATCAAAATTCGAGCCATTGAAATTAAGATAAAGAATAATGATCTAACCCTCCTGGTGGTTTTCCCGACGAAATATCTCGTCATTAGAAGAGCTGATCAGATCTTGATGGACAAGATATCTCGTCATTAATAAGAAAACTGAACAGATCTTGATCTCGTCATCTTAAAAAAATCGGCAACATCCCGATGACGAGATATCTTGTCATTAGTAAAATTGGTCAGATACTGATGGACGAGATATCTCGTCGAAACCACTTGGAGGGTAAGATACCGCGAAAGATATGCCATACGGGAGATAGAGGAATGTCCCATCGCCTTGAACTTCAGATTCTGCTAGTCTCAGTCTGTTTCAGATGCTAGATTTTCAATTTCGGATGCCACAGCACTGGCATTGGTCTCCATTAACGCTGGTCTTCCTCTAAGTGGATGATACTCCACAAACGACCTGTTTCTTAAAATCATGAGACAAACTTCAAGTAGCTCAGAACAAGTGATAGGACCATTTCCTTCCTTTAGATTTTTCTGTAATCTGAATGTTCGCAAAGCTACTGATGCTGATTCTCCATTCACGTAAACAAACCTCACTAACAAGACTTTCTCTACTAAAGTTAAGATTCTCGCAAAAAAATTGTTCTTTACAAAGAATTTACTAATGGATCATATGAAGAATTCACAGAGCACTCAACTATTCTATAGCAGACTCATTTACATGCTTCTGGAGGAGGTATTCAGGTAAGCGCCATCTGTCGGAGAATTTACAAACTACGTAATTTTTTTCCTATCGGGAAAAAAACCCCGTCCTGCAACACGGTGCAAACCGCACTTCAATGAGATGGTTTTTCACTTTTTTTATGAAATTTTTAAATTTGTCCAGACTTTTGGAAGACCCTATATATTTTCGCGATGGGTCTATCATTCTCTCCCTGTTCTCTAATTATCCCTCTTTTGTAAAAAACGTCCTCAAGCTCTGACAGCGTTTGGATCAGGCTCAGTTACGCCGTTTGGTCTCCTTTTCAACTTAGGGTAAAAATGGTGTGTATTTTATTGTCTGCGGAAAACAACAGTGAATCTATTTGACTTATCTTTTATTATAAGGTTGCCTAAGCTAAGCATTCGATTCTATTTTGCTTTCGATCCAATCTCAGTTATAAATGTTACACTACTATTGGTATTCAGATAGGGTTTTGTAATATCGAAATTGATGGTGTTATCGAAGAATGACTGCATTCTATCAGGCATCCCTTATTCCCAAATATATTTTGTTTTAAATTCTAGATTTGTGAAGTGGGAATTTGAATGAGACGTAAAAATCGAAACAGAACAGCATTCCAGGTAAAGGAAAAATCCTTTAGATTCCTGAATCAGTACATAAAAATAACACGTTGATTTTTCTTGATGGATGACTATATGCAGCGATTATTAGATGAAATTATACTTCAGTCCTTAAATGAATCATTCATTTGAGAATCCGCATGTTAGTTTTTGTCGAAATCGAGTTTCCAATAACAATCGATTCTTTAGGGGTAGACACACAATTTAGAGGAGGAACTCTGAGAGTCAGGTTACTCTACGGCGGATGACTATATGAAAGTTTTCGTTTATTCGAGAAACCTCAGTATTGCAGTAGATGTAGGTAGTTAATTAACTTCGCACTGGAGCAACACAACGGGCTATTGGGACTGTCTGGGATCAATCCCGAATTGAAAGATCTGAGGACAATACCTCGTAATTTTGAACCACGGTCAAATGACGAGGTCAACACCAGAATTGGCACCCCACTCTCCAAACTTCCTCACGACGTGTACGCGACGGTCTTTGGCTGAACAGTTTCGAACTCACAACCCTCCGGTTGCTAATCCGTTGCTCTTCCAACTGGGCTACCGTGGCCCCATTGCTTATAGTAGAGAAAGTAAGTAAACCTATAAGTCATTGACAGTTTCTCTAATACAAGCCTGTGTTATTAATACCAAGCGAGTCTGTTCTCTTTTACTATAAGGGCATGCTTTTAGTAAAAGTAACCGTTGTTCCCTGTTACCTGTGCTTGGAATATTCAACCTATAGAAGTGTTTTATCTTCGCCAGATACTTGTGAGTGTTTTTTGCATTCACAATCTTACGGATGGACTTGCCATTTCCTTTCTGTACTATGAAAGGAACGGAACAAAAGGCCTAACGAAGTAGGTTCATTTCTTTTGCAATATATTGAATCGAAAATGGTATCGATCAAGCAATTGCGTATTTTCTCAGACGGGTGTGAGGTGCAAAATAAAAATCAAACCCTTGTTAAGATGTGCTCTGAATTAGTTTCCCCTGAGAAAAAAGTATCAGTCTACGTGACAGCTTTATGCCATTTTGCAGAAGATTGCAAGTTCGGAAATACACTTCAAGATCGACTGCAAGACCAATTAGTTTGAGGGCTGAGAGACAAAGGTGTTCAACGAAGACTTATCAGATGCTAGGAATTTACCTTTGAAGGTGATATTTCTAAGTCCTTGGCTGCTGAGACTGCTGCTTCTCAAGTAAATTTCAAGCAGGTTTGCGTTTCAATGCCTCTTCGGACTCCACAGAAAGGTCAATTCAAGCACTTCGACTCTGTTGAACAATACTTCCCAATCCAGGGACATTCGTTCTTGCTATGCGACCGTGATTTCGCAGTTTTGAAACTAAAGATAAAAAAAATTAATCTCATCTTCACTGTCGAAGAATATACCACTTTGATTAACACTTCTACTAAAGATAATCGATTTGAGGAGATGACAGCACAAGCAAAAGATATTATCGACATCAAAACGTGGTGGCCCAAACATTGTAAGATGATGATCTCCACCGAGTCAATTTCACGTAACTTTCCAAAGGAAGAAAAAGATGCTTTTAAAAATTTCACAGTTCATGCAATTTTTACACTCCTACAAGTGTAAGGAACTTGTAATCTCCAGAATTTTTATCGATGAGTTGCGCAGTCATACTTTCCGGTTGATCAGCAATAAAAAACTGCCTCTATCTCTCCTAAATGAACCAGCATACCCAAATGGGAAAATCCCCATCAAAAAGAAAATAATTGAAGACAAGCAAAGCGATGAATTATATCCCGGACGAAGAAAACATTCAAGCATTCTACGATGAGATATTTCAACAGTAGCCAACATATGTATAAGAAGCGGCCAGAGAATTACGCTGATGTAGTATAATTTTTTCTTTCACTCTTTATACCATTTTTCTGCAAACAAACTAATTCTTCTTCTGTTTCGTATTTCATCTAATGTTTTTACACGTTTTAAAATAAATTTTCGAGATGTTCTGAATGCACTTTCTGTTTTATACATTTTTGAATACCCTTACTTTTGGGAAAACGCACATTTATTGGAGGACCTCTATAAGTCAACATGCTTTGAAAATTCTTAATAATCTAATTATTCATTCTTTGAGACCTTAATTGAGGACATAGATTGTATTTAGCTAAAAAAACATTGCAGCAATATCCATTTTCAACTCGTTAAGGATCCGATTCAAACCTTCCAATGAGTGGGAGATGTATTACATTCCCTGCATTTGTGATGAGGGCTTCGAAGGTTAAACTAAATTGGTATTAGAATTCTGCTTACAAGAACACATATAAGATACGTTAAAATGCAAAATCTAAGCAAATCTACTATTGTTCAACACTGTTAGGTCATAAATTTACTGTCCTAACGTTAGTTACCGTCCCAACGTTACTGTTAGGTTACTACTAGACTGCCATAAAGGTATTCCTAATACCCCTGGTATAACCTTTATTCTTTGGTAATTGGCATAAAGAACTCAAATTGTTAAAAATTATAGTAAGGATTTTTTTAATTATTAGGATATAATTAATAAAAAGACAGATGTATTTTAAGTATTTAAAGTATGTTCCCATATAAATGTTAAAAGAAACGTATATTTCTTATATTTTTGAATTTGGTTTCGTTTCTTTCAGTTTCTAACTGTTAAATCAATAATCAATTTTTAACACAAACAGCATCAAGATATTTTTGAATTTCCTCGCCTTTTGTATAAATGCAAATTGATCGCAACCCTACTACAATTGAAATTAATATCTCACGATACGTGTTGTGTATTTTCATGAATAATGAATAAACTACCAGAAGTGGCTAATGATGGATTTCCTCACTGAATTTCCCTTTTAAGTTTGTTAGTAAAATTTAAGCAACTGTAAAAGGAAGTTATACAATAAAATTCATTACACTCTATAGTTCCTCAGTAATGCGATTAACTATTACTTCCTTTGTGTATTCCCACCAATTATACCCCTCCTAAATACCATTGGGACAGACCTATGGACTACACAGACCCCATCGGGCCTATACTTGCTATTTATTCCGAAACTACACACACTTTCAAATTTTCAAACCTAATTCAACATCCACAGTGACAGTAAAGGAATATCTTGAAACGCGTTTCTAAAAATATGCGCAAACGACTTCAGCTTTGTCTCCAAGAAGGATTTGAACATTTATTATAAATGTGAGTTTAAATGTTTTTTCCTACGTTATGTTAAAAAAGTGCTTTTCACCATTAGCATAAAAATAATTTTTTTAAAGTTTGTTTTTGTATAATAAATTAACGAATCATCAGTACGGGAACTTTTAGGACACTCTGCACTTTCAGAATTCCACTTTTCAATAGAATTCTACTTTCAGATATATTCTATTTTCACTAGAGAATTCAATTTTAAATATTTTACTTTCTCTTGAGAATTCTGCTTTCAGATGTTCTACTTTCACTAAAGAATTCTACTTTCAGGTATTCTGCTCTCACTAACAGCACCCTACATTTATATTCCAGGTTTCAGTATCAAGTTAGATGATGGACTTCGATACTAGGTTAGATGATGGGACCATCATGTTTAACATGCACGCAAATGTATACTTATTATTTTCCTTTTCACACCCACGGAGCAACTTTGTTATTACAAATACTATGAAATTAATAAGCAATTTTCATTTAAGAAAATAGACAGCTCATAGACATATTGCAGAGCAAAACTTACTCATTTATGAACTCCCTTTCAATCTCGAGCCTCAGTACTATGATACCGACAACCTCCTCTCCATGGGTAGTAGTTAAGCTATTAATTATGATATCTCGTGTTTAGAAACATTCTGGAAGTAGCCTCAATCTATATTGCACATTCAAATTTTGAATGATGTGAAAATTGGAATTTTTCTAAAATTAAAAAGCTAATCAAAACTCATGAACGTATTGTAAAATAGGAAATGACATATCTCTTCAGAATCAAAAATTCAGAATTCATTGGTGGAGGTATACTATTTCAAAATATAACTAAATTGCAAGAGCAGATCATTCGTGTCCAATGGCAAAATTTCATGAAACCCCCATTTTTTCATGAAAACTGAACATTTATGTCCTCTATGTACTTCCTTTGGTGTAGGCACAAAAGAACGAGACCAGAGCGGCTAACATATTTGAAGAGACATAACTGTTTTTCTTAAAATATAATTTGTTTCAGTTGTTTTAGAAATACAATATTTGATTTGAGGTTCAATAGAAACAATCGAATGGAGCATGGGAATACCTCGTTTGAGAAGCTACTTCACATTTTCTCTCATTATATCTACCGGAAAACAAAGGACACAAAATGTAGAATGAACTTGGAGTTCAAATTATTTCTGTCACGCAGAAACGGTTCTCCTCATTAAAGGATGGCGTTTGAAGTAATGAAGCCACTGTGTTCGCAATTATAATCAATCTTAATCAACAAACTTCAGGGTGGAGTTGCAATTAAAATAGATGAGAAAACACCTTACGCCCTTCGATCACGATGGATCAATGGGGATAAACTTTATGTCGAAACTCGCACATCAGAAATATTGCCTGATTGATCAAATACATTTTCTCTAGTACTTCCGTATATGAATGATTAAGTATAAAGTTGCATACTCAGGGCCATTCCTGAGATATGATAAGCCCATGTGCAAACCTCAACAAGTTAAACCCTACTCTTAAAACCCTCTTCGGCCTACAACTCGCAGGTTGCAAGCGAAGTGGGCAAACCCACTGAGCCGCGGCGACCCCAACAGTTTGTTAGACTTCACGGCTTAAAGTGTTTGCGATATTTGCTCATCAAGAGGATGATTTATTTTCTGATGGCCTGTCAATTTATGAATAAATGTTGTTAGTATTGAGCTATTTGAAACGATATATGAGAAATCTATATTTGGAAGTAACTACTTTTGTTTATGCCTAATAAAACAAAAGGTAATGTGATGGTAGATAGGTAGGTTAATTAAAGTCGCACTGGAGCAACAAAGCGGGCTACTGGTGGCGGTCCGGAATAAATCCCGAAGTGAAAGATCCGAAAACAAAACCACGTAATTTTGCACCACAGTCAAATGACGTGGTCAACTTCTCCGTGGTCCTGAGCTGGCATCCCACTCTCCAAACTTCCATACCTCGCCAACATGAGGACATTTGAGGCCACGACGGATTTAACGTGCACCAACCCCCACATACACGACATTCTTTGGTTGGATCGAATTTCAAACTAGCAAGCCTCTGGTTGCTAACCCGCTACTCTTACAACCGGACTAGCGGCCCGATAATGGGACGGAGATTTCGCTTCTTGATGTGGGATAAAGTGTAGTAATTGTAAATGAGCAACACTAAAACCCTAGTTTTCATTATATTGATGAATGCGTGTGATTCAAACTGTACCATATTTCTAAGTAGGGCGAGTAGACTGCAGTATGTTTGGAATTTTAAACAAAAATACTTATTTAGAAATATTTTTATAATTTCGTAAAATTGCAAATTAGTCAATTGCCGACGACTTCTGTAAACTTGCCTATCGGAATCAAAAAGGAAAGTCTGTCCTGGTTTCAGAAATGAAACGCTACATGTTATGGAAGAGATTATCAAAACACCGCACCCTAGTATTTAGATTTGCATAAAAACTATCTCATACAGTGCCACTCAGGCATGTTGGTATTTGAGTCACGTGGGTTTGAAGGAGGATATTCGTTATATTAGGAGGCAGGTTAAGTGTAAGCACTGCGTATTCACAATTGGCATCTTTAGAGTTTCTAACTCCGAGTTTATCGTTCGATGCCAGAACCGATAGCAATGATTAAGAATTGATGAAACAAATCTCATAGGGTGGTTGCATTAAATGGTATTGCTTATGACAGCCCTTCCCCCAGGCGTGCTTACCATCTTTCTACAAATGGACTTACCCGGGTAATGCGAACCACTATTTGTTCGCCTGCAGATTCACAAAAAAATTCTACTTTACTCAACCAACATCCGAAATCAACTTGGCTAAATAAAATTATTTATAACAAGGCGGATTCGAAAGTGTACCCGATTCGCTTCCGCCGCTACGTACAGTGTGGTGTGAACCCTGGATTGGAGACTGGGGTGAAGTTTCTCAAACCTGTACATGTTCATCCCATTCGGATATCTCTTTTGTATATATCTGTATATACTTCTTAATAAAATAGTTTATTAAATTTATGTCGATTTTGTTCGAATCCCCTTATTTATAATTTAGTCTTTGCGTATGTCCTCGTCAAAATTTTTGGATTGTGTTATTTAGAAAGTCTATTTTCTCTGAAGCTTCACATTTTTTTATCATCCTGTACCCGCATATCCCTTAATTATCACCACAGCTCATGCGTTGTTTACCAGCCTCTTTTCGGTCACTGATTTGCATTGCTTTCTCTCTATTGGAACGTGAATTGGACTCCTAATTGTATCAATTACTAAAATCTATCTATTGTCTAAAATTATTTACCTTTTTCAAGTGCATTGTCACTACCTTTAACTTTTCTCCTCATATTGCATCTTTATAATCAGTAAACTTTCTATTAATTATAATGTGGAGGTAAGCAGTCAGTCTGCCAGGTACTCCGTAATTGATACGTCCGTTCCGTTCCTGTACCCGCTTGCAGAGGATGATTGTAAATATATGTGCACACACACATCTTTGAATGAATGTACATAAATGTACCTAGCTTATAATGCTGGCTACGGTGAAGTCAGGAGTCCTCTCCCGGCCACCCCTTGTCCTAAGCCCTTGTTGGTAGGTTGGGTGGTCTGGGTCATAAAAAAAATGGACTTAATCAAGGTAATCAGCCTTCTCACCAGAGTTGGCACCAGAGTTGGCACTCATTTTTGTCAAGTCAAATATAGGTGGTGGTAGTGTTTCTGCGGCGATTCGTATCTACGATTCTGAGCGTGACGTTTCTTGGCTTGTTTCTCCAACACAATTTCAGCATTTCAATAAAAATTCCAAATAATAAATTTCGAATTAATATATTTTGTTGATTGGTTAGTATTGGAGGGTGTCTAGTTCGAGCTTGCAATTGGTGTTTCAAATTAATTTTCTTTTAACATTTATTTGCGCTTGCAACTTTTACCGCACATAATTTTCGGTGCTTTGAATTTATCTTTGGAATTTGAATTTCTGATTTGGAAGAACGATAAGAGTTCAACGGTTGGTAGGTATGTAGGTATTTAACTAACGTAGCACTGGAGCAACACAACGGGCTATTGGCGACGGTCCGGGATCAACCCCCGAAGGGAGAGATCCAAGGACAACACCACGTAATTTTGAACCACGGTCAGATGAAGAGGTTACAACTGAGCTGGCACCCCACTCTTCAAATTTTCACACTACGCCAATGTGAGGACATTTGAGGCCTCGACGTGCACTAGCCCCTTTGTACAAGACGGTCTTTGGTTTGATTCGAACTCGCAACCCTCCGGTTGCTAGTTCGTTATTCGTGCAACCGGAGTTGAACTGCATATTTTTCGGTCGGCGTCGTGTAAATATGCAGTTTTAATAAAAGTGTCTTGTTTTTATAGTGGTTTTGCATTCCAACGTAGCTTCTACATGCACCATTAGCAATGCAGTCAATTTTAGAAATTAGTAGGACACTTGAGTCCTTGCGTAGAAACAACAGTGGACAGTCAACAATTAGATTTAATGACAAACGCTACCCAAAACGGCGTGAAACTACATTTTAAGATAACCCCAATAGGTCTCATGCGGGAACATAGGGACCAGCAGAAGTAAAATTTTATTAGATCCTCTGTTTTGTTTGTTTACACTGAAATTCCCTCTCATACATGTGTTACAAATGGTTGCTCCATGATGTGTGACTTTAATTGTCCTACACGAATACTTGAGTTACGGATGGAATTAACGCTAAGCGTCACCAAATTGACGATAAATCAAATTTTAAGGCGAAATCATAGATAATAATTATGAGAAAAGAATAGTTCTTTAACCGTAAGTGTATTTTTCTTTCTTCTAGTCGTTTGTTTAAGTTTACCATGAAAAACTCCCACACAATTTCTAAAGATTCTAAAACTCTCATCACTGTATAAATAGTTTTTGCCATATCGATTTCTACTTCAGCCTACAAACGAATACAAACACAAGCCCAAGATACGCCCATTATGCGTCATATCTGCGTTAAATTTAGTCGCGCATCCGAAATACAATTTGGTCCCCTTTCACTTTGTGGTGACTTCGAGTTATAACAAACACTCGCTACACCATGTCTGACATGGTTTTCAGGGAACGGGGGGTCCTGAGTGCCGAAAGGGTGGACCTAGCCAGATGGAAACGTGCCAGAAGCTCCCGCTATGCTCCAAAGACTTTCCGGATAATTGGGATCAATAGGAAAAGCCTTGTTTTTTCCGACCTGACTCCTCCTGGGACCTTCAGACCGCGAGATACGATTTGTATTTCCAACGGCCCACAGAAACAAAGTTATCCGTGGTATATAGGAACCGTAAATGAGTAATACATGAAATATTAGGTGTTCTCCCTCCTTGCGGGATGAGATAATACTGTTTCGTATCCACACCTCAGGGGATTATATTTTGAGGGAATTGTGAGAGCGAGAATCGTAATGTAGCTTACCTGCTAGGTTGGTAGGTAGTAGAATTAACGGATCACTGGAGCAACATTGGAACTGTCCGGGATCAGTCCCCAAGGGGGATCCGAGGACAACACCTCGTAAGTTTGAAGCACTTTCAGATGTGACGTGGATAACACCTGAGTTGGCATCCTACTCTCCAAATTTCCACACCAACGTGAGGACATTTGAGGTCATGACAGATTTTACGTGCACCAAAGCTGAAAAAGTTCCGAAGAATCTTTTACAAATGCTTTTGATGAAAACGTTTATGTAATTGTAAGTCTGGTTAGGTCGAGTTTCAAACTTGCAATCCTCCGGTTGCTAATCGGCTACCCAACCAACCGGGCCACTGTGACTCTAGTTTACCTGCTAAAATAGGCAGGGTCATCGCCAGGACCGTACCTGAGGTATTGGCTGTCCACGTGCAAACTTCAATCTGCCGCCCTTCTCAGAAAAAACATTCGATGTTCCACATAAACAGCGATTGATAAATGATTTTTGATATGGCAACGAAAGGGATTTGAGCAATATAAAATCGAACGCTACGATATCAATTCGCCAATTTTGCGGCAAAGTTTAAATGTGCTTCATTTAAAGGTACACACCTGAGGTGGCAACCTTCTTTCCAAATTTCCACACCACGCCAACGTGAGGACATCCGAAGACACGATAGATTTAACGCGCACCAGCCCCCACTACACGACGGTCTCTGATTGAATCGAGTTTCCAACTCCTACGTTAGCTTTCTGCTGCGAGTTTTAAAGGATACAAGATCCAAACCTCTTCCTCCGAAATGCTCGTTCCCATCTCACGAGTTAACTATTAAAAGCGTTGAAAATCGCTTAAATCGTGATAACGCCTTGGTATGGCTGTAGATGCTTACACAGATGTCTATCGCTTTATATATGCACTGGCAGACACAAACAATGACGTGCATAACAGATGTCTATCGCTTTATATATGCACTGGCAGACACAAACAATGACGTGCATAACAGATGTCTATCGCTTTATATATGCACTGGCAGACACAAACAATGACGTGCATAACAGATGTCTATCGCTTTATATATGCACTGGCAGACACAAACAATGACGTGCATAACAGATGTCTATCGCTTTATATATGCACTGGCAGACACAAACAATGACGTGCATAACAGATGTCTATCGCTTTATATATGCACTGGCAGACACAAACAATGACGTGCATAACAGATGTCTATCGCTTTATATATGCACTGGCAGACACAAACAATGACGTGCATAACAGATGTCTATCGCTTTATATATGCAGACACAAACAATGACGTGCATAACAGATGTCTATCGCTTTATATATGCAGACACAAACAATGACGTGCATAACAGATGTCTATCGCTTTATATATGCACTGGCAGACACAAACAATGACGTGCATAACAGATGTCTATCGCTTTATATATGCACTGGCAGACACAAACAATGACGTGCATAACAGATGTCTATCGCTTTATATATGCACTGGCAGACACAAACAATGACGTGCATAACAGATGTCTATCGCTTTATATATGCACTGGCAGACACAAACAATGACGTGCATAACAGATGTCTATCGCTTTATATATGCACTGGCAGACACAAACAATGACGTGCATAACAGATGTCTATCGCTTTATATATGCACTGGCAGACACAAACAATGACGTGCATAACAGATGTCTATCGCTTTATATATGCACTGGCAGACACAAACAATGACGTGCATAACAGATGTCTATCGCTTTATATATGCAGACACAAACAATGACGTGCATAACAGATGTCTATCGCTTTATATATGCAGACACAAACAATGACGTGCATAACAGATGTCTATCGCTTTATATATGCACTGGCAGACACAAACAATGACGTGCATAACAGATGTCTATCGCTTTATATATGCACTGGCAGACACAAACAATGACGTGCATAACAGATGTCTATCGCTTTATATATGCACTGGCAGACACAAACAATGACGTGCATAACAGATGTCTATCGCTTTATATATGCACTGGCAGACACAAACAATGACGTGCATAACAGATGTCTATCGCTTTATATATGCAGACACAAACAATGACGTGCATAACAGATGTCTATCGCTTTATATATGCACTGGCAGACACAAACAATGACGTGCATAACAGATGTCTATCGCTTTATATATGCAGACACAAACAATGACGTGCATAACAGATGTCTATCGCTTTATATATGCACTGGCAGACACAAACAATGACGTGCATAACAGATGTCTATCGCTTTATATATGCACTGGCAGACACAAACAATGACGTGCATAACAGATGTCTATCGCTTTATATATGCACTGGCAGACACAAACAATGACGTGCATAACAGATGTCTATCGCTTTATATATGCACTGGCAGACACAAACAATGACGTGCATAACAGATGTCTATCGCTTTATATATGCACTGGCAGACACAAACAATGACGTGCATAACAGATGTCTATCGCTTTATATATGCACTGGCAGACACAAACAATGACGTGCATAACAGATGTCTATCGCTTTATATATGCACTGGCAGACACAAACAATGACGTGCATAACAGATGTCTATCGCTTTATATATGCACTGGCAGACACAAACAATGACGTGCATAACAGATGTCTATCGCTTTATATATGCACTGGCAGACACAAACAATGACGTGCATAACAGATGTCTATCGCTTTATATATGCACTGGCAGACACAAACAATGACGTGCATAACAGATGTCTATCGCTTTATATATGCAGACACAAACAATGACGTGCATAACAGATGTCTATCGCTTTATATATGCAGACACAAACAATGACGTGCATAACAGATGTCTATCGCTTTATATATGCAGACACAAACAATGACGTGCATAACAGATGTCTATCGCTTTATATATGCACTGGCAGACACAAACAATGACGTGCATAACAGATGTCTATCGCTTTATATATGCACTGGCAGACACAAACAATGACGTGCATAACAGATGTCTATCGCTTTATATATGCACTGGCAGACACAAACAATGACGTGCATAACAGATGTCTATCGCTTTATATATGCACTGGCAGACACAAACAATGACGTGCATAACAGATGTCTATCGCTTTATATATGCACTGGCAGACACAAACAATGACGTGCATAACAGATGTCTATCGCTTTATATATGCACTGGCAGACACAAACAATGACGTGCATAACAGATGTCTATCGCTTTATATATGCACTGGCAGACACAAACAATGACGTGCATAACAGATGTCTATCGCTTTATATATGCACTGGCAGACACAAACAATGACGTGCATAACAGATGTCTATCGCTTTATATATGCACTGGCAGACACAAACAATGACGTGCATAACAGATGTCTATCGCTTTATATATGCACTGGCAGACACAAACAATGACGTGCATAACAGATGTCTATCGCTTTATATATGCACTGGCAGACACAAACAATGACGTGCATAACAGATGTCTATCGCTTTATATATGCAGACACAAACAATGACGTGCATAACAGATGTCTATCGCTTTATATATGCAGACACAAACAATGACGTGCATAACAGATGTCTATCGCTTTATATATGCAGACACAAACAATGACGTGCATAACAGATGTCTATCGCTTTATATATGCACTGGCAGACACAAACAATGACGTGCATAACAGATGTCTATCGCTTTATATATGCACTGGCAGACACAAACAATGACGTGCATAACAGATGTCTATCGCTTTATATATGCACTGGCAGACACAAACAATGACGTGCATAACAGATGTCTATCGCTTTATATATGCACTGGCAGACACAAACAATGACGTGCATAACAGATGTCTATCGCTTTATATATGCACTGGCAGACACAAACAATGACGTGCATAACAGATGTCTATCGCTTTATATATGCACTGGCAGACACAAACAATGACGTGCATAACAGATGTCTATCGCTTTATATATGCAGACACAAACAATGACGTGCATAACAGATGTCTATCGCTTTATATATGCAGACACAAACAATGACGTGCATAACAGATGTCTATCGCTTTATATATGCACTGGCAGACACAAACAATGACGTGCATAACAGATGTCTATCGCTTTATATATGCACTGGCAGACACAAACAATGACGTGCATAACAGATGTCTATCGCTTTATATATGCACTGGCAGACACAAACAATGACGTGCATAACAGATGTCTATCGCTTTATATATGCACTGGCAGACACAAACAATGACGTGCATAACAGATGTCTATCGCTTTATATATGCAGACACAAACAATGACGTGCATAACAGATGTCTATCGCTTTATATATGCACTGGCAGACACAAACAATGACGTGCATAACAGATGTCTATCGCTTTATATATGCAGACACAAACAATGACGTGCATAACAGATGTCTATCGCTTTATATATGCACTGGCAGACACAAACAATGACGTGCATAACAGATGTCTATCGCTTTATATATGCACTGGCAGACACAAACAATGACGTGCATAACAGATGTCTATCGCTTTATATATGCACTGGCAGACACAAACAATGACGTGCATAACAGATGTCTATCGCTTTATATATGCACTGGCAGACACAAACAATGACGTGCATAACAGATGTCTATCGCTTTATATATGCACTGGCAGACACAAACAATGACGTGCATAACAGATGTCTATCGCTTTATATATGCACTGGCAGACACAAACAATGACGTGCATAACAGATGTCTATCGCTTTATATATGCACTGGCAGACACAAACAATGACGTGCATAACAGATGTCTATCGCTTTATATATGCACTGGCAGACACAAACAATGACGTGCATAACAGATGTCTATCGCTTTATATATGCACTGGCAGACACAAACAATGACGTGCATAACAGATGTCTATCGCTTTATATATGCAGACACAAACAATGACGTGCATAACAGATGTCTATCGCTTTATATATGCAGACACAAACAATGACGTGCATAACAGATGTCTATCGCTTTATATATGCAGACACAAACAATGACGTGCATAACAGATGTCTATCGCTTTATATATGCAGACACAAACAATGACGTGCATAACAGATGTCTATCGCTTTATATATGCAGACACAAACAATGACGTGCATAACAGATGTCTATCGCTTTATATATGCACTGGCAGACACAAACAATGACGTGCATAACAGATGTCTATCGCTTTATATATGCACTGGCAGACACAAACAATGACGTGCATAACAGATGTCTATCGCTTTATATATGCACTGGCAGACACAAACAATGACGTGCATAACAGATGTCTATCGCTTTATATATGCACTGGCAGACACAAACAATGACGTGCATAACAGATGTCTATCGCTTTATATATGCACTGGCAGACACAAACAATGACGTGCATAACAGATGTCTATCGCTTTATATATGCACTGGCAGACACAAACAATGACGTGCATAACAGATGTCTATCGCTTTATATATGCACTGGCAGACACAAACAATGACGTGCATAACAGATGTCTATCGCTTTATATATGCACTGGCAGACACAAACAATGACGTGCATAACAGATGTCTATCGCTTTATATATGCACTGGCAGACACAAACAATGACGTGCATAGAGACGTTGATTGTATTTTCAGACTCATCTCTACCAGTTTTTCTGCCACTTCCAGTGTATAGTTGTGGAAACGAGTCTTTTCAAGTGATAGAAGAGAAAACCCCTTTTTGACAAGCACCGCTAAGGATGCAAGTACTATTTTCAAATGCTCTAGAAAATGTTTATTTGACAATACAAGCACTTAGATATAATAAAGTTTGTTATAATTTGGGTAGGAGTTGAAAGGGAGGACTCACCTTTGTGAAGCTTATTTTTCAAAAGTATAAATATCAAGCTTTAAAATTTTAAAAGTAAATTTTAGTGAACATCCTATAGCGCGATTATACATTTTTGCCCTGATTTATTAGGTGCATTAATAGAATTTTCTAATGGGAAGTTTCATGATACATAAATTAACTGTTACATCCTTATGCAAATGTGATTTAATTTTGTATTCCTACCACTCTTTAAAGCTTGTACTAGATGTTTCGGGACATCTAGTCTAGTTCGGGATGAATACTATCTTTTGGGTTTCCGGTTCCGATAAACATATTCGGAATTCCGAGTCGGAATCGGAATTCCAGTTCCGAATTCTCAACTTTGATTTTTGGGCGCTATGAATGGCATTTGTTGGCAGTCCTCATGTAGGTTGCGGCGGGTTGTTGTCGAGCTGAGGTTTATTAATGTGGGTAAGTTTGTATTCTCTTCTATAGTTTTGTATAGTACTTGCCTTTGGTGTGTGTCCTTGGATGACCCCAGTTTTGATTTTCTATTTTTGATTTTCTAATTTTGCCTTTCTGCTTATGGTGTTTTTGGAGGGGTGTGTGGGCTACTTTTGGTGAACTGCCGCCCACACGCAGAAAACACCATATTGTGTTGACTGGGTGAGGCTCCTCCCTGATGACGCCCTGAACCACCAACACTTCTTCACTTTTTCGAAATTTTCTTGGTATTCTTAAGTTTAAATTCCTAAATTTCTCTTTTCCTTTTTGTATATTGAATTATATATACTTCAATATTACAAAATGACTTAGTAAGTGGAACCCGTCAGTCCCTGACTATATACCGGTAATCCACCATTTCCTCATTTAAAAAAGCAAAATTGTGTAACCAATCTAAAGTTCACTAATCTGTCCTTTTTCGACAAAAATAAAAACAAAAGTCAGATGTCATTATGATCTATGATGCTACAGTATATAGGAGTTGTTCGGAGGAGTGATGACTTAATCTTGATTAATCTCAACTCTATTATATTGAATTAAAGTTTAGCATGATGAAAGTAAATTAGTCTTGTTTTTATATACAAAGTAGTTTTCTCTCTATCTAAATTAATTTTAAGTCATAAACACTGGTCAATCCACTGATAGAACGAAACTGCATGGGTTTCTGTAATTGACCGAATTGGTCGATTACTGGGTGGGTAGATAGGTTGGTAGGTAGTTAGTTAACGTCGAACTGAAGCAACACAACGGGCCATTGGCGACGGTTCGGAATCCATTCCGAAGGGAAATATTCGAGGACAACACCTCGTAATTTTAAGCCACTGTCAGGGGATGGGATCAACACCTGAGCTGGCATCCCACTCTCCAAACTTCCCCACCACCTCAACGTGAAGACACTTGATTATAAGGCCACGACAGATAATGTGCACCTGCCCTCGTGAACACGAAGGCCTCTGATTGGACCGAGGTTCGAACTCGCAACCCTGCGGTCACTAATCCGCTACTCTTCTAACCGGGCTACTGCGGCTCCGGTCGATTGTTGGGTTTTTAGGTAAATTTTGATTTTAAATTCGAAGTTAAATATTTCATGATGACTGAGTGTTAAATTGTGATGGTTAAATTAAATATATAAAAGTGAGCTGGTATCCGGTATTTGACCAGGTGGTCAATTACTAAAAGAGAGGTAAGGAATTCCTGGGATTCCACATGTAAATCGTCAATAATCACACACGAAAAATTCAAGATAAAACCAAGAAAGGCGAAAAACCTGAAGAAATTGAAATGCAAGAGTGGCAAGATGATAACTGCCCAGCCAATAAAGGAGAAAAAGCCATTAAACAAGCAAAGGATAAATGCAAAAGCAACGAAATTTGTAGTAAGGAAACAGCTTGTACATTTCCCCAATTTCCTCTAAGCCTTCTATTAATCCTGCAGTTCAAGATCGTGTTCTATGACCTAGTGAATCTCCTCGAAATGGAAAGGAAAGATTGCCTCACGGTAATGGCGGTTAGTATATTGGAAAATAAGGATAAAATGAGGAAAAGTAAAAAGAAGAAAAAAGAATCAAGGCAGGTTACGTCAAGAAAATAATTTGACTGATCATGGAAAAAGAGAAAATACTGCCAAAAAGACTTAACTGATGAATAAAAGGAAGGTGATTAAATTTATGAAAAATGTGAAAGTAGCTGACAATATGAATGCAAATGAGTGGAATAAAAAGCACATGGGTTAAATTTGTGATAGGCTTTGCTGCAAAGCTTATATAAAATATATTTCATATATGTTTTGGAATTTGGATTGGATGATTTGTCCAATGATTACTTTAGTATTAAATGTTTTGGAGAAACTGATGAAGAGTGCAGTGAACTGACATTAGTTTCTGTTATTAATTAATACTAAGAATTTTTTTAATATTGGTTCACTCAACGGTCACTTGTAAAATATATTTTTCTTTGAAAAATTTCAATCATATTTATTATTGGAAGTATTCTCATAGCAGATTTATGGACATAGCGAGAATAAAATTATATTATCAAATAGAAAATTTTTAGAATATGTATTAAGAGATAAAATGTACATTTTTTTGAAAAATGTAAGATTTATCTTATTAAATACATCTATCATATTTCTTATTGGAAGTGTTCTTATTGCAGTAAATAAACATCACGTGAATAAAATTATTTTATAAAATAGAAAATTTTTTAGAATATGGAACAAGATAAAATCTATTTTGAAACATGTATGACTTAACTTATTGGAGTACATCTACAATTCTGCTTAAGAAATTTCATTACACTAGATTAAATGTGGAGTCCACAAAATGTTATTTAAATATATATCCACTTTATGTATATTTCTCTAAATTCAATCTGTCACAAGTACCATGGGAAAATGTACAATGCATATGCAGCAGCTAATTATTACCTTCTCAGAAAGTAGTTGGGATGTTGCCAGAAGCGAGAGCATTTAAGTAATTTTTTAGGAAATGCTTAATTTCTCCTGTCAAAAGAGAAGATTAAAACTGTTGCGGTTGAGTTAGTTTTGGAATTGAGAGAAGCTTTTATCTGCGGAGCAATCTGTAGCAGCGAAAAAAAAATGTTTAAAAAATCTTATGTTTTGTAATTGTTTCAAGCACTTATTCCATTCTAAATACTCATGCTGTTTTTTAAATCTGAAAAACAGCGTTGAATGAAATGAATGTCATGTAATTTACATGAATTATTCAATACCAGAAAAATCTGTATATTTCTAGTTTAGAAGGCATGCATTATCTAAATTGATCTTCATATTTGTGAGTAGTATCATAATTCACAAAAGTAGCTATGTATTTCATATTCTAATGATGGTTATTATCTAAAATTAGGAGCCTCTGATGGTCGCTAAAATGGCAAAAACAACCGGCTATATAACTTAAGGGATGTAATTAGGTAATATTACAACTTTACGAGGAGAGAAGGCTGTCAAATTCCGATCGGTATAAAAATTGCCTAAGGGTATGCTGTCCTGGAATTTCCCTCTATGCTGATTTATTAAGAAATTCATCTATAGTTTAGTAATTGTGCAAATAATAGGAAAGCAAACCTATAGTAATTACTTTTGTCTTTCGATTCTTGTAGAAAGTCACTCCCTATGGTAAACACTAATCTCATTCGTTTATGTACGTTATAAAGACAAAATCTATTTGCTTGAAGCAGCAAAAACTCTAATGCTAAGCTCTGACGTAATGAAATTTGCACTGGTCATTCTGTCTGGAATTTCTAGGTCAACGCAACTATTGTTGCCTCGCTACACCGATCCCTTGGAACCATAGAAGCAAAATTTAATATAGAACATTTCGATAGGAGACCAAGTTTTAATCAAACTCGAATCGATACAAAACGCCGGCCACGAGTCGAGGAAGAAGAAAGAACGCAAGAACATGAAACGAATAAAGCTGAAAAAGTTCCGAAGAATCTTTTACAAATGCTTATGATGAAAACTTTTATGTAATTGTAAGGGTGGTCCAAAAAACGAAACCAACTTCGCTTTTTTTTTAGATTTTTAAATTATCAACTATTAAAAAGTTATAACCACAAGATACTTGCATCGTCTAAAAGCGATATTAGCGCATCACACAAGTGATTTAAAAACTGACTTATAATTGTTATTTATCCTCCAGTAGTGTTTAAACATCTAGTTAAAAATGAGTTCCACGAACAATTAAAAAGTACACTCATATAAGTAACATTTGAATAGTTGTGTTGATTTAGTTTGGTTACTCACTTTTTGATACACGAGGGCTAATGAGATCAAGAACTACGCTTAAAGTGACATTTGAACAGTATGACTGACTCCATTGATTGCCATCAGCTAGATTTTTTCAACTTGGAAGACTTTATCTCTTCTGTCTGAGTAATATTGTGCTTTCAGATAAGAATGGTGTTTTCATTGAGTTAGAAGCATAAATCCTAGAAATGGTGTTTTAGTTGTGGCAGGAATCCATACTTCATGACACCAGTGATGATAGTTCATTAATGTGTGTGGTGTGGCATCTTCCAAAACTTGTTGATTGTTCTTATTCCGAACAGCAAAACATGGATTGGCACAATTGATTTATTCCCTCTATTCTAAACAGCATTTTTCTGACTTTTTGAAAGAATTGGGAGTTTCAGCTGGATGAAAATCTTAACTGCAGTACACTTGTGATCAAACTGGTTAAATTGCCGATAAATGTTCATAAACAGAATATGATAATTATAAAACAAAATCTTAATGTAGAAATAGTTATTTAAAAGATTTAGATTAATAGGTATTTACAATATTTGCGTGAACGAAGAAATGTATGTTTGCAATTTTTTTTCGCAGTTTTCATCATCAAAATCAATAAAAATCGTACAATTTGGGTGAATCTATCGGTTTTTTTCACTTCAATCTTTACTAGTAGCACATTGTATTACACAAATCAATGATAAGTTTTAAAAAGATACTATGAATTTAAGTAAAATTCGAGTTGATGGTGCTATTTCAATGTTCTGTACCCGAGCCGATGACAACAATAACAGTAGCCAATTCCAGTCCCAAATGGTAGGTAGGTAGTTAATTTTACGTCGTAATGGAACAACACAACGTGCTTTAGGTGACGATCAGTGATCCATACGAAAGGGAAAGATCCGAGGACAACACTTCGTCATTTTGAACCATGGTCAGATGACGAAGTTAATGCTGTACTGGCACCCTACTCTCTAAACTTCGGCACTACGCCAACGAGTCCCAAATGGCAATGGTTAGCATTGATCATGGGACAACTTAGCTAACTTTGGCAACCACGCCAGTAACTAGGATCGAGTCATGAGTTTATTTACAAGAACTTTTGTAGTTGAATTTACGTCGTACTGGAGCAACACAACGGGCTATTGGTAACGGTCAGGAATCAATCCTGAACTATCAGAGGACAACTCGTAACATTGAACTATATTCAGATGACCAATGGCAATACTTGAGCTTGTACTCCACTCTGCAAACTTCCACACTGCGCCAACGTGATAACATTTGAGGCCACGAAAGATTTAACCTGCACCAGCCTCCAATTTATACGACGGTCTTTAGTTGGACCGAGTTTTGAACTCGCAAGCCTCCGGTTACTAATCAGTTACTCTTCCAACCGGGTTACGGTGGCCACCAATAACGTGAATTATCGTTACACTTGGCGAAGGTGTGGGATCAATCCCTAAAGATAGTTTACTTCGCAAAAACCAAAAGTTAATTCCATTTCCACTAAGTCGATCCTTGTGTTGTTCCAGTGCGACTTTAATTAATTACCATTACCACCACCATTTCGACCAAAAATTAAAACATATAACTGGCATTGCCAGATAAATGTATGTAAAATTCTAAAATTAAATAGTTTTATTGTATAATCGTTTGCGCTGATTTACACTTTTACAAATATTATCGCATGCGCTTTTCGTTTTATTCATTTGCTTCCACCATCCCCTAATGACAACGCCTCTTGTGTACTCTAAGAAAATAATAATATATTTTTAATATGTTTAGAAATATTTCTTTTTTATAGTACGTCAGTCGAATTTTTATATTATTTTTCATTAGCATTGTGAACGATTTCAAATTCGATTTCTGCTGTTTGGACGCAATTACATAACATTCCCGAAAAATACTGAGAGGAATTCAATCTTTCTATCATATTATTTTCAGTGTAACAAAGATGATCCTGAAGATTTCATTTCTGCTGTCCAAATGCTCTCGTATGATACACACACACACACACACACACACACACACACACACACACACACACACACACACACACACACACACACACACACACACACACACACACACATATCGGAGTTACTTTAAAATGCAGTTTATCGCCGTTTTAGTAACGTTTGACGTTTAATCTAAGTGGCGTTGTCCAATTAATTATTATAGATCAATTCGGAATTCATTCTATAGAATTTGTATTGGTGAAGTGTTGAAATGTAATGGAAAAACAAATCGACTTACGTCCCATTCGGTACACGTACCCAGGAAACACTAGAAACTATACTACCACCTATATTTAGCTTGACAGAAAATACCTCCCAGATTTATTTTATTATCGTTTTTATATTGTAATAGTAAAAATTTAATTTAGAAAAATACTCCAAATTATTTTTTAACCTATTCAATGCATCGGAAAGAATCTCGTTATTAAAATACTCCTCGAGAAACATTATATTGACAACTGCATTGAAAAATAACAGGAATCAACATTTCACAAAAGTTTGTGTTCACAGTTTAACTACTCGAATAAAAATATTCGTTAACAATTTAATACTTACACTTGATTTATGCTTAACGTTTGAAAGTTTGGATAAGAATTTGACACATATCTATGACAAGAAGACATACGAATATTCAATTGAAACCGAAACGGCTGTTTTCTGCCACACAAAAGAATTCGACCAGATCAGTTGATACTTATAATCAATCTTGTCATATACCCACTAATTCTAAGAAATATATACAAGGTGTGTCAAATATCGCTAAAAATAAAGCAAAAAAATTTCTAATATTTAGAAATTATGGGTTTCGAGATGAAAGTTGGAAATACTGTTAATGTTTATTTATATATTATTTTTTAATTAGCATTTACCTCTTAAATTTTGAGTGATCTAGATAAAAAAGAATTTTCTTCCCGATAATCGATATTTTTTAATATCTTGATGGAATGAAATGTGTTTTAGCGAGTATCCACTTTCGAAGAAATTCCTCAAAATTTCTCCATTTTTTTAAAATCAAAATTAACAGTGATGCAAACACAGTAAATTTAAGATTTTAACCTGGCCAGATATTGTAGTTTAGTATTCCTTTAGTAGATGTCGCCACTACACTAAATGGAATATATATATATATATATATATATATATATATCAGAATGGCACTGGTAGAAAAAAAATCGATGTTTATAAAACATCTTTTACTCATTGATCACTCACAAAAAACTTTCAAATGAAAAATAGCTATTTCGCTGTGTTATAAAATCGGTATAAAGTTTAATTGCAACAATCATATTATTTTAATTAGCGATTAAAACATTTACGTGATTTCTTTCTGTTCTTTGCCATTTTTCATACCTTTAAAAAGAAACAACGAAAATGAAACGTTGCAAGTCAAATTTAAATTATATTCATTTATCACTTTTTTTTTACTAATGCAGGCTATATACGATACTTTCAGTCAGAAAGAATCTGAGGAGAAATTATTTTCACTGTTTTCAGATATCCCGTATGGTTTAATAGCTTTTTGGAAACAATCCATCATGTCTGCTAGACTTTTTTTTAATTTGTTCAAATAAAATTGTTCTAATTTTTTTCTGATACTGATGTTTCACATAAAAAACGGAACCTAAATGTTCCTATGAGCCTATGAGGTAGTGCTGCACAAACCAATCAGAAAACAGATAAGTAAAAGAAATACATTGATTTGATAAGCCAAATCGTCTTTCTAATTTACGTAATTTTTTTTCTTTATAAAATGCGCAGTTTATAAATTGAAGTTTGGAAATTGATTTTAGATTCTTCATCTTGTATCGCCATCTATTGCTGCCAAGAGCAACTATTTGCTGTTGAGTAGTTTACATGGTTCATAATTCTTTTCAGATTCTTTTCCTTCCTTCAGTGCTGCTAATCAAGCAATAGAAAAACAAAGGGACAGTAGTATTGACATCTATTTAAGCTTAAAAATGATTTTTTTTCAAACAGCTCAATCTTCTATTTCTTACTTATTTTAATTGCAGTAACATAAAACGTGTCATGACTCATGAAATTTAATCATAGGTATATTTTCGAAATAATTGAGAAAATGACAGCTTATTTCTTTCTTATAGAAACTGAAATATTCGAGGTACATACACACATGTTTATATTTTATATATTTTCGTTTCATTTCCTCGAGCTTTATAGTTGGAAATCATTTACCCAATTTAGACCTTTGGGATCTACTGGGTTCAGAGACGTAACTAGGGGGGCAGACGGGGTATATGCCCCGGGCGACGGATTGGGGGGGGGGGCGCTAAATTGGCCGAGTATCTTTTTTACTATAGATATTGACGTATGATAAAATTGAAGAGGAAAATCGTATTAGTGTAGACTACAAAAACTATAAAAGGAGCTAAATGCAGAATGTGTGAAGAAATAACAGGAAAGCTTAACCTAGATCCTCATTTTAAAGAAGCACGGAGGAGGAAGAAGCGGGTGTTTGATGAGAAGGGCGAAGTTGAATTCACAGAAGAAAAAAGTTCAGATTATTGATTATACAAATAATAGATCGGATTCTGAATGAACTGAGGCCAAGTCATTCAAAAAATGAATAGTTTATTTGGTTTCCTCAATGGAGCTCGGTTTGAAACAATGAATGGAGAAGAATTGAAGAACCAGGCACTTGAGTTAGCTACCACATATAAAGAAGATTTAGACAGGGACTAGCTGGCGATAGAAGTGGAGAGTTTTAAATAGAGAGCCTTGGATTTAAGCCCTAATATGAAAACGGTTATACCATCAGGTCTTCTGACGTTAATATACAAGAACGGACTTGAAGACGCGTCCACCAACGCAACGACAGCGTTGAGAATTTTCCTCACAATACCAGTCTCAGTCGCCTCAAATGAAAGGAGTTTTAGCAAACTAAAGATCATAAAAAATTACCTCAGAAACTTAACAGGACAACAACGACTAACCAACCTGAACATCATATCAATAGACCACAAATTAGCTTCAAAGCTATCTTTTGAGGACATTGTAAAAATGTTTGCAGCCGAAAAAGCCAATAAAGTTAAGTTTTAGTTCAAGCTTTCTGTGTTTAGATTAATTTTTTTCACATTTTGTCAATAGATTAAGAGATTGTGTAGAATGTCTAAGTATAATACTCAAGACAATAACTTGAGTAAAATCTTTTATTCTTAGTTCTTGTTCTAGTTTTCCAAATCCTTCAATGGTCTTCGGTCGACGTTTCGATAATGCTCTTTTTAAAAGTCCAAAAGCACAAAAGTCCATGGGTGAGACATCTGGAGATTTAGCAGGAATATCAGTAAAGGGTTGATTCAGTTGACTTGATACCAGTTTCTGGTTCCATTTTTTCCAAGAATTTAATAGTGGATTTAGATGTGTGGCTGCTTGCTTTATCCTAATGCAGTTCTACTGATTGTTGACACTGTGGGTAAAGATATGGTATATCTTTTTTTAATATTGGGGATGAAATATGGTCTTGATAATATGAGGAGTTGATTTTTACATTTTCCCCTCTTTTTACTTTTAATATTCCATTACATGCAAAACCGGCAACAATCATAAATCTCTTAGAGTAAGTTCTTGTTAAAGTTACCAAGTTGAACCACGTTTTAAGATTTTTCTCCTCTTTTATAATAAATTGTTCTTTTTTATTGCAATAATTTAAATACACCCACGCCTCGTCTATTGTTACAACATTTTTCCATCTTTCTCCAGCTAAATGCTTCTCATAAAGAATTCTGTAGCGAGTTATGCGTTCTGCAATATGTCGTGGAGATAGACGATGAACATTGTATTTTTTTGGCCTTTTTAAGATTCAAATCACTGTTAATTATTTTATTTACAGTTGAAACTGAACATTTTAATGACTTTGTAATAGTCCTTTGACGGATTCTCTTTTAAATTAAGGATCTTACCTTACAAATATTCTCAGAATTTCTTTTTTTTTTGGATACGTACTATTTGGAAGTATTTTTCCACTTTTACGTTTTCCCCTTTCTCATTAATAATATTACTTATCGTACCTTTAGATATCGACAAACCATGACTTTTACAGCGTTTTTGAATAATTGAATAAGCATAATTCTCTTCGGAAAGAGCGGAAACATAGCCTTCCATCCATTGCCATTAAAAGCGCCATTTTGAAAGTAAACAAAACTATGAGTTAGCAGACGATAAGATATTTTAACTATTTAACTGCTGCGAAAATAGAACTATTTCGTAGCATACAATTTTTTTACAGCTCATCAAAACCGTTCAAAAAATGTCCGAACAGCCTCTGTATTTATAATAATTAAATATCCTATTCTATAAAGCAACAGTCTGTTGATTTTGATTCAGGCCACACATATCCCGATATCATTTGATAAAACCTTTTCATTTCATTTGCAGCGATTATAAGTGTGAAAGAATATACCAAACATGCTACTCTTAGATTATTTGTTAATGAAATATCTTAGAATTAATTAGGTATTTTATCTTGTACTAAAAATGAAATTACTGCAAATTAATCTATTTACCTTTGAAATCAAGCATTTATCATCTAAGTTGAATAAAAAAATTGGACTAATGGAATTAATGTGTGGTGGGGCAATATCAGGTATTGTCGGGGAGGGTTTTGGTTTGGTTGGTCGGTGGGTGGGGGCGCCAACGCGAGTTCTTGTCCAGGATGGAAACTAGCCTAGTTACGTCTCTGACTGGGTTGATAAAATATCTTCTTAACAAATTAATTACTCTTCCTTGTTCCAAACGAGCTTCAAAACCTTGAAATAATCATACACTGTTTTTTACTTTTTTTCCTATTTTCTATTTTATCGTTTGCGGTTATGTGGTAAACGGAGACTCGTTACTACGAGGATTCACGTATCGTACTTGACGATAATAAAAACAATTTTACGTACGTGAGAATTCGTGCGTAAAATCTGTCCGTCAGTCACGAGTGACATGAGACCTGCAAACGTGATGTCTTGATAAGTACCGAAAAATTACTTTTGGTAACATGAATTGTGTATACGAATGTAAGTAATCTGTCGTTATGTTGTTGAAATATTCCCTTTTGTTCATTTTTTTCAACCAGATAATTCACCTCTTATTTAATTCTGCCATTTATTATACATTACATAACACAGTGGCGTATCAAGTCGCTTAGAGGCCCTAGGCGCAAATAACTTTGAGGCCCTTATCAGTAATTATTCTCAGATGTACTGATTCACAGGTATTTCTATATTTTTATCACAAAAATATGTTATATTGTTATAGCTAATCAATACAATATCTACGATTACTATTCATATTAAATTAGTTATAAAGTATAGCAACAAAAGCTTTGATGAAAATCTGTTTAAGTCAAACTAAACCAAGAATTCAGTAAAAGGCTTTTTGATGCATTCTCCTAGCTAAAAATGCATATCAATTTATTGCAATTGGCACTAAATGTTGAAATTACACTGTTAAAATTATCAATGATATTTTAGGTTTAATGATATGAAATAATGCCAATGCTATAAAAGAATGCTATAGAATAGAAAGTAATGTTATAAAATTTTCATTCATTCTTCGAAAATTACGAATTATTAATTAGTATTAATAATTATTAATTATTAATAATTATTATTATTTTGAGAATTTTCAACCATATATTTTAATATTAATAGATGAAGTAAAATCCACTATTTTTAGTTTTATCATTGCATTTCGATTACTAAATTTCCAAGAAACTCAGATTATGCATATCATGGCACTCTGACAAAACTGCGATCCTCTTTTAAAAATTTACAGCCCTTTGCTTAGCTCTAGCGCGAAGGAAATTCAACTATCTTTTTTTTTAAATAACAGGCGCGCGACTAATGCGCCTAGTGGGTGACCCGCCACTGATAAAACGTCCAATCAACATATTAACACTTCAAGTATTTCGACGTGATACCACGTCCAAGATCTGATAATTTTTGCTCAAGAAGACCAGTTGTCTCGTCGAGGCAAAACTGCCCTGTTACTCCAAGGGAAATGAAGATCCGAATAGGAAACACAACTACCCCTTACCCAGAATTGGTGACAGTTTGTAACTGATTTTTACATCAGAGGTTGGACACTACATGGCAGTTTTCGATGCACAGATGAACCACCATGAGAGTTAATCTACACGAAGTTAAATAATTTCTACGCTAATCTTGTGTTAATTTTTGATGGATTTACGCATTTGACTACACAATGGCGTACCCAGAGGATGGCTCATAGGATTCAGTAAACACCCCAAGCGATAGTACAGTTAAAATTTAATTTTTATGAAATTTTTAGTAGTGGAGCAAACCGTACCACGCCTCCAGATATACAGGGTTATTCAAAATGAATGATCCGATTTCAAAATGCTATATTTTCATAAACAAACGACACAGAATAATAAGTAATACATGAATACAAAGGGAAAATATGGAAGTTTTTTACAAGTGTTCGATATAACTTCCTTTAGTTACACGTATAATGTCAAGACGGTATGTAAATTCCTGCCAAACATGTTGTAAAATGTCGGTGGTAATTGATTGTACAGCAGCAGAAATCCGTTGCTTAAGTTCACATAAATTTGTGGGTAATGGTGGGGCACATACACTTTATCTTTTACAAAACCCCAAAGGAAGAAATCGCATGGGGTCATATCAGGTGACCTAGGTGGCCAGCTGTGTAACATCCACTGCTCTCAAACTAATGATACCACCTTCGAATACTCTGAGCCGTAGGTGGATTAATTCGGTACTTTTTACGAAATTCACACTGAACGGTGATTACAGATCCACATCACGCAAACGACAGCACACAAAAAGCTTTCTGCTCAGCGGACGCCATTATCACTTCTGCTGCTGAAAAGCTTCTAAAACAGCTTTCGTGAAATAGCTTCACGAAGAACACACGAGCGCCATCTAATCTTCACAATAAAAAAACTTCCATATTATTCCTTTGTATTCACGTATTACTTATCATTCTGTGTCGTTTATTTTTGAAAATATGGAATTTTGAAATCGGATGATTCATTTTGAATAACCCTGTATTATAATCAGGGCCGATCCTGAGTGATATGCACTTGCACGTAGTCAGCAAAAGAGAAGAGGTGGCCGCTGTATGACTCCAACTTTAAATATAGTTGGTAGGTTGTGTTTTTATGGCGCAAGGGCCGTTTTTTGGCCAAGCTGCCCCAAATACAAGACAACGTCAAGTAATGGAAATACGCACACAAGGAAAGTTTTACTGGCATAGAAGAGAGAAAAGCACCCAGGTAGGAATCGCGCTGCCTACAACTTTCAGGCTGTCAGCGCATTGGCAAACCCACTGGCCCACGGTGTCACCCCTTTAAACACAATCATAATCATACCCAGCAATAAATTTTCCGATATTATAAATTTTGCATTTCTTCAGTCTGCAGTTTCTTTCGGACGAATACAATAAAAGCTACATTTGAGTTTACATATTCTGTTCTTAATTTACATTAGTATATTCAAAGAGCACTTATCAAGGGTAGGGACGTTTTAAGGAAGAAGAGCTCCAGGGTGATCAAATCCTACCCAAAACGATTTCAGGTGGTTAGTTGGTTGGTTGGTAGTTGAATTTACGTCGCACTGGAGCAGCACAATGGGATATTGCCGATGGTCCGGGGTCAATCCTGAAGGGAAAGCTCCGAGGATAACACTTCGTTATTTTGAACCACGGTCAGAGGACGAGGTCAACACCTGAGCTGAATCTCCAAACTTCCGCACTATGCCAACGTGATGACATTTGAGGCCACGACAAATTTAACGTGCATCAGCCCCCACGTACATGACAGTATTTGGTTAGATCGAGTCTCGAACTCGAATATGCCGGCCCCAAATGGTTTGGAATTGAAAACATCTATCCAAAACACATGATGATGCTTGATTTTCTGATAAAATTCAAGTTTTGTTCATTACAGATATATGTGTCTGAATACATCCAGACTGAAAACAGTCGATAAAATCGTGCTCATTTAACATTACTGCAATGCTCATTTAACACTACTGCATTTCCGGAAATAAGAAAAGATAGAAATTATTTCCGAAGACGTGTTTGTTGGACAATTTAGAAAATAAAATGTTTTTAAGGGAGGGGCTTGGCTTGCTGAGTTTTGCATGTGGGCAGCTTATACCTCAGGAACGGTTCTGATTATCATATTTTTCAGCTGAAAGTTTCTAAAACGCGGTTAAAGAAACACGGTTATAAAATTTATTTCATCTTGAGGAATCTGTTTAGAGTAATGCTGCAGTGAGTTGCATGTTTCTACAGTTAAGGAAAAGGAGATTTTCTTTGCATATTCTGAATTTTCAACTAAAATATATTTTGTTCAAATGAATGCTTGATAAATTTTGAATATAAATTTCACATACCAAACCAATTTTATAATTTTTTAGTTTTTCATAATCTGTTCATCTTTCTCCTTAAACGGGAAAGTACTGAACCAGGAGAATGATAGTGAAATATGGAGCAAGAATCCTCCCCACCCCCAAAAATGACCTCATCAATACCATGATAATGACCGATCAAATCCCCTCCCAAATAAAAATTACTTGTGACCACCTGTGACTGCATCTAACAACATTAGCTATTTTATCAAATCGATGTTAAAAATACCAGTTATAGGCGGCGCAGGTTAAATTCCTCCCTGTTTGTATTTCTCTCTTCCGTGTCTGTAAAGCTTTCATTGTATGTATGTCTATTTACTTGACGTTGTTTGGCGTGGATTGGCCAAATATGGGCCTTGCTCATATCAAACCAAAACCAAACCAACCGTATTGTTTAAAATATGGGAGAGGTAGCTGAATTAACTATGCTCTGAAGCAATATGACGGTCTATTGACGACGGTCCTTGATCCCAAAGGGAAAAATCCAAAGACAACATCTCGTAATTTTGAACCACAGTCAGATGGCAAGTCTGAGTATTTTTGGAATAACTTCTGCCTCGTTCGTTACAACAGCAGCTTAAATACCAGCCTATTGTTGAGAAAGTAACAATTTGAGTAAAATACGCTTGACAATCTTCACTTAACGAAACAAAATGCTTCGGTGAACACTGATAAGTATCTGGCAGACTAATGAGTAATTTTTTCTCTCTTATGGTTGATTGAATATATTTATTCTATTCTTTTTTCAAATCTACTCAATGAGTTTTATTTTTGATTCAAGACAGTTCTGCACGTCTTGCATTGCATTGCGCTGCAGTTTTTTACTAGAAGTCTATACCTTGTCCCACGACAAGAATATACTACTATACAAGGCACAATGAGCATGGTTCAACCACAAAAATGTAACTTGTTACTTTAAACATTAATTAGATTATTAACGTGTCAATAATTTTAATGGATATGAAAGAAGATATTTGTAACATGTGGTTTTGTTACTAATTTTGTAAAAAATTCAATTTAACGCATAACTTCGCAAAAAGAACTAAGGGTTTAATTTCAAACCCTGGCGGTCACATAAAAGACGGTGTGTTTGCCATGGAGGTTAATCGAACTTGTAGCTTGGTATTTGCGTATTGTCATGTTAGTAAAAAAGACAGTACACTCCAAATTTGGTCATTTTGGATAAATAGCTGTTACATGTTGATAAGCATTATAGATGCAGTATGTAATAACTCTCTCACTTTATTTGGTATTACCAAATTTATTTGATGCTTAATCAAATTGATTGATAAAATCAAATTGATTCTTAACAGCACTAGGTAACGATATGATCACTCGAACAATTGACGATAGAGTTGATTTCTGTGACTTTATTATGTTTTGGGTATTTATATATGTAGTATATAACAACCGTTAACCGGCAAAAGACTAAACTCAGAAATATTGCCTTCTTGATTCAAACCATTAAGGTTTGAATCAAGGGGGTCTACTCTTGAGGTGAGAGAGAACATAAGAATTCTGTTTTATATTACTTTCTCGCTTTATTTTACGTATTTAATATTGTAACGGCGGCTAGGGAAACTGAAAATCTTGCCGGCTCAAGTGTCGAAAGGAAAAGACCACACCGAAAGCGACCACCCGAAACATCTTTTTAACGACTTTTTAACGACAGCCAACCAGCAGGGGTCGGAAATCGTTGTGGCTTCGAAACAAAAGGCAGGCGCCTTTCTGTCGCTCTCTATGGCATTTCGAGACAAAAAGACGGAGATGAATTACGATGACCATTGCCGACAAGGTTTTATGGTCCCCTTTCAAGTCCGCCGAAGTCTGTCGTAAAAGTCAAGGGGAGAGGCTAACGTGAGAGAGCCATTCGGGAAGGTTCGAAGATGGTGAGATTTTCAACAACCAACCAGCACCGACTGAGGCCGACTTGAAACGAAAAGGAGGAGTCGAGAAGCACCCGATATATATAGAGTTTTTGAGGGAGAATCAGACAGAAGAGCTGAGAGAGCTTGGAGAGAACAGCAGAGAGAGGCGGTCAGCAGAGAGACCGTTTTGGAGAGAGAAGTGAACACCCGTTCACTGTCGGCGCATTTATCCCGCCTTGGGATTCTATACTCACCAGAGTATTTTATTGAGAAAGGCTCGTCCGTAACCGTGAAGGAGAAGCCTCCGAAAGATCTGTGCAACTGCTCATCCTAGTAGTGGAGATTGATCTGATCCGATCTGGAAAGACTGAGATATCCTGCCTTGGGACTCTATACTCATCTGAGTATTTTTGTTGAGAAAAGTCTCACCCGTAGCCGTGAATTAGACTCCCCCGAGCGAATTGTGAGTGGCTCGCCATCAGCCATAAGAAGCGCCTCGATAGAACTTTGGACTTTCCAACGACCTAATTTCGAATGAACTCTTCATTCATATTACCGACTAATTATAAATAAATTGTAAATAAATTACATTAGTCTAGAGACGGATACTTTTAAATGGTAACTAGTCTCAGCTACCCGTGGACCAAGACGTTACAATATCAAGGTGGTACTCTGCATCGAGGCTGTCAAGTTTTAGCTGGGAAAGTGTAATAAAAAATGGGTGTTGTGTCGAGGACTCAAACCATAGTTTTGACGTAAATACTCGGGCTTTATGTTGGATTTTGGAATGAATGAAGCAGACATAGGAAGTTTGAATGATTGTTTATTGTGAATTTTTAACAATTAGTTTAGTCTGAACTATTAAAGTGTATTTTGATATTAATTGTTGTTGAGAAATTTTTGTTGCCCATTATTAATTGTATTGTAGTTTGATAGATTTAGAATGACACCACTTACACTCAGCCCTCACTCCACGCAATCTAAAGTTACACTGGCCCAAAGTTCGCCCAGCACCGTAGAATTTTGACATATTGTGGACCCCCTCCCTCAGTGTGCCTGCGTAATCGATCAGAAAGTCATATCAGATACGGACATCCTTTGTCTACACGACGCTATATTTATCTTCTGGATAAATATATATACAGTGCAAAGGATAAAACGAACGTCTCTAATTCGAAATCATCGTTAATTCGAAGATTTCTCTTAGTCCCTTGAACTTCTCATTAAACCAATGTTAAAAAATCGTGGATAATTCGAAGATTTCTCTTAGTCCCTTGAACTTCTCATTAAACCAATGTTAAAAAATCGTGGATAATTCGAAGATTTCTCTTAGTCCCTTGAACTTCTCATTAAACCAATGTTAAAAAATCGTGGATAATTCGAAGATTTCTCTTAGTCCCTTGAACTTCTCATTAAATCAATGTTAAAAAATCGTGGATAATTCGAAGATTTCTCTTAGTCCCTTGAACTTCTCATTAAACCAATGTTAAAAAATCGTGGATAATTCGAAGATTTCTCTTAGTCCCTTGAACTTCTCATTAAACCAATGTTAAAAAATCGTGGATAATTCGAAGATTTCTCTTAGTCCCTTGAACTTCTCATTAAACCAATGTTAAAAAATCGTGGATAATTCGAAGATTTCTCTTAGTCCCTTGAACTTCTCATTAAACCAATGTTAAAAAATCGTGGATAATTCGAAGATTTCTCTTAGTCCCTTGAACTTCTCATTAAACCAATGTTAAAAAATCGTGGATAATTCGAAGATTTCTCTTAGTCCCTTGAACTTCTCATTAAATCAATGTTAAAAAATCGTGGATAATTCGAAGATTTCTCTTAGTCCCTTGAACTTCTCATTAAACCAATGTTAAAAAATCGTGGATAATTCGAAGTTCAACTTCCTTAATTCGAAGTTTAAGTACAGTACATGTAAAATTAAGTAAGCTACAGTACATGTAATATGTTCGGTGACGAATTAATCCAAACTTTTTTTGGACATTAAGAAAAATAATAACTTTTTTTCAGACAAAACATGGGTTGACAATGGACGCGCGAAACAAAATGCTTAATTTCATATTAAATTTTATCCGAATTGCTACGAAGACGTCACCACTGGACGGAGTCCGTGAGCTAACTGTTTTTTTTATCCTCTTCACATGCGCAAGCGCAGTAGTGAAGGACTCTTAACAGGAATCTTCCGGTCTGCAGCCCGCCATCCTAGACTCTTGGGCGCTAAGATGTCACAGTACTGTAGCTTACGCAATGTAAATCGTATTTTGTTTACATACATATAATGTTTAAGTCTTTCATACCATGATCTTTCTGAATAAATATTTACTAATTGACAAAATAATCTTTTCAAGCATTCAGTGGACCTGAAATTAAAGTTAAAAGATGTAACTTTTTTAATTCGAAGTTTTGGATAATTCGAATTTTTTAGTATTCCCTTCAGCTTCGAATTATCCAAGTTGCACTGTAGTTCTGAAATCAGAAGACAAAACAGGTGTAACGCTTTTTTTGCAACCAAAACTTGTCATGTGTGCCCCAGTACTGTTCCGATTATGTATTCACGTCGAAAAATAGGACGACAAAAAGAACTTGCAAAATGTTATTGATTCTCGATCAATTTATATATAAAGTTAATGTAATATTCTCTAAAAATTAACATTGGATGATAAACACATCGCGCTTACCGTTGACATAGCCAGAGGAGTATCTAGGGGATTTAGACCCTTTCGAAAGTTGTTTTCTTGTGTTTTTATAAATAAAATATTTAAGACGCATAGAATATTTTTGTGGTATTAAAATAAGATAGCAGTTATTAGATTAATTAACAATTTGCTAAGAAAATTTTTATTATTTTTATTCTACACTTTCTTTACCATTTCACGCATTCGAATATTCTCATATTGTATCAGAGCTTCAAAAGTGAGAGAAACTAATTTCAAGAAGCAAATAGTTTTGTCGAACACAGTTATTTATTTTGAAACGATTTCTGTATTCTGATAAACTAAAATGCCTTACTTTTGTTACAGCCTAATCCCCCCACTAAAATAATCTATTGGTGAAACCTTCGATGTAAAAACTCTTAGAGGAAACCTTTTGAAATTTGATTGCGGACAAATCTTGATTCGTCATTGAAATGTATTTCTAACTTTGGCAACCCTACGGAATGAAATTCTGGCTGTAGGCGACAATGTTATAGGCAGCCGTTTCAAAAAGAATGCAAGAACATTGTCGCGTAGAAAAAAAAATAAAAAATTCGAAGGAAGAAAATTTAAAGATTTATTTAGAGAAACACAGCCAAGTATAACAAAAGTGAAATGATAAATAAACAATAAACAACGCTATGAACGTCGCCTTGTCGTTCTATAACTTGTTACAAGATGTTTCTTTAAAGTTCTACGATGCCATCACCAAAAATACAAAATAAAATACTTAACATTTAATGAACAAATAGGAAACGGGAAAATATCTGCCATCAGTCTAATGGCACTTTCGAAACTGAAAGTACTTTGTTTTCTTCCAATTATTTATCGTTAAGTTCTGCACGTGGCATACTAATAAAATAAAATGGTAGGTAGGTAATTAATAACGTCGCACTGGAGCAAAACAGCGGGCTATTGTCGACTGTCCGGGATCAATCCCGAAGTGAAAGATCCGAGGACAATATCACGTAATTTTGAGCCACGATCAGATGACATCACGAACATCTTTGATGGCACCCCACTCTACAAACTTCCACACCATGCCAAAGTGAGGACATTTGAGGCCACGACACACTTAACATGCACCAGTCCCCGCGTACACGACAATCTTTGGTTGGATCGAGTTTTGAACTCGCAACTCTCCGGTTGCTAATCCATTACTCTTCCAACTGGTCTGCCTCGGCCCCGAAATAAAATGAATAACCAGAAATATTCATCAAAATAAAAACATTTCCTCTACGCTGGAAATGTATGAAAGATGGTACGATGTAAGTATGTAACACAAAAGTTTCAAAATCCTATTAAGTAACAAAACAAACCTGTTTTCGACTACAGCAAATAAAACTATTCAGATATTTCCGATCAATCTGAGAGACGTTTTAAACTGAAAAAAGCTACGGATTTCCCGCATAAGACCCGATAAAAATTGATCGACGGAAAAAATGTGACCGTTGGAAAAAAAACAGTCGAGTTCATGGCCTGAGGATTCAACGCTCCAACGCGTTGTAAAATCAAATCGTACGGTCATTCCCTCTGCAAATTACAAGCGGCAAAATGAGACTCGGAAAAAGTATCCGATGTGGCTTTTAATCCAAGACCGTATTTGAAAAGGTGAGAAAAACGTCATGCTCCACGGAACAAGCCAGCAGGGGCAACGGTCCATACAGAGCTTCTTTGCAAACTGATTTCTTATGAGGAGAATATTCAAAACGTTGTTGGGATAGGAAATTAAATAACAATGCACTTTGGCATAACGATTGAGAGAACTCTGATGTAATTATGTGCCAAATGGGTTTTACGAATATGTGCTTGCCTTTTTCAATGGCGATACTAAGGACGTTCTTGTTCAACAATGAGAAGAAATAATTTCATACAGTCGATTGCAGTTGAAATGATGGACAGGGCCCACACATAAATCAGGGATATGCTTGCTGTAAAAGTATTACAAAATATTGGTAGGTTGCGTCAAGAGAGAGGACACAAATCGTAGTTTTGACGAGAATACTCGGGCCTGGTGTTGGATTGTGGAATGTATGAAGCAGGCATAGGTAGTTTGAACGATTGTTTATTGTGAATATTCAACAATTAATTTACAGTTTGAACGATTAAAGTTCAGTTTAATACAAATATTAAAGGTTAATTCTATTGATCATAGGCTTCATACTTATAGCGTAGTTCAGTAACTTTCGAATGACACCACTTACATAGTCATCCAATCCAAAGTTACACTGGCCCAAAGCTTGCCTAGCACCGTAGAATTTCGACATATTTTGGACCTCCTCCCCGCGTTCAGTACGCCTGCGCACTCAGGCCGAAGGTCATGTCAGGTACGGACATCCTTTGTCCGATGCTATATTTATCTTCGGATGTTTCTTCTTGTTCTGAAATCATTATACAAAACAGTTGTTACGCTTTTGTGTAATGCTCAACTTTGCATGCATGCCCCAATACTGTTCCGATTTTGAAGAAATATTTGCATACAAGAAACGCGGATTCAAATAATACAAACCATAGATTACTTTCACTGCAACATTAGCACATATACTTCAGTAACATACGTGGCACAGAAATCGACGTTTTTCATTTATTGTCGAATTTCAACAACGGATATAAACAATATAAAATCGACCGTCTCGTGATTTATTCGCCAATTTTGCCGCTTTGTTTAAATATGCCCGATTTGAACTGTGGAGCTGCATAATATTGTTGAAACTACACGGAAGAAGCTCGCCACTCTTATGAAATTCTTCAGCAGTCTGATTGCAGAAAGCAATGAGTAATTGAAAAGATTAAAATCAGTGTAGAATTTCTATCAATTTTCTGATGCTGATCAAGATCTGATCTAATGACGAAATATCTCGTCCATCAATATCTGGTTAGTTTTGCTAATGACGAGATACTTCGTCGAGACAACCACCAGGAGGGTCAAGCTTTGCAATAAGGAGAAAAGTAATAGATAAAATAATTATTTTTAGAAGTTAAATAATGAGTATTTGGAATACATATTGATATTTCTTGGATAGGAAAATCTACCTAGTACCGGAAAACAACATCTTATCTGGTGTTGGACCCAAGAGGCTGTAAGATTCTGAGAAAGGAAAAGTGAATTAGAGATAATCTTTTCCATAAAGCAGAAAATTTGTTTGTCTGAAACATCAAAAGACTTGAATTCTGAGCTCTGAGAATTTGTACAGCTTATTCTGTTTAGAATGTCTCAGTAAACGCAACTATATTCAACTTGCCTTGTCGTCACATTAGAGCCCTAGAAGTGAAATTTAGTATAAAACAATACACAAAAGAGACCAATCAACACAAAACGTCAAAAGCTCTCACGAGCCGAGCAACCGGAAGACAAACATAAGCACGTGAAGCGAACAAAGCTCAAAAAGCTACGCAAAGAAACTGCCGAGGAAACAAAGGCGCGACTTGGTTTGTTTGTAGCAGCAAAAACTCTCGGGCAAAGTCAGGTAGCAAAGCTAGTTGAAATTAAAAAATACAGTTTACAGATAATAGATCTTACGCTCCTGTGTGATTTCATTAATTGTTTTTACCTATTGTTAAATACTCCATTTCAGTGATGGATCATGTAATCGATATTCTTTTTTAAAAAACGGACAATTTTCTCAAAAGATTAGTCTTTCTCAGGGACAAAAGATTTTAAACTGTGTGGTTTTAGAGAATAACTAATTAGATTCTTTATTCAAAGATTTTAATGTATTCGCAGCAGCTGCTTTACTTTTCAAACAAAAACTAAGAATTTGTGGTGGATGGTCGAAGACTTGATGAATTAACTACATCCTAAATAGATTTTTGTTTTCATAAAATATAAAAACATTACACTGTTATTATTTTATACAGCATCGGGTTTCGCTATACTTACAGGACATTCCTACTCAGACTTGCCTCGAAAAGTAAAGTTTTTCGTGTAAAAGAATACTTTTTGTTCCTTTGCAGCTGAATGCTCACTATCACCAAGAAAACCTCGTTGCTCCGGGCAACTAAGTTTCAAGGTTTTTAGATAGCCTTCTGAGAAGTTCAAAACAGTTCAAACAAGTCCATTTTGGAACACTATCAAAAACTGTGATCTTAAAGCGTTTTAGCTTGAATGGCTACCAACCTACTTGAGAAAAGGAAGGGGGAAATTATTTTCAAACAATGCGAAAATGTGAACATAGTTTTAACAATTATTTATTACATTTTGTATTTTCTCAATTTATCAATTATTCCGAGAAGAGTTCTTTCAATATGATTATGTACTGCTATAGCAACTTATTAATAAAATTGTAATAAATAAAGTACATTTATTCATTTGTTTATGGTCAGGTATATTTTTTATATGTGTGTTTCTCAATAATAAATCTAACTTTGATACAATGAAATGACAGTAGATTTCACTCTTCTAATCACCACAACCTGGTATAAAAAATAAAAACTCGTATGTGAAAATTTTGACCATTCTCTGACCACTCATAATTTTGTAAATTCGACGTTTTTACCCATTTACCTTGTTTCTTTCTTTAAAAATATAAATATCTTTAAAAGTCCGCCACACATAGCCCAAGTTGCTCTTGTCTCATAAAAATCAAACCATCCTATCCTACATCTGATCCTTATTTTTCTTCATAGAATCCTTAATCACAAACTGACTTTTCAAAGCTTGTTCTCTAAAGTTTTTCCCAATTTCTTGTTGCGAGGAATTTGAGACTTGAATACATCAAGTATATTTCATGATCATATTTAAATGGTACCTACTGTGAGAAATCATCTAGACCTGTTACATCATGATTTATAAGGTCATTGATTTCGTATACCACAGAACCAAGCCAATCAATTCAATATGACCAATCACTGCCAATAGCACCTTGGTTGTATTCGAATCATTATATGTATGAGTAGGTAGTATTATTTTAATTAACGTCACTCTGGAGCAACACAACGGGCTTTTGGTGACGGTTCGGGATCAATCCCAAAGGGAAAGATCGAGGACAACACCACGTAATTTTGAACCACTGCCAAATGACGAGACAACACTGAGGCCAAGGCAGATTTAACGTGCACCAGCCCCTTTTTACACGACGGTGTTTGGTTAGATTCGAACTCGCAATTTGCTAATCCGTTACTCTTCCAATCGGGCCCTCGTGGCCCATATATGTACGAGAAAAATTTTCAGTACTAACAAACAGACGAAATGCGTGTTTATTTTTTACCCATATGCTCTCAAATGATACATATCGGTGTTACCTTAATATGTAGTTTATCGCCGTTTTGGCAATGTTTGGCGTTTAATCTAATTGACTTTGACCAATCAGTTATCGTATTTCAATTCGTAATTCATGGCTTAGAATTTTTATTGACGAAATGCTGAAATCGCATTCGAACAAGCCAAGTGACGTCAAGTGGAAAATAAAAATTCCAAAGAATTGCCGAATTTATATGATAGCTGATTGGTCAGCGGCAGTTAGATTAAACTCCAAACGTTGCCAAAACAGCGATAAATGACATTTTAAGGTAACATCGACATGTATCATGCGAGAGCATCTGTCTTTCCGTCTGTTGACATTGAAAATCCCTCTAGAAGTGTTGATTTATTCATGTAAATTATATTTTAAGGTGGGTTTTTCAATATGTATTTGTAAATAATCAGAAAAAAAGAATTTTCAAAACTTCTGTTTGAATCTGACGACTGGTGAACACCAAATTTTAATCCAAAAATTAGTTTTGAATTCGTTCTCTAAATTGTTTTCTTATTACTGGTTTAAACCTTTCGAGGATGACGTTTCCACGGTCAAATCCGGTTCCTCTTTCATAGCCATCTTGCGTGCATCTTTCTTCACCCATTTTTTTGTATTCTCACCGATACTTTACCCCTCCGCGGTTTTATTGTGCCGGCCAGAGTTATATCTGGCATCTGAAAAGAAGATTGAAAATATGGTTCCCTTTTCTCGAGCGCGTTTGTTGGGCGTAACTGCAATCGTGACTGGGAAGAGACTCGGAACGGATTAAATCTTCGCATGGAGCACGTTTTAGACCCCCACCTCTTAATCTCAGTTCCGCAAATAAACAAAAACTGGAGAATCGAATGGTCCATCTATTCCTCTCATTTCGCCAGATGAAAACATGGAAGTATTTCCTTACCGGCTGAGACATGAAGCAGACGATAAAACTAGATTCTTCCGAAGAATGTTTTCGATATTTAAGGAATCGTCTGCGGTCTTCGTTTTCGAAGGTAAATTAACTCTTTTTTATACATTAAATAAATTTGTATGATGTTGAAAAATTTTTATTAATGCAGTTCTGTATAAAAATGTTTAATGTTCTTGCTTTATTAATCAGAGATGGAAATCCACTTTCAGATTTTAGTAAAACCTTACTTTTCTTTTCAAATAAAGTTGTTTCCTCTTAACGGAACTGAATTTATCTATACTTACTTTATTATCTTTTTTTGGTATCTGGTCTGCTATCTAGCACAAGTTATATCATTTTGACGGTTATAGTTTGGAATATAAATTATTCAATTTAAATATTCATAAAGGATTATTTTTTCCGCGCCGCGCGGTTATATTCTTATAAGTAAAACCTCGATAAGACGTTACTTAATAACTCGTCACTTTTCATCAGTCACCTACTTTTGATACATAACAGTGTAAATAAACACCATCGTTTACTCGTTATTAATTCTAATGCTGCTCTGAATAAGTCGTCACTCGTGAAAATGTTGAGACGGCAGAGAATCAGAATAAAGTATAATTGTTCTACTAAATGGATTTGTTCTGATCATTTAATTATATTCAATTAACTTAACCATCCATTTAGATAATTTAATCCTTTTTAAATAATGGACCGATCTAACTTATTTCTTTCTGTGGTATCCTTACTTTATTTCCTTTTGGACGTATATTATTCGCATTTATATAATTCTAAGCAACTTACTGTACGCAATTAAATTGGTAATGGATGTATGTTTTATATTTTGAATCAATGGATGGGCGTCTCCTCCCGTTCCGTGGACCAATTAGATGATGAATATTCGTTTCCTACCGGCAGACGTCGAAAGATCACGTTACTACCAGTTTTGATCACTGATCCTGAGCACACAAAAAGGTTGCCATTACTCACTCTATTTTTATACTTCCTCTATGGTGTGAACAGACAAATCAGGGGACGGAAAACAGAGGTTTTACTTCCTGTTACTGAAATGCTCCAACATGATACATATTGGGGTTACCTTAAAATATAATTTATCGCCATTTTTGAAACATTTCGTTGGCGACGTGCTGAATTTGTATTCGACAAACCTGCCAAGTGACTTTACGTCCGGAATACAGGAAATACTTTCCACAGCAAAAAGCTATCACCGCCTACATTTAGCTTTGGCCGATGCTGAAGCAAAAAATGCCATGACTTTTCTAAATACAATCGTTCCATACGATGATCTCCATCACTTCTTATGGAATATGGTGTGGAACGAATGGCGCGAAGACTGGAGTGAACAAACTAAAAATAGACTCTTCAATATATTTCGATCTCTTTCACTCTTGCCAACGTTATCATCTAGACGGCTCGATGTACTTATTACTCGTCTTCGCACTGGCCATTCGAGAAGCACGCAGACACTTATTAATGAGAGAAACCGCGCCATCGAGCCATCATTACCACCAACCTTTTACAATAAGTCATATTATAACCTCTTGTTCCAGTCTTAAACCTTTATGCCGTCAATTTTTTATTACCTCGTCACTAATTTTATCGGACTTGTTGGGTCAACCCCCGATTAATTACTTTTTATCTTTCATTATTCAGGATTTTGACTATATTTATAATTCATCAGCTTTTAAATTGCATTTGATGAAGTTTTATCACATAAGATGGGAATATCCCATCCTAGTTCTCATTTTATCATAAGGTTTTACATTTTCTTGTGATTAAAATTTGAACCTTTATATTTAATTTTTCGGTAATTCATTTGGTTTTTATTCATTACATCTTCTCTTTCAATGTTGGTGAGGTTGTTATTCTGATATCCTTTGAATCAATTTTATATACACTGCTGGCCACCGTAAATGCAACACCCTGAAGGAAGCATGCAAATAATATGAAATTTACAACATGCTTTAGCGGAGGTGAGATATGCAAATGATTAGAATTTCAGCGCAGACGCACATCACGCGCGCCTGTGGCGCCACTTCAAAGCGCTATTTAAGGCTTGGAGATTTCGACGATTTCAAGTACGGCAAGTGTGTTTTTCTTGTGGTTTTTTCAAAAAAACGATCAATTATGCCTCGTAGAAAACAGCGATCATCTTTTGATCAAGTATCCGAGTTCGATAGAGAAAGGATAGTGGCCTACCGAGATTGTGGATTATCTTTCAGGGAAATCGGTAGTCGTGTTGGACGAAACCAAACAACTGTAATGCGGATATGTGATCGTTGGATGCAGGAGGGTACGACGGACCGACGTGTTCGATCGCATCCACCTCAGTGCACCACTTCACGTGATGACAGGCATATTGTGCGTATGGCAGTGACGGATCGCTCAGCCACATCACGAACCATATCACAGCACATTCAGTCTGTACCGCATCATCCAGTGTCTGCGCGTACCATTCGACGCCGTTTACAGCAGAGTGGTCTGTCCGCAAGACGTCCATTGCTTCGTCTACCCTTGACGCAGAACCACAGACGTTTCCGCCGCCAATGGTGCGATGAAAGAAGGATGTGGACGGCAGAATGGAATGAAATTGTCTTTACTGACGAGTCACGCTTCTGTCTGCAACACCACGATGGTCGGATTCGAGTCTGGAGACACCGTGGAGAGAGGATGCTGAACAGCTGCGTTATGCACCGCCACACTGGTCCTGCACCGGGTATTATGGTATGGGGTGGTATTGGATATCACTCTCGCACTCCTCTAGTACGCATTGCTGGTACTTTAAACAGCCAACGCTACATCTCCGAGGTGTTGGAGCCAGTTGTCCTTCCTTACCTTCAGGGCTTGCCCACAGCCATATTTCAACCGGATAATGCGCGACCACACGTGGCACGCATTGTCCAAGGGTTCTTCGTCAATCGCCAGATTGAATTGCTTCCCTGGCCAGCTCGCTCTCCGGATCTTTCGCCGATAGAAAACATGTGGTCCATGGTTGCTCAACGATTGACCCAGAATACATCCCCAGCTGCCACACCAGATCAACTTTGGCAACGTGTGGAAGCTGCTTGGTCTGCTGTACCCCAAGAACACATCCAAAGTCTCTTTGAATCAATGCCGAGGCGTGTGGCAGCGGCTACTCTGGCAGCGACAATGGCGGCTACTCTGGCTACTGATTTTGGCAGGAACCACACTTCACAGAAGTCTATAAATTTAATCATTTGATACTTGGTCAACATGTTATCTACAAAATAAATTTTGTTGTGATATCTCTTGTCTTTCTTGGTGTTGCAATTTGGGTGGCCAGCAGTGTATTTTATTGCCTCATGTTTTCGCAGCTTATCCATGTTTGGATCTTGCGTCATAAAACCCAAATCAACCAAACAACCTACATTTAGCATGACAGAAAATGCCTCTCATGCATATTGCCCTTATGTGAATAAAACTTTTTTGAAAAGTGACAGATTTCAAAAATATTTTATTTTTTCAACTGGTTCTATATTTCCTTAAAAGAGTACTACACAAAAAAAAATTGAAACACTTCAAGGGAGTGTGTGAAGATCTATTATATACGAATACTTTTTGTCCCACCGAGCTTCAAGCTCAGGTGTTGGCCTCGTCATCTGAACCTGGTTCAAAATTAGAGGTGTTATCTTCCTATCTTTCCCTTCGGGATTGATCTCGGACCCTCGCCAATAGCCCGTGTTGTTGCTCCAGCGTTAATTCAACTACCACCTATCTACCCACCGTGCTTCAAGGGGTTAAACATGTTCGACATGAATATATCTGTGGGATAGTACAGTACTGGGGGCATGCATGAAAATTCGAGCTGCACAACTGTTTTGTCTTATGATTTCAGAATTAGAAGAAACAACCAAAAGATAAATATTGTGTCTAGTAGACAAAAGATATCCGTACCTGATGTCCTCTTCCGACCGATTGTGCATTGAGGGAGGGGATGGGGTTCGCAATGAGTTGAAATTCAATGGTGCTATGCGAGCTTTGGGTCAGGGGGACTTTAGATTGCGTGGAGTGAAGACTACGCAAGTGGTGTCGTTCGAAAGCTACAGAAATAAACTACAATAATGGGAAAAAAATAATCTCAACAACAATTAATATCAAACTACACATTAATCGTTCAAACGTTGGCGTGGTGTGGAAGTTTTGGAGAGTGGGGTGCCAGCTCAGGTGTTGCCTCGTCATCTGACCGTGGTTCAAAATTACGTGATGTTGTAACCATCTTTCCTAAAGGGCCACTGTAGTCCGTTTGGAAGAGTAGCGGATTAGCAACCGGTTGGTTGTTTTGGGGTTTTTATGGAGCAAGGACCATATTTGGCCATGCTGCGCCAGACATAAGACATATCAAGTAGTACACATACACACAATGAAAATTTTACTGACACAGAAGAAAGGATTGGATTGGATGTTCTTCTTCTTCTAGACCCTCCTCCTCCCAACTCACCGATAAGTTTTGAGTTTTTATATGGGAGGAGGGGGAGGACTTTAATCATGGGCACAAAAGGGGCACGCCGGGAAAACCAGCCCCCCCACACAGAGAGGGTACACCCAGACTCCGGCGCGTCCGCACCGAAATCCAGGGCACCACCATTTATTTTTTCTTTAAAAATACACACACAAAAAAAAAGACCAACAGGGTCCAAAAACAACAACAAAGTATCGACGACCGGCACACTGCCGGTTTACAAGGACGATATCGGCGCCACATAGGCCATCCTGTAGCACCTGAAACTTAACCACAGATTTATAACTTTTAATTTTTTTTAATTCATTAACTGCAGCCCACATTACTGCCAGTGGGCAGTTTAAAGTAGGCGCTACAAATAGGTGGTAAATAGTAGTATATAAGAGGATGGCCAATTAGGAAGATTGGAGACAAAAGCCTGATTCTGCAGCTAAAAGTCTCAAGAAAAAAACCAACCAACCAACCAACCAATAAGAGGATGGCTCATATGAGGCGCCAATATAAGAACAAAAAGAGATTTATGATATGATATTTTACAATGAGATTTACACACAATTATGATGATATTTAAAATTACTATATTCTCAAAACCCCAAATTTCTAAAATTTTTAAGAAAAGTAAAACCACAGGATCTAAAACAATGAAGTTTAAAATTGAGCCGGACCTAGTCCTTGACTCACTAATTACCGAGGGAAACAGGGCAGAGTGTCAGGGGGAAGAACCATATGCAATTCAAGATTTTGGGATTTTTAAACTTAGGGGAGGGCGTCCGCGGCCACCCCTCCGGCCGCCAGCACACACATCCTGATTTTATATTTTGAGATCTTATCGTTCAGGATGTTGGCACACCACTTTTGTTTATTTTCGGAAGTTGGTCTTGTTATGTGGTGCGCCTTAGTGTACTGACAGTCGAAGAGATAGTGGTCCGCATCCCCTACCTCCCCGCATGTACACGAATCTGTCGGTTTGATATGAAATCTGTGTAGGTAAGCCATAAAAGGGCCATGGCCTGTCAGAAACCAAGTAAGGTGCCTGTCTACGACAAGGATTCGAGGATTAACCTCCGGCATAAACTCCTTCAGCCGGAGGCCCTTTGCTGAGTTATTATGATGTTCCTGCCACCTGGTAAGTATAAAATTTTTGATGGTTCTATTAACAAACGAAAGTGGGGCAGGAACATTCAGCTCCTCGCCGGAGAATGTGGCCAGCTTGGCGCAAGCATCGGCCAACTCATTACCCGGCTCCCCCACGTGAGCCCGAACCCAACTCAGGCCAAATATATTGGTTAATTTGGCTATTTCCATTTTAATATTATTGATAAATTTCGATTTAGTTTTATAAGATTGAAGGGCCTGAATTGAGCTGAGACTGTCCGTAAAAATATTAATCCTTTTTTGATTTTTTGATGCATACATTATAGCCTGGTAAATTGCGGACAACTCCGCCTGGAAGACGGAGTTGTTATTTTTTAATTTAAATTTCAAAATTTTAAATAAGCTGCCATTCTCGAAGATGCACACCGAGGCCCCGATACTGCCATCAATGCCGGAGCCATCGGTGTACACCTCGTAGTCAACAGAATTAAGTTTAGTTTTGAAGTCAATTACTAAGTATTCAGGTGGAATCGAACCTGTAATAATGTTTTGATCTACATTGTCTATAGACAATCCCAGCTCTGGGTCGGGCTGCCGCCTTTTTATTATTTTAAATTTTAAATACAAAGATTTCAGAGTCACGTGGAGCGGGGGGATCCCACTTAGGACGTGAAGAGAGTCAGTTGGGGAGGTACCGTAGGCCCGCAAAATACCCAGAAGGAAAACCCTCTGGATAGATTGCAACCTCCGGATTTGTTGCACAGTAAGAGAACCTCCCCAAATGCCAGCTCCAAAAGTGATGATCTTTTCAATAACTGTCTGATACCAGACCTTCTGGAGCTGGCCACTGACCCCCCAACCACCTCCTCTAACTCTTCTTAGGGACCCCCCTGTGACGAAGCATCTTACACTCCTTTTCCCGGAGGTGTTCCTCTCCCCTTTTCAGACTATGGAGGCGCCGATCAGCCCAGCAGCCATGGTTCGGTGCCGGGGCACAAAAGGTGAATGGGAACCGAAGCCCCTTCATCTCTGCCGACGCTCCCAGGGTTTTGAAGGAATTCGGGGACAGTTCGTCTCGGCGGCGCCCGAACATTCTGGAACTCATGAGAAAAAAAAAAGAAAAATCCACCAGGAGGAGAACTTTGACCAATGGGGGACGAGAGGACGTCCCCCACCGCCTTTTGCCGACCCGAGTCCGGGGAGGATGAAGGCAGACGACGCTAGAACTTCAACGGTGTTGTGAGTGTCTCTCAGAGGTCCCAGAAAGGGTACCGCCTTTAAGTCCCGTTGCGGGCAAATTTGTTTTCTGTACTGTACATATTTCATGTAACTGGAGATATTTCTTTGTTATTAAATAATCCAGAAAGCAGTACAACCATTAGTACTCATTTATACGATTTCCCACCACATAGCGTGAAGACGCTACACCCCTATCGTTGTGCATCTCGATGTTAGTGAGGCGATATGATCGCTCCACGCGAGTCTGTCGTCAATAACGATTCCCAGATATTTAAGGTTGGTTGCGATTTTTAATGTTTTTGACTGAATTCGAAAAATGGGGTTGCGAAGCAATTTACTCTTTTTAGATATTATTATGGACCTACACTTGTCGATCGACAATTTTAATTTTAGACTGGTCAATGAATCATATATTAAGTTCAAAGCATTATTGGTGTTTATCTCCAGGTCTCTTCGCGTATTACCCGACGTTACAACCGCCAGGTCGTCTGCGAAGGCCTGGAGAAAAATTTTGTCTGAGTTTAAATAAAGAATTTGGTTGAAATATAAATTCCACAGGGTTGGTGCAAGCACCGAACCCTGTGGACAGCCCTTTAATATTTTTCTTTCTATAGTGCTATTATTCAAATTATAAGTTATATTCCTGTTATTTAAATATGATATTACAAAATTAATCATGTAATTTGGAATTCCAATTATTTTTAGGGTGTCTACCAACAAGTGCCAGTCCATATTGTCAAAGGCGGCTTGGATGTCCAATGTCGTGAGGGCTGAATGACAGACTCCACGGGTAGATTTTAATTTTGATACCACGGAGAACACCGCCTCTTCGCAGGAGCACTGCTCTCTAAAACCATATTGTTTGGGGTGTAATTTGGGTGTAATGGGATTGGATGTTGGGGTTTTATGGCGCAAGGTCCAAAAGTGGACAGAAGAGAGAAATACACCCGGGGAGGAATGCACCTGACAGGAATCGAACCTGCGCCGCCTACAACCCGAAATTGCTAGCGCAGTGGACATAACCACTGAGCCACATGGCCCCTATAAGCAATCAGAGTTGCGAGTTCAAAACTCGATCCAACCAGACAGTTGGGTACATGGGAGCTGATACACGTTAAAGCTGTCGTGGCCTCAAATGTCTTCACATTGACGTGGCGTGGAATTTGGAGAGTGGGGTGCCAGCTCAGTTGTTGTCCTCGTCATCTGACCGTAATTTTAAATTACGAGGTGGATCTTTCCCTTCGAGACTAATCCCGCACCGTCGCCCATAGCCCATTGTAATGCTTCAGTGCGACATTAATTTAATTACCTACCAACTTATCTTCTTTCCAACAAAATAGTCGAGGTTCAAAATTACGTGGTGTTGTCCTCGGATCTTTCCCTTTGGGATTGATCCCGGACCGTCACCAATAGCCCGTTGTGTTGCTCCAGTGTGACGTTAATTGAAAATACCAATACCAATCGTTCAAACCGTAAATTAATTTAATATTCATAATAAACAATCGTTCAAACTCTTCCCATGATTGCTTCATTCCTTCCACTTGGCGTGGTGTGGAAGTTTGGAGAGTGGGGTGCCAGCTCAGGTGTTGCCTCGTCATCTGACCGTGGTTCAAAATTACGTGGTGTTGTCCTCGGATCTTTCCCTTTGGGATTGATCCCGGACCGTCACCAATAGCCCATTGTGTTGCTCCAGTGTGACGTTAATTGAAATACCCCACCCCCTCATTCCTTCCACAATCCAACATCAAGCCTAAGTATTCACATCACAACTACGCTTTGTGTCATCGACACAGCCTTCCACTTTTGGGCCGAAGTAGCCCGATTGGAAGAGTAACAGATTAGCAACCGGAGGGTTGTGAGTTCGAATCCAACCAAAGACCGTCGTGTACAAAGAGGTGCTGATGCACATTAAATCCGTCGTGGCCTCAAATGTCCTCACGTTGATCCCGGACCGTCACCAATAGCCCGTTGTGTTGCTCCAGTGTGACGTTAATTAAAATACAGTGCAACTTGGATAAAACGAACGTCTCTAATTCGAAATCATCGTTAATTCGAAGATTTCTCTTAGTCCCTTGAACTTCTCATTAAATCAATGTTAAAAAATCGTGGATAATTCGAAGTTCAACTTCCTTAATTCGAAGTTTTTTATAAAAACTTTCGAACCATAACGACTTTTCGGCCTTTCATCGTTAAGAAATCATCGCCAGAATATCCCCACCTGTTCGACATGTGAAAGCTGAAACCTCCTTACCGCCACCTGTTCAACACGTAACAGCTGAGACCCCCTTACCCGCCACCTGCTACATAAGCTACAGTACATGTAATATGTACTGTAGCTTACGTAATGTAAATCTTATTTTGTTTACATACAAATAATGTTTAAGTCTTTCATACCATGATGTTTCTGAATAAATATTTACTTATTGACAGAATAATCTTTTCAAGCATTCAGTGGACCTGAAATTAAAGTTAAAAGATGTAGCTTTTTTAATTCGAAGTTTTGGATAATTCTAATTTTTTTAGTGGTCCCTTCAGCTTCGAATTATCCAAGTTGCACTGTACCTACCTACCTACCTTCCACTTTTTCGAGGGGAGGTATTGGTATTGGTATTTTCAATTAACGTCACACTGGAGCAACACAACGGGCTATTGGTGACGGTCCGGGATCAATCCCAAAGGGAAAGCGAGGGGAGGTATAGATTTTATGGAAACCCAGAAATCCCACACGGCATCTAATACGAATATTTACACGAGTGGTTCAACAGAACATTCTCTATTTGAAAGGAATTCCAGATACGGTCGGGGGAGGGGGGGGAAATTTCAATTAACGTCACACTGGAGCAACACAATGGGCTATTGGTGACGGTCCGGGATCACTCCCAAAGGGAAAGATCCGAGGACAACACCACGTAATTTTGAACCACGGTCAGATGATCAGATACGGTCGGAGAAGTTCTAACGCAACATGGGCCGCGGTGGCCCGGTTGGAAGAGTAACGGACTTGCAACCGAAGGGTTGCGAGTTCGAATCCAGCCAAACACCGTCGTGTACAAAGGGGGCTGGTGCACGTTAAATCTGTCGTGGCCTCAAATGTCCTCACGTTGGCGTGGTGTGGAAGTTTGGAGAGTGGGGTGCCAGCTCAGGTGTTGCCTCGTCATCTGACCGTGGTTCAAAATTACGTGGTGTTGTCCTCGGATCTTTCCCTTTGGGATTGATCCCGGACCGTCACCAATAGCCCGTTGTGTTGCTCCAGTGTGACGTTAATTGAAATACCCAAATACCCTAACGCAACATATGATCTTCCCCCGTTCTGGAAATGTGTCTTTCCCGCGAACGTGCTTTACGTGTAATGAAGACACTTCTACCGGATGCGGTATTAAAGTGCCTCGAATGAGAAATGGGATCCATCCTTTCCGGATACATTGCGTGTTTCGAATAAGCGCATTTCCGGTGAGATTGACTACGAGACAATCCTCGTGATCTCATGAATTTGTGCCGAGTTTTAAAAGGGAAGAATGCAAACCCGGGAATTCACTGGTTATATGGAATATGAAAGCCTTTTTTATCTTTTTATATATTTTATCGAATGTGGATAGGTACAGTGTTTACTGCTTCCAAACGACTTCCGTTCACTCAAATTTGATTTTAGTAAGGGAATTTGGAACTCCAAAATCTCAATAGACCGATTTTGAGATTTTGAGATTTGGATTGTTTATTTTATGCTCTTTCAGATCCTATAAGAAGTTGTAAAAATACAAATAAAACGAACAATAAATTTGAACTTCAAACTCGATTTTCTCAAAATGAGCACTTTTCATCATTGATGTTTTCTTTCCTAAAAAACTTCAACATAAGTAAAACACTTTTAACATGTTCCTGAGCCGCGGTAACTCCGTTGGAAGAGTAACGGGGGGTATTTCAATTAACGTCACACTGGAGCAACACAACGGGCTATTGGTGACGACGGTCCGGGATCAATCCCAAAGGGAAAGTTCCGAGGACAACACCACGTAATTTTGAACCACGGTCAGATGACGATGGAAGAGTAACCGGAGGGTTGCGAGTACGAAACTCGGTCCAACCAAAGACCATCGTGTACACGGGAGGCTGGTGCACGTTAAATCTGTCGTGACCTCAAATGTTCTCACGTTGGTGTGGTGTGAAAGTTTGGAGAGTGGTGTTCCACAGCTCAGGTGTTATCCTCGTCATCTGACCGTGGTTCAAGATTACGAGGTGCTGCCCTTAGATCTTTCAGATGCTCAAGTTCCGGATCGATCTAGCCAATAGCCTGTTGTGTTGCTCCTGTGCAACGTTAATTTACTAACTACGTATTTAACATGTTCTACAAACATCACAGATTATGAGAGGTAGGTAGGTAGATATTCAATTCACTTTGAACTGGAGCAACACAACGGGCTATTGACGACGGTCCGGGATCAAACCTGAAGGGAAAGATCAGAGGACAACACCACGTAATATTGAACCACTGTTATATGACGAGGCAACACCTGAACTAGATTTTGAGGCATTTTTGATCAAGCTAAATATAGGAGGTGGTAGTGTTTCTGCGGTAATCGTGTTTCCTGTCTGTAATCCTAATGTGACGTCACTTGGCTTGTTTTTCGAATACAGTTACAGCACTGCGCCTATAAAAACTCTAAAGAAAGAATTCCGAATTGAATGATAGTTGATTGGTCAACACCAATCAACTATCAGTTGTCATTAACTATCAATTATCAATTGGCACCAATTTAGCACTAATTTGGCTCTAAATTACATTTTAAAATAACCCGATCTTCATCATATGAGAGCGTGTGAACAGCAGAAATAAAATCTGCACAGTCTGATTGGTTCAATCTGAAATTCCATATTATACTGAAGTAATTGTTTTGTTAAATCTATCCCGAAATAACTATTCAACTGCGAAATTGGAGTGAATTTTGAAGACAATCTTCATGAGTGGCATTATTTTTAAACGTAATACAATCTGCTATTAATAAGCCATCTGTCCTTACCATCTACTATAAGTTTCTACTCTAAGTTTTCTGCGATTAAGTCATTGTTCTTCCGGAACAGCTATATGTAGAAGAGTTATTTTTAGAAACTTTTAAGAACAAAACAAAACAAGAATTTTGTGGTTTGCTAGTTAGTTCACTAATTCCAATTCTTTCAAAGAGGTTTTTCAAAGAAAAGAAATAGAGTACGTTATGTTTCGGTAACGTCTTTCATTCTCGTTGTGTAACTTGACATGAGTTACTTGAATGCAATTTCAGCATGTTGCTTACCTTAAAAACTAACTCCCAAAACCGCCAAAACAATGATAAATTTTTTGTTTAGTTCCTATGTTAGGAAATTAGTTCTTAACCAGAAGTGGGGCTGCGATAGCCCAGTTGGTAGAGTCGCGGATTAGAAACCGGACAGTTGCTAGTTTTAAACTCGATCCAACAAAAGACTGTCTTGTACGTGAAGTCTGGTGCACGTTAAATCTGTCGTTGCCTCAAATGTCCTCAAGTTGGCGTGGTGTGGAAGTTTTGGGAGTGTTGTAAGTTCGAAGAGTGGAGTTCCAATTCAACTTACCTCGTCATCTGACCATAGTTCGAAATTACGAGTAGTCCTCAGATCTTTCCCTCCTCGATTGATCCCAGACCGTCGCTAATAGCCCGTTGAGTTGCTCCTGTGTGACATTAATTCCATTGCCTATCTACCTTAATCAGATGTATTTACCTCCTTCGGTACTTTATATTAAAACTGAAAAAATCCTTCCATTCCTCCACAAAGTAACACGAAATAAACACAACACAAAAAATTAATTTCGGATGGTGTGAGAGACTTGTCATGCAAATCTAAATGCAGAGGCCACAAGCGTTTTGTTAATCTTTTCGAAACACTTGACATGATACTGAACGCAATTTCGCTTATATTAAAAAAAATAACGCCAAACATCGTCAAAACTTCGATAAATCAAATTATTTCTTAATCGGAAGAATTTTTTCCTTCTCTGGTAGTTTGTTTTTGCTTTTACTGAAAATCCTTCTCATATAAGGCAGCTCTCTGCAGTCAATATGGAGAACCAATCATGAGATCTGGCATCTCAATCACCGTCCTCCTTTTTATCATCACACCTCGCGCATGTCCACCTTAACGGTTCTTACTATAGAGGAGATATAAAAGTAGTGATTAGTGGTATCCTTTTTATGGGGTGAGTGCTCAGGATCATGTGACCAAAACTAGTAGTATTATGACCCTTAGACCCTTAGACGTCTGCCGGTAGGAAAAGAATAATCATCTGATTGGTCCACGGGACGGGAGACTACCATCCATTGATTTATCTGGCGATTTCACCATTTTTGTTGTCACTTTGGAAATGCGCATTCACACATCTACCATGTCATAAGATGTTATATCGCTAAACGAGGTGATAAAATGCCAAATTGGCCAACCAAGACAGTTTTTCACAGAGCAGCCACGTCACTACTAATTGAAATGTCGGTCACTTTTTGAAGCTCCTCCCAATAGCAATGCTTAGTCTATATTTCACGTCTATGGTTCTTATCCCCTCGTTTGGTCCAATCAAAAAACGTTCTTTTCCGTTGGCGATCCGGGAGATACCACTCACGAACCACACGCGTCACTGTGGTGAAGAGCTTAAAATAAGGTGGCCTTCGTATCCCCGAAAGTCAACGAAAGAAATACATGGACCAAGAAACGGGGAGGGAAGTCCGGAAAGCAAAAGATAGTTCACTGTCATGGGAGAAAGGTTGAAGGTAACAGGAAGAATCAGGACGCGGTCGCTGACACATGCATCATATGGTCAAGTTGCTTGGTAATGAGGGATATATCCAGTGTGTGAAGAAACAAACAAGACGGAATGTGAAATTTTTACTTCCTGTACCCAAATATATTCTCGTATGATACTTGGTGTTCGGGATTACTTCAAAATGTTGTGTATCTCCGTTCTGACAACGTTTGCGTTTAATCTAATTGACGTTTACCATCAACTATCATTTATCGATTCGGAATCAATTATTTAGAATTTTTTTGGCGGCATGTAGTAATCGTATTCAAAAAATAAGTCAGGTGATGTCACGGTAGGTATACGGACAGGAAACATATATTACCTTTGATACACTAGCGCCACCTACATTTAATTAGCCAGAAAAACATTTATGTTTTTTCGTAGGTTGGAATAAAACAACTCTTTCTAAGTTTTACCTACCATCAAGAAGTTTCATTAAAATTATAAAATACAATCATTCGAAGAAAAACTGGCTGTTGATTGTGAGAGGAATTTTTTCAGTGTAAACAAACAAACACACAAAATGCGAATACTTAATTGGTGCTGCTCTCGGGAGAAGAAAATCGACCTTGAGTCAGTTGATTTCTGGATAGTTGTGAAAGTGCGTTAGAAGGCTGTCATATACAAAAGCATGAATGGCGATGGCCGTGGATGTTTCCCCCAGCCAATTCGTTATCAATGCTATCGTTTTTTATCATCGAACGATAAACTTAAACCAGTATCCACACTAAAGACGCCGATTGTAGAAGGGATTTGTTTACGTTATTACCAGTCCCCTTGTATATAACTAATAGACTCGTTCAAAATCACGTCGCCTTCTTCGGGAGTCGCACTATATCTAAATATTCTCGAACGACGCATCTCGGGGTTACCTTAAAATGTAGCTTATCGCCGTTTTGGCGACGTTTGATGTTTTATAAGGGGTGTTAACCAATCAACTACCGTCTATCATCAATTCGGAATTCATTCTTTAGAATTTTTATTGGTGGAGTGTTGAAATCGTATTCGGAAAACAAGCCAAGTGGCGCAACACTCGGAAAACGTCCAGGACACATGCAGGAACACTACCGCCACCTACATTTAGCTTGATAGAAAAAGCCTCTCATACAGCTGCAATTGCAGTTGTCAAAGTGTGAAGTGCGACTGGTCCACAAATGAGTTAACCCTTTTGTCCGTGACTAAAATTTGTTTATCAGATCAGACGAGTTCAGCTACTTTGAAGTCAAACTAGATTTTTGTTACAAAAATATAACTATTTGTTGGAGGAGGGTAAATGAGGGTGATACTTATATGTATCATCGGGTAAGAGATAACATAAATTACAAAAGTATTTTTTCAAAACCAAAATATATTGTAAACAAAATTAACCCTTTCCTGATAATTTAAAATACTGGTGGTACATATATGTAGCACTTGGGACTGAAAAATTTAAGGTTTTTTGTCTGAGGTGAATTTGAAAGTGTATTTATTCCTTTTATACGTGTGCCTGTGTAGATAAATTACAAAAAAATTCAAACAAAAAGTTTCCAAATAATATTTAAATATAATCAAATCCTCTGGATATTTTTTATTTTCAAGACCTAAATTACCACAGCACTACCTAGAAGAAACGCGAAAAGTAATTTTAGCTTTTACCCAGAGCTCATGTTATGCAGATTACGTTGAACACACTTCCAAATCGCTACTTCCACTTTCAAACTACTTCATTTTATCAATGGAAAACTTTTAACTGGTCTCGAAACGGGCAGCCGCAATTTAACATCTTAATTACATTTAGGGTTGCCGTAGGTGGCCGCTTAGGCAGGGTGCCAAGATGTTGGTTTCTTGAACAATTCGAAAGAGATAATACACGGATTGAAATCAAATTTCAAAAGAAACTTTATTTGTGATGCATCTATTTTTTAGAATCCTTTTATTGTGACAGAAAAGGGGATTATTTAGATCGGAGGAGAAATGACTGTTATGCTACCGTGACCGCCAACTTGAGGAAATTGTTGAAGGGGGCTAAACAGACTCCAGTTGCTATGTTATATATCGTTGGCTGAGAGCAGTAACTCATAAACTGAGATGTTTTCGGAGACGCTAAATACTATTCTATACTAATATTATTTTCATGATGCCGAGAAACAATGCCATTTTGTGATTTTTTTTCTTCCAACGCAGCTGGTCATTCGAGATACAAATCCATCAGCCAAAAGCACACAAATGAAAACAAGAATTAAAACGTATAAAAGATTCAAGAGTAAAATATAACAAATATAAATACAAAAACCAGGGAAGTTACCAAAAGGTCACTCGTCTGCCAGTAACGTCCACTGAGAATTGTTTCGATTAGAGCTGCAGAGATTAGTAAGTGTGTTGCATCCATGAGTGCACCATCCGTATAAAGAAGACACATGGGGCTATTAGCAATACCACTCTTATATAGAAGGAAAGTATGGCAATCATGGTTTGTGACAAGTCTAAATTCTGTCACTGCCACGTTTCTTGGATAATCGGGAAGGGGATTGGATCTTTCCAGTAGATTTTATACCCTACGACGAATCAAAGAAGTCACAGTATGGTAAGGGCCCTCTTGGTCAATTTATCTATCACCATATTACCTGGAATACCACTATGATTTGGGATCCACTGGAACACAACGAGCTAATATAGTCTGTATAAGATATATTATACTATCAAAATGCTTATATTTCTTATTTTTTGAAAAACAAATAGTTAGTCTAAACAATTGCACTGAAAACTTTTTTGTAAGAATTTTTGGATAAATTTGGAATTTTTTCCTGGGAAAAGTAGTTTTGAATATTGCTAAAATATATATTATTAAAATACATGTTATTAAATGTACAAAAATTATAAACTAGAAAATTGCGATAAATATTAAAAGCCGAAGAACCAAACAAAAATACTAGATGAACACGATCATAACAGATCAAATTTAGCGGTAAATTTGAATCGCTTACAAGCAAATTTTAGCTTAACTTACAGGTGATAAAGGGTAAGTCCGTTCCTGTTTGTAATGTTCCTATTACAGAGTAATTTTGGGTCGAGGGCAGTCTAATTATTTGTATCTGCGAGTCCAGTAAACAGGTGAGCCTAAAAGATAAACGGCAGAATTTTCAAACTGTCTGAGGTTTCAATATTGATATTTTTGAATCTAAATTTATATATCCTGGAAAGCAACATGCAAATGCCCTTGGAATTTTTGAATTCGCCAGTTAGAATCAGCTAGAGTTGGGAGATCCATGATATACTTTTGCACTGTAGACAATATATGAATGTTCGTGATGTAAATAGCCAATTGGTGAAGAGATTTTTGGGGTACCAACTAACGAAAAGAGTGAAGTCCGACCCCAGAAGTAAGTCCTGCTGGACCCCAGAAAAGATTGGGAATTGAGTGAAAACATAATTATTATTCGTTCGCTGAAAATAGCGATTAGTGAGCTATAAATTAACGATATTGATGAAATGGGCTGAAAATTAAAGTTGCATGAGCCTGTAAAAATCCTGAGCCAAAAGCGGTCGAGAGCTTGTCCTATGAGACAAAAGGGTGGTGTCGTTTCCAACAGTCTTCATGGATAATTCCACAACACGCAACAAATAGGAGAGAAACCTAGAAAAACAAGCTTCCATTAGTTAAATAGAGGTGACTATGATTCTTTAGAGGAAGAGAACAGAGAGAGTGCGAACCACACATCCACAGGTTGTTTTTCACATTTCGGGATTGGAGGGTTGGTTGCTGAATGGTTAATCCTCTGGTTCTTAGTGTAGGTGCGAATTTTTATTTGGATATGGATCATTCGCAGTGTTTAGAACTAAATTTAAATCGCAGATGCCTACTTTAACACTTAAAATGACTTAAGCGATAAACTAAGTAGTAACGACTAAGCTCAACCTCGAATACTGGATACAAAATGCTAATCCTTTATTAATGTATGCGTAGGAGTAATATGTGGTAATCCGAAAATCCTACTTTATTCACTTAAATGGCGAAGTAACTCAGTCAACTCATTGCGTATCATAATAAAGCATGAACCATCGATCTTCTAATGAAATAGACAGAGCATACAGGCGAAGTCTGTCGTAAGATCTCAAAGTAGCTCACTTGGGCTTGGGAATCGACTTGGACCGAACTGAATATCGAAGCGCAAACTAGTGTTTCCTAGCACCCTGGTCAATTGGTTCCATCTTAAGATTTCGCCAGACACATTTCGTAACAAATTTTCAAAACGAGTGAGCGTGATAAATAACATGATGCTACACGCACATGTTACGTCTAGTAGACCACCCTGTATATGAATAAAGTTATGCTAGGTTGTGTCTCATTTTAAAAGACTCGTTGAGACACAATGATTCTCAGTTATCTATGAAATAATTTTTTATCGGGGACACCAACTCCTAGGAGCCCAATTCCTTTGGAATCCACAATATTTTTTATTATAGGCCTACCCATACTCAAAATTGTAAAACAGCTAATAGATGGGTAAAGGAAAAAGAAATAAATAGATAAAATATTTTCTACAAAATAGTTTTTATAAATAGCTTGCAGACGCTGTGAAATAACTAACCCCCCTATAACTTTAGTTTGGAAGGCACTAAATACTAAGAAGCAAAACTCCTCACACCCCTTCAATTTTCTGAAGATATGGCTCCTTACCAAATAAAAGATGTAAATATTACAAATATAAGATAATATACGTGTAGTGAAATCTATGAACAATATAAATTGTTCCAAAACTATTATTGAGGAAACTAGAGTCTTGCCCATCTATAATATTCCCCCAAGTTGGCGTCTCTGATTTCAGTATTTCAGTTCTCCAAATGGTAATCGATTGTTGTACCAAAACCAAAGTTTATTACAAACAAGCAGATCCACGCATAACATCTTCGCTAAACTTTTATTTTTGCAAAGTGTCGTTACTCAAATTTCATACCTTATTTCAATCCATTTATAATGAATATAGCATTTACAATCACATAAATGGACTCCTCTAAATAACATAAAATTTAAAAATATATTCCGGCATTTCGTTTACTTTTACTCGTATTAATTCCTTTTTCAATCAAATGCAAGGAAAAAAGCACACCTCAGTTAGGTCACCACCATTAGATTATGAACGATCAATATCATTCCGTTCCAAGGGAAATTCGAAATTTTTTGACGCTATTTTCGCTTTTCTTTTCTGCGCTAAGTTCCATCTTCCAAATTTCTTATTGCTTTTTGTAAGACTGTTGAAGAATTTCATGAGTGGAAAGCGCTTCCTTGTTGTTTTAATGTCCTATGCAGTTCCATACCTCAAATCAAGCAAATATAAACCAACGGCAGAATTGGCGAATGAACCCCATAAAAATCGATTTTATATTATTTATATACGTCGTTGCCATGTGACAATAGACAAATAACGTAGATTTCTGTGCCACGCACGTTAGTGAAATATATAGAGATATGTTGACGAAACGTTGACCTCTTAAAAGTAAACGGTTACGCCATTCAATGTCGCAACCTGTGATTCTGCACCCAAGAGGTTTCAATCCTCGAATATCTGTTTCCCTTTCACTTCAGTCTTCCATCAATAATGATCGAAGCATTATTGGTTGTGTGGGAGTAGAACTTTTTAATTCCGGGCGTACAATAGCTGACATCTAATAGCTTCAACGAAGTCGTGACGTCATCGGATGATCTCCACCCCCTCGCATCCATCCCCACAAAAGAAATCGATCTTGTTCTAAAAATATAGATCCTAGAGAGCGCGGTCAGCTCAAGATTTATCCCTGCTCCTAGCCCAAGAGGCGCCCGATCTCCCGTGGTCATTTAAAGATGTGGGACCCACTCTGCATTTGAGTTTGAAATTTCACAAAATTCTTCATCGTCCACGCAAAAGGGGGAAGGTTGTCAAGAAGGAGGAGGAGAATCTCAAGTCCAAGGGCACGGTTACCATGGAAACCTGCATCCTACCTCATCCAGCCACACCTACATCTATAACATCCCATCGGTCGCCAGTCGCACTCGCCAGTCTCTATCAGGTGGTTTGGAGAAGAGCTCTCTCCCGTCTCTGTCCCACTATGGGTCGCTCCTGAGCCCGGTTCCCGAATTTTCCTGTGGGATCGGATCCCTGGCATTCGAGCCCGGGGGATGTCACCCGTCTCTGGCTTCCGGGAAAACAGGAATAAGTCGATATAAACACAGGCCAAGATAGCTTTCGCGAAAAATCCTCATTTTGTTTGGAAGTCAACGTCCCCGGACAGTGGAGACGTAACCTAATTTACTCTACTTGGTTCAATTAGTCATCGCATGGACATCGTTCACTGTTTGTCTTCCTGGACCAGCTTACGACAATCTGTATCTTTTTATACACGACAATTGTCGAATTCAGTCTCATCTGCCAAGTGATGTCGATTTGAGCCCATTACGTTGAGAAAACGACCTACTTTTGTGTGAATCGTAAGATTGAGAAATATTGCTCGCTGTTTACCGAACTGTTGTACTCGCCAGTTGATCTGGAATATCGCCAAAAACTCTTCCCTCGCTGAATTATGAGTTGTACTAACGCCGCTGCTCTTTTTGCTTTTGAAGTAGACTTGTTTGTGGCTTGACAATCATAGGAATGGCTTGTCCAAACTTAAACCAGCTTAATTAAAAGAAATGGTTCTGTGAAATGTTTTATTGTGAAGTATAGCAAATGGACAAGTCAAATCAAAATATTGATATTTATTAGATGAATTAGTAAGACTTCTGAAACTATTACTGATATTTTAATATTCCTCAGTAACTTAATCTTAATTATAATGTTCATAAATCTCTTAAACTTTTAGTATTTATTCCTCTGCTGTAAGCAGTATTTACCTTTTCTGTTTAAACTTATAAACACTCCTCGAAGATTGGAATTCGTTACCAAGCCTTTGACGAATGTACGCTGGAAGCACAAAGAACAATTTTATACAAGTTTTGTACGATATACTGATAACCGCACAGTTTAAAGAAACCCAATGGTCTGTATTCAGATGTTTTGATAGAAGTCAACGCAATTTACAGCATGTCTAAGGACACCAAACCCTCAAAAAGTATGCTTGCGGAATTAAAAGATGATTTGGAAGATCTTTTAACCTCAAAAGTAAGAAATAGTTTTATTATTTATTCCATTTTGCACATAACTTAACATTTATTCGTATAAATTGTATTTTACATGAGAAGTTGACAATTGTTATTTTATGATCGTCATAATTATGAATCAGTGTATTCGGAAATAAATTTGAAATGCTCGTGCACATACATCTCGTACACAAAAACGTAATCTACTAAAAGCCAACTTCTAAAACTTATAAATTTTATGTTCTAGTACGTAAAAATCTAGTTACGTAGAAATATGTATGCATTGTAATCATAAACGCATGTAATGCTAATATTTATATCAGGTTACTCTGATATATGAACTGTTTAAAACGTAGTTTTATGATTTTATGAATACTTTTACATACCTTGTAGGCAATATTGGTTGATTCTTTTACTAAAATGTGGCAAAATAGTTTTTCTTAATTTATAATTTTTGTATATATATAGTACAATCCTTATTAATTTTCTATAAAAAAAGTTTTCTGGTAAATGTTTGAAACTTAGTTTTTCATAGAAGTTACTTTTTTTTATTAATTTTGTGTTCTATTACCAACAAATTGATTTAAATTAAAAATACAAAAGGCATTTATAGATATTTATACCGTCAAACTATCATCACAAAAAAGGTATTGCGGAAAACGAAAACAGACTTCAGTTTAAATGCCATGTATACCGATAGAGAAAATAGAAATTATTTCTTTGGTATATTTTCCTAATTTTCACGTCAAAACAGTAGCCTAACAGCAATCCGTTGTTTTCATTTGCACACATTTGCAGTACACGTATAATATTCATGAAAATGTAGAAATATTAATAGCAAATCTTGTGCTAGTATTAAAGTCGCTACTTAAAAGTACTAAGTGCTTGTACATACCAATTGTTATCAACTATACTTTCATGTTGCTCATGTGCAGTGTGTCAAATTTTATTTCTCAAAACGTTCAATTAATTTTAAAGCATGTCATTCTAATTTTAAAAACAATGCTAAACTAATTTTGGATTAAAATGTTGCTTAATAGATGCTTTTCTTCGCAAAATTTTAAGCACTTAAGAAAATTGCTTTATTTTTTACTTCACAATTGAATGATTCTCTATCCAAGGGGAGTTTATTAGAATTATATGGATACAAATTATTCTGTGAGTTAAAATTTGACTCATGGGAAATTAATGCGCATAGAACCTATCAATTTTTGTTAATTTATCAAAAATTTTGAGCACGCTTTATGTAATAACTTCCAAATGGCTATATAAATATTTTTCGACTAAACTTTATATATAGGCTTTTTAGTAGAAAACAGTCCGCAAATTTCGTAACAATCGGATAACTGCAAGAATGTTTTTTGAAAGTCCACTGTCCCCTTAATCGGACTATTTTGACTAAATTAAATTTAACCTTGTGATAGAAGTAATGTTACAGAAAACAGATAACAGTAACGATTCTTCACTTCTGTTGAAGGATGCAAAACTATCGCATGCGTACCACCCACAACACAAGTCATGCTGTTTGCCACACCTAAATCTGGATTATGTGTATAGGGGTAATCAGACTCCATGAATTTCTGTCGTCATCTGACCGTGGTTCAAAATTACGTGGTGTTGTCCTCGGATCTTTCCCTTTGGGATTGATCCCGGACCGTCACCAATAGCCCATTGTGTTGCTCCAGTGTGACGTTAATTGAAATACCCCCCCCCCCATGAATTTCTGAAATTATCGTTTTATTCTACTTCTACTATTTGATGCTTGATATTATAGTTATTCTAAAGGTATGTGCAAATATTTAATTTCAGTAATTTTTAAGCTTGTCATTACATGCTAATTATAACATTCTCGAATTGCGACAAGTTAATTATCAACTATTTAATCAACGATAGACAATGTGTTGTTTAGTCTTATAATTCTAGATAGGAAAGTGTTTAATTTCAGTAATTTGTTAGCTTGTCGAATAACATTACATCGCACCCTCAAGAAAATTGATGAAGCTCAAAAACATAAATTGAGTTTAGAAAATTGATGAAGCTCAAAAATATAAATTGAATTTAGAAAATTGAAAATCTTTAAGCATATTTTGCTTTTCAATTTCACCTTTGCAGAATTCCGTCACACCTATAGAAATAGAATGGTTTGTTAATTGAAAAAAGTAAAAGCTTCATTTTAAATTGGCGCCTTTCTCAAAAAGGACATAACATTTTTAGATTGTATCTGAATGTAATGGAAACATTTTAAAATTTTGTTTAAATGGTTGGAATGTAACCCATTGAGTGGGACCGGCGAAGCCGTCGTAGCGCAGTGGACATACCACTGCGCTAGCAACCTTCGAGTTGTAGGTGGGGCAGGTTCGATTCCTATCAGGTGCATTCCTCCCTGGGTGTATTTATCTCTTGTGTCAGTAAAATTTTCATTGTGTGTTTATTGATATTGTATGTTTATGTCTGGCGCGGCATGGCTAAATATGGCCCTTGCACCATAAAACCCCTAAACAACTAAGTAACTCATTGAATGTACTCTGATATAATTGTCGATTGAAACGAAATTCGATTTTGAATTATTGTATATCAGATTAATTGACGATTAAACTAGAATTTAGACTTAATTGACAATTAACTAAGCACAGAACATCAAATTCATTCATTTGAAGACTGATTTTGTCGCAAAATGCCAATAAAACGTTTTATCCCAAACCAAAATCATTTGATTTGAACCTTGCATTAAAATGTCAAATCTTTGTTTCAACCTTTGTCGTTAGCAAAGTCTTTGTTTTAAACAATTTATTCCTACTTAATTCTAATATTTTATTAGGAATTCAAAATAGTTGTTACATTGGAATTAATATCAAGACAATTTCGTCAATATTTTCAAACATTTCAAGAAGTCTTTTGGCACACCGTGACGGCTGGCCCACTGCGATAGCAACCTGCGAGTTATAGGCTGTGCCGGTTCGATTCCTGAAATTTACCGGGTTGATTTCTTTAGTCCCTGAGTCAGTAAAACTTTCCTAGGGTGTTTATATCAATTACTTGGCGTTTTCTGTCTTGTGTTTGGTGCAGTTGGGCCAAATATGCCTCCAGCGCCATAAAACTCAACCAATAAGTCAGTCTGCGAGCTTTCGATCTTTGGCTATAAAAACATAACTACTTTACCTGTTTAGTTCAACCCTGGTCCCGTTCAAAACAACTCCGTTTTGAGTCGACAAACATTAGTCCTATTGCTTTAGTTCGTCATCTGACCGTGGTTCAAAATTACGTGTTGTCCTATGATCTTTTGATTCCGGACCATCGCTAATAGCCCGTTGTGTTGCTCTAGTGCGACGTGCGTTTTAAAATACCTATGTACATACCGCTTTTGGCTATCGGGAAGATCTCCTTTCCGTCCAGATGTTTTTAAAGGGGTGCAAGACGACTCTTAATTAACTGGTTCCCAGTCTCAGACGATTTGCAGAACTCGAATTGGGTGGAGATGTTTTTTGGCGCGAGGTCGCCGGCCGTTTTAAGTTATTGTCCCTTTAAGTTATTGTCCCTTTGTTACAGCTCCAACTACCTAGGAACACAAATCGCTGATTATTTGTGTGCATAATATGTATGTTCTATTAAAATAAATAGCTATTTTGTATTTTAACTGTTGTCGTTTATTTGGCTCACCACTTGGCCCACTATGCTACAGTGACAAACCAAACCTATTGCTGGAAGCATTTCCCACAACCTCACTTTTGTATCTTCATCAGGTGTACCCTAGAATTAATTTGGATTATTTTTTACCTAAAATCTTGACCAAACCCGAATTGCTCTGGTGATCACTTCTTTCCCAAGGGTTTGCTGTTTAGTAAACAGGTGTACTATTCATAAAGTGCATTTTCAGTGTAAGCATCATTGAGAATTGGTCAGTAGTTGCATGAAATTGTGTCTGAATTAAGAGGAATTATCTGGATGAAGTGCGATAGGTAAGCCGACCCCTCACCGAATAGGGGGTGGGGGGTCTTTCGTTTCCATACTCTACGACCAGTGCACTTTTGTTTAAAGCTAAACTCTAGGTTTTGTAAACTCATGAATATCGATCATTTTTATGAAAACAAGATCAAATTGGGGTATTCTAACATGTCTTGTAACGGTCATTTTAGCTAAAAATACGAATGCGACGAATTGTAGTAACTATTACTCATGATATTCAGCCATTACAGTATGAGATTTGCACAAATAAAATTCAGGAAATAACAAAATAAACTAGTGCTACAATATCGGCGATGGTTATATCTACCCTAAAAGTCGGTCTTGGTTAGAGCTCTGGTCCTGGATTCCGATTTTGAATTTCAGTCTTAACACGTATGTTCGTAGTGTCCTGGTCAAATCAGAGTTCGGGTTCTGTATCTACCCTGGGTGTATTTCTCTCTTCTGTGTCAGTAAAAGCTTTCCCTGTGTGCGATAATTTACTTGACGGAAAAAGTATTACTTGACGTAGTTTGGCCAGATCTAGGCCCTTGCGCCATAACAAAACTAACTCGGGAAAATCAGCTCACTTGCAGCTAAAGGTGGCCGAAGAAAGAAAAATCAAATCAAGCCAAACTTTCTCAACTCCCTTAGTAAATCCGATCCAAAAATTAAAAATCATTAAGAGAAAAGTATTTTTCCGATTTAAAAATATCTTCTGATCTTACAATTCTAAAAATATTTAATTTTACAACATACGTCACAAATATTATTAAATGTTACCCTTCACATTTAATTCTGAAGTTCTTTTAAAAATTTTCTTGAGCGCCTGTATTCTTCCGCGTACATTTCAAAGCACTTTCCTCTCCCCCAATACTTTCTCCCTCGTTTCTTGTCTGCCCCTTTTTGGAACTTCCTCAACGGAAGATCTGCTTTTGAAGCCCTATCGATTGCGGCACTCCTTTCATTTGCAGTAGACTTGCTCTCCATTGACATCCACACACAAGCAACTGACAAAAACCTTTTTTTCGAGGTTTCTTTGAAACTCCGGTGTCTCTTGGAAAAGCAAAGGTTGGTTTTGTGCGCACGGAATCGATCCAAGCTTCGCTCTCCCTTTCGTTTTTTGAGGATATTTCATCGCATGCCATTTGAGTTTTGGTGGGTTTTGAATCTTCCTGCTCGTAGAGAATAACTGCATGTTTCGGATACTGCTGATATGGTTGGTTTGCTTTGGATTTCATGGCGCAAGGGCTTTTTTGGCTAAGCTGTGACAAACAACTAGTGATGTGGAAGGGTCCAATGTTGTGTCGAAATGTTTGCATAGCCAAATTTTGTGTGGGATCTGTTAAACATCTTACCGGTGATATACGTTGGGCTAAAAGTCTTTATACGAGGTAGCAGTTTTCAAACTGAGACGCAAGAGTCATGAAAAGGTCGCGAAAATAATTGTTTTAGGTTAACATTTAAAATATTTTACTCGTAAGGAAAACAACAGCCTTAGAAAAGAATATGTTAGAATTATCATTTGAGGCACTGAACATTCTCAACTCATCAGTCATCACTATTAAAAAGTAACCATACAACCAAACTGATCTGGTAAGCTATAAAGGTTTTGAAGCTATTGGAAATTATAGATCTTTTGGCGAAATGAAACTTAAAACTTGATGTTTTTGAACGTGAATGTTTTTAATATTGGAGGAAGCATTGTTTTCAATCTCATGAAGGATTGATCTACAGTAATTCCTACTTTAGTATCAGTCCTTCATGAGATTGAAAACTACGCTTCCTTCAATATTAAAAAAAGCTGCTTCATTGATGACTTATCTGTTCTAAAATTATATTTCCAGTGTATTTTTGGGGCGAAGTTAACGAATTTTGGTTTTGGGATCCCTTATCCTGAAACACTTTATAAGTAATAAAGAGAATCTGCTTTACCAATGACAAGAAAGCCAACTCTTTTTAGACTGTATTTAAGTTCATTTTTGTGACAAGTTTTTCTTGTAAATGTATAATTATTTTTTAAAAAGGGTTCTCTGACTAGATTTGTGGAATTGAAGGAGGGCTTCGAAGTGTTTGAGAAACGTTGGTCTGAGGGATAATTCTTTTTTTCGTTTCGTTGTTGAGATTAATCAGGTGAAACTATTGTTTTGCTGTCTTTGGACAGTGATAGACCATGTGCAAGGACCAACTGTACATATTATCTAGACTTGAAACTAGCCTCAGTCGGAAGCTTGGGGAGTGGAGGGAAGGTCTATGCAGTGCACGTGACAAACACCATTAACCAATCACAGTAAGAAACCTTTCGAAGCTGAAGTTATCGAACACTTTAATTCCGTATTTGACTTTTTGCAGGGAAAATCGTAGATGTTAAATAGAAACTGACGTCTAATTTAGATTTACTGGGATAATCTTTTTAAAGAACCAACAATAAAACGGAAAATATTAAAGTCAATGACAATACTTATGATTTTTTTTCATTTCATTTCTTCCTATTCTATTTACAACCAATATACCTAATCCATAATAAGAACAAGAGTTTTTCTTTTGCTGCTACAAAAAGTAATTTTCTAATTATATTCCCTTTGCGTGACATTGGATCGTAAGTGACATTGAAGTCTCTTCTCTACCAGCAATTAATATCCGTGTATCATCGGAGTTGGGCAAGGTCAGTCTATTCATGCAAGGTTTTTGCTAACTAGTTTTTCTGTTACGATCCTCTCTTCATTAGTTAAGTTTGTGTTATGAGGGGGGAAATGTCTGGTTTGGAACATTGCGGTTGTCTGGGTTCCATTGGGCAATACCAAACTCAAAATACACGAATGTGTTATGAAATGTGTTACTCTGGTTTTACAAATGTCCATTTTATAAATTTATTAGGAGAAAGATAATGCAAAATAGATTTGTGAAGGGCTCCCGCCATGGAAATAGCATGAAACGAGACTGCATAAGTCGGGCTACACATCCAAAGTAGTGTTTTTATTATCGTGATTTATAATACAAGCGAATCCCAAACATGAATAGGCAAAGAAATGCAATTTATCACATAATATAGTGAAGTGCAAGAAAAACTGGCACACCAGTCTAATACTTGGCAGGCCTTCCACGGGAGCGTAGAACTGCAGAAATACGATGAGGCGTGGAGCTTATGGATCCCACGAACTTGTGGAAGTATTCTGGTTGCATTGAACACCATACTTCCATCAGAGCCGTCCACAATTTTGTTGTACTCTGAGTTGTAGGATTTCTGTATTCCACAGCACCCTGCATGGCATGCTCCATAACGTCGAGATCTGGTAACAGATGGGAATGGCAAGACCCCAAACTCATACGAATGTTCCTCTACCCTAATTTGATGTATCGACTTGTGTGGCATCGCATTGTACTGTTGGAAGAGGCCAAATCCATCAGAATGAACGGGCGTAACTCGTCAGAAAGGATGCACACATAGCGTTCACCTATCAGACGTTTATAGATGTACCAGGGGTCCCATTGAATACCAGATAAACAAACCCCATACCATTACGGAGACACCAATAGTCTGAACAATCACTTGTTGGCATGCTGGACCCATAGCTTAATAGGAACATGGATCCTTTCATCTGACCGAAACAGTTGGAAACGCGACTCGTCAGATCAGGCCATTCGTTTCAAATGTCAGTGTTCCCGAGCCCAGGAGAAGTGCATAGCTGTGTGTCGAATATTCATCAAGGGTACTCGAATTGGACGTTATTTCCCAAAGCTCATATCTTTGAGGTAACGTTGCTCATCCCTCAAGCTGTTGGGGGCTCAGCATTGAATGTCAATGTTATTTGAGGCCGTGTTGCAAGCCTATCACTTAAAACGATTCTTGCTAGCCGACGATAGTCATGTTCACCCAGTCTTTTTACGGCCACACTGTTATCGTAAGTTACAGGTTTTACCAGAATTGGGGTCACGGTACACCCTTGAAAATCCAAACGTGAAAATCCAAACTTCTCTACCTCCAAACTATGACCCATCTCACAAGCTCAAACTCTTAAACCGCGTTGGAAATCGCTTAAATCATAACTTGCCATTCTCCGATAGCGTAAATAGCTGTAGATACTTCCACAGATGTCTATCTCTTTATACACTATCTTCCAATAAGTATTTGGACACCCATGCAAATGACGATATCTGCGGTCCTGATATACGTCACGCCCTCCGCCGTTAAATATCGTGTACCGTGTAGGAAACAACATTGGCATTAGTCGCATGCAAGATGCCACGAAGTGCAGAGTTATCTGATTTCGAGAAAGGTGTAATCGTCGGGTATCACAGAAATGGCCGATCCTTAAGGAACATATCTAGCGAGCTGAATTACCCAAAATCGACAGTGGCCTATGTGATTCGGAAGTGGAAGGTGAGCGGTGATTGTCGGAATGTGCCCCGAGTCGGCAGACCCACGAAACTGGGAGACAGAGACCGACGGGTGCTGTCCAGAGAAATTCGGAAGAACCGCACCCAACCGATGGTCCACATACTCCAGGAGTTTCAACAGGCATCCGGGAGTGTTGTTTCGATGAATACCATCCGTAAGGAAGCACATCTGCTTGGTTTTCATGGTCGTGCTGCTGCCCATAAGCCTTTGATCACAAAGTCCAACCGCGCTGCTCGGTTAATGTGGTGCAAAGCACGTCGAAAGTGGACCGTAGATTAGTGGAAACGGGTTCTCTGGAGCGACGAATCAAGGTTCACCCTCTACAGTTCGGATGGCAGGGTCTCGATCTGGCGTCTACCTGGAGAACGAACGCCTCCTGCCAGAATGCATTGTGCCCACAGTAAAGTTCGGCGGAGGTGGAATTATGGTCTGGGGTGTTTCTCCTGGTATGGACTGGAACCCTTGGTTCCAATTCATGGTAAGCTCAACGCCGACGCCTACTGCACTATTTTGGATGACAGTGTGCTTCCTACGTTGTGGCGGTTTTACGGGTTGGACTCATGTTACTTCCAGGACGACAACGCCAGCTGTCATGTTGCGAGGTCCACCATGGATTGGTATGATGACAATGAGGTTAACCGAATGGACTGGCCTGCCCAGACCCTATCGAGAACCTCTGGGACGAGTTGGATCGCCGAATTAAGGGGTGCAACAACCGTCCAAAATCGGTGAAGGAACTTACATGTCTTCTCCAAGCCGAGTGGAAGGAAATACCACTAGCCGTCATATAAGGACTTGTGGAAAGCATGCCCCGGAGGGTTGAGGCTGTAATCGCCTCTCGTGGAGGCTCTACCAACTATTGAATATGAATAAATTTTGTTTTTCTTTTCTATCACAGGTATCCAAATACTTATTGGTAGATAGTGTATATGCGCTGGCAGACGCAACCAATGAGGTGCACACGTGGCGTTGCTATGTATTTTGCAGACTCGTCTGTACCACTTTTTCTGACACTTCAGCTTTCGTTATTCTAATTCTATTAATCCACCTTATTTTAATTCAGTGAATAAGAAAATATTGAATTAAAATAAAGTGGATTTTTCTCTGCGCTGTTCTGTTTCTGATGCATCAAAACAAAAAAAATACTGTGCAGCAGTATAAATTATACTTGAGTCCCAGTCATTCTCATACTTAGTTACCTTTTTATTATTGTTCAACTCTTAAAGACGTTTTTTTTTCCTTCCTCTGGTGACTCGTCTTCAGTTGGACAGCTCGACACTTTATGCTTGAGAAAGCGACAGTGAACGTAAAATAAAAAATACTCATCAATATTTTCAAATAAATTATTAATTCAACGAATTAATTATATTGATATAACTTAATTTTATTTTCATATCAAACACGTATTCTCTGAATAAATATTTTATTTGTTAGGAAAAATATACGAAAACTCGGGGCTTGAGCCTCCGGAATTCCCCTTTGGCAACGACTGGCTTTAACTTCCACTGTTACATTTTCTGGACACAGAGAATAAATAAACAGTAAAGCTCTCCCCTCCGTCGTACATAACACTTCTTGACTCGTCAGTCCATTTCTTTCTCTCGCCATCCGATTTATCTCTTTTCTGCAATGGCGGTGGAAAAACCTCCGAATGGCCCAGATAGAAACGCACTAGCCACATTGGTCTGTCGAAGTGTGTTTTCTTTGCCATTCGTCGGAGACTGCGCCCTATAAATCTTGTTGGATTTCAAAAGGGGGCAGAAGAGCAGAAAGGAAAAATATCTTCGATGGCACTTGAAATTGATTAGACTCAGTGGTGTTGTCGTTTACCTGCGTCAAGTACGGAATACTAATGCGGGGAAGGGAGTTGGTTTGATCTTAAGGTAATCGTAAAACATCCCTGATGAATAATTCCACGTTGGAATGGGGAAAGAGAGTCATTCATTGGGGAATTTATTGCGTTTCGGTTGTTGTAACGGAATGATGTCACTGCACTGGAATGTTGAATTATGAAAAGCGTCTTCTATCTAATGCGTAAACACACTTGAAGCAGTTTTATTTGCGGTTTGAGCAACAGCAGTAGGAAAACATTCCATCGATTTATCTTTTCGTGCTTTATGCACGTCGAATCGGATTTTAAGGGGCATTATTTAATACGGGCGTGGCATAATCATTGTTTTTCGAGTTCACGTTTACTGCAATCGGTTTTTTTTTCTGAGATGAATTGCTCTGTCAACAATGAGCACAGAGTAATCAAAATAAAAAGCTTACCATTATACCATTGGTTGAAATTTGAAAGGGACAACGACCTAGCATGATGGAACCCTTCATCCATTTCAATAATTTTCAACACAGAATCAATACAGTCATTCTGCTGCAAACTTGCATTAGTTTCCCTACAAATCTGGCACAATTTAATTGTACATAAATTAAAAGTTGTACATCCTAAAAGGAAAAGTTCAATCTAAAATTTAACTTTTAGGTTCGTTTATGAACAGGACATATATGATCATATCTAGATAACATTTTGCAAAATACATGTACTGTGAATAACCTATTTTACGAATCTGGCGCAAATAACTTATTTTACAAATCTGACGAAATAACTTATTTTACAAATCTGATTTTAACTCAACGTACAAATATAATGTAAATAACTTATTTTACAATGTACAAATACCATTTCTCAACAATTACATAGTTTATCATTAAACATTTAACTGTCTAACTAATTTTTGGGTGCTAATTTCAGATCTGACCTCAAAAAATGTTCACCACGTCACTTTTTTTCGTGGGGGGGGGGCATTTTTATATTTACTAGCTTTCTAAATTAGCTGTTTTAAGCATGAAAAACGGCGCTAGATCTTTTATCTTTATATTTCGCCACCTGACATTTTGTGAGTGGCATTATTTTTTTACTGCTAGAGAATATGTAACCGAGAGAAATCGAACCCCATTGTATTTTTCATATGCAAACTGAACTTAAAATCCCTTGTTGGTTTAATGTGACCAGTTCAACTCGATAGTTACTTAACAGGTATGAGAATTGAAATTGATACCAGTCAGATTTTAACATAGTATTAGGGTTTAATAGCAAAATATTCACTCCATACTTTTACTATTGAAAGAAACAAATTTAATTGGCTTTATGAACAGAAATAAACATGCTATAAAACTGAAATCTTGAGGGCAACGTAACCATCCTCTCTATCATTCATGATCGCAGAAGTTTTTTTTAAATATTGTATATCAACAGAGATCATTTTCCATGCTGCGATTACATAAATACTTCTTCGCACGTGATGTTGCATACCACGCGAATCACGAAACGATCAACCTTTAGATAAAACAGCCATTCATAAAAGCCTGTTCTTGTATCGCCTCTTTTTCATTCATCTTTTTATTTATTTGCGTACTTTTTGAGAGGAAATTACATCTTTTCCCTTGAAAATGAAGAAATGATGCACTGGTAGGAATTATGCAATGGTATATTATTTATTGTAAATAACTCCAAGAATGAGATATAATATGTGCTTAGTATCTGTATATATTCCCATATTAAGGTTTCTACGTTATGTTTGATCTTCAAAATCAGCCGGGACTTTCGAAAGTATGAAACATGTCTCAAGGTTTTTGATACCAAATTGGCTTATTGTAGCATTTGGGGAAAAAATTTTCTGTCGAAAATATATTTACCTATAATTTAATTTGTCATCATAATCAGTTTGCTGTTTTCTGCTAATTTTCTGTTCGTACTTCTAGTGCGAAGACTAAAAACATCTTTTGTTAAGCCATGTAATATGTAAGATGCTTTATTTCATTGAGCATCGCAAGGTTTAAACCGGTTTAAGATGTGAATTTTGTTTGTTCAGTTATATACAAACTAATATTGTCACGTTGAATTATGAATATGACGTGGTTCAAAATGGTCATTGAAAATGGGGTTCCGAGGTTAAATTTGATTATGACACTATATATAGTTTTGAATTATGCATTCTTTGTTCGTTTAGTAGTATCTCCTTCACATTGGCCTCTATTCATAAGGTAAGTCTGAACAATGTCTTTTCGGGTACAGAAGATTCCAAGTTAGAATCCTGGCATGGTAGCATCAATTCAGAATCCATACAAAGGTGCTAGCTTACTGTTCAGTATTAATCAGACATGATTCTATTGTGCACACGAATTGAAATAATTGAGAAATTGGGTATTTACCCTTATATTTCCCCGTTTGTCTCGAAAGGCCAGATAATCAGATTTGCCAAAGCTTCATGCTTTGAGATGTTTGCAGCATATTTGTAGTTGACATAGTATACGTACTCACAATGATATTATTCAACACCTACTTTATAAGTATAGCCCTCGTGTTAGAAAATTATAACTTGATCTTTTAAAATAGACTGACCCATTATTGATCGAAACAAATTTTTAGAAAAGCTATAATGAATATATGTTTAACTAATTTAATTGTCTAGTTGTTAAATTGCAAGATATGAAATGCGTATTTTTCATAACTGTTACTAAACATAATTTTTTATTGGAGTTCGGAAAACCCTCCCTTAAACTATTGGGATTTTTGTATGACGCAGACAAATTGATAATTTTATGTTTGGGGTATTTTAGTTTGTATAACACATTAGAAAAGTTTAACATTGCAATGATTATTTCTTTTCAAGAAATTAAAACAATAGTTAACATCTTTGTGTCATTGCATAATCTTAATAAAAACTTTTCCTGTGAAGTAATGCCTTTTGAAGAAAGGAAAAGGGAAAAGTGCCCCTTTTCAACGAAAGTGGTTTTAGTATGGACAGCGTTATTCAAGGCACCCATAGAGTAGGGGTCACTGGTATCATGACACCGGGACATGAACCCGAAAAATGTAGAACGTTTTCGTACTGTCCGTTTTCTAAGTTTGAAAGGTTAAATCTTTGTGTTTATTATCACAAAACTGCTATTGGTGTGTAAGGAAGATAGAACATCGGCCTTGCAATGAAATAACAGCATGTGAATGGAGTCGCTATTGTAAGATCTCGAAAAGGTAGGTCATGTGAGCTTAAGAAACGGCTTGGGCAGATTGATTATCTAAGCGCAGAAGAGTGTTTTTAATAATGCTGGATAATCACTAATCAATCAATAATCTGTAACATATTAGGATTCATGCTCTTTCCCTCAACCATGTGGCAGGTCTTCAAACTGAGCGACAGGAAGAAATAGCATCAAGTTGCACGCACATACTCCGTCTATTTCATTAGAAGGTCGTTGAAAGAGAAAAGTACGTGTTTGTGTAAGAAAACAATGAGTACTTGGGTTGGTTGTTTTGACGTATTATGGAGCAAGGGTCATATTTGACCAAACTGCGCCAAACATCATACAACGTCAAGTAAAAAATGTAAAAGGAAAAGAGGAATAGGTAGTAATTAATACGTGGGATACCTATTAGTATTTCAAGAGAAGCTCGTCTTCTCAACCTAATAACGAGGGATAGCTCAGATGTGTGTGTGGGGGCTCTGTTATCCTTAACTTTATAATTAATAATTAACTGATATTGGTATAAGTGAAAAACAACATGAAGCTCATCGACGGTATTCCATCGAACCCCAACTTCCTAAGACCCGAGTGGATCTTTCCTCCCTTTCATTTTTAACCTCGTCTACCATTCTGCTTTTTTGCTTTTTCTTCCTCCCTCATTGTTTTGGGACCTTGCGCCATAAAACCCCAAAATCCAATCCTTCATTGTTTTGTCTATCTTGTGTTTGGCGTTGCTTGGCCAAAGATGGCCTTTTCGCCATGTAACCCGAAAACAACCAATCAACCCAACTTCCAACGAGTTGATAGAAAACGGTGAGTATGGGAAGGATTTTTATAGTTCAAACAAACGAGACGGAATGCGAAGATTTTTCTTCCGTTAACTAAATATTCTCGTGTGATATATTTCGGGGTTGTCTTACAATGTAGTTTATCGTCATTTTGGCAACATTTCGTGTTTAATCTAATGGGTGTACCAACGAACTATCATGCATCAATTCGGAATTTGTTTGGAATTTTCTTGGCGAAGTGCTGAAATCGTGTTCGAAAGACAAGTGACATCAAGTTCGGAATATGTAATGGGAACACGTTCGGCCACAGAAACACTACCTTTTGCTTACACCACCTACATTTAGCTTGGCAGGAAATATCTCATAACCACAGTACTCTAGTGTGACAAATTGATGAAGCACATCAATCGGGAGTGGGATAAAAGCCTCTTTTCATCCAGAACGATGTCACAACAAAAGAGGCGCATTACATTTAGAATCCCGAGATTTCTTTTTATTCAAAGGTCAACAGCTGCTCGTTAAGTCTTTTTTTTACTTCCGCCCTCTCTCCAACACTACTTGAACTTTTCTCAATTCTGTGTTCATTAGGATTCAAGAGCTCGCCGAGTGGGCAGAGCTTTCAAGATTGGAACTATTTCACACTTGTGCGCGTTTAGTGAAAGAACTCACACGCCAATTCATTTACTCTGAGAAACAGAATTTAGTAAACTGGGGCGTCCAGAAAGAGATTCCTGTAAACAAAAGCGTCACGCTCACTGCTGTGGAGAGGTACTTGATGAAGTGGATTCTAATTTCACGTTGCAATGCCTTTGCTGAATGCCAGGAATAGTTTCTGCGAAAAGGAAATGGGTGGTGAATGTGTTGATGAACAAAAACAAAAGTTGAAAAAGGTTGGGAGAAATGGCCCTTGTTTAGAACCCCACGGCGTATCGGATGAATTGAAATGTGTTTAGTGTTTCTTGTCGATTGGGGCTTCCGAGAAATTTGAATGTAAGGCCTCATTACTCTGCAAGTTGAAAGATGGGTTTAAAAATGATACAAGGTTTCCTATGATTTCACAGAAATAAATATTTCTATTAAAAATACAAACCACCTTGATGGCTTAAATTTGAAATGAAAATCTTCATCGACAATGAGAAAGTTGAGTCAGATAATTACGTAGTTTTCAAAGTGTTAAATCTTTAGCAAACACATCAATATCATGTTAACGTTAAATTTGAAGGTCTGAAAATTTGTTCTTCTTGATTTGAGAAGGGGATCTCTGTTCCAGATACGTCATTTCTATTCAGGTTCTATTGGTTTCATGATTCAACGTGACCTTAGATGTTTTAACACCTTCACTAGAAACATCTTAATGCATGCCATTTTGTGAAATCAGCTTGAAACGTGAAATCCAAAATTGTTCCAGAACCCTTTTTGATAGAATTTTGTTTTGTTAATTTAAGATGGGTTATGTCAAAGGTGAGGGTTTTCAACTCCAAGGTCGGATATAACCTTTTGCTAATTTTGGACTAACCTACTTTGCAAATTGATACCTGTCACTCCTATTCTCGATCTGATCACAGGCTAAATACATTTGCTAAATTACATTGCGCTATATTTTCTGCTTTCATTAAACGTCATGGCAATGAATTGATTTCTAGTTTTGTACATTTTAAGAATGTAATTTATTATTTTAATATATTCCGAACTTTTGCTGCCCTTAAATTTACAGCCTACTCAGTAATACGGCATTGTTTAAACTCTTCAGATCGAGAATCTTTAGTTCAGCACTTTTGTTTACATATTTTAGAGACGGATAAAATCTTTAACAAAGAAAACTTTGTCTATACTTTTTACATTGGGCCTAAAATTTTAATATCGTTAAAGATTTTAAAATTAAGGTGAACAATGGAAGAATCAAAAATTCATCCGAAAAAGAAATTAGATTCAAGCTGCTAGCTAATATTTCTATCTGACTTAAGATTGTATATCTTCACAAATGCCACAAGAAAAACTAAGCATCTTTAAAATCCCAACCTGATCAATTTTTATTCTTAACTCCTGTTGCTAAAACTGTTTGAATTTGATCACAGAAAAATGTGCAGTTGATCTAGTGACAATGTTTTATGACCTGAAAATCAAAAAAATGTTTTGATGTGGTAAAAAATCTAAGAAACCTTGGGGTTTTAAATTAAAGATTTGAAAAACGCAAAAAAAAGCATTTTTTGTTATAAAAATCTTTCCTGGATATTTCAAGCATGAAGAATCTTCATGCATGAAATGATCAGTTACCTTCCGATTCTTCAATGAAGAATCGGAAGATATTGGACATAATTATCACTAATTTGCAAAAAGGGATACGGTTTTTTTTTTGTTTATATACGGTGTTTTTAATGAACTATTAAACGCGAATTCTACGTCACCACAGGGGCCGCGGTGGCCCGGTTGGAAGAGTAACGGACTTGCAACCGAAGGGTTGCGAGTTCGAATCCAGCCAAACACCGTCGTGTACAAAGGGGGCTGGTGCACGTTAAATCTGTCGTGGCCTCAAATGTCCTCACGTTGGCGTGGTGTGGAAGTTTGGAGAGTGGGGTGCCAGCTCAGGTGTTGCCTCGTCATCTGACCGTGGTTCAAAATTACGTGGTGTTGTCCTCGGATCTTTCCCTTTGGGATTGATCCCGGACCGTCACCAATAGCCCGTTGTGTTGCTCCAGTGTGACGTTAATTGAAATACTCCCTATTCTACGTCACCACAGAGCAAATAATTTTTTCTGCGAGTATTATCTATGTCCCTGAAAAGTGGAAAGCTCCGATGGAACGAATTAAATTGCAGGAAGATACATCAAAGCGAGATGTCTGAATCCTTCATTACATTAAACGTATTTGAAGAGCTGAGTCTGGAATGGAATGCACTAATACTTTTAAGGAAGTGGTTTTTCTGGAAATCGTGGATTTCATTTCAGATTTATCATTATAAACATTAGTCATGAGAAACAGGCGAAATACCAAATCCTGTTTCAAGGCTGTAATTCTGATTCAGAATTTAAGGCTGTTCCTAATTTTGATGTGCGCTTTATTGCATAGTTTATTTTACTTTGGCAATTTTTATTAAAACGAGCTCATTGATAAAACTATTATGATGGAGAACAAAGTATGCTCTCAAAGTATTGTTGAATAATCATTGCGTCTTATTATCTACTTACGGCAGGAATCAGCAGAACGTTCATTGTCGATGTTTTACATTGAGTTGTGCTCACACTTCTTTTTCATTTAAGATCAAAGTTGTTTCGTTATTGGAGATATTATTGTGAAAGGAAATGGAAATTATTTATTTCTTAACAATTACATCCACTCTTGTTCTCGGATTTGCAACCGGAGGGTTGCGAGTCCAACCAAAGACCGTCTTGTACAAGGGGGGCTGGTACACGTTAAATCTGCCGTGGCCTTAAATGTCTTCACGTTGGCGAGTGTGGAAGTTTGGAGAGTGGGGTGAAAGCTCAGGCGTAACCTCGTCATCTGACAGTGGTTCAAAATTACGTGTCGTTGTCCTCGTATCTTTCCCTTCCGGTTTGATCCCGAACCGTCGCCAATAGCACGTTGTGTTGCTCCAGTGCGACGTTAATTAAAATACCTACCACTCTTGTTCTCTAGAACATGAGGCGCCTTGAGTCCAATACAATAATGAAATTACCCGGAGTGGAAATCGTCTTTAAATTAACAGAGGAATGAACATCTTGCAGAGACGAGAAGACAAAGATAATCTCCAGTCATGTTAAAGTCACAAAGAGAGGCCATCTGAATTGTTAGATAGTCCAATGTGAAATACTCCCTTGGTTTATTTATCTCTTCTGTGTCCGTAAAACTTTCTTTGTGTGCATGTCCATTTGATGCTGTCCGTCTTGTGTTTAGTGCAGCATTGCCAGATATTGCCCTTGTGCCAGAAAACCTAACTAAATAAATGTGAAATATATGAGCCTGCAGTTAGGAGACCCTAAAACAGGCGATCCTTACAGGTCTAAGTAAATCATATTGAATGCATTTGTCAGAAAAGGTAGTCCAAACCTTTCTTTCAGTGTAATCTTTGTATATGGATCTTCTCATTTCACGGAAATTTTCAGTACCTCCGAATTGAAAGACAGACACATGTTACCTTCGTGTCTCGCAATTTCATTGCCTGGTTTCATTAAAGAAATCAATACTCGTTTTGAAGTTCCCAAGTCTGCCGCAAAATAATGGAAGCCCGATTGATTGCAACCGTCGCTCAGTGGCTTTGCCCACTGCACTGGCAACTTGGGAGTTGTGGACGGCGCAGGTTCGATTCTTGCAACTTCCCTGGGTTTATTTCTCTGTTCTGTGTCAGGAAAACTTTCATTGTGTGTATGCTGTCCATTTCTTGACGTAGTCAGGTGGTTGGTGTAGCTTGACCAAATGTAGCCCTTGCGCCATGAAATTCAACCAACAAATCGTCATCTGACGTTCAAAATTTCGAGGTGTTGTCCCTGGGATCTTTTGCTTCGGGACTGATCCCGAACCGTCCACAAAAGCCTGTTGTGTTGCTCCAGTGCAACATAAATTCAATTCCCTTCCTAGAAAATCAATTGCAATTCACGCAATGAAAATTCTATTAAACCCCGGAGTAGAAAGACACTGTTTTGTGTGAATGGGTTGATAAATCTAAGAAATAAATTTCCAACTGAGGAGACAATAGCACTATCAGTCAACCATAAACACTAATTAGCTCTCGTGTAGCCAGAAATGACGACAGAAGACAGCGAGGAAACAACTAACCAACACAACTGAGGAGTTTTTACTATCCAGTACCCTCATCTCTCACCTGACATCAGAGATTTCAGTGACACGACAATTTAATTTCTGGGTCGCAAGATTTAAAAAGAAAGAACAATCACACATTCCTGAGCTATTGATAAACATGACGTAACTCTACGGTACAGAGAGTAGCACGTGGAAAAGTAAGAAATAAAGAGGAGTAGAAAATAAATATGCTGACGTCCTTCAATGCCACTGATTCATGGAGACCTTGAGGAAGCCATTTCTTTCTACCCCTGTCGTTGTTTATGTATTGTGAAAGCCTCGCCCACCTCTATCTAATCTTGAAAGTGGCATCATACGACATGCTCCCGTGTTAAAAGAGCGGAAATGGCAAAGAGCTATTAAATTTGGATCCACCTAAAGATGGGAGTTCTCTGTATTAATTTCCGTTCGCTTTGCCAACAAAGACAATTTACCTTTGCAGCTAGATTGCGGATGTTGAAACGTTCGCGTTTTTTCTTTGACTGGAACGTTGGAAAGTGAATTCACCACATAAAATATGGCCCTGATGCAAAATATGAATCCAGGCCAGTAAACAGTCTTTCAGCTTTGAATATTTTCCTTTGCATTTCAAGTTTCTTTTTTCAATGTTCCACGGTTATTTTGTTCTATCTCATAATGAGAATGTTTTATAATTTTCCAAGTGTAAAAGGAATTGTGTGTCGGTTAATTTTGCATATGTGAATTTAAGAGTGAAAGAATAAACGTTATGGTTGTCAAACATTTTCTTTGTTATGAGCTGCTTTTTGAAAATCAAACCATCACTAGAGCTATATCGTAAACAACTGACACGGCTAAAGCAAGCAGTTGATGAATAAAACCTGCACTAGCTAACAGAAACGTGTTTTTTCATGAAAACGCACGATCTCACACGGGTAGAGAAACAGGAAAAATTAAGAATTTGAATGGGAAATTATGACTTATCCAACATATTCTCCTGATCTGACACTGCGCTAGCGACCTGCAAGTTGTAGGAGGCGCAGTTCAATTTCTCTCTTCAGTGTCAGTAAAAATTTATTTGTGTATGTCCATTACTTTATATTCTATGTCTTGTGCCTGGGACAACATGGCCAAATGCGCCATAAAAACCCAACCAACCTGATCTGATGCCGTCAGATTGCCATCTTCTTCGAAGCCTTCAAAACCACTTTAATGGAAAAACGTTTGAATTTGAAATATGATTTCTGAAAAGATGATTATTTTAAAACTTCAGAATTTTTTATTATAAAAAACCGCATTTCTTTTGAGTACCCAATATGAAAAACAATATATGATATTGAAACGAAATTTCTGTGAATTTGAAATATTTCTGTGAATTGGAAAATATTTACATTTTATTTGTAGATTTAAGAATCAGATCACAACAATTTTGGGGGTAGAGCCCCGTATGGCTACGCCATTGTTTACAAACATTTGATACAATATGATGGTACTTAATTGTTCCTGTAATTTCTGTGAGAAAATATAGTTGGAGAAACTACGGAGGAACATGATTGAAGAGGCGCTAAAAACTTCACTAGCGTCCTGAATCACTTTTTATTTGGTCTTTACGGTTCGGAAGTCTCACTCACTATTGTCACCTTTGTTCTTGCCGCTTCATTATGCGGCTGATTTATGTGCTGCGAGCGAATTTTTTAAAGGCAGGAAATATCTCAGACAATGGCTTCTGTATAAATTACAACGTTTTAACGCCTACGTCTGAAATGAAGGTTTTTTTTTTCTTTTTTCGAATGATCATTGAGGGTTTACTTTTGCTACTGAAAGAAAATATGTTACGTGATTTTAAAGATGTTAATACAGGTTATCGTTTAAATAGACGATAGAACGACACATTGATGGAACAAAAACTCAATAAATTGCTTTCCTTGTGTACTTTATCCGATGAAAAAAGAAAATCTAATATTTAAAAGTGTAGAGTATGTATACACTGCACAAAAACATTTTGTTTTTATGAAGCCTTTGACGCAAGTGATTTATGTTTTTGATTGGCAGTTGAGTACAAATAAATATCTCATCCAATACACTTTTTGTATCAGATAAGATAATTCTATATAATTGGGTATAACAACCGCAAAGAATATACAATATAACCTTCATTATCCGAGCTCCAATTAACCGAGTGTACGTGTTATCCAAGACAAATTTGATAACGTTTCTTTTTTTGCAAAAATAAAGTTTCACTTTGTAGCAAAAAAAGTCTCGTCTGAAAAAAGTCCTAAGTGGCGAGAAAGTGCTGCGAAACAGAAGACCGTTGACTACTTTTCGTAACTCGTTTAGGTTTATGGTAAAATTATCGCAACAAATTCATACTGTGACGCATCTGAGTAAGATTATTCATAATCCTTGCTTTGATTCTTTCAGTTGCAGCAGTAGTAACATGTAGCTCTGTAAATTTTTTCTGCATTTCGAATAGCCTGTTTTGTCACTACCCCCTTATCCGAGTTTCTGGTTATTCGAGGTGGCTCTTCGGTGTACAATACCTCAGATAACCAAGATTTTACTGTGTTATCAAATGCATTAGCAATTCTTTAAACTTAAAATTGCGTTTTGTAAGTAAAACTTCCACTTTATATTGTATGGCCCACAATAAATTCACCTTATTTGTCTGCACATAAAAAGACGAAGTAATTTTTATGATTTTGAATTACCTACTTGAGTCAAGAAACTGGAAAAAAGACAAAAGTACTTACTATAAGTTGTGCATCAGCTGGTCATTTAAAAAGTTGACATATATTTTATTTCCTAATTTTGGTATCGAGGTTTTAATTTTCTTTTTGCTGTTCCTATTTTAACCTGTTTCATAGTTTTCCTGTTTAATACTATGTAAACTATGCGAAATTAATTCAAATTGTCTTCTATACAAAATAACGGGCTACGATTCATTCACTTGGGATTTGAAATCTATAACAGTTATCAAAAGCTTGCAATAACATGTTCAAAATTTTATTTTGATCTCTATGAGAGACTGGGGGATTTATACATCGTTCTTAACCAATCTGATGAAGCTAAAAATATTTATTTGGGGATATATTTCTGTATGAGGCGCATCTAATAGGAGCAAAAAGCATTTGGTCTAAGTGATTGCATTATGAAAAGTGCTTAACTTGATTGTTAGGGTTGAAAGTTGATTTCGCACCGCTACATTACCTTCATTGCGTGACGAAATGACGAAGAGAAGTTTAAATATTTAAACTATTGCTTCCGTTTATGCATAGCATTAAATGAGACTTTCATGAAGAACTAAGACGTTTTAAACATGCTCTTAGAGTTATTTGCATTAAAAATGATTAGTATCATCTGCTCTTTGCACACACATAATGTGGAGTAGAATAGTTTTTTATCCTACGCCAGACCTCAGCCTTTTCGCCATAAGTCTCTTTCTGGCATACCAATGTATTCTAGAAACATAAATAGACTACGATGTCAGTTTGATCAGGCCAACTACTGAGATGGGTTCCTGTCATATACGGGACCTTGCACCATAAAAACCCAACATCCAATCCTGTCATGTATGAAAGGCCACACAAAAAGCAAGTTGGAGAGTTTGACAAACTAATTTGGGAGAGATGATTTTACAGGTAATCATGTCCAGTGAGAACACGAGTACAATATATAACGTAGAATAGAATGTAGAATTATTTTTTCATTTTACGTAAAATGTCGATAGAGATTTTGATAGAACCATTCCTTTTTTCCGATAGATATTTTTAAACCTGTCCATTTCTTTTTCTGCGTAATTTATTTTATAATTTGCATGTAGATTGTCAAATTGTTTCTCCTATACTTATGTCATGATTCCAGCTAGTCATTTGTAAGAAATTGTTTTACCTATTTTTGATATGCATACTTCGAAACCTTTGGTGCAGTCGGTAATAGCGTATTCTCTTTAAAAACTGTTTATCAAAATTATGTAAACATTTTTCGCATTTATTATGTAAACAAAGTCGCTGCCATACAACAAATACAAATGAGGCCAATTTTTTGCGCCACGTAAGAGAAATGTAATAGAGGGATTCTCATTGTAAACAAACCACCGGAAGATGAGGATTTTAATTCAAGCTATCTAATGATCTCGCTCAGTATAGACAATGGAGTTGCCTTAAAATGTAACCAAATGACATCACTTCTGAAATGCGTACAGGAAACACGTTCTGCCATAAAAACAGTCACGCCATCTTCAGTTAGCAACCGAAAATGTCTCATAGATGTTAAGTTAGCCCAATATTTTGCATGTTTGATTTTTATATTTGTCATAACTTGTGATTAACAATGCCACAAACTCTCCATTTCAAATCTAGAATTTCGAATTGTTTCGATAGACACACACATCTTATTTCATCTAGAAGGGAAATCTCTCCATCTTAGTGCTTGTTTTCACTTCTTTCTTTTCCCCCGTCCTCCCCCTTTCGCGTCTATTTTCTCTCAGTCGCTGTATGTAAGGGTGACGCCTCTGCAACTGACAGTCTAGAGCTCCACTTCAAACAAAACAAACCACTCTGGATGGGTTCCACATTTACTCCACGTGTCCACACAGATGGTGCATTTCCAACTCGAATGAATCAACATTCAGTGAGATTTTTTTTCTTTAAATAGGGATGGGAAAATTTAAACATTCATTTTTATCTGCTTTGAAATAGTCAGGCTAATCTTTCTGCTTAAATTGCAATCACCAGAGCCGGATTTTCTCTCTTGACCCAGTCGGCCAACCTGAAACATGCGACTCTATTCTCGAACTGGTCTCAAACTGAAACGTATGTCATGATTTTATGTATGGTCAAATTGAGCAGCATGATTGAGCATATATAATGGAGTGAATAATGGTAACCATTTTTTATGTACCCAAGACTTTGTGACCAAAACTAGTAGTAGCGTGACCCTTTGACTACTTTCGTCTGCCAGGAGGAAACGAATACTAATCATCTGATTGGTCCACGGGACGGGAAAAGACTCATAAATTGATTCGTTATCTGATTGGTTTGGGCACTACAGTAGTAGACTGGTGATTTCACCATTTTTGTCGTCATTAGAAATGCGCTATACATCTACCCTGTCATAAGATGTGTTATATCGCCAACCGGAGGGATGGAATGCCAATCGGCCAACCAAGTCAATTTTTCATAGAACAGTTACGTGACTACTAGTCAAGAAGTTTCAAGAAGTGTTAGTCACACTTCTTGAACACTTCTTCTTCCCATGCTATTGGGAGGAGTTTCAAGAAGTGTTAGTCACACTTCTTGAAACTCCTCCCAATAGCAATGCTCAATCTACTCATATTTCACGTCTATGGTATTCATGTTAACATTTCCTATCTTTAAATGCTGACGTCTTCTGTCTTACTCAGATATAGCCCAACCAAACATGGCTTTAAAGGACATGCAATTAATCAAAAATATAAAGGCAGCATTTCGTGTGCTTCTTACTGGTGCTAATACTTATCTCTGATGAAGTACATGGAATAAAATGCACATCTCAGTTGCGTTACGAAAATTAGCTTCTAGACATCCACTCCAATTGAATTCAGTGTATTCACAAAGCGATTCGGTGTTTTTTGACGTCTAAACCCATTTTCGTTTTTGCTCCCTTTTGCATTTCTAGTGATTTCTATCATACAGATTACTCTCTCATTACCTTCTGTAATGAGACTTATATAATTTCCTAGTAGCAGTGAGCTCCCTCCCGTGTAATTTTAATAATATGCAGCTCCAAAACTCAAATCAAGCATTTGAACTAAGTAGCAAAATTAGCGAATGAATCGCTTAAGGGTTGTTTTTACCATCGATCGCTTATCCGTTTGTTACATTCGGCAATATACAAAAGACGGTTTCTGTGCCATGTACATTATATACAGATATATGAAAAAAAGAAGGGTTTTTTTAGTGTAAACAAATCAGCAGGTCTGCGAAGATTTTACTTCTGTCCAAATGTTCGCGTGATACATATCAGAATTACCTTAAAATGTAGTCTATCTTCGTTTTGGCAACATTTAGCGTTTAATCTGATTCGTACTAACCAATCAACTATCATTCATCAATCAAGTTTATTTATTCTTTTGAACTTTTATTGTCGACGTTCTGAAATCGTATCTGAAAATCAAGTCAACTGATGTCATGTTCAGAATACGTATCTCTGCAGAATCACTACCGCTCCCTATATTTAGCTTGACAGAAAATGCCTCTCACAGTGATATGGATAGATTTTAAAGCACTATTTAGTATTTAAACCGTTGTGAAAACTTCTAAAATACGTCGCCCTAGGCTGCAGCCTACTCAGACTATTTAGAAATCCAACTCTTGATATCTCGAATGGATCACTACATTATTTATTTTAGTAAATTCGAATGAATTTCATAAAAGCTTGGGGGCAGCTGTAGTCCAGTTGGTAGTCTCGGATTTAGTAACCGGAGGGAGGGAGTTCGAAACTGGATCCAACCAAAGACCGTCGTCTACTGGGGCTGGAGCACGTAAAATCTGCCTTGGTCTCAAATGTCTCCACGTCGGTGTAGCATGCAAGTTTGGAGAGGTGCCAAATCAGGTATTGTTCAGATCACCTTGGTTCAAGAGTGCGAGGTGTTGTCTTAGATCTTTCCCTTCAAGGATTGATCCCGGACTTTCGCCAATAGCCCGTTGTGTTTTCCAGTGCGACGTAAATTCAACTACATGCTACATATAGACATATTTTTGAGTTCTTTTTAGTATTTTTCACTGAAAAATCTAAAATTTTCTTTTCTAGACTTCAGTCTACTCAAATTATTTGGAAATGCAGCTCTGGCCATCATGACTGGATCATATTTTACATTGTTATATTCCAGTTAATTCGAATACACTTCATGACCTCTCAAGGATATTGTAAAATTTTTTATTTCGCTCTTATGGCATTTGACATCAGGGCCGGATTTAGACTTGATAAGGCCCTAAGCTATTTGAGATATGGGGCTCTTTATAAGTCCAGATATTATATGTCAGTGCCAAATATGATTTTCGGATAGCTAGAGGGTTAAACTGAAAAACAATTAAGAAGTATATAGATAGTGAAATAATAAATCTTTAACCTAAAATCATTTTTATTCATAACAAACTTAATAATTCAAACTCTGGTAAAAAGAAACCAAAAGTTCTTTTAAAAGGCACAATTTACCAAGGCTTATTATCTAATCTCTTGAAACATGTTATAAGGATTAAGGAATTATATTAAACTAAAATATTTTCTTTCTAGCCTTTGCCAGAGCAAAGTCACTGATGACACCATCAAATGATAAACTGCGTAGTTTGTCACTTTCTATGCACATGAGACTGAGAGAACATAATTTATCTTGAGTCATTGTTGTTCTAAATTCATTTTTTATCCTCTTCAGCTGAGAAAAAGATCAGGGCAATTTGTTTGTTTCTTAGTATGATGGTTGCAATCTCAAAATTGCTTCTACATTAGGGAATGCTGATTGGACTCGATCGTTACATATTACCCTATACAGATTCTGATGTGTTAGACTATCATGTTCCGCTGAGCCATAGGCTTGACTATGTCTAACATATTGATGAAAATGCTTGACTTCTACAAGATTCATGTCCACATCTTCAGGATATGTTTGGCATAAAGCACTAACTCCTTCACGAATCTCTTCTTCTGTAGCTTCTAATTTTGTTAAGAATGAAAACTTTTGCAGCGTCATTGTATACTGAGGCCCTCTGTGCCAGACTTGACTCTAATGCATCCATCACAGGTATAAATGTTTTGATTCTGAACTTGTCTCTTGGCTCAACGTTCTCTAAAGCATCATTTTCATCATCATTGATATGCCTTCTTCTATATCTGCTTTTCTTGTAATCAACATCAGGCAATTTTTCTTTTGCTCTTTCTTCAAAATGATCGAACCCAATTCAACCAATTCAAAATGACCCTGGAACCTTTAACAAAATCCGAAAGTGGGGCATTGGGACAAATAATGCTGCAGTATATTTAAGTATATATGACAATTGCTCACTCGAACAATTTTTTTGGGGCCCCCAAGAAAGTGGGGATCCTAAGCTATAGTTTGTGTAGCTTATACGTAAATCCTGCACTGTTTGACATATTCCACTCTGAAAAAATGGCAGTCTGTAGTCGCCTTGCAATAAATGATTTCTATTTGGCGAAAAGATTTGCAGACCCGCAGAGTACACAAGAATTTGTTTTGGAAAATGCACTTCCAATGTTAATTGGGGTCGCTTTCGCGCTCTGTGGGTTTACCCTGCTTTTATTGTTTCATCTCAGACTTGGCGTATTTAAAATATTCCACTCTGAGTGGCAGCCTGTACTCGCCTTGCATTCAACGATTTCTATTTGACGAAAAGATTTGCAGACCCACAGAATAAACAATTTGTGTTTTGGTATATGCACTCCCCAATGTCGGTTGAGGTCGCTTTGAAGGGTGGGTCTGCACTTTTATTGTTTTATATTAGGCTTGGCGCAGCTTGTCCGTTTTTGTACCTAGCACCATAAAACCCAAACATCCATCCAATGGGTTTGCCCCACTGCGCTTGCAACCGAGTTGTAGGCGGCGCAGGTTCGATTCCTCCCAGGATGTATTTATCTCTTATGTGTCAGTAAAGTTTTCCTTGCGTGTGTATGTCCATTTACTTGAAGTTTGACGCAACTTGGCTGAATATGAACTTTGCGCCATAAAATCCAACCAATCAATGTCCGTTTCATACCTTTCGGAAATATGCGAACTTTTACCTTTTGAAGACTGTTCGCATACTTATGCTAAAAAAGTTTGGAAAAACTTTATGGGTGAAAACCTAACCCCTTATATGAATGCATTTCCCACATAACAAAAATTAATTTTTAAAAGGTAATGGGAAGACCTTATAACACTTTACCCATCTAGAACACTCCTACACCCAACAGAATATCAAGGGAGAATATATATGCCTTAGCAGACTTTACTCAAACCTTCAATATCCTTATCCTTAATTACTTCAAGGATGTGGGATGCCAGACGTTGCACCACCCGTAAAGGGTTATAATAGATATTTTTAGGCAACAAATAGCGAATAGTATATTTAGAAATATCTGTATATAAAGCCTATTGGAACTATGGATTTGTTAAATAAAAGAATTTAACAAATCCATTATTTTGAAATGGAATAATGGCAATGCATAAATTTGCATGTCTCAGTTGCTAAATCGAATTCGCAGTCCGAACTTTATAAAAACATAAGAGAAGCTTCAAGTATTTCTGCTTTAAATATGCATGTGATGAACATTTTATTTTTTATTTTTAAATCTATTGTTTTTATGTGTGCTTTTCCGAAAAGAATCGGAATATCTAAATGCGAGGCCAGCACAGAAATTTATTTTGCGATAATTTAATAGAACTGCTTCCAGAACTTGAGATATTTTGACGATACCTCTAAGGTTGAAATAAACATAAAACGCTTGATTTTAATTCAAACATTTTTTATTTTATCTAATTTTCCAGTTCTAGTGAAGAGTGGTCGAAAATTCTGTAAAAGAATATTTTTACCATTGCATCAATACTAGAAAAAAATTAGTGGCTCAGTGGGTTTGCCCAGAGCGACTTCACACTGAGCACAGATTCGATTCCTGTTACCCTGACTGTATTTCTCTTCTGTGTCAGTAAAACCTTCCCTGTGTGTATGTTCATTACTCGACGTTGTATATCTGGCGCAGCTTGGCCAAATATGACCCTTGTGCCATAAAACTAATCAACCTCAGAAAATTACTAGACGTCTACAACTATGAAAAGATTATAGTCTTGGTATGTAGTTAATTAACGTCGCACTGGAACGGGCTATTGGAGACGGTTCTGGATCAATCCCTAAGGGAAAAATTCAAGGACAACGCCTCGTAACTTTGAATCACGGTCAAGAGTAGTCTTGGAAAAACTTGATTCAGTGATTGTATCAATTTAGTAATTCACACAGGACACCAATGCTTTTAGAGGGTTGTAAATTATTGGTGTAAAATCTCACAAGCTCTACTCAAGTGCATTAATCTACTTTGACCAAGTAAAATACGTTATTTGTGTAAACTTTTATTTGAAGCCGAATCTCCCAGGAAAACATCAAGACCATGGGATAAGCAACTTTATTTTTTTGCGCTTCATTAGTTTCTGAAATCGTTCAAACGTCATTTTCACTGGTATCTTTGTCTTTGTGGATCATTTTGGAGTAACGGGAATTTTACTTGCTGCAAAGTGTTTTGCTTCATTGATGAACTTTGCATATTTGGTTACGCTTGAAATCTTATCTGATTTCACTTATGAACTCCGATCTCCCCGTTTCATATGAACGAGATTTAGCGAGTCGGCACTTCGGGGCCCAGTACCAAGTTAAGATGGTGGGCCCCTCATGAAATAAGTATATTATGAACACGATATTTAAAGTGCACAAATGTTTAATTTCCTCTTTTCTTTTCCCCATTTTGGTTCGATTCTTTCCTGAGTATTTCTCCCATCTGTATCAGTAAAACTTTCCTTCTTTGTGTGTATATCAATTTACTTGACGTTGTCTGTCTTGTGTTTGGAGCAGCCTGGACAAATATGTCCCTTCCCCTCTAAAATCCCAACCAACCTTTCCACATTTCCGTAGCTCCAGGTCTGATTAGTCCTTTTGTAATAAAAAAAATGACCTCCATGGGGCTTACTAACTCTAGTAAACATAGGGGCGCGACCCTAGGACTTTCTCCTTTCAATACTTTCTTTTCAAAATTACTTGACATTGTTTGTCTTGTGTTTGGCGCAGCTTGGCCAAATATGGCCCTTGAGCAATAAAACTTAAAACCAACCAACCAAAAAAATGACCGTAGAGCGACAGTAAACCAAATCCTTCCGCATTTATTGTTCAATTTTATTGTAAGGAAACAACGTAAATATTTATTTACAATTTTTAACTACAATTTAAATAAACAGATTGCAAATTCCAGTTAAAAATTCCCTCCCCGGGTCAGGGAGCCTCGCTCTCGGACTCTAGTACCGTCGGGAGCATCGTGGCTCAGCGGGTACGCCCACTGCACTAGCAACTTCTAGGCGACGCAGGTTCGATTCCTCCCTGAGTGTATTTCTCTCCTCTGGCAGTAAGTCTTTCCTTGTATGTATGTCCATTATTTGGTATTGTATGTCTTTAGTCTGAAGCAGCATGACCAAGTATGCCATTGCGCCATAAAAACCCAACATATCGGTACCGTTGATCCCCTATGAGGGCCTGAAATTCTGATCAAGCCGTCGCAGAGATCAAAACAATCCCGATCCTCTTCCACTTGTGAGGCCTCCGTTAATTAGAAGAAATGAATAACGAAACTAATCGTCAACATCAAATGTGTAAATTTGAGTCCCCTTGAGAAAATGATTCCCGTTCCAAATGTCCCTGCTGGCCATACTTCTCAGAAGACCTGCTTCTAGTCACGAAATTCTCAAAGAAATTACAGGATTTAATTCCGCTCAACATTTCCTACCGCCTGCTCAAACCCCGAACCGCCATTCAGTTCTCATTACCACGCGTGCCAGAGACAGTTTACCGCCTCGATCTTTCCACAGTAACGAACACTTTAATTAAAACGCCGCCATATTCAAGCCGGCGTCGTAATCCTCAGGAACAAATGGCACATCTTCGCAAACATTAATTCCTGTCGTGGACACGAGGCGAAATTTCGAGTTAAAATTCCTTCACGGCTTTTAGAAAATGTTTTTATTCATGCGGGTGCTGGAACTTCACGTGGTACGGACAGGCTCTACCGGCAGTCGTCCTTCAGAAGGCAAACAAAAACACTGCTATGGAGATGAGCTGTTATTCCGTTCGAGTTGAAATAATTATCGAAAATATTTAAGCCCCACATAGAGTGGAAGGTTGCGTGTACCTGGGTCCGAGGGCTATGGAGGGCCCGAAAAATATGTAATAGTATTTTTCTGTACACAATGATGTTCAATCTATTCTCCGAGTTTTAAATGTATAAATTTCCATTTTGTTTTTTAATTCAACCCTTTCTGTCAAGCTTAATATAAGTGGCAGTAGTGTTTTAATGGCGAAACGTGCTTCCTGTTCGTATTCCAGACGTGACGTCACTTGTCTTGATTTTCGAGTGCGATTTCAACATTTCGCCAATAAAAATTCCAAAGAAAATTCCAAAGTGATATGTGATAGTTGGTCAACAAAAATTTGATTAAACGCCAAACGTCTCCAAAACTGATAAACTACATTTTAAGGTAACCTAGAAGTGTATCATGGTTGTGCATTTGAGAAGCAGGAAGTAAAGTCAGGGGGCAGGATAATGACAGTTTTCTGTCCCTTGATATTTCCGTTCACACCATAGAGGAATATAAAAGTTGTGAGTAATGGTAACCTTTTTGTGCTCAGGATATGTATCATGCGGGAACATTTGGTTAACAAAGAAAGTAAAATCTCCGTTTTCCGTCTGATTTATTGTTTACACTAAAAATTCCTCTCATAGGTCCCTATAAAATATTTTTCAGTGCGAACACACAAACCAGACGGTCTGCGAAGATTTTATTTCTGCTGTCTAAATGTTCTTGCATGATATATATCGGGGTGTCCTTGAACGACCCGAGTTCTGTGAAGAGGAGGGAAAAGAATAAGGGTCAAAGGGGAATCGTGGGTTAACACCGATAATGAATGACGTATGGAGAGTCCTTAGATATGTCCGGGAGATGGAATCAACCTTTTTGTTTGTAAATACAAGTATATGAAATTGTAAATAGCATATTGATACTCAGAATTGATGAATAAATGTATTTTATCAAGTGCACACCGAAGAAGCGTTATCCTTAGTGAAAAGTGTAGAGGAAGGTAAGAACTGTCATAGCTATACTTTCCGGGCTTTTTCTTGACTAAATCAAGAACTGGTCAGTTTCCTTCCAATGACGAGATATCTCGTCCATCAAAATCTGGTTAGCTTTGCTAATACCTCGAGAGATACCTCGTCGAGACAATCACCAGGAGGGTTAACATTTATCGATAAACGTTATTGCCAGATGTTAAAATAGCTTCTGTCAAAGAGGCTAAATAAATAACAAAAGTTAATTAATGAAATAAACAATAGAAATTTTTTTCTTATTTTGAAAACAAAGTTGAACTACTAATTTTTTAAAGAACTTAACGCTTCATTTAAACAGAAAACAGCAACTGAAATTAACCGTTAACGTCAATTTTTAATGGTTATGTAACAACAGTTAAATTTATTCAATGTCAGTTATCAGCAATTAATAACAACTGTTAACTAACTTTTATTAATATTAGTAATTAACAATTGATAATAACTGTTAATAAGTTACATTCATAAATTTAGTAGTTGTTTTATTACGCTTAGAAATTGATATATTGATGTTTCCGTCAATAACGCTATAAGTAATGTTAGTTAATGCCAACTGTTTGATAAAAAAGATAAATTTAACAATTGCAAAAAGTTTTTGAAATTGTGAAAAAAATTTGCAGTTTAAAGTTCATAACAACTTAAAACGTGTATTAAAAACTCCCGTCAACGCTCTTATCGTAAAATAACAGTTTTGCCCATATCCACATTGTTATCGAAGGAAGACATGCGGAATAAATACCTGTCTGGAGCATAGAATGGAGTAGGAATAAAATAAACGGACTCCTGCGAGTGTTTCTAGTGGATTTTTCGCCGAAGCGGCGTGTGGGTTTGCCACTGACAGTTCTAGGAGGGGGAGGTTTACAAATTATAAGGATGTTCTTGGAGAAATTTGTTATTTTACCGCTGACGGATCGATATCCGAAATGGCGGAACTAATCTATGCAGATGCATGGAGTGCGAGTAAAGGAAAATTTTCCTGTTTCATTTATTTTCTTTTTTCTTTTGGAAACGAGAATCGATCGAGAAAACAGGATAAATGTATGCACGTTTAAGTGTTTAGAGGAATAAAATCATTCCGCAAAATTTACAAAAAATAAGCAAAAAAATTCTGTTCGTGGAAGAGTAGAATATATCCATCAAAAGTATCGCTGCAATCCTTGTGATTTGCCCTCGGCAATTTTCAGTGGCATCTTGGAACATTTTCCAGCAAGTTTTTGTAAGCTATTGAGGTATTAAGGAATGACGGTGAAATAGCAGCTTTAAGAAAATGGAATTTTTAAGCACTGAGTGAACGTAATGAATCAGACGAAAAAATCACAAAGGAAAGCATAAATCAAAACAGTTTATCGATTCTTGCCAAACGAGAGAATATTCAAAACAAAGAATTTCAAGTAAACGCCTTAATTTATAAAATTACAGCGCTAGACAATAGACAATTATGGCGCTATACAAATAAATCATTAGAAATCTTGACTTAAGAGGAGAATGACGAGAATGAAAATTATTCTTTATCATTTTACACTTTCGAGTGAAGTGGTTTCACCAGGAGAAATCACAATTTAAAATTCCTAGACTAATTGTATAGCGGCTTTTTCGGGTAACCCCGCTATATGTGCTCTACAGGGTGTTTCGAAAATATCTGACCAAATTGTAAAGGGTGGTAGAGGGGCCCAAAATAAACAAAAACACTATCAAAGAATGTGTTCGGAAAACAACGTTTTGGTGATAAAGGACGCTGTTTAAGCCAGTTGATAACATCGTTTTTGTGGCGGAAGGCGTCATTCCCACACGGTTTATCAACGGCAAGCTCTGAATTGGTGAAACGATGCATGTCGTTGAAAATCTGAGTATAGTATCACCATCTGACGATCAATAGCGTAAAATTTGTTCAAATGCATTCAACTACTAATCAGATAGAAGTTTTAGCCCGTATTCACTAAGCTGATTGAATTGGAGTGTGCGTGCTTGAAAGGGTAAATTTCTAATTAATATAAACTCATAAATGAGAGTTAGTTAAAAGAGCTTTAGTTTCATTTCATAACGAATTTTTTATGCTAGGAAAAAGCACTACCGCCACATACGTTTAGCTTGACAAAAAAGTCTTCGTTTTCTGGCGAGTTGTCATTTGAGTCCCCCACTTGGATTTAAACGAGTCTACTCTCTAAATTAGATGATATGTTGAAACGTAAACAAGTGCTTTCACAACTGGCGATTAGCGCGGATTCTATTTCAGAGCTTATTCGGTAACGAAACGGTAGCAATGATAACTAGTATGAAAAAATCGTTCACTGCGAATCACCACACGTTGCTTATGGCATCCCTTTCCACTGGCGAGTCTAGCACCTTTCTAGAAATAGAATACTCAAAGGTCATCTGCCTTCTCATCGGAGCCGGATTATACAGTGCGAATTAATTGTTTTCTTTTTCAACTTAATGTTTGAAATTTCTTTTTTTTTAAATTGTTTCTGATTAATGAATTCACTATGCGTCTTTTAAAGAGTGGGACTCGGACAAAAGCGTTAACGATTCGAATATTAGGAATGGGACTGAAGTAGTTCCACGCCTAAACACCCGAAATAAAGGCTGATATAGAACAATAAATCAATGTTAAGTATTGATAATTCATTGCTCACATTAATTTTATAAATAAACTGACACATTTAAAGTTCATTGATAAATTAGGCATTAAAAATAAAGGCCCCTTCTAGAAGTATATATGAGCAAGTGAATCTTGCAGATGTTTTTCTTGTATATGAAAGAAAATATCAGTGAAATAAATTCAAAATGATTCGAAACAAATTGCGCAAATATAAGGTTTTAAGTCTCATTTTCGTGACCCATATGTTTGCCTGCTGTACTAGCAACCTGCATGTTATAGGCAGCGCAGGTTTGATTCCTGTTTCTTACCATGGATGCATTTCTCTTTCCTGTGTTAGTTGGAGAATGGGATGCCAGTTCAGGTGTTGACCTTGTCATTTGACCGTGGTTCAAAACTACGAGTTGTCCTCGATCTTTCCCTCCGGTTCTGATTGATCCCAGAACGTCGCCAATAGCCCGTTGTGTTGCTCCAGTGCGACGACGTTAATCCAACACTAACTACTTACCTCCCATGTGTCAGTAAAACTTTCCTTGTATGTGTATGTCTATTGCTTTGTGTTTGGTACAACTTGGCCAAATATGACTCTTGAGCCATAAAATCCAACCAACCATTTTCATATTTTTTTTATTTAAGATTTCAAATTCAGCTTCAAAAGATATAATGAGATTAAGCGTTAAATATAGAAATGTTCTTATTCAATAAAGGGGACTTCAGCTCTTCATATGCGACTGATCAGTGGTGTAGCCAAATTGGGCTTCTGTGGTCATTCTATAAACGGGTTGTTCCTAGAATGTATGTATGTGAGGTGTAACATGAACCCACTCCCTGTGGTGCACCAGGATAACGCCAAATAGTTCACAATTCCGCTCTTCTAGTGTCATAAAGAATTATGTTCGATTGACTGGACTATGGAAAAAATACAAACTTAAAAACAATTAGCTTATTAAATTAGTTATTTCTTATTAGTATGAAAGCATAAAAAGTATTAAATAGTTTTCCCCTGACATGGTGATCTCATTTGCAAAATGATTTTATCAACGCCTCAAAAGTGATAAATTAAAAGTTAATTTCTCGAAACAAGATAAATAATTGCATATTTTTTTCAAGCAACCATTCAAAATAATTCGTGCATACAGATCAACTGAGATGAGTCGCATTTTATGCTTAAGATTCTGCCCTTTTTACCCATCATTTATATTTTTATATATAATATGCCGTTTAAAATTAATCTGTTGACGAAATTTCATAAAGTACAAGTTAAAAGGTTCAGGTCCTTAATTTGTCTAGAAATTACATCTCTAACTGAGCCCATTCTGAAATGAAATGTTGGCGCTTTTTAGATACAAAAACTACCCGGTAAGGATCACAGAAAACTAAACGCAACCTAAATCTAAAACTGGGTAATTTGTACTCGGTCCCACCTAGCGTTTCGAGCGAGGGACGCCGGCGTCTTCTCCATGCCATTCCACATAGCATTGTCAATAGGTGCTGCAAGTCTAGTGGCGGCGATCATTTTTCGATACACTATCAACCCTACTCGGAAAAAAAAAATCCAGGGGATTCACGGCCCATGACGTCACGTTCCATGCCCTCTAACCCAGGGGCTCCCCCTCTCTCATGCCAAGCTGCAGCATTTAAGTGTTCTTCAGGGATACGAGTGGTTGTGCCGTCTCGCGTCATGATCGAATCGCAGTGAAATTTCTGAGAAGGGTTGACATTCATGGGTGGACGAATTATGGATTTAAATAGCCGACGACAACTGTGATTTGTGTGAGCAGAGTGGGTTTTTTTCGTGCCGACGATCAAAATGGTGACTACCGACACCATGGTAAGCTGAGATTTTTTTTGTTTGTGGCGATTTTTTTATTTCGAAAAACGTGTTCTGGCTGTTACTGTTTTCGTCGCGTGAATTTCGATGCCAGAAGGCGCAGTACTTGCATGAGATTGTGTTTTGGTTTTTCTCTACGATGACTATCTGATGTAAAAATGTCTTGTTTCCCAATTCTTTTTTCCTGCAAATATTTCTTTTTCTCATCAAACGGCTACTCTTTCCTTTTTTTTGCTGTTATTACTGGCAAATGGATATGTGTTTACGAATTGTGATCCAGGAAAATTAAATTCCTTTATCTGAGTCATTGTTCTCGCAAAGCAGAAAAACGAATAGATTTACTCATTGTGAGCGCGTGCAAGCTCTTCGTGAATTTAATTTTTTTTTATCGGGCGCGTGCAACTGCTACTAGCGTACTTGTAAAACGTGCATGTGTCCTGATATTATTTATTAAGCACGTGCAAACTTTATTATTAGTAAATGTATTTTTAACTATGCACATGAAAACTATGACCATGATTGTAATGTGATGAAAAATTAATTTGGGGGTAGGATTGACAGAATTCTAGAGATGTGTAAAAAAGTGTTGATCCGTGTTCTTCGTAGTTTTGTATCGTTCTTAGGTTTTTAATGTATGAAAAAAATATTTTTAACAAGTGTTCTTCATGTATGTGACCTGAAAACTGATCTATAACCATTTAATGTAATCTTACTGATACTCTGATTATCCTAAAAGTGATCCGAGTCTCATCTCCAAGTGAATTACAAACCAACTCGGATGACCACGCTATCCCCCGACACAAGAACTATCAAATTATGATCTAATATAGAAATAATAGCAAAAGGTAATTCTAAAGTGACTTTTAAGATTGGAAAACTGAATTGTTGCATGGAAGGCGTAATGCTTACGTTCAATATTTTTTTTAATCGAGGATCGCTTTTCTACAATATCTATCGGCTCTAAAATTTCTAATTCCCTGTGCTTTTTTTGTACATAGATTTTTCTATGAAATTATCTAGTGACAAAGCTCTTTATAGATGATATAACGACTGGGAAATATTAAATATTTTTCTACCAATATGAATCAGAAATATAAATATATATCTTTCTTAAACCATGGTATACCTACGCAGTAGTACGAAAAAGATTTACTTATCAAATATTATATTGGATTTAACAATGAATTGATGGTTCGATAAGTATTTATGGCACTAGGTCCAAGCTATGCCGAACACCGAAACATAAACGGAAAAAATTTTTAAGTTAAGTTTACACGAGCAAAAGCAAATTTTCAGAAAACAGAATTGGAAAAGTGCACTAATTTTAGCTACACCCCGAATAAAGATTGTACTCCTGTTTAGTTGAATTTGTTTATTATTATACCAGTATTATTCAAATGTATCAGGTTTCTTTGCATTCAATAATAAAGCTGCACCACCTACACTAGAATTTTATACGAAAAGACATTTTTAATAAATTTAATTAGAAATGAATCCGAAGAGTTAATAAAAATATCTTAAATGTAATGCAATAAAATAGAATATATTCCTTTTACATCTATACATATAAAGCACAGTTGGCGTCTGTGTGTTCTCTATACTAATCTACACCGTTTGACCAATCCACACCAAATTTGGTACACTTATACTTTGGAGTAACGCGAGCTGCATATTAATCCCCGTTCTCTTTAACCTAGGTGTGCAGAGGGGCTAAATCAATTCGAAATTGCCATAGGAAAAACATTGAGCATAAAGCGATTGCGGTACTCAACTCAGTTTGTTTTACCAGTATTGATCGAAAATCAAATTTTCTAATAAAATCGTTTTACCAGTATTGCTCGAAAAACAATTTTTTCCGAAATTTATATTTAAACAATATTTAAAATTCTAATTATGTTTGAACTGATTTTTTATTTCTTTCCACAATATAAATAATTTATGAATATTTAAATGATGAAAAAAATGGATATTTAAAATATACTTAATTTTACACAACTTGCATTTTGTACTGGAACATGAAAAGCCAAAACAAAAAACTCATTGATCATAAAGCGTAATTTTGCAATTCGATATCTGGCAACGCCAGAATTAATGTTTCATTTTATAAATTAGATTTAGAATTCCGTGTTTGTGTATTTGCTTTGAGACAGAAATGTTGCGGTCATATTTGAGCACTTCTAAATAATTCATTGTCTTTCAATATTTTTCAAGCGTCTTTTTCGAATTTCTCTATTTCAGAATATTCTCATGACGTCGAAATTCGACACGCTTGCTCAGATCTTTCGTTTATCAGAATTCGACATTTTTCAATGACCAGAATTTTGTTTCTGTTTGTATTTGTGTGTGTTTCATTACTTTCCATATTACGGATATATTATTTAGGAGTTAAATTGCAATGAATTATTTTTATTTTCAGCCAAATACCTAGACGTGGGTAATTTCTTGGTGGTATATGTATATTTCGACGAACTTTCCTTAAGTCTTTGGTTAAATACGTTATAGTTTGTAGAATTCTGTTTCATAAAAATAAATGGGAAACCTTTTTAAGTAAGGTGTATAACTTCTTATTTTATAATAAATGGTAAAGTTAAAATAAAGTTATTCTAAAATAAGATATTTAACGTTAAATCAAAATTGTTGTAGGTCAAAGATTTCTAAATTTTGACATTTTCATTACAAGACTATTAAAATCAATTTAACTTACATTTGTTTTTCATGTTTCATGGGTATTATTGAAAGCTGTACTCCATAGTCAAATAACTACATCTATCATTCTAAATAGGTACGTGGTTTCCATGTAGAAATTGAGTCTCAATTGAAAAAGTACCTTAAGGATACGATTTAAAACTAAATTTTTCTGTTGGAGGAATGCGAATTTTAAATAAGACTGCTGATCTTGGAATAATATAGTAAGGAAGTATGTAAACTAGAACTGTTGAAAAATAGAAATTTTTCGACAGTCTGCGGATATAAACAATGTAAAATCGATCGTTATGAGATTCGCCAATTTTGCTGCTTGATTTGGATCTGCATAATGCTGCTAAAACCGTACGGAAGAGTTAGTCACTAATGAAGTTCTTCAGCATTATAACAGAGTAATGAGAAATCTGGAAGATAGAAATCCGAACAGAAAAGAAAATAAGCGAAATTTATTCGTCCGAAAATGCCGAATCGCCTTTGAACAAGGGAATGGGATTGAATCGAAGTAGATGTTCTGAATCTAACTGGTAACATTAATGAGGCGTGCTTTTTGCCATGCATTCGATTGGAAATAAGTATTAACACAACTAAAAGTAAGTGAAATGTTACATATTTTTGAATAATTTTATTTCATTTAGATGTATGAAATCCATTTATTATAAATAAATTCTACATTCATTATGAATGGATTCTACATTCATTATATATGGATTGAAATAGGATGAAATGTGAGTAACGACACTTTACCATCAATAGATATAAGCAATTAAGAAAGCTTAGCTGAGGTGCTATACTCGAGTCTGTTAGTTAAGAATATTTTGAGTACGCGTTATTGGTTTAATAAATTGGATGTTTATATGCCCCCTGTTTCGAAGGGGTATCTTCGAGTTCAAACGTATTTTTATTTTTAACACAGAATAAGAAAAACACCTGGTTTTTCAGGTAGACGTCTGGTGAATTCGTTCGCCAAGCACTTCGGAGATTAACTTCATTAGAAAAATACTTGCGAAAGTCGTCGGTTTCGATTGTAGTCTAGTTGCTCAAGCATAAATTGCTTTTTGTTAGATAAAAGTAGCATTACTGGTTAATGTGAGAATCCGTCCTTTTAAAATTATCTAGGTACCTTTTCGAAATGACTTCAAAACAGGTTTCAATTTTGTAACCTTCCACTGATATTAAGGCACAGCATTGGAGCAAATTTAAGAAAGCCATTTGTTTCTGCATTGATCTGCCCCACATAATTTAGAATATATTGAACACTTCAAAACTCGTGTATCGTGCAAATTTAAGGAGAATTTTAACTGTATATCGTGTTTTTTCTAAATATGAATTCAATCTCCTTTTAACCTTTGTTTACCATTCAACATTTTCAGTTTGAGGATAAAAGCGAATATCAAGGCCCGGTTGGAAGAGTAACGGATTAGCAATCGGAGGGTTGCGAGTTCGAAACTAGGTCCAACCAAAGACCGTCGTGTACATGGAGGCTGGTGTACATTAAATCTGTCGTGGCCTCAGATGTCCTCACGTTGGCGTGATGTGGAAGTTTGGAGAGTGGGATGCCAACTCAGGTGTTAACCTCATCATCTGACCGTGGTTCAAAATTACGTGGTGTTGTCCTCGAATCTTTCCCTTGGGATTGATCCCGGACCGTCACCAATAGCCCGTTGTGTTGCTCCAGTGCTACGTTAATTAATACCTACGTAAAGCGAGCAAATAGGAAGAATATGATAACCATCACATGACAAATAACATGTTGAAGCAATAATAAATGTCATCAAAATATGGCGAGATTTTAGAAGCAGATTCCATAACTTTTGGGCCCCTTCGAAATAAAATCCTTACTGCATTACTTCCAGCAGTGACTCGACGGAAACTTAAATCTGTACAATTCGTAATTAAAAATGAGATTGAAACATTATTTGTCGCCTTAATCGGGATTTTTCATGGTTTGTTGTCTCTAATAAGAAACAATAAAAGGGCTCTTTTCTTAAGTGGATAATGCATTAATAGTGAAGGTCAATGAAGACACTTGAAGGGCACATTTTAGCATGTCTAGGATTCCAGATCGTCCTTGAAGGAGACATAAATTTTAACCTTTTTTATGGTGCTTTAAAATCATCCTTGTTTTGATTTTAATTGCTTCCTGGAGTTGTCTCAAGATTGAATTATTCGGCAATTGTAAATCCAGCTATAAAGCTTTTGCATTCCGTGAATAAAATCTAAGAAATTGTTAAAGCTCGGTTTTATTTAAATTAGCAGACCCGCGCACAGCATCTGCGCAAGGTTTTTTTTTTAATTTCTTGTGTCTATTGATGGCCGTGTCGTTAATTACATGCATATCTTATTTAAATCCATTTGCGATAAGTATCTACAAACGTATTACCATGAAATAAAATTAGTTAAAAATATAAAACTGAATTTCATATTCCTGTCGGTGTTCAATTCTTATTTCCAATATAGTCATGGTGAAGAGTTCACACTAAAATTGGCTTCCTGAATGTCCACTTCAGTGGCATCCCATCATCGAACTTTAAAATGAAATAAATGGAGCATGTACCCGCAGCTTCATGTTATTTCTTCCAGTTGCTCGGTTTTAAGATCTGTTACGTGGTTGTAGGTAAAAGCATGAATCCTAAATTATTGATTGGTTAAAGTGATTATCCACCTTGATCAAACACATTAGTCTGCGCTTTCATATGTCGATTTGTGATTTACCTTTCAGAGATCTTACGACATCGATTCCGCCCACATGATCCGTCTATTTTATTAGAAGGTCGATGCATCCCATATACTTGTCAATGGCGATGTATTTTTTGACGTCAAAACCAATTTTCGTGTTCGCTCACTTTTTCTTTTCTGCTCATATTTCGTATTGTCTTATGTCATCAGACAGCTGAAGAATTTCATTAAAGAGCTCATTCCCAAGTAGTTTTAGTCGTAAAAAGCAGCTCCATAGCTTAAATCAAGCATATTTAAACGAAAAAGCAAACTTGGAGAAAGACTCCCCAGTAGCGTGTAATCTTGTTTATATCCGCTTGTTGCCATTCGCTAATATACAAATAATGCCGATTTCTGTACCACATGTGAAAGACCTAGTATTTTTCTGTCCTTACTGATGGATAAGCTACGCTCCTCTGAAATTCTTTTTATGATGTCTTATTTCTTTAAGATAACCAAATTTTCAGTGTAGTATTTATTTAGAATCCAAGCTCACTTTCTTACACCTGTCATCTGTTTAGTGGATAAAATCTTGTTGGATTTTAATTTTTTTGAAAGATTTAATTGTGAAGTATTTTTAACTCTCCTTTATCTGATTATATAAAATATTTAATTTTACGTATATTTTGTCTTAGATTTTGTGCGCGATTAGAATCTCATGGCAATGCATTTTATTCCACAGAAAATCTTTAATTCCCTAACCTACATCAATTCGCTGCATTTAATGTAGAAACGTAGAATCAAAATTTATGTTTTGCGATTATTACATATAGTAACACTTTCCGTCTTGTATGAGTGGTACTTATAGAAAGGTCAGGTCTAACCCACAGGATAGATAACTCGTAAATATTCTCCACTTAAGATTGAACTCCTTGTTCTAACATCTGACAAGCCTTTGAGGTAAGTATACTAAATAATCTTCAGATTTTTAACTGTAAATTATTGAATTTTATAAAACTTATTTCACCGAATTTTGCATTTTAATTTATCTCAGTATATGTAAGTCAGTAAAAATGCTTACGGCATTTTGCATTGTGATTCATAACGTGTAAGAATTATTTTTCTTGTGAAAGGAATCAGAGTTAAACAACTTTCGAAAACAATTGATGCACAAATAAGGCCAATTATGACCTGCCCTTGATATGACCGAACAATAATGGGATGTAAACGTCCATCAAGTAGAGAGAAAAAGGTGTCTTAAGCAGGTGCAAGGTGTGGCTTGACTATGGAGAAATTCTTAGGTCGCTATCTTGCTTTGCAATAACTTAAAGGCATAATCTAAAGGGTTTGTCTCGGAAAGAATTTTCAAGTAAAGACTGGTACTTATCAAAAACCGTATTTTAAAAAAGTACATGGATAAGGGTTGGAAATTAAAATTTTTCTGTTACCAAAATGTTCTACCTAGGTGCAATTTCAAATTTATTTTGTTTACGTGAATGTGCAAATATAGTGACTCGACTTGGACATGTGACCATTTGCATTTTCGAATCTGATTTCTTAAGGGCAATACTTTTGTTTTGCATTCTGTCTTTTTTAATGAGAAGTTAAGAGACAAAGCGAAAAAAAATCTGGTTGTCAAAAATGACGACTGGGTTGAGCGATCAGTTAAATTTCATGTCCTGCTGAAAGTATTGAAAATCTTGATTTTATTATTTCTGTTCCAGTTCAACATTTTGGAGCATATAAAATTTACTTCAATAAAATGCTGTTCTCTTTGTCCATTTAATTCAGATTTTGGTGCAGTGCCAAACAAACTTGCTTATGTAAACTTGTAACTTGTCGATAAACAATAAAGCTGTCAATGTCAACTAATTGAAGACCCAGAATTTGACTCTGGCATTCCAATAGGTTGCTGGTTCTTTCCTTGTTCAATCACTTTATTTTAAATTTTATGAATTGTTTAACTTCTAATTAGCATTCAATGTATGAAGTGGAACCTTAACAGTGAATGTCAAATACAAGTATCTAATTAACTTGAAGAACGTCGAACGAATCCCCCCAATTAAAAATGGGGATTTTATTTTTTCAATTAACGAATGATTCTTTAAACTCGAACCATTTAAATCAAATCAGAAACCAAATAATGTTAAGATCTTCCTTTGCCGTCAGGTAAAATTTGTTTAACTGTTACTGGGGGCCCCCCGAAGAAGGTGCGAGATTTTTAATCCTACCAATGATGTTATGTCTCAGGATGAGTTCTAAAAATATAAATGAAAATAGCGACGCGATTGTGAAAGGATTGAGAACCACTGCTTTAATTTAACAAAACCTTTATCAAACTCTTAACATAAAAATGTCAAGGGTCTCATACGAAACGACGATATGCGTGAGAAAAATCTGCTCTACCAAGTTTTAAGGATTTGATTTTTCCGTTTTATGGCCTTCGACTCTTGACAGGTCTATGATATTTTAAATTCGAGCAACCCTTTCTGATGCACATCGTGACAGCTCGACCTAATAGATCTACCATCGCTTATCTACATCCCTCATCTGCGGAATGTCACGATTCTATTCAATTATAACTTTGATAAATCTAAATAAAAAGCCTTCTAAAAATAGCACCGAAGCCAACATCTGACAGCTATTGCACGCATTCCTGTTGACAGTCGGTTACCATGGTTACCTTACATGACAGATCAATACTCCTCCCACAAGCGCTCGTGTTATGTGTCCATTTCCAATAGGCCATCTCTTGCCCTTTTCGTTTGTAGAGGCTCGCAACAAGTTTATCAGACTCTGAGGCGTTGGTCCTAGTCGAAGGGAGTGGTCAACAGGACTTGTAAATTTTAATGATTTAGAAATTGAGGGTGAGAAGTGTCTGGAGATGTCCTCCGCTTTTCAGCTTCGGAAAGCGTTTCGAGGATGACGCTTGAAGCCGTGTACTCAATAGAGAACTATAACATGCGTTGTAACCAGCTTCAGATGTGGATGGTACGTTTAGAGACGCCTTGTAACGCGTCATGAACAGTCGAATTTTCAGAATGTGCTAGCGAGACGTATCTACTGCTGTTGTATGTAGCAGGGGGAAATTCCCTGGTTCGAGGCAACGTCCTGTTTGTCTACCGCGAGAACTGCTATAGACACTGCCTAAATACCGGCGGTCACTATAGAAACAGCTCATACATTTTGAGTGGGGAGGAGTTGGATGAGGTTTTGGCGAATTTGGTGCTGGAAGGTGAGTAAAAGTAGTTCACAAAACATGGATCACCTTTTCACATCCGTTCGGGAGACCTGTTGACAAGCGCTCTTCTGCAAAGGGGACATGAGGAGAACGATACACTTTCTTGGAATCTTGACCAACACTAGCCTGAAACAACAGGCGTTAGTCGCTAAGTGCGCCAATGTGACAATCACGAATGCTTCAAGAATCTCTATAAAAACGGATTGTCTTGTTTCTATGGCAACAGATAACCAGACTTTGTGTCTGGAGCGGTTCTAGTGGTAGATCGTACACACTAACGATCCTATTTCAAGATCTTTTGTGTTCGTCGCCCTCAGGGGCACATCTCCTTTATACCTGATGGACCTGAGGTACTCTAGTGATCTTTTCTTCTCCCATGGGGTTTACTGTCTTTAGTAAACACAGGAGTCGCGCTCCCGGGATATCCAAACTATCTTTTTCTGCTTTCATCCCACTACCCTGTTCCCCAATCCCTCTTTTTCTTTCCATTTACGACATTTTTTACTTGACGTTGTCTTGTGTTTGGCGCAGCTTGGCCAAAAATATGACCCTTGCACCATAAAACTCCAAAACAATCGACCTTTGTGTTCGTCTCAAACACCGCCAACCGATTTCGATCGCTTCGAGTACTGCAAGAGGTTTCTCACGAGCCATTACCTAACGTGATGTAACAAGCATCAGATGTGGAAATACCGTCCACATCTGAAACTGGTGTGCCTTGTAACACGTCGCGAAAAATCAAATCCTCAGTGCTCAGAACGTGTTTGCGAGCAGACCTGTCTACAGTGCTGGTTGTGTGTAGGAATGGAAAATGATCTGGGTTCGAGGCAATGTACCACACCTTCCTTCAGCATCCACGATCCTATGGCCAGATCCTTTGCTTTCGTCCCTAACGCAGACGACCCGTTTTATTCGCTTCGTGTAATACGAGGTTTTTTCCAAAACTTGCTGGGATCGTCATGGCTCAGTGTATTTGTACACTACAAAGTGACCGTACAGATGACATAGTGACTTCCACATCCAACGCATTCGAGGATGCATAAATGTCACGTTTCTCTGTGTCCCCCATAAACCTCAGGCCATGGTACCATAGTACCCGTGATCTGTCCATCAGCAATCTGACTTAACTCTGGGAAAATCCAACCATGTATGTGCAAAAGTCAAAAGTTTCTCCAACATGGCAAAGGAGTTATGAGTTTGAGAATCATCAACCTTTCAGGCCAAACTAATCCTTACCTTCTCGTTGTTTCCTTTCATTAAGCCACGCCATCAATTGTTAATTTCGCCTAATCCTCTCAAATTAAGTCGCAGAACAGAATGGGGGAAGGTGCTAAAGTGAAAGGTTCTTGGAACATTGACCCGCGAACTTTTCACCTGCACCGCGTAAGTACGATGTGGCTTCAACATCTAACGCATTTGAGGATACCTCCTCGTCACGTTTCTTAGTGTCCCCCATAAACCTAAGCCTCTGGTACCATAGGACCGGCGACTCCTGTATGGGGACCCAGCCGATCACCAGCAATGTGACAACTGTTGGAAAATCCAGCCATGTGTCCGCAAAAGTCAACGGTAAAAGATCTGTGAATTTGAAAATCAGCAACTTCTTTCAGTTCAACTTAATCCTCTTCGTTTCTTTGCTTCCTATCATTAAGCCACGCCATCACTTGTTAATTTCACCTAATCCTCTCAAATGAAGTCGCAGAAAAGAATGAGGGAGGATGCCAAAGTGAAAGTTTCTGGGAACATTGACCCGCCAACCTTTCACTTGCACCGCTTAAGTACAAAGTGGCTTCCACATCTAACGCATTCGAGGATGCCTCCTCGTCACGGAAGGTGAAAGGGGAAGCCCTTGATGCGTGAACGAAAAATCGAACTGCATCAAAACGAAGGGGAGAGCCTCTCGCACGTGTCCGAAAAAGCCGGTTTATTCTCTACCCGACCAAGTTATATACGAAGCACAGCTATTAGCAGAAAAATTGTTTTGCTTCTTCCTTCGCTTGTTCTTGTGCGAGTCCACTTCCATTGTCTGTGACGAAACAAGAGGAACAAGCATGTTTACTTGGTCTCGAGGCAAGGTCGAACACTGGAACTATGGTAGCGTGAAAACTGTTTTGGTATGCAATTGTGGGATGGGTTCCGGCCACGGGAAGTAAAATAAACGCAATAAAAAGGGGGAAATATTTCGCTTGTCGTAGAGGTAGGATAGAAGTGCATTGTTATTGTTATTCCACCTGCTTCAAAACAATTTCCCTGGGCTCGGTGATCGATGGAAAGGGAAATGGCGAAGGTAATATGCAATTCGTTGGCGAAGCTCGTTATTCGATGCTCGTTATTGTTTCCCGAGGGGGAAATTGATAGCGGAATGAATGGGAAAACTGCTGTAGCGGGACATCTGGTATTTCGTTAATATCTGGATCAAATCGATACTACGCGTTCGGATTTCACGGTCAATGACTAAATCCGAAATACTTTTCAGCACGCCTGGGCTACCCAAACCGTTTTGGCACCGGTCACCTTGACGAGCAATAAGGTAGTTTGTTTGGTTACCTTATCTTACCAATTCAAACGCTGTCTCGCGTACATGTCTACACTGGTGTACAAAATTTAACTAACACCATTATTTTTAACGGTTGCAACCTCAATATTAAACGAAAAGCCTGTGGCGATTTGCATAACCTAAGATATTCAGTAGAAAGCTGTTGCAAATTTCGGAATCGTTACGTCAGAGGCTCTAACATAGGAACAGATTCTGCAATCTCAGGAAAATTGATCCGCAACCTCATTCTCTATACAAACGTAGTACAAAGTCTGTATCAGTGTTCGAAGTGGTCATGCAGCCTACAAAAGACCACTTCCTCTTTTTTGCTTTCGAAGTTACTCTTTCCAGTGCACCCAGTGCAGCACTTCAATTCAAAGACATTCTACTCTTTGCCTCTGTTTTGTTATCGTTTTGTTTTTACTCATCGATTTCGTTTCTCTCGATGTACCTTTTGCATCACTTTCTCACAACCAGTTCACTTCACTGCAAAGCAGTAGTTGTAAAACAAATTATTCCTTAAGTTTTGCACGCCAGTATAGTTTTCAAACGAAGTGCGGAAAGAAAATTTTACATTTGCAGGGCTGCTACAGGCGACTAAAAAAGGAGTTTTTCTTCTATTTTTCAATCTAAGCGACTAGGGGTATCTTTTTAAGCAGAATCGTCTCAAAAACTGCTATATTCAAAATTTTGGCGACTTGTTTTGAAAATTCAACAAAGATCAACGAAAATTAAGCCCCTCCCTTTTTTGTGTAATAGCAAACGAAAAAACAATTTCGGATTTTTCTTATGAGAAAATTTTCCAAGAGACGACAATTTCGAAGTTTTGACGCCAAGCCTTGCATCCATAAAAGAAAAACCCATCGAAATCTGTTTTCTAGATTAAAACCTTATTAAGAGAAAGTATTTAGTTTTTAATTTTAAATTTCTTGGCGAGATCGTCAGCGTCTGTTTCATAGCACATTTTGTATTTTAGCCGATTTATTTTGAATATGAGCAACTAAAATTGCTACTAAAATAGGGTTTAAAAGACTTCAACTGTTTTTAAAAATTTGCTATGAATGGGGCTACTATTTCACAAGCGCTTTGGCTGTGGCAGCCCTGTATTTGTTGTCTGGCAACGACCAGATCAATCATCACGCTATTTTGCTCGCGAATTAAATCTGATACATTTTATTGATACTTTTTATTTAACAAAATAACTCAAATGTTTTGATGCAAATGCACATTGCGAGCTAGCAGGATCCTCGCAACAGCCAATGAAAATTGCTTAACAATTTGGGAGTTGACGAGCAGGGAGTGTTGGTAGCCCCTAGTTATTTAAATTATCGATTGATTTATACCGATTGATTCCTGTTGCTTCGATATTGTAACGCAAACCTAGTGGTTTGCTAAGAACGCCACAACCAAAATACTATTTAGATAATTACTTTATTTGACTAGAGAATTTACACTATTTACATTGGCATTTTTAATTATGGGCGATGGATAATTAAGACTTGGGTTTCGGTTATGGGCGCTGTAAAAAGGGATTAGGTAGTTTCGGGGATCAGCTCAAACGGCCGGCGCGACCGTTCGCTGTAAAACACCTCCTTTCAGTTCAATAGACTTCTCTGCCCTCCAGTTGACACCAAAACCGATCTTTCTACTTTCTCCTCTCCCTTCCCGTTTTCTTTCTTTTCACAATTACTTTACGTTGCCTGTCTTGTGTTATGTACAGCTTGACCAAATATGACCCTTGCGCCATAAATCCCAAAACCAACCCTCCAGTTGACACCGAGGGGCAGTTAATTCAAGAGGGAGCCGCTGAGCATCTCTTAAAACCATCTGGACGGGAAGGAGACCTTCCAAACAAATACGACAGATTTATGACCTGCGGTCAGTGCAAGACTTGCTAGTGTTGACTCCAAATTGTTGCTATGAACGATACAATATATCAGTTTTTGTAAAAGCAATTCGTGTCTTATTCTTTTGGGATCGGTTTTGCTTGAAAGAAAATAATTCCCAGTCTTGTTTGTTTTCTGTGTGATATATTTAATGTAACTTTAATTCCTAAATTATATCAATTGCGCGATATTATTTCACCTATTTCGGTGTGGTTATCAATTGAGGGCATTAGAATGAGAGTAGTCGCCACTTTGAATGGATCTTCCAGTTCTCTGTTGTCTATTGCTTTCATGATCTCTGGTGTCTTCTGTTTGGATATACAGGGAAATAAAGTGTACCTGGATGCAAAAAGCTCGCTTAGTTCAAGAAAACGAGGTTTTTTATGTAGTTTCGAAAGACATTCGAAAGTATCGAATAAATAATTGTGACTTGAAGCCAATCCCCTTCTATTATTATGCCGTTCTTTTTTGTGTAAAAAGTACTTTTGCCGAAAAATGCCGAGTTGTAGGCGGCGCAGCTTCGATTCCTATTTGGGTATATTTCTCTCTTTGCCAGTAAACTTTTCCTTGTATGTATGTCCATTTGCTTGACGTAGTTTGGCGCAGCTTGGCCAAATACGACCCTTACGCCATAAAACCTTATTCAACCAAAAAGAATGGCTACCGCTTGTGGCTGATAGCCCAAGGACGCAGAGTTTTCTCCTTCTGTGTAACATGCAGATGAGCAAATAATGCACTCTTTTACATCGAGATGCAAGCATATTCGTATAAGGGAAGTATCATCTTTCAAGCTTCTGAATTACTAGATGTTCACTCTTGGATCTGTATGATCTGTATGATGAGAAAGGGTAGAAGACACGTGACAAACGGGTTTTCTGATTGCTTTCTAAACTTACTACGAGTTGTATGCCTCTAAATTTGTAGTAAGATAAACTCCTGTATGGGGAATTCTGAAAACTTAGAATGAAGTTATTTTAGATAAATTTGTTCCTTTCGTCGTTCATTTTCTTTGATTCTATAAAAACTTCCGTCCATTCCAGTATTCCTCCCTGGCTGTATTCCTCTTTTCTGTATCAGTAAAGCTTTCCTTGTGTGCATATCCATTTACTTACGTTGTTTGGCGCGGTTTGGCCAAATATGCCCTTTGCGCCATAAAAACCCAACCAAAGAAATAGATCCCGGTCTATTGAGCGCTCTCACAAGAAACCCGAATGTAGAGAACAAAATACTGTGAAGATCTGTAGCTATAATCAATTTTTAATGCTTAAAATTATGGTTAAAATATTTAAAAACATGAATGCACTAATAAAAGTAATTCAAAAACAGTGTCATTTGCGTTTGTATCCAAGACTTAAGTGAGTAACAGGATAAAGACGTGCTCAAATTAGTCCATAGAAATCTGAGTTTGGTTGAACTTCAGTGTTTTTCTTACTCCCGAAGTACACAAAAAATCTGAATCGCAAATATCCCCTGATAAAATTCCCTCGCACACTTGAGTGGCAACTTTATTGTAAACGTAAAAGATTTAAAACAACTTTTGAATAATGAACTACATAAAAAATGTCATTGAAGTATAATAAAACCTTTTTCCATCAAGACTAGAGAGGCATTATTTGAGAGTAACTATTACCATAAAAGGTCGCTGGTGGAAGACTTCTATAAAGAATTATGACTTCACGTTGGAGTTTCTGGCAAGTTTCCCAAAGGCAGTTTCTGTTGTCTTTGCGAAGGCTCAGTCCCTATATAAAAAAAGTAGTTATTTTTTTGTAAGAGCTCTGATCTTTTTTTCTTTGGTGATGCTTTCTAATATTTTTGAAGGGCTTCCCGAGTCCTGCGGTTGACCTTGGCCTGGACCGCACTTCTGTTTATTGTTTCTGCATGGCAGCGTCTGCGCAGTGGAAATTGTGTCAACTGAACCGCAAAAAATGCCGCTCGTCCCGTTTTCGCTTTTTTTCTAACTCGCAGTAAAAGGTATTCAACACACCGTACTCGAAGCAAGTCTTCATTAAATAACTAGTTTTATTCTAGTTCAAACAGCTTTGTGTCAGGTTAAAAAAGTTAAGTGACAATGGAACCAAAGCACTTTCCCTATTCACCAAAATTCTCTACTTGGGTGCAACTTAAAAATGTTTTGTTTATCTGGAAGTGAAAAATGCAGCATGACAAAAACATGTTATGACCATTTGCCTTTTTGAGGTGTTTTCTTTTTAAAGGCAATTTTTGGTCTACGGCAGAGATTTTCATCTAGAGTGCCTTATGGAAAGTGAAATAGTTTAAATTACGTACGATTTATTTAATTTCAACTGTTTAGTTTTGAAGAAGTGTTCACAAGCAATTTCTGGCAATAACTCGTATTTTCTTTAGACTGGTAAGAGTTATTTATTATGGTTGTATTTTTATTTCAAGGCCATATTTCCATTTAACATGGATATTATGTTTGGGCGTGCCGCATATTTTAATAATTTATGTGTGCCATGACATGAAAATGTTGAAAATCGCTGATCTAGGGCCTAGACTTTTATTATTAGCTGTATTTAGGGGTCTTTTTTCTCTGTTAGGACTTTTTGTTTTGGGCCATTGTTTTATACAGTTCAGATTGTATAATTCACAGATCGAAAGGAGAACTGGTTGTTAAAAGGCAGAATCAATGACGGATTAGTAGGAATTTGCTTCTTGGAAGAAATTCAAGAAACTAAGGCATCAAAAATGGCGACTAGGATTGAAAATTCGACTGTCGAAACAAACTTAATCTTCTGCATACGAAGCGCCGAAACAGCGTTTTGTCACCTGGTTACTGAAGCGGCTAGGCGGCCCGTCATCCAAAATACTGAATGACGGCCGTCTCGGTGCTTTCCTCCGCGTGGCGTGAGAAAGTATGTCATCGTTATGACCTTATCTTACGGCCTATTGTAGGGTCTTGGGTTTCCCGGAAGAGTGATATTTCTCGTCTGCTGTTTATTTTCCAACATGTAAATAGAAAACGATACGCGAGTCACTTATTTCAAAAGCAAGTAGTCCGAGGAAAGACGATTAGCGTGGACGGGTTTGTCCTCTATCCCTGTCATCGGAGATGAGAATCTCTTTGTCGTATGGAAAATAGAGGGAAGGAAATCCAAATGGATTAGTGCCGTTCAGTCAGGATTCTGAGTTATCCAATAATCTGACCCTCGTAGTGAAAGGATGGGAAAATCTCGGCCGTTTTAGGCGCTTCAGTAACCAGAAGGTTAAATGGGCAAAATTTAACTGACCACTGATTTCGAATCCTAGCGGTGTGTATTACCAGACATCCTGACAGGTCCGGAATTCTCGTGCGTTACTCAGATTCCGCCAAGAATTTTAAATTGTCTGGAGTTTTCAGAAAAATCAGTTGCATACAAATATTGTATTGCTTGAGCCGCTTTGTGTGCAAAAACAATGTTAGTCGTTAACGGCAATTCACGGAATTCTATGCATCAAGTAAGATTTTTGTCTTCCATTCGCTATTTCCCTGATTAAACGAAAAACGTCGTCGAAACGGAGAGAGAAACTACATTTTTTAGTGATAAACAGAATTCGGGTAGCGTAAGTAAAATCTCATTCCTTGTTTGTTTACTCTGAAAACCCTTCTCACATTCAAAATTCCTGTTCTCTTTGTATGAGAGGCATTTTCTGTAAAGCTAAATATTGGTGGTAGTGTTTTTGCGGTGGAACATGTTTCCTGTAGATATTTCGAATCGCTTGGCTTTTTTAATGCAATTTCGGCACGTGGGCAAAAAAATTCCAAAGAATGAATTCCAAATTGATATACAATAGTTGATCGGTCAACACTAATTCGATTAAGTGCCAAACATCACCAAAACGACGATAAACTATTTTAAGTATTGATCAAGCGAAAGAATTTGGATAGCGGAAGTAAAATCTTCGCATGTCGTTTGTTTATTTGTGCACTGCTGTCCTCATACTTAAAAAGTAGTGTTCTCATTGAGAAGTTATGAAATGAATATTTATTTCATGTACATCTCAATGCTAGTGTATGTTAGTAGTTTAGCTCTTAGGATGCACTTTCAGGTTTTAACTCTTTTTACGATCTACCAGTTAATTGTACTTTGAATGACTGGGTCGTTAACCTTATAGAGTAAACGAAAAATGTATGATTACATCCTACATTTTTCACCTTTTATCCAAAAAGTGATGAGTGATTCAAAATTACAAGCCGTTGTCCTTGGATCTTTCCCTTAGGGATTGATCCAGGACCGTCGCAAATAGCCTTTCGTTGCTCCAGTGCGACGTTAATTAACTACCAACCAACCGAAAAGTGATGAAAAGTTCATCTAGCCGGTGAAAAACCCAGAAAATTTAAAAATTTGCTAGTATTTTTAAAATCGAAAAAGAAAAATTAATTACAAAATAAACTACCTACCTGTTTATCAAAAACGTTCTTAAAGATATCGCGTTTCTATCACGTGTGCTATGACCATAATAATACTCTTCTCATTACCTCCTATTCTTCTCAGTAGTTCTGTACGACTTGTTTAGTTTTTGGTTATTAGTATTGATTAGTTACAAAATAAACAACTGAGTTTTCCTGTTTGTCAAAAACGTTCTTAAAGATCTCGTCGTTTCCAGCACGTGTGCTATGACCATAATAATTCACTTCTCGTTACCTCCTATTCTTTCTTTGCAGTTTCTGTACGGTTTGTTTAGTTAGTGTGGAAAAACTCATTTGGAAACCTTGTGATCCCCAATTTAAAAAAATACCTTTCATATCTTCCGTCCAAAAGTTAAAGAGGATGACTTCGGATAATGACTGTCGAGTCATTAGGATTTCACTCCCAATTGCGAGGTTAAAAACGCTGGATAAAGGGCCTCCTCCACCCATCATTGTATGAAACCTAATATTGACATTACTCTGACACGAATAAGGCTAATTAGGAGAAACAAAGTGCTTTATCATGTGCGGGCTTATCAGCAAGGAACTTTTCTAATTTGAGAAAATATTTGTTAGGTAGACTGGTAACTATCCAGTGGCTTCGAGTAGTGCTTTGAAATTTTTTGGAGGATGTGATGGAATCACTAAATATATTTTGGAATTCATTTGTGGAAGTATGCAACAGAAATGGGTTTTTATAAAAATAAGCTTATTCGCGAACATTTTTAATGAGGCGTTTGTTTTGGAAATAATGGTTTACTTCTAAATAAATGCGCAAATATTCAGTTGCAGCGATTTGGAAATTGAGTCTACTGGTTATATTAGAGGTAGGTTAACCATAAAACAATGCTTTTCGTACAAATGGCGTCTTTAGCATGGTTTCTGTTTATCAAATAATATCCCATGGCGGTCATCACACATATTTTTGCGTATGGAAGACCTTGCGCTGACGAGCTTATCTTTCTACAAACCATAGTGGGGGGGGGGAAGGATCGTGAAAGTTATACGAGGAATTTTTGCTGTCATTAATATCATTTATCTTGATGTTGTGAAATGAGGAAATGCTCAAAAGAACCAAAACAGAACGAAATAAATCTTTCTATCAAATAATATTTAATACAAGAATAAGCACTGATGACTTACGGATGGTGAAACAGCTTAAATTGTGAAAATTTTATTAAATTTCAACGATTTATTTTTGAACTTTAGGCAATTAAATAAGAAATAATTTCAAGTAATACCCGCTTGAATAATTTCGACTTATATTTTATTACTACCTCAAATAAATTGTTTCAAAAAGATCTTTTACAATGGAGCAAAAAGGAGATATTTTCGGGTTTTTTTTCTTGTAAATCAATAAAAATTATACTTATTTTTTGTCAGATCGGCAAAAACAACTTTGCCGCAGAATTTTAGTAATTAGTTTGTGTGCCATGAGATGAAGTTTGAAAATCGAGAGACTAATGGATCACCCTTTCCCAATCCATGGCATATCCTACACATTTATTTTGTTTTCGGGTAGAATGAACGTGTCCATACCTCGCATATATCAAACGTTTTGTGAGTTCGGGAACCGAGCTTGAAAAGTTAGTGTGAATCTTGATCTTTATCTGGGCCTTTCCTGTAAACTAACAAACCAAAAATATCTTAAATGTAATCTAAACAACATCTCAGCGAATATAATAGGTATTTTTACTTGCATTGTTATATTCAAACTACTTTCGATACATCTTTACATTTTTAAAAATCTGTCTAGCTTTACATAATTCAAAGTGCTTGTATGAATAAACCTTTTAGAGACACCCAAGGAGAGAAATTTCTATTCCATTCCCAGTTTTTATTGCTTGTCATACTTTTAAACGACGAAGTTCAGGAACGAAACTAAATATTCGGTGCAATAAAGCGAAAAGCTTTGAAACAAAGTTCTTCCAAAGTATCCCAAGAACTTTACTAACGAGTTTTCATTTTGCTGTTTCGAGAAGTAATTGAGTGTTACACAAAGTTTTTATCGCACGTAGTAACACAAAATAAGAAAATGTTTTGACTCACTTTTTGTTTTGCGATAAGTAAGAAACCTGTACTCGAATTTCTGAGAAATATTTAGCCTCAAGGAGTTGGGAGCATTTATAAAATTTGAAAAATACAGAAAACGGAACTTGTAGAGAAAAATGCCCGAACACATCTGCTTTACTCTAACTTAGTTTCAAAACGCTTCGTTATTTGAAAATATTCAAATAGTTTTGTTTTATGCTGCAGCATTTAAAGTTTTTTCCTGTGGAAAACTATTCCCTGGAAAGAAATGACAGCTGCGGATATAACGGACAAATAACGATCTCTTTATTCATACACCATATAGATTAGAGCGAATTCAAAGGTACCATTCGACAAGGAATAAGGTCTCAAGATTTTATGCACAAAATTTGCATAACGAGTCGTATTCATGTGAAACTAGGCATAGCTTCCTAATTTACAATAATAGCAACACCAAAGCTTTTCAATGCCTCATCACCATTTCATCAGATTTATTGGGTCACTCTGTATTCATCAAGTGTTACCTTTTTATATAGTTGACTACCATATTTATAACTCATCCCTTTTTAAAATTACATTTGATGTCAAATTTTTTCTCATCTAAGATTGGAATAACCTATCTTAATCATTTCTTTGGAGGTATTTTAGAATCCTTATTTGAAAGATAACCCACATAAGTTTATATATTTCATGTTTTATCCTACTCCTTTCAACATCCACATCAATGCATTCTAAACCCTACATTTTACTTTTACGTTGACATGTTTTAATCAGTATTTATAATTTTTATACTCTTGATAATTCAGTTTTCACTTTGTCTACCTATATAGTTTATCACTCTTTTAATGTTGGTCTATTTGTTTTGATGTTTTTACAACTATTTTTATTGAATTTTATTTCGTCTTGCGTAGTATCCCTCTTTTTTTTTTCTTGTACCATGAAACCCAAATTAACCAACCAATAGCAATACCTATTTTTAACAGCCCATTTTGTATCTTAATATTTTATCCAGAAATTTTATAAGATCACTGGTACTTTTCAAATAAAATTTTCGAGGCATTCAGTTTGACCCAATTTGTTCGGGAGGCTTTATTTGAAACACTTCCGTCGATCACAGTACCAAATAGTTTTTTCGACGTAACTCAGTACCCTAATATGATTTCTCCTACTGACCAAGACATCTCTTATTTTCCTCATAGTACCTTTACAAATCATCTACGACTTTTCGAATGTCGTTAAAACTGAGTTTCCTATATCAACGGACCAAAAGTATTTTTCACGAAGAAAACTTTCGCTTGCATGACTGAAGACACATTTGTTTTCCGTTGCTAAGCGAAAAGAATCTGACAGACACAACAGAGCCCCGCTACAGTTACATTTAAATCAGTGTCTTGTTCTGGTAGAGGGCACATCTCTTGTTACACCTCAATGGGACATTGCAATCACTGTTTTGTAATGTATTGTACATTGCGTATCTTTCAAACAAGAAATCTAACATAAAATCTAAACAAATGTAGAGATAGGCAGCCTTCTATGAAATTAAAGGCTCTTAGTTCTAAGGGCCTCGCATCCCAGTCAAGGCATAGATGTTTTTTAAATACTCGATCACTGACATCTTCGGTATTACAGGTAAGCGAACTGGCGTCTATTTTTAACGAAGCACCCAGTGGATAAACCGCCTTTGATGATAACAGGGACGATCGCCAACACATGCACTTAAAAACCCGGATTCTTATCTCACTATGGAGAGCCAAGTGTCGCCAAGGGCGCCAATGTTAAGTTCGGATGCTTTAAGAATCTTACAAAATTGACCTTAGGAATCTGGTTTCTACGGCAACAGATAGGTAGACTTTTTGTCTGGAGCAGTTCTCGAGGTAGATAGTACCCAGGAGGGCGGCTCATAGATGTTTATTGTGGTTCGGAATCGACTTTAAGCCTTAGGCCCCAGTCTAATTTGCCCATCTGCAGTTGACAAGCGAACCTATCTCGTTTTCACAGCGACAAGTGAAAAACATATCTCGCAAACTACTGACGAGGCCCTTAGCCGAAACCTCTCGCGGCTTTCCCTAAATCCGTAGTGACTTCAGCTAGTCGGAGCGGAGGGGCTGCTTGGTCTAATTTGCCCTCGTGTTACAAATAATGAATGTAAAGCGGTAAACCAAGCAAATTCCATAAAATTTATATTTTCCTTGGGTATTTGCTGGCTTGGAAGCCGCTTGGCTTCGGTTAACCCTCTGGTCATTGGTTTAAGAGGTTGTGTTCCAATCCCCGTATAGGCATGAATGTTCGTAGTGGTTCGGAATTCACTTTATGGAGTAGATTCTGGTCTAATTAGTCCTCGAGTAGCAAAAAATTACTAAGCGATAAACCAAACCAAGATATTCGTTGAATCGCCACGTCATGTAAGCCCCATTCTGTGATTTTCTTCTACTAGGGGTGTTCAAATGAAAAGGTACGATACGACACTGGGTATAATTGAAGTCTTTATTCAAAAGTAATCACCAGAGGACTGAGCACAACTATCCTACTGTTTCACGAGCCGAAGGATTCCCTGTTCCCAGAATTCCTGTGGCTGTGACAAGAGCCAGTCCTCCACTGTGTCCTTCAGTTCGTCGTCCGAGTTGAAGCGCTTCCCTTTGAGATGTTTTTTAGCGGACAAAACAGATGGAAGTTGTAGGGCGATATGTCCGGGCTGCAGGGCGGATGCTCAAGCTGCTCCCTCTTGAACTTGGCCAGTACACTTTGTGTGACCCTGGAGACGTGTGGACGCGCGTCATCGTGCAGCAGAATCACTCCCTCCGTGAGCAGCCCAGGCCGTTTGCTCTTGATGGACTTGCGTAGGCTACGGAGTGTCTCACCTACCGGTTTAACACCTTCCGCAATCAGAAATCTGATAACACCTAGCTGCTCCTCAATTGTAGAATTTTGCAATGTGAACGCCATGATGTCCTCACACGCACTGCCGCGTCAATTGGACGGAACACACAACTGCATGCTTCTCTTCTGCGTCATGTGCGGACGCCCGCGCATGCGCACAACCACGCCGGTACTCGTGCATTCGCTTCCTTAGATGTCTCACTACGTTATCCCAAAGCGGCATATTCAAATTTCAACCGGTTTGGTTTTTACGACGTTTCGTACCTTTTCATTTGAACACTCCTCGTATTACCGCAAATATTAAGTTTCTAGAACAAAGGCATTTTTTTCGGTTAGGTAAAGGAAAGAAATATCCTTTGTTTCTTTCTCTTATACAAGCTAATTAATAAAAATTTAGAGCTCTATTTTTTGTAGAAAATTTTTACTTTCTATACTTTCTCAGATGCATTTTTTTTTGTATTTAGAGTGGCCACCGTGGCTCAGTGGGTTTTCTGACTGCTCAACCTGTGAGTTGTACGCGGCGCAGGTTCGATTCCTGAGTGTATTTCTTTTGTTCAGTAAAACTTTGTGCTCGTCCATTACTTGACGTTGTCTTGTGTTTGGCGAAGTTTTGCCAAATATGGCCCTTCCGCTATAAAACTCAATGCGTGTATTTAGAAAGTCTTGGCGTAATATTTTCCCTCTGATACAGATCAGAAATAACGCCTTATTATCGATGGGGTCGCCGTGCCTCAGTGGGCTTGCCACTACGCTAGCAACCTGCGAGATATAGAAGACGCAGGTTCGATTCCTCCATTGGCGTATTTATCTACTGTGTGAATAAAGCTTTCCTTGTATGTGCGTGTCGGTTGTTCCATTTGACCGTATCGGTGCAGCGTGGCCAAATATGGCCCTTGTGTTGCGATATAAAACCGATCCTACCAATCTGATTAGCTATGAAAAAAGGAATGTTTACCAAAAAATTCTTGCACTCAAGTGTACCTCAACAAATGATTTAAAAAACCAAGCAAGTTAATTACTGCAAAAATAAAACTTATTTTACAACTTTGAGGGGTTGAAGAAAAATTACTTTTTTATTTCCGGCGAATTGCTGATTGCTAGTGAGTTGGAATTACTTACCTTGGCTTTAACATTTGCCTCGACAGAAAAAATACTTCAACTTAACCCACGCTAAATAAGCTAAAATTTGACGAGCGTAAAAAAAATCGCTTAATCAATGTGAAATCCCACCCAAAACGTTCCCCACTTGTAAAATTTCGTAAACTCGGGTCTTTTTGAAAAATTAGAATACCTTTTCGAGATAGAAATGTAATTGCCACTCCAATTCATTCACCCAAACGATTTCCGGGTCTATCGTTTTTATTCCTTCATTAATGCTACGTTTCTTCCGTCATTTTTCTTCTCGCCGTCACGTTCCCTATTTTGAAGAAAAAAAGTTTCCCTATAACCGCAATCGTGTTTTTCCGGATGCGGACCGTCTTCAGGGATGGAAAGACGGAAACGAGAGCCCACGCTTCGAATTCTTCCTTGGATGGATAATGGTTGAAAATAGCTTTTACCTGTTTCGGAAGTCACGATCAGAATTTGACGATTCTGCATTTATTAAGCTTTTTCTTCCGGAAAAGGTTTCCAATAAGATTATATTGCGATTCGGGACTCCGCGTCGTTTCTCGATTTGATCAGATCTGGTGTATTTATTCTTTTTAAATTTCTGAAATCAATTCTTAAATTTGAAAGTTAAATTATCAGAATTATGATAATATAAAAGCTTACTTTGCATTTAGAAAAGTAATACATGTTTTAATTTAGCGATATGATAGGCATGTTAAATGTAGATGGTGGTAGTATTTTGCGGCTGTACGTATTCTGAATCATCAGTTGGCTTGTTTTTCTAATACGATTTTTGTATTACGCCAATAAAAATTCCAAAGAATAAATTCTGAATTGATACGATAGTTTGGTTAACACCAATTAGAATAAACCCCCAAACGTTGCCAAAACGGCAGTAAACTACCTTTCAAGGTAAGTCCAGTATGTATCATGTGAGAACATGGATATCAGAAGTAAAACCTTCGCACTGTCTGGTTTGTTAACACTGAAAATCCCTCTCGTAAGATTGAGTTATTTGAAACTACCCCGTTGAGTTATTCTCCCGATTTTATCAAATCTGCTGTATTAATTTTTTTTTAATTTTAAGAGTTCTGACATTAATTCTTGAGTGACTCATATTATCAGAATTGTGATTACATTAAAGCCAACTTTGTTGACTGAGACGGGTTTTCAGTGTATATAAACCAAACGGAAAGCGAAGATTTTACTTCCGCAACCCAAACGCATGATGCATATTGGTGTTACCTTAAAATGCAGTTTGCGTTTGGCGTTTAATCTCATTGATGTTGACCAATCAACTATCATATATCAATTCATTCTTTGAAATTTTTGTAACTGACATGCTGAAATCGTATCCGAAAAACAAGCCAAGTGACGTCTCGTTCGGAATACGCACAGGAAACATTCTTCAGAAACAATACGGCCACCTACATTCAGCTTGACATAAAAATTCCCATAAATTAGTAATTTGTCAATATGAGAGGGAATTTCAGTGTAAACAAACCAGACGGTCTGAGAAGATTTTACTTCTGTTGTCCAAATGTTCTCACATGATACACAGGGGTTACCTAAAATGTAGCTTATCGCTGATGCTGCAATGTTTGGCTTTTAATCTAATTGGTGTTGATCAATTAACTATCATATTTCAATTCGGAATTCATTCTATGGAATTTTTATTGGCGAAGTTCTGAAATCGGATTCGAAAAACAAGCCCTTTTCGACCTCATATCCTAAATCTGAAACTAAAATGCAACAAAACGTTAAATCTTTTCAAAGTTTTATCAAGCACAACGTGGGGAGCTGATTGCTTTTCACTCATAAAACTGTATAAAGCTTTAGTTCTATCCAAGTTGGACTACGGTTGCATGATATATGGATCTGCAGCTCGATCGACTGTACAGACACTAGACCCCATCCATATCATCTGGAGCATTCAGGACATCTACAGTCTTTATGTAATTACAAACGAGCCTTGTCTACAAATGAGACGAGAAAGACTAGCTCTTAAATATTTTTATAAAATCAAATGCAATAACCATCATCTAATGCATGACAGTCGTGAATCCCATTTTTGGCACCTTTTACTCATCTAAACCATCATACATTCCTTCATTTGGACATAGGATTCTTTCCTTACTCCATTTTTATAATATCGACAATATAGAAATATTACCTAAAATAGACGAACCTCCACCTTGGAGGGACACAGCTATATCTATTTTAGATGACTAGCAGATATCCCAATAGAAATAACATCTCCACTGGTCTATTTACAACTATTTTATTATCATAGACAACTTTATCTTAACTTTCATACTGCTTTTACGTATGGTTCTAAAAACGGAGAACATGTAGGTTCTGCGGTAGTTTTTAATGAATCGGCTGTATCTGAAATTACACAAATGCTGTAGTTTTTACATCTGAAATTAATGCTATTTATATGACTTTAAAACAAATTGCTGATTCACAGGAAAAAAGTTGGATTATTTAGACTCCAGAAGTTCAATTGAGGGACTTGCTAATGTTTCAAGACAGCCACCCATTGGTGCTGAGTTCAATTAAACTATATTTTAAATTGTCCGACCGAGGTTTTAATATTTTTCTGTGCTGGATTCCAGGCATGTGGGTATACCAGGGAATGAAGCAGCTGATAAAGCAGCCCAAACGGCTGATACCATGATAAGACCATCCGTCCCCTTCCAAATCGTGGATCATATCATCAAAAAGTCTAAAAAATTCATGGCAGAATAAATGGGATGTATAAATTCAAAATAAATTATTCCATTCAACCATATGTAAAGAGCTTTAAACCTAATAATTTTAATAGAAGACGAAGTAAAACTGACAAGACTTCGTATAGGTCACACCTATTTAACTCACAGACATTTCCTACACTCGGAACCAGCTCTGACATGTCCAACGTGTGATTCAATCCTATCTGTTGGACACATTTTAAGTGTATGTCCTGATTTTAATGCTATTAGACTCAACTACTTTGGCGCTACTAATCCTAATATTAAAGACTTAATAAGTGATCCTCCTCATCCAAATATGTTCTTATTTATATCAGACATAGGTTTTTATAATTTTATCTAAAAATGATTTAAAGTGTTTTTTACTATTTTATCTTTGTTGAATTTCATTAGTATTGAATTTATGAATAAATGACGATAAAAATTTAATTGAAATTACCGATAGTTTGGCACAGCTTTGCCAAACCTGGCCCTTGTGCCATAAAAATTCAATCAATCAATCGAAAAACTAGCCAACTGTCGTCACGTTCATAATACATATAGGAGACATCGCCACAGAATCACTATCTCCATCTATATTTAGATTGACAGAAAATGCCTCTCATATATGATAGGGTGTTTCAGCGTAAACATAAACTACAGAAAGAAAAAACTAATTTGATAGATCACTGTCTTTTTTAACGATTGGCGATAATTTTTAATTTAGCGACATGCTGGTATTGTATTCGACTAACATGGCACATTGCATCATCAGTTACGACAACAGTTACCAAAACCTTAGCGCGTTCTGTATTTATCTTCACGGTAAAACCCATCCTAGAATTTATTTAAAAATCATTTAGCAAGAGTTTTCAACGAATATATTGCATTTGGAACCAATTTTTGTAGTTCATTTTAAATGTCAAAACATTCAACTCCGTTCATTCAAAGAGACATCGTATTTTCATTCTAACTCCCTTTCTGTTTTGTCGGATCTTTCCCTTTGGGATTGATCCCGAGCCGTCACCAATAGCCCGTTGTGTTGCTCCAGTGTGACATTAATTGAAGTACCTACCTACCCTTTCTATCTTGAATTACACCCATACTAACTTCTAAAATTTGCTTGAAAGAAACAATTTAGCACCAGTTTTTTATAACAGCAGAATCTAGTGCACAAATTTATAATAATTCGTCTTCATTTTTTATTATCCTCATTCAACTTCGAATATTTCTGAAGAACAGTTTCAAGTGGTTTTTAAATTTAACTTGTGATTATACACTAGATAGGTTTGAAACTTCAGACTTGTAGTCTGTTATCAATGTTTCAGACAGTTATTGAAAGTGATTGGCAATTCAACCGTTCAACGTGGACCATCCATCGAAGTGCGGATCAAGCTGCAGGATTGTTGCTAGCTCCATCTGCCATTCGTCAGAAGCGTCATCAGACTTGAAAGTGTGCGTGTTCATAATCATGCCCGCCAATCACCAATTTAGCTAAGCGTGTGAAAGACAATGCAACTTTGTCTACCAAAATGCTCCTCATGGTTGTATTGTGATGAACTTCATCATGTATTGTAAGTTATTTTTTATCGTGGTGTCAAAGTTCACAACAGCATAAGGAAAAATAGAATTTTATTTATAAGTTAAATATTGAGTGTATGCCTGAGATACATTTATTTCACGAGGGCCCTCTCACTTAACCTGGTACAAGGCCCAAAGTTCAGATCTAGGGGACATGGCTCCAACATCTGTATTTGTCAAAGAAAAATGTTCACACATCATTCTAAGGTACCTACTTACACGTTCATAGCTGCTGTTGCTCTTAGTTGTCATCTTTCATGAATATTGATGATACAAAAATTATTTTTAGTATCTTGTGCTGAAGTCATTTTTATCAAAAAATGTTACTTCGCTTGCCTGGAAAAATATCAGACCACTTCGCTTTTAAATTTTGATGTATTTTGCTTGGAATTCCATCATGCTTCTTTACTTTCAAAATATTTCTTTTTGCACAAGGTAAGGCTGTTGTGATTCGATAAACCTTATCTGCAAAAAGTGAGCAGTATCTGAATATTCACAAATTACTTAAAAATGGAAAGCACCGAGATGCCATCTAGCGAGCTTATCTGCCCAATCACATTCTCCGCTGGGAAATCTTCACTGCAAGATCATTCAAAGCATTCATCAATTTAGAAGAAAGCTTTCTCAAAAATGAATCTCGAGTCTTAGAAAAATCTGTCAGGAAAATATTACATCGCGTAATGGTTTTATAAATCATGTTAAAGATTACATTTTCTTTGTGAATGAGACGCAAATGTATGGAATTCTTATTTCTGTCCCCCAACTTAAAAGTCAAATGTATTTGAGAATTGTTACTTATTCTTCGTATTTCATAGCGATGGGTATTTTGAACAAATTTTTCTGTTATGAATTAAAGTTAAAATACTTTTTAATTCTTTTTATTAATATGAAGTTGGGTGGGTTCTTGAACTTGAGTAACTCAGTGGTTTTACCCACTGCGGAAGCAAACTGCGAATTGTAAGCGGCGAAAAATTCGATTCCTTTAACTTATCCTGGGTGTATTTATCTTTCTGTGTCAATAAAACTTGTCTTTTACTTGATGTTGTCTGTCTTGTGTTTGGCGCAGCTTGTCCAAATATGACCTCTGTGCCATAAAACCCAACCAATCTTGAGCTTGTGGGTAAATCAAAGGGTCTATAAAGTGATAAAATATCTAGAAGGATTCGCTGTGCTCTTCCCTGTGATCTTGTGCTTGATTCAAAACTTAACTGTTACCATGCAACGAGTATCTTCGTTCTGGTACTCGAAAGAAGTTCAGCCAAAGATTGTCTCGTCTACAACTGCTAAAACCTTTTTTATGTGCAGCCATTATTAGACTAATTTGGTGAGTTCTCTGATCATATAGTAGGCATAATCGAAATGGACTAATTTGTAGATTTTATATATTTAAAAAATATTCAATTAATATTTTGAAATATATACATTTTTTCTGCGAATTAAATTCCAAATTTTATCGCTCTGGATTGTAGTCTATTCAGTCTAGATACGGCACTGCCCCTGTTTTAAAAAATTCCTCAGCTACTTTTAAAATAAGCGTTTTAATTTAACGAATAGAACGATTGAATTTTTAACTGCCAAGAAATGGAAAATTTGAATTTAAAAATATGTATAGATTTTTCCCGTGATATTCACGTTTCACAGACTTGTTTTCATTAACATACGTGTTGACAGTAAAACAGTAGGTAATGCCGATTTTTTGCTACATACCTTAACCAAATGCAATGCAATGCAATGCAATCTTGATTATACGATGTAGTGTGGACCGAGACCATCTCGAATAACCACAAACCTGGATAGTACAAACATGGTAACACTGAACAATCAAAACTAAACAGAACAAACTTACTCTGTTTCTGCGAGATTCATAAAGCAAGGATTGAGAGTAATATGTATATATATTCGTATTTGTGTGTGTGTCTCGGATATTTTGGTAAAATTACGGTACATCTAGACGTAAGTTATATCTTTTAAACTTGAAAAAGTCTAATGGTCTGCTTCACTGTATTTTCCCGTCTCTGAACAAAGTGTGTACCCTTGTGCTCTAGCTTTATTTTAAAAACTCGAGTATCAAATTCGGCTCCGATAACACGAATGCTCGGTTAATAGTAGCTCGGATAATCAAGGTTCTGCATAAATTTTCTTGACTCACCGAGATATCTTCAAGGACAGAAAAGAGTGAAAATAAAACCTAATTATTCTCATATTGAGTCAATGCCCTGAGGATGACCAGGAATGAAACACGTATTTTTATCTTTTGATTATATCTGGAGATGAGAAGACGGAACGAAAATCTTAAAAATAGAAGATCTGAATGGAACCACACCCGTATTTTATCGCTGCGCCTTCCCCTTACTAAACGATGCTCGATACGATTATTAAAAGAAACTACTCTGATATTCAGATAACGGATTCTAATTTTGATCGATATCGCGAGAAGTCGGTCTGGTTGATAATACTTTTTTAAAAAATAGGAATGAATCAGTTTAATTGATTCTCTTCCAGTCCAAATGGATAATATTTCAAAAAATTTGCAGTAGTGAATTTCCGTTTTCACCGCATTCAAAAATGAAACGGATGCATGCTGTCTGATTAAGACAAGACTTGCTATTTTTGATTTTTAACATTTATTTTTAAACACCATTTCAATTTTTATGCAGATACACTACACACACAAAAAAATCAATACACAAAAACAACCTCAAAGAGGACAACAGAAGCTTGCACATCAAACCATCAAAAGAAGCCAAACATGGTATCTCCTTTCTCTGCACATAAGCGAAAAAGAATCTTTTGGTTGTCGTTGGGTCTTATTTTTTCAATCTCCAATACGTCACGGGGGAAATAGGAGAATCAGTTTTCGTTGGCTCCCATGCAGTATTTTTAGTTCATCTGACTAAATACAGGTAGGAAAAATTCATACACATTTCAGTTTAATATAAAGTTTGTTTTAATAAGTGCGGCTGCAGCAATCAAGTTGAAAGATTAACAGATTAGCATCCTGAGGGTTGCGTGTTCGGTGCAACCAGACTGTCGGGTACGCAGGGGCTGGTACAGGTTAAATCTGTCGTGTCCTCAAATAACCTCACGTTGCTGTGGTGTGGCAGTTTGGAGAGTGGGGTGCCAACTCAGGTGATCACCTCGTCATCTGACCGCTGTTCAAAATTACCAGGTGTTGTCATCGGATCTTTCCCTTTGGAATCGATTTCGGAACGTTGCCAATAGCCCGTTGTGTTGCTCCAGTGCGATGTTAACTACCTACCTATTTTAAATAGTGGTACTTTTCCACCTTTTATAAAATGACTGTTAACCACGTTTCCGGGATCCCATACCATTTTCCCGAATCCAAACAATAGATAGAAAAATTAATCTCTTCGCACCACAAATAAGGAGTATTTTTTAATTTTCCAACTATCCTCAATTTTATTTTTATTCAACTGAAAAACCTGAAATGGGTTGGCATGTAGCTGTATTGAACGCCTTTTATCAATTTATTTGCTTCAAGGAACTGAATTATACCTGTCTGACTTATGTGCAAAATTTCTCTTTCTATGGGCGACTCAAGCCCACGCATGAGGGAAAACATTCCAAGTCCAAAAACTGTAGAACATTTTATACCCGTCCTTGTCGAAAAAGCAATTTCTCCGAATTTGGTCATCGAATTGACGATTTCCTGACCTGGTAACCCAGTGGTTAGCACTCTGACCCTTAATTTAATAGACTGGATTATTCGAATCCTGGTCAGGCATCAATGTCCGAAGTGGTTCGGGATTAGCTTTATATCGTGAATCTCGCTCTAATTAGCCTTTGTGTTGCAAAAAATGACCGTAGAGTTGCAAACCAAACCGAATTTACATTTGTTGCATGATAGGTGTACATCTAATATTTAATTGCACTGTCATGGAAATGGTAAAAGGGAGGGAGTGCAGTTTCTGTTGGTCCACATACCGGGAGCATACGAGGGTAGAATTCCGACCTAGCTCCCAAGGGTATGTATATATATTATCTAACACTTTTTGAAGGCCTATGAACTCAATGACCTGGTTTCTTGATCTGGACCAAGTGGTATAGGAAACATCTAACACTACATAACGATAGGATCCACTCTACCAACTGTTAGTTGAATGAATCATTGCTTGAAAGAGAACAGTTCTAAATCATCTGTTAGTTGAGCGTACTCTGCTTTCTAGCGTTATGAGTTCTGGTGTTGAGGACATTTTAACACCATTAACACTGAAGACCAAACTCCGAGATACTGTCTACTTGATTATCATTGCAGTATAATAGAAAGATTTCCATTTTTATCGAATTCATTTTAGCTTTATAAAATAAAGATTTCATCATTTTTTCAAAAAATAAATGCAAATATGTGCAAGGGTTTTTCTGATTTCGAACGTATTCGAAAGAAGTCCTATCGCGCACTGGCTGGCTGCTAAAAGAACCGAGCTTGCGTTACCCAGTCCTCGAACTAAACCGTCGGATGTCAAATGGATAAATACCCGACCATATCAAATTGCTCTCCCAAAAGTTTGGATTGGTGACACGAGTTATTAACTACCAATTCTCCATGCTCTGAACTATAAATAGCGCAGGTAGAACAGAAGACTTGTCTGCAAGACGCAGACATGTAATTTTGATCTTGTACGAAGATATTACGTTAATTTTGCCCGGATCGCAGTTTATGAATGAGGAAGAATGTAATGTCAAGGCACGGGTGTCGTCCAATGTCATCCTATTTATATCCGACGCGGGCATGCAGCACTCGTAGTCGTGAGAAGAGGAGCCCTTGCCAACCTCTTACAGTTAAGTTTCTAGGGGAGCATGTACAAATATCTGAATTTTATGTGTTAGTTCGGCATTCAAGTTGCGATTAAAGTCAATGACCTCTTTATAAGAACGTATGCCATAACCTACATACATAAAATTTGTGAAATCTGGTGAATCTTATCTAATGCAGTTTCCAAGTCATTTGTTATGAAGTTGTAATTTTTATCTCAAATAGTACTACATTGGATACAGCACTTTTTTCTGGATTAGGTGAGAATAATCATTGTGTTCTTTTTTAGCAATGGCGCCTAGTGCAGCCTGAAGCTTAACGATTAAACACGTATTTTTAAAATATGCAGTTTTCAAATTTGTTGATTGTGATGATGTCTAATAAAAACAAGAAGTAATTTAAGAGATTAACACAGCCTTTAATCAGATATACAATAGGGAAGCCTAAATTGTAAATCCGGCTCTCTGAATACCATGAAGCCTCCCCATTTCTTCAATTTGTATCATGTGTGAGTCTTTCCAAAAGTATTTACACGCCACAAATTTGTATAAAATGCCGCAAGTGATAACGAAATGTGTGTCATTAGATGTTTTATTATAATTCAATCAATATGACATGTAAGAATTAGCATGAAATTAAACATGAATATGTAATTTAGAAAATGCTAAAAAATTGAGGCCAAAAAATTATTAGCTCACTTGCTATATATCAAAATCTTATTTTTACAATTAATCTGTGTTAAAGAGTACTAGAAGGACAGATCTGTTTTGCTCTTTCGGTTGTGATGGCACCCAAAAGCTAGACTAATTTCGGAGGGAGAAAATAGTTTTTTTATGTGAAATTGGTCAAAGTTATAGCTTTGTTAGAGCAAAGTTGTATCGCAAATGTTTGCTTCTCTACACTGATTATTTTTTAAAGCTCTTCATAAAGAGGAACTATTGAAATAACCCAAATTTTGTGGAGCTAAAAGCACTCAGCACTGAAAAGAGGAATCAAGAATAATCTCAAAGCAACCTTTTACCAAAACCGCGACATTTGTCCTCTATGTAGCGTCAAATGAGTGCCTAAATTGCACGATGCGCCAATTATTGTAAGGCGCCACAGAAAAACCCATCAACAAGATAACAGACGAAAGAGGGCTTGAATTTGTTACGGCTCACATCAATAATGAAATTCTGCAGAATGGTAATGTTTTCTGATGAGATTAAGCTCAGCATCTTCAAATCATGGTAAAAGATTTATTTGAAGTCCCCCACTGTTCTTCACTCTTTAAAATGTGAAGGCTACCATTGAATACAGAGGGTCATTGTTAGTTAACCCTCTGAGAGTCATTAGATTTCCGAGTAGAGTAATATTTCTACAGCGCACATAATTAAATAACCACTCTATTTGCTGAAAGAATTCTAGGAAAGGTTCTATTGGTCAAGAAAAATAAAAAACTGGTTCGAAATCATGCAGGGAAGACTGCAGGATATATCTATGAACTCCTCAGAAGGTTAAATGCATGGTCTATAATTGAGTTATTTTTATTAAAGGGAATATACCTGGTGCCGATATTTAGTGTTGCGAGATAATTCGCCTCAACGTGTCGCAAAATTAGACTGGTTAATAAACAGAGCCGAGGAGTGATTCATTGTGGTTGCAATAATCATCTATGAAAGACTCGTCATTCATTCCGTATGAACATCCAGATCTGAAGCGTATAGAAAATTTATGAATTTAAAAGTGAGGAAAAAATAGTATTTCTTGTAACTATCAGCTTAAAGGTGTAATTATTGGGAAGTGTTACCCCAAATACTCCAACTGTTACTGAATTTTTTTAAATTTTATGTCCATGAAAAGAGCTATAACTGATGCGAATGGCATGCTAACAAAATATCCATCTGCATATATTAGACATTTTCTTTGTTTATATGTAAGTGCAAATTTATTTTTTTAATTTAATGGAGCGCACCATTCAAATTTATTTTTTGATTAATTAATTAAATATATTATCTTTTGGGCGTAAAACTACGTCATATGCAAACATTTTATATTTTTATGAATTCTGAAAAATTCTATTGAAAAATCACGTGCAAATTCTTTTTGTAGGTACTAGTATTTGCAAGATTATGCTCACTAAACAATTTGGAAACGTGGAGATATACCCCAATTTATTATTTTATTGTTCAAGAAACATCTGATTCTGATAGGTTTTAAAGCGAGCAATTTGTTTTTCAGAGATTATTTTTATCACCTTTTCAACACAAATTTACCGAACGTAAATAACTAGTATCTATATATTGTTCTCTTTCGACAAATTGCTCCGTTAGAAAAAGAAAGGTGTCAATAGAATAATTGACTCGCGTAATGTGCTACACAAAAAGGCAGTATCTCCAAGTTTGGTCATTTGAGGTAAAAAATATAACGGTTGTTTCACACTGTGCATACGTAAGTATTTGATACTCTATAAAACAATAAGAGTGCACAATCAACAATTGATTAAATTATCATGTTTTCCCAAGTATCAGGTACTTATGTACTCACATAGCATCTATCAACAGTCATCTCAAAATGACCAAACTTGAAGATGCTTGACCAGCATGGCAGCATTCTGATCAGACTCAACAATTCATTGTATAAAAACAGTGGTCTCTTCAATCAGAGATAGTTTTCCTTTAGTTTTATTTTGCATTTGACACTCCATCCCAAGATGAGTTCAATGGATGTGAAAGTGACAAGGTAAATATTAGTACACGCTCCCCCCAGAACCTACCAACTACGTCAGGTTTCCCTAATGCTTCAAGTGGTGCCAAAAGGTGTCGCTTCCGCTTTGCCTCCAGTCTGCAAGCACCAGAAAAACGTAACATTAACAGTTCTTCCGCTTAAAATGTGTCTTAGTGCAATACTACTGCGAATTGCCTGAGATTAATATATCGGATTATCGACTGAATAATAGCATGGCTCCTGGTAAAAATCTGCTGTGTAAAAAGCGTCTGAATACCGCCACTGGATATCCTTTGCCTGCCAGTTGCAGTGTCAGCTCTTTGAACGAGTTCGTGGTATGTTGAAAGCTATCTTTTCTCGAAACCAATTTCTCCGGTATTTTTCGAACTGTAGTAGAACTTTGATTATCTGAGGTCCGAGTATCCTTGTCATCCGAGCCGAATTCCTTGCTTTATGAATCTTTCAGCTACATGTAGTACAGTAAATGTGTTCTGTGTAGGCTGGTTTGTGTTATTACGTCCGTATTATCCAAGTTTCTGGTTATCCGAGATGACCTCGGTCCGCTTCACATCGGATAATCATGGTTCAGCTGTACTTTGTTTTGGGGACAGCACCCACATCGATACCGGGTCCCGAGGGCAAAAGGGGGCAGGAAAATTATTAAAAGTTGTTTATGTTGTACTTTGTAAGAATTTACAAATTTAAAAAGTTTCGAATCTTTATTGGGTTTATAAAAAGATTAAAAGTGCAAAGTAAGAAACATTTATATATTTTCACATGTTTCTAAGTACTTTTAAGTATATACTCGTATTTTTATGTAATGAAGAGCCTGTAATCTAACTATCACTTGAGCCCGTCATTCAAACGGGCACAGGGGCCCGGAAAGCAAATATGTGGGTCCTTGTTTGAGGAGACAATCAACACCAGACATCCATTGGAATTTTTAGAGGCCAGAATCACTTTAAACCGTAGGTTCCTGTCTAATTAGCATTCCTATTGCTAAATATAATCATTGAGCGACAAAACAAACCGAAACCGGTAGCCAGTGGAACGATCTGCAGAACTTTTTTTGTATGAATTATTCCAAAATGTCGAATCTCATGAATATAAATGACGAGAAAACCTAATGTTTCTTAAGACTGAACTTTTAATTAAAAAATTCAGTTTAATGGAAATTACATCTTAGTCAAAGGCGTGGCAATTAAAGGTTAATGCACTCCTTTATTGCTAAAGCTGCTGTTCCATGTATCGGAATTTCGTAACGAGCAAAAAGGAAACTAATTTTTATGAAATATTTATTTTTAAGCGTTTTTCAACTTTCTGACAAATTTAATGTCAAGGGGATCTTAAATCTCAAATTTAGTTTAACCCTTTTTAAATTTCGGAAATTATGATTAGCTTTGCATTTCTATATAAATTATATTTATATAGAAATATTTATATTCTATATAAATTATATTTATATAGAAATATATATATTCTATATAAATTATATTTCTAATAAATTTCGATATTTATGTATTACGAATGAAACAAATATCAGACACTTGACTTTACGTCATTCATTTCTGTATTAAACGGAATAGATTTTGATTTTTCTGGATTAAACGGTACGCGAGGACGTTTTCATAGTTTTCAATGCAGAAAAACAGGATTGGATAATTCTATACATTTTATAGGCTCTGATACAATGTATGTTTGTCCAAAATTGCTTTCGTCTGGTCATTTTCTATTAAGTATCTATAAATATTTAATTTTTTAATTTCTTCATAGATTTGCTTCCATTTCATAATTTGTAGTAGTATCGAATCGAGGAAATACTCACGCAGGCGCACCATCTGCTTTCCATCACTCAAAAATATTGAATTTTGATTCATCTGCAAAAATAACTGAGTTTTAGAATTCTTGAATGTGGTTAAGTATTCCCAATAGCGAATTCTCTTCCCTGTACTAAAGCACTTCGATTCAATTTCTTAGAAAATGGTTTTTTCTGAGATAGACCATGAAAGTCGCATTCTTTTAAATGTTTCTTACAGCCTTTGAGCTCTTAAAAAGTCAATTAAGCTTCACTTGTTTTAGGGTGCTACGAATATTCTTGATTCACCCACGTTCACGGCTTCACTCAGTGAAACACATTAGTTTGTGATTTGTTTTGAAATAAATGCCTTCTAATGCTTGAAATTGTAGTATGAATAGCACTATCTTTTCATTCAAGATTTCACTGACTTCTCCCAGATTTTCCTCCATTCCAGAGAAAATTGAGTTTTCTAACATACGAAAATTTTCATATTTTTCGATATTTCCGAATTTGTGAATACTTCAAATTACCGATTTCGAATTTGCAATCTATTTTAAAGGTATTGTTTAATAGATAGTTAGAAATTTGCCTATTTATTGCACTGTTTCCAGATTTCCCTAATACATTTTTGATCACAAAGAGCAAAATATCCTATTTGCTTATTTTATTTTAATTTTTCTAGTCTATTTAGTACTCCTAAGATACTGAATAAAATAAAAAACGTTTAATTTTGTTGCAAAAGTTACTTATTTTTAATTTAATTTTTTAAATATAGGACGTGCTCCAAAACTTTTGAATCACTATTTGAAGTATTTGCATGCAAAATGTTTTGATCGAAAGTGCTTAGGTTGCGAAAGGTATGTTATTTGCAAATGTAGCATTCATGCGATGTTTTTATCGGAATTGAATGGCCTCTGCGTCCTTCACCTGTCGTTAGTTTCTAAGAATCTAACCACTTTGTTAACTTTGGATGACAAGTGTCAAACTAAAGTGAAACATTGTGGGACCTCTAAAATAAATACTTTGTGGAGGCATTGGTAAAGCCACAGAAGGCCTATTCTCCCCTTAAAATTGTTTTTTTCATTTGTATATTATTTTTTATATAAAATGTTCTTTACTTAAAGTAACATGAACTTAAACTAAAGAACTTGAAGTAACCTATTAACTTTTTATTAAATTAATCACATTAGGAAATATAGAGGTATGAGTATTTTAAAAAATTTCTGTGACACGACTATCTTACATATTTGCATAGTTAGCTATCATCGCTTGAAGAGTAACCGAAATTTTTTTTTCGAGGATTGAATGTTTGCTTTAACGTTATTTTGTTGTTACTATTTGTATACATATTTGGCAAACGCACCATTTATAAAGTGATTTACGTACTTGAATCAACCGAGCTGCGTTACATTTTTAGCTTACAGTAATCCTTTACTTTGAAATTTAATCTGGGGACCAAATATAGAATATTGGGTTTTATGGTACTACTTACAATCTTTTCAACCAATGTGTATTTAGTCACTAAATGTGATGTAGGATAAAAGAAATACTACACTACTCGAAAATATCGAGATGCTCAGAGAGTTGATCTGCTGCAATTAATATTATAATAAGATTCTTTTCAACAAAATATTTTCTTTATTTAAGATTAAAATACGTTGAGTTTCTTGCTTTCTTATATTAGGTTTTTATTTACTTATTCCGTCTTTTTAAAGGTAAAAATATTCTACTGTTTAAACAAAAATTAGAAGGGCCAACCAGCTTAGAAGCACAGCCTCGGGAATTTTTCCAAAATGCTGTGAGCCTGTCCATCATTGCAGAGGAATTCTAATAACTAATGTACTTTTCCCCCAATTTGATCCTTTTTGTTCAGTTCCTGTTACTAGACGTCACTGAGAACTTCTAATTTTTTTTAACCAGCGTTTCATTTGAATCAATTCCTAGGAATTAAGCAACTATTTTTGTAAATCGGTGGTTTTCTTAACAGCGGAGACTAGCAAAAGCCTCACTGTAACCGAGCCGTTTGAAACGAAACGCGAACCAAAACCAAAACTATTCGAACTGTGAGTTCGTGTAGACTGTCCTAATTTCCGATTGCCTTGAATGTCTTTAATTTGCTTTCGTATCCACTATTTTTTTTTGGTTGCTCGTTAAATCTATTTTAAAATACATTTAATGAGCAAAGTATTCAGCGGAGATAAGAGCAAATTAAACGAGACATTCATCTGAGAGCAAATAAAAGGAGATATTCGTCAAGGCATTCGAGACAATCGGAATTAGGATAAAGTCTGCTCGAACTCATAGTTCGAATAGTTTTGGTTTTGATTTGAAATTTCGATTCACAAAAGGCTCGGTTACAGTGGGGCTCTTTGCGACGGACACTAGAAATGTCAAAACATTGAGTCATATCATAATTGGTGACCTTGGCCCTTGTAGACCCTCTTCAGGGACAACTCATATCAACGATGGAATCTCCGGAAGGCGTGCGCTTGTTGTCAAAACAGTCTTGCCCTTGAATTTTCCGCGCTTGGAATTGGAAGGGTGGACTACTTCCCCGCCCGGCTTTGATCCGTGTATTCCACCCGTCCGTTCTCCTTCGTCCCGCCTCTGATCCCGATGAACTACTGAACCACATGTGTCTGTCGACCATCGATGAACAGTCCACGGACGAATAAGAAATAATAGGGAAAGATCGAGGTGTGGACTATATTTGATCTGCCACTCTGGCGCCCCTAAGGTCGTCTGCACTCCGCAACTGAAAGCTGCGCATGCTCCCGATGCTGCCCCAATCAATATTGCCGTCTCATACGGACTACTGCAGACACGTTGTTCTACGAGAAAACGCGTGAATTTCCCCTTTGCGAGACAATTCCCCCTACACTAGATCAAAAAGTAAATAAACCCGATGCAATTGGGCATTTTCTTGCATTGCAGTAGCTCGTGTGACTTAAGATTTGCACCGGAATCACCCATGCACTATGTCCTCTCACTTAAGACCTCCGTTAGTTGCATTTCTTGAAGCGAGCGCTAGACATGTGTGAAAAGGGATACAAAATCATCTGGGCGTAATTCCTTTTGTCATGGTACTCGAAGGGGAGCATCCGCAGGTATATGTTTTTCTAAGTATGGTTGTAGAACGCATTATCTTTTCGGCATGTTTTTATCAACGAATGTAATGCATTGATTTTTCCTGCATATGCTTTGTTTTCATGGCTTAAAGAGTTTTGCTTCGTAATCTATTGCAGTTTATAGAAATCAGATTGCTTACGAGTTGGCTGCAGCTTTTTCTGGCTGTGCCAAAATGCTCTAGGCTGGGATCTGATATTTAAAGTAATTTTTAACAAAAACAGTTTTTGACTAACTTGGCATTGTTTATTAGTTCATCTATTTATAGTTTATATTTCAAAAACTAAAAGGAATTTTTAATCCGTTATCGCACGTGTATGTTGTACTTACGCTTAATGGGGAATGACAATTCTACACGTTTATTACTCAACCTCTTGGCGTAAGATTCAATTTTTTAAATTCCAAATGTTATTCAGTTTCCCTTGAACAAAAACGAGTCCGACATACTTATTGTCTTTTGATTCCGTTGCTTTATATAAACATTCAATTTGTAGGCTTAAACTTGTCTCGATTCACGATATTTCTGGCTCGCCCTTTTATGATTTCTAATTATGGTTTGCTTATTACCATTGAATTACCGTTTCGATAAACAATGTTAGTCCCTTTCTAATCAAATTCTATATATGTTTAAAAATCTTGATGTTTTAGTGCGATATTTAACATTTACGGTGTAAAAAAACACAAATTTCCCTTGGAAGAGTGGCTAGCAAATTTTCTAAACCCTGAACATTGATTTTCATGACCTATTTTACTCTTGTTAATCTCAAGTGCCATAATTATGCCACGTTTAAAGGAGAAAAGAAAAACCGAAAAATGTGTAACACGAAATTAAAAAATATAAAAATAATACAAAAATATTAAGTATCAAGTTTAAAAATTTAATAACTACAGTTTGAGTTGCAATTATAAACATGAATATTTTGTAATTCTAGTAGCAGTACACAAAATGTTCGAATGTAAATTGTTATTGTTATTTGCTTATAATTTAAAAGTCAATATTGTAGTATGCGAATCAAATTTAACTATAAAATTCAAAGCAATTTTGAAATATTTATTTCATATCCTCTACTTAAATTTTAAACTAACTTGGCATGATCAATATTTACAAAACGATGCATCTAGTTTTCGCTAAGTTCACCTAAATTATATTTTCGATCGCTCTATTTGTTCAATTTACTAGTACAATTGTAGCATTTCGGTACTTCAAATATTGCATTGTGTTTCATGATTCTAGTAGTTGACACCCATCTTTCGTAATTGGTTATTTTCTAAACATGATCCAAAACACACAATTTATTCCAATATTATATGACCTTAGAAGAGGTTGCTTATTGGGTAATGACAAACTCGCGTTGGAAAGGTAATGACTGAAAAATAAAAATTGTCATTAGGGCTATAATTCTTAAGGGAAGTCCCTAAAATATATGAACACATGGCATGAATTCTAATTTCAAAGCTGCAATTCGAATTTCGTTAAGATTTTTGTTTGTTGAACCTGACTAAAAGAAGTTCAATTTAAGGTAAAGCCCACGTTTGACTTTACGACAAGAAAATAAAATGTCGATTTTCGAAGTTGAAAAAAAGACTTTTTAATGCATTTAAAAAAAATGTTCTTTTAGTTAATTAAGTTCCACATGCACCCCTATGAGAGGGATTTTCTGTGTAAACAAATTATCTGCGACGATTTTACATCTGTCCTATTGCTCTTTCTCCTGATACATATCGGGGTTACCTTAAAATGTAATTTATCACCGTTTTTGCAACGTTTTGCTCTTGATCGAATTAGGGTTGATCAATCATGTATCATCAATTCGGAATTTATTCTTTGCAATTTTTATTGGCGAAGTCCTGAAATCGTACTCGGAAAAAAGGCAGCTGACATCAGTTCAGAATACGTACAGAAAGGACTTATCGGAGCAGAAACACTACCACCCCACGTATATTTAGTTAACAGAAAATGCCTTTCCTACAAGTGAAAAACCGCACCTTAACGCTTTGTAGGTCACTGCTACAAAAAGGTTTGAAAAAACTGTATGGGAAGATTTATTGCCCTGTAAATGTATTTTGCATATAATAAAAATGTAGCTTTAAGGGATGCCGGGACCACTTATACTTCACCGCCTATTTAAATAAACCCAAAACACCCTTACAGTCCATCTATAGCACTCCTAAGCATCAGAATATCAAATAATAGATATTCATATACTTTACCCTTAATATACCTATAATATTTATAGATCTAGCCTGAACCATTTTAAGCCGGTGGTACTCTAGACGTCCCACCGCCCCTGTTGATAAAAAATTAACTCATCAAATGCATGTACTATCTTAAAATTTGCAACTTTTCGGTTGAGCATTTTCGAATAACTTCATAAGAGGACAAGCGGGCTTTCTAGTGAAGCGATTTTCAAGCAGTGTCCCTTACGGATTGTGAAACAGTTTAAATTGTGTGAGATTTATTTCATTTCAACAGTTTAGTTTAGAACTTTTGACAAGTGTGTCCACGAATAATTTCAAGTACAACCCGTGTAAATAATTTTGAGTATTATTTTTTCAGAGTATCATAAATTGTATCAAAGGTTTTTTTAAGTCCTTTTGGAGCTAAAAAAGGACGGTAATAAGTAAACAATTTTTCTGTAAATCAAAGAGTTATACCTTTCTTTTTGTCAGATCGTTATAATATATTTTTTGGTGTACCCCTGAATTTTTATATTAATTTGTGTACCATGAGATGAAAATGGTTGAAAATCGCTGCTCTAGAGGAAAGTTGAGAAAACTAAATGCTGCCATTCTTTCACAAAAATGCTTTTAAAGCCGATTTCCTTTTAGTGTTTCACATTCTGCACAAATGTCTCCTGAAACGGTTCCATTTATCTTTATGCCCACTGTCTTCTCGTTTATTAAAAGTTGCGTTTAACTCCGATTTAGCCTTCAGCCAGAAGGGAATGAATTCCAAGCAAGCAATGGATCTTGAAGGCTTTCCAAAATCAATACTTGTGCTATGGAAAAGTTGACTTATCGAATTTCAGATCTGAGATCCGTTTCTGTCTGCTTCAGAATGTGGTAATACTACCCTCTGCCAATGTAACTGGGAAATGATTCGTTGAGTTTAAACGATAAATCCCCCCGATTTCATCTTCTGTATTATTTTCTCATTCTTTAAGTAAATCGTTTGGTTTTATTCAAATGGATATTTAACTTCCGCATCTGGCAGTATAAACTGGCTGTTCGATAGTTAAAGGATTATTCTACATTGCTCATTGAAAAACAAAACAGAAATTTCCAGCCCCCATAGAATAAAAAGTCGTGGGTGATTTTTTTTTTATGAAAATGTAGTTATGGAATTTTTAGAGTAGAATGTACTGTGATGAGCAATTTCACGTGAACTGAATTTCTCTTAAACATTATTTATGGATGGTTCTGATTTTATCTAATAGTTTTAATCTCTGAATTTTGAGTTACACTACACCACACGTAAATTCAACCGCATACTTCAATTGAAAACTTACTGGGCACAAGTGTGATTGTAAAATGAGTTAGCTTGTAAAACTAGCACTTATATGCGCAATAAATAAAAAATAAAAAACCGTATGCTAGAATCCGGACAAAATTGAAAATCTTATTTTACTTGAAACAAAATGGAAGTTGATTCGATTTGTAGATTTCTTTTGTATTTATCGTGAAAGAAGTAATTTACAGAAACGATTCCATTCGAAATCTAAATTTGTCAATTCCTGATCAATTTCGGAAACATTTCGAACGGTCAAAGTTAAGGGAAGAAAGGAAATTTGAACAGAACAAATTTAACAGAAACAAATTTGCAGTAATTGCCAAAAAATGAATTTCGAAGAATTGTTCTGAAAATCAATTTTATGTTGCCTTCTGGACCTAATAATTTTTTATTAGGTCCAGAAGATTATTAGGTTTTATTAGGTTAGACGTTTTGCTTTTTATATGAGATTCGCTTTTGCGATACTGATTAAATTTTCCTTCATCAAACTCGAGTTTTTTAACTTAAAAAACTTAGTTAATTTTTTCCAGCTGCTATAGAATGTATCCATATACTCTAATACTGATGACGGAATAAAGCGTAACTGCCACTACAGATATTAAAGATATTTTTAATAAATAAAAACCAATTTTATTTGCCTCCTGTGATGTTTGCTTTTTTGGTCCGATTACAAGTCATCAGCTTACATTTAATTTACAGATGCCACTTATACTTAGTGATTAAAAATAACATTGTCTTTACTTCACGACGCTATAATTTGAAAAATGGAATTGCCGCAAAAATTGACACTGCGAAAATGCATATAAGCCACTAGTGCAGAAATTATTAAAAAACTTTTCAAGTACTATTACGAATAATTATGTATTAATTGATGTTCTCTGCAAACATAATTATGATGAAGGTTAGCAAGTATGCCGAATTGTGGTGGATGCAAAATGGTTCCAGGAAGTACACATTTCTCCTACACAGGTGCATAAATTTACTTTCATTGCTATCTGATAATTTTGAAGTGACAAAAATAACTTTATGAAAAATCCTTTGATCCTTACAATAATACAAGTAATAATATATGATACGAAAATTTGGATTCGTATAGAATATATGCCCTGAAGAGAATTTGAACTATGTATAAACGCGAAAATTGTATTTAATCCTTCTAGGCTTAGCGAGAGTTGCTAGTGTAATGATACTTTTGAAGTATTCTATCGCTCATTCCCTAGAATAGAATCCTTATTCTTTTGCTTGATTATGATAGAATCCTTTGGAAGATTCTGTGGTGATCGATCCCGGACCGTCACCAATAGCCCGTTGTGTTGCTCCAGTGTGACGTTAATTGAAATACCCCCCCCCCATTTGGAAGATTATATTGGTCAAGAAGGTCAAATTGGTTAGAAGTCATGCAGGTTGGAAGGTGGAATTATGCGAGTAAAACACCTTAGAAGGTTAATGAGGGCTGTGGCTAAAATCTTATTAGTTCTTAGAAGGTCAAATGTTAGTTAATAAAATCAAATAGACATTTTTGTGTAGCGCACAATTAAAATATTCACCAAGAATTGAATTGGATTGAAATCGCGCGCGAACAATCCAAGAAACGATTCTTTTTCCTCGAAATCATTTAAATATAAAGAATGAAATTCTTTAGCAAGGGTTTCATTGTAAAATGTTAAAGAACCGGTTTGAAGCCTCATATAGTATTTTGTGTGCTCAGTATATTTCCAAATTAGAAAGCAAATTTGATTTTTTAGACTTTAGAAAACCGCAATCGCTTGATTGTGCTTACTATATTTGGGCATCAAACCAAATCTTTTTAGTTAATCAAATGCAATAACAGAAGTCTTACGAACATGACTTTGGGCTCTGGTGACAACCAGGGCATTTTGTCAAATCTCATTAAACTTGAGGGAGGTTTGGAAAGAACTAGACATTTTCCTGTGCTTTTTTTTTGTTCTTAGTGTTTTGGCAACGTTCGCTCAGACGGGATGACTCAAAACTTTTCGGTAGGTTTTTGAGGGATGTTTTGCCGACAGATTGTATTCATTCATTCACTTCCGTATCGCGTTGAGTGTACAGGGGATTCAAAACCGTATTATACTTTCTGTACATGCTGGACGATACTCAGATTTGTTAACGATTTTTATAAGCTGCTAAACTATTGACTTTAGATCTGATTTTAATACATCTGTCTAGTATTACCAGGGCATTCATGATATTAGACATGAACCGAGATTCATAAATGGGCTTGTTTTCAGAAATGCTTTGGGTCGAGAGGACAAATTCTATCTATTCGTCTGCTGGTAATTATGTGCTGTAGGTTTGGTTTCGTTTGTCACTCTAATGTCACTTTTTGCTACATGAAGGCCAATTGGACCACCCCCTCAACATTTTTTTATGCCAGATAACTGAAAGTCATCAATTTCTCTTGCTGTTGTAGGGGCAATAGTTTGCAGCCCGTTTGATAGGAAAAGTGGTCTTAGCAATAGCAGATAACTTCTCAGTCTTTTAAACAATTGGCCTTCATAATTGCTTTGGAGTCGCAGACAGGACAGAATGTTGTCATATATTCATATTTTATTTAGATGGGCCTGCACATAGTCGTGACTTATCATCAATAAAAAATTTGCCGTAAGTCTCTTGGAATTTCGGTTGAAATCTGACTCATCAGCAATTGTTCCCAAGATTTTCCAACAGCTTTGGTTTGGTGTTCACTCTTTACATTTAAATTAACTGCATTGAATAACTGCACTTTAGCTTATTGGTAAGTTAAAAGTTTCTAATCCTAGGGCATACTATCTTTCGCCAGTTGGTCTGCACGTTCATTTCCAGGATTCCACAATGACTTGAGGTCCACTGGTACACAATATTCCAAGCTCAATATTCGCACTTCAACGTAGGAAGGGTCATGGTTTCAATGGTACCAAAGCCCAAGGTTCCAGAACATGTGAAAAGTTTTTATATTTTAATTTGCAGTGTCCGTTCTAAAATTTTCCATTTGAACATCTTAATTGTGTTTGTAATAAAGCTTTACAATTAGAAAGAGAAACACTTGCTTTTGGAAATTGAATATGGTTCTTGGAATACATTTTTTATTCAATGAGAGGTCCTTCATTTAACCTGATTTTTGGGCTCAGCATCAAGCCGGTACTCCTGTTTGAAGTCCAATTGTGAGGGAAAAGGACTGGGGCCAGAAAATTGCACGTTCCCAATAAACTTTATTCAAAGCTGAAGTTCTTGTTTGTGATCCGCGACCCAATACTTTTACCCTTTAGTATGAGAGGTACTGGTCTTTTGGTGTTTTACAATGACCTCAATTATGAAACCATGTGTATTTTGCTGTGCTAGTCAAGAAAGCAATGTCTCCAAGTTGGTTATTCAGTATTAACATTTAAATGCTGCGTGTGTTATCTGATTCCTCAAAGCGCCAGGAAGCAGTAAAAGCACTCAGTCAGCAGTTGATTGTGGGATCATAAAGTTTTCCAGGTGTTAAATATCGAATACTTATATACGCAGCGTTTAACAATCTTCAACCCAAAATGATCAAACTTGGAGGTTCTGCTTTCAAATCTAATAGAATGACAATGCTGTACCCACCACTTACTCCCCATTTTCAGCATATTAAGAAACATACTTTCAACACAGCAACACAAACATGCAGCAATGTTTAATCTCGGTTAAGTTCTGCATCGTGTCCATTCTGTTCGCAAATAGGTTCAGGAACGCAAAACTGTCTGGAAAGTTAGGTGCAACGCCTGCGAGAAACAAGTTTGAATAGTTGGATTCGCTCATCAGCATCCACTATTAGAAATGCGTATATTTTTATGCATGCGTTTTGTATTAAAATTCCTAAAATTTCCATATAAAGTAGCAACTTTTACAGAAACTTTGCATAACAGGTACTATTATTAAGCTTGCTGAGGGAAAAGAACTGCCGAACGAAGGAAACATGTTTGATGATCGCGTTTCCCTCTTTCTTTCCTCTACATCCTTATGGTGTCATATTTTTTATCTTTTAATTGACGGTAAAATTGCGTCGAAAAGAGTTCCGAAACATCAGGTTTGGAAAGGAAAACTTTCCGACTGAAAAATAGTCATAGTTATAAAGATTCCATACATTGCGTAGTTTGGATCAACTCTCCTATGAGTGTATATTCTTTCTATCGCGCACGAGGGGTTGTTCTTATTTTAAAGGTTCACTTTAGTGTTTCTCTAGGCCATTTCAATTCCTCTTGGTCATAGTTCCTCAAAATAGGCCTCCTGTTCGTGCTGAAGGAGTCTTGGGGGCAATGCTGGCCCCAAGAAAATAGGGAGCGTTGATGAGCAAAAGTGGGTAATAAGATGCTGAAAAAAATTTGCAATGTTTTGAGCAAACACTTATCCACTTGACCATACGCTGACTACAGTAATGCATTATCACAAGAATTACACATTACTAAATGCAAGTTATAAAACTGATAGGTCTAAAAACAAAACTAAGAGTCGTAACAAGCAAGCGTTACCATGTACTATTTGCGCGCACTTCCGACTTACGCATGCAGGAATCTGCATATTATGTCAAATGTACGGTATAATACTATAAATAGGCGAGAAGACTTAAGTCACAATTAGACGGTCATCCTCCTTGTTTATTGTGATTAAACGGAGTGGGAGGAGATTTGAGTCACGCTCAATAGCGAATGCAACATTGCATGTGATTTTCGAGCTGTCATAGTCACGCGTACCCCTTTCAATAGTTTAAAGTTCATTGTGATTATTGCACAACATTTAATGTTTATTTTGTTACGCTTGAACACTCATCCGTTATTAATATGTAACATGGAGCTTTTATAATGGCTTAGTTCATGTGTCAGTGATGGCGAGATTAAGCGAAACTGGATAAAATTTCTAAAACAATTTTTATTGCTTTGAGTGGCAAATGATTGTGGACATTTTTGGACTAATGGCCATATTGATTTTTTATTTTAAGTATTGTGTAGTGGAGATGGCCAATCTCATCTCTTCAAGTCAGAAAGGTTCTATTAACAAGACGAAGGAAGATGACTGATTATAATTTTTTATTAAATATGGCGAAGAAACAAACATGACATTACAAACATCGAACACAAAAAATGGAGTTTGAATAAAGAATGTGGAAGTAATAGTGAAGTCAAAGTAAAAATAAAATATCTAAACATTTTTTATAAGAGAAATTGCACGTGCACAAAAATGTTAAAACGGTTAAATTAGAGTATGAGGGAATTTCAGTGTAAACAAACTAGACGAAAAGCTAAGATTTTATTACCCTACCCTAATGCTGGGGTTACCTTAAAATGTAGTTTATCGCCGTTTCGATGATGTTCACCAATAAACTGTCAAGTTTCTTTTCAAAATTTATTCTTTGGAATTTTTATTGACTAAGTGCTGAATTCGTATTCAGGAAACATGCCACTGACGTCACGTTCGGAATACATACAGAAAACACGTTCCATCTCAGAAACACCACTACCTCTTATATTTAGCATGACAGTAAGACTCATTATTATTTATTTTTCTTTTTGTATTCATTTCTGACACCCTCTCCACGTTTACGAGGTATTCCAAAATGGAAGAATGGCTCCTTTTGTTGCTTCAGTGCGACATTATTAACTACCATTACCAAAATGGAAAGGGTTGCCATATTATTTTTTCAGACCGGGACATTTTAAAGTCATATTTTTGTTAAAAACGAGATACTTATACAAAAGAATGATCAATGAGTACTGGCTCTGGATTCAAGAGACTTCAGGTTCGAATCCGGGTAAGGGCATGGGTGTTTGTTGTGGTTCGGGATTTCTATGTATTACTGTTTGAAAGACAAAATGCTATGTCAGTCACTTCAAACAATGTTGTGCAGAATCACCGCCGGTTTAATACATGTTTATGCACACAAGAATAATCGTTTTCGAAATAAGTAAAATAGTTCTTTCAAACTATCATCATCCACTCCTGTTCCTTGGGCTTTCTGCGGTTTTTTGATGAATGGGGAAATTTTCTGCAGACTAATTTCGCAGTACTTCCAAAGGATCAATGTCGGTATAACAGTCAAAGCGCATTAAAAGAAGGAAATTATCTCATGGGAAGTAATGACCGATACATCTAAAGGAACGCCGCTGTAATGTTTTTCTTCTGAGGAATAAAACGAGCAATTTCGGGACCCCGGTACACGCCTTTCAAACCGGGACAACCCGATCAAACAGACCATGATAATCCTAATTATGAAGTCAATAATTTGGAGTGGTTTTAGAAAAACAGTTTTTCCCATTGAAGAAATTAATTTTTGTTTTAAAACAATGCAAGCATGAATTGGTTTTAGCTTTGAACGATACAATAACGCTTTGAGAAGTATATATAATTGTCATGTAAAAAAAGCATTTTGTGGTTTTCTTTGTAAAGTTATACTTGGAATATTTTTGTAAGTAAATATTTTCTTATTTTTTTATTTTAAGATTTTAGCATTTTTTGATGATTGTAAATATTATTCCACTAATAAACCGTAACTGTATTCGCGAAAATCACTTAATTTTGTTTTCGTTTATCGTCTGCTCTCAGCGGAATTTTCGATTTTACCAGTTTTGATGTGGAACACCAAATATTCTATATTAAATTTCGATGCCCTAACGACTTAAAGGTCCAAAGATGGACTTTAATTTCCTTTCAAACTACAGTGAAACTTCGATTAACCGTCAGGGTCGGTAGCGTGACGGTTAATCGAATAGAAGGATAGCAGAAAAACCTTAAACAACCCACCCCCATCCATTGCATATGAACGAATGATAAAAAATGCACGTTTACTAACTGGAAATACACTACATGTATTTTATTTTACAGAAACAAACAATATACATTAAGTACAGTATATATGTACATATTGTTACATGAACTTATGCTCTAGACGTACATATTCAAATTTTAAAAGTCTCATTTTCTTTTGTTTCTTCGAGGCTCGTGTTTTCTGAGCGGCACACACAATGTTCCGTACTTTAGGTAGAAGTATAGTATGTATGTGTGTTTATGAGTAAGTATGTATGCATGTATGTACGTACTAATAACTTTTAATATTTAATTAAATGGACCGACGGTTAACAGAAAGTGACTGTTAAAAGAGTGACTGTTAAAAGAGTGACAGTTAAAAGAGTGACAGTTAATCGAAGTTTCACTGTACGTCCAAAGAATTCTTCTGTAATTACTTTTCCTGTGTACTCTTATTATATTTAATTAGAATTTATATGTTGCCCTGCATTTATCTGAAGTTTTTAAATGTTGTGAATATGCTCAAAATTTCCTGGATACACAAGAATGTATCTAAGAACACGTGTCAACTGGTGTGTTAACATACAGTGGATAAAAAAGTTTCCGTATGGAAACGAAAAAGGTATCAATTATAATTTCTAAAGAAATCTCACCAAAGATTTAGAAACTGTACAAGAAACTTTCATACTGGATAATGTGTTAGTGACAAAAATTGTCCTCACAAATAAAAAGTAATTAATTAAAACTTTAAGAAAAACACAAAATGAAAGGCAAAAAGTTTCCGTATGCACTATGAAATTTGATTAGAACGTACAGTCCAGTTGTGTCAAGCATTCAATTATAACTATCAAATGAAAAAGAACTTCAGTATAGTGTAATTATTTCAAATGATTTTTATACCAATGGATCACCTAAAATGTGAATTCTGAAAGCTATTCACGTGTTGGTGATGACGTGAAATGACGGTTTATTAATGAGGAAAGTATTGGCGAAAACACAAACAAATCTATATCTACGGTAAAAATCACTGAAAGATGTAATTCGGTACAAACTGGGAAAATATGAACCGATACGACCTCAGAAATTGAGCCATATACACCAGGAATATTCTGCGAAAAGTTTGCGATAATCCACGAGGTAGTGCACCACAACTTCTATCCTTGTTGAAAACTGATTACAATCTTGAAATATAACCTCAGACTAAGAAAAAAAGGTGACTACAATGGGTATGTTGCACATAAGAAGCCACTCATTAGCAAACTTAACAGTAGAAAGCGTCTTGAGTTTGCAAAAAAGCATTTAAGCTCTTAACTTTCTGGGATTCTGTACTTTTCAGAGATGAATCAAAATCTCTCTGCTTCAGATGGACGAGTTATGGCAGGGAGGAAATCAAAACATCAAATGCAAACAAAACACTTATGTAGAACTGTAAAACATGGAGGAAATGTAAAGGTATGGGGTTGCATGAGTTCTGGTGTGTATAATTTATGTTTTGTTGAAGGTAACATGAATAGCTATGTGTACCTAGACATTTGGAAACAAAATGTCCTTGCTAGTACTAAGAAACTGTCTCTTGGAAGACTTAATCTTCCAACATGACAACGATTAAAAACACTGCAATATTCTGGAAAGAATGATGCCTTTACCATATGTCACGGCAACTTCACACACCACCAGTCTCCTGATTAAGCCCCATGGAACACTTATGGGAAGAAATCGGTCGTGAACTGAAAAATTATGATACCAGCAGCAGATAACCTGAAAAGTGCCATTCTGGACATCTGGAAGAAAATTTCTCCAGAAACAACAAAAAAACTTGCGGGAGTCATTCTTAAACTTACGAGAGAGGCCAATAAAGCAAAAGCAGGTTCAACTGACCATTAAGTGATGAAGCATGAGGAAGTAACATTTAATGAAATATTTTTTCACCATACGGAGACTTTTTTGCTTTATATTTCCCACATTTTTGTGTTATTGTGAATTATGCGTTAAATTATATTAATATTTTTTGTTTAAAATGCAATAGAAACTGTCTAAAATTATGCTAATGTGTTTTTCCATTTTTATTTCTTCAGTATTTATATTTCTGCAAATAATAAAGTAATTTATTTCAAATAGTAAATGCATACAGAAACTTTTTACTCATTGTATTTCAGTCGTTTCCCTGTTTTGAAGTTGTGTTTTAAGATTTTTAATCTTAAAAAATTAAGGGCCTTAGAGTATTATATTCATTCCATTACAGTTCTGAAATTTAATTCAGAATATATCCCTATTACTTAAGATCATGGTTTTTTTTAATATAAAAACATTACAAATTCATCCATCCCAACCAATAAGTTACTGTTGAATTTGATGTTTTAGTCTACTGTATTTCTTATACTAAATTTCTCTTTCAGACAGATGGCAATGCAAGCTTTCTGCGAGCTGCAAGATCTGGGAATGTGGAGAAGATCGCAGAACACTTAAAAGGAAATATTGATATCAATACAAGCAATGCAGTAAGGAATATTTAAAACTATTCAAAAAATATAGTTGTATTAAAGCAAATAATCTTTTTTTATGTGGTCATTTTAAATTCATCTGGTTTCTAAACACTATTTTGCGAATTATTACACATAAAACAATGAATGATTCATGAAAAGAAATAGAAATTGTTCAAGTTTTAGTTATTGTTAGTTTTAGTTAATAACACTACAAATGTTCAATGTGTGCTCCTCTCACTGGCACAATAACCTTTTAGGTCCATGTGTTAATTATATTATAAATAGATTTTTTAAATATAAATGGTGCTCCTTTATACTACATACATCCATGTAGTAAAATTTAACCCACACAAGTTGTAGCATTTATTTCTGTATTGATGGTTATCAAAGCAGCGGTAATGCACTATCGAAGATCATCCAATGTTGCTGGTGATAGGGGCATGAAAAACAGGGACTTTAACATATCCTCAAAGGAAAAAATACATTGGGTAAGGTCAGGAGATCTGGGTGGTCATCTAAACAGTGCTGATTCATCCATACATTACCCAATCCAGTAGTGTGGGAGTTCATCGTTCAGACAGTGATGCACCTCCATGTGCCAATGAGGAGGAGCCTCATCTTCTAGAATATAAAGTTTCCAGTATCATCTTTCTACTGCTTAGTCACCAATTTGTAAATATAGCTCATGCTGTCACCTGGTATGTCCCAAAGAAATTTGCACACACTAATTTTTAAATTTAAGATATTCTCTTGTTTTGTGATTGGCATGAATGAGGGCAATCCATAGCTTAGAAATTACAGGATTTCAAAACTCAATGACTTATTTGTAATAGCAATATATATTATTATATATGCATTTAAAAATATTACTTCCTACTCAATTTTTTTAAAAAACAGTATTGTTGGTATTTTTGAAACTTTGGAAATCTGATGTGTAAATATTTTCTCAAGCTTTCATCATTGTTTTACCTTTATAGTGTCAAAGTATCTACAAATTAATGAAATAAATGAGTGTTAGAATTCTTAGATCTTAACAGAATTTCCCCTGTAGGAGGTTTGTGGAACTTTCAGATGTATACTGGTATCCAAATTAGTGCACTAAAAAATCTAAAATTTGTGAATTCAGGCCACCACTACAAAGATTAACTTAAACATACTAGTAAATGTAGCAGTACTACAAATCACAACCATAAAATACTTTTTGGTGCACTTAAATGCACTGACTTTCACATGCTCGGCAATGTTAGTGACTAGTAGAAGTGAACATATGCATTTTCAAATGAGTGAGACCTTTATGAATAAATGTTTTATCAAACTTTAAATGTTGCATGCCAAGAGAAATTAATTTCCCTTAAGCTTTAGTGCACTTTCCACTATTGATATGTTCTTGATATCTATGTAATTACTGCCCTATTTGCTGCTTAATTATTGATATTTAAGGGTCGATAGTGTAGCCTTGAGTTTTAAAGCCATTTTTATGATTTGTCAATTGTGATTTAATTATTAATTTATAAAATTAAAATCGCTAAATGTAGGTGATGTGGTTTTGGATGAGAGCTCATTTCTGATAGCTATTCCCATAGCTGATCACCTTTTACAATATAGAGGATTAGATTAGATATTTTACTGCATGTGTGTTATTACACCTTTCTTGTTAATAGAGGATAGTTTTCCTTAGTTTTTTTTGCATAGGAATATAATAAATTAAAAAACTTTGTTTAACTGTAGTCCAAGAAAAGAATCGGTCCACTCGATGGTGCAGCCTAGGGGATGTCTGAGCTTCAATCACCTCTAAGCAACACAAAAATTTAATTTTCATCGTCTTAATAACATCATCAATAGAAGTTTAATTATTTTTTTGCAAATCTACTTATCTAATGAAAAGTTATATTCATGGGGAAAGTTAACTTAAACTACACTAGTTTCAGTATCTAGCTGCTTCTTTTCCCTTTCTTTCAAGGACAAATCACTGGTCAACCCTAGTTCTGGGGGAGTACTAGTGGAAGATTGTGGTATGCTGTTAAAAGTAAGGTTGCAATAGAATAAGTGTATGTCCCATGCATTTTAAGAAACCAGTGCTCTTGTGCAGCTACATACAACTCCTAGCATCCTCTATCTTTGACAAATCAGGATGTCAGTCTGTTACGAGTTCAGAACATTTAATTCAACATTCTCCATTATAAAATTGTTTACATTTCATGCACAAAAATGGTTTATTCTTCCCCACCCATCCATCTTGCCCACGAGGGGATCACTATTGAATCGAAGTATTAAGTGTGCGAAGTTTGAGAGAGAATTTTGTTCCCCCTTTAAAAGACTACATTAGTACTATGATTATAACCGTTTTTCTCCCAAAGAAAACTTTTAGGTGTGCACATGAGTTCACTAACCTATGAACTGAAACAAAAATGCATAAAAATATAATTAATCACCCTTCTAGCTTATGCTTAACATATTGGAAAACATTTCAAGTTCTTTTTATGATTGTTAATATTAAACTTTCCTTGCAAATATTGTGTGGCTCCAACAAGGCAGTCTACTGGTCCAGTCAATTTTTGAAAAGGTGTGAAAATATATTAGAAGGTTTGCATAGCAAAAGCATGAATAGCAATCGCTGCTGCTGTTTTCCCCTTTCAACTCATTAATGTTACTGCTCTCTTTTGATACCAAACAATAAACTAAAAACCATAACCCCCTCTAAAGATGCCTTATGGAAGCACTTAGTTTGTGTTACCACCAGTCCCCTAATTTAACTACTACACTCATTCAAAACCATGTGACTTGACTGCCAACTTGGGAATTGGACTATACCACTTTGGGCTGTTTTATGTAAGTCCTGACAACTGATTACATTTTTATTTGATTTTACATGAGTTCTTTTTGTACTTTAGAATGGGCTGAATGCATTACATCTGGCTGCCAAAGAAGGCCATGTGAATGTTGTTACTGAACTTCTTAAAAGAGGTGCTAACGTAAATGCTGCCACTAAGGTAAGTTTCATCTATAAAATATTACTTGTTGTTTTCCTCCAAGTTGCTTAATATAAGGCATAAGCATATTGCTGTTTTCTGTATTCAAGCGAAATATCCATACATCTTGAATGTTCATGGTGCATGTCATTCTAAAATGTGGCTTGTGTTTTTGTTGGCTTCCTTATCAAGTTGATTTTAGACAGTGGTGTAACTAAGGAGGGATTAGGTGGAATAGCTCACCCATTTATTTGATTTTATACTGCTATTGCAGCTTTGGGTCTTTTCTACAAAAATAGTAAAATTTTAAAGTTAACCTTTGTAATAAAAAATAATTTGTAATAGAAGAAACTTATACAAAGACTTATCCATAAACTTAATCCACACTGATTATCCTTTTCAAATGTTTTATGTTTATGCTTTAACACAATATATCTGTTTATTACATTCATTTTGTACATATGCTGCTATATCTGTTTTACTTAATTTATTTTTATTTAATAACTATTTTGATAATTCATTACAAACAAATTAATAACATCAATAAATTTGTAATTTGATGTGTTTGACAACAAATTGCGAATGAAACACATTTTTGAAAATTTTATACCTGCCTGTATTTTGCATTAGTTTTACCACTGATTATAGGTTTGATTTGCACTTCTATAGTCCTTTTTTGATCCAAGTTATCTATCTAATAAATTACCATTATATTTCATTAATTGTTATACGTTATGCCAATTTTTTAAAAATTACGTTTAATATCTTTCGTCTTTCAGAAAGGAAACACTGCCCTTCATATTTCTTCTCTTGCTGGTCAAGAGGAGGTAGTTAGGGTTTTAATTCAAGTAGGTGCCAATGTAAATGTTCAGTCCCAAAATGGATTCACACCCTTGTATATGGCTGCTCAGGAAAACCATGATTCTGTGGTCTCATTCCTACTGGCTAGTGGGGCGAATCAAAGCCTTGCAACTGAGGTAAAAATGAAGTTTTTCACTAAGTGTTATTTTCTTTGTTAAGTTTTGTAATTCATTAAGATCAATTTTGGATGTTCAGAATTGATACTTATGGTATGTTTGCAACATCTACTGTCATTTAAATTCAAAGTTTTGTTTGTAAAAATGTGCAAAACAGAACTGGCTTTCTTCCAATGAAATCTTACTTTCCAGTACTAGATTAAAATTTATTCTGATTCATAACTTTATTCTGCATTTCCTGCAATCATGCTTCATATCAAAATAATAGTTTTGTAATAAATTATTAGCTGTAGGTTAAACAGTTATATTGTTATGTGGCTTGAAATATTTGTTATGAATTATATCTAAATTTTTTAATAAAACATTTTTTAGGATGGTTTCACCCCATTAGCTGTGGCGCTGCAACAAGGCCATGATAAAGTAGTTGCAGTTCTTTTAGAAAATGATACTAAAGGCCGAGTAAGATTGCCTGCCTTGCACATTGCTGCCAAGAAAGATGATTGCAAAGCAGCGACATTATTGCTCCAAAGTGACCACAATCCTGATGTTACCTCTAAGGTATTTCATTGAATTGCTAGTGTATAAAAGTGTACAATTTTACAAAAACATTGCATCAACAAGCATGCAGTACAACTGAAATCTACTGAGTTCAGAGTTTTGGATTGAACAGCCCCTGTTACTCTAGTGCATATTAAAATTGTACTGTCCTTTGTGTATTATTTAGTTTTTAATTCATAATTTAATTATTTTTAGAGTGGTTTTACACCTTTACATATAGCTGCTCACTATGGAAATGAAAACATTGCCAAAATTCTTTTAAGTAAAGGAGCTGATGTAAATTATGCTGCTAAGGTAAATTTAACTGTCTTTATTTCAGCAAAATAAATTTGAATCATCTTATATTAATAATGTACTAATGTCTTAAAACAACCCTTGCCTTCAATTTCAGCACCAAATTACACCTCTGCATGTTGCTTCCAAATGGGGAAAAATAAATATGGTTACTCTGCTACTTGATAATGGAGCCCTCATAGAATCTTCCACAAGGGTGAGTTGTTCAATCAGCATAAAAATTCTTCATGCCACAAGTTATGTACTCAAAGCAAATACATTTTGCATTGAAAATTAGAAAATTTATCACTGTTTAATTTCAGGGATAATAGCAACACGATATTTTGTCTAACAATGTAAATTTTATTATTTTAGTTTAAAACTAAGGAAAGAGTATACAACACTGCATATTAACAATTCTAATAAAAAGTTTTAAGTTCACTTTGGAATATTTATATTCTTCAATTTGAGTTATGGGAATTTTTTCAATGCATCTTTTAGGCAAGTCCAATATCAGTCCTGTGACACTAAATTGGCTGAAATATGCATGCGTATCAACATCTTTTATGTACGGAAAAAAGGGTATGCATGTTTTGTCAGATGCTGCTCCAGTGTGTGGCTGTGGAATTGTATTAATATACTTAGAAAGAGTACATAATGTTTTCAGTATTTTTCATGCACAAGTTCTTTCATTCAAATAAACTATGAAAAGGAAATATTATTTTTAGACATGTAAGGGATATTATTATTTTTATATTGTTATTTTTAGATGTAATGTACACACTTTAAGATTAAGATGTGTATGGAGTTTCCACAGTTCATTATGTTGAAATAGTATGTTTTCATATATACAAACTGTCTATAATGAACAGTTTTAAATTTTCTTTTATTTAAAACCATATGATAAGTGGTTTTACATTATTAATACAGGATGGCCTAACACCTCTGCATTGTGCAGCTCGTAGTGGTCATGACCAAGTTGTTGATCTACTGCTTGAAAAGGGAGCTCCATTCTTAGCTAAAACAAAGGTAAACCCTGACATACTCTAGGTTTTATGTCCTTTTTTCTGGATAACATTAACATTTTACTTACCACAGACCTGCCTATTTTCCATCATCGCATATTAGTTGTTTTAATTGGCAGAGCATCAAATTAGTTGGTCTGTTTTATGTATCCATTTAATGTGCAAGTGTTAGATAAAGTGTTAGCTATGATTTGTCTTAATTGTATGGACAGCTTGTGTAGTCCAGGTGGAAATCTTCCACCTTTTCAATGGAAGAACTCGGATAGTGAATTATTTGTGTAATCTTTTTAAAACTTCAATATTTAAAAAATCTGTAAACTTAAAAATAGATGGTATCCTGGAGGTGTGACATCGAGATTGAGTGGTTGTTGGAAGGTGAGTGGAAGAACTTATTGGCTCAGCATATCTAGCTTGTCTTAAAAATGAGTTGGGTGTTATCCTATTGAAAGACATTCCTCTGAAAGTGGTTGTTTTCCTTAATTTTTGCATTTAGTCATGATAAAGACTAACATTAGACATTGGCGCTAATGTTTAAGTGGAAACTAATATCTCTTTATCCCACCAGATCTAGCACATCTTCGTGATTGTAATTTGAAGAACCATTTTTGAGCTACACACACTGATGTCTTCAATATCCTCTCCAAATGTTGCACATAATTACTTTGTATCTACCATTGTATTATGATAATTTTGAAACTCTGCATACAGTACCTTTTGTAAACTATCAACTTCAAGCATTGAAAATTTAAAGAAGTATATGTAAAAATTTTAAATGGTCTTATAAAATACAATTCAAAGGTGGTCTTCAACCAACTCAGTGCAGTTCAAAACTAAATCTAAAAATAATTTTTTGTGTGTAGAAGACAATCTTACAAATACTATAAAACTATGCAATGATCCAATAAAATTATTATAATATTATAATTATATATTTATTTTTATCCTTGTAGTAATCATAATATCATAATTGTATTTCATAGTTCTTACACATGTATGCTGTATCAAGTTTTTTATTTTTTGTAGAATGGCCTCGCTCCTTTGCATATGGCTTCACAAGGGGACCATGTTGACAGTGCTCGCATTTTGTTATATCACAAAGCACCTGTTGATGATGTCACTGTTGTAAGTTAATTGTTTTTCTGCTTGTCTAATGTAGCTAATTTTAAGTATTAGATTATTTTAATTAGGTTAAAGGTTATTGCTGAATCCAAAATAAAGTTCTTTTCTAGTGCTAAATGTATTCTTAAGTAATTGTTGGTTCTCTTGACCACCATTTTGAAATGATTCCTACCTTTATGATTAACAATATATCTTTTCTTCATCTTAGATCAGAAACTCATTAACTGACATTTTTTGGAGACACTAAATACTCATTTCCCTGAGATGCCTCTGTAACCCACATGGTAGAGTCACTGATTAGCAACCAGAGGGTTGTTAGTTTGAAACTCAATCCAACCAAAGACCATCATGTACATGGGGACAGTGCATATTAAATCTCTTGGGGCTTCAAATATCCTCATGTTGGCATGGTGTGGAAGTTTAGAGAGTGGGGTGCTAGCTCAAGAGGTGACCTCATCTGACAGTGCTCAAAATTAAGAGGCGGATCTCGGATCTTTCCCTTTGGGATTGATCCTGGAGTCACCAATAGTCCTTTGTATTGCTCCATTGTTGAGTGGAGGAAATTCAAGTACATTTCTACCTACATGATGAGAAATACGTTTTCATATCGTAATCTGTTTGAAAAAGCAATGCTATCAAAAGGGCTTAGATTTTTGGTCAAAAAATAAAAATTATAAGTCCAAGTTTGACCAAGTTAGTCTGAAAGCTGTATTGTAAAATTTTTGTTACAAATATTGTCAGTTAATGAATTTCTGCTCTAAGAGGATTTGGGTTTTGAAATTGTTTTTTCCTTTCGTATATTGTTAGTTTTGAAATATATTTTTCCTTACACTCATTCAAAATTCATAAGGCGCTAATTATACTCAAATTTATAATGGAGTTTGAATTGCTTGTAATTGTTAATTTTTTACTTTCTTAAACAATTGACTTGTACATTCTTTAATATTTGTGCTGATTATGGTCCTTTCTTGTAGGATTATTTAACAGCACTGCATGTTGCTGCTCATTGTGGCCATGTTAAAGTGGCTAAACTTCTGTTAGATCGTAAGGCTGATCCAAATGCTCGAGCTTTAAATGGATTTACACCATTGCACATAGCTTGCAAAAAGAATAGGATTAAAGTAGTTGAATTACTACTGAAACATGGAGCTTCCATTGAAGCTACAACTGAGGTAGGCTGTTTTGAAATAAATGTTAAATTATTTTAATTAAAATGGAAATTTATATTATATCTTTCTTTTATCTGTTTCAAGTTTTTCATTGCCACTAAAAATTCATCAAGGTTCAATTCTCTAACAAAATACTTGATTGTTTCATTGTTAAATTTTTACTAGTAAATGAAAGATTGTTCAACTTTATTTTGTGTCTAAATATGTGGTGATATTGAACTAGTACTAACAAACAAAAGTTTATCTATGTTTAATTGTGTATTTAAATAAATCCAAAATTTCTGCATATTTTGAATGACTACCTTGATTTCTATCATCACATAATCAATATTTAGATCTTTAAATATATTTGTCTTCTCTGCTTTGACTAGTTGTTTCCCTACATATTTATAAAATCCATTAACTTAATTTTTTTATATTTATTTGAAGGAATATTCATGTTGAGCAAAACTTAAGCCTAAAAATATTAATTCAGTTTAAAATTTTTTTAAATGAACAATAATTAAAATAAGATATCAATCTCTTCTCTCAGTTTAATAGACATGTGATTTTAATTTCAGTCTGGACTTACACCACTCCATGTTGCATCCTTTATGGGTTGTATGAACATAGTAATTCATTTAATACAAAATGGAGCCAATCCAGATGTGCCTACTGTCAGGGGGGAGACTCCATTGCACTTAGCTGCTCGTGCCAATCAGACTGATATCATTCGAATCCTCTTAAGGAATGGTGCAAGTGTAGATGCCAGAGCAAGGGTATATTTGTCTCTATCTTTAATTTATAAAATAGCTTTTAAATGTAATTTCTTGATAAAATCCCTTGCATTTGAATGTTTCTGTTATCTTTAATGAAATTCATATATTTCGTATAGCAACTTCCATTATAAAGAATCTTATGTTTCCTTATGCGTGTTTTGGATGACACTTTCTACGGTGTAACTCATGGCATTGTATGTGCTGATATTTATTGCAAAACCCCTTTTCTATACTAGTTTGTTACAATTTTTTAAATTTTCCATGGCAAATTATAAAAACAGGCTGCAAAAATATAAAAGATAGAACAAAATATAAAAGAAATACGAACACAAATCATTATATATGGCCACACAAGATGGAAAAAATATCTGACCCATTCGGTCTCTTGCTTCCCAATAGCAATCATCTTCGGCAGATGCATTAATATAAAGCAGGGCAATGGAGAAGGTCCATTCCCTACCTGAGGACTCAAAGCTTACAGGCAATGTTCAGGAACAATCTTAAAAAACAATGCAGGTGTACTGCAAGACAATTATGTCTAGTTATTAGTTGGAATTTAGCCACTGCCTTTTTTGGCAAGTCCGATATATCTATATACCAGTGATCCATGGTTTGTAAGTTTCTCTCAAGTAATTCTTTGGAGAAATCCTCTCTAAAAAGTCGATAATTGTCAGTTTTACATTCTGGAAAGGGAATTGAGCACTTGATGTTTTGCGAATAGCTGTTCCCTTTTAGCCAGGTAGTTGGTATTATCACTTCCAGTTATTCCACATTGGCCTTATCTACCAGAAATCTTTATTTTTTAACAATTGCATTTGTTAAATTAATTGAATGATTTTTTTATCTGAAATGGTATTTGTCAGGAGTTAATTCTATAATGAAGTTGGTAGTGTTTTCATCATTTGAGTTTCATATTACAAAAAGTTTACTAATCGTCTAGAAATTTGTTTAAATATCTTTATCCAGTGTGTTTATCTATTTGCTGAATTGAAGGTATCTTCCGCATATCTCCTGTAGAAATTCTTGTTTTTGCTGTAACCCCTTTGTTCTACAGGTCCATATGTTGACCTATTATTCTGCTCTTATCGGAATTGGCACGCATGGGCTTTATTTGTTTGCTGTGGATACCATCTCCTGCTGATTTATTTGGTAATGAGATAGATGTTTTGCTGGCTAAGGAGGGTTGAGAACAGATCATCCCACTAAATGCTGATCTCATCGCCACAGAAATTCATTCATACATATCAAAAATTCTCAAAACATGGTCTGTTCCTCGCATGTTCTTGACATCCTGCAAAGTACCCAGGACTGTTGCATTCTAAAGGTTCAAGACTGCACCAGACCGATCTGGCAAGACTTGGAGTAGACATACAAGATATGATTTCTTGTTAGAGGAATTTAGAACTTTCCAACTTATCCTTCCTCGGCAACCTCAGCCACTTCCCGTATTTTTTAATGTATCAGTGTCTCTGGGATGGCTCCTGGATGAACTATGTGACTTGAAAAACAGTCTTTTGGACTTTTTCTGTTACACCTTGACCAAGGGGATTAGTAACAACATATATGTAGACCTTTGATTTTGCCTTTCAGGACATGACTGAGGGTAAAATTCTATATTGTAACCACTGATTTACATATTGACATACTTATTGAATATTTAGATATGAATATGGTTTCAATAAAGAATGCCACCCTAATTGGGTTTAAAAAGCAAAATCAAAGGCTCAGAGGTTCATCTCTGGAGCAAAGGGGTTATTGAGTCTTTTCTATGATAGTACTTTTTAATAGTTCTAATGATGTGACCCATCTACTCAGGAGGAACAAACACCATTGCACATTGCTGCAAGACTTGGAAATGTAGATATAGTTAGTTTACTACTGCAACATGGTGCTGCTGTAGATGCTACAACTAAAGACATGTACACAGCACTCCATATAGCAGCTAAAGAGGATCAAGAAGAAGTAGCGTCACATCTTCTAGATCATGGAGCCACACTCACTTCAACAACCAAGGTATTATTTTCAGTTTATAATAAGTTTGACTTTTTCTTTTATTTAGCCTTTCTTTGTTTATAAATTTTATTACCTTTGTTTTTATATTGGTTTTATTACCTCCTTTGATGCTCAAAACTTTTTGATGGTTAAAGATTCAGATCTGCAAATACAGCAGAATCTTGATTATTCGAGTTCCAATTAACAGTGTCCCTGTTAAAGCTGAATTTGCCGAGTTGTTATAAAGTTTTAAATAAAGCTTCAAGCATAAGTGTGAATAGATTGTTGATTTGGGAAGCAGATTGTTACCTGGTTTGGGTTTTATGACGCAAGATCCAAATGTGGATAAACTGCACCAATTGCCAAGACAAAATAAAATTCAATAAAAATAGATTGACAACCAGATGATCATTAAAAGCATGATGAAACATTAAAGTAAACAATATATTAAAATCTTATCAACATGGAAAAGTAAAGTGTAGTTTAAAATGCATTGATGTAAAAGATAAAATGATTCAGTTTGCATGTAAAAGTGCTGTGAAACAGATGAGAGCATTTAGGACTTATTCAAGACTTAAAAAGTATAACTCAATTCCAGATTTACTGTAGTGATGCAAATCCAAGTATAGATTATTCTTAATCCTTGCTTTATGAATCTTTCAGTAACAGAGTAGTGACATGTACAGTACATTTGTTCTGTATTTAGTGTTGGCTGTTTTGTGTTACTGTCCATATTATCTGCATTTCTATTTATATATCCGAGATGGCCTTTGTTCGTATTACCTCAAATAATTATTGTTCTACTGTATATACAGAAGCTCAGTTATTTCAGAATACAAGAATTGTAACCTTGTAATTAATATAAATAAATTTCCTTTTGTAGCATGGTTGTAGGAGGCACAGGTTCGATTCCTGTCAGGTGCATTCCTCCCTGGATGTACTTCTCTCTTCTGTATCAGTAAAACTTTCATTGTGTGTGTATCTATTACTTGATGTTGTATGCCTTGTGTCTGGTGCAGCATGGCCAAATATGGCTCTTGCACTGTAAAACCCCCAAACCAACCAACCTTTGGTAACATGTTTGAAATGAAAGCCCTGCAATCACTAATTGTTCACCATTTGAACTTCACAGTATATTAAGTACATAAAAATCCTTATATTTTTTGTGGAAGTAACAGTTTTTGTTTGAAATTGTTATGGATAAAATATTCCTGAATTTAAAATCCTGTGAAAATGTATTAATAATAAAATATATCCTAATCATTCTCTTGTTATAGTACATATAAATTGATACTTTCTTTTTTTCTTCATTAGAAGGGCTTCACACCTCTTCATTTAGCTGCTAAATATGGAAATATCAAAGTTGCTCGTTTGTTAATTCAGAAAAGTGCTCCAGTAGATGCACAAGGAAAGGCAAGTATAAGAGTTTTCACATACAACAAGCGAAAAGTTATTACATTGAATCTTTGTTTAGAGGCTTCCTATCTCAAATAGATTGCAATTGATCAAGTGTGTAGCTCAAAGACAGTAAAATGCTTAAACAGTTTCTATGTGCAATCGATTTTGATTAATTGGGCCATAGGTTGCTTAAAACTTCTTTATTTGATAATAACTTTGACAACAAATCTTTTAATGAATATCCAAAGTTTTAACATGCTTTTTAGTGAACATCCAAGTTTTTTAATTGGACAAAATGCGAACACACAAAAATATAAAACACCAACAAGTGATGGAAAGATGGAATAGTGCCCAAAATGTATAAAACGTTTGAGCAATGGTGATTCACTGGCAACTTAAAATTGACCTTTTGATATTAATTTTAATGCATACTAAAGCATGAAATATTCTTAAGCCAGAATCTTTAAAGTACAGATCCTAATATTGTGGATATAGTGGAAAGCACACACAACACACTGGCCCTTTGTTTAAACTAAATGCAATCCTATACAAAACAGCTAGATTTTGCTGCAACCAATATCTTAATGGAAATTTTGTCATTAAATTTAAGACATTTAAAAAATGTTTCAAGTATAAAAAAATGGAAGTGTAGGAAAATAATAACTAAGGTACTTTAGAAATTTTGTATAGATATTTATTACAAAGATATCATTACATCTGATGATTCTTCTAAATGCTTGTAAAAATTATTGTGTGTTTAAACTTTAAAAAGTTGCTTTATTAAAAGTGGGAAGTTGTCTTTTGCTTTCTAAGTTAGATAATATATATTTTTGTGCCAGATTTTTGCATAATTTTAGGTGTCTAATTAGATTAATGTTCTAGTCCTAATGTACTCAAATTATTCAAAATAGAGTACTTTAATTACAATATAAATTGTTGCATGCTTTTTAAACTGCATTATGTTCCAATGTTCTGTATTAGTGTTTTTTAATAATTCACAATATGTATTTTGATGATTTCGCTTCTTTATAACAGCTATATTTTTATCTAAGCATTTTATTAATTTTCTTTCTGTCAAAGCAACATTAACTTGTAAAAACCGATAATAGTGCTATGAAATGCTCAATTTAAATACAAATAAATAGTGATTGTCATAGAAAACGTATTAACACATTCCATGCCAAACTGTTGAGTATCATTTTCAGGCCATGAGTGCCAAAAAGAATATTTGCTAGAGAATTTTATGTGAAAAAATTATCTATTTCTCTTTGAGAAACTTCAGGCAAATATTGAAACTATAATATGTACAATATAATAAATAAGTTTTTCATATTGAAAATATACAAAATCATACATCACAGCCTGAAAATGAGTCTGTTCCAAACATGATATATTCGGCAAGGAATGTGTTAAAAAGGTTATTTCAAGGAGAGTACCTTTATTTTTTTAATAATCAAAGGGTATAAAAATGTTGCTTATAATTGCAAGAAGTAAACATTATGTATTCGTTTTAGAATGGTGTTACTCCTCTTCATGTTGCTGCGCACTATGATCATGTGAATGTTGCACTACTACTCTTAGATAAAGGAGCTTCTCCTCATGCGATGGCAAAGAATGGTTATACACCTTTACATATTGCTGCAAAGAAAAACCAGATGGATATTGCTAGTACTCTTTTAGAATATGGAGCTAAAGCAAATTCTGAATCTAAGGTACTTATTTACATACAATAAAAATACGTTTTACATAGTATGAATTTGTATTTTAGTCTAATATCTTATTAACTATTAATTCTGTTGATTCTTATACTTGATTGATGCTATAATTAATTGGATCAACTATTCTATTGTATAGCAATGTGTAAATTAGTGTGTAGGTGTTCTTTAAAGATAATTAATTTATATGGTATAAGACCTGTGATCATTGAATTAGTTTTCCTATGTTTATTTGCAACATTATTTTAATACTTCAATTTGATATGAAATCATGTTGAAATTTTGAATTCATTTAGTCACAATAGTGTCATTCGAATATATTTATATTTATTTATTGACAATTTGTTTTTTAGAAGGCAGTCATGATATATGAGAGATATTTCCAAAGTGTGTTATAAATTTTTGTTTTATTTATTTTTGGTTATTACCTTCTAATTTTTCAATATAACTTATGTTTAACATTATGCTCTTGTTCCCTGTATGAAACTAGTGTTTAGGTCAACTGAATCTTTTTGTGTCTCTTTTATCCACTAGTTTGCAATTCATTCAAGTCTTGAAATCTCACCATGTAAAGTTTTTTCAATTCTAGAAGCAGATAGTTACTGGGTGCTCCTCTTCCATACCACCTCTTAACAACTATTTTCCATTGAAAGAAAATAGTGGCTTTGAAAATTTACAGTGCCTTCCCTGGTTGCAAAATTGACACTTATAAAACACGTCTGTATTCACCAAGTAATTAAATCATACTAATCGATATTGACTGACATCATTGGGAAAACCTCTCATGACTTGACTACTTGAAATTATTAGTCATTAGCCCTGCATTATTCACCTGGATCACAATTCCCTGAACTTTGGAAACTTCCCTCATACATTTGAACTCCATTAAAAAACAGCCAATTTAAGATTTAATTAAAATAAATATTACAACACATCTATAAATTAGACATTTTGCAAAGAAATTCAAATACAATATTTTACCATTTCTTCAATTCAAAACATTAAGGTTCAAATTCAAGGATACGTGCTGTTTGTTCATATACATAAGAATATAATCTTTATGTAACTGAAAAATTATAGAGATTAAGAATGCTATTACTTCTTACAGGCAGGATTTACACCACTTCACCTATCATCGCAAGAAGGTCATGCTGAAATGTCATCCCTTCTAATTGATCACAAAGCTGATGTCAATCACAAAGCAAATGTAATTATACTTAGTGTAATTTATTTAAAGATGTGTTACTTTTACTGATTTTCTTGTTACATTATCAGAATTGTATGGTTAATGTTTGTATGATGTTACAGCTTATTGTTTTTTGTTTTCCTTTAATCCTTTAGATATTAAATTTTAAATATTTTGCACAACAGTCATTAAAAATGACTAACTTGATAGATATAAAATGCATCATTTCACATCTCATAAAAATAATTTCTATTATATGGATCAAACAAATCAACCAAAAGTTAATTTGACTAAAATTTTAAAGCAAGCTTATCTTTAAAATTGATATTATTTGTCTCGGACAATTCTGAATCTTATTATTTTGTATTTTTTTTGTAACTTAAATTTTCACTTGCTTTTGAATTTGTTGTATAAAGTAAAATTTTTGGTTTTGAAAAATCTATAATTTAAGATGTTATGCGAATTCTTGTGTCATTTTAGAATGGTCTTACCCCTCTCCATCTGTGTGCTCAAGATGATCGAGTGAATGTTGCTAACATCCTTGTCAGGAATGGAGCTGAAGTTGGACCACAGACTAAGGCTGGTTATACACCTTTGCATGTAGCTTCACATTTTGGGCAAATAAATATGGTTAAATTTTTACTTAAAAATGAAGCAAATGTACACACTACCACCACTGTAAGCTTTTCTTTTTATTCTTTATTTTATTTCTCTGTACTGTAAAATTAAAATTGTTTTTAACTTTTATATTTTTATTTTTAGCATGGTTACACTTCTCTTCACCAAGCTGCTCAACAAGGCCATACTCTTGTTGTAAATTACCTTCTTGAAAACCAAGCCTCGCCAAATGTCACTACTACGGTAATGTAAAGTGTTTGTTTGATGTTGGGAAATATTTATTGTTTTAATGGAATGCACATAAATTAGTTTTTATAAGTTAATTCAGTGTTCCCATGAGCAGTAAAAAATCTTAAGACCTGATTTTTCATTTAGTTTTTAAGAGCTTATAAAAATACTATTTTCTGGAATCTCTAAAAACTAAAATCTTAAGTTTCAAAAGAATACAACATTTCATTTGAGTTGCATTCGAAAACCAATTCAATTATGTTATAAAATATTTATGTTAGCTAAAAATTGATAGTTTTAAAACTAGGTTCGTGGTCCCAAGCATAGCACTTGTAAATGTTTCTTCACATGTGCTCTTGCAGATAATCTATTGTGATCTATGTGAATGTAGCCTTAAAATATTGAAAAATAGCCTTGAAAAGGCCTTATTAATTAATTTTTTTATTTGAAAGGTGGAAGCCTTATAATTAGTCAACTCTTCGTGCATATTTATCTATTCATGTTTCATTTTCTAGAACAAAAAAATTTAAAAGCACAGTTATTGTTAATTGAACAGTTATTGTCAAAAGTTCAGAAAGTAATGCAAAAAATCATTATTCCTCTTACCTATATCTGCCAACATTTGCCTTACACCATTTTCACTCTGACTCACTTATGAATAGTTTGTCTTATTGGCACTAGACAGACTGAAGTTAAAAAAAATATGAATCAATTTTTATAAATCTTGTTTGTAGGAATCTAGAAACTGAGATTCATTGTTGAATTTAAGCTTCAATATCTTAACAAACATTTACATAAGTATTCTTATGTTAAAATTTTTATTGTTTATATATTAGATTCATTTCTCGTGTTATTTCAATATTGTAAAAGCACACTCATATTTTTTAAAATTGTTATTAAGATAATAACCTTTGTCGCTGGTTGTTTTTGTTAATAAATAGTTTCATTTAGAATATTCGAAAAAAAATTCCAATGTTACTAAGTTTAGATCAATGAAACATTTTAGGAGACAAATCTTTTAGAATTTTGAATAGGAATGTTTTGACTTGAAAGCTTAAGTTTTTTAAACTGTTTTGAACTATTTTGGATAGTCACAACTAATTATTTTTTAAACATTTTAGCAAGGGCAAACGCCATTATCAATAGCTCAACGCTTAGGCTATATATCAGTCGTGGAAACACTAAAAGTAGTTACTGAAACTACAGTGACTACAACAACAACCACAGTTACTGAGGAAAAGTATAAGGTAGTTGCTCCTGAAACTATGCAAGAGACATTTATGACTGATTCTGAAGATGAAGGAGGTACAATTTTATTTGTGAAAAATATCTAATATGTAATTTTAGTACTGTAGTGCACAATTATTATGCATTTTTATATTGTATGTAGTATTTACTTTGTTTCATGTTTAAAATCTGCTTCTAAAATAGAAATTTAGTTTCTTTTGTGTTTTCATCTTTCTTTCCTTGTGCATTGTTTATTTTGTCTGAATATTATGCTGTTGGGTCAATGTATTATGGTTTAGGTAGTTATTTTCATTACAATAAATATATCTTTAATGTTTATTTTTACTGCAATGTTGCAAACTGCTCTGTAAATTTCGCAACTGCTCGCATTTGTTAGTGATTCAGTTCATATGCTAGCAATTATTTTTGCAAGCTGCTGCTTTAGAATTTGTCAATGCTTAAGGGAGTCTGGTACCTTCATTTTGTCACAAAAATAAGAATTCAATGTTTATTGTTTATAGTTAACATTGTTTTTAAAATTCTACCTATATCTGTTTTGGAAGCTATCTTGTTTAAATTCATTGACAAACTGAACCCTCCAAAATGTAATTTATTTATGACATCCTTAAACATTTGTTACAGGTCATCAGAATACAAATTATACTGTTAGGACTTTTATAAGCTTGTAAATAATTGTATTAGTTATGGAATATGAAATCTTAACTCATAAATTACAGAAACTCTTCTAATTTTCTTAGGTTTTTTAAGCAATCGTGTGGGAATATTTAGAATTGGGTTTTAAATCGTGAAGGCAAATAATATGGTAAAGTAATTACTCTGAGTGTCAAATTAGGTGAGGGGTAACAGAATAAGTATATGTGTGTGCATTAGTAAATTGAATGAACTTGAACACAGGTGCTGACTTTGACGAAGCTGCAATATTTGGAAAACCCACTCATGCAACTCATGTGTATCTCCCTTATGTAGAAGGGCAAAACTTTCAAATGAGTAAGTTATGTTAAAAAATTTACTGTAAAGTAATCATTATAGTTTTGGACAATAAGCATGTGTTTAAGAACTTTAAAAATTGTTTGACTTGGGATGATTTTCAAAACTCCTTTTCAATTAACATTACTAATAGCTAGTAGGAACTTGGAGAACCAAGAAATTAATATATTTGGTATGTTATGTGAAATTATCAAATAAAAATAACAATATTTCTTTTTTTTTTTTATGTTGAGAAAAATTACTCTTCCTTTACTTTACTTAAATTTGATAGTTCAGATAAATTAATCCATCACAGCTTAAGTAGAATATTTGTTTTGAAATACATTGGCTAAAAAAACTTGTAATGCAGATTCTTTAATGCAAAAATCTGTACGAATATTTCAATACTTCTAGTTTCCATAAATAGCACTGCTTGCTGCAGTATTTTTATTATATTATCAGCTTACTTTAATTTTATTTTGCAAACTTTGTTTCTATTTGCATGTTTACTGCTTTATTCCTCTTTTTTATGAATTTAGTATATTTGCATAATTTGAAATAAACTTTACAACTTATTCCTGTATATACTTATAATACTAGACTACTTTCTTTAATTCTATTCGTTATTAATTTGTATCGATTTGTTCTGAAATTTTGAAAGATTTTTACCTCTTAGCTCTTAAAGGAATAGGTAGATACACATCTTGGTGATTTGACAAGATTCTTTTCTGTCAAAATGCAAATCTTTTGTGTTTTGAATGAATTCATGCAATTTATATATATGTAGGTGAAGAAGCAATGTTGGGGGATCAGTCCTATGGATACCTTACTGCTGATGAGATGAAATCTTTAGGGGATGATTCATTGCCTATAGATGTTACAAAAGATGAAAAGCATCATGATCTGATGCATTCAGTGAAACAGTTTGGTGGTAAGGAACAATTATTTTTTTGTTGAATCTTACTTCTTAGACTTTGATAGGAAAAGAATAGAGGAATTTTTCCGTTCAAAAATATGTGTATTTAATTGCTAAGAATAGGTAATAAAAAAGGTAAGCTGATAATAAAAAAACTAATTTTATTTGACATAACAGAAGTACCTGGCATTGCTTGGGTTGAATTGGTTGTAATATTATTCAATGTTATTCCCTTGAGGATTTTGAATTGTTTTTAATCCCCTCTACAGACAGACCCAGGACAAATCAAACAGGGGTTAATAGAGTAAACAAGATTTATTGACACCCTTAAAGCAATATTTATACTATAAATTCATGGAAAATAGTTCAATCAAGTTGAAATTCATTGTAACTTTTCCTGAATTACTCTACTTTAAGCTAAATAAAGGGTTTCATACAAAATATCCCTGGAAGGTATTTTGCAATATAACTGAAAATAAATAGTGCGAAATGGTTATTGACACCCGATGGATGAGTAATTGACACCAAAGTTATTGACTTCCCTTCATTCTTTAGTTCATTTTTGCAGTATAAATGGACTCTAGCAAAAGAAGCTATGGCTAATCTGTCTTACAACACATGCTCTTGCTCTTAGCAAAAACAGAAGAAACCGTCCTCTTAACTAGTACCTTGTTTGTATACTTCTTGATTACGGTTATGTTACCTTTCTTGATGTTTACAGTTTGAAAATCTTTTAACACAGCTGACCTCTATGATTCACGAGGAATTTTTCCTGCCCTTATTTGAAACTGAACATTGACATGAAAGCTTATTTTTTAAAATTAAAGATTAGGGTGTCAATAATTGTCCGAAGTGTCAATAACTGTTTAGTTTACCCTATATAGTGTGTTTCCCACAAGATTTTAAAGAATGAGTTTATCAAATTTGGTGAGGATTGACCAAACAGTGTAGATTTGTAGAGTAGACACCAACTTTACTTTATATATACATATTTGAGGGGTCTAGAAGTAAAACCAAGGTAACTGCAATATTCTTAATGGCTTATTCAGATCTTTCTATATGCCTGGAGCACCATCTTGCATGAAACAAAACATCTTCAGGGTTCTTGTAATGGTCATCTAGATTTTCGCCATAAAAATGCTTTAGTTTTATAGAATACTTTAATTATTCAGGTAAGTCCAATAATAATTGAACCGTATAAAGATGGTCCTTGGAAATCAATCCAATGAATCGAAGTGTGTAATAATTTTGCCTGGGACTATGTACAGTAATTGACCATAAAAATTAGAGTGCCCTTTTATTGTTTTTTGATTTATGTAATTCTGATTTGCATAATTTTATCCTGCCTAACTACAGGCCTCCATTAAGAAACTATCTTTATGAGCAATCATTTTTGACAAAAAAGGATGGTTGCTCTAGGGAGTTTTTACTATATTTAATTTTGGGTGTAGGTAATTTTGAATATTTGAAATTGTTGCATGTAAAATTGTTTATTTTAAATACCACTAAATAAAATTTTATTTTTATAGCTCCTATGGTTGAAGAAGATAAACTATCACCTCAACATGGTACACCTGTTGAAAGTGGTTTTAGTGAGAAATTTTCCCCTGACAATATTGATCTAGGTCGAGTACCTGTACATGCTGGGTATGACATGTTTTATGTAGTTTGTGACCTGGTATAAAATCATGAATCATTTGATGGTTTAATCGAAAAAGTTATGCATTGTGTGGATAAATTTTACTCTTATAAGTTAGTTCTAGTGTTCAAAGTTTTCAGTTTCAGACACACTATTTATGTTTAAAAATTTTCAGTTGTGCATTTTATATTTTTAAAGTTATTTTTGTTGAACTCTTATAAATTGATAAAAAATATTACTTTGCATCTCCCACTTTGCATTCGATGTAAATAGATACTGATTGTAAAAGTATTTGATATTCCAATCAATTAGCTTTTCCATCTGCTCTGAAATCTGCTCTTCAAAACGATAAAAATTAATGATTAAGTAATGCAGGTCAGAAAAATAATTATATTTTATTGCAATTTCTTAATGTAATTGTACTAATTGTTTGCAGTTAATAATTTAATTAAAAAGATCAATGTAATTGTTGAATATTGCGGTTTTTTAGATTTTGTTTACTGTTATTTAACTACACTGCTGGCCACCGTAAATGCAACACCCTGAAGGAAGCATGCAAATAATATGAAATTTACAACATGAATTAGCGGAGGTGAGATATGCAAATGATTAGAATTTCAGCGCAGACGCACATCACGCGCGCCTGTGGCGCCACTTCAAAGAGCTATTTAAGGCTTGGAGATTTCGACGATTTCAAGTACGGCAATTGTGTTTTTCTTGTGGTTTTTTCAAAAAAACGATCAATTATGCCTCGTAGAAAACAGCGATCATCTTTTGATCAAGTATCCGAGTTCGACAGAGGAAGGATAGTGGCCTACCGAGATTGTGGATTATCTTTCAGGGAAATCGGTAGTCGTGTTGGACGAAACCAAACAACTGTAATGCGGATATGTGATCGTTGGATGCAGGAGGGTACGACGGACCGACGTGTTCGATCGCATCCACCTCAGTGCACCACTTCACGTGATGACAGGCATATTGTGCGTATGGCAGTGACGGATCGCTCAGCCACATCACGAACCATAGCACAGCACATTCAGTCTGTACCGCATCATCCAGTGTCTGCGCGTACCATTCGACACCGTTTACAGCAGAGTGGTCTGTCCGCAAGACGTCCATTGCTTCGTCTACCCTTGACGCAGAACCACAGACGTTTCCGCCGCCAATGGTGCGATGAAAGAAGGATGTGGACGGCAGAATGGAATGAAATTGTCATTACTGACGAGTCACGCTTCTGTCTGCAACACCACGATGGTCGGATTCGAGTCTGGAGACACCGTGGAGAGAGGATGCTGAACAGCTGCGTTATGCACCGCCACACTGGTCCTGCACCGGGTATTATGGTATGGGGTGGTATTGGATATCACTCTCGCACTCCTCTAGTACGCATTGCCGGTACTTTAAACAGCCAGCGCTACATCTCCGAGGTGTTGGAGCCAGTTGTCCTTCCTTACCTTCAGGGCTTGCCCACAGCCATATTTCAACAGGATAATGCGCGACCACACGTGGCACGCATTGTCCAAGGGTTCTTCGTCAATCGCCAGATTGAATTGCTTCCCTGGCCAGCTCGCTCTCCGGATCTTTCGCCGATAGAAAACATGTGGTCCATGGTTGCTCAACGATTGACCCAGAATACATCCCCAGCTGACACACCAGATCAACTTTGGCAACGTGTGGAAGCTGCTTGGTCTGCTGTACCCCAAGAACACATCCAAAGTCTCTTTGAATCAATGCCGAGGCGTGTGGCAGCGGTGATCTCCAACAATGGCGGCTACTCTGGCTACTGATTTTGGCAGGAACCACACTTCACAGAAGTCTATAAATTTAATCATTTGATACTTGGTCAACATGTTATCTACAAAATAAATTTTGTTGTGATATCTCTTGTCTTTCTTGGTGTTGCAATTTGGGTGGCCAGCAGTGTATAAATATGCACTACATAATTTGTCAGTTCTTTTCTGATAGCACTCAGGTTCAGTCTTTTTGATTCAAATTTGATCAAAATGTATTTTGATTTGAATGTCAATTATGTAATGTAGCTTTGAATCACTTTTTTTAAATCTACTTGTTTCACTGGCAGACTGTTTTCATGTTTAAATATTTCAATTTTTTTCGTTGTAATTCTGTTGAACTTGTTACATCCTTTGTTTTCTATATTCAACTAATTATTTTTGCAAATCATTGAATGTTTTAATTATTAATTTTGCCAGGCATTCCTTCCTTCCCTTGCATTTCAATTATAATTTTTATTTTTTATATAATTTTAGCAAGGTTTTAAAACTTTTATACTTTTTAAGTTTTTCATGGCATGTGCATTATCTAATTTCATTTCATATCTTAACTTTGATTTCATTTATTAATTATTTAGAAGATTTAGTTGGGCCGATGAATACTACTATTCCTCCCCCCCAAAAGGCATGTTACGAAGCAGGTTGGCTGATTTTATGATGTATTTTGATAATATTGAATGCATGTTTGACTTATCTGTTTTGACAGCTTCAAAAAAATTAACTGAATTTTGAGTATTGTTTACATTTGATTTTTTATTGACTGTTTACTATCATAATTTTTAATAAAACTAAAACACATTAACAGGTATTTTAAATTAAAGATTTCTCTCTAAATATGGTAAGTTTAGGCATTTAAAATTATATTTTCATTTCTTGCTTAAAAATTTTTCTGAAATATAAAAGTAATTTTAGAGTCTGAAATACAAAATTTACATTAACTTTTATTTAATAAACTTTTAAGTAAAAACCTTGATGGCATGATTTTTAAAAATTTATTTTACCTCAAATCCAAGCTTTAATTTAATTTGACAATAAAATTATGTTTGGAGCCTCTTTCCATGTGTTTGTAAATAATTGCTTGCTTTGTTCAGTGTGCATTTTAACCATTCCTTTAACCTTTATTAATATTTGTTTCAGTTTTTAGTTTTTCTCAATCCTTTGCGTTACATGTATTGCAACAATATTATAAATACTCTAACTACATCATTATTACAATTCTCATACAGTAAAAAATGTCATGCTGAATTTACAAATTTGAAAGAATAATTATAAATGCAAATTATTTTTATTACAGTTATAAGGGATTTTAGATTTGAATATGTTTTCTAGAAATGTATTGAACAATAGAAAGTATTCTGATGTAGATTTGGATTACAACAGATTTTTTACTAGTCTGTTTTACGTCATGCTTCATTTTTAAATGTATTCATTTTTATCCATTTTTTAAGAAATTCGTTTTTGTGAGTTAAAAGAAAATCTCATCTTTCAATAATACTACTAGTTTTGAAGTTATTTTTTGTGAAACATGTCATATTGTACACAACACTTATCATTTGGAAACATTTTTTTATTCAAATAATTATAATGCAAATAAATCTAATTTAAATATTTAATTGTAACACAAATATTTTTTAGTCTTCATATTTGAAATAGACCATTGTTTTAAATGAAATTGTATGTTAGAAGTGCCATACAAATGAATTTGTGCCAGTTATTCAGCATTGTATATCCATTAATGTTTAAATCGCTTAATGTTAAAGGAAATTAACCAACTAAAATGCTAACATAATATAAGTTGAAATAGGAGCTATATGTATGTGTACAAATTGTTTTTTTAGTAAAATCAAAATTACTTCGAAGTTTAATTCTATATCCTTGTACTTTCTAAACCTACACATGATTTCTTTTTTAAATGTAAAATGTTTCCTTGAGTTTCAGGAATCACAGGAAATAACACACATTTAATATTTCTGAGACAATTTTTCTTCTAATATGTTTAACCCTTGTCTGCATTATAAAAGCTTCTTCAGTTTAAGTAAATGTTTTAATACTGATAACTGTTTTTTTGTTTCTACTAATTACAGCTTGCAATAAAGTCTATTTTGCAACATAACTTGTTTTGTGTTTGACATGTACTTTACTAACATGTAAATCCTCTTAATCTATCCATGTGAATAATTTTATCCTTTTCGTTTTTCCTAACTTGCATGGAAAAGTGGCAGACTTAAGTGGAAAACGTAAGTCAAAGTTTATTCATGAGTTTTTGGTTATGAAGTTTTGCATTGGTATTTTGTTAATTTTTTCATTTGTTCCAGTTTTAAAAGTCAAGTTTTTATGAACTTGTATTGTTTGCTATTTATTAAAAAGTAAATTATATATATGGAAAGCAATTTCATTCTCATTACATTGTCTTAGGGGTTATTTTCTTTTGGGGATGAAAGATACGATTTGGTATTTGTTTATGTAATTTTATTATTTGGGTCTCTTAAAAACATGTGCCAAATTTCTAATCGAAATTTACAAAATTGGCTCAGTTACAGTCATTAGCAGACTCGGCATGTTGATATAGAATTTGGAACATGTGACACTTAATAAAGATGTAATTCAACTTCATAGAATTTACAGCAATTTGCTATCAAAAGGTCATCACACTTATCTATGGCACTGGTCTAGCATATTAGCAGGGAAATACTTCGAGTACTGAATATGCTTCCGTTATCTGTACTGAAACTTTAAATGCATTTTCCTTGGAACAGCTTTTGTGCGAGTGGTTGGCATAATATCTATAAAACTATTGGATTGAATTGCCTTGAAATTTTGATGCATGTAGAGCATTCTTTTATTGTTTAATGAACCAGAAAGCTTTGCGTTATGTTTATAGCAAAAAGCTCAGTTAATTTATTTAGTTTTAATTGAGGATTTTAAATCGTCATTTCCTAAAATACTTCACAAAATTTTCTAGTTTATCAAGCAATAACTACATGTGTGTAAAGTAAAACACTTCAATTTTTTGTTTAAGATAACCTGGAGTTGAGAAATCATGCCAACCAACAACCACAGAACTTCGTGCAACATTATGATCAAGGAGGGTTAGCCATGATTCTGCATGAAAATTATTAAAGTTTTTCTGAATATTTAAAATGAAAATAAGACATGCAAAAGTAATTTGAGTGCATAATGGTTTCACTAAGTCCCCAAAAGCAGTACTTTTAGTGAGGGAAAAAAGAAAGTTCCCCTTAAGTTGATCTTCAAGAAGTACAGTAAACAAGTGTCTTCACACTCTGTAGGGTTGCGAGTTCGATTTCAACCAGACTGTCATGTACAAAGGGGCTGATGCATATTAAATCTGTCATGGCCTCAAATGTCCTCACGTTGGCATGGTGTGGAAGTTTGGAGAGTGGGGTGCCAGCTCAGGTATGACCTCGTCATCTGACCGTGGTTCAGGATTATGTGGTGTCATTCTCAGATCTTTCCTTTTGGGTTTGATCTCTCGACCATCGCCAATAGCCCATTGTGTTGCTCCATTGTGACATTAACTAAAATACCTACCTACCCATTCTGTAGGGTCCTCCCAAGAATGGCTTTTAGAAAAGGTCTTCATAATTTTTTCTCAACTTTACAGATTTTTATATTATATATTTATAAAATGTTTTAAACACTAGAAATGCTATAAGTTAACTGCTAAAATTGCAGCTAAAGTAGCATATGATTGAAAGAGATGTATCTCTTTCCATCATGTAGTTATAATCAGACAGATGTGCGAGTACTTAGTCTGTCCTAGATTCTATCATTTTTACACACATTACAGTTTTCAAGCTTGAAAACATCTAACATGATTAGAAGACCAATAAGGGTTTGAGGCGTTGTATTGTTCTAATCTGTAATATCTCTTTTTATGTTTACTTCTCTTATGCCATTTTTATAAACTCTAGACTTAGAAAAATACTATTCAAAAGTTTATTATGTTAAGTTATAAGGTACCCCAAAAGATAAGTTTTTCTAAATCAAATTAGGAAATATATTGATTAAGAAGTAGTCTTGAAATGAGTTTCTTCAATAGATTTTTCTTGATATTTGTAAGTTTTATATGTGAACATTTTTTATTGCAAAACATGTTATTTTATGTTTCTTGCTTATTAAATTAAAGTGTAAAATGAAACAAAAAATTTTGTGAAGCAATACCTATTTTGAATCTAAAATTCTTCAATAAATTTCTTCTGTAATTTTTTTATTAAGTAATCAAACCTTTATGGATCATATATTGAAAGGGAAATTTTTTCCCATTAAGAACCATAAATAAAAGACTTCTGTTATAAATTTTAAATATCCAGTTATAGTATAGTTTTGCAATTTGTGTTTATCTGTATCACTATCTCCATGTTCACATTTGATTAGAACAACCATTAGTGAATTTTACTTCACTAGTGGTTGAATTAAACAACCATTATTTGTGTAAAGTTACAAGTTTTATGTAACGAGATTTTCTGCACCTTGTAGAATAAATAGTTAAAATTTGTAGGTTTCTTGTGAGCTTTATGGTAGATGCTCGTGGTGGTGCTATGAGGGGTTGCCGCCATTCAGGTGTCAGAGTGATAATTCCACCTCGTAAAGCCTCAATGCCCATGAGAATAACATGCCGATACTTGAGGAAAGAAAAGCTCATCCACCCTCCACCTTTAATGGAAGGAGAAGCATGTGCATCTCGTATACTAGAAATGGGTCCAGTTGGGGCTAGATTTCTCGGGTAAGTAACTAGTCTTTGGAAGATGTATTTTGTTTAATTTATATTACAAGATTCTATTTAAGTAACCAAGTTTCAAAAAATTTATTTCACTGTAAATTGTGGGGAAACAATTACTCACATTGAGAACAAAAAAATATTCTTAAACCTATATGATAGACAGTTTTATGCATTTGACATTACCACTTTTTAAAACATAATGCATGGAATAATTTCAGTACTTTTCTATTTTATTTGGATAATTGAAGGTAAATTTAATATTCATTTCCTCACACTTGTTTAGTTGGAACATAGCTTTAAATCATCAATATTTAATCATTGTATGCAAAAACTCAATTTTTAAACTTAAACTACTGTAAATAGCATTAAGTGGTGTGTTTTATTACTATTGGAGTAATAAATCCGCAAAAATGCATTGAGTGACAGTTTGTAGTCTGCACATTAAGTATTAATGTGATGTGGATAGTTCCTTAAATTAGTAGGGATTGCCATGACAGTTTGCTTGCCTACTGGGCTGGCAGCCTGAGAATTTTAGACAGCACAAGTTTCATTCTTCCCTAGGTATGTTTATGCTCTGTCAGTAAAAGTTTTCCTTGTTTGTTCATTTATTTGGGATTATGTAATGCAACTTGGCCAAATATGGTCCTTGTGCCATAAAACCCAACCTAACCAATCAACCTTTAATTAGTGAGAAGCGCTAATAGTTGAGATGAGAGGAATGTTTATTTTTATGTAACATTGAATCTTAATACTGTTTTATTTACAGAATTTCTATGTGAAAAATGAAAGATTTGTTTTCAATTATACTTCACAAAATAGATGCTTTTCAACATCTATAAATTTAATATATACTAGCAAATTATTTTGCTTTATTAAAAATTGTATTAATATTTTGAAAGCATTAAGGTGAAAAATCTTTTAATTGTTTAATTTCCATAGAATTTGCTGTCACATGTATTTGTTTTGTTTTTTATTTTGCTATGTGAACTTGATAAATATTCTAATGTTTAAATTTCTGTAATAGTAAGAATTGGATTGGAGAAAATGATATAGAAATTACTGATTTAAAGATTGTAATACTGTACTATACTTATTTATGTTTCATATCCAAGAACTTTTTTAATATCTATTCAACCTTTCTGAATACACTATATAACTGAAAATGTTACAGAACTTTTATTAGTCTGAATTCCATTCAAAGTTGAGCATTTTAGAAATGTGTTACTCATAAATGTTAAAATTCCCATGGCTTATCCTATTTTCAATGTTCTGCATTTACGTTGATAGGCCAGTCATCATAGAAGTCCCTCATTTTGCTTCAACACGTGGTAAAGAGAGAGAAATTACCATACTCAGGAGTGACACTGGTGAGACATGGAGAGAACATACTCTTGAAGCATCTGAAGAGGCTGTTCAAGATGTTTTAAATGAAAGCTTTGAAGGTGAAGGTATGTGTCTTTCCTTTCTTTTCAACCAATCAAACTTAAAATGCTTCTTTATAATAATCCTATATTCCCACAAATTGAAAGCTTTTTAGATTTAGAGTAGGAACTCAAAATTAATTGTAAAGCACTCAATGAAATCAACATTTATTTAGTTGGTCTACATATTACAGCTTTGTTATTTGAAAACTTTGGTTTTAGTAACAAAATTACTTTTAAATCCATGTGGCCATATCCTTTAAAATACTTTTGGTTGCATATTAACTTCTAAAAGGCTTTTCTTCCTTTTATATCATGTAATGTCTCAATATTATCTTTTTCTCAGAACTGAGTGCTCTTGAAGACTTGAACACCAATAGAATTACAAGAATCCTTACAACAGATTTTCCCCAGTATTTTGCTGTTGTCACAAGAGTTCGCCAAGAAGTGCATGGAGTTGGTCCCGAAGGTGGAATGGTCAGCTCTACTGTTGTGCCTCAAGTCCAAGCGATATTTCCAGAAGGGGCTTTGACTAAAAAAATTCGAGTTGGGCTTCAGGTAAATAAAAATTCCCCTGATAATGATCCTGACATTATAAAGAATTGCAAGGAAGCTCGAGTATTTTCAAATCATAATTCTAGTTGGAAACCTAATGTATTATATGAGAATGAACTCTATAAGCATATTTCATCTGATGTAAAATATTCTGAATTGAAGCCTGATAAACCCACAAAAAGAGTGAAATCATTTAAAAAGAAATCCAGGTGGGTTTCGAGAGTGGTACAATTTCTATGGCCAAAATTAGATGTCTTCTCATCCATGTAAAATTCTGACTTGATAAATGCAAAATTTCTTGCATCCAGCTAGTAGCTTTAGTGAGGAAAATATCTTATTTTTTGAGAGGTTGAGAGTATAAATTAGTGTGGGATACACGAGGCAGATTCGTTAAAATAGTATATTCCTTAAAATAGTTGTGGATGGCTATCATTGTTATAGGGGTTTTGATGCATTGTGCTGGGAAAGCTTTAAGGCCACTCTAAAATTTGTTTTTGATGTGAAATGAAGTGAAAATGGAACATAATAAAGCATTCCAAAAGATAGAATAGTTTTAATAGCAAGTCAGAAATATTTTGACTTAAGTTTTTTTTTGATAATATTAAGTTTCATGGACAAATATATCTATTTCCATATTTTATAACTTTTATGTAACGAGTTCCAGTTATTTCCTCTACATTTGTTTGACTCTTGTTTCATAGGCCTTGCAGTTTTTCCTGCACTTTACACCATTCTAAGGTGGAATATATTTACAGCTTGAATACATATATATGCTATGTTATCAGTATTATTTACATTATCATCAATGTAATATTTGTTACTCTCTAAAATTAAACTGAACATTTATTTTAGAGCATGTTTTACCATCAGCCAATTTATTATTGGCATATCTTTTTACATACAAGGCTCAGAGGTACCAAATCAGTATTATAGAAAATCAACCATTTTTTTATCTTATTAAAAATATTTCCATTTGCATATTCATTTTGGGTGTAACCATTCACTTTTCAACACATTCCAGTTAATTTGAACCACATTTTGTTTTCAGATCACAGTATTATATTTCTTGAATTAAATTTCAGTGTTTTAGAATCTGGTAAAACGCTGAGGTAATTCTATTATTAAAATTGAAACTCCATTCTTTTGATTGAATTCTTTAAGGCTATTTATTATACTTCCCTTTTTTCTGTTTAAATAATTCTTTAAATTTAGAATGTCAAGCATTAGTTTTTGTTTCAGATTAGAATTAGAAATTATATATATTTACACAATTTATATTTAGATTGATTTACCTGTTTTCATATTTAATCATACTTGCAAAACCTTTATATTTCCAAATTTATTTCTATTAATGCGAATATGAAGAAACAAATTACTATTGGTCAAAAAATAATGTTTCAAATTATACAGTAATATAGGCTAGTAAAACATTTCACCTATTATACTATTTGAGACTATTTAAAGGTTAAACTTTAATAACAGTGTGAATTATGCCAAATTTATTAGTTTCAGGAAAGAATAGAACTACCTATATCAGTCATTTTTCAAATAAAATTTGATAGGATAAATTGGTAAACAAAAATAATATAGAAATAATTTACAAATTTCAATTATGTGTGCCAAAATTTTATATAATGTAGATAAATAATAATTGTGAGACAAACCATTTATTATAAAATGTTAATAGTTTTCAATTGAATTTAAGAATTGAATCATCACTTTTTTGAGAAATATTTTGTCCACAAGCTCCTGTCAAATCAATCATTCCTTAAAAAATTTCTATTCATATTTAAACATTGGATTTCTTTCCAAACTCTTTCCATTATATAATACTCACTAAAGAATCTATCAGTTATACAGAAATGTAGTTAATAATTTAATAATTAAGATATTTAATAAAACAGTTGCAAATTGTGTGATTGTTAGTATTATCCACACAAAATTTAAGTTTATACAGATTTTTATTCAATGTTAATGAAATTTTATAAATTAAAGATACGCAATTGTTCAGTTTTTAGCTGAAAACCTTTTTATTCTGTCAAATGTTTAACATTTTTCTGTTGATAATATTTCAGATTATAACTTATGTTTTATAAAAATGATAATGGATCATGTATGAAACAATGTTAAAAAATTTTGCCCCTGATAAAATATTTTATTAATCTGAATTTGAAAAAATTCATAGATAACAATGCAGCTATTGTGATATCAAACAGTACAAACTATATTAGACTGAGAGTAAGAAATACGATTTCTTATTTTCTACAAGACATACACGTGTATAAAATCTCATTCATTTCATTATCATACTTTTGTCATAGCATCTTCGCAACACTGTTGAAATTAATATCAACTATCATAAAACCATGAATGCATTTGCAAATTCATGGAAATATATGCAGTATATAATGCAGTAAAACCTCTCATAGCTTCCTTTATTTAGCAACATCATTACTTGTTGAGACTACTTGAAGAAGGAAATTTAAAATTCATGTAATATATTCAAGTTGTCATTGCTTTAGAGAGGTTTTACTGAAATCATAACTTCACATACCAAAAATGAGAAATGTATGTATCGTGCATAAAAGTACAATATATATATTATTCCAATTTTATTAAAAACATTCTTGAATGTCCATTATAAATTAAAAATAAGTTGTGAGGAAAGCTGTTACATTGTTATAAAGTAGTTTTTATTTTTCAGCTATTTAAACTTTGCATATAAATTTAATAAGGTGTTCGTGAACATTCAAACAGTTTGTTGAGACTGTTTAATTATCCTACTTTTAATTCTGTGTTGAAGAAAATGTCTCATAGTATTTATTGAATGTTAAAGTAGCATGTGCAAATAGAATATTGAAATGCACATATATGAACTACTTATTTATATACAGTTATACATTTATGCTAGATAATAATTTTGTTTATAAATGTACATAAACAAAATTCTATTCTAAGTCATTTTCAGAGTTTAACTGGTATTACCAATTTGTATCTATACTGGTTGTCAATCATCTAAATTTCGTGAGGGCACATAAGATGCTAGCCTTCATAGAAAAATACAATTGTATTGTACTTATTAAAGGTAATCATAATACACATTAGTATATTTAGTTTTTATTTTAGTTGAATTGTGTTCATGATGACACAATATCTATAAGATAAGAATTGTTAAGAATGTAAACACAATTATTTTGCATTCTATCTCTATGTAAAAACTGCATTTTAGATTTTGTAGGTTTTATTTCAGTTGCTGTCTTTTTTTCAATATATTTTTCTGCCTCATTTTATCTTAGCATTATAAATCCTTTAAGTAGTTCTGAAAAATACAGGAATAGATGTGTATAACTGCATCCAAATTTTCATCCAAAGAAATGTTGCCATCAAATTTTATTTTAGTACTGATATAACTAATCAACAGTAAATAATGCATATAAATATATATATTAGATATTGTTTATCATCTAAAACTGGCAGGCAGAAATTTGATAGCAATACTATCTCTTGCTTAAATGTAATGCAATCAATCCTTATTTCTTAGTTCGATATTGTGCCTTGTGTTTGGTGTGGTTTGTCTGTGTTCTGGACCTTGTGCCATAAAACCAAAAGTACCTTATTCCTTAGACTACTTTCCTATAAAGGAGGTTATGTAATCAATCCTGAAAAATTTAGTTCAGTATGTTGACTAATATTAGAGGAATGAGACAAGTTACAAAATTAGCTCCTCAATCAATAGTATCCGAGAAAAGAATTGTTAGAATGTATCAATTGCATTACCTTTCACTTCCTGGTCTGAAAATTAAATGTTAGGAACTTGAAGCCATGAATGTTGAAGGTAAGTTAAGTGAGCTTTCTAAAATTAGTTCATGATTATGAAGTTGCTTTGAAATCATTTTGTTTTAACCATGAGAGGAAAGATGAAAAGTAAAACTATAAAATACAAAAATGTAATCAAGACTTGTCTGTGAGCCTTTGTCTTTAGAATGTTTATCTCCTTTCATGAAATCAGCTGTCTAAAACATATAACCATAACAGAGTGGTCAAAGAATTTAACAGAATTGTGTTTATTCTTCATCTGATCAAAAGATGGTTTTGATTTTATTTTATGTTTCTTTGAAACACTTGTGTTTGCAGAGACAATCTTGTAGTTTTTTTTATATTGAGTTCTATTTTTAAACAAAATCGATACCTGCTAAGCTTAAGCAGAAAATTAAAAAATTAAACCTGGAAGTAGCCAAATATACTCGAGCTTATTTAATGCAGTTTTTACATAGTTAGCAAGAAGTGATTGTGAATTAGTTTCAACGTAGCTTTCATTTTACATATAAAGTAAGTGAAAACTGATGTGTATCTGTAAGTAGTAAAATCTGTTTTGTAAACTCTCATGTAGCAAGCAATACTAATAACACTAGTTATTCTAATGTAGTGCTCTAAATAACAAAATAAAAACTTTCTGAATTCTTTTTCTGTCTGCACCTTTTCTTGCCTCTTCCTTTCTTTAACCTCTTGTAACTTTATATTAAACCACTCTTTCCTTTCAAAACAAGAGAAATTATTAACCAAAAATTTATATAACCTTCTAAAAAATTTGGTTCTAAAACCTTCATCTTATTTAATTGACATTTAAAATATGCCACTTCACTTAAGCCTCTATTGCACCATTATTCAGTCCTTGCTGCATGAGAGTCTGCCTTAAGTAATTATTAAATTGACCTTGTTTGTGTGTTTTCGAATCAGAACCAAATTTTTTGGTGGGGAATGTCTCAAAATCCTTACTGTTTTCGTAGTTCTGAGGGCATATCTGGCCCTTGGTTTAACAGGCTTTGGTTCAAATCCTGGACTGTTCCCCATTGTGGGTCTTAAACCACCTTAAACTGTAGATTTTGGACCAATTTGCCCTCATGTAGAAATAAAAAAGTGTCATTAATTGGCTTACAAGTGAAACTAAGTCAAATTTTTCAAGACATGAATTTTTTAACTTTTCTAAACCAGAATGTGATGATCTTTAGACTGCTGAAGTTCGCCAACTTATTTTTGTTTGCATGAAAGTTAGATTTCTTCTCGATTCACACTTAGTGAGTAAAGCATTGGGAGTAGAATCTCCCTCCTCCTTTCTTGGAACTATGTTTTTTGACTTAGTTTGTTTCACTAGTAAGCCAACAGTATATAAGAAACTTAGGAATCCTAGTTTTCATTTTATTTAAACCTTGTATCATGAATGAAAGCAATTTACTTAGTTTACCTGTATCTATTTATAAGCAACCATAGGAAACACAAAAATTGTTATTTAAATAAAGAGCTAAAATCAAAATATAATCCTCAAAAGATATCAACCAAGAATGCAATGTTTTATTTTGATTGATTGCTTAAGCATGTAAATTTAAAGACAACCAATATCTGATCATTCCCATGTTTTTCGGGATTAATTCATACGTATATATAATCTTATGCTGTCTGTCTTGTGTTTGGTGCAGCTTGGCCAAATATGGCCCTTGTACCATAAAACCTGAAAATAATCAACCATATATATAATCAATCCACTTTAGTTTGTGATTAGTATAGCAATAAACAATTGTTATTTAACAATAACATAAATACTTCTAAAATTTAATTTTAAAACTTTATAATCCTATATCAAATGCTAAATTCAAAATGAAAACACTAATAACTTTGAATTATAGTTTTTAAACACTCAGCATTTTGAAATTCATATAGTTTTTTCATCTGTACTTGATATTTGATACATCAAGGATTTGGTGTCACATTTTAAAATTTCTATTGCAACCATCTAAATGGAAAGACATTGCATGCCATATTCTTGGAATAGTAACCATCATAAATGTGCTATTTACGTATAACCAAAACAATTTTTAGACCTGAATTTACTGCCACATCTTGCTTTAACCTTTCCAGCATTCCATCTTTTGGAATATAGCTCCAGAAGATCTTGTGTCACTATGTTCTGGGTTTGAATCATGTTCACGGCGTGGATTGTTTTGGAAAATTGCACTTTCAGGCCACTAATGCTCATGTGATAAGAACTTATTTTGGGTATAATTTTTCAATTCAAAGTAATTTGAATTTTATTTTCAAATGTGACAAGTCTAGCAGCAAAATCAACTTGGTCAACTGTACAGAAAATGAAGCTCTTTTGATATAAAAAATATTCTCTTGGGGAGAATGTCCATGCAAAGTGCAATCTAGTTGAAAAAATATTCTGAGTAGCTATGTTTTAAATTTTTTAAAATTTAAAGCTAGTTTTGTTTACATAAATTATTTAAGTACCAAATTAAACTAACATAAGGCTCTATTTTTGTTCAAATACTCCTACTTAACACAAGTAGTAAAAACTTATTTTTATACTCTTAACAGAATGTAATTCAATCAATTTTATATTGAAGTTTGAGTATTTAATCAGGCTGCAGTCAAAAAGTTTTAATATACAAAGAATAGGGATTTTGGTAAATTTGAAGTCAAGTTTATAAATCAGTAAAGGTACATGTTTTTGAAAATACAGTGAGAGATAACAAGCTCTGAAAGCCTTTATATCTCAATTATAAACATAAAACTAATGCAAATTAAAAAATACCTTAAAGTATTTCTGTTTATATAAAATGAAGGTGATGGTGTTAATTCTTCATAAAAACTACCTTTGTGTGTGGATCAACCTCTGAGTTTCAAACTGCCATCCCTCTCACCTCAGAAATGGCAATTTCTTTATTTACACACTCAAAAAGTATCTGGATACTTGGACTCATCGGAATTCCAGGCGACAAGCAGACAGATGCTGCATTTAAAAACACTCACAAGCCTTTTGGGTCTGCATGTTCCATACACTGATCTTCGCCAAACTGTCCAAGACATTATATGGAATGAATGGCACACAGATTGGCAAATGAAAATTAACAATAAGTTTCATGGTATTCATCAAGATATTTCATTATGGCCTTCGTTACTCATTACATCATGATGTGCTTTTAACTCGCTTACCAAACATGTTGCGTGCACAGGCATCGTTTATTAGAGAGCCCCTGTGTTGTGGAGCATGTATGTTTCCTTTTACCATTCAACATATTTTAATTGATTGTCCAGTTTTTAATTATCATCAACACTTTTGTTAACAACTCTATTTTAACTTTGCATGATTTAATTGGGGAAACTTCTCATTCAAATCTTTAATTTTTACGCAGTATCCAGTTTTTAAATTCTATGTCTTTATTATTCATATCTATCCTTTCCATGAACCTGCATTAAAACTATTTAATCATTTATCATTTGTATGTTGTTGATCAATATATTTTAATCTCATACTTATTGATTTTATACTATTGACTAAAGTTTAAGGCATTTGAGTTTTAATTATTAATTCTACCACTTGTTTTAAAATTTTAATAGGACATTGAATTAGTTTTATACCAATTTTAGGTCTTTTATACCTATTCAGTTGCTATTTTTTATTTGGTCGTGTTTGATGCAGTTTGCCTTAATTTTGGACCCTTGAGTTAGAAAATCCAATCAATCTTCATAAAAAAATCTCTATTAATTCAGTTAAAAATATACCTAAATTTCTAAGTTCATTAAAACATGAGCATGTGTTATGAAGTGCTTTTCATAACCAACTACAGTTAAGTGATCATAACCACTTTTCCCATAAACTAAAGTCCATAAGCAATGCTGATATTCCCTCTTTTCAATGATTAACATTTCCTTCTGAGCAATCGCCACATGAGTTTAATGTATTACACTTCAGTAAAGTATTCAAAAAAGACAGTCCATACCCTAGTGATCTCTTTCCATTAACACTACATGTGATAAATTGTGCATTCCTTATTGAAAAAAATGCTGCTTTGTTCCATAATTGCATGGATAAAATATTGTTTTTCAGCAACTGCCAAATGAACGCTTTATAGAAAATTAGCATTTAAATTATCTGAGAACAGAATTCTACTTTACTCTGCTCGATTTTACAACACTAAGCAATTCAATTTTAGAGTACCAATACTCAAGTACCAATAGGAAAGCATTGCGTAGTTAGCCATGCCTTTTGCCATGATATTTAAATCTTGTGGAATAGTTTTGTTTCACTCTTAAGTCTGGCAATGTATTGACTTAATTACAGTTTGTATGACATGTTGAGTGGTTGTGGTTTACAAATCTTTTTCAAGAGCATTGTGTTATAAAGTTCGAGTTACTCTTTTGAATAAATTACACAGATCTACAAAAAATACAAATACAAAAATTTTTGAAAATTGTTTTAGTTTTTCTTGTGAACTTGCAGGGGATCGTCTCTTTTCTACATCCAGCAGTAGTCGGCTATCATGCTGATATTCCACCTTCCTTGATATCGCCTTTCTATTTCCTTTATGTCTTGGTGAAATCTTTCACCTTGCTCCTCGCTGACTACACCTAAATTTAAGGGAAATAATCCAGGTGCGAATGGAGAAAATGAACTTTTAAGCTCATATTACACCCTAATATCTTGAAATTTGCTAACATCTCTTCTACAATAAATTTGTTTGGGGCTCTTTGGTTTCCAAGAAAGCTGGTTGCTACTAGTTTGAAAGATTTACAGGCTTTTCTCTCGTTTGTTTCCATTTTGAGCTCAAAATTTTCATTCTTCATCAGTTTTCTGATGTCAGGTCCTATAAATACACCTCTTTCAGTTTTGCTTCGGATAAATCTGGGAACTGTTCACAAAGGTATTTGAAACAATCTCTTCTTTTGGTAAGGACTTAACAAATTGTTTTATAAGGCCTAATTTTATATGAAGCGGTGGAAGTAAAACCTTTTTTGGATTAATCAAACTTTCCCTTTGAATAATTTTGACTTTAGGTTCCGATGTCTTCCTTTTTGGCCATTCTTTCTTTATATAATATTTTTTCTATTACCGCTGTCCCATTCGCAAAAACACGTGAATTTCGTGTAACCACTCTGTTGACCAAGCACTGCAAACTGCTCATTTGTGTTCTGAATATGAAACTTTATTAAGTATCAATTCAAGATTTTCATAGCACTCTTTTAAATGAACTGAATGCCCAGCAGGTACAGAAGCATACTCATTTCCATTATGCAATAGTACTGCTTTTAGACTTCTTTTTGACGAATCAATAAAAAGCCTCCATTCATCAGGTTTGTATTGCATATTGAAAGTTACCATGAGACCTGGAACATCACTGCAATAAACAAGTTCACCCTCTTGAGAGAAAAACGGATCAAACTCTTCTCTGCTCCGAAACCAAGAAAATGATATGCCAGTAGCCAACAAATATTTTGCCTTCAATCTGGAACCTAAAACTTGTGCTGATACCTTAGGAAGATCTAAGTCTCTGACTAAATCATTTAACTCAGATTGGATAAAAAGCTTAGGTTCATCACTACCGGGGTCATATATATCATCATTACTTCCATATGGACTTACTGTTTTGAAATCACTAAAAATTTACGATATATCTGGAGGGGGCGGAACCGGTATACCAGGTCCATGAGGGACAGGGCATATGGCAGATGGGATATTAGGATAAAATATCTCCTTTTTGTTCCTTAGATTGAAACCTTTCACATTGCATGTACAAAAATAGCAGTCATCAGTATGATCTTTAGACTCTCCAAACCATTGGTATACCAAACCGAAGATTGTTTTTTACATTGAAACCATTGTAGTTACCACAAATATAGCAGAAACAATCTGGGTGAAACAACACATCCTCTGGAAGCCATTTCTCTCAACTGCAACGCAAACTAAAAGTAAAAAGCACTTGTACTCAAAGCTCGGAATTATATACACGTGGACAGTGCTGAACTAAGAAAGACATTGATGGGAGTAGGAAAAATGGCAGGAGGAAGGGGAATGATGGAGGGGCGGGGAGGACAGACATGCACCAACAGGCTAGTGATCCGCTTTAACTCGTTTTCTCTGGTTTTACTGTTGTATTTAACAGACAGTTTACCAATTTAGAGGAAAATCCTAAATAAATAATAGTTTATTCTTTCGTGGATAGAATTTATATAGAGCAAATTATTATTTAAAATCTATAAATATTTTTAATAAGTTCATACAAATAATATTATGTTGCTCTTAAATATACAAAATTCGTACACTTTAGATCTGTGATTTGTGATGGAATTTTAAAATTATTTTTCCAGTAATTGGCATCCAAAAAACTATAAAAGACTAATTATTTTTAAGACAATTTTTTCATTGCAGATCTGTGTTATTTATTTACTGAAGGTGTTCCTGAAGTGCCTATCAATATAAAATAAAGTGCTAAACCGCAGCATAAGAAATGGATTTAATGATCTTAAATGAGTTCACATGCTAGCTTTAAATGGGCAGACTAACCCTTTAAGTGTCATGAGATTTCTGAGTGGTGTAGATTGCTTTTATCTCCAAAACAAGCATAATGACTATGTAACCACATCTATTAGTTGAAAGAAAGAATCAGGAAAAATTCTATTGATAAAGAAGTTCAAAATTGGTTAGAAGTTTGTGCAGAGTAGACTGCAGGTTGCAGAAAAGATATATGCTTGGTATTTTCACACATCATCTGTTCACAAAAATTACATGTTACTGCATGCAAAATTAATCATTAACTCCTCAGGGTTAATGATTAATTTTTCTGTTATTTCAGTTTACATTAGCACTTTTGATGTAGCAATACATACCCCTATTTTGTCAAAGCACTATTATTTCAATATGGTTATAAGTAATGTATATGAGGTACATTAAAACGTTCCAGGACAGGAACTGTATTACCAAATTTGGTTATATGAAAATATTTTATGCACCAACTTCTAAGTACTGCCCTTCTATTGTTATACATCTACTAATGCTCATGCATTCATTTAAAGCATTTCTGAAACCCTTTATTGGTGAACCTTTTCGTAGCATCTTTCAAAGTTACTTTCACAACTCTTTCATGGTAGAAGACACCACCTTATCTCAGTGGGTTGGCCACTGCAACTTGTAGGTAGTGCAGGTTCAATTCCTTACTTACTGTGGGTGTATTTCTCTCTTCTGTGTTAAGTAAAACTTTGTATGTGTCGATTACTTGACATTGTCTTGTTTGGTGCAGCTTGGGCAAAATATGACCCTTCACTGTAAAACCCAACCAATCTTCATGACAAACATTACTCCGCCAACAGGGCTTTCATTGGTAAAGATAAATGTCGGAAAGTGGCAAATAGGAAGTTTGCAAAATTAAACATGTCAATTTTAAACACATTGAATAAAAGTAAATTGTGATCAAGCATTATCATGGTGAAGTACCTATCTGTCAATTCATTCCTGACACTTGACCTTTGAAGTTTTGAGAAACAATGTCGATACTCTGCATGTTAAGATCATCCATTTGGACACTTCTGATCAAAATTGCATTCTGCTCTGCTGTCTAGTGTCTTTCTATCACAATTTCCCATACAAGTTTAAAACATTCACTTTTTTAAAAGGGCCACATAATCCAATTATTGTCAAGTGATTCTCAACCTTTAAATCACACTTTCAAAAAAGCACATTCTTGTAAAATCTCTTTTCTGTGGTTACAATATCAGATTTACCTAAATGATAACAGAATTTAATGCTCATTCTTTGTGTAAATTGACCAAAGAATGAGCATTAAATTTTCACCTTAGAAATGAACAATACAATTCAACCTAACATGTGATATAGATGGTTCCATTTTATAATACAGAAGTGGGGGTATTGTAATAGGCAATACTTAATCTTATTTTATTTTTTAGAAATAGAACTTTTTGGAGATTCTGATTATATGAATAATATAAATAAGTTAAGTTACAAATGGACTGATTTGTTTCTAAAAGTCTTCCTCTAGTTCAAAGTTTACATAAGACTAGTGTAAATGAGCAAATTGAAATTGTGCTTATATAAAATCCAAAAGGGACAAGGATATAAAATATAAACAAAGTATATAAATGTCATATTTACAGTAGAAATTTATGCATAGCAATAATTAGCTATGTACAAAATGAATTTATATTTCATTCAATTTACCATCTTGGAATCTTTATTTGGTAATTTTCTATTAACTGATGAAGATTATTTTGATAGAGGACATCCATCAGACAGGTTGATTTCTAGTGAAAACATGGCTAAGAAAACAATGACTTCTAGTTATCCAGTGACTAAATTTAACAGGAGATTTGCAATTTTTAGCTACAGATTATTCCCTTTATTATTCTAATGGTAAAATATTAACGTTGTTTAGATCTAAACGAACACTACCGTGAGTGTGATTCTTGTGTTTGGTAATGCAGATCTTTAAAACATTTAGAGATAAATGGTTTGTAAGGAAATAATTTAATAGATAAAGGGAGCTTCATGCTGATGTGTGGCACATTACTTACGATACCTTTGTCTTCAAAATCATCAACAGCAGTCAGTTATGAGCATCTATTATCTCAAAAAGATGAATGGAGAGTTTCATAATTCATGCTATGCATCCACTTGTAGCACTCTAGAAACAAACTGAAAATAATTTAAATATCAATTAGTTGAAGGTAATTTAACTTATTTTGCTTGACATGTTAAAAGCAACTGTTTTCAACGTCCCAACGAATTTTCAAATATCTGCTTTAGAATTAAAGATTAAGTACTCATTTTCATTAGCCTTTTTATTGTGATAATATTTTTTTATCAAAATGGAAAAATTCTTGTATCGAGATTTACAGGGAAAATAGCCACATTCCTCCACTAAGGCTGTCACTTTGGGCGCATATAAACAATGTTTGGCAATTTATTTGTATTTTTGGCATTAAATAATTCTAGTTTGATATTCATGAATTGAAAAAATATTAGGGATACAAAGTTATGAAAATTTGTATTGGTATATGCAAGCAAAAAGATTGAATAGCACTAGTCTAGTGGGAATGCTCAAATTTCTTGTTCTGTGAGAGTAGATCGAAAGACCCTAGGTTTGATTCACCTTTGTTTATAAACAAGTATGAACTTTTAAAATTGCCAAGTATGTGCCTTTAAATTCATAGGCCAGTATGTCCTAAAATGTGAGAAGGCCCTCATCCATGGGAGCTTCGGGTAAAAAATGAGTGCATTTCTGGACATGTCTATCCAAATGTGTAAGCTCTCAATACGAATTGGGTATCATGGCATGTTGGTGTAGATTTATCATGTGCTCTTGTTTAGGATGCATCAAAAACAAGCAAAAGGCAATTGTTTCGCAAGCAAAGGGCAATTGTCTGAATTGTTTAATGCATGCCAAGTGTTAGTCTTTTAAGTTTAATTAAATATTGACATTTTGTTCACATTAAATAGAGAAACAACCATTATGTCCAATCATTCATTTTTAAGTATTACTAATTTCAATTTTAGGCTCAACCTATTGCTCCCGAACTCGTTGCAAAACTTCTTGGTAATCGTGTGGCCGTGAGTCCTATTGTCACCGTAGAACCTAGGAGAAGAAAATTTCACAAACCAATAACATTAACGATACCTGTCCCTCAAGCAGCTACGAAAGGAATGATAAACCAGTATAGTGGTGATGCACCAACGTTAAGGTTGTTGTGTAGTATAACAGGTAGTACCAAGTCAGGTTTGTCTCGCTTTCTGTCTTCTTTTTCTTCCTCTCTTTTTTCCTTTTTCCTTGCAAATGAAAATAGTTGTGACGAAAGATTAAGGATATACATTATTTCTATTTTTAGTAAGAAATTTTCAAGAGTTTCATTCTTAATTACCTGCTAAACTCAAAATGTGCTTACCATTCCTATGTAGAATTTTTTCAATTATTTGTGTTTATTTCAATGATTATTTGATTTTTAAAGTTATGTGCTTTAATCAAATTATTTACAAATATAAACACTAGATAGAGTAAAATCTTGATAATGCTCATTGGATAAGTCATCAATTTTCTTCAGTTACATCTAGCTCTCATAGACAACAGTGTTTTACCTTTATTTAATCATTACAAATTCGATTGATATGCTGGATAACTCATTGTGGAAAGGCCTTAAAAGATGCAGAGTTTGTGTCTGTTAAAGTCTAAAAAATAAAGTCGAAATTGAGGACTCTTGACTATTGATAACGGTGTTACAGTATATTCTCAAGCAGCCATAAAACTTTTTTAACTACAGAAATTTTAGAAGAATGAATCTTTAGATGAAAAAATTCTTTCACCACCTAAACAAGTTCTTGAAGCCTTAGAAACAATTAGAAATTACCTTACGTCTGTTCAAAGTTCTGAATTTACAAGATTGTGAATACTGTGATAAATCTTAAATTTACATGATCATTATAGCAATGCATATATTGAATACATTCTGTGATTACTCCACTTAAGTCATTAAAATTTCTTGGTCCCTTGACTGATGACTTATCGAGGTTTTACTGCAATTCAATTTTAATTTCTTTCAAGTTATTCTCAGGAAATTTAATGTTTGTATTTGTTCCCATTCCTGATTCATTATCAAAATCTTTTAGAATTAATTTTTATACAAGATGTATTTCACTTTGTATATTAGTTGCTAACTATGAAAATATTTCACTAACTTTTGTCACAATTCTTTTTATTTGTTATTCCACCGCATCCTATCTGCATTATGTGTTTGTGATGTAAAATTTGTTTTGCATTTTATGGCAAATTGTAAGGAAGCAGTCGGTTATGGTGATTGTAAAGCTGAAAAAAAAATATCGTTAAAATGCTCAATAGAAAATTTTGCAAAATTTTAATAAATCATTTAAATATATATATATATATATATATATATATATATATAATTAAAGTAATATTTTTATTCAGTAATATTTTAGAAGAAGCAGTACTACATCTTTAATGCTCATATAACTTAGCAAAAAGAACTCTGAAAGAAGTTTGGATGGTCTTATTAAATGCAACATGTAAATTAAATAAAAAAATGTTTTGATGTTGAGATCAAGGGGATATTTTTATGCAAATTGTTCTGTAAGCAAGTAAAGCAAATACAGATTTCTAGTGCTTTGGGTTTTGAGAGGAGAAAAAATAATATGGTTTATTTGAGGTGCAATTTCAAATACATGAAAAATCTCTAAAACGTATGTAAGATATGCATTTGCAAATCAGTTAACTTGATCAATTTTAATTTTATTAGACTAGTTTTATGAAGGAAAACTAATTATTTATTGTTAAATAAAATTTTGTTTTTATTAAAATTTATTTTGAATTCACACAATACATTGCATTTATTGTACCAATAGCTAGAGGTCATCTATTTTGCTCTGCCAATTAGCTCCCATTCTTCTATTGAAAGTCCAGTCAGTTAAGTCATTTCTTTGTACATGATATTCATTGTAATCAAATTGCAGCTCCTTGTCATTATTATTTTCATTCAAGTAAATTAAAATGCACAAATTCGTTACTCAAAAAGTTATTGTGTTAAGTAAGATATACCTGCAAGAAAAGTTTTTGTACTGTTTCAATTTCCTTTAAATATAACTATTTAACCATTCAAATTTGATCAGTTTGTTGTAATGTTTCAATTTATTTTTAATCAGGGGGATCTTCAAAAGCTCAATGGGAAGATGTCACTGGATCAACTCCATTGACATTTGTGAACGATTGTGTGTCATTTACTACGACTGTGTCAGCCAGGTAAGAAAACTTGATTTTCTATTCTGAAATTGTAACTGTTTTTCACTGCTTACACATTTACGAGGGCTGTCTAAAAAGTATCCGACCTTTGGCCAGGAAAAATATATTACTTAAGTGAGGAAATTGGGACCCTAATCCCCTTCAAAGTAGGCCCCTTGCGCCTTCACACACTTAGCCCACCGATCCTTCCACTGCCGAAAACACTCCTGGAAGGCTTCTTTTGGAATGGTGTTCATCTCCGTTGTCGCGTTCTGCATTATCTACTCAAAACGGGATGCTTTCAACGGCATCTTCAATTTCGGAAACAATCAGAAGTCGCAAGGAGCCATATCTGGAGAGTAGGGAGGTTGGGAGACGACTGGAATTCCGTGTTTCGCCAAGAAAGTCTGGATCAGGTGTGACAAATGAGCCGGAGCATTGTCATGATGCAACTGCCAGTTTTTCGTCGTCCAGAGGTGTGGTCTTTTGCGCCGAACAGCATCTCTGAGTCGGCGTAGAACTTGTTGATAGTACTCTTTTGTCACTGTTTGTCCTTCCGGTGCGTATTCGTGATGCACAATTGCACAGATATCAAAGAACACAGTTAGCATCACCTTGATTTTGCTTCGCACCTGTCGCGCTTTTCTCGGCCTTGGAGACTAGGGATGCTTCCATTGCGACGACTGTGCTTTTGTTTCTGGGTCGTACCCGTATACCCATGACTCATCCCCAGTAATCACAGTGTTCAGAAACTGAGGATCAGTGTTGGTAGTGTCCAGAAGGTCCTGTGCAATCTCAATACGGAGTTCTTTTTGTTGTGCCGACAGCAGCTTGGGCACAAATTTTGCAGCCACTCTGCGCATGTTCAAATCATCACGCAAAATTGCATGTGCGGAATCTTTACTGATCCCAACCTCTTCGGCAATCTCTCGTACGGTCAAACGACGATCTCCCTTTACAAGATTTTCCACCCTCTCAACAACAGCTGCATTGAGGCCTCCCAGGACGCTGATCACTCTCCACCGATGTGCGGCCATTTTTGAATCGGTTAAACCATTCCTTCACTTGTGTTACCCCCATAGCATCGTCTCCAAAAACTTGCTGAATCTTACGAATTGTTTCGTTTTGAGAATCACCAAGCTTTTGACAAAATTTGATGCAGTATCTTTGCTCAACTCGTTCATTCATTTTGAGAGAAATCAAAAATCCGACGAACACTTATAACAGCACCTTACTCAGCGGCCAGCAGGCAGCGACTGACACACTCGAACACGGAGAAAAAATTCAAGCATACGCATTAAGTTGTCTTCTTCCATTGTGCACAGTGGCGCCGCTCTAGCATCATTACCGTAAGCAGGAAAATTCAAGGTCGGATACTTTTTAGACAAACCTCGTAAACCTCTACTGAAAGCATGTGTTAAAACGATTTCACTTAAAACACAGGATCTATTTTTGAAGCCTTATTAATGATTATAGAAATTAAATTAATTTCAAAACATTCTTACCTCATGTATAAACAATACTTCAATAGAATTACCTATAGCATATCCCAATGGAATTATTACTTTAGAAAAAATTTGTAGAGTAACTGATAACAATTATCTAAGCTTTTAATTAAAATTTATTCTGAATTCACACACAATACATATTGTAGTAGTCCAAGATTATAAACCTGATTCTGTTTAAATTAAAAAATAGAGAAATTTGGAAGTGCATGGAATTCTCAACAAACTCATTTTCACAAAATGTCAAAATCCTTCAAAAATCCAATATTTTATCACAATTTATCTTATCACAAGTTGGTAAAGAAATTTTTTACACACATGTTAGAATTTGAAAATACTAAAATTAAACTATTTTCCTTAAAATATATTACAAGTGTTAATTTTGTATAGTCAGAGAAATTAATTCTCAGTTCTTATTTAGTTATAAAATAGAATGACAAATTATTGAATCTGTTTACTTTAAAATGATGAATTAATGAAACGATTTTTCTAAAAAAGATTAATTTTCTCATCAAATGAATGCTCTAAAATGCTGAGCTATGCATATTCATTTAAGCTTAAAGGGAGTTGACTTTAAATTAATTTCTTAACATTTGTGCCTGAATATTCTGAAATTTCTAAGAATCTGAAAAATAATTTAATATTTCAAGTAGATAAATCTTGTTTTTTATCGTGTTTTATCTTCAGTTATATGATTTTTCTTGTTTTGTTTTCAATGAAATAGCTTAAATTCTTCAAAAATACACTTAAATAAATCTTACTTCAAATACTAAATGAAGTTATATGTATTCAGTTTTTTCCTTGTAATCCTATAACTTTCAATCCTAAAATTCTCGATTTTATTCTCATATAGAGTTTTTTATACTGTTCATTTCTTGTACATTAAGATGGATTATGTGGAATATTATGTAAGGAAAAGGATTTTTGAATTTTTTAAAAATATTTAGGTGTTTATGTATTATCTTTGTAAACAGTATTATCTTTGCTGAAAGTAGTTTTCAATTTTTTCTTATCTTACCTTCATCTATTTGTAAAATATAAATTAAGAAAGAATATATATATAAATCTTATTTTCTGGTTTTTAGAACTTTGTTTAATTTGTAAAAGTATCTTTTAACAATATGTGATGTTTTCTTATATACTGTATCATAAATGTAACTTTATTATTACAAATTAAATTAATTTCTTTTATTTTTCTTTGACATATTTTGAATAGAAAGACTTGCAGTTAGCATGTCTTCCGTGAAAAATTTTAGATTGAGTTTGCAGGCTTGTATAATTGGGCAGTGCTGAGTGCATAATATTCTTGCTTGTTAATTCTTGATGGTATCAATATTACTTAAATCTGTTTACTTTTCCTATTAGTAAGAGAACCTGTTTCTATTATGTTAAAAGTTTTTCTGTAAAGCTATCTACCTAAAACAAGTTTCCTTTAGCCTATATTAGATAATGAATGATTTCTGATGTTTTATTAAGTTCTATACTAAATATATTTAATGGATTTTGTAATTTTGCATACAATTTCTGAAATATACTCTAAAAAGGTTTTGGCTGATGGACTGTCGACAAGTGAATGAAGTGACCCGATTTGCTACTGAATTGTATCAAGAAGCTGTTTATGTGCCTTTTATGTCAAAGTTTGTTATTTTTGCAAAAAGATATGATCCTTATGAAGCTCAGTTACGCGTCTTTTGCATGACTGATGACAAAGAGGATAAAACTCTTGAATCTCAGGAGAACTTTATTGAAGTAGCCAAAAGTAGAGATGTGGAAGTAAGTGATATGGACCTTTATTTTGTACAAAAATGCTCAAATAAATGCAACAATAAAAAAATTACTACATAGCATGATTGTAGTTTTGTATGTGCAAACATAAAATATATTTATATTTATTTTGTAATATTGATTTAGCATAAATTTATCATTTATTTTTAATATTTAATTACCATTGCATGTTGACGCTTCTGAAAATGTATATTGAGCTGTATAATGAGCTTATAAGACATTGAAAAAAATTCTCATTTTGATGTCAATAAATTATGGTGAAAATTATGTAATTAAATGTTTAGTAAAGTCATGCAGTATAAAATTTCTAAATTTATACTTGAAAGCATATGGAGGAATTAAGTTAATATTTGGGCACTAACTTTATGGTGGTTTTTCAGGTTCTAGAAGGAAAATTGCAATATTTGGAATTTGCTGGTAATCTAGCACCTGTAACAAAATCAGGGGAGCAATTGAAATTGGCCTTTCAAGCATTTCATGAAAATAGATTACCTTTTACCATTAGAGTGAAAGATCCACATATTGAACCTATGGGTCGAATTGCTTTTATGAAGGAGCCTAAAACAGGACGTGGAGAACCTCCACAAATTCCAATATGCAACTTAAATGTTGCATTGCCAGAAGTTAGTGTTGTAAGTATCTGTTCATACAAATAATTTCATTTTTATAATTCTCAGTCTCCTAATCATGAAAATTTGCAATGTTACTTTAACATATATAATTTCCATCGTTACTTTACTATAAAACCTAAGTCTGAACTTTTTGGTTTATGAGTTATTAATATCATTTGATTGCTTAAACTTGTTTCAAAAATTCCTAAGTCTATCAGTTATGAAGCCTATTAGAAATTTTTAAACCTCATCTCATAACTGGTCTTATTTGATATCTATCCTGAAAATTTTTCCTTATTTTATCATTCCTGAAAATATTTTATTTAAAGACTTACAAGGTTTTGATAGTAAAATGACAATATAAATGTATCACTTCTTATTTGTATATTTAATTACCATTGCATGTTGATGCATCTCAAAATGCACATTTTATACCTACAATATGTAACTATTTTGCAACTTTTAGGCATGGTTTGTGCACCAGAATGCTTTTCATGTAGATCTTAGTATAAGTGAGGTCTTAAGCTTGATTTCATTTTAAATTAAAAAGATGTATAAGTAAAACGAAAAAGCAATACAAATTATTACATCTCTTCTAAAAATAGTAATTTTATTAAAATTTATTAATGGGTTGATATATGTTTGAAATACAACACTGAGATTTTTTTATAAAAGTGTTGCTGGTTTGTTGGTAGTTGAGATTGGTTTTATGTATAATTGTAATTTGATTATTTTAGACTGAATCATCTGGTGGTAGTGTACTCGAATTGGTTACCCTTGAAAAGCGATATGATTTCATTCAAGAAGCAGGTCTAAGTATGTATCAATTTTTAATAAACCATAACTATTAGGATTATACATGTGAATATGTATGCTTGCTTAGTCAATTAATTAGGACTTTCCACAAGAAAAACTTTCAAATTTTATTTGCTGTAGGCAAACCAGAACTTATCCATCGAGCAGATTTACGTCTGTCCGACATAGCCCAAGGGTTGGATAAGGATTGGATTTTGTTGGCTCAACAGTTAGATGTATCTGAAAGTGACATCAATCAAATCAAGAGTGATGGATCATGTGAACAGTCAGAACAGGCCCTAATGATGCTTAGGCTGTGGCTTCAAAAGTCTGGAGCAAAAGCTACAGGTGAATACAGTGGTGATAAATTTAAATCAGTAATTTGATCTTGTTCTTTTACATAACAATTTTGGCTTGAAAATTTAAAGATACTTTTATGCACTTAAAATTATTTGTATGTCACTAGTTATATAATTAGACCCTTTATAAAGTAATTAATACTCAAGTAAGCAGGGTCATTTCTGAAGTATGAGCTGTCCACATGCAAATCAACAAGCCCCCCTCTTGAAAACATTTGGTTTCTAATAGTTCCCCTTCGTCAAACCTGTCTTCAGAATATAATTGACCCATTTTTTATCCCAGTTCCCTAAATGCCATAATGTTAAATGAGCATTGCATTTAATGGTTTTTTCAATTCCTTTCAGACTATTAACAAATTTAGATGTATATTTTGCCTATAATATACTTAACTTCGTTTTTCTCTGGTATAACTATCTTCAGCGTGTATTTTTGATAGCTTATGAATTCCACTACCATTTCGTATTGCTCCAGTGCAACATAAATTCAACTACTAACCAACCAAATGAAATCATTTAGGAAAGGATTCGATCCCCATGAAGTTCTTCCCCCTCAAAACATCCCTACCCATGATGAGTGCTTTTTGAACATGCATACTAATATAAATGAAGAACAAAATATGCAGATTCAAAAGTATCTTTTATTATAATTATAAAAAGAACCTTCAAAGATCGAATAGTGTGAAATTGGAAAATTTATTGCTAGGCATGTTTAAAGTTGGAGGTGCATTGTGCACCTCTTTTTCGGCCGACTCTATTTTTCTTACTATGTACAAGTGCCCATCATTCAGGAACAACCCAACAACTAAGTATATTACTCTAAAATACAGTGTTATTCAAAATGAATCATCCAATTTCAAAATGCTATGTTTTTATAAATAAACGACACAGAAATAAGTAATACATGAATACAAAGGAAAGATATGGAAGTTTTTTTTACAAGTGTTCGATATAACTTCCGTTAGTTACACATATAATGTCAAGACGGTATGTAAATTCCTGCCAAACACGTTGTAAAGTGTCAGTGGTAATTGATTGTACAGCAGCAGAAATCCATTGTTTAAGTTCACATAAATGTGTGGGTAATGGTGGCACATACACTTTATCTTTTACAAAGCCCCAAAGGAAGAAATCGCATGGGATCATATCAGGTGGCCAGCTGTGTAATATCAAGTCATCTGGTCCACTGCGACCGATCCAACTACGAGGTAGATCCGTGTTAAGGAAACGACGAACCTCTAACCCAGTGGAGTGGTGCCCCATCTTGTTGGAAAATGAAGTTGGAGAGATCTTCCTTTATTTGGGGAAAAGCCAGATTTGCAACATATATCCAAATAGGTATTATTATTGATTGTTTTCCGCAAAAAAAGAATGGTCCATAAATCTTTGATACGGACATCGCACAAAAGCGTTCACTTTTGGTGAGTCCCGTTCATGTTCAATCCAGGTATGAGGATTTGTGGAGCCCCATATGCACACATTTTGACGGTTCACCCCCCACTCACATGGAAAGTGGCCTCATCACTGAAAACAAGTCGGGTGCAAAAATCATCCACTTCCATAGCCTCCAGCACGTAGACAAAAATTCAATCTGTTCGTTATCACTAGGCCTCAGTGCTTGGAAGGATTGCAATTTGTATGGCTTGTAACACAATTTTTGCCTTAACACTCGCCAAACAGTAGACTGAGGAATGCTCAGTTCTCGACTGGCGCAAACAGTCTATTTCGTTGGGCTTTGTAGAAAAGTGTCTCTCATTCTTTCAACATTTTCCGCATATATGCCTGGTCACCCTCCACTTTTCCCTTTACAAAGACATCCACCTCTCTCAAACTGATGATACCACCTTCGAATACCCTGAGCCGTAGGTGGATTAATTCGGTACTTTATACGAAATTCACACTGAACAGTGATTACAAATCCACATCATGCAAACGACAGCACACAAAAAGCTTACTTCTCCGGGGGCTCCATTATCACTTTTGCCACTGAAAAGCTTCTAAAACGGCTTTTGTGAAATAGCTTCACGAAGAACACACTCTATTCTTCACAATATAAAACTTCCATGCTTTTCCTTTGTATTCATGTATTACTTATTCTGTGTCATTTATTTTTGAAAATATGGAATTTTGAAATCGGATGATTCAATTTGAATAACCCTGTATTTTGTCTTAATTTTATGGATACTAATCCGGTATATTCACAAAATGTTCCTTTGTACAGATTTCTCAACCAACTTAAATTAGCAATTAATTAAAATTATTAAGAAATAATATAGTCATTTCATTCAGAAACTGCATTACTAGACTAATGTCAGCACGAGTTCTTGTGGATCCTTTTGCAAAATTCATCATGTTATGCAAGTTCCTGATATTTGATATAATACCTCACTTTTCTTTTTTTCCCTTTCAGGCAATGAACTGGAGAAAGGTTTGAGGAAAATAAATAGAGAAGATATCATTAAGAATTGCATGTTTAATGTGGAACTCGTTACTGATGATGTTGAAAAAGCGGTTGCCAAAGTTCACCTAGATCAATCTGGTATGGTATTGTCTTACTTTAATTTCTGCTAAAATAATTCAATTTCTATTGCTTTAGAATTGAAATATTAAAATGTTTAATGCCTTGGAAATATTGCTTTATTTCTGCACAAAATATTTCAAGTTAAGCTTCATTTTTACTCATTTAAAGGTTCTTAAAGTATTTTCATATTTATATCCCTAATTATTTTTCATGAATGCTTACACAATTCAATTTAATGTAGTAACATTGAATGCATTATATGTTAATGGTTTGGTTGTAAAATTCAGGATTTGATGTGTTCAAAGAAGAGCTGGGATCTTCTCGAGAAGCTTCAATGAGACGAGGAGCCTCTTTAGACATATCTTATGATGAACAAGACATTATGAAGGTTAGCCGTAAAGTTATTTGAACACTTCATTTAAATTCAATGGGCCCAGTTGGAAGAGTAACGAACTAGCGACTGGAAGGTTGCAAGTTCAAATCCAACCACAAGACTGTCATGTACAAAGGGGGCTGGTATACGTTAAATTTGTTGGGGCCTCAAAAGTCCTCACATTGTCATGGTGTGGAAGTTTGGAGAGTGGGGTGCCAGCTCAGGTATTGCCTCGTCATCTGATCGTTGTTCAGAATTATGTGGTGTTGTCATCTCATCTTTCCCTTCAGGATTGATCCTGGACTGTCGTCAATAGCCCTTTTGTTGCTCTAGTGTGACATAAATTAACTACCATTACCATTTAAGTTCAATGGTCTATAGTTTGTAAAATAAGTAGAAATATTCATCTGAAATTATGTGAATTCTTATACAAATACTGCAGACTATGCAAAATTTAAGTTAAAATTTACTAAAACTGCCTAACTACCCTGAAAGTTTTAGTATTCAATTCACATCTTTCCATAACAATTGAGTTAGTGTCATTCCCTAAGTTATATCTTTAGTTACTAACTTGCATTTAAGTTCTCTAAGTTTAAATCTTCTTTTGTCCTTATTACAGTTGATTTTATTGATATTTAAATCATGTAATGAACACACTTATAAACATTTTTTTGTTAACCGATCGGTCTAGTGATCAGGGTGGTGGCTTGAAAGGTTCCTGATTTGAATCAGGGGTAGGGTATGAATATTTGTCCATCTGGAATGAATATGTGACCTCTTTATAAATGTATTGTGCCTAGAATGTATGATTAGGTATAAGATGAGCTCACCTGGAGTGGTTCACCAGGGCAACACAAAGTGGTTCATAAATCTGCCCTTGTATTGCCATAATGAATAATGTTCAATTGGCCAGGCATTAGAGAAAAACAAAGCAAAACAGAACTTATGCTTAAAAGAAAAGGTGATGTTTTTCTCATATTTTAAAAATTGTTTTTGTGTATTAAAACAAGAGAAATTGAACAGGAAATGTATTTTTGTATCCAATGGAAAAGTAATTGATTTTTAACAAAAACCTTTTTAATTGTGAAAAAAAATTTAATCCTGAAATCCAATATCACACGTAATTCCTTTATTTACTGCATACATGATCAAAATAATTTGTAAATTTATCTGAAGTTATATTTCTAGGAGGCTGAATCTGCTGCTGAGACAAGCAGTGAGACAGGATCGCTGTTTGAAAGAGATCAACTCTCCCAAGCTCTTACCGATGACAAGGGTATAAGTTGGTCAAACTATTTTTTTAAGTTACCTGGATCTACTTAGCATAACATCCATTTCAAAAGGAAATATTGCATTCAAATTAAAATGTCACTATATCCTACTCCATGGATTATTAGGTTTTTGGATGAGTTTTTTTATAAAAGTAAAATTGGGTCATTAGTAAAATTATTAAATTTTAATCATGATCCTTTTTTTATTCTCTTAGGTGTACAGCTACACATTTTAAAGTTTTAGCTATGCAACTATTTTTAGTACTCTTAGGTTCAAAATTTAATCATTGAAAAATCTAATCAGCCTTAAATGTGTAATTTTTACCTTATTGAAATTCATTGACAATGAGGATACCATGATATTCTTGTTTAGGATATAGCAAATGATTTACTAAATAGTATGAAAATTTGAGAGTTAGAAAATGTAGATATTTTATTTAAGAATTAGAAAACATTTTCCAAAAGATCAAGTTATCAGTACAGCGTTTAATTAATAACTATGAATTGCATGGCTACTGTCACATGGATAGAATGCCTAATTGAAAAGTTTACAAAGTATATCGTAACTAACCAAAATCTGCAGAAAATATTTGAATTTTTTGACATGTAATGGGATTCATTTCTTTAAAGCTTTGTTTGATATTGTATTGTGTCTGGCGTAGCATGGCCAAATATGTCCCTTGCGCCATAAAACCTCACAACCAACCAACCATCTTTAAGCCTTTGTTATAAAAAAAATTGTTATCTGTTAATTTTAAAATCTTGCAAGTTTCCCATATAATTACCATTAGAAACTTTAATGAAAATCTTAGTTCTTTTTGCTTTTATAATTTCTTGTGTATTTATTTTATCATTTTATTTTGTTTGCTTTGTTAGATGAATCAAATCAGTTAAAAGAGGCATGTAAAATATTGGTCGATGATGTCGAAGCTCTATTTCCAAAGTGTAAAATACCCTCCAGTGTACAAAAAGAAACCAACAATTCATCGGATATCACTAATACTGTACCAATTTCAAATGAACAAATTCAATCTCCATCTCTTGATATTTCATGCAATGGTAAAATAGTGGATAGTGAACTGGAAATGCAACCTACTGTGGTTCATGAAATGAACAGTGTTAAATTACATGATTTTTGGCCTCCTCAGCAGTGTAATATCTCTACTGAATTCATACCTTCAAGTTCTGAAATTGAATGTCTTCCTAAGATAAACCAGTCATCTGAAAATTCAAATCAACCCTGCATTGTTAACCAAAATATGTCTATTTCACACAAAGCAATTGTTTTGACTGAAGCTTCAGCTACTAAGAATGATGCACCTAAAAATACAAATGATGCAAGTGCTCATGTTGATGTTTCCGATTTAGGTTATTGTAGTATGGATAAGGATGCAAATATCTCCCCTGACTGTGTGACTAATAATGCCAAATTTGATCATTTAAATCTTCTCTCAGAAGTTGTTTCATTGGAAGAGAAAATTTTACACCAAACTGTAACTGTACCTAGCCCTCCCCAGAGTGAAGAATCTGAATTAAAACCTCAGTTTCCAAATGAGAATATCAAAATGCAGTCATCTGATAGTAAAAATTTGTGTACAGACAATCAAAAGATTATTGTTTCCAATGCACCAGAACAAGAATTTTGTGATGAAAGAATCACTTGTGATTCATCTTTAGCACATGAGTCAGCACAAGTACTTCAGCTTTCACCTGTTGGAAACGAAAATGCCATGAACAATGTTTGCTCACCTGTTGGTGTGTTTGCCAAAGATGAGCACCCTATGCCTATATCAGTTTCAAATGTTGATAGTAACAGCTGTAAGTCTGAAGATTCCAATTCTCAAGGTAGATTGCCAGTTTTTGTTTAATTTTTCCTTTTGATTTGTTTTCTTTTTGTTGTATAATTAGAGTATTTTAACATATGTGAGATTAACTATATTTAAAGGTATAAAAAATTTCTTTCATTAGTCATGTCTATTTTGTTAATTGATATATTTTTATTCTACATTTTAATATGTGAATAAGAATATGGACAGATATCATGCACAATTTTCACATTGATTACCCATAATATACTTTGGAAGCTTTAATATTTATATTATTCTTTTATCAATCTGTTTCAGCATTTAAAATTTTTTGGATGAATTAGTGTAGTAAAACATAGATAATTCGAAGTTGAAGTGACCACCAAAAATATTCAAATTATTCAAGAATTGAAATTGAAGTTTCTACGGATTCCACAATTTTCAAGTAATATTTTTTATTTGGTACAAAGCATCAAGAATAAATGAAAAATGCTTAAAAAGGAATAATACAAACAAGAAGTGCTGAAATTAGAAGGTTTATTCATCAAACGTTTTTTTTTAGCTAATTTGAATTTGTTTGTAAACACTCCATTTTAAGCCAGACATGATGTCAAAAACAGGTAAAATTACTTCAATCAACACAGTCACTACAAGACAGCATAAGACAAATCACTGCATTGTGCAAGATGTGGTTTGCCAAAAAGAGTGGGAAGTAAGGACAAAAGAAGGGGTATTGAGGTTCATGAAAATGGAATGTTATGCATACATATGTATATATGCATGGGATGTGTATTTCTAGAAAGAATGAGTTGCCACTCAATTACTTCTGCTGCTGCCACTTAAAATTAAAGTAAGCTTGTGTTTGTAAAAAGTTTTGCTGAAAAGGAAAATATTCGGATTACATCCAAAAATAACATTACATTAAAATGATAGGAAAATTCAAGGGACAAGAAAATTTCAAAGTATCTAATAATTTGAACTTCAAAGTTTTGAATTTAAAAATGTTCACTGTAAGGAACCTGTTAGCTACATTGTTTCTATGTATAAAATTAATGGGTATCAAAATATTTAATAAATTTTATTATTATGTATTTTACCTCATCTGTTGTCCGTTTTAAATTTTTTAATCTAATATTGCTTTAATTATCTACATTAAATTTTATTTAGATGCAAGAATACGTAGGGCTTCAAAAACTCCACCTCCCACACCTGTTGATGAACTGGAAAAAGGTACTCTTTTGATATTAAACTCAATAGCTGTTCATTTACGTATGTCAGCTCATATCTTCGATGAATCTTACTGAAAAATATTTCATCTTTGTGTCATGCGGATGGATACATTTAGTAATCTTAAAAATGTGTTTGTGAAATTGAGTTTAGATTAAATGAAAAGAATTATTAATTTAGTCTTCTAGTTTTAAGTCATTAAAATAGTGCAATTTTTTACTTTTTTCGAATTTCCATTTATTTTTAAACATTTAAAGATGAAATATATTTTTTACAAATTTTTAACTCAAACTTTTTACTAAAATCTAGTAAATGGAAGGGAAATTGAGATTGCATATTTTTGTTCCATTTTCATGTAATATTCTTAAGCTATATGTACTTTTGTACGCAAAACGTGATGAAAGCACATATTAAAGTACTTAATGATAAATATACATTAATTAAGCATGTAATAATAAAGGCTGGTATATGTAAATGAAAGATTTCCTTCTCTTATTGGTAATTACATTGGTTTCCATGAATTAAGGAAGAAACATAAAAATTGTTTTTACTCAAAAACTATTCAGCCAATTTGAATGGCGTTTGATAAAAATTCTTATCTTATGCTACAGAAAAAGAACGTGAGATAAGTCATACATTTTGCCAGAGACATACAAAGAACAAAAATCATAAATACACAAACAAATTAGGAAAACAATTCCAAAGGGATGTGTTTTCTCCACGGTAACACATTACCAACAACAATGTTCCATGCTCTCAATGAGGTTGTCTATATCTGTAGGCAGCAACTCCCATTGTTTCCACAAGGTATTTCGATGCCGGGTTCAGGGAAGTGGTTTGATGGCATGCCTCCTAAAACATCCCATGCATACGCCATGAGATTTGGGTGCTGGCCAATGTAAATCAATGATGACCTCAAGGTACTAGTGAGAAAGGCGAGGTGTGTGTGGATGGGCATTATTGTCTTGCAAGGCAAATGTTTGTATTACAAGTTGCTCCTGCATATCGATGAGCAATGGGATCCATAAAATCTCAACTCTAGTGTTGAGCCATCATGATTCTCTCCAGAGTACACAGAGGTCATTTCATTCACCTAAGAAGATAACATTACCATGAATGTATACTCTGTCACAACCATACCTGTCCCTTTTGTAGACATAAGAGGGGTTATATTGTGTGTTAAGTATCACTCAAAAGAAAATCTGGACTCATCTATGAATAGTATGGACCTTCATTAATCTTCACTCCAGTTGACATGCATTCATACTCAATTTAAATGAGCCCTCCTGTGACTTGATGTAAAGGGTATCATTACTACTGGTCAGCCTCTTTCATGCATCTTTCTGTGTACTGTAGATGATACTAGCCTTCCACTTACTGCGGCAAATGCAAATTACTGGTGAGTTGTGGTCTTGAACCCTCACTCAGATAAGCACACAGAGCAGTCATTAGAGGCCATCATTGCCCTCGGTTGTATCATCAAAATGCTGATTCTGTTGAAATCAGTTTGCCAACTGGAGTACTAAGTGACTTACATTCAACCACTTTGTCAAATTTCGGTTCTGCTGATAGCTGTATCGTAGTCAAATGTTGCTGTAAAGTCACTTATTTTAGGACTTTCATTTCTCATTTTTACTTCATGAAATCTCCTTCCTCCTTCATGTATCTCCTTCCAAACGCATGTTTTATATTGTTGCTGGCTTAAGTCATGATGTTACTCGGACAATTTGCATACGATCATAACATCATTGATTACATCACCATGTTTGAAACCAATTGTGTATTTTTTAGTTATCCAATTTTTACTCTTGTTCCTGGATTCATCAAAACCAGTATTTTTGACACTTGGCTATACATGGTTTGAAGTTCAATAACTGAAAACTAAATTTTTCTTTTATTGTATCATGTGTAATAAATGACCTTGTACATGTACTATTAGACTCAAGGGTGTTTGGGAAAAATGAAACCATCCATTTTTCATATTTTGACCTTTCGTTCGACCCGGAGCTTTGAAAATTTTAGTCGTCTTTTATCTTGCACTTTTTATCCGACGATCACATCTTAGTTGACGACCTTTTTAGCTGGGCTAATTTGTACTGGGCTGCCCGTAGGAAATTATGGTCCCTGGATTTTTCCTGATATAGGAAAATATATATATTTTGAGATTCTTGCCATTGTAGTATAGGGGTCGTCGTGGCTCAGTGGGTATGCCCACTGCACTAGCAACTTTCGATTTGTAGATGTAGCAGGTTCAATTCCAGTCAGGTGCATTCCTCCCTGGGTGTATTTCTCTCTTCTATGTCAGTAAAAGCTTTCATGTGTGTGTGTCTATTGCTTGATATTGTATGTCTTGTGTCTGGCACAACATGGCCAAATATGGCAATCTATATTGCTTCATAAACTTAAAAAAACTTGCCATTGTAGGCTTAAACAATTCAATAAAAAATGGTAAACTGCATTTGATTTCATGTAGCTCCACTTCTCGAATTTTATGGTTGATAATTTAATCTCGGGTGTTTTTTCCTTTCTATAAAAATTTAAAATATTCAATCAGTTTATCATAAGAGTTTTAAGTATATACTTTAAAAATCTGGTATTTTGATTTAACCATGATTAAGTAAGCTTTTTCTTCAAATAAAACCAGTCTTTCAATAAATGTTCTATTATTAATATATGCAATGATTTGCAGATGGTGTGGATGTTAAAGTAAAAGGAACACTCTTTTCACCATCATCATTACATGAAAAATTGAAAGAAGATGGTTTGAAAGAGTCTACTGAAGTAGATATTAAGTCTCAGGAGTTAGCTGGTTAGTATTAGTTTATTTTACTGTACTTTCTATATAAACTTGAACAAAATTTAATCTCTTCTAAAGTTTTCAGTACCAATTTTGTTTATGCTTAAATATTAATGGATACTTTAGGTCGGCAAGAAATTCCTGCCAGATTAACAGAATCTGAAACTTGGCCATCTTTAGAACTAGACACTAGTCAAGTGTCCATATCTAGCCTTCCTGATGATGAGAAATCTGAACCAACAACAGCTACTGCTTCAGATGCTGTTGTAATAGCTACAGATCCGGATAAAACTGTTACACAAGTAGAAAATATCGGTAAGTGAACAATTTTTCAAATTGAGAACAAAAGTAAAAGTGTGTTATGTTGATATTTTTGATGGATACTTTATACTTACCAATTACTATTGAATATCAAGTTCCTTCAGATTCAAGTGTATGGATCCTGTCACTATAAGACGTCCAAAGCTTCGATTTTAGGAGTATATTTTTGAGTTGGCCAAAAATAACGATTTTCATGCTTGTCTCTAAGATAAGATGATCTCTTCTCATTCTTAATATTATAGTTTTGGTAATTTCATGAGTATCTTCTTGAAATCAAATTAAATAAGTTTCTGAATTTGTATGAGCAAATAATGATTGTAATAGTAAATTTAAAATTTTGAGTTTTTAATATTTTGATAATTCGAGAACAACTATTGACATTCAATAAATCCAAGAAATTGCTGTCAACAATGTAGGGAAGAGGCAATGCATTGTGATGATACTTTGAAACTGACAAATGTATATACTTTATCTAAAGATAATTTAAATTTTTTCTGTTTTTCAAAAGCTGTATTTTGTCTTGCCACATTCTCCGCTAAACTTAGGATTATGTTTACGGTGTTAGTTTTGAAACTACATTTTAATGCACCAAGAAGATATTGAAAAAGAAAAATAACTAGACAATGAGTATTTAAGATTTCTTTTAATTGCATTTGTTTTTAAGGAATCCATCATTTGTATAAAACTATTTAGAAATCACCTTTTTTTAGTAATTTATGTATTGCTCAAATTTCTCTTTAAAATGCTTTTAATTCCTGTGTTAGACTAGCCAAAATGTATTCCATTTAAAATTTCATGACAATGAATTTCATGTATTACTGTTTTGGGCATGTTTGTACATATTAACATAATCATAAAATAATGTTTTCCCATTTTTAACTTGTAACTCAGAGATTAAATTCAAAATTATTTTGCAAATCAATGGGATATTATGAATGTCTTGTAAACATGACTCAAATATTGTTGTCAAATGCTTAATTTCATGTTTTGTTGTATCTTTATTAATGAGTATCTATATTTTACTTTGATCATGCATTAATCTGCCACCTGAAAGATGTATGGTTGTGCATTACTAATAAAGTTTTTAGCATGTAGAATTTCTAGCTCCTTGCTCCTCTTTTTGCTAAACTTAGTTTGCTTTTCTTTTTCTTTGCCTTCCCCTTTATTTAATCACCCTTTTACTATTTAGTTGTTTTATTATTATATTATCTCTAACAAAAAGCTCTTGTTGCATGGTATCTTATAGAACTATATTATAATATACTGCACTTTTGCTTCAAACTGAAATCTGAACTAAGCTCCTGCCTCTAATTACAAATATTTATTAATTCTTCATATGATAGTTTTATCATTTCAAAAGTATTCTTACTTATAGACTTTTCAAATTAATTTTCTATCTTGCACTTTATAAATTTCCTTAACGCTTTATCTTATGTGTACAAAATGTTTTATGCTGATCATAAAGCGATTCAAAATACCTTTTCTAAAGACAAAAATTAAACACCTGATACAAACATGAATTTAACATTTTCACTTTGGTTCTAAAACTAAATTTAACATGAATATTAAAAATTTACAATGGTAATTATGGAAGAAAAGTATGTTCTATTTATGATTATTTCATTGTTGTAATTTGGCCAAACTTTTGAAAGCAATACTAGATTTTAAAAATTGTGAGGATGCCTTTTTCTTAAGTAAACATATTTTGAGCCTTTCTACAGATTTTTCAGGATGTTAGTTAAAATGCTGTTGTGCCTTTAAATATTTTGCACGGTATCTAAACATGCTCTTGTACATGGCAACAAAGTCTAGATGCAAATTTTTAGAAATTAAATAAGGCATTTTGTTTAGTTTTCTTTCCACTATAGAGAGTACCCTTAGCACTACAATAATTTAAATCTGGTTTAAAATTTCGAATTTTCTTCAATTCCAAAATTTCTTTTGTCTAGTTCTAATTTCCCAACTTTTTAATAACAGTATACATTAAATAATCCAAAAAGAAAAGTTTGATATTCAGTCTGGAGCATAGTTTCCCAAACTTTTTTGGCTCAATGCCCCCTTTTCAGGGACAATTTTCTTTGGTGTTCCCTCTAGAAAACTAACTTAACAAATAATAAATTACAAGTATAGATAAGCCTATGAATTTCGAATTTCACCAAAATATTTATGTAGTGGTGTGTCATTTTAGATTTTCAAAAAGCTAATTTGGATACAAAAAATCTTGTAACTCAAACTATAAAACTACCTATTAAAATGAAATAAAAATAAATACACAATTGCTCACTATTAGTAATTAATATCAATCAAATCAGTAAAATTAAAAATAAACACTAATGAGAATCTGGTGTGCTATCAATTTGGCAAAAAAGAGATTATTTTCATCAGCCATGTCTCCAGTCAACTGTTTGCAGTCGATTCCTATTTTTAGTTACAATAGCCTGTTGTGTTGCTCCAGTGTGATGTTAATTAAAATACCTACCTATTTTTAGTTAAAATGCTCGTTTACCACATTAAATCCATATTCAATAATACAGGATGATGGAGATGCAAAAGTCGGAAGTGGAACAAATACATGCTTGCTAACACCCGCTTGTTACAACCTGTTATCTTCATTTTAGACCAATCAGCTGTAACTTGCATAATTCTTACAATAATATATCCCCGTTGTGAGTATGTAGTGGTCAAGTGGATAAACATTTTTAACATATTATTGCCTACTCTTACTCTTTAACGACCCTATTTCCCAGGGGCCAACATTGCCCTCCAAGATTTTTTCAGTGCCCAAGGGGCGGTAGCAGGGTCATTCCACGCAAAATGAGCAAATCGGCTGTGGCTGACATATTACCGATTTTAATGAAAATATGTTTTTAAATAGGTCACATAGTAATGACCAACTGCAAAATATTAGGTTTCAGAAATCTATATTTTGTTAATTATTGACACTTAAAATTCAAGGTCACAAATTTAGATTTTCTAGCACTAAAAGTGGCCTGTTTGCGACCCTATATTTCAGTAAGTTGACACAAATTTAAAATTTTTATATTGTTGCATTCTTCAGAAAAGATTCTTTAGGAAACATCAGAATATAGTTTAATAGCCGTCATTGCTGAATCTGAGGTATCGACCAAAATAGAAATTTTGCCAATTTGCTACAAATTCCAAATTGCTCTGGTATCTCTAGAAATGGAAAGATAATATTATAAATTATTCTTAATGAGAAGAGCCTTTCCTGACAAATAGCGTGGTGTAATTTGGTGATTGTATTTCTACTCTCTTATAAAGAAAAAAACATTTAAAAGTAAAAATTATGGGAAAATACGATTTTTCAATTTTTAAAAATGCATATTTCACTGTGAGGGAAAGCTCCAAGAACATCAAAACTTTTCAATATAAAATAGCAAGATGTCTATTATATGTCAGAAATTTTCATAATTGTAATTTGATTATTTTTGTCTCGGGAAAATTTTTAATTAGACGTAAATTTTACTTTTTTATCGCAGCTGATAATGACCTATAACCTCTGATAATATAAAAAATGCGGTATAAGAATGAAATATAACTATTATGGTGCATGTGCAAAATTTCACATGAAATTTCTTTTAAAAGTATTTTTTGCTTAATCCAAAGAGTGCTTCCATCAGTGAAATAATTAGGTGGAAAGTTAATTTTGTTAGAGAAGTATTTTCAATTTGCTTTTCCTTTTAGAAACGTAAGTATTAAATACTACTAGTGAATATTAAATGCATCTTGTAAATATTAAGCATTATTAGTCAAGTAAACACTAATTTTGAGAGTAAAAAAAATTTGACATCATTGTTATACTCGATTCTCCCAAATTCACGAATCCCTTTTCCATATTTATCACAATCACTAGTGAAATAAGTAGATTTCAAGAATTTGGCAGCACTAGGGAAATTTCAATTTAAGCAACTACAAAATTAAACAAGAGACCTTTATCAGATTGAAAATGAATTTGAAGACAATCAAGTATAGTTTTAAATGTTTTAGCTTTTTCAATTGGGGGGATTTGATGTCCTGTTTTTAAAATTTCCTTCAAAAGTTAAAAACAATTTGGTATTTCATTGTTGATTTGGGGTTTCATTGTTTCCATTTCATTGTTGCCATTTGAAATGAGTAATATGCATAGAATGGGAAGGAAATGCTATGATTGGCGATAATAAGCATTTCCAGTTAGTGCGACACTGATGGAATATGGTAACCTGTCGTAGAACATTCGAATAGTCATTTGTCAATGAAACTTTGAGTCGCCAATTGATTGGAAGGCAAGAACGTGTTTTTGCGTTTTACTAATTTAGTTATTGTTGCTTTGGGACTCAAAATACAATCCTGAATTTTTTTTACAAGTAATAGACATATTAAACTATTTTTTCCAAAATATAGTTTTCGTCAGAGCTGTCCTTCATTTCATTGTGTGTGCCTATTTTAAGTGGAAAACCATCATTTTATAACTTTCGTTTGCTGTTTGGAAGATAAAGGAAATGAAAGCCGACTTCCAAACTTCAGCAGTAGTTTTATCATACCTAGCACTGTATCTGGTATGAATTTTAACGATGCATTTAATTTCCTTTAGCCCATAGAAACCTTTTTAATTCTACCAAAATCGACTATTTTCCATTTTACGCTACTAAACTTTAGCTTAAATATGATGTTTAAAATTGTTGTTTTCACGTTGATAAAAGAGAATTCTTCGTAGATTACAAAAATATAAAATATTGTCGTCTACATTAAGTAGTTTTTGAGAGGGATCTTCAAACATGCAACATCATGCGATTTCACAACAGCTCTTCAAAGTTGCAAGTCCTTAAAATATCTTAAACTTCCAAAATATTTTGGATATCGTTATTTATGCATAAACTTAACCACTGTAGAAAGTTTCATGAAAATCTGTCACCCTACGGCCACAGGTTTTTTCTTATTTTTGCTCATTTCAAATGGAATGACCCAGCAGCCACTTTGAGAAATTATGCTATAGGAGGTGAACTCTTGCCTATACTATTAAATATGTTTAAGGTTATTAAAAAACATAGGTGAACATGGATCATAGTGACATGAAATTTCTAATAACAACAAGCTTAACAAATCTGAGAATTTGAAATGGAAACTTCAGGCCACTTATATTTAGAAAACTAATGCTTGTTGAATTTAATTTAAATAATGGATTACATACAATGTAAACTAAATTATTTCATGCAGTTAAAACGGTTTATTCTCTTGCACTTAAAGCACTGGGTGTTTGAGCAAAATTTTAAGTTCTTAAACAACGTACCTGATATCAATAATCATAGATTTTTTTTCTTCGAACTGGGTTGTATTTCTAAATAAAACATATTTTGACTAAAAATTCAATTGGTGTGCTTTAACATAGTAAATAACATTCAACGTTTTTGGTAATATATTTAGTTTTCAAAAAGTCGGATAGTGAGGTTTTTCTGCTAAAAATTTTAATTAATTCGCCTATTAATTGGTCTTCAGTATGGCCCTGTAAAAAAACGGATCTTGTTAAAAAATTCTTTTTGAGGTATAAAACAGTTCCATCTACCTTTTGCCTACAGGATCAGAAGTTTCATTTTGAAGTATTTTTATAGGGTCTGATGTTCTGTGTATTTTTTGTAGAATAGTCAGATTCAGTATGTAGCTAAATACATTAAAGATGTTTTCTTTCCAACCTCCAGCAATCTTGTAACAAAAACTTAAAATGAAAGGGCTAAAAAAACTTTATTCCCTTAAAGCATTTAATCAATCAAAAAGAACTATAATATCAAGAAATTGAGTTTGCAAGATTTGATAGAACCTTGGTTAACTCCCATAGTGTTTGATAAGCTCCGCCACTCACTGATTACAAAAATTAGGTAATCAGATGCAGCTAATGAAATGAATTTTTTCACCTCACCAAAAATGTACATTTACTTTTTTAATGTTACGGATTATTTGGTTAAGAAAGTGGGGTTTTTATTATTATGCTTGAGTGGATATTATTGCTTTAAGATTCTATTAGGTTCTTTTGATATATCTCCTTTGAAATAATTATGGGCTTCTAAAATGTTTCCTATAATTAACATTTTCTTTTTTAAATGTTATGGATTAGTTAAGAAAGTACACTCACAAGTTTACCACATTTTGTTAAATTGCCATTCAGCCATGACTAATGCAGCCCCTTCATTAATCCTCTAAGGATCATGCATGTATATTTCTGCTATGTAACCTGCATTTCTAACCAGTTTTGTCCTTCAAATGTTCAATCAAATGTTTCCCAGAATTCTTTCAACTAATTCATAGGGCTATTTTGCCATAAAATGTGTTAGGATTAAAGCAATACTACCCTCCTCAAAAATCTCATTATGCTTAGAGACAGGCAGATCGGCTTCCAATATTTATGGTGGAAATTCTTTTTGAATGATCTTGTCTTAAAATTTACATTATTTTGAAGTTACATTTTTCGTATTTAATTACAATTATTTTTAAATGCACATTTTAAATTAAATGTTAATTATGCATATATACTGAATGTGCTATAATTATAATATAATCAACTTTTTAATTGATATTTTTTACTGGACAGAACTAATAGATGGGTTGGATAAAGCCTATAGGAAACCTAGACACTCAATTTTCTCAATATTTTTATTGTTGATTGGAAAAATAATAAAATTTGAGCTTTTGTAGTAATATGCCCTTGTCTGCAATACGTTATAGTTCCTTAAACTAATGTGCAGCTGCCATGGTTTAAGATTTCCCACTGCACTAGCAACCTGCGATTTGTAGGTGGCGCAGATTCGATTACTCTTAATGTATCTCTTCTGTGTAAGTAAAACTTTTCTTATGTGTATCTATTCGTTGATGTTTGTCCTGTTCTTGGTGCAGCTTGGCCAAATATGGCCCTTGCACCATAAAACCCAATCATACTAGACATGTATATATTTTTATTTATAAAGCAATTACTGCCCGGATAGAACTAATGGAATAGATGGATTAGAGAAATAGTTTTATTGGAAAATAATACATTTTATAGATAGAAGTTCATATTTTTCTTCAGGTGGTTATAGTTTCTTAAAGAATTAGTTTTAACTTGATGGAGCAGTGGAGGCTGGTAAACATCCATTTTTTACTATGCTTTTTATCAATTGATTATAACTTTTGTAACTCTTCTGACAGCTTTTAGTATGTCAGCCCACTCAATTCCCAAATATCAGCCCATGTGGAATTTTTTATATCCTCCACTTTGCAGTTTGCTCCTTCCCAGAGTTAAAAAATAATAAAAGTTTGTTATTGCATTCTAAATGTTCAGGAAATGTTTTATGTTCAGGAAATTCAATTTACAAGTTTAGAGTAATTTTGGACTAACATTAATTAACTAACCATTGTATCAGTAAGACATCTTAGAGTCATTTACTGCATGCAATTTAGGTATATATAAAATTATGTATCAACTCAATTATTTTGATTTTGAAAATCTTTTTGGGTTATTTGTTTTAATTTCTTAGTCGCATGATCAATTTTATTCCAAATGATTTTATGACTTGTGATGCTATTAGAGCTTTTCAAATGCTACTTTATTTGGAGTAAATGAGGTTTAAATTTTGTTGAGTTTTAATAGTTTGTTTTCCCCAAATTCCTTTCCATTGATCTTAGTTCCATTCAGAGATTTCTCTGTTCTGCTTTTGTTTTGAAATTTATATTTTCTTGCACTCCAACCCTTGAAATCTGATTTATCAAAACTGCTTCTAGTGTCTGCTATTATAAGGGAACTGAAACTACAATATATTTAGCTGAGGTTTTCACAAAAGTTTCAACTAAACGTCCTAATTATTGATAATTATAAAAAGGGAAAAATGTTTATAGTTAGCTAGAATTACCAATAATTTCTGAATACTTTAACAGCTACAAAATTATTAAAAGTTTGCTGCTCTTTGGCCACTAAAAGTTCATTCTAGCTTTTGTCATCTAAAAATATTTTCAATATCAAGAAGAAATCATACCAGCCATTCCATGAAACAATTGCTAACATTCATTGCCTTTATGAATACAAAAGTAAAGTAACCAAACTTACATGACCAAAGATTACTCAAGATCTTAAATTGTTTGAAAGTTAATTATAAAGATTTATATCATTATTTCAAATAGCTTTTAGATGTAAACTTATTTTTATTTATTCATTTTTTTCAATCCATTTGTTTTGTTTATTTTTGATTCATCCACTTTTAATAATAGTTCTGACTTTACCTCTTCTCATTCTGAAAATAGAAGAACCCTATGATAAAAGTTTGCATGGCTTTTCAAGTTATGAAAGACTTATTCTGCATTATATTATCTTAGTGCATATTATCTTTTATATGAAATAATTTAATTGTTTCAGGCTTTTTTTGTGCAATTATATAATTTACCAGGATACTTATTGTACCACGATAAGGAACGGTAGTGATGCACTGAATGGTAATCTTCGTTTGGGTTTCTAAACACATAAATGGATCCATACCATAATTAGTACTGAAAAGAACCAAAAATCTTTCTATGTTTTGTTTTATGTTGGTCTTTGCTCCTATGATTTGCAAAGAATAGAAATGTTCAAACTAATGTATCTAGTTTGCTTTATGGAGATTGTTTCATGTTTCATGCATGTCTTAAATTTGTAGGAACGTTTTGTATAGATAAAATTTTACACAAAACACTGAAAATAATTGTAATGGCTGAGTTTATTAATTTCCTCTGAAATAGGTGTTTCTGATTCAAGGCACTAATTACTTCAGCGATACATTTTGAGTGCTTGCTTTATTGCTTTACAATGGCTTGGGTGACTTTTTGCATTAAATATATATAATAGAAAAATAGTATTTATTAGATTTATGAGCAAAGTATGTTCTACTGTTATTAAAACAGTCATATTTTTAATTATCTTTAACAAGGTGTTAATAACTAAATACATAATATTTTATGCAAAGTTTTGTAAAATATTAATATAAGGTTTTGAATTTTATGCAGTTTATAAGTTAAAATTAAGTGTTTGTTATAGATCATTACATTCTATTGTGATTGACATAAATTAGACTTATGTAGTTTATCTTAATGTTTTATTATAAAGGATTTTAGTTGGGGAGGAGCATTTGTATGTTTGAAGTTCATCATTGTGTGGTTGAATTTGTACATAAATGTTTGTTGACTGAATAGAAATCTTAGCTTTTGCCTATTATTTTTCTTATTTTGAGCTAGATTCAAAGCATGGTACAATTGTACTTTAGAAAATACCTAGTAGTTAAATAGTTCATAATTTCATCCTTGAATTCTCCCTTCATTCCTGAATTCTAGTGCTAGATACAATTTTGTTGCATCATTGGTACTTTTGTTTATTGTTATAGTTTACTTTCTGCTTATTTGAATGATGTTACGAGTTTGTGTTGATTGGTGGCTAAAAAGTAGGTAGCTGAATCCTTTGTTCACGAATGTTTTGTGGACAACTTTCAGACCCTGATGATGATAACGAGGATGAGGCTCTCTCACCTACAAAGTTTAAAGATCTGTGCTCGAAGAAAGTTTCACCTACAAAGTCTTCAAAGATACTTTTTAATTCCAAGTTGACTCCAAGTGTGCAGTTGACTCCAGAAAAAATTTTGCCTCTCCAGGAATTGCCACTGTCCCCTGTTAAAGAAGTTTCTGAAATAGAAACGAAAGAAACTTGCACTAGCCCTTACTCTGACAAGACTGAAACAGTAAAACCCAATCAGCTTATTTCAACTAGGAAAGGTTTTAGAACTAGGAAAAGATTGAGTCCCATCCATGACAAATGTAAATTCGAACCAAAAGTACCATCCAGAGTAGATCGAGGCTTGAGTCCAATTGCTGTATTTACTGCTGGGCCTTCAGGGGTACAGAAAGAAGAAACTGAATATTTTGTGCAAACTTATGATGCTCCAGACATGCAAAAGCCAGACACACAATCTGATCAGTTTTGTAGCAAAAGCACTGGGATGTCTCCTGGCTCTGCTTTTGATGCAAAGCATGTAAAAGAAGCACATACTGCTAGTTCAGTAGAATCTATCCAAAAAGATAGTGTTATTTTAGATAGTGAATCGCAAGCTTTTGATGTTGAACATATGTTGGATGATTTATCAAAGGTTGAGAAATCAACCAGTCCTTTTTCTGATATAATGCTTGACACTGGCATTGGGACTGATTCCCTTATTACTGCTGATGCTGCAAGTAGTCCATTTCCAGCTGATGTCCAATCACCGTCCAGCTTTACTTCTCAGTCCAGTTCCATTCACTTGTTGAAAGAAAATTGTTCCACTCAAACCATCCATGTTGAGATGCTTTCTGCACATACCAGTCCCATTGATGGAACTCTATCCCTCCAAGACTCTAATTTATCTTTTTGTGCAACTGAAAGCAGTTTAAAATCGGATTCATTAGACGATTTAAGTAAAACTTTAGGAACTCCAAGTTCCGATACTGCTGAACCTGATGCTGTCCTTGAGTTGATTTCTTCTCATCATGACCTCACCAAATCCTCAGTTAAGGACTTTCTTCAAGTACATGTGGCTGAAGATCAATGCAGTAATGAAAACGATGATCTGTCCAGCTCTCTACATGATAGTTCTAAAGACAATTATGTCCCAGTTGAGGACAATAATGAGCTGAATAAGATATTGGTTATTGAATCATTTAGAAATGTCTTTGCAACTGAACCACCTTTCTCAATCGTGAGTTCTCGGAAAATCTCGAAAAAGGAGATCAGTCGAAAGAAAAGAAAAGGTGTACCTTCTGAAATGGCTTCTGAGGACAAAATATTTTCACTGCATGATCAGCTGTTGTCAGAAGAAAGTGCCTTAGAGAGTAGTACTGATTCTGGGGTAGATCTTAAAGAAGCTGGACACAGTTATGCCTATCAAGCTGTTATAGACACATCGGATGCCTCTTCATTGAAAGGAATTGCCAAAATTGAAGATGTGCCCCTACAAAAAATTTTTAGTGACGTGGAAGAAAAGAAAATTGGGTCCATTGAAGATTTCAGTGAGGTTGAAGAGCATTTTGAAAAACATACAAATAAAAAGTTTGATGATATTGAAAAGAAAATCGTCCCAGACACTTTGGAAAGTGAAAGTAATATTTTACAAAAAGATGTTGCTCACGCACTTGGTGCATTTGATCTATCTGTAGAGAAAGAACATCGGGATTTTGATGTAAAACCTGAATTAATGGAAAGTTCAGGAATCATAATGGACCATAAAAAGTTAGAAGATATTGAAAAACAAATTATTCAAGATGTTTGGGAAGATGAGATTATTTTGCAAAAAGGTATTACTCCCTTACTAGATAATTTTGACCCATCCACTGTGAAAAAACACAGCTCCTCAGATAGCTTAAAAGATGAAATTTTGGGAGATTCAGATGGCATAGTGGAAGAACTGTGTACCAAAACAAAAGCAAAATTTCGCAGTGGTGATGTTGATTTAAACTGGGAAAAAAAAGACAAAGCGGGTTTATCCGATTCTAAAAAAGGACTTGATAAACTTAATAAGGATGAGCATGAAAAAGATCCGAGTACTAGGGAGTTAAAAGATAAAACTCCTGAATTTGTCCGACAAATTGAAGAACAATTAGTCAGTGCTACTACTTTACGTACATTTGTTTCACCAACAACTGAAATAAATCGCATTTATATTCAGGATATATATATCGATTCATCAAATGAGAAAATTGATTCTATTTCCACTGATATCAAACTTGATGGAATTGATGAATGTAAAACGATTAATGAAAGGCCTATTATTCCTCAAAAAGCTGATTATGCTTATTCTAAATCTGTTGAAAACAATAATCAGCAATTACAGATATCCCAGACTGAACCATTTTTGCTTGAAAAAGTGACTCGTACTGTAAAAACGTTGGATGAACCAAAAACCCCTATCGCAAAAGATGAAACTGATAGCTCTCTAGAAATCTACACTGATATTCATGCAGAAAAAAAATTATCTTCAGATGCAACTATGATAGAGAGTAAGATAAGCTCCTCATCCATATCTGAGCAAAATATGTTTATTTCCATGCTTGAGCAAAGTAGTAGTTATGACACTATTACTAAAGGTAAGAATTTATTAATTATAATTTTACATTAGGTGTAGATATTTGCAATTAAAACCTTCAGTGTTTCCTATTTTTTTCTGATATTGTGAGACTGAAAGCTGCATGTTGTAAAGCTTCAAAGCTAGCACTCAACAATCAAAAGTTAATTTTTTAAGTTCTAAATTAGCTTACTTAGTCAGCCCCCCCACACACATCCTTAATATTCATTTAGTGACAAAAAAAGATTTCCCATGCAAAAATATTTACATGATCCACAAACTTTATGCAATACCTTGATACAGTTTGTCACTTTCCTATTTTTGGTTTTGAAAGAATGATTTTTACTTGATACTAAGTAAGTTATAATTTTGGGGAGGGGGATTCTATTGTATAAAATCTGAGATATCACACACAATGTGAGATAGTAAATTTTTCTATAGATTAATAGCAATATTGTGAGTAAGGTGTTGGCCTGAAAATTTAGGAGCTATGAATAATTTTTTTGGTAGTCCCTTTAAATTTAATCTCAATATTTTTTAATCTAACTTTTTGTGTTTGCCAATGAATATACTGAATAAATTGTGCAAAACTAATATATTTTTATAAATCCTAATTTGATTAAAACTAAAGTATTTTGCACATTTATAAGGGTTGCTTGTCACCCATAGGTCACTAGTATCTGGAAGAAAAAATCACAACTGCAATTTAGGGATACTCCAAATGTAAAAGTTTATTGCATCCTTAAAAAATGAGATCATAATCTTGACTCTTGATAGAAATTAATTGATGGACTTGCTGTCTCATGGATTTAACATGCACATACCCTGCATACTGACAAGGAATTTCTGGGAGTACCGTGCTAGATAGAACCCTGGTGATTACATGAGAACTGTATGTGCAGTTGGGCCTTCTATGTATGCCAGATTTGTTTATGTTAAATCCATAGGTCAGCAAATCTTTCTGACTGATGGGGGATGAATCCACAGCACTGTCCTTGTGTGTGTGAGATTCAATCAGAATTGGGCATGCGATTTCCCACCATACCTTATTAAAAGGGTAGAGTTCCAATATGAATTAGCTGCTGGGGTATATATTTGTGTAAAGTATGCTATTGAAAAGTGGTAGTCGCGGAAAAAACGAACCACCCCTCTTCATTCGAGCAATTTTAACAGTAGAGAAAATTCAAAGATGGCGTTAGACAGAAACTAAGGTCTTCTACAAACCATCTTCATAATTTCAATGCAAACCCCTTATTTTGAGACACAATTTCAAATCTATATCAAAACTTAACTTCAGATATCAAATTTCATGGCATTAGGTCTTACCGTTTCGAAGTTGAGTACAGAAAGATTGGAGCTCCTAAAGTTATATCAGTTTCTCAGACTTTTATGGATATCTTCCTAAATGATATTTCGTACCATGTTATGCAATCCAAATAAAATCCACATAATATTTTATTTTAAAAATAGTTTTCAGTATGCAATAATAATTATTAAATTAATGTTTGAAAAAATTATTAATTGGAACTTTACTATATTTTGATGGGGATCGATTCAGAAGGACTTCTAATATGACCATGCAAAATTTCATGTCGTTCCAATTGTTAGTTTTTGCGTTACATTAAATTTTCCTCATGGCGATTTTAGGGGGCAACCAAAAGTTTTAAAAACGTCTGACAAACCTGAGGAATGCTTCAATTTTTGAAAAATGGTTGGAAATTTCATTTATGTAATCTAGAATACGTTGCCTTTTACCAGCTATGTGTCGTATAGATGAACTATACTAATCTATGATCAATTGAATGACTCAATCTATTCACTTTTGGGATGATCGCAATATCAGTTCGATTGTATTAAATAATTGTTGGTAGGCGCTTTGGTTGCAAACATGGAGACTAGCTACTTTAAAAAATTGATATTTATTAAGAACACTAAAGACGATAGAAAATTATACAGAACATCGATTAACACTTTCTTCATTTTGAATTGTTCTCAATTCCAAAACCCTTCTTTTATCACATTTTAATCATAGTCACAATCCTCAATATTATCGTTTGAGCTCGTATAATAAATATCTCGGATCGTTTGCACTTGCATAATAAATATAATTATCGGTCATTTGCACATGCTGACAAACACGTTTGAAATAGTGTTCAAATTTGAAATTCGGGTTGCTATAACTACAATTAATCTCGATCTATGAATAGCGATTTTCAATGTAGAGATGATCCTTGAAATTGACAGGAACTTAACATTGAATATCCCCTGATACAAAGATAGTAAAGTCATAAAATTTCATATTTAGACACATAGAATTTCATATTTTCCGCATCGTTAAATTATAATTTAACGATGCGGAATCTGATTAAGGCATCAAAACAGGGTGTTTCCATTGGAAATTTTGTTTGCAAAATTTTATATGAAGACGGTCCATTTGAATTTGTAAAGGACGTTATTCCCTATTGAATGATATCTTCGAATTTGCTCTACTATGAATGGCGCTCAAAATAAAGGGGTGGTTGGGTTTTTTTCATGATTGTACATTCAAAACTTGTTCACGTTCTTGACCGAGTATCACTAACACATACAGGTCCAAAGGTTTACTCTATGAAGGTATAAGATTTCTTTTAAGAGGTTAGCACTTCTGTCACATGAATCTTCAAAAGCATTGTCAACTATGGTAGTTCAATGTTTTGAATTTACTTTTTCTGTCCCACTTTTTGACAAAAAATAGCATAAACTTTTCAGACTTGCTAAGATACCACTTCAGCTTGCTAGAATACCATGGTCTGATTTATTTATTTAGATTTTAATTTACAGTTTTTTAAGTTAGAATTTGAACTTGCATCTCTTAGTGAAAAATAATAGCACTATTACCATATGCTTATCCTGTGTTTTTATTACCCTATGTTACCGAAGGTTTTACTAACATGTTCTCCAAATTTGTTCAGGATTTTATGCATGCTGTTATGAAGTGCATTACATTTAACTTAAATGCTTGAATTGAGGCAATGTTCTAAAAAATGTTTCTAGCTGTTCCTTAGTACACCACTAAGAAAGTTTGCAAATATTTCGGTACTAAAATAAGTGTACTATTTTGCAATATGTAATTGATTTCTGTTCTTTTTAAAGAAAAAACTGAAGTTGATGAACATGGTGTAACTACTCGCATTATTCAAACAACAACAATTCGCACAATATCACATTCAGCCCCTGAGGCTGTATCTGTGGAGGAAGGTAAGTTCGGAAAATTTTTCTTACTTTAACTAGAAATATGGTTTATTCATATATTTGTTATTTGTAAACTTTATATTATGCTTAATAAACTTATACTCATCAATACTCTTGATGAAAGACGATCCATTGTAAAACTTTCTAGAACCAAAAGTACAACCCATAGACAATATTTTTACTTTTTAGATACTACATTTCACCATTAAACTCCACTGTAAGAACACCAGTTTCTTCCCTTTTGGTACTCTGAATTCAAGGGTTATATACATTTTGAAACATAAACAACAAAATTTTGATTTTTCAGAGACTTGAAAACACTGGATTGAGTCGATTGATATTTACTTAATTTACAAAAAAATTAGTTACAGTTCTGATTAGTTTTAGATTATGAGTTACGACTCTTTGACATGATAAAATGATGCAACAAATATTTTTATCTCATAAACATGGTTTCACAGTGGACATTTTTTACATTAATTCTCAGTTTCACTTTTAAAAATGTTGATTTGGTTATGGTTAGTTCATTCAATTTTTCAATCTCATTTACAATATTCATTTTTAATCTTAATAAGGCATCTTATATATATATATATGATATTAATGTCCCCCTTGAAATGGCATATACATTACTCACAACTATTGATAAAGATTGTGGCCTTTTGGTCAATGTTAAAATCCTGTTGCGTTGAGCAGCAAAATCAAGTTGCATACCATGTTATTAAACATCTCACGTTTCAACACGATTTTCTTTCTAAAAAATATTCTTGAAGTCATTTCTTATTGGTTGTGAATTTTTAAAAACATTTTTTAAACTTTGCAACACTTATACCCAATTCTTTTGGCCAAAAATGAAATGGTAAACTCGTTCAATGTTAATGAAATGTTGCAATTTTACATCTTGAAATATCACAAATTCAGAAACAATTCTAATTGCTTCACTTTGATGCATTGCAATTTGGTCATCTTAGCTTTATGTTTCATATTACTATAATTGAGACAACTTTTCTTAAACTTTTAGTTTCTGCTCACTTTATTTCAAGAATGTTTATTTTTTAGATTTATGTTCTAATTTTAGTCAATTATTCCTATTTTGTAGAAATCAGCACTATTAGACAATCTAATTTGAAATATTGTCAATTCATTTAAATGATTTAACAGTGAATCAACAGTAACATGACAACACAATCTTCTATTTTTAAATCTTTGTTAAAACTGGGGATTGCAAAATATGCACATAAAAATGTTACCTATGTCTTTTTAAAACTCAAGTGTTCCTTTATTTTTAAGTTTCAAAATAAAGGATTTCTTAAATTGGATTACTGTATACAAAGAAGACAATATTTTGATATCATTGTATTTTCCTCTTTGTACTTGTTCTCATTAGTGAATGATTTTGCACTGATTAAAAAATTATTCTGAACTTGGCTTATAAAATTAGGTGGCCTTCCGATTGCTGCCTGTCTAAGTTCAGAACAGGAAACGGATTCTCCAGGTTCACCTGAATTAAGTTTTGCTGAAAAAAGAGATTTTTTCCAAAAGCTATCTCTGTCTTCATCTTCTAATGCCACTCCAACACATACTTTGAAAGGCAATTCTGAAGCAGAGAGCAAGGCTGAAACCTATGTTCCTGAAGAAATGTACCCTGCTGAAAGTCCAGATGAGCAACTTAGTTTCAAAGAATGTTTGAAGTTTTTTGAAAAAACAACAGACACTCAAGAAGAAACTCCCAAGCCAGAAATTAAAGACATTAAAAAGGAAGTTTGGACTGTAATGGGAGATGAAAACGATGTTAGGGAGCGTCTCGATTCAGTTTCGGATGTCTCTGACATCAAGAGGGAACGTGAGATTGAAACAATGGAAGTTTGGGAAAAGCGAAGAAGTACCGTCAGCATCGATGAACAGGTTTCACTGCCTCTTTATGAAAGTAAAGAAGTTTTGGAAACCGTTTTTGACTCTACCAAAGATGCTAAGGTTGAAGTAATGGTAAAAACCTTTGTGCCTGGATCAGAAATGCTGGAAATATGTTCTGTTGAAAATATCTCATATCCTGAAGGTGATACTTTAAAAAGCTGCAAGGTAGAAGAGGTAATATCACAATCTGTTACCTTGACTAAAACGTTAGAAGATGTAACTGTAGTGGCTCGAAAAAGGGAAATAGATGATTCTGAGCTTAAGACTGAAGTATTGCAAGATCAGCAAGAAAGTATATCAATTACTGAAGAAAATAAAATTGTGGAAGTTAGCATTCCAGTTGAAGGAGAGGAAAAGGAAATTTTAACCAATGAAGAATTCATTAGCAAAACCTTTAAAACTCTGACAGAATCACAATCAGAAATATCACTAGAAGTATCTAAATCAACTGTAGATGCCTTTAAGAAAGAAGGAAATGATAAAGCTGACAATAAATGGCAGCGAGAATCTCCTGATAATATTAATTTAGTGAAAGAAACTATGGCACCCACTTTGGGTAAAAGTGAGATTTTTATTTGCACAGAAGAAACACTGGATAACGTTAAGAAAATATTATCAGTTGCAGATGCAGAGTCAAATGTTGTTATACATGGAAATGAAGCCACATCTTCAGCCTTGCCAGAAGAAACGGAACCAGAACTTATTTCTACTGAAAAAACTGAGTATAAAGCTGACACATCTAAATTGAAAACAGATGATGAAGCTATACAGTCCATGAAGGGTGTTGAATTATCTCAATTACAAGATGAATCAGATATCAACCTTGTTGACAAAATAGCTAGTGATAAGAAGACGTTGTCTTCAACAGATACTCAATTTAAAGGTAGTGCTCAAACTGCAACTGTTTTGTTAGATGAAGAGTTGAAATCCAAAAACCGTGAACAAGAGTTGTTTATTTGCACTGAGAAAATAAGTAGTGATGTTAAAAAAATCATATCAGAAGTAGATGAAGAAAGTGAAAACTTACTTTCAAGAGATAATTCAAATCTCTTTGCCCATGCATCTCAGGCTGAAGTATTAGTTGATAGTTATCAAAAATCAACTGATTTGGAAATTGAAAATGAAATTACTGGTCCTGAACATATTGCAATTTCAACTACAAAAGTAAAAACCAAAGAAATCTTACAAGCTACTACTGAAAGCATTTCTAGTAAAGAAGTAGAAAAAGTTATTACCACTGCAAAAGAGTCTATTGAAATTCAACTTGAGAAATCTGAACCTTCTAAACCCTTCATTCCTGATGCCAAGCAAGATAAATCAAAGCAAGATGTATTAAAAAGTTCACCTACTGAGGATGTTACTAAACCTCCTGTGGATATCGAGGCATTAAAATTGGACATTCAAAGAAGCAGGGAAGCTGGAATACAATTTGAAGAAACTTTTGTTCGGTCAGCAGGCAGCAATGAAGAAAAATCAGAGTCATGTTTTAGCTCTTTGAAGGATCAGTCTGTTGAAATAGAGTTCTTACCTGTTCTTGAAGTATCAGATGATGTGAGTAAAGTATCCGTGGATATGACAGGTCATGAAGCTTTGGGAACACCTTGTTCTTTTCACAAAGAAACAGATTTTGAAATGAAACATGCAGACTTAGAAGAAAGTTTTGAAGAAGTTGAGAGAAATAAACTGATAAATGAATTTGAAAAACAAACTATTGCTTCCTCTGCGCCAGAAACTGTAGAAAAAGCTGAGTTTGAAGGAGTCGAAAAGGCGGAACAGTCCAACTTAGAAGAAATGATTTACAAAAAATCAGTTTGTCGTGAAACATCTGGCAAAGAAACAGTTCAATCTGTTCAAGTTACACAGTTTACTGAACATTTTACTGAAAGATATAATGTTCCATCTGAAAAGTTGATTGAAAAGTTTTCATCCAAAAAAATTCACATTGAAAGTTCTGATGGTAAAGAAAAATTTGTCACACATAAGCTGAATCAGTTCCTAGATTCTGTTACTCAACAAGAACAAGGGTCAACTATTGCCCTTCCTAGCGATATAGCTCCAGTTCTTCAAAGAACAGAAGAATGGATCGATCAGAGTGGAGAGCTTCTAATGAGAGAAGGTGGCATGATGGATAGTACAGACAATGGTCTTTTCGAAGATCGTCCACCAACCTTGGATGACGAGCCACTGAAGAGGAGCTCACCCACAGCAGAATCTTTTGATGACAAAGCAAGAGTCGAACAATGTGACACTGATGTAATGATGCAGTTGCTCGACTTTGTGTCACGAAATGAGATCGAGCTTTCTGAAGTCCGAACCGAGGATGAGGCTCCAGATATTGAAGAAGATGTATCACCTTCAGCTGAAGAGGAAGTATGCAGTAGAATATCTTTTGAAGAAGCTAAATCTGAAGAAAAACTACTTACCAGTGATTCAGTAGTCAAGGAAAAGACCCAGGAATGTCTTAAAGTCATTGAAGCAGACAACTTGCAGTTGTCACCCCAACGTTCCTCTTTTGATTCTGTTACTAGTCCCTCAAGAAAAGAAGCTCCATCAGATAATGTAGATACGGTAATCGATGCAAAATCTCAAGAAGCGTGTACCCAATCTTCACAATTGGTAGGACGAATGCATCCTCAGTCTTCTTTAGAAGTAGAAGTAGGAAGCCATGATGATGAAGACATGGGAGCACGTTCTCCAGATAGAGTTGTTCAACTTTCCTTTGTTGAAGAAGAAAGTCTTGTCAAAGCAGACATTAGTGATGAGAAAAGGACGTCTGAATTAATATCTAAAGGTACAGGAAACTCAATCGGTATCACTTTGCGATGAATATTGCCGCTTCTTTTGTGTTTTAGTTTGATCAGTTTCGTTCTTGCACGACATATTATTTGCATCTTTTATATTTGCCAACTTTGTAAAGAAAATATTAATGATTAATGTGCAACTATTCATTCATCCCCAAGTTCATTATATGTTAATATATATTTTTATATCATTTTAGGATAGAGATGAAAATTATAAGTTTTTTCATATAATGAGAAATGTGTATTCTCCTTCATTTAAAGTATTGATATTTTTTAACGTTGCTTTTCAACATTTTTTCGAAAGTAGACTGGTTGCCTTGCACTTCGATTTTGAAGCTTCCTTCTCCATAGTTCCTTGTTTTAATTTAATTTTTATTTGCAAAATATTTCATGTATGTTTGTCTTTGTAGTTCTTCATTTTGCAGTGCACCATTTGATCTAATTTATTTGTATTTTGCCCTTTTTTCTATTTCATAATGTTTGTCTTGCTTTTCATGATAAAACATGTTTTGTTTGAAACATTAGAATTTGGCAAAAAATGCTTGACTTAATTTAAAAACTAACTTTCAAATATACTCATTTTCTGAGTTGTGTATTATAAAGTCAAAAAATAAAGTTTTGTTTTATTTTTTAATTTAAATTAATAATTAAGTTACCTTGTTTGGTTGCTAAACTTAATTTTAAAAAATAGGTAAATGATGTTTGGTTAGATTTTATAATTTCATATATATATGAAATTATATTATATAATTTCAATTGTGTATATTTTTTTAAACAATTTTTATTAGAACTATGTTGTACTTAAGGTATTTAAAACTGAAAGTTTGCTTGAAATATTAAAGTATTTAATAAAAGTTAGCATGTCTTGAAATTAAGTCTTTTCTCTGTTTATCCTGTTTTTCGATTTTTCTTCCAAGTCAAACATGTGTAAAGGATCATTATCTTAATTTCCATTTCAGTACCTGAAACCCAAACTTTACAGGATTTAGAAAATAACTTGCTCCAAGAAAGAAAAGAAGTTGAAAGTGACAAACAATTAATAAATGAAGGAATAACAGCAGCAAGTGACATATCTAGAAAGACAGAGCATCTGATTGAAGAAGATTCGAAGAAGGCAATTGATATGGCAACAAAAATCACTGAACAAAAAGAAATTTCTAGTTCAACAAATGATCAAGCCAAATCGGAAGCACCAGTTTTGCAGGACATGGAATTCAGGATAGGTGTAGAAACTAGCACAGTTCAATCAGTTGTCAGACCTGAATTTGAAGGTATATTTTGATATTTACTGTTTTTCTTTCAGATTAATTAAGCAAAATGGTGCTGGGGACTTTTATAACAAAACAAATAATTATAGCCTCTTTTTAATTTGAGATTTATTCATTTTTACGGTCCTCAATGAAATAGAGAATACAAGAAAAATTGACTTGAAAGAAAAATAGACTGTTCTTTAGTTGAAGCACTGGCTAGTTTAACAACTTAAGAACAACCCTTGTTTTGAAAAAAAAATTCCTACAGGCTTGGAGTAGTGTAGAATTAGCATGCAACCCTTTCAGATATCCTACTTTTCATACATATTAAAAAATTATTACTTTTTAATTTCATCATAATTCTATTGATTAGACTTAAGCTGTTAGTGCTTATGTATCTCAACTATGAGGACAGTGTCTATTTTGTTTGAATATTCATATAAATTTCTGATATCTTTGTAACACGCATTTATTAAATATATTTACGAATAACAATTTTATTTTAATAGTTTTGCATAAAAATTAGTTTAATGAAATTAAATTATTTGCTTCAGAAATTTGATGTATAGCCAAAGTTTTATGTAATTCCGTTATTTTACACTCTGCGATTTCTTCAATACATATAACCATGTTTGTCTACTAACAAACCAAATTAATTGCATGTTTACGTGTTGAATGTTTGCTTAATGTGTATGATCTTGAATTATGAATGCTATATGGTCATATTGTTATTTGAGTAAATTTTCATTTTTAGAAAAGGGGTTCATGAAACTTTAGAAAACTGCATGAATCAGTTTAAGTTTAAAAGATAATATTGTCTTGTATGATGTCTTAATATCTTTTTATTTACAGTTCTTAGGTCATTTTTAATGGGATAACTTGTATAAGTGTTTCAATAAGAATTTTAAAATGGCTATTCTCTTATATGTATCCTACAAAACGAAGCAAATATACTTTATACTTAAATCAGGAATAAACTATGTCCAAAAAACTAAAATTAATAAAAGGAAAGGTTAATTAACAAAAACCAGGCTGAAGAAAGTATTAAAACTTGATAAGTATTAATTTGTTTAACAGACTAAATGTAAATTAATCACATTATAACTGACCTCATTAAGTTCAAAAAATCCCAATGAGCAGTATAATTTACTGAGCAAATAAAATCTTGGATATTAGCAAAATATGCTGAGAAAGTGATTGATTTTGGCTCAGCAAATAGGCTCAATGTGATTAACTTGTAATAATCACAAGGGTATAAACTTTTCCCTTCAGTAATTCGTAAGGTTGTAAGCCAATTTGATTTTAAAATACATCTTTTGTTAAAGTAGCTTTTCATGAATCCTTTTTCAAATTGCTTTTGAACTATTGCTTTAATTCATACTCCAATGTTCAAGTACCAGCTTATGTTTTTTGCTATGAAATAGTGCATGTTTCAATATGTCCATTCTAACAAGCTAACTATATTTTACTAACATTCTAGAGCAATTGCCGAAATTACACGAGGAAAGTGTATTAGTAGAAGATAAGCTCATTCAAAGTACTGAGGAGACAGATTTACATTTAGATCATGCAACTGTCTTTGATCCTAGCCTTAATAAGTTGGTTGACCAAACTGATAGCAAATTTGTTCCATGTGCATTTGTCAATACTGCATTTGCAGGAGCAGAGTTAATTGATGAAGTTGAACAGTCCACTCCAATTCGTGCTCGTAGTCCTTATGAGGTTATCAGGGATGATATCCATGAGAAATTTGATACTGCAGAATTGATAGAGCATCTTCCAACAGACTCAAGTAATATCGTGAGAACAACTTATGTAACCAAATATGTGGAGGTTAGGCGTCGGCCATTACTACAGCATATTCCATCTGAAATATCTGAAGAGGATTTAGTGGAAAGAGAATTAGTATCTCCTGTTTTAAAACAGGACTTGGAGGCCTTTGATTATCAACTTGAAACTGAAGGTATGCACACAACACCTCATCAATTGCCATCATCTGATAATGCATCATCTGAAGATGATGAATTAGGTATAAAGGATATGAAAGAAGTTCAGTTAGCTAAAGGTAATCTTGGTCTCGATACATCAGAGCATGTAACCACAGAAAAGGTAATAACTGATTCAGGATATACTGTAACGAAAACAGTAGTGACTCGTGTTAGTAAAGCAGTGGAACATTTCAGTGAAGATGATGAAACTCCTAAGTTAACGCAAAATGCTGATGGGATAAAAGATTTTAAAAGCTGGGTTTCTGATAATGTCAGTGCAGAAAAAATAACATCCCTGCATGATACCCAAAAGGTAAGTCCGTCTGATTTTAGCAGTAGAGCTGATGCTAAAGAAAAGGGAAATGAAATCTCAGCAGTATCAGACACGTTTTCTGAAAGTTTGAATGAAGATAAATATCTGGGTTCAGAAATAATTACTACTCATTCCTCTACCATTGTCCAAACTTTTTCATCTGATGCAGGAGCCTCTTGTGATTACTCCTTTGAACAAATGGGTGGAGAAAATATTGAATCCGAATCTCATATTCCACCAGCAAGTGAACTTGATTCAACTAGTATCATATCTGGTGCATCTCCCAAAGCAAAACCCTCAATAAATGGACCTGGTGAAGTGGAATATCATCCAGAATACGATGACACTGATGAGTATACTGGAGCTAAGTGGTCTGGTAAATATGAGATCGAAGATACTGCCTATGAAAGACCCTCACAAGATATAATGGACGATACTAAGAAGAGTAGATATAGTAGTGTTTCAGATGATGTGATTGACTCAGAAATTGGAGAAATCCTAAGCTCAGACCAACAATTTGAAGATATTATTGAGAGACCCATGACACCTGAACCACCTGTCGATGAATTTTCTAGCACTTCACTTGATTATAAAAGTATGAAAGCTCGAAAAGAACTTGGTGAATTAGACTTGCGCAAACATGATCCTTACTTTAGTGATGGGGAGCAGGTTGTTTCATCCCCTGTGCTAAGCCCTGAAGATTCAAAGGCTGGATTTGCATATGGTATGCAGTTTGAGAAAGATATATTAGATGTTGCAGAAGAAGCGATGGATGTTGACAGTGATCCATATAGTGAAGAAAAAGAACCAGTGTTTGGATATGGCATGAGATTTGAAAGGGATCCTGAACTAGAAGAGGATATCCCTTGCTATGGTGATCTGTATACACATGAAGAAGAAGATGAAGATGCACTTGAAAATGGAGAAAAGAGTAAGTTTGTCACTAAACCTAAAAAGGATCCAGAGTTTGATATATTGGCAGGTCGAAAGTTCTTTACGAAGAACGTTGAAATTGATGAGTTGTCGATGTCTTCTTTGCAAGAATTTGAACGCTTGGAGGCAGAGATTGTTTCTGGAAGGAAATCTAGTATTGGATCTGTCGATTCATTAAATGGAAAACTTCCTGTGAGTAAAAGTGGCGAACATGATGATGTATCTATGAGCTCCCTGACAGAATTTGAGAGAATTGAAAAGGAATGCCTAGAAGTTGAAAAAATAGACCCAGCTATGCAAGAAAGCATCACACAGCTTTCTGAAATTGAAGAGGGTCATGAAAGTCAAGCATCCGAAACCAGTATGGAAAATAAATCTGAGGGTGGTAAAGATGATGACTTGAGCATAATTGAAGACTATGACCATCACCTTGATGACATTGACAATATTATACTAAAAGCTGAACCGGGCGATAAGTCTGAAATGCCTTTCCAGCTCTTGATGACGAAGTCTCAAAAAGCTCCTGAGGATTCAACAGCTGAGTTTGTGAATGAACAAATTTGTTCTGGCAAACCTGTGAAAATTACAGAAATATCTAGTCACCAAACCGAACAAACCATCAAAATAAGCACTGATGAAATTTGCATGAGAACGTCCCTTCAATCAGTTGAAAGCTTTTCTAAGTTGGAGGAAAGAAGTGACGATATTGATCAGGATTCCTTGCATGATGAGTTTTCATTAAAACCAGATTCCCTTCTTGAAGAAAAACAAGAATATTTAGATTCTTTACATGAAGGAAAATGTGATGATATTGATTCTCTTCAAGGGGACATTCCTGATGAGATGAGAGATTCCCTGTTTGAAGACAGGCATCTAGAAGAAGACTCCCTTCATGAGATGGACATTTTACCAGACGAGTCCTCTTTATCCATGGAAAGTAGTTTTGCTGCTGCTATTTCTCATGATTCAAGTAAAGCTGAAGGACAAAAGAAGATACATGGTGTCTGTGAAGACAGTAATGTTATTAAGTTTATGGATTTAGGAAGTAATGTGATAACAATTTCAAAAGACAACAAGACGGAAATTATTGTAACTGATTTCCCAAGAGGGGATGTCATGCTGTCCAGCACTGATTCTCTGGAACAGAGTAGTTCTGCTGCTGCTGCATTCCACTTGGAAAGTGAATCTGTGATGTCTACTAGCTTAACTGGTGCCCCAATATCTGAAGACAGCACAATGATATCGAGTACAGACACTCTGGAGCATGAAGGAAGAATAACATTTCGGTATGAAGATATTCCTGTTGATGACTTGGAGATTCTTGTGAAGGATGGACGCAAAGTTATAGTGGACTCTGAAGGAAATATTCAAACTGAATATGATGTCAAGCATTTTCTGGATACCGAAGAGAACATAAACTATGATTTGAATTACTGTTCTAAAGGGATGATTGAAACAACACTTCCTTCCACGACTATGCATGTTCAATCAGCTATGACCACTGTTAGTTTTATTGGTGAACCAGAAGAATTCAGCTCGAAAGCCTTTAAAAGTACTACAGATGCTAGAGAGGAGGGATCAAAATATGAATCTTCCTACTCTGATCCGGAAGTGGAAGTAGAAGAAATTCACACCACAGATGAATTCGGTAATCCTAAGACCATCAAAAAGATAAGGAAAGTCATAACGACAAAAACTCAGTTTTCCTCGTCTTCTTCCTCTGATAATGTGGAAGAAAAAATGAAGGAATTTCTGAGAGAACATGGTGCAGGTGAAACTGCTGGAACTGGGGAAGAAGTTGTACAAGAAGAGCGGTCTGTAGATGACAAAGGCAATGTTGTATTGATTCGGACAGTGAAGCAACAAATACTCTCTCAGCCAGAAATACATTCCAGAACTTTTTCAGGCCCTGATGCTGCTCTTATGTCTCAAGAGTTTGTTGAACAGTTTAAAAGTGTCGATCCAACAGATGATGTTTGTGAATTTGAAAACATAGACGATCAAGGAAATGTGGTACGAGTGACTCAACAAGTAGTAATCAAACCCGAAGTGCATTCTGTCTCCTTCAGTGGTCCAAATGCTCACCAGCAAATGGAAGAATATATGAAAAGATTTACTGCTATGTCTCAAAATGGAGATGGAAAGAGTTCTTGGGAATCTTCACAGTCATCTTCCAGTGTTCAGATTTCAACATCTACCAAACAGCATCAAGAATACATTCCATCAGGTATATGCATGCTTATTTGTTGATATTTGGCTTGAAAGCTTGTACATTTAAGATAAAAGCTTTAACTTTGAAATATGTGTTTTGCTTATACTTGTAGCTTATAATACTTTACTACAAAAAATAGCTAATACTTGAGCTAATACTTGATAATAGCTAATACTTGATAATTTTTATCTCATGCAAAATACCTTTGATACAAATTATTCCTTTGTTTTTATTTAGTTTAGTATTGTTTAGTACAGTATTAAATTATCTTCTGTATTTGTTTAGACATATGAATCAAATATAAACTTCTCATATATTAAGTTAAAAGAAATTTTTTTAGGTTAGCATTTTAAGTGGCTTTCGTGGCTTCAGTGTATATTTGCTGTTTCACAAGTGTTTAACTGTTCAGAATAATTAAATTTTATATATAAAGTATATAGTAGTAATTGGATTCTAATAGTGGTGTATTAAAATACTTTACATGTGTAAAAAAAATAGCCTTTTATAATTCCTTATTTTTATCAAATTCATTAAAAATTCTATTAAACTGTTTTAGTTTAAAGGGGTGTTTTATTAAAAGCATAAAACAAAGGTTAAAATCTTAATTTATAATTTTTGGAACTTAAAACTCAGGGTCTGGTATGTTAAAACTCCGGATGTTATGGAAAGAGGGTATTTGTCACAGAAATCAATATTAGAATGTTAAGGTAACTTTCAGATATATATATATATATATATATATATATATATATATATATATTTATATGTATCTTACATTTTTTAAGTTCTAAGTAAACTTGATTTATATTTTAATAAACTTTTATATTGAATTTTACATTAATCTTGCAGAAAGTTCCTCTCATGATGTAATAAGTGGAACCCAGTTTGTCAAAACGTAAGTGATTACTAAATTTCCTGTTTATTAATTTCAATAATTTTATCCTTAAATGTCTATATTGAATAGATGGGCATTTCACACATGGCTGAAATCTTATGCTACAAAACGTTGCACTACAAATTTGTTTGTTATATATCTTGTAAAATCAATTTCCTTTCAAATGTCTAACTTTTCTCCTGTGTATATAAACTTAGTACATTGTCGTATTCTTACTATAGTTAAATGTGTTTAAACTAATATTGTTGCCATTGTCGTGTATGAAATTAATTTTGACTCAAGTGTTTGCCATAGCAAAAATATGTTTTATGCATGTGTAAAAGCTGTTAAAATGCTGTTTGTAAAGAAAATGTTTTATGAGTGTGAATTATAAATCTTAAAATACTACTTTTATATATTTCAGGAGCATATCCTATTATTATTAGGAAATATTTCTAATTATCAGGAGCATATCCTGATAATTAGAAAAATTTCAAAAGTTTGCAGTTAAAAAATACATTGAATATTTAGGCATGAATGAAATATTTTGTTAATAATTTTTAAATGTAGATTAGTTTTGTATGTGCAGTCCCTAGCCAAATTATTAGAATCACTGATGTTTTGGAGATTATTGACTTCTGAAAACAAGCATTATATTACAGATCAACTATTACTGCATTAATCAGTATAATTACGTTAATTAACTGATATTCTATTAAAAATGCATCTTTATGACATAATTTCATGCGACCAAGAATTTCATGAGAAACATGCCAATACATTGTTGATGGGTAAAAATTAGTTATATAATTTTTGTTATATCAAACTTGAAATTACAGAATGCTCATTTTAACTGACCCTTTTTTGTATGAAAAGTATCGATATTCACAAAAATATGAGTAAAGTAAAATTATTTGGTTCAAAGATAGCAGAGGTAAAAGGTCTAATTAAACCAAAAATTATTCAAATCGATAGATTTGTCAGATTGAACATTTCTGATTCATCTTTGAGGTAAATAAAGAAAAACAGTCACTTAAGTTGGGGATTATTCCATCTGAGAAAGAAAAATGTGGTGGTAAAATATTTTCCACATGTTATTTTAAAGAGATTTGTGTTTAAACCAATTTTCTAATACAAAATAAATTGAATTCATCCCAAAAATAATTGCAGACATACAAATTTTAACTTTAAGGCCCATAAACCCACTCAGAAGCTGCTGTTAGGGATCAAAGCATCTCAAATAGCCAAAAGACAAGTACCGAGATTTGGGATTTTAACTATGTGTGGATGTATTTATGCATATTTTCTTCTAATAAATAACAGATAAGAGTTAACATCTACATATTGCCTTATTATATGGTTATGATATTTGCTTTATTGCAGGTTTGGTCTAGTGATATGAGCATATTTTTAAAACTTTAACAAACAATTCTGTATGAAGACACCATATAAAATTAAATTATAGAAAAAATTGTGTTCTATAGGGTGTTAAATACTGACCAAATTCATGATTTAATCTTAAAATAAGTAGCAAGGGGTGTGTTTATCTAGGTGTTAAAAGAAACAATTCTCTAGACCTATATAGGGAGTAAGGGGTATATTTTTCAGATGATTCAAAAGGCAAAGGAGCTAATGAAGAGAGTTGTGACAAAGAGGGCAATTACCTCAAAAACTAGTAAGTTGCTTGAGAAAATTATTTGTGTCAAGTTCAGGACACAGTAAGAGTATGCATTAACAATATGACAAAGCAATCGAAGCCAGTATTGCCTCAAAAAGCAGCCCAAAAATTCTTAAATATCTGATTTAATGTACTATCTATATATTTGACAAAAATAAATAAATACAGGATTATTTCTATCAAATTTGTTTTATTATCCAATGTTAAAATTGGCAGGCTTGCAAAAATTAAATGAGTAGTTTTTGTCTACTCCAAATGTAAATTTTATACAATAAAGGTTGAAGTGTGTAATAATTTGGCCACACTAATTTTGTCAAGTAAATTTCATTGAAATGTAATTGTGAAGCTTTTGGGACATGATTCAAAAATATAGATATTTTAACTTTCTCATTATATTGTTCTGAAAGGAATAGAATTTAGATTTTACTATTTAAATGGTTAAACTTAAATGGATATTTCATCTTATAGTTTATGTAAAACTAAATATCCTCCCCAAACTTTTATCTATACAATGCTGTGACAGTTACTTTGAAACTGTTAATTTCTACATTGCAACTGAAAGACATGTCTTTTACAGAACGGTATCAAGCTTAATCCCAGAGGCTTCTGAACAGATAGTGCATTCAACTACAACTACCAGTTATACAGTGGATGATACTGGGAAGCCTAGTGAGTCTAAGGATCAAACTTCATCTATTGAATAAACATGCTGATTGCTGTTATCTACACATGACCAAGTTTGATTGTCCATTTAAGTGCCGAAGTTTAATTTGTTATATAATTGTTTAGTGTTTTAAGCTTTTAGTGTACATGCCCACTAATGAGCCTTTTTAAAAACTCATCACTTGTTTAAAATGAATTTTATTTTAAAAGCTTCAGATAGATTTAAATTCAATAGAAATGTTTCTTTTACCTATAAAGGCAATTGAATCCATTTTTCAACATAGCTAAATAACTTAAACTTGTTTTTATACATAATTGCCATGTTCTGTAATTGATTTTTTTAATTTCATATTGGTTGTGATTTTCTTAGACACTTCATTTTTATCTGTGCCATATGTGTTTTTTAAACATAACTTTCAATTGTGATCTGTTAATTTTAAGAAAGTGTTCTTAACTTATTACAAATCCATCACCCAACATGAGATTTCGGCACAAAAACCTATAATGAGTGATAACTAAATGCAGAAGTTGAAGTTGCAGTGAACAAGTTGTCTGTTTTGGTGCTTGCAGTATCCCAACAGAACTGAATGCTCATTATTTTAGTGAGTACCTGCCGTGTGATTCTGTTTACTGACTGATGACAGTAATAGTGTACAGAATCTGCAAACACTGCATTGGTTCACAACCAAAGTGTCCTTGTTGAACATTCTGTTGCTATGAGTCCTGTGTTAGCATAGAATCTTGCTATCAATTTAGAAAATAAAAAGCTGTAATTTTCTTAAATCATCTCTACCGCTCTTTGCTTAATGGATAGTGCATAACTTGGTGGGAAAAATAAGATGGCCCTATTTTGAAATGAGAAGGAAGTGGCATGTAGCAATGAGCCAATGAAGTTCCTTTAAAGCTGAATAATGTACGGTATGTCTGCAGCGTGTCTGTATCAGGGTATTGAGGTTGTGAAAGAAAATGCTTTCTATTTATTTCACCCTCTTTAATGGAACAGTGCTGACATTTTTGTGTTCCTGCTACCGTCTACTTTTGAAAATTTGTTCTACTGTAACAACTTAAGACAGCACAAAAGTTTGATTTAGTGTCTATAGTATTCACTAACCTGGTGAAGAATTTGCCTTTACATTTGAACATTGACATTGACTTGTGCTTAACTTTTTGCTGTTGCTTATTCTGCCGAAAACAATTTGTGCTTGTGCATTTATTTCTTTTTTTTAAAAAAAAAAGAAAGCTCAAAGTCATTACAGTCATGGGAAAATATAACCAAAAACAAATTGCAGATGCTTTAATTTTTGAACTATTTATAGTCGAATGTTATTTGGTTTTAAGTGAAAAAAATCCCTTATATGAAGGTGGATTGAAAAATTCTGTAATTATTGAGATGTAATTTATCTTGTAAAATGTCCAAAGCTTTTTATGTAGTTTATTAGTAATTTAAAACAAAAAAGATTGATCTCAATTTATTTATTTTTCATTAGTATTGAGGAAGAAAAAAATTTAGAGTGAATTCAGTGAAAGTTATTTAAAAATTCTTGCGCCAATTTTATAAACGAAGCAAATTAAGAAAATGCAATATGATTGAAATTGAGAAATAACATGCTGTGTTATATATTTTTTGAAGTGATAAACAGTTGTAAAAGTGTGTATTCAGTATTCAGCTATGTTTTGAAGTCAAGATATCATAAAGTAATTTTTTTTAATGTCATAAGCTGAGAAATAAACATTACTGCCTTATTCTTTAGTTATTTTTGTAGCTGGTGAATTTTATTCCATCAGTTTTCACAACACAACTAGCTTTATTTTCTGGGAGAACTCCTGTGTTAGAGCTAACTTTTTATCCACTCGCCTCACATATTGACCTTCTATTTATTTATTCAGTATTTTTCATTTTCAATCAAGCTCTCTAAATTCAAATTATATCTTATTCCCTCACATTTCGATATAAACTGTTATTATAATTTTATACTTACATACTCATCCATAAATATAAAAAAATTACCTATAATAGTTTATGAAAAGTAGTTTCTAATTAGTAATAGCATAATATCCATTTCCAGATTGTAAACAAGGAGTATGGAACAAAGTTCAATATTTTGAGTTATTTAAGAAATAAATTCATGTGCCTAACCTTACTAAGATCTTTGCCTTGGTTTTAAGTATCAGACTCATGCCCATACTAAAAGCGTTTTCTCCACTAATGAGCAATAAATGGACTGATCAGAGAAATTAAAGTAGTTTACAACTAAGTCCAATCTAATGGTATCAATAAACTAGTTGTAAAGAGTTTTTGAAATTTGCACTAAGTAAAAATGCTTAATTCTGCAGCTTCAGTTGACAAATCCATTATAGGTTAAAACTAAAACATGCAAATTCATAAATGTTTATTCTATATTGTGACCTTTTTATTATATACAATGTAAATTAGTTGTTTTGCTTAGTGTTATCCATTCCTTGAAAATTTGTTGAAGTGATGTCACACACCATTGAAAATATGAATATTTGCTGCGACTAAACCATCCTTTAATGCATGACTGAAAGCTGGTCTCAGCACAATTAGTTGCCATGCTTCACTTAAAGTTGCATTATAACAAAAACTTAATTAATCTTTGCTTTAAAATCCTACAAAAGGGATTTTGCTGTTCAAATTTCATTGGGACCATCAATATATTTTTCTGATTGGAGCTTTAAATTTCCAGAGGTTTTAATTTATTTATCTTGTAAGAAGATCCATGGCAAAACCTAAGCATCCTTTTTCATCCATTCTGGAAGAATTTCAAACTCACTCCATATTCACATTAACCCTCTCGCTGCGTAATTTTTTTATCAAAATAGGTTCAAAAATTGCGTATTTTTTTAATTACATATTTCAAATCTACATATATTTTAGAGTTAAAATATACAAAAAATTTTTGTAGAAGAGTTTTTTTCAATATAGAATTAGGTGAAACAAAACAGAAAAGAATAATCTAAGTTCTTTCTCATTCGTATCTGTCCACTTTTTCCACCTTGATCTTTCTTTAGGAACTGCCTTATTGATATACTGTTCAGCGTATCTGTTGGTCTCTTGTACTATTATTTGTAACATAAGATCGTCAAAAAAAAGTTCAAAATAATCCAAAACAGTTGCATCATTTTCCATAGTGAAAGTTGGTCCGGGATTGCCAAGGAAAGGAAATGAAGCAGGAGCTGGTGGAATATTTTGCATATCAATTTTGCACCACTGTCGAACGTTTTGAATAGAAAATGAATCTTCAGATTCATCACTATCCGCAGAGGAATCCGAGAAATTCTCATCAGTTTCGCTATAACTATCTTCAGTATACTTGAAATCAGAGTCAGAACTGCTATCAGTGTCGGAAATATTTCAGGAATGTAGGTTATATCACTCGCGAAACGCTTCCTGCCAGACATCTTTGAGCTTCGAAAAGAGCGCGCAAAATGCTGCAAAAAATGCTTGTATATTTCGCAGAAATGTGGACATCTAATTTCCATCTGTTAACCCAGATTTGAATAAACAATTAAACATCACAGAAAAGCCAAAATGAAACCATGAACGGGAAAAGAGCGGGTTGCACAGTTAAATAGACGGCAAAAATGCATCCCCGCGGAAATCGCGGGATGCGCAGCGAGAGGGTTAAAGTTATAAATAAGTTATTCATCTATACATATAAAGCAGAGTTGGCGTCTGTCTGTTCTCTATACAAATCTACACCTTTTGACCAATCCACACCAAATTTCGTACACTTATTTTGAACCCTGCGGGTAACGTAGGCTGCATATTAACCCCTCATACTATCTATCTTAGGTGTGCACAGGGGGCTTAAAACACTTCGAAATCTTCATAGGAATTACATTGCGTATTTATACGATCAATGTCAGACCAATTCGCACTAAATTTGGTACATTCATTCTTTAGAATTTTGCGGGATACAGGCTTTAAATTAACCCCGATCGGATTGGTCCTGGGTCTGCAGTGGGGGCCAAAAACAATTCGAAATTCTGATTGAAATACCCTATTTATACGATCAATGTCAGAACAATTCACTAAATTTGATAAATTCATTCTATAGAATCCTGTGCGGGAAACAGGCTATAAATTAATCCCGTTCGTTTTGTCCTGGGTCTCCAGAAGGGGCTAAAAACACTCCAAAATCACCATAAGAACAATAGTTAGTATATTTAGGATCTTTGTCAGACCAATTCACACCATATTTGGTATATTCATTCTTTAGAAATCTGCGGGAAACAGGCTAAACATTTTCCCCAATCGGATTGGTCCTGGGTCTTCAAAGGGGGTTAAAAACAATTCGAAATCCCTATAGGAATAACATTGAATATTTTTACGATCAATGTCCGGCCAATTTACACCAAATATGGTGTATTTATTCTTCAGAATCCTGCAGGAAACAAAGGATATGCACTACTGTTTGAAAATTGCAACACCATGAAGGAATGCAAATTAAACGAAACTTGCAGGAAATGCAAAACAGGTTAGGATATGCAAATGATTAGAACAGTGATTCTCAACCACTGTGCCGCGGCACTTTTGTGTGCCGCCAAATTCTTAGAGTGTGCCGCCAAATTTTAGAAATGTATACAGTAAAAATTATAATTCTTTTTTTTATTACGAGTAAAGTTTGTTTAAATCAAAGAAAAGTACACTGTAAAAGAAAACTGCTGTTTTACAGTTAAATACAGGAAAAGTTTTATCTCGTGTCGTGGAATTAAAAGACGAAATGAAAATGTTTTTTGAACAAAATAAAAATTATGATTTTGTTCATTTGTTGGAAGATGAAATATGGTGTGCTAAACTAGCTTACTTATCAGACATTTTTGTTATTTTTAATAACATAAATTCAAGTATGCAAGGGCCGAAAGAAAATATATTAAACTCAACAGATAAACTGGTGGGATTCCAAAAACAAATAACTTTGTGCAAGAATAAAGCTCAGGAAGGCAATTTGGAAAAGTTTGAGTCAGTCGCAAAAGATTTTAATAAAACTATTCTTAAAATTGTTATTGACCATTTGACAACATTAGAGGAGAGAATTATTCATTATTTCCCAAATTTAGATATAAAAAAATTTGATTGGGTTCGTAATCCATCTGTGATAACGAATACTTCTGTATTTGAATTAACTTTGAATGAAGAGGAAGAACTAAAATTTCGCTTTCTAATAATCGAGATTTAATTTTAAAATATTCGGAAGAATCAATTAATTCATTTTGGATTAACATTAGATGCGATTATCCCATGATAGCCAAAAAAGCTTTAAAAATATTATTACAATTTTCTACATCTTATTTGTGTGAATTCGGATTTTCAGTATTAACCAACATAAAAACGAAAAAAAGATCGAGACTGTTAAATGTAGAAGACGATATGAGAGTAGCATTGTCATTTTTACGACCAAATATAAATGAAATTATCAAAAAACATCAAGCTCAAATTTCTCATTAAAAGTATTCTTATTACCTTGTAATTAATCCCTTAATAAACGTACTGTTGTTTTTGTAGTACATATTATTTTATTTTACATTCACAATTATCATAAACTATTTTAGTGTATTATAGGTAAGTAAACAACTTTTAAACTTATCTTTTTCTTTGTGTGCCGCCAAATTTTGAAATCGTTAAAAGTGTGCCGCGACAAAAAAAAGGTTGAGAATCACTGGATTAGAATTACAAAGCGATCACGTATGTGTGGGACGAGAAACGCCCTCTAAACTTCCAAGTGAGCCGTGTATAAAAAGCACTGTAAAGGTGCGTTAAAATGTGTGTATCGTCGTTTGACTGCTGTAAATGATTGATTAGAAATCTATGCCTCGCCAAAAACGCAGTGCCATACGAGCAACTAACGGAGTTCGACGGGGCCGCATGATCGGCCTCCGTGAGGGTGGACTTTCGTATCGTGAAATCGCCACTCCCACGGGACGTAATGCCACAACAGTGATGCGGGTGTGGAAAAGATGGACCATGAAGAACCGGACAAGTCGAAACCCCGGCAGTGGGCCACACAATATGACGTCACCACGGGACGACAGACACCTCATCCGCATGGATGTGACGGACCGTACAGCGTCCTCTGGTTTGCTCCTGCACAACATTGGAGCACGTCTACAGGTGTGTCATTGTCTGCCCCCATGGTTCGTCGACGTCTGCTGCGCTATGGGCTACGTGCAAGGATTCCCCTGCGCAGGATTCCCTTGACGCTGAACCACCGATGCCTCCGGCTACAATGGGCTCACCAACACAGCCAATGGCGTGCCGATTGGCAACAAGTCGTCTTCTCAGATGAGTCCCGCTACAATCTGGACTATAACGATGGACGCGTACTCGTCAGACGCTACAGAGGTGAACGCCTTCTCCCGGAGTGTCTTATTCAGCGTCATACTGGACAAACGCCTGACGTTGTGGTCTAGGGCACTATTGGATATCATAGGCGATCCCGTCTACTCCAAATTGTGGGGACCCTGAACAGCGGGCGCTGTATCAGGGAAGTTGTGGAGCCCGTGGTCCTACCCCTCCTGCGACGCATTCCCGGAGTTGTATTTCAGCAAGACAATGCCCTTCCACATGTTGCTCGGAATGTACAAGCCTTCAGTGCACGACAGGTTCCGCTTCTTCCATGGCCTGCACGTTCCCCGGATATGTCGCCCATTGAGCGTGCGTATCTGGGATTATATCAGACGGCGACTCGCTCGTCGGGCAGAAAATACGGATGAACTTTGGCATCAGATAGAAGCCATCTGGAATGCCATTCCTCAGCCTGACATTCAGAATCTGATTCGATGCCACGACGTGTACAGGCTCTCATCGCTGCACGTGGCGGCTGCACAAGATATTGATTTTCGGCATTATTTTTGTCTTATTACTCTGTAAATTCGATCGTTTATTTAAACCACTATAAGTAATACATGGAATAAATTTCGTTTATTTCTGATGCTTCTTTCATAGTGTTGCAATTTTCCCAAATAGGGATGCACATTAACCCCGTTCAATTTTCCCTGGGTTTGCAGAGAAGGCTAAAACCAATGCGAAATACCCTTAGGAATAACATTGAGTATTTATACGACAAATATCAGACCAATTCACACTACTTTTGGTACTTTCATTCTTTTGAATCTGCAGGATACAGGCTACATATTAACCCCGTTCGATTTATCCTGGGTCAGCAGGGGATTAGAAACAATTTGAAATAACCACAGGACTAACATTGAGTATTTTTTTTATTGCTATCAGACCAATTCACATCAAATTTGGAACATTTATTTAGAATTCTGCGGGAAATATAGGCTATAAATTAACCCCCTTCGTTTTGTCCTGAGTCTGCAGAGGAGGCTAAAAACAATTCGAAATCCCCATCGGTATAACATTTTTACGATCACTCAAATCAATTAACACCAAATTTGGTGCTAATTGATTTGAGAATAGAATCCTGCGGGAAACAATCTAGATATTAACCCACGTTCTATTTTTCCTGGCTCTGTAGAAGGGGCTAAAAACAATTTGAAATCCCCATAGGTATAACTGAGTAATATTACGATGAAGTACAAACAATTCAACCCGAACAACGCCGGGTAATTCAGCTAGTATATTTACAAGTTCAATATGGGATCAGATATATAATGGTTAGCTTTTTGAATGATTTTTTCGAGAAGCTATTTTTAAATTAAACAAATTTAATTACCACTGTTTAAAACAATTATAAAATATTTTTGTTGCATGTGCTCTTTAATAGACTAAAATTAACCTTTGTATTTTTATTGATTTAATAAAATTTCAATAAGATCAGGATCCCAGAAAAAGTCTAGTGGTAACAGTGCTCACCCCATACCTAATCCCAATAACAACTTCACCTATTTCAATGTCAATTGAGACTGACAAGAATAGTTCGAGCTGTGGTCTCTTACCTTTAACAGGCCAACCATATTAATGACTTCCTGCCTGTGACAGCTGGCTGGCAGGTACATTACCCAATGCATACTTAACAATATGTACGGTTTGGTCGTACACTATTCAGATTTTAGTTACATTGTAAGATCACGGAAGATGCGTGTACAGGAAATTATACAATGTTTGACGAAATTTAGAACTAAATATATTATTTTGAATTTGGTTTCCAAGAGACCCAATGCAGATTTCAAGTGCTACATTTTTCTGTTCCAACGGGAAAACATTTTATTCTAAACTGGAAACATTTTGCAGTTAATAAAATTTCCAATCTCAAAGTTTTACCTCTCGCTGTTTTATGTAATTTCAGGATCCTGTTCCATCGAATAAGTTGTGCATTTGCAGATGAAAGTGGCCAAACATTCAAGAAATCGGAATAGTGTGTCCAGTTAGTTACAAAATCATAATTGATGTTCATGGTTCCTCGTTCCTTCCCCTGAAAATTAACTGAAAACATCTTGTAGAACAACTAAATAAGCAATTATAAACACGTGAAATATAGCAAAAATGTAGATATTTTGAATTTGGGATGCTTTCAAATGTATATTATACATTTCATGAATGCATGTTATGTACCCGTAAAAATTGTAAGAGTTCCAAAATTGACATGTCGGCTGGTATGCCAGTGTGAACAAAAGTTCACTAATGTATCTAAAGAGCTATTTGTAAGCTTTTTGGATGTGTGATTCGATATCTTGAACTTGTTAGGTAGAGCTTGCCATCAAATACAAAACACCGGAGAACTTCATAAAAAATTTTATCTGCAGAATGCGTTGAACATTAGATTTCTTTTCTTTTTTTTCCATCAAACAATACTGCATTTAAATACCTGTAAAATAATTGTTCTAAAATAGCAATGCTAAGAGAAGTTTTAAATAAAAGTCTGCATACTACTGTATATCGTCGGCTTACAAGTGAAACACATCAAGTCAAAATTGTAAAGATATGAGTTTGCTTTTTTAGATTAGAATGTGGTGGTATTTAGACTCGTGAAGTGTATGTCCAAATAATTTTCATTTTGCATGAAAGTCAGATTTCTTGAGAAATACGTAGTGAGCAGAATTTTTTCCCTTTCATTTTCTCAGAACTGTTTTTTTTACTTAGTATGTTTCATTTGTAAGATGACGATATACTATGTATGAATTTATATGAATACAGCATATATGAAGATACTTGTTTGATTCACTTGTATTTTCTTGGTTTCTACTTTAAGTTGTGCATATTTGGGTCTAGTTAAGCAACTTTAATCCTCAGACAAGGTACATTTGCTAGTACCTGATGGAGACCTGAGGAAGAAATAACACATCAAACAATGAACTGATACTGTGATGAATTGAGTATGTGAAAAATATCTCATTATAGCCATCTTCCCCTTACATAGTGCGAAACCGTCTGATACTAGCTTCTGATATTTCAGCATCTTTTTGCAAATATTCCCAACCACAAAAATACTGCCAATATTTTTTCTCTCAGCTCTTCCTCAGCCGCGATTCCTTAGAGTGGTTCGAATTGGAAACTCTAACAGTTTTTAAGTAATTCAATGCAAAGATTATTTCACCATGGCTTCTCATTAATAGTTAAATTTTTTCATTAAAGTAGTAATGGTATATCTCTTAAACTACTGCTTTACTGAATGATATATGCACTTGTGCATTATACACTGCTGGCCACCGTAAATGCAACACCCTGAAGGAAGCATGCAAATAATATGAAATTTACAACATGCATTAGCGGAGGTGAGATATGCAAATGATTAGAATTTCAGCGCAGACGCACATCACGCGCGCCTGTGGCGCCACTTCAAAGCGCTATTTAAGGCTTGGAGATTTCGACGATTTCATGTACGGCAATTGTGTTTTTCTTGTGGTTTTTTCAAAAAAACAATCAATTATGCCTCGTAGAAAACAGCGATCATCTTTTGATCAAGTATCCGAGTTCGACAGAGGAAGGATATTGGCCTACCGAGATTGTGGATTATCTTTCAGGGAAATCGGTAGTCGTGTTGGACGAAACCAAACAACTGTAATGCGGATATGTGATCGTTGGATGCAGGAGGGTACGACGGACCGACGTGTTCGATCGCATCCACCTCAGTGCACCACTTCACGTGATGACAGGCATATTGTGCGTATGGCAGTGACGGATCGCTCAGCCACATCACGAACCATAGCACAGCACATTCAGTCTGTACCGCATCATCCAGTGTCTGCGCGTACCATTCGACGCCGTTTACAGCAGAGTGGTCTGTCCGCAAGACGTCCATTGCTTCGTCTACCCTTGACGCAGAACCACAGACGTTTCCGCCGCCAATGGTGCGATGACAGAAGAATGTGGACGGCAGAATGGAATGAAATTGTCTTTACTGACGAATCACGCTTCTGTCTGCAACACCACGATGGTCGGATTCGAGTCTGGAGACACCGTGGAGAGAGGATGCTGAACAGCTGCGTTATGCACCGCCACACTGGTCCTGCACCGGGTATTATGGTATGGGGCGGTATTGGATATCACTCTCGCACTCCTCTAGTACGCATTGCCGGTACTTTAAACAGCCAGCGCTACATCTCCGAGGTGTTGGAGCCAGTTGTCCTTCCTTACCTTCAGGGCTTGCCCACAGCCATATTTCAACAGGATAATGCGCGACCACACGTGGCACGCATTGTCCAAGGGTTCTTCGTCAATCGCCAGATTGAATTGCTTCCCTGGCCAGCTCGCTCTCCGGATCTTTCGCCGATAGAAAACATGTGGTCCATGGTTGCTCAACGATTGACCCAGAATACATCCCCAGCTGCCACACCAGATCAACTTTGGCAACGTGTGGAAGCTGCTTGGTCTGCTGTACCCCAAGAACACATCCAAAGTCTCTTTGAATCAATGCCGAGGCGTGTGGCAGCGGTGATCTCCAACAATGGCGGCTACTCTGGCTACTGATTTTGGCAGGAACCACACTTCACAGAAGTCTATAAATTTAATCATTTGATACTTGGTCAACATGTTATCTACAAAATAAATTTTGTTGTGATATCTCTTGTCTTTCTTGGTGTTGCAATTTGGGTGGCCAGCAGTGTATAATGAGTAATGGTAATGGGTATAATGGTAATTTCGTAAATTATGGATTTTGTAACCTGAACCCTCAGGTTCTCAATTGTTCTTTGTGAGATACTTGCACGATATCTTGTCATAAACTTTGAAGACAGTGTAATAAATATTCAGCTACTACTAAATACTTTAGTACTAGTCAGGTACAAGTAATATTTTCATCACAATTTTAATTACATCAACAATGAGAAAATTTTGTTATAGTGAAAGCACGAACTCGTGAAATTAAAATGCTGAAATTTTATAATGGTGTATAATCAATACTAGTATAAATTTTAAGTTAATATTTAATTTGATTTAAAAATATGGATCTAAGAGTTACCTCAAATTTTAATCGGTTCCTCTTAACTCTATCTGTTGAATCTTTGAAATTTCAATACCACATTTTGTCTCATTCATTTCATTTTAATGATAATCTTATTAACTCTAAATTTCCTAAAAAAAATTTCAAGATATGAGAGAGTTCAATCACGAGTTTAATCATTTGAGTAAATTAAATCGTTATTAGTAACTTAAGTTACGAAAAGAAGCTATTGTTATGATGAACATATTTTGTCATGTTGCAGCTGTATTTCAGAAATCAAAACATTTAAAAAAATATTAAATACATATTTTTGTAGGTCTAACATAGTCTACGAATTACGGTTTATATGTAAGAAAATTTTTATGAAATTGGGGGGGGGGTCAGTTTAAGAAAAATACGTATGATATTTTACTTGTTTCTTACAATAAAAATTAATTTCAACTTACTCATTGAAGGCTGTTTCTGGTTAATATAATTGATTTCTTTAGACCAAACATCTGTAATGAGAAAATAATTGTAAAATTGTTCGTCTTTAATACATATTTTGATATTTTCCGTACATTAATGTAATAAATATTCAGAGTAAAGGGAGCAAATAAGCATTACTAGGTATTTTTGTTTTACTATACCAATTTTTTTAGAACTCTAAAATTCTAAAAACAAAAATAATTTAATCATACGATCATCGTGTTATTTCTATTATAACTGACAACTAACTCAACACATACTGTTAGGATGAAATCTGAAAATATTTCCGGTAGTTGGAGATGGGATTTGCGATGTTTTGTGAAAAAAAAAACTAAAATGTGTGCCAATGTACTTGAGAAACCACGTCAGGAGAGTCCTGGTAATTGAAAAAAACATACTAATTTTGATGAAATCATTGCTTAATTTTTCTATGAGCGAACTGACTGGAAATGGCGAATGGATTTCCTGTAAAATTTGCTTCTAAACCAGAAATCAATTTACTCCGAATAAAAAATGATTTTCACAGAAAGTTCAGACTGCTAATTTTCAGTACGTCTTGCCTGTGAGGAAAGTTATAAAATATCGCAATACTGAGCAAGTCAATATTGTCGCGGTGATGCAGAGCATATTTTATCTACTTTTTTTCCATGTAGGCTTTGGAAGAAAAATTATCCATTTATGGAATTGGATATCAAATAAATGTTTCCAAAACTAAATTACTATTTGGTAATGTGTGTTTTGAAAGATAGTTACAATATTTCAAAGTGTAATATTGAGCTCTCTCTCTCTCTCTCTCTTACCATTGCGAAAGATATTAATACATTCATTTAAAAGTTAACTTGTGTTCCTGCTTCAATGTTTCACAATTTGTAAGCGAGTTACCTGTGAATCCTTATTCGGAGCTACCCAATTTATTCTACTAAAACTTCCCCTGCCGCTTTTATTCAAATAAAGTTCTTAATCAGCAATAAGACATCTGAAATCGCGAGAAAATGCAGTAGAATACACTGTCACGAAATCGAAACATCCGGAAACCAGTGTTCAACCAGCGCGTTGTGTTGCTCCAGTCCGACGTTAATTCAACTCCTAACAAATTTGACTTATTGCAGAATTACATCAGGCCATAAATTAGTACATTGTAAAGCCCAATGGCGACGCTTGGAGTCTTCATGCTATCGTGTTGCAAATTATGCCAAGCAAGCGGCAACTGCTGCCTTACGTGCAGGGAGTGATGCAATTGACCGTGTATATCCTAGACCAGTGATTCTCAACCACTGTGCCGCGGCACTTTTGTGTGCCGCCAAATTCTTAGAGTGTGCCGCCAAATTTTAGAAAATAAAAATTATGATTTTGTTCATTTGTTGGAAGATGAAATATGGTGTGCTAAACTGGCTTACTTATCAGACATTTTTGTTATTTTTAATAACATAAATTCAAATATGCAAGGGCCGAAAGAAAATATATTAAACTCAACAGATAAACTGGTGGGATTCCAAAAACAAATAACTTTATGGAAGAATAAAGCTCAGGAAGGCAATTTGGAAAAGTTTGAGTCAGTCCCAAAAGATTTTAATAAAGCTATTCATAAAATTGTTATTGACCATTTGACAACATTAGAGGAGAGAATTATTCATTATTTCCCAAATTTAGATTTAAAAAAATGTGATTGGGTTCGTAATCCATTTGTGATAACGAATACTTCTGTATTTGAATTAACTTTGAATGAAGAGGAAGAACTAATTTCGCTTTCTAATAATCGAGATTTAATTTTAAAATATTCGGAAGAATCAATTAATTCATTTTGGATTAACATTAGATGCGATTATTCCATGATAGCCAAAAAAGCTTTAAAAATATTACAATTTTCTACATCTTATTTGTGTGAATTCGGATTTTTAGTATTAACCAACATAAAAACGAAAAAAAAGATCGAGACTGTTAAATGTAGAAGACGATTTGAAAGTAGCATTGTCATTTTTACGACCAAATATAAATGAAATTATCAAAAAACATCAAGCTCAAATTTCTCATTAAAAGTATTCTTATTATTACCTTGTAATTAATCCCTTAATAAACGTACTGTTGTTTTTGTAGTACATATTATATTATTTTATTTTACATTCACAATTATTATCATAAACTATTTTACACAGTGTATTATAGGTAAGTAAACAACTTTTAAACTAATCTTTTTCTTTGTGTGCCGCCAAATTTTGAAATCGTTAAAAGTGTGCCGCGACAAAAAAAAGGTTGAGAATCACTGTCCTAGACAGATCTGGGGATGTCTCTGACTAAGGAAAGGTTTTAACTCTACGTAGAGCACTCCTGGGAGATGCGAGCCGTGTGGCCGGACGTTATCTTGAGGTAAATATCCTCTTAGACGTGACATGAAAGGCAAAATATGTTGCAGGATCTGCTTGACGTATTGCTGTGCTGTCAAACTACAATATCTCGTACCACTACAAGAAGGGTTCGGCTGTCGTAAATTATGACTCCCCACGCCATTACAGGGCCTCGGTACCCGGTTGGAAGAGTAGAGGATTAGCAACAGGAGGGTCGCGAGTTCGAAACTCGATCGAACCAAAGACCGAGTGTCGTCATGTTAAAACGGTCGTGGCCTCAAATGTCCTCGCGTTGGCGTGTTGTGGAAGTTTGGAGAGTTGGGTGCCAGTTCAGGTGCTGACCTCGTCATCTGACCGTGGTTAAAAATGACGAGGTGTCCTCGGATCTTTTCGGGATTGATCCTGGACTGTCGCCAATAGCTCGTGTTTCCTTGCTCGACGTTAATTGTAGGGTAGGTAGTTAATTGAACTACCTACCCTACACTTTTACAGTAGAAATTACTGTGGTTACTAGGCTCAACAATAACTGAGAATGGTAGCGTTGGCCTGGTCTCCATACATGAATTTGGTGATCATCTACGCCAAGTCTCAAGCTATCACGACAGCCGGTCCCTCTAGTAGTGGGGCGAAGGCGTGGCTCAGTGGGTATGCCCACTGCGCTAGCAACCTTCAAGTTGTAGGCGGTGCAGGTTCGATTCCTGTCAGGTTCATTCCTCCCTGGGTGTATTTCTCTCTTCTGTGTCAGTAAAACTTTCATTGTGTGTGTCTATTACTTAATATTGTATGTCTTGTGTCTAGTTTAGCATGGCCAAATATGGCCCTTGCGCCATAAAACCCCCAAACCAACCTTCTAGTAATGGTACGAGGATGCTTGGATACACAGCAATACGGCAAGCAGATCCTACAACCTGGTGTCTTGGCTTTTATGTCACGGGCTATTTACCAACATAACCTCAGGCCACCCACATCTCGCCTCTAACAGAACCTCCGTGGTGTTGAAACCCTTCCTTGAGCAGAGATCCCCACATCTGTTTCCCATTGAGCATGTGCGGGATGTGCTTGGTCGTCAGTTGCACACACCCACGTAATATAAGGGATCTGGGAATGATTGGCATAATTTGCTAAAAGATCTCAAAACTTTTGTTCGACTCCACGCCACAACGTATATCAGCATGTATCGACGTCAGAAGACTTTACAACGCTTAATAATTTATGACTTTTCTGATGTAATTCTACAATAATAGTCATTATTTGATGTCACTTTTTCTCTGCACATCCTGTTTCATACCGATCAAACACTGATTCAAAGTGTGTGCTTTGTTTTGTATATAATGTATTTACGGTAGAATAAGCATATTTATTGATTTGAGAGTTGTATATACTACTTTTGACACTAGAAGTTTGGAAGTTGACATTGGTTTTGGTATATGACCTAATCTACAAAAATGTAGACTATTGTTTGGCTTTTATTCTTTACCTTGTTACTTAAGTAACATGCTAACTGATGGACATTTTCGAGATAGAACATATTATGTTTGGTTTGTCGCTCTACTGTCATATTTGTTAAACGAGGGTTAATTTGACCAGTACCTACAGAATATGATTAACGCTACTTCTTTTTTAATAGAAAAATAAATACTGCGTATTAGTCAAAACAAAGCAGTATCTCTAAATTTGGTCCTTGCAAATTAACCTTCCTTAAAATGCTGAGTATAAAAGTATTTAATACTTAACACACAGAAAAATCATGTAAACCACATTTACCTTAAAAGCCATCGTGATTGTCGGAAATCCCAACATATTTTTCATCAACTTTGCACTTAGTTTCTTTAATTCTGTAAAAATTATTAAACATATCATGTTTTATATGTTTATTCAATTTTAATAATAATTGTGGAAAAAATAGAAAAGGATAGAACAAAGTATATTTACCTTCACGCTTTGGTCCACTATCTGCAATGCAAGTGACTGGGGAACGTATTCTTGTGTCCTGGGAAATAAACATTAATTGAGGAATTAATTGTTTAGCATAGTTTCTCTATATGAAATAAATTAGTAAACAAAAGTATACCTACCTCATTTCCATAGAACCTTTTATTTAGAAGCTCAAACTTATTTGTAGAGTGTATGTTTTCATTATCCTGTAATAATTCGATGATCCATATCAAATTTAAAGAGCTATTTAAAAGTCAATATTTTCAAATTGAATCTTGTCCAATTATATGAAAATTAAGAATAAAACATTTGCCAATTTCTCAACAAGCTTTTTTAAGTTCAGATATATTTGCTTATAATATTCATTAACCCTCCAAGTGGTTTCGATGAGATATCTCGTCCATCAAGATATGACCAATTTTACTAATGACGAGATATCTCGTCTATCAGGATCTGATTAGTTTTGCTAATTACAAGATACTTCGTTAAGACAACCACCAGGAGAGGAAGTGATAAGAGTTACAAATGAGTTTCTTACCTTAAATGCATAAAACCTTTCATTCAAAAGATCGAACTTGCTTGTATTCGTGCAGTCATTGTTCTAGGGAAAGGAAAAATTCCAAATAAAAAACGTGCGTTAAAAAGTTACATACAGAACTCGTATTTCTAACAAGCTAATCGCAATGAATCGTATCTTCGAGCACTCCAAGGAGGCTGGGGAGACAAGTGGTGGTACAGGACTTTCCACATCTGGCACTCCGAGAAGCTATGACTGTACCGATTCTAGGTTGAGGTGACAAGACCCTCAGGAACAGCCAGTACCAGTGTCTAACTCATACAAATTTGTAAATTTTCTTTATTCCTTTGCACAGATTGTTATTTCCTGGTGGTTGTATCGACGAGGTATCGCGCCATTAGCAAAACTGACCTGATCTTGATGATATCTCGTCCTTAGAAGAAAACTGCCCAGATCTTGATCTCGTCATCATAAAAAAATTGGCGATGTCTTGACGAGATATCTCTCATCGAAACCACTTGGAGGGTTAATATCTTGAAGATTGAGAGTTTTTAAAACTAGAAAAGACTACTAGAGAGTTATTGAATACAATAACTTTCTACGTTTCTTGAGCACTCCCTTGCCCTCGGTACCCGGTATTATGGTTTGGGAGTGTGTGCTCGTGGTCACCATTTTGGGAGTGTGTGCTCGGATTGGATCCGAGGATTAAGTCAGATATAAGCAATCATCAAACTTAAAAATATAATTTATTGAGGAGCATCAAAGCGTGCAGCTGGTTACAGGAATATCAGTGTACTTGTTCTACTGAGGAGAGAAAGACTACATTTTTGACGCATGCGCAGATATTCGCATACATGAGTTAGTGAGGTGGTGCCATCTAGTTCGGCGTACATGAAATACGAGATTCACCACAATGAGACTTCCACGAGTTGGCAGTCGAGCACGTGGTTTTCAACGAGTCTATTTTTTAATTAGGAGATAGGTTGAAACGCGTAAACTAGGTCTTTCCACAAATGGCGTCTTTAGCGCAAATTATGGCTCTGAGTTTGTCGTTCGGTGGCGAAAGCGATAATGAGTTGGCAGGGGAGAAACCATCTACGGCGGTTGCCATTCATGCTTTTTGTATAGTAACCTTCTTTTAATTAGCTTTCACATCTTTTCGAAAATTGACTGACCCAAGACCAACTGTCTTTTCGTCGGAGATGCACTATACCCACGACCGCCCATGTGTGAGCCCTGATGGACAACACCTAGAGTGCAGCAGTATGTTCTCCGAGAAAAAAATATACTTGTTAACACTGGACTTCAGAGGAATTGGGGAAAATATGTACCACCAGAATTTATACACATGAAGTATTCTGTTAATTTATAAATTAGGCTGGATCAAACCTGAAAACTTTTTTTATATTAGAAATTGATTCTCAAAATCTCCAAGCTGCCAATGAAAGTGAATAAATTATACAAGTTTTAAATTTTAAACTCTTGTTTTGTATCTATCGTTCACATCATCTGATACTATTATATATACATAACTAGAAATTAAATCCAAAAGGTGTGATATAATATATATATAGGAACTTTAAATTAAGAAAAGATCAATTCTCCAGGGAATGGCTTCACAACTAATCTAATTTCAGAAGAGAATTTAGTCCATTTGATGTCGCCAAAATAATTTGGAAATCATTTAGAAGAGTCAGTGCTGTCCCATTAGCAATCGGAATCTTCAATCGGAGTTTCAATCCGAATCTATTAGTGTTTGCTTAATTGAGTAACAAGTATGTAAACAGCGTTCATTTTGATATACATATCAAGAAGAATGTTGTAAAACAAAATTTTGCATCTCACCTTTGTGGTATGTATCATGTGGATTAAATTATCAATTCTTTTTCTTTCATTCTTTTGAAAGGTATCCTTTAACATCTGAAACTTTCCTGTGGCTTTAAAATAATAGTCCTGTGAAATATGAACATTAATTTTACTTTTATTATGATCAGTACTGTAAAAAGTACTTTTAGAGGCAATTTTAGAAAATTTTCGAGGTCTGATCAAATGGATGAGAAATAAGATTTTTTACTCTTTATCTCTAGTCAATAGGTATTTAAGTATAACCATATCTAAGTTACTTACACAGTCCTTATGTCCGATCTGGTCACCATCATAGTAGTTTAAATGATTATCTTTAAAAGCTGTCATTTTATTATGGACTCCAAAATCTTACTCCTAAATGGAAAAAAGATGTTCTCAGTGATGGAGATTTATTACACCAAAAGACTAGTAAGTTATTAGTATTGATGTTTTTTAGTTATTTCTGCCGTGCCCGTTTTCTTTTCAAGAAAGTAGGAAAGTTGAAACCATAGACAAATTTAATTAGACTACGATGAAGTCAATAGACACGATATAAATTCGTTTTGCGTAAAAAATTATCAAATGCCTGAAACAAATTTGCAGTCCTTAAAACTATAATGCTTTTAAAACTTCCCTCTTAACGATCGATCCTTAAACGGTCTAAAATTTTAAAACTACTACTATCCTAGAATCTAAATTCAAAACTGCATTACTTGGAGCACTGGTTCTTAATCCAATTTCAGAGAAACTCAAAAGTCAGTGTCTTAAGGAATACTAAGTGCCACATTCTTATTTTGGCAAAATACAATAGCAAGTTTCTAGAACATCAGGCGGATAACAAAAGTTAAAAATATGAAAAATCTAATTTTAGTAAAAAAGCAGTTTTACTTTCCCAATAATTTAGTGTTTCTAAAAACAAATTCAAATAGGAAAATTAGTATAAAATATCCGCTGACTTTTATATTAATTTTTACAAAAAGCAGGACAATCACAAACATAAGTAAAAATGGCTGTGCAATTGCATCTCTTCGTATATATGTTATCCATGCCTATCCTTCACTGTTTTTGATTGGTTGGATTTAATGGCGCAAAGGCAGGAGCGCACCCAGTATATCAATCTGGAAGGGACTGCATTTTTATTGTAAGCTTTTTATTTAGGGGATGATTTTAAAATTTCTTTGAAACAGTAGTTTTATAATATGTTACCTAAATAGTTTTGTAGTGGGTTCCCAAGAGACTAGTTTTGGACTGTTACTAAGAGACTTGTTTTACAATGTTTGTTATCTAGAGACTCTTGCTGTATTATAGAGAAAAGGTGCCAACGTTTTAATGAACAATATTGAAATTTTCAATTATTCATCCAACCCGAGAAAATTTCAAAGGAGCCACTTCAATTAATGGAGTGGAAGCAATGAATAAATATTAGTTGACTGCAAGGGAGAAATAACAAAATACCTTTGTACACGATTAACAAAGGTGCACAATCAATGAATTAAATAAATATATTTTTGTATAGTCTGCGAGGGGTTTAAGCCCCCTCCAAGGTGTGTCCCCGCTCAAGAGCTATTTGGCCAAGTTGCGCAAAATACAAGGCAGTCAACGTTTACATATACATATGGAAAGTTTTACTGACAGTAAAGAGAAATTTTACAGTGAGTTACACACAGATTTTTAGGATTTCCATTAAACAATTTGAATAGTATAGACATAATGGAATAAACTTATTCATAGACTAAGTATTAAAACCACTGTTTAGATAGTTGCATATAATATAACCTATTTACTCTGGCTTATAGCGAATATCCGATCTGCAATATGCAGTCTTCCCTACTTGCTTTCAACTAGTGTTGACCCTGATCAATTCAATGTTTCCTAGTATTCTTTGTACATGATTATTTGGTTATTAAAGTGATGTAGGTAAAGTAATACTGGTATTTTACTCGAATACGCATATTATTTTTACTCATTAGTACATGAATATTCTTTGATTCAGAACATAAACATATCTATCCAGAACAGAGAAATAGAAACGATAGTTTCTATTTCTCATAAACCTGATTAATTTGGATCTGTAATATGTTTCTCATTTTGTTCGTTGCATATATTTTAATACAACTTGAGCTGTTAGCACGAAGTATCCTTGGTTTGGTCTTCCGAAAAACAAAAACAAATCCGAAGTTTATATTCACCTTAAAGTTTATAGTCCACTCCCGCTAGCTGGCAATCATATCGCATGTTTTTGAATTATTCTATTAGTTAAATTAGGAGATTGATGGTAATGTGTAAACAGATTGCTTCCACAATTGGCATCTTTAGCGCGGATTTTGGTTCCATCCTTTGGATTTTGGTTGAAAGTGAAAACAGTGATAACGGGGTAAGACCATCCACGGCGATCGCCATTCATGCTTTTGCGTATGGCAACCATCTACCAACGAACTTTGACACTCTCAAAATTTGACTGACACAAAGTCGACTGCCTTCTCGTCGGAGCCTCACTATTAAAATTCATTCTTAAGTGAGGGGTACGTAATTGATGAGCATCATCCATTTGACCACTATAATGTCGTTATCGACATTTGGATTCAATAAAAATCCATTGCAATGATATCAGGAAACCCAATCATTGAAATTTTCCTTTTTTTTGTCAAAGTTGAAAATATGGGGGGTGTTCATAAAGTTTATCTCTGATTAAGAAAATTCATAACAAAATCTAAGCTAGTTGGAAACAATGTTTTTTACAAAGCTTACCTTAATTCAAAAAGTTTTTATTAGACATCAGTATAGTTCATTATAGGTTACTTACGCTGTACGGAGGTCATCTAGTCGATTTTCCATTTCTCATGTTTTGTCCATCTTTTCCGTGACTCGCTAAATCATGATTATTCTTTCCTTCAAAACTTTATATCAGGCTGGTTGGTGTTTTTTTATGGGACAAGGACCAAATCCGGCCAAGCTTTAATATCAGTAACTGGTGGCACCTACACTAATCCTTTAACACCATAAAAAAATCAATGTCCGATAATCTTGCTGGCCATATATTGGACCATCCCTACCAACTACGTTATAGACATACAACATTACTAAAGTTAAAAACTCTAAAAATTACCCTATTCAATGCAACAAACCGATGTTTCTAACTGCTTACATTTCTTCGCAATCAGCGAAAGACTACATTTTGAACATTAAAATTCAATGCATAAAAATTGTAAACGTCATTACCTGTTTGTTAAATGTAGCTCCTAATTATTTTTATTCAAGATCAACATCACTTCCAGGACCTCATTAGTCTATCATCAAAAATAATTTAATTTTTGTACATTACCATTCAAAACCTTTGTTGCTTCTCTTTTTCTAAAAGCACCAAAATAATCTGAAGTTGAACACAAATCTACCTAAGATTAGCTGTTTCTTTTCTGGACTAATAGAGTGCTGGTGCGGCTACACTTTATCAAGGAGTAGCACATGAGGAGAGTGCGTTTGAGAAACAACGGAAATTAAACTTGGAAACTCAGCTGAGACATGTCTGACTAATCTTGTGGGATTACTAAACAAGGCTTTCGGACTTTGAATTGTTTTTATCTGTTCAGAGAACGTATCGATTAAAGGAGCTGACTATTATTGGTTTGGTAAACTTACACAGGAGACTTATCTATCACATTTCTCAAACACACGGTCACAAAACTAGTTTGTGCATTTTTAGCACTCTTATGGTTATTCAGACAGCAAATAATAATTTGTATCGGAGACAAAAACATATTTCATATTTAGTTCATATATCATTATCCGAATAATTTTAAAGATGTTTTCACAGAGCTTTGGGAATTCACCTCCTCGGCAAAGTACGATTTAGAAATGCGAATATCTTCGTCTACCAACTCAGTGTTTTAAGGAGCTATATGCTTGACCCACGACCATTATTTAATTAGTTATTAAACACTATAAAGTAGGTTCAGGTGAATCTTAATCAGGATTCCTCTGATATTTTTACATTTAATCCTAACTCAGATTTAGCGCAGCTTGTCTTGTTTTGACCTTGCCCCATAAAATCCAATCCCAACTCAAATTTAATAATTTAGATTATAGAAATTTAAAAACTAAAACAAAATCATAGATTGCTGTAACGAATAGCAGTTTTTATTTCTGAAATGTGGCTCTGTGGACACATGTTTGTTAGAGAACCCCCACACAATTCTCTACCTACCTCGATTCCCTTGGGGATTGATCCCAGACCGTTGCCAATTACCCATTGTGTTGCTCTATTCGACCTTGTAGTGATCGCTATTATTAACCCTCGTCTAGCAAAACCTGCACATGGATTTAGGAATGCAAGCACTTCTCCCCACAACGGTGGGTAAGAAACGAACCCAAAGTCTTTCAAACTCTCCACCAATTGACTCGGGGATGGTGTATTCAGCTACATCCTTGGGTCCTTCAGACTTGGAAACGGAATGTATTCTTTTGGGATGCGTTGACGGTTTCACCAGATGAATGGAGAAGTCAGTCTTTTCCGACATATCACAGCTAAATAAGAGTTAGCTCAAAATCGGGAGTTTTAAAGATTTGTCATTTCACAAGCATCCTTCAACGATAAACGGAATTGGAGAGGGCCCTTCCACCCCCTGAAGGGTATAAAGATCGATTTCACTCATATAAATTACTTCGAATTCCTGTGTTAACGAAAGAATGGACTCCACATTCTTAATAGAACAGGGAACAATGACCAAAACATGCGTCAAGGTATTGTTAATTTTAATCACTGTTTCACCCCTCTGTTCCATGGATTCTTTAGCCAAAAATATAGCTGTCACTCTTTTGTAAAATTAGAGAATTATATTGTTGGTAAATAATACAAAATGATTCCATTCTTTTCCACTGTAATCGATCCACCCATTGTGTTCCTCACCCAACAATAGATTTCACTCTTTTCTAAAATTAAAAAAGTTTAATTACATTGTTCTAGAGACTTGAAAATGGTTCCATGGTTTTCCGATACAAATTGTATTTTTTTATTGCCAAGTCGACTGTTATCGAATGTACTGTTTAGAATTATTTCTTTCAGGTATTGTCTATATTCAATGATGTTTTAACTGTTGTAGATTAAGGAATCGAGGTATTTTTTCATTTTGTCGTTCTGATTGACAACGAATGACAACGCCACTACAAGGATTCGAACTCAAAGCAAGAATTCACTTGTCGCCCACATAACTGTCGAAGGATATGACCATATGTAACTTTTATAATAGATTAAGATTTCCATTAAGGAACTGAATGAATTCGGTTGTAAAAAGTTCCCCTTTTTTTATTTCGGGCACAGTGAGGTGTAGCCTCATCGCTTGAAAACCAAAAGCGGAACGCAGATGGACCACCTGTCAAGAACACCACGTGCAGTCGGAGCTATCTAATTTTTAGAGTTCGATTTTTATATTAAATTAATTAATTAATGTTGTTTCCAAACTGAGGGTTATACACAAATAAATTTATTTGACAGTTGCTTCTCTACCAAAAATATCGATTTCGAATCGAAGGAAAATTGAATTGGGGGCACACAAGCCTGCATAGAGTTCGATGAATGGCAAAACGTACCTGCAACACATTTGTTGTGGAATTGAAGTCATTTAAAAACAACTAACGAGATAGGGAGAAAGAAACTATAAAGTCAATTTTTTAGTCGATTTGTTAGTTGATCTCCGATACAACAGGCTGTGGGTTGGAATCCCAGTCGTGTGGCATGGATGTAGTTCGTATTCGACCTTGTGGTGATCGCAATTATTAGCCCTCGCCTAGCGAAACCTGCACCTGGAATTAGGAATGCAAGCACTTTTCCCCACAACGGTGGGTAAGAAATGTAGCCAAAGTCTTTCAAATTCTCCACCAATTGACTCGGGGATGGTGTACTTATCTACAACCTTGGGTCCTTCAGTCTTGGAAACGGATTGTATTCTTTTGGGATGTGTTGACGGTTTCACCACATGATTGGAGAAGTCAGTCTTTTCCGACATATCACAGCTAAATAAGAAATGTTAGCTCAAAATCGGGAGTTTTAAAGATTTGTCATTTCACAAGCATCCTTCAACGATAAACGGAATTGGAGAGGGCCCGTCCACCCCCTTAAGGGTATAAAGAGCGATTTACTCACATGAAATGAATTGGTTTGTTTATTGGGTTTTATGGCGCAAGGGCCCTATTTGGCTCTGCTGCGCCAAACACACGATAGAAAACTCCAAGCCATGGACATACACACACAAGCGATGTTTTACTGATACAGAAGACAGAAACACCCAGGGAGGAATCAACTTGCGCCGGCTACAGCTCGCAGTTTCCTAGCTCAGTGAGCGCACCCACTGAGCAACGACGGTCCCCGGAGATCGGTAGGTAGGTAATTAATTAACGCCGTATTGGAGCGACACAACAGGATATTGGCGACGGTCCGGTATCATACCCGAAGGTAGAGATCCGAGGACAGCACCACGTAATTTTGTACCACAGTCAGATGACGAGGTTAATACTGGAGATGGCACCTTATTCTCTAAACACTGGGAGGGTCACGGTGGCCTGATTGGAAGAGTAACGGACTAGCAACCGGAGGGTTGCAAGTTGGAATCCAACCAAAAGACCGTCGTATACAAAGGGGGCTGGTGCACGTTAAATATGTCGTGGCCTCAAATGTTCTCACGTTGGCGTGGTGTGGAAGTTTGGAGAGTGGGATGCCGGCTCAGGTGTTTCCTCGTCATCTGACCGTGATTTAAAATTAAGTGGTGTTGTCCTCGGTTATTTCCCTTTGGGATTGATCCCGGGCCGTCACCAATAGCCAGTTGTGTTGCTCCAGTGTGACGCTAATAAATATACCTACTTCCAACCGGAATACCGCTGCCCATTTAAAACAAATGTTTTTTCGCTTTGCTTAACAAATTCTTTTTTTTAATATTTCTGTTGGAAAAATGGGGTTTGAGCTCATACATTGTCCTTGTCATCTGTCCGGGATTCAAGATTACGTGATGTTATCCGGTTGGGATTGATCCATGATCGTCGTCAAACGCCCATTGTATTGCTCTAGTGTGACTAATTAACTACCTACCTAGTATTTTAGGGAGGTATTTTAATTAACGTCGCATTGGAGCAACACAACTGGCAATTGGCGATGGTCTCCGGAAACAAATAAGAAGACAACATCACGTAATCTTGAATCCCGGACATATGACGACGTGCACCAGTCCCCTTTGTACACGGCGGTCTTTCGATGGATTCGAACTCGCGCACCCCGGTTGCTAATCGTCACTCTTCCAATCGGGTCACAGCGGCGCTGTTAGGTAGGTAGGTATTTTAATTAACATCACACTGGAGCAACATAACTGGGTATTGGTGAGGGTCCGGAATCAATCCTAAAAGGAAAGATCCGATGACAACACCGCGTAATAATGAACAACGGTCAGATGAAGAGGCAATACCTGAGCTGGCATCCCACTCTCCAAACCTCCACACCACGCCAACGTAAGGATATTTGTGGCCACGACAGATATAACGTGCATCAGCCCCTTTGATTGGTTCGTTGGTTTGGGGATTTTATGGCGCAAGGGCCATAGAGGCGATATAAAAGTAGAGTGAGCTATGGCAACCCTTTTATGCCCATATGATCATGTGACCAAAAACAGTAGTCACGTGATCCTTACTCTTCTCTACAATGCGCACATAGTTTGCGCATTCCTTCTTCCATAGCAAATGCATTGAAAGTGAAAGCTAACATGGTTCTATCGTGCTGTGTGTATATGAATTAAGTCCAAATTTATCAAAGGTGAAAACATTACATTTCACAGGTGAGCAATTTACTTATATTTCAAATTTGTTTTTTGTGTTTTTCAAATTTGCTAGCATGATAAAAATAGATATTCTAACTTTGGAATTAATAAATACAACCTGCTGGCATTGCCCATTCTAATAAAAAGATTTCATACATTTGCAATCAATATATATCTAAAATAATGTTTAAAATAAAATAACTGGTGTTCGAGTGTGTTTGCTATTATGAATTGTACATCTATAAGGGCTTAAAATATTAAAAATAACAAATCGAAATTTAAAAACTTGTGCGAAATCGTTCTGTCTTGGCGATGATTTTTTTGGCTCCCTAACTAGGAGTACTATTTTCTTTCATATCTTATACGATATAAATGTTATGAATTGATAACATGAATTTAAGTACATCATATAAATTGTTATTTCTTGCTGAATAAAATTGTTTTGTATCCACCCATCTGTGTAATTACATAAGAATAATAATTAAAATAAAAGTTAAATTCTGAAACTTTTAAGAATTATATATTAAATAAAATCTATTTGTTAAAAATGGGATTAAATCATTTCATAAACCGTATTATAAATGTGAACCACATTTATGCACTTTATGGAACTTTTTCGTTCATGTTTTAAAATATATGTAAAATCTTTCATTATAAGATTGCATTGATAAAAGAGTTTTCATTTCAAATAATTTTCCTTGAACCTATAACTTTCTACTGGAATGGCGAAAAGAAAATTGCCGTTCTCTTATGTGAAAAACAAAAACAGTACCTGAACGGAAATTGCAATACTGTATCTGTTTTGGCGTATTTTTATTCTTGTTAATGAAGCATACAATATAGAAAATTGGGAAAACGAAAAAATAGAGAACGAAATGAAACTTCTTTTGTACTAATTCCAAACAATCCATGCAGTAGGAAAAGTTCCTTTTCTAAAAACATCTGCTTTAACACCCTGAGTTTTTTGCTTAGTGTGTTTAAAACCTAACATTAAAATTTAATTATTTTCCGCTTTAAACCAGTTTCATCTTTCTTCCTCATATGTTTTAATCTTGAGAAAAAGAATACTGAATTAGATTGTTTCGAACAATATTTGTGAAATTTTCAATGTTTATATCGTTCTTTAACCCGATAAATAAGGTTGGTGGTGATAAAAACACATTCTTCAGCGAAATGAAATTCTTCACTCTTTTGTTTTCGACCTCAAAAGGAGACACTTATTTCTTCTCTCTAAGTAGAGTATTTGAACGAATTAAATATATTTGTGAAAATTTATGCACACGTTAAACATGCTCCTCAATTGAGCGAAGCATTTATTTCTTGCATTTTTTAAGTTGAAAAAAACCTAATTTTTAAAAGCATTAATTTGTGATAACTTAAACTCTTAAGGTAATTCAAACTCTAAGGCCCTTCAAACTATAAACATAATTTTGAATTTATGATTTTTAGAACTATAAGTAAAAGTACAATTTGTATTGACTTGTAATAAGAGCTTGTAAAGATGTGTACCTGCTAAAAATTCATTTATTCAGTTCTTATGTATTTAAAATTTTTGATTTGTTCCATTTATTAGTTTTCCCAAAGATGAAGAAAGAAGATGGATAGTAAATGGCTACATGTTTCTATGAGTTTTATTCATTGGATTTTAAGTGTGATGAATGTGACAATAAATTTTATACGATTACCGTTTCTTATTTATCTTTCGTATTTATAAAATATTGATTTCACACACATAAGTAATAGAAATTTAATATTAAGTCCTGCACAGTACTTTTGCACACACTTAACATCATAAAAATTGTCAAGAGTTATTTAGATGATCACTTTGATAAATTTAAAATACATATATAGACACACAGGTGTAACTTATTTAGTATTTAAAGCAGAAATTTAAAATTGTGCAAAATAGCTAAGAACTTTAAGTATATGGTTAAAAAAATTACCTTCCATCTTGTAAAGATTGTATATATAATTTTTCATTAATACTTTTATGCGTAACTGTCCTAAAATAAATTTGCGTTTACGAAAACATAAGCAATTAAGGATCTATAATATAAATGAAAGCTTTTTCAGTGGTGACCTTGAATTGATTTGAGCATGAAACTTTATCTGTTTCCACTATATTTATTATTGATTATGACTGCATCAATAAAAAAATAGTTATTGAAGCGGTCATATCCAAACATGCATTTATTTTTCATTTTATTCCAACTTGCGTTAACCTCATGAAATTTAAACAAGGAAGTTTCAATTATTTTCTGCTATTAAATCTTTTAGTTAATTCCTCAACATCTAATACAGGTAAAAGGAAATATATAATATATTGAATTAATTAAAGAATGTCAGGTTTAGGACAACTATCTTATACAAAATTTTAATTATTGACGAAATACTTGTGAACATCCCCTAACCCCTTTGACATGTTCTCTTAATAGCGAAGGTAGTAGTCGAGCGATAAATCAAACCGGTACTACTGGGCCGATTTCAACTGCGGACCTGGTAAAATTGTGCGGAGGACCGTATCTGAACTGCAGACTGGTTAAACTGATTTGGAGGGCCGAGTCTGATAAAAAATATTTGGAGGATTGTCCTGAGGGCCGTACCTGGATAGCGGGTAGGTTAAACCTTTCGGGTATATCTGGTGTGCGGTCCTAATAAAAATATTTGGATAATCGTATGTGGACTGTAGGCCAGGCAAACCTGTCCGAAGAGTCGTGTTTCAACTACGGTAAAAAATTTGGAGGGCCGTATCGGGTATGCAGACCGGGTCCAGGTCTGCATACCAGAAACCGGGTCTGAACTGCGGGTTGGTTAAACCGATCTAGAAGGTCCGGCCAGGTCTGCGGGCCTGATAGAAATATTTGGTGGACCGTATCTGGACTCCGTGCCTGAGATCAATCTATTCACTACAATCTATGTATCTTATGCGTACGGTTTTTGTATACTTGCCAATTAAACTTGATCCCAACGAGTACTTCAGCTAATTATATAACAACTCATATAGCTAAAAACATTAAAACGTAACACAGATTCAATAAATATTCAGTAGTATGCACATTCGTATCGCCTGAGTCTACTTATATTTCATGTCTATGCTTCCAACCATAGACGTGAAATATAAGTAGACTGAGCATCGTATTGAGAATAGCTTTAAAAAGAGGGAGCATCATGTCGCTAGTAGTCACGTGACCTTTACACGAAAATTCAACTTGGTTGATTGATTTGATTTTTTATCGCTTCCCTTGGCGACATAACATTCACTTATAAAAAGTTAGCGATGCGAATGTGTATAATACTGAATAGTTCTTGAATTTGAATTACGTTTTAACATTGTTAAGCGATGCGAATGTGCATACTACGGAATATTTATTGAATTTGTGTAACTTTTTAATATTTTTAGCAATTTGAGCTGTTATATAATTAGCTTAAGTTCACATTGGGATCAAGTTAACTAGCACGTATACAACAAAATTCCGTACATGTGAGATAAATATGTTGTAGTGAATAGATTGATTGCAGGTTCGGAGTTTAGATACGGCCCTCTGGAAAGGTTTAACCGGCCTTCAAGCCGAATAAGCCCCGTCGGATATGTTTACCCGGCCCTCAAGCCGAATAAGCCCCGTCGGATATGTTTACCCCGCTCGCAGACCAGATATGGCCCTCCAAATTTTTATCATGACCGCAGTTCAGATACGGTCTCCTGACAGGTTTACCCGGCCCAGAGTCCACCAAGTGTTTATTAGGACAGCAGACCAGATACTGGACATGTTTAACCTGCTCGCTGTCCAGATACGGCCCTCAGGAGTTTTACCTAGCCCGCAATTCAGATACAATCCTCCAAATATTTTTTTTATCATGCCCTGTCCTCCAAATCGGCTTAACCCTCTGGATACTGGGACCGACCGAAAGTTTCGAGTCCCTTCGTTACAAATGGCTCGGATTCCTTCAGACCTCAAACTCCTGAAGAATCGCCAAAGCCCATTACGATTTCCATCTCGTATTTTCTGTGCTACAGAGACCCACGCGTCAATAGCCTCAGCTCCCCATTGACAAAGATGTCAGGGTTATCGACGGAGAGCCTCGCAAATTGTTTATCCTCGAGCATCTAGTCTGTGAGAGGTTGAGTAAATGAAGAGATACACTTAAAAAGTCACAGCCGCCCTTTCAGTTTACTCGGGAAGAATCTGTCCTTTCTAGGCATACCCACGACCCGACAATAGAAACCGGCACATTAGGTGATAATGGGACGACACATATTCCTTCTCCTCCTGGTAGAAAGCATTTTAAAGGCCGTTTCGACCGGTTTCAGTAATTTGCCTGTAAAGCCGTTGGGCCGGCTGCCGTAACCAAAGAAGGAAACGATATTCTGCCCCGACGTATGCAGAGGGTTAACCAGCTTTCAGTCCAGATACGGTCCTCCGCATAGGTTTAGCAGACCCGCATAGGTTTAGCAGACCCGCAATCGAGATCCGTTCTGTAGTGCTGGTTTGATTTATAAATTGGACTGTTGGTTACCCTTTGCAATTGTATATAAAGTGAAAATGTCGAAGGGGTTAGGGAATGCTCACAAGTATATCGTCACTGGTTAAAATTTTGTGTAATATAAGTTGTCCTAAACCTGACCTTATTTATTTCGATATATTATATATTTTCCTCTAACAACTGTATTAGGTGTTGTGAAAATTATCTTAAAGATTTAATAGCAGAAAATAATTCAAACTTCCTTTTTAAAACATAATGAGGTTAAAACGAGTTGGAATAAATTGAAAAATAAATGCACAAGTTAAGAAATGACTACCTCAATAAATATTTTACTGATGCATAAAATAAATAATTAAAACAGATACGGTTGCGTGCTCAAATCACGTCTGGGTCACCACTGAAAGCTTTCATTTATATTATGGATACATAATTGCTTACGTTTTTGTAAATGTAAATTCATTTTAGGACAATTACGCATAGAAGTATTATTACCGTGAAAAATTATACATATAATTTTTACAAGATGGAAGGTAACTCTTTTGAACCATGTACTTACAGTTGAGTTGTTAGCTATTGTATTTTACCCAATTTTATATTTTTGGTTCAAAAACTAAATAAGTTACACCTGTGTGTCTATATATGGATTTTAAATTTATCAAAGTGATCAAGTAAATAACTCTTAACAAATTTTATAATTTTAAGTGTAGTGCAAAAGTTCTGTGCTGGATTTTTAAAATTAAATTTGTATTAATTATTGTGCGTGTGAAATCAATATTTTATAAATACGAAAGGAAAATAAGAAACAGTAAAGTTATAAAATTTATTAATCCACTGAAGAAAACACATAGAAACACGTAGCCATTTACTAACCATCTTCTTTCTTCATCTTTGGGAAAACTAATAAATGGAACAAAATATTAACTTTAAATACATAAGAACTAAATAAATGAATTTTTAACAGGTACACATCTTTATAAGCTCTTATTACAATTAAATAAAAATTGTTTTACTTATAGTTCTATAAATCATAAATACAAAATTATGTTTATAGTTTGAAGGACAATACCTTAAGAGTTTAAGTTATCACAAATTAATGCTTTTAAAAATTAGTTTTTTTTCAACTTAAAAAATGTAAGAAAGAAATGCTTCGCTCAATTGAGGAGCATGTTTAATGTGTGCATAAATTTTCACAAATATATTTAATTCGTTCAAATACTCTACTTAGAGAGAAGAAATCAAAGTGTCCCCTTTTGAGGTCGAAAACAAAAGAGTGAAGGATTTCATTTCGCTGAAGAATGTGTTTTTATCACCACCAACCTTATTTATCGGGTTAAAGAACGATATAAACATTGGAAATTTCACAAATATTCCTCGAAAGAATCTAATTCAGTATGATTTTTCGCAAGATTAAAACATAAGGAAGAAGAAACTGGTTTAAAGTGGAAAATAATTAAAATGTAATGTTAGGTTTATTTAAACACTAAGCAAAAAGAAATCAGGGTGTTAAGCAGATGTTTTTACGAAAGGAATTTTTCCAGCTGCGTGGATTGTTTGGAATTAGTACAAAAGAAGTTTCATTTCGTTCTCTATTTTTCGTTTTCCCAATTTGCTATATTGTATGCTTCATTAACAAGAATAAAAATGCGCCAAAACAGATACAGTATTTCAATTTCCATTCGAGCACTGTTTTTATTTTTTACATTAGAGAACACCAATTTGTTCTTCGCCATTCCAGTAAAAAGTTATAGGTGAAAGAAAATTATTTGAAATTTATAGGTGAATATAGAAAATTATTTGAAAGGAAAGCTCTTTTATCAAATGCAATGTTATAACGAAAGATTTTACATATATTTTAAAACATGAACAAAAAGGTTCCATAAAGCGCAATAATGTGGTTCACATTTAGAATACGGTTTATGAAATGATTTAATCCTATTTCTAACAAATCGATTTTATTTAATTTATAATTTTTAAAAGTTTCAAAATTTATCTTTTATTATTATTATTATTATTATGTAATTACAGAGATGGGTGGATACAAAACAATTTTATTCAGTAAGAAATGACAATTTAAATAATGTACTTAAATTCATGTTATCAATTCATAACATTTTTATCGTGTAAGATACGAAAGAAGATAGTACTCCTAGTTGGGGAGCCTAAAAAATCATCGCCAAGACAGAACGATTTCGCACAAGTTTTTAAATTTCGATTTGGTTATTTTTAATATTTTAAGCCCTTATAGATGTACAATTCATAATAGCAAACACACTCGAACACCAGTTATTTTATTTTAAACATTATTTTAGATATTTCTTGATTGCAAATGTATGAAATCTTTTTATTAGTACGGGCAATGCCAGCAGGTTGTATTTATTAATTCCAAAGTTAGAATATCTATTTTTATCATACTAGCAAATATTGAAAAACACAAAAAAACAAATGTCAAATATACTTAAATTGCTCACCTGTGAAATGTAATGTTTTCACCTTTGATAAATTTGGAATTACATCCATATACACACAGCACGATAGAACCATGTTAGCTTTCACTTTCAATGCATTTGCCATGGAAGAAGGAATGCGCAAACTATATGCGCGTTGGAGAGAAGAGTAAGGATCACGTGACTACTGTTTTTGGTCACATGATAATGTGGGCATAAAAGGGTTGTCATAGTTCACTCTACGGTAAAACTTTTATATCTCCTCTATGCTTCGAACCCGGCTACCGTGGCACCGCGGTGGATCAATCCCGAAGGGAAAGAGCGAGGACAACATGACATAATTTTGAACAACGCTCAGATAACGAGGGCACACCTGAGCTGAGAGATTGATCCCGGACCTTCTCCAATAGCTCAATGTGTTGATCCAGTTGGACGTTAATTAAAATACCTACCTGCCAGGATCATCGCCAATATCCCGATGTATTTTCATAATCTTTCATTACGGTTTGGCAACACCTAAAAATCGTAATTTTTCGTGTATCAAAACAAATACTAGTCAGCTGTGAAATCGTTCGAAATAAAAATAGGGGAGCTAAGGAAGTTTGCAATAGTAAGCAAAGGGAAAAAATTAATTTACAACTACAATGGATGCTGGTCCTGATAAGAAAGTTGACCTTAGTGGTATTGTGTTTCCTTTCTTGGTGTGATTACGATAATTGTTATATAATCATGAGGTAATTAACTAGATCTTATTCAAACATTTCAGGTATGAGAATTCCCTATGAACTTGATGAAACGAAACGGGATTTTTCGATCAAAAATCCCATAAAATTATTTGATTTATGGTTTGCAGAAGCTCGAAATGCTACTGAAATACTAGAAGCGAACGCTATGGCCATAGCTACAGCTGATAAGTAAGATATTTATAAATTACTTAATTTAATAGGTACAGGTCTTGATTTCACTACACAATTTTCAGAGTGATGTAGCTAGTTTCTGAATTAAAATAATTGGATCAATTTATTATGTTCTACCTAACCTTTTTGTTTTCCAAGCTCAGTGTGCAGAATGTGAAAATGGATCAATTCCTTTAATCTGCTCTCATATATTTTAGTGCACATTTCCTCAAAATTTGTGAGGAGCAATTGTAAATTTTTCAGATGAAATATTTGGTGATATAACCTTGCAGGATCATACTTTTACAAGAAAAATGTTGTTTTAAAAATTAATTTTAAAGCATCAAAAAATTTTACTATAAAAATAAAATTTTAAAAAATCGATATCATTTTTCACAATAATTCTATCATTGTAATTTTGTTAAAAATGGACCATATTAACTAAGATTTGAATGCTTTCAAAAATAAGCAAAAAGATGTGTATCAAATTTTTATAAAATTTTATCTTAGCTATAAAAACCTTGTCAGTTCAATTTTTTTGGTGTTTGAGGTTTTGATATTTGGTTACAAATAGGTATGTTTTCTAAACTTGCTTCAAAAGCTCTCTCTGAATCTCTTATCAGGCCTTCATCAATGAAGTTTTAAATCTTGTGTATCTCATCTGGTCTACAGTTTGGCATCTACATTTTTGTCACTACCAAAAAATTTTTATTTCAAGACTTACAAGGTTGTGAAAGTAAAGCAATGATTTGTTACATTTTCCTAGTGCCTGTCTGGTAGCAAAGTGGTTAGTGCTCTTGCCCTTGGTTCAACAGGCCCTGGGTTTTTGAATCCTGGTCTTGGCATGGTTATTTCTAGTAGTTTAGAATCCACTTTAAGTCATAGGTCTCAGTCTAACCCACATGTAGCAAAAAGTGACCATAGAGCCACAAATCTAAACTAAACCTAATACTGATTGTTGTAAAAGGTTTTTTCCTTAAAACTGCAAGTTATAGTCCTTGAAATGTAATTAAAATTCATTAATAATTTTTTAAATATAGCTCTGAAGCATCACAGCATTGTAACTAGTTATACATATTTTAAATGTAAAACATTTGGTTGAGAGTGAGATTTAGGTTTTTATGAATATTCTGCATATTTTCTGTATGAAGTTCAGTATAATATTTTATACTGAATTTATATAATTTTTTGTGTAGAGTTCTTTAAGCTTAAAATTTCTTTAAATTAGTTTTGATGTTGTATGTAATAAACGTTTTCAAGATAGCAATCAATATCACCACAATCTGCTCTTTACTAAACTTTCTGTGTTGCATAGACCATTGTAGTAGGCAGTCTGCATCTTGTATTTTTTAAATATTAGAAAAGACATTTGCTAATATGAACTCTATATTTTATTGTAATTCCTCTTCCAAAAGGTAAGGAAATACTGTGCATATATATATATATATATATATATATATATGAAACGATACCAAAAAATAACCCCCTAAGTACAATTCTCACTACAGATAAGTCCCTATCTAAGTGGTCAATATCTTGCCAACCCCTTTCACCTTTGAACTCAAGCCGTCTCGTTAACTTGGACCTCCCAAGGACTTGTGCTTTCAAATCGCATATGTAAGATCACATTCCTCCTTTGTAAAACCACCGACTTCTACCAATGAACTTTCTTGTTAAATCCCCTGGTCCAATAATATTTTTCTTAATCCTAATCCCTCTAGTGAGATCTTTGTAAACTATTTATTCTTTCACGAGCCTCTTGGGCTAAGGAGCCCTCAGAGTCATTCCAAACCCTCAACAACCTCATGACTTGTCTAGTGAATTATATAAAGAATTGTTATGGAACTTTCTGCCTCCATTTGTGGAATCTGCATTACACTCAATACCAATGGATCATTCTCTCCAGTTGCCTTATACCACTGTCGTCACGACTGCAGGCTTATAAGATCTGTTATTATGACATATATATATATAATATATATGTATTATATATTATATATATATATAATATATATATATATATATTATATATTATATATATATATATATATTATATATTATATATATATATATATATATTATATATATATATATATAATATATATAGTCCTGACCAGGTAGTGCAGTGTTTTGGAGTGTCATGGAAGAATGTTCTTGATCCAAGGCATTTTTTTAACGCTTTTCACAGAAAGGACATCATGGAACTGATCTCATTTTGATCTGGAATTAGGGAAAAAATCCATATCAATAAAAAGCTAACTGTTTTGAAAATGTAAATATGAAGTAATTGAAGTCTTGCTTGGATCACCCCCCTAATAATTTCTTCAAGTTGGCACTATTGATTTTACTGACATAAAATTCCTACCTTTTACAGATCTGGCAAGCCTTCTGTTCGCTATATACTTCTTAAGGGCTATAGTAAGGAAGGATTTACTTTTTTTACCAACTACAACAGCAGAAAAGGTCAAGAAATTGTAAGTTTGATTTTATAACTTTTATTATACCTTTAATAACTTTACTGGCAGTTTACTTATAAGTGCAGTTTGCTAATAAAATGTTTAACATTAGAATTATTTTTTCTGCACTTTAAGCTGTCGATCCTGTTGTAATTATTCTCTATATAGCTAAGAACTGCCTTTGAGAACCTAATTTATTACTAGAACCTATTTTGAACATTTCCTCACTGTATTGTGCAAGAACAAAGCAATTGTCATATGATTTTCCTAAGAATTGAATTAAGATGAGAAATTAAAAACATTTAACTTTGTTTTTTGTAGTTTATGGATAAAGGTAAGTGTTTAATTTTCTCAAATCCCCATACTGAAAGTGATAACCTAACTGTCACATTTGATTAAGAATTGTCCAATGAATTTCAATAAAACATAAATAACAAATGTACTATTTTTTATATTTTTTAAGAGGTTTTCTTTTTCAACATTTGTTTAACTTGAACATAATTGTTTATAAAATTAACATTAATGACCCTCTTTTAATCTTCCACTATTGTATATTTGATTGTGCAATGCATAATTTAAACCTTAATGGGCATGCATTTAAATTTTAGTGCATATCTAATCTTCATTCAATTGTTTTTTTTGTTTATAAAGGCTGAAAATCCACATGTATCTTTGTTGTTTTATTGGGAACCTCTCTTCCGTCAGGTAATTCCGATTTCGTATACTCACTTCTATTAAAAATAATAATTGAATAATTTAACTATAAAATTTAGCTTTATAGTCTGTAAAAATTTATTTCAATTTAAATATTACTATGTACCATAGAATTATAAATTTTAACAAATATCTGATTTTTATTTTCCATTAGTTTTACCTAAATGTGGGTTTGCCTTTTAGGTACGAATTGAAGGCTCAGTAGTTAAAATAAGTGAGAAAGAGTCTGAAGAATATTTCCATTCTCGACCACGAAGTAGCCAATTATCAGCTGTAGTTAGTCTGCAGAGTGAGGTGATTGAGAGTAAAGAGGTAGTCTAAATTGTATTAAATAATATTATTCATGTCACCTATAAGTTGGATTATTTGGCAAACATGTATTTTGTAATTTTTCATTAAATTGTAAAATTCAGTTTGAACAGTGTTGTATATAAATCCCTTCTTATAAGGAGTCCTGTGGCTCAGTGGGTTTGCCCACTGCACTAACATTTTGCGAGTTGTATGTGATACAAGTTCAATTCCTCCCTGGGACTTTTTCTCTTTCTTATTAGTAAAAACTTCCCTTGTGTGTACACTGTTTTTGGCAGAACTTAACTATATGTGGCCCTTGTGCCATAGAGCCCACCAACCCTACTTACAAGAGGAAAGCATGAGCATGAGGTCACAAAATTGAAACATTTTTTATATAGGATAGTACACCACTTGGGAATAAAGGACAAGATACAACACTCAGCGATTTTCAAGAAATATTGATTTTAAAAATATAAGGTTATTTATATAGTGACTGTTTATACAAGTTTTTATTACACAGTGTAGCTTAGTGGATATACATCTGACCCATCCTAGGTTCTATTCCCACTTTCATTCAGCTTTCTTTAAATTTTTTATGTGTGCAGTTTCTCTGCAAAAGTTTATTCAAGGAAGCAGTAGTTCATTTTTGCAACATTTCACTTTTTTCTTCCAAAATTCGCTCTTTTTTTTTATGGAAATTTGTGTTTTGTCACCCAAATTAAAATTGATTAAATTGAAGGTAGATTCAACAAAATCTTGAAAAAATTATGCCTTAAAAAGTGAATTTTGGAAGAAAAAAGGGAAATGTTGCATAAATAAACTATTGCTTCCTCAAATAAACATTTGCTGTAAAGTTACACACATAAAAATAATAAAAAGTAATTGAAATTGGGAATCAAACCGGGTGGAAAGCATGGCAGTTAAACATATGTATATCTTCTGAACTATGCTGCCTTCTCCAAATTTATTTATGTAAACATAGCCATACATGTAATTGTAAGGAAGTGAAACAGATATTTCTCAAATATGGTTGAGTGTTGGGTCCTGCCCCTTTGCACTTGCATTGCTCTACTGGAGTACCATCATACATAAAAAAAATTTCGATTCAATGACCCCATGTCCGTGCCCTCTTGTTAGAAATTTTATATGAGAGTTGTGTTTTGTTATTTTGTGTGAAAACCCCTTAGATTAATTTTGATGTTTTATTTTCTACAGCTTAAAAAAATCTCAGTTTCAATAGTACCCAAATATATACCTCCAATTCTATTTTATTGAAACATTCGAGCTAGCCATTTAGTGGCTTACCCAATCAATCAATGAGCTCCTGCATAGCACTCAAGTGGCAAACCAAACTCAATTATGCAAAATGACATTCGTACATAACGAAAAATCTGTTTACAGAAAGACAAATGAACATTTTAATGATCAGCCAATCACTTATGAATTAGTCTCAAAAGCTGTAAATGTATTCCCCTTACCTAATTATCAATTAAATCAATGAATAAATACATTCACACTGTGTGTATTGTAAATTTGGATATCTTGATTATATAGGTGAACAAGAATTAGCACCTACATCTTTTACTGACAATGGAATATCTTAATTGTCTTCCTGCAGGAAATATGCTCTAATACATGCATATGATTTTTGAAGCTAGTAGAGAAGAATTTTCAACAAAATTCAGATGATGTGATTTTTTAAAATTTGCTTTAACCAAATCCATATACTCTTCTCACTATTTACTATATCATATGCTTGGATTGTAAATAAATGACATTTAATTTTTCTCTGACTTAAATTACTTGTTTGACTACTTTTTATTTGTTTCTGTTAAATTTATGCCATTTATAAATTTAAATACTTATAAATAATTTATCAATTTTTAATTTTCTCTCCTTTTTCAGGTTTTAGTGAGAAAGAAAGAGGAATTAGAAAAAAAATATGCTGATTCATCAGTAGTCATTCCAAAACCAGATTATTGGTAGATAAATTAAACCTGAATACTCTTGATTTGTAATTAAAAACATAATGTAATTATTCTTTCTAACAATTCTTCAACCCTTAGCCAAATGCAGTTCAATGTGCTAATTGCTACATAACAGTTGGATTATGTGCTATTGATAACTGCAGGAGCAAAATATCTAATTTTCTATAATGCATTACAATGTTAAATACGAAATTATCCTTCTACCTTCAATTTTACATTGCTTTTGGGATTATAAATTTATATTAAGAGAAGTTATTGCCCAGAAATTTTATCGCTATCTTTTTTTATATGGCCAAGGTTTCACACCTAAATACATCCTCAATTTCTTGTAGAACGCATTCTGCAACAATGTAATTCAGAAAGGACTTGCTCATTTCACTTATGTAATCAAGCTTTTTTTTTCAATAACGACTCAATCTTTTTATTTCCAATGCTTAAGCCACAATCATAATACAAGAAAATATTAGGCATAACGCACAACAATGAGCAATGACAGAAAGATTTAAAATTAATGTAACACATGTCGAGAAACAAAAAACAAAGAAAAGATCAAAATTGTTAATCTTAACTGTTCTGCCTGCCAATACCTAGACACCTTGTGCCGCGATACCTCAGTTGGAGGAGCTTGTTAAATCTGTCGTGGCCTCTCAAATTACTCACGTTAGCATGGAAGTTTGGAGAGTGGAATGCCAGGTGTTCTCTAACCGCAATTCAAAATTACGTGGCGTCCTTGGATCTTTCCTTTCAGGATTGATCCCGGACAGTCGCCAATAGCCTGTTGTGTTGTTCCAGTGTGCCATTAATTACTTACTTTCCTCAGAGAGTCCTGGAGGGCTCTACATCGAAGCAGGTGGTTTCTTTCCATTACTTCTCCAGAATTAGAGTGGGAAGCAGGGCTTGATAGAAATGCGATGCAAATAAACAGTAGGGCAGTCATATTCTGCTATCAGGTGGAAATCCACAACTGCCTCTTGCCAAGGCTTTTCGGGTACATTCTTGAGCAATTTTCAGCATTTTGTATTTGTTCTATTTTGAAGACTGAGTATTTTGATGCTATGGAGCGTTTTAGAAACAATTTTATTTTCCAAAAGGAAATCTCATTTGAATGCTATAGCTAATATGCACCCTTTTTAGCAATAAAGTCTGCTTGTTCATTTCCTGATAGATTACAATGGCCAGGTATCCATTGTAAAACAATTATTAATTTTTGACCTTAAAGACTTCAACTCTTGGCCCTAGAGAATGCAGATCCTGGTAAAATGTTTTACTTATTTAACTCAGGCCATAAAAGTCATGTTTTGTGAATCTGTTTCTGTGTTAGCATTTTCTTATTTCACCACAACTGAATAGGAACAGGCTGGATAAATGACTCTTTGGCCAGGTCATCTAAATACTCATGAGGTTCTGTGTATAGGAAAATGTAGAATTAGTTTGGCCATTCAGCAATTTCTCATGAGTTCTTACATAACAGTAAAAAGATAATTAGCTTTTTCAGATATAATTGCATATGAATCCCATATTTGCATTTTCAGATTTTCTAGATAGGTGTCAATCGACCAAGAGGGAACCGGAATCTCACTCTCCTATTCAAAAATTCTTTATTATAGTTTCAACAACAGTGAGAAGAAAACTATTCCATATCATTTTAACAGGGCTCCCATGGGCCTTAAAAAGCCTTGATGTTTGCCGAAAGTCCTCACAATTAAAAAAAACCTTAGTTTTACCAGAGCACTGAATATTTTATGTGACCTGCATTCAAAAACCTTAGATCAATGATACTTGTCCATGGTGTTAAGTGTCATCAAAAATTAAGAGCATAATATCTATAGGTTAGCTTAAAATTGATGCTTTTAAAACTGGATTCATGAGACCCTACCCTAGTACTCATGGAAGTTTCTTCACCTGTGCACTGATGAGTTAATCTATTGCAATCCATGTTAAATGTAGCCTTAAAATTAAAATTTGGCATGGAAAGGCCTTAATTTTAGGCTCTTAAAAGTTCTTAATGGGAATCAGGTATTAAGAGTATCTTAAAAGACACTTAAGGAAATCTTGAATATTCAAGATCATGGATGAACAAGTATCTCCATTGTCCCTTTATGTGTTTTGTTGACAGGGGTATCTCATGAAGGCACAGGTATCTTATTAAATTAGAATAAGGTTTTCTTCTCACTATTGTTGAACCCAATATGGAATTTTGGAATAAGAGAGTAAAGAATTCCAAATATCTTGTCGTGATCGACTTAGACTTACCTAGAAAACCTGAAAATTAAAATATGGAATACATAGGCAATCCTATCCGAACAAGCTAATTATCTTTTCACTGTTATCTAAGACCCATGAGTAATTATATGGTCAAGGGCTAGCTAATTCACCAGTCATCCATATACAGTAAGCTTTTGAGTATATTTATGATCTGACAAAGATAATTTATCTAGCCCCTACTATACTCTGGTTAACTAAGCATAGAAAATACAGGATCTATGACTATAATATCCTGGTTAGTTAACTGGAACAAGAGTTTGTTTTCTGATCACTATTAATAGCTCTTAGAATTCCAGTCTGCAAATAAGTGCAATATGGTGGTTTTTGCCTCTTTGGTATTCTATTTGTTTAATCCTCTGAGCATCACAAGATTTCTTTTACTCTGCAACCCACATATCTAAATAATCACATCTATTGATTGAAAGAATGCTAAGATTCTATCAAGGTCAAAACTGGTTAGAAGGTATGCAGTGAGGAATACAGGTTACAAGGTGGAATTATGCATGTGAACCTTTCAGAGGGTTAAGCTGTGGCTTTTCTCAATTGATACTTTTTGTGCATTTGACAAAACTGAACACTGCTTAAAACTATGTCATAAGAATGAATATTTGATATGCTACATGGCCTTTTATTCTTCCAAAGAATTTGAGGGAGGGAAAGAAAATTTTGGAAAGTTATGCACAAGAAATTTTCCTCTATATAAACCTTGTTTAAAAGTTAGTTTCAGAAAAAAATTCTATTTTGCAACTTTTTATTCTAAAAGCCTCAAAGTAGTATTTTATGTTTTGAATGAAAATGTTAAAGTTCTCTAAGCAGTGCCAGCCATTTTATCTAATTGTGCATATTTTTGACTTATATTTACTTTCTGTTTATATGCATGCAAAAGAAATTACAGTAAGTTTAAAAAATATTTGGTATTTTGCTACCATAATTTGACAAATTGTTTGATTTTTCACCTGTTTTGTTTTAGGGGTGGCTTTCTTGTAATACCCACTTCCTTTGAATTTTGGTGTGGACGTAGCGACAGACTTCATGATCGCATACGATTCAGAAGACCAACAACTGGAAATTCTGATGAAAATTTAACATACAATGGTGAAGATGGGTGGCTTTATGAATATCTTTCTCCTTAGGAATTGAATGCAGCTGAATATTTAAATTTGTATAATTGCATAATTCCTTATTTTGCAATATGACCAAACTTACCAGTTTTCTTGTGGAATTCGATGGATAGGATGAAGATAGGCCAAAACATCTCTTATCGCATCAATGTTTTAAAATTAGGAAAAGTGAATGGTGAATTCTTAATGTAATTTAAAGTTTTTATTGAATATTTAAAAACCTTCCTTTCATGTTTTAGAGTTTATGGACTATATTTTGTTTGAAAACAATTTGATATTTTGTCTTATAGTATTTATATATCTTAAAGTTATCAAGATCAAGATTCTTATTCCATTTTTTTCCAGATTGAAACAGCTAACTTTTTGCGAAAATTTGTCTAGACTTGAGCTTTCTAATTATTCTTGATATTATCTGTACTGTATTATGAAAACAGTTAGTGATTCACTGTAATAATTTTTTTTGTAAAAGAAAATGTGATGCAAAGATTTCTGAAGGAGCTTAATGGGTTGAATAAAAGTGCAAAAAATTATTATTTACAAAAAATGAACTTTTGTTAGAAATTATCTACATTCAACATTTTGATAACAGATTTGAAAGCACTACCTACTCCCTTTTACATTCATCTGACGTCAAATTTTTATATCAAGGATGTAAAAGTGCAATGTGGTATTAATGTATACAATGTACAAGTGTGGTAATGGTATATTTTCTGAACATTGAAACGAGTTTGAATGAGCTTTATTAATGCCTGAAAGATTCAAAAACTATACAAGATATCTTATAGACATTTCGGATTATCAGCATCATTTAATAGTCAACATTTTCTCCAAAATGCACAAAGCTGGATCGCTGTGAAACATTTATCCGAGTCCAGAAGTAAATTCACTCTTTGCCAGGTACACTGGTAGAGTGCATTGTCATCACAGTGGTTGAGGTGTCATATTTCGCCATCCTGGAGTTTCTTTACCCTCGGACAAAATATCTTGCCTCAAGTACAGTCCTTCTGTCTTTGTTCTATTGACATAACTAATCTAAAATATTTTACACTTTTTAATTTTTAATGATGCACAATTATCCAATGTTACTTGTGTTTGCTTCATAAAACTGAAAAATATTCATATATATTATAGTACATAAAAAGTGCTTTATATTTGTTACATGAGATGCATACTTGTAATTGTTTTTTAACTATCCTTTTAGTTTTTTAGTCCTTAAATTTATTACTGTTGCATAATTATATAAAATTCTAGAATCCATTTAATGATTTGTTATTAGATTCATTAGATGCTATTTTTGCAAGTACAAAAAGGCTTTTTTTATATAAACTGAAATCATTTGATAAAAGTAATTAAACATTCGTTTAAGTTGTATAAATTCTTATTCTATGATAATATAATAGCATAAGAATTTTTATTTTAGGTCTGTTTGAGAGGTAAAGATTTACCAAATGTATCTGTCATACCTAATTGCTTTAATACTACACTGGTGTGCAAAACTTAAGCAACGACTGTTTTTTTTCCCCATAACTCCGCAAGTAATAATCTGGAAGAGATGTAATTCAGAATACAGAGACAGTATTTTGTACTTAACAGATGCAGAAAGCATACTAACGCAAAAATGAATAGAACACATGCCGTATGGAATCAAACAAAAAAGGCTTTATTGAAAGAGTAGCGTTGGTACAAATGATTGTCTGCCCAAGAGGGAGAACAACAAACAGATGCCCCTTAGTAAGGGATATGACCTCCATTAACTGCAATGGTTGCTTGGCACCGTCTCTCCATACTCAACACCAGATTATCCAACAGTTGTTGAGGTAAGAGGGGCCATTCCTCAATGAGCACCTGTTTCAGTTGGGTGTTCTCCGGCGGATATAATCGTGCCGAAAGGCGTCTCCCCAAAGCATCCCACACATGTTCTATGGGATTTAAATCAGGGGAGTACGCTGGCCAATCCATTCTAGTGATATCTTCACTTTCTAGCAGCTCCTCAACAGCAAGAGTCCGATGTGGCCTGGCGTTATCATCCATAAAAACGAAGTCTGCACCAATGGCATCTCGCAACAGACGTACGTGGGGGAGGATCACTTGCTGACAATAGCGATCTCCAGTAACAGTACCTCTGTCGAAAATTTGGAGCTCAGTCCGCCCGTTCATCATGATGCCTCCCCAGACGAGCACGCCAGGACCACCGTAACGGTCTCTTTCCCTGATGTTAGTGGAATAAAACCATGTCCCTACCTTTCTTCATATCAACTGGCGTTGAGAATCGCTTGTGACACTGAAACGACTCTCATCTGTAAAGAGAACGTGACTCCATTGATGAGATGTCCAGTCTTTGTGTTCCTTACACCAATCCAAACGGCGGCGCCGATGGGCAGCTGTCAATGGGATGCAGCTTTCAGGATGGCGGGCGAATAGGCCACCTTTATGAAGGCGTCTGGCCACAGTAAACCGCGACACTTGTCATCCTGTTACCGCACGCAGCTGCTGAGCCAGGTTGCCCGCTGACTGGTACCGATCTCTTTTCGCCTGCAGAACGATATATCTGTCATCCATTGGCGTTGTTTTTCTTGGCCGACAACCACCAACCTTTCTTACAGCTGTACCAGTTGTTTGGAAGGCTTTCCAAGCTCGTGAAACGACACTTTTGTCGATTCTAAACTCTAGGGCTACACTCGTCAAACTACGCCCCTCCTCGAGCTTGCCGATCATTCTACCACGTGTAAAGTCGTCCAGATGGTTTCTTGTAGCCATATTGCACGTACGAACTCACTTGAACCTGCAGCGAATGCCTTTAATAGCGCCTTTCGTCCTTCTTTTTAGTGTAGTCTTGCTCTGCGCGCGCTGACTGCACGTTTTGCATGCCCTCACGTAACCTGTGACATCTTGTTCCTGATATTTGCATACAAATCACCTTTCTACTGAATTGGATGCTCATTGTATTGAATGCAACAAGCCCCTTTTGTACAATTTCATGGCTGTCTGGTTAAAAATTACATCGTTGCTTAAGTTTTGCACTGAAGTGTATATGTTCATTTAAATTTCCGTGTGGATGTTTTATATAAATATTTATTAAAAAATTCTAGTGCTATTTACTAAGTCTTCCATTTTAGTCATAAATAGTACGTGCAATTTTATACTTACATAATTCATAACATTAATTAAACTTTTAGCCATTGCTACTCACTAAGTCTTCTATTTTGCATTAAATAGTGTACATAACATTTAAAATGTATTGTTAAAATATATATATTTACTACTTTAACCACATTTGATCAGTTTACTCTTGCAGATCTCATTTTTAGTTTCTTTTAAATATGAAAATATGCTTTTTAAAAATTTTAGATGATTAATTATCTTAAGAAATTTTGAAATAATTTTTGACATTTACTACTGTAGTAGATAATTATTTTATTGAAGCATGCTATTAAATTGTTATTAGAGACTTATTTAGCTTAGTATTAAAATGAGTTCTTTTTTAACACCCTAGGTTGTTAACATGATGTTAAATGCATGATGTAGAAATGTATTGATATGAAATGTTTCTGTTATGAAATACTGCTATCAATTGATTTGCATTGTTGAACCTTGTTGATGTCTGTCTCAATGAATTCTATTTCTACTTAAAGGTACATTGGTTAATTTATGTCTTACTTTATAAAGTTGAGGTAATGTTAAAATTATCTAATTTCATGAATATGATTTGAGGAAAGAAATTAAAACTGCACTTTTATTTTTTTGAGCCTTTAGAAATAACGGATCATCTAAAATTTTTACAAGCTTCAAAATATTTTATCACTTAAAAAGAAAATTGTGACTTATTACATTACACTTTCAACATCACTCCTTTGTGACCAACTCAATACTTTCTTACTCAAACTAGTTTGGTGCACACTTATGGAGATCTAAATTCTGAACCTTTTGTACTATTTCTTATTCTAGTCCCGTTTGAGTTATTTTGTTTATATTGTCCTTTTTTATTGATTTTTAAATTAATTTTTATGCTTTTCAAGGCCTTAGAGTGAATGTTGCTGTTCATAATGTACTGCATTTTGTATCTAAGAACTATTGTACCTTATTCAAAATGTATGTAATGTCAATAATTTAGTATGCCTTTCATTTATAAAGAGTGCAGTGCAATGTTAATAAAAAAATTCTTTTTTAAGCCTAAAACTCTTAAGTCTTTAAAATAGTGGAATGATAGCTTTGGTTAACACATTTTATATCTGGGCAGTTTTTAACAACTTGATATTAGCTAATTTTCACTTAAAACTATTAAAACATATTTTTTATTTCAATTTTCCCACTACATTTCCACCTATTTTCAAAATCGTAAACCAATAAAAAAAATTTAATGCATAAGTATTGAGTGTAGGTATAATTTAGTTTGAAATTTTTTAGGTTTGTAACAAATGATTTGTTACATTATTATATATCCTGGCCATTTTTCTGAAATTTGAAAAGGATAAAGTCACCAAACAAAAATCCTTTCAATCATAAGTAGAATATTTGATCCCATTGGATTCACATCTCTGGCTCTATTACAGCCTAAAATATTACTTCAATTAACTTTTAAAAACAAAGAGCCACGGGATACCAAAATTAACTACACAAATGTGAGAAAAAAGTTTCTCAAATGGGTAAAAGCTACCACACCTCTCAGAGATCCAAGTTCCTAGATGGATTGGTGTGACAGAGAATTCCAGTCAAAGGCCCCTTATCAACCCGCTCTGGTCTATTTGTGAAAAGAGTCAAGCGATTCATTGAAGAGAACTAACATTTCAGCTGAGCACATAACTTATAAGCCTGCAGTCATGACGAGAGTGGTGTAAGGCAACCGGAGAGAATGATCCATAGATATTGAGTGTAATGCAGATTCCACAACAATTCTTTATTATTTCAGTAGACGAGTAATTACATCATGGTTGTTGAGGGTTTGGAGTTTGGAACGGCTCTGAGGGCTCCTTAGCCCAAGAGGCTCGTGAAAGAATAAATAGTTTACAAAAATCTCGCTAGAGGGATTATGATTAAGAAAAATATTATTGGACCAGGGGATTTAACACGAAAGTTCATTGGTAAAAGTCGGTGGTTTTACGAAGGGGCAGTGTGATCTTACATATGCGATTTGAAAGCAGGAGAGTCCTTGGGAGGTCTAAGCTAACGAGGCGGCTTGAGTTCAAAGGTGAAAAGGAGTCGCAAGGTCCGTGGGAGGTCTAGTTAACGAGACGGCTTGAGTTCAAAAGTGAAAGGCAAGATATTGACCACTTAGATAGGAAGACAAAGACTGGGATAAAAGGGAACCGCCAAGGGGTGACCTGTAGTCAAATTTGTACTTAGGGGGTTATTTTTAGGTATCGTTTCATATATATATATATATATCCCCTCAGCGGTCCCCTTTTATCCCAGTCTTTGTCTCTCTATCTAAGTGGTCAATATCTTGCCAACCCCTTTCACCTTTGTACTCAAGCCGTCTCGTTAACTGGACCTCCCACGGACATATCTTGGGACCCCCTTTCACCTTTGAACTCAAGCCGCCTCGTTAACTTGGACCTCCCAAGGACTCTCCTGCTTTCAAATCGCATATGTAAGATCACATTCCTCCTTCGTAAAACCACCGACTTCTACCAATGAACTTTCTTGTTAAATCCCCTGGCCCAATAATATTTTTCTTAATCCTAATCCCTCTAGCGAGATTTTTGTAAACTATTTATTCTTTCACGAGCCTCTTGGGCTAAGGAGCCCTCAGAGCCGTTCCAAACTCCAAATCCTCAACAACCTCATGATGTAACTACTCGTCTATTGAATTACTAAAGAATAGCTGTGGAATTCTCCGCCTCTCCATTTGTGGAATCTGCTTACACTCAATACCAATGGATTATTCTCTCCGGTTGCCTTACACCACACTTGCCACTCTCGTCACGACTGCAGGCTTATAAGATCTGTTATTATGACAGATTTTTAAGTCGACAGGACGGCAACATGTGGTTTGGGAACCTCACCTTGAAGACTCATTTTGGAAGTTTTAAGAAATTGAACGGACTCTCATCACTACACCAAAATGATGTCGAATAGAGATGATTCTACTGCCAGCTACCTGGTTTCTAAAGAGTTTTCGGAAAGAATACTATCAAAAATAATAGCATTTGATCCCAAAGAAAATTTCGACGTTGAAGCGTGGATCAAGTATTTTGAGTTAAAAACAACCAACTATGCAACCTCAAGAATCGAACTAATCTCACAATGCTTAAAATGCGAAGCGTTGAACTATTACTTAAATCATTGTATCGTCAAAACCGAATGGGCTAATATACGTCAAGGACTTATGAACTATTTTTCAAGGACCTCTCGGATATCTTTGGATACCTTCATCTCTACAACCTGTGACAAACCTGGAGACATCGATGCGTACTTCAAAAAGAAATTTGACTTTGGTCAACGATTATACACCTTTCTGACCAAATACTACTTCAAGGACTAACAAATGGTTTGCCTAGGAATATTAAGGAGCTCATCATCGTAAAAGAACTATCAACCATTACGGAATGGTTAAGAGTTGCCCGCAATTTATGCAGTCAATTACCTGATGAGCGACATTAAACAACGGATTAGCAAAATGGACCGAGTACCCGTTTCCGCAGCAGTTCCCCGTCCAAAATTTCAACCCCGGCAAAGATTTCCGATGCGGCCGAGATTTTGGATGCCTCCCGTGCACAGATAGGCCTTCTACTACCGTGACCGACGTTTACAGGACCGGAATCCCCCTTGGAGAACTTTCCCTCCTCAGCTTTCCTCAGCTCGCGTATCAACCAGCTACTCAATATAGACAAACTCCTGATTTGGAATGACCATACCTAAAAGTGACTATTTTTTGTGGTCACAAAACATTCATTGGATTGTTGGACACAGGCATGAGTGCAAATATCATTCCTGAACATTTACTCAGACATTTGAAATATGAGACAATAACAGTGAACCCTTAGATACAAATTCAACAAGTAGTTGGTGCTATTCGGGTAAGTGAAATTGTTTTGATCAGTATTACAATTGGTTGCATTACAAAAAAACTTGAATTTTTGGCCAACTCTGCTTTAAATTATGCGTTGCTAAATTTAGAAACTGAATCTATTTAATTTGAAGATCGATTTCAAAAGCAGACAAATATTTCAATTTAATCATAATGTAATTTCAAATGCTTCTATAAGTTCTGTACAAATATCCCATCATTTTTATAATCAAGGTTATTCACAATATTCTAATAGTGTTGAACATAATAATTTTGGATCATGTGAGAATACTACTAGTAAGAATCCTATAAATCTAATAAGGACCGTATCTGGACAGCGGGCAGGTTAAACATGTCCAGCATATGGTCTGCTGTTCTAATAAACATTTGGTGGACTGTATATGGACTGTGGGCCTGGTAAACCTGTCCGGAGACCGCATCTGAACTGCCTTCCTGATAAAAATTTGGAGGGCCTTATCTGGTCTGCGAGCAGGGTAAACATATCCGAGTGGGCTTATTCGGCTTGAGGGCCTGTTAAACCTGTCCAGAGGGCCGTATCTAAACTCCGGGCCTGAAATCAATCTATTCACTACAACGTATTTATCTTATACGTACGGATTTGTGTTGTATACGTGCTAGTTAAACTTGATCCCAATGTGAACTTAAGCTAATTATATAACAGCTCAAATCGCTAAAAACATTAAAAAGTTAAATAAATATTCGGTAGTATGCACATTTGCATCGCCTAACAATGTTAAAACGTAACTCAAATTCAAGAACTATCCAGTATTAGTATACGCATTCACATCGCTAACTTTTTATAAGTAAATGTCATGTCGCCAAGAGAAGTGATAAAAAATCAAATCAATCAACCAAGTTCAATTTTCGTGTAAAGGTCATGTGACTACTAGCGACATCTTGTTCCCACTTTTTGAAGCTCTTCTAAATACGATACTTAGTCTACTTATATTTCACATCTATGCTTCCAACCGGGCTACCGTGGCACCGCGACGGTCCGGGATCAATCCCGAAGGGAAAGATCAAGGACATCGCATAATTTTGAACCACGCTCAGATGACGAGGAGCACACCATAGAGGAGATATAAAAGTAGAGTGAGCTATGGCAACCCTTTTATGTCCACATGATCATGTGACCAAAAACAGTAGTCACGTGATCCTTAGACTCATCACCAACGTCCATATAGTTTTTACGCATTCCTTCTTCCGTAGCAAATGCATTGAAAGTGATAACAACATGGTTCTATCGTGCTGTGCATATGGATGCTTTTCCAAATTTATTAAAGGTGCAAACATTACTTTCACAGGTGAGCGATCTACTTGTATTTTACATTTGTTTTTTGTGTTTTTCAGTATTTGCTACGCTAGTACGATAAAAATAGATGTTCTAACTTTGGAATTCTTAATAAAACCTGTTGGCATTTCCCCTTCTATAAAAAAGATTTTGTAGATTTGCAATCAATATACTATATCTAAAATAATGTTTTTATTAAATAACTGATGTTCGAGTGTGTTATCGTAAATTGTACATCTATAAAGGCTTAAAATATTTTTAAAAAATCAAACTTTGAAAAAATTGTGTGAAATCGTTCTCTGTCTTGGCGATGATTTTTTTTGCGCCAACTAGTATCACTATATCTTTCGTATTTTATACGATAAAAATGTTATGAATTGAAAACATGAACGAAAGTACACAATTTAAACTGTTATTTCTTGCTGAACAAAATTGTTTTGTATCTACCCATCTATGGAATTACATAAGAATAATAATTAAAATAAAAGATTAATTTTGAAACTTTTAAGAATTATAAATTAAATAAAATCGATTTGTTAAAAATAGGATTAAATCATTTCATAAACCGTATTATAAATGTGAACCACATTTATGTGCTTTATGGAACCTTTTTGTTCATGGTTTAAAATATATGTAAAATCTTTCATTATAAGACTGCATTTGATAAAAGAGTTTTCCTTTCAAATAATTTTCCTTGAACCTATAACTTTCTACTGGAATGGCGAAAAACAAAAACAGTGCTTGAACGGAAATTAAAATACTGTATCTGTTTTTGGTATTTTATTCTTGTTAAAGCATACAATACAGCAAATTGGGAAGACAAAAAATAGAGAACGAAATGAAACTTCTTTTGTACTAATTCTAAACAATCTACGCAGCTGGAAAAGTTCCTTTTATAAAAACATCTGCTTAACTCTGATTTTTTTTTGCTTAAATAAACCTAACATTAAAATTTAATTTCTGTGAACATTTTAATGTTTATGGCGTTCTTTAACCCATTAAATAAACTTGGTGGTGATAAAAACACATTCTTCAGCGAAATGAAATCCTTCACTCTAATTTTCGACCTCAAAAGGGGATAATTATTTCTTTTCTCTAAGTAGAGTATTTGAACCATTTAAATGTATTTGTGAAAATTTATGCATACATAAAACATGCTCCTCAATCGAGCGAAACATTTATTTCTTACAATTTTAAGCTTAAAAAAACTATTATTTTTAAAAGCATTAATTTGTGATAATTTAAACTCTTAAGGTATTGTCCTTCAAAGTATAAACATAATTTTGTATTTATGATTTGTAGAACTACAAGTAAAACAATTTTTCTTTGCTTGTAATAAGAGCTTGTGAAGATGTGTACCTGCTAAAAATTCATTTATTCAGTTCATATGTATTTAAAATTATTATTTTGTTCCATTTATTAGTTTTCCCAAAGATGAAGAAAGAAGATGGATAGTAAATGGCTACATGCTTTTATGAATTTTATTCAGTGGATTTAAGCATGATGAATGGCAATAAATTTTATAAGTTTACCGTTTCTTATTTATCTTTCGTACACTACCTGACATTGAAAATGCAACACCCAGAAGGAGTGCGCAGAACTGGATGAAATTTACAGGGTAGACGCAGCTCACCGAGATATGTAAATGATGCAAACTGCGCAGCTGTCCCGCGCACGGTTAGTGAAAAACCAGGGAAGGAACCTGCAAAAGTGGTCAGTTTCGCGCCGCTCTGTTTGCCAGGTAAATCAAGATGAAATTTGTTTTTGTGTCTCAGAGGAAACATCTAGTAGCGGAGAATGAATGCCAGGACGCCGCCAATCAAGACAGTTCCAGCAAACAGACGACTTCACGAGGGGTATGGTGATTGGCCTCAGAAGGGCAGGTTGGTCCATACGTCAAATCTCAGCAGATACCCACCTACACGTGTCCACGGTGCACCGGTTGTGGCACATTTGAGGGGTTCCGGTGCAGCCAGAGTGACGTCAGCACGCGTGGACCGACGCATCTGTCGGCAAGCATCGGCGGCTCCGCAAGCCATGTCTGTCGCCCTTTTGCAGCATGTGCAGGACACCCTTGATGCTCCCATATCGTCCAGGGCCATTAGCCGTCGATTGATCGCTGGCGGCCTGCACTCATGGCGCCCGTTGAGACGACTACCATTGACTCAACAGCACAGACGTCTCCGTTTGCAATGGTGTCGGGATAGAGCCACGAGGATGACGGAATGGCACAGGGTGGTGTTCTCAGGCGAGTCACGCTTCTGTTTTAGCAATGACAGTCGCCGTGTACGAGTCTGGCGCCGACGTGGTGACAGGGCCAATCCGGCCGCATCTGTGGAACGCCATACCGCGAGACAACACCTACGATAGCAGGTCACCTCTGGTCCGTATTCAGGGCACTATGACGGCCCAACGATACGTGGATGACGTGCTGCAGCCGGTGACACTACCTTTCCTTCAGGGGGTGCCCAATGCCATTTTCCAGCAGGATAACGCCCGTCCGCACACGGCACGCATCAGCCAGCATGCCCTGCAAGATACCCAGGTGCTTCCCTGACCAGCTGTCTCCCCTGATCTCTCACCTATCAAACATTTATAGGACGTCATTGGACGTCGCTTGCATGCGTTGCCACCGGCACGCTCAGAAGACGAACTCTGGCAAATGGTTGACAGGGGATGGGCAGCCATCCCTCAGGACACTACCGCACGCTCATTGCGTCTGTACCTAGACGTGTTGCTGCCTGTATCGCCGCTCTCGGTGGTCCTACAACCTACTGATCAGACGTTCTTGCTGCTCAGTGGCAAGGTGTATAATGTTGCAATAAAGATCACTTATTGCTCGTTGCTGTCTCTCTCTGTTTGCCAAATTTCATCACTTTCTGCGAACTCCTTCTTGGTGTTGCATTTTCAATGTCAGGTAGTGTATTTATAAAATATTGATTTCACACAAATAATAAGTGATAGAAATTTAATATTAAAAGTCCTGCACAGTACTTTTGCACATACTTAAAATCATAAAAATTGTCAAGACTTATTTACATGATCACTTTGATAAATTTAAAATATAGATACAGACACACGGGTGTAACTTATTTAGTTCTGAACTAAAAATTTAAAATTGGGCAAAATAGCTAAGAACTTTAAGTATATGGTTAAAAAAATTACCTTCCATCTTGTAGAGATTGTATGTATTTATCATGTTAATATTTTTATACGTGACTGTCCTAAAATAAATTTGCGTTTACGAAAACATAAGCAATTAAGGGTCCATAATATAAATGAAAGCTTTCAGTGGTGACCTTGATTTTACTTGAGCATGCAACTTTATCTCTTTTCACTACATTTAATATTGATTATGACTGCATCAGTAAAATAATTATTGAAGCAGTCATTTCCAAACATGAATTTATTTTTCAATTTATTTCAACTTGAGTTAACCTCATTAAATTTAAACAAGGAAGTTTGAATTATTTTCTGCTATTAAGTCTTTTAGTTAATTTCCTCAACATCTAATACAGGTAAAAGAAAAATATATAATATATTGAATTAATTAAAGAATGTCAGGTTTAGGACAACTATCTTATACAAAATTTTAATTAGTGACGAAATACTTGTGAACATCCCCTAACCCCTTTGACATGTGCTCTTAATGTACAATAGCAAAGTGGGCCGATCTCAACTGCAAACCTGGTAAACGTGTGCGGAGGACCGTATCTGAACTGCAGACTGGTTAAACTGATTTGGAGGGCCGAGTCTGATAAATATTTGGATGACTGTCCTGAGGGCCGTATCTGGATAGCGGGTAGGTTAAACCTTTCGGGTATATCTGGTGTGCGGTCCTAATAAAAATATTTGGATAATCGTATGCGGACTGTGGGCCAGGTAAACCTGTCCGAAGAGTCGTGTTTCAACTACGGTAAAAATTTGGAGGGCCGTATCGGGTATGCAGACCGGGTCCAGGTCTGCATACCAGAAACCGGGTCCAAATCTGTCCGCAAGACCGTATCTGAACTGCGGGTTGGTTAAACTGATCTAAAAGGCCCGGCCTGGTCTGCGGACCTGATAGAAATATTTGGTGGACCGTATCTATACGCCGTGCCTGAGATCAATCTATTCACTACAATCTATATATCTTATGCGTAGGGTTTTTGTATACTTGCTAGTTAAACTTGATCCCAACGTGTACTTCAACTAATTGTATAACAACTCAAATAGCTAAAAACATTACAAAGTAACACAAATTCAATAAATATTCAGTAGTATGCACATTCGTATCGCCTGACAATATTAAAAAGTAACTCAAATTCAAGAACTATTCAGTAATGTGCATATTCGCATTGTGCATTACTTTTTATAAGTAAATGTTATGTCGCCTAGAGAAGCCATACAAAATCAAATCAATCAACCAAGCTGAATTTTCGCGTAGCAGTCACGTGACTACTAGCGACGTGTTGCTCCCCGTATTTGAAGCTCTTTTTAATACGATGCTCAGTCTATTTATATTTCACGTCTATGAGGGATTGATCCCGGACCGACACCAATAGCTCAATGTGTTGCTCCATTTTGATTCACAAGATTCCAATTTAACTGGAAACAAATGTGAGAAATGCTTAATAACACTTTCTAACAAGTTTAGCCTTAAACGACATTTAAAAGCATGTCCTTGGATGCAAGGTAAAACTGTAGACGTTTGGAAATGTAAGGTTTTCGGAAAATTTTTCACGAATATGCAGGAATTAAATATTCATGAACAGTCTTGTTATTTAAGAAATGAGCGAGAGGTACATAGTGTTTTCCAAAGTAGGCCATTTAGTCACATCGGACGTTTAAATAGACATATAATTGAAGTACACAATTCAAATAATCTAAAAGTTCTATCATTTGATTGTATGAATAGCTTTCAAAATTGGTTAGAGTTGGAAGGCACTTCAACTTTTACATTTTTTAAGAAAACATCAGGAAGTAAACTATGTGGTTCCAAAATTTTCCATTATTATTCTTGTCAATTTAATGTTCCATTATCTAAGCTTGAGGTCTCCAGAAAAACTTAAAGCAGAAATTTAAAAGGTACAGTACCTCAATTAAATTGTCCAGTTAGGATTTGTGCCTGTGAACAAAAAGACTTAGTTACTGTTTCTTATAGTCCTAATCACAATCATTCTCTTAAATTTAAAAATTGTAAATATCAACCTTTGAAACAAAGTGTTAGAGAGAGATCTAATTAAATCCCATTTGTTACTTTCAATTCTGGTTCCTTAAAATTCAATTTCTCCCAAGGGATGGTTTTGGAAATCGTGACTGCAGATAATTTTTTCCAGTGAAAGAAGTGTTCCTTTCGCGTAAATCAATCGAGGCGTATTCTCGATAGTAGTATACGGGCCCGTATAGGCGGCGGAAGTGACGTCACACCACGTGACCGGAAGTGGGCGTGTCTGAATGACGTGCGGACGTGACGTATTGTTTGTTTACATTTTGGACTTGGAATTTTTTTTGTCATCGACTTCGTGCAGGCGTTGAGTTGTTTCAAGATGGCGTCGTTTCGTTGCCATGGTGATGAATCACTGGTGGAGAAATTCGAAACCCTATTACTTTTTAATTAAAGGCGTTGAGTTGTTTCAAAATGGCGTCGTTTTGTTGGAGTGGTATTGCCATGGTGATGAATCACTCGTAGTGCCATCTGGTGGAGAAATTCGAAACCCTATTATTTTTAATTAAAAAGGAATTTCGTGGATTCGAACCCGGGGATCCGAGGTCAAGTGCGCTATCCGTTAGGCTGTAAGAGAGTTAACTATGGGTGGTGAATTAATGTAGTGTTTATTTCTCTTTATTTTGGACTTGTATTTTTTCTTAGTATTAGGAATGGGTTATTTTTAGAAAATGGTTTGAATAATTGCATAGGGGTTTTAATAAATGCTTTTACAAAATGACTTATGGCGCCATCTAGTGATTTTAAAAGTAATTAATCTAAGGAACGAATTGATTTCTTAATGTTTTTAGTTTATTCATAACCAGTGACGTCAGTGTGTTTACGTTTGGGACTTGGATTTTTTCCTTCTGAGATTTCGATGTGACGTCACGATTATGTCCATCGAGCAAGTCTGAATTTGAAAAAGCCTACTCACAATTCTTTATGTTATGAGTATGGTAAATTGTTTACAGATCGTGAAGGCGTGGCATATTTCCGTCGGTTGGAAAAACGAATTAACGTATTAAAAAAAAGACGAAACTTAGAAATTTTAGGTCAAAAATATATTGTGCCTTGACAACTTGTAGCATACGAAGACGAAGGAATAAGCTATACTTTTAGCGGGTCTTCTATTACAGCCAAGCCTTGATCTCCTTTAGTATTGGAAATAAAGGAGAAATGGAACGAATAATTGGTGCAAGATTTCATTTTGAGTTGGTGAACCGTTATAAAGATGGTAAGGACTGCATGGGTGCCCATAAAAACAACGAGAAGGACTTGGAACTTTATGCACCCATGGCGTCTGTTTCATTTGGGCAGAAAAGACAATTTGTGTTTTCTAGCTACAATTGTTTAAAAATTGTTCTGGAAAATGTTTGATTGGGATGAAGTATCCAACAATTTTGGTTTCACAGCTTGCCCCGTGGGAATGCATCATGCCCTAGAATAAACTTTACGTTTCGAAAAATTCTAGCGTAAATAAGCAATAAACCACTTATGTGCCCCGAACTGGAACTTAGTGTCGTACACTAGATGATATTTGGACAACGTTGCAATTGATCTTTGCCTTTCTGAATAGTATTTTTATAAATGCTTACATCTTGTTTTTAAATAAACTTTAGCGTGTCTTACCACATATACTGTATTTTGGATTGTTTGTTTTTTATTACATAGTTTTATAAATTGTCTTAAAATGCAAGATCTGAAATGAAAATTTTCTTTGCTATAAAAATTTATGTTTTTTTTTTTAAAGTTAGATGTTTTTACTCAAAAATTAATTATACATTAGATGCTATAACACCTATTTTATAACAGAAATTTTGTTTTAAATAATATACACTTAAGTAAGAGTAAAATTTTTGAAACTTTACAAGACAAATACTATGAATATGTTTTCTTGTACATTTGAAGAAGTTATAATTGTATAAAAACCATTTATCCTATAAATCTAAATTAAATGTTATTTTTTAATTAATCTTTCCTTGCATATTATTTTTTACTTTGAATAAATCTTCATAAATTTTAGTGATTTAATTTATATTATATAGATTTACAAACCTGTTTTTGGATGAAATATAAGGATTTTATATTTTAAAAGTTAATGTTTTTACTCAAAATTAATTATATCTTAAATACTATTACACATATTTTTAATGTTGAAGATTTTTAGAAAACATTTTACAATTGAAACATATACATTAAATATTATGACAAACACTTAAATGCAGATCCATAAGGGAATATTGGAAATCTTTTTAATGCTTACACCTTTCTATTTTAAATAAATTTTTGCTTGTCTTACCACATACACTGTATTTTGGATTATTTGTTTTTTTTATTACATGGTCTTGTAAATTTTCTTTTAAAATGCAAGATCTGTAATGAAATTTTCCTTGATTTTATGTTTTACTCAAAAATTAATTATGCATTAGATGCTATAGCACATATTTTTTTAATATTATACACTTAAATGAGCGTAAAATTTTTGAAACTTTACAAGACCCATATTATGAACATGTTTCCTTACACATTTGAAGTTGATTTAGATTTTCTACTCAATAGTGATTCCTCTTTTGCTTTAGGTTTTCAAACTAAAGAACAAAGAGACATGATGTCTAAATCTTGCTCTAGGGCATTATGTATTGTATATTGATTTGACACAAAACGAATCAATACAGCTTTTACTTAATTAATTTGATAGTCTGATGAATTTGGCCATGGTTATCCTTTTGCCCATTTTATCACCAATTCCTTAAATTCTGATATTATGATTTGCCTTTTTAAAAGTCAAGTGTCGCATTCCCAATTTAAATGTAAATTGTTATGACCGATGACGATCGGACTACATTTAGTGCATTTGAAAGAGTTTGGGCAAAGTATTAAGCATTTACTGTGCAAGTGGCATGTACTACGATCTTAGAATAGGCAACTGAATTTATGTGTACCCGACAAAGAACTGCGAAAAGCTTTAAAATTAAAATTAAGATATTTGTTAAATGAGAAAGACCTTGATCAGTTTCATAATCTTTGTAATGAGTTTCTTAAATATTCTGAAAATTGTGTAGATTTTGTAAAATATTTTAAAGATAATTATTATAATCGATGTGAATTATGAGCCACATCTTACAGGAGATATTTTCATGCTTCAATAGAAACGAATAATCACTGAATCTTTCCATGACCAATTAAAAACGGTTTATTTTGGCGTAAATTTATAGAAGACTCGACACATTGGTAAAGGTACTCTTAGATATTGAGAAAGATCACTTCTTAAATTACAAATATAGAATTTTAAATTGTGTTCCACCTAACGAAAATGTCCACGATGAAAGGTTTAAAAATCCCAAATGAAGATGTCCTTAATTTTTCTTATAATACTTGGTCTGTGAAGTCGCAATATCTCTAAAGCACAAAGAGTATATAGTAAAACTAGTTAACATTAATTGTCCGATGGTCGATCATTGTTATTTGAAATGTGTAGAAAGAAGCTGTTCGTCTTTGTGTAGTCATATGTACAGTTGTAATTGCCCTGATATGTTTAATTTGTGCAAACATATTCATAAAGTTCATTTACTTTCCAAACCTAAGTCTAATCTTACTATTGATGAATTTTCAAGTGAATTTTCTGAGAAAGAAACAAATTCAATTGAACCATTAAAGGCGAAATTAATTCCAATAGAATTCCATACTCAATCCAGAGTTAACAAAGTAGAAGCTTGTAAAAGGTTGTGGGATAAATATCACAGAACTTGAATAATCCACGATTTCGAGAGTTTATGCTTGATAACGTTTACACAACTTTGCAGTCACTTGTTGCTGGATGCCGTGGTGTTTCAAACTCTAAGACTCAGAAAAATGGCATTCCTTATTCCAAAGTGGCTCCCAATCTAACTTTTGAGCGTCAAATTTTCTATAAAACTGGTAGAAAATACAATAGTATAATATTCCCTAAAAGAGAAAGTTCTAAAATGCCTCTGTTCTCTGAAGATATTGATGATCCTTGCCTAAACATGCCCCCTGTAAACAATCCAAGATATCTAGTAACAAGCCCTTTGCTGATTTTGATTATGAAACTAATAAGACATTGACTAGAAATGTTGGGATGGATAAATTGAATCAACCTGCTTTAAAATCACGTGATCCTTTTCTTAGTGATGAAGAAAGGACTATAAAATTAAAATGCAAAGATTTTGTTAAAGGGTGGGTATTTGATGTGATTATTGATGCCTTCATTCATGTATGATTAACAACAATTTTCTCTTAATTGATTCTGCTCTTAGAAATTTAATTATCAATGTCATTCCAATAGATCATGAATTACAAGTGGAAAACACATTGATTACTTCCAAATTCTTGGTTTTACCAGTTTGTGTAAATGATCATTGGTGTTTAATATTTGTAAATAAAGAAAGAAAAATTATAGATTTTTATGATCCACTGTTTAATGATAATATTAACCTTTGTAACACATCAGTCCCTTAACGTGTGTCTCAGCTATATGCGCCTTGATTGGTGATGGCGGACCACGTGACACACTCTCCGCGAAAGCGAATGAACAATTGTTCTTTAGTTGTTTCCCAAGGCCAGCGTAGGACTGACGCGTTGAGGTTTTGTCCCCCCGAGATGTTACTTTTTATGTTTGTTTATTCTTGTAATTGTTTTGTCTTGTGCTTAGTGTTAATTAAAATTGCTCTTTTGGCCAATTCTTGCATTAGTCATTGGATTCAGCTCTAAACCTTTTCATTTTGGACAATGTGAAAGATTATTTATGTAAATTATATTCAAATGTGTTTGGACTGTTAACTCTCCTTTGCGTGTATTACAAGATTCGATTAATTGTGGTGTGTTTGTTTCTATACACATAAATTAATTTACGGATCTAGTGCAAATAGGCAATTTGATACTAACAAATTTAGATAATACATTCATGCTGTTTTGTTAGGTACAGTGACCCCTTCAAAAGACTTTTAAAACATTAACTGCAAATAATTTACCAGGTGAAAGCTCATGTACATTTTCTAAATTTAAAACACTAGATAAAAATAATGTTATAACAGGTAGGTAGGTAAGTAATTAACGTCGCACTGAAGTAACACAACGTGCTATTGGCGACAGTCCGGAATCAATTCCGAAGGGAAAGATCCAAGGGCAACGCCTCGTCATTTTGAACCACGGTCATATGACGAAGAAATACCTGACCTGGCACCCCACTCTCCAAACTTCCACACCACGCCAGCGTGTGGACATTTGAGGCCACGACACATTTAACGTGCACCAGCCCCCTGTACACGACGGTCTTTGGTTGGACCGAGTTTCGAACTTGCAACCCTCCGGTTGCTAATCCTTTACTCTCCCAACTGGGCTACCGCGGCCCCATATAATATGACTTGGAAGCACTTGATTACTTCTACATTAATCCCAGTTATTTCAGCAGACTTCTCAGCATTTCTAAAAATGCACGAGTGATATTTCTATCGTTAGGTAATTCCTGAATTTTCGCATTAATACTATTAAAAACAGTATCAGGTAACAAATGTTCATCCATACCTTGAGAAATATTAATATACATTATGTTATACTAGCATCGCTTGCTTCGAATGTATCAGCCAAATGTCAAAAATAGACGGACGAAAAATGTCACTAGTCATTCTGAAATTTAATCTATCAGTTGCGCAAAAAATTTTTTTTTCTGCGAACGTCAAATGAGTCAGGCTATAATATATATGTAATGTTTTAGTGATATACGGTGATATATTATGTCAAGAGTTCAGTTAAAAATTGTAATTAGCAATTGCGTTAGACGCTAATTAGCTAAAAATTCAAAAGGATCTTGCAAATTAATGAAATAATATTTTAGAAAATAAAAGCACTTAAGCACACCTCGATGAACAGAAGATAATGATTATACCCACATCAAATGGCGTTAAAGAAAATATAGGACCTATACTTTTCAGTTAAACTCATAGTACTAATACGCATTCGCCAGAATGATTTTACAACCAATGCTGAAAGTTTGACTTGAACCCCTGTACTTCCTGATAGGAAAAAATTATTTAGAAAAATCACTTGGTATTACTAAGGGGGCATACTGATCGTAAGATATGATGTATTTTTGACAATCTGCGAACAGTAAAAAATTGAATTTTGTCCGAAAATGCAAAAATGACACTGCGACAGTCCGGGATCCATCCCGAAGGGAACGATGAATATAAATATTTAACGAAGTTAACTTGAAATTTTTTCACAAATTGTAAATTGTTTCAGTTTTGATTTTTTAAAATTCAAAACAACTGGTAATTGCACTATCCAAATTTTCAACCTTAGCAGTTCGGGCAATGGTTTTATGAGTATAGTAAAAAAATTTAGATGTCTAATAAATTAGTTTTTTTGAACTCAGCCCTTTAAGACCAATTCATATTTGAGACACAAAGTACTACGGAGTTTCAAACAGCTGTTCCTTTCAAAATTTTCACTTTTGCGCCGTTCTTTCGAAGGCAGAAATAACACTTAGTTTTATTGTTATTGTTGCTTTTAAATTTAAGTCTTAGAAATCGAAAAGAATATTAATCTTTTTTTCTTCACAAAAACACCTTTCCGAGATTTTTTCAAATCTCGGAAAGGTATTTTTGGCTAGGGATAATTCTAAATTATCTTTTGAGAGGTTAAACATTTGCTTATTTACACAATTAGAAATTAATTCAACCTTCCCTTCCAGAAATTACCCGCTTTTGATTTCAGAAATTATGATATCTGGGATCATAATTTTCTGGGATCTTTAATCGCATCCCTGTTATGCATTTAACACCTCTGCAGTTTATACCTGGACAATATTAAAAAAGGTGAAAATATTTATTTAGAATACTGCACTTAAAAGACACATTTTTCTGTTTCTTTAAATATGAATGTCCATAGTTCTTTGGGAAAACTAGAATCTACCACAGGTAATATGGAATTTAAAGGGCTCATAGTCAACATAAGATGAGAAAATTCTTGCAAAAAATTCTAAATTTGATTTTTAAATCCGCATAACAAATGAAACAACAATTAAAGAACGCGAAAAGTGACAACTGTTCAACTTTGGAAAGATCGTCTCACTCAGCAAAACCCACACAAAACGCTTGGACAGGAAACTTGAATGGAGCTTGCTCGAACGGAGTTTTTGGTATATCGGCTACTGCACATGGCGCTTTTCCGAAATCAGAATAATTCACACGCGCGATAAACTGCGCGTGTGAATTTTCCTAACGATTTGGAACTACGGTAAACCTGCGGACTTTCGGTGTATGGAATTCTGCACGCGAACACGTGATAGTTCCTCCCATGTAACCGTTCGTATTTCTCATCCTTACTAATGAGGTAGGACAAACGAAATGGCAGTACGAGTACAGAAATTCACGCAAAATTTTAGGCAAGAGAATTCAAGCCAAATTTTCTCATTCGAGATGGTCCGTCCGTATGACTCATCTGTGATGTGTCGATCAGATATAACAAATGTTGAGTAATAGGGACGAAGAACCAATCAGCGCGCGGACTTTCAGCAAATAGCTCCTACATCGAACAGCTGAGTTCCATATTTCTTTAAAACTCCAAAACAAACACTCAGACATCTGTGAAATTGTTCTAAATGAAAATAGAGCTAAGGAGGTTTTGCAATAGCATAGTTAAGGGAAAAAGTAATTTCCAACTATAATGGATGTTGGTCCTGATAAGAAAGTTGACCTTTGTGGTATTGTTTTTTTTTCTTGGTGTGATTACGATAATTATATAATCATGAGGAAATTAACTAGATCTTATTCAAACATTTCAGGTATGAGAATTCCGTATGAACTTGATGAACCGAAACGGGATTTTTCGATCAAAAATCCCATAAAATTATTTGATTTATGGTTTGCAGAAGCTCGAAATACTATTGAAAAACGAGAAGCAAACGCTATGGCCATAGCTACAGCTGATAAGTAAGATATCTATAAATTATTTAATTTAAGAAGTAACCGTTACCGTCTTGGGTGGTGATGTCGAATCCCGGGCACTGGTGATTTATCGCCAAATATGGTAACCTTGGTGTTTTAATCCAGCTATATGGCAACCCTATGAGGTTGTTTTTTAACGAAGATAAGTCCATTTTTTTTTATCGAAATTGCGATGTATTGCGTTCCATGATTGGTTAGCTTTTTGAAGTTTGAATTTTTTGCGATCTCTGATTGCTTAGATCTTAAGAATGATTTTCATTGGTTTCCTCGCAACCGGTCTTTTTGGTTGCAACGGATATCGGTGTTTCTTTGGTTTCCGTGCATGCCTTTGGATTTCCAAAATTTTGATTACTATCTTTTCAATTAAGTTGCACATTTCTATTAATATATTTTGGGTTTTTTTTATTAGAAATTAAATTTATTAATTAACGTTCGTGATATAGATTTATTAGCCGCTCACTTTCCCTTGATAAGGTATGACAATGGATGGTTTGACTGAACGTATAAACACATATTTTTTTGGAAAAATGTACGATGAATCTTTAGTTTTATTTTCTTTATTTTTTATTGCTTATTTGTGCATTCCTCATTTTCACTTGCTGATGTAACAAATCGAATCGCCAAGATGGCCTCCTTACAGGTGTTGGACGCCATCTTGATTTGGCGACAAAAATTGCTTGGCGCCAAACATGCCCCGGATTCGACATTTTATCCGGTTTTGATTTCACTACACAATTTTCAGTGATGTGTAGCTAGTTTCTGAATTAAAATAATTGGATCAGTTTATTATGTTCTACTTAACCTTTTTATTTTCCAAGCTCAGTGTCTGCAGAATGTGAAAATGGATCAATTCCTTTAATCTGCTCTGATATTTTAGTACACATTTTCTCAAAATTTGTGAGGAGCAATTGTAAATTTTTCAGATGAAAAATTTTTCTACATCATTAGTGGTATAACCTTGCAGGATCATACTTTCACAAGAAAAATGTTGGTTTAAAAATTAATTTTAAAGCATCAAAAAATTTTATTCCAAAAAATAAAATTTTTAAAATCGATATCCTTTTTCACAAGAATTTCATCATTGCAATTTTGTTAAAAATGGACCATATTAACTAAGATTTGAATGCTTTCAAAAAATAAGCAAAAAGACGTGAATCAAAGTTTTATAAAATTTTATCATTTAGCTATAAAAACCTTGTCAGTTCAATTTTTTTGGTGTTTGAGGTTTTGATATTTTGGTTACAAATAGGTATGCTTTCTAAACTTGCTTCAAAAGCTCTCTGAATCTCTTATCAGGCCTTCATCGATGAAGTTTTAAACTTTGTGTATCTCATCTGGTCTACAGTTTGGCATCTACATTTTCGTCACTACTAAAAATTTTCATTTCAAGACTTGCAAGATTTTGAAAGTAAAGCAATGATTTGTTACATTTTCTTAGTGCCGGTCTGGTAGCATAGTGGTTAGTGCTCATGCCCTTGGTTCAACAGGCCCTGGGTTTGAATCCTGGTCTTGGCATGGTTATTTCTAGTAGTTTAGAATCCACTTTATGTCGTAGGTCTCAGTCTAACCCACATGTAGCAAAAAGTGACCATAGAGCCACAAACCTAAACTAAACCTAAGACTGATTCTTATAAAATGTTTTTTTCCTTAAAACTGCAAGTTATAGTCCTTAAAAATGTAATTAAAATTCATTAATAATTTCTTAAGTATAGCTCTGAAGCATCACAGCACTGTAACCAGTTATACGTATTTTAATTATTAAACTTTTGGTTGAGAGAAAGATTTAGGTTTTTATGAATATTCTGCACATTTTTTGTATGAAGTTCATATAATATTTTATACTGAATTTATATAATTTTTTGTGTAGAGTTCTTTAAGCTTAAAATTTCTTTAAATAAGTTTTGATGTATGTAATAAACTTTTTCAAGATAGCAATCAATATCACCAATCTGCTCTTTACTAAACTTTCTGTGTTGCATCGACCATTGTAAGCAGTCTTTGCATCTTGTCTTTTTTTTAATTCTAAAAAGGACATTTTCTCAAGTATATAGCATTTATTTGCTAATATGAACTCTAAATTTTATTGTAAATCCTCTTCTAAAAGGTAAGGAAATACTGCATATATATATATATATATCACAAAGATATGACTTACCCAAAAGTGTGTAAGGGAAAATGTTTAATCATAAAAAAAGATTATAGCTGACATCATTCCAATAAAAGGCTATCAAAGTACGGCATTAATTTTTAAGGTAATAAAAATTTACAACCTAAAATAGGTAACAAGAACAAAATGTTCTATAGCTAGCAGACTAATATAGTAGTAGGCAAAATCATACTGCTAAGCCTCTTCTGAGGTACAGCATGTGCAATTTACATCCATTTCATGACTTCAATTGATTTAGATGTTCAAGCTTCATTGTCCAACACAGAATAATCAAGGACACTTTCAAGTCTTAGGCAGAGAGTCTTTAACTGTTAGGGTAACACAGGGCTAGTCGTGATCAGTCAGTGCAGTGTTTCGGAGTGTCATGGAAGAATGTTCTTGATCCAAGGCATCTTTTGAACATTTTTCACAAGAAAGACATCATGGAACTGATCTAATTTTGATCTGGAATAAGGGAAAAAAATCCATATCAATAAAAAGCTAACTGTTTTGAAAACGTAAATATGAAGTAATTGAAATCTGCTTGGATCACCCCCCTAATTTTTTCTTCAAGTTGGCACTATTGATTTTACTGACATAAAATTCCTACCTTTTACAGGTCTGGCAAACCCTCTGTTCGCTATGTACTTCTTAAGGGCTATAGTAAGGAAGGATTTACTTTTTTTACCAACTACAACAGCAGAAAAGGTCAAGAAATTGTAAGTTTGATTTTATAACTTTTATTATACCTTTAATAACTTTACTGGCAGTTTACTTATAAGTGCAGTTTGCTAATAAAATGTTTAATATTAGAATTATTTTTTCTGCACTTTAAGCTGCCGATCCTGGTGTAATTATTCCCTCTACAGCAAAGAACTGCCTTTGAGAACCTAATTTATTACTAGAACCTATTTTGAACATTTCCTCACTATTGTGCAAGAACAAAGCAATTCACATGATTTTCCTAAGAATTGAATTAGGATGAGAAATTAAAAACATTTAACTATGTGTTTTGTAGTTTATGGATAAAAGTGTTTAATTTTCTCAAATCCCCATACTGAAAGTGATAACATAACTCACATTTAATTAAGAATTGCCCAATGAATTTCAGTAAAACAAATAACAAATGTACTATTTTTATGTTCTTTCAAGAGGTATTCTTTTTCGACATTTGTTTAACTTGAACTTAATTGTTTTATAAAATTAACATTAATGACCCTCTTTTAATCTTCCACTATTGTGTATTTGATTGTGCGATGCATAATTTAAACCTTCATGGGCATGCATTTAAATTTTAGTGCATACCCAATCTTCATTCAATTGTTTTTTTGTTTATAAAGGCTGAAAATCCACATGTATCTTTGTTATTTTATTGGGAACCTCTCTTCCGTCAGGTAATTCCAATTTCGTATATATACGCAATTCTATTAAAAATAATAATTGAATAATTTAACTATAAAATACAACTTTATAGCCTGTAAAAGTTTATTTGAAGTTAAATGTTACTATGTACCATAGAATTATAAATTTTAACAAATATTTGATTTGTATTTTCCATTAGTTTTACCTAAATGTGTGTTTGCCTTTTAGGTACGAATTGAAGGCTCAGTAGTTAAAATAAGTGAGAAAGAGTCTGAAGAATATTTCCATTCTAGACCACGAAGTAGCCAATTATCAGCTGTAGTTAGTCTGCAGAGTGAGGTGATTGAGAGTAAAGAGGTAGTCTAAATTGTATTAAATAATATTATTCATGTTACCTATAAGTTGGATTTTTTGGCAAACATGTATTTTGTAATCTTTCATTAAATTGTAAAATTGAGTTTGAGCAGTGTTGTATATAATCCCTTATAAGGAATCCTGTGGCTCAGTGGGTTTGCCCACTGCACTAACATTTTGCGAGTTGTAGGTGATACAGGTTCAATTCCTCCCTGGGACTTTTTCTCTCTTTGGTTTTAGTAAAAACTTCCCTTGTGTGTACTCTGTTTTTGGTAGAACTTGGCTATATGTGGCCCTTGTGCCATAAAACCCACCAACCCTACTTACAAGGGGAAAGCATGAGCATGAGGTCACAAAATTGAAACATTTTTTATATAGGATAGTACGCCACTTGGGGAATGCGAGTACAAAGGACAAGATACAACACTCAGCGAATTTCAAGAAATATTGATTTTAAAAATATAAGGTTATTTATATAGTGACTATGTTTATACAAGTTTTAAGTACACAGTGTAGCTTAGTGGATATACATCTGACCCATCCTAGGTTCTATTCCCACTTTCATTCAGCTTTAAATTTTTTTATGTGTGCAATTTCTCTGCAAAAGTTTATCCAAGGAAGCAATAGTTCATTTTTGCAACATTTCACTTTTTCTTCCAAAATTCACTCTTTTTTATGGAAATTTGTGTTTGGTCACCCAAAGTAAAATTGATTAAATTAAAGGTAGCAAATTCAACAAAATCTTGAAAAAATTATGTAAAAAAAGTAAAATGTTGCATAAATAAACTATTGCTTCCTCAAATAAACATTTGCTGTAAAGTTGCACACATAAAAATAATAAAAAGTAATTGAAATTGGGAATCAAACCGGGTGGAAAGCATGGCAGTTAAACATATGTATATCTTCTGAACTATGCTGCCTTCTCCAAATTTATTTATGTAAACATAGCCATACATGTAATAGGAAGTGAAACAGATATTTCTCAAAAATGGTTGAGTGTTGGGTCCTGCCCCTTTGCACTGGCATTGCTCTACTGGAGTACCATCGTACATAAAAAAAATTTCGATTCAATGACCCCATCCATGTCCATGCCCTCTTGTTAGAAACTTTATATGAGAGTTGTGTTTTGTTATTGTGTGTGAAAACCCCTTAGATTAATTTTGATGTTTTATTTTTCTACAGCTTAAAAAATCTCAGTTTCAATAGTACCCAAATATATACCTCTAATTCTATTTTATTGAAACATTCGCGAGCTAGCCAATTATTGACTTACCCACCCAATCAATCAATGAGCTGCATAAAACTCAAGTGGCAAACCAAACTCGATTATGCAAAATAACATTTGTACATAACCAAAAATCTGTTTATAGAAAGACAAATGAACATTTTGATGATCAGCCAATCGCTTATGAATTAGTCTCAAAAGCTGTAAATGTGTTCCCCTTACCTAATTATCAATTAAATCAATGAATAAATACATTGACACTGTGTGTATTGTAAATTTGGATATCTTAATTATATAGGTGAACTAGAATCAGCACCTACATCTTATACTGACAATGGAATATCTTAATTGTCTTCCTGCAGGAAATATGCTCTAATATATGCATATGATTTTTGGAGCTAGTAGAGAAGAATTTTCAACAAAATTCAGATGATGTGATTTTTAAAAATTTGCTTTAACCAAATCCATATACAGGTAACCCCCGTATAACACGGCACTTCTATAGCACGGATTCACTCTAACACGGTTCGAGAATTGGGAACATTCCCGTATAATACGGTGCTTTTATGGAATGATTGGAACAACGATGCGAAAAAGAAGGCCATTATGAAAGTTTAATTTAAATGGTGTAGCATGTGAATATCCTAAGATATATCTAGTTAATGAGCGTCACTGGAGCGAGGGAGAAAACGGAATTGAGAAATAAAGGACTTGAAAATAAATGGCATCACTGATCTCGTAGCTGTCACTCAGAGGATGAGGATATCTTGCCAAAAAGAAAACACCCTCCGTTAATAGTACTTAGTGATGACGAAGAAAACTTTGTTTAATTCATATTAATATGTATTACTTAAGAAAATTTTTAATTATAAAAATATAATAGCATGTTTTTTAATTTTTGGAACCTAACCCCTCTTTTCGTACTAGTTCTTTGTTTCGTATATCACGGATTCGCATAACACGGCAATTTTTTGGAACATAACTCCCGTGTTACACGGAGGTTACCTGTTCTCTTCTCACTATTTATTATATCATATGCTTGGATTGTAATTAAATGACATTTCATTTTTCTCTGACTCAAATCACTTGTTTGACTACTTTTTATTTATTTCTGTGAAATTTATGCATTTATAAATTTAAATACTTATAATTAATTTATCATATTTAATTTTTTTCTCCTTTTTCAGGTTTTAGTGAGAAAGAAAGAGGAATTAGAAAAAAAATATGCTGATTCATCAGTAGTCATTCCAAAACCAGATTATTGGTAGATAAATTAAACCTGAATACTCTTGATTTGTAATTAAAAACATAATGTAATTATTCTTTCTAACAATTCTTCAACCCTTAGCCAAATGCAGTTCAATGTGCTAATCGCTACATAACAGTTGGATTATGTGCTATTCGTAACTGCAGGAACAAAATATCTAATTTTCTACGAGGGGTGTTCAAATGAAAAGGTACGAAACGACACTGTGGGTATAATTGAAGTCTTTATTCAAAAGTAATCACCAGAGGACAGCACAACTATCCCACTGTTTCACGAGCCAAAGGATTCCCTGTTCCCAGAATTCCTGTGGCTGTGACAAGAGCCAGTCCTCCACTGTGTCCTTCAGTTCATCGTCCGTGTTGAAGCGCTTCCCTTTGAGATGTTTTTTAGCGGACAAAACAGATGGAAGTCGCAGGGCGATGCTCAAGCTGCTCCCTCTTGAACTTGGCCAGTACACTTTGTGTGACCCTGGAGACGTGTGGACGCGCGTTATCGTGGAGCAGAATCACTCCCTCCGTAAGCAGCCCAGGCCGTTTGCTCTTGATGGACTTGTGTAGGCTGCGGAGTGTCTCCCCTACCGGTTTAACACCTTCCGCAATCAGAAAGCTGATAACACCTCGCTGCTCCTCAATCGTCGAACTTTGCAATGTGAACGCCATGATGTCCTCACACGCACTGCCGCGTCAATTGGACGGAACATACAACTGCCTGCTTCTCTCCTGCGTCATGTCCGGGCACCCGCGCATGCGCACAACCACGCCGGTACTCGTACATTCGCGTCCCTAGATGTCTCACTACGTTATCCCAAAGCGGCATATTCAAATTTCAACCGGTTTGGTTGTTACGACGTTTCGTACCTTTTCATTTGAACACCCCTCGTATAATGCATTACGATGTTAAATACGAAATTATCCCTCTACCTTCATTTTTACATTGCTTTTGGGATTATATGTAATCAAGCATATTTTTTCAATAACGACTCGGTTTTTTTATTTACAATGGTTTGGCCACACTCATAATACAAGAAAATATTAGGCACAACAATGAGCAATGACAGAAAGATTTAAAATTAATGTAACACATGTTGAGAAACAAAAAACAAAGAAAAGATCGAAGTTGCTAATCTTAAAAGTTCTCCTGCCTGCCAATACCTAGACACCTTGTGCCGCGATACCCCAGTTGGAGGAGCTTGTTAAATCTGTCGTGGCCTCTCAAATTACTCACGTTAGCATGGAAGTTTGGAGAGTGGAGTGCCAGGTGTTCACTGACCGCAATTCAAAATTACGAGGCGTCCTTGGATCTTTCCTTTCAGGATTGATCCCGGACAGTCGCCAATAGCCTGTTGTGTTGTTCCAGTGTGCCATTAATTACTTACTTTCCTCAGAGAGTCCTGGAGGGCTCTACATCGAAGCAGGTGGTTTCTGTCCATTACTTATCCAGAATTAGAGTGGGAAGCAGGGCTTGATAGAAATGCGATGCAAATAAACAGTAGGGCAGTCATATCCTGTTATCAGGTGGAAATCCATAACTGCCTCTTGCCAAGGCTTTTCGGGTACATTCTTGAGCACTTTTCAGCATTTTGTCATTTGTCTTTTCAGCATTTTGAAGACTGGGTATTTTGATGCTATGGAGCGTTTTAGAAACAATTTTATTTTCCAAAAGGAAATCTCATTTGAATGCTATAGCTAATATGCACCCTTTTTAGCAATAAAGTCTGCTTGTTCATTTCCTGATAGATTACAATGGCCAGGTATCCATTGTAAAACAATTATTAATTTTTGACCTTAAAGACTTCAACTCTTGGCCCTAGAGAATGCAGATCCTGGTAAAATGTTTTACTTATTTAACTCAGGCCATAAAAGTCATGTTTTGTGAATCTGTTTCTGTGTTAGCATTTTCTTATTTCACCACAACTGAATAGGAACAGGCTGGATAAATGACTCTTTGGCCAGGTCATCTAAATACTCATGAGGTTCTGTGTATAGGAAAATGTAGAATTAGTTTGGCCATTCAGCAATTTCTCATGAGTTCTTACATAACAGTAAAAAGATAATTAGCTTTTTCAGATATAATTGCATATGAATCCCATATTTGCATTTTCAGATTTTCTAGATAGGTGTCAATCGACCAAGAGGGAACCGGAATCTCACTCTCCTATTCAAAAATTCTTTATTATAGTTTCAACAACAGTGAGAAGAAAACTATTCCATATCATTTTAACAGGGCTCCCATGGGCCTTAAAAAGCCTTGATGTTTGCCGAAAGTCCTCACAATTAAAAAAAACCTTAGTTTTACCAGAGCACTGAATATTTTATGTGACCTGCATTCAAAAACCTTAGATCAATGATACTTGTCCATGGTGTTAAGTGTCATCAAAAATTAAGAGCATAATATCTATAGGTTAGCTTAAAATTGATGCTTTTAAAACTGGATTCATGAGACCCTACCCTAGTACTCATGGAAGTTTCTTCACCTGTGCACTGATGAGTTAATCTATTGCAATCCATGTTAAATGTAGCCTTAAAATTAAAATTTGGCATGGAAAGGCCTTAATTTTAGGCTCTTAAAAGTTCTTAATGGGAATCAGGTATTAAGAGTATCTTAAAAGACACTTAAGGAAATCTTGAATATTCAAGATCATGGATGAACAAGTATCTCCATTGTCCCTTTATGTGTTTTGTTGACAGGGGTATCTCATGAAGGCACAGGTATCTTATTAAATTAGAATAAGGTTTTCTTCTCACTATTGTTGAACCCAATATGGAATTTTGGAATAAGAGAGTAAAGAATTCCAAATATCTTGTCGTGATCGACTTAGACTTACCTAGAAAACCTGAAAATTAAAATATGGAATACATAGGCAATCCTATCCGAACAAGCTAATTATCTTTTCACTGTTATCTAAGACCCATGAGTAATTATATGGTCAAGGGCTAGCTAATTCACCAGTCATCCATATACAGTAAGCTTTTGAGTATATTTATGATCTGACAAAGATAATTTATCTAGCCCCTACTATACTCTGGTTAACTAAGCATAGAAAATACAGGATCTATGACTATAATATCCTGGTTAGTTAACTGGAACATGAGTTTGTTTTCTGATCACTATTAATAGCTCTTAGAACTCCAGTCTGCAAATAAGTGCAATATGGTGGTTTTTGCCTCTGGAATAGTTTCTACCCAGCAAATACATCCATCTTACAAATGCTAAACAATCTTTTTCCAGATTAGTTCAAGTAATCTGATACAATCGCTACTCTAAATAGGTTTGGAAGTATGACAAGAGCTATATTGGTGTTCTATTTGTTTAATCATCTGAGCATCACAAGATTTCTTTTACTCTGCAACCCACATATCTAAATAATCACATCTATTGATTGAAAGAATGCTAAGATTCTATCAAGAAGGTCAAAACTGGTTAGAAGGTATGCAGTGAGCAGTGCAGGTTACAAGGTGGAATTATGCATGTGAACCTTTCAGAGGGTTAAGCTGTGGCTTTTCTCAATTGATACTTTTTGTACATTTGACAAAACTGAACACTGCTTAAAACTATGTCAAAAGAATGAATATTTGATATGCTACATGGCCTTCTATTCTTCCAAAGAATTTGAGGGAGGGAAAGAAAATTTTGGAAATTATGCACAGTAAATTTTCCTCTATATAAACCTTGCTTTAAAAGTTAGTTTCAGAAAAAAAATTCTATTTTGCAACTTTTTATTCTAAAAGCCTCAAAGTAGTATTTTATGTTTTGAATGGAGATGTTAAGATTCTCTAAGCAGTGGCAGCCATTTTGTCTAATAGTGCATTTTTTTAATTTTATATTTGCTTTCTGTTTATATGTATGCAAAAGAAATTACAGTAAGTGTAAAAAATATTTGGTATTTTTGCGACCATAAGTTGACAAATTGTTTGATTTTTCACCTGTTTTGTTTTAGGGGTGGCTTTCTTGTAATACCCACTTCCTTTGAATTTTGGTGTGGACGTAGCGACAGACTTCATAATCGCATACGATTCAGAAGACCAACAACTGGAAATTCTGATGAAAATTTAACATATAATGGTGAAGATGGGTGGCTTTATGAATATCTTTCTCCTTAGGAATTGAATGCAGCTGAATATTTAGATTTAAACATGTATAATTGCATAATTCCTTATTTTGCAATATGACCAAACTTACCAGTTTTCTTATGGAATTCAATGGATAGGATGAAGATAATCCAAAACATCTCTTATCGCATCATTGTTTTAAAATTAGGAAAAGTGAATGGTGAATTCTTAATGTAATTTAAAGTTTTTATTGAATATTTAAAAACCTTCCTTTTATGTATTAGAGTTTATGGACTATATTTTGTTTGAAAACAATTTGATATTTTTTCTTATAGTATTTATATATCTTAAAGTTATCAAGATCAAGATTCTTATTCCATTTTTCTCCAGATTGAAACAGCTAACTTTTTGCGAAAAGTCTAGACTTGAGCTTTCCAATTATTCCTGATATTATCTGTACTGGAATTATGAAAACACTTGACTTTGGTTAGTGATTCACTGTAATAATTTTTTTGTAAAATAAAATGTGATACAAAGATTTCTGAAGGAGCTCAATGGGTTGAGTAAAAGTGCAAAAAATTATTATTTACAAAAAATGAACTTTTGTTGCAAATTACTTACATTCAACATTTTTATAGCACAGATTTGAAAGCACTACCTACTCCTTTTTACATTCATCTGACGTAAAATTTGGTTATATCAAGGTTGTAAAAGTGCGGTATATTTGGTAATGGTATATTTTCTGAACATTGAAACAAGTTTGAATGTACTTTATTAATGCCTGAAAGATTCAAAAACTATACAAGATATTTTAGACATTTCGGATTATCAGCATCATTTAATAGTCAACATTTTGTCCAAAATGCACAAAGCTGGATCGCTGTGAAACATTTAACCTAGTCCAGAAGTAAATTCACTTTGCCAGGTACACTGGTAGAATGCATTGTCATCACAGTGGTTGAGGTGTCATACTTGGCCATCCTTGAGTTCCTTTACCCTCGGAAAAAGTATCTTGCATCAAGTACAGTCCTTCTGTCTTTGTACTATTGACATTACTAATCTAAAATATTTTACGCTTTTTAATTTTTAATGATGCACAATTAGCCAATGTTACTTGTGTTTGCTTCATAAAACTGAAAAATATTCATATATAATATAGTACATAAAAAGTGCTTTATATTTGTTACATGAGATGCATACTTGTAATTGATTTTTAGTTATCATTTTAGTTTTGTAGTCATTAAATTTATTACTGTTGCATAATTATATAAAATTCTAGAATCCATTTAATGATTTGTTATTAGATTCATTAGATGCTATTTTTGCAAGTACAAAAAGTCCTCTTTGTATATAAACTGAAATCATTTGATAAAAGTAATTAAACATTTGTTTAAGTTGTATAAATTCTTATGCTATTATAATATAATAGCATAAGAATTTTTATTATAGGTCTGTTTGAAAGGTAAAGATTTACTAAATGTATCTGTCATACCTAATTACTTTACTACTATATATTGAAATTTATGTGTGGATGTTTTATATAAATATTCATTAAAAAATTCTAGTCCTATTTACTAAGTCTTCCATTTTAGTCATAAATAGTACGTGCAATTTTATACTTACATAATTCATAACATTAATTAAACTTTTATCCATTGCTACTCACTAAGTCTTCTATTTTGCATTAAATAGTGTACATAACATTTAAAATGTATTGTTAAAATATATATATTTACTACTTTAACCACATTTGATCAGTTTACTCTTGCAGATCTCATTTTTAGTTTCTTTTAAATATGAAAATACGCTTTTTAAAAATTTTAGGTGATTAATATCGTATGAAATTTTGAAATAATTTTTGACATTTATTACTGCAGTAGACAATTATTTTATTGAAGCATGCTATTAAATTGTTATTAGAGACTTATTTAGCTTAGTATTAAAATGAGTTCTTTTTTAACACCCTAGGTTGTTAACATGATGTTAAATGCATGATGTAGAAATGTATTGATATGAAATGTTTCTGTTATGAAATACTGCTATCAATTGATTTTCATTGTTTAACCTTGTTGAAGTCTCTCTCAATGAATTCAACTTCTACTTAAAGGTACATTGATTAATTTATGTGTTACCCCTTCAGGCGGCCACTACGAGATATTTTGTAAACCAAAATGCAAGTTTGTATCAACCCCGAGATATCTTGTAAACCAAAACGTAAGCTTAAGTGTCAACCCCGAGAATCTTTGAACGGTCACTTTTCCTTCCCCTCGACCACCCGGGTCCTCTAATGAGGGGGAGTGGTTTGAGACATTTTTTGCGAGGGGTCATGATGGGAACGGACAATCCCTAAAATACTATCCCTCAAGTGACTGCTTTGGCGTGTTCATTGAGTATCACGAGAGCATTCCTGTCTTTCTTAAACTACGCTTTGGAAGAGTCTACCTTCGGGTTCTTCGGGAAAATGAAGTCGAATTGAAAATTTGGAATCACAATCTTGAGTTTCAAATTGTTTCATCTGAAGTACTATTAAAAGTTTACGAAACAAAAAAAAATAATAAATAAAAGCATTTAACAACACGAAGTTACATGAATTCAGAGTAAAAGGTTGGAAATTAAAGGTTATGATTTTTACTGCAGTCAAAACTACATGATATACTTTTAAACTATGCACAATTGTTTAATTTAATATAACAGTACGTATTGAACACTTAACGAAGTACAATAATTGGAAGAGTTTGAATAGGTTTGGTGAAATGGGCAACCTGGGGGCCATCGATGCGATAAATAATTTGAAAATTTCAAAAGCTCTAGCTTCGTCCTTTCTCTCAAATATTAATTATCAATAGATAATCAACCCTTTGAAAATCATGCTAAATAAATTTTGGAAAAAAAAAAAAGAAAAGAAACTGTGTAAAAATCTTTCTCCTTGTATGATTGTAATTTGCAAAAAAAACCAACTAAATTTAGTTTTTAAGGGTCGATGCGCACTTGTATGTCTCCTCTTAAGCACCTCCTAGATATTACACTATCAAATTGTAGAATATATAGTCTTAATATGCCTAGAACATCAATAGACCAAGCTTTTACCATTTGGAGGTGATACGTCCCCCAGCTCTAAAATTACTAACCTTTTCCAACATTTGTACAAAATACATATAGAAATTACTTTTAATTTATTTTTAAGAAAGGAAATGTTTCATTAACTCACATTCTTGAATGTCTTAAAGAGCAATTTAATCAAGATAGGTATTTAATTAACGTTGCACTGGAGCAGAACAACGGGTTATTAGCGGCGGTCCGGGATCAAACCCAAAGGGAAAGATCCAAGGGCAATTTGTAATTTTGAACCATGGTCAAATGACGAGGTCAACACCTGAGCTGGCACACCACTCTCCAAACATCCATACAACGCCAACATGAGGACATTTGAGGCCACGACAGATTTAACGTGCACCAACCCCCTCTATACACAACGGTGTTTGGTTGGATTCGAACTCGCAACTCTCTGGTTGCTTAACCGTTACTCATCCAAACGGGCTACCGCGGCACGAATTTATTCAAGGAACACATGTATGTGCAGTCAAACTGAATTCGGTGGATGGGATACTAAATGACATTCAGAAGTCTACAACCTTCACTCGCCTAATGTATTTTATTTGTCTTATTTTAAGCGTTTATTTGTCTTATATAAAGCATGTCATTATAATAGTAAAGATGAATCATTGGTGTGGTAGCCAACCTTTTCGCTGATGTTTTGTAAATTCAACAGTTAGACATACAATTTAAAATTTCCCTTAATATTCAATCTTCAGTTGAATTAAATAACTCTGAATAGTCTATTCACTGTTACTGTAATATGCTAAGTTTCATAAAAAATACATTTGCACGTTTTGTCTGACAAACATTTATAGACATGAAACTTGTAACTATTAATTTTGAAATAAAATGATTTTTCAATGAAAAATGAAATGGACAAATATATTTCTGTTCGATTTTCTTACTGCATAGAAGATGTAGATTATAACTTACATTATTTAAATATATAACTTGCAAAATAATAAAGGGCTAATCTTTTGGATCTAATCAACGTTTGTTTGTGGAAGCGGTAAGATGTACTAGTTAATTTCTGTATTCATTTGCAAACATTGAATTTCACGATCAACCAACTGCTTCAATTTTGCAAAGAAAGGGTAATGGAGCATTGTAGATAGCTTTGCTTGATATTATTCAAGAGAAGTATCGTCTTTTATTTACTTAACTTCGTGTACATTTTTCTCCAACCTTTATCTAAGTTTCAATTATGCTAATGAAGATATATATTCTAAATACAAAGCTGGTGTGTGCATAAGTGAGAAAAATAAACTATTATTGGTTATGTATGGATACGAATGAATGTATCGCAAGCAAATACATGTTTGTGAGGAGGCAAAATAAAATTAATCTTCGTATAAGCAGTTTTGTGAAACAGATACAACAAAAAGTGCAATCTAACTGAGTGTTTCCGTATATATGTCATAGTATCAATGTGTAGGTTCTCTTCCGTTCAAATTGTTGCTTGATTGTAACCATGTGTGCCTATATTTAACTATAACTTAATTTACAAACTTTGTAATTAGCAATTTTCTGTCTTTAACAAAAGGAAGAGCTAAATTTAGTAAGGTAGATAGATAGTTGAATTTACATCACACTGAAGCAATGTCAACTTGCTATTAAATTTAATGAGAAATATTTTGTTGAAATTTCTAGTTGATTGTTAAAATAAAATCTTTCTTTTTCCCACAAAACTAGAAGCATTTTTTAAGTCTTGGAAAACCAATTCAAAATCCTAAATTTTTTTCTAAACTTTAATGTCTTTAAAACGTAACAAAGGAGACCAGGAAGCCAAACTTTGTGACCTCTCTTTTGATATAAAACTGATACTCTTGTAACTCTTGACATAAAACTGTTACTCTATGTAATAAATTCAATGACATGAAAAGTCAAGAATATTCTCAAGACATCTTATCCACATCTCTGGTGATCGTTTCCAATGAGTAAGCCATAAAAGCGGGAAAATCTCCACTGTTTGCTTGGAGCACTCTTTTCTATCCCACCCAGTGAGAAACCACCCAAATCTAGCAACTGCTCTTAAAATTGTCACAGCCCCACAAAAAGGATTACTAAAACACCATAACCTTTCCTTTTGTTGTGTTGCATTGATTAAATGACATTAGAATTCCAAATTGATTTTGAAAATTATTAATTATTGAATACAGAATATACACAGAAATTGTTTACCAACAAGATTTGCAAACGTTATTCTTAAATATTCAAATGAAGTAAATTATAAGTTTCATTTCAAATTGCATTTACAAGCCTTTTTTATGAATTATTTCAAAAGGCAAGATTTATTTCCGTATCTGTATAATTGAGAAATAAGTTTGTAACTTTAACGATATGTGTAAGTAATATTTACGATATTTTTAAAATAAAGAACTGAATATTTATAAATTATTGTTAGCCAGTTAGCAAAAACATGAATATTGCGTACATGAACATCTGTAACTATTTTAATAAAAAGTATGTGAAAATTTAAAAAAAATGGCCAATTGATTGTATTCAAAATGGATAATGTACGAAACTAATATAGTAAACTTTTTATATCGAAAAGATTAAAACTGAGATTTTCAAAAATTATCTTAACTGAATAGTTTAATAATTAGTTCAAAAAAATGAACAGCTTAATGATTAAATATTAAATTTAGTAAGTTACGTAATTAAATATTCTTTTTCTAAATGTTGTAAGAAACAACAATCGTTAACGACATCTCGTGAAATCACCTCCACTCCAGTAGAAATTCTACAAAAAAATCAACTAAATAATCTAATTTCAATAGTAGGTCTTTTCTGCAATTTTACTTTTAAAAATTAATACTAAAGTAATACATAAAATAAAGGGTTTAATATGAAAAGATTGAGAAATTTAATATCAAAAAGTAATTTTTTTTCTGAGTAAAAGATATAAAACAATATAGTAGATGAATATGAAACAATATTTGTAAAATAAATAGTAAAAACAAATAAAACGAAACATTAAAAAACATTCTTAGTTATTGGAATCCCATATTGTAGACCAGTGGTTCTCAACTTTTGTGAGACTACGTAAATTATGTTTTATACCACGAGGGCCCGGTTCTAACAAATTTACATGTAAATACATTTACAATTGTTTTAATGTGCATTCATTCAAAATACTACATAAATATCAATTATGTCATCAGAGACGTAACTAGGCTAGTTTCCAACCGGGGCAAGAGCTCGCCTTGGCGCCCACCAACCAACCAAAACCCTCCCCGACAATACATTAATTCCACTAGTCCAAATTTTTTTATTCAACTTAGATGGTAAATGCTTGATTTCAAAGGTAAATAGATTAATATGCAGTAATTTCATTTTTAGTACAAGATAAAATACCTAATTCTAAGATTTCATTGGCAAATAATCTAAGAGTAACATGTTTGGTATATTCTTTCACTTATAATCGCTGCAAATGAAATGAAAAGGTTTATCAAATGATATCGGGATATGTGTGGGCTGAATCAAAATCAAGACTTACTTTAGAATAGGATATTTAATTATGATAAATAGAGGCTGTTCGGACATTTTTTGAACGATTTTGATGAGCTGTAAAAAAATGTATACAACGGAATAATTTTATTTTCGCAGCAGTTAAATAGTTAAAGTATAACTTATCGTCTGCTAACTCAGAGTCCTGTTTACTTTCAAAATGGCGCTTTTAAATAAGCAATGGAAGGAAGGCTATGTTTCCGCTCTTTCCGAAGAGAATTATGCTTATTCAAAAATGCTGTAAAAGTCATGGTTTTTCGATATCTAAAGGTACGATAAGTAATATTAATGAGAAAGGAAAAACGCGTATAAGTGGAAAAATACTTCCAAATACAAAAGAAAGAATTTCTGAGAATATTTGTAAGGTAAGATCTTTAATTTTAAAAGAGAATCCGCCAAGTCAAAGGACTTACAAAGTCATTAAAATATTCAGTTTCAACTGTAAATAAAATAATTAACAGTTATTTGAATCTTAAAAAGGCCAAAAAAGTACAATGTTTATCGTCTATCACGACATATTGCAGAACGCAGAATTCTCTGAGAAGCATTTAGCTGGAGAAAGATGGGAAAATGGGACAATAGACTTTCTCTAAGAGATTTATGATTGTTGCCGGTTTTGCACATATAATGGAAAGTAAAAAGAGGGGGAAATGTAAAAATCAACTCCCACATATTATCAAGACCATATTTTATCCCCAATATTCAAAAAAGAAATACCATATCTTTACCCACAGTGCCAACAATCAGTAGAACTGCCACACATCTAAGTCCACTATTAAATTCTTGGAAAAAAATGGAACAAGAAACTAGTATCAAGTCAATATCCTTTACTGATATTCCTACTAAATCTCCAGATGTCTCACCCATGGACTTTTAAAAAGAGCATTATCGAAACGTCGACCGAAAACCATTCAAGGATTTTGGAAAACTGGAACAAGAATTAGGAATAACAGATTTTACTCAAGTTATTATCTTGAGTATTATACTTACACAATCTCAATCTATTGGCAAAATTTGAAAAAAATAATCTAAACACAAAGCTTGAACTAAAACTTAACTTTACGGGCTTTTTCGGCTGCAAACATTTTTACAATGTCCTCAAAAGATAGCTTTGAAGCTAACTTGATCTCTATTGATATGATGCTCAGGTTGGTTAGTCGTTATTGTCCTGTTAAGTTTCTGAGGTAATTTTTTATGATTTTTAGTTTGCTAAAACTCCTTTCATTTGAGGCGACTGAGACTGGTATTGTGTGAAAAATTCTCAACGGCTGTCGTTATGTTGGTGGACACGTCTTCAAGTCCGTTCTTGTATATTAACGTCAGAAGACCTGATGGTGTAGCCGTTTTCATATTAGGGCTTAAATCCAAAGCATGATACTTAAAACTCTCCACTTCCATCGCCAGCTAGTCTTTGTCTAAGTCTTTTTATATGTGGTAGCTAACTCAAGTGCCTGGTTCTTCAATTCTTCTCCATTCACTGTTGGAAACCGAGCTTCATTGAGGAAACCAAATAAACTATTCATGTTTTGAATGACTTGAAAGTTATTGTAGTTTTCTCAGGCCAACATCATTAAAAAAATAATTTGTGCTGATTTTAATGTTCTAACCAAACATTTATATTTGTTGGATCATAAACGCCTCCTATACGAGATTTCTTAACACCAAAGTTAAACGAAATCCCTTGTCTCTTATTCATATTAAAATTTTAATCTAGGCTTATTACTATTAAAAAATCACGTGACTCGATTTTTGAAACAAGAACTTACAGTTGAATGTGAACTTGCGAAGAAACAGTATTCAGTATTATCAGATTTGAGAACCGGATAGACTGCTTTGATCTTCATTTTTAGAAGAAATTTTTTTTACTGCCTTGGTCAATGATGTTTGCTATACAGATACTATTTAGGCGTTCCGAGTCTGAACATTTCCGCACATTCAAATATTATTCTCAGAATATTACCATTATAAAATATTTCATCATAAAAAATCCTTAGATATCAAAAGTGACAAATCCCTGGATAACCTCTTATAACCCGGTATAACTAATGCTAGGTTTGGTACCAGGCTGCGACCCGGCGTTTGAGAAACGCTTCATTTTCAGTAGAAGACAAAATAAATGACACTGAAGCTTTTGGGGAAAAGCTGGTTCAAATTTAGGTTTCATTATGAAAAACTATTTAAGGCTACATCAAACTATTATTACTGCCGATTTTATAAAATTATTTCATAGGTTTGTCTAAAATAACTATACCAATAAAATTTAACGAAAAATAATCATTCGAAATCGCGACCAAGAAGATTCCAACCATCCCATACTTCCGTTCTTTCAGAAGTTATTGTGTAACTCAGTTTACCGAAATCAAAATGTGAACTTAAGTGTCAACACCGAGAATCTTTGAACGGTCACTTTTCCTTCTCCTCGACCACCCGTGTCTTCTAATGAGGGGGATTGGTTGGAGACCTTTTGTGCGAGGGGTCATGATGGGAACAGACAATCCCTCAAATCACTGCTTTGGCGTGTTCGTTGAGTACCACGACGGCATTCCTGTCTTTGTTAAGCTACACTTTGGAAGCGTCTATGTTCGAGTTCTTCGGGAAAAAGAAGTTGAATTGGAAATTTGGAACCCACAAGCACTTTTCGAAAATGTATTCTCACTGCTATTTTACTTTTACTTTTTGAGATGAAAACATTTTAAAATGCTTCATTTGAAGTACGATTAAAAATTTACCAAACAAAAAGCAAATAACAACACGAAGGGACGTGAATTCAGGAAAAAAGATTGAAAATTAAAGGTATGATTTTTGCTGCATCCAAAATCACAAGACACATTTTAAATTACACACAATTGTTTAATTTAATATTTCACTACGTATTGGAAACTTGATGAAGTGCGATAATTCGCGGAGTTATATGTTTGGTGAAGCTGGCTACCTGTGGGCCATCGATGAGATAAAGAATTTAAAAATTCCAAAACCTCTAGTTTGGTTCTTTCTCACAAACATTAATTATCAATGGATAATTAACCCTTTGAAAATCATGCTAAATAAAATATGTTTTGCAAAAAGAAAGAAACTATGCGTAAAGACCTTTCGCCTCGTATGAATGTAATTTGCACAAAACAAAATTAATTATAGGAGTGGTGCGCTCTTGTATGTCACTTCTAGAACACCTCCTAGATATCGCTCTATCAAATGAGAGGATATAGTCTTAATATGCCTAGAATATACCTATACCGAGCTTTTACCATTTGAAGTAATGAGACGTCCTACCGCCTTAAAATTGTTAACACTTGCCAGTCTTGGCAAGTCTTCCTTTCGTACTTGTCTTTAAAATTCTTTAACACCACCATGCTACTAGCAGGTGCGACTAAATTTTTTTAATCTGAATTTCCCAAATCATCATATTTGTATAGCTTTTCTTATTTTACCTGCCATATATTCTATTTAATTATAAACATTTCAAATCAGAAACAAAATATATTTAACGCACATAATGCAACAAGGGGATAGACATCTATATATAAAGCTGAGTTGGCGTCTTTCTGTCCTCTACATAAATCTACACCGTTTGACCTATCCACACCAAATTTGGTACACTTATTCTTCAGAACCCTACGGGTAATGTATGCTACATATTAACCCCCGTTCTATTTTTCTTGAGTGTGCTGAAGGGGATAAAACAATTCGAAATCACCATAGGAATGGCATTAAGTATTTTTACGATCACTGTCTGTACAATTCACACCAAATATATGGGACATTCATTCTTTAGAATCCTGCGAGAAGCATAGGTTATATTTTAACCTCAGTTCTATTCATCCTAGATCTATCTACAAAGGGAGCTAAAAGTAATTTGAAATCCAAATCGGAATAGCATTGAGTATCCTTATTATCAGTTTGACCAATTCACAACAAATTTCGCACATGCATTCTTTAGACTACTGCGGGTAATTGGGGCTATATATATACCCCATTCGATTTGTCCTAGATCTTTAGAAGAGGCAAAAAATAATTCGAAATCCCCATAGGAATAACATTGAGTATTTTTACGATCACTGTCATACCAATTCACACCAAATTTGGTACATTCATTCCTTAGAATCCTGTGGAAAATATAGACTACATATTTAACCCGTTCTTTTTTCTTAGGTCTAGAGAAAGGCTAAAAGCAATTCAAAATCCCCATAGGAATAATATTTAATACACTGCTGGCCACCGTAAATGCAACACCCTGAAGGAAGCATGCAAATAATATGAAATTTACAACATGCATTAGCGGAGGTGAGATATGCAAATGATTAGAATTTCAGCGCAGACGCACATCACGCCCGCCTGTGGCGCCACTTCAAAGCGCTATTTAAGGCTTGGAGATTTCGACGATTTCAAGTACGGCAATTGTGTTTTTCTTGTGGTTTTTTCAAAAAAACGATCAATTATGCCTCGTAGAAAACAGCGATCATCTTTTGATCAAGTATCCGAGTTCGACAGAGGAAGGATAGTGGCCTACCGAGATTGAGGATTATCTTTCAGGGAAATCGGTAGTCGTGTTGGACGAAACCAAACAACTGTAATGCGGATATGTGATCGTTGGATGCAGGAAGGTACGACGGACCGACGTGTTCGATCGCATCCACCTCAGTGCACCACTTCACGTGATGACAGGCATATTGTGCGTATGGCAGTGACGGATCGCTCAGCCACATCACGAACCATAGCACAGCACATTCAGTCTGTACCGCATCATCCAGTGTCTGCGCGTACCATTCGACGCCGTTTACAGCAGAGTGGTCTGTCCGCAAGACGTCAATTGCTTCGTCTACCCTTGACGCAGAACCACAGACGTTTCCGCCGCCAATGGTGCGATGAAAGAAGGATGTGGACGGCAGAATGGAATGAAATTGTCTTTACTGACGAGTCACGCTTCTGTCTGCAACACCACGATGGTCGGATTCGAGTCTGGAGACACCGTGGAGAGAGGATGCTGAACAGCTGCGTTATGCACCGCCACACTGGTCCTGCACCGGGTATTATGGTATGGGGCGGTATTGGATATCACTCTCGCACTCCTCTAGTACGCATTGCCGGTACTTTAAACAGCCAGCGCTACATCTCCGAGGTGTTGGAGCCAGTTGTCCTTCCTTACCTTCAGGGCTTGCCCACAGCCATATTTCAACAGGATAATGCGCGACCACACGTGGCACGCATTGTCCAAGGGTTCTTCGTCAATCGCCAGATTGAATTGCTTCCCTGGCCAGCTCGCTCTCCGGATTTTTCGCCGATAGAAAACATGTGGTCCATGGTTGCTCAACGATTGACCCAGAATACATCCCCAGCTGCCACACCAGATCAACTTTGGCAACGTGTGGAAGCTGCTTGGTCTGCTGTACCCCAAGAACACATCCAAAGTCTCTTTGAATCAATGCCGAGGCGTGTGGCAGCGGTGATCTCCAACAATGGCGGCTACTCTGGCTACTGATTTTGGCAGGAACCACACTTCACAGAAGTCTATAAATTTAATCATTTGATACTTGGTCAACATGTTATCTACAAAATAAATTTTGTTGTGATATCTCTTGTCTTTCTTGGTGTTGCAATTTGGGTGACCAGCAGTGTATATTGAAGATCACCTTTGTCAGACGAATTCACACCAAATTTAGTACATTCAATTTTTGGAAGCCTGCGGGAAACATAGGCTATATATTAATCCCGTTCTATTTGTCATAGGTCGGGAGAAGGGGATAAAAACAATTCGAAATCCAAACAGGTAGGTAGTTAATTAATGTCCCCTAGGAGCCAACACAACGGGCTATTGGGGGATGGTCCGGGATCAATCCTGAAGTGAAGATCCCAGTACAACGCCTCATAATTTTGAACCACGGTCAAGAACAACATCTGAGCAGCCACCCCACTCCAAACTTCCACACTTCGCCAACGTGAGGCCACGACAGATTTAACGTGCACCAGCCCCCGTGTATCCGACGGTCTTTGGCTGGACCGAGTTTCGAACTCGCAACCCTCTGTTTTCTAATCCGTTGCTCTTCGTACTGGGCTACCGCTGCCCTCGAAATCCCCATAGAAATGACATTGATTATTCTTACTATTACAGTTTGATCAACTCACATCGAATTTGCTACACTCATTCTTTAAAACCCTGCGAGAAACGTAGTCTAGATATTAACTCCATTCGATTTGTCCTGGGTCTGTAGAGGTCTCAAAACAATTCGAAATCCCCATAGGACTATTATTGAGTATTACGATGAGTTACAAACAATTCGAGCAACGCCGGGTAATTCAGATAGTGTTTTATAAGAGGGCCGGTTTCAACAAATTTACTCCTAAATACCTTTACAATTCTTTTAAAGTGCATGCATTATAAAATAATTATTAATTATGTCACGGTTATAAGGAGTGAGTATATACTTATGTATGAGATGTGATATGTTACATTTAAATTAGTTATCAATCACTGAACTAATGAAATCTTGTAGCGTGTTGTAATTTTTTCAGGCCAAAATTAAAATAATTTGCGCTGATTTTCATATCTCATTCTGATCACCAAATATTTATATTTGTTGGGCCATAAACACCTTCCATACGAGACTTCTGTACACCAAAGTTAAACCAAGTCCCTTGTCTCTTTTTCATATTAAAATTGTAATCTTTAAGCTTAGTACTTTTAAAAAATCACGTCACTCGATTTTCGAAACGAGTACTTACACTGCAAGGAGAACTGCGAAGAAACGATATTCAGTATTATCATATTTGAGACCCCGATAGACTGCTTTGATCTTCATTTTCAGTGGAAAAACTTTCTTTACAGTTCCTTGGTCAGTGATGTTTGCTATACAGATGTTATTTAGGCTTTCTGAGTCTGAACATTTTGGCACATTCACGAATATTATTCTCAGAATATTACCACTATAAAATATTTCATCATAAAAAATCCTTAGATATCAAAAATGACAAATACCAGGATAACCTTTTACGACCCGATATAACTAATGCTAGGTAATGCACGGTAATTGGCTGCGACCCGGAGGTTGAGAAACACTTCATTTTCAGTAGATAGGTATGTAATTAACGTCGCAATGGAGCAACACAACGGCTATTAGCGACGGTAAGGGATCAAACCCGAAGGGAAAGATCCAAGGACAACACCACGTAATTTTGAAACACGATCAGATGACGAGCATTCCACTCCAAACTTTCACACCTCGCCAACGTGAGGATATTTCAGGTCACCGATAGAATTAACTTGCACCAGCCCCCTTTTACACGACGGTCTTTGGTTGGATTCGGACTCGCAACCCTCCGGTTGCTAATCCGTTACTCTTCCAACCAGGCTACTCATTTTCAATGGAAGACAAAATAAATGGCACAGACCTTCGAAAAAGCTGGTTGAAATTTAGGTTTTATTATGTAAAACTGTTTGAGGCTACGTCTAACCATTATCACTCAAATCATGTGTATGGAGTTTATAAAATTATTTCAACCATTTATATGAAACAAATCGCAAATATGTCGGGATTTACTTAATTCCTCCATTTTTGTATTCTGTATCTTGCGCCTATGAATCGTTAATTATCCTGATGCCATTTTAGTCTATTGGGGTTCTCAGAGGTTTGTCTGAAATAACTAGATCATTAAAATTTAACGATAAAATAATCGTTCGAAATCGTGATCAAGAAGATTCCCAACGTCCCATACTTCATTCTTTAAAAAGTTATTGGTGCAAAATAACTCAGTTTACCATAAGTGTATGGTTTTGTTTCTACTCATTTCTTCACTGATATGTGAACACCCAAAATCTGGAACCTTTGGGTAATATCCTTTGTGATTACTCTTTAGGATATTTTACATTAACAAAGCAAGTATTGAATATTTTCTTTTATTTGCTTTAAGTCTCTCATGTCTAACGCAACTGCGATAAATAATTTCATCGCTTGATTTATACAAAAATCATGCTGTAAATCTGTGTAATGGAGGCAAAGTTTTGTGGGGAAGAAAATCAATGCTAGAATTTAACTTATTTACAATTAGAAGAAAATTACTCATTAAAAGAAAATATATAATTTCAAAGTTTCCCATTCTTACAGTAAATATTTGTTTTTCAAACACGTGTAAGAATATTTGTATAGATCAGTCGTATGTATCTTGATCCCCTGAATTACTTGACTATTTGAAAGTCATTCATTTGAGAAGCACCCTCTAGAAGATTCTATGTATACTTAGGGTATTCTGGACCTGGGAAGTAGCCCATGGTTTTGCTATCGATCACTTCATCGCTCCCCTTGATGGTCCGGTCTAAATAGACAACTGCTGTATCCAAATGACTGAAGAAGGGGAAAGCACTCCCTTTGTCCAAACCCTGACACTTTTAAAGGGAACTCGCTTTTTCGGGGTGCCGTTTTTGTCAAAACAACTCTGATATACCTCGCCGCCAGAAGAGTTAATTTACAAAATTGAGGTAATGTTAAAATTATCTAATTTCATGAATATGATTTGAGGAAAGAAATTAAAACTCTTTGCATTTCTATTTTTTGAACCTTTAGAAATAACGGATCATCTAAAATTTTTACAAGTATTTTATCACTTAAAAAGAAAATTGTGACTTATTACATTACACTTTCACCATGCACTCCTTGTAACCAAGATAATACTTTCTTACTCAAACTATTTTGGTGCACACTTATGGTGATCTAAGTTCTAAACCTTTTGTACTATTTCTTATTCTAGTCCCGTTTGAGTTATTTTGTTTATATTGTCCTTTTTTATTGATTTTTAAATTAATTTTTATACTTTTCAAGATCTTAGAATGAATGTCGCTGCTCATAATATACTGCATTTTGTATCTAAGAACTATTGTACCTTATTCAAATGTATGTGATGTCAATAATTTAATATGCCTTTCATTTATAAAGAGTGCAGTGCAATGTTAATAAAAAATTCTTTTTTAAGCCTAAAACTCTTAAGTCTTTAAGATAGTGGAATGATAGCTTTGGTTAAGACATTTTAAATCTGGGCAGTTTTTAACAACTTGATATTAGCTAATTTTCACTTAAAACTACTAAAACATATTTTTTATTTCAATTTTCCCACTACATTTCCACCTACAGAGTGTTCTAAAAGTTCCCGTACTGACGATTCGTGAATTTATTATACAAAAACAACAAACTTTAAAACAATTATTTTTATGCTAATGGTGAAAAGCACTTTTAACATAACGTAGGAAAAAATTTGAACTCACATTTATAATAAATGTTCAAAATGTCCGCCCCTTTCTTGGAGGCAAAGCTGAAGTTGTTTGCGCATATTTTTAGAAACGCGTTTCAAGATGCTGGGAGTGACTTCTTGTACCCTTTGAGTAATGGCAATTTTCAGATCATCTATTGTTTGGGGATTATCTTCATAAACTTTTTCTTTAAATATCCCCACAGAAAAAAGTCAGGGATGCTCAGATCAGGGGAACGAGGTGGCCAAAGATTTCTTGAGATGAGTCTTGTCAAAAAATCTTGAAGCATGCCCATGGTTTCATAACTTGTATGGCAGGTTGCACCGTCTTGTTGGAACCAAGAATCTCGTTCATTCACTTCTAATAATGCAACAAATTGTTGTATAAGTTCTCTGTATACAGTGCCATCAACAGTTGACTCGAAAAACAGAGACCCGACAATCCTTTTGCGTGATACGGCACACCAAACGCCAATATTTTGAGAATGTAAAGGTTTTTGCATTAATGAATGGGGATTTGTCGTCGCCCAAATGCGGTTTTGCGCGTTCAGATAACCGCTTAAATGAAACCATGCCTTATCGGAGAAAAATGTTTTGTTCAAAATGTTGACGTTGTTACGAATAAATCTCCGGAACCATCTGCAATAATAAAGCCGCTTCTCATTGTCTGGTGTCTTTAGCTCCTGTAACATTTTTACACGATAAGTACCAAAATGCAAAGCTCTTAAAGCCTTATGTGTCGATCCACGTGATGTGCCCATTTGTTGCGACAAACGCCTCACGGATTGATGAGGAGATTGCAATATCCTTTGTTGAGTTTCTTGCACAAAGTCTGGTGTAACGACTTTCACTCTTGTGTTTGTCTTCCACCGAAACTGTCTCACGAAATCGCCGAACGAGTTGATATAGCGTATATTTACTCGGTATTGCATCATCTGGATATTTATGTCGCCAAAATTCTTTACATCTTTCATATAATTTACATTCAAAATAAGCCTCAAGCAGCGCAATTCTCTGAATGCGTGATAAACTCATTTTACAATGAAGAACAAAATGACATGGAACTTTATTATCGCGCAACTTGAGCGAGAAGAAAACCAAACATAAAAATTAAAGAATCCATAAAGTTATAAACAGACGATAAAATTCAATAGTTAAAAATAATCGCGGTCAAATGATTTTTTAAAGCTGAAGTACGGGAACTTTTAGGACACTCTGTATTTTCAAAATCGTAAACCATTAAAAAAAATTTAATACATAAGTATTGAGTGTAGGTATAATTTAGTTTGAAATTTTTTAGGTTTGTAACAAATGATTTTTTATATTATTATATATCCTGGCTATTTTTTGTTTTAAATCTGCATTTAAAAGCCATTTTTAATATTGTTCATAAGTTCTAAAAGTTGTTTCTGCTTGTCTGAATTCATATTCTACAACATTTACACAAGCTGTATTGAAATATTAAAGCTTACTTTAAAAGTACAATTCTAGTAAAATAACACTGAACTAAGAAAGGATTAATTTAAAAATTACATACTTGGATTGGAGCATAGAACAGATTTTACATGACGTACAAAACACAACTACTATAAATGTGTCATTTTGATGTTGATATGTGACTATAGTCGCGACTGGAAGATACTTGTAAATTTCAGGATTTGCTGAAAAAATGCACCTTTTGCCACAATAATTGTCAAGATCATAGTTTCCAAAACATTTTTAGCTAAATTTTTTCGGCACCCCCTCTGTGTGGGAAACTTTCTCGACTAATAAATTACAAGTACGGCTGTGCCATGTAAATGAAATTTTAGAATGTCAAAAGCTAGTTGGAAACAAAACAACTTGGAACAGAAATTATAAAGTTATTTATTAAAATGAAGTAACAAAAAATAAATTGCACATAAACAAAAAATTTCTCGCTATCAATATCAATCAAATCAGTAAAATTAAAATAATCACATGAGAAGGATGTGCTTGGAGTTGTGCTGTCAATTTGTCTATTATTACTATTGACTATAAAACAGTACAATTAACTCTACTTTCATCAACAGCATCCTTAACTCTCAAAAATCAGCTAGTAGAGCAGTCAGTTCCTCTTTCTAGTTGAGACTTGTGAGAACTGTGTAAGTCGAAAATATACCCAAATCCATATATTTGAGGTTCAGTGGTAGTGCAAAAGGGCTTTAAATAATACTGAGAACTTCTTTTAACGATAAAACATTTAATTTAACAATAACAATTAAGGACAGGACAGTTACAAACATATTTGAAACAACACAAAAAAGGGATGACCGTCTGCCATTGACACGTCTTCTCGGTTCATCGTCCTTGCAACACTTTCGGCGGGAATCGCATCGCTCGTGTTCTAGAACAGTGGTGCGCAAACTAATTTCATTTCCGGCCCCCAATTTTGTGTACTATTTCATCGCGACCCCTGGATAAACAATATACGTTTTTTTTAATCATCAACGTAGTTAAAGTTGAATTCTTTGGGAGGTTTGCGTTTATGTCTGTGCCTTATTAGAGGTCTGAATAAAACATAATTTTATGAAGCAATGGCTTTATTTATGCATATGGATATAAATATTTTTTTAATGGAAAATACTTTAAAAAAACTTACAACATAAGAATTCAATATGAGGTATCTTGCAAAGAGCTCATGATTGCTTCTATGTTCGGATCTGTATTGGTAATCGCAAGCCGTAAGTCATCCTCTGGATCCAATCGAGATCGATATTTTGTTTTAATGGCAATTAGTTTTGAAAAGCCGGTTTCACATAAGTAGGTCGATGCAAACTGAATCAAAATATTAATTGCCCTTTTCTTCAAATCGGCATATTCGTTTCCAATCGATAACCAAAATTTTTGGCAAGTCAGAGACTTAAATTGAATGCGCAGTGTTTCGTCGCTTAATAGTTAATTAACTGTTCTTTTTCATTTAAAGAGATATTGGATTTAAAAATATCAAACGAAAATGGATCACGTATCCAACCTAATTCATTATCTGGAAATTTTTCGAAAAGTTTTCTCCCAATTTTATCATATGACGGGAAATGGTGTTTTTAAATATCAAGAAATCTATATTATTTTCTTTAGTAAATTCTGAAAAGCACGGGAACATGTCTGTTGTTTTTATTCAATTCTCCTTGCCAAAGTATCAGCGTATTCTTAAAAGCTTCAATTTTACAGCTCGATGTTAAAATGTGTGTATTCTCTCCCTGTAGACTTAAATTAAAATGGTTAAGTTTTTTGAAAATGTTAACCATGTAACTGAGTTTTCCGAGCCAATCTTCATTAATGAATAAACTTGCCAATATATGTTTCTTTTCAACCAAAAAAAATGTAAACTTCGTTTCTCAAATCGAAAATGTCTCAGTATTTTGCCGCGTGAGAGCCATCTGACTTTGATATGTAGTAATAATGTCTCATACACAGAACCCATCTCATTACAGAGTATTGAAGAGACGACTGTTTAGAGCGCTGTTGCTTTTAATGTAATTAATTACAATAACAACATCCTGTGCAATTCCTCATCAATGTCTCTTGCAACAAGAGCTTGTCTATGTATCTTGCAATGGTTGAATACTATATGGGGAACAATTTTCTTTATTAACCCTCTTAGTCCTTTATTACTACCTGTTAATGCTGCAGCACCATCAGTGCAAACTGCGACACAGTGTGTCCAGGTAAGGTCATTTGTTTCAAAATATCTATTAATAATTTCAAATATTTTCTCTCCATTTGTTTTTCCTTCCAAAATTTTTTACAACATAAAAAATTTTCCATATCTATTAAGAGTTTGTTCTTTAGAATTTCATTGGAGAAGTGTTGTAATCATTTTAAAAAACCATGCCAAATGTCCAGGAAACCATCAACCTTAAAATGTAATAGACGGATCATGTGGGCGGAGTCGCTGTCGTAAGATCTCTGAAGGGTAAATCACAAATCGACTTGGCCGATTGGCTATAGAAGCGTAGACTAGTGTTTTTGATCACGGTGGATAATCACTTTAACCAATCAATAATTTAGGATTCATGCTTTTACCCACAACCACGTGACAGATCTTCAAACCGGGCAACAGGAAGAAATAACATGAAACAGCGGGAACATGCTCCGTCTATTTCATTTTAAGGTCGATGCAGGAAACATCATCGCAGAAACATTTCTGCCACCAATATTTCAGCAATCTTCTAATGAAATAGACAGGATGTGGGCTGAGTCGTAAGATTTCAGAAAGATATGTCTCGTGAACTTACGAATCAACTTAGCCGATTGGCTATCGAAGCGTAGACTAGTGTTTTTAATCACGCTGGATAATCACTAACTAATCAACAATTTGTCCCACATTGAGATTCATGCTTTTCCCACAACCATGTATTTGTGATTGATCCCGGATCGTCACCAATAGCCCGTTGTGTTGCTCCAGTGTACGTTAATTAAAATACCTACCTACCCACAACCATGTAACAGATCTTCAAAACGAATGACTAGAATAAATAGCACGAAGCTGTCCGCATGTATAACCAAAATCTCAAAATATAAGTGAGTTATAGATAGCTACTACTGTGGGTGTAGGGAACAACTCTAAAACAAAATGTTTTCCCTTTCAATAAAAGTTGTAGGGCCGTTCACGTCAACTTGACGCATAATGATTCTATCAAACGAAAGAACAAGGAGTCTAAAAGATCCACAACCATCCTCCGAGATTGCTATTTCAAATCTGACTTTATTGCACAGCACATACATGAACATCAACAAATGCAACATAGAAACAGAAAGCACATAAATAACAAACAAGTAAAAAAGCAACGCTCGCACTCGCGAAAGTACGAACTGAAACCAGCAGAGGGGAGGAGCCAAGAAGTGAGAACTGAAACTACACTTAAAAGAATGAGTCATCCCGCGGCCCATTTCCAACATACTCCCCTCTTTTGAGTCGCTGAAAGGTGACTCAAAATATAACATTCAGGTTTAACCTCTCAGGTGCTTTTGAGATTCGACCATATCTGGTGACCTTAGGCACCACAGGTACTTCTACAGGTGGCTCGACCTGTACAACATCCCTAACAGGGACTTCTGTCTGAGCTATTGCATCATTCTCAGAATCACACTTCTTACCCTGTAAAACAGAATCTAAAACATCACATTGCAACTCTAAGGGGAAAAACTCTCTGAACTGGTCTAGTCCAGACCCCAGTCTGTGTTTTCAATTTAACAGTTCGCACCTTTCCATCTTTACCAGGTATCAGTTGGATAACCTTAGCAAGTGGCCAGTTCAAACGTTTTTTAAAATCGTCACCTATGAGTGCAATTTCACCCACACTCACGCTAGAAAACTGTTGTTTTTGGTTCTGCACTTGAATCAATTGGCCTAAATATTCTTGTCAAAAGTGTTTTCTCAACTCCTCCAATATATTTTGCCGGTATTTCACTCTCTTACGACAGTACTTAGCATCGACAAGATCTACATCTGTAACCCTAGACTCAGGTTCTTCAAGGAGAAACATGGCGGGAAGGGGCTTAAAATCAGTTGCATCCTCAGACAAGTAGGTGAGGGGACGGGCATTCATTACAGATTCACAGTCACATAACACAGTTTGAAGCTCCTCATATGTCAATACGGCTTTCCCTAAGGTTCGTTTAAGAAGCTCTTTCAGAGTCCTGACAAGGCGTTCCCACCAACCTCCCCACCAGGCAGCTGTGGGAGGATTGAACCTCCAAATGATTCGATGTAATTCGGCTTCATTTAATACTTTGTCCCAGTCAATTTCAGCAAGGCATTGAATGCACCTTTAAAATTAGTGCCGTTATCCGAGTAGATAATTCGCGGGCGTCCTCTCCTGGTCACAAAGCGGCGAAAGGCAAGTAGAAATGAATCTGTACAGTAGGTAACCAATTCGAGGTGTACTGCGCGGTAAATGGCGCAAGTAAATAAAACTACCCATGACTTATCTCCATGTTTGAGGTATAACGGACCAGCTAAATCGATTCCAACTACTTCAAAACTGGTGGAATCTTTCACACGATCTGCAGGAAGAGACACTGGGTCTGTTTCAACTGCTTTAGCACTGTAACGTCTGCATCTCAAGCAATTTTTAACAATACGTCGGACAGTTTTCCTTCCTCTCACGATCCAGAACTTTTCACGCAGAGCGCATAACAGTATCTGAGTCCCTGCATGACAATTTATGTTGTGAAAATGTTCAATTAAATGCTCTGTAAAAGGACATTTGTCGGGAAGAAGTACTGGAGAAAGAAAGGAAGGCTTATCAATCCTTTGCGTGATGCGTGTTTTCACTCTAAGTATACCTTCATCATCTGTAAAAGTGTTACAAACGGGTAAGTTATTGGTTTTAAAAAAACAAGTCGATTGAGCTTCTCTTATTAAAAACTTCTCAGCTCTCTTTAACTCTCTTATGACAACCTTCCGATTTCTCGCTCACCGCTTTTACACCGTGTATTGTTCACAAAACGCAGAACCCAGGCTACCAGTCGAATAACGGATTCAAATTTAAAAAACTTCTCATACCAAAGAGGACTATTTATTTCCAAGTTCAAATTACTTAGTCTAACTTTTCGCCTCTCCAAGTTTACCTCTCTCACAAAAAATGTCACTTAACAGCCAGTTTTCAGCAGCTTCGTACAACCAGAGTGGTCCTTTCCACCACTGAGATTTAATCAACTGTTGAGGACTCCAGCCCCGGGAAACAAGATCAGCTGGATTTCTGTCCCCTGGCACATGCCGCCACTGATTAGGGGATGTAAGTTTATTAATCTCTTTTACACGATTTGATACAAACACTGACCACTCTCCATGTTCTCTTATCCACCAAAGAGCCGTCATGGAATCACTCCAGAATGTAATCTTCATATCTGGCAGATCAAATGCCAGTCTAATGGAGAGGGCCAGTCTAGCTCCTATACAGCAGGCCATGAGCTCCAATTTCGGAATAGACATGTCCTTCAAAGGAGCAACTCTACATTTAGCTCTGACAAGCTGCACATTAACTTCTTGAGATACTTCCGATCGTAAAAAGGCACAAGCTCCGTATGCCATTTTGCTTGCGTCGACAAAACATGTAATTCGGAAGTTTCGTTACTTTTCAAATATCTGGGAACTTGAAACTCATTAAGAGGATACACATTTCACTTAAAAAATTGTAAAACTCATTCAGTAACTTGGAAGGTAAAGGGCTATCCCAAGCTACCTTCATCTTCCAGGCCTCCTGCAGTAGTAATTTGGGTGGCAAAGTAGCAGGAGACAACAAACCAAGAGGATCAAAAAATTGTTGCACCAATGATAAGACACTTCGTTTGGTTTGCTCTAGCTCAATGTCGGTTTTCTTAGGAATATTGCACTTCAAGGAATCCTGATCTAAATTCCAAACCATTCCCAAAAGAGAAGTTTCTCCAGAAGAATTGGAAAGGTAAGGACTAGCAACATTCTCTTCTCACATTCGTAAATTGAAACATGCACTTTTCATTAGTTTTTGGGTAAGAGGCACAAACTGTTCCAATTCTTTTACATTATTGACACCCGTGACACAATTATCCACATAAAAAGAATGACACAGTTTATGAACTATCTCTGAATACTCTTCAGAGGCATTTTCAAGTAAATGATGCAATGATGCCATTAATAAGTACGGGCTAGTTTTAACACCAAAAACCAAACGACAGTGTCTATAAATTATTGCATCTTCAGTCTCAAAGGGAAAGAAAAAACGCAAAAAATCGCGGTTCTCAGGAGCTATACTTAACTGGAGAAAAGCTTTCTCGATATCAGCAGATAAGCCAATCGGATACAGCCTAAACCGATCAATTATATCCGGAATTAGCTCAATTAAATTTGATCCTTTGATCAAACAATCATTTAGCGAGGGTTTCTTACCCTCATTTGCACTAGCATCAAAGACTGGCCTAATTTTGGTGAATTGGCTAGACTCTTTAATTACCGGCCTGTGAGGCAAATAGTGTCCAAAGTTATCTATCTCATTGGCAGGAACCTTTTCGATTATTTGCATTTCTTCCCACTCTTTAAAAACATTCATATAATCTTTTAAATAATTTTCTCGATGCACGTTTACGCATATTTTTATAACTCAATAAGGCCAAATTCTTATTACTTGGTAAATCACTTTCACATGTGAATGGTAAAGACAACTCGTACCTTCCATTGGGAAGAATAGTTAAATTGTCCTGAAATTGCTTAAGAGTATCAGAAGAAACAAGTTTCTAGCATTCTCTTAAGGATCGATAATTCCAATGACATCTAGATCCCACATATGATTTACATCACAGTTCATAGCATGCATAGTTATTACATCACAAACATTGAAACAAGAAACACTTTTTAAAGTACCTGAACCCGATACAACATCGCACCTATCAAGCACATTTTCTTCTTTTCCGATTAAAGTATTACCCAGTTTTGTACATAACAGAATTAATCCCGACTTTAAATTTTTGTTATTACCAGTCATTATCTGACCAGCAACATCAGCTCCGAGGAGCAAATCAATATAATATTCTTCAGAGCTCAAGTCAGGAACAAACAAATTATTGTCCTGTAATTCCTTTAAAGTCATAACAGTTTTAGCTTTAGGCACAGTACCACAAATCTTATCTTGATACAAAACATCTAATTTGATAGAAAAACTATTCTTTAAATCACAAATATTCACCTCATAGATATGATGTACTTTGGGTTCTGATTTGCTCTCCCCAAATAGACCATGCACAATATTCAACTTTCCTTTTGATTGTAATTTCAGATTATTGATAACTCTAACTTAAATATGACAATTGTGAGCCCGTATCAATAATAGCCCTTTCTTATACTCTTAATCTTAACAATTAATGACATTAACAGTACAGTATCGACAGTGCATCTATTTGATAAATAACTAGTCGATTCAAGATTACTTTTACTTTCATCTACACTTTTGTTTTCACTAGTGTTAGCTTCACGGTGTGGACACATCAAAATAAAATGGTTTCGATTATACTGTATATTTGTTTTTAAACCTACAATTTCTAACAGAATGTCCAAGACAAGTTTAGACATGTTTAGACAAGAAAAGCAAGCATGACTCTTGGTTACTATTTTCCTTCTGTCATCAAAAGTCAGCTTTCTAGCAACGAAACAATTTTCACTTGGATGTCTTTTCTGACAGAATATACAAGCATTTCTCTTACCTGAACTGTCCTGATATGTACTTACCAAAGCTGCAGCAGAAGGAATGTCCTGTGCACTTTCTCTGACTTGCGGTTTCAGTTTCTTAACAAAGTTCGTCTCAAAACCACTGCGTGCAAGTGCTACCATTTCTTCTCCTATGACTTCTTGCTTCAAGAAACTCATCAAGTTCGGCAATGTCCGCTCATCTGCATTATTTTCCACCTTGTTGCGGCTTCTTTCCCAAGCAATCAAAGTGTCCTCTGGAAGGCAACTCTCCACAAGCGGTGTCAAAAAGTCTCCATACTTCAGGGACGTCCGTCCTAGGGATTCCCTGGGCTCTCAGCTTTCCTTCAAGCTCATCATATAGTGATTAGCGTCTACGAGTCATGTCTGTGCAAATCGTCAGCCTTTTGTTATTGGTTGAGAAATTTCCTTATCGTAACGACTAAAAATCCCCAAGCAATAATTTATCGCCAACGGCTACCTTACCAACCTCGAATCGCCAACGCATAGGGCTATTTTTTTCCTTTCATTTCACACCCGTAGAACGTGAATGGATGTGAGCTCATATAATGACAGTAAATCTGTTTTGACACGTCCGGTTGTTACGCATAACCATGGTTAGTAACTCGCGGACGTAAATCTGCACCAACAGGTCTTCTCTTCCGAGCCTTTCTTTTAACTCGAGCTGTAGGGCGTGCAAGCATTGCACGGAGTGCATGACCGCGGAGCGGCCTTAACCTCCTGTCGATAAATCAGTGAAGTGACTGAACTTAAGATTGATTTCCCTGAATTATTTAAAAATATGGATTGAGTTAGTAAGCACTGGATTAGATATTGAAAAATTTAGAAAAATGAGAGTTGCATGGGAATTTAGTTATCAGCTATCATCATTTCAGCTATGGTGAGGAGTTTTCCGACGGGATTTTCCGCTTCTTTCAATTGTTTTAGGACGGACTTGAGTCCACCTATGCTTCCGAATATATTCCTGATTTCTTTGAAGAATTCAGCGATTTCTTTCAAGTTGTGGATGACTTCTGCGAGTGTTTTTATGGGGTCTATAATGTTCGAGATATCTTTTTGAAAGTTGGGCGTGGGGGGGGGGTGTCTTCGGGAAAAATTGGAGGTGGAGCTGGTCGGCTTAGTGCCGCGGCATATGAAAGTCCCGGTTGTGTTTTTCTGGAATTTGGGAGACTGTTATTATTAATTTTATTTTGGTTTCTGGGTTGTGAGTTTTGGGGAAATTTGGGACACCCCATCCATGAGGCTATGTGTCCTTGTTCATTGCAATTTATACAACGAGGGTTTATTTGCTTCGGTTATGTACAGGTGGTTGTTCTATGATTAAGTCCGCATTTTGAGACATCTGGACTTTAGATGGCAATTATTACTGTTATGCCCGAACAGATCTTTCTTTTAACTGTTCCACAGCTTTCGAGTAATTAGCAGCAGTTGCTGGGAAGCTTTCAACCAATCGAGCCGCACGAGAATTGGGTACGACTGATTGCAGAAGATACTGGAATTTATCCTCGTCCGGAAGACTCTCATCCAAATGAATCTTTTCAAACATGACCAAAAGGACAAAAAATCCTTGGCATCACCATTAAAACGTTTCAGTTCAATTTTGGGCAGCTTAAACTTTCGTTTTCCCATAACATCCTTTTGCGCTGAGGAATCGCAACACTTAGCATCTAGCTCAGTCAATAAAGCACAGTATTTATCTCGATAAACATCAGCACCTTCGAGATCATCCACGATCTTTTCAGAATCTTCTAAAATTCGATCCGACAAGGATTCTTGACAAGCTTATAAGCGGGCAAACTTATCATCCAATTGATTCTTTAAAATCAAAAGTTGTTTCAAATCACGCGTTTCCTTTAAAAGTTCTTGTTCAACTTTATTTGCACAAGAAGTGAACGAAACGCGTAATCCTTTCCTTTTAATTTTCAATTGCTCCATGCTTTCGGTTTCATCAAAGGGAGAATCACTATTCGCCCCACGTTGGGCGCCAGTAGTATGTAGTGAACAACTCTAAAACAAAATGTATTCCCTTTCAATAAAAGTTGTAAGGCCGTTCACGTCAACTTGACGCATAATGATTCTATCAAACGAAAGAACAAGGAGTCTAAAAGATCCACAACCATCCTCAGAGATTGCTATTTCAAATCTGACTTTATTACACAGCACTAGGGATGGGAGAAAAAGAGCGAACTGTTCTTTTTCACCTGTTCTTCAAAAAGAACGGGAACAGCCTGTTCCCACTTTTCACAAAAACCTGTTCTCGGTTCTTTTTGTAAAAAGAAACATTGCAATCTTTTATACTTCGAATTTAAACAGGTGGGAATTTTGCAAAGTTCTCTTTTCTCGAATTTTCTAAGTTCGCAAAAATCTTCGTATATTCTAAATTATGGTAAGTCCGAAACACAGCTGTTCATCCTACAGTTCGTGACTCACTGTTTCCTGTTGATTCATTCATCCGTTCTCTGTCCATAAACCTACTCCCTGCTCTGAGACTACTTCCTGTTTGAGAGCAGGAATCAAATTTACCGAAGGAATCGATTCCTGCTCTCAAACTGATCCGACCTTGTTCTCCGTTCTCGGAGCTGTTTTACTTCCTGTTCGGAAAATGATTCCTGCTCTCAAATTGTTCCGACCCTGTTCTCCGTTCTCGGAGCTGTTCTCCGTTCTCAGAGCAGTTCTCTGATCTCGGAGCTGTTCTCCGTTCTCGATGAACGGTTCGCGGAGCTGATCTGGATGACTGCTCCTGGAACTGTTCTCGACTGAACCAAGCCCCGACGTCTGATGAATTTGCGAGGAGATTAGCGTAATAATTGTGAAATTTTATAATTGTTAGGCAATGACATAATAATGAATTTTAATTTTAAACAAATTAAATTTTTTTTAAAATATTGCTGATCAAGATTTTGTTGTCCAGCTTTCTCTCTGGTGGTGTCGCCTCTACTCGTTCTTACGATTTGCAATGCTTTTAACTTTTTTTAAAACCAAATTTTACAAAATGGAAAGCAGAATTTCAAATGTGTGGACATATTTCACTGTGAAAAGAAAATTCGGATCGGGTGTCAATGCTCTCTATAAGTTGAAAAGGGATCTCATTAAGTCAAGTATTATGATTTTAAAGACATCTGGGAAATAAGAATCCCACCTTAAAACTAATGTGTTGAAAAGCTAAAGTGATTTTTTGACTTGTATTTTTAATGTTTTAAACGTGTTTAGATAGATCATATAGCATTGACCTGTTTTCAAACCAATTTTACTTTCCAAGTGGTAATCCCGGTATGCGTTTTTTGTTTATAATCTTTTATAAAGGGCAACTCCCTATTGCATAACGTGATTCAAAATTACCTGGTGTTGTCCTCGGATCTTTCTCTTCGGGATGGATCACGGACCGTCGTTTTATTGACTTAAATGACCATTTTGTTGGCTTAAAAATGACATTAAAATCTAAAACAATTGTTACTTTCACTTGCGTATTTGTTTTGTCCTAGGCACCTCATATGTTTGGGGAACTACTTGAGATGGTTCAGATTTGGGACATTATTAGTTGCCACTGGGGAGAGAATTTAAACGTTTCGATTTGCAAGAATGTTTTCCAATTTACGGAAAAATTCTGATTTTCTTTTCTCAATTACTAATAGTTTGGCGCAGCTTGAATAGACTTGCCCCTTTCGCCATAAAAAATCAATCAACCGATAATAATACGAAGACTCCGAGTCATTTGTATTTTTTTATATATGCACGCCTATACAAAGTACTAACACAGATGACGTCAACAAAATTCGGTCCCTGTCTATGGCGAAAACTGCTGGCGCCACATAGTCTACGAGGAGGAACAGGGCTTGCACATTTCGAGTAGAGAGATATTTGGGAACAGAAGAACAGGTTAAAGAACAGTTCTTTTAGAAAGAACGGAACATCAAAGAACTGTTCACCGAAAAGAACAGTATTTCCCATCCCTACACAGCACATACATGAACATCAACAAATGCAACATAGAAATAGAGAGCACATAAATAACAAACAAGCAAAAAACCAACGCTCGCACTCGCGAAAGTACGAACTGAAATCAGCAGAGGGGGAGGAGCCAAGAAGTGAGAACTGAAACTACACTTAAAAGAATGGGCCATCCCGCGGCCCATTTCCGCATCATCATCATCTCATCATTACGGACGCATCCAGAAGCAGCTCTTGGATCTGTTCACTTAACGGTCTTTTTAAAGGCCTGCGATGTCTTCGCCCGAAGCTGAGATGACTCCATCAATCTGCAAGAGGACGACACTTCTCTGGAACAAGATCATGATACAGAAACAGGAATCGGAAGACGAAAAAACCAACCCTGGATCTACCGATTGCGTGAACACTCTGAACAACATGAAATGGAAGCTGACTTTTTTAGAAGGTCAGTGGAATTTTCTTGCTGATACTAAATGCCCAGAATCGTGTCAAAAGCACAAAAATAAAACTATTCCCTAAACGCCCATCACGAAGCTTAGAATCAAATAATGCGAGCATTAATAGCAGTAATAAAAAACCAGCTGAAAACAACGAATTTGCTCCTCCACCGAAAAGGCACATAGCCAAAGCTAAATTAGCTAAGAACCAGCCACCTGCAGAAATAGAAACACCAAACAACTTCAATATATTGGAAGTGGTCACTGATGACCCTCCAACACCCACTTTACCAACCATTCATATTCAACCTAAATCTAATCACCTAACTTTATTCAACGAAATCAAGGAAAAACTCAACATCTCCCCAACTTATAAACTTGCAGGTGCATTCATAAAGACAATGAAGCAGATTACCTCTCTTTAACCAAACATCTTACTGATAACGATATTGATTACTTTATTGTACCCCCACGAAATGATCGCCCAGCCAAAGTTGTCATCAAAGGTCTCCCCCAAAATACCATGAAATCTGACATCCAAGACGAATTGGAAAGAAAAGGATTCGTCATTGAGCGCATCGCGCAAATGACGCAGCAAAAAGCAAAACTCCCATTACCATTATTCCTTGTCACGCTCATCAAAACAGAGAAATGGGATGACATATACAAACTGAAAAATTGCCTCTACATGTCAATAATTGTGGAGCACTACAGAGGAGCTAAGGGCCCCTCTCAGTGCTTCAATTGTAACCTACTTGGACACAATAGTAAAAATTGTCATTTAAAAGCTAGATGCTTAAAATGCGGACTCGAACACCTCACAAATACTTGCCTGCAACCTAAACAAACGAACCCTCGTTGCATTAACTGCCAAGAAATTGGTCATGTAGCCTCTTGGAAAGGCTGTAAAAAATATCCCAAAAAACCTTCTCCAAAATATGAACCTAAAATCCAAACTAAGCCAAAACAATTCTTTAACTCTAACACAAACAAAACCCGAACAGGACTCTTATGCTGAAGCTCTTAATCGATAAGCTCCTCCCCCAACTCAAACCGGTAAGCCACACCTCCCAGTTCACAATTTGATCAACACTATTCTCGATATCCCAAACCTCAAAGAAGTAATTGAAATCATTAATGAGATCACATTGATCTTTAGCCATTTCGGTGGACTTAAGTCCATCTTACAAAAATTAAAAAGTACCGAAAACCCCATTGAAAAATTATTAACAATCGCTGAAAACATGCTAACTGATGATTAAAAACAACTCTGTAACATCTACAACTTACAGTTATTTTATCATAGTTCTCTCTTATCATTATTTCACATTCTGGGTAATTTATCTTCAGTACAGTTATTCCACTGATTTTATTCCACCTGAGGTTAAGGCCGCTTCGCGGCCACATGTACTCCGTGCTACGCACGTCCTACCGTCTACGGTGTATTTCCAACAGTGGGGTAACAAACCTCTACAATTGGAAAATAAATAAAGAACGTAATTAGAATATATGTGTGTGTTTTGACAATTTCTTTTGTCGTTAGTTCCTTTTTCTCTAAATATGGAGAATACTTTGTGGAAATATGTAAGCTTTTTTTCCCTCTTGATCTTGAATTTTTTGTAATTTTCGTATCAAATATAATTTATTTTATATTCGAGTGTTCTGTAAACATCGTACTGATCCGTGACATTTCAGTTTATTACAAATGAAATTCTTTGTAAAAGTGCAAATTGTTTTGAACAGGTGACAAATAAACAGGTAATAATTTTCATTCTCTTTCATTATAATACAATTTGAAAGGCAATTGAATTTCATTAAAACGATGTACTTGGTATCGATCAATAGTACTAAAAAGAACTGCTTTATATGAAAGGAAAACGGTTCAGATGGATGGCTACCATTATAACATTAAATTTAACTCATACTAATCAATGACTTGAGGCTTCAAATGTAAGCAAGATTGTATTTTAGGTAATCCCTTTGGCAAATATTTGTAAGGCGAATTGAAATCTGTCAAACGCCTTATCTGCTAGTAAATCCAAAAAATATGTAACCATACTGCCCCAATTTGTATGGCTATATGTGTTGCCGATTTGGAGACGTTGTCAGGCACTTTACTTTTGGTACTAATTCAAATGCATAATTTAGTTCTATACCTTTTAAACAGGCATGCATTGAAAAAAAATTCAAGGATGCCAATACATTTTTTATACAGATGTTTATATAGATCACTGGCTGCTAATAGATCCCATGGTTTTATGACTTGTGTGCTACTGTGATTCAGGGGGTTTACCTACTCTGCTAGTGACCCGTGAGTTGTAGAGGATGCATGTCCGATTCACCCCTGGATGTATTTCTCTCTTCTGTATTAGTAAAACTCCCCATTCATGTGTATGTCCATTATTTGACATTGTCTTGTGTTTGGTGCAGCTTGGAAAAATATGGTCCTTGCGCCATAAAATCCCAACCATCTGACATGGTCTTTTGTGGTAACACGGGAAAAACATTTGCATATCATTTGTTTTTCTATGGCCGCTTAAGTAAGTCAACTTGTCCAAAAATCTACAGCAACCCACTTAAGGGTCACAACTTATAGGTAAAGAACCACTGTTCTAATTTTTAATTTTTGTCCACTTGACAGGGTTCCTATGGGCCTTAAGAAGTCCTGATTTTTTTATTTTGGCTTTTAAAGGTCCTTAAAATGCCTTAATATTTGTAGAATGCCTTAATATTCAAAGGTCTTAATTCTTCAATGGCCTTAATTTTACTGGAACACTGCATATTTTATTTCATCTGCATTCAAAAACCAAATTCAGTGATACTTGTTCAAGGTCAAGTGAATGTCAAGGAATGTCAAAATTTATAGGTTAGCTATAAATTGATGTTTTAAAAACTGGGTTTTATTGTGGGATCCAAACAGCATTTGTGGCAGTTTTTTCACATGTGCACCTACAGGTTAGTCAATTGTGATCTATATGAAATGTTAGCTTTAAATGTAGTTAGCTTTAAAAAATGGAATTTAAATAGGCCCTAATTTTTCTTTTGCTAGTAGGAACCCTACTTGATATATTGGATGCAGAATGTAGCAATAGCTTTATTAAGCATAATTTCAAAAAATGCAATAAAGAAATTTCATTAATAAGTATGAGTTATTTTTTTAGTTCCACTAAAATAGGAATCCATTCCTTTCCTGGTTGATTCATGATATTTTTGCAACTTTAACAAATTAAAATTATCTTTAGAAAAATCTTGCAATAAATTATACAATCAGAGCTGCCACAGGTGACTGCAATTATTTTTTAACCTCACCCTAGTTGATAAACTAGGTTAAATTCAAAAGTTTTGACATTTTTTTAATTCTCCAAAGATCAACAAGTCCTTGTTTTTAACTAATAGCAGACAAAGAAAATGTTTTTTTGGACTTTAGTGAACATTTTCCAAGGGACACCAATTTTGAAGTTTTGCCACCAAGCCATAGCAACCATGAAAAAAGCCCTTTGGAATCTGGATGCAAGATTGTCATGAGAACCTTATTAAGAAAATACTTAGTTTTTTAATTTTAAAATTTAAGTTTCTTGGGGAGATCTTTAACCTCTATGCTTCATACCCAATTGGCATAGTTGTGTATACAATTCATTTTGTATCTGAGCAACTAAAATAGGGTTTAAGAGGAAGATACTTTTTTGCTACTATTTCATAAGTGGTTTGGCTGTGGCAGCCATGTACAACCTAAAAATATCAGGCAAATTTGAAGAGAAAAACATCCCTGCTTGTGAATTTCTGTAAAAAAACTCCAATTGCATGTTATATCAATAAATCTGTTATGAAAATGACAATTTTTACCAATTTGAAAACATTCATATCCTAACAGTGTATGATTTGCACTTGCGTTTCCTTGCCTGGTGTAATTGCATGGCTTTATAATATTTCTGCTCTATCAATATTAGTGATGTATGCTATTATATATTTTGCATTTTTATTTCAGATAAATGTTTCAGCATCCTGCATTATTCTTTTCTTGTGCATGTTCTCCATGTACCCTTACCTTGCATACAGTGGGGGATGCAATGAGGCAGTTTGTGCCTCTATTGTTAGTAAATGTATGCTGACCCAGTCTTGTAAATGTGATGCTAAAAATATATCATGCAGCAAAGATTGCTTTTACTGTCTGGATTTTCTTTACTCTGAATGCTGTTCTTGTGTTGGTTTGTAGTCCCTTTTCGAATATAGTATTTTCTATTTTGCTTATTTGTAGTTAAAGAATCCTTATAAGGATTAAATACTTTATTTGTCGCATGTGATACAAACACTATTTATTGTTAATAGATCTTTTATTGCTTTTTTATTTGTTTTAAAGTTTTGCAGCTTTTAAAAATATATTTTATTAAATATATTATTTTAAAAATATATTTTAAGGTAACTTAAATTATTTGTAAATGAAGTTACAAGGGTACTTTAAATTTAAGGTTTCACTAGCACATTGCTTCTCTAATGAAAAAGTGAAACTTAAATAATCAATTATTTCGCAGCTTTTTGTTAGATTGTTATGCAGAATGTAAGCTCTGCTTTTACTTAAAAATAACTTTTCTAATTGTATTGTCTACATTTTTTGTATGCTTTAATCCAGGGTATGCCGATTTAAATCAGCTTGATTAATATCAAGTGATTTTTGAAAAATCATGGAAATTGAACTTTAAATTCTTTTTTTTTTCTTAAATGAAGTTTAATAATGATTGAAAATGAAATAACATGGGACAGAATGCATGTTATTTTGTACAAATAAGTTATAAATTAGCTAACTAGTATTGCTTGGGGTGCAGTGGTGCCAACTTGGACAAATTATAGGGGAATGTAAAGTAAAACATCACTTGCTTCATACATACAGGTGTTTCGGAACTCTTAATTTGTTTATGTCAGTAATTACTGATATTATCTGTATATTTGTAACTTTTATTCCTCATGTTGGAGGCAGACCCAAACAAAAAAGTATTAGGACCCAAGGAGTTTGGGTCCCTGGAACTTTGCTCCCCTCCTGATAAAGTGATCTATCAAGCAATCACATCACTTTGTATATTTGGTTACTTGCATTCTTAATATTTATCCCATATGTTTTGGAGACCTGGTCCTACCATAAAAACGTTAAAGGGTTTCTAAGGGGTCAGTCTTCTACAACATGCTTGATTAGTTGCTTCTTAAACAACTTATTTAGTTTCTCATTGGAAATATTTACCTCTCCCGTTTGTGGACACACAAAGGGTTCAAAGTCCTGAGGATTGCCACCCGTGTTTGGATAATAATGACAACTGATCAACAAATATTTCTTTTTGCTCTCTGAAAACAGACACAGGCTGTTTTATACATATGGGGCCAGTTCATGCATTGCATGAAATGGTTTTGGCTAATTTTGACTTGCCCATAAAAAGGTTGGAGAGGCTTAAACTGATGTCCTTCCTGATATTGAATTTGCTATTTCTGATAAAGGAATCAGCACTGTTAAATGTTTGTTTTCAGTGTGTTAAAAATGAGTACTGCATGAGTGTCTCTCACTTCCTAGCTCATTTAATAAACCCTCTGAATTCAATTGAGCTTAAATAAAAAACCTTTTAATTAGGGATGGGAAATACTGTTCTTTTAGGTGAACACTTCTTTCTAAAAGAACTGTTCTTTAGCCTGTTCTTTTGCTCATTACTGTTCTTACATTCAACTTGAGACATACGAGCCTTGTTCTTATTGCAACCGCCCTTTATGGCGGGAGTTTTCGTGGTAGACACACAGGGGGCCCAGATTCTGTTGCCACCTCATTTTTTGTAAGTACTTATTGTAGATAATACCGGAAAAGGCTAAGTACAAAGAATTATTGCTAGGGTTTTCACGATCAACGAATTGTTATGGGGAAGATTTTTTTCTCTTGTTTTCACAGAAGAAAATGAAAGGTATATAGTATATCACATAATTTTGGATTTTTGAGTTGATCAAGATGTTTTGTACGTTGACTTGAACCATCTACAGCATTGTTTCTGAAAATGTGATTCGTGGTGCATAGGACAAAAAAATTTCCCCTCCTTCGTTATACATTTTGAGGAAATTTTTGATCAACAAAATTTGAGCCCTGATAATTACGGCAGACATCTAAGTATATCTGAGCAACAGGGAACAGCCATTAAAAATTAAGCACTTAAGATGTCTTGAGGTTACCACTTTGAAATTAAAATTAATTTATTTATCAAAGGCCAGATTAATTATATAATGTCTTTACATGTTTAAAAACATGAAGAATCTAAATCAATAGAATTGTAATATACATTACAAAAATATACAATACGTAAAATATAAACACTACAACAATGAATACTACTTTATAAAAATAGTTGGCAAAAATAGAGCATGACGCCCGATCTGAATCTCCATCTTTCATATTGAAATATGTCCACACATTTGAAAATTTGCATTCCATTGTGTGGTAAAATTCAGTTTTAAAAAGAAGTTAAAATAATTACAAATCCTAAGAACGAGTAGAGGCAACACCACTAGAGGGAAATCTAGACAACAAAATCTTAATCATTAATGTTTTTTAATATGTTTGAAATTTCCCTCACCACCCTGTCATTGCCTAATTAAAAAAATTTTACAATTATTAGGCTAGTCTTTTCTCAAAAATTCGTCAAACGTCGAGGCCTTGGTTGGCCAGTCAAGAACAGTTCTGCGAGAGCAGAGTGAGAACAGGTGCAGTCCAGCGAGCGCAGAGTGAGAGCGTTTTACCGAAAACAGCTCCGCGAACAATTCATCGAGATCAGCTCCGAGAACGGAGAACAGGGTCAGAACAGTTTGAGAGCAAGAATCATTTTCCAAACAGGAAGTAAAACAGCTCCGAGATCAGGGTCGGATCAGTTTGAGAGCAGGAATCGATTCCTTCAGTAAATTTGATTCCTGCTCTCAAACAGGAAGTAGTCTCAGAGCTGGGAGTAGGTTTACGGACAGAGAATGGGTGAATGAATCAACAGGAAACAGTGAGTCATGAACTGTAGGATGAACAGCTGTGTTTCGGATTTAGCATAATTTAGAATATACGAAAATTTTTAGCGAACTTAGAAAATTCGAGGAAAGATAAACTACTTTGCAAAATTCCCACCTGTTTAAAATCAAATTAGAAAAAATTACAATGTTTCTTTTTACAAAAAGAACCGAGAACAGGGTTTTGTGAAAAGTGGGAACAGGCTGTTCCCGTTCTTTTTGAAGAACATGTGAAAAAGAATGGGTTCTTTCTTTCCCTATCCCTACTCTTAATATTTGCATAAGCAAAATATTCATCTAGTATGAACCTGTAATTAATAAAATTCAAGAGAAAGCTGATAAGTTTCTTGATTTCCTCTTTGCCAAAACGTATTCCAACTATCTCCTTTCAAACGGAAACACTCAATTAGATTTTAGTGTTTGTGTAGCAGACAAAGATATTCATGAAGCAATCTTGAAAGTTAACTTACACTTGGAACAAGTTTTATAACTAAGACCAATTTGTTTCAAGTAGAAACAATTTTAGTCATTAGATTCTTTCCTGAATTTGTATAAGTTGACCACTTATTGCAAAAACTAAACCAAAATCTTATGACCTGACAATAGACGATTAATGGTTGGAGAGGAACAGCTGTGAGAGTTACATTTTGAGATTTTGCTCTTATTTCATGCCATTAGACGAGTAAATCTTGAATTTTGTATAACTGTTACTAAACTTAACCATTTTTATGATAAAAGATCTACATTAATATTTTAGTTTTACCTATGTTTCTTCAAGATAAAATGACATCAACAGTTTATTTTGTTTCAGTATTTTACTAGAATTTTTTCATACTGTAATACAGACTGGTTTCTTAGTTATTCAAATTATAAACGTAGAATCCATCTCCCATACCGCCACCAGAGGTCGGTCCAAGTGCATGGAACAGAACTGTAACTTTATTTTTCCTAACTCAGTTGGAGTTGTGACTGACTGATAAATACACTTCCACATTCATGTGGAGCTCTGTCCATAGCATGTAGGCTGTTCCATGATTCATGTAACCTCTTCTGTACCTAATTTTAGAATAATTAAATGCTGTGTTAGTCCTCACCTCCGTATCATCCATCTTCACATCCTAGACTCTGTACTACATAAATAGTTGAAAAATAAATGGAAAATTGAACTGTTATCCTACTTATGTAATGCATTCAAGTAAAATCTGACCAGTATGAAAATATTCATTCTTAATATCTTGTATTACAAGAAAACAAATTTATTTTGGTATTGAATGATTTATGAATGTAATAGACTCTCAAATACGAGTTCTCTTGTTTAAGCATAATTTTATATGAAATTAACTTTTTTAATTTAGCTATTATACTTAAAATAAAATATTTGTATAAGTGTAGCTGTTATAAATAATGACCTCATTTTTTAAAATGAACATTGAAAATCTCGTGTACCTTAGAAATGTGCCCCAACACAAATGAAACCAACAACTATTTGAATATGAAGTCTCATGTTGAGGATTTGCCCGAACCCTTTCCAGACCTGTTCAGTGTCCTCACAGAAGAAAAGGATGGATTATTGAGGTGGACTTCCTACACATTTCCTGTAGAAGTATCATTCATATCACTTGATAAAGATGTAAAATTTGTTACTGGTAAGCTTAACATAACTTTTATTTTTTCTTCAAGTTTAAAAAAAAATTATACATCTTTTCTTTATTCTGTATTGATATACAAATTCTGTCCAAAAAGTATCCAGCAATATAACGAAAATGTTTTGCATGGCATTGAAGTAACTTGGGAGCCAATGAGAGAGTTCATTGATGTTGAAGTCTTGAAGAGTCACGAACCCATTGGACTAATCACTTGGGCGCTAGCTTCCCTTGAGTAAGCATATGTTTCGTGAGGCCATTGCATTCATAATAACCAAGTGAGTAGAGCAGCAGATTTGCTTCAAATTTTGCATTAGACATGAAGATTTGTACATGGAAATTATTTAGATGATTAAGGTTTGGGGTTATGATGCAATGAGTAGAGTGCAAATAAAATATGGTTGATACAACTGCTTCAAAGATGGCCAGTAATCTGTAGAAAGTTATCCATTTTCTGGAAGGCCTTCGACAAGCAGAACACCTGAGAATGTTGAATGTACATGGGTAATAAAAAAATCTGACTGACTGCAAGATGATCTAAGGATTCCAAAAACTACTGTTTTCTAGATTTTGACAAAAGATCTTGGCATAAAATGTGTGATGGTGCATATTCATCCTGTCTCATGCAGTTTTTTGGTAAAACGTCAAAGCTTTCAGGTGGTTCATCCCTCTACAGCCCAGATTCGGCATCTTGCAACTTTTGACTTTTCCCAAAGCTAAAATCACTGGAAAAGGATGAAATTTCAGACCATTGATGGGGTTCATGAGAACATGATGAGGCAACTGATGACAATTTCAACAATGGACTTTGCAGAGTGTTTTCAAAGGTGGACGGGAGAAGTGTGTGAAGTTCCAAGGTGCCTTTGAATGAGACTAGATGCCAAACGTCTTAGGTGCAATGTATCTTATTTCACATTACATTTATGAATACTTCCTGGACAGACCTCATACAAGTAAATTCTGCAGTACTTCAAAATTTTTAAAAGAGGCCTTTTAAAAAATATTTGAATTATTTTATTTTAATTATTTTTTCAAACTATTTGTGTTAAACTTTTAGGTAATCTATGAATATTTACTGTTTTAAAATTTCTCAGAAATTAAAAAGATATTTTTTGAAATATATTTTTGAAAGTTTGTAGTAACAAAAAGAATTTTGAAAATAATTTCAGAGAAGTTATCTTAAAGATGTTTACCTTAGAAAATATAACTTTCTTTAATTAACAAGACAAATTATTTTAAATTGTGATGAATATTTATCAACAAGCATTTTTTTTTTAGAATAGTAACTATGATAAATTTAATTTTTAATAAATGAAGAATGTTGTGCATAAATATTTGATACAAATGTGTTCAAAAGTGCTTAAATGTTTGTATATTTTGAATTCATATTGATTTGTTTCAGCCAAAAGTAAAAAACAATACTATTGGAATGAAAAAAAAGACTGTCTTAAATGTTGATTAACTTTTGATTTTTTGTGTTGATACTATTGATTTATGATTGAAGCATGCAGAAAATGTTCCCACTAATTCATACTCTGTAATTCATCACTCCTTAAAACTTAATATGGTCCTTGCACCATAAGACTCAACAAACCAACCAACCTACCTTCATAAAACTTATGTGATTGGTATAACTTATATGAAATAGAATTATTTACTATTACCCTGAATTTTCATAATATATCCACTCAGAAAAAAATGTAAGATATTGTTTTAAAAATTTTATTATGAATATGATAAAGGTTTCCTAATTCTGTTAAAATTTTATTAATAACTGTTTTGTAGCTAAAGCTGGTGAAACCAGTAGTGGTCAGTTAGAACCTGTACCTGTTAACTGTACTGTTGCTTATATGTCTCAATGTATGCCATGGAATAAATGCAAGGATTCCTGTTGCTCCATGGGTGCTTCAAGTTACCGATGGTTTCATGATGGCTGCTGTGAATGTGTGGGTTCAACTTGTGTGAACTATGGAATAAATGAGAGCAGGTAATCAATTTATATTTAGTTAGATCTTGTTTTGGTGCATGTGTGTAAATATTTCTAAAATAAAAAATATTTCCATTGTACCTACATTAACATCTAACAGTTTCATACACCTTCTGGAAATTGAAATTACTTTTGAGTAATTTTCGTGGTATCTTAAGTTGTGTTTTGTAAATGTTCATAATATATAGGAATTGTAAAATTGCTTAACTTTTGTATGTAATTCACTACATTTTTCTCTCACTACTGGTAATTTATTTTTTAAACTAACATTAGCATACCTACCAACTTTTCTGCATTTCCTAGGAGTCTTCCAGGAAAACACTCGATTTTCAAGATTTTTCTTTTCTTTTAGAGAAGATTTTCGAGTGTTGTAGATTTTAAAGTTTTGGTGCACCATAAAAGAAAAGCAGAAATCAGTGGTTACTACATTGTCATAAAAACCTTCTTTGGCCAAAATTTTTATTTCAATAACAAAGGAGATAAAAAATTAAATTATTACTAAATGCATTCCAGTGTAAACTGCCATTATTATTGACAATTTAAACTTAAAGATACCCATTCATAAATATTGAAATATTACCTATAAACCATACAAAGTTTAGCATATACTGATTGATAGCGGAAAGTAAAGAGGAAGAATTAAACAAAGTTTCAATATTTTCTGTGATTTAAGAAGCAAACAAATTGACATGCCATACTTTAAGATCTTATGCTTTGTTTTAAGCACCAGACTCAAATGCCTATACTTAAAGAGTTTTTTCACTGATGAGCAATAAATGAAATCTTCAGAGAAATCTAAGCGCACAAACAGTTTAGATCTAATTAAATCAGTTCTAATGATAGAAATTAATTGACTATAGTTTTAAGGAGTTTTTGAAATTTGCATTAAAAAATGCTTTGCAACATCAGTCGACAATACACATTGGTTAGGACTAAGAAACATGCAAATTGATAAACTTTTATTCTACTATATTGTGACCTATATATTAATAGGTCACAATATTACAACATTAATTAATTTTGTTTAATATTGTCCATTTTTGAACATTTCATGGATTGATGCTATGCCCCTAAAAATATACAAAATTTGTTGGGACTAAATCTCTTAATGTTATGACCAAAGGTTGGTCACCCTAGCCCCCTCACTAGTAATATGCACTAACAGAAGCTCTTCTTAAAACTATATTTTGATTGCATGCATGTAAAAATAATCAAATGATTATGAACAGATAAAATTATTCTGAAATATATCAATAAAAATGTGAAATTATCAGTAAATACAAGTAAACCATTTTTGAATTTTATCAGTTCACAGTACAATCTTTAGTTCACCTTTGGACTTGGACTCTAATATTCCAATTTTTCAAAAAAGTTTAAATTAATTTTCATTGCTATAAAAAGCCAGATACAGGTACTAATTGGTAATTATTTTTCAGGTGTCTAGATTGCCCTCCTGATAAAGACCAAATGACATTTGAAGAACTCAATGTTATTACTAAAGATTCAGTAAAATTGGAGGATGACTTCTCTGAAGATGCTGGGAAAGGGAATCATGAATCTCAAACAAAGAGAGAAGAAGGTTTCGATGAGATACAGAATATTGACTCTTGAATATGTGTACCATTGAATCAAGTATTCAAAAATCAAAAATACGTCCATTTAACTCGTTTTTTTACCTTTTGTTGCCAATTTTATATTTTTAGATTAATAAAATATATTTTTTACTTTTGTAACATTGGTGTTCTTAATTTACGTTTATTGCAAATGGTATTTCCTGTGCACATTAAAGCATAATAAATTATGTAATAACTGAACGTAGCTTCATCAGTACAATGATTCTAATTCTATTGTTTTTAAAGAGACCAATGATAAAAAATGTTGAGAATGATAAACGTAGCATATGGAATGTAATTTTGCCTAAATGGAGAAAAATTCTGGGCTGGTTTTTTTCTGCTTCCAAGTGGAATCTTCTGCAATTTATTCACAAAATGTGGTCGTAAAAATAAAATTATACATAAAGTTAAAATTATAAAATAAGTACATTTAAATTTATGCTTATTGAATTTTTTAAAATTTTTTGCCATTGATTATTGCTACGCACTTCATCCATACTAATATTCACTACATTTTTAGAATATCATGAAAATATTTGTAAGCAAATTTATTTCAGTGTGATTTCTGTTAATATCCAAATAATTCATGATCATTTATTTCTTTTAATGTATAATTTTAAAATTGCTTGCAAATTTAAAAAACTCAAGCAAAACTTTCAATGTATAGCATATCTTTGTTTTCACCCATTACATAATAGAATTCCAAAATGAAACCTTACACACAAAGAGCAATATGCCTTAAATTTTTTAAGGTTTAGATCACAGTTACTATACTTTATTGACTCAATGTCCCCTTTTCAAAGACAATTTTTTTTGGCACCTCTTCTGAGGAAAACTATCTCATCTTATAAATTGAAAGTATAGCTCTGCCTATAATTTTTTAATTTAACCAAAATATTTATGTGTATCTTCTGTTTAGAATTAATTTTATATGCAATCTAGTATCCGTTGTTTGTAATCCACAGGCCCTGAATAATCACTGAAATTGTTAGGTATTTCAATAGCAGTGCACCCAATTGATAACTGTTTCGTCACACTATTTAGAAATAGTCTAACAGTGATTTAAGTCTTCTCATTTATTTATAGTTTAGTAAACTCGAGTGAAACAGTGCAACTTTTGTCTGCTAAAAAATACTCCATGGTAGAGTTGGGTTACACTGCTATATATACTATTGTATCGTAAGTTAAATTTTGTAGTAGTAGCTAAGTTCGCCACAATACTCCCCCTCCAGAATTTAGTGGTGGCCAAAATCGGTAGGTGACACCACTAGTTGAGTGATTGCCATTTGCATGGGACTGTGAGAGCTGTATTAAGATCACAGGTGTACTTTCGCATGAGTCGTCAAGCTCATGTGTTGCTTGTAGCAGCTGAGTGTGAGTCGCCTTGTGAATAGAAGGCTGAGCAGCAATGAATGTAGTGAAGCCGTGATAGGAATATGAGCAGTGTCTGCTATCACAAAGCCTCAGACGGTTGTTGAAAGGGATTAGCATCGCATTGGCAATTCAACTAATCATTGTGGCCCATCTATCGAAGTTTATAAAGTTTGCTTATTCACATCACGTTCATCATTTACCAATTTAGTAAGCTCGAGTGAAACAGTGCAACTTTTGTCTACTAAATGGTAGAGATACACTGCTATATATACTATTGTATCGTAAGTTAATTTTGTAGTGGTAACTAAGTTCGCCACAATAGTATTGTACAAAAAGACTTGACATTACAGATTTCTCCCGCTGTATGCAGGACTTATAAAAACCTGCATAAGTCGGAAGTATGCTCATATACATGTGCACGCTTATTACGACCTATCACCTTGTTTTATAGACCGATCAGTTATAACTTTCATTTTAAATGTGTAATTCTTGATTCAATGTTTCACTGTAGTAAGTATCAAGCAGATAGATGTTTACTTAAAACATTTTTAGTGACAAATTTTTAGCATCTTATTTCTCACTCTTGCTCTTCAACTGTTTCCCTATTTCCACTGGGCCAGCATTGTTCCCCAAGATTCCTTCAGTGCCCACAAGGGGCTATAGTCCCCAATTTGGGAAATGGGTTTAGAGTTTGGCTGTATGTCATTTCTGCAATGGTACCCTATTTCTTTTAAAGTGATTTTAAACTATATTTGCTTAAAATTCTACTTGCTAATTTAGAAGTAAGGTGCTTTAAAATGTAAAATGGATTAGAAAGGCAAATAATAAATCTTTGTAGTAGATGCATTTTTATTGAAAAACGAATGGAACAAAAAATAAGGGGCTAATATTCACATTATATAACGGTTGGAAATAATTTTTTTATTGCAGACGTTTCAGGTAATGAACAAGTGATTGGGGTTATGGATTTTAATTCAATAAATCCCGGCCATATGTTTGATTCCCGGTTCGAGCACATTGAAACCTTATATGCAAGAACGGCGATTCCTAGAGCCCTCATAACAAGGTACTAGTTGAATTTATGTTGTACTGAAGGCAACGGGCTATTGGTTTAGTCCGGGATCAATACTCGGGAAAGAGCCGAGAACGTCTCATCATTTTGAATCACGGAATAGGCGACGAGATTTTCTCGGTCTCTAGTTCAAACAGAAAAAAAGTCATCGTTTGAAAAAAGAAATGAAATACAAAAACCCTGAACACCCTTTTACGATGTCCGTAACCATATGTTATTTAAGAGCCGTCGTGGCTCAGTGCGTTTGCCAACTGCTCTAGTAACCTGCGAGTTGTAGGCGGCGCAGGTTTGATACCCTTCCTGGGTATATCTGTGTCAGAAAAACTTTCTTTGTGCTTGTGTTTATGGCGATTACATAAAGTTGTCTGTCTTGTGTTTGGCACGGCATGGCCAAATAGCCCTTGCGCCACATGACCCAACCAACCAGTAGGTTGAGTCGCGGATTACAACCGAAGGATTGCGAGTTCAAAACTCACACCAATGACAGTCGTGTACGAGGGAAATGGTGCATGTTAAATCTGTCGTGCCTCAAATATCCTCACGTTGGATTGGTTGATTTTGGGGTTTTATGGCGCAAGGGCCATATTTGGCCATGCAGGAGTGGTTTGGAGAGTGGGGTGCCAGCTCAGGTGTTGCCTCGTCATCTGACCGTGGTTCAAAATTACGTGGTGTTGTCCTCGGATCTTTCCCTTTGGGATTGATCCCGGACCGTCACCAATAGCCCGTTGTGTTGCTCCAGTGTGACGTTAATTGAAATACCCCCCCCCCCCGAAGAACTGGGCGGTGGCCCGGTTGGAAGAGTAATGGATTAGCAACTGGAAGGTTGCGAGGTAGGTACTTTAATTAACGTCGTACTCGCCCGTAGCAATACAACGGGTTATTGGAGACGGCCCTTGCCCAATCCCCCAATGGAAAGACCGAGGACAACACCACGTAATTTTGAACCACGGTCAGATGACGAGGTCACATCTGAGCTGGCACTCCACTCTCCAAACTTCCACACCATGCCAACGTGAGGACATTTGAGGCCACAACAGATTTAACACGCACCAGCCCCCTTTGTACACTACGGTCTTTGGTTTGAATAGAACTTTCAACCCTCCGGTTCTAATTCGTTACTCTTCCAACAGATACCACGGCCCCAAATAAATGGGTATGCACCCTCAAAAGAAAATATTTGCTCATACAGGTAGATAGTTGAATTAACTTCGCACTGGAGCAACATAACGGGCTATGCGTCGGTCCGGGATAAATCCCGAAGAGAAGGATCAAGGGGTAACGCCTCGTAATTTTGATCAGGTGCTCGTCAGATGACGAGATGAGTAGCTGAGCTGGCATCCCACTTTAAACCAACAACCACGCCAGCGTGAGAACATTTGGGGCCATGACATGCGTCAACCCCCAGGCTACACGACGGTTGCTAATCCATAACTCTTCCCCGGGTTACCGCGGCCCCTTTTACTAATACAGAAGGGAATACACACAAAGGTCAGTATAATTATACTGACCTTTATTATAATGGAACATGCTCCGTTTGTACAGATCACCGTCTGCTAGGGTTGTAGGTGAGCTCACTGAGAAGCGAAGGACCCTTCTTAAAAAAACTCAGTTTTTATTTTTATAACAATATTTTTATTTGCTTTCTATTTTTCTACTTCAGTTTTCGAAGATGCCTTAACTTTATGGTACTTTGTTTCACAGTGATTTCTGCAACAGTGTAATCTTGAATCACATGGGGGGGTGGGGTATTTCAATTAACGTCACACTGGAGCAACACAACGGGCTATTGGTGACGGTCCGGGATCAATCCCAAAGGGAAAGATCCGAGGACAATACCACGTAATTTTGAACCACGGTCAGATGACGAGGCAACACCTGAGCTGGCACCCCACTCTCCAAACTTCCACACCACGCCAACGTGAGAATCACATGGGAAACTAAAGCACTGAAAGATTCATAGAATGTGATGCTTTTCTTAAATCTCAAAAGTTGCTTAAATAGTTTTTAATATCAATCACATCTTATAGAACGTGATTTTCATCTAGCACAAATTCTTGGAGTGAAGTGCACTTTGAAATATAATGGTTCAATTACCAAAGATCATCTTTTGTGTCACAAATCTTTAAACTGTCTAAAATCTTTAATTTTAGGCATAGATTTTTTTTTTCAGGGGCCTTTATGATAAATTTGATTGTCCTCTGTTTACGAAGGTCGTAGAGAATTTGAATACACTCTCAACGTCCAATCATATTTCTTTTATATTTCGCTGCAGATAGTTCTGGCTTGGCATCAGTTATTTCCATCCGGGCTCGCTGCGTGTCCGACGACTACTATACGAGGTCGTATCGGTCATATTGAAAACTTAAAACACTAGAAATATTTATTGGTTTAGAATTTACCGGCTCATCTCTAAAAATGCTGTCAGCATTTGCTCGGGCTTCAACTACGCTACTCCAAGTGGCAAAACCTTCTGTTTCTATTACTAAAATAGCCGGACAGGGACATAAATTTTTACCATGTATTTGGTCCACATGTAAGTACTACCGGTGATCCTAGTACAAAATATTTCCACCCCATTCTAACATGCATGTATCTTTAATATTAGCCTCAGAGTATTTGCATCTTTATGTTTATTTCCCATAGTGCTTATTTATTTGTTTTGCCCTTTGATCGCTTTGTAATGGGTGTTATCAATTTATCTACCTGTGAGGGTTAGGTTTAATGTTTGGATCTGATGATTCTCTCTAGATGTAGAATTGATCTAAAATTGGGAGGGGACGTTTTGGCGTGTAAGGAACTAATGATTGTGTAATGAAATTCAAATCCAGAATTTTATATGCAGTTCAGCTATGCTAATTATTATCGACTGTTTCATGAATATTAGAACATTTGCCATCTACCTTTTCGGGAAAAAGAAATTAAAGTATTGTCTGTTTTACATTGTCCGATTTATGGATAAGCAGTTCCTTTTATGCAATTGTTTATGTAAATAACAATCAATTGCAAATCCAGTCAAGTTGAAAACGAAAGATTGGTTTTCTCAATCGAAATAGACACCAGAAAAATAAAATATTTATTTGCTTTGGGCATTTAATTTTAATACTACACACTTGTATATACTGAATTCCTACCTTTGATTGGGCTTGTATGTGAAATACTAGATTAAATCTTTGATTGTATGAGATAACAATACTCAATTAAATCTTCTATTGATTTTAGGCTGAGTGCATTAAAAATTATGTGTATTCAAAAATCTGAATAATTCAAAATATCTTACTATTTTTGTTCTGATTTTAACTACTATTATTTTATAACCCATTAATAATTTGTTACAGTCCAATATTTACATACATGATTTTCACAAATGAATAAGTTACTTCATTTTTCTTTGGTACATAATATATTAATAGGGTTACCATAAATTCTCGGCCAGAATCCCTGACACTTTTTTGGGGTTGGAAGTAAAAACAAGTTTGGAACAGCTGCAGTATAGACCCCCCAATCCATTTGGCGACTTTTTTTGTCGCCAACCCTGACGTTACTTTGCGACATTTTTTAACAGACGTATTACATAAAAATGTACATAAGTTGAATATAAGTTATTCTAATCTTTTAACAGATTTCACTGTAAATGAGGGTTTCCTGTTTAAACTGGGCTTCCAGTTGTGAACTGAACCCTCAGTCGCACCCCATTCGATTTTTGTAAAATGGAAAACGAAATTTCAAAGCAACCATTATAGAAACCCTGGCGTTTTTTTATGTGCAAAGAAATTGCACATTCGCCATAATAAATAATGTTAATCTTGATTATATATAAAAATACAGTTATCAGTCAATATATAAGTCTGGGTTAAATATGTCTATATATACATAACGTAGGGTTGCTAGAATGGAGTGAAAAAAAGTGGAGGGTTACCAAAAACAACAAATCGCAATTGAAGGTTGGCGACAAAAAAAAGTCGCCAAATGAATTGGGGGGGGTCTATACTGCAGCTGTTCCACAAGTTTGAACAATACAGTTTTATACAATTAGTTTTATGTGAATTAAATACGTCAACTTCTCAAAAACTTTGCTGTTCTTTATTTACTTTACCTAAACAAACTAAAACTCAACTTTAATTATGTTTGATTTACAATGCAGAATATTCTACTCATTGTTTATGCAACTTGTAGCACTTAAATGTCCCTTTTTCTTAATTTGAACTTGTACTGGGTCCTGCCTCTTCTGCTGTTTTCCCGTCTTGTACTTGCCTATTTTTATACTTTTCAGATGAGGTTACTTTTCCGAGAAACCCCCTGTCACACTAGATTTTTTAATGGAAGTCGCCGCAAGACAGCTTGGCAAATGCCAAGCTGATGATGCCAAGCCACTTTGATGTTTAATTCTCTCACAACTGAAATGGTCAGTCTTCCTCATTCAGCAGACCATACATTACCCATAATTGAAAAAACCCTCTGCTGGTGCTGACGTACCTGGTAGGCACATCCCAAATTCCACTAATTTAAAAAGGTTCTTCAAGTCAATGTGGTATACTTTGACGCTGACTCAATCACTTCCTTCCGCTTTGCTTGAGTATTGAGTATTTCTTCCTCAGGACGGGCTTCCCATTCGGGTTTTAATCTACTCATTATGTTGTAGAATAATGTATGCTCATCAAATAGTTCGTCCATATTGATTGAATCAGGCACTACACTGTTTACAACTATTGCACACTCTTCAAGTTCAGACCAGGTCACTTCACTTTTCAAGGTCAACCATAGCTTCAAATACTTGATTCCAGCTTCTTAAAATTCTAATTCTCTAAAAAGGTGTCCTCTTTGACCGCTCCTTCAGACTTAAGTTTGATTAGCAGTTGTCTAGCTCTAAACGGTACAAATCTGTGTCTTCCTCTTCTCCAGCTTTGTTATCAATTCTAGGTCTCTTGCTCTCTTTCTCTTGCGATGCCTCTGAAGCACTGATGTCATCTTGTTCTACTTTTAAAATCGTTTTTTGGAACATCTGGAGTGTTCCATAAACAAACATCAGGAAGAATTCATTTACTGAATTGCTGAAAAATCTGTCAATGGTTTTGGGCTGCTCTCATTTGATTGAAAATAGAGTTTCAGTGGACTGAACTGAGAGAATCCTTTCTAGAGCAGGCATCAAACTCAAAAATCTTGTACTGCTGTGAGATAAGTCTTGAATTTAACACTGACGAATTCACAGAATTCTTTAATATTGGTTACCCTCACAGTGTGTTAATAAAAACGTATAGTTTCACAACAATGGCCTCAAGATCCACAGGAAGAACATTGCATGCTGTTTGTACAGCATTATGCACAATGTGAGCTGTGCACCCAATTCAAATAGGCCGCTCTAATATTAGCTGCAATTTTCGAAAAACGTTGCCTTCACCACACCTCTTAACCCAGCCAAAATTGGTATTGGTGTTGTCAGCACAGAGGCATACAACTTTTGACTGAAGCGAATATTTCTGGATGCACTTTAAAATGTGGTCAAGCAAAAGGACACTTGTTTCACCTGGCACTTTGTCAAAATAGAGCATCACTTAAAGTAAAATTCCTAACAACAGTAGGAGTCAATTTGACGTCTTTTTTGTTTGAACAATTGATAGGGATTTTTCATAATTAACGTTCTTCAGATCATTCAATATTTCCTGAAATATGTAGAGAGATTACATTGACAATTATGGCCTCTGTTTTTGTATGAGCTGCTGAAAATTTTGGCTCAAACACTTTTTTAATAGTTTTGAAGTGCAATCACTTGTTTTAAAATTCAATTCATGTTTAGCAGTATGATAGGCAAATGTTGCCTCTTTTGCAGCACATTGTAACTCACTGTGTCCTTCAGCCTTGTTTTTAAAATAATTAGTAATGTTTGAAGATGAAGCTGCACTTACCCTTTTTTATGTTTACCACTTAAATGTTCTTCAATGTCAAGTCGTCCCTTGTAATTTCGATGAAAACTGATTTACATGTCAGTTTTTCAGTAAATACACTTTCCTTTCGTGCCCATTTCAAACTCTTAACACGTAACTCTCACTCACCAAACTCAAAACTTTAAGTTATAAAACAATAGTGAACAGCTATAATCTTTCAACTGACAAAGGAAGCAATATACTGGCACGTAGTTCATACATGACAAACTGGCTGAAACTGGTCCATGAAAGCTTGGCACCTTCAGTGTTGCCAGCCACTTGGCAAGACAACGCAATTTCTCCACCCTCACTGAACCCACCCGAAATCCCTGACGCTTCCCAGGACACAGTATCGAATCCCGGACTGTCCGGGGTAATCCCGGACATATGGTAAGCCTATATATTAACAATGAATAAGATAAGGTTAAAGCATACCTAGAAAACAAAAAGGGAGACAATTTGTTTATATCTAAGCATATGGGAAAAATATTTTTTGCGAATGATTTTCTGTTTATAAACATTGTTTACTTTTACATCAGTTTTCCTCTAATGTAGGATGCTAAACTTGTGAGGAAGTGTAATTAGTATTTTAAAACCTTTGTTTATATTATACCATGGTAACTAGAAAGTACAAGTTTATTGTGAAAAAATCTGGAGATGGTTTTGCTTCCAGAGAGAAAATATGGTATTTTATGTGTTGCTATACTTCCTGTTTTATAATTTTCTGTCAAGGTATTTTTCAAATTTCTCAACTTATACATTTTTTAATGACTAGAGTTTACATTTCTAATTTGTTCAGCAAATCAAAACTATGCATCTGCTGCAACGGCTGCCAAAGCAAAAGGCAAGATTGTTGCAGTCATTGGTGCCGTTGTAGATGTTCAGTTCGATGACGACCTCCCTCCGATTCTAAATGCCTTAGAAGTACAAGGAAGAAAACCTCGTTTAATTTTAGAAGTCGCACAACATTTAGGTAATTATTGTTCCGTCTTTCGAGTTTTTTGAATTTTTAATATTCACAGCAAACTTTTTATTACTTTTAACACAAGTTTTATATGTTTTTAAAGTTATTCAAGTTGCTATCAACCTTAATTATTATACAGTGTGTTTGTATTATGTGCAATGTCTATTGACGATTAATCAGTAGTAAAAATAACTTTAGGCACAGAAATCATTCTGTGTTTTTAATGCTGTGTACTTCTAACCTTTTTATGACCTTAAAGTAGTTTCTTTTGACCTTTGCTGAAGCTATGTTCAAAATATTTATGGTTGATTGTTTCAAGAAAGTATTGAGTAATGTTTCCATGGCTTTTAAATTAATATTTTGAAGAATGGTCGAGTTAAATATTGATGAATGCATAACCATCACCAGGCCATTACTGCATCAACCAAAACAAATGTCACAATCAATAATAAATTCATATTTTCTTGATCTTAAGGAATTCATTTTGATAAAAATGGATGAAAGAATGCATTAAAATTTGAAGGAATATCTGCACCATTTTTACATGATTTAATATTTTTCGATTCGTTCAAGCTAGATTCAAGTATTTCATTTTGCCCTAACCAATGATGCTTGTGCAAAGCTTCAAGGTCTTCCCATTTAATTTTCTTGACTCCACATTTGTGTAGTTGGCAGAAAATTAATCAGTGACCTTTAGATTTCTGTAATGTAGATAGCAATACTCAACCTATTTTTATTTACTTTGCACAGGGTTCCCACAGGTCTTAAAAAGGCCTTAATACTTGCTGCAAGTTCTTGTGAAAATTCAGGCTCTAAGAACCTTGCATATTTTATTTCACCTGTATTCAAAAGCCAGGTTCAATGATATTTGTCCAAGGTCAAGTGTTGCCATAAATAGAACGCATAATATTATATATAATATATGTAATCAATTTAAGTTCTGAAGAAGAACAATCTCATTCAGTCTTCATGTTTTGGTTTTATGTCCAGGAGGTACAAAAATGGTTTTGCTCCACACATCTCAACTATAGTAATCACTGCTAAAAATGTAAAGAATTAAGTTGATTGAGTAACCCACCTTATTCACATGTACTTGAAACATTGCTAGAAAATAAAACAACAATTATAAACAGAAACAGATGAATGAATATAATAGTTTATCATGACAATATTGTAATCTTATACTCTCTTGGAAACCACTGTTTGTGACTACTTTATTGTGAAGAACTTACTGGTTGATTTATGCAGATTTGACCATTTGCCTGTAAAGTGATTGAATGTTAAATGTTTATCTTGCAGGAGAAAATACAGTTCGTACCATTGCTATGGATGGTACTGAGGGCTTGGTTCGTGGAAATGTAGTCTTGGACACAAATTCACCCATTAAAATTCCTGTGGGTCCTGAAACATTAGGAAGGATTATCAATGTAATTGGAGAACCCATTGATGAGAGGGGTCCTGTAGTTACGGACAAATTTGCAGCCATTCATCAAGAAGCTCCCGAGTTTGTGGAGATGAGTGTAGAACAGGAAATTCTAGTTACTGGAATTAAAGTTGTAGACCTATTGGCTCCTTACTCTAAAGGTGGAAAAATTGGTGAGTAACATCTTGTTTACATTGAAAAATCATTTACTTAATCCAAACCTTATAAAATATTGATTTCAAACTAATTGTATCTGAACAAATGCTGTATTTTGGGATAATCTTGTGAGAAAATAGGAGAAATGGAATTAATTTTACTTCGTTTAATATATTTTCTGCATTTATAATTTGAAGTGCCTGTTGATTTTTAAATTGTTACTTAATTCAAAACTGTTTTTATTTAACATTGTAACACAATTTTTTATTTATTTAGTGTAACATGCAGACATAAATAGGCTTTTGTTGCAGATTACACAAAACTGTTAATTCTCATTTGGAGATATTGGTGGGATTGGTAAAACTTAGTTTAAAGGAAAAAAATTTTGTTCATAGATAGCTTAACCCTGAAAAATTATAATTATCATTATTTTTTTCAAATTTCAATTTCCTTTTAGTATACCGTTTTGTTATTAATGTAGTTAAGGCCAATTTTTGTTGTGGATACACCTGGAGGTTTTCCTTCACTCTTATAAAACATCTATCAAAATTGATATTCTTAGGAAGAAATCATAAATTTCTGAATCAATTTTCACAGGCACCAAATGGTACTGCATAGCTTTCCCTGGTTAATGTTTGATAAAAAATGAAATTTTGTGCTGATTGGCTTAAGCACAAATATTTTTGCTGAAATGTCAGATTTCACTGTTATAATGTGTTATGCTACAATGGCATATTGTCCAGAATAGTTCCAGCATTTGGGCTTTAAATAAGAAATTGTAATATATTGAATTAGCAAAAGATAGCTTTGATACAAGAAAAATTAACCCATTACAAAAATTGTAATTCTAAAAAATAAAGATTTTGTGAAATATAAAGGCATTAGATTATTTGTAAGCAAGTTTCTACTTTTGTTGAGGAATAAGCCCTGATATCTTACTTTTCAGGTTTGTTCGGAGGTGCTGGTGTAGGCAAAACTGTATTGATTATGGAACTTATTAACAATATTGCCAAAGCTCATGGTGGTTATTCCGTGTTTGCTGGTGTGGGCGAGAGGACTAGAGAAGGTAATGACTTGTATCATGAAATGATTGAAGGTGGTGTCATCAGCTTGAAGGACAAAACCTCTAAGGTAAATATGGTCTTAAGTATTAATGACATACAAAGCTTCATGTCAAACCATTGATCATGATAGGTAGTTCACCAGGATTTGGTTTATATTGTTAACTTCTGAATGTCAGTTTGAAAATAATATATGTACTTTTGAAAATAATTTTACTGTTCTCTCTCTAAATTCTCACAGAAATAGGAATTAAGATATTGGAGTTGGAAGAATGCACAAGCCATCAGTGATCATCTATACTTAATAAGTAGCATTCACTGCAAAATTCATTTATGAATAATTGGATTGTAAGATGCATAAAAATTCTTGCTATTTTAAACAGAACAACCTTAACAATTAATACCATTTTATGTATCAATAATTAAATTAAACGGTTTTAAAAGGTTAATATTACAATTTATTTCTTATTTGTGTTACTCTCCTAACATGATTGAATTTTTTTCAAAATATTTATTCAGTTGCTGTTATGCAAGTGTTTCTACAAAAAATTTAAAGTGGAAATAGAGTATATAGCTGTGACTAGATTTGAATTGCTATGAAGCTTAGTTCAATCAGTAAAGGTCAGGTTATCAGAATGAAAGGATAAAAATTCTTGTCTTGTTATGTCGGGTGGTTATCCCTAGTTATTCAGTTTGTTTAATAATTTTTCAACCTCTATTGGGTACTTAAATGGATTTATATTTTACATTTTGACTTGCCACTAGTAACAACTTCATCCCTGACCCTTTCTCGAGGCTCTTGAGATCTGGAAGAAATTTATATTTAAATGGAATATCTTGTATTTTTGGCCCTAGTAATCTGTTTGTCATTGGAAATTTTAAAAAAGTTTGTCCCTCGGGAGGAGTTTTATAAAATTTTGTTACAATTGGAATTAGCTGAGAGTAGAGGATGCTTCTAATTTTTCATAGGCAAGTTTATATAAGTGCTTAAGACGAGAAACCTAAAACTGGTTTTAAAAAATTGCAAATAAATCCTGCTGTTTTTTAAAGTCAATTAAAAATATTCGATTTGTAACAATTTTCTATTTAGTATTATGTTGCTTGAAGTAATTTATTGTATTCATAGGTGTCTCTTGTCTATGGACAAATGAATGAACCCCCTGGTGCTCGTGCTCGAGTGGCTTTGACTGGTCTTACTGTTGCTGAGTATTTCCGTGATGAAGAAGGTCAAGATGTGTTGCTTTTTATTGACAACATTTTCAGATTCACTCAAGCTGGTTCTGAGGTAATATATGAATTGCATTTTAACAAATACGTAAAATGCATACCTGCCAACTTTTCCCAGACATCTAGAAAAACGCTGCTTTATAATTTTCCAGACTGACATACATTTTTGTAATTGATTATTTAAAATGTTTCACTTTAGTAAAGTTTATTCTTGGTTTTCAATTTTTATTAAAAATTTTACATTTGGGTTTGTTTTTGCTAATCTATTTGTTGGAACAGTGTAGGATTTCAAGAATCAAAATGGTTAGAACAAAAGTGAAAGGTCTTTGCTCTCTTTTATTTCCACTATCACATTATCTTTGCCAATTTCCATGGTATGTTTCTTTTGACAGTGTAAATGTATATCTTGTGGAATCTGATTGATTTGATTAATAAATGCCCAATTTTCACCCATGTTTGTGATAGTAAGCTTTTATCATCTTTAGAAACCCAATTTGTTTCCAATAGTAAAAATGTTATCTCTAAAATGCACAAACATTACAGTGTCCTCTGTTAAAATCTGTTTTATGTATTGCAATTCTATGAAACTGATTAATATATCAATGCAGCATATTGTTCAACAGCTGGTTAAAATCAACATTACCGCTTTATAAGAATAAACACATTTAATCTGATATCTAGTAATGTTACATTTTGCAAGAGTCAGTCAGGTATTTTTATACCATATTTTTTACTGATATAAAATATAAATCTAAGATGTAATATATATATACTCATGTCTAAATTTATCTTTACATACCCAAAAATAATGATATTCCATGAAATATCCAATCAATGTAATCCATTTTTGCTGGGAATGTGTGAAAGACAAGCCTAATTAGCATTATCCAATCAAACGGTTTCTGACAAATCAAGGTGTTACGTCATCCGATGGTGAATCAAGCGCTTTGCGCAAAGTGAATATCTGAATGAATTTCTGCAATACATGTTTGATTTAAGTGTGTAAGGACTCAAAACGGTTTGTTATGGCTCCGAAGTATCATTTGGAAGAATCTGTGAAGTGGCGAATTATCGGCAGTTTAGAAGCGGGGCATACAATCATGGAAGCAGCAAGATGTGTGAATATTTCAAGACAGTCTATGCTATTGAAGCAATTTCAGAACTCGAACTGTTATAAGGAGACCTGGACAAGGTCGTAAACGAATAACAACTGCTTCTCAAGATCGATATCTGGCAATAACTGCCCATTGTAACAGGAAGTCTACTGCTCGGCAGTTAAGTTCAGAGGTTGCAGCCACCACTGGAACTGTTGTATCACGGCAAACTATATAAAGAAGGCTTAATGAAAAAGGCTTTTATGCCAGAATGTCAAGAATGTGTGTTTCGCTGTCTTCACAACAAAAGAGGGATCGCTTTAATTTTTGCAAAGAACATCAGAACTAGAGTGAACACCAATGGACCCATGTTCTCTTTACTGATGAGTCGAGGTTTAGTTTAACATCTGATTCTAAACGTGTTTACATCTGGAAGGAGTCAGGAACGTTAAAGCTTCCTTCGAACATTACGGAACACGACCGTTTCGGTAGCGCAAGTGTGATGGTTTGGGGAGGAATAATGATCGATGGACGTACGCCCCTGCATGTTTTCAACAGTGGATCTGACCGGCCAGAGATATGGGGATGAGGTCTTAGAACTTTATGTAAGACTTTTCAGAGGTGCATATGGATTTGACTTTTTATTTATGGATGATAATGCTTGTCCACATCGAGCAAACCTCGTTGACGAATTCCTTGAAAGTGAAGCCATTGAACAAATACCGAGGCCAGCAAGATCTTCTGATATGAACCTGATAGAGAATTATTGCCATTTTATTGTTTCATGCTACTGTTTTATATCATGCAGTGCTCTTAAATTTTTTCTTTGTATTTATGTGTTATGATGGTTATGTATCATTTCACACAAATTCATAAAATTATAATTTACAGTTTCTGAGGAATCAGTGATTTTCTGCGTGTAAATATAATTTTGGACATGAGTGTATTTGTCAAATGTATTGTATAATAATTTTCACTTGTGTGTGTGGCAAATTCTGCCTCCAGCTAAAAGTAGTTAAGGGAGTTTAAAAATGATTTTCATTGGTGGTTCTTAATCTTTCCCTTAGGCTAGGGAGAGAAATGTCATTGGGACTTTGGACATCTTAAACATATCACATTATTAATTTCTTAATCAATTTATGTTATCTAAATGAAAATGAAACAGCTTTAATCACTTTTAGTTTACTTGCGTCATTGTTTATCTCTTTGGTTTGTAATAGTCATGAAAAGTTGTACTTCATTTCAAAAATCTGAATTTTGAATTGCTGGTTATATGAATCAGCCACTTAATAAAATCACTTCTGTTCAAATTTGATTTTATTAAGTGTGCAAACAAAGCAAGAATTAAGATTTCAAGTTGAAGCCTATATGCCCTAAAAATTCAATAAGTCACCATTTTTAGTCCTGTCTGACTCGCATGTATGCCGATGTAATTTTACCTTTTTACTTGTTAACTCAAGAAATTGGTCTAAGGGTGAGAATTATTAAACATAGGTAATTGCTAGCTAAATCTGGTGCAATTTTGTTTGAGTTTGGAAATAAGGAATAGTCTGTCGGATCAGATAAGCTTGGAATAGTTCAGTCTTCTCTTGGAAGATCTTTCTCAATTAAATTGCCATAATGCTAGTGAAGAAAAAAGACCACTTAAAATTTACTTAGGATTCTATTGTTATAAGGACCCTCATACTATACCAATCATCTTAATTTTTATATTGGCATGGAACAATAGATTATTTTCAAATTCTTCATCTTTGCTGGTTTGAATGTAATTGTAAATGGTTAAATCGTTTATTTTAGGTATCTGCCTTGCTGGGGCGTATTCCATCTGCTGTAGGTTATCAACCCACTCTGGCAACTGACATGGGTACTATGCAGGAACGAATTACTACCACAAAGAAGGGATCCATCACATCTGTACAGGTGAGTGACTGCAGACAACTAAAAGGCGACTTTACACTCTTTTCAACCTTGCCGTCTTGGAGTATCTTTTAAAACAAAATCGCCTCAAAAGCTCCTATTTTGAAAGTTGGGCAGCTTTTCGTAAAATGTCACATTTTTGAAAATTCAGTAAAGGTGCCAATGTTGCAAATTCTTGTTTTGATCTTGAATTCATGCCTTTTGCTTCATTGGAGAAAAGGATTTTGACTTTGACCCCATGCAACAGAGCATATAGTATTTTTTTTGCTAAAATTGTTAACTGCCAGCTTAAACACGAAGCTATGACAAATGCTTCTTTCTACTTTTACTCAGTGCAGTGATTTGTGAAGGCCTTACATCTCGGATTTTGCTGTTGGGAGCAACTAAAACTGCTACTTAAAATGAATTTAATTTTGCTACTATTTTTAAGAATTTGTGCTACTTAAGCTGCTATTTCGAAAATTTTTGGGATGTGGTAGTCTTGGTGGCTGTATTAATTTTTAATTTAAAGCTTAAAATTTACATCTGTTTGAAAATTGCAAATTTTTATGTGTTTTGATATTTTGCTCTATGAAGCAAGCTTTCTGCCCCATGAGCAATAAAATTTAAATTGCAATTCGTGCATTTAATAGAAGTATTATTTTAGCAGAAAAATTTACTATTGGGATAATGATTCAAGTTGTAATATGATAGCTATAAATTCATTCACGCAAATTTCCAATTGCTTTAAAAATGTATACAAGTCAGTAATTACAGTAAACTCTCAGTATATCACTCTCTTACATGTCCTATGATCTTTTGGTTTGCAAATAGAATAAAATATCTGTTTAGAATTGGAAGTTCACTAATTCACTTAAAGCTCACTAGTTTCAAGCAGTTATCCTGATTTGAATTAGTAAGAACAAAAATTTGTTTCTCAAAAGTGGGGATGGGATGAAATTAGTTTCCAAAACTATTCTTCTATGCTTAGTATTAATTTAAATGCTTTTACCATCACTTTTGTGTTTAATGTGTAGTTTTACATAATTTTAATAAAAATGTATTTAACGCTGAATTTTTACCTTTTATTAGTTAATAAGCTAGTTTTTCTCAGCTCCAGTAAGATGCTTTTTCTTGTCCCCATGAAGTGTGGTATATCAAGGTGTCAAATTAAATTTGCTTTTTTCAAAACTTATACATTGTACAAGTTTAAAGTTTTATGGGATTAAAACTTCAAAATACAACTTCTGCTATATTGTGACCATTACAGTTGCCCTTTGTTTCCTTCCCTATATTTTTAACTTGTTCCCACAAAATGAAAATGAATCAGATTATCCTTAGTTATATGTACACTGCTGGCCACCGTAAATGCAACACCCTGAAGGAAGCATGCAAATAATATGAAATTTACAACATGCATTAGCGGAGGTGAGATATGCAAATGATTAGAATTTCAGCGCAGACGCACATCACGCGCGCCTGTGGCGCCACTTCAAAGCGCTATTTAAGGCTTGGAGATTTCGACGATTTCAAGTACGGCAATTGTGTTTTTCTTGTGGTTTTTTCAAAAAAACGATCAATTATGCCTCGTAGAAAACAGCGATCATCTTTTGATCAAGTATCCGAGTTCGACAGAGGAAGGATAGTGGCCTACCGAGATTGTGGATTATCTTTCAGGGAAATCGGTAGTCGTGTTGGACGAAACCAAACAACTGTAATGCGGATATGTGATCGTTGGATGCAGGAGGGTACGACGGACCGAAGTGTTCGATCGCATCCACCTCAGTGCACCACTTCACATGATGACAGGCATATTGTTCGTATGGCAGTGACGGATCGCTCAGCCACATCACGAACCATAGCAGCACATTCAGTCTACCGCATCATCCAGTGTCTGCGCGTACCATTCGACGCCGTTTACAGCAGAGTGGTCTGTCCGCAAGACGTCCATTGCTTCGTCTACCCTTGACGCAGAACCCCAGACGTTTCCGCCGCCAATGGTGCGATGAAAGAAGGATGTGGACGGCAGAATGGAATGAAATTGTCTTTACTGACGAGTCACGCTTCTGTCTGCAACACCACGATGGTCGGATTCGAGTCTGGAGACACCGTGGAGAGAGGATGCTGAACAGCTGCGTTATGCACCGCCACACTGGTCCTGCACCGGGTATTATGGTATGGGGCGGTATTGGATATCACTCTCGCACTCCTCTAGTACGCATTGCCGGTACTTTAAACAGCCAGCGCTACATCTCCGAGGTGTTGGAGCCAGTTGTCCTTCCTTACCTTCAGGGCTTGCCCACAGCCATATTTCAACAGGATAATGCGCGACCACACGTGGCACGCATTGTCCAAGGGTTCTTCGTCAATCGCCAGATTGAATTGCTTCCCTGGCCAGCTCGCTCTCCGGATTTTTCGCCGATAGAAAACATGTGGTCCATGGTTGCTCAACGATTGACCCAGAATACATCCCCAGCTGCCACACCAGATCAACTTTGGCAACGTGTGGAAGCTGCTTGGTCTGCTGTACCCCAAGAACACATCCAAAGTCTCTTTGAATCAATGCCGAGGCGTGTGGCAGCGGTGATCTCCAACAATGGCGGCTACTCTGGCTACTGATTTTGGCAGGAACCACACTTCACAGAAGTCTATAAATTTAATCATTTGATACTTGGTCAACATGTTATCTACAAAATAAATTTTGTTGTGATATCTCTTGTCTTTCTTGGTGTTGCAATTTGGGTGGCCAGCAGTGTATAATGATGGAATTTGTTTCAACTTTCTATTGTAAATATTTTACTGATTTTTCTTCGACATCTAACATCAAATGTTTTCTAGGCTATCTATGTACCTGCTGATGATTTGACTGATCCTGCTCCCGCCACCACATTCGCCCATTTAGATGCAACAACTGTGTTGTCTCGTGGTATTGCTGAATTGGGTATCTACCCTGCTGTGGATCCTCTGGATTCAACATCTAGGATTATGGACCCCAACGTTGTTGGACAGGAGCATTATGATGCTGCTCGTGGTGTACAGAAAATATTGCAGGTTTGTTCAATTTTTCTAAAAGCACAATTTAAAAGTAATAGGCAAAAAGGAATGTAATTCAATGATATCAAAATGTACTCGACTCTGTTTATGTGACAGGAATCATAATTCATAAAGGTTGTATTTGTTTCTCGTTTCAAGGAAATGTTTGGAAATATTCATGATAACCTAAAATAAGTGTAAAAAATTATACTAGTATATTACTCTTTCTAGTTACAAGCAAAGTCATCTATATACTAAAAAACTAGATATTTGAATAACAGTTTAACAATTATCAGGTGTACCTTTCCTCTTGAATTTTTATAATTGCTTTTGTTATCTTTTAAGCCCCAGACCTCATGATGTTACATATTTAAACATTAAAATATTTAAAAAATTTGCTGTGTGAATTGATGGATATGTTGTGCTTTGTATTATAATTAGCATGAGTGTAGTTTTGTGAGGGTCAATTGTTCAAATATTTTAAGAACTAGGATTACTAGAAATAAATATGCTGATTATTTTAAAATTAAATTTTTTGAAAACTTCAATCTATGTTGATTTTATTTAACTTGAAAAATGGCTATTAAATCTGCTATTTCCGCTATCAAAATTTACCAATTTTGTAAAAGCATGAGTTTATTATTTTTAATTTAGAAAGTGTTCTCTGATATGGAGTATTCAATTAAAAAGTAATCAATTTAAATGTTTTGTCTATTTTGTTACTAAATATTCTGTTTATAAAAATTAAAATCATACAATTTCCAGAACCAAAAATTGTCCTTTTTCAAATTGGTTCCGTAGAAATACTATCATTAAAACAATTGAAAATTGACTTATTTTTATTGGCTATGATGATTTTACTCATTTGTTCACATATATGCTTTTGGACCATATAACAATTAACCATTTTTAAGCCTCAGAAAATATTGCTCATGGATTGAAAGTTTTTTAGTATTTGATTATTTTATATCTATTTTAATTTTGAATCATTAAACACAACTACATGTTTATCTTAACCTAAGGGGTCACTGACTCGATGGGTTTGCCCACTGCACTAGCAACCTGCTAGTTGTAGACTGGAGGTTCAATTCCTTAAATTATCCTGGGTATACTTCTCTTTCCTCTGCCATTAAAACTTTCCTTGTGTGTTTGTCCATTTAATGACATCTGCCTTGTACCATAAAACCCTACCAACCTAAAGATAAAGGTTTATTGTTTGATCTATTGTTTAATGTTTAAATTGCCATTGATCTTGAATTTTATCTGCTATATCATTAGAATTATTTCTATTTAATTACTTTTAATAAATATTTTTGATACATTTCTAAAAGCATGTAATATATCTGCTAGCTGGTTTTTAATTCAAGAAAACTCGTTTTCATGACAGATAGAAATGTTAATATGAAATCCAAAATCTGGTTCACTAAAGAAAGTATAATTTTTTATTCTTATTTTGTTTAGGATTATAAATCCCTTCAAGATATCATTGCTATCCTGGGTATGGATGAATTGTCTGAAGAAGATAAGCTCACTGTATCTCGTGCCCGTAAGATCCAGAGGTTTTTGTCCCAACCCTTCCAAGTTGCTGAAGTTTTCACAGGTCAAGCTGGAAAGTTCGTACCATTAGCTGACACCATTAAGGGTTTCAAGAGCATCTTGAATGGTAAGTAAAGTAAAATTTTCTCTTATGTCTGGCCCCTGAGCCTAGGGGCAAACCCACAGCTATTTGTGAAGGAGCATCCAGTGGGTAAGCCGCTGCTGCTCCTAACAGGGTCAATCGTCAACATCCATGCTCTTATAAACTGGGATTCAAACCTGCAACCTACTGGGTGCAGTGCTGCCACAAGCTATTTTTCCCCTACTATTTTTCAACCTTGGAGACTAGGGGTATCTTTTAAGCAAAATAATCTCAAAAGCTACTAGTTTCAAAATTTTGGCTTTCTTATTTCCCCTTTCATGGAAGTTTCTTCACATATGCACTTAAGGGTTAATCTATGAAAGTTTAACAATCTATGAAAGAATCTATCTCTATCATGTGATTTACTTTGCTAATTCCTATGCCACGTTTTAATCTTTCAAAAATTAAACAACAAATTTAGACTTGTAAGGGCAAGGAATTAATTAAAATCATAAAAATCTGATTTAAATAAAAAATCTGATGTTTTAATTTAAAAAAAAAACATGATTTTTTATACCCTGATTGAGAGTGGGAACTTATAAGTAAATATTAAAGCAAACCTGGGTATGATTTTTAATTGTGTAAAAAATAAATTGTTAGAAGGATTGTTTTCACCCTTTGCACTCTGGTAATTTTTCAGGTTTATTGTCTAATAACTCGGAAGAAATTCAAGTAAAGCATTTTTCATGTGATATAATACCACCAGTATGGCAGTATCTGAGCTAAAATTAACTTCTGTAGTGCTGCCAATAAGGCGACATCTGAGTGCAAAGGGTTGAGTGAATAGATTTATCCGATGATAGATTCGAGATCTGAATAAATTTATTAAACTGCAAAGATATTGCTCATTACTCGGGAAATGGGAAAATTATAAATCTCGGGAAAAATGAGTTTTAAGATATCAAATTTGTGCAAGTAAAAATTCAGTTTTCTGTTAAACTTTTTAATGGTGTAATTTCGATTTTTGTTTAAAAGTCAAAAATTGTCTTAGCTTAGAAAATTTGGTGAAATTTCATTAAGTATAAAAGAAATGTTCGGAAACTCGAATATTAATTTTTCTCATTATTTAATTTCTTTTAACATTAGCTATCACATTCAACAGTTTTCAATAATGTAAATGTTAAGTTCTGTGTATGTTGGCATGAAACCTTGATAACCTTACATCCCACCAAAAATGTACGATTATATCTTTGTAAGTTACTCTATAGCTTTAATTTAATATTCTAGTAACTTTGTATTTATTTGCCATCACACAAAATCCATTGGTCCTGATGTCTTGTAATTATTTTTTCTTGATCATAAGAGTTTCTGTTTGAAACATTTTTTGTCTTAAACAGGTGAAATGGATCATATACCTGAAATTGCATTCTACATGGTAGGACCAGTCGAGGAGGTTTTACAGAAGGCCGAGAAGCTTGCTGAAGAATCATAAAGTGTTGTTTAGAGACATTAGTAATGAAAACATCTTGAAGAGAATGCAAAAATAGCTGTAACATTTAAATTTAATTCTAAAATGCATATATTTCAAAACTGTTCATCAATGTAGATAATGAGTCTGTACTTTTCCAGATACGTTTTCTGACAATAAAATTTCTATAAAAATGGAAGTTGGACCTTTTAAATTTGTTCTGAATTCTCCTTTATGTTGTCTATCTGACAGGGATTGAAGATAGTGAGTAAAAGTTTTATAGTTTTGTTTGTAGGTGGCACAGGTTTGATTCCTCCTTGGGTGCATTTCTCTCTTCTGTGTCAGAAAAACTTTCCGTATGTGTCCATTACTTGATATTTCGGACAGCTTGGTCAAATATGGCCCTTGCACTGAAAAACCCAACCACTTTTTTTTGCATGGAGAATAAATCTTAAGTTGGGTCTTCAAGTCTTGAGCACTATTTGTGCTGTTTCAATCCAAAAGGACAGATCTTTGTATAATGGGCATTGAGGTGTCCTCTCTCATTTGAATTGGGTGGGCCTTTTTAGCTTATCCTTGACTGTTTTATAGGTTTTTGGTAATTTGTCAGAGTATTACTCCATGCATGAAATTTGCTTGAGAATGTTTGTGCATAAATAATTTTTGATTATGTGCTTTGTGTGTGAGGTGACTGATTCCCATTGATATGATTCTTGCAAAATGGCTCTGAATGTGTTCTAGTAACATTGATTGCAGTTTTTGTCTGATTAAACAAGCACTTTTGGCTCCTGGTATGAAATTAAAGATTGAAGTGCTCTTACAAGTGATTGGCATCTTTCATTATCTATTTAATATAGAAGATAAGTGCTATGGTCTACTTGCTGCTGTGAACACAATATACACTCATGTCCAAAAGTTAAGCATAATTCGTAAAATGCGAAAAAATCGGAGTAAATATGGATACAATGATTCAAAATCGCTTGAGAAAAATCGTGGGATGGAGGTGAAACATTGTGCATATGCAAAACAGTTTAGTTGACCTGCGCAAAGCACCGGCACACATTGGAACGAATATAAAACGGCCTTGAGCGGTATGGCTAGTTTAGACAAATTTCGCAATTGCTATAGTAAGGAGAGTTAGCAATTAATAAGGACAGATGTCACAAAGATGCCAATTGGATATGTTTATGAAGGGACGAATTATTGGAATCCGGTCAAACCCAAATCAAAGCGTCTCGAATTCTGAATGCCTCAGTGTGAGATCTCCAGACTGGCAGAGGTTTCAAACCACGGGTGATGTTACCCGACGACCAGTACCGGTCGGCCAAGGGTAACAACCGCTCGGTAAGACCGATATTTGGCGATAACTGCGCAATGTCATAGGAACTGTTTTGCCGAACAACTGGGTTCAGCCCTGACAACCGCCACAGGAGTCAGTTTCGAGACTTTACAGGAGACTCGGACACATTGGTCTCTAAGCCAGATGACCAGCAGTTTGCATCCCCTTGACGTCTGCGCAGAAACGCTTGCGTTTACAGTTGAGTTTGCAACATCGGCAGTGGAGTCGACAACAGCAAATGGGACAATGTCATGTTCAGTGACGAGTCCAGATTTAGTCTGCAAAATGATTCTCGTACCACGATCTGGAGAGACCCTTAATGCAATACAAAAAATTAGCATTCAACCAAGGTTAAATGGATATTTTTGATCCCAGTTGCGCTTAGGTGTTATATCTTAGTATGAAAATTAGTTAAAATAAATTTTTAAAGCTCTTTGACAAAATCATCAGTGTTATAAAGAGCATGGCAGATGTGGTTATAAAGAAAATTGTATGTGTTAGAACTTGGAGATTGTGTGAAAGAATGTATTGTCGAAGTTGGATGCTTAGACCCTGATAAGGTTTCAAAGTGCAAACAACTGCTTCTTTCAAGGAGAACCATAACTGATCGTCAGCATGAACTAGCCTTAAACTTATCAGATCAACTACATAAAATACTTCAAACTTAAAAAGATATTCAATCGCTTTGGGTGATTAAACTAATTCTAACTCGGAGTAGGTTTTATACTACATTTGGGTCATAACAGAAGTGTTATTTTCTTTGGGCACTATTATGCAAAAATCGGTATGAATGTCATGAAGTTGACTGAATGTGGTAAATTTACCGAGTGTATGGTACAGACATTGCACCTTCCAATGTCAGGAAAACATGAAGGGTTTATTAATATAAAAAGTATCAACAAATTCAGATGCTCTAATTTCTTTTCATTATATCTTGCATTCAGCAAAATTTGCTAAAGCTATTTTAAGTGACTGCAGCAAGTTATTAAAGTTGTCCGTGAAAATGCAACACAACTTCAGAACATGCTTAAGTTGAATGACAAGGAATTCAATGTAGATATGTTGTATTGTTTTAGTGTTAGCCGAAATTTTATTTCTGCAAGAACAGATAGTTAAACTTTATGAACAGAATTAGCAATGTGAATTATTGAAAGATTTCTATAGGAATGTTGCATTTATTTCAAATCAAAACAATTTGGATATTTCTTTGCAAGGTCAAACTAAGTGTAACTTGGTAAAAAATCCAAGCTTTCAAAAAAACTTTTCACAAAACTTCAAATGGAAATTTTTGAACATTTTCCCATTAGCAAAGGTCATTGAGCTGGATGATATATGCGCATCGTTTGAAGAATACGCTGCTGTTATATACCTATTGGAGAATACAATGAAAGGTTTCTTGAGAATCGTGACAACACTCAAATTAGCTTTTCATACTCACCTAGTTGATGTTACCAAGATACCTAAAGAACTACGGATGCAATTGTTTGAACTCGGTAGATAATATTTTAGTCATGCTAAATAAAGATCCAATTGAAACTGAAAACATGCCTGAAAAATGCTTTCTTGCTTTTCAGCCACTTATTTCTGTGAATCGATTCTCGCCGAACCCAAATCAAGACGTCCTTAAGGTTACATATGACGGATGCCCATCTAGAGGATCATCTAAAACTACAGGTATTTCCAAATGAAAATAAAGTGGACGTTGTAAGAGATGTGTTTGTACCAAAATCAAAAGTAAGAAGCCTCAAGGAAACAAACCTGAAAGTGATGTAAACCTACTGAGCGAAGATATGGGAGATACACGTGAAGAGCCCACCGATTCAAGAGAAGTTGAAAACAGTCAAGAACTAAGAAACCGAAGTCATTTGAGAAAACTTGATAAGTACATCTATGGGTGCTGTTTTGCAGAGATGCAAGAACTATTGACCTTTCAAGAGGCAAAAAATTAGAAAGGAGTAATAAATGCGTTTCAAGCACTTGAAGAGAACAAAACGTAAATGGAAACAGATATCAAAGAAAATTACCGTGATTGATAACAAGTAGGTTTTCAAGAAAAAAGTAGATGGTGCAATAGTATAATATAAGGCGCGTTTGGTTGCAAGAGGTTTTCAACAAGATGAAGATTTTGATTATTCAGAATTATATTATCTTGTAGAATTACAAACAGTGCAAATACTTTGGTAATAGTATACCAAAGAAAACAATCTATGTTATGCAGTGTTTTTCTGCATCAAGATCTGAGAAGTGTACTTCAAAGTGCCTGATGAAATGAAAACTTAAAAAATGCCGTTGGAACGAAATTTTTATTGAAAGGGGGTGTTGAGAAAAACAATAAAATATTTCTTATGTGGCAACAGTTTAACAAAACTTAAAAATTGTTATTTTTCTTTTCAAGTACCTGTATCTGTGTGATATCCGTCAAAATAAATTTGATATAGTTAACTGATTATATACGTTCACTTCTTTCCCAAGTTTGTTTAAGATATAGATCTGCTTCAGTTAGATAACGATCTTCAATTTTTGTGCATTTCATAAAGGTTCAACTATTCTCACTATATTAGATCTTGAAATTTTTGGAGCATTTTCTATTTTTATCAAGCATAGAATGGCCCGGCTGGATATTTATGTAGTTCCCGAAATTTTTTGTATTGCATAGGAGTCCCATTGTCTAACTGTTTAGCCCGAATAAAAATTACTAATTCAATACAAATTTTAAGAATAAATAAATTTGTTTATAATTTTCGATATTTTAAATGCCTGAGGGGTCCGGAAAATAATTTTTCAAATTGCTGAAATTTCGTCAGATCTGATCCATTAGCCATATTTTCCGCTCTAGGACCGAGTCAATTTCCAAACAAGGTTTTTTCGAACTATTGTAATTCCAGTCGCATATTCGTTCCGGTTGGTAGAGTATCGAATTAGTAAACGGAGGGTTGCAAGTTCGAAACGGGGTATAACCGGACCTTTGTGTATGTGGGGGCTGGCTTGAATTAAATCTGTCGTGGCTTCAAATATCCTCACTTTGGCGTGGTGTGGACCATCTCAGGTATCAATCTCGATGTGACCGTGGTTCAAAATTACTAGGTGCTGTCCTCCGATCTTTCCCTTTCAGATTGATCCCGGACCGTCGCCAATACTCCGTTGTGTTGTTCCAGTGCGATGTTAATTAAACTACCTACCCACCATTACCTGACGTGTTTGTCACATCTTGGCCAAATATGATCCTTGCGTCATAGAAAATCTAGCCCAATCAACCATCCTGTCTTCCAAATGTATTTTCATTTCTTACAGACATTGGTGGTATTAACTATATTTAGGATTTACACGGACTCGATTTCACTTCAGAATGGAAGCTCACTAAATTTTATATTTTAGAGTTTTTACATTTAAAAAATTTCAACTGACAACTTGCTTAATATATTCGGTGTTTGGCGTAGCTTGGCCAAATCTGGCCCTTGCCATAAAAATTCAATCACCCTCCATCTTCACAAAGTCTCGTCACCGAAGATACTTCAAGTAGGATGAGATGCTGGATATTCTTAACGCAATATTGCCGCCCATATTAGGATGAGAAATGAATGAATGGACAGATATGGGACTGACCCGTTGAAATCCAGGAACGGACCACAAAAATGTACGACAAAATATGGCATTTCCGTATGATGATCATTCTCATAGCGCCATCACTGTTCATACAGCTGTAGTTTTCTGCTACAGGTCAGGCGTTGTCCTCCAGCACATTTCGACGGCGCCTGCTTGATAAAAAATTGCAGGCTTGAATCCCATTACTTCGAATTCCTTTGACCCCTAACCGCAGACGTTTTAGGCTTCAATAGGGTCTCAAACAGACATTAGTATGATTAATACCAACAGGTCTTGTTTTCTTACTTCAAGATTCCGCCCAGCGCTTAGTGACACAATTTAGATACCATTAGTTTTAAATCGCGATAACTCTCAACCAGAGGAATGTTTTAAAGACTATTGCACCGGAAATCTCCCATTACATGAACTATGAAGGATTTAGCTGGTTAAACGGGTTTCCCCAAAAAGCACAAGATAATCTGAACAGCTGAATTTGACTGATTTTTTAAATTTAAAAATCAAATTAATTATTTTTCTTTCATAAAAAGGAATGCATGATTTCGTGGACGATTTTTAAGGAGTGGTTTCCAATAATTTTGCATAACTGGGATAAATACGAAAAGCTCCTGACAATTACCGTCTCTACCTACCATAAGTTGTTTTGGGTGAATGCTGGAGATGGAAAGAGGTAGTTTACTAGTATAGGGTAAAAACAAGGAATATTTTCCCAATTTATCAATAAATGCTCTAATGGGTCGAAATGAATGTATTTCAACAAGCATCACTACGGAAATGGGATATGTGGTTCTCGTGGCAGACAGTCATCGGTAACAGAAGGGTTGTGAGTTCGAAACGATCCAACCAGACAGGTGATACTTGTGGAGCTGGTGCACGTTAAATCTGTCGTGGCCTCAAATGTCCTCACGTTGGCGTGGTGTGGAAGTTTGGAGTGTGGGGTACCAGCTTAGGTGTCAATCTCAATCTGACCGTGGTTCAAAATTGCGAGGTGTTGTGCTCGAATCTTTTCCTTCGGAATTGATCCGGACCGTCGACAATAGCCTCTTGTGTTGCTCCAGTGCGACGTAAATTCAACTACCAACCAAAAAATTCGTGGGGTAGCATGTAGAAACGCAGAGCAAAGAAAATTTAAAAATTAAGAATATTCGTTGCACAGATGTGTAATCTAATCGGTGCTGTTTCATATTTGTTCTTCGGTAGAACCGAGAGGGGTTGATTCGTCGATCCGAGTTGATAACTTTTGCAGGATTGTGGAATATTCAAGGACACCTGTTTTGTCGTACCCCTTGTTAAGGAATGTTACAGTATGTCCCACTGCCTATCTAGAGCTTGCACTGATAAAATCAAATGAGAAAATATTTATGTACCTATCTGACAGTGGACTGAAAAATATATCTCAATTTCAATTTATTATATCAATGGGGTAAAAATTCAATATTTATTTAGGAATAACAAATTGTTATTTCCAAATTAATATTTACAAAAAAATAAAAAATACAATAAAAAGTAAAATTAAATCTCAATGCACAAAAATGAAGAGGAAACATTTGAATTACTATTGTTCTGTTATAAACCATTCATAAAAATTTAACTAATAAATGGAATTGTACAAGAAGTTAAAATTTTCCATAATAAAAAGGCATAACGCGATAACTTCTCAACGTAATCTGAAAGTTTTGAGAAATATTCGTGCCGCCTTCTATTGGAAGCATTTGCAACCAATAGTGGGGGAAATTTATTCACTAAAGAACAAATTTGGAAGGGTGGTTATAGAATAAGAAAGTGGTTGTGTACACCACTTGCTACATTAAAATGGTGACTCAGTGAGTTTGCCCGTTGCTCTAGCATCCCGCGAGTTGCAGGCGTCGATTTCTCCCTGGGTTTATTTCTCTCTTCTGTGTCAGTAAAACTTTCCTTGTGTGTATTTGTCTATTTATGTACTTGACGTTGTTGGTTGCAGCTTGACCAAATATGGCCCCTTATACCATAAAACCCAATCAACTTACATTAAAATTACTTATACAATGCCAAAAGCATTCATGGATCAAATATTTGTCGTGTAAAGTATCAGTATGATTCGAAATTTAAAAACTATTTTTTGTGTGATAGGCTTTTTCAAAGAATATTTGTGTGAACAAGATTTCTGTGTCAGTATTTTTTATTGACGTCTTACGATACCTTTATGAAGTCAAGTCCACAATTTAAGGAAGTTTCTGTAGTGTAAACAAGGATGGATGGCTTGAAAAACCCCATTAAAAAGGCGGTACGACGTCTGGCGTCCCACCGTCCAAGGAAAATTGATGCGATTGGCGAAATTGAAAAACGTGACCAGAGTTGAATATATTCCAAAGATGATATCTTTTCCTTCTCTCAAAACAAGAATGTCTATTAGTCTGCTTTGAGACAGGCTCCCAGGATTCGTGTAACACAATAGACCTACATTGCTTCCTCAACCTTCCAAATAGTTCTGTCGGAGTTTCGTTTAAAAATAATTGACCCCAGTTAATGATTCTCAGGCATGCTGCATCGATACCCATCAGCCAATTTTTCTAATTTTAGTATCCTCCGACGGGTTTTCTCTGACACAGTTTCCTTCTTAACTCAACTTAGAAAAACAAACTTTCAGAATGAACACGTGGAATACGATGTCCTACTTTCTCTTTTCGTATCAATTAGATTATGTCAGATCCCAAGGCATTTTGTGGGTAATCGCTGCTTTGTTATCACTGTTTCATCTTTTGCATCTTGGGTTGTTTGTATGAGCGACTTTCCTTATCCGTGCCTTTTACTTTTAGGCAGTGCCGTCTAAGAGCTGGTTAGGGTTGCCCCCTAACCAGTCCCAGAAGTTAAAAAAAAAGGCTAATTTTTCAACTGTTGAAAGGAAACATGATTCATTTTGTAAGCATACTCCACAATCAATCGTCGCTTATGAAAAAAACATGTACCGGAAAAATGCTAACTGAAAGATGTTCATAAAAGCTAAATGTATCAGGGCATTAGGAGACGAGATAGTGATTATTGTAGATAATTCTGATTTTTTTTTAACTGGACCTGTGAGAAACGTCAAACGGATATCATGGCCAAGGAGAATGTTTAACCAAGCTGCCGAAACACAAGACAAGCGATGTCAAGTAAATTTAAAGTATACATCGTAGGGGTGAAATATAAGTAGACCGAGCATTGCTATTGAGAGGAGCTTCAAAAGTGATCAACATGTCGAATAGTAGTCACGTGACTGCTATTGAAAAATTGACTTGGGTGACTGATTTTGCATCTTACCGTCTCTTTTGGCGATTTTTCTTTTGACTTCTATACAGTAGCAACAAAAGTGGTAAAATCGCCGAATCGTAAAGTCTACTTGTGTCTCGTGGACCAATCAAATGAGGAATCAATGGATGGGCGTCTTCCGTTTTGTGGATCAATTGGATGAGGAATGTTCGGTTCTACCCGGCAGACGAAAGTAGTCTATGGGTCACGTTACTACGGGTTTTGGTCACATGATCTTGAGCACATAAAAAGGTTACCATTGCTCACTCTACTTTTATATTTCCTCTATGAATAATACACCCGTGATAAGTACAGGAATCAAATCTGCACCGAATGCAACTTGCAGGTTGCTAGCGTAGTGGGTAAAACCACTGAACCTCGGAGATCCCGCACACACTTTGGGAACCACTGGTCTATTTAGAGACTTTCAAACAAAAATATTACTGAATATTTTGTAAAATATAAAAAAAATTTATCAACAAATTTTTCAAAAAGGGTACTTGGGACACCAAGAAAGAGCAGGGGATTTGAGTCATTGTAGCCTTCCAATGATATCAGTGGTGTAACAGATCTGGTCGAGCTGTACACTAGATAGACTGTCTCGTCTAACTCCTTTTTTCCTCTCCCTTCATGTCCAAGAGGTCCCCATTGGCCGAATCCTCTAGACCCATGCTGCCCCTTGTGAGGAAAAGTGATGGGAATCTCACATTAAGAAAATTTGAGTTTATAAACAAAAAGAAAGTAATACAAGGAACATTTGAACACGGGGCATATGTGGTGATGTGATAAGATGTGTTTCAGGTATCCGTGTATAAATTGCCACAAATCTAATTTGGATGTCCCATTTTAATAAAAGGTAACATGTATTTGCTGCAAAAGATAATGAAAGCGACTGACAGGTGTTCCCGTGACTATTTTCAGACGAATGATATTTTTACGAGCATACGTACCAGACCCTATTGTGACTTCTACCCATTTGGATAGGAACGGTCAAGAATATAGAGGCTGTTTGGATATATTTTGAACGATTTTAATCACTGAAGATAAATTTTTTACACGAAACTTTTGTATTTTAAATGTTCTATTTGATAGCCCGTTTTGTTAACTATCTTTCTACACCTTAATTTCCATGATAGTAATGACTTTTGTAGTATCGATAGAGGTATTTTGTCCCATTCTTGTTCCAAAGTCCTTGAATGGTTTTCGGTCGACATTTCGGTAGTACTCTTTTTAAAAGCACAAAAGTTCATGGATGAGACATCTGGAGATTTAGTAGGAATATCAGTAAAGGGTATTGACTTGATACTACTAGTTTCTTGTTCTATTTTTTTTAAGAATTTAATAGTGGATTTAGATGTGTGGCTGCTTGCTTTATCCTGATGCAACTCTACTGATTGTTGGCACTGTTGGTAAAGATATGCTATTTCTTTTTTAATATTGGGGATAAAATATGGTCTTGATAGTATGTGGGAAGTTGATTTTTACATTTTTTCCACTCTCTTTACTTTTAATTTTCCATTATATGCAAAACCGGCAACAATCATAAATCCCTTAGAGAAAGTTTCTTTAGATTCTTTGAACCAGGTTTTAAGATTTTTTTCTCCTCTTTTATGATAATAAATTGTTCTTTTTTTATTGCAATCATTTAAATACACCCACGCCTCATCTATTGTCTCACATTTTTCCATCTTTCTCCAGCTAAATGCTTCTCATACAGAATTCTGCAGTGAGTTCTGCGTTCTGCAAATGTCGTGGAGATAGACGACGAACATTGTATTTTTTGGCCTTCTTAAGGTTCAAATCACTGTTAATTATTTTTATTTACAGTTGAAAGCGAACATTTTAATGACTTTACAATAGTCCTTTAACTTGGCGGATTCTCTTTTAAAATTAAAGATCTTACCTTACAAATATTCTCAGAAATTCTTTTCTTTTTTTGGATACGTATTTGGAAGTATTTTTCCACTTTTACGTTTTTTCCTTACTCATTAATAATATTACTTATCGTACCTTTAGATATCGAAAAACCATGACTTTTACTGCTTTTTCGAATAATTGAATAAGCATAATTCTCTTCGGAAAGAGCGGAAACATAGCCTTCCATCCATTGCTTATTTAAAAGTGTCATTTTGAAAGTAAATAAAACTCTGAGTTAGCAGACGATAAGTTATACTTTAACTATTTAACTGCTATGAAAATAAAATTCTTTCGTAGCATACAATTTGTTTTTACAGCTCATCAAAATCGTTCACAAAATATGTCCAAACAGCCTCTGTATACGAGCACTCCTCACTTAACGACCGAGTCCGACCCTACGACTAGGTCATTAAGCGAATTGATCTATAAGCGAAAAGCTTAATTGTTTTTTATTTATTTTGAATAGTTAGTTAACCAGTATATTTTCAAGAACTTCGTCACCACTGAATAATTATTACAGGAAACGCGAGAGGCTCCCATATAACCAACAGAATAATATTCCGACATCCGATTTGCCGCGTTCAACGCCGGCTGCATTTGCCGGTGCAGCGACCAGACCGGCTACGTGTGATTTCCTCCATTTGATTACATTGTATCTAGCGCCGGCGTTGGCATCAGCTCTAGGTTTGCCGGTGAGTTTGAAAACGACCGAAAAAGGGGATTTCTCGAGATTCAGGCTGAGAATGGGGATTTTCCACGCTGGTTTTAAGTCCGAGGTGTTATTAAAGGGGTAGGTCGCTAAGCGAGGGGTGCATGTATATCCAATTTAGATAGAATATCACAGGAAAAACACTGAGCTCCTTGTACTCTCATGTTCTATCCTTCCACCAGTCAGATTGATTTAGGGGCACGAAGCAGTACTGACATCTACGGATTTATGGAGTCGAAACACAACTGACATCTATGGACTTATGAACTTGAAAGACGGAAAAGGTTCGTTTGACTGATCTTCCTATATCTCCAAAGGCGTATGAGGTAGAAATGATTGAACCAGTAAACACAAAGAAATCAGAGTTGAAAAGAGGGGGATCTCTCCAGGATCAATCCCGAAGGGAAAGATCAAGGACAACACCTCGCAATTTTGAACCACGGTCAGATGACCAGAACAACACCGGAGTGGGGTGCCCACTCCACTCTCTAAACTTCCACACCACTGCAACGTGAGGACATTTGAGACCACGACAGATTTACCAGCCTCCGTGTACACGACGGTCATTGGCTGGACCTAGTTTCGAAAAGAGTAAAGGAAAAACAAAAAGAACGCGTGAATTCCAGCACATATCAATGCCTACTACCTAAACAGTCAAAACTTCCTTTTAGTGACAGCGGCCGTTGTAGCCTAGTTCTTACTGTCGCGGATTAGCAATCGGAGGGTTTCTTACGAAAGAAAAGATCTTAGCACAAAACCTCCTAATTTTGAACCACGGTCAGATGACGAGGTCAACATCTGAATCTGGCATCCTACTCTCCAAACTTCCATGCCACCGTGAGGACATTTGAGGCCTTGGCAGATTTAACGTGCACCAGCCCTCAAATACACTACAGTCTTTGGCTGCATCGAGTTACGAACTCGTAACTCTCCTGTTAATAATCCGTGACTCACCAACTAGACACATCAGCCTTCATATTCAGTTGGAAGTGCCCACTGAGGCTTGAGCCTTCAGCGTAATATTTTGAATGTTAAATAACAACAAAAGATACGCATGGAAAATAATTTAATCAACCTAAATCGAAGTTTCGTTTATTACACAGCAGTGGATTATCGTCCATATATTAGCTTGGCATCTCCTGACAAATAAAAATAATATCTGGAAATATTCGGCGACTAAAGATTGATAAAACCTGAAACAAAAAACTACTTTTTTTAAACGAAAATCTGAGTGAAACGTTTCCATTTTAATGGTGATTAATTTTCACAGCTAGAAACCAATCGGTTAATGAGGACGCCCGATAATTTCAGTTTCAAGTGGTTTCTTACTATGATTGGTTAATCCTCCAAGTGTTTCGGCGAGATATCTCGTCCAAAATCTGGCCAGTTTTGCGAAGTATGAGGTAATATCTCGTCGGGACGAAACTACCGTATTACTCCAAGGGGAATGACGATCCAAGTAGGAAAAAGAAATTGTCCTTTGCCCAGAACTAGTGACAGTTTGGAACAGGTTTTTGCACCAGAAGTTGGCACGACAGGGCAGTTAAGATAAGACGCGAAGATAAACCACCAGAAGGATTAATGGTGTCTGTCATGGGGAATGAGTACCTTCAGCCAACACCTAGCCCTCGTCAGGACTAGAAAAATGGTTCTGGCGTCAGAGTCAAGACAATGCATGTAGGTTTACGTAAATAAAAAAACTTGAGACGGTCACCGAATTAAGACTTAGATTCCTACGCGGAAATTTCAACTTGAAGCCCTGCAAGTTTAAACCCCAATCAGGCAATAAATTGATAGGACGAATAGATAGAAAAGAGGCTCTATCCATCTCCCTATTAAAGAACACTTGTAAGGAACACTTGTCCAAAGAGGTAGGTGCCCTGAAGGGCACCTATCTTCGATCATACAAAATCACAAGTGAGGAAGCCTTCCCAATCTTCATGATCAGTAGGCGATGCTCGAAGTATAATTTTCACACCTTGTGAAAAGCGATTCACGTACGTATTCGTCCAGACCTCGGCCAAAACTCTCCTCTGGGGCCTTCCCTATAACAGTATGGACTTCAGCTAGTCGGGATGGAGGGGCTGCGCCCCAAATTAGAAAGAAGTTAAGTAGTCCCTTTCTCTACTCCATGCGTTTGTGTTCCGTTTTTGGATCTTGAGCCATAAAGCCCAAATTACCTATCTACCTACTCCATGCCTTTGACTGAGGCTAGAATCCAGTCCAAATAATGTACTCAGTGAGTTCCTTGTACGTGGTCTGTGGTTCTTTCCTTATTTTCCAGCCCTTGACTGCCGCAAGTTTTAAGACAGCGTTGGGATCATCCATATCGACATCAAGATTCGACGCAAATGAGCCATTTGGGTTCCTTTTTAATTTTAGGCTAAAAATGATTATTACATTACCTTTGCGGAAAGAAATATTAGAGAATAGAGTTGACTTATGAGGTTGTCTAAAGCTAAGCATAATATTTGCTATTTTACATTCGATCCTATCTCGGCAGCCCTAGTCACCAACGTTATCCTTACGCTACTGCTGTTCACATAATTAAACTGTGTTAGTACGCTTCGAAAGCATCCGTATGCTAGTGCTTTTGAGTACACGTGCAGAATCATACCAGAAAGATCATAAATTAGTAAGTTGTGAAGCCGCCTCTGAAATGTTGACCTCTACATGTTGATATACGGCTAGGAGTCAAATGAAGTTCTTATGTTGTCTTGTTGCAAGTTATGCCAAGCATTCTGCAAATGCAGCTCCAGATCCGTTATAATTCGAGGATGGTGCAATTGACTGTGTAGCATATTCAAGATGTGGTCAGTCGGAGACATATCTCACCTGTCAAGGAAGGGTTTGAACCCCACGGAGTCACTCATGAATGAGGCGATAAACAGCTCATTGAAACAATCATGTCACATGAACAATAAATAGATCATGTGACATGATGAAAGCCTCTCTCGTAAGTGATGGCTCCCACACCATTACAATTGGAGTCACAGTGGTATGACACTCGACAGTAAACTGAGAATGGTAACACTAGTCGGGTTTCCGCCACTAGAGGATGCGATGATAATCTGCCCCAAGGCAGAAGTGGGAATCATCATTAAACACTATACGCTGCCATTCCGTGCCTGCCCAAGCCTCTCAGTCACGGCATCATTCCAGACAGCCTACAATGTTCGCTTGTCATTTTCAGTTTACTGTGATGAGGCACACCACTGTAACTCCTATAACCAGAAAGAACACATTTCTATTACTAGAGCCACGTTCAATATCGACTACTTCTACCGCTTTAGGGTCTCTTAAAACTAGCATCTAGTTTCGTCTAAAACAACATAAAAATTACTCGTCTGAATAATGTTTCAAAAGCAACTTTATAATTGATTAGATATGATTCAATTGTGACTAACACCGGATAGATGCACTGCATAAACCATTTTCCAGAGCATTGCTTCACAAAGTGGACGCTACCACCCCTATGAGAGCTGAAGGAATCTTGTGGGACAATGCTGGACCAGGGAAAATAGGGGCGTTGAGAAGAGTAAGAGTGAACAATAAAATGCTAAAGTAAATCAGGAAGGATGTGTCGAAGCACGGCCGCAAGGTTATGCATGAAAACGTCTCGTGTTAGCGTCGTTAACGCATAGTATTTATTTGGATGTAGTAAATGAAAGAAAGTCAGATTCAATAGTTAATTCAGTGTTTATCGAAAGCTGGCAAGTTGATCCCTAGCGTAGACTACGATTGATGGATTTCTGCTTGGGTTTTTGACGAATATACGCCGACATTATGGAATTTTTAAAATCTTTCACCTGCGATACAAAGTTTCGCAACCAACATTGTATTCGATTTCACTCCTAATGTCTTAAATATACAGATCTCGACGTTAGCTTTCGTTTGAGACCAATTTCGACGTCGTAGCGCTGTGCAGTCCCGAGTTATACTGATTTTAAATTTGAACGCTGCAGCTGAAAGTTTCTAAAACTCCGCTCCCTCCCCGTTTATCGTGGCGCGTGAACTCAAGGTCACTAACAAGTTTTTGTTTCCGGAACTCGTTGCCCATTTCTTTCATTACCGCTCATCTTTCCGTACTGCCCACCTAGTACTGATCTGATTTTAAAGACGTTTTCACGTAAAAAACTGCCTGAAATCGTTTTAAGCAAACACTTATCCACTGGACCATACAGACACACTCACTACAGTGAGGCATTGTCATTCATTTTTTTAACTAAAAAGAGGAATTCACTGCAAATAGTTGACTGAAGATTTAAGGATGCTACAGACGGAAATAGAGCCAATATAGACAAACCGTTAGCACACCTGGCTCATCCTTCTCATGAGTGATTACTTTTAATTTTACTTATTTGATTGATATTAATTACTAATAATAGTGAGACAGTCTAGTGTGTCGAAGTGTAATTTTTTTTGTCATTCCGTTTTAATGAATAGCTTTATAATTTCGTTCCAAGTTGTTTTATTTCCAAACTAATTTCTGAAATTCCAAAATTACACTCACGGAGACGAAAAATATTTTGGTGAACAGTTTTCCCAGAGGGGGCGCCAAAAAATTGTTTTTAGAAAGGGGCGTTGAGCCAAAATATTTGGGAAACTATGTTGTAGTGTAATATGTGTAGTCAGATCATTGCAATTGTCATATTTGTCTTCGAAGTACACAGCTATAAGCTTCTATTTAGGCATTTACTTAAACACTTGGTGAGAGTTCATTGTATGTTTCCAACCGATGACTATCATAGACCTTTTTTACAGACGTGTTTCTTGGCTATAACACTTCTGAAATGAAGCTGAAGGTGATAATCAAGTTGAGAATCGATTATATCAAATTTCGTGTAAAACTTTTGAGAATTTGCAGTATCAAATTTCAAAGATTCTCATCAGTGGATAACTTTAACAAGAGTAAAATATTTTAACTCTTGTTTACATGTGTTACAAGTTTAACAATTGTAAAATAAGAAATATTCATAGATCAAAAGATTCGATTTGCATTAAACACTATCCATGTGTAAGACTTGCGTTGAAAAATAAATGTGTTTATGCTACTTCGATAACCATCTTTCCCCTTTGTGTATCCGTGATGTATTTGATAGACAGATGCTATTTTTCTCTTGTGAACAACCAATCTGTGCTATTTTAAAGAAAAAGGTTCGCAGGATATCGTCAAAATAACGTCGTCTGTTTTATAAGGGTTGGTCATAAGGGTTGATTTTAATTCAAATCTCGGGAAAATAGGTAACTACTTTTTTCCTATTTCGTAAATGTTGGGTCTGGAAATGATCCATTATTTAAAGTTCAAGTGTGTTAAGTCTATCTTTCATTTGATATTCTGATGTAAAACATTGCTATGTGCCACCTCTCTAAGAAACTGAAAGTACTAAATTTTTGTTATGTGAAAAAATGTAGTCTTTAACCATAAAATATTTTTAGAGTATTACCTCTCCAAAGGGTTAAAGCTATAAATGTTTTGGGTATGTTAAGGCTAAGATATGTAAATATTCTTTCATTTGATATTCTGATGTCAAGCACTAATACGCCTCACTCCTCCTTAAAGAAGTGAAAGTGCGAAATCTTTTGTAATGTGCAAAATACATTTATACAATGTGATGTATTCACCCACAAAAGTTATTTTAAATCAGCTTTAAACTGCTGTACAGTAAATTTTTTTTGACAGTGCTCCTTCAAAGGGATAAAGCCAGTGTTTATAAATGTTCTAAGATATGTAATACTGTTTCATTTGATATTCTGATGTCAAACAGTGCTCTATGCCCCTCTCCTTAAAAACTAAAAGTACTAAATTTTGTGATGCGCAAAATACATTTATACTATGACCCATAAAAATTATTTAGTCTTTAAACTGTTGTACAGGAAAAAGGTCAGTTCCCTTCAAAGGTTTAAAGCCAGTGTTTATAAATGTTCTAGGTATGTTAAGTCTAAGATATGTAATATTCCTTCATTTGATATTCTGATGTCACGGTGCTATGACATCAGAATCTCTCTCTACCTTTCCTTAAAAAACTAAAAGTACTACATTTTTGTGATGCGTAAAATACATTTATAGACTGTGGTATTGATATTTTTAATTAACGTCACACTGGAGCAACACAACGGGCTATTGGTGACGGTCCGGGATCAATCCCAAAGGGAAATATCCGAGGACAACACCTCGTAATTCTGAACCACGGTCAGATGACCTGAGCTGGCACCCCACTCTTCAAACTTCCACACCACACCAATTATAGACTGTGAAAAGTCTTTACCCATTAAAGTTTATAGCATAGCGCCCATTTAAAGGGTTAAAGCTAGTATTTATAATGCTTTAAGTATGTAGTCTAAGAGATATATAAATATTCTTTCATTTGATATTCTGAAGTCAAAACATTGTTATATCCCATCTCTTCAAAAAAAATTAAAGTAGCATATTTTTGTTATGCTCAAAATACATTTATACAATGTGATAAGTATTCACCCATAAAAGCTTTTAAGCATAGTAAACCTTCAAGGTTTAGAAGCTAAAACACACTCCAATCTTTCATCGATACTATTCACTTCTATCATTTCCAAAAGTGCAATTCGGAGGATGACACAAGCCGATCGCGGCGCATCTGAAGTAAACAAAACCCGAAATATGTGGTTTACCTAGTTCCTCCGAACGCCGAGAGCAGGAAGTTTGGTCAGAGAGAGAAACAGCCGAGATCGTTGTCCATGTTAAACGAAGGTATCTCTCTCATCCTTCAGAGTTAAATCCTTCGTGACTTTTTGTTGGGGGAAGTTATTGCTCTTTTTTAAAATAGATCGGAAGGTGGCTTTCTTGCGCAATCGGTATGAATGAAAGCAATAGGTCTTTTCCGAAATCCCACCAGTCTTGCCGGAGCTTCTTCGGCCGTCTGACCTGTGTCGTCCGCCCGGTGTTGTGGGTCATGGTCATAACAAACCCGCTGATCGAGAAGTCGACTTCCAAAAGGACGAAGGACGTGATGGTTCAGCGTCTGTTGTTACCTGATGGGTGTTGAAGATGACACAACTAGCCTCGCCATGTGATAATTGGCCTCACGCAAGTAGATTTCTTTTTTATTCCGATTCGTTTTACTTCCGCTTTTGACCTGTCATTGAATTATGCATTCCTTGTGTATATATGTACGGCAATTTTAATGATGATACTCTGCGATTGTTTTGCTTTGTGCACTGCTCTGAAATGGGAACTTTTTTTGAGATGCTAAGTTCGAAAGGTTTTGCACATTCTAGTTGCCGAGACAAAACAATGGGCCAGCTTATTGTGAAGGATTAAATGTTTTTCATCAAAATTTTGTTGTTAATATGCAGTTCTGAAATGGAAGTATGCAAAGTTTATTTGAAATGCTGAGTTCGAAAACTTTTGCATATTGTATTTGCCGAGACGAAACAATGGACCAATTATTGTGAAGGATTAAATGTTTTTCATTAAAATAATAATTCGTTTTCTTTGTTAATATGCATTCTGAAATGGAAGTATGCAAAGTTTTTTCGAAATACCAAATTTTGTATTGAAATGTCGAGACAAAACAGTGGGCCATTTTATTGTGAAGGTTTAAATGTTCTCATTAAAATAATAATTTATAATACTTTGTTGTTAATATACAATTATGAAATAAGTGTGCAAAGCTTTTTCGAATTTCTGAGTTCAAAAGATTTTGCACTTTATAGTCATATAGACAAAACAGTGGGTCTGCTTATGATTATGTGAAGGATTAAATATTTATGATTAAAAATAATTTTGAATACCCTGTCATTAATGTGCAGTTCTGAAATAGATGCGTAAAAGGCTTTTTTGAATTGTTGCGTTCAAAAGTTTTTGTACATTGTAGTTGTGCTAGACAGAACAGTAGGTCTTTTTATGAGTATATTGTTAAGGATTAAATTTTTTTCATTAGAATAATTTATAATACCTTGTAGTTAATATACCGCATGTATTCTTTTGTTCATAAGAATGATTTATAAAATTTAGTAGCACTAAAGGGTTTGGCATTAGATAGGTTTGATTTCCTGAATGTAAACCTTTCTTAGTGGTTTTGAGAAAAAATTGTCTTGATTTTGTGGGAACTGATGATTATTGTGATACCTTGTCAATTACTTTTAGCATTTAGTTATTGTTGGTTATGAATTTCTCTTATTCCGAAGAACGTAGTAATCAATGTTTCTCTGGAATATAAAAGAAACCTCAAGTGATTTTCACATTTATACATCTAGTGCCATGTTATTGCATTAAAAAAAGGTTCGTGGGCCCCTGAAAAGTACTAAAACATTCTCATATATTTTATTAGTTTTAAGTCATAGGAACAGTCTATAAAACATTCCAACGATGGAATATTCATATAGAGAAGTTATAAGTAGTTATACCGAAACCCAGGATTTTGCATCTATTCTGTGATAGAATAACATTAAACTATTTTAAATTGCTCTTAGTAAATTATATATTTGTAATAAAAAGACCTTAAATAAAATTATTATTAACCAAGCTGACTATAAAAGAGAAATGTCACTTTGTCATTGTTACCTTTATTAAATTATAATTTGTGTGGGATAAAATTGAAATTTTATTAAAGGTGAAATACCGGAATTCAGGGATGTTAACTGTTAAGGTATGACTTGGAGCAGTTTTCGGAGCAGTAATTTTGACAATTTGAATCAGCATTAAAGCATTTTGGAGCATATTCATGAGTATCCTTAAAGATGTTCTTGCTAAGAAAGTTGCCGAATTTGTCCCAAGGTTAAAAAACCCATCAGAGTCGCTTTTAGGTACTTCGCGGCCACCTTTGTAAAATAGTGCAAATGTAGCGAAAATTGCGCCAAATTAAAGCCTTATGAATGCAGTTCATAGCAACCCTGGTGTCGCCATTCTTTATAAATTGGCAGCTGATTCGCCCATTCTTTTCTAATTTTAAAAGTTTTATGGCGATTTCATCGCTTATTATTAATTCTTAACAAAATGTATGATTTGAAACACATTTTCTATTTAAAAAAATGCTTTTTTGGAGCAACTTGAAACAGGAAGAAGCGATTGGCGCAACTTGAGCAAATGGCTCAAAATTACCACTCCTGTCGAATTCATTTTCCATAAGGGGTTCAAGGTTATTTGTCACTCGTCATTCAATTTACAATTTTTGATTCAAGCAATGATTTTAACCTTCTTTTCTTTCACCAAACGACCCAAACCGAATGGAACATTAGACCCGAAAAAAAATGAGATCTTATTGCTTCATTTTCGTGAATACAAAATAACTGCTTACAAGATTTTACACATTTTCTTTTAAAAATTTTGAATTATAAGGAACAGAGCATCTGAATCTAGGCCAAGTTTATTATTTTCGATCATTTCATTGTTTAACCAAGCCTACCTAAATTCATGTTTAACACAATTAAAAACAAACTTTCTTAAAAAATTCTCACATTGCTTTTATACTGTTAGACGTGTAAGATATCTATACATATGGATCTAAGCAAATATTTTTGAAAGATCTCTTAGAATACACTGATATTTTGAGCAATGAAATATTACCATGTAATTTAAATAATTGTTGCGCCTAAACTCGGAATTCGTTCTCTTAATCTGTTTGCTTCACGGCTGGCGTGACGTGTTTCTTAACATTTCTCCTGTATATACGTTGAACAAACACGTTTCTTTATTTCTAGCCAGGTTGTACGAGTATTATATGTAAATTTTCCATCCGTTTTGTCGGATGAAAATAGTTTCGCTCATAAGAAACGTTGAAAAGTGCTGATTCTAAACTGGGTATATACTCGATCCAATCAAAGACCTTCGTGTACGTGGTGCATGTTAAATCTGTCGTGGCCTCAAATGTCCTCATGGCGTGGTGTGGAACTTTGGAGAGTGGGATGCCAGCCCATGTATTGACATCGTCGTCTGACCGTGGTTCAAAATTACGTGGTGGTGTTCTCGGACCTTTCTCTTCGGGATTGATCCCGGACCGTTGCCAATATCCCGGTGTGTTGCTCCACGGAAATTCAACTGCCTACCTCTAAACTTGGCAATACGAATTTAGATTTGCAAAGCAGACGATCAGACAACCGGCCCATTCACTGGTTTAATATGGCCATTTATGCTAAGTCTTCGGATAATTCCTCGGATAATGCGATTCCTCGGCCAACAATCCCTTAATCAAGTATGTATATTATAATTTTAGAAACTTTGAGAGCCAACGATGTTTTTATGAAAATCTATATACGCTATAATGCGTTATTAAAATAATAGGTAATTATAGGATGGCAAAATTTAATACAGCAGAACCTTGATTATCCAAGGTAATGTGGATTGATGTAATCTCTGATAACCAGAAACTTTGACAAAACAAAATAGCCTATAGGAAATACAGAATAAATCTCTCTCTCCAGTACTTGTTACTATTACTACTAAAAGATTCATAAGGCAATTATTTAGAATAATCTATACTCGTATTTATGTCACAGTATGTATTTATTGTGATAATCTATATAAATAAAAATGGAGTGTTCGTTTGTACATTGAATATTTTCGTACCATTTCAAATTTTCTATTCGTTTCGTGTCCTAATACAAAATCCATCTTTCGCGTGTTTGGTATTTGTCTGTATGTATGTGTGTGCCCGTACTACGTCCAAACGGTTGCTTATATTTCCATGAAACTTTGCATACTGTGAGTGCTTGCATTCCTTTAGTGACTGAACTTATTTGCGTTAGTCTGTCCGTCTTTCCGTTCTATGTCTGATTTTGTCTGCGTGTTTGTACAAGTGTGTGTGTGTGTGTATCACATCAAATTTATTCAACATATTGTTCTATATTTGATAAACCATATTTTAGTTTAGTGAATAAGTTATTTAAAGTTCCTTGCTTACATATTTAAGTATCATGATAAAACCGTTGAGTAATTATACTTAAATCAACCCAACAACTTCTCAAACCCAAGCTTTTGTAAATCAAGTGGTTAGCATTCAAGCTCAAATGTTTGCAACTGTCTTGGGGAATTTAAAGCTGAACTTTTCTCTAAAATGAAAGATTTCATGAAGACATCAAATCTCGAAAATGACTAGCCTGTCAAAAGCAAGAATGATTTCTCCAGAGAGAAAATAAAGAAAAAAAATCTCATTCATCTGTAAATGAAGTAAAATCAACTGATGATACAATGTGTGATGCCAAGATCGACTTTGGCAATCATTCCTATGCTTCCAAAATGCAAATAATTACTAACACAGAAATTCTCCGTAACTCCCAGAACTTTTGCCTTGCACTTGAAATACTTCTGATTTTTCTGTTCGAATTTTTTTCATTTTTTATTAATTTTCATGTTTACTTTGTTACAATGGTATTGCAGGTTCTGCAACCAAAGACACTTATTTGAAATACTTCTAAGTATTTCAAATAACCGTCATTAGTTGCAGAATCCCTTCTTTTCAAATGCATCAACATTGCATGAGACTTTTCTTAACAGTTCATCGAATTCTACATGCCGATCAAAGACTATTTACAGACTGGACGGGGAACATTCTCGTGGTGGAGTTAGAATAAAGCAAATTTTAATTGGAATTTTGCCATTATTTAAAGAACGTTAATATTAAGAAAATGTGAACTCGAACTTGAAATGATTTGACTTGAAATGATTAACTATGAACTATGATTTTTTTTAGAAATATTAAATTCTTTGTCATAGCGACGAAAGGTCAAGGTGGCTTATTTTACGAATTGAAGCTATATTTAAGCAACTTATACAAGGAAAGTTTGTTTAAAACAATGATTTTTTAGAAGAAATACTGTCAAATCGATTTACCATTTTAAAAAAATTGGTAATAGGTTACCTTTGCTTTGTTGTACTGAAGACATTTAATTTTAAAACAAGTTCTTTTATTATTGCAAGTACAAGACGGAATTTTCAAGAAAAAACATATTCGCTTTTAAAACAAACTTAATGATAAGTATCTTATCAAATTAATTTGGCCATCTCCTTAATGATGTCGAAGTTCGAAAATGTCGCAAGCCTGGTGCAAGAGTGCCTAAGTAAAAAAAATATTGATAAGTATTATGAGAGTATTCGTCGTAGATTTGTCATTTTTACGAATTGAGTTGAGTAATTTTACAGGAAAAGAATTTAAGAAAGGGAATTCCTAATCCTCCTTCAAAATCGTCTTTTGTAGTAACCTTAGTGTCTGTCACCTTTCGTCAGTTTGTACCTTTAATAGGGGTACAATATAGATGAAATGGATTTGGGTCCAAAGTAAGTTGTAGAAATTATAAAAATGTCGAAAAGGTGTGGAAAAGTTATTTTACTCATACTTAAATGATTTGGCATTTTTCTACGAAATAGGGAAGTGATTATTCTCTGGTTACTTTTTCAATTTATAGTTAACCAACTCAACCCGGGTAAGGTTGGGTAATTCTGCTAGTTAAAATAAATCTGGACGTGAGTTTCGTGCCTTTTAAAAAGTTATCGGCGGTCTTCTGTTCCGCAGCAGTTTTACACACTCAAACTGTACCATTCCATCTTTCACATGAATGCTGTATAAACTACATTTTAATTTCAGGATGAGATGTTTTTAATCCTTTTGAAGTGTTTATTTAGTTTTCATATTGTTTATTTAAATGTTTCATCGTGCTTTTAACTTTGGTCTGGTTGTTAATCTTATATTTTTATAAAATTTTGTTTTGTCTTGCTTTTGGTGTAGCTTATCTATTTTAGAATCTTGCGCCAAAAGCCACCTGTTCCGACAGATCAGATTAGTCTGAGAAAATTCGTGCAATCGAGCTCGAATCTTATTTAAAGCTAAGAAAACAGCTCAGTACCAATTTCGGTTAGGATATCACACTCGGTTCATCGGAGCTCGTTTTTACAAGGTTCTATTGTATTATTACAAATTAAAATTACATTTTGATATGGGTTGTTTAAGTTTTTTCACTGTAAATTTTGGAAACCCCTGTGTGGCGTTTTTCAGTGACAACCCATAAAAATAATGTTTTTGCAATTCTGAAAAATAAATTCAATCTTCAATTTTTATGTGATCTAATCCGTGTTCATTCCTTCTTAGAAGATCGGGACCCGGAGGAATGCTGCATCTGCACAAGTTGACGTTCACAGTGATCACATGGACTGTGGTCATCCATCTCTTCACAGGTGCCAGATGTCGGGTCACTTCTCAGAGAATAGGTAATCGACTCCCATGTTCACTTTTAATCTGTGCAAAGCTGTATGGCAGAAAGGCATTGATCAATGGAAATGCTTTGGACAGGACAAATAAAATCCCACTTGTGTCATAAGTAGTATGCGGGTTTCTTGACTTTCAAATCCAAGATGGCGATGGTTTGTTTGCATTTGGTAGAATATTTACATTTTGGATGTTTGTTGCCATGATGGAGGAATGTTTACATTTTGGATGTTTGTTGCCATGGTGGAGGAATGTTTACATTATGGATGTTTGTTTTGGTTTGCTTGGAGCGCCATCTGGTGGTGAAATGAGAAACCATATTTTCCTAAATTAAAAAGGATTTACTGGGATCGAACCAGGTCTACGGCGAGGTAATCAGAGACGCTAACGGCTACCCCATGGAGCTGTAGGTCGATAGCGGGTTATGATAATAGCATTAATGTGGGTAGAAGTATTTGGACTTGTTCCCACATTGATTGGATTTTTTGGAGCCTTTGGTAGTTTTATTTTCTTAACTTTTTTAATATATATTTTTCAAAATGACTGGTAGCGCTATCTATTGGTTGATTTTTAAAGCACTTGAGCGAATGTATTTTGCATAAATATAATAGGATCAAGTTTTCGTGCATCGGTTAAAATTTTATTTTCTAAATTTATTTTTCAGAATAACTGGTACCAACAGCTAGCGATGGAATGAAATTAGTTTTAAAAACAGAATAGTTAGTTTCTTTATTTTATTCTAAGCGTTTTCATACATATCCTCGCGTCTTACTAAAAAGATAAATTAAAGAAATTAATGGAATGAAATTAGTTTTAAAAACAGAATATATATTTAGTTTCTTTATTTCTTTAAAGTGTTTTCGTACATATGCTCGTGTCATACGAAAAAGCTAAATTAAAGACTGTTACGGCGATCCCCGCACATGTTGTATCTGTATATAGCAGTCCTTATCCAAGACAACCTTTCACACATATTCAGAAATCAACTGACCCAAGGTAGTCCGCCTTCTCGTGGGAGTCACACGATACTCTATTGTTATGGTGTATTTCTTGTTTCACTGTTAATACATGAAGTATAACGTGCATTCAATTAGATTTTAATATGTTTGTGTGACACTCTACAGTAGAATCTTAATTAACCGAGATAAAGTGAACCGAGGTCACCTCAAATAACCGGAGACGTGGATAATACGGACTTGGTAACACAAAACAGTATGAAATACATAAAAAATTCACTCTATATGTTACAACTACTACTGCTACTGAAAGATTTATAAAGCAATGATTTAGAATAATCTACATAATTTGCGTCACAGTAGGTATTGTGATAATTTTACAATCAACCTGGAAGTGAGTTGAGTACCTTTTAAAATCTCTTGAAAAAGTTCTTAGCGGTCTTCTGTTTCGCAGCACTCGGAGCTTGGATAAACAAGATTATACTGTATATTGTTGATGAGAAAAGATACTAGAATTATGTTTTATTCCCTTGAGCAGACGTAGAAGATAATGTCGCAGTTCCTCGTGTCTTGCTGAGTCTTAACTCTCTGGCTTCTCATACATCGGAAGGCATCATCAATGAGCGGCTTCTGGAGTTAAATTGGTTCGACGCCCCTGTTGGTATGAATGAAGATTCCACTTCGTGGGTGGGACTTTTCAATCATGATCCTGCGGAAAGCAGCCACGATCCACTGGAAGTAGCCCCCACCAGAAACCATCCGGATGGTTACTACAGGACGAGAATTGCTTTCCCAAGAATCGAATTCTTCGACAATAAACTCAGTGACGGATGTCTTGGCTTCTGGATCGGTAAGAACATTCAATAATTTTTGAAAACTCATTAATTATCGAGAAAATTCTGTAATTTGGGCTTCATTAAACTTTCTTCTGGACATTTGTTTTTGTGTCCACTTTTAGTGGTTGCGGTGAGTGATATCAGTACGTAGAAAAGGATAATTTCGCTTTAAAATCTAATAGCTTTGTGAGTGATTTTTAGTGTACACTGGAAGTATCAGAAAAACTAGAACACTAGCCTAATACTCAGTGAGCTTCCCACGGGAGCTTAGAACTGCACAAATGCGACAAGGCATGGACGGCACGAACTTGAGGAAATATTCTGTAGGCATTGAACATATACTTCCTGCAGAGTGGTCCACAATTCTATTCAATTCCGAGGCGTAGGATTTCTGTGTTCCATAGTGAGTTGCATGGTATAGATTTCGCATCATCTTGTTAGATGAGGCCAAACCCATTGGAATGAAAGCATGACATGAACGGATGTAACGCATCAGAAAGGATGCACACATAGCGTTCACTTGTCAGAGTCATGTAGGCGGCTTGTACATGACTTATAAAAACTCCATTTATAGCCCTATCAGCGAAGCATAGAATTGATTTTATTCTACAACACACTAAGTAGCTAAATATCCACATCTATTGATTAAGAGAATCCCAAGAAATACTCTATGGGTCAAGAAATCTAAAACATTAAAAGCTACGCTGGGAAAACTTCTGGTTACATAATGGAATAATACCCATATGATTATTTAACAAATACCAGAGAATTGTTTTATAACTTTATTGACTGTATATCGGATCTTTCTCTTCGGGATTAATCCCGGACCGTTGCCAATAGCCCTTTATGCTCCAGTTCGACATAAATTCAACTACCTACCTTATAGGCGGAAGAAAAAGGATGGTAATAAGAGAAAATTATGGTTATGCAAATCAGTTCAAAGAGAGATATTGCATTTCCCCTTAAATATCAAAAAGATACGCTTAATTAACTATCAGATGCATTTTTTCTATCACGCAAGATGTTGATAGCTGTAGTTTCTGCGGCAGAATATTCCGAAAGCGACGTCCCTCTTGCCTTGTTTTACGAACACGATTTCTGATCTTTGTCAATGAAAATTCAAAAGAATGAGTTCCGAATTGATACATGACAGTTCATCGGACGACAACTGGATTAAACGCAAAACGTCCCCTAAACAGGATAAACTACATTTTGAGGCAATCCTGATATGATTGGTTGGATGATACTTAGTCTGATTTATGTTGCACTGGAACAACAATAGCTATTGTCAACCGTCAGGATCCATTTTGAAAGGTACGTGGTTGAATTTACGTCGCACTGAAGCAACTCAACGGACTACTTGTGACGGTTCGGGATCAATCCCGAAGGGAAAGTTCGAGGACAACACCTCGTAATTTTGAATCACGATCAGATGACGAGGTCAACACCTGAGCTAGCACCCCATTCTCCAAACTCCCACATCACGTCAACGTAAGCAATCCTGATATGTATCATGGGCGAGTATTAGGTTAGTGGAAGTAAAATCTTCCGTCTGGTTCGTTTACATTAAAAATCCCACATTGCTTAGGCCGCGGTAGACCAGTTGGAAGAGCAACGGATTAGCAGTCGGAGAGTTGCGAGTTCGAAACTTGGTCCAGCCAGAGGCCGTCATGTACACGGAGGTTGGTTGCACGTATAATTTTCTGTGGCCTCAAATATCCTCACGTTGGCGTGGTGTGGAAGTTTGGAGAGTGGGGTACCAACTCGGGTGTTGACCTCGTCATCTGACCCTGGTTCAAAATTACGAGGCGTTGTCCTCGGGATCTTTCCCTTAGGGATTGATTCCTGACCTTCGCCAATAACCCGTTGTGTTGCTCCAGTGCGACGTTAATTAACTACCTACCTTCACATTGCTCGCCGCGATTTAATTCTGTTTTGTTTAAGGATACTTCAACCTAAACCGACTTGTGGCGAAGTCTTGCATCAGATCCAGACCCCGCTGGATGTACGAAATGAAGGACTTCATCGGCAACAAGACGCTGAAGGACATCATGATCCCTGGAACTCACAACGCTGGCAGTTACGAGCCCTACAGATCGGACCGGAACACGGCCAAAATCCGCTACCAGATATGCCACGACGAGGACGTGTTCAACCAGCTGGTCTACGGCAATCGGTTCCTGGACTTCCGCGTCATATTCCAGCACGTCGCGGGCAGCAAGGAGAAGTTCTGGATCAGCCACAGCATCCTGAGGACGAACAACTCCGTCCGCGACGTCCTGTCACAGGTGAAGCGGTTCCTGGACAACACCAACGAGATCGTGATCATGGACTTCCACCTTTTCTACATGGGGTTCATCGACAGTTGGGTGGATGATCGCCACAAGGAACTTATGAACCTCATCGTCAGGACTCTGGGACAGTACATGATGCCCAACTCTTACGAGTACTCGACGCCTTTGAACGAGATGTGGAAAAACAACAAACGGCTGCTGGTGGGTTACGCCGCGAAACAGGCCATTGAGAGCAACCTGCTATTTCCAGGTGCCTTCCACTTGTGGGGCAACAAAGAAACCCGACCTGAGCTGGAGGAATTCTTAGAAAGGAACATGTGCCACTTCAGGCACAGGGGTCTGTGGTCCGCCATGGCCGAGCTGACGCCAACGACGTCTGGGGTTCTGATAGATAAATACGGTGGACTGAGGGCTTTGGCACAAGAAGTGAATCCCCATATAACGAAATGGTTTAGAGATCGATGGGGTAGCTGTGCCAATATTGTGGCGACAGATTATTTTCTTGGTAATAATATAATTGACGTATCTATAGATGTGAATGCAAGAAAATATGGTACAAATAACGTTATTTATTAAAATGTCATTCGTGTTTTTATGCAACGTTTCATTCCTTTCACACAAGTTACGTGATTGGTTTTTATGGCGCAAAGGACTGACCTGGTCTAGCTGCATCAAACAGCGCTTTATCTGTTAACCCTCCTCGTGGTCGTCTCGAAGGTGGATATCTCGACTTTATAAACTGATCAAATCTTGATGGACGAGATATCTCGTCATTAAAAAATGAAAAGATCTTGATCTCGTCATCATGAAAAGAATCGGCAACACCTTGATGACGAGGTATCTCGTCAAAAGCAAAGTTGATCAGATCTTGATGGATGAGATATCTCATCGAAACCATTTGGAGGGTTAAATAAAATGGGAATCGCCGTGGCTCAGAGGGTTTGTCCACTGCACTAACAACCTAAGAGTTGTAGGTGGCAGATTCCTCCCTGGATGTATTTCTCTCTTCTGTGTCATTGCGTCAGTAAAACTTTCCTTGTGTGTATATCCATTTCCTTGACGTTGTTTCATGCAGCTTGGTCAAATATCATCTTTGTACCACTAATCCCAACGAGCCAACAGAATAGTTGAGTAGATAGTATCTAGAAATTTGTATATTAATTGCATTTTGTCTAGTGTCCTTATGCTTTTTGACTCCTACTTTCGATGTGAACACAAAACGTAAAACATCTTTCTTGTTAATAATTTTAAACTTTATGGTCTATTTAATAGTCCTAAATACTGAATCTACCATCATTTAAATAAATTTACATGCACATAAAAAAGTACCACAAAAGAAAAAATACACCCATGGTAAGTTACAGGAATTGGACCTGCGCCGCCTACATCTCGTAGGTTGCTAGCAATGGACAAATCCACTGAACCACGGCGGCCCCACTAGGGCTCATCAAAGGCAATTTGGTAAACTATAGGCCACCAAATTGCCTTCGATGAGTTCTTTTTGATAATTTTAGTTTGAAAAATACATTCCGATTCACATAAACATTTCTTACTAGTTATGTAGAAAAACCTCTAATTACTGTCTAGTAAATACAAATATTATGATTAATGTAAAATAAAAGGGGTACGTAGTTGAATTTACGTAGCACTGGAGCAGCACAGCGGACTATTGACGATGGTCCGGGATCAATCCCGAATGGAAAGTTCCGAGGATACCTCCTAATTTTGAGCTCCGGTCAGATGAGGTCAACACCTGAGCTGCAACCTCGCTCTCCAAACTTCTACACCACACCAACGGGAGGAAATTTGAAGCCATGACAAATTTGACGTACACGTCTTTGATTGTATTGAATATCGAACCAACCCTCCGTTTGCTGATCTGTGATTCTACCAACTGAGCTCCCGCGGCACCCGTCGTATTTTCAGGATACAAGGGTCAAATTATTTGGACAGTCATTTATGCGAGTCCAACAAAGAAAATTTCAACGAAACTGCAAAACGCGTATATTTTCTCCTACAGCTCTCTCCATTCCATTTTCAATGAATCAACTTGAAAGAAATTTTGAATTAAAAAGTATATAAAGTTATTCAAAATATGAACACTCAAAGCAAGGCCATAAAAGTATGAACGCACATTAAATGAACGAAAAACCATATCAAATCATTTATTTCATTAATCGTACAAAGCTTTAAAATCACTCTAAAATATAAGCTACAGATGTCATGCTGGCATAAAGACATGATTAGTGCAATTTAGAATAACAAGCCTTGAACCTTGCCCAGTAATCAGTATTGAGAACCCAAGTGTTGTTACAGCCGAAGGGGCCACCTTTGTGAAGAAGGGCCCAATCATAGCAATCTATGTTCACGTTGCCATCACAGTCTCGAGCCCACTTTTGCATGTATCCTCTGATGGTTGCCTCAGCGCAAGGTCTAGAATTCAAACATTTTTCGAAATCTGAAATGCAAATAAGTTTTGAATTACACATGCTGAAATTTTATCAATGAGATGGCAGCTTTTTCTATTTATTCTATATATAAACATCTCAAACATAAACCATAGACGTGAAATATGAGTAGCCTGACCATTGCTATTGAGAGAAGCTTCAAAAAGTGTGACTAACATGTTGACTAGTAGTCACGTGACTGCTCTGAAAAATTGACTTAGTTGACCGATTGACGTTATGTCGCCTCGTTTGGCGACATAACGTCTTATGACAGGGCAGGTGTGTGAATCCGCATTTCTATACAGTGGCAACAAAAGTGGTGAAATCGCAAAAATATATTATTATCAGATGATCAATCAATGGATGGACATGTTCTCCAGTCTCGTGGATCAATCAGACAATAAATGTTAGCTATCATCTAGCAGAAATAGGCAGTCTAAGGGTCACGTTACTACTAGTTTTGGTCACATGATCCTGGGCGAATAAAAAGTTCACCATTGCTCACTCTACTTTTATATTTCCTCTAGGAGATAAACATTCACTTCCTTTCTAAGAATGAACTCTTACATTTCTGTAAGTATATGTTTAAAAATACTGTCTTGGTACAAAATTTTCTTTTATAGGGAGAAATAAATAACAATTTTCCAAAATTTCTCCAAACTGCGGAATTGGCGTCACGTCTTGACAAAAACAAAAGGAAACCATTCAAATCTGGTACCCTTATTGCCGTAAAAACCTTCTTTCGCACTAAAATGCCACACAGATATAAAAGGTGGTTGGTTGGATTTTTATAGCGCAAGGGCCATATTTGGCCACATTACACCAAACACAAGACAGACAACATCAAGTAATGGACATACACACTCAAGGAAAGTTTTACTGACACAGAGAAATATACCCAGGGAGGAACCGAACCTGCACCACCTACAACTCGCAGGTTGCTAGCGCAGTGGGAGAACCCTCTTAGCTACGACGGCCCGCAAGCAAATATACAGAACAAAATTTATTTGGTGCGTATTTTTGTGTATATTTGGCACCGTTTTTTGTTAAAAAATTGATTGCGCCAAGTACGAATTTCTATATAGCAGCAGCAGGAGAGTAGATTTACTCTTTACGCCTCAACTGCTTTTTCAAAGCCCTGTGTGGCGCAATTATCACGGATTCCGCGCTTTTTACGTTATTTATATTTAAAAAAATTATTTTTTGAATTTTCCTTTGCCGACAAGAATTAAGTTTCCAAGAAACTACGGTTTTTCTATTGGCAAAAACTGTTTTAGCTAATTATTCTGTAGGAATCGGTGGAACTAATATCCTCACCTTACAAATGAAACATATGAAGGCTGAAATCAAATAGGAAGCCCAAGGCGTAAAGCGACAAGCGCAGACCAATCAGAGGAGCAGGCGCGAGCGCCTTTCCTCTTGAAGTTGAAATCTTTTCAACTTTTGCTGCTTCTGATTGGTCTACACGTGTCGCTTTGCAGCCTTCCTATTTGAATTCAGCTTAAGTCAACAGTTCTGAGGAAACGCGAAGTGAGAAAAAGTCTACATCCTCAGCTTAACCATTAAGTGTGTTTCTCAAGAAGAAATATAACCTCCATGCAATGAACAAATTAACTTGGTGATCAGGTCTAGAAAACTGCAACAAGTTCACCGCATTCTGGTAAAGAAAAGCTAAAAAATATAGATCCTGAAAATTTAGTTCACTTGTAAGCCGTCAATATGGAGCTTCAAAATTTTTCGTGTTAGCATTAGGCGTCGACTTTTTTATGCCGTAATCGTCTGGATTTTTGATGTGAATACATCTTTAAATTCGATCTGGTTTAGGGGATCTAAGAAAATTCCAGAGACAAAAAAATGGCAAGATTTGTCGTGCTTATATCTCGTCTACTATAAATGATAATCTAACGATTTAAAGTTCGTTGGATAGAGGGTTTATGTCCGTATCTAAAACGGTGGGTGGTCTGCAGCGGGGAGGTGGGAGGTGGAGCGCTTGCCCGTGAACAATGAATATGGCGACGACGAGCGATTTTAACTTTGGATCGTGAAGGAATATGGCGCTGAAATTGGTGTCGATATGTAGATAATAATAGGATCTACAATATCATTTAGCAGTAATAATCGATAAAATAAAATTTGCAAAGTTAAAAGCCTCTAAGTGTGCTGAGTAGAAGAAAGTTACATGACGAAAAAATGCAATGACAAAAAAATTGCAAAGGAAATATGAACAGAGAAGTAAAAAACGCATATCATTGGAAAGAAATTCTAAAAGGAATCAGAAAAATAAAATCGATTCATATTGAACGATTGATTGTGTCATATAGCTTAAGTAAGGCGAGCTCGTCAACGCCGACGCGAATTCTGCCATCTCCATCGAGTGCGCCATCTCCTGAACCAATGGATATTGATTTGGAATGCTATACACTAACTTTGACCATTTATACACTATTAACTTTGAAAGATTCTACCGTGGAAATTGTGCCCAATATGATTCCAGATATCATGAAATATGATTCCAAAACAATCCATATTCCTAAATATGATTCCAGATACCAGTGTGGCCATAATGCTTACAGGTGATGACTCAAAACAAATCACTTATATACTATACAGGGTGTCCCAAAAAGGTTGTTCCGCAATTTATCTTTTTACCATTTGGAGATAGGTAGGCAATGTAAATTGCAAAAGTGCACCAAATAAGATAAGTAATTAAGATATGTGAATAAAATTATCACGTGATAACAATTTAAGCGGATACAGTTTTTAGTTTCTATACAACCCCTCTAGATAAAAATCCGAGATAGCAAAAATGTTCCTTACCTGTATCCCTATCGTTAGTAAAAATCCATATTTCTGTAGGTTGAATAGTAACGGAGATACAAGAGTTTCCATTTTAAGGGGGCCGTATCTAATTTAGAACGATGGCCAAAAATGAAGAGCGAAGTTCTGCATTGCTGCAGATGGAAAACATTTTGAACATGCGTTGTAAATTTCCTTTTATTTTTATTTAAACCATTTTTTATACAATATTTTTATTGAAGATTACATTGTCTACTATTATTCAGTGCGATTTTCATCTGCAGTTGCAATACTACATTACTTTGCACAATGTTGCACTTTCTGACCGAAAAGTGCTTTTTAGCATTGTGTATACGGTCCCTAATCTGACTGCTTGAACAGCTGTGCACAAGCGGTATAAGTCAACTTTTTTGCGTCATTATGCCTCCGTTACTGTTCAACCTACAGAAATGCAGTTTTCTGCTAACGATAGGGATGCAGGTAAGGAACATTTTTGCTACTTCGGATTTTTATCTAGAGGGGTTGTATAAAAATTAAAAACTGAATCCGCTTAAATTGTTATCACGTGATAATTTTATTCACATATCTTAATTACCTACCTTATTTGGTGTACTTTTGCAATTTACATTGCCTACCTATCTCCAAATGGTAAAAAGATAAATTGCGGAACAACCTTTTTGGGACACCCTGTATCAGGGGCACATCTTCTTTAGGTGCGTAAGGGCATCCCAACCCCGAGATACACGAATGATCTGTCCTCCCTTCTGTTTTACCCTCGCTTACCCTTCTGCTTTGTTTACCTCCCTCATTGGTCTTGTTTTTGGCGCAGAACGGCCAAATACAGTTCTTGTGCCAAAACCAACCAACTTATATGTAACGTGAGTTCAACTTGAAGTACATTTCTACATCGCCCACAACTCTGGCCAACACTTGTATAGATTTAACCTTTGTTAGAAATCGATTTGTCGATGCAAATACTGTCATATAAGTATATCTTACTTCCCCAGGCCTTTGATTGATAAAATTATCTTTCACTTATAACCACCAATACTATTCATTTACATAATACCGTTTCTCTAATAACACAAAGACGGATTCATGCCTTAAGCGATTGCGTCTCCGCACTCAACTGTACATACTGTAATGTTTACATACCGAGAGGGTTATCTGGATTTTCTCCTGGCTTTCCTCCGTCTTTCCAGTAATCGTAAGAGATGTGGTAAGGTCCGCAGAGATATTGTCCAGGTCCTTTGCTGAAACAGTCTGTGTTCATGTCACATTCGGACGATGCCTGCGATACAAATAAGCGCATTTTTTTTCAGATTTAATCAAAAGTTTCATATAAATTGCTATCAGTGGCGTAGTAAGAGTATGAAAATATGCTCTGGGGATAACTACAGCCAATGAAATCAAAGTGAGCACTTAGAAAATATGTATTGAAAATTGGAATGTTAAATTTCCAAAAATGTTCTATGAAACAATTTGAAGTTTGTATTTCGACTGTTAAAAATAATGTATATAAAGAGGTTTAAAAAATAGTATTTAGATATTAATTATAACGCACTTAATTTAAAAGGATCCATTCAAATCTTAAAAAAAAAATTTCATCTAAAATTAATATTGCAGAAAATAATGTAAATTAATCTAAATTTCCAAATAAATTTTGGTTAAAATTAATAATGTCTCACAATGGTTCCGTCGAAAAAGCGAGAAAGTAGTAAAAATAAACTTGCACTTGGAAGTTCCCCCCCCCTCGATTGTTTAAAAAATTACAAACTATTTTTTCCATCACTTCAACCCTATCACTTTTTGCTGAAAACAAAATCTTTACAGAAAAACCGAAGTTGTTGAACGAAAGTTGTAAAAATAAATTTAGATTCAAAAATTAATTTTAATTTTTTTTCTTGCATCCCATATGTATGACGTCATTGAATCTATTGTAGATGTCAATGTTTAAAACTTTTTACAAATAATCTAATTTTAATTGTTATAGTGCTGCCATCTATATTTAATAATAATGAGCACAAACATAACTGAAAAATTTTCTCCAGTGTTTCATATAATCACTACGGCCAGCGATATTTTCATACAATTACTAATTATAAAATAATTTTATGCATTTTAAACAAGCTTACAACTTTTACGAACCGTTTTTAAATAATCGATGGAAATGTTTGGGTAACAACAAAATGTATTTTCATTATTCGTGCTAGGATACGATTTGAAAACGTATTCGTGTATAATCATTTTCTGTCTTTTATTTCATATTTTGACCTTCTTCATCTGTCTGAAATCAGATTTAAGGTGATTGTTTCAATTAATAGTAATCAAGGTGAAAATCTCTTTACTACATCTTTTGCTCATGTTTGGTGTCGTTGGGATCGATTTTAATAGTTCTTTTGAACGGGGAAACGACAAAAAACAAATTTTAAATTTTCCTTAAAATATTCCATATTATTGAAACTTGATCCGTCCAAAAAAAATGGAGCAAAATATCCTCCCCGGCGGGGAATCGAACCCCGGTCTCCCGCGTGACAGGCGGGGATACTGACCACTATACTACCGAGGACACGCAGGTTTGGTGAAAATAATATATTAAATACAAAATTAAATATTACAGTTAATAAGCGAGTACATTATCTTTCTTTTAAAAAATGTACTACGATTTCAGAGGCGAAGATTTCTTTTTTTTGTGACTTTTTCTCTCATTCTTCGGGATTTTCTTCCATACTTCAAGCATTTTGGGGAATAACTCTCAAATTACATATGCACCGAACTAATTACACAACTAGGCGAGGTGGAAAATGAGTCGAGTTCATCCACATAAATATTTATTTATCATGCAAAAATCTTTTTTTATGCAGGCATGGTATATTTCCATTTTCCTGAAATCATCATGCACACACAAAAAACAAAAACAAACCAAGTCTTTTGTAACCGAGACTTCAGTTCGTAATGTCTCGTAAAAAAATTAATTTTATATACGAGCTAAAAATAATTTTACTCACTTCACACATGCAATTGAAGCAGTGCTCGGAGATCTGACCAGCTGGAGCAAAGCCTTGACCTGAAAGTATTGGAGATAAAATTGTATTAATCTAATGGATGCAAGAATAAACATTTTCATAACTTACTCATTTAGGTTCGTACCACTACTAAGTTTTGGTTGAAACAAAACAAAAAGTTTTCAACTACATTTTGGGAACAAAAATTACGAATACAATTATTTCGCCATTTTTTCGCGTCCATCGTATTTTTAAAAAGATAATTTTTTACTTAGAAAATATTTGTTTAATTATTGGGAAAGTAATCAAATGTCGATGTAAATATCTCGAGTACAACATTGAATGATTATGGTAATTTTATTATCTCTAGCTTTAAATGAGTTATTTCGAAAGATATTCTTGTCTCACTAAACTATGGAAAAGAAATCCCTTACACTATTTTGTTCAGATTATTTATATCTCTTCCATTTATGCTAGAAAAATATCTCCTTTCCAGACCCATAGGAGACAGTTTTTAGCATAAAGGTTTGGAACACTAAAAGTTCTCCAATGCAAAGTGATTTGATGAAGTTCGGTGTGAAAGTCAATTTATGAGATGAAAAATAAACTTAATGGAAGAGAGAAATGTTTAATTTATAATATTTTCATTTTTTAAAGTAAGTCTCTACCTCACATAGTTAAAATAGCGTCCTGTAGCTCGATTTGAGCACAACTCGTATTTTTAATAGATATCGATTTCAAGCACTTAACTCATAAAAGACTCATTTTAAAAAGAAACAATACTTTATTTACAATTACTCAACAGTAACTCAATCAATAAATCTCACACAAACTAAAAAAATACATCAGTCTCCGTATAATATCACAATAGAAACACTGATAGATATAACTCCCCTATCTCATACATCCAATAAATGCTAAGTGGAATTAAAACAAAGTTTGACATATTACTGACGTTACCAGGTATAGAAAATTGTATATACTTATTAATTTAATAATATTATCATATTTAATTACATTTCATTTGCCACTTTTCTACTATTTAATTATTAATATTATCGTTTGCTCGTTTACTAGCGAAATGAAATCTTGACTATGCGCAACTGCTCTTAACAATGCTATAACGTTAAAAGTTTTGATTTCCCTTTTGAGATAAAAATCTTTGATGGTGACTATACTTTCAGAGAGTAATTCATTCCTCGAGACTTTGTGCTACAGAGGGGCACGTCGGAAACGTTAGATACTGAGAAGGTTTAACGACCAATAAAAAGGTTTGAGAATTCTTGCCATTTGTGAGGAACGTGCTCACAACATTGCAAAAATACTCTGTTTCTCGCAACATTAAAGTCATCAAATTTTGCGATGGATATTCTTTGGTGAAATAAAACAAATATTAGTGCAACAAACAAAAAGGATTAAATAAACCATTTGCATGTAATGTGTTTTCGAAATCGGAAGAGAAAAAAATATTTTATTAAGTGTCTCACAATTCTAGTATGAACACCACTTGTTCATGTTGCTCATGTGTTTAATGAAACGTTCTAGTCATTGAAAGCATAAAAGTTCAACACTTAGCTCCTATTTTCAATCAACAATGTCGTTTAATTGTTATAGAATGATTTTCACGGGCGTCACCGCCGGGGGGGGGGCGCGTCCTCCCAACATTTTTTGAAAAAAAAAATTGAATTTTTTGAGTCCTAGTTGACAAAAATATGACACCGTTGAACGAATTTAACCAAAGTTAACTATTACAAATATTAAAAGCTGTTGTGCAATAAAAGAATAACGTTGTGCAGGGTTTACTAATGCACCGGTAAATGTAAATCCACTTATAATAATCACTGTGGTAATTGCAAAATACGCTTTGATTCAGGCTTAATTTGGTATGTTTTAGGAGATTTAAGTACCTTTAAAATACGGTCGGTGGCATTCAGAATGCCTCAAAAAGTGTTTGTAGTCCTTAATTTTTTCAACATTTTCCAGAGGAACCCCTGGTAATCTATACCCTATCTATTGAGTCATTCTCCAATAATTTGGTGCTGGTGAAGTCCATGATGATTTTATTATTTCATCGAACGAAACACACTAGGTTAAAAACAGTTCTGAGAAAACGAAAAATTCTACTCACTAAGCTAAACTCACTAAGATTTAGTGAGTAGAATTTTTACTTAGAGTGTTCCTCAAGAAAAAATCTACTGTTCATGCAAATGAAAAATGATTTAGTGGACACACACACTTCATCAGTCTGAAGATCACCACATTCTGGTCTAGAAAAGCTGAAAAACGCATATCTTGAAAATTGTGATTTGTTTCACTTGTAAGCCGACGAATTGTAAATATAACTTGTGGTGTAGTGTCCATCCAGCCTAGAATCGGGACATCCCGATAAAAAAATTAGTATTCGGGAAAATTCGGTGACAAAAAATAGATTCCTGAAGCAAAACTGGCAATTTTTAACATAAATTTAAGTGAGATGTCAGTTTCTACTTTAAGGGGACAGTGGACTTTCAAAACAAACTTTTGTAATAGTCAAAACAAACTTTTGCAGTTATCTGATTGTTATGAAATTTGCACAGGCTGTTTTCTACTGAAAAGCCTTTGTATAAAGTTTGGTCCAAAAATATTGTCATTCGGAAGTTATATAAAACCTGGTCAAAAATTGTGATAAATTTGAGAGAAGTGATAGGTTTCATGTGCATTAATTTTCCATGTATTCTCAAAATCTTAGTTCACATAATAGTTTCTATTCATATAAATCAAATTAACTTCCATTCGTTATGTATATCACTCAATTGTACAGCAAAAAAAAAATTGCACAAAAACACCAAAAAGTTTGCAAAAAAAGTATTGTTTAAGCAACATTTTTTAAGGATTATCACAAAAATTTTCAAGTTAATCAATCGAAATTAGATACTCATGAAGCATTTTGAAATTAGATGAATATCAAAAATCTCAATCGGAGAAAAACACGTTTGCGTAGAAGACTTGCTATACTTATCTACTGCATATTTGATGTATTTGTAATCCCGTCAAAAATTATACCAACTGAAAGCTATTTTTGCTATCCACAGAATTTTAAATCAATTAAATTTTAACTCTAAAATAAAAAGAAATCGTTTCGACCGATTTTGAAAGTCCACTATCTCCTTAATGCCCCTATTTTCACAGTAAGAAGTCAACCAGGTTATGCAGACGCCCAATCATTTCAGCTTCTAATGGCTTAGTTCTGTGATTGGTTAACCTTCCTGATGGTTTAACTTCGCGTCAAAACTACCCTGTAGTGGCCAGCCTCTGGTGCAAAAACTTGCTCCAAGCTGACACCAGTTCTGGGCAAGGAAGAGTTTATTTTTCCTACTTGGATCTTAATTCCCTTGGAGTAATAGGGCAGTTTTGTCTCGACTAGATGTCGCGTCCTTAGAAAAATTAGCAGAGATATCTCGTTGAAACTTGGTGGGTTAATAGTATTTGTCATGCACGATGTTCACTTTCAGCTTCCTCTCTTCACCATCCCACCGATGAATGCTAGCATCCTGTCGAGATAATACGCGCAGACCTTGCGAATGATCTATAATTTCACATTTACCCTACCTGTGTTATGATTGTGACTGTTATGCAGACTCCAGGGGCGTAGCTAGAGGGTAACAGAGAGGATGGCCCCGAGAACCGGGGTCTAAATCGTTGGCATTTCAAAAATATTCGTTAAAAAGCAGATTTCTTGGGAAAATGTTTTAAATAAATTTGAATTTTAAGCACAACTGTGTCTTTGTTACAGAAGTATTTTCCATAGCTATGCGTGGGAAGTGAATGTGCTGTCATGCATTCCATCTTTAGAATACAAGGCTATTCTTTTCATATATCCCATGTAATCATAATGCTTTTCAAAAGAGAGACTAAATACAAAAATTATCTTCTCACAAACGTCTGGAGGACATAAAACAAGACAGGGGAGGAGACTTTTTTCACTTCGTCTTGCAGACACATTAGCATTCCAAGTGACTTCGACGACGTCCAAGATCTGGTAAATTTTGCTAATGACGAGATACCTTGTCGAGACAAAACTGACCTATTACTCCAAGGGAAATTATCTAAGTCGGAAAACAAATTGTTCTTTGCCTAGAACTGGTGACAGTTTAGAACAGGTGTTTGCATCAGAGGATGGCTACAACAGGGAAGTTTTCGACACGAAGATAAACCACCAGGAGGGTTAACCTTCCAAGTGGTTTTGACGAGATTTCTCGTTTCTCAAGCTATTGCCGATTTCTTTATGATGACGATATCAAGATCTTATCAGTTTTATTCGAATGACATGGGATAATTTTGCGAGAGGGAATAATAACAAGATGGGGTAATGGGTGTTTTGCTAATAACGAGATACCTCGTCAAGACAACCCACAAGGAGGGTTAACAGGAGTCATTAACAAAGCTCGTCCTATCGCTTGTTTTTATACATAGTCAACAATTTATTGCAATAAAAAATTAACATTGGGAACACTACTATAACAAAACTAATGTAGTACGTAGTAGATTTTTTATCCTTAATATGGGGTATCCTTATATATATCCCTTATATTTTTTTATCCTTCATATTAAATACGTAAATTTTGTTTTGGGGACGCATCCCTGGCCAAAACAAAACAAAATTTACGTATTAACTATTTCGCCATTAACATAATTTATTCCAAGTCCTAAAAATATAGCTTCAATTCTAGAAAGCTCCATTTTAAAGTATTATGTTGATACAAAGAGAAACAGGATAAGAGAAATTATATTAATGAGAACACATTTTTGTAAAAAAGCTATTAATGAAATGTTTGTTCCACATGAATTTCTGTATTTTTCGCTTAGAGAAAGTGTCTCGTTATGATAAAATAATTTATATGAATATAAAGTTGACACTTGAACACTCGAAATGTGATTTAAACACCAATACATATGGAAGTGCAAATAAAGAGTTTTCACGTTAACATAATTATTAACTCATTAAGTTGAGCAACTTGTAATTAATCGCTTTACTTACCATTCGAAAGGACGGCTAAGCCCATGAGACAGAAAACAATACACACTCCTCTTGGATCCATTTTTATTGATTTTGTGTTTCGCAAAAGTTACCTTCACTTTTATACCTGACTAGAAAGCGGTTTGCTTCTTTATGGGAAATATTTCGAGAGATTCCTCATCGAAGCCATCGTAACCTTGACCATTGCGGTTTTCCTCAATGTGTCAAGTCGAGTTCAAGAGGCTAAGAAAGAAATCGCTTAAAAATCAAAGATTTGAGCGCGGAGAAAGTTTGCACTGGGGAAAAATGGACCCACCTTTCCTTGTTTTAAGTACCCGAGTAACTATTTGGCACCGTTCCCGAAATTTGTTGGTTTACTTACATTTTAAAGACGCGATACTTGGAAATGTTTCGAACAGGTTTTACTGAGAAACTTAGTTTTTTTTCCAAACGTGTCATTAGGGCGGATTTGAAAATCAAACATGACATAAGAAATCCGTAATGGGCGGCTGAATATGCAATGTGGAGTTATGAAAATTCCCTAGTCTGATTGGTGACAGCAAGAGACGGGCTAACTCCTTCGATTGGCTAATGTAACTATCTGCTTTCCTCGTGAGAAAGAGATTTCGAAAACATTAAAGATGAAAAAGAAAAAAACATTTCGAGAGCTGTACATTTCATTCCAGAGCTTACGGCTGTCTCTTTTTTATCTGAAGTCGTATAACTTGTTTAAAATTAGCTGTTGTCAAATCCCAAACCATTTTCGTTTCTGCTAATGCTTCAAGTAGACCAAATGGTTTAATGTCTGTCCTATACGAAAATTGCTCCATTACTAAGTCTGGATGGTGGCAGTCGCTATAGGACAGAGTTCGTACATTCTGAGCAGGGATGACAGATGGATGTCTTTATTTTATTTTCAATGAATGCTGACGGTGGTTTGTTGGGTTTTATGGACTAAGGCCCATATTTGGTCAAACACAAGGAAAGTTTCTGACACAGCAGAGAGAAATACACCCAGTATAAAATCGAATCTGCACCCCTAACTCGCAGGTTGTTGTTAGCACAGAGGGCAAACAGGCTGAACAACGGAGGTCCCAATGTTCGGAACGGAGAAAGTTAGTTTACATGTAAAGATCTAACAAGTAAAAATACAAATATAAACCTAATTTGTCAAGAGACGCGCAGATATGAAAAATTTTATATTTCTTCATGGATCCCTAATAGACCTTTGCGTTCCTCCAGTACGAAGTAAGTTCAACTTCCCCATGGAAAATCCCAGTAGGTAGAGTCGCGGATTAGCAATCGGAGGGTTGCGAGTTCGATCCAACCAAAGACCATAGTGTACGTGAGGGCTGTTGCACGTAAAATCTGTCTTAGCCTCGTCATCTGACCATGGTTCCAGGAGTTCTCCTCGGATCTTTTCCCTCGGGATTGATGCCGGACCGTCGTCACTAGCCCATTGTGATGCTCCAGTGCGACGTTAATTCATGTACCTACCCAACGAGCAGTTTGAATAACCAAACCTTTTAATACAAATTTGGCAACTAAATATTAGGAACATTATCAAAACTTTTTATGTAGAAAACGCTTGACCCTGATTTGTAAAGGTAGGTAGGTATTTAATTAACGTCGCACTGGAGCAACACAACGGCTATTGGCGACGGTCCGGGATCAATCCCGAAGGGAAATATTGAGGACAACACCACGTAATTTAGAACCACGGTCAGATGACGAGGCAACACCTGAGCTGTCACCCCACTCTCCAAACTTCCACACCACTCAAAAGTGAGAACATTTGAGGCCACGACAGATTTAACATGCATCAGCCCCTTTTGTACACGACGGTCTTTGGTTGGATTCGAACTCGACTCGCAATCTTCCAGTTGCAGTCCGTTAGTCTTCCAACCGGGTAACCGCGGCCCCCTGATTTGTAAAGCGGTAGGGTGTATTTCAACTAACGTCACACTGGAGTAACACAATGGGCTATTGGTGACGGTCCGGGATCAATCCCAAAGGGAAAGATCCGAGGACACACCACGTAATTTTGAACCACGGTCAGATGACGAGGCAATACCTGAGCTGGCACCCCACTCGTAAAGCGGTAGGTATTTAATTAACGCCGCACTGGAGGAGTAACACAAGATTTGTAAAGAGCCTTTACAATCTGTGCAGAAGTTGTAGTTAATTAACGTCGCACTGGAGCAGCACAACGGGCCATTGGTGACGGGCGGGGTACTTGGTATTTTTTAAAGTCGCACTGGAGCAACACAACGGGCTATTGGTGGTGGTCCGGGATCAATCCCAAAGGGAAAGATCCATGGTCAGATGACGAGACAACACCTGAGCTGGCACCCCACTCTCCAAACTTCCACACCACGCCAACGTGAGGACATTTGTGGTTAACGTGCACCAGCCCCCTTTTACAAGTCTTTGGTTGGATTCGATCTCGCAACCCTCCGGTTGCTAATCTGTTACTCTTCCAACCGGGCAACCGCGGCCCCTAGCTAAACTTTAAGTAGAAAATAGAAATTCTCTAAATAGTTTGCCAAGAAATGGAAATACCCCAAAGTCAGTGTTCATTTGGAATGAAACCTAGCATGTAATGTACATACAGAGGAAGAAATTATGCAATATTAAATTTAAAGAACTCTTCATTGTAGTTACATCAGAAGGGTCAGAAATTAGTCGTATAGCCTCCTTTGTTGGCGATACATGACACAGTTGAATTTTATGGCACAAGGGCCATATTTGATCAAGCTGCTCTAAACAACGCCAAGTAAATGTACATATACATAATGAAAGTTATTACTGATACAGAAGATAAATACGCTGAGGAATCGAACATGGATCGTGTACAACTCGCAGGTTGCTAGTGCATTAGGCAAGCCAACTGAGCTATGGCATGACATTGAGTCCTTATGCTATCCGGTAGCTTATTATGCGGCATTTCTGAAGCTGCTGCTCCAGATCCCTTATATTCCAGGGTCCCAAACATACTCAATGAGTCACAATCTGAGAGTCGAATCTATATAGCCAGGGAAGGGTTTCAACACCACGGAGGCACTAGGAGATGCAAGCTGTGTGGACAGCTGTTATTGTACAGGTAAATAAACCCCTCGGACACGACATGAAAATAGGTTGTAGGATCTGCTGGACGTATAGCTGTTCTGTCAAACTACCGCATCTAGAGAGCATCAGCTGTCATTATGGCTCCTCACACCATTACATAAGGAGTTACAGTGGTTACTAGGCTCAACAGTAACTGGGAATAGTAATGTTGAGTCTTCTTACGTGAATGCAGTGATCATCTGCCAAAAGACAGAAACAGGATTTGTCACTAAACACGATACACCTTTCAATGACTCTCAGCCACTACATACCACTAACCATGTGCATTGGTGTGAGGAGTCATATCTTACTACAGACAGTTCTCTCTGACATTACATAAGACAACAAGAGTACATAAAGATAAAAACTATGCTTGATTGAAACATTTATTAGAAATACACTTTACTTCACTCTCTTGACAAACAATAAAACTTAAGCTCTAGAGGTAGATTAGAATGTAATCTGAGTAGGGATAGGACAATTATAATTCAAAATAGTTTATTACTCAACCAGTAGTTTGGTTGAGTTTTATTTATGGCACACGACTAGATCGGGCCAAACAATTTCCATTAAGTAAATGGACAAACAAGGAAAGTTTTACTGTTACTGAAGAGAGAAATACACTCAGTGTAGTTACAGGAATCGAACCTGCACTGCCTACAATTCGTAGGCTACTAGTGCAGAGGGCAAAACCAATACCCGTGGGAGCTCCATTATAGACTAGTGTTCTCTTCATTAGTGTAACTGGTTTGATTTATATAAATGAATATAGGTTTATACAAATATAATATACTTTTAAATGTTGATATTAAATTATAAAAATAAAGTTTGAAACTTTTCAAAATGGTCTTTCAAGTTCATTTAAATGATAACTTTTCAAGTAAATCAATTATATATTAATTTAGCAAAAATACACTTTAACATTCTTAAAAGTAAAAGCAAAAACAACTTAGTGAACATAACACACATGTATGCATGACATCTGGGATAAAAGGCATACATTAAAATTATATGGAAAACAAAAGTAAAACTTTGCTTGTATAAGTTTGGTAAACCTTGAATGATCATAGGCTTACTGATTACATTTTCGTTCTTTATGCTAGTACTTGACAATATAAATTCATTTGTAAAATACATATTTGAAACTACTTGTAACATTTTGAAAAAGTGTGTTTACTCTCTATTAGCAGATTTGATTCATGTGAGGCTTAATTAAGTCATCGCCAAAACAAATAGAAATTAGGTCTTTTTTCGGAGCTGTGTAAGAGAAATACATATTGTTTATATACTATTCTCATCATTGGTGCAAACTTAATCATAGCAATATGGGGATAAATATTGTTTTAGCAATCTTGTATGTATTTATATTTGGCAATATTAAATAGATACTTTATTGTATGCAATAATTATACGTAACATAGCCACACTTTTGAGTTTTTATTTTAATAAAACTGACTCACTTTAGACAAATATTACACATGTATTCATGTAAGATACATTTTGTATTTTAATATTAATACATTTATTCTATTCTTAAAATGTTAGAGTCAATTTTAGAGATTGTTTTTGCTGTAAGATACAATTTACATAACTGGGAAAGGAGGTTGCAATGACTGAATTATGGCTAAGAGGCAGTTTAAAAACAGGTATAATTATCACTAGCTAAAATAATTAAAAGTAATGACAAGTTTACTAGATGCCAATGAAATAGACAGTTTGCTTAATTGTTTGAAGAAATAGAAATAGAGTAATAAATTATGTAACAATTAAATCACATATTAAGATATTGATATAGCAACTAATGGCAGCACTTTTCAAATACTAAAACTTTAAGAAAAATTAAGACAATACATTTATAAATATAAAGTGAATAAGAGTATCGGTATGCAGAATATAACATGTAGATCATGCTATATAACTTATCACATCAATGCTTTATAAATTATGCTTTTATTTACATCACTGGTGACTTTTATGAGAATAATGTAAGGTGTGTGTATTTCAATAAAATACAGAACCACTGCATCTTTATTATTAAGTGAGTGATCAAATAAATGCAGATGCTTTAAACATTTACAGATAGAGGGTTTTGTGAAGAAAAACAATTAGGGAAATTGACATAATGAATCAATTTACTGAATTGCCATTAGATTTTTAAAAATCTGATTAAAAGAGAAAGGAAAGATTTTCTACTCTCCCTCAGATTTAGTAGACTAAAATTAAGTAAAAAATAATTGTGTATCACATTCAGGTTTTGTCATACATGAATATTTACATTAGAAACTTCTAACTACGACTAAGCCATCGTCCATGGCACAGAAATTGTTATTTTTCAGTCTCTTTACTGATATTCTCAGATGTTAATTCTGAATAATTTAAATCTTGAAAGTCATCTGAATCATCAGATTCAAGGATAAAGTCATGAAGTGCAAGTGCTTTACTGAAATGGGAAGAACAGAGTTTTTGTTGATGGCTGTGCCTTTGGAACTGAATTGCAGTCGAAACTACACGCATGAGATGCTCTTTACAACTACTAGAAAGACTTAGTAGAGATTGCAGATCTTTATTATTTGGGGTCAACTGCGAAGGAACACTATTGAGTGCATCAGAGTTTTCACTGGAATCGGAGGATTCAAGAGTTAAACCCACAGATGGTATAGAAACACCTTTGTCTCTTTCCTTTTGTTTAGAAATAGCTGGATGAAATTTGAACTGAAATGCAAAATCGAAAGTGTTATTTGAATGTTACATACACCCACTAAACAAGTGATGGTGATGAGTACATAAATCAAACTTAAAAAGGTAAAGAAAAACTGAAATAAAATAAAATATCTGTACTAATCTCTCCCTAGAAAAAACACATGAGTTTTTATTGCCATGGGCATAAGAGAAGAATATAATAGAATTTTCAAAAAGATGAAAAATACAAAAATGCTGCAGTGTCTGTAGCACAAAGTAATTTCTTGCTAACCTTGAGGCATGCAGTTAGCTGTTTTACTTTTGAAATTATGTTGTCTCTAAACATCTTTTTACATTGCTTTTACGATAGTAACGAATAGCCAGAAAATACTTTTAAAATCTGTGGGCAGAGAATTTTGGAAATTAGTTTAAGAGCAAAATAAATAAAAAGGATAAATACAAAATAAAATTTTCTATTTGGGCTACTCTAATTCACACAATAATAAACCTTTAGAATTAAATAATAAATAGAACATTTTAAAATATTTTGATGTCATTGAAAGAGTTTAGAACAAAAATATATGATCAAGGTAATATTTATGGCTGCAGTTTATATTTACTGTATAAATATCTTACGTTAGAAAATCGAAGGAACAACATTAAAATTGATGATTGATCCACGTCACCAATTATGCAATAGGACATAATGTATATTTACATCTGAATTGCTTATTGTATGACTCGCGCTAAAAATAAAAAATCTCAAGATTTGAAATATGTAATGCATAAAATCTTTTCAAAATGCCAAAACTCCTACATCAATTTCGATTTTAACTTTCTCACACCCTGCTTGACCTACTAATTTGATTATTACTATATTACCTATTATCATGGCTCTCCAAAGTCAAATAAGGTATAATTGCAAGAGTTCAGCACACCATATCTCTATGTTGGGCCAATCACCTACCCAGGACCTCTATATTAAACTTGAATCTCGATTCTATGAAATTCTTTTGTAAGAAATTCATAGAATCTGTAGGCTGATACATTAGTCTTTGTTGGAGTGTGAGAATTCGTGTTCGCCATTTGATGTGCCAATTTCCTTTCATGTTCATTGCCCAGGGCCTTGTGGTATATTACAGGTACTCCAAACTAAACCTTCCTGGTGGTTGTCTTGATGAAGTTTCTCAACATTAGCAGATCTTGATGGATATCTGCATTATCTCTGCATCATTAGAAGAAAATTGACCAGTTCGTGATCTTATAAAAAAATCAGCAATATCTTGATGACAATATCTCATCATTAGAAAAATTGGTCAAATCTTGATATCTGATGGAAACCACTTGGTGGGTTAGTGATTGTTCTATTCTTATAACTAGCCGTTTGCTAGTGAATTGGTTGACAAGCAAGAACTTAATCGTTTTTAATTATTCTGTGCTGAAATGTGATCGCCCTTTTCACTTTGGGAAGATCCAAGATACTGATAGTTCTCTCAGATGTCCAAGAAACATTTGATTGGTTACTTACCTGATCTTACTTCAAATGTATATAAGTGCTTGAAAATAAACGTTTTCCTTCTTAACTTCTTAAATTCCTGTGTGATGCACAGAAGGAAATATTTCGTAACATTCTGAATCAAGAGGTCTAAAGGAACTAATTTCTTTTAAGGCCTATCCAGAACTTTGGTGCCACTGAGTAATCATAATAAGAAATGACAGGCGCAGGGTAAGCAAGGTGTGCCACTCACCAACAAAATATGTGATGTGAATTTCAAAACTCCTTACTGGTGTTGATTTTTTTACAACAAAATGCATGGCAAAAGGTTGGCCCCACAGTTTTATTACCACAATTAGCTTCTAAACGCACACTTCAATTGCATCCCATTCACTTTCTTAAAAGCAATTTAGTCTTTTTTGATGTTTAAACCTATTTTCTCTATTGCTAAATTTTTTCTTCTGCACACTGTGATTTCTATCTTCTGGACTTTTCATTACCTTCTATAATCTGATTGCTGAAGAATTCCATTCAAGTGACAAGAGCACTTGATAGAAATATAGTTTTAGCAATATTATGGCGTCTACATAGCTCAAATCAAGTGGTGAGTATAGAAGGCAAAACTAGTGAATAAATTGTATATCAGTTGATTTTATATTATTTGCTACTTGTAGCCAATATAGTATATAAATTACGTAGATTTTTTGTCATGTATATTAGTGAAATACATATATGGATACTGAGAAGTTTCTGCATGCTTCTTATGATAAAAAAATTAAAATTAAGAAAGCTTTTTAAGCTGTATATTTATTTGTTGTATCCATTTTCCTGTGAATGAATGCATGGGGTCCCACTAAACTGCTTTGCCCAGGGCTTATAATGCTCTTAAGATGGCCCTAAGCTGATAACATGTTTCACTTCTGTGAAAATGGTTACATCAAACTTTTTCATGCCAGCAATTAAAATAATTTGCAATGACAATGGAATATCTTTCAATAATGAAAGATAGTTTAATCATCATTGTTGGAGTGTGAGTTCAAGCTCATGATTGACGTTTCAATTTATTTTCATTTTAATAGTTATTGTGCGTGTAACTTTCCAGTACAATTTTGATTTTATCTTTAACTTGAATTGTATTTCTGATTGGGAAGTACGAAAAAGCTAGTTTTTAGTAGAGTTCATGAGTTTTCAGAGCAGTCGGTGTTGGTTTTATAGTTTTGAATTCCAATATAGCTTCTTATGCACTATTTCTAAACAGTCCACTTTAGATATTTGTGGGACACTTGGGTCCTTATATAGAATCAATGGCAGACAATCATATATTGTTGCCTGAATGCAAGTTACTCAATTTTTTGGGTTTTGAGATAAAGGGAAAAACAATTTGCCACCAATCCCAGTTTCATATATACCTACATTTTTAATTAGCTGATCAAGAGAGCTTAAGTGATAAAAAGAATGTACTTAGTGCATGCATTAAATTTTATATAATCTTAGCTTTACTAATTTAAGTACTCAAAATATACCATTTTTCAAACCATTATTACTCAGTTCTTGCACTCATAATAACAGATATCTAGTCATGGGCGTAGCTGGTGTAGGCAGTCGTTCAAAATTGTATCCATTGGGGAAGTTTCATATGTTGAATTTAAATATGGTGCCAAAGAAATATGAAGGGAAAGAAAACAACTTTTTAGCTATCACAGTAGGTTTAGGGAGTTGAAACAGAATGGAATAAACCAGAGTATCTGACAGCAGTCTCATCAAAATAAGAATTTCAGTGATCCTCTATACAAATGGTGATTCTGCTCTAAAATTCCTCTAAGGGGTTCAGGGAAGAAATGTGTAATTAAAGTTTAATCGATCAAGGGGTTAAGGATTAGGATCATTTGGGTGTTGAGCTCATTAGATTAGTGAGCTGTTTAAGACTGTTGATTTGCAAAAAAGATGGGGTGTCTGTTTGGACGTGCATCTCAAGTGCTGTGCAATGTGTAGGGTGATTTAACTGTTTAGTTGTTTGGATTTTATGGCAGAAGGGCATATTTGGCCAGCTGTGTCAAACATCAAGTCGACATACACATGCAAGGAAAACTTTACTGACACAGAAGAGAGAAATACACTGTGGGAGGAATCAAACTTGACAGGAATCAAACCTGTGCTGCCTACAATTTGCAGGTTACTAATGTAGTAGCCAAATAGCAAATTCACTGAATCACTGTGACCTAGCAATTGCAACAGGAAGTAATCATGAAAGTTTTTTCCCAAGCCTGATCACTGACCTCTCAGACTTCAGTACTACAAGGGACAAACTGATGGCTATTTGTAAAGGAGCACCCAATGGGTGAGCTGCCACTACTCCTAACAAACACAATATCTAACTTCAACGTGCTTACAAACTGTAATTCGAACCCATGACCTACTGGGTGGCAGACAAGCACTGTGATCACTATACCAATTAAGTGGCATAATCATGAATGTGAGGTCTGTTTAATGCCATGGTTAGCAAGTGTTAATTGGGTGAGAAAGTTCAGAAGCATATCTTGAAGTGGTGGACACAGGCACTAAAGAGAGGGAGAGGATGACTGAAGCAATGGGGGAATAAAGTGGCAGAGAATGAGGATTCAAAAACAAAGACTTATGTGTGAAAAGATTAAGCAAGAGTTAGTCTGGAAATATTAAGGGATTTATCTGTGGTGAATATGAAATGTTAGGGGTTTAATTTTAGTAATGTTTCATAATGTGGGATGAGCAGAATTTAAATCTATGCAAAATTAAGTTAAACATTAGAATAACATACATACCTTTTGTGATCTAGGAGCTTTAATTTTTTGATGCTGCTTGTTTTTTATACTGTCATCAAAAAAAAGTTCTTGCACACCATCATCAGATTTTTGAGGGCCTGTTTCGGAATATTCGATTTCAGTTTCTTCTCTCTTTTGTTTTAGCATATTGTCAATAGAATTTTAAATTTCATCAAAAACATCCAGATCTATAAAAATACCAAAGGGGAATAGTTTAATATCCATTTCAAGCACTCAATTTTAAGCAGCATAACCAATGTTTGTAACTTAAAAAATAAAGTCATAACAATAAAAAAAGGAAGCTAGACTAAGATAATACCATACCATAAAATAATAAATACCATTTTTTAATCAAAGAATTTTTCAAAACTGATTAAATTTTCCTTGTGAAGTCAAAAGATGATATAAAAAATATATTTCAGGGAAGTTATTTAGATACAATTCAAACAAAGCACTTTATTCGTTCTCCCCAAAAGTAGATGCTAAAATGGAATTGTTTTTTCGGAACATAATTCTTCTTAAAGCAATGTTATACATTGATATTGGTAATTGTATTAAGTAAAAGGAAAATAGATCAATAGAATTTGAATAGTTAGATCAGTGGTTCCCAACTTGTGCTCCGTGGAGCCCTAAGGGCTCACAACGACTGCTCCAGGAAAATAAAATAAATAAAAATTAAATGAAATAAGGCATAAGAAACAAAAAGTAAAATCAAAATAAGGCATTTTTAGTGCCAATACCAGTGTCTTCTTTTAAGAGGAAACTTATGTATTGGTTGGAGTGCATGGAAAAAGATATTGATTCATTCCCTCTAACAAAAAGCTTCTTGAATAAAAATCAATATTCTTGAAATAAAATCAAGATTCGAGAAAAAATACTGAAAAATATTCAGGCACATCTGAAAGCTTTGAAAGACTCCTTTGAACATTATTTTCTGGTAGCTGAAGAGAAGATGCGGTACTTACGCATTATCTGTGCCAGGTTGGCGTTTTTTTATGACAAAAAATATTTGATGATATTTTGATTTCTGGTGGGAACTGCTTTGAATTTTCCTTTGCAGCTTGCTTCTAACTCCACACAAATTCTGATAAATATGAAGATAAGCTGTGCCACGTTGACGTTTGTTCCTCCATTTTGCCGACCCCCCACAAGCGTTTTATTGTTTGCGCTCCACATAATATCACCAGTAATGTACGATTTCATTGCATATGAATTGGAACACAAGAACCGAGAACTGAATGCATTTTAGGCAAAATACCATATTCTTGGAAATTAGATAGCAACTTCTTCAGTTCATGGCAAATCTAACAAACACATAATTCAGAAAATCTAACAGATGTAGGAATAAAAAAATTCGAACGCACCACACGTGTTCACAAGACACGGCTAACTACGGTTTTCCCACAGATAAAGGGGTTGCTGTAATTCACATTATCGCTGGTACCATTACTGGCAATTTATCTCCCTGGCATGGATAATATGTAAGTACTGAAGATGCTTGATGACTTCAAATGGGTACTGAATGTGTTCTGTTGGGTCCTTTCGGCAAATTGAATTGTTAATATGTAAGGACTCCAACGGCAGTAATTGATCGTATAGTGGAAGACTTAATCAATAGTGACCAAACTTGCACTAACCCTGTTCGTAATACTGTGTGAGCAGGACTTAGATACCTTAGTTCATTAATTATAAATTAACATATCCTGTTAACTTATAATTAATGAATCCTGTTAAATGCTAACCAACAAAATGGTAAAGAAATGTTCTTGAGTAAATAAGTGATTGCACAAAAATCACAACATGAATACAAAATTCAGTCAATAAGATATCCTAATAGATTTATAGACCAAAGGTGACACCGTAAAGAGATTAAAAAATGAAAAAATTGAAAGGATAGAGGGTTTGAAAAAGTCGCGAAGGAAAGAACATCAAAATGACCAGGGGGTAGGATGGACATGACATTCTAAGAACTACACGTTGGTAGTTAACTCCGAAAAATTAAAAAAAAAAAGCATGCTTATCTGCTCGGGGCCCCATCTTTTCTACTACTCAGTAGAGGACATCTAAAAATGTGGTTAAGAACGCCGACCGGCTCATTGCTCGTTCACGTCCTCCTGGATCTGGAAACTTGAGGTAGAAGAGTGCTTTTCCCCTTTAGGTGCTATTTATTTGCTCCCTTTTGGGGGTTGTTAATCAGGGGAATTAGGTCTTCCCGTTTGTTGTTTCAAAGTAGCCTGTCTGTAACTTATAAGGAAGAACATGGTGGACTTTCTAGAAGGTAGGTATTTTAACTAATGTCACACTGGAGCAACACAACGGGCTAATGGACTTTCTAGAAGATTCCCTGAATCTTTAATGAACGTCACTGGAGTGAAGGAAGGAGAAAAAAAGGGAAAACAATATGGCATCACTGATTTCGCAGCTATCACCATGCAAATTGGATTCAATCGTATTGAAGTGGTGTCTGTTAATTTGGCACACAACAGTTCAGCACGAACAAAAACCACCCAGCTTAAACTCAGCATAATACAAGGACCTCATAAATTTGACATCTCACAGCGCACTAAAAATCGCATTTCAAAACCAAAGTGTATCAGAGTTTTGGATGCATTTACAAGATGAATTGCAAATCTTGTCCAAGAAAGCAAAATTACTATTGCTGCCTTTCTCAACTACTTATCTCTATTCACTGCCTATACAGGTACCAAAACAAAATACAGAAGCTATTTAAGTGCAGAATGAGATATTCTTCTTTAATTATCAATTGTACCTAAAATAAAAAATGCAAAATAGGTGTCTCATTAAACGTTATTTTATGTTATGTCTTAATCTAGGCCTACTGTTGCACTACAGTGCACTTTGGTAAAATTAAATAGGAATTGTCTTTTATGAGTAATAAAAATTGCGAACAAGTAATGAACGAATATGCATTTGAATTGAATGCAATGATTAAATTGGAGTTTATTGTATGGACTTATTGTTGCTCTCACCAATATAAAATCTGTTGTAACGCAAATGGTTTGATTTATTGAACTTTGGAAGAGCTTTTACATATGGCCAAGTTTTGACAATATCATGTGTATTAGTGGTAGTTGAGAATAAATTGAGATATTATGGTAAATTTCAGTTTTTAAAATATAATTTCATTGCTCAATTGTTTAAATATCTCTTTACTATCTATCCCCACTGTAACACTGCTCCTAAACACCATTAACTTATAAAACATAGGGTAGGCCTAAGGGGCTCTGCCATAGAAATTAATTCTAAAAAGGGCTCCATGAGTCAAAAGTTGGGAACCTGAGTTAGATAGTTAAACGAATTCTGAATGTGAGCACCAAACAAGTGATTTCTGTATTGGAATGGGCAAATAGAATGTTTTTGGGAGGCATGATGTGTGGTTAAAGATTTTGTGAAATTATATGAAGTCACATGAATCTAGCTAGTACTATTACACCATGAGGAGAATAAGAAACAGTAAGTCATAACTACCATTAAATTAGATTCTGTATTCTGAGACAAATTCGATATAGATGCAGTAGTCTTGTGATGGTACAAAAGTGAATAAAACATTTAAAAGTGATCTGACTGTCAAACTGTTTGTATTTTCAATCTACTCTTGTTGATCTATACATGAGAAGTTTTCAATTGAATTTAACATTAAGCATATTTTTCCTATGCAATTGGGAAGTAAAGGAACGATTTTAACACTATTTCAACCAGAAGTTTATTTTAAAATATATTTAATCATGAACACAGCTTTCTTTCAGACAAACGGACAAGATAGTTTTAATACTCATCTCAGCTTTCCAACAAAAAAGGTAATTTTCTTTATTCACTTATTTTTTACAATAGATTTTAAAAATAACTTTTACAGAGAAAACAAAACTGTTTAAAAGAGTAAAATGGATCAAAACAAACCCTTTGGTTGAGGGAAACTGAACCCAGTAGGGTCAATAAAGAACTAGTGATTACATAAAACGAATTCTTATAAAATACAGAAACCATAAAACGAATATGGAACATACACGTTTGTTGCTTCACACTGGTCGTTATATACTTTAGAAGTTATTTTACTCAAAATAAAGGTCAAAATGTTCTTCCATGAAATAGTACTTAATATTCTTAAAAGTGAAAAGCCGTAATTAGATTAGAATTTAATGAACTTTTAATTGTGATAGAACACTAGATCTGAAAAAATCTCAATCAGAAGTCTGATAATTCTATTTTGAAAGAGTTTGTGAGGTTTCTTGCTCTAATTACCGAGTGTTAAATACCTCGCTTTCCATATTTATAAAATAGCACGTTATGTTGTTCCAATGTGACATTAATTAAAATATCTACATACCTACCATCTATATTTATAATTGGGCCACAGTAGTCCGATTGGAAGAGTAACGGTTTAGCAATCGGAGGGTTGCGAATTCGAAACTTGGTCCAACCAAAGACCGTCGTGTACACGGAGGATGGTACATGTGAAATCTGTCCGGCCTTAAATGTCCTAACGTTGGCCTTGTGTGGAAGTTAGGAGAGTGGGGTGCCAGCTCAGGTGCTGACCTTGTCGTCTGACCGTGTTTCAAAATTACGAGAAGTTGTCGTCGGATCTTTCCCTTGGGAAATGATCCTGGACCATCGCCAATAGACCGTTGTATTTCTCTAATGCGACGTTAATTCGTCTACCCTACAATACATATTCGTGTCATCTGACAGTAGTTCAAAATTACGGGGTGTTTTTCTCTATTTCCATTCGGGATTGATCCGGACTATCCCTAACTCACTCCATTGCGAGTAAATTCAACTACCTAACCTAACCTACCATACACATCGATACCTAAGCGCAATCAGTGGTATAAGTGCAATTTCTGTAAGTAACTACACCGGAACGTAAAATCCTCAACTTCTGGAGGCTGGGTGGTTGGTAACTGGTTGGTTTCTGTAAGTAACTACACCGGGAAGTAAAATCCTTAACTTCTGGAGGCTGGGTGGTTGGTCGTTGAATTAACGTCACACATGAAGATGATTTATTAGCACCTACTCTCATGAGAGGCATTTTCAATGAAAGCAAACAAAATATCGGAAAACGAAAATTTTACTTCCTTTTATTCAATGGTAGGCAGGGAATTAATGTCAACTGAAGCAACACAACTGGCATTTTGAAAAAAGGGCATTACAACCTTAAAATGTAATATTTTTACAGTCGGTCAATATTGACTATCAAATATCAATTCCGAATTCGTTCTTTGGAATTTTTATTGGCGAAGTGCTGAATTTGTATTCGTGAAACAAGCCAAGTGACGTCACGCTCGGAATACACGTTTAGGCAAGACGTAGCACCGCAGAAACAGCCTTCATCTAACTTAAAAAGTACCTCTCACAGTTACATTTGTCAACGAACTTAAAAGAGTTAAAAACCGCAAAAGTCTTCAATCAAACTAAACGTTATCAAGCTACATTCTAGAGAGAAATTTCTATAAGGGTTTTCTATAAAATTAAGTATGAGAATGTCTCTTTGTAAGGTTGATACAGAGGGTACTTGTGTTTTAGTAATCTTCGCAACTTGTAATGCATTTCGACATATTACTCAAATGCAATTTCAGCATGTCGTTTTTATATTATAGGCGTGGTATGGAAGTTTGGACAGTGGATGCCAGCTCAGATGTGGGCCTCGTCATATAACAGTGGTTCCAAATTATAAGGTGTCCTCGGATCTTTTCCTTCGGGATTGATGCCGGACCGTCATCAAAGCCTTTTATATTGCTTTCAGTGTGTTATAAATTCAACTACCAATATTTTATATTACAAATTTTACTAATTTGATTATCGTCAAATCGGCGATAAATCAACTTACTTCTTAACCGGTAGTGTTTTTTCTTCCAATAATGTGCTTACATTTACACTGAAAAACTCTCGTATTGCAATAAACAATCTAGAAAATTTCTTTCCAATTCTAGAAAGTCCAAAGTGTTGTAGCACGCATAATTTTGGGCGATCAATTTAATCTTCCAAAGAAATTTTCGTTGGATTGATTTCATGTCGAATCTTCTAGAATCCCTAAAAACTTTCTTTTTTTAATGTTTGAAACCACAATTTAACTTCGGATACAAGAATTTGTTGAAATCATTAGATTTTTCACTCCCGTCTTAGTTTGTGTATTTCTCTGATACCACTAGATGGCAGTACCTAACTAAAATTTATCTGCTAGTATGGTCGTGTGATGAGCTTGATTTTCAGGACGCTGAAGTAAAAGGGCGTACTGCGTAATATTTGGCGCTGTTAATTTTTTTGATTACGTGAGAAAAACTATACATACTTCATAAATATGCTTTTGAAAGAAACTGAGATCTGTTTTGTAGAAAATTTTGTTTCGTTTCTGAACTCAACAATTTTATATTCATATTATTTCTAATAAAACGTTCTGCTGATGAAACAAATCAAAGTTAAATTGTTAAAGTTGGTATTTTAATTATCTGAAAATTGCTAGAAAAAGCCCATTAAAAAATGCACTTATGGAACAAAAAAATCTAAAATCCAATATACGGCAAATACAGAATACTCGCAAAAATTTAACTCGTTAGTTTCACTGCCAAAACTCGTTATTTTATTGAAACTAGGCTATAAAAGAAAAAAATACAAACGTATATATTTTCTGTGTCAAATTGAAGATCTGAATTGAAAAAGGAATATCTTATTGCATGTTTCAGTTTCCCCTCTCTTCCTTACACTCAAATACATGCTCGTGCAGTGTGTGGAGCTTGACAGAAATGGTAACTGAGTCCCAGCTTTTGCATAGAATTGTTTCCCACATCTGTGGAACGCTCTTTCCCGACTTGTTTATTCTCTAATGAACCACCTGCGTGTTCCTTTTTCTTCACACGTGCACTGAATGGGAGTTATGAGGGAAGCGATTTATGCCGGCCACAGCTTCTTCACCTATCCCCCTGTTTTCATTCCATTTCTTTTTTTTCTCTTACGATATATCTATACCAGGGGTGTCAAACTCAATTAAAACACGGGCCATTTAATGCAACTGGTAAGATTCACAAGGGTCACATCACATTTACAAATTTTCTTAAAATTATATTTTGAAGTGAGGATTCAGGAATATGTATAGGATAATTAAAACACATTATGTAATTAAGTGAGTTTAGGGTAATAATTTATAATATTGCTATATAATTACTTTTATTTAAACGTTTACTTAATTTAATGTATTTATAAAACTAAAATTATTTTTTTTTACCGGAAACCAGGGCTTTCCTTCTACTAGTTTTCCAGTATCTGGATTCAAAGACTGAGAACAGACAATCTTCATTATGGCTGATAGATGTTTATCAGTTAATTTTGATCTGTAGGCCGTTTTATTTAATTTCATGGACGAAAATAGTTGCTCACACAAGTACGTACTCCCAAAATAGCATAAAAATTGTGCAGCAAACTTTCTAATTTCCGGGTATTTATCACCTAAATAAGAATATATTTTGGGAATTCATACTTCTCGATATTTGTCTTTTAAAACCGAATCATTCTGGAAATCAATTAATTCCTGTTGTATCGAAGTGGGAGCATTTTCAACTTCAAAGGGAAAAGGCCTAATAAAAAGAGAAACAAATTTTTGTAACTCTTTGAAATCATCAAAACGTTTATCGAATTCGTTTTCGATTTCTTCAATTTTACCACAATACTGTGAAAATGAGCAACTTTGATTTTGTGCTTTTAACTGCTCACATGTAGGAAAATACGTCAAAACGTTTTTTGTAGATGATTTTTTAAACGAAGTCAGGTTTTGTACAAAACTTGCTATTGCATCGTACATATTCGTTATTAATTGATCTTTGCCTTGCAATGTAATATTAAGATTATTCAGATGACCTGTAATATTTGCTAAAAATGACAGATCTTTTACCCACAAAGGATCTTTTATAATCGATATATTTTCGGGTTTTTTCATCTTTCATTTCAAGAAATACAATTATTTTCTCCAAAAGCAGATAGAAGCTCTTCAGGACTTTGTGGCAGGACAACCAACGAACTTCTGTGTAATAAGGAAGATCTTCGAATTCAGATTCTAAATCTTTAAGGAACGGAAGTAAATTGGCGATGGTTAAGTGCTCTCGATCGAATCAAGTTGACTGTCTTTGTTACTGTTTTAAATACTTCGTCCATTTTTAATATTTTTAAACAGAGAACTTGTTGGTGAATAAGGAAATGGAAAGTACTGATTTTCGGTTTATCTGGATATTCATCTTGTAATTTTCTTGTCAGTCTTGACACAAATCCTTTAGTTTCACCCGTTATCAATTTAGCGCCGTCAATTGTTACAGAAACAAGCCTGTCAAGAGGACGATTAAATTTTCCTAAAATGCTCCATACAGCATCAAAAATATCTTTACTAGTTATAGTTCCATAAAGAGGGATAATTTCTAACAATTCTTCGGTGATCCTCATATTATTATCGCAACCACGAAAAAAAAAGCAACTTGTGCAACATCTCTCACATCCGTACTTTCATCAATCGGAATTGAAAAGAACTGGACTTTGGTAGATATTTCCTGTAGTTGTGAACTAAAGTTATCTGCCATTTCAGTAATTCTGTCTACCATAGTATTTCTTGATAATGATATATCTCGAAATGACTACCTTTCCTGGACAGACGAATTCGGCAGCTTTTATCATACATTCCTTGATTAAAGAACCATCGGTGAATGATTTTGAATGTTTTGCTAATAGATAGCTTATTTCGTAACTAGCTCTTGTTACTGACTCATTACTTTTCATGAATTTTGTAAGCACTCTTTGCTGGCTATTAAGTGAATTCTTCATTGTTTTTAATTTTTCTTCTCTTATTTTTTCCTTCGAAGCACGAAAATTGTTCTTCGTGATTAGTGCTATAATGCAGCTTAATGTTGTATTCTTTAGTGACACTAATTAATTCTTTGCAAATTAAGCACGTAATTTTATTGTTCACTTCCACACACAAATAGTTCAGCTCCCATCTTTCTTGAAATTTTCTTCCCTCGTCATCAATCTTTCATTTTTTATTTAGAGTTGAAAATGACATTTTCTGTAAAAAAATTAGGGTTTTAATTTTAAAAACTCACGTAACTGCAACTACTTAAATTAAAAAAAAAATGAGTTATAAAAGAAACACAACCCACAAATCTTTAACACGCTGATCGAGACAAAGGAATTAGCGCAAATGCCTTTCGTTAAAAACATTAAAATAATCAAAATTGAAAATATTCAAAATTATTGAACAAAATCTTGAATAAAATGCTTAAAGGAGTAAATTAACATTTTTTGACAAAAGTGCTTAAATGTAGAGAAAGAATATATGAGATCTATAACCTAACAAAGCAAATGAAAACAAATACCACTAACATATCAATATACTCTAAGATGCGTATAATTTAATGCAAACTTTTAACAGTCTGACTATTATTCATTTTCACTTACCTCTAATGTTGTGATCTGTAAATATAACAAAGTAGCTAATAAAAAGCACAAAATGTTGCACAGCTGACAAACGTGATGCACTGAATCACTGATGCACAATCGTAATAGCTTCCCTCTAAAAATGTTATCTAGCGCTGCCGCTAGGTAGCACCATCCAGAGGGCTCTAACTCATTTTTAACATGACGAAATTGTGTGTACGGTATTGCCTCGATCTCCCCTAAGTGCTATTTTCTTCGTAACATATTGTCCTGTTTTCATTTTATTTCAGAGCATCGTGGCCACAAAAAATTACCTCGGGGGCCGAAAGTTTGACACCCCTGATCTATACCAGTGGTTTTCAGTCTTTGTGAGATCGCGGCCCGGTAAATTATTTTATAAGACCCAACGCAGTGTAAAATTGATCATTGTATTAAATTGATTTTAATGATGTGGGTTTGATAAAACGGTAGTGAGAAAAGTATATATGCATTGCAATTCATCATAGAAGTCGGTTGAACCAGGGAACAACAGGATGTCAACAAGTGGTTCAAATAGTTATCACATACAGGCGCCATATATTTATATTTGAATAAATAAAAATATACGAATCTCTCTATTCTAAATACTAGTTCCAACATTAGTATTTCGAATTTAAAAAACGCAACACGAAAAAACGGCAATTATAAGTTATTGAAAAAGTTAAACATAGTTTCTTTTATTATAACAGAAGGTTTTAGTTAGGTTAGTGAGACTGTTGTGTTCTGTCCGTTAGCTTATTAATTCTAGAAAGACTCGATGTGATGGTTAAGTTGAAAATCCTGTTTCGTTTTGAGCAGTCATGGCAGAAAAACCGCAGCTTCACAAAAATATGTGGTGGAAAAACTAGAAATTTTGTTGTAATTTCATGCAAAATTAGGTTCAATCTAAATGGGGGAATATAAATAGTTAAGGTGTAAATAAAATTTATATGAAAGGTGTTACTCGAATATTATAGCTTTATGCTAGATTGAATTAGCATAGAATAAAAGGGTCTTAGTGTTCGAGTATCAATATTTGCATTGTTTGTAGCGTTTGAGTAGATATAGCGTTTGGATATTAAGATTTAATGTTAGTCTGAAAATTGGTTGCAAAGTATTAGTGTTCTTATGCATAATTTTGTTTTCGATCCCTTGATTTCTCTTGGTTTGAAAGGGTTGCCTCAAGCGCTCGGATTCGATGATTAGGAAAACAGAGTAACTATCTGTTTTCCTCACGATGGCGGCGTGTGAGAATGTGCGAACATTTGCGCCACAATTGAGGTGGAGACTAGAATTCTCTTTAGCTGGCAGATCGCTTAATAAACGCGCGTGATTGTCTCTGAAAATATTGGCACTTCGATATATTTCTTTACTCAGTGTCTAACCACTTTTGTGGATATTTTAAACATTTCCGCAAAACATGTTGATGTATCAAATTCGCCATACAGAATTGTCAGCTATTTTCTTATTTTTTCTATTTACCCAATTCATTCTTGGGAAGGTCACTTGATACACCAGTATGAGAGCTCGTGGGTAATATAACTCAGGTTGATATTTTAGCATTTTATTAATATAATAAAACAAATATTAGTTTTCTACTTCTCATAAGAAAAGTAACATTAAAAGTACACCATTTCACAGCCCAATGAAAAACAATTATAATTATACTACATATTATTTTGGATATGCCAGTATCTAACTCCAAAATATCCACACTCTGTCAGCGCAATTGATAAAATCTCTTCAATTTGCTCGTCTTGGCCAGGCTACAACAAATTACTATTTTCTACAAGTTCAGGCACTGGAACAAACTGTCCTGTATCTGCAGACCAGACAACCTAAAATAAACCAGATTTCATTTCCACATCACCCATGAGGTAGGAATCATAATGCGTTTTTTTAAAGAGGTATTGCCAGGAACCTTAATCCTCTGCTGCAGCGGTTTCCCAACTGCCATTTAAAGAAACAAAATTTTAAAATTGAAAGAATGAGAAGATTAAAAAAACATGAATAAATAATGAAAGATACAATTTAAATAAAAACAATCGTATTAAATCAGGGCAGGGTCTTCCACTGGCCTTAATAAGAAAGGCTGTACAGCAAGGGAATTCCTAAAAATCATCTGTCGGACCGAAGAAGGGATAAAATATACTAAACCAATTCATTAGATGATCGATAAACTGTATGTTCAAAAATGAACAAAAATAGAATTTTCTCTGCTTTGTAAATCCAACCTCTTTTTAAAATGCTGTTTTAAATTTTAACGTGTAATATAATGCTAAAATATGGTACGTATCTACCAAGAGGCACAAGCAGGGCTTACAGTGAGTGTGAGCAATTACGATAGCTGAATACATTTACTTATTTACTCCAGAAATGACTTATAGAAAATAGGGAAAATTCTGGGACAAAATGTGAAGTTATATGATAAAAAATAAAGGAAGGAGTTGGAAACAGCTGCACCTGAAAGAAAAAAGTTGTAATTAATCACAGTTCAAAAAAATCTTGGCACACAGAAAAAGATCATTTACAAATTGTCAGTTATTTTAAAGTGCAGTGGGTAGTTACCTTTCACTGAGGATTAGACCTATCATTCCTGTGGAAAAGTCTACATCACCTGGAATGACCTCTCCATTATACATTCTTCTATCTCTAAAAAGATGCTCTAGAGCCAATAAGAGACGAGGATATGTAGACAGGAGTATAGATTGGGAAGTAAAAGATTCACTGAACTGTGTGCAAACCTTTACAGAGCTCTTGGGCAGCTGAAGAACGTTGATAGATGAAATTTGAACTAGGTTCATTCTATTCCATGTGTTGGTGCTATAAGTCGTGTGATGTGAGCCAAAAAGCTGTGCAGTCATTAATGATCTTAATATTTAAATTTAGCGGCTGTAATACTAACTGATCTAGGCGACGATTTTGTTTACGTTCAAACTAAACAGTTTTAATTACATTATGAAGTGATTCACAATAGTTATCGGTATTAATACCTGCATGCGGAAAATTTCTGTAACAAGAGGCCCATAATTCAATTCTATCGAAATAATTATTTTTAAAATAAATAATAAATTGCTCTGAAGCTTCAAGATAAATCCCCAAGAATTTATTCAAAAAATTGTGGAACTTAGAGCGTCCCTTTTCTTTGAGTAATTTAAGCAAAATATGTTTAATAATTTTTTGTAACTCTTCATCGGATACTTTTTGTTGAGTTCTTTGTGCCAAGCTTCTAGAATGTGCCATTGGCATAATAAGTGTCTAATTTCAGGGCCAAATACATGATTAAATGATTGATACGTAACCTTATCATCATCAGACATGACACAGTTAATTTTTATTTCTGGAACGCACAACTTTAAGCTTGTGAATAATGCTAATAATATTTCAAAATTAAATAATTTGTAACAAAATGGGCCACAGGATAACCTTGTCCAAATTCATCCGAAACGATAATGTTTAGGAGATAAAAACCATTTTATTGGTACAATGTGTTGAGTCGAAACAGACAACACCATCAGGAGCTTTAAAGTAACATATTCTTTTGCTCTTCTGTTTGGAAACCTAGGGCAAATGTTAAATCATCATTAAAATAGCGATTCAGGTTTGGCGGACAGTACACAGTAGGAGAATACTGGGGTTTAAAAATCAAAACTGGTTCATATTGCTCATTTTTTAAACCTTCAACAATGGAATCAAGGGAAATAAAATCATTATACGGACGAAGGCGCTACTCATACAGCGGTCATAGGCTTGAATTGTCTTGCGAGGAACAAATGCATCCTTTACAGGGGAAAAGTGTCTATTTTCACGTGATCCTAACTCCTCCCTTAACATTCTTTGAATTTTTGACACAGGACAGATAATAACAAATTAGATTTAATAAAACTACGCAAACTCAGTTTAAAGAGATGATGCCTGCTATTTTTAAATTTGAGTGTATGATTGTGGGTTGAATAGTAGGTCACAAGAACTTCATTTTCTTGTTCAGAAGCACATACCCTAACAGGATAAAAAATATTAGAAGGCACGGTGCCTTTTTTGTTTTTCCGAGATGATATTGGACATATAGACTTGGAACTATTCAGGGTATATAGCTGGCATGAATAGTAATGAAACTTTTTGAAAAAAATATGTTTTAGTCCCAGTTAATTTTTTAAATGATGAAAAAGTGGATTCACCTTCAGACTTTAACCAAATTTGGAATTCATTCATGGAATCAAAAGATAGTTTTTGAACATTACTGGATTCATGAACTTCAGACATGTACTTTTAACTGTCCTACATGATCAAACTGTTTGCGACATTCTGGAAACATGCAGTAATGTTCTTCGCGTTTAAGTGATAGACAAAACTTTTTGTGTTGGTAATATGCTTGTTTAGTTCGGAATAATCCATCACAATTCAAACATTTTCTAGGATACATTGGTTCCTTGCTTATCTTTTCCTTCTCACAATGAATAAGTTTTCGAGGGACGTTTGTGGGACGTAGGGGACATACATTAAAATGATTACTAAAGGAAATTTTTGAAGCAAATAATTTTTTGCAATTGTCACATTCTTTAAGATATCTTATCTTTGAGTTACATTTATTGGAGAGTAATAAACATTTCTTTAGGTGATGACTAAAGGAACTTGTTGAGGCATATGAAATTTTGCATTGGTCCCATTCCCTAGGATATGTGATTCTTTTAGACGGTTTCGAACATATTTTTAGGTGATTGCTAAATGAACTTTTGGATGAATATGATTTTCCACACAATTAGCATTGCCTTGGATATGTCCTCATCATATAGCAGAACCTGCAAATTTTGAAAAGGAAGATTAATTGTTAAGTATTAAAATTATATTACAAGTAAGAAATTTGTAACAACGCAAGCATGTTCAGGTACATGGATTGCAACACGAAAATTTCAAACTAAAATACAATTCAAAGCACTCAAAAATCAAAATTCAAGGCAAAATGCTGATATTGAACCAAGATTGATAACAGGTTTCATAAATTACATCTTATTTCAAAATAGATAACATAAGTGCTGAGAAAAAATAGCAGCATACTTAAAAATTTCACTCTTCCTGAATATTTAAGATATGATTCTAGTTTTTTTCAGTAAAATGGGGAAATTTAAGAAAATATTAATGCTGATTTTATTTGTAGAACTTAAATAGTATTGAAAATATGAATTTTTCAAGTTCCTATGTAAATATGTTATCAGAATGTATAAAAACTTTTTGCAGTTACGGAATATAGGTACGCTTAAATAAATTAGTTTATGTAATGACGATCTCAAAACCGTGTTGTAAGACAATGAAGTACCGTCAAAATATCTTATAAAATAGCAAAAATCGAACTCGCAACCCTCCGGTTGCAAATTCGTTACTCTTCCAACCGGGCTATCGCATCCCACAAATGCACTTAAATCGGCTTAGTTTTTTATGAAAAACATTTCGATAAACTCGAATAATGTTTTAATCTAGCAAAAAAGGATTCAAAACTATTAAAATACTAGCACTACTAAATAAATTATTTATATCTTTCTCTAAATACGTCCATAATACATATGTATTCTCCATCACTCGAAGTAACGTATTTGTTTTAACGAACTATTCGTATGAATATATCCTACATCTTTTCATTAAACTGGGTTAAATGCTCAAAACACCGTATCTACGTTTCCATAAAAGAATATATATTTGAAATCCAAAGATTATTTAGCTTAAATTTTTCTTGTCCTACATATTGCCCATTATTTGATGTGGTACTAAAATAATCTTATTTTTCATTACTGTGTAGTTTTGCAAAGGTCAATATAAATTATAGCATGTGTACACCAATGAGCAAAATAATCGATATTATGTAACAACTATCACATTTCATTTTGCAATCATTCTGCACTCATGTCCAAAATTATCTTTACATGCATAAAATCACGGATTTCTCAGAAACTGTGAACTATAATTTTATGAATTTGAGTGAAATGATACATAACACATAAATACAAAGGAAAATATTTAAGAGCACTGCATGTGATATAGAACTGTAGCATAAAACAATAAAAATGGCAATAATATGTGACAAGGAGAGTTCAGAAAAAAAAGAATAACTCAGAAAAAATCTAAGAATTTAATATGGAATGTGATCTCCCCTGACGTGTACACATACAACGTGTTTTAATGCTGGCAATAATGTTGTTAATTACAGTTTGGGGAATTAAGTTCCTCTCCTCCAGCAATACGGTCTTCAGGGTATTTACATCTCTAGGAGGATGTCTCCGTGCAACTGTTTTTCCAAGGTAGTCCCATAAGTTCTCTATCGGGTTCAGATCAGGAGATTTTGCTGGCCACGGTATTCGCTCAATGGCTTTATTTTCAAGGAATTCGTCAACGAGGTTTGCTTGATGTGGATGAGCATTATCGTCCATAATAAAAAGTAAGATCCATATGCACCTTACATAAGGCTCTAAGACCTCATCCCGATATCTCTGGCCGGTCACAAATCCGCTGTTGAAAACGTGTAGGCGCGTACGTCCATCGATCATTATTCCTTCCCATACCATCACACCTGCACTACCGAAACGGTCCCGTTCCATAACGTTCGAAGGAATATTTCGAGTTCCTGACTCCCTCCAAATGTAAACAAATGTTTAGAATCAGATGTTAAACTAAACCTCGACTCATCAGTAAAGTGAACATGGGTCCATTGGTATTCACTCCAGTTCTGATGTCCTTTGCACCAATTAAAGCGATCCCTCTTTTGTTGTGAAGACAGTGAAACACATACTCGGCATAAAGGCCTTTTTCATTAAGCCTTCTGTATACAGTTTGCCGTGATACAACAGTTCCAGTGGCGACTGCAACGTCTGAACTTAATTGCCGAGCAGTAGACTTCCTGTTACGATGGGCAGTTATTGCCAGATATCGATCTTGAGAAGCAGTTGTTATTCGTTTACGACCTAGTCCAGCTCTCCTTACAACAGTTCCAGAGTTCTGAAATTGCTTCCGTAGCGTAGAGACTGTCTGTCTTGAAATATTCACACATCTCGCTGCTTCCATGATTGTCTGCCCTGTTTGTAAACTGCCGATAATTCGCCACTTCACAGATTCTTCCAAATGATACTTCGGAGCCATAACAAACCGTTTTGAGTCCTTACACACTGAAATAAAACGTTATATTGCAGAAATTCACTCAGATATTCACTTTGCGCAAAGCGCTTGATTCACCGTCGGATGACGTAACGCCTTGATTTGCATATCAGAAACCGTTTGATCATTTTTGATTGGATAATGCTAATTAGGATTGTCTTTCATACATTCCTACAAAAATGTATTACATCGATTGGATATTTCATGGAATATCATTATTTTTGGGTATGTAAAGATAAATTTGGACATGAGTGTATATTGCATCATTTCTTGAGGTGGGCCGAAGTAGCCCAGTTGGTACAGTTGCGGATTTGCAACCGGATGGTTACGGGTCATTCCTGATTTATTAAAATGACTTAAATATTTTTAACGGGTACTAGTATTAAAATATCATTGAGTAAATAAAAATTCTTAAATCATTTAGACACTTTCTTCGAACAACGAAGGCCTTGAAACAATCGCGAAATGCAACATAATTTTAACAAATTCTGTGAGTCGTTTTCTGTAAAGCTAAAGGTAGATGGCGAAAGTGCTTTGGGGGCCGCACACGGGCTTTGGGATTTCCTGTACTTATTCCGTATTGGATAACAGGAAACAGAATCTCCGTCGGTGGTTGTTTACTCTGAAAAAAATCATCGCTCTAATATAATTAACAGAAAGAATAATAATGATTCAAGTTATTACAATGCATTTTCAAGTCGTTTGATATCTTTGCTTTGGACTATTGAGCAAAATGCTTTTAAAATCGTCTATTTTATGAAGTTTTTTCATTGAAACCATCTTCGAAACACAGTTAGGCTTCACTGAGACTTCTGTTATATGGTTTACAGTTGATTACAATTGATTTTAATTTTATCTTTTATATCCACGGGACGTTCTTGACTTCAGTTGCAAAAATAGACCTTTAATAAAAAATACACATAAAACCAGAAAAACTGGTCGACACGAGCTTATGCAAATTGAATAGCAACGACACTTATGCACGTCATCGTCTGCCAGTGCATATATGAAACAATAGACACCTGTGAAGAATCTAGAGTTGTTTCCGCCCTGATAATGAAAGGTTATCACGATTTAGGCGATTTTCAACGCGGTTTGGATAGTTGGAGCTCGTGAGATAGCACTTCCGAGTTAGAGAAGTTTGGATGTTCATGAATTACCATTTCAAGGGTGTACCGTGACTACAAGAATTCTGGCATAACCTGTAACTTGCGATAGCAGTGTGACCATGAAAAGATTCTGGGCGAAGGTGACCAGAGTCGGTTGGCTAGATTAGTTTCACGCAAAAGGAGTGCAACATTGCCTCAAATAACATCGAAATTCAATGCTGAGCCCTCAACAAACAGCAACGTTCCCTCAAAGATATAAGCTCTAGGATCTGACACCCAACTCTAGTACCCTTGATGAATACTCGACACACAGCTATCGGGAACACCACCATTGGACATGACTGCAAACGAGTAGCCTGGTCTGACGAGTCAGGTTCCAACTGTTTTGAGCAGATGGAGGGATCCACGTGTGGAGAAAATCCCATGAAGCCATGGATCCTGCATGTCAACAGTGAATTGTACAGACTGGTGGTGGCTCCATTATGGTATAGGGTTTGTTTAGCTGTCATTCAATGGTACCCCTGGTGCGTTTACAAACGTCTCTGACAAGTGAACTCTGTGTGGTTCATCATTTCTGACCAGTTACACATGTTCATGTCCTGCGTCGATTCTGATGGGTTTGGCCTTTTCCAACAGTACAATGCACCGTCACACAAGTCTAGACAAGCCAAATTATGGTTAGATGAACACTCACTGAGTTTGGGGCCTTTCCATTCTCCCGTAAGTCAGCAGATTTTAATGTTATCAAACGTATCTGGGATGTCATGCATTACACTGTGGAACACAGAAATCCTACACCTCGGATTACAATAGCATTGTGGACCGCTCTGCTGGATGTAGGGTGTTCAATGCTTACAGAATATTTTCACAAGCTCGTAGCGTCGTATTTCTACAGTTCTACGCTCCCGTGGGAGGCTAAAGTATTAGACGTACTAGTTTTTCTGGTAATTCGGTGTTGGTATCCGATTCAAACATCAATAGAAATTAAATACCTATACAAGAATTTAAATGTTAAGTAAAATGCATTTTCTTGAAGCGTAGAGTTTTAAGGAAACTTTTTTTGGGGAAATAATTCTTTGCATTTTGCATCTGTAAGGTGTAAGTAATAGTCAATAGTGTAAAAAATTGTTTATTCATAACACAAGAAAAATATTTACATTGATTTTTAAAATTCTAGATTATTTTGAAACCGACAGAGAAAAATATACAAATACACAGTAGAGAAATAATATATCATACTGTCATTATACAATAATATGATTCTCTATAAAAATCATTCTAAAATATATTTCACTTAATTTGAATCTGATGTTCTGAAAAAATCATCTCACTTCCTGCTTTACTTCATTACTCTTTGTTGTGAATTCATTAGGTTGCATGTTTGCACTTGATTTATAAACAAATTACTTACATATGACATTCAAAGCATCCGTTAAGAATAGATTATTGCATTCTGTTTTTCCCAGCCTAAAATTAATTTTGGTTTCATCATCATTTCAGATTAATAGGCAAAATAATCTTACCTTTCTTGTGTGTGTGAATTCGATTTAAGTTAATCATTTCAATAACTTCAAAGGCATATAATTTCTGAGAAACGTAAATCAAATCGTCAAAAAATTAAAAAAGGTAATTTGTTAACCAAATATATCTTTTACTTATTTCCGGTGTAGCTTATTGCCTCGAACATCTTAAAATTATCTATTCATCAAACGGTTAAATCTAATTTGCATCATAAACGTCAGGGTAAGAAAATTTTCAAATGCAACTACTAATTCATATGAAGGCTAATTCATATGAGAATGTATTTGTGAAGAATTTGCAAGAATTAACTGTAAAAATTACAGTGAAATAATTACTCTTGATTTCAAACCGTAGTATTTATTATTCAAGGGCAATTTCAGTGGGGGTTAATTTTATCCAGACACTATCCTTTCTACTTTATTCACAACTGGAGATGGGCTATTATTATTTCAATAACAATTTAAGTAATAGTGTTATTTCAAAATAACAGTTAGCAAGTTGTCGAAAAGGAATAACTGTTATGACCGTTGTTTATGCAACTGGCTAATGAAGTTGGAGCAAAAGAATGAAGACGATAGTTTTAAAACAGGTGAACATTAGCTATTGTCATCAAATATTAAAAAAGCAACATATTTTGGAGTTAATACTTTAAAATTTAGCTTAAAATAATTGGGTTCAATTGTATTTAATCGTAGTGTATGACTGGATAATTACTGTAATTAAACTGTAGATACATACAACCTTACTGAATTCAGTTTACTTGCAATGTCGAAGAATATAAATAGCATACAGCTCTATTCGAATTTGACATTTTGAACCTTCACCGTACAAACTTTAAGACAGGGGTGTCCAACCCATGGCCCTAGACAGTTGGTGATGCGGCCTCACAAGATCGTCAACTTTTAATATTATGTGATACTTTTCATGACTTGAAGATCTATCTTCCCAGAGAAAAATATCCTCCTCCTCACAATTAAGCCTCATTTATGTTATTGGTTTTTTCTCCAGTATGTAGATTAGGGAACAACTATTTTCAAGGATGAAGAATACCATTAGACGACGAGCACCTCGAGACTTATCAAGAATTGCAATCACTTTCATCGAATCAATCGTCATCTGACCGTGGTTCAAAACTGCGAGGTGCTGTTCTCGGATCTTTCTCTTCGGGATTGATCCAGAACCGTCGCCTATTGTCAGTTGTAGTGCTCCAGGCGACTTAAATTTCATAACCTACACACCTACCATCGAATCAGACATATATGTATTATTTTCACAAAAACAAAATTAAGATATCCCACTAGTATTGTGTTTACGTTCCTTTCCTTTTTTCAGAATTTCCTTTATTTAAAAAATAAAGGAAATTCTGATATTTATATGCATTAACTATATTGTATTTTATATGTGGTCCAAGACAATTCCTTTTCACTCAATGAGGCTTAGGCAAACGAAAAGGTTCGACACCCCTGCTTTAAATAAAAAATGTCCTCTCTACCTTATTTACAACTGGAGATGGGTTATTATTTCAACAGTTTAAATAACAGTGTTATTTCAAAATAACAGTCATCAACTGCTTTCTAAAAGAAATAACTGTTACAACCGCTAGTTTATGCCACTAGCTAGAGGAAAAGAATGAACACGATGTTTCTAAAAGAGGTGAACATTAGCTATTGTCATCAAATGATAAAAAATTTCAACAATGACTAAAATTCTTAAATTAGATTAATTAAATGAATGAATTGAAATTTGTGGAATGATTTTAAAAATCAAAAGTTGATTTTCCTAAAAATTATAAAAAATACGGCTGATTTTCAGTTACCAAACTTTAAAATTGTTAGTTAACGTCACTTTCTAACATTTAATAATAACCGTTAACTTAAAATATTTTTAAATAACTGTTACAATGAATTAGCAATAACAGTTAACACTATTATCTTATAGCAGTTTTGCCCATCTTACTTACAACATATGAAACACTCACCTGCAGGTATACCCAACAAATACAAAATAGCTGCCTCTTACTCTCCGTTGGAAATTACTGAGAATAAGCTTACAGTTACAGAACAAAATTATAAGTAATTACTGCTTATATATGTATAATTTACAGTTAAAATATTTTTACATTTAATACCATTCATAAATATTCCAATTCAATTAGTAGGCCAGCATTATAAATCAAAGTAGTATTGTATCAGTTTCTTTAATAACATAATAGGAGACGAAACATAACATTTATAAAAGCAAAACTTGCACCAGAACTTATCTCTCCCCGAATTCCAAAGGTACAAAATCTACCGCTCTTTTAATAAATAAATTTTGATAAATCTGTCCATCTTGAATACACACAAACTCTGAAAGAAACAGTTATCTGTCGTTATGTCAAGATAGAAGCTCTTTACTCTCTTTATGGTCCAACGCAGTTTGAGAAGTCGTAACTTCCTTCAAACTAGTTTTCAAACGAAAAACTAACACACACTTGGAAAATACAGCAGTAGCACTCTTCACCAGCGCTATATAGCGATTAAGGATTATTGAATTAATAGTCAACAATGCATCTAAGCAACACAACGTAAGATTTCGTCATTATTTTCAAAACGGATCGCCATATTCAAAACAGAAGTTCAGTTTCATAAATCGTGGTACGCAACACGCACCTCTTGAAAGCGCATCAATTAATTCCTTTTAACATTGTTCTTGGTGAAGGTAGCTCCAAGAGTGGATCTGTTTCAACCACTTACGACCTAACCATCGAATCGGTACTTTGATTTATCTACTCTTCTTGATCTATTGCTAGAAGCACAAATATGTCCAGTTGTAAGTCAAGTCACACATTGGTCCAACATCAGTCCTGCGACACTAAATTGGCTGACATACGCATGTGTACCGACACGTTTTCTGCACACAAACGGAGTGCGCATGCGTATGTTTTGTCGCATGCTGCTCCAGTGTGTGGTTGGGCTAAGATCTGTTACATAGTATTGAGCACAGATCCAGGACATGACTACCTTTTCACGTAAAGTGGAATTCCTTCTACTCTGTCCTAATATATGATGCAACTGACACTTATATATGAATTTTCACATACTTCATGATGAGCTGATCAACAGTCATATAGATATCGAAATGTATTATGCCTGGCACGTGTAATTCATACAGAAACAGTATATCAGTACATGGTACACTGACATGTAACACATGTACCATAGTGGCACATGTGTTGTATCAGTTTTTCTTATAGTTCTGGGGTTAAATATGTTTCTGCAGTTGCTGCTCAGGGTAAACTTTTTACAGCTTCTCTTCATAATGCTGCGTCTCCACTGTTCATTCTGTATCCATTCCTTTCGCTGAGGGGTTCTTTCTCAGGAACTTCTTGTGGTCTTTTTCTTTTGAAAAATCCAAGCTGAAATTAAAAAAGATTTTTCAGCAAGATGTACTTTATTTGTACTTTTCTCATATACATGTAAGGAAAACAGACCGGGTCCTTCCTGAGACATTAGTTTTCCACGTGCAGACTTTAACAAGTCACCTCCTCTTCACAAAGAACATTTGATTTTCTCTTTCTTACCCTTGATGCAAGATGTTCCTAAGCGGGGTGCTGGACATGACTTGCACGTAGTCAAAAAGATAGGGGCGGCCGAAGGGCGTACCACCAATCTTAATAAAGATTCAGCTAAATGTTCCGAGCTTTATTTGAAACCTCTGTGTAGCTTCTCTTTGCGATTGTAAAGAAAGATGCTCATGAATGAGGCTTGTATTGTTCTTTGCATTAGAATATTCCAAAAGCACTCATCAAGGGCAGGGATGTATTCAGAGGGAAATTATAGAGTTGAATATGCTTCTGAATACCCCAATAGTCGGAAAACTGTAGAAATATAATGTTAAACGCAATGTTTGTCTAACATATGGGCTTTTAGGATAGGTAGGTAGTTAATTAACGTCGCACAGCAGTTACACAACTGGCTATTGGCGACGGTCCGGGATTAATCTGTAGGGAAAGATACGAAGACACCTCATAATTTTGAACCACGGTCAGATGACGAGATCAACACCTGAGCTGGCACTCCATTCTCCAAACTTCCACACCACGCCAATGTGAGGACATTTGAGGTCACGACAGATTTAACATGCACCAGACCCAGCATACACGACGGTCTTGGACCTAATTTCGAACTTATAACCCACCGGTTGCTAATCTGTTATTCTTCCAACTGGGCTACCGAGGCTCACTGGGTCTTTTGGGAACCATGAGAAAAAAGACTGGACTATCCAAAATTGTTTTCTGAAGGACGTCCAGAAAACAATTCACAACAAACACATTATTGAAGGGTGTTCTTTTAGAAAATCAGTTTTCGATAAGAGAGGACAGCATGTTGAGGTTTGCATGCGATTGCCTGATACCTCAGGAAACGACCCTACCTTGATGAGCGCCTTTTTTCATATTACAAGAATAAAGTATGTGCATATTCATAAGTGTGCCTAATTTTAATTTCGAAATGAACCTACAAATGTGTAAACGAATAAAGTGTGATGTATCGAAAAATTTATAATTGGGTATTTTTGTTTAAAGTTGGTGTATACCACGGCCACTCCTATTTTTCTGATGACGTGCATTGACTTCCTGCATAACACTCATGAACGGATTGGTGACAGAAAATTTCCATTGAATATTAACGATTGTCTACATCCGGACACATTTTAAATATTTTTAAACACAGTACTTTCAAAAGAAATGATATAGTCGGTTACAAAATAGAACAGATGCTTTCGGAAGAATGATCCAATATATACACAGGGTTCCCACTCCTTTAGGAAAAGAAAAATTAAAGCTATTTTAAAGCTTTTTCGAGGCTATTTTAAACAATTTTTAGGCAACATTTAACGTACATCGAAGATACGAGTATTAACCCGTGAATGCAGGGATAAAGAAGCTTTCATTGGATGCTATGGTTTGATGTTCACCTCCAGTTATGATACTTGTTCAAAGTCGTGCCATTGATACTGGTTTTTGCTGGGACTTCTTAAAATCGTTAAATTACTTGTCTAATGGTAATGGTAATAATTAATTAACGTCGCATTGGAGCAATACAACGGGCTATTAGCGACGGTCCGGGACCAATTCCCAATCCCAGCACAACACCACGTAATTTTGAACCACGGTCAGATGTGAGATTACTTGTCTAAAGTTACGTGTCATTGATCATTGCTTTTGAATGCAGGTAAAATAATTGTTTTTTAAATCAGACCTTTTTAAGGCTCGTGGTAACACTGATCTAGGCAAGGTCCTTGCCTATGTTACATCATCCAAGGTTTGTATGCTTAGGTTTGTTTCTACATTCCTTTTGTCTCTTTTGCTTCTTCCTATTTGCCCTGCTTTGTATTTAAGTTTGACGTGTTATTTTGTGTTTTATGCCTTTTTATATTATCGTTTGTGTTTTCGGGTGGCATTTGTTCGTTCCTTTAGGATCTGCATTATCTACAAGTACAGAAGACTTAAAAGTCTTCAAAGCAGCTCCTTTATACAGTACGTTTGAGAAGCACTTTTAATTTATTGGAATATAAGAAAAGCGTTAGTTTATTGAAAAACCTGTAAACTATTGAATCGAACTGAACTGGAATGGAGCTATTCTAATATTCCGTAAACCTACAAGCACTTCATTGCACACTGACTACCGATTAGTGTTGGGAAAAAAGGGTTAAGTTTCTGATGTCTTAAACCTACCTTCCACAGGAGCAGAGCAAGGAGACCTAGAAGCAAAAGGCCGCAACAAATGGCTAAAATAATAATCCACCATGGAATCATGTAAGGTGCTAGGGCGACGTCGAGTAGACTGACTTTAGTAGAAACCTATGGGGAAAAATAAAAAAGTTCCGAGTAATTTAAGAATTACCATCTTGAATATAAGTGAAATTGTGCATTCAGTTTCATGTAGCAATTTAAGTCAGTGTATAAGAGGATGGAATGTTAAGGACAACGTTATTTATTTAGACATATTAAAATACTTTTACAGAAATTTCACTTAACAGAACGCACCACGAATATTTTGTATGGTAAGTAGCTTGGATCTACTCCGTACGGCAGTGCAGTTATACGGGTTACTAATTTGGATGACGTCTTTACTTCGCTTAATCCAAACTGTAAAATAAAGAGCCAAAGTTTAAAACATATAACGATGGAAAATGCATAAATATTTGTGCGTATTTTCCTCTATTAATTCCTCAATTATGTATGTTGAATGCATGAATTAAAAGTACACCTACTTCATTGTACGTTGCTTTCCAAAGTCTTGAACGAATGCTGAAAATTACTTGATCTCCTTTCTCAAGAGTAGATATTGTACAACGAATTTTTGTACATAAGGTAGCTCCACATGACTACAAACAAATAATAATTTATAATTCCATAAACAGATTCATTTTTAGATCTGCTAAAAACGATTTATTTCATAGAAATTCATTGACAGTATCACTATTTGTAAAATCAGAAGGAAATCTTACAAGTTCATCTTGAAAGGCATCCTCGCCTTCATCGCTCAGGAATACGTCCTCTCCTTCGTCAGACATAAAATAAGTGTCCTCATTTCGTTTCACTCGCTTGGTTTTCATCAGAGAGTTCTCACTTGTCTGTGTCTGCTTCTCTTGCTTCCATTCACCCAAAAGGATCTGCTGTCGTAAATCTTGAATGGTGATGTTGTGATTTTTGGGACGTCGTCTGACTTCCTAAGAGTATTGAAAAGACAAAGGCACATTGGGTCAGGAAACAGATTAAATTATACTTTTCAGACGATTGGTTTCACAACATTTTTCAAAAGTATTTTTAAATGAATTTAGTACCAACATTTCTGACACCAACATTTCTGACACGTTAACACCAAAAAGCTGCTAAAATGGCGATAAACATTTTAAGGTAACTTGTTCGTCTTTCGCCAGTCAATTATTGGCTAAGGAAATCGTTCTTTTGGTGTTGACGTTATCACTGTACCGTCATCGACCTTTTGATGAAATAGACAGCATGTGGACGGAGTCGCTGTCGTAAGATCTCAGATGGGTAAATCACGCGAGCTTATGAATCACCTTGGGCTGATTGGCAATAGAAGCACTAGCGTTTTTAATCACACTGGATAATCCTTTTTAACCAATCAATAATTTGTCCCACTTTAGGATTCATGCTTTATTCCACAACCAAGAGACACATCTTCAAATCAAGCGATCGACAGAGATAACATGAAGATACATGTTCCGTCTCTTTCATTAGAACGTCGATGCGTACCGCCTATTAAAATATTTATTGAAGCATTTTCTATTTTTAAAATATCAACCACATCTAATTTACCTGTAAATTCAGAGGATTGACATCGTCTATTCTCTCGCACTGAGCATTGCCTCTCACTTCTGGTTGAGTCATGAGGTAGAGCAAGGATTTCCCCTCTAAAGTATAAGTGGGCCACAAAATATGCACCTCAGCTTGCATTATCGAACTCGGACCTTGATTTCCGACCTAGTAAAAGTTATTATCAATAAAAATTCATATCTTTAATTGAGCCTTTTCAATACATTTTTTAAATGAAACTGAATTGAAATATTAAAAAAACAAGTCGGTTGCATACCTCGTAGATATGCGTTATTTCAGGACCAACATCAGTTTCTCGTACTTTGTTCTCTGGTATTTCTTCCGATTTGTTGTATGTTATTACTTCGGGTAAAGATATCCTGTTTAACCAAAGAGAAAAAGTATTAATACTTTTTGAGACACTAACAAAGATACATGTGAAATAAATTCAAGTAAATTTTGTTACACCAGACATTTGAATTGCTCCTAAAATTCAACAAAATTATGCTCAAGTTGGTGGTAAATGTTGCATGTGGGAATGTGATTGTTCTTGATAAATAAAAATATAAACACTATACTAACCCTCTGACAGCAAGTGCCACTTCAACTCGTACAGGTAATTCAATCTCATAGACATTATTGAAAAGAGTATCATTCTTCTCTTCATTCGTGCTGAAATTCAAATGTATAAATAATTAACTGAATGACAATGGCATGAGGCAACATGTTATGTTTCTTTAAAACGTTATGTTCCTTTACAACAGAGATGCATAGACTTGTTAAGACCAAGGGCCACACAGATTCCCCGTGACTTATGGAATAAGTCACGGGGAAGTAAGGGCCGTCAAAAACTCCATGAGAGCTATCTATCATATATTATTTATTTTGTTTATATTTATATTGTTACACAGAAATATAATAAAAGTAAGTAAAGAATTTAATTTGATGAGTGACATTGCATTGATTTAACAATATTTTAATATTTGATTCAAATTTTTGTAGTAGACAAGCGCAAAATTTATTCCAAATTTTCAATTGTCAAGCGGTTTCTATTTTTCGATTTATTAGTATTCGCTACTGAGAAAGTTTTTTCCCGGATATATGCGTCTGACACCTCAGCTACTTTGTTGCGCGCATGTGCAAATATTTTAACAATTTCCTTCAGTGCGACTTGTTAAAGTTAAAATAACACATGGTGATGCGGGCCGACAGCAAATCAAAGAAGGGCCACATATGGCCCGCTATCTGTGCATCCCTGCTTTAAAACATTGGTTAAAAGGCAAAACAGAAAGAATGTGCTTTAACATACCTGTTTACAACCATTGTGAAAACGAGATCACTTGTGGATGACACAACTCTGGATGGCTCTAAGAGAATCGTGAAATTTAGCTGCAAATAAAATACGTTTATTAGAATTGGGGAATAAATAAACGAAAGTAATAGTAAGAATTGATTAATATTATTTGAAAAGAATGGTCTCATGAAAGTTCTTTTAAATAGACATTTCTAATTTGACTTTCCCAATCTAAAAAATATTTTAGAAGTTGGTTGTGGCATTTTTATAAAACTTAGTGTTGGATAAAAAACACTTTCACGGAAATCCAGAGAATATATACATTTATTTTATAGTTATTTTTATTAAAATATAGTTAAGAAGTTGGGATAAAAAGCACTTTCACCGAAATCCAAAAAGAATTTTTTGTTATTTTTATTAAAAATAGTTAAAAGTTATGTTTCCATGAAATGGTCGATTTTTCTATAATCACCAATCATCATTCAGCTAATCCTCATCATTGATCAGCTGAGTAGTTTTTTACTTGTAAGCACATCGATTGCATTGATTCTCATAGTTTCTATCTTTTTAACTGTATCTAACATTTGTTACAAGCCCAATGTTCTAAGTTGATTGGAAAGAAGTGAAATGTGTCTTTTTTAAACATATATGTGGTAATTTCTGCCACTACAACAATAATCAACTTACAGTATAGTAGTACAGAGGGTAAAAGTCAGCTATTTGATAAGTGACAATGCAAAATGCAAAAGTGATCAAAATGTGACTGAGGAAACAATAGAAACCAGCTATATATTCATTGAATTTAGTACACGTTTTCTTACATGCACATTACAAAAAGTTATGCAACAATACCTAACTAATACCAACGCACTTCCCGTGCCTAGTATCGTAAGACACTGTATCAGTTTAAATAAATGTGGTTGGGACGAAAAGAGCATGCCAATATCCAGAATTTAGAGCACATTACTTTTATATATTATTACATCTATGCAGTAATTACATCTATATTATCATACTAAGTTACACTATATACAGGGCGAGTCTAAATTGTTTTTACATAATAAGAGGGGGGATAGTACCCATCCAGATGAGCAATGATTACCATGGAACATAGGGTGGCATTCCACTCTGAGAGGCAGAAAAGAGTAAAATTAGAATTTCACCATGAACTTACAACAGTGTTGGGAAAGCGAATGAACAATACCAAAAGTTGCACAATCTGATTTATTGATCAAAGAAAAACTCACAACAAGTGCTCAAAGTGGCGGACCTGTGGCTTGGCCTCCTCGCTCACCGGACCTCAACCCACTAGACTTTTTCTTCTGGGAGCACATGAAATCTTTAGTGTACCAGACGCCTGCGGACTCGGCTGGCTGAAGATCTCGTAGAGATGAATCGGTGTTGCCGCAGACAAAATTAACACAACACCAGGAATCTTCGAGAGGGTGCGCCAGTCATTCCTTCGCCAGTGTAGACTGTGCAACGACACGCGTGGCCGCCGCTTTGAGCACTTGCTGTGATAAAACCACTTCTGGACCACTACTTCTGGGGTGCCGTTGAAGAGGAGACCAACGAACATGCTCTCAATACTAGGAACTCGTTGACGGCTGTCACCACAACAACATAATTAGGATCACCTGATAAACATATGAAGACGTTTCAAAACCCTCATCGAGACTGGTAAGTCGTTGAATTAACGTCGCACTTTAGCAACACAACGGACAATTGACAAGGGTCCACGATCAATCCCGAAGGGAAAGAACCGAGGACAACACCTCATAATTTTGAATCATGATCAGATGACGAGGTCACACCTGAGCTGGCACCCCACTCTCCAAACTTCCACACCACGCCAACGTGAGACCATTTGAGGCCACGATAAATTTGACATGCACCAGCCCCCATGTACACGGTCTTTGGCTGGACCGAGTTTCGAACTCGCAGCCCTTCTGTTGCTAATCCGCCACTCTTCCAACCGGGCTACCAGCCTCCGCATCGAGAATAAAAGCGTTTTTCATTGGATACACTTTTATAATGTGTATGTTAGAACAAGTGTACTAAATTATACGAATATATATTGATTTTTCAGTCAAGAGCTTGAGAAAACGAAAGTTGGTTGGAAGATTAGCGGATTAGCAACCGATGGATTGCGAGTTCGAAACTCGATCCAATCAAAGACCGTCGTGTACGTAGAGGGCTGGTGCACGTTAAACCTGTCGTGGCCTCAAATGTTCTCACATTGGCGTGACGTAGAAGTTTGTGAGGTGCCAGCTCAGGTGTTGACCTAGTCATCTGACCGTAGTTCAAAATTAGGAGATGTCCTCGAATGTTTCTCTTCGGGATTGATCCCTGACAGTCTTTAATGACTCGTTGTGCCCGCTCCAGTGAGACGTTAATCCAATTAACTACCTACCTCAAAGTCAAATTTGTTCTCCAATACCTGTCTACAGAAGTACCCTGTATACAGAAGTGCAAGGAATCTCAATCAGGAAGTACTTTCGGTAGATTGAATTTGCATTGTCGACACACTGCTCCGCATTTAACACAAACGCTAAAGATGTACGTTACAAGCTTTATGCTCTTACTTCATAAGATCCGCAGAAGATGGATTAAATTACCAAAGAATTCCAAACGAAAGCATAAATCGTATACCATTTTATTGGCGGGGAGAGGATTTCCAATATCACACTTGAGCTGATTCTCTCCAGATATTTCAGGATGGGCTCCGCTACAGCTCACTGGGAAATCCTACAACAGAAAAATTATTGTTGTATAATGTAATCGCCCATAGAAGTCTTTGTATTTTTCTTTGTGCTGCTACAGCTGAGTCACTCTTTACAGGCAGCATGTGTGAATGTTCTACAGCTTTCTTGGACGTCCGTCCATTTTAATGAATCTTATTGGTTGTGCTGCAATCCTATCCTATCTGTATATATATGTGTTGTGTTTTCAATAAACTAGCCTTTTCCCTTTTGCGATCCATATGGCCTGTGTCATTCCTTTCCTCTGAAGGAATCGTATTTAACAATTATTAATTTGAAATCATGAAATAATTGTTTTTGATTATTCTTCATGACACGTGAAGGAAGGCTGAATCTAATTTTCTTGGAGGCACTCTTAAAATTAATGTTTGAACGATAGTTATTTTCCTAATGTCCTTTGCCAAGTGTCTTAAATAGTGATGAGTAAAGATTGCAATATACTACCATCTGGTCCTATTAGAGGCTTTTTCTGTCAAGCTTAAGCTAGATGACGATGGTGTTTTTGTGGAGGAACGTACTTCCTGTATGTATTCCGGACGTGACATCACTTGACTTGTTTTTCGATTTCGATTTCAGCACATCGCCAATAGAAATTCAGAAGAATGAATTCTGAATTGATATATCATAGTTGATTGGTCAATGCCAATTAGATTGAACGCCGAACGTCCAAAACTGCTATAAACTACGTTTTAAGGTAACCCCCTACATGCATCATGCGAGAGCATTTGGCTAACAGGAAGTAACACCTTTGTCTTCTGTCGGGTTTATTTACACCAAAAATCCTTGTCATATGTCTCTGGTTTTCAAAATTTTTGATACGATTGAGAAAAGTTTTGTTATGTTTTAAGGTATTTTTCTTGTACAGAAATTTGCTTCGAAAAGTTGAAGGTGTTCAAGATGAACATAGTTTGTGGAAAAAACGTAATTAGAAGTTTTGTTTATTGGCAAAATGAAAAATGAAGGGGTGTGTATTCCACGTTTAGAAAAATTATTGTACAAATACTGAACTTGCTGCCTTCTGACTGTAAAATAGTATAGTTTGGACCAGAGATATTTGCTGTTGATATTTATTGGGGCTATGTTGTCTTTTTCTAAGCTGGATTCCTATTCCACATTATCAAAGCGTTCCAAGAAATGTAAGAAACACTCACCAATTTAGATTTATCAATGTTGACATAATTCACATCCAGTGGCATTATGACATAAAGCATGGACTCAAAGGCATCTTCACCGGCATTTCTAATTGTCATTGCTAACTCCAAACGCTTCTTTGTTCCAATGGAATATTGTTCCACGTTCCTAGAGAAAAATAAGAAGCATAACGCTTGAACCATTTGGAGATGACAAGTAGTAATCTTAAACAAAACGTCCATGATTAATTTGGCTTGTAATCATTTCAATACCCTTCAAAAAAATTTTGCTATATTCAATTGTTAGTATTTGATTCTGTTTGAGATTGGTTCACACATAATAATGAAAACCTTCCAAAATTATCTAATATTTAAAAACTAAAATGAATGATTTTTTAAATTCACTTAAGTAGAATTAGACTTACGGAACAGCGAATAGTTGTAGATCTGGGATACATATATCATCTTTTCCGCAATTCTTCTCGATGTTTAACTAGAAATTGAACATATAAACTTTTTTATTACTGATGGGGAAAATGGCACTAAAAATTTATTCTAAGAGCCTAACATCAAGGAATATTTATTTTCACAGACAAAATCACCAGAAAAAAATGTTCTACAAAGGTATTACCTCATTCGTTGCAGCAGTGGGGACATTCAAATTCAGAATGGGCTTTAAGAAAAAGCGATAGGGCTCCAAATCCATAAGCTCATAGCTAGCTTTAATTTCAATCGGAGTCAATTTATCTCGTATGGCATTCTGAAATGGAAAAAACAATCTTGAAATCATACAGAAGGCGAGGATGTTTGAAGGATAGAAACGATAACTAAATGATAAATTATAACGATTTGCTAAACTAGTAATAATAGTAAGGAAATGATATCAATTTACTTAATAATTAATAATAGCAAGGAAATGGTAATAATTTGCTTAATGAGTAATAATAAGGAAACGATAATGATTTGCTAATGAGAAATATTAGTAAGAAAATGATAACGATTCGCTAAACGAGTGATGATAAGAAAAGATAACGATTTGCTTAATGAACAGTAATAAAAAGGAAATGATACTGATTTGATCAATGTGTACTAATAGTAAGGAAATGATAACGATTTACTTAATGAGTAGTAAAGAAAGAAAGGAAATGATAAGGATTTCTTTAATTGGTAATATTAGTAAGGAAACGAAAATGATTTGCTAATGAGTTATGATACTAAGGAAATGATAATGATAATGCAAAAGCGTGGGAAAGACCATACACTTGTGTAAAGGCTTGTCGGTTTACATCCCTCTATCAATTAAGTAAAATCTAGCCTTAAAAACTTTTCTCGTACTACGTTTCTTACTTGATTACAAAACTATTTAACAAATACCCCAGATAAAACGTACGCGCACATACATATGCACTCAAAATACAGTTACCTGGAAAGAACTGGAGAAACATTCTGTACACAAAGTCGAGTAATAAAAAAAATCAAAAAATTATTTTTAAAAAGGCAGAAATAGGACAGTAGATTTGGATATTAGAATAAAATGTAGATTTACCTGAATGTATACCGTACTCTTGTTACAAAACTGAACGTCCTTTTTCAACCTGATTGTACTAGTCCTATTTGAAACCTGAAAAGGATTGGCATCAAGAAAGGAAGCACGGGGACTCTTTAGGTTTGCATCCAGCATATGGGTATATTTGAGATCTAAAATGAAATATTACGGTTATTATGAAGTACAAATGAGAGAAAAATAGGTCAAACTAAATATATATAAAGGGCATCTCTCGTATAAAAAACAGAGGAACAAAAGGATATGTGGCCTGATTTACACGAAATTTGTTCACAATTTACTTTTAATTCACTTATTAGTTGGTTAAGAATTCTTTTTCAAGTCTCCAGGGTTCCAGGGCTGTTACAGCCAAATCATTTGTGAAATAGCAGCGTTAGAAGCAAAAACGGGCTCCTCCTAAATCCTATTTTAGTGGCAATTTTAATTGCTCAGACACAAAATGAATAATCTAAAACACAAAATGGGCTAAATTAAGTATGAAACAGACGTTGGAGATCTCAACAAGAAATTTAAATTTTAAAATTAAAAATCTAAATATTTTCTTAGTAAAGTTTTCATGCAATCTAGCAGCCACAGACTCCAATGGTGTTCTTTGTTGGTTACCACGGCTTGGAACCAAACAGATTGGAAAATTTTCAAGGAAAATCAGAATTTTTTTTCGTCTGCTATTTTCGTTTACTTTTGGAGAATGTTCAAAAAGACGCTAAAATTTTGAAAGTTGGAGTTTTTCAGATAACTTTTCTTAAAAAGATACCCCAGTCGCTAACATTGAAAAGCGGTGTAAAAAATTGCCTTTTAGTAGTCTGTGGTAACTCTGAAGTCCAGATTACAGAACTCAACTCCATCATGGGATACCGATCCTATGAAGGTCTTACGGATGATTTATTATAGAACTAATACTCAAGTGGCTTACTAATATACTCTAATTGCGAAGAAATCTTCGAACACCGGTCAGATGACTAGGTCAACAACTGGACTGACACCCCCCTCTCAAAACTTCCACACTACGCCAAAGTGAAGGCATTTGAGACCACGGCAGATTTAACGTGCAGTAGCCCCCATGTACACGACGGTCTTTGGTTGGGTTGAATCTCGAAAACCTCGAATTTGCTAATCCGCGACTCTACAAACTGGGCTACCGCACGACCATCCAGTAATATTGATCTCAGATATGTATTTTCAACTTATGCTTTTAAAATTAGTGCATGTTAATGATACTTGAATATTGGTTACAAATATTTGCGTAGGGGTATGTGTACATAAAAGTCACAAAGGAAATTCCTCAAATTCATACGAATCAGATGCAGCATGTTTATACATCAGATGTATATTGAAAGAAGTCTACGTGCTATCCATTTCATAATAAAAAAAATTGACAAACCTATTTCTGGTGCCACACCAATTCCATTGTACATCAAACACAAAGTTGCATCCACGCTGAAAAAATAATCAAACATGTATTACAAAAATATGAGGAAAAATGAAAATATTCTCGTATGCCCTTTCTCTCATCGATTTGAATGTAAGGATAGAATCACTTCCGGTTGGTTGTCTTTGGGTTTTATGGCACAATAACCATATTTGGCCTAGCTGCACCAAACAGAATGCAACTGGGGAGGAAAACAAAACAAAAAGCTGAAGGGTATAGGCGAGGGTAAAACAGAAGGGTGGACAGATCGTTCGGGTACCTCGGGGCTGTGATGCCCGTACACTCCTAAAGGTGTGCCCATGAGGACATATCACTTTCGGAGCACCTGTTGCAAAGTTGCCCATCTCCACATCATAATTATAATTAATTTAGCTTAAGAGAAATTTTCATAAGGGAAGGAAAATTTTCAATCCAAAATTTAGATCTGGGGGTTGATAGGCATAAAATCAGCAAGCACAAAACTCATAGGCATTCGTAGGGTCGAGGGGTAGTCCGGTGGTCACCCTCCCAACTACCGACTGCGACCGAGAATGGCTAGGATTTGGTGATCGGTTTCAAGTTGGGAACGTTATCTCCTGTACTGCTGTGTGACTTGCTTTAGGAGCATTTTAAAGATTAATGTAAACGTGATGAGGAAAATGAACATTTTAGATTTAAAGGTTTAAAATTAGAAAACAAATGTTACTATAACCCTCCTAGTGGTTTCGACGAAATATCTCGTTCAAGATCTGGACAATTTTGCTAATGACGAGATACCTCGTAGAGACAAAATTGCGCTATTACTCTAAGGGGAATAAAGATCCATATTGAAAAGACAAATTGTCCCTTGCCTAGAACTGGTGACTGGAACAGGATTTCGCACCAGAGGCTGGATACTAAAGGGTACTTTCGACGCGAAGATAAACCATCTAGAGGGTTAAAAGAAGTTAGAAGTCCTAGCGTATCTTAGCCATAATTATTGGAAACCAGAATTGGAAGTTATTTAGGGGGAGATTAACTTAAGGAATTGAGAAGTCGTAGACTTCAGGGTTCAAACGAAACACATCACAAGGATGTTTCTATCGATGTGGGAAGGAGTTAAACTGTTGATGCAGAAGAGCATGAGGTCTCTTCTACGAGTCAATGTGAATGTAATCTACGATTATCCTTATATTAAACTAGCAGAATAACCCGGCTTTATTCGGACTGAATTGGTTAACTAATTTCCGTTTTCGTTAATATATAGTAATTCCTATTCATCCCATATAACAACTACCAAACTCTAATAAAGGTACACAATTGTTAAATATCCAATCTCACAAATGTAAATAAATGTCATTTAACATTTTACATTTTAGTAGAATTTAAATTTTTAGTAAGAAAAAGCTCTAGAGTGCCAATGTTACCCAGAATGCATAGAATAGTTCAGAGTATGCATACTATAAATGCCTTGTATGTCATTTAAAAACAAAAGCGTTTCCCAAAATTTTCATACAATGATTACAAATGTTTTTAAAACTAATTAAACCATTATTTACTTTAATTACAGTTATTGAACGAAAAATATCAAATTCAAAATCCAAAAATACATCTTAAAAGAGATTTTAAAAAGCTTCGAACGAAAAGTAATGAATGTATCTGTTTTTCACTATAAAATAGATTATTGGAATATAACGGACACAAATTTAAAAAAAAGCAAACGATTAAAAAATACCAAGGTTGCCATATTAGCTACCAGTCCTATTTTAAAACGTTTTGTTCTGTATAGTTTTATTATCTTTATCATCTGTCCCAAATATTCAGATTTTTTTTATATTGCGTAAAGAAAAAATAAGACTCGAAATAAATAAACTATTAGAATTTAAATTCCGTAAAAAAAATTTTGGAAAATAATTGATATTTCAGCAGCACTGGTAAAAGAATCCAAGTAATTGCAATGCTCAACATACCTCCCAGCTATTCCAAAACTACCAAATTATGGTTGATTTAAGTATAGTTACTAACATGTTTTAACGTGAAAGCAAAGAAATGTAAAATAATGCATTCACTAAACTAAAATGTGGTGTATCAAATATGAAAAATTAAGTTAAAATATGTTGAACAAATCTTATGTGAAACTTGTACAAACACACAGACACAAAATCGAACATAGAACGGGAGGACGGACAGAGAGATTTACGCAACCAAGTTCAGTCACTAAATGCAAGAACTCACAGTATACAAAGTTTCATGAAAATATATTTTATCGTTTAGACGTAGTATGGGCACACACACATACATACATACAGACAAATTGACAGACACCAAACGCGAAAGAGACGGATGTTGCATCAGAAGGGACCAAAACGGATAGAAAACTTGAAATGGATCGAAAATATTCAATGTACAAACACTCCATTCGTATTAATATAGATTCGACCAAAATAAAAGTGATGCTTTTCTATTAGCAATATAGATACATCTGATGTGAACTTACCACGAAACTTTAGTTTTATCCTTCAACGTACATGTTTTATCTTCTAGGCTTAGTACATCTCGGCTAAGGGTCATACTAGATGTGATATTTACCACTGGACGGGATCTAATAACAATTCAAGATTTTAGAAGCAGCAACATGGTTTTAACAAATATTGTGACACAATTAAATTAGGAAGTACAATTTTAATTTTTGTATTATCGTGGTTTTACCGTCAATTATTAATTAAAAAAGTTCAAGAGCTAGAATATTCACCTCATGAAAATGACTCGGTCGGAATCGTAAGCTCCAACAACGATATCTGAAAGGAAATACATTACAATTTAAGCAATGAATTCTTCATAGTGTAAGGTCCTTAAAATTTGTAAAAATTACAAAAGAATAATATTGGTTCTTACCGGGATATCTATTTGCGTCCATATCCATCGATCCGGAAACAGAAAATCCTAAAGTTCTCAGATCAGTTCCTGGAAAATCATCCGACGTGATGACCTTCAATTAAAAAAATCTATATTACAATTCCTTCCCTCAACATTTAATTTAAATACAGATAACATCATCTAATCAGTTCATTAGCCTAAGTATAATCCGGCTTCCTGGAGTGGGCAGTCGAGTTACGTGGTTTTGAGCAAGTCTATTTGAATTAGGTGATTGGTAAGAAAGTAAATAAAGTCTTTCCACAACTAGCGTCTTTAGCACAGATTCTGACTTCACCAATTATGCCTTTACCCATATCAACCTTCTCCTAACACGCTTTCACTCCCTTTGAAAAATGGATTGTTCCTAGATCAACCGCTTTCTCGTCGGAGCCACACTACTTAAGAAGGCAGCATCTCCATATTTTGTCTTTTGGGCTTACTAATGTTGAAATGCTACGGATAAAAATCTCCGTTGTCTCACAACGTTTGAAAACAGCAAACTCAATCAACAGTTGGTTTAATGATCATTTGTACTCTTATAATAATGGTATCAACAAGTTATGAGTGAGGCAAAATCAAGGGATCGGGTAGACCAAGGAAACATATTCGTATCATGTTCTTGTGCAATATTTGTCATACGTGGACGGGTGTTACCGTGCTGAAAATATGCGCTGCCAACATCAGTTGGGGGTGAAGGGAAGTGCTATAGGTTTCAAGATGTAATCAGCATATCGATCAGAGGTAAATTTCCAGCAATTCATGCCAAACTGGAAGTCTGGACAGTGTCTCAATTTAACTATGTCTGGCAACGGTGACCAATATTTCTCATGCCCAAGAACGAATAGATTTCGACCATAAGGATGAAGTACCGTCAATCTCAGAGATGAGTGGGATATTTTACTCCGTTGACATGATATTCCGAATTTATCCGCTATTCCTATATAGATACCAATATCATTGCTGCAAGGTGTAAACTTCATGGATTTAAATGTTGCTATCGCCACGCGATTTCATTTTCGCAGAACAGAGAAATGTTTGAGAAAAGAAATTTTTGAAGATGTAACTTTATTGACACTCTTGATAACGATTTCATATCGATCATGGAAACTGCTTCGAAATTGTTGAAAAATTGGGACACCCAAAGCACAGTAAATAAACAATTCTAAATACTCCTGCTAGAACTAAGATGCTAAGTCGAACCCAGTTTCGAAGTAATCGAATCATGAGAAGCTTTTCGAGTTTGGCATCTACCCACGCTCCTGCGGCGGGAAATCGAATCGTCCAGAAGAATGAGCACACCGATCGCTGAATACAGCAATTGCAAAATTGAGACTAGTTCCAATCTGGTACGTCTGGTTCTGTCTCACGTGGCCTTACAATCCTAGCTGATCGCTCTCCAGATCATAACACCTCTTACTCAAGTGCAATTCTAATCAGTACTATGTATAATTCTAATCAGTAGGCTGGATTGTCTTCATTTTCACATCATCTCCTAATTAGTTTGTTAAGTCGTTTTGGATAGAATTACATGAAACATTAAAAGAAGGTTTTGCTATAAAACATATACAATTTTTGCGGGATTGCTGCGAAACAAATCAATTTCATGTGTCTATGGCGTTCTCGTATGCAAATTTTCAGACACAGATCAAACAAGCAGTTCTATGTGTTGTAATTTTAATTTCACTGAGTGTGTGTACGCTTTTAGAGATAGTCTTCAATTTAAAATTTGAATAAGAATGAAAATTAATTTGTTTTATAAGGAACAAACATTTTTAAACTTTGAAACATAATAAATTTGTACCTGAGATGGCTCTTCTCTGGTACCGGTGGAGCTGCCATGATATATGTAAATAATTCCTTTACCATCTTTTCCAGCGTAAGGAGCTCCAACAGCAAAATCTAAAGGAAACGTATTTATTAGTAAGAATCATAATGTAGCGCTTATTACGTAAGGCACTTTCTTCTTAAGCACATGAACTATATACAGAAAGCATTACAACACTGATTTTGTAACTTTACCTTGATATCCATCGTTGTTTATGTCTTTAAGGCCTGCTATAGATAAACCAAAACGACCTTTAGAGAATTTTCCGTCTAGTGTACTTCGATCATCGGCTTCAAACTGGTGCTACAAAGGAAAGAAATCGGGAAATTTACACTCCAAACCACTTCTATAAATCAAATAATTGCTCTAAATTCAAATTTTGGGAAATAAATTTTTTAAAATATTTTGTTACTAGGGAAAAAATAAGAACGGATAAAATAAAACCCAAACAGAAGAATTCTAATCAGATCTCAATCCAAACAGTATATTTTGCTACTGGTATTGCTACTTAATATAATTGCAGCTTACTGATAAGGTATGAGATTAGCTTCATAGATATTTTAAAGATCGGTTCTTCTAGTAGCAGTCAAAACTAAACTATTCTTTTAATAATGATCTCAAGCAGGTTACAAACGTTGTTTTACCTTAAGCGTTCAAGCTAAAACTTTTATTGTGTTTCAATTAAAAACCTAAAGAGAATGGTAGACTCAATGTCAGATTTCAAACCTGCTACAGAGGAAAGCTTCAACAACTTATTTGATAATCTATGCTGCTAGCCATTAAATGCAACACTAAGAAAAACAAAAGACATCCTATTCATATTTATAAAAGACAGAACTTTGAGTAGAAACCTTTAGATAGACGTTTAGGGGGTGATATATGTTGCCTACTCGTGGTACCTCTTGTTCTCTCTGTGATTGACAACTTTGACGCCAGCCCCATTTCCCAAGCAGGCTAACTATAGAATAATATTATATGGCAATGAACAAGGGCTGAACAATTGTTTAAGGCATGAGCACAGCTACCCCAACCTTAATTCCCTTTGCTTCTACATATCAGCAGGAGGGTTTATATGCTCGTCTATGAGGACTAATAAATTTTCAATCTACAAAAAGATGTCAATAAGAAAGAATTGGAATATTTATTGGAAGACAGGAGACAACCTCAAGGACTGTCTTAAATTCCTGACAATACAATTTCAAATACTGTCGATAGTGTGTTTAAGCCATATTTTTTGTTTTATACATTTCCTGTGTTACATTATTTACATTTTTTAATAATTATTATAATTACAAATATTTTGTGTTTTTAAAACACATAACCTCAGACTCTATTGGGCTGCTCTTAGACTGATGGACAAGAGACCGGTTTATGATAAAAAGAAAAGGTAAAAGGTTCACTATTCTGTGCTTTACACCAGTTCTTTATATTCTTCTTTATAATACTTTTGAGGGGCACTACCTTTATATATAATTTCTACATGCGTTGCGCTTTTGATCATTCCATCTTCTCACCTGTTCGATTCATCCTGCGGAATTTTGGCAAATCTGATACATCTTTCTTGATGTTGCAATTTTGATTGTCAGCAGTTTACTTACAAAAAGTTCTGGCCTTTAGTTAACTTACCTTAGCATTTTGGTAGTGAACATAAACCCTCCCTTCTTCGTATTTGCTTTCTTTTGACTGTAAATCTGTGAAGAAAGGTGCTCCTACCACAATGTCATCCAATCTAGAAAAAATTCCAAGGTATTTTGGAGTTCAATGCTTCTGGGGGACAAGCCCCCAAAAGTCTTGGTTTATTTATGTATCTTTTGTTATAAATGTCTGAAATGATTTTGTAACATTCTATGTATTTTTCAATCTATGCATTACATTCTTTAAAAACAACAATTTTTGAATTCATAACAATTTATGAATTTAATCATTCATCACGAAATATAATAGTATGAAGATAGCGCATTTTTTCTTCATTGATTAACACCTCGCATATTTACATGTCTACACAAAGCATCAACGCTTCAAAAGTAACCAAAAGATTAACAGAACATACACTCTGGAAAATGGGATTTGAATGTTTGTCAACTATTGTAAAGGGATTTCTGTATTAGGATCTATTGAATTTTTTATGCTTGCGTGGTAGTCCTTTCCTCTAAACTGAAAATCAGTGTTTTATGAAATACATCTACAATGGATCCCTTCTCCATGAGGACCTCAGCAGAAATGAAATGGAAGATACCTTGATTAGTGGACGGCATTTCAGAGTCATTGCTATCAAGGGAACACTTGCGGTGGGGCTTAAGCTCCTCTTAGAAACAGAAACCTTCTTTATTCATTAATCGATAGGTTTTTAAAAACCTCGTATTATATCTTTGATATTTGTTCCTCCCTTCAATCAATATGTCAATTATTTGCATACCATTTACCTCATCATTTATTTATAGAAGCTAGACAAAATTATTTAAAATGAAAGACAAAATAATGTACTTAAGTGATTAGACAAAATAATTTTACTTTGAAAATATTTTTGGGGCACCTTTTGCCTTCAATACAGCTTTTATATTTTAGAGTAATCTCTAAAACTAGAAGTACTCTTTAAAACTACTTCAGGCGCTTTTAAAAAATCAAGTTCGTAATTTAAATACCAGCTCGTGGTTTGGAATTACTATTTTCTAAAATAGAAAGCTTACGATACCAATATAGTAGCCTCCACACTAATATCCTGGGTGTGCTCATGATTGCGATCCGTTACTTCTTTTACTATGAAATGTTTGCAAAAAAAGAAACTTCAGAAAAATATATCTTGGAAAATTCATCCCACGCTATACTACAGGAAACATTCCGAAGGCACCCTTCAAATTAGATGGTGACGAGGTCAGCAAACTTTCATCTCTAGACTGGCCAGTGGACATTTGAGATCAATTTAACCTTTCAAGTGGTTTCGACGAGATATCTCCTCCATCAAGATATTGCAGATTTTTTTTTATGACAACGAGATCAACATCTGGTCTGTTTTCCTGTAATGATGAGGGACGACGAGATCTTGAAGGACGATACCTCTTCCATCAAGATCTGGTCAGTATCGATAATGACAAGATACATCGTCGAGACATACACCATGAGGGTTAATTTGATCATGATATTAAAGTTTTCACGACCTGTTGGAAATGCATTGGGGAGCAAGTTTCTCCTGGTCACCTCCTTGCTTGTCTGAGGATGTCTTGGGGTATATAAATTCTATGCCCGTCTTGTACTTTTTGAAGGTGCATGAACTCATGGACGTATGGAGTAGGATAATAAACAACCCGACAAAACAAATACAAAATGAACAGACTTTTAGCAAAATCTTGAATTAAAAAATGTAATAAGACCAAATCTTCTTTGGCATACATATGGAATTTCCAACTTTGTGCCCCCTCTGAAATGCATTCACAGCTACACTACTGACTGACTTTACGCTTGGCAAAATAAATACAATAGAATATGAACATACAGCAAGTATCAAAGTTTGGTTCAAGATATAAAATCTTTTACTTCATAATGAATGGAACGCATTGGTTTTCTCTACTTACCCATCGCCGTTGACGTCTGACACACATACAGAATATCCAAAGTAAGAGCCCATTTGTTCTCCTGTGATATTTTGCAAATTGCGCAGCGATGAACTGTAAAGTACTACCTGTTGGAAGAATGAAATGTTTTATATGATCTCATATTCTGTATAGTCTTTTCATGTTTAGATGGGTAAAATTAAATTTCAAACTTTTCCTCCAAATTCATAGATTTAAAAACACTTTTCATAAGCGGTTGTAATACTTTTAAATGCAACAACAAAGTTTTAGAATAGTATAACACATTAACAAAAATTACTTGTGTTTATCGTGATTATACCTTCTGTCTATAAAATGTTGGAGAACTACATAGCATTTAAAATTTAATAGTACAAAAAATTGAAACAGTTTTTTTCTGTCATTTCGTTTGAAAAATCACTTACACTACTTTTATTAATGTTATAGTTAAAACGTTCAACCAAACAATACTTGGGAAATTTACCTTTCCTGTTAGATTATTTCCTCGAGGCATTCCGACAACAACATCCATGTTCGTATCGCCATTAAATTCTCCAGCAGCAGAAGAATAGCCTAAATAAATTGAAAATATCGTAAAAGTTTTGAAAGAAGGAAGTTTCAGGTTCTCAATCTTCAAGCAAAATGAAAATTAGAACATTTTTGAGGCCTTTCAAAGTTATTTTTCATTTTTTATGGCTACATTTCACACAGATCGTAATGGATTAACCTGCGAATGCACATGCGCAGAAATTTCCACTAGTGCTATGTTTGGCTCACATAGATCCAGTTTTTAAAACGTTACTTTCTGGTTACTCTATAAATATTATACCATCGTTTTTTCGACGACATTTGACTTTGGTTTTTGAATACATGTGAAATAAAAAAAATTAGCAGTATTCTTGTAAAAACTTTATCTTAAACATTTCTTAAGACCTTTCAGCAAATATTAAGGCTTTTTAAGAGTCCTTAAAAACTAAAATGAAAAGTCAGGCCTTCCTAAGTCCTGTGGGAACCCTTTACACGGTTTAAAAATTTATTCTTTTTCGATTCTTCTGGTGTAATGTGAATCTTACACTGAATCAGTTTTGCTCCTGAAACATCTTCGTTATATATATTTTGAATCTGATATTTTTCCATTGAAAATTTTGTACTTTTTGTACTTCAAGAATGCTGAAATAGCTCTACTCGTGAAATGTTCCAACATAGACCTTTTTATTGTAGGAATGTATACCGATCTGATGTTTTCATAATGTATTTCGAGAGTTCTGATTGGTGCATTAACCATTAATCTAACGCTAAACAAGTTTTCTGATTGGTTTCAAAGGAGAATAACTGGTAAACCATTAAGGTTTCAGTCGGTTCCAAAAGCAGTTTAACTTACAAATTACAATTACAATCTTTTTCAGTGGCAGCTTTTTGAAACCATTTGCGAAACTGATGTCTACAATTGTCGCTTCCTTGAAGTACTCCAGTACCAACTGTTTCGAAAATGTTCAGATATTGATCTTTGGGGCCCGACTGGAAAACATTTTTCAAAACTTACAAAGATAACATCGGAATCGTTCAGAACTTCGAAATATTGTGAAAATGCTAATAATTAATAATTAAGTTGGGGAAATGTCAATTTAGAATGAATTACACAATAACGGACAGATTTGCAAAATTGGCGCTAATTTCATTTATAGGTTGATTTAAAAAGTCAAGGGGGCACGATATTACGTCATAAAGGACAAATAAAAGAACAAAAACACAATAAATACTCACCAAGAAAACTGTCATCATCGGATGCTGGTGACTCCCTCGTGTGTCTTTCTTCATTTGTTACTAAATCTTTAGAATGTACCTGACCTAAAAATTAAATTCGGCACATCTCATCTCCATGAATATTTCACTTTCATAATAAGTAATACTTTTTATAGCAAATAATGTGATAAGTTGGTTAACATTGATCCATAAATTAATGTCAATAAAGATCTATTTTCTCTTATAAATCTAATTAAAATTACTGTGATAAAATGAGTAGTTCAAGATCTCATTTCAACAGAAGTTTTCACATTATGCAAATGAAATATCAAATTGCATAATGTGAATTATTAATATTTTTAAGAAACAATAATTTCTTAATTTTATAACTTGCCTTGCCAATACCAGCTTCCAGGGGCTCCAACAAAAACCTTTCGGCCATCCTGAAAATGATAAATGGAAAAATGAAAAAAGAATATATGAATCATCTAAAGAATCATTTGATTGGTATCTGCTTAAGCAAATGTTCCATTTCAAATGGAAAATTCTGAAGTTTTTTAGCTATTATGTTATGTATGTCTATTTGTGACTTATGTGATTTTACTCATAGCTAGTACACAAAATCGCAATCGCGACGCAATATGAATAATACAAAATGGAAATATTTAAGTTTTTGTGTAAATTTAAAGATAGAAACTGCTGGTTTCGTTATTTAATACTCACCTCGCTCAGCGCAGCTGACATTCCCGCTTGACAGTAACCTTGTTTATGGAAGCCCCATGACGCTATAACGAAAATATAATATTAATGAAACAATTTGAGAACATAAAAATATAAATTTAGTCATTTGTTCATAACCTATGACTTAATTATTAATAACATTAAAAAACAGGAATGGCGATTTTAATTTGACCAGGGATAAATTATATTCTGTTCTTAAACTGGTGGAAGAACCAAATTACAAATATACAAAGTTTTAATCAGTTCTGTGCTCCCCTATGCTTCAGAAACTTGAACTATAACCTTGAGTGTTGAAAATGCTCTGCAGACCTTTGAGAGAAAGATTTTAAAAGGCATATTTGTTGGCATAAAGACAAATGGAGTGTCTCGAAGAAGGTTTAATTAAGTTATACCATCTATACAAAGCACCAGGTATTGTTAAATATATAAAAATACAAAGAATGAGAAAACCGGGCATAACATTCGAATGCCGGATGAAATGAGTACAAAAAATATTTCTGGTCAGACCAATTGCAGTTAGTCCTACAGAAGGAACAAAGCTGGACTTAGATGGGGATTGACTGTGTAGGCAAGGACTTTGGCAATTGTAAAATTAAGAACTGAAGAACTATTGCCAATAAACAGGTCAAGATGGAACAGAATCATCGAGAAGGCCAAGTCCTCATTGGATTGTCAAGCCAATAAAGACTTTATTGCTTTCTTATCTTAAACTGCATTCACTATAGAGCAAATTGACTTAAGCAAAAAAATTATCGGGTACCAACAATCATCCCATAACTAGCATATCAGTTTTCCCTGCAACATAATGGTTCTTCATTTGTGTCACTACACAAAATTGGGTCACGAGAAGCTTTCAATGGGTCACTTACCATTCACCTTGCCGAACTATTGTCGCAAATATATTTTAATAGCCATTTAATTTCAACAAAATGTATTGTGTCTAGTATTTTTTAGTGAGATGAAACTGAAAGTATATTAGAGTTAGTTTTACATATACTTCTGTTTCAATACGTATTAAATTCCCAGGTCGCAAGAGTAATGAACTAGAAAAATTGAACAGGATAGTGGAAAAGGTTACGCTGGTTCTCATTTAAACTGCGAAGTAGATCATAGTCTGAATTTGAGTGGGTAGTGGATCGAACTGGGAGAAAACTTCTGTCATGAACATTCCAATGGTAATATCGTCCAATCGAAATATCTATCATATTATGGTGAACATCCACCTCTACAAAAATAAGCTTTACAATATAGAAGAAAATGTAACAGTACAACGAATCTATCCTATCATGTAAACATAACTTCAAAAGTTTTATTCCCTGCTGATGAGCCTACCGCCCTTGTGTTTGTGATTCCTTTCCTCAAAGTTAAACTATTTTTCGTAATAATCGAGTCTGGAGTAAAAGCGTCTAAGACGAGGTAGACTGCAGAAAGTATGTGATTTTAGATTAAGAATTTTACCCTTGAAATTCGTTTTGATACATCAAAGTTCAACTGTCTTTCCAAGCGTTGTTACATTGGTAACTAGTCACCACATTCAGAATGCACCTCGATGGATGTATCACTATGAAATTTAAATTTTAAATTTAAAAAAACAAATGTTTTCTTAAGGTTTCATGATAATCTAGCAAACACAATTTCGATGTTTTTCTTTAGTGGTTGCCATAGCTTGGTACCAAAATTTCGAGATAGGCATCCCTTGGAAAATTTTCTCCCTAAAGAATCTGAAAAATATTTTTGCGTCCAATATTAGTTGAAAAAGGGACTTACTTTTCGTTGACCTTTGGTAAATTTAAAAAAAATCGCCAAAATTTTGAATTTAGTAGCTTTTGAGATTTTGTTTAAAACGATAAAACTAATCCAAAGTTTAAAAACAGTAGCAAAAAGTCACCTGTGGCACATCCCTGCACTACTAATATTATTAATTTCTACATTCTATAGCAGCACATACAGCAGTGCAACCAATCTCAAACAAGAGCGTTTTAGTAGACTGAAGTTGCACTCTTTCCACGCGTTGCTGCAATGTCAATGCAATAGAGATGCGATTTTTGGTGAATTTCCGAAGTGGTGGCTTACAACTTATCTGTTCTTATTTTCTCATTATATTCAACCTAACGTCATTTGATAATAAGGTAATGAGATTTAAGGCTAACTTTTACTAAAGCCATGAAAGTGGTTGGCAATTTATTACAGCCATACTGAAAATAAAATTTAGACTCATTGAAAACAGGTTTGGAGATGTACATTTGATCACTTCCGTTTCGAGGAGATGGATAGGAAAAGTTGAGGAAGTAGTTTCTATAGTGGGACTTTTGCCAAAAGACCTTGGTTCGGTTCTCCCTGTTTGATGCCAACTGCAACAGGTAAAGGGTCCATGGCCGATTTGGCATCCTTTCACGATCATTTTGGCATCAAGTCTGTCTGAAACCTTGGTTTTGATTGCCGATTTTTTTCTCCCCTTCATGTGTTTCATTGACATCTGAGAAAAACCCACCCTGTCCACAACGTAAATAAACTTAATTTTAATACTGAAAGGATAAACAAAGTTTTTATATAATGTTAATAAATGTGATTTCCGTTATGGTTGCTTGCTTTAACGAGTATTTTGGGATGCATGTCCGCAAGGCTCGGTAGGTAGTTGAATTTATGTTCCACTGGAGTAACACAACGAGCTATTGGCGGCGGTCCGGGATCGATCCCGAAGGGAAAAATCCGATGACAATATCTGGTAATTTTGAGCTACAGTCAGATGACGAGGTCGACACCTGAGCTGGCACCCCACTCTCCGAACTTCCACACCACTCTAACGTGAGGACATTTGAGGCCACAAAAGATTTTAAGTGCACCAGCCCTCCTGTGCACTACAATCTTTGGCTGGAACGAATTCTAGTTATTATCGAACACCCTATATATTTTTAATTACTATGCGCAAATTCATTTGAAATCTAGGACTAAACGCACACAATGTACGCAGAAAATAAGAAAAGTTCAAGAACACAAGATGGCTCTAGCCAAAGTGTTATTTAAATTCGCCTTTTCCAAAGATGCACATAAAAGGTTTTCGTAGTGTTCGTAACAGTCAGCGAATAGTAGGTCAGATTTAATTTATGAGAAGCAAAATTCACTCATTTTGTCAGCACTTATTTGAACAATTACGGCATAGAAGGAACCTGGAATTTAATAAAAAGTCAATGCAGAACAAATAATTACAATAATTGCTTCATGTTATTCCGCTATAGTCTGGTTTATCACATCTTGATATGCATTTAGTGCACAACTCAATAAATTGTCCTTTTAGTATTTTTCTTATTGTCTTCAATGAGCAAAAGTATAGTATGCAGGTTTCTTCAGATTTAGTCAACAGAATTAGCATATGAGTAGAAAGAATTAATAGGAAACAGTGTTCCTTTATTGCTCTATAAGGAAAAAAAAAGAAACGGAACGAGAATCCCGTGCAATTTATATTTTATTCTGTTATGTCACATGGAATTAAATATTCAAAACTTTTGTTGAGCGAGGTTCTATTTATTTTATTATTTCCAGTGCTGTGGCAATGGAACAAAAGCAGAAAGCAGGGAGATACGAAAATTCAAGTAAAAATAAGGCTATTATATCCAGTACAATGGTCTCTAATCTCCCGTGTAAGATTTGTTATTATAATGTTCATTCTAGTCAAGTAGATATTATTATAGGCACAAAAGCAATGATAGTTAAATTGCTTCTTACCTATCATGAAGGACACTAGATTTTCCATTCAGATTTTATACAGTCTATATGTTTCAGTGCCTGCAAAGGGGCAGATCCCTGCTCTTTTCTTTTAGTCAAAAATGCCCTTTTATGATAATGTTTTGCTCACAAAATTTGACAGAAAAAGTTATATTATTTAGCAGAATATCGAGTCATAGTTTTGCTTAAAAGTTTTGAATATACAGGGTGTTTTCAAAATATCTGACAAAATTGTATAGGGTTATAGAGAGGCCCAAAGTAAACATTTTTGTCAAAGAATGCGTGTCTGGAAATGCCGTGTTTAGGTCGTAGAGGGCGCTGTTTAGGTCTGTCGATAACATCGTTTCTGTGGCGTTAGGCATCATTTCCGGCTCAGATTTTTAATGGCATACATCGCTATACGAATTCAGAGTTGACAGATATGCATCTGATGTATGGGGCTGCAAACGGAAACGCACAATTGTTAATTTTGTTTATCTTTAATATGTTTTTAAAATTAAAAAGAAATATTTTCAAATTTATTAAAATGTTTATTTTGGGCCCTTCTACCACCTTTTACAATTTGGCCAGATATTTTCGTAACACCATGTATACCACAGAATTTCTTTGTTTGCAGCCTCTTTGTACAAGTGTGAGTTCTTATAAGATTGAGCTGGATTGTTTTTTAAATGTTGGAATCAGGGCATTAATTACAGTGAATATTGTTCCTAATGCTCTGGAACACTTAGCAGTTTTTATAAGGATTTTAGTTAGCACTTTTCTGGTAAACAGAGTTGCTTATAGCCATGTCTACCGACTTCCAAGGGGGAAAACCGACATAAAAACCGACGACTCGCATCTCAGAGAAGAGAGAGAGAAAGAAATGAAATATTCCTAAAAAAACAATTCTTAAAATAAAAATAATAATTAAAAGGCGCCAAACAAGGCGACAACTGAGAAAAATTTGGCAATAAGAAAGCAATTGGAAAGAAAAAATAACCCTGTTCTACTAATCTTATATACTTGGCTGCAGTTCGAACTCGGTGAAACCGATTTTACATTAATGGCACCAAATGTACGTAAAAATGCTCAATTTGAACTTTTTCTCGAATGTTTTTCAGGAATATTTGTACGTTTTTCTTGAAAATCGTGCCAAAGAAGGTTTTTTTCTACAATTTAGCAATCATCGATTCCGATGTTTTTTTTTTTCATGGTTATCCCGGCTTAGCGCCAAAACTTTAAAATTGGCGTCTTGAAAATTTTCTCCACAGAAAAATTTCGTCCGGAAGACAGGAAAACCAAGTATTTTTCGGGAAGACTTAGGGAAAATTCGGAAAAGTATATCTGCACAGCAGCTGGGTGAATATTCTTTTACAGATAATTGAAAGCAAGGTAGTAAAATGTCATTTAAAATTTGCGTAGATTTTATGCATTCCTATGTGCAAAGGATAGCAATCAGATCATATAAAGCAAATGGATAACATCTTTTTATAGTCCACTCCGCCTTTTAACAAAGAGTCTATTCACACGCAAGTTATCGTAGATTATCCATCAAAGCGTAACGTGCTTGATTATTTGATAATCAGGCCCATACATCACTGTCAAAGACCAAAAATCACACAAACATTCAGTCTATTTAGAACTAAGTTACCATGGCTTTACTTTCAGCAAAAGCGAAACGTTTAACAGTTTTAAAATAAAAACGGCTACGATAACGTCGACCTGGGTTTCAGGTCTAATAAATATTTCCACAAATGCAGATACATTTATATTAATAGCTGCCCCACGTCATGCTCATTTGCGTCAAAACCACTGGCGGATGTGAGTTTTTTCCCTCACGAAAAAACGAAAAAAATTGGAGGCATAGGAAAGATAAAAAATCCTGTCGTGAAAAGGCGTCGAGGAGTTCGACTCTATCTTTAGATTTGGATCCGTTGTACCTCCGAAACCCAATCTGACGCTCCAAAACCGAGACCCACCTTCTGTGCCTTCTGACTCTGGAGGTGAGATCTTGAGCAGATAACGGCATTTCGAAGTGAGTTAAGATAAGTAATGAAGCATTCTCGGCTTTTTCTGATTGAGTGGTCTCTGTTACAAACTACTTTCAAAAGTGCATATGAGTGAATTGAATCCTTTACTTCCAAGGTGGGGGAACAAAGTTGGGGCCGCCGAATTGAAATTTTTTTCTGATGTAAGACAGTACTCCACTAGAGGAATACAGTGCAAATGGACAGGACGCAACTTTCAAAAATATCCAATGTAAAAATACACATGCTGATGAGAGGGATTTTCATTGTAAACAAACCAGAGTCTGCGATGATTTTACTTCTGCTATCAAAATTCTCTTTCGTGATAAATCCTCCGAATCGGGGCAAAAGGGGTTGTCTTACTTTCAATGCGTCCAAAGGAATCAAGTGCGTCATAAATTTAAAAACTATATAATATGCTTCAAATCGAAACTAAATGAATCCACGAATCTAAATTACAATTATTTGTTTCATGGTATGCTTCTTTAACTTCCTGAATATTTGTGGGAGAGAAATATTCAAATTGAGGTTCTGAAAAGTAGACACTTTGACTCAACTCCTTTTTTCCTGACACAGAAGATATGGAAGATGGTTTGGGGTTTTATGGCGCAGGGGCCATATTTGGCCAATCTGCGCCAAATACAATGCCAAGTAATTGTGAATAGAAAAGATGGAGAGGAGAAAACAGAATAAGATCGCTCGGGTATCCTGGGGTCGCGACCTCCATGTTTACCAGAAGCGGTATATAAACCTATGGGAAAAGAATAAATCACTAGGGTACCTCGGGTTCATGAGCCCGTACACGCCTAAAGAAGATGTGCTTCCGATGGGGATATATATCGGAGGAACCCTAAAATGTAGTTTATCGCCGTTTTGGCAGAGTTTGGAATTTAATCTAATTGGTGCTGACAATCAACTATCATACATCATATCGGAATTTATTCTTTAGAATTTTTGTTGGAGAAATTGTATTCGAAAACAAGCCATCTGACGTCTCGCTCAGGAAACACGTATCGCAGAAGAAACACTACCGACGCTTATATTTAACGTTTTTTAAGACCCTAACCTCCCAGCATACGTAGAGGGTGTAAGGCCACACGAGAGACGGTCGGGAGGACATTCGTCAAGCCTCATAAGGTCCTCAGGGTCCTAAGCCCGATTGGACAAAATACAATATACACTGCTGGCCACCCAAATTGCAACACCAAGAAAGACAAGAGATATCACAACAAAATTTATTTTGTAGATAACATGTTGACCAAGTATCAAATGATTAAATTTATAGACTTCTGTGAAGTGTGGTTCCTGCCAAAATCAGTAGCCAGAGTAGCCGCCATTGTTGGAGATCACCGCTGCCACACGCCTCGGCATTGATTCAAAGAGACTTTGGATGTGTTCTTGGGGTACAGCAGACCAAGCAGCTTCCACACGTTGCCAAAGTTGATCTGGTGTGGCAGCTGGGGATGTATTCTGGGTCAATCGTTGAGCAACCATGGACCACATGTTTTCTATCGGCGAAAGATCCGGAGAGCGAACTGGCCAGGGAAGCAATTCAATCTGGCGATTGCCGAAGAACCCTTGGACAATGCGTGCCACGTGTGGTCGCGCATTATCCTGTTGAAATATGGCTGTGGGCAAGCCCTGAAGGTAAGGAAGGACAACTGGCTCCAACACCTCGGAGATGTAGCGCTGGCTGTTTAAAGTACCGGCAATGCGTACTAGAGGAGTGCGAGAGTGATATCCAATACCGCCCCATACCATAATACCCGGTGCAGGACCAGTGTGGCGGTGCATAACGCAGCTGTTCAGCATCCTCTCTCCACGGTGTCTCCAGACTCGAATCCGACCATCGTGGTGTTGCAGACAGAAGCGTGACTCGTCAGTAAAGACAATTTCATTCCATTCTGCCGTCCACATCCTTCTTTCATCCCACCATTGGCGGCGGAAACGTCTGTGGTTCTGCGTCAAGGGTAGACGAAGCAATGGACGTCTTGTGGACAGACCACTCTGCTGTAAACGGCGTCGAATGGTACGCGCAGACACTGTATGATGCGGTACAGACTGAATGTGCTGTGCTATGGTTCGTGATGTGGCTGAGCGATCCGTCACTGCCATACGCACAATATGCCTGTCATCACGTGAAGTGGTGCACTGAGGTGGATGCGATCGAACACGTCGGTCCGTCGTACCCTCCTGCATCCAACGATCACATATCCGCATTACAGTTGTTTGGTTTCGTCCAACACGACTACCGATTTCCCTGAAAGATAATCCACAATCTCGGTAGGCCACTATCCTTCCTCTGTCGAACTCGGATACTTGATCAAAAGATGATCGCTGTTTTCTACGAGGCATAATTGATCGTTTTTTTGAAAAAACCACAAGAAAAACACAATTGCCGTACTTGAAATCGTCGAAATCTCCAAGCCTTAAATAGCGCTTTGAAGTGGCGCCACAGGCGCGCGTGATGTGCGTCTGCGCTGAAATTCTAATCATTTGCATATCTCACCTCCGCTAATGCATGTTGTAAATTTCATATTATTTGCATGCTTCCTTCAGGGTGTTGCATTTACGGTGGCCAGCAGTGTATATACAGAATAAATACAAATGATGAACAAAAGTAAGGTTATATAGATATTGCATCCTATAGGACAACTTGACTGCTGAGAGACTAGTCATTATAAAATGTACAAAGTGATGATTGAAATCAGACAATCTAAGAAGTATAATGAAACATACATATACGTACAGCATTGCTATATTTAGCTTGACAGAAAATGCCTGGCTACGTTTATATGGGTTTAGAGTAGGCAGCGTTACTCCATAGATATACGTCCCACTCCCACACTGCAGTTCAGGGGTTCTATTCTTCTTTTATACAATTTTTTAAAAATGCTGTTTTTAATAAGTGTGCAGCTTCACTGCAATTGTTTATTCGATGTTTAAAGCATCTAATAACACAAACTGATGAAAAAGTATCAGAACTGTATTTCTGTGTGAACAAATACAATTTGAATTGTATTCTTGATTTAATAAATAAAATTTTATCTATGATGCTGAACATTTGTCAGTCTATTTGATTTATATTCCTGTTTGACAATCTTCTAAATAACTAACAAAATCTGATTTCAGTAATTCGTCTTCGAGAAGCATTGTATTGTTTTCAAACACAATTCAGTACAAAAATAATAACATTAAATATACCATCAATGTAAAGCTTGTTTAAGTTAATATAGTATTTAAATTCAACCATAGCCATAGTAGCTAATTTCAGCTCAGGATTCGCCCGAACACATCATCTGTCTCAGCTGTCCCTCAGGCTAGTTTATTCACCATCCTGACCTGGTTCTTGAGGGGTCTCAAGGCTCATGGTCTAATAGACTAGGTGTAATATGTTTATGCCAAGTTTTGAGATAAGTAACAACAGTATTTAAATTAATTTATCTGTTTTACCACAAGTACTACTTATGTCAAGGAGGGGATTGGGTTTTTTATGGCGCAAGGGCCATATTTGCTATGCTGCGCCAAACACAAGACAGACGACATCAAGTAATGGAGATATACAGATAAGGAAAGTTTTACTAACACAGAAAAGAGAAATACACCCAGGAGGGAATCGAACCTGCCCGAATACAACTCGCAGGACTTATGTCAAGGAATTAAGATTTTCCGACTGAATTGAAATATTCTAACAATTCTGAAGTTTGGTTGGTTGTTTTGGGGTTGCATGGTACTAAGGCCATATTTGGCCAAGCCGCGCCAAACACAAGACAGACAACACAATGAAGGTGGAAGAAAAATCAAAGAGCAGAAGGGTAGACGAGGGTAAAAATGAAAGGGAGGAAAGATCATTCGGGCACCTCGGAGTTGTGATGCCTGTACACACCTAAAGAAGATGTGCTCCTGAGGTCTCTGAAGTTTGGAACATTTTCTGATCAGACATTACGCCATATTAGGAAGAGAATAATAGTGTGGTTACCTCATTGAAGCGAAACACCAATTCTCTACACATAATTTATCCCGTGTTCTCATTCCAGTGTTGTTATTCTTTATTCTCCAAAGGAGAAATAAATATTTCAGCGAAAACAAGCCATTTGGGTATGGCGTTAACATAAAAGTCAACTCCAAAAAAGTACGTGCTGAAGACTCAGCAAACAGTGACCAGCCAGTCACAACAAGCATCCTATCACTCCAAACGCTTTTAACTACTCAAGCCTAAAAAATGTTCTTTAAAAAAAGGTCGAGAGAGCATGAAGGGGGGAACTGAAAAATAGCATGGTACTGAAGTCAGCTCTTGTTTGTCCGTCACATATCTTGGACACAAACGATTGCTATGCTGAATTACGAGCGTCTCTTGCAATTAGGAAGATAGATGAGTGGACAATAAAAAGGTTGCCTCTTGCCACTAGGAAGTGCTCGGCATTAATCTGCGTATGAAAAGAAGTCGGTTCGGAACAAGTTATCATTACTGACACGAGCGAACGGTTTTTTTCCCCAAGAGCTGTAGGGTTTACTCTTCTTGCGCAGTTAAATACTTTGCTGCTTCGTGCAATTTATAAGGATTGCTTCGGGGTGTTTTCAAGTTGATGAAGGAGTCCGGCTCTTAAGGAATTGCATTCCTTCTAAAAGGTTAACATGTTTTATGTTTTAAGCTTTAGAAACACAACATTGCGAACTTTTTTGCTCCACAAATGTTTTGCGCTACAAACTCACTGGCGAACTGTAATCTTCAGTAGCATACAGTTGCATTTACAACTGGGGATGCCACAATGAAATTTGTGTTCTGCTATGGACCATGAGTAAAGAAAAGGAGTGGTTCTATTTTTTCGCAGCTGTACATTTCGTACCATGATAAAAATGTCAGAAGAGGTTTTGAACGTATCTTTGAAGGATGGTGAAGGGAATCTTTGTTTTAAAGAAATGTAATTCTTTTTCAAAATTTATTTATAAGAGCGATATATACTATTTCTGATCATCACAAAACTGTCAGTGTGGTGGTTATATACTAGGTACTCTACAATGGTACAACGACCTTCCAATGAAAGATACGAAACATGTGGATGGACTCGCTATTGTAAGATCTCAGAATGTTAGGTCAGGTGGACTTGGGAATCGATTTGGGCAGATTAGCTATGATTGGTTTATAGCGCTTTTCATAACACTCATCAATTAGTTTTACCATTAAGATTCGTGCTTTCTTCCAATACCACGTGACCTTCACCCGGAGATGTGTACTGGTCTGTTGTAAATTTGGTGGACCGCTGCAAACTGAAGGTAACGCAAGCTTTTTATGGATATCGAAAACATTTGAATAATTTCTTTTGAAAAACAGAATTTGTTTGTAAAAATTGCCGAAATTGAGTCGAAATAACAAAGTTAGAGAAAAAGAAAACATTAAAAGATTTTCAATGGCAAAAAAAAAATGGTGCGATACACAACAAGTCACTCATCCCCAAATACATAATAATATAATCACAAATTAATACTTGGTAATTTTTAAGCGATCATCTCTAACGATTTCGTTCATGCAAGGGTCCTCATCAGCTTAGAAAACCTAAGGTCTTTTAGTAACGTCTTTAGGTCACAAACTACCTACACCTCAAATTGTGATAAACCAACACAGATCTAAGCGTGATTTTAAAAAAGCACACGTCATAAAGAGAGTTTATTGCGCTCTCGTTAAAAGTTTCGTTAGTAAAGATCACTTCAAAAACAAAAAGTCGTTTGAGGTACTTACAAGTTCTGCAAGGTGAATACTCTTGGAAAGAGGCCATGGAATTTCTAGCGATCCAACAGGTACCAACTGGATCTCGCCTTCTGTGATTGATGGAGAAATATACGTATCGTGGAGCACAAGCCTGAAATGAAGAATAAAATAAGGATATAGTCAGGAAACGAAATAATATCAAATCATTTGATACGCTAAAATCAAAGTATTACTTTGGTCTCATCAATTTCAGTAATATTTATGAGGATTCAACTTATATGCAACTGTTTATGATACTTTATTTCTAATTACTTGAATTTCCTTTTTAATACTTAATAATTTTAATTTCGTTTCACAGCAGAACTGCCATAGAAATCGATCACTCTGGGATCACCGAAAAGTTCTCATATAAACCCTCCAAGTGGTTTCGACGAGATATCTCGTCCACAAAGATCTGACCAATTTTGATAATGACGAGATATCTTGTATTTAGCAAAATTGGTCAGATCTTGATACCTCGTCATCAAGATATTGCTGGTTTTTTTATAATGTTGAGATCAAGATCTAGTCAGTTTTTCTAATGATAAGATATATCGTCCATCAAGATCTGGTCAGTTTTGACCTAATCTAATGAATGACGAGATATCAAGTTGAGACAACCACCAGGAGCGTTAAGTCTAGATGAAAATACTGGCCTTTCATATGTAGTAGATGTATATTCAATTTAATAAAAATTTTCCACTGTTTTTTAAATTATGTTTTTGAATTTATTCGTTTTGCTTCCGTGATATTACGCATTTAAACAATTTCTATGCGAAAGGATATATAGGGCAAATAAAATAATGTATTTTGAAATCAAAAGTGAAAAGTTGCAGTTCCTGGATTGGGACTATTAAATTTGAGAAACTGCTCCCCGTCACCCACTTTTTTAATATTTTTAATTTCGGTTTTCCGATTGATATGTTTTCCTTATGGACGCTTTTTTACGAACTTCCATCAAGCCAGGCGAGAATATAGAATGCTAATTCTCATTCTATTTTCCGAACAAAGAGGCTTTAGAACATTCTTTATATGAACCAAAAGGAAGAAGAGAAAATCATCTCTCCTAAAATACATACTTTAAAAAAAGTGGTAGCTTTCTTGTTTCGCCTGATTACAAGTGAAACGATACACAAATGAGTTTTTTTTGGCCTTATAGACCAGAATGTGGGGATTTTGAGACTGGTGAAGTCCATTAAATCATTTCTTCTCTGAGTGAAGGTTAAATTTCTCCTTGAGAAAAATAATTTGAAAACACACTTGAAAAACATATAAACAAATGAGAATGAATGTACTAGATTATTTATTAAAATTTTTATTTACAAGTTCCTATAGTAATACATAATCATAATGAAAGTACTCTTCTCTGAATAATTTGTGAAATAAGTTTTTACAAAGTGTTAGAAAGAATTGTTATAAAGATAAATATTCAATTCTGTGCTTGAAAGTTAAAATCCCCTTCTTTTCTCAGAACTGTGTTTTTTGACCTCGCGTATCTCAATTGCAAGCCGTCACTTTATGAAACATTTACATTAATTCCCTCTAACGAACTTTTTCCCTGGTCTTGAGGAGCTCGTAAAAACGACTATATGTGTTTAAAAAACAAATGCTTTTACTTGTTTATTAGTCTTCCAGTAACTTCTTTCGTGTCTGCACATTTATAATGAGCAACCAACAATTAAAATGTGGTACAAGACTTGTTTTATGACCAAAAATCCAAAACTTCATCACTTGTTGGCTTCCTTGTTGCTGATCAGCAGCAACTTGGCATGTTGTCAGACTCACCCTTCCCCTCCCTCAACAATAAAGACAATTGTATTCGGGACATTGAAAACAGAAAAAAAGCCGATCCCAGACGCCAATGTCAAGAGTTAACAAAACAGGGCTCAAAATGAATTCATCTCGATCTGTCCCGTCGCCCATCCATCAGGAAATGCTTCGGAGGACAAGTTAAGCTCTTTGTCACCCTCGTCCGAACCACACACTCTCACCTAAGGTCGTGGGCGAGGAGGCCTCTTTTTTTCACCCACTTCTGTTGCGTCGAGGCTATATTTGATACGGGAAGGGGAGTGTGGAAAGTGCCAAGAATAACGAATAAGAACCTTTGGAGGTGGAAAAAAAATTGAGTGTGGATTTTGAATCCAAACCTGGGTTTAGTGCACCGGCGACACGTTTAGGCAGGGTGTTGAGAGAAACTGTGTTTCAGAAGCGCGTTTTTCGGTAGTGGCTAAAATAACAATAAGGAAGCGATGCCGTGAGCTTGTATATATATAGGCATATTTATAAAAGTATACTTAACCTGGATTTATTTTTGCCCTTCAATGTTAGCATGGGTTGAGAAACGTACAATTTGAGTTTTGTAAGCTCTTGGAACACCTATGATGAAATTGGGTGAACATTATTCTAAAAAGTAGACAAATATCAGAAACAGGGTTCCCACGCTTCAAATAAAAGGAAAAATTAGGGCCTTATTAAAGTTATTCTTCATTCTTTTAAGGATACATTTCGCAGATATATAACATGTGAGTGTACAGGTGAAGAAACTTTCACCAATGATAAGTTTGGGTCCTATGGATCCAGTTTCAAAAACATCAGTTTTTTGCTAACTTATAAATATTATGCCATTGATTATTGGTGACACTTGACCTTGGACGAGTATCGTTGACTTTGCTTTTTAAATGCACGAATAAGACTTTTAGGAGGTGGGAAAAAATGATTGTATATTTTGAATCGAAACCTGGGTTTAGTATACCGGAGGCACGCTTAAGTAGGGTGGTGAAAGAAACTATTTCAGAAGAGCGTTTTTACGGCAGTGGCAAGCTAAAATAACAATACGGAAGCGATTCCGTGAGCTAGAAGGCATATTCATAAAGGTATACTTAACCTGGATTTATTTTTGTCCTTTCAATGTGAGGATAGGTTTGAGAAACGTAAAATTTTATTTATGTAAACTCTCGGAACAATTATAATACCTAATTTAGTAATGATGAAATTAAGTGAACATTCTTTCGAAAGAGTGAGTAGACAAATATCTAAAACACTCTTGAAGAAAAATATTTAAGCCTCTTTAACCCTCTGAGCGTCACGAGTAGTATGCTTTTACCCTACAACATACATAATTTAAATAACCGCATCTATTGGTTGCAAGTATCCTATTCTATTAGTCAAGAAAGTCAAAACTGGTTAGAAGGGTATGCAGGGAAGATAGCACTTTACAGAACGGATATATCGTCGGTTTGGAGCAGAAACTCATTAACTGACATTTTTTCGGGAACACTAAATGCTTGTTTTAATGATGATGAAAAATACCTAATCATAATGTAATCTATTTAGCATATGTAGGACACTATTAAAATACTTATAATTTTATTTTTTGACCTAAAATCTAATAGCTGGTCTTTAAACAGCTGTACAGTAAACAATTCACTTCGTCAGGTAATGAGTTTCTGCTCTAAGCTGACGATATGCTTTGAACTACTCGGGTTACATCTATTTTTCATTATTTTAATGCTACATTTCACATAGATAACAGATTAACACGAGTGCACAGTTGAAGAAACTTTCATGAATGTTAAGTATGGGTCTTACGGACCTAATTTAAAATTACCAATTTTTGCTAAAACATAAATATTATGCCATCGATTTTTGGTGACACGTGACCAAGGATGACTACCATTCACATTGTTTTTAATAATGTAAGATAAAATAAGCAGTGTTCTTGTAAAAAATAAGACTTTCCAAAACTTTTAAAGAACTTTCAGCAAAAATTTTTTTGAATGACCCATAAAAACTAAAGTAAAAATAAGACCTTCTTAAGGCCTGTGTCAACCCTGTGAAATAAGACGTTACGGTTTCTGTTTTAGAAATACATATTTACAGTAATTTTAGTCCATTTACCTTATATAAGCATCTATATGCAAATGTTACCAATCTCTTCTATAATCAACACGTTTTATGTATCATTTTCAATAGATTGGATAAATATAATTTTAAAAAGAAAGAATATTATATATATATATATACATATATATATACACACACATTGGAAAAGTTATATATACATATAACTTTTCCAAAAATTAGATCGTTATATGGAAGGAATCGGCATTTCTATAAAATGCGATTTCAAATTTTAATGCAATTTTCTAAACAGTCCCAGTTTTTCTTTTAAGATTTATTTTGTTTTTATATTATTACCCATATAAGTGCACTTATCTATTTATTAAGTGACAATGCTCCAGCCTTACATAAAAAACAGGAAGATGTCCTAGATCACCCTTTAGGTTCACTCAAATCCACTCAATTGGTTTTTAATTTTAATAAAAATTTAAAAATGTGCAACACTTATTTTTGTTATACTCATCAATATAAACAGATAGCTTCTCTGAAAGTTATACAATTATGTTAAATAAAATGGTGTCATATCAAATAGCACTGCAAATGCGATCAAACAATCAATGATTATAGTCTTGAACTACCAGGGTAGTCTCCATAAAAATTAACTAACATTTAAACCCTTAAAAAATGGCGAAATAAATTGTAAGATTTGAGTGCGGTTTTGGTTTGGAAGATGAAGGTATTGTTGACGAAACAGGATATTAATCAGAGGATGAAGGAAGAGTAATCAGTCGATATAACCACAACATGCGGCAGGAATTTGCACTTGTGAATGTCTAGTAGATTAAAGTTGTTTTAAACAGTCTATTTTTAAGGTAAAAACCGGAAATAAATTACCGGTTTTGGAGATTGTCGAGAATTACCGTTTTCGAAACATCATTGCCGTTTTTCTTAGCTATGACATTTAATTATTTCAGCTTTGTTTCTAGGTTCATACTCGAGGGAACAAATCATACTACAGTATAGCTGCAGGTGTCGCTTTACAGTAGTGTTACAGTAGTGTACACCTTTAAATACCTCAGGCGACTCTGCTACTATTTTTCGACCTTGTGGATTCGGGCTATCTTTTTAAGCAAAATAGTCTCAGAAGCTCCAAATTTCAAAATTTTGGTGACTTTTGAGAATTCGCCAAAGTTAATAAAAATTTAGTCCCTTTTTTAAACTAATAGAGGATGGAGAAAAAATATTTTTCTTTAGGTAAAAAATTTTCTAAAGAATTCCAATTTTGAAGTTTGAGAGCCAAACCGCGCCAACCATGAAAATAAAAACATTCGGAATCTATGGTAGCTAGATTGTTATGAACGTCTTATTAAGAAAAATGCAGATTTTTAATTTTAAAATTTAAATTTCTTGGCGAGATTTTCAACGTCTGTTTCATACTTAATTTGCACATTTTTGCTTTTAGCCTATTAATTTTTTATTCGAATAACTAAAGCCCTCTCCGCTCGATAATATTCTATACCCCTGGTTTAATTCATCCTTTGGTATCTTCTGTTAGAAGAAGCTGATTGCTTCCCTGTTTCTAAGGAAACGTAACAAATTTATAAATTACGCAGTAGTTTTTTTACAAATACACGTTTACAAAAATTTGCGTCTTATAGCCTTCACCATAACAATTTCTGTCATTTCAAAAATATACTAAAAGCAGCTTGCTAAGAAAAAAACTAGATCTCAAAACCTGTAAAAACATATTTGGAATTTACGTCGCCAATTTATCCGTATTCAGGTGTCGGTAATTTGGTAGAACTACTATTTTAAATAACGCATTCTAAAGTCATTCTTCGATAAATCGCTTACATATCTCATTAAATACTTCAATTCCTTGTGATAAATTGTTTTAATTGATTGATTAAAATTGCTACAAAAATTTGATTATTATGAAAATTATTCATTTCATTATGAAAATTATTCATTTTCATCCACGGTATTACTCTTTAACCATAAATATTACAACTATATTTTGCCTTTTCCTTGGGAATTATTTTGTGCAAAACGTATTCAAGTATATCCATTTGCTCAATCAATTGTAAGATCTAATTAGCCCTCGTGTAGCAAAAATGATTGCGGAACAAACCTTTCACTTCTAACGAAAATTTAATTAATTACTGAAACTTTATGATATACTTTACGGTATTTATTTTTTATTCAAGCCGAGCATGAAGTTCTTAACGATTAGTAAACTGACGTCATTTAAATTTACAATGAGTTTAATGGACAGTTTTCAAGGGATAAGTACAAATTGGATAATTATTTTTGAATTATGAAAGAATATACACACATTGTTTTGAACGCAACTTAAACGTTAAAAATTGTTCGATATTTTCACTCGCAGGTTTAATAAGTTGAAGGCCTTTTTCTACAAATTTAAGAACCAACAGCCACGTTTAGAGCAACAATTACGAATTTGAGACGATTGATGCAAAATAGAAAAATCTATTGCAATGAACAATTTCAATTTCGACATTTCTCTGAAAAATAATGAAAACTAGATAAACTCTATTTAGAAATTGTAGGACCCAAAACAAATCCTTAAAGAGAATTTAGATGCCATACCGCAAGCAAGAGTTGATGAAACTGAGCTGCGTGAAGAGTGGGCGTTTAAGCACCAGACACTAGCGTTATTTACAACCATGACGATCGTGTGATTCTCGACAAGGATAAAGGTGGGTTGGCAAATTATGAGTTCTCAATGGGAATTTTACGAGTACCTTTTGAAAACTTAAAGTGAGTAGCATAATCAACTAACCCGTAGCCAAAGAACATTGCCTTATAAGACAAATATGTACGTGTGGAGGATTTTTAAGACATCTCTTTGAGAGTTCAGTATCCACTTTTTTTCCCACTAGCAATTTATAAAAAATGCATTGGTAAGAGGAAGAAGCAATCGTGAGAAAGACACATTTATGACTTCAGAAAAAATTTCGTAAGAGTTACTGGAATTTCCGTCATTGAGTTTTAAAAATATTTTGTCTGCTTTTTCCCACACAAATTGTTTTCAGTCATGAATTTTAAGAGTTCATGCATTGGTTATATTTATTCATCTGTGAGGCTCAAGAGATGGTTCTCAAATCCCTAGATCTCAACGCTAATATAAATCGCGAAATTTCATTTCACTTGATGAATCAATACTAATTTTCGATTTTGTATAGGCTTCTTTTGTAGAAATAATTTCTAAAATATGCAATTATGTACATATCTACCTAAGTACTCCAAAAAATTAGGTTCATTTTGAAAGACACGCCAGATTGTCTTGAGTTGAATATGATCGCATTGAAACCAAATTTCGCCCTTGATATGTAACATGTATCTCTTGCCTGTAACATGTATCTCTCGATCAAATGTAAAATGTTTTCTAATTTACTTTAACAGTGTACATACATAAAAAGATTTTCTTATTACTTGAAATTGTATTACTATATCACCAAAACGCTTCGTTGCTTGACTTGTTTCGGACGCGGGCCCCTTATAAAACATGCATAACAACTCAAACAGTGCACTTAAACGTAACACACGCCAAAAAATAATTAATGAAAATGTGATATGGAATGCTATCATTAATACAAATAATTTCATCGTTCTAAGTTTTATCATTAAAATTTAGCACTTATTCTAATTTGTTTCTTTTTTTTTATTAAATACTTTATAACAAGAGAATAAAACAGAAAATGCGTGAATACTCACTAACGTGAAGGTCATACTGTGAGTTAGTGTTCTTTAAAATTTCTGTCAGCAGGTTTATTTTTACTTTCTTGTTTATGTTCAATTCAGTATATTTACATACAGACTTCCCGGTATCTGCCAGATGGCCAGTCCATTTCCTGCTTACAAACTAGTCATGTTTCGATATTAGTGGACGTTAGTTGTATTTTGCACCTATCAGTTTGGTGCAAAATTTTTCCGTTTGCATAACGCTTTATAAAATGTGCTATCAAACCTCAATTGGAAAAAGTACCCCCTGAAAATCACTTCCAAAAGGGGAGACCCCAACCTGCATAGCAGTTTATGGTGTTCCAGAAAGAGCAGTTCCCATAATGAGCAACTATTGAATGTTTTTACTTTGATCATCTCTTGACACTAGCTCTGAGTGCTGCAATTAGGAAATGAAAGAAGTCAAAACTTTTTTAACCAAAAGAAAACTTCACTTTTATTTTAAAAAATAACAGAAAATGCAAAGCTGAACCCAAACAACCAAAGCCTGAAATTAAAAAGCCTCCAATTATCAATGCAGGTAGTTTTTATATTTAAGTAAAACATTTTTGGCAACTGAGATAAATTGTTTAGGTACCAATAATGCCTGACTTACTGCTCCTAATTTCCAACCCTGAAACTAGTATAACAGCAAATATAACTGCAAAAGCAAGAGGTAGTGTGAAAGTTATTGTTTTTCTTTTAATCTGCAAAAAAATGACTGAATGAATGTCTGAGAATATAATTATCTTTAAATACAAAGCTGCGAAACAAGAAATGTCTTGAGAAAATTTAGTACTGTGGCAACGCTTCTCAGATGTCCTGATATCAATGGCCCATAAGGACAAGGACCAGTTTTGGTAAAATATCAAACCGGAACCAGAGTCAGCCTACTCTAGGGCAGTGAGTACGTCTGGCTCTGGTTCCTGCCTATTAGAGGAGGCCTACTCCAGGGGGAGTGGTCTACCTCTTTGCGGTCGGAAGGTTCATATAAAATTTACAGCTTTCATTTCCCATGTGTTCTCAACCAAATGTGAGAAGCGCAAGATGAATTTGCGTTCGTCCGGTAAATTACTAATTAAATGTTAGAATACCTGATTAAGTGACGTCACCAGCAATATACTAATCTAATAAAACATCATAATCTCGAACCGCGATTAACTGGAATTACTGATTTATGTGACAATAACTTGCGAATTTCAATCGGAGGCTTTGCAAAGGGTCATGTATCCAGCTCCTCAATTTAATGGAACATTAATAGTTCTAATAGGACAGCAACTCGAGCTACAGCATTAATTTCATCTCAGATTAGATATTATTTTTCTTTTCCTGTCAGATCCTGCCCGAAAGTTTACATTTTGAAGAGCAAGGCGTGTTATGCAGTTGAACTTGTTATGTAAATATTCTCAGCTCAGATATTCAATCAACAACAACGAAATAGAGAGAAAAAAGAAAATACAAGACCAGTTAAACAGCGTAAAACCAACCCGCCTCAAACTATAGTCAAATCGACAAATTTAAAGAGCTGCGTGAAGTGAATACAACCTCCTTAAGCTTCCCGGCGCCCGTCAGGTAGACTTCCGAAGTCACCTCAAAAAACCCAATTTGTCAAAGAAAGTGCGTCCTTAAAATTTCCCATTATTTGTTTCTTACGCCTTGTTGCGTGCCATTGATCTTATCCCAGTTGAAAAGTATGGGATAAAGAGGATATTGGGAGGGGGTAATCGCCCATTTGTTACTGGGTGATGTGTGTGTTGCTGTCAATTCATTACTTTGAATCACTAGATCCTTGAGCGGGATTACTGATATCCATACGGATTTTCAACAGCTCAGTTGTCTGGTTTTGCTTTGATTTTAGCTTGACTGGTATTTTTGCGCTTAATTTTTTTTAATCTGTTTCGATTGATCAAGATGAGCGGTATCAATCATTGCAAGATATATATTTGTTAACCCTCCGTTTTGAAGAGATATCTCGTCGAGAAACTGCTCTATTACCCCGAGGAGAACCCAAGTAGGAAAAACACATTGTCCCTTGCCTAGAACTGGTGACTATTACAGGATTTTGCACGAGAGGATGGGCACTTTTTGACTCAAAGATAAACCATTAAGGGGTTAAATACAGGTGATATAAAATAGTTTAGCAACCACCCTAATATCATTTTAATTCTATAAATGTGGTTAAAGTGAAATCTAAAAATCGTTTTTTGTAGTTTTTCTCTCCTACATCTACCCAATAGAAGCAATTCCCACAACGAATTTTCTCTTTTACAATCAAAAATTGAAAACAGTCAGCCATGGTTCTCAAATGAGAGCCATTTTCAGTATGAAAATTTTACTTCCGCTACCCAAATGATCTCGAATGATACATATCGGAGTTACCCTGAAATATAGTTTATCGCCATTTGGATGACGCTTGGCGTTTAATCTAACTGGCGTTGACCAATCAACCATCATACATCAATTCGGAATTTATTCTTTGAAGTTTTTATTGATGAAGTGCTGAAATTGTATTCGAAAAACAAGTCAAGTGAGGTCACGTCCGGAATACGTACAGGAAGCACGTTCCGAAACAAAAACACCGCCACTACCTACGTTACTTGACAGAACTTGATAGATTTTTTCTTTTTCCAACCTTAGCGGTCCTGGGATATGCAGGAAACAATTGTACAGATTTAGAAAATTAGTGATTGGAATGGAAAAAATTGATTTAAGATATTTTTCTATCATAGTTTGAGTAGATGAGGAGCTGGATGTAGAATCTAATTATATCTATTGTGTAAATCACATGCTTCTGAAGTCCATATCGTCACAGACGCTTTTAATCCGCAGTAGGTTAGTATGTGAGAAAGAGTTACCTTTTGGAAAAGGAATTAAGGGTATATCTATTCTAAATGTAATGAAAATATTTTAAATATCACAGAGGGAACAAAAATCTTTTCTGGGGCTCGAAAGCCCCGATACCCGAGACGTCCTCCCACCTGTGAGGGGGTACTCCTAGAAGTTCCGAGATTCTATTTAAGAAACACTGTTTCATATAAGCAGTGATGCTCTTTTCGCTACACCCATCGAAACACATGTATTTTGACTGAGTCGGCAATGCCACATTCACACTCAGATGCAGGTTCTATTTTTAAGTCCTCATTCACGTTTTGCGTCATATCTTCATTTTTCAAAACCGTAGTGTTTATAGACGTAACACAAACCATGTTTCATATGAGCGGCTAATGATTCAACGACTCCAAGATTGCTTCTTCAAGCGAAAGAGTGTCGGAAAGCGACAGAAATATACGATTTCTCAAAACTTCTCTAATGCCTTTTGCATGATAAGAAGAGACGCAGAGATGTATTCGTGGCGAACTGATCCAGACAGCGAGTGTTTTCCAACTAATCTGTCTATGGAGTTTGTAACCCTCGCCCTCAGACTGATTCACTTCCAAGACGAGAGCAATGCCGTTTATTTATAGTAACCACAGGGAAGAAAGGGTGAGTAGTCTTCGGAAGTGTAACAAATTAATTATTCCTAGTAGCACTGAACCATTCTTTGCTTGGTTAGCTTCACGGTGATCAAAACCTGGTTGCTTGTGTCGTTGAAATCGTTTAGTCGTGGTTGCTTTTAGAAAGCTCCTCCAACCCACAAAGCATCTGTTTCGAATAAAAGGCCGCAAGAGTTAAAATAGGATTCAGTGTATACAGTCGCTGTTATGTTTTCCCATTTGAATGCTCTTTAAATTTTCCCTCAATGTACCAGTTGTTTCAATAACTAATTTATATTGCAATCATGGTATCATAGGTCACTAATCAAATAAATCGAAAATATGCTATGAAAGGGATTCTCAGTGAAACAAACGAACCAGACGGATTGTGAAGATTTTATTTCCGCAATTCAAACACTCTCATCAGGACATTAGAGAAGTTTTGAGAAATCGTATATTCCTGTCGCTTTCCGACCCTCTTAAAATGTAACTTTTTGCTGTTTTAACCAATAAAAATTTCAAAGATTGAATTCCGAATTGATGTATGATAGTTGATTAGTTAACGCCTATTAGATTAAACGCCAAAACGGCGTTAAACTGGTAACCATGAAAAATATTATGAGAGCATTTGGGTAGGCTGTAAAATTTTCACTTTCCTACGAGTTTGTTGACACTGAAAATACCTCTCATAAGTGACAAAATTTGTAACTCAATTTTAGAATCGCGTTTCTTTATAGCACTTATATTTTTGTAGTTAATACTTACCACTACAAGTCCACTTTCTCCAGACGTTTCTACTGTAGCTCCAAACCATTGGTTGGATTTGTCGTCCATGTATTCCCTTCTAATACTGTCTTGTCTAACATTTGATCCTAAATATAAAAATAAAAGGTACTTAAAATTCAAAGTATTCTTTAAATAATATTGTCTTTATTATATCAATATAGATAAATTGATAAACGAAGTCTAAGAGCCTTCGAAATATGACTTGCAGAATTGCTCACTGAAGATATTTAATTTGTGTTTCCACAATTTCTAATACCTACATCTAAAAACCTTTTTATCAAATTATTATTATATTTTATCGATTATTATAAAAACGCGTGTTACACACAAATAAATGCGAACATATACCATGTTCGCATTTATTTATATACTGAGAATAGGTGTTATGCGTAGTATATTTATGAACAGAATATAAAACAATGTTTTCAACTATCATTGTTAAGGAGTTTTCTAATATTTCTGTATATAAATATTCCTTAAATTTTCAGTTTTAAGGTTGTAAAAGCATTTTTACGTGCTTTTAGAATTTTGTTAGTATCCTTCCAAGTAGTTCCTTAAATTCCAGAATGGAGCTGCTGTTAAATTTAGGTAATGACATAATTTGTCACCTCGTTCAATTAAGGAATGGGAAATCATTATGCGAGTTGACAAAACCAGATTCAAAACAGAATTGAAGAGACGTACGATGTGTTGTTCCATCTACGCCTTTTTCCATTTTGGTTCTTAAACCTAATCAAAATCTATAAATTCTGAGTAAAAAATGCCGAGAATTCTGGTTGTAACATATTGCGCATTCGGTGTCCATTACAACACAAAGAATGAAGTGCCCCTCCCCCATCTCGCAACTATTTCTCTCTCCTAAGTAATCTACTTTCATAAGTACCATTGCTTGGTTTAAAGCGGTATCGTGTCTGTTAAAATTGTGGACTAATCCATAAAGCAAAGATAACTATAAATATACGAACTTCTAAGTCACAGTTGTCGTAATGCCTTGACAACCTTATTTTACATAATTCGTGTCCGCTAAAAATGTGGACTTTAATCCATTAAACAAGATAAGTGCATAAATATGTTTAAATTTCGAAGTTACAAGGTGTAGTAGTGTCTTGACAACTTTATTTTACATAGATCCATTTAGCATTTCATTTTCTGAGTGGTGTTATTATTTTGCGTTTCTCTTTAAAGGAAACAGAAAGTTGATATATTGTGCAAACATTCTCTGGCATTATTTATCTCAACGACTAATAATTTGAATGAAATAATTTTCTTCGATGTTTCTTACAGTCAAACACCATTCCGATTTCTTTAAAAAAAATATTTCTCGAAAAAATAATGCATTATCTTCCTGAAAACCACTTCAGTGCTAAAATGATTTTTAAAAGTATGCAAACACGATGAGTTAGATTTCAAACTAACTTAATAATCTTGAGAAACCGTACATTGAATAATGAATTTGAGTCACACACACACAATGAGATGAAATGCTAAACTCAGATAACTAATCAATTTGTGCTTGGGTATTGTTGAAAAGGATAGTGGCGTATTCACCTGTTGCACTTGGAAACAATCATTGCCTTACCTGTGATGTCAAAAGGAACGGCATCGCAATTGGCGGTCGGTTCCATCCCACACCTGAAGACTGCACCCCCTACTGTGACATTGGGCTGGCTGGTCTGAGCTCGCGGCGCACCCACCAGAACCCTGTAAGAAACAAATAAGACAAGGCGATGTAAGATTCCAGAAAGTTTTATGGATACATCACCTGAAAGAATAACTTTTAAAGAACGCGATATCACAGAGTGTTGAAGAACTGGGCTTAACCTTCCAAGTGGTTTCGACGAGATATCTCGTCACCAAGATATTGCTGGTTTTTGGATGATGTCGAGACCAAGACAGGGTCTGTTTTCTTCTCACAAAGATATATCTCGTCCATCAAGATATCTTCAGTTTTCTTCTAATTGCGAGATACCTCGTCGGCACAACCACCAGAGGGTTAATAATTACAGATTAGCATTCCGTTCATGATTTATTGTAATTTGTTATTAGGCTTGTATGTGAGAAGGTTAATTTTAGTGAATAGAGTAGTATTAGAGGAATATGGTACTAAAATTGGCTACTGAACAAATTTCAAAACTACTGATTTTCTCTGATACTACTGAAAATATCTATTGGATTGGCATCTCTATATAAGGATTGTTGATTTTTATTCACATATTATTTTCTATGAAATTAAATATAGGTAGCGGTGAACGTGTTTCCTGTTCGTATTCCGAAAGTGACACGTAATGTCACTTGACTTATTTTTCGAATATGATTTCAGCACTTCGCCTCCCAAAGACTAAATTCCGAATTGATAAATGACAGTTGATCCGTCACCACCAATTAGATTGAACCCCAAACGTTGCCTAAACGGCGACAAACTACTTTTACGGTAATCCCGATATGTATCATGTGAGAACATTTGGACGGCAGAGGTAAAATCTTCGCAGACCGTCTGGTTTGTTTTTTACACTGAAAATCCCTCTCATACATTGGAAGCCCTATTCAGATGTTTTTAGTAAAAGATGCATAGCGGTAAACAAATGAATACTGAGAAAACAAAATAGTATGAGTTCTCTATTCCATGAAGAGTAAAATACAATGAAACATTTCACACCAAGCTCCGTGTTTAAATACTTCCTTCAAACCATGGAAAAAATTGGGAAATAACCTTGCCCAAGTGTACAGATGATTGGATTTCCACAGTTGAAATGTATACAAATGCATGTGTGTACGATTTTCTCCCTTCACACTTACAAAGAAACCTCTCTTAACAAAAATAGTTATTTTGAAGCTCACGCAGAGTTCATAACCGAATTGCAGCTGGCGAAGTAGAGATGTTGCGTTTTGCCCTAGCAAAATGGTGAATTGTAATAGTTCTTGGTAATTTGAAAACTCGTGAAAACTCAAGATCTAGAAACCCTTAAATTAGAAACTAATAAATTTATTTAAAACGTACGCAAAAACTGAAAAAATTGCGTGAAAACATGCAGTAAATTCAAAACGAACGGCTAAGTATGTGCTTTATATAAAATACGGCACTAAATATTGACTTTCATTGCGTTTCTGTATTCATATTAGTGAAATACTTGAATGGTTGTATGCTGATTGAAGTGAGAGATACTCGTCAATAGCATAGCGAAAAAGTTTATATCGGAGATAGAAATCCGCAGCCAAAACATTTTGTTTAGATTAGTGCACTTTTGGATATGCCAAGCTCACTTGTGGCTTCAACGCGTCAATTTAATTGAATTGCTGTCAGTGTGAAATTTGTTCTGGGTTACTCGTCAGTATAATTTCCGCTGACATTTGAAGTTGATTAAAAGTTGAATTAATGAACAATTTCCTATTTATTTTTCGGGCCGCGGTAGCCCAGTTGGAAGAGTAGCGGATTAGCAACAGGAAGGTTGCGAGTTCGAAACTCGATCCAAAGGCCGTCCTGTCCGTTTGGGTTGGTGCATCTGTCGTGGCTTCAAATGCCCTCATGTTGGTGTGGTGTGGAAGTTTGGAGAGTGGGGTGCCAGCTCAGGTGTTGACCACGTCATCTGAACGTGGCTCAAAAGTACGAGGTGTTTTCCATTAATCTTTCTCGTCGGGATTGATCCCGGACCATCGCCAATAGCCCGTTGTGTTGCTCCAGTGCGATGTCAGTTCAACTATCTACCTTCTCGATTTACTTTTCCGTGTTTAATTTTTGATATGATATGACGTTTGAAGGAAACTTTTTGCTATGCGAGCTCTAATCTATGGCTTAAAATGACTTCCAATATCCATACCCACCGAGATTCAAACCCGATAACCATTGGCTATCAACTTTTGAAAAGCAGTAGTGTAGACAAATTCTTCACTATCACACTGACAAAAAACCTGTTCGAAGTAGCATCAATAGCCATGATGGATTACGCTTCAAATCCAGTACCTCACTTTATTAAGTTTTTAACATAAATCAATTTAATAAATTTTAATATTCAATTTATTGACTAGTCTTAATACTAGTTTGCATCTTCTCAATAACACGTGCGCGAGAGAACTCTGTTTCTAATTTTTGAATTTTTTTCATTTCCATCCTTCCTTGAACTAGATAGAATCCAAAGATTCAGCATTGGGGATAACAGTTTGTAAATGTTTACTTTATGATTCCTGACTGTACAAGCAAAACACCAATGGAGAGGAAATAATCTTATTTTCTTGGTCCTGGCATTCGTAGAACTGTTTTCAGAAGCAGGACAGGGATATCATTCAACGACAGATCCTTCCCAGTGGAACATTCTTTTCATCTCCCCACACACTAGTAGAAAATGTCTAGGTCATAAAAATAAATCGGTGTTTTTAAACTCTACAGTTACTCCTTAGAACTATAAGGTTCCACCAAGTGAAGACATTAGTTTAACGAGACGGATGGGTAGAAAATATAACTCTGGATGACAATTTGCATGAATGTGTTAGTAAAATTGCTATGCGATTATGAACTTTTCATGTTTAATTGTAATCAGGAAAGGTAAAAATATTTTGGTAAAATAGATACATAAGCATGTAATACGTCATAGCAAATTTTTTTATTTAGGTAAGCATGTAAACTGCACTTTTTATTTTAAAAATACGAGGGTTGATTGAAAATTAAGGTATCTTAAATCGCTAGTAATTGGGGAAGAAAAACGTTTGTGCATGCGTAAGGCAACCGAAATTGTATGGTGCACATGAGCCTAGTCTCAATTCAATGTTTGTCATTCTTGAGCAATAACATTTGTCAGCCATATGAGTGCTACTTCCGAGTTACGAATAAAACATACATGAAACAAATGCCAGGCACTTGTCTTTACGTCATTTACTATTTGGATTCCCAATACTTCTGTACTCCATTACTTAAAGTGCAGTGTACGTGTCTAAGTGTTGAGTCATCTCATGAGTAGTCTACTATTACATAACATACAGTGAAGAGACAACAATATTGCGATAAAATAAGTGTGCACGCAAACAGTTAACAATATTGCGATAAAATAAGTGTGCACACAGACAGTCATGCTCAGATAGGAAACGATATTCGGTAACTGAAGCCTTCCTTGCAGAATCTGGGACGTTACTGGAGGAAAGAAGGCATTCCTCAGATTTATCCTTGGTAGCATTGAGAAGTCTTTCTTTTAAGCGATGTTTGAACAACTCTTTCAAAAGTTTCGAAGTATGAAAAGACAGGTTTTAACAGCTTTTGGGTGATCTTTGTTTCTTTTTTGGTGAGATAGTTCGCTTTCTCATTTCACCTATTTCGCAATGAGCAGGGACACATTGAAGCACCAACACATCAGCTAGTTTATCAAGGGGTTGTCTGCATTGCATAACTCGTGGGCAAACTCTGGCTGAATTTGAAGAGACCGCTTGCATTGCAGATTTAGAGTCAGATAAAATAACCGCTTTTTCGAATGAATCTTTTCTCAGAAGCTATTTTAATGCCACACAAATTGCTTCGACCACTCCATCAAAATGAGTAGAAGAGCTGCCAAATGACTTTGTAGAAAGAAAATAATTTATAGGGAACACCATATATATATTCTTTTTCAACCATTTTCAATGTTAAGATTAAGATCTCATGATTATCTCATGTTTTGTTTTATATCAAGGTGGATCTCAACTTTTGAATAATTTAATGGACAATAAGGATTTGGTAATATAACAAGCTTATCAATGTTTTTAGCAATCTCTAAACTATGTTGTCTTTGAGTCTGTTTCTATTTTCTGAGATGTTGTAGACTCTCCAAAAGCCGTTGTTTGGAAGCCTACGAAGTTTTGCAGTAAAGTAACGGCACTTTTTTCCACATCATGTTTAATAGGGGGATATTCGTTAGTGTGTATTGCAGCAACAAGCGTGGTCTTTACAGTTCCAGATATTAAGCGGAGGGCCTGATCTTACACAATATCTAATCTCTTCAAGGTGTTGTCTGAAGCCGTCAAGGAAAACTGATCAGATCTTAATGAACGAGATATCTCGTTGAGATCGCTTGGAGGGTTAATAGCCGATAATTGATCACTAAATCTTTACTTGGAGTTTGCAGGTTTCTTACAGTATTTTGAACATCTTTTTACATCTAATAGTTCTATAATTTTTGTTTATTCCAGAAATATTTGAAAAAGAAAGAAATTGTCGAAACTTTTTGTCCCACGTTTTTAATACTCACGTGTGAATAAGAATAAGATCTACATCGGTCAATGATATTTTTGGAGTCATTAGGACATCTTTTTAACAAGCATATCAACATAGGGAAGCTTGAAAAATTGTCCCCTCTTGAAATTTAATATTTCCTTTCTATACACGAAACTATAGGAGCCCAGAGCTCCCCTTCTGATTTCCTTTCCTTTAACTAAATTAGCAAAGAAAAATGTGAGGAACAGCCATCGTTTCAAGCAGCAGTCGTCTTTAAGACAGTCGGGAATTAAGGTTGTCGTACACACGCGTTTCGTGTTATGATTTACAAGGTTGTGTTTTCCCCTGCTGTTTCCTGTCGCTTTCGTTTGTATGTAAGTATCGTAGCTTCCTCTGGAGTTCTCAGTTTCTGTAATCAAGAGACTGGAAGTGCAAGTTAAAAAGTGGAAATTATCTCTAATATATTAAAAAAGGGTTCTGTTATATGGACAGGTTTTAGTGTTAAATACATTTTAATTGTTTTTAAATGTATCTATGAGAGGGATTTTCAATGCAAACAGACAAACCTGACGGAATGTGGAAGATTTTACTTTCGCTTACTTGAAGAATGCTTTCACATACACAAATTAAGTATGATATAGATGCTGAAGATCTCGCCAATAAATTTAAATTTTAAAATAAAAATTTAGATATTTTCTTAATAGGGTTTTCACATGACAATCTATCAACCACAGATCCCGATTTCTTTCTTTCATGGTTGCCGCGGCTTGGCGCCCAACGGACAATTTTCTCTCTAAATAAAAATCCAAAAAATATTTTTTCCGTTCACTATTAGTTAAAAAAGGACTAAATTTTCGTTAGCTTTTGGTGAATTTTCAAAAGAAGTAGCCAAAATTTTGAAATTGGTAGCTTTAGAGACGATTTTGCTTAAAGAGATAATCTATACCAGGATTGAAAAATAGCAAGAGTCGCCTGTGGCAGCCCTGCGTAGATGATCACTATTTAAAAATATTTTTAGATTTTAAGGGCCTTGGTTCCCCTTTCAGGTTCCCTGAAAATTCTCCTTCTCCAAAGCTTTGAAGACCTCAAACTCTTCAGTGGGTCCATTCTGCCCCTCTTCTTGTCATACGAATGACGTCTCCGATCCAATCCATTTTTTCGCTCCTCTTTTCTTTTTATTTCTCTCGAGATAGAAAAAAATTCTCAACAGGAATATACTTACCTCGGTCAATTATTTAACACCTCTGAAGATCTCTGCTTTGATTGCAGAGAGGAGGGAAGTCAATACACTGAGGACCCTTCTTGTTTCATTGCCCACGACTTTCTTTTTAAGTATTATTAGTGAAGCCTGAAATTTTGAGGCCGCTGTTTCGCAACACCGAGGAGAAATCTAAAGCGGATTCGGGACTGAAAAAGGAGTACTTGGAATCTGAATTAAAGATGGACGAGCGTTTCTAAGTGTTTGTCTAGCGGTGAAATTCAAGATGCGGTAAATTAGGAAGAATAAAAATGGCGCAAGAAGAAAAGTTGAGATTTTCAGTGGACTCGTCAGTACTCCATTTTTTAAAACATTCCCCCTTTCTTTTTCTTCCACGCCCTTGCAGTTTAGGATAAAATTAAACAACAAATGAGCAGGAAGTGTATGGAATTACAGGAAATTTAAGAGTAGTTGATCTAAGAAAGAAGTTAAAAGTAGTGTTCTTGTCTGGTTACAGTTTCAAACAAGCAAGTGGTTTCAATTCAAATGAAATGTAGTCATGAAAATAGCTGGCAAACTGTCATGTAGTGCTACCAAATCCACCTTTTGAAAAAGGTTCGCGAGCAACCTTGTAAGGCCCGAAGAGTTTTTCCATCTGTTGTTGGGTTTTGCGACACTCAGGGTCTTACTGATGTGGGTTGTGGACACTGATAGGAGCTGTGTGCTTTGTCGCCTAAAAGCATATCCCCTTTTTACACCTATAGCACTGCGGATCCAACTGCTCGCGAACACTCTGATTGCTGAGGATTTGACTGTTCGCGGTGTATTACAAGGCGACTGTGCATCGTCTAAAGTGGCTTGCTGTCTGTATACCACTAGAACTGCTACCGCCATAAAGTTTACAACTGTCGGTTTACATAGAAACGGACATTACCCTATTTTCCATAGAGGATGCTTGTAGAAATCTTTTCAAGTGTGTCACATTGGCTCACTTGTTGACAAATTGGAAATATATTTGATAAGATTTTTACCTATTGTCGACTATTACAAAAGTCGATTTTGAGGGGTTTTCTGGGGGGAATTATGAGTGCCCTTTCTTAAGTTTTTTCTGCAAAACTGCCGTAACTCAATTCGTAAAAATGGGAAGACAGACAGACTGACGAAATGAAATTCAGTCTCTAAATGACTGTAAATACTCACAGTATGCAAAGTTTCATGACAAATACTCAGCCGTTTGGACGTAATGCGAACTCACACATACCAAACACAAACTAATTTTGCTTCAAAATGACCCAAAACAAATAAATAATATAAAATGGGTCGAAAATATTTAATGTATACACTCCATTTTTATTTATATAGATGAGAGAATTTCTCAGTTTTGTTTTTATTATAAGAGCACAATTTGCCCGATTTTATCGCTTTGTTTTTTTTCTCAGGGCTCTTTTTCTAGGTGATAGTGAAGTTCTGTACCCTCCAAACATATAATCTTTTAACCGCGTGGTTTAGACGAGAGGGGAGGGATTTTACGAGTACAGTAGCCTATGGCAATAATTTAAGGGTCAATGGATAAACGAAGACCGGGAAATCTAGGGGGAAAGGCTGTAAACAAAATGTATTGCCTTTTAACCACGTGGTAATTGTATACGATAGAAACCTATAAGGGACTGGGTAAGAGCTCAAATTTGGTTAGATGAAGGTAAAAATGCAGAAGTTAAGAACTTCCACTTTCAGTCCTCAGAACTTTGAGACAAATTTTGCGTTGCAAAGGAAGTCCCTAACACTTTGTATCACGGGTTGTTTTACTGCTAAGTGATACTTCGGATATTAAGGATTACTAGAAATACTACCTCCCAAAGTTATTAAATTTATCAGTTTTAAAAATCGCCACATGCCAAAACTCTCAATAGATAAATCTAAAAATGTATTATCACATTTTGCAAATACAATAGAACCGTGATTTTTCGAGGAGTTCGAATGTTTACATCTAGGCCACTTACCTCTGCGTAGCAGTTGGTGTAACTTTTCTGTATTTCGTATAGGCCATTTTGTGTTCCTACATCGACATTATCCGAGTTTCTGGTTATCCTAGGAAATGAGAACCAAAGCCACCTTGTATAACCCAAAACTCGGACAATACGGGTGCAGTAACACAAAACATCCTATACGAAATCCAGAAAAAATTTACCGTTCTACATATTACTACTACCGCTACTAAAAGATTCATAAAGCAAGGAAACTTGGTATCAAATTCGGATAGGATTACACGGGCACTCGGTTAATCGGAGCTTGGATAATTAAGGTTCCATTATATGCTTCTTTGATTTTATAAACGTTTTGTCATACTGACAGAATTATTTTCTGCGTGTTACATTTGCATTTACAAATGCAGCAGTCCGCTCAGAAGGTCAGATATCAAAGTGCCGCGTGAGCATAGAGTGAAATGTAAGTGAATATTCATGTGTGGATTTTGGAAGTAAAGAATTCATATATATATATATATATATATATATATATATATATATATATATATATGAATATATATATATGTATATATATATATATATGAATATATATATATATATATATATATATAATTCGTTAGATTCCATAATTTTATAGACAGTTTTGCATATTGCATTCGCTCATTAGAATTTCAATAACGAAATATCTTAAGTTAACAAATTTTATTGAAAGCTCTCTGATTTAGAAGAAATTTTCATTTCTTCTCTTCACATGTGTAAATAATAGAAACTCTCAGATGGTTGTTTTTCACATGTCCTTAAGAAATAAAAACTTGTTAACCCTCATCTTATACATCATATACAAAAGAGCTGGGTTGGGTTTTACAGCGCAAGGGTCATATTTGGCGCTACTGTGCCAAACACAAGACAACGTTACGCAAGACCAATGTTACAAGATTACTTAACACAAGACACTGTGTTAAGTAATGGACACAGACAAGAAAAGTTTTAATTCATAGAAGGGAGAAATATATCTAAGAAAAGTCGCATAATTCTTGTCCCTGTCCGTCCCTGAAAATATTCTTTTGAAACGATATTCTACCTCAATGTTCGATTGTGGGGCTCTGACAAGTTAACCTTAGATTAGTCGATTTTTGAACAAGTGTGAAAGCTAGTTAAGATAAGGGTGCATACGCAAAATTATGGCGTAAACCATTAATGGCGATCGCAATGGATGGTTCTCCCGCCAACTCGTTGTCACTGCTATCGGTACAGAACGGTAAATGTGGAGCTGAATCCGTGGTAAAGACGCAATTTGTGGAAGCTCTTTGCTTGCGCTTCAGCCTATCAACTAATTTGAATAGGCTCGTTCAAAACCAAGTGACTCGACTGCCAACTAGCGGGAGCCGGACTATACCCAATAACCGCGGCTGTCGTGACTGAATGAGTTTGCCCACTGCGCTAAAAAACTTGTGAGTTTTAGGCGGCGCAGATTCGATTCTTGTAATCTACCTTGGGTGTATTTCTATACCTTTTGTATCAGTAAAATTTTCCGTATGTGTATATGTCTATTACTTTGCATCTTATGATTGGCTCAGCTTAGTCAAGTATGGCCCTTGCGCCATAAAACTCAACCTCTACTAAATACTCTATTGCATTGACAACTCATTTGAATCCATGGTGCAATGTCTGCCTAGTCTATACAAAAATTCATAATATTGCTGGAGTCGTCAGACATTTTCAGCACAAAAGCATTTTGCAATTGATCCCCAGGATTAAAAAAAAATTCCTCTGTTATCTTTGAAGCTGGGGGATCGGGGCGACAAAGAACATGTGATTCTGGAGGGAGTTCAAGTGGGTGGTGTCAGGAACGGAAGGAACGGGAAATGTCAGTTTTAAGACAAGAGGGGTTGACAGAGGGGTGGTTCAAAACGATACATTTCACCAGACGCGAACCAACTGAAAAGGGGACGGACAAACGACTCTAGGCTTGTTAGAGAAAATAGCGTTCTAAACAATGAATGGATATCGTAAAGAACGCTGGAGGAAAGGCGTGGAACTCTGATGAATGAGGTTCGATTCCTCCCTGGTTGTATTTTTCTGTTCTCTATCAGTAAAACTTTCCTTGTGTGTGTCCATTTACTTGACGTTGTCTTATGTTCGGTGCAGCTTGGTCAAATACGGCCCTTGCGTCATAAAACCCCTAAACCAGCCAACTTCGATGAATGTATGCGAATAATCATCAATGAAAATCTGCCTAAACAGCTGGCTAACTACTCTGATAGAGTTGGAAATGATTACTTTCAATATCACACAAAAATTACTTGAAAAGTGTATTTTTACACAAGTACAGTGTTTTGGGACTCTTGGAAAACTTGTAGTCAGATATGCATTGACAACTTTAAGTAATCAATTTTATTAATTTTTTATTGGTGTTTTTAAACTATGTTCTTAATAAACAGATAAGTTTGAATAGAATCAAAAGTAATTGAGCTTAATTTTCTGCGCAAACGGTTTCGAGAAAAAATAATTCGAGTTTTCTTGCTGATGATGATTCGAAAATTGTACAATTGCTTTGTTCCATTTTAGAGAAAGGAATATTAGTATGTGTTTCAGTTAGGGTAAATGACTTCTGAAATTCAAGAATAGATGAGTGTATGATAATTATATTTACTACAAAATACTAATTTCAGATTTATTTCTGTCAAGTCACGGAACTAAAAAAATCCTTAAACGAAACAATAAGCAATACAATATTGCAATTGACATAGAATACGTTCAGTTTCTCATGATCTCTATATCAGACGTCGGCAATCATGTTACTGTCCTAGTGTAGCAGCAACGTTAGAGAAATACCGGAGGAGTCTGTATACCGGACCACATTCACCTGTAAAAGCATTTTATTCGAAAATTTTTAGCACCTAGTTTGTTGTAATGCTCAATATTTCCCTATTTAACTTGCGAATGGTACATAAAACAGCATAGCAGGGCACGACTGAATATGAAATCTAAATTCTAAGTCCTTCCCCTTTCAGGTTACAATGAATCGGATGGTCATTTCAATTTACTCGTCCAAGACAAAGTTAAGTCGAACCAAGCTTCAAAATATACGAATCGAAGAAAAATCAAATCATAAGAACTGCAAACAGCCTTGTAACACTCGAAGCTTCACGACGGGTTGTCGGATTTAGGGACAAATGCAAAGGGGATCGCAGTAAGATCTTGAACGCTGATAAGAGTTGTTCGCAAATGAATGTACTGCTTCGAAGCGAGCATTTCTCCCTGCCTACTCATTTCAACAGTGTGGATTCTTCTAATCTCAAACGCGCTCTAATTACTATGGATTCAACTGCATAGGGGGGTACAAGGTGACTATGGACGTACTTTTTTTCCTCCACGTGAAGTGCTCCTGATAGTAAGTCTACATGTCTATTGCCGTAGAAATGAGACGGCCCATTTTCGAAAAGAGATTCTTGAAATATTCGAGTTAGTTACATTGGATCACTTAGCAACGATTGGCTCTCCAGGAGTCTGTGAGATAAGAGGATATCACCATCACCAAAGCATCCACCACAAAATCCACTAAAACCTCATCCAAGTCACCTCCACTCAAAATGTACCAGATCTGTTTCTAGTGACCGCCAGAACCTAGACTTTGTGTCTGGAGCAGTCCTGGTAGACAGACAGTAAAGTACGGCTCCAACGAGTTTTGATCGATTTTTGAAAAAAACGTGGTGAAAGGGCATTAGAAGGTTGCCACGCGCAAAAGCATACATGAAGACCGTCGTCGATGTTGGGACCTCGGTAACCCGTTTGGAAGAGTAACGGATTAGCAACCGGAGGGTTGCGAGTTCGAATCCAACCAAAGACCGTCGTGTACAAAGGGAGCTGGTGCACATTAAATCTGTCATGGCCTCAAATGTACTCACGTTGGCGTAGTGTGGAAGTTTGGAGAGTGGGGTGCCAGCTTAGGTCTGACCTCGTCATCTGATCGTGGTTCAAAATTACGTGGTGTTGTCCTCGGTCTTCCCCTTCTGGTTTGACCCCGACAGTCTCCAATAGCCCTTTGTGTTGCTCCAGTGCAACGTTAATTAAAAAATACCTAAAATACCCTACCGTCGTGGATGTTGTCCCCCTGCCAACTCGTGATAATCCGGCTCCCTCAAATTGAATCAAATCGTGTGGTTTTGAACGAGTCTATTACTGTAATTAGGGGACTAGTGGTAACGCAAGCAAAGCACTTCATCAACTGGCGTCTTTACCGCGGATTTTGATTATAAGTTTATCGTTCGGTGTAGAAACATTTGCGGCTATAGCCATTCATAGTTTTGGGTATGGCAGACTTCTACTAATGCGCTTTCACACCTTTTCAAAATTTGATTGACCCAAAGTCAACTGTTTTCATGTCGGAACCGCACTGCTGTCGCTTTCGGCATCAATCGATGAATTCAGAATCAGAATCTGCTTTTAAGATGGCAGTTGTGGAAGCGCTTTGTTTACGTTACCACCAGTCCCCCTAACTTAATTACGTAAAAACTTCGGATTTGATCACGGACCGTCGCCAATAGCCTATTATGTTGCTCCAGTGCGACTTCAATTAAAAATACCTATCTACCCTAACTTAATTGATAGACTCGTTCAAAGCCTCGTAACCCTCGAGTGTGACCCGGACTATATCGTTCACATCTGAAGGTGCTTACACGGTCCGCTAATGAGCGCGCGTCCGTTCACATCTGAAACTGGTTACAGTTCCTTAGTGAGGACTTGGTTTTAATGTCATGTCAGCCCACACATATGTTAACGTTCCAAAAGCCGTTCAAAATCAAAAGATTTTTAAAGAACCTGATTTCACATCCTCTTGCAAATAATACACTAAAAAACCGCCAGCTATGCCGAAAATGAGAACATCCTTTCACAACGCATAAATCTCTGCAACGCTGTAAAGATAAGATCGACATAAAACTTTTCATTAGCAGGTGAATTTACAGTAGCCAGCCGTATTTTTTAAAGCACAGGTTTGGTGGCAGCAGTGGATGGAAATGAGGAAAGCATTCTTTAAGTGCCACCCCCCCACACACACCGAGAAATTTCCGGCGCGCGACAACATCTGGTCGCCGTTTCCTCGAACGGAAGGATAAAGGGATGACAACGGAAGTATTAAGGGGTCGGCAAGGGCTATCGTTGAGCACACGCTCCCAATCTCCTCCAAGTGTCTTGTCGACTTTTCCAGGGAAGTGAGCAGATCTAAATCTCACGCATTTTTTCTGGAGTAGAGGATTGATCTTAAGAAGTAGGAAATCTCCCCAAACAATGAGTGTTAATTGGTAGATTAGTTGAATCTACGTCCTGCTAGAAGAGTGGTTCTTAACCTTTTGAGTGATCGGCACCCCCTTGAATCTAAAAATAAGTTCTCGCACCCCTTGAAAAATATGTTTCTATTTTCTTGTTTAGGAAATTACTTCTATTGCAAGATAATTTATTTATTGAAAAATAAACACACACATTTACATATACAAACAAAACAATATCTCAATTTTTAATGGTTACGTTGTTGTTTATACATAATAATGCTTTTGAAGCGAGTCTCCTTTTTTGAAAGAGCTACGCGTTGAGTCATCACTTGCATTTAAGAGATTCGTGGCTTTTTTATGTGCAAAAGTAATGAAAATCCCATTTCACACAAGTAGGTGGTGGCAAATGGTAAAAGTGTCTGCATTGCTGCTTTTGCCGGCTGTGTATAAGGTTCTAACTGTGAACACCAGAATTGTTCCAGTTTTTCAAATTCCCTTTGAATACGTGCATTGGCTCGTATTTCAATAAGATCGTCTTTTATTAAATCGCTGTCGTCCATCGAAATTTCTCTCGCACCCCTGTAAATGCTTGTTCGCGCCCCCAGGGGTGCAAACACCCCACGTTAAAAACGACTGCAATAGAGCAACACAAGGGGCTATCAACCAAAGACCGTCTTGTACACGGGGCTGGTGCACATTAAATCTGTCTTGGCCTCAAATGTCCTCACGTTGGCGTGATGTGGAATTGGAGAATAGGGTGCCAGCTTAGTGTTGTCCTAGTCATCTGACAATGATTCAAAATTACCTGGTGTTGTCCTCGGAACTTTCCGAGATTGATTCCAGACCGTCACCAATAACCCTTTATGTTGCTTCAGTGCGACGTTAATTATTAAATGTTCAGTGCGACGTTTTACCTTGGCAATATGATTCATTTACATTTCTTGACACTTCATGCTACTAGTTTACTGGATCAGAGAGAAAACTGTAATCGGAGCAGATTCGTTTTCTTCCTGGGTGTACTGTCTTCTGTGTCAGTAAAGTTTTCACCGTGTCTCTACTTTATTCTACATTGCCTGTCTTGTGTCTGGCACAGCGTAGCCAAATACGGTCCATACGTCATAAAAACCAAACCAACCAACCAGAGAAAAAATTGATTCCAACTCAATGTTCTTCAGAAGTTCTTTTGTGAAAATGTTAAACAAATACTAAATACTATCTAAGTAATTTTATCCAAAAGTACAAAATTATAAATAAAAAAGTAGCTAAAATGCAAATACCCTAGAAATACATCGTTAAATTACCCGGTCAGAGATATAATTTAGGAATAGCATTATTTTTGTACTTAATGTAATAATCAATCCGGTGTATTGTTTTTGGAAAACAAAGTACTTAATGTTATATTGAGAACACGCAACAAGAATTTGTTTCATCTCAAGCACAAAGGCTTTCGATGGGATTAAATGAATTTATTCCAAATCTCAAAAGCGTATCAAATTCACTTTTCTCGTCAAGCTCTGAAAAAACAATGGAAAAAATATACACTCCTCATGTCTGTCATCAACTGTGGCTATACCGAAACTAAATGGTTATTACTGAGCCTGCTGTGATTGTTATGATGGGATTTAATAGAATTTTATGGAGCAGTAGTTGATGGATTATCTCAGTAAGAAAAATGACTGGGTTGGGAAACTTTTTCTAAGAAGAGTTGAGAGGTTCTGACTCGCTGGTAGGGGGAAAACTGCTTATCCATCAAGTGAGTTTATACCTCGCTTGACGTGATGGAACTTGAGAATTAACGCATCTTGCTTTGCTAGGACTGGAATAAAAAAAACAATACAATTTCGAAAAATTAATGAAAAAATGTAGCCAGCGTTTTCTATATCGAAATTTTCGTTTGTACTGCTCCAAAACGAATATTGAATTTGACAACGAAATTTTTTTGTAAAGTTAATTATAAAGGGCGTTAGTGGTTTTGTGGTAGTACGTGCTCACTGTTTCATTCCGCAAGTAACATAATTTAGTATGTTAGTTGTGCTTTTCATACTTAACGAGAGGTCGCCATGGTTCAGCGGGTTTTCCCTTTGCTCTAGCAACCTGTGAGTTGTAATCGGTCCATGTTCGATTCCTCCCTGGGTGTATTTCTCTCTTCTGTGTAACTAAAGCTTTCTTGTGTGTGGTCATTTATTTGTCGCATCTTGGTCAAGTAGGACCCTTGTGCTATACCCCCAAACCAACTAAACATTCCTAACTAAAAGTAGGATTAGCGCATTTTGGAGAATCTCAAATACCTTATATTAAGATAGTTTTATCGAAATAAATTATTTTACGCCAATCAAGATGGCAATAACGTTGGAAAATAATATATTGCATTCGAATAATCAAGAGATGCTATAGTCTCAAATTTCAACGTGAAACATAAACGTTTCATGTAACGGTTATGTTTCACGTAACGTTCATAAACGTTTCACGTAAAATATTAAACTATCATTCTTTACGGTATTTTTGGATGACCCTTCTACTCAAATTTATTTTGAATTAATGAGCTGGAACCTGTTCGAGGAACGCTGAATCAAATTGGCTAATGTTCTGACAATAGCTTTCAGAATGCAATTTCCGGTAGATGCTTGTAGGGTGGTAAAATCTAACTTGTTGAACTCGATTTGTAACAAATCCTTCTCAAATATAGGCATCGCTTCATTTCCGGATATGGCTTTGTATGTTTTCAATAAATTGCCGACATACATACATAGAATCATACCCCAAATCACTACGGGTCAATTTACTGATAGGGATCCATAGATGGCAGGAAAAGACTATCATTAAAGGTAATGTGGCGACAGACCACCCATAACGATAGATGGTGATCACGAGTGGCTTTATGGCATTCTGTTCAACAGGCATTCACGAAGATAAATGGGAAAATGATACACATTAAGTGAGCATTTTTCTTGTTTCGTTGGAGCAAATTCTTAGAAATTTGGTTAATGTGAATCGTCCTGATTGTAGAACTCGTATCAGAATTCCTGAAGAAAAACTATTTACAGCCATATTCGATGGCTGGGCCGGGCAGAAGAGGACGCCGAAGAGGACTGATGTCTGCCCTTTTTCTGACACTTGGGCCAATAAAAACTAACCGACCCTGCCCTTTTCCTATTTGGGCCAAAACTACGATTTTGCATGAATATCTTGAAAATTATGTGCTTTACAAAATGTGTAATAATATTTTTGCTTTAAGCATGAAATATATACCATGGAATTCTTTTATTTATGACTGAATTCTTTATATTTTGAAAGCAAAATTTTAGGTCAAAAACGGTTTTGATTCCTATAACTTAGCATGGGTGTATTTCTCTCTTGTACGTCAGTAAAACTTTCCTTTTGTGTAGGTTCATTATCTGTCGTTGTCTGTCTCGCCTTTGGCACAGCTTGGTCAAATATAGTCCTTGCGCCATAAAACCCAAACCAACCATCAGTCAAAAACACTACCCATACTGTCCAGTTAGCTTTTCATAAACAACTTTTTAGCATTTATTCTGTAAGCATCTATATAAATAAAGATGGAATGTTTGTACATTAAATATTTTCGACCCATTATTTATCCGTTTTGGGCCCTTCCAATGCAAAACGTGTCTTGAGCGTTTGGTGTCTATGTGTGTGCCCGTACTACGTCCAAATGGTTGGGTATATTTTCATGAAACTGCATAATATGAGTACTTATACTCATTTAGTGACTGAACTTGGTTGTGTTGGTCTGTCTGTCTTCCCGTTTTGCGTCTGTTTTATATTTGTGCGTTTGTTTAAGTACAAATAAAATTTATTCAACATACATTAATATAACGTTCTATATTTTATAAATCGTATTTTAGTTTAGTGAATACATTATTTGAATTTTCTTTGCTTACATATTAAGACAAGTTTCATGCTAAAACATCTGAGTTACTATACTTAATCAACCATAGTTTGGTAATTTCCGAGAAGCTAGAAGGTATATTGAGCATTGTGATTACTTGTTCTAACAGTACTGCTGAAAAGGCAAAAAATTTTTGTAAAAAATATTTTTACGGAATTTAAATTCTAATCCTTTTTTTATTTTGAGAATTAATTTTCTTTATCAAATATGAAAAAAATTCTGAATATTTTGGATAGACGATATAGAGAATAAAACATCATAAATAAAATATGCAACACAAAACCTTTTAAAACAGGACTGGTAGCTAATATGGCAACCTTGGTATATTTAGAAATTATTTTTGGCATGCGCAACTGAATTAGTTCGAAACAGTCGTTTATCGTTTGCTTTTCGGAAATTTCTGTAATCCGTTAGCTTATATCCCAGGAATCCTTTTTGTAGTGAAAAAACATGCATTTATTGCTTTTCATTCGAAGCTTTTTACTATTAATCTACGTTTTAAGTTGTATCTTTGGATTTTCAATTTGATATTTTCTGTTGAATATCGGTAATCAAGGTTAGTAAATGTTTAATTCCTTAAATATATTGTATCATTGTATGATAATTTTGGGAAACGCTTTTGTTTCTAAATGCATTATATGCATACATTGCATTTATATGCATACTCTCAATTATTCTATGCATTCTGGGTAACATTAGCACACTCTAGAGACTTCCTTACTAAAAATTTAAATTCTACAAAAATGTAAAATGATAAATTTGACATTTATTTACCTTTGTGAAATTGTGTATTTAAGAATTGTGTACCTTTATTAGAGTGTGGTAGTTGTTACATGAGATGAATAGGAATTACAATTTATTAACGAAAATGTATGTTATAGTTAACCATTTCAACCCGAGTAACACCGGGCAATTCTAGTAATTAAAATTATTTGAAAAATGGTTCAAAATTCCAGGTTTTATTTTTTATTAGCTGGATTATAGACACTATCATGTCATCTAAAAATTTGTCCTCAGCTGCCAAAATGTTTTACTTAGGTGTAATTTCTAAATTTATTTTGTGTTCGTGGATGTAATAAACACGTAATATAAAGACTAGGGTCTGCGTTGCCATTGGTATCTGAGAATTTTTTCTCTTGTAGTCAGTATTAGATTTTCTGTATTTTCAAAGCAAACTTCTTTTGGTTATGTTTCCAAATTCCAATACGCAGAACCATAATTAATAGATGACCAACATAAAAACATTTAATAGCTCATTTTAGAAACTGTTCTCTGTAGAACAGCTCCCAGAATACTACTGCTATTTAATTTACTGGTATTGAATTTAGGAGAAAGAATATAAACATTATCTACTTTTGGATGTGATTTTCAGGGGATTCTTTTTTGAAGTTTGATAATGAATTTTATAAAACGTTATACAAGCAACAAAACTTACAACTACACATGCCCTGTCTTGTGTCTATAAGATTGTTAATAAAATACACAGCAGGGTTTGCTGAAGTTTTTTGTACTTTTTCACTTCACACACGATTAGTCCACTATGATTTTGGTATGCAATTAGTGTTAACAATGTTCAATCACATTTAGTTTAAAAGTACTGAAAACGCAAACAAATATAATCGCGATGCAAAGCACAAAACTAATCATCTGCCATTGATTTGCCGTCTCCGCAACTTATAATCGTCACTAAATGTCATCTGAGTCCTATCAAATAATACTAGCGCTATTGCCACGCCTCTATAAAACCCGGTGTTATTGCGATTTGAAATCAGTCACACGATTATGTCGCGTCCACCACTAATCGTATCGTACCCTAAGAGTTCTAAATAAAAATTGAGGTGTCAAAATGAAGACTGGGTCGCTAAAAACACTGAAAACAAATTTATAGGTGCAAAATATGACAAACGGCCGTTAATTTCGAACCATTTAAGCTATGACAAACGAGCTTAAATGGTTCGAAACGTACGAGTGGAGTATGCAAACAAAATACTTCAAGACTTCTATCCATCCTCCAAAATTAACTGGTGCAACTTGTCCTGCTTATGACTTTGCGCCATAAAATTCAAAATCCAATCCTCCAAAATTAACACATGTATCCATTTCCCTGAGTTCCGTCCTTGTCCTTAACTAGCTCTGTACGGTTCTGTTTGACAGACATTTGAAGGGACACTTATTTAGTGTACCGAAAAGAGACATTAACAAGAATATCTAAAAATCTGCTTGCGCTAATTTCAACGCTATTTGTGAAATTACGATACTCTTTGCTTTGCTACTTTTTAAAATATTTATTTTTTATGAATGTATATCCTCTATATGCAAAACATCAACAACCGCAGACACATTCTACCTTAAGATTCTTGTTAGTACAGACCATCGTGGTCATCATCCCATTCAATGTCGCCTCGGATGTCATTGATCTGGACCACACCCTAGTCTGAGGGGCCGAGAAAACCTGTCCAGAGGGCCGTATATGATCAGAGGGTCGGGTAAATCTGCCCGGTGGGCCGTGCATGGTCTGAAGGTCTGGTAAATATTTTCGGAGGGCCATATCCGGTTTGTAGACCGGGTAAACCTGTCCGGATTGCTGCCTCCGATCTGCGGACTGGATAAATCTGTTCGGAGGGCCGTATCTGGTCTGCGGGACTAAGGTAAACCCATTCGCTACGGCTCATTTATCTTCGCGTACGGTTTTTGTGGCCGACAACCTGACCTCAACCAGAACAACAGCTATACCTCCCAAATGGCTAATAACACCTATTCCACAACTACCTGAATGGCGGTGTGCACTCAGGTATTGTTTTGGTAAGAATTTCGAATTAGTGAAAAATGCGACCTCGATTTTTTTTTATTTCCTGGAATTTAAGCAACCCGAAAACCAAAGCCCCATAAACATCCATCTCAAATTGCTTTATGAATACAACAGAAAACCGTGAAAAAATTAACCTTTCAAACTTGTATTCCCTAATAAAAACTGTTTTGTATTTATCTTTGTCATTTTAGCAATAAATCAAAGCGTTTTGTTTGTGTTTCAGTAGACATTGGATCTGTAAAACTTTCATTCGCAAAATTGCAGGTGATATCAGGCATGTAAATCAAAAAATTTTCTATGATGCAATGTTTTTCTTAGAGTTGAGTAACGTCATTACGGTTAGTCCTAATTACTTCATGCAGAAAAAAATGACCTTCAGCAACATACCGAACTGATACTGTAATCCTCTATTCTCCAATCCTGAAAAGCATTACGTAAGCGTGTTAATATGGGCGTTTTTGCCACATTTGTACCTACTAAATTTAAAGTGAGAGAAAAAATGAATGCATTCAAGTCTTCCAATACAAATATACTTTTCTTTGTAAACGGAAAACCGTTGTTTAAAAACGCATCAAGCAAAATATGCATTCCAAGAGCAATAGCTATTATCCTTTCCATAAGGCGAGGGTACTCACATATGGTTTAGGTTGGTTGGTTGTTTTGGAGTTTTATGAAGCAAGGGCCACATTTGGCCAAGCATATAGGGTCTTCTCGACTTACGACCGAGTTCCGTTCCGACTGACAGGTCGTAAGTCGAATTTATATTTTCAACACTATTTTCATTCAAACGGATTATAAAAATTGAACATAAAACTCAAAAATTCAATCTATGTACGTATAATTATTGTACATAATGTAAAAAATACATGATATGTGCTCTATTGTATCTTTTTGACCCTACCAATGTAGTTATCTTTCTTTATTTACTATTTTTATTTATTTATTTTTGTGGTCGTAAGCGCGTATGGTCGTCAGTCGCATATGTCGTAAGCTGAGGAGAAGGTGTATATGGTTTGGGACTAAAACACCATTCTCATCACAGTATATTATAACAGTAACGTAACCAGGATTTTATTCTTTAGGTGGCCGAAAGTTAAAAATGGAATTTTTATGCAAAGTCATATCGAAGTGGCAGAAACTATCCCGAGTTTGATAACAATATCATAAAAATTCTTTATTGCAAGTTGTAGAGGGAACAGGTTTGATTCCTGCAACTTACCCTAGGAGTATTTCTATCTTCTGTGTCAGTAAAACTTTTCTATGCCCATTATTTGACGTTGTCTGTCTTGTGTTGGTGCAGCTTGGCTGAATATGGCCCTTGCACCATAAAACCCAATCAACCCTTTGCCAAGAAAATACTGATTTCGTAATACACTCACTGCCAAAAGTTAAGCACGGAGAGGAAAATGTTAATTTCTGGAAGCCAATCTGAATTTGAGAGGCTGCATTTCGCTGCAGAGGTAGATGAAAGTATGCAAATATGTGCTGTAACAGCCAATCACGGTTTCATGTCGAGAAATATGCAAAAGAGGCAGTCGTATAAGAAGCCAGCATTGTGAAGGGTTAGAGGAGTTTCATGTAAGTGCTGATAAAAAGTGTTTTGAACTTTCGTACGATTAGTTTTCAAGACAGACGTGTTTCTATGGCTTCCAGAAGACGAATGGCAGATAGTAAACGCTGGCGTTCTGTGGGACGCCTTGAAACAGGACAATTAATCACAGATGTTGCTCTTTTCTTCGGCGTTCAACATTCCGTCATTTCACGATTATGGAAACAATTCCAAACAAGCCAAACAGTTGTCCAAAGACCTGTGGCCAGTCACCCAAGGGTTACGACCCTAGCGGAAGATCGATATATTGCTGTTTTAGCCCAGCGGAATCGAAGAGCGATCTCCACACATGTGACATCTATGGTTGCAGCGTCCATTGGTAAGACGATATCAGCCACTACTGTTGGCCGAAGACTACACATGCATGAACTGTACGCCCGGGTACCACGAGTTTGTGTTCCTCTATCCGTCCAATCCAGAGGGGCACGATTAAAGTGATGTCGGCAACATGTGAATAGGACTGTGTCCGATGGGCCAACGTTATGTTCACGGATGAGTCGAGATTTGTCCTGGAGCCAGATGACAAGCATGTAAGGGTTTGGAGAGAACAAGGCAAATGCAATCGACCCCAGAACATCATCGAGCATCGCGCATTCCGAGGTGGAAGCATCATGGTGTGGGCAGGGATTTCGTTGGGATATCGCACCGACCTGCATATCTATAGACGGGGTTATGTGACGGCTGTCCGGTATCGGGATGAAGTCCTAGAACCCACTGTGGGATTGTACGCTGCAGCAGTTGGTCCTGCTTTCGTTTTAATGGATGATAATGCGCGTCCTCATCGAGCCAACATCGTCGACAACTACCTGGAGAGTGAGGGGATTGCGCGTATGGATTGGCCGGCGTACTCGCCCGACCTTAATCCCATTGAAAATCTTTGGGATGCCCTCGGCCGTGCTGTGTCTGCACGTTTTCCATACCCAGTCACTCACAGAGTTGCAAACTGCTCTACAGGAGGAATGGCGATTACTTGACTCTGGGGTGGTTGATCACCTCATGTAAAGTATGGTCACACGCTGTAAACTTTGTATGAGGATGAGGGATGGTCACATACTCCATTAATATCGGTTTTGTTTGTTTTGGATTTAAACATCATTTTGTTAATGACTCCAATATGACTTCGTCTTATAATTTATGAAAATTTAATATTGTTTTCATCTTTGTATGTAATTCTTTGTTTTGTTTCATGCATAAACATATTTGCTACTTTCCTGCCGCATTTCGTGTCAATCAAAGCTGTACTTGTCGATTTTTTCGCATTTTACCGCTTCGTGCTTAACTTTTGGCAGTGAGTGTACCATGTCTAGTTGTGGTTGAATGTAGAAATTATGAATTAGATCGAGAAATTAGTAGAATATGAGAAATGTTCAATTTCTCAAGTTCACACACACATCTTCTGTAGTCATATATTCTAAAAACAAAAAGCTATCTTCCACTTTCACCCACAATTCAATGTCGCAAAGAATTTTCCTCAGTATCAGAATGCCTGGCACTCAATCGAACATCTGTCAAGCAAATTAGTTCTTAACCTCTGGTAACAGAAACCTCTTAAGTTTGAAGTAAAAAAAGTTTCTGCTGATAAGGGGAAGCGAGACAATTTCTCAAGTCGGGAAAGTGAATTTCTGTGCGATAACAAAGTATTTCTCAACAGTAGTCGTTCACTTTGCAAGTAGTGGGGAGATAAAAAGGGGTGAGACAGGATGGAGTTTGAGTCGTGCTACTGGAATGCAACAAGTGTTTCGTACTATCAAGAGAACCGCAGAGGTCTTCTGTTATGTGATAATAATGGTGAGAAAGTTTTTGTTCCCTGATCGTTTCTCCACCAGAGCTGGGGTGAAATGCTTCGAAAAGATTGTGTGAAGGGGAGTGTAAAATTATGTTTCACTATACCTTAGGGTTATATCTTAGGTAACAGGAAATAGAGCTTATAAAATGTATTATGGAAAGGCTTAATTCCCAAAACTGAAACATTTTAAAGGTCAGCCTTTTTATTTTAGTTATCAATATTAACTTTTCTGTGACATTTTTAGTATTGAAAGCAATTAAGTTTCAATGCGGTTTAATTTTCTCATTTGTAAATAAAGATGTCTGAGACACAATCAAAAAGAAATTAAATTTCTAGTTCAATTGACTCAAAAGAATTTAAAGTGAAACAATTCTGCGTGTGTGTGTTACTTTAATTAATAATTAGCAGGAAGAGATACACACTTTGCATCAGAATTTATTTGAATAATCTGAAAATGGAGTTAAACAAGTGACTCTGAGTGTATAAATATAATTAGCTACCAAATAAATTTATTTTGTGTTGTTTGGTAACTAAGAACTACATTTGAACGGCAAAACCTTTGTTATCCTAGCCCATCTCCAGTCTTTCGGCAATCAGTCGACGAACAGCCAAGTAGAGCTCTGAAGTGATTAAATATGGTTTGAAATCACAATTTAAAAGCTTCTGCAGTTATCCGATTGTTATAAAATTTACTTAGACGGTTATCTAAAAAGCTTTTAAATAAAGTTTGTTTTAAAAATATGCCTTCGGAAGTTATTACTTAAAGTGTGGACAAAAATTTTGATAAATCAGCAAAAAATGATAGGTTCCATGCGCATTAATTTTCCCCGTATTGTTAAAATTTTAATTCACATAATAGTTTGCATACTTATATATTAAAATAACTCCATTTGGTGAGTAAAGCAATTTTTTTGTATTGAAACAGTTAAAATATTACCGAAAAGCATAGTTTAAGCGCAACATTTTAAACCAAAATTTCAAAGCACGAATTTTTCATTTGCACTTATATATATGAAATTCAATATATTTCAACGATTATTCGAAAAGATTTTAAATAGATAAATTAAAACCAGATGCTCAGGGAACATTTTGAAATCAAAAGAACGTCGAAAAATCTCAATCGGAGAAAAATGCGTTTTTGAAGACTGATATTGTTGCATATGTAACTCCATCAAAAATGATCGCAATTGAAAAACTCTTTTTGCTATCCACAGAATTCGATATAAATCCATTTTTATCGCTAAAATTAAAAAATCGATTATTCGATCGATTTCGGTGATTTTGAAAGTCTACTGTCTCATTAAGGAACCTGGAGAAAAAAGACTGGCACATCCGAAACATTTTTCTGTATGATGAAGGGTGTTCTATTAGGAAATTAAATGTTTTTGAGATGAGAGAGTGACTTGACTGAGGTTTGCACACGGGCAACTCATGCTATAGGAACGGCCCTGCCAACCCCACATCAAAATAGTCTATTCTTATGACAAGCGCTATGGCACTGCGTGATGTTTGTTGTCAGCAGCTTGTTTATTGCCGTCCCCACTTCCAGAATGATGCTTGACTTGGTCACATCTTGAACCCATTTAGACAAGTACTTGCTATTTTTGCTCACGAGGCAGTGAAGGTGCGGAAGCAATTCACTAGAATCCTCCCGCTCCTGTTTGTGGGTAATTTCGTCCACTGATGATACTACATCCCCTCGGGGAAATGACCCAGTTGGTTGAGTACTTTCTTCCAGACTGCACGCTGTGCGGTAAATCAACGGCGACCCTTTATTGGGAAATAAGCAGACACACGTGCGTTCCTCAGCATCTTGGTGTTTCATCGGAACACCTGAGAGTTAATTATCTTTTAAAGCAGGAAGGTCGAGGTTGGAATGGTATCTCGGTAATAATCCGTGAAATTGTGAGCACAGTAATCTGGTGCGCAAATGGATGTTTAATGAGGTTTTTATAGTTCAAGGTCAACAGGATGGGTAAGAATGGTCTTCCCCAACATGGTAGTGATTTCTTACCCTCCAAGTGGTTTCGACGAGATATGTCGTCCATCAAGATCTGATCAATTTGCTAATGACGAGATACTTTGCCATCACGATATTACCGAGGATTTGACGATCGTAATATCAAGATCTGGTCAGTTTTTCATGACGAGATACCTCGGATGTTACGCCAGGAGGGTTAGCAGCTTAAAAAAATGACTAATTAAGAAGGTAAAAAAACAAAAATAGAAAATGATGTTTTGGGTAGATCAACGCGTCCACCATCGTTAGCTTTATATAATTATCTTTTTGAAGCTTTTATACAACTAACACGATTGTTAATGTTAAGGATATTAGTGGTTGGCTGATTTGGGTTTCATGGCGCAAGTTCCAAAAATGGATAAGCTGTGTCATAAGGGAATTAGTATCTAACTACATTATAATTCAATGCTGCTATTACTTTATTTCGTGTGTATGTTCCTAATAGATAAGTTTCTTAACATTTAATCTTATTTCAATAAAACAATTATCGTATTGAAACCCTAATTTAAATCTTGTCCGCTTTTGGACCTAGCGCCATAAAACCCCAACATCTAATCCAATCCCGATTTAAATGGTTATTTTTCCCCTATTAGTTCCACTTAGTTCATCGTTGGCTTGATGTTTGGCGAGTGGGGTGCCAGCTCAGGTGTTGACCTCGTCAGAGTTTAAAATTACGTGGTGTCCTAGGATCTTTCCTTTCGAGATTGATCCCGGACCGTCGCCAATAGCTAGTTGCGTTGCTCCAGTGTAACGTAAGCTCAACTACCTACCCTATTAGTTCATTTACGGTTATTAGAATCTTTCTGTAAAAATTTTATGGTTCATTTTTACTACTCAACCACTGGGCCACCCTGCTTTTTTACATAGTAAACCGAATGGCGGCTATTTGAGAGGAAGCACTCAGTGGGTAAGGCGCCATTACTCATAACAGGGAAAAACTATGGACATTCATGCGCTTACACAAATCAAGATTCGAACTCTGGACCTTCTGGATGGCGGGCAAACGCTGGATCATTATACCAAGTAGACGGCCTGATACTCAAATTCATCAATTGAATTAGCGAAAGATAAAATAAGCAAGAAATTGCTTAAAAAGTACTTAAGAGTATTGTATCTCTTGCTTAATTTAACTGTATCTTACCAGCATAATTTTACTAAGCTAAATAATGGGAAGTGTATGGTACCTGTTTACTATAGTATCTTAAGCGAAATATTGGTGACTGAAATACTCCATATTTCTCAGATAAATCATTAGTTTCTTGCAAAACTGTGAGTACGTTAGGAAAATCACTCTACGCAGTGATTATTTTCTAACAGTGAAGTGCAAGTGTTTAACAGAAAATAAAGTAAGAAAATTTAGGACGGGGTGCTCGTCTCTCTTTGAAGCTCGGCTACAACACTTCCAGTTCACCCGAATAGCGGTCAAGATCGCAAGGTAAAACGAAAACCACAGCGTAAAACAATCCAACCGCCTGACCTTAGGAGATGAGAGCCGTATATATTATTTCTAAGTTCAAAGAATGAGGTCGTTAGCTACGAATTATAACATGCGTATACGCAAGGCCTTTTATGGAGAGGTGTCAACTTTTCATACACAATCGGAGATTCCACTTATGAAATAAATTCAAAATACACGCGGAAAGTTATTTTTTAATTTTTGAAGTTCAAATGCGAGTCGTAAAGTAATTTTCAAAGTAATAAAGCGAGAAGTAAAGTGATAAAAATGCAACTAGTAGTATAAAGCAAAGTAAAAATAAAAGTATTCATTAAAGTAGTACAATTTTGTTTTAACCGATTGTACAATATATTATTTAATTGAGCCCAGCCTTCAAGCAAAAAAAAATTAGGGCTTTTCAAGGCTGTTCTTCATTTTTAAAGCTACATTTCACATAGATTATAATAAGCCAACCCACTTGTGCCCACGTGTGAAAAAACTTTTAGGAGAGCTATGTTTGGGTTTCGCGGACTCAGTTTTAAAAACATCCATTTTTATCTACACTATGAATATTGTCATTGATTTTTGATGAGTTGATCGTGAACAAGTATCATTGACCTTGGGTTTTGAATACGGGTGGAATAAAATATGCCGCGTTCTTGAAAAAATTAAGGCTTTTTAAAATTTTTTAAGGACTTTCAATAAATATTAAAGCTTTTAAAGGGTTCTTAATCCCCCTGGTGGTTGTCTCAACGAGGTTCATCATTAGCAAAACTGAGCAGATCTTGATGGACAAGATATCTCGTCATTAGAAAAACTAACCAGATCTTGATCTGGTCATCGTAAAAAAATGGCAATATCTTGATGGCGAGATATCTCGTGATTAGCAAATTTGTCAGATCTTGATGGGCGAGATATCTAGGGTTAAAGACTAAAACGAAAAATTAGGCCTTTAGGCTTTGTAGGACCGTGGAAACCATGTATAGGCAGTCTTAAAATCCGTAGTGTAGCTCCTTCAGAACTTAGGGATCTTCGTGGCTCAGTAGGGTTTTCCCGCTGCGCTAGCACCGTGCGAGTTGTAGGTGGCGCAGGTTCGATTCCTCCCAGGGTATATTTCTCTCTTCTGTGCCAGTAAATATTTCCTTGTTGTGTATGCCCATTTATTTGACGTTGTTTGACACAGCTTGCAAAATATGGGCATTGTACCATAAAACCGAACCTAAATAAACAATAATCAGATCTTAAGGATTCGATCCTTTTCATTTAGCGTCAATGGTGTATGTTATTATATGAGGTAGCAGTTAGATGACCTAAGAACGGTTGAGAATTCGTTGATTTCATGTAAAATTTAAACGCCTAAAGTAATATATTTTGCTTAGAAAGAGGACTTGGCCGCAAAGGGCCTAGGTAATTTTAGATAACCTTTCCTGTAAGCGAGAATAAAATCTTATCTACATAGTTCCAAGATGATATTACAAATGTCCATCTCACAAATGAATATGAACTGAACAAAAGCAATAAGATACTTTTACGCACCAGTACAAATAGTTTTCTTAATCACACAAACATGCGTAAGAGTTATGTCTCATCCATAACTAATATTTGCTTTATTGTCTGTTCTTCAAACATGAGATAATACATGAGGTAATATGCACTCTAAACTCTCATTTTTATCTCACTTTTATCAATGGCTTATTAGTAGAGTTCAGGCTTACGAAAACATCGAGTTACCTATCTTAAATTTTAATGACCAATGAGCCTATTATTTTTTAAACTTATAAAGCTATGTTAAGTAAAATATAATAATTATGATTCTTTGAACTAAGCATATCATCAAGCTTTGTTTTGATTTTTGCAATTTTTATTCTTTGCATAATAGGCCGTAATGCAAATGATTTTGTATTTGTTGGACATAATGCAAATGAACATTGCTTTTTGTAAAGTTTTGACTTCCCATTCAAAGACAGTCATCTACTACATAGATGTGTTCTCCTTTTGCTTCGTCAATAGATCCAATTACTATAATGAATGAGGATCTTTGCCGGGAGGATCAAATGAGGATCTTTGCAGTTATTTTTGAATACTTTCAGACTCTTCTACGTTTCTTCTATTAATGGATATAACAAAACTTCGATTTATATATAAGCTAACTTTAACGGATTAATTACAGAATTTTTTTGTAACCTCAAGAACATTTTTTTGGGGGGGGAGGGGGCTGCTCTTCTCCGAGTTCCATCGACAATACGTCCCTATCGAATTAAATGCATTTTTGCCGTTAGAATGCTGATCTGACTCATCAAAAGGGGGGGTAGCCCAGTTGGTAAAGCAACGGCTTAGCAACCGGAGGGTTGCGAGTTCGAAACTCGGTCTAGTCAAAGACCATCGTGAACAAGGGGGCTGGTTCACGTTAAATCTGTCGTGGCCTCACGTCAGCGTGCTGTGGAAGTTTGGAGAGTAGGTGCCAGCTCAGGTGTTGTTCTTGTCATCTGACCGTGGTTCAAAATTACGAGGCGTTGTCCTTGGATCTTTCCCTTCGGGTCTGATCCCGGACTACCGCCAATAGCCCGTTGTGTTGCTCCAGTGTGACGTTAATTAACTACCTACCTACCATCAGAATGGGTAATTATTTCTCATTCATAAATGTAAACAACTAAAATATTTCTTTAATAATTCAACAAAAGAAAATTCGTGAAACCATTCCTTTTTCTCTTCAAAATTTGAACTCTCGTTTTTCTGTCAGTTTATTTTTTGAAATTATGCTGACACAAACGCATATGTAGTTGAACATACCTTTACTGATAAAAAATGTATGGAAATAAGGAAATATGTTTTAATGTCATTGCACAATTCTATGAAAACTTTATTTTTGCAATGATTCAGAATACTTAAATTATTGAGAATCTAATAAGTATCATAAAATATGTTTTAATGCTTGAAATTATGCAGGCAATACTAACTGAAATATTCTATAGTATTGCCTACTTAAGAACGACATGTTTTAAATTGGAATTTTCCCAAATTATTTACTAATATTGACTAAGCAAATCAATTATAATCTGTCGAAGAAGTATTTCATTTGGCAAGTAAATATAAAACAAGCAAAAAATCGGTTGAAAGAACTTACCAGCTATCGCTTCCGTCTTTGAAGAGAGCAACGGAGAATCCAAACATGGACCCAGGTGTACCTCTATGCACAACAGCGCTTCTTGTGTCTATGTTAAAGCCACCCACAAAGTCGCTCCCTGTCAAAAGAAATCCCAAGACAGTACACAATGAGACCGTTGCGGTCCTTCTAAGGATATATTTCTCTCCCATATTCGAAAATAAGTATTCCCTTGCACAAAAACTGGATTCTTTTCGATGGCACAATACGCGTGTTGTCTTGGGGAGTTTGTTTACTTGGGGGTGCACTGTGTCTTTTTTGATGTTCCCATAGGGGATATCACAAAGGTCTTCGCTGTTACTGGATTCTGTTAAAAAGTTTGACGAAGTGCCGCCAGCTTCGTATTCCGATTGAATTTGTTTGTCTTCCAATTAACTGGTAATTGGCCGGTTTGGTTCTTAGAGCAGTCACCGGCTTAGAAAAGTTTCAAAGAATCGAGTTAAATTAAAATTTTCGCTCTCTGTTTACTTGATAAGGCTTAAATCCAGAAGACGTTATAAACCGTTGATGCAGTAGATTGATCTTGCGTCAAATCTTGTAGATCATTACGTTGGGATATAAACATAAATGGAGTTTCCTTAGTTTTAAAAGTCCTTGAAATCGCTGGAAAAGTGGTTTGAAGTCGTCTCCTTGAATGATCAAAGACGGCAAAAAAAGAAGCTTGAACCTTGCTGGAAGTCCAAAACCTTGTGTATCCTTACTCTGAGTCAAAGTCGTCGAAATCGCATGGAAAATGATTTGATGAGTCGCTTGAGGAATTAATCATCGAAGACAACAAAACCGAAGCTTGGAACTTACCGTCAATCCGAAAACTCGTGTATTCCAAGTTCTCAATTTCTGAATCGACGATACGAAGCTTGCCAAGTGTCGGCTGGTCGAAAGGCACTCCACCTTGGTCACCGCTGGTCAGTGCGAAGTGAAGATCATGACAGGTAACAACCAACCCGATCCTTCCCGGCGTGTTCAAACCAAAGTCCCGGCAAATCACGCCAGGAGAAAACACGGCGGTAACCGAAGAAAGGCGATTGTCGGTGGGAAAACAAAAAGTCGCGGAAGAAGCGTTAAAACTGGAAAACACTTCAAGACAACAACAATAAAAAACTCGGCTAAAGTGGAGCACACAACAAGCACCAAGGAGAGAGTTTTCGCCGCTACTATGGAAGTGAACGAGCAGAGCAAGTGAGGGAAGCTCCGGGCCGCGCGAGTTCTCGCTCCCAAATAAAGATAAGCGTGTCATGTTCTGGGTTTGGGAGGATGCCAGTCGTTAGGTGACGTACCGTCTTCTCCGCTGCTACTCTCCCCTTTCTTCTTCGGAGACCCAGGGGACGGAAGGCCTTGTTTTTGTTCCAGCATGTGTACGGGGGTGAGCAAGCGACGGGACATACCGAGATCAAGATAAGTTGACCAGCTGCAAGGAAAGATGCTCGACGAAACAGCGGAAGTGGGAGTTGATGGAGTGACTGATGGGCCACTGCGAAAGTCCGTCGTGATGATAGAGGCTTCAGTTTATAGTTTCCCAAACTTTCATGGCTCAATGCCCCCTTTCAAAAAATTTTTTTCGGGGCTCCTTCTGGAAAGCTATCTGTAATAAATTGAAAGCGTAATTACCTATAAATTTTGAATTTCTCCATAATGTTTATTTACCTGTGTGTAATTTTAGAATTTCAAAAAACTAGTTTAGAAATGAAAAAAAACTTGGAATTGAAATTAGAAAGCTATTTATTAAAATGAAATAAAAAATAAATTGCATATAAACACTAGATTGCTCACTGTTATTATCTCATGGCACACATAGAGTAATTACTAAAATTTGGAGGCATACCAAAAAATGTACATTTTGCCCATCTGATTGAAAACATAATTTTGACTGATTTATAAAATGATAACAGTAATTTTCTACAGTTTTTGCTTCAAAGTGGCTTTAAGAAGAATATTTAGCAACCGGAGAGTTGCGAGTTGGAAACTCGATCCAACCAAAGACTGTGTACGTAAGGTTTATGGGTTAAAACCCGTCTTATGACCTCATAACTTTAAAACAAATTTGTAAAAATGTTTCTTGATAGAGTGCATATTTTTTCTTAAGATTTTGAAACATTAATGTCTGATTTTGTAGTGGATAACCAAAGCTATAATGCTTTACTTATTTACAAGAAATTTATTATTAACTTAGTTTAGCTAACTAAAGCTATTATTTGTGTGCACAGAATCTCGTGTTTAGTCTTGTTCCTATGTTCATATTAAAATTTTTTTTGCTAAAATAGTATTTATTGTTTATCGGCTTTAACAATAAGGATCTTTGGGACTTCGGAAAACTTCAAATATCGTGACATCTACATCGATTTTCCGATTTGTCGAGAATGGAATTAATGATAATAAGCATGTAAAGATGTGCAAATTGGATAAGTTTCGGGTATTAAAAATAGAACGGTGAAACACGTTTTAAAAGAGGACCTTTAGCAGGTCTTACAGCAGGGTCATAGAAAAGAATTTAAAATTTTAATTTTAAACATTTCATTTTTAAATGAATACATTTAGGTTTCCAACTTTAAATTTTTACGTCCTTTAAGCCCTGCATGCGATCATAAAAAAAACCTTGGATTTTGTACTGCATTTTAATATAAAAAGATCTTCCAATTTTTCTTTCCAACGAGTTTTTCAGTTTTCGCAAGGAAGTATGAGATGCATCAAGTGGTCAGCTTTAAGAACATAAACAGCATTTTGCGCAAGAAACTTATATGGGAACATTTCACCCAATCTTCCACTTTTGTACAGAGATAAAGCACCTCGCTTCCGCTTCTCGGTTTCCTTTCAAACCAGACAAATGATAGTGCACCAATGAACTTTTGAACTAACTTATGCCAGACAGAATTCAATAGAAAGTAATTTCAACCTTTTTTTCTAAGAATGTAGCTCCATAATTGTTAAACGAAGGTACTAGAGGGTGCTTTTGAGGCGTTTGCAAATCGTTTGTTTTTAAACTTCCTCATGCGCAAGTGCCGTACGCATATTGCCCAGTTTCCATACGTGATGGAACATGACACCGATTCCGAGATGGCTCCCATGCATCTAAAGTATGAGACTGCCAATGGAAACAGAAGAACTGTTCAAAGATTGAACCGTGAACGCTTCCCCAATAGGCTAGTGCCGAATCGTCAAACATTTAATCGTAATATTTTGCACTGCCAGTTTTGTAAAACTGAAACATTTAATATCTGCAGTCATGATGCTGACTGGCCACGGAACCTTTTTAGGAGTTCGAGCACTCCTAAAATGGAAGACATTCTACACGAGATTGAGAGAAGCCTATTGTGGAAGGGTTCAAGGTGCAATTTTTTTAACATGTCTTTCGCTCTCGCTTGTGTATATATGTGCCAGCAATATCAAAATTAGTGAAATTTTGCACCACTTGCGAACTACTCTGTTTCCCAACCCCTTTTATCCCCTTTCATGACATTTTTTACTTGTCGTTGTTTGGCGCAGCTTGGTCAAATATGGCCCCTGCGCCATAAAATGTCCAAAACAACCAACCACCACTTTCGAAATCCATGTTGCGAACGAAGTTTTAAAGAAAAATCTACAAACACGCCAAAAAGGGCCCTCTAGTTCCTACGCGCAACAGTTCCGTATATACATTCGCAAACAAAAATGTTCATTTCTCCTTACCAACCCTTAAAATTTGATCAGAAAACTTCGAATCATTCTGTATATTTTCAATCAAAAAGCATATTTTTTTTACAAATTTTATTTAAAAATTATCAGGATATGGGAAAGCGCAACCATAATTTTACTTCGGAGGGGAATTTTTTGAATTGGAATTCCATATTCATGAAAATTAAGATCTTATCACATTCTTCAAATGATCTTTTTATATTTTTTGGTTACCAGACTGGGTTGGTAACTGAAAGGATTATAAAGGTTGTAATCGCATAAAAGTGACACATCTTCGTTGATTAAAACCAGTTTCGCAAACATTCTGGCTCAATGTCCCCTTTCCAAAGACAATTTTTTTCACGCCCCCTCTAGAAAACTGTCTTAACTAATAATAAATTGCAAATTTGGATATAATTTTTGAATGTCACCAAAATATTTATGTAGCCGTGTGTGTAATTTCAGAATAATATCCTTTCCAGGTAATCATTAGGTTCTGAATAAGCACTAAAACTTTACTCGTCACACCTTTAGAAACAGACTAATAGTAAGTCTTCTCATCTTTATAGTATTGTACTATAAACTTGATTTAATATGCAGATTTCTTCAGGTGTACTTGTAAGAACCTACGTGTCAGAAAAATGCGCAAATGTATACATGCTAACGCTTGTTTCGACTTGTTTTGTTTTTAGGCCGATCAATTGTAATTTGTGTTTTATAACGGACACTTTTTTTGCGGCAATGCATCACTATGGTGAATGTCTGTATGGTCAAGTGAATAGGTGTTTGCTTCTCTCCAAGTAGTTTCGACGAGATATCTCGTCCATAGAGATCTGGCCAATTTTGCTAATGACGAGATATTTCATCCATCAAAATATTATATATTTTTTTATGGTGACGAGACCAAAATCGGGTCAATTTTTTCTAATGAGGAGATATCGCCCATCGAGAACTGGTCAGTGTTGCCAATGACGAGATACCTCGTCGATACAACCAACGGGAGATTTATAGCATATTTGGTGACACATTTTTAGCATCTTTCTATTGCCCACTTTCTCCTTAACACCCCTATTTCTTCATCACCCCAAGATTCCTTCAACGCTCACAGGGTGTGGTAGACCACCTTGGGAAACTATGATCTAAATACACAAATGACTGTACACTAGTTTTTCGCAAATATTTATAAAGTAAATTACTTTTAATAGCGTTAGAAAATATACACTACTTCTGAAACATTTTACTTTTTACTTTCACGTCACTGTTAGAGGATTGATACGATACATATATATATATATATATATATATTTATATATATATATATATATATATATATATATATATATATATATATATATATATATATATATATATATATATATATATATATATATATATATATATATATATATATATATATATATATATATATATATATATATATATATATATATATATATATATATATATGAGAGAGAGAGAGAGGGAGAGAGAGAGAGAGAGATGTTTGCTTGCTTCCACACGGAAAAGATGCGTAACAATACTTTCACACTTCGTAATAGATATTTGTCATTAAACTATTAAGTCAAATAAAGAATATTAGTTCTTAAAATAAGCTATTTTATGCTAAAATAATTATTTTATTTGAGGCATATAAAAGCATTTAATTGATTTTAGTATTTTATTTGTAGAGATTTGAACCCACAACAATTTTTTTGGGGTGGGCATATCGTCTCAGATAAAGAAACCACTTCGTAGAATAATAAAGCTGTTAAACACTACAGCGCGGCAATTATCCCCGGAAGATTGCAACATCCGCAAATTCAAAAAGGCATCACCTCCAAAGAGGAGTGGCCGGACGAGTTTCGATTTCTCTGCCAAAATAAGAAATCCGCTCTCCAGATGATTTCATTATCAACCTGTTTCAACGTCATCAAACAAGCAGCAGCGAAAGGGAAATGAGACGGTAATGAGAGAATGTTCTATCCGTTATCGCGTCCTCGTGGGCGGGTGTGTTCGTAAGGACACTCAGAGAAGGGATCTGAAGATGTCAACCTGTCTGGCATGCCATAAAATTACGAAATTGGTGGGTGGAGGAGTAAAGAGTGGGCGGTGCTCTTCGTCTTGACGTACGTGGATTGACCAGAGCTATTTTGTGTTCCAGCTCATAATGTTGCCGTTTTTAGGTGTGTTGTGAATCCCTGTGACAGGTTGAGCTGGGAAGTATTCCTCCTGTCGTATGATAGTTGATGAAATGGAACTTCGCGTGAAATATTAAGTAGATGTTTCTATCAAGAGAGATTTGATATTTTCATTCATTAAAATTTTTTTTAGGTCATAGATATCTGTTTCACCTCACTTATGAACAAATTTGTATAAGAGAATTGTTTCCAACCACCAACATATTGTACATTACATTCGTTTAGCAGTTTGAGATACATTGTATTTCAAACTCAGTAATGTTTCTTGATGAAAACGAGTGTCATGTATATAAGAAAATTGTTTCCAACCACCAACATCCTGCATATTATATTCATTTAGCAGTTTAAGATGCGTTGAATTTCAAACTCAGTAAAGTTTATTGATGAAAATGAGTGTCATGTTTATGAAGGTAAAAAGGAATAACTCAAAAAATAAAATATGATATAAAATTCTAGAGATTTTATAGACGAATTTAAATAAAACTTCGAAAGCTACTTTAAAAATAATGAAAATTAAGGTCTGCCGTTCAAAATGTGCAGATAGGAACCTCAATGAACATAATTCTTATCGTGCCATTTACAAAATAAACATATAATCTGATTTATATATTTTTTAATTTTTCATAACAATGATTTGTTTGGTATTAATTTCAAGGAACACTACTTCCATTTTCAATTGTTTGGATGACAAACAATATTAAACATACACACTGTATCAGATATTATTTTCTTGTTTCATATGCTGAAATTTTTCGTATGAAGTAGTAATTTTATATTCTTTCGTTCGATAAATAGACTTCAAAGTTACCATAATTTTCATTTAAATGCGAATACGATTAAAACTGTTTTTTGTTCAATACTTTTTATCATAATAGAGAATAGCTTGTTATTTTAAGCCTGTTTAGAATTAAAAGAATGTTTGAATGACAAAAATGGTTGAAAATTCATCTGAATTTTCAACAATTTTTGGTCTTTCAAGTACATCACATGTTTTCTTGTTTATAACGCACATGTTACAAAACCACAAATCTCAGAATATGCTTTATAACACTGAATCTGAATCCCTCTTTCCCCCTTTTACAACACTTTTTACTTAATATTGTCTTGTATTTGGCGGAGCTTGGCCAAATCTGGCCCTTTTGCCATAAAACGCCAAAACAACAAAATTACCATTCTGATATAATACGGTTGCAATTCAAGTTAGGTGATGTGCATATACTCTTTGACCTATATATTTGAATTTTATTGCATACCATCGCATTTCATAATAGTATATTAGAATTGCTCATTACACTATATTTTATAGTTTTAATTTGGAAAATTTTTGATCTGAATAAAATCTGTTGCTGGGGGATCTAATAATTTAAAATTCATTTTTGTAATTCATTAATTTTCAGTGTACACATTTCAGAGAATTAGAGTTGAGCGAATGAATTGTATGAACGAATGAATCAACATTTTCTGTGAAAATGAATATTCAAGCTATTAAAGTAAGCAACATCGGGAGTGAGCAAAATGTAAACAAGTATTCTAAGAATTTGCTTTGAATCGGAAATGTTTAGAAATCGGAATGTGAAATACAGAGATGTTTTTTTACAAGGTCAAAGTATGCATTAGCATAATAGAATGTCTAGGAACTGTCGACGATAACTCTTCTCTGGGTGTGTACCGGCACTTGTTTAACTGGAAACTTCAAATGTTGTGGTTGTGATGCAATATCTTTTTGGAGTACTAACACCTGTAAGGTATCAAAAATCCACGTAGGAGGGAAGCGCTAAACACGAGGAAAAACAAAATTTGGCGATGCAAAGCAATTTAGACTGTTATTGTAGTTGGTTGTGAGGGTTATTTGCAAACATCATCTCAGGGTCATCTGATTCTTGTTAAAAGAATCAAAGAATCATTCGTTGAATTGGAGAAATGGACTGGCTGTATACTGGATGTAGATAACTTCATATATATAAATTCGAAAAAAAAAGAGAAACACTGTTAAAAGAACAGAACTCTGCAAATGTATGATCACTAAAGCCGCTTGGTTCGTGCGTATGATCTATCAAGCTCCAGCTACAAGACAGCGCACTGTCTTTTGACTATTTGCGGTTGAAAAGATAAAATCCATGCTTGTTTGCTTTCTATTTCGTTTCCATGTTCTTTTGGTCCTCGTGTCCTTTTATCAAATGTTAGTGTTGTAATTTTATCATGAGTGATATTTTAATAGCGGAAGAAAATTTATTAGATTTTTATATACTGATTATCTTACGAACAATTACGTTTCTGTAAACTCAACATACCACTTCACAGTCATTTAAAATTTCAGGAAAAATCCACGTACTGACATTTCTAACATCGTGGTAAGTCAGTCCATCTGATATGCGTAGTTATGATCTATCAAACTACAGCTTCTCAAGACAGCGCGCTGTCTTCTGTCTTCTGCGCTTGAAAAGATAAAATCCGGATGAAAGATAAAATCCAAAAATAATTTCGTTTTCATGTTGCAGGCAATATTCTTTTATTCCTTGTGTCCTATTTATCAAATGTTAGTGTTGTAATTTTATCATGATGATATTTTAAAACCGGAAGAAAATGTATTAGATATTTGAACACCGATTGTCTTTACGAAAAATTATTAAACTTTAAATGCTCACTTCGCAATCCTTTAAAATTATAAGCAAAATCCAATCGTACTGAAATTTCTAGAATCATGATATGAGATTTCCTTGTCTGACTAGATCTGAAGTTGCGGAACCCCTTTATTTTAGTCATCATTCATGGGAGAGCAAATTTAATCTCGGCATCTCCATTTGGTGAATGGTACGTGGTTAAGATAACTATCAAAATAAAGAAGTGAAGCTAGTTCAATCACTGAAGTCAGACTTATTTTTACCTTAACACCTACATCGCGTACGAAAAAAATCCGAGTGATTTAAGAATGCAATTAAAGTTGTTGAGAATTGACTCTTCATGTTTTTTAAAGGATGGTAATACTTTCTCGTACGAGATGTATAGCGTTGGTTGCAAGCGGGAAGTGACACCCCATTAATATTTTGGGGTGAGTAAATCACTTCTTTTCAAGGCAATATTCGCATCCCATTTCGGTTTGTTTATTCAGCCCTTTAGAGTTTTGTAACCGATACTTTTCTAACTACCCTAACAGCCGCACCGGCACCGCAGAATTTATTCCAGATGGTAAAGCGTGTGGTTTTAAGTGAGCCTGGATTTGTTCATTGTGAAGCTTTAACGGTGTCTTTCTCAGGAATATGTGGAACAATGATCCTAAGAAATTCAAATTCTTCCACCTGCAGTGTTTAGTTTTCTTGAAGAAACTGGCCACTCAAAATGGAGATTTTGTTTTCTTCAACAAACAATTCTGTTAAACTCGAACAATTCTCATGAACATGTGGAACAGTGAGCCTAACGAAATCGAATTCTTTCCTCCCACAGTTAACTTCTTGAAGAAATTGACTATTCAAAATGGAGAATTCTTTTTCCCCAACTAAGAAGCAATTCTGTTAAACTTGGACAATTCACGGAAATCAAATCAGAAAATAGGCTCAATTATTTTACTATATGAACAAATTCACTACATTTCAAATTCATGTGTAAAATGCGCTTACATGTTTTCCATATTTTGGCTCCTGCAGAATTTACTTTTTAAATTATCACTTTTTCGAGATTGATTTAAAGAATGGTTCCTATGTCGGGACTAGGATCTTCAGGAACTTTAAAGGCACTTGTCTACAAAATAAATCATTGGATTTCTTTGAAATCGTTAAATAAACGAAAAATTGTAGCTGAAGCTATTAAGAATTAAAATTAGAAAAAAATTCAAAAAGTATTAGTTTCCTGTGTGAGGAGAATTCGATACTTAAAATTTTACTTTGAGAAAAGTCATACAATAAAGAGTAAATTTCTATTAGCATTCAAATTCATTAAAAAATATTCTTTGCACAATCGTTTGTTTGAAATAGAAGATAAAGTATGTATTCTGCTTTTCATCCGCTTTGGTTTAGTTTGTCGCTCTACGATAATTTCTCTTCATCATTTTAGCTTGAAAAGATTGTTTTTAGTGACCTTATTATTTTAAGATTTTGTCAATTCAACTTGTTGGGTAGGTAGTTGAATTTACGTCGAACTGGAACAACAGAACCGGCTATAAGCGACAGTTCGAGATCAATCCCGAAGGAAAGACCCGAGGACAACACCTCGTAATTTTGAACCACGGTCGGATAATGAGGCCAGCACCTGAGCTGGCACCCCACACTTGAAACTTCCACACCACGCCAACGTGAGGACATTTGAGGCCTTGACAGAGTTAACGTAAACCAGCCCCAACGTACACGACGGTCTTTGATTGGATCGAGTTTCGAACTCGCAACCTTCTGATAGCTAATTTGCGACTCTACCAACTCGCATTTTCTTGCTGCTGTGAGGATTCATTGATGGACCCCTCAATCAACTCTCCCAAGGCAAACTCGCCGACAGAGTCGTAAAAGAACAGGACAATGCATTTCCATCTCTCTGGCACCAGACGGTTGGGACTTGGATCAAAGACTGACAAAAGAGAATTCGTTCCGAAAAGCACCCAGGTGTTTAGGAGTGCACCTGCCAGGTGATTAAGTCCACCTGCTAGGTAATCAAGCCCACCTGCGCTAAGTAGCTGATCCCATTTTACGTCAGACAGTCGCCACCGAATCAGAACCAATCGAAAGCGAACAAATTAAAAGCAATAACCAATCAAGAGAGAACCAATCAGAAAAACCACCAGCGAACAAAGGCTGCGAGGTTGCAAAAGGAAAAGAAGAGAGTCGAATAGTCAGTTCTTGCCGGTGTTCTCGATCGAGAGGCTTGACTCAGTGACCCTTTGAGTGATCACTCCTTAGGGAGAAAAGCATTGTTAAAAGACGGTTCTCTCACCCCGAGAGTACGTGTTCTTGTAGCCTGGCGTAGGCTGCCCATCTCGAGTCTTGCTTGTGTTCTCGTTCGAGCGGCTTGACTCAGCGACCCTTTGAGCAGTCAACCTCATTAGGGAGCTCTTATTAATTTGGAAGACGGTTCTCTCACCCCGAGAGGACGCGTTCTTGTAGCCTGGCGTAGGCTGCCTATCTCGAGTTCCTGCTTTGTTCTCGTTCGAAAGATTCGAACCAGCGACCCTGCGAGTGGTCTAACTCCTTAGCCTGCAAATAGCTTGTTTTCTCAACCTGAGAAACGAAGGAACGTACTGGAGTTCCGGAAAGATACCGTTCCTATCTTGTGCTGACCCGACGACCCCAGTGGAGCCGATCCCTGATTGTGCCGAACCGACGACCTGCGAAGAGTCCGGTGCCGACTTCTCGTCCGGCAGGGAACCTGAATTGACCCGTCATCCCGTGAGGATCCGGTGCTGATCTTATGTAATCGTCACCCGACGAGTAGAGTCTCATCTAGAGACCTTTGAGAGACCTTTCTCCCACTCAGAGACTTTCGTGCGTACCTGAGATTACGACAACCTGTCGCATCCCATTAGCAGAGGCATCGAATTCATGAAAGTGCCTTGTACATAGACCCTCACATAACCAAGAAATTGTTCTGAATAAAATTAATGTTTATTATTTAAGCTAGACTGTTCTCTGTAGATTTGAATCTACCACGCTACCCAGAGAAATCGTTACACTGCTCATGCGTAAAAAATACTTTGTGTTCTCTGGGTCAGGTTCCTCCCTGATGTCGCCTACATCAAATTTCAGCTTCAAGACAGCGCGCTGTCGAAGCTGGAATTATATATTCCTTGGGGTGTACTGTCTTTAGTAAATACGGGTTCTCGCTCCCGGGATGGATACCCAAGTGATATTTTCTGCTTTCATCCTATTATTCTATCCCAAATCTCTTTTCTTTCTTTTGACATTTTAAACTTGAAGTTGTCTGTCATGTGTTTGGCGCAGATTGGCCAAATATAGCCCTTGCGCCCTAAAACCCCAAAACAACCCAACAAACAATCCACATGCGTCCGTACAAAATTTGCGCTAAGGCATAAAGATCGTACAGATAGTCAATAATTCTTAACAGAAACAGTTCTAACTACAAGAACATAATTTCTAAAGGTATCTTTTCAAATCTTGCCACAACTGGAGTCTAAAGAATGAAAATAAAAATAAAAACCTTCAAACAGTACTTAATTCTTGACGAGTCAATATATTAATGCGCGCCCAAACGATAATCACTTGGAATTTGCGTAAATGATAGTTATCCGTATCCGGATAACTATAATTTCACTACTACATTAAACTATCAGGGCACGGATTATCCACGATACTTGCTGACTGGAGGAAGTTCTTTGTGCCACTTTGTGTTGTGCTTTGTAATGGAGATCTTACAATCTTGCATTTTTTAACTTCCTGTCCTGGTTTATGGCATTTTTGTATTCAATTTTTTAAAACTTCCTCACCTAGTTTATATGGCTTGCTGGATAATCCTCTCCATTCTGCACTTTTTCCTTTTTTACGATATTCTCGATTTTTAAAATGCATATAGTTGTCATTTTTCTATATAGTATATTATATGCGTATTAGCCTTGCAAGTGAATGGGAAAGGCCCCCATCCACATTTTATCGAACACCTTTCAAACATGTTTCATTTTCTACATAGAAATGCTTCTTATATTCCATTTAAAGTTTTCTTCAGTCATATAATTTAAACTGCATAGTTTCTCGTCTATTTTAAGCCCTTAAGAGTCACCTACCTTTCTTTGAAAACATTAAACCTGTATTTACGTTTTTCAACTTTTTAATGTTTTTTTAAGTCTTTTTTATGGTATTTGTATACATAACTTTTAGACTATTGTTTTATTACTTTGGCTGCGCTTTTTTGCCATAAAACCCAAACCAACCAACCAACCAACCGGCAAGCGCGGACAAACAACCAGTACGACTGTATCTAGTTATATACAATCCCATTACCCGAGTTGCTTTCATTGATGTTTTCGAAAACTATAATTGCCGCTGAAGGGGTCACTTCGATCACCCCGTATAAACACAAATAAGATGTGTTAAACTATTGAAAACATCTCACAAAAAAGTAGAGTTCAGGTACTATAGGTATTGCTTTCTGTATGTTTTTCTTGGGATCGTTACTACGTTGCCAATTACTGTGTGAACGGCGCTTTATTATCACAGACTCGGGTAACTTCATTGGAGTCGGAACCCCAAAGGAGCAACTCCTGAGGTGGTCTTCCCAGGGGAGTGCTCATTAATTTACTAGCCAGATAACAAATTCTTCACTGCTACCGTGTTACTCGTCGCCGGAAACCAGACGGTTGTCTACACACAGCAGCGACACTGTTTCGGAACCTGATGAGATGCATGGGGAAGTCGTATTTTATCAGATGCCCGTAATGAACTCGTCTTAGCGTTCTTTCTTATTAAATTTCGAGAATACTGTCAGATGCGAAATTTTTACACGAGGAAAAACGTTTAATGAGCTCCCTGTTGAATGAATTGTTAATCTTCTGTTCCAATGAACTTGTTTTGTATTTATGGTTGTGATTGTTGTATTGTATTTATGGTTGTGATTGAGATAACTCAAGATAACTTAATCGAATTTTCATCAAAAGATTTTGTCATTCTGGATCAATCCGATCCAGGTTGTATCAATACACTTGAAAAACGGATCCATAAAATGTTGATATTAGATGCTTCTGGGCAGTAATTCAGGGGCAGTAATTATTTTATCTCAATGAGCTCATCCTCATTTTTTTGCATGTAGAATTTCAGAAATCGGTTACAATAAGGATTGAAAACTCGGATGGGGGAATAATCACGGGAGAAAGATAATTTAATGAATTTTAAATTATCTGATGATTGATATTTTAATTGTTTGTTCCCAGTTCCAATGAACTTGAATTCGGGATTAATCCTGGGCAGTCACTAATAGCCCTCTGTGTTGCTGCAGTGCGATGTTAATTCAACTACCTACCTACTAAGATGTTCTCCATCCAGTTTGGAGAGTCCGTAGAGCTGCGACAACGATTGTGCACAATCAAGTTAAGAAAAAATTAGAAAATACGTTTTTCTAGCATTTATGCTCAAATATTACGAGACTAAAATCCATGCTTTGCAAACAGAATATTGATTAGTACTTTTAAACAGAATAATTTAGAATGTACTTTATTTTCTATAAGTATTTTTCTTATAATTGTGGACTTTGTGTAATAGAATTAATGTGCGAAAGTCAAAAGTGCATCATTATTTCGTATACTATGTGGCACATATGTAATATAACAGGCATTTGTGGGATACTCAGATAAATGATTTAAAGACGATCATCTGAAGTAATTAGATTCATTAATATAATCTTCGTATGCAGAGCACTACTTTTTAGATTACTCTTATGACCGATTAAAATCTTTACGTTAATTTAAAAAAAATTTAATATATTTTTAAAAGATCAGTATATGTATATTGATATACATGATTATTAATTGCTTAGTACTATAATCTTATTGTTATTGCTTAGTGCTATCAATAAATTCAAATATATATCCTCAGCTGCCGACTCACAGATAATTTCATATGCTCTGAATTTGACAGTTGAGTGGATATTACAGTGACCGAACTATGATTTGAGAGCTTCTTTCACACAATCTTCTTTACATAAAATGACAAGACTTAATTCAGCGTTGAAAATGATTTCCAACACTTCCAGCCATTGAAAATTACTTTTTAATTTAAAGGAAGCTCAAATCAATATTTAGTCACTAACGAATGTCGAATGCAGTGCATATTCGATAATGATCTAGGTGTGTGATCAACAGTTAGAGTAGATAAAATTGATTGCTAGTACTAAATTCCATATGCATACATTGAATTTTTAAAAGAAATGTGTAATTTTTTGCGATAAATTTGCATTAAAATACATATTTGGGTCCACCATGACAGTAATTTAAAATGTAGTGCTTTGCATACAAAGGTCCGATTGTTATATAAAAGATCAAAACGATTTACAATCTGACCCTCATTTTAAAGATTTGTATCCTATCATCAACTTTCTGAGAAAATCTGAAGAAATCATGTTTTTATGTCATAGATTTACAGTGGATTTCATTATTTTATCTTCATGTAGAATAGAATGAAATAAGTTTCAGTTTGACCAAAATACCTTGTCAAACAATGATATTTAGACTTAAAACAATCGTAAGTGCAAGATAAAATGAAAAAATAAAAAATCTTAGATATTGCTTTTCTCGTTTTTGTTTAACACACACATTTGTACTTTTTACCAAAAGTGACCGAATGCTTTGTGTTTGATATGTTGTGATTGTATGTGTGTGATGGGTTACGTTACATTTTAAATATTTTTATCAAAACTTTCAAAGATTATTCGATTGTTTTGATACGATGCTAAAATACAAACACAAAGCTTTCATGTGGTTTAATTAAGTTTTAAATCTTAATTGCTACTACATCCTTATAAAATTCATAAAAATAGTAAGAAACGTGAAGTGGACGAATACTTTGTGATCAATTGTTCATAAATCCTAAAGTTAATTAATACTAAAAGAAGGAACTGAAGGCCGTTTTATTTTATAAATATTATGTATGAAGTATATCATCTCATTTGTTTCCTTGAATAAAAATAAGCAGCTTTTAGGAAACGAGATACAAATTGAAACTAAAAATATTCATATAGATTGTATGTCAGTCATATAGATCATATCGAAACATTAAGTCTATATTCTCAGAGGCTAACTGGAATCTGAATTAGATAAAAAATTTAAATTGATGCAAATTTAAAAAGTAATTCAGAATTTAGTCGTGTGATGGTATTTTTTGGATTTCTCCCTTCAAAATGATTAGAAATCCCCTGAATCTGGAAATTGATGCATGCTCTGGAATTGTGATAAAACAAGCCATTGTTCTCAATGTCAGTAAACAAGCCATCTTTCAAGTTTGGTTATAGTGTGCAAGATCCATAGTAGAAATATTTTAAAATCATTGACAAAACAAAATGAATCACAAATGGAATACTCAACAATCAATTATAAACAAAATGAATCACAAATGAGATATTCAGCAATTAATCCCAAATAAACTATTTTATAATCATCGATGGATAAAAGAAAAATATGCATCGGAGGAATAAATTATTTACATTACATTGCATCTTTGTACACGAGTCTGGTACATTGGCACCGACGTCACGATGTCTTAGAGAAACATGAAACGCAATATACATAAAAAGGATAAAAAAACAGGAATAATGGAATTATTTACGTATTGGGAGAATATAAAATATTGCATTTTGAAAGCACCATGATTTTTTTTATCTTGCAAGCCTTGGGATTGCTTGAAGTAGAAAAAATATACTAGAAATAAACAAAGCTACTTTTAAAACAAGATACATTTTAAACAGAAAAATAACAATAGGACTGGATTATTGAAACTTTCCAATAATCGCATTTTTAGTTGAATCAAAAACTTATCTAATGATGAAGTTCATGAACAATCTCGGAACAGTTAGTTACCATTTAACCATAGGTTCCTTTTAATTAGCCTATGCGTAGCCCTTTCATACAGCGATTATCCAAATCCAATATCAGAACTGAGAAAATCAAATATGCGTCTCCGGATATTTCTCTCAAAGTACTCTCGATCTTTCCCTTCGGGATTGATTCCGGACCGTCACCAATAGCCCACTGTGTTGCCTCAGTGCGACTTTAATTCAACTACCTACCAACTATCTACTACTCTCAAAGCTCTCATTTAATCACGCGGTGAGCAAAATGGATAGGGAATAAGAATATATTTTTTAAAAGACTATCAGCATATTGTGTCAATGTATTCAAACATACCCCTACTTCACTGTTCTTTACCGAAAGATGATTTTTGAATGTGCTTAGCATTGTTTCTCAAAATTATCCCTAAATAACTCTGATTATTTTACAATTCAGCTTTTAAATGAATTAAAATACATTTAAAATTAATTGGCAAATTGACTATTTTCTATATTTTGCAATTTATTTCTACAATCTTTGTAGTCTAGTTAAGCCTGTAAAATATGCGGATAACCCATGAAATAAAAGAATAAATCAAAACGAAAGTACGATATTTTTATCTTGAAGTTAGTAGTATCGATAATGTATTTAAAATATACAATGCGAATTCAGACTAGTTACATCTCAGGTGTTGACCTCATCATCTGACCGTGATTCAAATTTATGAAGTGTCCTCGGATCTTTCCCCTCGGCATTGGTCTTGGACAGTCTCCAATAGCCCGTTGAAGTGCTTCAGTGCGATTTTAATTCAACCCCAGACTAATTCAACAACTATTAAGACTTATTTTTTGTAGAGAAATACCAATTTTTACACTAAAATATATTTTTCATGTGTACAATTTAAAAGCAAGTAATGGACAAGTTCTAAGCAAGATGAAAAAAATAAACTAAGATAATTCAATATAAACAAAAGCAAATTTGAAATACATTTTTATTCATCCATCTCCCCTAGAAAATCACTATTAATCTTAAAATTAAACAAATATTTACGGATTTTGAATTCAGATAAACTGAGTCTCTCTCTCTCTATATATATTCCAACTAGGAACTCAGCTATTTAAACTAAATACAACAGTCAAAATATGAAAATAAATCCAACAATATTAAGCAAAACTATTTATACGAAGTGATTAGTCGAAAGCTTCTATATGCTGTACACCAAGGATGAATAAAATAAGTTCGCCAAGAATTGTGATTCTCAATATATAGTCCAGTGTGGCAGTATTGGAAAGCTCGTTCAAAATTAAAATTTAGTCTGAAAAAGCAAAAAAAGTTAATAAAATGTTAAATTATATTGATTTTATTCAATATCATTCATTAAATTGAATAATAGTTGTCTACCTGAAAGTGTTATAAATAATTACGTATATATAACGCAATATATTAATACTAATTGAGTCTAGAATTTCAATGAATGCATCTTTTTTATGGTGAGACTGAAACGTTATTCGAGAGAACAGAAATGTCTTTAATAAAGAAATCAAGCTAATTTATACATCTTTGTTAGGACATTTCCATTCAGTTTTCCTAATTTTTACGCAAAATGTCATTTCTCATCCTATCTGAGAAAATAGTTTATAAAGATTACCTGCGTTTTCAGTAGAAGTGTATAGAAGCTTATCTACACTTAAAACATTGTTAACAGATCATAGGAAATCTTATGAAAACCTGTTTCTATTTTGCAGTTCTAAATTAGTGAAATAGAAACATTCGGTTGTCTTGTCAAACTAAAAATATTCGATTAAATGTAATTGTAAAATTCGACCTTTCAATTCGACATAGGCTGTCAAAAATGTTCAGTAGCATTTTTCTTTTAAAGGACCAATTTTTAATTAACAAAATAAAGGCTTTATGTTTGGCAGAGAAACTTATTCGAGTTTTTGAAATTTTATTTTTCATCCTTTCGAGGGGACATTTTTTTAAAATTTTTGAATCATTTTATAAAAGGTTTTACTAAAAACAAAAACTTTTTGTACTTTTAATGTGTATGTGTACTTTTAATACCAACTTTTAATTTTTAGGGCCTTTTTCGTAGTGTTTTTTGGGTCACAAATGCATTTTTAGAGTCCATTTTCTAGCAATTTTAGATAATTTAAATACTAGCCCTGCTAATTAATACAGCTCAAATGTTCCTCTATATATGCTATTAGGGTTCTCATACTATATTAAAATTATTTATATATAAATTAATACTTTTTTTGAAAACCTTAATTCAAACTCTTTTTTATAGTTTTGTGTAATGATATTTTTGAAACACTTTCAGTTTTAATTTGGTTTTGACAATCCACAAAAAAATTAGTTTTAAAAATTCGATCTGTCAAAACAAGGAAAATGGCTTTTTATGTACAGTGATTATACTGATTTAGAAAGAGAAATCTACTTAGAATTTAATGAGAGTCGTTTGATAGTTAAATAGTCGTACAGGTTTTCAAGAAATAAATGTCAAGAACGTCACCATTAATATACAGTATATTTTGTCCACATTTCCCCTTGAAAACAATGAAAGCTGATCGAAATAAAAAATAAGCACTTAAACATACTTGGCAATTTCGAGGGCTTTAAAAAGGCTTCAATTTCACAAATAAAATACTTTTAAACACTATTGTAACTCTATTTTAAATGATAGAATTCATTTTTAGTAGCACTTGATTAAATGTTTTATCTAAGCTGCATTGAGTAATTAGAAATTACTTTCTATATTGCGTGAGAATTTCTATACTGAATATTTTCGCTGTAGCGTTTTTTGCATATTCCTAACATTTTCTATCTATAACTTGAAATTTAATAACTTGAGTTTAGGAAGTGTTAAGGTATGTAATTGGTTAAGCCACTTACCGTGTGATAAAGAATTTCCGAATGCTTGGGTGCTGTACACTGCTGTTAATGACTTGTATCAGTATTCACAAATAAATCTATCGGTATGATTACGATTCTTCTGGAGTTAAATTGTCTTAAGATTCGAAATTTATATTGTAAAAATCATGAAAAATCAAAACACTTTATAATGCTGTATTAATCGGGGTGGATAGATGAAGGGCCTTAAAAATTCTTTGACATTGCTATTTCTTGAAGAACCTGAGTTAATGCAACTATAGCTTGTAGATAGGTCTTCCCAAGTATCTTTTCGGAATTCCAGTCAGAATGTTTATTTTCCATCTCAAAAGCAATCGATGACATAGTGGACGTAAATCTTGGAAAATTGAATCCATCGATGGAAATACTGTTTTTAGCAGACGACATTAATAACTCAAGTTGCCTCTTCGATTCAGAATCGGATAATTTACTTTCTTGAATCTCTATATTGCCATCCTTTTGTGAATATCGAGAAGATTCATCAGTGTTTTGTGAGGAATTCACGGTCTCGTCCCAATCGTCTTCGCAGTAGTCATTTTCATTGTCCTCTTGGCTCTCCTGCATTGAAGTATCCGATTGCTCATCATCACAATATTCATTATCTTGTAAAAGAGGTGGTTCTTCAGAAGCTAAGGTAGCACTTCCCTCATTCCTGCCTTGCTGAATTGTATTCAAATTGGTTGAATCTGCATTTGGAGGCGAATTACTTGAAAGAGAGTTAAAAGGACTGGAATTGTAAGGAAGTAATGTGTCTGGTTTTGCCTTTGTTTCTTCGATCGCAATAACTTCCAACCATCCCGAGATGGATGATGCCATGGATTTGGCTCTGTCCGAGCAATTTTCTGCTAACGCTTCGTTTCTGTATAAGATATCAGCGGCCGATTTCGATATTTTCTCAACATATGCTTGGGTTTTGGAACCTTTGAAGAGAGATCCAATTTGATTTGAGCAGTACTTGGCAGCTTCATCAGCATATTCCGCCATGCCATTATCAGTAAATGCTCTCCTGACTGCTTCTGAAGCAGTCTGCTTAGCTAAGGGAGGAAGCGTTTGGGTTCCAAACGCGGAGTGGACTTGCCAAGTTTTCAAAAGTTGAACGAATAAAGTTTCAAAAAACGTCGTGGCACATCTTTCAGAATTTTCATTTGTGTTTTTAACTCCCTTCTGAAATTTGTCTTCGTTTGATCCTGATTCAAATTTGTCAATTGCCGGAGACATTGGTTGGAAATTCATTCTTTCTTGCTCTGATGGATACGCTACTATCGATTTAGAATTATCAAAAGATAGCTCGTCGGTCCATACATTGTTTGGCATTTTTTGGCCGGCAGTTGGTGGTAAAGACTGTTCCATTGTCGGTGTGTCTCCTTGTAGCACATGTGCGGACTGTTGTCCTGTATCATATGAACTTAGGCCACCAGCAACTTTGAAGGGAACTATCAATGGGGAGTCAAAAGAGCTTATACCACTCTGTGGTTGCCTTATTCCAAAAGATTGTGCACCGTAACTGTTTAAACCATCCTGATCAGGGAAATCAGGAGTTGCAAACAGACGAGAAGAGTCCTGATCAAGATGTGATTGTTTATTTGCATTTGGGTTTGTCAAAAAGGAAGGCACCAAGGGTAAATCATTATTTTCTTCTCGAGAATTGCTTTGAGAAGGAATATTTGAATCAATATACTGACCTCTGCTTTGTGCAACGGCTACAATTTGAGGTTTGTGGTTTGTTTGTGTTGAAGGGTAGTCATATTGTTCTCTCCTATTTGAATTATTTTCTGTTGCATCGATATTGGCATACGAATGTTCAGTACTTGGCTTATTGAGATTCCTTTGCACTGAAAATGCGTCATTGAATCGCTTATCTTCTATTATTGGATAGTTTTGGTAAACATTTGAAAATTCAGGGTTATCATAATTAGATGGTTCGGCTACTTGTTGAAAATAGTTTTGATTATCTAACGACGAAGCAGAATAATCTGATGGAAAATTATTTTCATTCTTTGTAGGTAAATTATCTCTTAAAACTGAAATTTTGTCATTTGTTCGTGATATTTCCGGTACCGGATTCCAATCTTTGTTTAAGACAACAGAAAATCGACTATTTTGTTGAGAATTATTGGGTGTGTCTTCAAAACTTTGTGATTTTGCATTATAAGGCGGCTGATCAAAATTTTTTCCAGGGAAAGGAGCGACGACTTTACTATTTGGAAAATTTTTAGCTGGCACATTTTCATAAATTTCCGGCTTTGCATCAGGGAATGTCTGACCCTCCGAATTTCGGTTTGTGAAAGTAGAAGCATAGAATTCGCGGCCGGGACGATTATCTGGCACAGTTTCGTGAATCTGTGGCCTTGAAGAAGGTGGCTGATTATACAAGTCCTTGTTTGGGAATGGCGAAAAGTTTTTATTACTTGGAAATTGAGAATTTTGCATTTCGTAAATTTGAGGCAGTTCCGGAGAAGGCGCACGATTATCGAAATATTGATCCGAAAAAGGAGCAGAGAATTTACTTCTTTGAAGAGGATTATTCGGCAGCGTTTCGTAATTTTGAGGTTGTACAGGATAGGGTGACTGACGATTCAAATCTTGGTTCAAGAAAGGAGCATTGAACTGACTGTTGGAAGGATTAGTTGGTACATTTTTGTGAATTTGTGGCATTGTAGGAGGTGAGTAATCATTCAAACCTTGGTTCAAGAAAGAAGAGGCAGAGAGCTTACTGCTTGGAAGAGGATTGTCTGGAAGATTTTCGTGAAATTGCGATATTCCAGCAGAGGGTGGTCGATCATCAAAATCTTGGTTCGAGAAAGAAGCAGAGAAACCTTTGTTTGGAAGGGGAGGATTATTTTGAATAGCTTCATAAACTTGCGGCTCTGCAGCAGGTGGCCGATCATCAAAATTCCTGTTTAGGAGGGAAGAAGCAGCGGCTACGGCATAAGAATTTTGTTGCGAAACACGTGTTGACTGAATTGAGTAGTCACTGTCAAAAGATGGTCCATTGGAGTTATGTATCCTCTGAGGGATTATTTGGTCTGATTGCTTCTCTGTTTGAAAGAATTTATCATCATAATTAATGTTTCGTACACGTTGATTCTGGTTGAAATCCGATACATAAGCTGCATTTTCATCTGTTTGGTCATTTTCGGTATCTTTGATTACGTCTTGCACTTCTCTTCTAAGGGTATCCACAAAATGCACTTCTGATTTTTTAGTTACAGCAAAATAGCAATTCCCAATTATCTTCATTACTTCAGCTGTTGCTACTTCGGAACTTTGACCTGTAGCAATGGAATGAGACGATATCATCCCCGCCAGTTCACCAGCCAATGCCCCATTCATAATTTGCTTTTTCATATAATCTGGTGAGCTGTTAATACTTGACGATGCAGCGAATAGGCTACTTTTCATATCAAACAACAAGTCCCTCTCCAACACATCGAGCATAGGATCGCTTATAATCTCTACAAAAAAGCAGTTCGTGAACCGAAGTGTCATTCGATAATCACACCAAATGCACACGTCTCTAGCATTCGTCAGCATAAACCATTGAGCGGCCAGGAGAACAGCTCGTAAGAAAAAGCTCCTGTTGAGCATTTTGAAATCCACAAAGGAAACTCCACAGTGCACAGACAAACACTGAAGCTCCTAGAACATGTTCTTTTGACATATAGCATCTGAACTCAGTCTTAAATTCAGCGAATGTATGCTGATATTGCAATGTTTTCCCAGTGAACGTTTACTTTTGATCGTTGTGAGCTAACATACAGTTTTTTCATGTGAACTGCATCGTGACATTAGTATTTATTCCCAAGCAGCTGTTCAAGGCCGGACAGAGATAACAGTTGTAGGTGCAAGTTAATATTGAAATTCGCACTCTCTTAACGCATTCATTTGCTAGCTTTTCGGCATTTTCACAGAGGATACGCAGTTATCAAAATAAGTTATCACATGTTCTGTCAGGGAAAACATTCAGCCAGTGTGCCAATTTACGTGCATATCAGTATGAACACTGGAGTCTTGAGAAAACAACACCGAACTAATAGAGCAGCTGTGTAAAATATTTCGCATTTCACTGCAACTGAAGTAAATTTACAATAGATTATTTAACCGAATGACTTGTAAATCCGATAGTTTCATATCATTACTCTTGCTTCGGGATAATTTCTTATCAGTCTTTTCCTTTGAAAAAAGTCTCTGCTCTCGTTAGGGAGCAATGATATCCATGCACTCTCTTCCGTCTTTAAAGACAAGACAGATTAAAATTTCTACTCAGAACTCCCATTCACAAGTGCTTAAAGCGTTGTCTCTTGACAATATTAATGTTTTTTGATAATAGGAAGTTTCGCATTGCAGGTGTCAATATGTATGCAGCTGTAGGGACCGTGACAGCAAATCCACTTGTGTTAATTTTTTCGGGATTTTCACCTGGTTTTCTGTATGCAATACACAAATATGTACCAACTTGATCAAAATACAGAAAGGCTTATGCGTTTCAAAGCATTTGAAGTCATCATGTGTTTAAAAAGAAATTTTGACAACACTGGCCCAACAATTTTAAACTTTGTTTTCATAACATGGATGAATAAGTTTTTCTAATTCTGGGGTGTTGAATTAAAAAAATTCCATCACGTCCAGTTGTTTTGTGTATTAATCCTTCAAGTGGTTTCGTCCATCAAGATTTGACCAATTTTGCCAATGACGAGATATCTCGGCATTAAGATATTGCCGATGTTTTTTATGACGACGAGATCAAGATCTGGTCAGCTTTTTCTTCCAATGACATCTCGTCCATCAAGATCTGGTCAGTTTTGCTAATGACGAGATAACTTGTCGGGATAACCACCCAGGAGGGTTAATAATTACTCTCTTTCAAAATATGTATATACAAAGCAATATTTTCCAGCCTTTTGAGTGGAAGAAAGTCATATTTCATTCAATTCCAAGTTAAAGCTGATCTTCAAATTTTAATTTATAACAGCATTTATTTTCTTGTTATCTATGAAATATTAGTCTTAAAAATTATAGCGCTTGTCTGTGTACTCCTAGGTTGTTTGGAAAGAAATCTGGATGAGAATCTAGGAAAAATGTACTTTTAAGGACATTCGGCATTTTGTCCTATTGTGGTTCCCCAAAATCTCTTGATCATAGATGTCAATGATTGCCATGCGGCGAGTTCATTACTGTTTAGCTTTTCTGTGAAAACGAAATCACTCAGTAGTTATCCTTGTAGGTCCTTCCTTATCTGAGGACCAACAAGGATTCCTTCAAGTTTTGCATACCTTGATGAAATTTTTCCTGTAAGAGCAAGAAACCTGGCTCAAATTGATCCATAACCTTCGTAAAGTGCTTTTCGACGAGTATATGCCGACTTTGGAATTTTTTTAAAAATTTCAACTGCGATCCTAAGTTTTACATCCAACACTGTATTCGATTTCGTTCTAATGTCTTAAATTGACTGATCTCGAAGTTAGCTATAGTTTGAGACCAATTTTGATGTGTCGTATCGCTTCGTAGTTCCGAGCTAATCTAATTTGAAGTTTGCGAGGTGCAGCGGAAAATCCTCAAATCGCCACCTCCCCGCTTTTCGCAGAGCGCGAACTCAAGGTCACTAACAAGTCTTTGTTCCCTTAGCAATCGAATGACACTAGGTTCGTTTCGCGTTGCTAATATAGAAATTATTAGACCGAATTCAATGCCCATTTCTTCCAAACGCTTAACTTTCCGTACTGACCATCTAGTACTGGTCTAATTTTTAAGACAGATTCACGTCAAAACGTTTGAATGTAATGTCTTGCTACAACGCTAAAATACAAAGGGCTTATACTGTATAATAAAAGCTAAGCTGGTGGTGACCAAACCGATGCCATTTTTGGAATCATTACCTCAAATGTTTTATTTCGAAGGCAATAGAACAAAAATGTGTTGAAAAAATTGCCCAATCGCTAGATAATAACTAAATCCCCGCCACTTTAGACACTGGAGCTCGGTGCCCTCCCTTTAGCTTGTGGCGAACTTAGCTACCACTATAAAAATTAACTTACGATACAATAGTATATATAGCAGTGTAACCCAACTCTACCAAGAAGTACTTTTTAGTAGACAAAGTTGCACTGTTTCACATGAGCTTGCCAAAAGCTAAGCCATTTGAGCCGTACAAGATGTACATTTCTTTTCCTTTAGCTCTAACATCTAAGGGAAAGGAAACAAAACCGCTCGAGATTGGTACCAATGCAGGGTAGCTTAAGGTATCTGACTAAGTTGAAAAGGCGATTTTTGAGTAAAATTACTTTTCAATTTAATTCAATATTCTTAATATTGACTTTTTTTGCAAAACGGTGAATAGAAACGCAGATAGAATAGATCTTGACAATTGTTTTTTAATCATTTTCAAATCCTTAAATGCATTTTCTGATTGCGATTTTGAGAAAAAAATTTTGAACGAGGAACGCGATATCTAAAAATTTACTATATATTTTTGAATGAAATTTGATGTGCTGATTTTTATATTTGTTTGGAGCAAATTCACCAAACACCAATCAACATAAGGGGCCGCGGAAGCCCAGTTAGTGTCGTGGAATAACAACCGGAGGATTACGAGTTGAAACTACCTCCCCTGTGCGACGTTTATTCAACTACCTTTCCTTACAGTTTGAGGACAATCTTATTTCCTCTGTTCTAACAGTATTTTCACCTCTTGGTAGAGAGGTCAAGGACCATAGTGGGATGTCAGATACACCCCTTAAAAGTAAGAAAATTAAGATATTTTTGGCTAGATTCTGGTAGGTACATAGTTGAATTAGCGTCGCACTGGAGCAACAAAACGGGCTATTGACAACGGTCCTGGATCAATCATGAAAGGAAAGATACGAGGACAACTTGTCATTTTGAACCACGGTCAGATGACGAGGACAACACCTGAGCTGGCACCCCACTCTCCAAACTTCCACACCACGCCAATGTGAGGATATTTCAGGGCACGAGATTTAAAAAATGAAAACCAACTCAAAATTGCTGAATTTATCCTCACTGCTATTGAACATTGAATAGTTTGTTTTCAAGCTTCGAAATTTCCGATCATCTCTGCTTAAGTTGGCCATCCCCCACTTTCGCACTGAGTGCAAGCTCAATATACAAAGAACGGGCCTTCTTGAGCACTATAATCCTATGAATAACTTCCCACATTTCCATGTAGGGGCCGTCATGGCTCAGTGGGTATGTCCACTGCGCTAGAAACCTTCGAGTTGTAGGCGGCGCAGGTTCGATTTCTGTCAGGTGCATTTCTCTCTTCTGTCAGTAAACCTTTCATTGTGTGTGTCTATTATGTCCAACCATTTCCATATATCCTTACACATAACTTAATGAAAAAAATATAAATTTCAAATCTATTTCTAAGAAAAGCCATTTCTCATTGATATGATGAATACTGTAAGTTAATAGCATTAATAACCTTTCACTGAGTAATAATAATTCACAAGTGAATTTTTGTAAATTGTTAATATTGTATCTAATATCCACAAAAACAGTGATGAACAAATGTTTTTATTTACAACAAATATACAAGCTTTTCTTTGCAATATGAAACATCAATAAATAAATATGAAAATAATGAATTGACATTCATATAAAAAGGATTAAAAATAGATACATCTTGAAAAGCTAAAAATATGAAAATTAATACACTTAAATAAGCAGTGAAATTTTTGATAAAATCTTCATTCACAAAATATATCTCCTCTGCTTTAAAAGATAAACACTGTAAATTTATAGCAAAAATATAACTCTTTACCTGCATTGTACAATTTTGATTAAATATTCTATTTGATGCAGCATCAAATTCAACTACAGCTAATGAAATCAGATTAGAATAACATCTACATTAAAAGTCGTGTAATAAAAGTTCATTGTTTATTTCAATACAGAATGTAGGTATTAACAATATAAAAACATGTAATAAATTTTTTATTCAATTCATCAATTTTGTTATTACACTTTATAAATTCAAGTATTTTGAATTTGGTACAATTGTTAAATAAAAACTTCATTAATGTAATTTGAAGTATACAATCACTTCTACATCAACAGTATGCATAAAAACATATACTAAATTCACAGGAAGTAGCTTGAGCTGAAAATACCTTCTCAGATGAGAGATGATCATAACTTAAATATGAAGGATGGTGAGAATTTAAACAATTGGAAAATTGAATTTTAGGTACTATTGCGAAGAAGGCGAATCATCCAGCACAGTTAAATTCAAATCACAATGTTTCCCTTTGCCTCTGGACTTGGTCTTCCTCACAGAAACACTATTAACAGTATCATCATCAGAAATACTTTCTGATGAGGAGCCAACATCTACTTGGCACAATGGATATGTTTTGCGAATTTTGTGAGACTGCAGGGAAGCAGAAAGATTTATGTTAGCTGTCTGATACTTAAACTTCCTTTGTGAAGCCAAAGATGCGTTGAGGCTGGGAGGCAGGAAAATCTTGCCACGTGATTTAGTTTGTCTAGGCATAGTGGCATTGAGTCGTTCATTTACTTTGGTTTGAATTTCTTCTGAATAGTCCAAACCGAATTGAGGGCTCCAATGCTGAAGTTCCCCGCAAGCAAATTTATTCTCAGCGATGGGCAATTCTAGTCCACTTTTTTCCAACAGTTGGCACTGGGACTTCAGATAGCCCTCAACATTCGAGGAACATAACTTGCTTTCCAGCATAATTTCCTCACAAATGTCCTTTTCACCAAATAAATTATCAGCTTTTACCATGAGTTTATCAGCTAACTGCTCCAATTCCAAAAGTAAAAACTCAACTGGCGGCATTTGATCACTTTTCTCCACAATTTGTGGAGATTTAGGTTGCAAGCATTCAACAATTCGTTTTTTAATTGCTTTCCTGGTATCCTTCAACGTAATTTTGTCTTGAGTCCTCTGCACAGAGCATTTGGCGTTGATCAAGATGGATCGCAAGAAAGCAAGAAAAAATACATGGAGAGCCACGATTACAAATATAACAACAGTGGAAAATAATGTACTAAGACAGTGGTTATTATTCTTTACCTCTGGTTTGCTAAAATCTTTGAAAATAAAATTTATACTTTTGAGGAGAATAATGAATGGATGAGACAGATTTTCATGTGCTCCAATGAAGTAGCTCAACATGAAATTACAGATAGAAATCAAAAGAAGTAAAACTAAAAATGTAGATAAAATAATCTTCATTGAATTCGTTAATTTTTTAATTATTTTCTTCAATCTGGGACTGAAGTTTAATACTCGCAAAGCTCCAATGACATGCAGGTAAATAAGGAAAGTTAACAAATTACGACACACCATTTCAAAATGTGCCAAATCAATCACATTTAAATGTAAAACAAAATAATGAGTATCTTCCAATTTTGATACAACCCTTTTTAAGTTGATTGTAGAGATGACGTATACAATTAAGTAACCAATCGAAATCAAATTAAACAACATGGAAGAGTAATTCCAGCCTTCTTTCCAGAACGGCTTTCCATACTTCAACATTTGCCAGCATTGATTTTTGCACTTCACTAAAATGATTAACATAAAAAGTAAATGTAAACTAAAACTTGCATGGTAAAGTAGACTGGAAGTCTCAGGCACCTTGGCATGTAAAATTTCCTTAATCAACAAAATCCCCAAGTCAGTGATTTCAAATAAAAAGGAGAGTGAAACAAATGTTGACAAAGAAGGGTTGAAAAGAAGCAACTCCGCACTGACAGCCCCAGAAGTAAAGTTCATCAAATAAGGCACTAAGTTGTAAATCTTTTCCTGAGCTTCATATTTATCATCATTGAGAACTATTACTTGATCTTCTTTAAAATAAAGTCCATAATATCCTCTCAGTTGTCGAAATTCATAGAGAGGATAGTCATGATCAATCAAGTCAGTTGAATCATCAGATGAAGTATAACAATTTGAGGTAGTGTAATGAGTGCACATGGGCATTTTGAATATACGCACAACAGCCTTTCCAACTAAAATGCAACCCGTTGAAGAGGTTATACCACATTCTAAATACTGATCCAGGCACTGTTCTTCACCATACAATCCATCTATAAAATCATATTCCAGCCAATTGCAGAGTTGTAATGTTGAATTCAGAGGTTTCTGCCATGTTGACACGTCTTCTGGTCTGTAAATGAATTTAAAATTAACATCCATTTAAGAATAAGTATTGAAGGTAAGCATTCTAAATTAGATTGGCATATAGAAGTAGAGTTTACCTGAAAAATGTATTGAAAATAGAAGTTCTTTGAAGATATCTATTCCTGGTGTCTTCAGGAAGTGACAGGGTTAAAAGCAGAATGAGCATCAAGACATATTTCCATAGATTACTGGAATAATAAAATATCAAGCATAATTTACAAAATTTGTTTTTGTTATGTAAACCTTAATATATACAATTAATGTGTAGCTTAAAACAGTTAACTATTTTGTGTAGGTTTTTTAAGGTTGAAAAGGTTTAGAAATTAAAGGAAGGGAGGAATTAAACACTCTTTACACGTATTTCCAATGTTGACATCTTGTCAGCTAGCTTTAGCTAGATTTAGTGAAACTAGTTCATATTTTGTCAATTTTGAGTTGCATTAGTTTAGTACAAGGATGGGAAAATGTTTTGTGGAAGGGGTCAAATAAAGAAAAATATAATGCTAAGCAGGCCAGCTAATAAAGTTATATTGGTAACTAAACAGATAGAATAATGTGCTAGGGTTTTCAATTTATTTTGATTATTAGAACAAAATTCTAACAATCATTTATAACTATATTTATTATTTCATTTATATTATATAACGAGTAGATTCAAATGGCTTTCCATAAGTAGTATGGGTATTGATTGGTATAAGGTTTCCTACAGTTGGGATTATGAACATTTATAGTTTGTGCTATTGCACTTGTTTATGAAATTTTTATTATGAATATATGCAGGTAACTACAATTTTTTGTAAGTCTAGAATGTCTCAAAACAAACCAATTACTAAGTGAATCTTAAACTAATTTTGCTTGTTAACCATGCAAAGTACTAAATAGAACACTAGTAATATGTAGAGCATAAATCATTAAGTTGAAGGTCCACAGATATGGAATTATGAGACAGATATTACCCTTGATTGATTAAATTAAATCATTACATGCACTAAAAAGAACATAAGAAAAATTTTACGAACTTCAGCGTATAGATGATGTTTTTCTCTTTTATAGCCAATTTTCTAAATTCTTCCAGGATTTGTTCCCTTGGAGGACGTAGATACCTTTTAAGGTACTCTATTCTGCTATATCTTAGTCCAATGTCTTCTGTTTCGCTTTTGTTGGCTGCATCTTTTAAATTTTGATCGTAAAAAAGTGCTGATTTCGGTATCTTTTCAGTATAAATTTTTAGTGCCGATACAAAGCTAAATAAAATTATCTGAAATCATACAATTCACAAATTTTACTTTCAGAAACATGACGAATATTGATCAAAGTTATATAGTCATAACATATTTTAAAAATAAGAGACAATGTCATACAAACGATGCAATTTGTATTAAAAGTACCACAAATTAAAATGTAAGGAGATGAAATTTACATGGTGTGGCAGTAAAATAATATTACACTTGATATAATCTGAATTATGGTGGACAAATGAAAGTTTGTGGAGATGTGTTGTCATCCTAACTATATGCCAAATTGCAGTTTCATATCAGTTATAATAACTTTTTATAAAATTTCATGGCTGACTTTATTGCCTGATTTCTAGTGGAATCAGGAATTAAAAAGAAGCAGTCAATTTGGAATTACTAGCTGAGTTGTATATGGGGATGAATGTTTATCAAAACTCTAATATTTAAATGGACTAAGCGATTTAGTTGGGCAAGAATTTCAGACTATTTAGATACAATGTTGCTGTATCTAAATGTTGTTAAACATCCAACTGAAGACAACGTGGAACACATAATTCTCTAATAATTGTTAAGACGCTATTTCAGGCTTCGAATATAATTTTAATTTTGTATGAAAGTTGAAACTTCTAAAGAAATTATTCATACCAAATCTACTTAAATCTATAGGAATAAAAATTAAAAAAGGATTCACAAATTGCCAACTGGTGAGCAAAAATAATATTCCACGTGCTTGTCTCTAAAGAGGTCTTTAGGAATAAATTTAATTACTTAAACATTCACCATCCAGCTTAGACCTCACACATCATGACTTTTTCAGTTTCATAAGTGAAAGGACAAAATTTTAATCTAAAATGCATTCAAAAAATTGATTTGAAAGGGTTGAAAAAGGTGAAAGATTTGAAGTTGCTTTCATTCTTGGCAGGAAAAAAGGCAGAAAAGAGCTACTTATTGTAAAGGAATGGAGACATAATTTTTTGTCAAATTAAAAACATAAAATTTTCTTTGCAAATTCTTTATTTAATAAACCTTGTATTGTGATATAAAAGTGTTCATAAAGTCTTTCCTTTATAAATATTTCCTACTAAAAAGGTAGCAAACTTTTTTAACCCAGATTTGTCAATGAGATGTCGGAATGATTGGCTGGTTTTTATGGCACAAGGGCTAGATGTAGCCAAGTTCCATCAAGAAATGTTTCTCCCTCTGTCAAGTACAGAGAACAAGAAAAATACTGTCACAGAAGAAATACACACAAGGTTGTGACAGGAATCGAACCTGCATCGCCTACAGCTTTTAGGCTATAGCAAAGTGGGAAACCCCACCGAGGCACACATTTTTGAATGACATCAACAAGTTAATACTGAAATAAAAAATACTTGGTATGCCGAAAAACTGGTTTTAGTCAGAATCGATAGTTTTAGTAATGTTTCCTGTTGCTACATTGTAGCTATGGGAAAAGCTGCAAAAATCACACAAATTTAAGCAGGTATGATCATATTAGATCAAAGTGTGACATATTGTTATATAAAATAGGAGCTTTCTTTCATAACTACATTACTGATGTCATATTCAACATAATAGATTAACAATAAGATTTATAAAACTTGGAAGAATGTTCAATGAGAATAGTAGCATCTACAATTGGTAGACTAATAAAATTAATAAGAGAAATATTAACTTACCAAGAAAGGAGTGATTATAAAAAAAGAGCAGAGAATTTCGATGAAGATATGTTTCAGCCAGATGGAGCAGTTTGTCAATGAAAAGCTGGAAATAAGATTTAAAAATAAGAAACACTTGTTTTAGAATAAAAATAAACATTTTTATTAATCTTATAAAAATCTCTTAAAAAAATCAATATTCTTAGATTGAAAAACAGAATAGATGGAAGACAAAAGCAAAAAAACACAATGAACAATTGATGAGGTTTTATAACAACAGCATAACTAAGTCCACAATTAGGCCTCATAATCAGACATGCAAGATTCAAGTTACTTTTTGTCTAACTTCCCTCTTTACATTTGTCATTTCAACACCCTTTTTATTTAAGACACTGATATCATTTTAGTAGTGAATGCCTTTTGGAGAAAATATCTGGTATGAATTACTCATACTGTACCTCCAACATTAACATATTTACTGTAAAAAACTGCTTTTTCTACTTTTGAAAATATTTTTTCTGTTGAGTTATACTACCAATATTCTAAGATAACCAAAAATATATCACTTAAATGCGTGCATTAGGTTTTATTTGCAAAAAAACCCTAAAAATTGGAAGCGTACCTCATCATAAAAGGACCCAGACATCACAAAAATTGATTCCCTTGCTATAAAACCTTTTGCTTTAGTTTTTCATGATAATTTGCATGGACCAACTGCTTACCTGGAAGCTTTAATAAATGTAAAAACCATTGCAAGAAGAATGTTGGAGATGAGTAAACACCAAGCAGTATAGTAAAAGAAAGAATGAAGACAAGGCAATTGGAAGCAAGCATTTAGGTGATCAATTACTTCTATGCTTTCTTTGTCTGAACTGTCTTCACTAAATCCTAAAAAGAAATATTTAGCTGTAAGTATACATAAGATTAGACAGTATCTACTGTTTAGATTAATAAATTTAAATCTGAACATTTTGCAAGATACAACTAAGGGTATCTACCATAAAAATAGAACTGTGCATTGAGATAAGTTGATATAGGTGTGATTACGAAGTCACTGAATCTACTAGAAAATAGGACTTGTGTCACTGTATACATAAGAAAATGGAAGGGGTCAAACAACCACAATAGTTGGTTATGGGATGAGAGGAAATCAATCCAATCTACCAAAAACCTGACATCAATTCACCTTTGACCCTTCACAGCACACGAACAAACACATCTATGGCACTCCTATTGTGAAATTAATTATATGTAATATAGACTTGGGCTAAATGCTTCAATGATCCACTGCTTAGATGTTTATTGAACATAAAGTATTACACAAGAGGTTTTCTTTCTTGTTCCTGATAAATATAATAATGTGTATATTATTTTGAATGAATAAATCAAATTCACTTTTAACTATTCACAATGCCTGCATGCCTCTTTGACAATACATTTTTCAATTATTTATAGACTTACCTAATGCTAAATTTACAGATGACTCAGAATCAGTATCACTGTGCTGTTGAAGTTCATTTGAATTAGTAGCTATGTTGTCATCATTGCAATCTAGTTCATCTAACAAAATTTCTTCTGGTATCAATACTGAATCAGATTTTTCATTCGATAATTGTTGCCTCCTTGATACAACTTCAGGTTTGATAATGATTTCATGCTTTTTCCTAACCCAATTTTCAAATGCTTGCCATGTAGATAAAGTCTTTTGAAGAGGTGAAACTGGATCACTAATGAAAAAAGTATCATAGTGAGACACAAAAATTAGCCACAATCAAATAAAACTTTTTATATTATAAGCTCAAACACACAATGCATTTGAAATTAAATTTGAAGAAAATTATGTAACTGACTAATATTTTAGTGAATTGAAACATATTTGAAAAGGACCCCTTACGAAAAATTTCTATAGAATCTTATATACTCTTATTATAGAATTATGGCCCATTTTTCTACAAGCTCTATAAAGTAACCTATACAGAAAGTCTAGAATGTCTGTAGAAACCTAGAATTCTATAGAAGCTCATTACTTTTGTCTTACATGACTTTACTTTTCTATAGAACTTCTCTATAGAATCATATATAAATACATTTCTGTAGAATCAACTAGTTTTCTCTAAAGAAATCTTTAAATTTTTTTCCTTTAGACATGAAATTTCGTTTCTCTATAGAAATCTCTACAATTTTATGGAACTATATAAAATGCTTTTGTAATTTAACTTATTCTTTGATTAAAAATATAAAGGGATACAGATTATACTCAAACACCAGAGTTAACAGCCAAGTGAAAACTATTATTTACATGAGATGACGTTGACCGTTGCTGATTGAAAACTGATTTTTATCATTCTTCCAAATCAGAATTCCAATTACGGTTAAAAAATCATGTGATGTTAGACTGATCACATTTTATACAATTTAGACAGTTCTAGTCTTGGAATTGAACTTCACAAACATGTATCCCAAGAATGCTCTAATGGATTGAGATCTGGTGACCATGCTTGATACATGTCCAACAGTATCCTTAATTGCACTTAATTTTTGAACATGCATGCACTAAAAGGAAATTTACCTAATGTCTGATGACGGAACTACAACTTACTGGATGCTTTCTGATATTTTTTAGGTCCCTATGGGTTTGAGTAATCTGAACAATTATGTCAATGAACAAGATAAATTGCAATTTAATTTCACAATGCACATATCCCTAAGCCAATATGTTAATTTTGCACTAGTCCTTACAGAAAGACAAAAACAACTTACCTCATATCTGCTGTAGACATGGAAGACAGAAATTCGTCTTTATCTTCAGTTGTGAAGCTCTCCTCCATAAGTTCAGGAATAGACATAATGCTGCTCTCTTCAAAGCTGCTGTACATACTGTCATTGCCTCCCATGGTTGAATCAGATCTGTGTGATGAGTGACTGGAGTTGGAGCGTTTCTGTCTCAGCCAGCAATAGAGATGATGCAGAGATAGAGAACAACACAATTTGCTGAATATTGGGTCAATTTTTATGCTGGGAGTCTTTGAGTACCGAAACAAAATTGTAAGTAAAATTTGAGGAAAAGTGGCAACAGCAGATACAAGTAAACAGATCGGAAAGGTAGTATGGGAGATGTGAGGTATATTATGCTCTTCCTAAAAATAAGATAAATAAAAAACAAAATATTATTTCATAACTAAATGCAAGTATGCAAGTTTTTAAAATCTGGTATTACTCGAAAATATAACCAGCTTCGAGCAGAAACTCATTAACTAAACATTTTTTAAATGCATAACAGTTTAAAGACAATCTTTTAGTTTTAGGACAAAAAATATTAAAAGAATTTTAATGCTTTTATTTTTCAAACAGATCAAAATATGAGCATGCATTTCTCAACATCATGGAAATAAGTATTGGGGCTCTGAAAAAAATGTAAGTTAATAAGTTTCTACACAAAGCTGATGATACGGTTTAGTTATCAAATTAAGGATTCACATTACAGTATACACAGATTTCAAAAGTGTGAAATTTTGAATAGATAAATTAGTTTTTGGGAAACAGAGGAATCAATACAATAAGTATTAATTCTTAAAAGGAGCAATTTTAAAATCTAACACAATATATATCTATTAACATAAATATAATAATATACTTCTTACTTAAAACGTAACAATTGCATTAGTTAAAACTAGAAATCCGTTTTAATGCAACATTAAAATTCATTTCTTTCAGCAATTTGAGCTGTTTTATTTCACCCCTATGCTTATTTGATGTCAATATAAGATCAATACGTTACCTTTTCTAGCATTTGTTCTAGTAGCAAAGAGGACAGGAAGGCACAATTGAGGTAAAAGCAAAAGCAGCAGGTCAGTCTCTGGACACTAGTAAAAAAAGATGCTGGAGACTCGCAGACCATCGAATTCCACATATTGAGGTCATGAATGTAAGTAATGAAATTATCCCAAAAGACCTGAACAAAAATGTTTTAATGTGAATATACATATTAAAAAACCAAAACTGTCCTAAAAACAAATTTATATCAAGATAAAATTTATTAAAAAGATTTTAGCCCTTATCGCTCCAAGAATATTATAGCATGTATAGAAAGAATGCTGGCTTGTGCTTGGCAGCATTACTGCCTGTTGGAGTGGTAAGGGTTTTTAAATACTATAATTCAAGGAGCAGTTTATTACTCAAACTACAAGGAATTTGATAAATATTAGAGAACACAGGGGAATCAGGAACATACAAAAATAAAGCATTTGGAAATTAATTCACAAAATTATGGATAATAAAATTATTACTGGGAACTTTTGATTTAAATAATTACTTTTGAACAATATTTTTATCCAGAAGTAATCAGAAAAAATAAAATCCACAAAAAAGCATTGAGTTAGATAGTTTGATTAAGACAAGAATAAACACAAATTAACCTTAAATTGTGATATCCAAAGGTTGAAGCGAACAAAATAAATACAATTTTAGAAGGAAAAATAACTTGATGCTGAAAAACAAGTTTAAGTGTTAAGAGATTCAGAGCATTTAAAATTTTGAATAAGAATGGTTTTTTAGTTGCTTACAGAAATAAATGTTGGAGCAGTATCAGCAACAGGGAGCTCTCTTTCAATTTGTCTATCATCTTTCTCTGCAGAGAGCCATTTATTGCAATCAAACTGGTATCTTGAATCTAAACAATATTAGAAAACATGATTTATATTTATCAAACTTAAACAATATCAGTTGATCAGGAAAACAAGGTTTATCCAAAACAGAATGAAAAATAAGGAGGTCTGAAAATCTGAATACCTTGATTACAAATTATAAAGCCATAGATTGTTAAACATAAAAAAAATGAATCTAGAGTGTATACATAATTTATGTTTGGCAATCTATGAATTTATAACTACTATTAATCAAATATAAAGGTATTAAATGAGCTTAAATTGATGTAATATGATGATAATGTTAGTAAGTAGTAAATTCAAGAGAAGCATACCAATAAAATATAACTTCACTAATGCTTTATAGTATTTCTAATTCTAGAATATATTCAGATATATTTTATCATGACTTCTACTCTTGTTTATTTACTTAAAAATAGCCTTTTAGTATACTTAAAGTAAGATATAAATCGTATGAAAAATAAAGAAAATGAACAGTTGAAAACTAACCTGTTTTGAGATCTTTTACTACAATACATTTCAGGTACCAAGAAGGAGATGTCCCATAATTATTGTGCCATACTTCTAATTTAATAAGAGGTCCAAGATTTACTTCAGTACTGGAAATAAACATTGCAGCTGTTAAAATAGTGAAGAGCATCAATTGCTATAGTTTATTCAGAAATCCTTGTTTGTTGCCTCAAAGATATTTGTTTCAACTGAAGAGTACATAACACATATTGGAATATATAAGAAACTTCTGCTCAAGCAAGAAAGGCAGTCTAAATAGCAACTAGTTTATTTTATTAAAAGAAAATACTTTAGATAAAAGTATAAAGAATACAATTCAATTTCTTCTACAAGATGCAATTTAATTTCCTTTTCATTAGATATTATCATTAATTGGTTTAGTTTAGTACTCTGTAGTTATTTTTTGCTACACTCTAGTTACTTTACCACTCTAGTTATTTATATAATAAGACCAAAATCTACTTCTTAAAGTGGATGCTAAATCCTTATGAATATATGTATGTATGCCAGAATTGTAACCCAATATTTTATTATTAACCAATTTCAGGTCCTTGACTAACGTGCAAGGATTAATATATCTCAATCCTAATGCTTCATATTTAACTAAATGGCAGATTTAAAAATCAAAACAAATGACTGGTTATATGAAGTAGAATATTTGATAAGACACTGACTAATTGGTCCAGTGGTCAGTGTGTTGGATTCTAGATTGAGTACTGGGTAAGGCAAGGATGTTTGTCCATCTTGAATGAATGTGAGACCTCTATAAATGGGTTGTGTCTAGATTGCATTGTAAGAATATGAAGTATAATGTGAACCCACATCTCATGGTGCACCAGGACAATGCAAAGTTGTTACCAAATCTACTTTTGTAGTGACATGATGGAGGTGAAGTGTAATAATGTGAACACTCCCTCCTGGTGTACCAGGGTAAAATAAATTGGTTTACAAATCCGTTCTTGTAGTACCATGATGGAATTCTTCAATGAATTGGATAGGCATTAGAAATTTTTTTATAGGACAGCCACAAATGAACATATCTGACAATGCAACAATATTGAAATAAGACAATTGATAACTTTTCTTTTTTAAGTTATAAGCCTAACTCAAATTAGCTCTTGTGAGCAAAAAGAGTTAGCATGACAAAGCAAACATAAAGGGGTCTATATTTTATAAGCATGCACCTAAAGTTGTCAGTTGTACTTCGAATGACTTTAAATTTGTGCAAATTAACAAATTCAATAGGAAACATCAATACTGCTGACACTACGCAGAAAGAATTTTTTATAATTTTCGACGGGAGGCGGTAGCTCGATTGGAACAGTAATGGATTAGCAACAGGAAGGTTGCAAGTTTGAATCCAACCAAAGACCGTCGTGTACAAAGGGGGCTGGTGCATGTTAAATATGTCATGGCCTCAAATATCCTCACGTTGGCGTGGTGTGGAAGTTTGGAGAGTGAGGTGCCAGCTCATGTATGATCCTCGTCATCTGATCGTGGTTCAAAATTACATGGTGTTGTTCTCATATCTTTCCCTTCGGGTTTGATCCCGGACCTTCGCCAATAGCCCGTTGTGTTGCTCCAGTGCTACATTAATTAAATACCTACCTATAATTTTTAACAGATTTGGGATCCAATGAGTAATGTTTAAAGAAAATGTTATACAATACCAAATGCATGAATTTTCAAAAACATACAAATATTTATTAAGTTACATAAGTAAAAGTGTAAAGTACCTCATCAAGAAAAAATCAACTGATCCCTTTTGAAATGAAAACTTTTTTGCTTTAGCATCGATCAACTGCCGTGTTTCAGTCATGCCCTTCATTCCATGCAAGACAACGAACACCTATTAAGAATTTCAATGGATGAACGATTCATGGAAACCAGTAAGACCAATAGCACATCCGCAAATAAAAAATATTTAAATTTTAGAAATGTGTCTTACAGAGGCAGTAGTTCCAGATGAGAAGTACATTCCAGTTTTGACACATATGAGGTACAATTGCTTGTGCTTGTCATTGTTGTCTCTGACTGGTATGGGAGACATGCGTAAATTCTTGATTCTGTCTTTTTGGACATTTATGAAGATTAACACAAAGTAGACCACCAGACTTAAGATAAATATCAACAGCAATAATAAATTGAAGTACGGTTCTATTAAGTCAATTGCAGGTATAAGAAAGATACTGGAGGGTAATGGCACAGCATAAGCAGTCATTTCTTGTGCAGCACACCTGAAAAGTTATCAGTTTTTTTGAGTGAATGTTTTTGTGAGATAGTTATTACATATTTTTGTTCTATTCACAATATTAAATATCAACAATTTTCTAAACAATTTTACACATGTTAAATATGTATCGCCATTTGATTTCAGGGTAGATTCAAAATTTTGAATATGATAGCTATCTTATTTATAATGCAGAGTGCTCTACACTATGTGAAACTATTTTGTAAGCTAATGATAACAAAGAATCCATTTAAGAGGGAAAATATTAATTCTAAATCAATAATTTGTCTTAGAAGTTGTAATTATTTCTTCTGCATCATTGACAACTTAAAAAACTAATAATTTGAATTTTTATTTTATGTATAGCTAAATTTTATATTGATGCAGATATGATTTTATTAATTTAATACGTCTATGCCATAAATTATTTATGAATAATTTTTAGAAGGCTTGAATATAGAACAAGAGAATGAAATTAATGGAGTAATTTAAAACTAGCTGACAGGTAAGAAGTATCATTGCCTTTTCAAAACAGAATGTGAAAAAGTGGCATACCATCTAGAACTAGAAAGGATAGGGTTCCCAATCTACAAGCAAAAGAAAAATTAGGGCCTTTTAAGGTCATTTTTTTATTTTTAAAGGCTACATTTTACATAGATCACAGTAGGTTACACAGTGACAGCATATGTGAAGACATTTTTATGAATGTTAGGTTTAAGTCTCAAGGACCCAGTTTTAAAACATCTATTTTGGGATAAACCAAAAATATTATGTATCGTTTTTCGATGGCCCTTGTTCTAAGACAAATATTATTGATCTTGGTTTTTGAATGCAAGAACATGCTGTCTTCTTAAAAAAGCTAAGATCTTTATATTTGACACATTAAACATTAAATAATTATGGATCTTTCATAGGCTTTCTGAAATTCTAGAGCTAAATAATTTACTAAAGAGGGCACTTATACCTCGAAGATAAAAAGTGGGCAGGGGCTTGAGCCCCAGTAGCTCTCCACATCTGCACAGTCCTATGAAACAGTATAGAAAAACAGCTGATGCATTTAACATGTGTTTCAGATAACTTTTTAAGAATCAATTTGTTAAGATTTATTACAATTTTTATCTGAATCGAAGGATGTAAGATTTATGTTAACCTTATCAATTAACGGATGAAATTGCGCTAAAAATAACGCCCTAATTTTCACAGCTTTAAAATTATAAATACAATATTTAATCTTTATAATTTACAGTACTTACTTGCAGTTCATCCAGTTATGATCTGAGGAATTTAACGAAGAGCAGATGTGAGTTGACCACATGCCATGTGCTTTACCAAGACAAACATCTTTCCAAATGATGATATTGTATTCCCCAATCATTTCTATGGAAATGACATTCTTTTCATTGAAAGGAGTCCACAAAGAAAAATAATACATCCCGGGAACTAAAAAGAGATGATATATTTTCGGTTGAAAATAAATTTAGATTTTAATGTTATGAAATCAAACAAATTTAAGAGTTAGAATTTAAAACTATCCAATACAATTCAAGATAATAGCATTTCTTTTCTTGCATGCATGTGAACAAAATATTAACATAAGAAAATATTACAGTAAAAATGTACGTGAAAACAGTACAAATTTAAATTAAGCAACCCTTTTCTTAACTTAACATATTTCGCTAATATAAGATTGAGCATTTTAATGAATAAACTACAATTTTTAATGGTATATCAAATAAGAAAAATAATAATGCAATATTTTGTGAGTCAGTAATACTTTTACTTGAAATTGTAATGCTCTTTTCATGAGTTATATTAACTGATGTTAAGGCACAGCTAAAAACTATTTTATAACAAAATCTATAAATAAAAATTACTATCACTCCTGACATGGTAAATAAATGCCAAAAGATAATATTAAAAATTAATATCACTGTCTAAAAAATTAAGACACGAAAAGATTATTAATCCTACTTTATTGTTGAATAGAAAACAATACCTTTTACATAATCTTGAGGTATAAAAAAGCTGTGTTCCATTGTAAATGCTGGGAAGTTCCGTTTCCAACTATATTTCCTTGGCGTGGGCCGATTTTCATACCTTAAATTATGAGTTAGTAAACATGAAACATAATATATCCACATGAAGCAATAATTTAGAAATTTGGTTTTAGTACTTAAAATAGGCTTATAAAATTTATTAATTTGTCAATAACATAAATTGAACTTCTCATAGCCTATACAGATGAATTTAACATATAACAATTTCGTACTTCCTGTCTTATGCAATTACTAATACTTTTCAGACATAGAATCAACAAACCACAATATTAATTCCAGTACAGTGCAAGATCTGATATATGAATAAATATATCAATTTTCCAGTATATGAATAAATATATCAATTTCACATTGATTTTAAACCTCAAGCGATTTTATAACTAGTTTAAGTACATTGTTAAAGTAGCAGTTATGGTAATTTATACTACAATAAATATGCATTAAATACATACAATAAATCTCGATGAATGCCACATTTCAAACAAAAAAATAACCAACCATGGTTGGTTGGTTATTTAAGTTTTAAGGTACATGGTCTATAATAGGACAAGCTGTGCCAGATGCAAGAACAAATAAAGCAATAAAAAATTGTACAAAGATAAATGACTACAAATATGTTTGTATTTTATTTAACAAATAATTATTACAGTAATAAAAATTTTACAATGTTAAAAACGAAAAACTTTGGCCAATAGTATAAAGCCATATATATGAGATTAAAATGTGTGATGAACAAAATGCAAATAGTAAGTGATTTAATATACATATATATTTTAGGGCAGATTTGCATTTACAATGGTAAAAGATTATGAATCGTGATAGATATGAATGGCAAAAACATACACAATTTAAAAATTTAATAACAAGAAAAATTTTAAGATTTGGATGGGGACTTTCAAAAATAAAATCTTGCAAGTTTGAAACCAGATTGTTAAAAAAGTGTTTTAGTTAATAACAAGGACGTAGACAAACTCTAGGCACCTGAAACTTTGCTCACCTATTTTTATTACCAGGTTGAGACAAATCCTCAGGTGGTTAGAATAAGCCTGAATGCTTCAATAAGCAATAAGAAATCCATTGTCAGGCTGCTTGTAGATCAACACATATCAAATACACCTGAAACTTTGCTCACCTTTGTTTAATTGCATAGGTTGAGACAAGGTTTCGGGCTCATGTGATATGCATTTTTTACAAAGCAATTTCTTCATTGTAATCTTTTTACACCTGGAAAGGTAATACAGACACGAAATATCATGAAGACATCCATTATTTGTCATAGATGATGAAATAGCAAGTCTCGTACTGGAGCATATATCTTTTGACTGTATAAGAAAACGTAACATTAAGTTAACACACTTGCGATAAAAGTCACTACTACAAAATTAACTCATAATATAGTAGTCATATATAGCAGTGTAACCTATCTGAAATGTTAAGTACTTTTAGGTAGACAAAGTTGAACTGTCTTTCACATGTATCTTCAAAAACACCAATACTTTCAATTACGAAAAACTTCTGTCCACGAAACTGTATACTTGAAATAACACTTGTACTATGAATAATGTAATACAAATAAAAAAGTTGCTTCATACCTAAATAAAGCTTCCACTTGATAATTCAATTCACTTAAATTCATCTTGTCAAATCTAACGTGAAACAAAAGGGAATGATAAACATCATCCTCAGTTATGTTTATTTGATGAACATTCATGAAATTTGTCGTTAGCGGTGCCTTAATTAAAACCTGCAAAACATCATGTGATTAAATTTTGTACAAAAAATATACATATGAATATGAAGTATTACTAAAAATGCAACTATTTATCTATACATTCATTAGTTTTGAAAAGCATAAAATCAAAGACTAGTGAGAAAATATTCCTGTTTATCTATGGAAATAGTTCCTAATATAATTTAATGTGAACTGTAGAAAGACTACAGAACATAATGAAAGGACACAATCTGTTCATTAGACTTGTCAAAACCTGTTGTGAATTTTAACCTTATTTTCTGGCACTGATACTTGGTACAGAAACTACTTTTGATTCTATTGTTTATAGAAGTACTAATAACCAAGGTTGGTGACAAAAAGTATGGTCTAATCTTTGAGAGGGGTTGGCTTACGGCTTAGTGGGTTTGCCCACTACACTAGCAACCTGTGAGTTGCAAGTGGCACAGGTTCGATTTGTCCCTAGGTGCATTTCTCTCTTCTGTGTTATCAAAATTTTTTTGTGTATTAAAATTTTGTGTGCGTAAATACGTCCATTTACTTGATGTTGTCTGGTGCAGCTAGACCAAATATGGCCCTTGTTTTATAAAACCCAATCAATCAACCTAACCTTTGAGATTCATACTGATCTTTCATATGCACACTTTAATTGACAGATCCAAAATTTAAGACATCTCTCGAATCAGATCATTTTCCCCAAGTATTCCTTAAAGTTTAATAAAACACTTAAGAAACACAGATCAAAGAAGTGTTATTGCGAATTATGGATATAAAACTATAGTATTGTTTAATTAAATTACCTTAATCTTTTAGGGCTTAAATAAAAATTTTAGTTTAATCATTTGGTATGACTCTAAGCATAAATTATTATCCTTGGAAAAGTGCAATAATAGTTTCTTCTCTTATTAAAATATTTCCACATTACTAATATCAAAAGGTAGGAATATTTTCCAAATAATAACAATATCAAATAGTTATCAGACAAAAATAAATTAAAATACTTCAGTTTGTATTTTTTAAATTTATGAGTGAGAATAATTCAAACGAATGGTTAACTGAATATGTATCATCTGAAAATCTTGAAATAATACATGGTTATTTAATTCCTAACAAATTACACAAGTTCATTGCAAGAGTATTTTCTAAAAATTCAAAATGCATGAAAGCTAAGAATACTTACATTAGTGTTCTGATTCCGAGAAAATTTGACAGTGAAATTCAAAGAATTTCCACTTAATATATTATCAAATGTGTCACAAGACAAGAATGTCAACAAAATAGATGATTTTTGCAATGGTAATAACTGAGCAAAATTCAGATAATGAGGCATGGAAACATAATCAAACTCTTGAGCAATCAAAGCTAAACAGCTTTCCTCTGGAATGCAATCATTCTCTGAACACCTAAAGAGACAAAAATATTTTTAACGATTTATTTATTCATAACATTGTCTACTTTTATTTTAATCAATTTAAAAGACATCTGTCAATATTTGAGAATAGCAGACTTTAAAAGTTAGAATATAGTTAAAAGACAGTTTAAATATTAAAATAAATAATTAAATTTTTATAATAATACTGAATGCTAGCTGATAAATGAAACTAATACTGCTCAGTTTCTGTACTAAATTATTAAATTGAAGATAGATACTGCTCTTTAAATACAGCGAGTACTACTACATCTACCTACCTAAATACAGATCAATTACCTACTAAATAAATGAGATACCATAACTATTTAATTCTATGTCATAACTTTTTATATCAATGTAGCTTTGAATTTAAAAGTGCCCTTGAAAAAATTTGATCTTAAATAAAAAACATTTCTTACTACTGTAAAGTTTTTAAACTACTTTAAGCACTTTTGAAGGATGAAAATTCCTCCATTACACAAAATATAAATGGGTTTTATGGCCAAATGTTATTGGGAAATGTTGCCTTAGTATATTCTGAGTTACTTGATTTTTACTAATTTTAAACAATTTGCATGTTTATTTACAAATAAAAAGGATAAGAAATTTCAATTTTGTTATTTTGTAGGCACAGATATTTCGTTTAGAATTCAAATAAGTAAACTAATCTAAAATAAAGGACTTACTTTTTCATTCTCTTTTTAATGTATCTCGAAATCAAATTAAAATCATCGTTGAATATTTGGATTCTTGCAAACTTAAGAGGAAGGACAAGTGGCTTAACTTTCAATCCATGCATCATGTATGAAATATAAGCAGAGCGAGTAAAAATATGTGGAACTTCAACAGTAAGAGGCTCTTCAATAATTAATTGATTTTTCATTTTTTCCTAGAAATATAAAAATTTAAAAATGAATGTACATTGCGATTTTAAAGTAGTTATAAGTAATCACTAGAGAGAGAGTACTAACCTTTATTTCAGATAAGAAGAGCTCTCTCCCAATACGAATCAGTTCTTCATTTCGAAGATAAACTGAATGCACAGCAAATATTAATTTGGACAGAAGCACCATAAATTCTCGTTGTAATGCTTCTTGTGTATAACCATACAAATTTAATCTCATGTCATGGAATTTTTGATAAATATTATAAACTTTCTGGAGTTCAAACATTGTAATCTGAAAAGAATAGGATATAAAAATATATTTAGTACAAAAAATTTAAGGATAGGAGTGAAATTCAGAGATAATGTAATGAATACTTACTTCAGGAATATCTGTTAAAATTTCACTTAGACATGAGAGAGCCTGCACAGCCTCAACCTATTTAGGAATTTGATTTTAAAATTAGAATAATAAGGATCAAATAATGCATATCAATAAAATATCCAATCTTATCAAGAAAGGACCAGATATTTATTACCATCATGAATAATTAAATCTGTTCTACAACAGGGATGATTTCCATTGTTTCATGATTTTAAATAGAAATATTAGTGGATATTTAAAATACATAAAAGAGTTGACATTAGATATTAATAAAATGTTTAATTTCAATTTACAGAATAATCACATTAAAAAAAAATTAAATGTTTATTTGGCTGACTGCATGTTCTATCACACACATGAATATGGTTACTTCAAACATTAGTATTTAAATAAACATGGAAATATGTGATTATTGTCCGAAATAGCTCAAAATGGCAGTCAGTTTAAATTTCTAAATTTTAAAATGTGCATGGTGCATTTTTTATGATTTGATGTAAGTGCTTAAAATTTACTCCAGGTACAACAATAAAAAAATCATCATCATGTATTAATGTCAATTTAGTGTTCAATTAGTTATTATAAAACTAATTGTATGACAAAAAGCAAAGCAGCATTTTTTAATTTTGAAAATAATTTTATAGCTTCCCCATGAATTTAAAAGGCTTTGGGGCATTTAAAATGGACTGCATAAATCTGTCTTATTTTGGCTTTGACAGTTTTACGTTGCCAATTATGAAGTATACGAAAGTATACCTTAACAGGCTACATTTGATGTAACATTTCACTTTTATAAATTTGAAAAAAATCTAAGAAAACAAATTGTCAGATTTAAAAATAGAGCATTTATAAACAATATGAACTAGTTGAAGAATCCAAATTGGAATAATAAAGTTCAGGAATTAAGAACAGAGAAACAAAACACAAATATTTAATTATGGCACTACAAAGGTGGATTTATAGAACAACTTTGCATTATATGATTAGTGCAATAACACAAAACTTACATTACTAAGCATTTTCAAATTTTCAATGATTTCTAAGAATCTGAACCTAATCTGTTCTTTTAAGCTTTTCTCTTTACTGCTTAAACCTTTTGTTGAAGCATGGTTATTGATGGATGATGATAAGATATGAACTTGATGCAATAAGGCTTGATTCTGCCTTTCTCCTAGATATTTGGCTAATTGAGATTGGGGATGGAATGTTTCATTGTACCTGAACAAAGAAAATAAAAGTTGTAAATAGGAAACTCACAAATATCGAAAGATTTTAATTTTCATGACACATTTCAAATTTTGAAAAATAATATTTGACATTTTATATTTTTTAGATCAGAAGATTGTATATGAATTTTTTGTCAACCATTGCTTCTGTTACTATGCGTTTCTTGATAATCATAGGTGCATTGCAACATTTAAAAGTTTTTTAAATTGCATTGAAATTAAAAAATAAATTAACATTACATATGTTTAGAGATAAATTTAGAGAATGTATTTCTATTTTTTGTCACATAAATTTCTATTGCAAAAGTATTGTTTTCCATAAACTACGGTCAGACAATAACACAATAATTAAGGTTCATACATAAGTTTAAAATAAGAAAAATGTAATTTAAGTGAAACAATCTTCACCAATCAGGCAAATTGTAGCATCATAAAAATTTCTTAGCAAAGTTGTTCTAAATTAACTGGGGAAGACCTTGGAAACATCAAAATTTTTTTTATTGTTTTTCTATTAGCTCTTTTTTAACACTTGGAATATATATTAAAAATATAAATTTGATCTGTTAGGCATTTGTCTCATGTGTTTTACTCATAATTTTCTGAATATTAATTCGAAGAACTAAAATTTTGAACTCATGCATATTTATACTTGAGTTGTTATCAAATGATATTAAATAACTTAAAATTCTAAGGTTTGAACAAATGTAATTGGTTAAAATATGACCATAAAATTTAATGGAAGATTTCTAATAACTTTCATAATCTGTCTGGTATCAACTTATTTTATGCTACTTTAAATATATAAAGAAATCGATCATATTTTTCATTTTTAACATAATCAAGTGTTTTCATATCAATATTTAAAAATAAATTTAAAGAAATACGTTTAGTATACATTTTAGATTGTGATGTTTTAAACTTAATAAAGAAAAAATGTGTAAAAAATATCTTTTACTTACACATGTTGCATCAAAGTAGCATTTAGGGGCAAAGGTTTGACTTCTCTGATTAAAGAACACACTTTTGTGAGTGCTCCTAAGTTGTTTCTGATAACAACATTCAAGTACACTAAACGAAAGAGAAGTATTTACCAAAAAAGTATAAATTTCATCCTAAAAATATTAAAGCATGGTTCACCAACATGTGAATACAAAAAAGGTTATTTATTTCCCACAGTGGTAAAATACAACACTAACTTTAGTAAGGTTTTAAAAATAGGAAAAATTGATTATTTTCTGCTCAAAGCTTAATAGTTCATTAATACAATACTTAATACATTAGTTAAATGTAGTCCAATGGTCTAATGCTTAAAACTGCACTGATTTAATAAAAAATTACAAGTTACCCTTAAAATGTATGGAATACTTCAAAAATAAACTATTAATTACATTGCAATAAACTTTACTATCAGATTTGGAAAAAGAAGTTTATGTGAATAGTAGCACTATACATATCTGGACTACAATTAATACGAAGTGAATTACAAGCTTCATTAAAAAAAGATGATTTTTCTGCCTGAAGAGGTACTATACAAAACTTGATGCATAAGAGCGTTTTGATTGTAAAGTACAAAAGGCAACAGTAGGAATGAAATAGTATATGTATTTTATAAGAAACAAGTTTTCGTAGGCTCCAAAATCTAAGTGCTTAATTTGAGTTCTTTAACTATAATTTTCACACTCTGCTATTTTTATGCTAGTATATATACCTTCAAAAATGTATTTATGTATGCAAACAAATAAATATACAAATATTTACCATTAAATGAATCAGCTGCATAGCCAGCAGGAAGTACAAATTTAACATTTCTGTTGAGCCCATAGTAGACTACATGGCCTGGATCATCTCGGATAAGAGAATACCTCAACTCATAGTACAGAGGTTGATGATCACTTTTCCATTCTAGACAATGCATTCGAAAATTGAAGTCCATACTGAATCCCTTTATGGGCATCAATGTGCAACGTCCATTTATTGGTCCAGTGTTAATTTTAAAGAATTCCATTGCATAACCTTCTATACCAGTATCTGGAAGAAATAGAATTAAAAAATATTTTTCAAGCCATTTCACACAAAAAATAATATCAGTATTAAAATCTGATTTAGCAAGACATGTAAAAGGCAGTGCATTTTTGTCTACTTTTAAGCTCTTTATTCTGGGTACAGGTTACACAAATATATACTACAGTATTGTAAGTTGATTTTTGTAGAGGCAGCTATGTTTACCATGAGATATTGTCAAAGTTCTTACAGGATAATTAATTATACAAAGGGACCAACCTATTTTGTAGGACTATGTTCCCAATGTTGTTAAAACGAACAATGAACACTGTATTTAACATCTCTTTAACTAAATGAAGTTTATAACACATAAAATCAGATATTCAAGCTAGAAGCAACAAATACTCTTAATCGTAAGAACACAGAAACAATATAACAAGATTAAAAAATAATTGATACAAACCTCTATCTCTAACATCAACTTCAATCAAATAAGAATTTCCCACTTGTAAAGCTCCAGGTTTCAAAATGAAATATTCTGAGTGGAAACCTGTAGTAGTATTTCTGCTATTCAACGAAACAATTGTTCTGGGTCTGTTTAGAAAACTCTGTGTTGATGGTCTATGATTCAAACTCCCATCCCGTACAGGGTCCCCAAGGTGGTTAGAATTATGGACAAAAACTAAGAATGACAAAAATTAAATAAATATCAGCATAGAAGTTAAAGTGAAGTGAAGAAATTTGCACTATCTAACAATATCTATTGGATATAAGTATTACTCACCACCTTCACCATCAATTCGAGGTTTTCCATCCCCTTCTTCAATTTCTCTTTCATCTTCAGAAAGGTGTACATTAAACCGTTGAGAACCTATAAGCAGCAATAATTTTATATACAATGAATTCTAAATTTCATAAATTCAGTAAAATTGTGTTTTTGTGATATTTCATCCTAGAATATATATTTTTGGAATACTTTACCTAAGAAAACATATTTTTAGACATCAAATTTAATGAAATTGCAAGACATCATTTGTTTGCCTTTTTACACACTTTGCCCACTAATTTATAATGAACTATTTGCTATTTATAATGAATTATTTGCTCAAATAATAAAATTTGGAGAGCCCCGACAGCTCATATATAGTACCATAGAGACCACCCTGGGGCCTCGATTAAATGTACGAATGACAGAACATTTCAAACTGCCCTTTATAGACCTGTGAGTGAACACATCAGATCTCTATCCTTCCATTCAGGGACATAAGGTTTTCGTAACTTGCCTAAAATGTAATAGAAGGCTTGATCAAGTGAATGTGTTCTAGTGAAGTTTCTGAATTTGTTCGGACTCATGGATTTGGTCTAGCTGTTTCCCTAGACTATAAGGAATAAGTAACAGCAACAACATACATATATATTAATAATATTTTTAAAAATTTCTATTTGTAAGGTTTAAAGAGTTGAAAACAATATAGCATAATGAATTAAGACAGATGACCCAAAAAGTACTTTATAGTGAAGGATCTGCTTGTTTGCTTTGAATACTACTGTATAGCAATTTATCTTTTAAGTGTTAAAATTGCTTACTCTGATCTCGTGCAACAGCACTTCCACTTTCACCAGGAAGACCTTCTTCTGGCATTGGATAGTCAGGACTGCCTAATATGTGGTCAAAGGGTGAAAATGGAAGGAAATCTGGATAGGTAAGGTCTGAAATAAATTAACACCAAAATTAATGGAAAGAAATTTCTACAAACAAATACTGATCAAGATATATAATAAACTTCAAGACTTGATCAATTTTCAAAGAAAATTTAACAAAATTACTTCAAATACTTACTGAACAAAGTAGTATTCATGTCATAATGTGCTTCTTCTTCAAATGGATACTGTTGGTAAGGTGTAAATTCATGAGGATCATTCTCTAAATGTTGACTGGAATCACGAATGGATCTGTATAGCTTGAGAGCTATAATACAAAATTTACAGATAAATTAAAATACATTATATGTAATTTCCATTAATAAAAGCATTCAAGGATTTAAACAACGCTACCAAAGATGAAAATAAATACAAAATAGCAGAAAAATGCCATCTAAGGAAATAAAATAGCTAGGTCAATTGAATATTAAAATTGAAATTTGTGTTCCCAGTTAATTTGATAATTAAAAGGATGAATGAAAATATTTCAGAATAAAACGTGCTCTACTACTTTTTCATTCTCTAAAAGAGAATCATATTTACAAAACTATTTTTCAAAATAATACCAAATTGCAGTTTAGTTTCACAATCATTGACCAAATGTTCGACAAAGTGTCAGCAGAAAAGTGCCAAATATATTTATTAAAACATCATTTGTGTGGTATACAATTTAAAATATTTACTTTTCAAACTATTTTTGGGCAAGAACTTCACCAAAATACAGGTACATAATAGGAATTGCTCTAAAGAGGCAATCAGAAAGAATGGAGTGATTTTTCAAAATATTTTAAAAGATAAAAATATTACTGATAAGCAAATTTTTATTGTGAAGTTAAAATAACAAATTCTATATTTCGACCAAATATAATTATGAAAATTTTAAATAAATACCATAAATGAACCTTTAAATAACACCAACATTATTACTTGACATTAAGATCTTAATCGATTGTACTGCTTGGTAAACAAATTGGGAGAAGACCAAGTACTAAGAATCTAATCTACAGAATCTTTTTTAAATCTCCAAATATAGCCATGGACAGTGATCATAAAACAGTATAAAAGTAAAACGAAATTTAAAAACCATGTTATACTTTCATGATGAAATAGTAAAACACATTTTAATGTGAAAAACGAACCTTCATTGATAGTACAGTTAGCATAGATGATAAAATTTCATCACTCAATCCTTAAAATATTCTAATACAATGCTCAAATATTAAATACCTCTAGGAGAATTGGACTCTTCAGGAAAACCAGGCAAATTAGGGAATGGTGGAATATCATCACTTATGAGCTGATCTGATGAGACTAGAAAAGTTCAATGAAAAAATAAAGCTATAAATTAGAATAATAAATCTGTTAAATAGTACATTCTGACTAGTTCAAGTTTCAACTATTGAGAAACAAAAATACATACCTATTAGAGATATCTTACATAGATTTTTCACTCTAAACTAGAATTTCTTCCTAAACCTTGGCAGACAGTGACCCACTATTCTGAACAAAAACTTAATAACCTACCTCAGCTTTGTTAATTTACTTTTTACCTTATCATTATGCATCCACAACTTAATCATAATTGTTCATTAATTTACTACTTTAACATTCTTTATTAAATATAATTTTTGAATCTGTGATAATTTTGAACCTATAATTGATACATTAAGAGGTATGTGAAGAATTTGACTCGGGTGTAAACAAACTTCAGGCAGTTTGACAATCAGCCTTTATGCAGAAAATTCAAATGTAAAAGATAAGTAAAAAAATAAAGCATACTTACATCTTCAATACAAAGCATTCAATATTTGTAGAACTTAGGTTACAACATTAAAATTTTCATTAAGGTAATAATTTTAAAACAGAAGTTACCATAAATCGAACATTTGACAAGAAATTTTGGCACTATTAAAACTTTACATTCGAAAAATGTTAACCACAAATGCATTGGTAATACCTGTTTTGAACAATAGATAGAATGAAATCATACTGTAGCTAAATTATTTTAAATAATTTTTTTTCGCATACTGCTTTTTTGCATTTCAGCCAAACTTTTTGTATTTTCAGAGAAAGGTTAAACGAATTAGATGTCAAACATAATTTTAGAGTTGATTGAGTATTTGTAAAAAGTAGGGATAGAATGCTGAAAATGCTACCAGCTTTAAAAGTTAATTTCTCTATATTCAACATGATTTTTACTTGGAATATTAACACAATATAATTGTAGAACAATCATATCAATTTAAGATTGTAAGACTATTCACTTAAATTCCTATTTACTTACTGTAATGAGTTGTTTTTAAGCTGTCAGAAGATATTTCATTTTGAGAGTATGTATCATTCACAGAAAGAAATAATGTTGAATTCGGAGCAACAATAAAAAAAGTTGATCCATCGGCTTGAACGCATTCATAATTACCTGCAAGACACAAAGCAATTAGCATAGGAATATTAAAGGTTTTTTTTTTGAAAAAGTAACATTGCAAGTCTTAAAAATACCGCAAGATGTGAAGTGGTGAAAAAATAATACACTTCATTTCGTTATTTATATTTATTATAATTTAACAAAAAGCAATAAATTAAAAAAATAGTTTGGATTCCTGAATTGTAGTTACTATTCTGCAGTGGGTCTCATAACCAGGGGCAGTATTTTGTTGACATGTCCACTTTTGTTAACACTCTGTAGACAATGCTCGTATAGATAGAAATTCGGCTTGCAGTCTACAGATTCCAGTTATGTTCTATTGTTTAGGTTCTTTTGTCATTTTTCGGTATTTTGGATTTTTAGTCATTTGTGAGATTTTGAAGGGCATTTCTTTGTAATTTTTCGAGATTCTTATTGCATTTTTTGCCATTTTCCGAGATTCTCAGGGCATTTTCATGTTTAAGGAATAGTGTTTTAGTTTTTGTCTTGGTTTTAATCAAATTTTGTTAATGCATTCCAAATTCGTCTTGTTTCATCCAAGGTTTGGATTTTACTAAAACGTCTTTAATATACCTAAATGCCAATTTATCTGCTACTACTATGCCACTTAAAAATATTCCATCAAAAATAACGTTTACCAAAATGTGTTTGCAGGCTGGTACTGTTAGCGCATTTGACAAAAACTATCAGTCTTGGTGAGATTGTCAAGAATATCCGAACTTGTGTGAGAAACACTTACCAATATTTCTGAGAAACGCAGTTTTAAGGCCTATATATGTGTACAAACAAGAACACATTTTATATACAAACCACTTATCTGTGATAGAAAATATTTTGCTAATCAAAAGTATATCAATGAAATTTCTTAAGTCCGTTTTAAGTAAATAAGATACAGGTCCTGATAATAAATCATTATAAATTTTAAAATAAAGCATAAGATTAAACAAGGGGTGTTTACAAAAATTTCAAGAAAAGTATATTCTTCTAGTCTTACTAAAATGCATTCGATGTCTTCCTTCTTCAATTCTCCAAATTTTCCAGTTGTACTCAATGTTTTCATTTGGACAGTTTTGACAAGTAGCTTTCAACTTAATTTTAGCATCTTGATTAATTTGATGATCTTGACAATCACTGCACTCAATATCAATTCTAAGACAAACAGAAAAATAGTGGAAGAAATATTTGCCAAATTTTTCAAAAAGGATATTTAAATTAAAAAGTGTTAAAAATATACAATAAAAACCCAGGAAAATCAGGATATACCATAATTTTAAAAATATTAATGAAATAAATTAATTGACCCTAATAACTGATTGAAAATACCACTCAAACTTACAGCATAACATGTGGCACATCTTTAATTTCAAGTATTTGAGATGCTGAAGCTTGGATCACAGTTTCAATTGTTACATTAATAACAACCGAAGTTAAAGTTGGAGTAAGTGATGAGGAAGATAACTGAAAACTATTTACATCATTGGAAATGAAAGCATGTGGATGTATCCCTGAGAAACAGAAAAAGTGCTTTTGAAAAAGGGGTAAGCAGCTCCATGTGTAACTAAAAGAAAAAAAAATTTTGGTATGAGCAAAACATATTAAATAAAACAGCCATTACAATGTAACACAAATAAATCACATAAAAATTATTTCACATAAATCAATTGATTGAAAAAACTTCACTATGCTGTTTACAATTTTTTTACATACATAGCATATTCATTTTCAATGAGTTCCCAATTAGTATGAATTCAGTATATACTATTCAGAAATTCAAAATTTTCAGCATACTAAATATTTTCTGAACTCAGAGTCATTTGATACCTTTTCAATGAAGTTTACAGACCAAAACTTTAATCTTCTCACCTTAACAGCTGAGAAGCATTTTGCACATCCAAAAGACCTGCCATCATATCAATTGTATCATTGTATCCAATCCAACGAAGATAACCTCCATTGATAAAGGCAACTGGATCAGGCTGTTTAACTTTTAAGACTGTTGATGACTGGGCATATACAATGAAATTGCTCATTTCCACCTTGAGATAAGAGTAAATACTTAGAGACAATACATTAAAAGTTAAATAAAAACAGTCACACAGAAAGCTTTTTAAAAAACTCACTCTTCAAGCAACAGAAAAATTAGGACCTTTTTAAGGCTTTTTCCAAGGCTACATTTCACAATAAAGTAACCCTCCCAGTGCACATGTGAAGAAACTTTCATGAGTGCTATATTTGGGTCTCATGGATCTAGTTTTAAAATCAATTTTCAATTAATCTATAAATATTATGTCATCAATTTTTATGACACTTGACCTTGGACGTGTACCATTGTCTGGTTTTCGAATGCAAGTGAAATAAAATATGCTAATATTTTTAATTGAGACTTAAAAAATTGTAAGGATTTACAGAAATATTAAGGTTTCTTAAGGGCACTTAACCCTCCAAGTGGTTTTGATGAGTCACGTTGTCAATAAAGATCTGACCAATTTTGCTAATGATATCTTGTCATCAGGATACCTCACCATTGTAGATTTTTTGATGATGACAAGATTAAGATCTGGTCAGTTTTTCCTAAGGACGATATATCTCGTCCATCAGTTCGTAGATCTGTTCAGTTTTGCTAATGTTATGATACCTCATCAAGACTACTACCAGGAGGGTTAAACACTAAAATGAAAAATCAGGCTTTTTAAGGCCCATAGGAACCCTGCTTTATTTAACTCATTTTTAAGTATGTTACAAATGAAAATATTACAAAAGTTTTCCTCTCACCTTTAGATGTATTTTATAAGTGCCAGCTTTCATAGAGTACCTTGGTATCATCAAATATCTTTGCTGTAGCATATCCACAGAATCAAATGGCACACTATAACCATTTTTTAAATTCTCAACCTTCCATGTGTACTTAATGCTGTTTTTCTCGCAATTTGTTAAAATCTCAGCTTCTATCAATATATCATCAGTATAGCTTGACTGCAATGAAAAAATTACTTGTTGACAAACTATACAGAATTAATTAATGTGGCATATGATTGAGTAATAATATGCAAATAAAAATGATTGATAATGCTTGAAAACACTTACAACACTTTCTTTGTCATTGAGAAAAGTTATTTCTGGCTTTTGACACAGGTGATGCAAGAAAAACATATTTGTAGTGAGATTGGCATGACTATATTTATTCCAGACATTGACTGATACCCAGTATTCCCCAACTCTGAAAGAAATCGTTAAATTTAAGAAAATTATGAAAATAACAAAAATAAAAATTATTGCATCATTATATTTTACACTACATCAACAGGTAACTTTTCACATCATAATAAGCACATATAACATTCAAATTTAGTATGTAAATAACTGCTCAATTTGTTTCCCTATAGCTGGTTGATTCAATTTTAATGGTTCAAGGGATAAGCATGGCCAAGCTGCACCCAACAATGGATGAACTAAACCAACTATAAAATTTTTAATTACAATGAAAGGAATAAAAGAAAGCACATGACAAGGTGAGGGTTATACTGAAGGGAATGCAGATCACTAGGTACCTTGGGGTTGTGTGATGCCTATGTTTACTTGAAAAAAGTAAACCCACAGTGAGTTTTGTTAACAAGAATGCTTTTCAAATCCAATGTCAGCAAAATAACCTAATATAGTTTTCAATTACCATAAGCCTTATATCTACCTTTGTAGTCAATAACTATAAGGCAGATTATGATAGAATTAATAACCGTACTTGGTTAAAATGAGACATCAACTCTTGATAAAATACTAATTATTTGTAAATCGAAGAAAATATTTGGAAGACCTAATTAGTATTTTCCAAATAATTGTTTTTGGGTATACATGAAGTATATATGATTGTTGGTAATTTATACAAGAACATGCACTGTTCATATAATAGTTGACATTCAACAGGCAGATGGTAGTGGAATATGAAGCACTTGTTCTTTTACAGTAATCTAAATGATTTTTGAATAAGTGTCTTAACATAAGTGGCCAATATAACAGAAATATTAACTATAACTCATATCTCATCAAAATCACCATGGGATTTTGAGATAGTGCCTATTGAATTAAGCCATCCAATTACCATGATTTATTTTAGAATTTGAATTTTATATATGCTATAATTTTACTTTGAAATAAATTAATATTTCATAAAATATAATAGTATTTTGTTTCCATAACTGACATTAATAGGTTTTCCTGTGGACATAAATTTAAAAAATAGTCTATATGAATGGGTAATATTTCACATTATACAAAACATGCAATTCTAAGAATAGAAAATAAAAATATAATATATTGAATTAATACACGTCGCACTAAATACAAATAAGCATGCTTATACAAAATATTAAAACGAGAAAACTGGGATGGTAGGAGCAAGCTACATGTTAAGGTAAATATAAATTAACTGCCTAAAATAGTTACAGTGTAGTTAAGATTGTTGTACTATTGTGCCGAACTATTTATTTAAAAATAATCAGTTAGAAAATCATTAATGATGTTTATATGGAAAATAGGAGCATAAAAATATAGATTTCATTCCTTTAAAGTATGCTAATTTAAAAACATTTTATCACTGCCTTAATGTTATTACATGGCCGTTCAGTACCATCCCAGTTGAGTAAATAAAATGAAAATAAAACAATAAAAAGCCTACTCTTTATAAATGTGTTGAACAAAAGAAGAATGAGTATTTAGGATAGAAGAGCCATCACCAAAATCCCACTGGAAAGTTAGATTTGTACCAAACCAATAGAGAGCACGAAAAGTAATATTGTGATTTACAAGATTTGGTCCTTGGCAGTGAATAGATGTCAAATTCGCAATTCTTTGAATGAGATGCAATGCAAGAACTGTAGAGGAGGTGCTACTGATGTGATTTTGTGCTGTGACATTCACATTGTACCTAAAATATGTTAAAACATTGGAATAAATTTAATAATTATCACTTCAACACAAAATGAAAACAAGTAAACTTTCAAATTTTTGTTTTACTTTACAAGTGCACTTTTTAATTTCTTTCAGATTTTGTCTGAAAAAAGCTTTTGTAAAATTCTTTACAAACAAGAAATTTTTAATTTCTTAAACTTTTTTAACCTTAAAACAAATAATTTTTAGATATGGAAAGCTTTTCAAACACCTATTTTTAACAATTTACAGTTAATGTATATAATAGTTATGACATATTGGATAATGTTGACAATTTTTAATACATACCTCCCAGGGTTTTTATATTTATACAGTAAAAATGGCCTTGTAGTTCTTTTCAATTCTGTAGCACCTAGCTGCCAAGTGAATCGAAGAGACATTTCGGCAGGCGGGATCACTTTTGCAATAAATCTGATCTCTTCATCTGAAGGTATTTCTATTTCATTTTCACCACACACTTCAGCATTGGCTAGTTCCAAACAGAGCTGGATTTCTGGTTAAAACAATACAGATAGTATTTTACTATTAATAAAAGTAAGTCATTCTAAAAACAAATGGAACAGTTTTACAAATTGCTTTTAGTGAGAAAACAATGAAACACAATAAAATTAGCTGATATTTTTTAATCTGAGATCCTGGCAAGTCTGAAAAACTACAGTACCCATCTTGTCTTTCAGAGATGTGGGTTACTTTGATGTTATTGCGATAATACTTAGTAGCATGACCATTTTTGAGTGGTGTGCTGAGAGTGCACTTACATATAGGCAGGAATGAAAAAGATGTAATCAACATGCCAATAAAAATGATCAGTGCATAAAGATAAATGTGGCCACATAATGGAGAGTTAATGCTTTAGAAATAAATATTGTAAATGCTGCATGGGTGTTTTGAGAAATGAATAATAATTTGTAATTTTCATCTTATTTTCAATTAAACTACCAAATATTTCTTGTCAAGGGCTTTTTATTTGGAACATTAAATATTTTTGAAAAGGAAGGCTTGTTGATATTTGTTGACTGTACAGTAGTGTAATAACTTTTAGACATTCTGTTAAAAGAAAGTTCTGAAGGAATGGCAGAATTTTGGAGGGACAATATATTGGTTGCAGCGTTAAATGAACTAATACACAAGAGGATCAGCAGACATTTGTATTATGGGCAGGCTGGTTAAGATAAATTTGTTTTAAAATAGTTTTCCACTAATATAGGGAAAAATTTCAGTTTCAAATCAGTAGAAGAAAAAAATCGATTTCAGAAATTTTTCAATTACATTCGATGCAACTTTGTTGTGAATTCAGTTTTCTTCCTCTACAAATTGTGTTTAATGGAAAAATAAACCTGTATAATTTCAATTTTATCAAATTCTCCCAAAAGTTGAGAGCTATTTTATAATTTTCTCGCAATGCTTATATTGAAATTTAGAGAAAAACATTCAAATACGGGAGTATATTCACCAAGAAGCTTTTCTTGCACAAAAAGTTTGGAGGATACTTTGGGTCTTTTAACACTTTTGTAAGCTAGATCTGTTACTTTATTGAATACTTCCACGGAAATAATGTAAATCCCTGGCCTTAGGTTGGATAAGAAGAGCGTTTTGCCTAGAAAATATAACATGTATTAATATCAAGTCACAATAGAAATGTTCGCATGAGTGTAAATTTTAAAATATTCATGTGTTTGTAAAATGAAAGTGAAGTATTGTATTAAGAAGGTATCTACTTGTTTCCTTTAGCTGTTCATTGTTCAGCATCCAGTTGAATGATATATTAGTACCCTTTGTAATTGAGGCATGCATTGTGACATTGTTCATGTACTGAACAATATAATACTGTTTGTCCAATGTAAGTCCTTCAGGGGCCACTTGAACATAAAACGGTTGAAGAGTTTTGTTCACAGAATCCATTGGATTAGTAGCTGTTACCGAAACTTCATACTCCCCTTCTGTCAAAGGAAATATATAACAAATTGAAAATTAAGTAAAATAAATTGTGCACAATTCTTAAAAATAAAAAACAAGCAAGAATAGTTCATATATATTCAACAAATTACTTGGATATTAACAAACAGTTGTAAATAAAACTTATTAACACAGAAAGTGCATTTAAATTAACAATCACTAGAATATTTAATATTTCATTGCAGTATAAGAATAAATTTATCCAAGTATTCAGTATTAACCTCAAGAATGACTTTGTTGAGCAGTCCAAGATTTTCATGGGTAATTGGCATGTTTTGTCTAATGCTAAAGAAGCTTCATAAATGTTATGTTAAACATCAAGGCGCAAGGCTTGTCCTGATGAGCAGTGTATGAACTGAAGGTCTCCCATGCAGAGTCAGAATTCGATGGCTAATTTAAAACATAGGGATCTGTTAAACTTACATAGCCACTAAAGGTTGGTCAACCATTGGGTTATACCATCGATTTCCAATCTGTGGACTGCAAGAATAACACTGAAGTATCTTACGAATGGTGAAATCGTTCGAATTGTGTAAGATTTATTTCATTTCAAAGGTTTAGTTTTGAACTTTTGACAAATGTGTTATAATTTTCAAGAATGCCCTATAAATAATTTGGAGTATTATTTTTTATTGCGAACTATCATAAACAAATTGTTTCAAAAAGATTTTGTAAAAAGTTACTTTGGGGCAAAGAGGGTAGGTAATTAACATCGGTTTTTGTGAAAATCTAACATATTTTTTGATGTGCAGCAGTTTAATGATTAGTTCATGTGTGCCATGGATGGAAAAAGTTGAAAATCGCTGGGATATTGAGCCGAATTCGATGCCGAGTTTTTTTAAGCTTAAAATTAAGCTTCGAGCACGATTGTGCGCATTTGTCCTAAGAGGTAAGGAAATAATACAGGAAAACAGACTGAAAAGGATTTTTTGAAGAGAGCTTAATCCAACTGGTGGTAGTCTCGACGAGGGATCGCGTTAGCAAAATTGACAAGATATTGATGGACGAGATATCTCGTCATTAGAAAAATAGACCAGATTTAAAGGACGAGACATCTCGACATTAGAAAAAATTGACCCGATCTTTATCTTGTCATAAAAAAATCGGTAATATCTGGATGACGAAATGTCCCGTCATTAGCAAAATTGGTCAGATCTTGATGGGCGAGATATCTCGTAGAAACCAATTGGAAGGTTTAAAGGCACGAAACTCATGTCGAGATTTATTTTAAAAATTATCACACTAAAAATCCTGCTGTGATACAAAAAAGGTTCTGTAGTTAATCATAAAAATGAGATGCTTCTCAATTTCTTTCCTTTTTGATCATAGCAGGTTTATTACCAAATGTAGGCAATAAATGAATAATGAGTGAAAAATCGCATTTTAATTGTAATTGTAAGCAATTATGAATGTAGATCTCAAAGCTTATAAAAATTAAAATCACTCACCGGCACAATAAAAATGCTTGACAGTAGCCCAAGGAAGTGACCACACATTCAGCTCGGAAAGAGCTAATTTTGTTACTCCATCTCCAAAATCAAAAAGAAACTGGACATCCGATCCTCTCCAGACCCAAGCTTCAAACACAATGGTATCAGTAGAACAGAGGCAGCTGTTATTTGATAACTCAGATTTTCGCTCCAACAGAGGTGCTGCATACTGTTCTGATCGTGGCCTTAGATGTAACTTTTCAATGGGTTCCACAGCTTGAATAGATATGTTAAAGTGGGCCATCACAGACTCATGATCGTTAAATATCCGCACTGTTACATTGTATACATCAGCAACTCCATAGCTGTGATTGGCCAGGCTTCTATTCTTGGTGCTAAAGAATGCGATATACTTTATAAAAGCTAAAGTGAATACTAAAATAAAATATACTACTTTTTAGAAGTTTACTGCCAATAAGGAAAATTCAGTTATATTCTATTCCAATTTTCAAATTGAGTACACGGAAATACAAAGTTTACCAAAAGTCAAGAACAGCATTCATTTTTATGTTTCATTAGTCTACTTGAACAAATCTCTGTCCTTCAAGTACCAAATAATACCCTGTAGTATGCAAATATATTATTGTTCAATAAATATAACAGACTATTACAGATTGAGGTTTTTTGCAGTCAAATAATCGGAAAACTAACAAGTACCGTCGTAAGGTCCTTAGAGTATTGAAACTAGTCTCTAGAGATTGTGCTACAAAGTTTCATACTCAGACTTTAGAGAGTTTATAAGGTCATGTGTTGGCTGAAACCTAATAGTACACAAGTTTGCAGCCAAAACATGGCCACTTGAGAGTCACAACCCATCAGCTGGACAAGTGCTTTTCAATAAGTGCAAGAACTCAAACAGGCTCTGCATATTTTTGTAAAATTAATATTTTCTAAGACAAACTTTTCACTAGACTGCATCTGGTGTTTCTGAGGTCTAACATTTTGAGCAAACTGTACCTCTTTCAGAAGGGACGTTCTAAACTGGTCACGAAGTTTGAAACTGGACTCTATTCAGTGGGGAAATGTGCTTTTCAATGAGTCCAATTTTCGGTTTACAAATTGATTCTTATCAAAGCATTCTTTGGAAAGACATCCTTTTGAAACATCAAGAAAAGGAACCAACTCGGCGGAAGCGGTGTCATGGTTGACAGCATTATGCAGATTGCCCTCACTAAGTTCCACATTCTTAACAGAAATACTGTTAATTCTCAGATATAAAGTTAAATTTTTGAAGCATGTGACCCTTTTCAGGTGCTATGGGTCAAGAGTTGGTATTTATAGAAAACACTCAACATCCAGATCACAGCTGATAGATGGCTTTCACCAAAAGGATATCTAATACATGAGCATGGTTTCTGGAAATAAATCAAATAGAGCACATGCGGAATGTGCTAGTGGGGCAAATTACATCTGGTTAGCTTCACTAAAAAAATGCAAACAACTTATTCTGAAGAGTGATTTATTTCTGAAACTTGATACGAAGAACAAATTCAAGGAATGCATAAGCTGCGAAGGTATGTCTTGTACTAGCTTTTTTTAGCCTTGTAAAAATAAAAACACGTTTTTATATTTGTTTAATTAGATAGTTGTGATGCAATACATTTTAATTTCACTACTTGTTTTCTACAAGCACAAGTTTTAAGCCACTAGGGGATTGACTCTTCATAACAATTCAAACAAATAATAAAATTTTCAACTTTTGCCTTATAACCTTTAAATTAAAACAACCACTCGGTAAGTGAATTTTGGGAAAGAAGGTTGAAAAAACATCTTAAAAGTTGCAATGCATATGAAAATGAACACATTCAACATGTAAAGTGACAATAAGACTTTTTTATTAGTATGAAAGGCAGGGTCGTTTCTATGTGGTCCTTGCACGTAGCAAAAAGTGGTCAAAAGACAGGCACAGTTGTCCCAACTTTAAATAAACATTCCCGGTTGCAAATTTTCCAATACTATTAATTTCATAATTGTTCGGTCATTGTAAGTTTTTCTGCAATTGTAATAACAGATACTTCTGAATCTGCACATTTTGTTCTTTTTTTTTACGTATGTTCCGAAAGTACTCATCTCAAAGCAGGGATATTTTTAGAAGAGCCGAGCCTAGAGAGCTCAAATCCTTTCCGAAATGACTTTGGAATTAAGAAAGCTATTAAAAACACATTATGACGCAAGCTTTATCAGAGAAAATCGAATTTTCATATATTAGTTTATACATCTGAATTCTTCAACAATCTGAAAACAGTCGAAAATATTAGAACGCAATGCTCATTTAACATTAAGACATTTAAGGAACCGGGAAATTGCTTGATGAAGAGCGTTTTTAGAATATCAACAGTTTTTGAGAAGAGGGGCGGTTAGTAAGTGGGCAGCTAAAAACTCAGGAACGACCCCTGATGAAAGGCATACTTGTAAGAAATATTTAATAGGCACTTAAAATGTATTAAAAACTGCAGAACTCTTACCTGTTTACCATAGTGTATTGACCATCAGTACCATCTCCAAAATCCCACTCAAAATTCAAGTTGGATCCATTTTCCACAACACACTGCACCAGAACTTCTTCAAAGAGGGCAACCACTGATGGTGACAATAATTCCAATACCACTCCTGAAATAGGAACTTCCACATTGACTGTGATCGAATGCTCCAGGTGGCTGATGGAATTTGAAGCATTGAAATAAATGGTATGTAGGCCAGCAGAGTGGTAACAGTGCACAACAGTGAAAGCAGAGTGATTTCCGAGATTTTCAAACCAAACTAGTTCATGGTCAGTTGTGGAATGGAAGACTGAATTATCCCCAAAGTCAACAAAGATTCTATCTGGAGGAGAAGGCTGATTGATGGTAACTGATAAAGAACCATTGTGTCCAACAAAGAAGTCAGTGAAAGAGATGTTCAGTACAATCAAGGTGACTGCAGCTTGGAATTGCATGGATGCATTTAGTTCACTGAAGGCATTCAAAACTGTGAGGCTCAGTCCATATGGTCCAGGATTCAATATCTTGTAGAGAGCAAACTAAAACATGAAAATATCATTGTCAGAAGAAAGTTAGGAAAATAACTTGTACATCTAAATGTTGTGGAAAACTTATAAACAACAAAATTTATCATGAAATACTGTTTATAAGATGTTTATCAGTCCAACTATTTTCAAGCGTAATTTTGGTACGTAAAATATTAGTTTTAATATTAGTACGTAAAATCTATAGTTTTCGCCATAATAGCACACCATAAATAATGCCGAAACATTGCTATAAACAGCAGGAACCTGGATATGTCTGGAACCTCAAAGATTTTATAACGATTACTTCTAAATTTCATATAAAACTAGATTGCTTTATATTATTTAATATAAATGTGGGTCATATTTTAAATTTAAAGATCAGCATTCCATCCCTGTGTGTAATACAGAAAATGAAGAAGCACCGCAGAGTCTAGACGACAGGCTTAGGACGATTTTCCCAGAGTCCAGAGACAGTTACAGAACGATGACGCGAGAAGAGGATGGTGTACGGTCATGTCTAACAACGAAGTGAAATTGTTAACTATTTCGCTTTAATCCCTTTTGCTAAAGTAGAGATTCTGGACGCAAACTCATCCTAAAGTGGTTAGAGCCATCCCACATAAATACTTGTGAAGCTTCATGGCGTAATGAATATTCGCATCCTGTAATGTTTAGCAAGGAATAATATTGATTTGATTGAATAAATAAATATAAAAAAATACTATCTAGAAATTTTTTTTCAGCAGTTTGATAAATATTATTCTTACTTTGGAATGGACAGATACAATTTCCTCATTGTTAAGCACGGACCAGATAAAAATGCTGCCATATGATGGTGGGTTAAGATTTGCATGCCATTCTTGAGCAACAGGAATTCTGAAAAATTGTGCAATGAATAAAACCACAGCAAACAACGAGGAACATAAACAGTTGTATTTCTGGAAGATTCATCAATGACAAATCAACTGTATGAATAATATAGCATTACATAAGCTCAAGTACAATAAAATTTCTAATTATATTTACACATAATCCCATAACACACATACCATACACTCATAATTTATTTACACATAAACCCATAAAAATACAAGTTCCTACCACCCTAAGTAAAGAGATTAGCTTCTTCGGCCAACTGTGCTTAAAAATACTACAATATACGAATTTACAAGTTTTACACATTAATATGAAAAGTTAACAAGCATTATTTACCAAATTAAAAATTTTTAGATGTACAATTCAATCAAATTGAATCAGACTAAAAATTTTAAGTTTATGATTATCTAATCTTTCATTGGGATTAAAGTATTTCTCCCTCTGATGTCGAAAATTACGTATTATGCAAATATTTTTTTAAATCATGCGAAATCCAGTAAATAAATTTACTTCTCTTGGGAAAAATATTTGAAGTCAGAAATTGCAGTGAACTTAAAGAAACATCAAGGTCACTTTATTTTGAAAAATGAGCGAAGTATAAAATGACTTCAAAAAGTAATAGCAGTCCAAAAATTGACACAGCAGGCTCAAAAGGCGATCAAACATATGGTTGTTTGAGTTGGGATTTTATAATTTTTGGGTGCAATATTTGGTCAAGCGCAACTCAGAGCAATCAAAAAATACCAAAGATTAGGGGGTCGGGATCCTAGGACGTGACACTCCTGCTATCAAAATTTCCCAGAATTCGAAATTTACCAATATATAGCAAATGATCTAAGTATAAAAAGAGAAACACTATAGACTGTTGATTCAGACATGTATGGCAGAAAATATATCGATAAAATTAAAAAATCTTCCTGAATTGCTTATATTTTTATAGGAAAAACTACTATTAATCATAATAATAGGAAGTTAGATATCGTATGTGTCCACAACTAATGAATCTTTCCAAAATTGAGAAAAATCATAAATCACAAATGCATTTCGAAATTAAAAAAATGCTACTAGATGGAAGTGGAAGATTATTTTCTTCCTCTATCAGTAATTTCACTTTATTTTATAAGACAGAGTTGGAACACGATACAACCCTAACAAGTTCACTTCGAGAAATAGAGATAACTAACAAACCACACGAATCAAAGAAAGCTGGGTAAATCACCGATAGCATAATGTATTTGGATTCATTATACTAAATTCTAAAAATATGCTCGGATTCGCAGTATACATTTACGACATTCGTGCTTTAAATAGAATTCTGTGTACATTAATGGAAAAGTTGCTGCTTAGGGAGAGCTATACTTCCTGAAAATAATGAAGTCGATACCAAAATAACTGTTAATAACTTAGAGAATTTCACATTAATCCTTACTTAATGATGACCCATGAGTATTTCTTCCGCCAGGATTAGAGAATGTGGTGCAGTGGTGTCAACTAGGGAAATTATTAAGGAGCAAATGCACAAATTATTGATTTTCTAAAACTATTTATAGTGATTTTGTAATTTATATTACTCAATGGTCATTAAAATTATTCTGAGGCCCAACGGGCGTGTTTCAGGTGTTCAAAAGTTGACATAAGTTTTTTCAGGTAGGTAGTTGAATTAACGTCGCATTGGAGCAACACAATGGGCTACTATTACCGACGGTCCGGGATCCATCCCGAAGGGAAAGATCAGAGGACAACAAATCGTAATTTTGAACCACGATCAGATGGTCACATCTGGGATGGTACTCTGCTAACTTCCACACCGCACCAACGGGAGGACATTTGAGGCCACGACCGATTTAACGTGTATCAGTCCCCTATATTCAACGGTCTTTGGTTTGAGTTTCGAACCAACCGAACATATCACTGTCATAATTTTGAAATCCAAATTATGACAGTGGTTCGTAATTTTGAACCACGGTCAGATGACGAGGTCACACTTGAGCTGGCATCCTATTCTCCCAACTTCCACACCACGTCAATGTGGCGACATTTGAGGTACAACAGATTTAACGTGCACCAGCCCCCACATACACGGCGGTTTTTGGATCAAGTTTCGAACTTGCGACTCTTCGGTTGCTAACCCACTACTCTTCCAACAGGGCTACTATGGCCCAAGTTTGTTCAGTGAAAGACAACCATGTTGCAACAAGAGTTTTTAAAAATGTCCCTGGTGATTGACATTTTGGTGTTGGGTTATTTGTTTCTGCCAATCCATTCATTCCAACTAATGACTTCAATTTGCGAAAATAAACTTGGAGCCACTCGTTGTAACTTCGAGCGATACACGCCAATCTCGGCACAGCATGGGAGTAGTACGATTTTATTATATTTTGTTTTATTTTTAGAAAATATTCTGTTTCTCGATGGTGATGGTGGTATGGTTGACCTGTCCTGAACTGTTGTGCTTATTTATTTGATGGAATGGTCCATCTCTTGAAATCAGCCATTGTACTCGCAATTGTCATACAAGTTGTACATAGTGGTATGACATTAATGATTCAATCTAAATAAAGCTAGTCCATGTTGATCGACTTGTTAAATATCTTGGAATCGCAAAAGCAATGGGTTTAGGAACGGCGCTGGTAGCAAGTAGATCGTACTGAAAGGTGGTTTGAAGCAGGGGCAGAAATAATAAAACGGGCACCGCTCTTTTGGAGGGGAAAGTTTCCCAAATTATTTCGTGCGCCCTTCAACGCATGCAATTAGTCGAAACTGATAAAAAAAGTAAAACTTCCCTGAAATTTTGAAATAAATAATATGCAACTATATTTACAGCTTTTAGAATATACTAATGTAAATTATAAGGACAAACTGCGCAGATTCATGTTCTTTCATTACAATCGCAAAAAGAACCTACAAAGAACGAAAAAAATTTAATATCGGAAAACTCAATGGCAGGATATGTTTATTTAAAGTTGGAAGCATACTGCGCTTGCATTTCGCCCACCTCATATATTTTCTGTACATTCTATGTACAAGTGCACGCCCAGATCACCACACAGGAATGACTCTGGCTTTGCAGAGTTTTGGTTGGTTGGGTTTAGAGGCGCAAAGGCCATATTTGCCTAAGTTACGACAAGCAAATGGATATACAAGCAAGGAAAGTTTTACTGACAGAGAAGAGAAAGAAATACACCCAAAATGGTTGGTTGGGTTTTTAAAGCGCAAGGGCCATATTTGGCCATGCTGCACCACACACAAGGTATACAATATCAAGAAAAAGACACACAAGGAAAGATTTACTGACACAGAAGAGAGAAATACACACTCAGGGATGAATCGAACCTGCACCGTCTACAACTTGCAGGTTGCTAGCTCAATGGGCAAACTAATTGAGCCACGACGACCCCTCACAGATCTGAAAGTTCGTTTTTGCGGCGCATGAGACAACTTGCTGCATCGAAGATGTTGCCCACACCAAACATTCCGAGTTCATATAACAACTTTGGGAACAGCATGCTACTTGTGACCGAAGCATCATTCAGAATTGTGACTCCAACAAAACAGAATCAATCCCAATCCCTTTGAAGCTGAAGCAGGAATTTAAGGGAAAACAAAACCACAGCACAAAAACAGCATGGAAAGAAATAGCCAATCGCGTAATGGAAAACACATACGGAAATGCACACCACTTTTGCATTAAGGTGGCTCTCTAACACACTATGTGAGGAGAGGAGATCATAAATTGTGGAGAGTACTTGCGAGAGTGAAACGATAGAAGCAGTCAAAAACGATTAAGTTACAGGAAAGCGGAAGCAGCCGTTTTAGATAAAATGGTTATGATAAAATGTGATTCATAAGAGCGGAGATGTACATTTTAAAGTTTCCCGAAGAGAAAAAGAAGCAAGAAAAGAAAAAGAACACCCATAAATAACGCTGTATCTACGATCCAAATAGAGACCATTGTCAACTTCAGTGTGTTCTTTTCCCATGATTCTTAGCGATCGGAGATTTAAACATCGGCCGTGGCTGGCATGTTCACTTCCTTTTATGAGTTCTATTCTGTTTGCTTAAAACAGACCCGAATAACGCCATTAACGAAAACGGGCAGTGCTAAAGATCTCCGTTAACTTACTTAATGGCTATGTTTATGGTGTCATAAAAATTGGAATGGGGGAAGTTACAGGTTTTTGTGAGGAGAAAAAGTGCGGTGCAAAAGGAACAAAATACACTTGTTTCGATGTGTGTACAACTGCCATTATTTTTAGCTGGGAGGCTGTTTAGTCTAATTAAAATCGACTAATAGCTTGAGATGGCGTTTTGAGTGCTTATTCATCCGTGCACAAGAACAGCCTCGTTTGAACAGGACTTTCAGGAGGCATTCACTTTTAATATTGCAAGTCCATTTGTCAAAATATGAAAGCTTCACAGAAAGGAACAAATAAATATTGTTAATAACTTGCTTTGCGTTTCACCATCAAAAGTAAGTTAACCAATTGGGTTGGTGGTTAGTTTTGGGTTTTATGGCGCAAGGGCAATATTTGGCCAAGTTGCGCAAACACAAGGCAACAACGAGAGAGAGGGAAAAAAGCAGAAGGGTAGACGTGGGTAAAACAAAAGGGAGAACAGATCACTCGGTTTTGTGATGCCAATGCACACCTAAAGATGTGCTCCTGAGAACATAACCACTTGGTAGACAAGGCAAAATAAGTACACAGAAGCAGGTAAACGAACAAAACAAACGAAATCGTTTTAAAGGAATAAAATCATAGCAATTGAATAAAATCCTAGTAAGGGAATAAAGTCATAACAATTGAATAAAATAATAGCAAAGGAATAAAGTCAGCAATTGAATAAAATCATAACCAAGAAGAGTAGCTGAATAAGACTACCCTTCTGCACCAATCCAGAGCCGAAAACAATGAACTCTTTGAAACTGGTAAATTGAAGATTCTCCGACATTCTTCTCACGAATAGAGTCCTAAATATTCAAATACTCCCAAACAGGTCTCAGAGCTTCTTTAAAATGAAAAAGTTCGAACGAAAAATAGTTTGGGAAAAATCGTATTCTGGGAACTCAGAATGTGAATATTTTCGACTTATCCTTTCCTTGGCAAAATGTGCAATATTAGCAAACATAATCCACTGAACGCTGTGCGAAATAAAAAAACACCCAGCAAAGCAAGTAAGAAATATAACGCTTTATGCTTGGCGGTAGTTCGAACTCGGGAAAATGGATTTGGCGAAATTTTATACACAACGGCGCCAAATATACGCAGCAATGAACAATTAAACTTTTTCTCGAATATATAGAGCTTTTTACAATGCGTGTGCCAATTGAATAAGAGTCATCATGGTACTACAGGGACGGAATTGTGAACCACTTAACGTTACCCTGGTGCACCACGGGATGCAGGGGGGTCATGTTAACTCAAATACATAGTATACATTCCAGGTACAACTTGTTTATATAAAGGTCAACATTCACTCTAGACGGACAAACATCCATGCACCCTGACCACCAGACCGATTGGTTGGAATGTTTTAGAGGTAAATCTGTAGATATTTATTGAAAATTAGTGACCCATTCTGGAAAAACCTTTCTCAGGAAGGAAAGAAAAGAACACCGAGGATAGATTTCACAATTCTAGCAACCACGGATTCAGATGTTTTTCTTTCATGGTTGCCACAGCTTGGCGCTAAAACTTTGAAATTGGCGCCACTTGGAAAATTTGTAATAGAAAAATTCGGAAAATATTTTTCCGTACGGAAGACCGAAAAGTTGGCAGGTACGACTTTGGATTCGAGTGACCTCGACGTGTTACAAGGCAACTGGGGACGCACTGAGCACAACTGAACGTTACAATTTGCCAGTGAGTAACGCGACTATCAGATTTAAGGGAAACAAACGAAATCGAAAAGAAAAGAAACACGGCGCCTCACCAAATCCAGCAAGAGCACAACCTCACCTCCCGGTGAAAAAGGAGTTCGCAAAGGTCGGGAAGATATATCAGAATCCAAACCGGTATCTCCCGCCATCCGCACAATAAATAAATGACGTAAAATAAAACACCAAAAAGAATTAAAACCACACCCGTATGCATCATCTCTTCAAGTGGGCGTCAGCGGATTCGTGGGATTCCGAGTTCAATTACGGCTCGAGAGGGCAGCACCGCCATCGTGAGGCTGAGACGATCGGAGCACCGCTCCAAATTACGAGAACGGGGAACCAGTAATTTTTTGGGGAGAAAAAAAAACATTCGGCTCCATAAACTGCGGCTCTCTGAATTTCAATCAGTCGAGGAACAAAGTGTAAAAATCGTGGAAATTATGCGGTAACAATGCAACACTTCTGTGGAACTTTCGGTGTATTGCGAAATTAAGCACACATGGGGTTGAAGTAGCTATGATGTCTCTGAACGTGTTCAAGAAAAGATTGGAAATGCGAAGTTACGCGTTTATAACAGGGAAAGTGCAGCTTTCATTATTTTGCGGAATTGTTGAAGAAATCAATTAGAAGGACGTTTGAAATTATTTATGCATTTAATTTAAATAAATTTACTGTGAGCACCATTAGAGTATGGCTCCCGGGAGTATGCAGTCGAGTCACATGGGTTTCAACGAAGCCATTAGTTAAATTAGAGGACTGGTGGTAACGCAGACAAAATGCTTCCACAATTGGTCTTTTGCATGAATTCTGGTTTCGGTGTTGAAAGCGACAGCAGTGATAATGCGTTGTCGCGGTAAAAAGCAGACACGGAGACCGCTATTCATGCTTTTGCGCGTGTGGCAGCCGTCTTTTAACAAGGTTTCATACTTTTTTAAAAGTGGACTGACCCAGGTCGACTTTCTTCTCGTCGGAGCCGCACTATATATATTCCATTTATTTACTCATTCCATGATTTATTTTAAACATATTCCTAATTGATGAAACACCATGTATATCGAAGTTAAAACTAGGTTTCACGAACCAAACTATATACCTTTAGGAAAACTGATACTTTAGTTACAGAAAGAAGCCTACTAATGATTCCTTTACAACTGCAAACCATTGTTCGAATAAGCACTTCGAAAAGAAGGACGCCATAAATAATTAAATTCGAAAGACACAGAGCTATTATAAATATACAAGAACGACATCATAATTACGGCTAGATGGTGTAAGTCTCCACTTAAGGTAAGTATTTAGGTAATTAATTAACTTCGCACTGAATCAACACAACGAGTCTCCACTTATGTTAGGTGATGGATAATTGGGATCCATTTAACAAACGATTTCACCAAAAGGTTTGAAGCTGAATTTGTCCAAAGCCTTTTTCAAGAGACAAAGCTGCTACTACCAGTTTTAGCCATTTCCAACAAAAAAATATCCTCCTACGATGCCTCCAGCGTTTAGCAAATACCATATATTCTATCTATATGAAAACTCGAACCCAAGAGACTCGAAAGTACCACGACAAATAAATTACAGGGCGCAGCAGAGATGAAAAAGTCATCACTCTTGTTTACTTGTCTATTCGCAACAATAGAAGTAAGTTACAGCGTTGATAGTTAATTGGTCAACCTCAATTATATTAAACGCCAAAAGGCGATAAACTACATTTTAAGGTATCTCCAATGAGTATCACGCAAAAGCATTTGGATACAGCGGTAGCAAAATCTTCGCATTCCTCCTGATTACACTGAAAATCCCTCTCTACAGCGGCCCCTCGAAAGAGGGGCCGCTGTAGCCCAGTTGGAAGAGCAACGGATTAGCAATCGGAGGGTTGCGATTCCGAAACTAGGTTCAGCCAAAGACCGTCGTATATACGGGGCTTAGTGTACGTTAAATCTATCGTGGCCTCAAATGTCCTCACGGTGGCGTGGTGTGGAAGTTTGGAGAGTGGGGTGCCAGCTGGAGTCATCTGAGCGTGGTTCAAAATTACGAGTTGTTCTTGGAATTTTTCCTGCGGGATTGATCCCGGACCGTCGCCAATAGCCCGTTGTGTTGCTCCAATGCGACGTCACTACCTGCCCTCTCATAAGTGGCTTGTCGAAATTCAATTCGAGTATGTCATGCCCAGTTACAAAAGGTTACATAAAGCACAAGCAATTTCTGCTTGTTGAGCATTAAAGAAAAACCCCTCTCACAACTGCTACCATTATTCAAATAAGCACTTCGAAAAGTAGGAGGCCGTAAATAATTAAATTATAGACATAAAGCTATTTTTAAACCAAGAACGACATCATAATTGAGGGTAGGTGGCGAGTCTCCACTTTCGGATGCATCTAACCCTCCACGTCGTTTCGACGAGATATCTCGTCCACTAAGACCTGACCAATTTTACTAATGACGATATATCTCGTCATCAAAAAAAACCTTGCTGATTTTTCATGATGACCACATCAAGATTTTGTCAGTTTTTTTCTAAAGACGAGATATCTCGTCCATGAAATCTGGACAATTTTTCGAATTGCGAGATACCTTGTTGACCCAACCACCAGGAGGGGTAACAAACGACTTCACCAAAGCTTTTGAAGCTGAATTCAAAGTGTCGAAAACCATTTTCGCGAGACAAAGAAACTGCTACTACCGGCCATTTCCAACACAAAAGAGAAAAACTTCCCACCCCCTTATTTCCACGTACCCCAGCGTTTAGCAAACACCATAGATCCCATCCCTCCAAAAGCACGAACTCAAGCCACTCAAAAATAACACGGCAAGTAAATTACAGGGCGCAGAGATGAAAAAGCCATCGCTCTTGTTTATTTATCTATTCGCAACAAGAGAAGTAAGTTACAGCCGCCTGTGAGAAACTCGCAACAAATGCTTCGAGAAGAGAATCATCACCCTTATCGCAGTGACAGGAAAAGATACGGGCTTTCACTTCAGCGTGAGTGACAGTCAATCCCTCGGCATACACGGTACCTGTAGTGTGTGCTTAAGGTGGATCTGCGAGACACCCACAATGAGATCATAAGGGCAGATGAAAAATTCATGCAGGCTCTTCCACACATGAAACAAGGATGAACAAACTGCTAGGAAACCTCAGAGCTGCATAACAGATAAATGACGAGTTTGTTCTACCAGGGGCGAAGCTAGACTTTTTGGGACGTGTGGCAGATGAGGCTGACGTCGCCCTCTGTCCAATACAAACTTCACGTATTTAAAATTATGTAAAGTATAATTATTTTAAAGATGCACAATATATTAACCCTCTTGTGGTTGTCTCGACGAGGTATCTCGTTATTAGCAAAACTGACCAGATCTTCATGGACAAGATATATTGTTCATCAAAATATTGCCTCTCGTCATCAGATAAAAAGGGACCATATCTTCATCTCGTCCTAATAAAAAATCGGCATTATCTTGATGACGAGATATCTCGTCATTATCGAAATTGGTCAGATCTTGATGTACGAGATAGCTCGTCAAAACCGCTAGGAAGGTTAAGTAGGACCATATTAATTTTGTTAATAAAGTATTGCTCACAATATTTTCTCTGCGACAATACTTTATTTGACTGAGCATAAAAGCTATCCGAGGCTGAGTTTTGCTAATGGCTCCTGTCAATGTCTCCGAGTCGAGTAAACAATGGCGACCCTGCATTGTTTTGTGCTCTTCAGACGTTTGTGAGAAGGAAATATTATTTTATCTGTCCTCTTTTCTGAATAGTAGAATGATTGTTGGAGGGCTATATGAAATGAACGGACTTAAACGCTGCATCCTTCTACAATGGAGCGATGGATAAATTTTCCACGCGTAACATTAGAAAAGACTTCTAACAGGGACAAAATTATACCTAAAATTATAAAACGATTTTTCCGAACCAAATCAATGAGCTTTTGAACACATATTTCTGAAATGCCACCCTCAGAAATGCCGCTGTCAATGTCGACCCTCTTATCTACGTCACTGTGTTCTACTCTTTCAGTCAGTGGGCTTCAGAAAACTCCAAAGTAATAGAAAAATTAAATTGTCATTGATATTTTTTGTGGTGGAACAAAATCTACCGTATATTTTAGGTTATTGTATGAGTTTTCTGTTCTTAATTTTGTTAAACATGTCGGTATGTTCTGTTGTTAAAAATGTTCAAGTAAAATTGAAGTTGTTCAAATAAATTTTTTGATATTGCAGACACAAACTAAAAGCTTTTTCTTTCTAAAATAAATTAAAGCTTTAATTCTTTTAAAAAATTTTATAATCTGCCCAGTTTTTTACTCTAAAAGGGTAGAGGATTATTGAATAAGAAGAACGATTGTGAGTTTTGACTATGCTAAAAATTTCAAAACTTTATCCAGTATAGTCTGAGAAAAGATGCATGGAAATTAGGTTTCCTTACATGGTTGGACGAGAGGCTTTTTCTGTCAAGCTAAATGGCAGGTGGTGGTAGTGTTTTTGCGGGGGAACATGCTTTCAGTACGCATTCTGGGGTACGCACAGGACGTGACCTGTTTCTCGAATACGATTTCAGCACGTCGCCAATTGAAATCCCAAACAACGAATTCTGAATCGAAAAATGACAATGTAACGTGATGGCTTGTTTTCCGAATAGGATTTTAGCACATCAACAAAAATTCCAAAGAATGAATTCCGAATTGACATGTTTCGTCAACGTAAGTTATATTTCGGCAAATGCTGCCAAAACGGCGAGAAACAGCATTTTGTGGTAACCCCGATTTCGGTCATGCGAGAGCATTAGGATAACAGGAAGTAAAATATAGCATTTTCCTTCCGGTTTGTTTGTCAACACTGAAAATCTCATTGGATTTCCTAATTCTCAACTGAAACCAATCACGCAAAAAGAGTTCATATTCAAAAATAATCCGTGGTTCAATCGAAACCAGAAGAGGATGATCGACAAGACCCGGAAGAAGAGTCCAATATCAGTGCGGCGAGAGAGATGTCGAATCGAAATTACGTAAACGAAACAATTTCGCATAATCACCAACTCCCAAATTCAGGAAATTAATTACTACTGTGGGCCATCATTCTGAGCGGAGGCGAAGTAGAACCGGAACTATCGATCATAGTTGAGAACTGAAGAGTCAAGTTGCATCAGTTGATACGCGCCGTGCCTGGTTCGCGGAATCAGTAAATTAATATTATTTATCACCCGATCCCGCTCATTCCGAAGTTCAATTTATATTCATCATACGCGGTACTTTGCAAGATGGTGCTGAACGAGGATAATTCATTCGCTGCGCAGTGGAATAGTTAGGATAGTTTTTCAGGGAAGGTTCGGTAAGGACAAGAGAAACTTCTGAGTTTCTTACATAGGCTTTTAATTGGCGTTTCTCACCAATTTAAAAATGTTCTGGGAAGTTCCCGAGTGGTATGTTAGGCGTGCACTTGCACGTCATCAGGAAAAATAGAGGCGGCTGAGAGGAATGTCTCCAATCTTAAATAAAAATGTCCAGTAATAAAATTTCATAGAAGTTTCTTAGAAAACTTCTATGAAATGCATGAGTTGCTTACATAGCTTTTAATTGGCGTTTCTTACTAAGTTAAAAATATTCTGGGAAGTTCCTGAACTGTGTTGCCGTGCACATGCACGTCGTCAGGAAAAATAGAGGCGGCAGAGGGGTGTGTGCCTCCAACTTTAAATAAAAATATCCAGTAATAAAATTTCCAATATTTGTCTTCACACTTTATTCATCTATATTCTTTTGCGCTTCGGATAAAATACATGGAATGCCAGTCGATCCAGCTCATTCCGAGGTTCAATTTGTATTCATCATACTCGGTACTTCGTAAATTGGAAAGGAAGAGGATAATTCATTCGCCGCGCAGTGGAATAGTTACAGGGAAGGTTGTAGAAGGATATTTATCAGCAAATTTAAAAAAAAAAGAATGGGTAGCTCAGAAAGGTTTTAAATGGCGTTTCTCACCAAGAGAAAAAATATTCCTGGCCGTTCCTGAGTGGTTTGCTGGACGTGCACTGTAACGAAGTGGGCCGAATGGTGTGCTAAAAACCGAACGACTCAACCAAAATAAAATCTAAATAACTATTTATTTACACATGAATTTACATTGGATTTGTGTCCCTTGGTTGAGCGAGCAGCAAAAAAGGAAAAATGGGGCTTTACGAGATTGACTCAAAACGGCAGGCGACCGCGGGGCAAAAATACCTCCGCAGTTTCCAAGTTCGAACTCTATTCCCTCTCTCGTCCCTCCCGTTGACACTGAGGGACAGTGTAGGACTGCCACAGCCAAACACTTATGAAATAGTAGTATAATTTTAAAAAAAATAGTAGCATTAAGTCTCGTCTTCAACCCTATTTTAGTAGCAATTTTAGTTGCTCAGATACAAAATGAATAGTTTAAAACACAAAATTTGCTAATTAAGTATGAAACAGACGTTGAAGATCTAGCCAAGAAATTTAAATTTTAAAATTAAAAAACAAAATAGTTTCTTAATGTTTTCATGATAATCTAGCAACCACATATATAGTTATGTTTTTCTTTCATCGTTGCAATGGCTTGGGGCCAAAAACTTCGAAATTCGTGTTCCTTGGGAAAATTTTCTCCCTGGAAAAATATTTTTCCCGGAAGCTATTAGTTACAAAAAAGGACTAAATTTTCGTAGACCTTAGAATTTCAAAGTCGCCAAAATTTTGAAAACAGGAGCTTTTGAAACGATTTTGCTTTTAAAGACACCCCTTGTCGCCAAGGTTGAAAAATAGAAGCAAAAAGTCACCTGTGGCAACCCTGCAGTTATTTAAAGAGGGGGCCGTCGTGCACCCCTTAAAACCATTTGGACAGGAAGGAGATCTGGAGAGTTTACCACCTGTGGTCAGTGGAAAACCTACCGGTGTTGACATTTGATCACGTGCTGTTGCTATGGAACGTTACAACACTAGCACATCGCCAGGGAAAATAGAGGCAGTGGCCAACAGATATGCTCCAATTTAAATAGAAACGTCCAGTAATAAATTTTCCGATATTTGTCTTCACCTTTTATGCGTATATACTTTTAGATTCTTTTGCGTCAGGGTTAAAATACATGAGCCTGTGTACATGGTTGTTATTTATTCTTAAGGCTTGCTGTTAAGCAAGTCGATGAGTTCGAACACCCTTAAAAAGTTCAATACTAGATCAAGACTGCCAGACATCCTCTTCAAGATCAACACAGGCAAGAAGATGATTTGAGAAGGCCTGTTCAGTGTTACATTTTAGACGTTATAAATGCCTTATGGCCTTGAACGAAGGACAGAGATCGGATGTGTTATGATCTCATAAGTCTACAAAGGGCAGTCTGATACCTTCTGTCACCCGTATATTCGAGCGAAGCTCCAGGGGTGGTCAAATGGTACCAGATATGAATCAGCGGGCTGTCCAAATTTTATTATTTGAATTCTACGGCGAATAGGCTATTGGGCAAGGTGATCTGCGAACATTATATTTTGTAATCTTCATTAGGATTTTTAAAAATCACTCATGGCGGCCGATATTTTGAAAAATCAAGCTATGATGAAGAGGTAGGTGTATAGTTGAATCTACGTCGCACTGGGGAGCAACACAATGGGTTATTAGTGAAGGACCAGGATCTGTCCCGAAAGAAAAGATCCGAGGACAATATCTCGTAGTTTTGAACTATAGTCAGATGACGAGGTCAACACCTGAGTTGGCATCACACTTTCCAAACTTCCACAACACGCCCGCGAACGTGAAGACACGACGCTTTAGTAAAGAGAGGTGGCTTATTGAGGTTTGCACATGGGGATAATGCCTCAGGAACGGTCTTGAAAATATTCCTGCGATATGAGACACAGGTTCGATTCCTGGGTGTATGTCTCTCTTCTGTGTCAGTAAAACTTTCCTTGTTATGTCCATTACTTGATGTTGTCTGTCTTGTATTTGGCGGAGCATGGCCAAATGTGGCCCTTGAATCATAAAACCCAACCCAACTTGAAAAAATTTAGACACATCGCATAGTTTCGAGAAGTGATACCAGGTGCTCAATCAATTTTTTTGGGAAGGGCAGAGAAAATGGTCATAAACATGATACTGTATCATATAGTTATTTTGAGGAAATTTGCTTCCTCTCAACCTTCACAATAGAACCACTGATACAATAGTCCTCCCATTCAAGGAAAAATTAAGAAAAAATATTTAAAAAAGATAAGATTGGTTTGTGCGTGTGAAATGTATGGCATAAAACTTTTATGGAGAACGTCGTGACATTGTCCTGGAATATTAATAAACCGCCATTATATAAAACTGAGACTTCGTAGTTGAAAAGAATACACACATTAAGTTACGGAAAAGGGTCGAGTTTTACCCCCACCAGAACTGGGGATGGGGTAAAATTCCACCCTCAGTCTGGCGGGGTAGAATTCGGGGACGGTAACCTCTATGGTGTGATTTGTCTCCCCCACGATAAGATTTATGTTTCCTCTTTTCCTGTGGTTAAACAGCTGAACAAAATGAAAAGAAACCGAATTTAGTGTAGCTTCAGCTAACTTTACCCATGAATCTGACCTTCCGAAAGAAAAAAGATAGTTGGAGAATTATTCAGTACATCTACTGTTTTAATTGACGTTGTTATCAAATCGATGAACAGTTAATTTTTCTGATAATTTTTGGATGGCTAAAACCCATCAATCTCCTTGAATGAGCCACCACCACCCGAGTGGTAAAACATACAAAACAAATTTTACAGGAGACCCAAAAGATTGAAAATATAAAGCGTAACTTTCTTTTTGTTTGAGATTTGCCAAATTTGTTCCTATTTTTATTAACAATTTGTACCATATGTATAATATACTGATTTACTTTCCAAGTTTGCTTGAGTTTAATAGATTTATTTGTTTGAAAAAATACAAGAAACAAGATCTCAATTTTGTGTAAGGTCGTTCTACTCGAGATGCGAAAAATATTTACACTCCAAAACAGTGGTTTTCTCAATTTAACACAAATTTTGCTGATCCTTTTTATGGTACTTGCGATCCTATGACAAAAATAAAACTAAAAACTAATTTATTGCACTTCGTTGTTACAGACTTATCAAGCGAGGATATTCTTTCATTGCAAAGCTTCACTGTTAAATATCACAGAAAAACAACTGACCGAAAGTCTGTTAGCTGACAGAAACTGAAAGTAGACATCAGGACATAGAAATTAACGAAATCAAATCACGTGATAGGGCAAATAATAAAAAGCCAAACTCCAAGCAGAAACAATGTTTTTGTTCTGTTCCTCTAAACCGTGCTGTGACGAATGAAGTGGCAAAAATAAACAACCTAAACACAAAATTTTTCCAGTAAAATGTAAGAAATAAAGTAAATCCTCAACGCAAAAAACAAACATACTGCATAACAATATTTGAAAAGCAGCAACTACCAATTTTAAAGATTGATGTGAAAAAGTAGAATACCCAGGGAATATTGCAGTAATCCTTTTGTGTGTGTGACAGGATATTTTTATTTCCAGACCACAGTAATCAATAGAAGAAATAATTCACCAAGACAGGGTTAAATTGAAACAAATTAACCGAGTTACATTACGAGAGAATCGTCAGAATGATTCCCGTTATTCTGTCATATCGCGGTACAATAGTTACCTAAACTCAAACATGAAAATAAATTGAGGTACCAGATAATTCAAATGTTATTGCGGATGGGATTTTCATTTTCAAATACGAGGCAAGTGCGAGATCTGCGAATCTGTTCAAATAGGGCCAGTGGCGCCAACTTGGAGGAATTATTGGGGTAGGTAGTTGAATTTATTTTGCCCTGAAGCAACACAAAGGGCTATTGGTGACGTTCCGGAATCAATCTCTAAGCGGGAAAGATCCAAAGGAGTTATTGGGAAGGGGCAACAAATTCAGGAGAACCTCGATTATCCTAGGTAATGTTTCTTTGATAACCAGAAACGGATGTATTAACACAGAACAGATTATGCGAAGTACGGAAATTTTGTTTACTACACTACATGTTACCACTACTGCTACTGAAAGATTCATATAGCTACGATTAAGAATAATCTATACTCGGATTTGTGTCAGCGTGATTCATTATAATTTCGCAATAAATCTGGACATGTTACGTACCTTTTAAACTTTCTTGAAAAAGTCCTTAAAGGCTCGGTAACAAATTCTGCTAGGATAACTCGGAGCTCGTATAATCAAGGTTCTACAGTATATAAGTATCCAATTTCTTCATAAAACTCTTTTATCAAACCCCTGCGCAACTGTCAGATTTTTTTCTTCAATTACATAAATTCAAGGCCTCCCGATATCTAGATTTCCGAGTCTAAGTACCAGGACAGTTTTCGTGGGTTCTGGTTGAAATAAATCCTGCATTCTACGTACTCAATATTCATAATGCATAATGTTATAGTGTAAATACTAGTGTATATAAGTGTTACTCTTTTCTTTATACAATACAGTTTATAATTATAAAAGCAGTTAAACAACTTTAAACTTAGAAAACAGACTTCACATATCCCAGGCCCAGGTACCTTTGACCTTCCTATGCGGGGGACCTGAATGTACTATCTAAATACAAGTCTAACAGGAACGTCGTAACCAATAATCCTATTTGAACAGATTGCCAGATCTCCCCATTTACAATAACATTTGAATTATCTGGTACCTCAGTTTATTTTCATGTTAGAGTAGGGGTAACTCATGAATCGCGATACGACAGAGTAACGGGAATCATTCTGATGGTTTCCTCGGTTAATGTGTTTCAGTTTAACCCTATCGGTGAATTATTGCTTCTATTGATTACTGTAGTCTGGAAAGAAGATCAAAAGTATTACTGCGATATTACCAAGGTGTGCTTTTGCGCATTCAACTTTAAAATTGACGATTGCAATTTTAAAAATTCTGTTTGCAGGATATGTTTGTTTAGTTTTACATTTGGAATTTATTTTGGGTTCTTTGTTTTTACCAGTTCATTTGTCACAAATGTTTAGAGGAACAACACGAAAAACATCTTTTCCGCTTGCGGCTTTTCATTATTTGCGCCATCACGTCATTAATTTCTTTAATTCCCTAGTCCTGATGTTTATTTGCCGTTTCTTCGTTCAGCGAGAGTGGGTTGCCACTCAGGTATTGACCTCGTCATGTGAACCGTGATTCAAAATTACTTGGGCGAGCATAGGGATCGAACCCTTTGGAGTTGGCTCCCTTGATATAGACAAATTATAACAGTTACAGTTGAATCTTAAATTTCTGAAAATTCTTCCACGAATTAAGTCTCTGAGTATTACGAGATTTCCGGATAGTACTGTGTTATTTTTACCCTACAACACACAAAATGACGAAATAACTACATCAGTTGGTTAACAGAATTTAAGGAAATATTTTATTGGTCAAGAGGGTCAAACTAATAAGAAGTCATGCAGGGAAGACTTCATGTTGCAGAATGGTATACTTGTGAATTCCTCAGAGAGTTAAATAAGATCAAACATTTTTGATCACGACAATGCGATTTGACTTACTGAATTTTAAAGATAAAGATGTGATTATACAGTGACGGATAATAGCTCTCAGTCTCTGCTGCTATCCAGAGCTAAAAAGTTCCACGTCGGAAGAATCTGAAACTGCAGTGCATGCGAAACCGAGTAGGATTCGAAAGGGGAAAAGCTAACACCCGGATAATGTCACTTCTCTCCCAATTCATCACACGCCAACGGTTCGCGCATGTTTGACAAGAAACACCACGAGTCAGTACCAAGGAGAGAACTGTTCCTCTGTTGGAACATAAAAAAGTTTCACAGAAGCAGAAAGCGTTTTTACAAATGCTGAATTTAAATGGCAACATTGCAGCTGTTTTCTTTCACAAAAGCAGATGGTGAGAATGGATAAACATAATAATAGTTCTGACATACAACAGCCTTGTTGGAAACATTTTTAAAACTCTGGAAGAGCCAGTTTGTTAAGTGAAATTAAAGCTTTTTACAAAAGGTCAAAGCACTAACGTTAGCTTGCATTTTGAAAGTTTTGGATAGGACTAGTTTGACTTATGGAAACGTTGCAATTGGAAAACCCCATCAAAACTACACTCGTGAATTCCCTTCGTAGCGTAGCTAATATTTGCAGTACGCTATGATTGTGTAGTTTTTTAATGGTAGTAGAGCATATGGATAGTTAAAGTATAAGTTTTCCCCCTGTTCCATGCAATACAGAAATCTTATTGAAAACGTTGTAATGAAATACGAATTGAAATTTTTGTAGAACTTCCATTCTTTAGCGTTCAAGGAATGATATATAACTTTTCTTTTTCTTACATAATTTTTGAATTATATTCCCTAATATTAATTAATTTCTAATAATATGTTATTTATAAGCTCATAAAGCAAATCCTACAAACACCATAAACTATCAAAAACTACAGTTGACTACCTCAAACAGTCCCAATCTCAACTACAGCAGCATGCAATAAATTAACTCACCAGACACTTCATCACAGACATTTACAGATTTGCACGGGGCTCCCACGGTGGTGCGCAAGGGACAATCGATTCGAAAGAGTAATTTTTTGGTCTCCCTGTAAAATTAGCAATTGTGACACAGAATAGATAGACTATACGGTACATAGATGTAAATAACAGAATACCCGACCGAACGTTTCAATTGCTTTTTGACTAAAAAATATGTCGAACACATGAAAACTCGAAAACGTGAACACATACATCAATAGAGAAAAATGGCAAACACCTAAAAACACCAGTAAACCATCATAAACTACACTTGATAACCTCAAACAGTCCCTTGCAGCCAGGCCCAATCGCAACTGAAGCAACAGGCAACAATTTCCCTCACCGAGACACTTCCATCAGACCTTATCTACGCATTTGCACGGGGGTACTACCATCAGCCGTACTCCCACGATGGTGTGCGCAAGGGACGATCGATTCGCAAAAGGGGTTGAAAGATGGCAAAGGGGCCGGGCACCCCTCTGCCGGCAATTAGTCATCAATTGCGCGCACGCCGATTAAATGGCACGTTATAGCAAAGCCAGAGATCCAATATCACGTGGAAGGTACCTAATATTCCAGAGAACAACAGATTAGTTTGCAGACGGATCGGATCTTCCCGGGATGAGCCGTGTGCGGGGCTTATTACAGGGATTTGATTAAGTCCCCGAGGGTCAAGAGGCCGATACGAATCAATTCATTGTATTGGAGGAGACGGCGGCCATCAGAGAATAAGCCTGGATGACAAATCGGAAGACACTTCGAGGAGGAAATGGTTTCGCATTCGCTCGAGTACAATTACCGGGGATTTCTTGAGAAATATGGCGGGCCGCTGTGTGACAATAACACGAAGGCGTTGTTCGGAGAATAGTGGTGCAACTCCGCTTTTGGTGAAGCTGTGAACCATACTTTCAGGATCACACTCCATTTTTATGAATGTGAGTTGTAGGCTGCGTAGGTTCGATTCCTGTAACTTACCCTGGGTGTATTTCTCTCTTCTGTATCAGTAAAACTTGGTGCGCTTCACATTGGCCAAACTTATTGAACCACTCAATAGAATTTGGAATATCTAACAGTATTGTGTTTAAAGAACAACTCTTCATATTCTAAAAAATCATTAGGAAGGCCAATTATTTATTTTATCTAATTTTAAATATTGAATTATAGAAGTTTTTTTTGGCTTGTTTGCCATTAAAATGCATAAGGTTGCTTGCTTTTGAATTTCATATAGAATCTAATAGGCTGATGAGAGTAAACTGAATTCTTGGGATAGATTTTCCTAATGCCATGCTTCAACTGAAAAAAAAACCTATTCCGTTTTATATAAAATATTAATTTTATTTTTAAAATGTTTGCTTAATAGTCTCTTATTCAAGAAAATATTATGTTTACAAATGCATTTATTGCTTATTTCAAAGATCTAATACTAAGCATTACTGAAAATTAGTAAAAATAAGCTTTATATTTATCTGCCTCTGTTTGAAACAAAAGTACAATTTAAATAAAACCATATATAAGTGTATGCATCGAAGTTTGCGTATTGAGAAAAGAAAGTTTGGAAAACAATTTTTAAAATATATGGAATGAGAATAGTTGAACCAAAATTTAGTGATTCAACTGTTACGAAAAAAAATCCGTCTCACTTAAAAAAAATAATAATAAAGTCCCAGGAAAAAATCCGTTCCACACAGTGTTGAAAAAACGAGACCCTCGCTCATCTCCCCCCAAAGAAAAAAGATTTTTACAACCCCACCCTTGATTAACACAGACGATAACCACAATTTAAACCCCGCTTCAAAAAATCGTAAACCCGTTTGCAAAGCGAACACAACGCCGATGGCGAAAACTAGATAAACGAAACGCGGGGAGAGATATTAAATTTCGTCCACAACGCGCCTGGTCCCAGTAAGATAAAAGCACACACAAGTCTTTATTCAAGCCATAAGCTAAGAACGCCGGTTCATTTTTATCTGGACAAGTTACCACTTTTAACTCCAGAGCTATTCGGGAGGAGAAACAATGGCAATATTGCGCAGAATACACTTCATTCGATTAAACAGTGGGCTTTTGTTTCTGCTTTAACTATCCGGAGGAGGGGAAAAAATTCATTACTTGTGTATACGTTTATTCTTTTTTCCCCTCATCTGAATGTAATAAATTCTCTATTGTTTAACGCCATTTCTTCGCTACGTTGTGAAAGAAATGTTGTGAGTTGGGAACTCGAGTTAAGCGGAGAGTGAGCAGTTGTAGAGAGGTAGGTACCTTTCACCTTGATTGCCCTTTCCGGGTCTTAAATCCGTTCTCTGGTGAAGAAAATTAGAGAAAAGTAAAAGCTTTTTCATCCAGAACGTTGAGGACTACTTTCCTATTAGCACCGCAAACGTAGTATTTTATTAAAAAAGCAATTGAAATTAGATTTTAAATTATTATTAATTGCTTGTTTTCAAAATCAATGTTCTAATGAAATAGATGGAACCATGAGGGCAGTAGGTAGGTATTTAATTAACGTCGCACTGGAGCAAAACAACGGTTATTGGCTTGAACCTATTTGCTATTAAAACGCAAATTTCTTTTTCATCATGCTCGTCAATTCGTCCAATATTTGAGAATTCCAATATTGGGTTTTATGGCGCTAGGGCCATATTTGGCCATGCTATGCCAGATAAGAGACAATTTCAAATTATACACATTCACAACGTCCAACATTATGATTAGTTCTTTCTTCCAAAACCACGTGACCTTCATCCGGAGTATTCTAACCTAGCGATCGAGAAAAATAATATGAAGTTGCGAGAGCACATTCTCCGATTATTTCATTGAAAGGTCAAGGATTTTAGTTCTTTGAGCAGTGAAGAAAGATCAAGTCTTCGGGAACAAAAAATGGGCCAAAAAATCAAGCAATTAACCATAAAAACATCTATACCAAAACATGATTATTCTCCTGAATGACTAAAGGGTTGTCAAAGCAAGCCATACTCTTCAAATGTTATTACGAATGAAAATAAATCCACATGGCAATAAATCAATTTTGGGTTTGAATATTCACTGACTAGGCCCACTATAATTTTGCCAAATATCTCGCAAAAAGCATAAATTCCCCTTTCCAGATTTCACTTAAATGCTTTTCCAGACTGTCATACAGTCTTATAATCTGCGAAAGACACGTATTTTCAATTAAGTCTTGATACTTCAATTCAAAATACCGTCACATTTCAATAAAAGTCGGTGCCTTTTTAACAAATATACACAATTTAACGAAATTTCATCATGTTCGTCCCATATATCATAAAACAAACTTTAATTCCTTTTAATAATCTTTCTAGTGCATGACCTTTTTCTAGATTTCTTTGGGTTCAGAAGAACGGGCGCTGACTGCAGAGCATAATTTTTCCTAAAGGGTCAGACATTTAAACATATTCTGTAAACAGTGATTTTGCAGATTATTAGGTTTTGACGGACGATATAATCTAAAATCCTGAGAACTTTATCCTCAAGGTCTCTGCTGATTGTAACAATAATCCAACTTAACATTAACCCCACCCCTAGATCATCATTGCCACACATTTCAGTGAAGTCAACTACCAACTAATCGCATACACACATCCTCTCACTAGACACCCCTTCAAGTACTTTCCATGCAAACCACTACAGGTATTATACGATGTGTTTTAAATGGTTTACACAATGACCAACGATGTACTATGCCAAATGTTTTCTACCATGAAAAGGGTTGTATACTACGACAAAGGTTTTATTATGCCAATGATTTATGCTATATGCTAGACTCAATTGATATCTAACTTTAATATAAAATTGCATTTCAAATACAACTTATATTTTACAGATTGTAGTTTTGGGCGTGGTGACGACGATACAATTTAAGACCTTAGGCAACTTTTTCCCTTAGGGTTCAATGTCAATTGCATGCAATGTAAAACTTTATCCAATGTAAATAATGAAATGAATGCAAACCTTTATTCAATGAAAAAAATAAATCCAAGTAAAACTCAAGCCCCACTCCCATACAACCCCACCCAAATTCACCATCAACTAATCACGCACCACACCTTCCACTTTAGACACTTCTTCAAATACTTTCCATACAAACCCTATACTGGTATACTACGCAAAATGGTTTTATACAACGACCAAAGATATATTGTATCAAAAGTTTTAAAACCATACGAAAGGTTTTTATATTATGTCAATAGTTTTACTATACTAATGTTTTGTTATGTGTGTAAATTGATATCTACCTTCAATATACAATCATATTTTATAGATTGTGGATTTGGCGAGGGCCGACGATATAATCTAAAGCTTAGTCAAAGTTTTGCCTTCAGGTCTCTACTCTTCTGATCGTATCTAATGTACTTTATACAATGTAGATAATAAATCCAATGTAAAACGTTATCTAATAGAAGTAATTAATCAAATGCAATACCTCACTCCAAAATCCATCGTTCCCATACACCACCACCCAAGTCAACCACCAACTAATCACACACACCTTCAACTAAAGACACCCCTTCACGTAGTTTCCACACGAACCACAATAGCAGCCCCAAGCCGACCACCACAGCAATTTATACCGCGACACAAGGCGAGGAGGAGATCCAGGTCGTCTTCGCCCGATGACAACCACCAAATCCCCTAAAACTTTCAATTACCCCGGCCGGATGACAAGTGTCCGGCGCCCGGCGATTCATCAGGACACCCCGTGCCACCCCTTTCCTCCTGATGGGGGATGAGTATCCTTTTGCTCTTGGGCCTCCGCAGGGATTCGGCGGGATGACTCAACCTTTCTCGCGGTCATCCATCATCAGAGAGGGAGGGGAGGTGATTAGAAGCGTGGAAAGCGACCAATTAGAGTCAGTCTCGTGGGGTATGATGTTTATATATCGGAGGAAGATATCGGGTGGGGGTGTCTAATTATTATATACGTTTCTGGGGAAGATTTCGAAAGGGGAACTACCTGATACACACGAAGGCACTGATCCGGAGGAAGGATTTATTCGTAGTTAATTGCAGAGAGCATAACGACTTGGGGATTCTGAAGGTGATAGATGTTTGTTTGATGCCGCTGATAAATGGGGTCCGTTTACGAGACTTGCGCAAAGAGGATGGGAGGAACAGAGGGCAAAGACGAATCTTTGGTTAGGGTTTGGTTGTACAAATCCATTTATGTATCGTACGATCTTGCTTCCAATGGCTTAGTCGAATGGGATGGTTGTAGGGTTCGAAATTTGAGGTCGTTAGTCGTAGTTTGCTCTTTTAAATTTCGTTTCCAAGAACAAGTTTTCAGACATTTGTTATTTTAGAAGCCAGTTTGCTGAATAATTTCGCCTGTATGACGCTAATTTCCAACCAATCAATCGCTCATTTCCCTCCTAAGAATATGTACTATAATCTAATCTATCTGTGAATATAGCAATTTGTACAACAATGGAGGTGGGAGGGTGTTAAATTTTGTTTGCGTAGAAGAACAAGAAGTCTCTCCTGAGACATATCATTGATCCGCCAGCCTAGCCACTTATAGCTGTCATCTATGATCTATAAAAATTATACTAGCGCCGTCCCCACGCCCTCGAGATAATCCCGGAGTTATTGTGAGTTGAAGTCGGTCATACAATTTTTCAGGATTTCAAACCTGACATGATCTGGTAACTTAAACAAAATATATGAAAATAAATAACCATTAATTTAATGTCATTTGTTCTTATTTCCACGTTTTTCATAACAATTATTAATGTTTGTTTTAGTAAATATCCAGCCATAATAGGAAAATACTATCAGGGGAATCATAACGCCCAGGAAAACCTCAAGCAATCAACTAGACAAAAGCAATACAAAGTATAGCCCCAGTAGACTAAAAAATGTTGTGTTGAGTTTTCAGTTCATTCATAGATAAAAACACTTTTGCAAAAATAATTCTTAATTGACTTAATAAATAAACATAGTATTTTCAACAACGGAGCATTTGGATGACCCTATTTTCTGAGGGCTTCCCCAAATAAGACCTCTTGCGACACAAAACCAAAAACAACGTTTTTGGAAGAGAGGGAATGCAGGGATTTTGGCCATAACCCTTCCCAATTTCCGGCTAACCAGTGCTTACCGATGCTTATGGCAAAATTAATTAAATTACCACTCAAGTAGATAACCCAGAAAGGTTATAAAACAATAAATGTGCAGATGTAAATTTAAAAAATCCAAAAGCGCCGAGTTTATTGGCGCGTACAATGCAGAGCCTACAGCTGAACAAATTAACCTAGAATGGATTTAAGATCATACTGGATTATAAAGGAAACGGAGAAACTGATAGATTAGCAAAAGAGGAAACCACAACGGAACATAGATTAAGAGAACTAGACCAGGAGTCATTGAAGGTGGAAAACCACCTGTTTGCTACTCAGTACGTGGTAAAATTAATGGGATGAGGGGAAAACAGGAAGGGCAGTTCTTGAGGTGTTGCCAAGAGTATCACTGAAATCCAATAGGTTGGACCAAGGAAGAGACTCTTCAAGGACATGATCCATTTCTATCTACATTGAGAGATTTAAAAATTCGTACAATTGCTCTCGTGGTGACACACCTCTTAACTGCATCACAGTCCCTTACATCAGGGCATACGAAAACATCTGCCGACCACCATAAAATCACGTGGTTCGGGACATTGCTCCCAACAAGGGTTCGAGGGTAAAAATTATTGGCATGATGATATTTATGATTCAACAGGATTCAATAATCCTAAGAGATTGATTTTTAATATTTATATTGTATATGTAGCATAAGATTAATTTTTCTATATATTTATATAATTATAGGATGCAATACAATGTATAACAAAGTATTCTGGATAGGCATACCACCGAGGTGGCATGTTTTTTTCATCCAAGATATTCATTTCAACTGGTATAGTGTCTAATGACACTAGGTAAGGGTTGGTTGTTTCTGGGTTTTATGTAAAAGGGCCATATTATGCCAAACTGTGCCAAAGACGACGTAAGTAAATGGACATACACACACAAGGAAAGTTGTAGTCTCAAAAGAGAAATCGAATCTGCACCGCCTACACTTCGCAGGCTAACGCAGTGGGCAAACCCAGAGCCACGGCGACCCCTACTAGGTACTGGAGTGTGTGCTGGTGTTAAGAGTAAGTGTCAAGTGTACAAAATCTACACAAATACAACATTAATGGAAAAATAAGACTCGAAAAAATTAAGTCCTGTATAATATATAAAAACAAAACATGTTTTAAAATAAAACATCGTCTAAAAGAGCTTTCTAAGAAGTCAAAACTATTAGGTGTTCCTCGGGCAATCAAATTAATCAAAAGAACATAAACACAGTAGCGATCTAAAAAATACTTCAATTTAAAAGTCACCATTCAGAAAACCGGCCACCGAGATAAACTGGCCAAGTGTGTAAATTACCGTTTCAGGCTTACACAATCTCTTCCATCTGAAAAACAATGCCCGGCACTCCCCAAGATCAATAACAGCGGAATAAATCAATGCCAAGTGCCCCGGCAGGATAGTTCAGGTAGCGACATATTAATCACAGGAATTGGGATTTGGAGGCTAAGTACGCTCGCCGTCATTAGTCACTGCAAGGAGATTTAAGGTGACGGTCGCCGAGGCAGAGGACTAGAGCCGGGAGCCACGTACAGGATTAGGAATCCGGTCCGTCAATCGAGATTGTTCCAAGAAGATGAAAGATATCTATAATTATTCCCCGTAAAAATCCGCCAACTAGACTCCAGAGCGAAAATTCTAATTTTGCACCAGTGTCTTTTAAATTGCAATGAGAGCCTGGAAATAAAGGCGAGGGAGTAGTATGCGAAGAAACGGGAAATAACAGATGGCGATCAACCCGCAGATCTTCAAATAAAGAATAATCGAGTGGTGGGTTTTGAATTACAGAGCAAAGCAGAATGATTCTGTCGCAATTTATTGAGATTTAATAACGGATCAGTATCTAATACCACACACCCTTTCATGTAGTCTCAAGTGACACAATTTGGAGATTTAATCAGATTCCACGAGGAGGAAATTATAACGTTTCTAAAACGAGTTCTTAATCCATACGAAAATATTAGTCGGATAATGTAAAGATTTTCGTGGGAGGACAGCGATGGGGAAAGCCAGACTTCATACCCTTAAATTCAGAAACCTAACCATTCATATCTGGTTTAGTGGTCATGGCGTTTGTTTGCCTTCCAATAGGTCTCAGATTCGAATCCCAGTTTGTAAGCGAATGGATGCAGATGATTGTCCATGTTACGAGTAACGGGAGGTACTAACTTAGAGGGTACTAAACTGAAATATGTACTTTAACAAGCATTTTCTCACTCATCTGTTATCGAGTTCTAAAACTTGTAAGAACTAGATATCCAGATGAAATACCATCCAAAGATAATTCAGTGTGGTGACCAAAAACGTTTTTAGACCTGAATAAGAAGCAAATGACAGAACAAAAAATGATTCTACTTTGAAATATTATTCATTATTGATTCACACACTAACAGACGTGTAAAGCATCTAATTAGGTTGTTGTTTGGGTTTTATGATAGAAGGGTCTTATTTGGCCAAGCTGCGCCAAACACAAGGAAAATTTTTGGACACAGAATAGAGAAATACATCCTGGAACCAGCACCTGGCAAGTTTGGTTGGTAGAGTAGTGGACAAACCTACTGAGCTACGGTGGCCTCATCCCAACTTAGAGAAGGATTCAACATCAACAGTACAAAAAAGATACTTCGTATTTTCGAAGGCCTGTAGCATGGTACTGGAGACCTCCTCTTCCTATGTGGAAGCCCTGAAGAAGTGTCGATGCTTTATTATCAAATCACCGGATTTGTTTAGCTATCACCTGCTTTAACCTAATGCTTTAGTTAAAAACTTAATTGTAGTTCGGAAAATTGAATTGATTGAAGGCTAGGACTGAAACAGCAGCTGAAAAGCAGTTTCGAGCTCCATTTCAGCTATCTTGTATCCAAACAGGAATTCGTCATCCCTACCTATAAACTGCTTCTATCGAGAAACACGAGCAAGAAATTGTAGACAGGTGGAAGGGATGGTGAAGGTGAGGACGTCTCTCGTTTTACATTAGAATACAATTGGAAGAATGGCAACATTAGAAGGTCGAGAGGGTCGAATGCAGCTGCGTCATTCGAAGAGTTTTGTTTTGGAGACCGCCGCGATGGGAGAAAAAAAATTGAAGGCTTTTCAACAGGTCAAGTGTGATAAATTTTAACGAAAGGGGAATTGGAATCGAATGCGTTTTAGCACGAGTTTTGAATTTAATAACTGAGGTGTTACCATTTTTTTTAATTGTTGTGGTGAGAGTTTGCATATTGAACTCGGATGTAAGCAATCACACAAAACATAACAGGTACGAACTTATCTCCCAAAACAGTCGTAGAATATATAAAACCGGAAGTAAAGAACTCAAAATAAATCAAATTTGTCTGCTCAGCAAGACATCCTGTCACAACAAACGGGTTAATGTGATATCGCCAAGTTATTCGATTTTCGCATATGAATATTCATAATTGGCGATTTTAATTGTTACATTTTACTTTTCGCACCATGTTAATTTCTTAGTTTTTAAATTTTGCTGAAAATTTTTCATACTTGGTTTGTTCATTTTTGCTAATGTACATCTTGTCCCAATGATTTAGGAGTTGAAGGTGGAGCAGGTTCGATTACTGTAATTTATCCCGGTTGTATTTCTCTCTTCTGTGTTAGTAAAACTTTCCATGTGTGCGTCTGTCCATTACTTGACATATTCTGTTTTGTGTTTGGCGCAGCTTGACCAAATACAAAAACCAACTCAATGGTTTAGGATACTAGGGGAATCAAAACAGTTCCGAGATGAAAAGGAAAACATTGCTTCTGTCTGAAGTTAGCAACAATTTTTTACTTGTACTACAAGTTATTTCTTTGAATTTATTTGCTCACATCCATTTATTTCGCCAGATTCCACGTGGCTTTATTTTACTTCGTTTCTCGATGAGCAGAATACAGACAAGTGATTTATAAAAGGAAAGAGGTAAAATTAACACAAAAAATAATACTAACGTTTACGATAAAAACAGACAAAATATATTTTGAAGATTGCGACGAATTTGTGAAAAAATGAATTTAAAGTTTGAGACGGAAAATTTTAAAGAATATTAAGTTTAAGCGTAGATGATTAAATGAAATGACATTAATTGGCAATCGTCTGTTTCGTAGCTCTGGAATTTACCGGACGACTACAACACACCTGTTCGCCAACCCCTTACGGATGGGAAAATTTGAATCATCATAATTTAAACACATAATTCGCTCTTGGGAATTCAACTAATCCTCTTATAAGAGGTCAGCTTTGGATGATAATGAATTTCACGAACAGTATGATTCTCTGAAAATGATTTATAACTAAGAACCGACGGAGAGATATTTTTGCAATTAATTTAAACCAGTCAATTCAATAATATTTTATTGTAGGGGAGAAATGTGTTTGCAGAAAATGGTATGAGAGAGAGGGGAAGCCAATAAATATTAAAAAATTAGGAAATACATTTCAGAATAATTGTAGTTTAGAAACAATAAATTATTCCTTGTGATCCACCTGATCTTTCGCATATTTATTTTCAAACTTTAATCACATTCTAACGGAGATTGCGAAACTCCTAATTTCTCGCCACACAAAAAGGAACACGTTCCAACAGTTTCTAAGACGATATTGATTTCTTCAGATAAAAATAAATACGACAAATGTTCTGTGACTTCTGCAAAATATGTGTATCGATCTTTCTGGGATCCTTGACTTTTAGGCACTTGTCTATTACAACTCTTATCTTAAGGAAAACCTACCATCTTTGTAAATTGTAAAAAAGAGATAAAGTAACATCAAAGAAGTGGAGAGAAGCATTAGGCTTAAGGTAATGGAGTAATAAAAATTACCGCTTAAATCAAATAATTGCTCTCAAATAAAAACATTTAAAAGGAAACCATTCAAATTGCAAATTACATTATAACACTACAAATACATCATACAGGACAGAGAAGTAGTTCAAGATATTAATTAAATCCGAAAAATTCACACCGATAAAACAAAAAAATTCTTTGTTTAGATAAACTTTCACTTTGAAAAAGTTTTGGTTTGATTTGTCGCATTACGGTCATGTTTTGCTCAACAAGGGCAAATTAGATCGAAGTTAAATTTCGAAAAAATGTTTTGAAAATAAACGGAATCAAAGATCCGTACCCAAGACCAAAACCCTTTGAAGGAATTCCGTATTCACACATTCTAATTGTTATTATTTTGATTAAAAAGGTAGTTTTCTATAATTAAAGTAATACTTAAACCAAACAATCGAATGAAACGTGTAGAGCAGTGACCGAGAAATCATCGGTAGTTTCTGCAGTGAAATTGTAGCAAGGTGTGGACTCTAAAGATACCCTGGATACTCTTTAGAATATTATTCTTAGAACATCAATAAAAAAAATCATAAAATTTTAGAAACAATTTTTTCCAATTGAAAGGACTTGTTTTAGAAGAAAACCTACAACCAACAAAAACAATAAGTTCCACAGTACAAGATTGCTTTCACATAGGGTTTGAAATTAGTGGTATTAATATTAGTAAATTATTCATATTTGTGTGGCTCCTATGAATTCATGTTTCCTTTTGATGATCGAATTTTTACTCTTGTCTTGTCACTTTTGACATTTAACTTCTAATATTTCAGTTTGTATTTTGTTCATGACCTAACGGCAGGAAAACCCTAGGTAATTCGAAAAAGCTTACAGTAAGAGAATATTGTTTATTATCATTGTTTTTTTCAAACCCGACCACTTGGCCTTCGGAACTACAAGGGGGAAATGTCTGCTACTAGTGAAGGAGCACTCAATGGGTGAGCCGCCTCTACTAACAAGGATAAACAACTACCATCCATGCGCTTACAAACCGGGACTCGAACACTCGACCTATTGGGTGACAGACGACAGGCAAGCGCTATGATCACTACATCAGATAGGCGCTTATTGTGAGTCATTATTATGGTCTGAATGTAAAAGTTTCAAAAATGTTCTGAGAAATTCTTAGAAACGGTCCTCAATGTCCTTAAAATGAGAAAAGACGTCCTTTAGAACAAAAACTATCTTTTCAGTGAGAGAAAAAGAGTTTTTAGACCAGGTCTCGTCACGTTTGATACCTAACTTCTAATGTTAGTTTGTATTTATTTCGTGATCTTACGCCAGAATAATTACGTAATTTGAAAAAAAGCTTACAGTAACAGAATTGATTGTGAGTCAATTAAGGACTGATCTAAAAAGTTTCAAAAAGTTTTGATAGATTCTTAGACACTATAGTCAATGTCTGATAATGATAAAAACTCTTACGACAAAAATTGCTCTGAATTGTTGAAATAAAAGAAAAAATTATCTTAAAGAGTTTGTACTTACACTTTTCAAAATTATAAATAAAATAAGCAAATTCGAACGGGCAGTCATAATCAGCGAATTATGCCTTTTTTTTACAAAATGTATTATAAAATCTCAAAATAAAAGAAAATCCACAACAATAACCTAAAAAAGCACAACTACAGAGAAAAACACGAATGTTATCAAAGTCTGACAGGTTCTAGTCATAACACAATGTTCCTACACGTCCACGAAAATAAAATAATTTTGAAATTGCACCCACTTTTGGCAACTGAGGAAGAATACTTCGAGGCCATTGGACGCCCGACTTTATGCTATGAATTTTTTTCCGTTTCGCACAAAAAATACGCGGTGTAAGATAACTTTCACACATTTTATCACCCAAAATAACATAATTGGATTCACCGTGCGCCCATCGCATCAAAATCACACCTTTACCAAACCGCATTAAGAACAAACCCGATGTAGAAAAAAATTCCGGTAATTACAGTGGTAAAAACGTAGAATTCTTCCTGAACGAAAGGCAAAAAAACACCACCCCAATGAAAGATCAACAGTCTTTCTCTCCCAGAATGGCTTTGTCTGGGTGGGTGGGTATATATCCCCTTCCCCAACACAAGAACGGATTTCATTAAGAAAGAAGAGGGGAAAATAAAAAAAGAAAATGGCGCAAAAGGCCCACATTAGTCGGGGGAGGAGATGCAATCGTTCCAAGGTCACGCAAGAGTCGGTCTATATCGGGTTTCAAGAGCGAACAAGGAAGGGAAGAATTGCACTTCACGTTCTCCAGGGACCAACACCATTCTTCTGAGTTAGAAAGCGAATCTTCATGCTCGATGGTTAATACGTAATTCCTTTTCATCTCTCTACTAAAAATGTTCAATCATTCACAACGAAGTGAGATGTTTATCATTGGCTTAACCATCTCACACATTCGTATGTCTATCTATATACGTACATCACATCATTTCTTCAGAAATCTAGGGTACGTGGCAGAGAAATCGGCGCTATTCGTTTATTTTAGAATGACAACAAACGGATATAAACAATATGAAATCAAACGCTACGAGACTAATTCGCCTATTTTGTCACAAAGTTTAAAAGAGCTTAATTTGAGCTGGGAGTTTTTTAAATTGCTAGAATTGCATGGAAGAGGTCTCGTCACTAATGAAATTCTTCAGCAGTCTGAGAAATCTGGAAGATAGAAATCAGAGTAGAAATGAAAATATGAGTGAAAACAGGGTTAACGTAAAAATGATGAATCGAATTTGAACAAGGGAATGGGTTTGAAATTGAAGTAGACACCCAGAATCTAATTGTGATTACGTGACTGGGGAGTGCTTATTGCCATGCATTTTATTAGGAATGAGAATTAACATCAGTGAAAGTAAACGAAATGCTGTTAGACTTTTAATAATTTTATTTCATTTAGAGGTATGAAAACCATTCATGCGAATATGGATGCGATATTAACTATCAATTGATTGAAATAAATATGAAATATGAGTAACGACACTTTGCCATCAATAGATATAAGCAATTAAGAAAGTTTAGCGCAGATTTTGTCTGATAGTTCATACGATGAGCAAAAAAGGAATTGGGTCACTATCAACTGCTGATAATTTCGAAAACAATATGCATATTTTTCTTCTCATAACAAAAAATATTTTGGGATTAAACAAGTTTTAATAAAAAAAATTACATAAAACTAATAAAGAAATAGGGATTTCGTATATCTTGTGTTCGTAATGAAAATAAAAGTAAAAAACTATTGGGGCACTTTAAAAAATGAGTTTTAAAGACAGTTAATAAAATTAATACCTTCTGGCAGGGTATGCCGATTTAAATCAGCTTGATTTAAATGATGATTTGAATAATCATGATTTAAATCACACGATTTAAATCATGATTTAAATCAGGTGATTTTTATTAAAAAAATCGTTGATTTAAATCAAAATTTTAAATAAAATTTTTTTCTGTTACGCTTAATATGATAATGTAAAATTATATTGAAAATCATCCTTCTTTGAAGACACTAAATAACAGTATTTGCTGATTGGGATCATAATTACCATACAAGTATTTTCATCTTAGGCCATTAACCAATAAGTGTCCCACACAAGCCTGATCATCAGTGTTGGTTTTGTTTTAAACATTCCATGCGACCACAAATCGCACATGGTCAATTTTAAACCTTTCACCATATGATGAGTGAAGATTCTCGAAATATATTCACTAAATTATTAAAATTGTGGTAACTTGCTTTCTTTTTAAGATGTTCTAGTTATTTATTTAGTATTATAGTCTGTTCATAAAACATGACACAAGACACTCGCAACGAAAAGATTTTCTGTAGTTATCACAAAAAAAGCATTCCAATTTTGCACTAAATCTTAAGATTGGCAATTTTAATAGTTTCATTTTGTTTTGTAATACATTGGTTAATTTTTATTTCAATTTATTGGGAAATTCTATGAATTGCTCCCTTAGACTTAGACCTTTACACTGCTAGAATAACTATTCAATATTTATGGAATTGAAATTTGGAAAAGTTAATTCACTCATCCGATAATTGAGTGAGGATGTTGAGAAATGGGTTGAAGCAGAAAGCTATTGGAATTGATCAATTTTTTATTGCAAGCTCAAAATTCCACTGAATTGGTATATCCTGGGGAATGCTATTACACTTGTTCTATGCTGTTCATAGAGAAAGTTTCATTTTTGTGTTATATATAAACCTTTTTTGTGTGCTTCGGATATACCTATGAAATATTTGTCAATGCTCAAAGAATTTGAAAAATAGACGTTTGATTTAAATTTATGTATTTTCATGTCTTATTTCATTTTTTATTGTTAACTTGCAAAATATAGCAATTTTTCATCAATAAGTTATTTTTGCAAAAATTAATGAGAAGTAGGAATTTTTTCAAGATGCAAGTTAGATTTTATTTTCTATTGGTGTCATGATTTTACTTAAAAGCCAATATAATACTTACTGGCTTTAAGTAATTATGAATTACTTAAAAGCCAATAATTAATTTGAACCAATTAATTATTTCATATAAAAATAATTAAGTAGTTCAAAACATTTTATTCATATATGATAAATATATAATGCATAAAAATTTCTGAAATCGTATGATTGAAAAAATTCATAATATGGTGTCACCGCCAACCTTATTACTCTGGGTCCAAAAAATTCACGTCACTGGTTATGAGTTAAACTCAAAGTAATCTAAACCGCTTGAGAACCAGATGAAAAACATTGCTCATGCTTGGCACTTGGGGCACTGTTCTATTTACTCTATCATGTGATTTACTTTGCTAATTCCTATGTCGCCTTTTAATCTTTCAAAAATTTACCCAGCTATATTTCCTAATACATTTATATTTTACACAAAAAATATCAATGTTTAAATAAATCAAAACTATCTAAAAACTACACTGTAATTTGCATGTCTCATGTCCAACAAATATAAACTTATACGAGCATGGAATTAATTAAAATAATAAAATCCGATTTAAATAAAAAAAAATCTGCTTTAAATCAAATAAATCCGACGTTTTTGATTTTTAAAAAAGTCATGATTTTTTTTATATCCTGCCTTTTGGGACGTAATTTAATTTTTTGTTGACTTCTTTCAACTTATTTAATCTTGATTATGAATGATTTTCAGAAATTGGTTCAAGACGAAATATTTTCAATAGGATTGAAGTCTAGACTTTGTATATGATTTATGAATTTGGACAGAGGTATAGGGTATAATAAGCTACAAATATGGATATTATGTGTAGGATCTTAATCCTAACATTAAATTAGAGACAATTACCCAATTGTTTAGTCCTTTCTGTTCACATCTCTTTCAAAAACTTCAACTACATAAATTTGATGCTTTTACAGTCATTAAAATGCCAATTCTAACGCCAAGAAAGCTCTAATGCAGACCAATACCATCTGCTACTAACACCATGTCTGACTGGGAATAAGTCTACTGTTCATGTTCAAGTATTGTGTTCCCGTCACTTAAATAATAAGAAATTATTAATAAAGAAAAACATTGAATCTATTAACACAATCGTGTTAGAGAATTCTCGAAGCTGATTAACGGAGGCAAATTCTCTCTTTGTGAAAGCCCTTTTGTTTTTTTACATATTTCGCCTGAAAGCCGACGTTATGTTGGTTGCAAAAATGACAAAAGTTGGAAATCCTCTGAACTTGTTTATTCTCACATTTTCTTTAACTTAAAAATTATTATGCAATAAAAATGATCGAAATGACTTAATGAAATTATGAATACATTCAGAGAATAAAACATCGGATTACGAGCGAGATTGGAAAAAAATTCTGCCTCCTTTACAATTCAATATATTATGATATACAATTTTATCAATTCAGATAAGTATATTCGGTTTGAATAAAGCACCTGTCACAAGATTGCAGACCAGTGAACTTTGAAACGATCAGAATAAATTTCGCCAAAATAATTAGTATCTGATTAATGCAGCATTCTTGAAATAATGAGACTTTCCGATACTTGATAGTTTCAATCCAGGATGATCTACATTAATAATGAATGCTTGATTTAGCTATATGCCAGGAATCAACATCTGCGAGATATAAGCTACGAATCATTGAAATATGGATGGAGTAATAATGAGGCGGAGAATGATGAGATAACGGAATGTACACATCATGAAAATACGTTTGTAAGGAGTGAAATGCGTTTAATTGCTCATAAAAATGGAATGTAAAAAGCGAAGGGGATATATCAGTACAATAAATGCATGAAAGTAATTCCGCTTTTTACCTGATACCATTTTTCGATTGCAAAATAATACATTACGTCATCATATGCAAAGAACAATATTAAGTTCGTAAAGTGTGTGTTCTATTAAATATTAACTTGAAGATCAATTGTCAAAGGACACGCTAGAAAAATACAGCTCAACTACATTTCACAGGAGTTGTCATACTGAAATTAATGCATTAACTATCCCGTAAAAAGAGGCAGAATTAAAGTATATGAAGCCTTATATAAAAAAAATAAAGCTAAAAGTTCAAAACTGGGGACCACCAACAAATTGCAGCGACTAACACAAATTGCAGCGACAAAACTAAATTGAGTGTCTCGATTTTCTCTCGTCAGCAACTAATTTTGTGGTATTCATGGTCGAACTCTAAAATTTGAGTACTTCTCTTTTGGATTCAGAAATTTCATATGGCTGGAATTGTTGATAAATCTCCACAGCCCTTTCCACTGAAAACAGAACATATCATCAACATCTATCTTCTAAAGAAAAGGTCGATGCCTATCCAAATATCCCGATGTTTGAAGATTACTGTGTACGTCAATAAAATATCACCATTTCAGCGAACATTTTAATGACTAACAAATAATAATACTTAAAAGAAATTTTGTGTTTACTTGATCATTTACAAAAAAACTCCCAAAATTTTCCAACGAAAATTGGAAAGTTATATTCTATCAATGAACAAATTTTTCCATTTTTGTTGGGTTGGGTGGTTAATTAACGTCGCACTGGAGCAACACAACTTTTAAAAATTGGAAAATTAGGACATGGTAGGGGGGACCCCTGTACCCCTTTGGTTACGCCATTGTGTGAATCAGTCCACACAGTGATGTAACTAAGGGGGATCAATCCACTCTTCAGACACGTTTGATAACCCTAACTTTTTACTTTCGTTGCCACAAAAATCAATGCATCGAAAAATATTACATTTACATCATACGTATTAAACACTATAAACGTGTAATATAAAAGCAAGGAACTTGCGTTTGTGTTACTCAACACACTAAAAATAGATCAAAACGTTTTCAGCAGTGACATAGAAATTTACACACTACTAAAACTTAGTTGCATGTAAGTGAATAGCATATATTCTACACACAGTTGCAAGACCTTTTCTTCAGACTAGTTTGTCTGAAACTTTTCATTTAGTTAAATTTTTTAAAATAAACATAAGCTTTTTCATTGACATTATACATATTTATTCGCAAAAAATGCGTTACTAAACGAATATGGAAATTCTCCAAACTAAACAATGATGCGAGTGATTTTACCAATAACAGCTATAATTTATCAAACTCAACAGGGATGCATTCAGGTAAAAGGCCCATATGGCTCGAAGCCTGCCCGAAATATTTTTATCATAAAATAATTATAAATACATACTGAAGCTAGTTTAATCATCTCAAATGGAAATTCTACTAACCACACAAGAAAACATACATTGATGTATGAAAACAGTAAAAACAATTCATTCAACTCATTTAATATTAATTACATCGGAATAACGAAACTAGGTGAGAGAAGGCTGGACCAGCCCCAAGTTATTTTCGGAATACGTGCCTGAAAACCAATGGCGGTATAGACAGAGGATGGGGCTATGGAAGTCCAAGCCCCTCTCCCGACAGTGTTAGTTTCATATTTTTGTCTTTACAAATTAAGTACAAAAATAGAGAGAATACTTTTTGAAAATTATAAAACATACATTACATTAACGCTTACTGCAAAATATGACAGGAAGATAATGGAATAACTTTTTCTTCGTTGGCATAACTTTTTCATGTCTTATATCGCATCAACGCTGCAAAAGTGACTGAAAATGAATTTTGATACATAAGTTTCGACTATTTGTTATCCTTATTTCGGCAAATACAATCACTTCTAAGATGTTTCTGTATTCAGGTCAACTGAGATGCGTTTTGTGCCTCTCAGTTTTTCCTTATTTTGAAATTCAGTTTGATGACCCAATGACTTTCAGGTAAACTTCTTTGGGGAAATTTATAAAGTCCAGACCTTAAACCAACTCATTTCGCACGAAGAATTGCATTTAAAAATTTGGGTCCCCTCCAAAATGAAGTGCCTGCCCGCAACTGAATCTCAGTTCCATTCCATTCGTACCAGACAGCGAAAAACTGGTCATTGAAAGATTCTTTACACTTGCAAAGAGTGAACCAGTAAAAAACCGCCCACGCTAATAGCCGCAAGAGAATCGTTCCTTCCGCGAATCAAACAGCACAAAAAAGAAAACAGTGGGAGAAACCAAACTTCGAGACAGTGCGGCCACAAGCAACTTTCCGAATGGCCCGCCTTTCCATCCGTTCAACATGTGACTATACTCGGACGAAGTTACAGTCAGGAAAATCCAGTCATGCGAAACTTCCGATCGATTAGAAATTGTTGCGACTTACCTGTGGATGGGAACGTTTCGAGGACCACTCAAATCGACGGAGATCAGACGTTGCTGGACGTGAATTCCGGATTCGAAAGTGAGGTTTGTTGAAATGAGGTCCGAACATCCAGAAGATACTTGAACCATTATGACGTGAAATCCAGAAGATTGAAAGAGGTAACGCCATCTGTTGGGAACGAGGTGAAATAAAAGGCTTAGTTTCAGCATCTTACGAGTTTAATGCTATTATTTATTTGTTAGAACCGATTTCGAGTGTCAGAAACTTAATTTTGACAAAAAGGAGATACAGTTTCAAGAGGTACTTGGCAATTGTTTGTATTTTTCAATACTGAAATTTAAATTGTGACTTAAAAAATAAAGAAATTAGGTTTTATCTTGCGAACAATTATAATCGCGGATCTTAAGTAGTTATGAGTAATTGCAGTCTAAATTAATTAAATATTCTCTATATAATTTCATGTTTCGCTTTAAAAACTAAAATTTCGAAGTGAAATTCCAATTCACATGCATACCGTTAACTATCAACATTGATTTTTCCAACTTCCAATATTGAAAACGAAACCAGAATAACTTTCGGACATGAAAAAATAAACAATTAAATGCCGGTGCTATCACACATTTGTATTCGTACACGCATGGAAGTTTTAACGGAATCAGAAATACAAAACGAGATAACCATTCGTGTTTTAATTTCCATTAGAGAGAAAAGATCAAGAAAGCTTTACACATCAGGGGCCTCCAGACCACATAAAAGAAGAGGAACCAAAGATTCCCTTGGCAGGCGTACAAATTGTTATAAATGGCTAAAAATAGTTTCAAATACTCTTTAAAATTGTTAGTTGGCATAATCTCAGCTGTCAACACAGCGAAAGACAAGTATATTATATTTTCTGATTTCGAAAATAAATCAAATTTCAAAATCCTCAAAAAGATGGGGGAAAGCTTCCGTGGTGTATAAAATATAAGTATTGTAATTTTGCACAATTATGGTCCAAACACACGCGTCCACGAAAATACCGATATTTGAAATGTGATCAGTATCAGAGAACAGTGTAAGTACTAATAACAGAGCATATATTAAATGATATTGTTATTTTTACACTTGTTAAATGTCAGTGCGAGTTACCTAGTGCACCTAACCTATTGCAAATTCTCTCAACTATGATGCTTTATCGATCTATCAAAGGAAATATTCGATGGACTATAGTTGCATATTTCTTGACATAGTTTATCAAAAATTTAAATACATAACTTACATATAGAATAGCAAGTGTTTAATATCAATTTCTGATATTTCTAAAGGCAATATCAGCATAACAATTTTTTGAAAAGCTTTATTTTAAAGCTATCAAAAAGATTAAAAGAACTGGGATAATTTTGGACAGTAGAGTAGCCAAAGTAGGGCGACAGGGGCTTCGACCCCAAGCGGCAGGGTCTAAAGGGGCGGCATTTCAGAAATATTTATTAAAAATGGTCTGTTTTCCTAGAAAAAGTTTAAGCATTTGTCCTTGTCACGGAACTATTTTCCAGTGCTGCGCTTACGAAGTGAATGCTCTTTCATATACTCCATCTTCAGAATACAACGCTTAAAAGTCAATTATTCTCATGTACACCCATCCAATCGTGTATCAATTCAGAAAAGAGACAAAGTATTTAAACTGTCTTCGCACAAACGATCGGGAAGAATAAAATAACACAGCAGGCGACTTTCTTCTGCAGACCCATTAACAAAGCTCAATCTTTTGCTAGTCTTTATGCATCGTCAATAAATAATTGCAAAAAATTAATGTGCTTAATTTTAAATAAGTAAATTTTGTTTTGAACGTGGGACTGCATAGGTCTCATTTGTCCCAGGTACCAAAACCACTAGCTTCGCCACTGATTTTGGGTCATAGTTGTGTAAAATTACGGTACTATCTTAATATTTGGAAAGTACAAAAATATTGCATGCATTTATAGTATTATATTTGTAGAGATAACTACCAGAAATTAACACTTTTTAGGGAGCTTGAGACCTCACCGTCCCCTAGATATGCCCTTTCGTTACTTAACTAATTGCTATCGTGATGCAACAATTCAGTTTCTGCATTCAAATAGATACAAGAGCTAACCCTTTATGAATTGCTGTCATGTTACATAGCACTGTCGCAAAATTTCACTAAGTCATCGTCGCTTTCATTCTCTTAAAATTAGATTTGAGTCTCCTTGCTGCGGATTTTAATGTCAAAAGCACTGAAAAGATGCCAAAAGTTCTTTCGAAACTTTTCCCATTCAAGATGACTTCCTCTGGTAAATCACAACACATAATTCGAGAACTCCTAGTTGTAATGTAATTAATCAGATTTTAAATAGCTTTAAAGAAACTGAGGAATTTTTCTATTCAGTTCAGTGATAGGGTGGTTCAGAAAACCAGCCCAGGAAATATAAACCATTTACCAGTCTCAGGTAGGTAGTTGAATTTACATCGCACTGGATCAACACAACGGGCTATTGACGACGGTTTGGGATCAATCCAGAATCGTAATTTCCAGACAATCCAGAATCGTACACCTCGTAATTTTTAAGATCAAAAGTCTGATCTCATATCACGACTCCGTGTTCCTATTTTTGTTGAGGTTTAATTAGCCCTCATGTACCAAAATTGACCGTAAAGAGGCAAACCAAATATCTTTCTGGACTTAGACTTATTACTACCTTGGTCATTTCATTCAACCATAGTAGGTAGGTAGTTGAATTTACGTCGCACTGGAGCAACACAACGAACTATAGGAGAAAGATCCGAGGACACTTCGTAACTTTGAACCATGTTCAGACGACGAGGTCAACACCCTAGTTGGCACCCCACTCTCCAAACTTCCACACCACACCAACGTGAGGACATTTGAGACCACGATAGATTTAACGTGCAACCCCCCCCGCGCACAAGATTGACTTTGCTTGGACCGAGTTTCGAATTTGTAACCCTCCGGTTGCTAATTCGTTGCCCTTCTAACTGGTTTACCTCTGCTCTCTCATACAATCATAATCAATATTGCTACCAAGCAAAACAGAGAACCATACCCTAATCGGACATGACAGATTTTATTTTGTTACTGATTTATAGATTTATAAAATTTGTTTTTCATTAAAAAAAATTAAATTTATGTATAATTCTCCTTGTCTACAGTTACATCAATTTGAGTTGCTTCTGTTGACGGGATTCTTAGAAGCACTAGCCTCTCTGGAATTTCCTGTATTAAAGAGAGGCTAGTGAGCCTGTCCGTCACTGGTTCAGTCAAATCTTAGTCAAAAGTAGAACAACTCTACAAACATTAAAAAAAATCGGTCATAAATATGAGATTGATTTTCAGTGTAAATAAACAAACCTGACGATCTGCGGAGATTTCACTTCTATTGTCGAAATATTTTAGCATGATACATATTTGGGTTACCTTAAAATATAGTTTATCGCCGTTTCGGTTACGTTTGGCGTTTAATATAATTGTCATTGGCCAATCAACTATCCTATTTCAATTCGGAATTCATTCATTAGAATATTTATTGTAGTGAAAACGAAATCAAGTGTTGAAATCGTTTTCGAAAAGAAAGAGTGACTTCACGTTCCGAACAAGTACAGGAAACACGTTCCTCCCCAGAAACACTACTGCCACTTGCATTTGCTTGATAGAAAATGCTTCTCCACCTCAAGTAAACATACTCTTGTAAGCCTCAATGTAACTTAACTATAGGATTAAAAATGATCTAACAATCAACATAAATCTCAAAATCCTTCTTCCATTTCCACGAATGGGCCCCATCTTTTGACTGGATGTATTTTATCATTTCTGAAATTACTTTAGTTTGTGGGAGGAAGAGTAGCTTTAAATGTTTAAATAAAAATACGCGAACAAAGGAGATTTTCATAACTGTTTAAAAGTTATGATAAATGATGAAACAAAAAGAGTAAAAGAGCAGAAAAAAATGATAGTTAATGTTTCATACCGTTCTTCCAATTTGGGAAAAGGAGCTTTTCATGAAAGGGCATGAGAGAAAATATACTTCACAATTTGCAAAAACGCTTAAAAATAAAATACGCACCATCTCAAAATGTGTTTTTCATGTGAACATAACTTATTTTTTAGTTGCTTTATAAATCAAATTTTTGGAAATGTGAAAATACCGCTTCTTGAAAGTATACTGTGTTCGATTTTTTAATTTAGTCAAACATACATTCCAAAGTAACATTACCTTTTCAAATCTTATTTGCCACACTTTTTGTTTGAGATTTTGGACCTTTTTTGGTCTGCGTTAACTAGTTTTCTTTCATGATATTAAATATTGAATCATTTAAAGAAAACGGGTTGGCCTTTTACGTTGAAAGTATACTTTTTGTTTGTTTCCTTGATACTTCAGAGTTTTTAAGCATTCGTTTGTATAAATTAATTTTAAACTTTTTCACATTAAAAAATATTTAATACAAATTCGCTTTTGCCTATAATTTTCTTTCACGTTCCTTTATAAATTTTATTTTTAGCTCATTGTTATTTTTGGCTTACGTACTTAACCCTCCAAGTGGTTTCGACGAGATATCTCATCCATCAAGATCTGACCAGTTTTACTAATGATAAAATAGCTCGTCACCGAGATATTGCCGTTTTTTTGTGGTGTGACGACATCAAGATCTGGTCAGTTTGCTTCCAATGACGAGATGTCTATCCAGATTTGGTCAATTTTTTGCTAATGACGGGATGCCTCGTCAAGACACACACACACAACTACCAGATTTAATACTTCTTATCATACACACAAATTTCTTGTAGATGAATATTTTTGATTCCTTGTTGCAGATAAGCAGTTTTTGGGACAAGTTTTGTGTTGGATTAACAGATTTGGAAACGTTTGGAAGAGGTCATTGAAACTGGATGTGTTGTCTTGTATCCAGACCCGTGCAAAATGCAATAATTTTCTTCATAAAGTAGTTCTGCAAATAACGATATCAAATTTCGACTAATTTAAATCATTATTTTTCTGAAATCAATTACGATCAATTATCGATTACATCGAGTTTATCTGCATTACTCATTCATTCAAAAATCAAGCAATGAATAAAACATTCAAAACAATCAGCCAGAAAGTAAAATTTTTCTAGGCATGTGGGCGAGTAATAACTAACGTCAAGTCCAATAACTAGTCGTCAAGTCCAGAGAGCTAGTTAAATAGTGGGTTGGGTCTTATGGCGCAAGGACCAGATTTAGAGCTAGTTAGAAGCAGGAAAAGGAAATAAGAACAAGGGGTTTTATTTTTGAAGAGGAAGTATTCTATTATTTTGTGTCCACATTCCAAGTGTGCAATTAATCGCAGCTTTCGAAATATGAAAATCGAAGTTTCGAATCATTTGTCAAAATGTATACAACTATTGTGTACAGGAAGAAAATTTGTTTATAAAAACTAAATGATCAGGTGCCATTAGGAGGATGTTTACGGTCAGAAATATGGAGGGCTTTTGAACAAAAATATTGGTATTTTCAAGTAAATTTTTCCAAAAAATTCCATGATCAAGATATTTTGACAAAAAGGAACTTTTGATGCAAATAGAAAGGGGGAAGGGGTTTTCAGCCCTGCACCCCTTCTGCAGGACGTAATGGCAGAGTATTGTGAAAATTGAGTTGCGTAATACAGAGAAAACAGAGCGAAGGAAAATAATATGCCAGGTTTTACGCCTACAAATATCCAAATTCAGAAATTAAATCACGTGGCACCTACATCTCTTCAACCCTAAGTTACGCTAACAATAACGAACCCGGTTTGCTTGGTCACACTACGGTCATTTTTTGCTACACGAGGGCTAATTGGACTAATGGCTTAAAATGCAGTAGGTGATAAGACAGTGAAACTTCCGCCCACCAAAAAGTATTCTGATTCATAACCATTGCACTACTTTATATGCTACAAAATTGTATGTTAGTTTTTGTAGTGGCGTCTAAGTTCACCACAGTACTTCCCCTCCAGAATTTAGTAGTGTGTGGTAAGATGGTGCAACTTAGGTCTACCAAAAAGTATTTTTAAGGGCGAAATCCATAACACGCATTTATAATTTCCATATTGTAAGTTAATTTTTGTAGTGGTGGCTAAGTTCACCATAATATTTCCCCTCCAGAATTTAGTAGTGAGTGGAAAGACGGTGCAACTTCGGCCTACCAAAAAGTATTTTTTGATTGAAATTCATAACACTCATTTATATATTATTACATTGTAAGTTAATTTTTGCAGTGGAGGCAAGTTCACCACAGTACGTCCCCTCCAGAATTTTGTAGTGCGTGGTAACACAATGCAACTTGAGTGTATCAACATTTTTTTGGGGTTTAAATCCATAGCGCTAAATTATACATTACTATATTGTAAGTAAATTTTTGTGGTAACGGATAAATCCACCACAGTATTTCCCCTTTAGTATTTAGAAGTGCGAAATAAAACAGTGCTACCTTCTGTCTACCAAAAAGTACTTCATGGTTGAGACCCGTTACACTGCTAAAATCTACTTAATTTTAGTAGTGGTGTCGAAGTTCAACACAAAATTCTTTCTCTGAGGCTACCCGAATGGATTCCGAACCACTACGAACATCCACGCCATGTGACCGGAACTCTCATCCAGAACTGAACCTCCAAACCAGAAGGCTACCAGCCAGGCTCAACGAACCCGGAGATAAGAAAATTTATGGTAATCAACCTCCATTAACGAAATCCAGCGGAATAATCACCGATCCCCGGATCAGAAAAACAGTGGCGGCACCAAAGCGATTTATTCTTCTGTCCATCATGGCCACCACCTCAATTGCCTCCCAGAGACCAGAGGATCGTTAAAAAGGCAAGAGGGTCAGAAACTCCAATAGTAAATGATGGAGGGCAGAAAAAGCAGAGCCCTCATGGCAACAGAAGAAGGTGCCCACATGACTTCGGGACACAAAAGATGGACCCGTAGCAGACCCTTATCGTGTTATGTAATACCGGCCACAAAAGCAAGCCGCCCATAAAACACGGATAACAAGAGCCGGCCAATTCTTCCGTAGGAGGAGGAGCAGTAAAACTCTTTTGTGCGGAAGGGTTGGGAAATAATGGTGGTGGTGGGGTCTTATTAAGAGGGAACCACTTATGATGCAGCTATACCTTCTGTGTGTCTCTTTTTTATCTGTTCGTTCCACTAGGATGAGATACAGGTAGGTGTGGATACGATGCAGTTTATATGTCAGCTTTAATCAGACTGTTTTAGTCCTATTGGCTAATGTTACGAAAATAGGTCATATACAATAGTTTTCACAAGCAGTAGTTGTCATAAATTTCGGAGCATGTACGTATCCTTTATTCTCATTCAAACAGTGCTCTGACAGAAATCTCACCGACTTAACGTAAGCGACACAACTCAAAAAAGTTGATTCTACATGATAGTCAAAAGATAGAATATCTGCGGCGTATTTTTTCATTTGGAATTTGTAAAATTCCTTCTTAATTTTATTAAAAATTTGGTGTGCAATTGCTTTTGATTTCCATGATTCCGTTAAAGTTTTAGAATCGTTCTTCAACGAGAATAAGATCTCCGTTCCGATACATACATTTCAAACTCCAATCCCCATATCTATTAACTTGAATACGTTTTTCTTTTTCGATGTAGCTCAGTATTGACCTCGTCATCTGACCTTAGTCCAAAATTACGAGGTGTCCTCGAATCTTTCTCTTCGGGATTGATCCCAGACCGTCGCCAATATCCCGTTGTGTTGTTCCACTGCGACTTTAATTAACTACTTACCTACCTACTTTTCGATGCTTGAAAAAATTTAGAAAAATTGCGTATTTTTCGACCGACTAGTATCCAAACTTTGATCTGGAAACTACCAATATAAAGAAAATGTAATAGGAAGGATGCAATCTAATGCCCAGGGGTAAAAAGTCAGCAATTACCTATTGCGATTACGAAAATACTTCTTTACCTAATTACCCCCGAGTACTTAATTTTCAGAAAACCGTAATCTCCAACTATCGGAGAACAAACTTTGTACGAAATTAGCGAGAGTCCGAAACTTCCTCTCGCAACGGAAAGAACGACGCCCCACAACATCTTAAAACGAGATCATCAGCTACTAAAGGACCGCAATAATCTAAGTCCTATTTCTCGAACGGAAAAGTCGGCCCTTGATTGGCTGTTACGGGGTGTGGGAACGCTGGAGAATCGGAGAGCACACGGTGGCAGCAGCAAGACAGATGGAAATTAGAATACTCCAAACATTTAACTACAGTTGTTCTAGCAGAAGTTGAACTCCTTTATCGGGTAGATTCGTGTGATTATTTTACTTGGGGGCTCTTCTGGATCTTATCCTTCCCCATTTAAATGGGAAAACAATGTTTGTAAGCAAATACATTACCGCTCAGATTAATTGTCTTTCAGTCCAAACTGGTTTATTGATAATGGGAATTCCTTCTCAAACCCTCTCACTTGATAGAAAAGAGTTGGACTTATTTTCGAAAGAATGAGGTAGAATTAAAAAAAAACAACAATTAACTAGGTAATCCCGGGCTAAGTCAGGTTCATTAATTCTTTTTCTTATTTATCTCTGAGGACATTTTTATAAGTTGATTCGTCTGTAGATTGTTGTCTCGTGGACGCATTCTAATCTGTTTGGTGGCTTTAAGACTTGTAATCCATTCATTCAACTCGGAGGATTGTTGAAAAGCTGTCATTAGTGCAGTTCTATTCAGGTCATTTCCGAAAGGCTATTTTTTCACAACGATCGTTTCTTCAAGGACTTGTTTTTTTATCAACTTGTGATGGACATTTTTCCCAAGTTTCTGATGCATTTGAAATTCGCTTAGAGCGAAGTGATTCTCAATCTTATCCTTTTGCTGATTTCATGTTCTACATAATATGCATTGGTTTATGCCCTTATTCTCAGAAAAATTGAAAAGTTAATTACAAAACTGAATTTAAGACTATTTTCCCCCTTGAATGTGTTTAGAATCGGTTGATAGGTTTTAAGTTTCTTTAAGTAGATTCACATGGGAGTGGACTGGTTTCGGATTTTTTGGATATTTTTCGTAAAATTATTTGAAATATGCGAGCACGTGCAAGCGAAACCGTGAACGAGCGAAAAGGTTGATTGGTTTTGGGGTTTTATGGCACAAGGGCCATATTTGGCCATTCTGCGCCAAACAATATAATATCAATTGACACAAAACATACAATATCAAGTAATTGACACACATAGTGAAAGCTTTACTGACACAGAAGAGAGGAATACGTACAGGAAGGAATGCACCTGGCCGGTATCGAATCTGCGAGCGAAAAGGAAAACCAAGAGTAAATTTTATCGAAAATCAATGGACATTTAAATTAGAAGTATGTGTGGTGAAAGCCAACTCTGCAAAAGGTAAAGCAGTAAACAGAAGTTACCGAACGTAAAAGAAAAATTAATTGGGAGAACCAGTTTTTGAAAATTGAAAAAACGGTCATCGCATTCCTAATCGACAACTATTTTAACGCAACCTGACTCGTAATCTGATCACCAGAAAAGTGATTAGTCTCTTCTCCAGGTGAATTAATAAGGACCCGACTCGAAGATCACTCAAACCCTGTCAGACTGGTTATGGTTAGTTGGTTGTTTTGGATTTTATGGCACAAAATTAAAAAATGAATAAGCTGAGTCAAGCAAAAGTTGAGCACCAAATAAGAATAAAAAAAATACTAACTACGAAATTCAAAATAGGTAGCCAAACCAACAATAAAAGTATTTTAAAACCTTTATAACTATGAGTGAGAAAAGATAAAAGCATATGAAAAGGCTAGGGTAAAAAGGAAGGACAGATCCCTAGGGTATCTCGGGTTTGTGAAGCCCGTGTATACTCGTACTTAAAAAATAAACCAGCTGAGGGGTGGATTGTTTATGAGAATGAAAAAATTCACATGGACTGGTATATTTGAGGGTGAACGGGAAGACATACTTTAGTGCTGTCAAAACAAGATTTATAATTGTTTTCGATAGTTTATTTTAACAAATAAAAACCAAACTAAAACTGAAAACAATATAATAATCACAATTATGGTCGACACTCGTTTTAACAAACCTTCGTCAAATATCGTCCAAATATGGGGACCGCCATGGCTCAGTGGGTTTCCACTGCGCTAGTAACCTGCGAGTTTTTGGCAGCTCAGATTCCATTCCTGTAAAGTACTCTGGGCGTATTCCTATCTTCTGCGTCAGTGAAACTTTCCTTGTTTGTGTATGGAAACCCCGATATGTCTCATGTGAGAGCATTTGTGTAACAGGAAGTAAAATCTCCATCTTCTGTCCCCCTGGTTTGTTTACAATGAAAATCTCTGATATTTACAACTTTAAATAGATTGGTAACATATTTTCCGAAATCTGTTTCTTGATCCATACCATTTATAAATTGAATGCAAATCATGCCAAGGAAAAGCTGAAGAGTAAAATAACAGCGAATATATCCATAAAAATAAAGCTGGCATCACAATATGGAACATCAGTCATCCACAATCGTCACCTAACTTACGTGCAAGACGTTTTATCCGCGACGCACTATTATACTAGAAGCATTGTAAACGCAAGTAATGTTCTATAAGCATAGAAATAATTTATTTCAGCTTGGTGAGCTTCAACAAATGAATACTATTTGCACAGATGCCGTATTAGGAAGTGCTTGGAACCTCAGCAACAGGTGGTTCTACACACAATCCCAAGGAAATTTAACGGGTGTATGATCAAGAAAATGCTTTGAGACAAATAGACTTTCGAAATAAAATAATTCTTAAGGATTTTAATAAGTTTGGAAGACATAATTGATCATAGATGAACTTAAACAAAATTATTACCAATTTAAACCTTTTAAAAATTAAAAATAGAATTCTAGGATTGTGTTGTTTCATTAGATTTGATGTCGGTTCAGCATCTTATGATGAAAAGGAAGGATGTCCAAAGTACCGTAATGTGCCGAAAGTATTATTAATTGTAACCAGAACATAGTCGCATGGTGTATGAGTAAACTGAATACGGATGGTTTGTTGTTCTGGAGTTTTATGGCGCAAGGGCCATACGTGGCCCAGAAACAGTATGGAATCAAAGATTTTATGTACATGTATTCGACGTATACCAGCAGGCTGCAGGGGACGTCGTGGCTCAGTGGGTATGCCCACTGCGCTAGCAACTTGCGAGTTGTAGGTGGCTCATGTTCAATTCCTCCCTGGGTGTATTTTTCTCTTCTGCGTCAGCAAAATTTCCTTGTGTGTGTATGTCTATTACTTGATATTGTATTTCTTGTCTGGTAGAGTATGGCCAAATATGACCCTTGCGCCATAAAAATCCAACCAGGAGGCTGCAATGTGAACGACTTGATAACCGCACCAGGAATCTTTCTAGAGTGAATTGGTTATTAAATCGTACGATTTGTGGCCCCCAGGGAGTTTGAACTGAAGCAAGCGGTTTGAATTGTATCGACTTTGATGTGCATAATTTTCCTTGGGCCTAACCACTTTTCACCTAAAGATAATAGCCCTTAAATTCAGTCTCTTGCCTCTTAAACCCTCACAGAAAAATATATTTAGAGCAGTACCTGCGTGTGCATTTCATAGCTTAAAATTACTACATTGCCATCACAAAAAAAAGTATTCCTCACCTCATCTAGTCATCTTTCACGTCATGGAAATTTTTTTTTTACCGTAAACCCTTCGTAGAGTCGATATCCTATGATGGAGTTGAGTTGAGAGTAAGTTGGTTGGACTTTAATAGTCTTAACGTTTAGACTTACAGTTCCGAATGAGAGCATGGCATTAATTGGAACCATGTAATGGTGTGAACTATTTGTTTTAGACTTCTGTTTTACCTTTCTGCGAATGGGGCCGCGGTAGCCCAGTTGAAAGATCAACTGAAGGGTTTCGAGTTCAGAGCTCGGTCCAGTCAAAGGCAGACTTGTACAAGAGGACTGATGCTCGTTAAATCTGTAATGGCCTCAAATGTTCTGACGTTGCCAAGGTGTGTAAATTTGGAGAGTGGGGTGCCAGCTCAGGTGTTACTGTGGTTCAAAATTGAGTGGTGCTGTTCTCGGATCTTTCGCTTCGGGATTTATCCCGGATCGTCGCCAATAGCCCGTTGTGTTGCTCCAGTGCGATGTTAATTAACTACCTTACCCTTCTGCGAATGCACTATATGGGTATTTTTCATTCTTTAATGAACAAACAATTGGCATACAATCTTCATTTTGTTTTCAGTAGCAAAGTTAATAACTCAAAGATGGAAAAAGAAAAATATGTTATTCTTTTACGGGTGAGAGCAATAAAAATGTAGTCACATTTTAAAAATCTGAGTACCGGCTTCACTTACAATGTTTTCTAGTGGGATTTACACTTCAGTCGATGTTTCTGCCCGGAAATATGACCACATCCTAAACTGCTATAAAAACACTCAATATCGAACTGATGTATGCTGGGTGTAGTATTGGATCAGCAAAGTTTTGCTTGGGTCTCATATTCTATTGGTGATACAGCTACGTGTGAAACTTTACGTGCCACGTAGTTTAATCAACGTCACACTGGAGCTATCTGTTACGGTCCAGGATCAATCCCGAAGGGAAAGATTCGAGGACAATACCTTGTAATTTTGATCCACGGTCAGATGAGGACGTCAGCACCTGAGCTGGTACCCCACTCTCCAAACTTCCACACCACGCCAACGTGGACATTTAAAACAACGACAGATTTAACACGCACCAGCCCCCACGTATACGACGGTCTTTAGTGGGACCGTATTTCGAACTCGCAACCCCCGGTTGCTAATCCACTACCCTTCCAACTGGGCTACTGTGGTGCCGGTGTTGTCCTTGGATCTGCGGTAGTCCTACCTATGTGCGAGGAGATGTTTGCACACTATTCATAATAGTTCACAGTAGGGAATTTTAATTTCAGCATTATTATCTGACTGTTTTGTCTACCTACTCGCATAATTTAATTTCTTCAAAAGTTACATAAATGTTTTAGATGGAACAGTATGACTATCAAAGGTTGTTATGAATTCTCTCTTGTCCCACGAAAGTTTCGTAATCGTGATACTTAAAATCTTAATACGTGTAACTGACGATTGAAGACTAAAATGCAAGAAATTCATCCCAGAAAAATACATCCCACTTATTCTTGCTTGAAATGGCTTTAGATGGTACTAAAACCGAACCGAGTGAGTTTTGTGAAGAAACCTTGAAACGCTTCATCGAAACTTCAACAGGCGAAGAAAGTAGCCGACCAAGTCAGCAATCAAAAGAAACAATTTTGATTTTTGTACAAAAACTGAAGACGTAGAAAGTTTTTTCTACTACATTGGTGACTAGGATGAATCAGCCACAAAAATTGTACCTGAAATATCGAAGTCAATAAGTTGGGAACTGCCAGCAGATAAAGCGTGTTTCAAGTTGAGAGAGATGAACAAATTTGCGAGTTGCACTACGAAAGGAAGTTGAATACTTCGAATAAAAACCTGTGGAACCTGCGTTCTAATGACTTCAAAATATTTTGGATGACTTAAATGGTTATTGTAACGGTTGCGTAGAAAAGAAGCAATTATGTTGTTGTGTATAATATATAATTTTAAAAGAGAGCAGCAAAAATTTCAAAGGAAGAATTGTAGCTTCATTTTTAGATAATGTGAAGTGCACAACTTTTGTAAGACTTTACGCATACAAACGGTTAATAACGTTTTGAGTTGAGATTAAACAAAACCAAATATAAAAACCAAAAAATTCATTCACTGTACATGTATCTCTTTTTAACTCTTCAATGATTTGGCAGTATTTTATTTTGATAAAAAACGAATGCAATTTCAGAGATACATCGCAACTACTCGTGTAATATTTCGCTCACATCTAAATGAGGGTTAAAATTTTCTCAAGTTATTTCGCAAGACTTATTATTTTGATTTTCTATATTTAAGAAACGCCCAGAGTCGTATTCACAGAAGGGGCACGGTTACCCCCGACAGGTCTGCAGTCAATAAAATATTCAAATGCATTTGCAGAAATGTTCCTTTAGTATTCGGGTGATAAAGAAGCGAAAACCCATCTATGTGATAGGTGACTAAATTTGATGGGATTGGTTGGGTTTTATGGTGGAAGATTGATATTTGATCAAGCTACACCAAACTCAAGACAGAGATAGCATCACGTAATGAACATACACACGCAAGGAAAGTTTTACTACAAAGGAAAAATATACTCAGGGTAAGTTACAGAAATCGGACCTGCGCCGCTTACAGGTTGCTAGCGCAGTGGGCAAACCCACTGAGCCGCAGGAAAGGGATTGGGCAAGATTGAAATTTATTTTTGCCAAGAATGAACGTGTTCAGAGGAAGAACCCTCGTCGTTTCAACCCCAAAATATTTTAAATGCACTCTCAGCGTAAATCGAAGTTTTGTTTTGATAAAACACTCGTAGATATTGTCTGTCTATCACGAGATTTGCTCCAGACCCAAAGCCCGCCCCTGTCTGTTTCCGTAGAAATTGACCTTACCCTATTTTCCATGGGGATGCTTGAAGAAATATTTTCAAGTTTGTGACATTGGCGACAAACTGGAAATATATTTGTCAAGATTTTTTTCTTGTAGCCGAGAGGATCTATACCGGTAAACTACTTTCTGTCCCCAACAATCGCGAAAACAAAATAAAATTAAGTCATCTCGAGAGTCAACCCTACTCAAAACGAATGAGCCCTGTTTCTATATCAACCGCCATCCTCCAGACTTGGTGTCGGGAGCAATGATAGACATACAGCATGTCTGAAAACAGTCACAAAATCATTACACGTAATGTTCATTTAGTATAAACGTCCTTTTGATTGGAATAGAAAACGAGGAGAAAATTGGGTCTCCGAAATTATTTTCTGAATACGCCATAGAGAACTTATAGCCAATTTTCCTACCCCACAAAATTTGACAGCAGTATTTTGACCAAAATAGACCGGTGTAATTCCAGGATTCGGATACTTGGATAGTCAGTCCTGTAAGAGGCGACGAAGGGGAACACGAATCTCGGCACCCTTAATGTGTATTGAGTCCCCACCTATTGACTTACCGGTGTGGGAAAATGCAGCCCCCTGCAGGTCCTGTAATGAGGGAAGGGGTTCGTCTAATGACTTCCACAGTCTATTATCAGGATAATGTGTTCTTCTATGATCCGAGGGAGGAGATTAAAGACGATGATTTCTTCTCGTTAAGGTTATCCAATAGTTGCCTCGACGCTCCTAATTATTAGCATCAATCCTAAGTGAATCAATTCAATGAAACCTGCTCCCTGTGATCAAACAGCGGGAATGGTGGTTGGATTCTCAGAACGAATTGTAGCAACCGTTCAGTGTGTCATCCTGTTTGAAGGCTTTCAAGAGAAAGCACAGGATGCTTAAGTCATCCGTTTTTAATTGACTGGAATTGATGACTTTTAAAATATAGTTAGCTTAAGTAATCACCATGAGAGGGTTTTTCAGTGAAGCTAAATACAGAGGGGTGTCAGTGGTTTGGTAACCACTTTCGTAACTCGGGACGCAATTTGGCATCCCACTCGAATGCAATTATAATAGGGATTTTCCATGTGAACAAACCAGACGATAAATGCAGTTCCTAATTCTTGTTATCCAAATACATGATACATATCGGGGTTATCTTAAAATTTAGTTTGTCGTTGTTTTGGTGATGTTTGGCGTGTAATATAATTGGAGGTGACCATTCAACTATCATACATCCATTCGGAATACATATTGGTGATATGCTGAAATCTTATATGAAAAAATGCCAAGTGACGTCACGCCCAGAATACGTACCTTAATTGTGTGTCGAAAACTATACAAAGCATCGAAGTTTGTGCCTATTGTGGCGAGCGTCGTCTGGAATTTGTCAGAGCGCCATCTGACTACCAAACACCAGTGAGGTAAAATGTGTTAAGACCGTGCAAGTTTAGTCTACCCAAACATTGAAGTGCATGCCAATTGCAGCGACCGTTATCTGACTACTAATCGCCACTGTGGTAAAGTATGGAAAGACCATCCAGCTTTGGTTTACCCAAAACATCGAAGTGTATGCCAATTGTGGCGACCGTCATCTGATTATCAATCACCAATGTGGTAAAGTGTGGAAACTCAAAGCATTAAAGTGAGTGCCAATTGCGGCTACTGTCATCTGACTACCAATCACCAATGTGGTAGAATATGAAACACCGTGCAACTTCAGCTAACACAAAAGTACCAAAAGTACTCCATGGTTGAAATACGTTGCTATGTATACTATTGTATTATAAGTTAATTATTGTAATGATGGCTAAAATCATCACATCTGTACTTAAAATTCGGTTATAATGTAAGCGTTCATACTGACGTGTTTCTATATACATATACAAGTATTTTTCAGGGGTCCAATCACTTATAATAGAAACAGACATGAGAAAACACATATCAATAAATATTTTGACAATTGTGATGTGCAAGAAAATGTAACGAGGCTTAAAAAAACCTACGAGTTTAAAAGCTTGTCTGTCTGATCATATCTTTGAATTTCGTCTTACCCTATTCAATACGTTATAAACCATTTAGTTTACTCATAAAAATGGGAAGGAAACGGTATATATTAAAGCAAAAGACTTTCATTTAAAAGTACTCGTGAATAAATGCATTATCGTATGTAAAGATTTTTGTCTCATTGTAACTAGCCATCTTTAACGAACTTAATTTCTAGCTAATTCTATGAGCAATTGCTACTAGTAAATGCAAGATTTTAATCACAATTGTCAATTAAACCTGACTGGATTGCAGAAGGAATATATGCTAAAACACTAAATTAAATTACTTTCGTTTTTGGTTTAACTGAATTCCATAAGTAATTGGTTTTAATGGAATTACATTATCCTATTCCACATTTTTGAAATAACCGACCTCGATAATTGTGTTAACGTTCGTGGTATTATAAGATTAACATTCGTAGTGGTTAGCAAAAGAGGTAAAAAATAGAAACTTCCAACACGCTTCTGTTAATTTTCCCTTGAATTTATTTCTCAGAGCATTAAGGTATAATTAGCTCCCGTATAACAAAAAAATGACAACGAAGGGACAAACTAAACCTTAACCAAACCCACGGGCAAAGTTCAGTACTACAATTAAAAGTAATTATATCGTGTATTATGCCGGATAATACAAAAGTTTTAAAAAGAAATAGAAGTGAAATAGTTCGTATATGTACAGCTGCGGAAAAATCAAACTATCCTCTTTATTTGCTCGTAGTTCATGGCAAAGAAAATTCAAAGGTATTTTTCAATGGGAAATAACGTCTTCTATAATTTAGGAGCACACAATTTGATTAAGGGATCGTCTCCATATTAAAGTGTGCACCACCTTCATATTTTCCAATGACAAAATTTCAAATCTAAATTCCACTTTGCGTACAAAGTTTAAAGCCAGCAGTTTCTGTATTATGACTATGAAGGATTTTGCATTTTATACCATAATATAAAAATTCAGCTCTTTCCACATTGGTATTTCTTTTACTATAATATTTTTATTATTCGCCAATTTTAACCTTTTCTTTTTTCAAAATATGACTGTTCTACTTACAGGAAAAGGCTGAATATTTGCAAGTTATTTGTAATCGATTTCGAAATTTGTTATCAAAATCGGGTGACGCCATAGGAAATCGTGAAATAGTTGCTCAGTAGTATGTAAACGAACCCTAAATCATATTTTATGCATATGAATAGGTAGGTAGGAAGTTCGTCGCACTGGAGCAACACAACGAGCTATTAGCAACTGTCCGAGATTAAACTCCAAGGGAAAGATCCGAGGACAACACCGCGTAATTTTGAACCACGGTCAGATGACGAGGTCACACCTGAGCTGGCAGCGCAAACTTCGACACCACGCCAATATGAGGACATTTGAGGCCACGACAAATTTAACGTGCACCAGCGTCTTTGTACACGATGGTCTTTGGTTTAATTTGTTTTGATATTGATTCAGATAAATGTCTTGTTAGCTAAGAGAACAGATACCTTGTTCTTGTATACTGGAGAGAACTGTTTTAGGGAAAATTTGACCGGACTATGTGACACAATCCATTCATCCTGTCTTTTAAATATATATTACGTTTTATATTTATAAAAGACCTCATGATGTCGGTATTGATGCACCGGACTCATGTACCAAGATGTGATGTAAACTTAATAGGAAAATGGCTACCATATATATATCTATATATATGCATTCTAACGCTTCCAGAAATGGACCATAAACTCGGAACCAAAATCAGTGCTAAAGACACCAACTGTAGATATGCTGTGTTTGCGTTTATACTGAACAAATAGACTCGTTCAACATCATGTGACTCAACTGCCAACTAGCCAGAGACGGTCTACATAAGAAAACGTAGTTCTTAAAACAGCTAGATAACAAAAACCAACTGTAGGTACGCTGTGTTTGGATTTAGACTGCTTCCTAATTGAACAAATAGACTCGTTCAATGTCACGTGACTCGTGCCAACTAGCCTGAGATACTTAAGAATGACGCAGTTACTGAAAGAGTTAGATAGCAAAAGCCAATTGTAGGTACGTTGCGTTTGCGTTTAAACTGTTTCCTAATTGAACAGACTCGTTCAACATCACGTGATTCAAGTGCCAACTAGCCAGATAGGGACTACATAAGAACGTAGTTATTAAAACATCTAATTAACAAAAGCCAACAGCATGCTGTTTGCGTTTAAACTGCTCCCTAATTGAACAGACTCGTTCAATATCATGTGACTCAAGTGACAACTAGCCAGAGATGGACTATATAAGATCGTAGTTATAAAACAGCTACACATAATAAAAGCGAAAAATTATATTAGTTATTACAATGTTTCTACTTGGCATTCGAGGCGCTTTTTTATTTGCCATATCCGCGGCACAGGTTAGATTCCTGTAACTTACTCAGGGTTAGATATCTTGTTTCAGTAAAGTTTTACTTGTGTGTGTATGTCCATTACTTGACGTTGTCTGCCTTGTGTTTGGCGCAGATTGACCAAATATGGCTTTTACACCATAAAACCCCAACCAACCTTTCGGTGAATAGAATAGTTTAGCAGAATTGCATCTTAATTTCACTCTGTTATGCCACTTTTGTCTATGCTCCACCCCAGACAATGAAAACTTAATTGATTAAGACCTACTTTCTCAGAAATCACCCAATTTTAGTATAAATTGTGCTAAAGTAGTTTGTGTATTTGAGTATTAAAAAGGTGGAAAGGGACCACATTTTTATCTCTTTTTACAACAAATAATTATTTCGATGGTATATACCGTAAGGTAGAACCTAATGTAAGACTTGTGTGTATAAGCAAACATAAATTCTCTATTAATGCCTTAGATGCGGATGAACATAAGTATAGAACTCTTAGTACCAATTTCAAATTACCTTTCTGTTTCCGAAAAAATAGCTTAAAAAGAAAACTTTCATGCCAACTTCGGCAAAGATTAAGCTCTATTTCGATCATGGCCACGTATTAGCACAGCTGAAAATAATCTTAGTTCTCATCAGGTAGAATAAATTCTTTTATTGTGTCACATATCTTTCTTCCTTATAATCTGGAAATTTATATTTTCAAATGCAATGTACTTTTCATACGTCCGCTTGGGAAATTAGAGCTATTGTTAAGCTTTTGGATTATTTGTCTTATGCTTTCGCTATTTCAGAAACATCACAAGCGCTTGCCTGCACGATAGACGGAGAATTACGGTTTTTCTAAATTTTAAAACAAGTTTTTTGATCAGGTGATTTTGAAGTGATCCTTAGGATTGGATTAGATTTGGAGTTTTATGGCTCAAGGTTCAGTTGGTTGGTTTTAAATTTTATGGCGCAATGTTCAGTTGGTTGGTTTTAAATTTTATGGCACAAGAGCCATACTTGTCCAAGCTGTGCCAAACACTAGACAGACAATGTCAAGTAATTGTGAAAAGAGAGGATGGACAGGAGAAAGAAAGATAATTTTGGCATCTTGGGATTTGCGATCCCACGTTTAACAGAGGCAGTAAACCCAATTTGAAAAGAATAGATCTCTAGGGTACCTTGAGTTCATGAAGCCCGTACGCACCTAAAGAAGATGTTCTCTGGAGAGGACACAACATTTGGAAACCTGATCCTTAAACTCCCAATTTTAAAGAAATGAATTGGGATTTTTAGGTTGTTCCAAATTAAAAAGTAAAACAATACAATAATAGGAACACTTAAAAAATAGCTATACATTCGATTGCGCGATATATCGAGGCGTGATATAATGAAGGGTTACTGAAGTTACTTTTGATCAGACTCTTTTGGCCTCCCAATTGGCTACATTCTACAGTGGTTTACAATTGACGCGCTCTGGTCCTTCCTTCAGTTCTTTTTAAAGGTAATTAAAATAACTAACTTTTATTTCACACTTTTCCTGTTACTCTATACTCAATTTTTGTATTGCTAAAAAGTGAAAAATTGTATACAATATTACAAGAACCTCGTGTAGCAATACATGCTGGTAGTTAGAACAAATCAGTATAAATTTAACAGTGTGTAGTTAGTTTTCCTGCAGAGTTTATGAGCAAACAGTTGACAGATAACCTCCAGAGATTACTATGTATGTAGCAGTATTTGGTATGGTGCTTTTCGATTAGCGATAAAGGGAAGGGGCTTGACACTAGTTACAAATGGATGGTCTAAGAACTATAAAAAAAGAAAAATCGACTCGGAGTTAATGCCATCAAGCGTTAATCTATCAATGAAATTTATGAAGGCAATTAAGTTAGCTTTAAAAATTAACACAATTCGCTATAAACTATTACCCATTAATCACTATTACTCATTAGTACAGGCATGGATGTTTGTCCGTCTGGTATGAATGTGTGGTCTCTATAAACGAGTTTTGTCTTGAATGTATTGTACGTACGTGACGTGCAACGTGAACCCAAAACCCGTGATGTACCAGGGTAACGCCAAGTAGTTCACAATTCCGCCTTGTAGTGTCACAATAACTAAAAGCACTTATCTTAACTAGTTCAAACTGACCGGGCATTGAAACAAATTCGATTGATATGGTAGACTTTAGGGAGATATGCTTCTTTAATCCTTTAGTGCTAAAGTTACTATAGACAAAACATATATTTATAGGTCTCATAGGCCCAGCCCAACCAATGTTACGGGTTAATAATGAATTCAAATGTAGGTAGGATAGTTGAATTAGCCTCACATTGGAGCAACACATTGGGATATTGGCGACGGTGCGGGATCAATCCGAGGACAACATCTAGTAAACACCGAGGTTAGATGACGAGGTCAACACCTGAGCTGGCACCCCATTCTCCAATCTTCCACACCACGCCAACGTGAGGACATTTGAGAACACGACACAATTAACATACACCAACCCCCACGTACACGATGGTCTTTGGTTGGATCTAGTTTCGATTTCGCAACCCCCCGGTTGCTAATCCGTAACTCTTCCAACCAGGTTATCGCGGCCCTATTATTTTAAAAATGCCTATTAAAAGGGGTAGAGGTTAGAAAATTATTTGGCCAGGCCTTACCTTATTGGAGAAGACGAATTCCAAATTATTCGAGGTGTTGCAATAAAGGAACGTTTATTTTTCTTGACATGCAGCTGAAGTTTAACGTCAGAATTGCAGAGATCAGATGATAAACCCTATTAAAGAGAAAATCGGGATTTTATACGTAATGTATCCACAAATCTAGAGGTTAAAACGTTGTAATACTCAAAAGATGTCTTTTGTTTCACTGATGTCTTTTTAATTTTCAGTTTAATATGCAAAAAATAAAATTAAATTCAATAGGCTTTTGATGCTCATTTTATTTATATAGACAAGTGCATAGTGTGAATTCTTTCTTATTGAATAAATTAATCACTTTTAAAAGTTTACGTCAAAGTTTTCGCTACTCTAAAAAAACATCCATTTGAAAGGAATCCAGAAAAATTCATTTAAAATCACATACAAATTGAATTTATAGTTATCATCCAGAAGGTACTTAATTATTATCGTAATCTACTTTAAAAATGAGAAAATATTATAACAAGAAAACAAAAATATGGACACAACGTAAACCTTTATTTGCGAAAAAACCAAATAATGGTGTACTAACCAAACATTTCTTTTTTATAAAATTTATAAGCATTTAATAAATGCAAAGTTATAAATAATAAAATTAAGTAACACACGTCTATTGGGAGTCTGGAGACCTTTTGTCCTCGTAATTTATTTTTTGAGAGAATTGATTTTTTCCATACTGTGTTTATTCTGATGGTTTAATATTCTTTTGTATGTGTTCTATATTTTTTGTTGTGCCTTCTATTGTGTATTGAGGCTAAGGATGCCTGCTATATTGGAAATAAAAAATTAATAAACAGTTAAAGTAACAAAAATAAAATAAAGTAACAACCCCTTAACAATAAATGGAATTGTAAAATTAACTATAAATGCTCCTTTCGGAAAGTTCATCTAAGCTAGGTAGTTGAATTTACGTCGCCCTGGAACAACACAATGGCCTATTCGCGACGATCCGAGATCCATCCCGATGGGAAAGATACGAAGACAACACCTCGTAGTTTTGAACCGTGATCAGATGAAGAGGGCAACACCTGAGCTGGCGCCGCACTCTTCCAGGCCAACGTGAGGAAATTTCGGGCAACGATTGATTTAACGTGCAACCTCCGTACACGACATCTTTGATTGGATTGAGTTTCTCCTCCACTAACCTCCGGTTACAAATTGTGCAGCAGTAGAGAGCCTGGTTGGAAGAATAGTGGATTAGTAAACGGAGGGGTGCGAGTTCGAAACTCGATCCAACCAGACCGTCGCGTACATGGGGGCTGGTGCACGTTAAATCCGTCTCAATGTGGTCTCAAATGTCCTCACGTTGGTGTGGTGTGGAAGTTTGGAAAGAGGGGTGTCGACCTCGTCATCTGACCGTGGTTCAAATTTACGACTCAGATCTTTCCCTTAGGAATTGATCCCGGACCATAGCCAATAGCCCGTTATGTTGCTCCAGTGTGACTTTAATTCAACTACCTACCCTTAACATAATTGTGGCAACTTTTGAGGATCACCTCAAACTCTTGATGACTCGTACCTTTTGGGCCCCAGAATATTTTTTCTGACCACTGAGGGGTCAAAATTACTATAAATTGTCTTAGGAAAACAATTATCTGTACACTTGGTCCCTAATAATTGCCCTAGTTGAAACCATGTACGGGCTGGTATACGTAGTGGATGGTGTACGCTAAATCTGTCGCAGCCTCAAATGTCCTCACGTTGGTATGGCGTGGAAGTTTCGAGAGTGGGGTGTCAGCTTAGGTATTGTCCTCGTCATCTGATCGTGGTTCAAAACTACGAGGTGTTGTTCTCCGAACTTTCCCTTCGGGATGGATCCCTGCCGTCACCAACAACCCAGTGCGACGTTAATTCAACTACCATCTATCAACCGGCTACAAATCCACTACTCTACCAACTGGGCTACCACGACCCTGATGCTTTGCCCGCCCAAACCCTTCTAGCAACGCCACATGGTGATACTGGATTGCATTTAAATCAGACTCAACTAATGAACACGAACAAAAGGGGAAGAATCCCGCTAGAGGTGCCCGGGCACACTTCATTGCTGTTTCACTCTTTAAGGCAGGCGCAAGAACTAGGAAAGCAAGTGACCCGTTAGTAAGAAGGGGTAAAGTAATTTATCACAAACCCATCATCGATCCGGGAAGTTCGCGGTTCCCCCAATAAATGCCCGCTATTGGGTGTAATCTTGGCAACAGCTGCCACTCCTGGTTTTCTCCAATCGAGGAAAAAAGTATCCAGCATTTTCAATCTACACGATTATTTAAGGAACGAAAATATTTTTTTATTATCTGATGATCGCTGGGTGATTTGGAATGGAAAGTTAAAAGATATTTAAAATATCTGATCACTTGTAGGTTTAGAAAATTCCCAAATACAAAGTTTCTGGCTTTTTTGAAAGTTGTGCTTTGTAAATAGAATTACAATAACTTTTTCCTTGTTTTGAATTTCTTTAAACTCTGTTTTTAGCTACAGTAGCCGACTATTTACTGTCTCTATCACGAGAACTGCTCCGACACCAAGTCTGGGTGGTGGTGGTCGCTATAGGAACAGGGCTCGTTCATTTTGAAGGTGACTCGCGGGGATGACTTAATTTTGTTTTGTTTTTCATGAATGTAAGAGGTAGCTTAGTAGCATAGGATCTTCTGAGCCACAAGTAAAAATCACAACATTCATTCCAACTCGTCATCAAATGCGCCAATATGACAAACTTGAATACACATCTTCAAGCATTCCCTATGGAAAACGGGATAGGGTCCGTTTCTACGGCAACGGACAGGGGTAGGACAGGTACTTGGAGCAGTTCTCGTGGTATACAGACAGTATATGAAAACAAAGCTGAATTGTGTGGGCAGCTCCAAAACTCTACATTCCGGATCTCAATATCTTTATGAGGGGCATTAGTACTAATTTAGATGAGTCTCAAGTACTAATATAGGAACGGGCCCTCTCCTTAAAAATACCCATGACAAGTAACTAATGCCAAAAATCCACAAATACAATATTTTCTATTTTTCTTTGCATTATGCAGCTTTGTCATTCAATTAAACGAATGAAAGTATTTACAATGCAATGAAGATATTTACAAATTTTAAACTTAAGAGTGCAGAGTGCGCATTTCACTACAAAAACACTTCACACTTTCCGTGTGCTCTTAGTTATTGGACCCGGTGCCATACCTATGACCATCGCTATCTAGGGGCCTGTGTGAATCAGGGACAAAAACCATCGCAATTGAGACCAATTCTGGGTCATGTCTGCTAAGATTCATTTCCACTAGAAGCGAAAAAGAGAATCCCAAAGAAGTTATCTCAAAGTTTATCGATGATTCGTTTTAAGTTTGGTAGGGTTTTATGGCACAAGAGCCATATTTGACCAAAATTTGTTGCGCAAAATACTAGACAGACAACGTCAAGTAATGGGCTTACACACAAGGAAAGATCTACTGACACCGAAGAGAAAAATACACCCAGGGTAAATTACACAAGAATCGAACCTACACCGCTTACAGCTCGCAGGTTGATAGCACAATGGTTGCTTGATTGGGTTTTTATGGCTCACGAGTCATTTTTGGCCATGCTGCACTAGACTCAAGACATACAATATCAAGTAATAGACATACACACTCACTGAAAGTTTTACCGACACAGAAGGGAAACGCGTTTAGGGAGGAATCACACCTGACAGGAATGAAACCGGCGCTGTCTGCATTTTGCAAATTGCTAGCACAATGGACAAGCCCACTGAGCCATTGTGAACTCAGTTCTAAGTTTGAGGAGGGAATCCATGTTCAGGTTGATTGAGTTTTTTATGGCACGAGGGCCATATTTGGTCAAGTAGCACCAAACAACGGCAAGTGAACACGGAAAGTCAATTGACACATAAGAGAGAAATACACCCGTGGAGGAATAGAACCAGTATCATCTACAACTCACAGGTGTTAGCGCGGTAGACACGAATCCACTGAGCCACGGCGATCCCTCCAAGATCAGACGAAGTTTCAATCATTACCCAGTGTGGGCCCTTTGCTGATGAGTGCAAGCTCTCTTGTGTAAACCGCAGTTTAATCTACCAACTTTACGAAATCGATTCCACTTTAAGAACACACAGCAACGTCAGATAAAATTACATTTTCCAGTGAATAAATAACTCGTTTTCCGATACAGCATGAAAAAAGGGGTTCTTGCAAGATATCACAAAAGCCATAACAGCATTCGCCAGCTTCTCCACAGGAGCACATACAGAGATAAGACCTTTATCCTCCAAAATACTTTATTCCTCTTGCCCAATGGTACAGTACTCAGATCCATTAGCTTTTCTATCTCCTCTCAATATTTTCTTGACAGCGCTCATGAAGAGCAAAAAAGATCCCTCTCCCTTATTGACTGGGATCCGGCGCTTTGAAAAATATCCAAACCAAACGGGGGAAAAAGTAATCATAATAAGAAAAAAGCCTCCACCGGAGTTCGAGAAGCAGTACTGAGGCAATTTTAAAGTGGAAGCTTCGAATTTAAGAGAGCATTGTGAGAACATAGAGTCCGCTTATACACTTTCACTGTCAACCCAAACAACCACCATTTTGGAGAAAAGGAATGACAACTAGAGAATAAAAAAAGAGATGGTAAGCGGATGAGAGGGCCCCTTCTAAATCAACTTACACCCCCGAACCTACACCCCGACCCCAAAGAAAAGAGGACAATGTTAGCAATTTAGTAAAGTTGAATAGAGAAACACAATTTTCCAGACGACACGGTCGCCTCAAAATAATACTGGAGGAAAAAAAACCCGATACGGCTATGATCCGTGAATATATGAAACTCGGGTCTTTTCAACCATTTTTTTTCTTTGCATGTATTCCATCCTGAATGAAAATAGATACCAGGGAGAAAGAAAATAAAAATGGATGGAGAGAAAAATATACCAGAGTTCCATTGTTGGTCGAGCCGGCCATCTTGACAGATATTCTTCCGCGCTCCGCAGCCAAATCGCCCACTTCCGCCCAATAAAACCGCTAGTACGACGTAGATCCGCGGAAGGAAATAGGCATTAGAAACTATAAAAGATCGAGACGGGAGGGGGTCGGATACCATATATTTATGGCTATCGTAGTCCAGGGTGCGTGGTAAGGGGGAAAGTATAAAAATAAACACGGTCCTAGAGAGGCCTTTTTTTAACTGGAGTAGGGAATTTTCTAGGACACGCCACAGGACAAAGAGGCGGAAGGAACATGGTTAAAAAAGAAACGAAATTCTTAGTCTTGCGTCACTTGTAAAGCAACGACTTGGAAATCGTAAAATGCATAAGGAGGGAGGATGTGCAAGTAGTTGGGAAAAAATATATTCTAATGCAAAAATGAAAGTACATGTAGAATCCATTGAAGACCTTCCCGTCTACATTTATTGTTGTCTCTGTTTCCCTTAAGTCAGAGTGAAATTCATTAGCTGATTAAACAAGAAGGTCATTATCTAAATAATAAAGTGCAATGATGCGATTCAGCGATTATATCAAAAAGTTAACTTTCCTAAAATAAAGTTATTGCAATATTTAAAGTAGGTACGTATGATAGGACACATTAAATTATGCGAATTGGGAATTTTTAGTCTTTGCCATTTGTAAAGCAACGAGTTGGAAACCGTAAAATTCATAAGGGAGGATGTGTAAGTAGTTGGGAAAATATATTCTAACGCAAAAATGAAGTAGATGTAGAATTCATTGATGACCTTCCCATCTATATTATTATTGTTGTCTCTGTTTTCCTTAACTCAGAGTGAAATTTATAAGCTGATTAAACAGGAAGGTCGTTATCTAAATAATACAGTGTAATGGTGCGATTATATCAAAAAGTTAACTGTCCCAAAATAAAGTTATTACATTGTTTAAAGTAGGGAGAAATATGGTAGGGAACATTAGACTTTGCGAATAGGAAATTTTTAAGTCTTATGCCACTTGTAAAGCAACGATTTGGAAACCGTAAAATGCATAAGGAGAGAGGATGTGCAAGCATTTGGTAGGTAGGTATTTTAATTAACGTCGTACTGGAGCAACACAGCGGGCTATTGGCGACGGTTCGGGATCAATCCCTAAGGGAAAGATGGACAACATCACGTAATTTTGAACCAGAGTCTGATGACGAGGTCACACTTCAGCTGGCATCCCACTCTCCAAACTTTCACACAACGCCAACGTAAGGACATTTGATGCCACGACAGATTCAATGTGCCCCAGCCCTCTTTGCACACGACGATCTTTGGTTGGATTCGAACTCGTAACCCTCCGGTTGCTAATCCTTTACTCTTCCAAGGCAACTGCGGCCTTGTGTAAGAAGTTCGAAAAAATATATTCTTATGAAAAAATGAGAGTAGATGCAGAACCATTGAATATCTTTCTATCTATATTTTTATTGTTTTCTTAATTCAGAGTGAAATTCTTTACCTGATTAAACAGAAAGGTCGTTATCTAAATACAGTGTTATGCCGCGCATCAGTGATTATATAAAAAAGCTAAAACACACACACAATAAAATTACATAATCGTTGCCTCTACATTATTTTGAAGTAAGGAAAAATATGGTAGGACACTAACTATACAAATATTACACTGATTCCATGTTAAATTATTATTCTAATGCAAAAGTGAAAGTAGATGGATTCCCTATTGAAGACCTTCCTGTCTAAATGTATTGTTGTCTCCGTATTTTCTTAACTCAGTGAAATTCACAAGAACAGGAAGGTCGTTATCTAAATAATATAGCGTAAGATGTGCAGTGGTGCGTATCAAAGACTAACTCAAGAAGTTAACTGCCAACAAATAAAGTTACACTATCGCTGTCATTATTTAAAGAAAGGAGAAACATGATAGAACATATTAAACTGGCATACTGAATAGAACATATTAATACGGCCCTGATCCCATGTTAAATCACAAAGGAAAAATCTTTCTTCATCTGTTTTATATGTCGGATAGTTGGTAAGGTTTTTATGGCACAAAGCCAAATCTGGCCAAGCAATTATGCATATCGAATGGAATTCAAGCAATTATACATATCGAATGGAATTCAAGCAATGTAGTTATCGGAGTTATGTTAAATAATAAAGGTAAAATCTTCATATCTTTATTTGTCGAATGGTTAGTTGCATTTTGTATGGCTCGAAGGCCAAATCTGGCTTTTAAACAAAGCTTAAAACAAAAAATATTTCCAATTCATAAATGACTAGCTTTGCTACCCGGATTTACCCGCAGTTTTTGCTGTATCAGACAAAAAGAGTCGTCCTTGTTTCCTTAGCAGTTACGTCATGTCATCAAACAGTTTTTCGAGCTTTGTTCGTTTCACGTGATTGTATTTTTCCCTCTTCCTATTGCATGGATCGTGACAGCTTTTGACGTTTTGTGTTGATTCATCTCTTCTTGAGTAATGTTCCATATTAAATTTTACTTCTATGGTTCTAAGGAAACAACGTAGTGAGTCGAAAATAGGAGAGTTGACTTAAGAACTCCCAGACAGAATAAGTTGTGTAAATTTCATGACACTAGAACTTAGCTTTCGAGAGTTTTTGCTGCATCAGGCACAAATTTGCTGTGTGTATAGGATTGATGAAGATCACAGTATGAATTAATTCGTATCGTTAAATTTCTTTGTTGATAGTTGTTTTTAATTAATAAATTTACCTCAAGGCAATTAAATTGTTGTATGAGGGCAATTTCCCACTGCGCCCATGCTTTTAAACGACACTACTACTAGGGAATTAAATTAAGAAAAAGATTAAAAACTAAATTACTAGGAGTTTTAACCTTCCTAATGGTTTATCTTCGCGTCGAAAACAACCCTGTAGTGACCAACCTCTAATGAAAATTCTGTTCTAAACTTTCACCGGTTCTAGGCAAGGCACAATTTGTTTTCTTACCTGAATCTTCATCTATCTTGGAGTAATAGGACAGTTTTATCTTGATGAGGTATCGAGTCAATAGTAAAATTAGCCAGATCTTAATGGACGAGATATCTCGTCGAAAGCACTTAAGGCGTACGTATACACTAGAAGATATTTTTAAATTTTGATCTTAAAAATCCAGTTTATTTACAACAGGTAATTGGTGTATTCTTAAAATCATTTCAGTGAGAAAAAATCAGATTGTGCAAATAATTAATTATCTAATTCAGATATAATTAGCTAATTAGCAAGTTCTTTGAACAGTGATATCTCAAATTCTAATTTGTTCAGAAAGACGCTTCCTGTTGGAAATTATTCGTAACATTATTCTTCATGTTTTGACCCTCAATCAAGTTGCTAGATGAAAAAGTTTTTTAAAATTTTTTAATCAAGAAAGTATAAAAAAATCAATATTTTTTCAAGAATTTTCACACTTAAAAATCAACTAAAAATTCATTTCTCAACTAAATACTCTGATTGAGGATCAAAACATCCACTGTATTATATAGATTATGACGATACAAAAATAATTATAGCAGATGAATTCATTGTGAAGTTATCACCGTTTGAACACAGCACATCATATTGCAAAAACACAGTTTTTCAGAAATTGAGTTTAAAGTTTTGGAAACATGTTTTCAGAATGATATAGTAATAAAATTGATAAAAAAATATTACCTAACAATAGCCAAAACCCTGCAGAAGCATAAGTTGGTCCTTCTTTTTCAATTTTTTTGTCTCCTTTTTTTGGTACCTCGCAAGTACTTCTTTCGCTGTTTCTGCAGCGGTGTCGATTGACGTACACTTTCACTGATTCTTAGCTGATCTTTTTTTCTGAATACCATTAACCATGAAATGACCAGGACTGATGCCCATGCGCCTCATAACCTCCAATTCGGGCTTAAATCCGCAATTAAAATGCATAACGGCATCAAAAACTGAAAGCTGTACAGCGTCAGCACCTGAAAATTTTGTCTTTGGCGACCGCTTCCAGATAAGTGAATGTAAACATTCATTGTTGTTTTGGGTTTTGCCATGAAAGCACTTTCCTAACATTTCAAGAGTTGTTAGTGTTGAGTAAATCGGCTTTATATGTTTCAATAAGTCGAGTGGCCAATCCTCCTTTATGTTTATAATTACTTTCCTTCCCCCGAGCTGAAGCACGCTGGTAAGAACACCAGCTATCAATAACCCTTTGGGCACTTGGTGTAGAGGGTGATTGTCTCTAGCTCTCAGGTAAAAAGTACTCCAAATTGCAATTGACATTTGTTCTACGGATTGGGTATTATGCCGCATAGCAAATCCAAAATAATTTTGCATGGTATTGATCTTTGCGTCTGTCAACTTGACTTTTCCTCCTAGCCCTCATACTGTCTTCTTTAATTCCTTCAAGGCAGTTCCAAGTCTTTTCTGGTAGTGTCCAATGCATTCTTTTTTCTTAATCTGTTTCCCAGGGTACGGTTCAAGATCGCACACTGTGGAATAGCTTTTGCTATCTCCATCATCGTAAAAATCTCGATATTCCAGCCCCCTGGTTTGTAAAGACCGCTGGAAGATTCGTCCTGCACCGATCGGCTCCATGTTGGTGGACGATCCACTGTAGTTTATTGAGCACTTGTGCTCAACTTTCCACGACTCGAACTGCACCGAAGACTTTTCTTTCCGATTCCACTTACGACATCCAATGCAGTCCTTCGATAACACTTCAACGTCGAGAACTTCTCCTGAGTCAATGGAAATAGCAGAAACTTCTCCATTTAGCGAGTAGCCCCGCTTCTGCCAAGTTTCGTCGACAGATACACCGCATTCTGAACTTCCATTGACATGCCGAAGGCGATGAGCAGCCAGTCGCATCGTTTCACCTGCAAGTGGTTGCACGATATTCAGCAAAGGTTTCATGTCTGTTGTAGGAAACGGGGTTCGGTGGAGGAGGCATGTTCATCAGTCATGAAATGACTAGCTTCTCTGTGGCCACAACCCATTTACTTCATTGCGTACACCAAGCGTCTATTAACTTAAAAAAACTGGGCATGTTTTTTAGAAGTTAAACACGGATCACTTTCAAAGTCACAGTTGTGGCATGCGAGATTTAATTCGACGCAACATCCCATTTTCTTGGAACTGTTGATATGTACAAACAATGTCTTTTCTGCACAGTTTGGAAATCTCAATAAAGAAAACAAGGCATTGATGCAGTTGAGTTCCACAAAAAAGCATTCTCCCAATGAATCATTAGCCGCTCCATTGACAGTAATTTTGCTCAGATTAACCTCTGAAGCAGACGATTTAGATTTATTCTGACTCATTTCTTGCTTTTTTTCATCAGATTCAATTTTACAATGTTGATTGTTGACAAACTTTCTCTTCTTCGAACGTGTATTTAGAGATTTCGATCCCATTTTAATTAAAAAATGTCAAAAATGGCGCGGAAAAATCAGAAGTAAACAGCAGCAAGCACAAGAAGGAATAAAATAAACACGTTTAAAATATACAGTTACAGTTAACTATCGTTGCCATAACACACAAATTAAATAAAAAAGTATTTAAAATCAATAATTCTTTTTCCAAACATCAAGTTTAAAATAAATATCTTGAAAATTGTTATTGTTTACTACTGGTTTTGAAATCGAAACTAGAATTTTTGGTGACAGTACCTAACGAAAAACTCTCGTAACGAAAAATATTCCGAATATTTACAAGGTCTTGGTATCGTTTGAAAGTTAAAGAGTTGGAGAATATTTTGAAGTAAAAAAAAATCGAAATTCTGGTCGATTTTCGCTATTTCTAGTGTATACATACACCTTAAAGAGTAAATGCATGTTCCTCAATTTTTAAAATACATTTAGCATAAGTATGTCTCGAGTAATAAATCGTTTTTAATGGGTAAATATTTGAGAAGCCACGCAATTTAAGGTTAAGTGTACAAATAAATAACTTACCAAAACGCTTATTTGTAAGGGTTTTCTGAACTCGACTACAGCATCGTGGAGTAAACAGGGTTCTAATACTTCTTCCAAGATATCAACACTGACAGAAGACTGTTGTTTTGATACTGTGGGAAATAAAAGGAAACATTAGTCACATGTAAAAAAAAATTTGACCTATATTAAAATGCTAGCTTAACATACACATAAAACCCTGGAGCCGAATGTAAAATTCCATAACGTTATAAAAATTTAATTATTGAATTGAATTGAAGAAACTATAAATGTTAGTTCCTTTAGTCTGCAGCCTAACAAGTTCAATACGATATCAAATGCTACAAAATCAAAGGGATAACATTATTCCATTTTCTTTATATTTATTTTCACGCAGAGAAATATATATACAATCTTTTTACCTAAACATAGATACTTTCTTAATAATTTAAATTCAATTAATTGAGGTGATTATGGGGATCAAAGGTCTTAAATAAAAAACTCCTAGCGAGTTCGGCATAACCTTTTCAACTATCAAACTAAGATCTACTTAAAACTCAACAGCTAACAAAACAGCGCCACTTAGCCAACGGCGGAATAATCAATCTCAACATCACAAAAATATCTGTTGATTTCCATACCATATAGAAACTTCTATTGCTATTCGAGGCGACCTCATATCATACTGAGTTTCAAAACCAAAATATTCCTCAGCAGATGCAATACGTTCTCTACACCACTGTGAAATATTTGATATTTATTTCATTTGAATACCGTACATCCTTTTAGGTGATGTGATTTTCACAAACAATAGTATAATTCGTTCCCTGTAAAGTACGGAAGCTTGGCTAAAACGGTCATGTGCATTTTAATTTAATTGTGTGAATATAATGATTTAGCATTAATATTTTTGGTGAGGAAAACTACGAAGGAAACTGAGGAAAATATTTCGGTCAAAAGTTATCTCACACCGTTGAATATACATTCACTGTGTCACTTGTAACTACTTTGAGATCAGTATTTAAAAAATATCCTGCTATTCGTGAAACGGTCATTTTTCTGTATTCCTGTGATCAGTCTAAATTTTAAAAGAGTGGATTAGATCTCGGCAACAAATAAAAATTAAAAATATGTTTTAAATTTGTTATTAAGTGTTTCAATGTGACAAGCTTGAATACATTTTACAACTCGGTTTTGCTTCCATCTCGGATTGTTATTTTTTTAAAAATCTGCAGGGTGAATCACATATTCCCTGATTCTATTCTGAAATGCTATTGGGTGCAAAATCCTCCCGGAGGAACACACGTTCCTCTTCGAGATGCTGATGTCATTGTTGTTTTATTTGTACGTGGTAAATAAATTTTCTTTGATCCTAATTGTTGCATATGACTAGTGTTACAAATTATAAGTTAACTGTATGCATTTTCCTATTTGACGTCTGGGGTCATGGACGGGGTAGCCCGGTTGGAAGAGTAACGGATTAGCAACCGAAGGATTGCGAGTTCGAATCCAACCAAAGACCATCATGTATAAAGAGGGATCCTTTCGGGTTTGATCCCGGACCGTCACCAATAGCCCGTTGTGTTGTTCCAGTGCGACTTTAATTAAATACTTATATACCTACCTGTCTGGGGGCAACCAGTTTGAAATACGCAGTAAAAAAATTGCTTTTTTTAGTCGATCTCTTGATGTGCAACCGTTTTTTCTTTGCTGTGTTAATATAATAAATGTTGTGTCTCGTCCTGAGATTTGAATTTTATTTGTGAGAGAGCATTACCAAGTTCTACAAGCATTCCCTAGGAAATTGGGTCAATTGGATTTTATGACGCAAGGCTTACAAACGGACAACCTGCAACACAATGATAAATGGTACAAAGTCAGTTTCTACTGTAACTTCTTTCCCCAATGCCAACTTGAATAGATCATAACCCTTCAAGCACTAAATAGCTAGAACATGGCAAACTCTGCGTAACCTGGGGCACCATGGAAGATGCAGCTATATTGAATTGTAGGGGGATGCCTTCCTGAAGGTCTTTGGAGAAGCTTTCAGTCTTGAAGAAAACTGGAATATCAACAAATTGGAATCCGACTTCAGCACACATGAGATTTGAACTCTTAACCAGGCAGTTTCAGTCTACCAGTTTTTAGGAGAGCCAGACACCCTTAGACGAGCTCGACCACTGTTGGGCCGTTTCTATGGTAACAGACAAGCGCATTTTTGTTGCGGAAGCAATGCGCATGGTAAACAGACAGTACTATATGAAGAAATATGTCTTTCCAGAGGAGTTTTTAAGGACAGTTATAAGTTCCATTTGTGTATCAGAATGAAAATTATGAAAACTTCACAGCAACAAATCCTGTCTGAATGATTAGGTAAGGTTCTATGTCATATTCGAGAGATAGTCTAAAGAGAATCTAAATTTCGTATGTAGATGCTTCTATGTTTATTAATTTGCTATTGCCAACAGGATTTGCTGAATACGATTAAAATCCTACACAATGCAGCTAGGTTTGACCCCTCTAAGAAGCGTTATTGATGATAATTATTTGTCTCGAGTTTCTAAATTAACAACCAATAAATAGTATGCTATTGTAGTTTTTATGGTCTGATTGAAATATTGTAGTCAGTCGTTATTTGAAAAATTCACTTCGACGAGTCTGGTGAGTGAAAAATCTTACGTACTAATTTACTTTCGCTCAAAATAATAGGTTCGAAAGGAACAAAGTACAGCGTTAATGATAAATACCACTATAAGACAAAAGAGTTTATATCAACGTTTCATGATCACGAGTTGCGATTCACTTTGTTGAGCGAATGCATCAAGGCAAAAAATAGCAACTCCACTGATCAATAATATATCGTGCAGAAAATGAAAAAAAGACAAATGTAATTATTGCAAAAACGCTCGTCAACGCGAAACTCATTAATTTATCATTATTCAATTTGAACAATGGTAATTTTAATTAGAGCCGAAAATGCGGGTTCTGAGAGCAAATGGAACCAAAACCAAGGCAACGAGTGTTGTGTGCTATTGTCAAGAATTAATTTCATTTTCTCACAGCTCCACCTACTTTTCACTCTGAATTAAGGAGCCCTTGATTAAAATAGTATGAAAAATCTCGACCGGAGAAAAATGTAATAGATTAAATCACAGCAAAGGAATATTTCTAAATCCAATATGCTTTTCCGCCGTCTAAGTCGGGTGAGCGCAACAATCCAACTTTAAGCGTGTTTACTTAATGAAGACAATGAAGTTAATTAGCTGTTGGGAGTCGAAAAGGTATTTTCTGCAGGTTTTGTTCCATTTCCCATCCAAACGCCATTTAAAAAGCTCTTACAAAGAGAAACTTTCACTCTAATTAATATAATTAAACTCGGTGACACGTTAAAAGAAGAAAATTATAAAACTTCCTCCTCTCTCTTTTTATTTATTCTTTATTTCCATTTTATTCTTTTTTCCCCCGATTCCTGCCACAGTTCTACCACCGCTGTCTTCTTCCCTTGAAGCAAAAGTCGGGATCATTTTGCGGCAGAACACAAAAGAACACTTTAGAAGGCAAGGGAACTGTTCCTAAATGGCAAAATGGCGCCCGGAGGCATTCGAGAGGCTCGGTTGTTAACAAATGAAAGCGCCAGCCCAAACGATAACGCTGACGTTGCCAAAACGGGGGAAGGAAATTTTGCTAAATTTTCCCGCGGCTTTTCTGATTGCGATAATGAATTGTGACAATCGCAGCAGAACTTACGGAAAGGAGTGAAAACTCCCCAATAAGTCACGTTTTCCATTATCAAAAAGGAAATATTTCCAGGGCTTCGGTAATTGTTCCACCATTTCCAAAATTATCCGAGTATCAGATTTCGGAGACCATTTTAGGCATTGTTCGGTCGATGTCTTGCCCTCTGGTGAGCGAGTCACCGCTAATATCACCGTATAAAGTAACACATGCAAAGGGGACTTGAAAAGGCCTATACTTGCACGAGAAAATGAAGAGTATTGGCGTGCTCAAATACCTCCTCGTATAATAAAGGCACTAGATGCGACTACCTATGATTATAATGTAGTTTGTGAATTGTCAGGACAAATAAAAATGGTGTCATTTTGAAAAAGTCAATAGTTTAGTGAACGATTGTTGCGGTGGTGCCAATTTGGGAAAATTATTAAGGGAAGCAAGCCATATTAATTTATTTCATACGCATGTGTGCCTTTTTAAAAAATAATGGATTTATCTTTACATTTAACATCCATATTATCTGTATATTTGTGACATTTAACACTCCTCTTGGGGGACTATAAAAATATTGGGCTCCTAGGAATTGGAATCATTGAATCTGTCTCCAGCCATGCGACCTATTAAGTCAGGTCATGTTACCTTCTATATTTGGCTATCCACATTACTTGACGATATTTAATTTTTATCCCTCATGTTTGGGGGCTAGTGATCTATTCCAAAAACGTCAAAGACATATGGGTATGGGTCTCTGGAAATTGGTGCGACTGTCTGCTGATGTAGCAAAAATGACACCTATTGAGTCCGTCAAGTTACCTTCTATATTTGGATACCCATTTTATGTGTAGATATATTTTTTCATTGCTCATCTTTCGGGATCCATGGAATTACGGCCCCTAGGAATTTGGTCGCAGTGAAGCTCTGTTCTATATTTGGCTACCCATATTATGATGTGTAGTTTTCATCTCATATTTGGGGCCGATGATTTATTACAAAAATGTTGGAGATCCATGGGATTGGTCTCTAGATATTGGTGCCTTTGTCTACTGATATAGCAAACATAAGACCTGTTGTCAGGTCAAGTTAGCTTCTATATTGACCATCCAGATTATTTATGTAAGTCTAATTTTCCTGTCTCGTTTGGTAAGTGGTCTGGGATCAAAGGAGTTGGTCCCCTGGATACTTGCCTTTGTGGAAATAAAATTTATGTTTTTGTATAAAAAGTTTGTATCGATAATAAATTAAGCAACAGTATTTTTATTTAAATTGTGTGAATGGATGGATTGGTTTCATTGATCCAGGGGGCTCTACGTTCATTTTCTATTACACGAGGTCTAATTCAAACGGGACATACGGTTTAAATTGAATTCTGAACTACGATGATCATCCATACCATGACATGGATTAGAACACAGAGCCTGCTGAACCGAGGTCCAAAGCACTAGCTAGTATCGGCGGAAGGATGGTTGGTAGGTTTGTATTTTACGACGGAGCACGGGCTATATCTGGCAAAGCTGCTCCAAGTAACGTCAAGTAAATGAAATAATGTTCCGACATACAAGGAAAGTTTTACTAAAAGAGAGAATTACACCCAGAGAGGAATCGAACCTGACAGGAATCGAATCTGCAATACCTACTACTCGCGGATTGATAGTGTAGTGGACAAAGTCAAAGAACCACGGTGCCTCCTGGGGTGGAAGCATTATATATTGATTGAAGCAGCACATGGGTTACACATCCACGCTATGGTTGACACAACTCATAAACACACATTATGAGCACGCAAAATTATTATTTTCGTAGGCAGGTGGCATATAAGAGGGTGAAACCAATTCATTTTAAATTACAAAGTAAGCTCCAATCAATATTCTTCTCCTCTAACTTTAGGGCCTAAGACTACACTTACGATGGTAGGTAGGTAGATATTTTAATTAACGTCACACTGGAGCAACACAATGGGCTATTGGTGACTGTCCGGGATCAATCCCAAAGGGAAAGATCCCCCTTACGATGGAGAAATTGAAGTTATCAGACTGGCGCTACTGAACTAGTTCTAAGAAATGATAAATTCGAAAAAGTGATTATACTGCCTGACCCGATACGTGCTATTCAGGAAATTATTCCACATACTCACCCAGATTGTCAGACTTAAAAGCTGTCAAATTAACTTAGGAAATTACAATAAAAATAAAGTTGTCATTCTACAATGGGTTCCAGCACATTGTGGTATATACGGAAATAAGATGACCGACATATTGACAAACAAGTTACAAATATTTTGCAACTTTCACAAATTGCAATCCCTTATTCATCTGTTACACGAATTATAAAATACGCAATGGAGAAAAATTCCTAAGCGAGGCAGAAACAAGAAATCAAAGATAAAGCTTGGATGGATACCCTTCCAAAATTCCTGCTAACCCTCGTCGAGATGCTTTTGTTGCTTTCAGAATGGAGACTGGACATGACTGCCTTGGTAAACTCTTATACAGATTCACATTTTTAATAGTTCAAATTGTGTCCTGTGTGGAGGTAGTGACGGAATGAACTCCACCCACCTTGGGGTTTGTCCGAAATTGTCGGGAGGCATTTTTCAAAGACATTGGCTGGAAAGAGATCTACTTCAAAGCCTAGATTGATTAACTGCTGTTTATATATTTTTATTTCAATTTCTTTTTATCTATTGTGATGTCTTGTCCCTCTATTCCTTGGTGCATTCCTCCCTGGGTGTATTTCTCTCTTCTGTGTCAGTAAAACTTTCATTGTGTGTGTGTCTATTACTTGATGTTGTATGTCTTATATCTGGCGCAGCATGGCCAAATATGACCCTTGCGCCATAAAACCCCCAAACCAGCCAACCCTTTATTCCTTGTCTCCATGTTTTTGTGCTGAGTGCTTACTATAGTGAATGAATGTATTTCAAGGGCTACACACTGCTAAAAAAATTCTTTGGAGTCAATTAATTTTTATGAAAGAGAATCCTGATCGGACAGTAGTACTACCTTGACCTGGAATGACACACTACTACTTCCATCCATCCAAAAACTAACTATACCATAGGATATTCCAAATTTTCCCAATAAGAAATACAGATAGAAAAGAAACTACTGAAACAAACTACAGTTAAATTCAGTCCAACCTTTCCACGAAAACGAAACACAATTCGCATTTTCTTGAAGAAAAGGTGGCAACAGCGCCGACACAGACCACCTGCTCTCATGGCTCTGAATAATTTCACCTTATAAAAGAATAACGGATAGAGAGAGAGAGAGAGAGACAGGGTGCCCGGATAGCAAACGCCCGGACTCTCTCTTGCATCGCTAGAGCATCAATCTTCTTTCGTAACGAGGGGGGGGGGTTGGCAAAGAACTTAATTGTGTCTGTCCCCCCTACTTTTTTCCTACCAGGCACGTCGAAATAAAATGCCAGCAGGTGGTGTCGAATTGCAGAGGGTGGGGTATTGAAATTAGTGCTGTGGAAATTCCGTCTGTTGTGAGGAACTGGGTTTGCTGGTTTGTTTTTCCAGGTGTTTAATTATGAGTAATCTGTAGAAACTCTGCTGGTTTTGGGTCTGGAGATAAAAGTTTGAGGGATAACAGTGACCAGAAATAGTTGTGATACGAAGATTAGTTTTGAGTGTGCGGAGCATTTGTGGTGGAAATAACGGCACTGAAAATAAATTATGTTCATTTTAGTGAAGGTGATTCATCATTATATTTTAAAATTGCACACAGAGGGAAAAAAATCACATTTGCATTTCGTAGAGAAATTGTAGTTCTTTGATAGATGCAGGGTTTGAACCTATATCTGTTTGAATTCAAATAATAAAATAGAATAATATTCAGGGTAATATAAAACGCTATTGATTATTTTCATCATCAGAGATTGTCATGATGATTGAATAAGAATAAAATATTAGTGACAAGTATGCAAAATTTGGTCGAGAAGTAGTAAGTAGTTAATTAATGTCGCACTGGAGCAACACAACGGGCTGTGGGTGATGATCCGGGATCAATCCCGAAGGGAAAGATCAGAGGACGACATCTCGAAATTTTGAACCACAGTCAGATGACGAGGTAAACATTTGAGCTCGAAAGTAGTAATTCCATCCAATTTAAAGCATGGCCAAATATGGCCCTTGCACCATAAAATCTCAAACAACAACCACCCAGTTTAGAATTCCTGGTTAAAAATTCACTCAGCACTGGCTAATGTGAACCATTTTTGAAAGCTGAGAAACTGAATAATCTATTCTAATTTGGGGCGACTGACACTAATGCAAAGATTGTAATCTGGTTGCTTCTAGTTACTTGGTGCGTTCTAGGTTTGTTTGGCAATGCAATCAGCAACAACATACGGTTGGTTGGTAGAGTTTTTATGACGCAATATTCAATAACATATGGAAGTGGGTTAGATGGTTTCGCAAATCAAATGAAAGTTTCAGTTTTTGCATAGGATCCATATGGACGTGAGTACCCGTAGATATACACATGTTCATTTTTGTCCAGAACTTGCTCGAATTTTCCCAAAGCAGTGTTTGTATTTAAAGATGGTTGTAGAACACTTTTGAATGTTTTAAAGTCGAATTTCAAACTACAATCTCGTTGTGCTGAAATATGCAACATTAACTGTAGTGCTTATGAGGAATAAAGGGATTCCGTAACTTTATTCTTTCATTACCTCGGTTTATCCACCATCTTTAGCTACACGAAGCTGGTTGTTGAGCTTTATGGCGCAAGGGCCACGCTTAGCCAAGCTGGACAAAACACAAGACAGACGACGCCGAGCAAAGGACACACAGATACAAGGAAAACTTCACTGATACAGAAGAGAGAAATACACCGAGGGCAAGTTGCAGGAACCAAACCTGCGCCTACCACAACTTGCAGGTTACCAGCGCAGTCGGGCAAACCCACTGAGCCACGGTGGTCCCTTATGCACAGAGTTAATTAGATCAGTGCCTATGGCTTAATCCTCCAGGTGGTTGTCTCGACTAGGCGTCTCGTCATTTGAATAAAACTGTTCAGATCCTGATGGACGAGATATCTCTTCAAGAGAAAACAACTGACAAGATCTTGATTACCCCGTCTCGTCATTAGACGAAACTGACAAGATCTTGGTCTCGTCATCATAAAAAAATCATCAATATCTTCACAACGAGATATCTCCTCATTAGCTAAATTGGTCAGATCTTGATGGCCGAGATATCTCGTAGAAACCACTTGGAGGATTAAGGGGATTTCGAACCACTATAAACATCCACACTCATATCGAACCGAATTATCAAATAATTGATACGAACCCACAGCCTGTTGAACGGATTGTCAACCACTCGGATTGTCGGATTGTCAACCAGGCAAACCACTCGGCTACCAGTGGTTTGCGCTGTCGGTTGACTCTATGTCGAAATAGGAAATATGAAAAGGCTTTGAATTTTATTTTATCCATATAAACGCATTCATTTCCGATCTTTCAATTCCTTCGGAACACATCTTCATTATGTGTGTATGGGCATCACAACCCCGAGCTACCCGAGTGATCATTCCTCCTTTTCATTTATACCCTCGCCTACCCATATGCATTTTGCTTTTCCTCCCTCCCTCATTCTGTTTGTCTTGTGTTTGGTGCAGTTTGGCCAAATACGGTCCTTGCGCCGTGAATCCCGAAAACAACCAACCAACCGCTCTTTCAAATGACACACGATACCAAGTTATTTAATTTTGATTTTAAGCATCATTAATTGTATAACTATTTCTCCATCACTGACAAAAGAATGCATTGTAAGTAAAAATTAGTTTAGAAAACTTTGTACAAGACTCTTTTTCCTGCTGGGCGATGGGCGAAGATTGAATTAAGGAAACGACCTTTTTTCGTAATCGCCTAATCCTTTCAGGGCTACGTTTTTAGAAGTGAAAAAAGCAAATAAGAACAAGATGTAATGTAAATTCCTTTGTCACAAAGATACTCCTCAATCACACTTTGATGCATTTTCTCCTTTTTTCCCCGCGAACTCGCAGAAACAAAAATCCTGAAAAACTTAAAACTTTTCTCGCAGAAAAAGGAGAAGAAACTCATTCATGCAACTACGGTTGACTCCACATTTCCGCTCGAGTTGATATTTGCCATCGCTAGATGGCGCTTCTTTTATGGTAATGGTTGTGCATTCGCTTTGTCGGCTTCTTCGACGTAAATAATAATGATAGGAAAAGAAGAGAACGATAAAAAAAGAAAGTACTCCCTCTTCTTCGGGATTTTGCGATCGGCTGTTTGCTGTACCGGCCTTTTTCATTTCCGGTTGTATGCTGATTCATTAAGCCAGGACCGGAAATTGGGTCCCTGGTGGTTTTTTGGCTTCCACGCCCCACTTTATTTAATGGACTTTTGTTTGTTGGAACGCTTTTATAACTGTTGCCTGCAATTATGAGCAAAGAAATCATTTAAATGCGTTTTGTGGTTGCTTAATTGAACGTGGCAATGGCTGGCGTTCCGATATGCTGCGAACACATTTCGAGCGTTTCTTTGTTTTTTTAACGCGTTCATTTCTTTAAAAATCATTTTTCGTTCAGAAGAACATTAACAGCTAGTTTTTCTTCAGGGCTTAAGACATTATAGGCAAAAAATGGAATGTAGGGAAAAAATGACTAATGCAGGATATGAGGAAAAAAGAAAAATTGAGCCTGTTGATTTATACAAAAGGTTGAGTCTTGAAAATAATAATTTTCAACAGCAATATTCATTTTTGAATTAGCTCCATCTAATTTACAGTATTTAGTGTGCATCACTCATCAACTGACTTCGTCCAACCACCTAATTTCCCTGGATTTTACACTTCGAGATGCATCAAGCTCACATCTACCCAATGTCAGGTGAGATGCTTGGTCTCACTTCCTGGCTAAGCTAAGCAACAGGCCCGCATGAAATAAAAATAAGTACCCATAGTCCTCAATGTCTAAATTTATAAATGTATGCATTTTCTCGCTTTTTCTTTTGATGTATACAACTTTATTACGAATACAAGAGATGAAAGGCTGAGAAACAGTGTTTTAATCATAAAAAAGTTAAAGGGTTAACCCATTATCTCATTCCAACATCCTTCTTTATTTAGTCATATTGTTTTAAAACCTGTCATAAATATTTCTCACTAAATTACAGTACCTATTTCATGACGTCAAAAATATCGGAAAATCGTTCAGAATCATTAGTTTAGACTTACACAAGTTTGCTTTTAAAAATTTCCCAGAGATTAATGAACTAAAACCGAAATGTTTGGTACCGTTTGAAATTTAATCGGATAGTCTGTTGTTCGCAATGCTTTTTTTAGTTATATCGGCAACGGTAGCTTAATATTTTATTTGATAGAACTAGTAAACTAACTCTAGAATAACAATTTTGTTTTCGAAAAGAGAACAGATAGTTCTTTCGAATCTCAACAAAAAGCGCTTTGGAATAACTTGCTTAAATCTTACCTCTCTTCCTACTATCTCTTTTTTGTTTGTAGTTTTATAAAGTCGAACAGAATTTATTTTTTGGATCCAAAATAGTCTCAATAAGTAAAAATCTAATATTCAATTTTAGCTTTCTTTTGAATAATGGTGGTGATAAGGATTTAGACAATCAAGTTTTTCTTGGTAAAATGTCTCAAAATCGGAAACGCCGGGAAAATTAATATAATTTAACTTAAACCTTAATAACTTTATGTAACTTACAACTTAATGAAAAACTAAGCTTAACATTAATAACACAGATACATAGTAACTTAGTACAACTTACAACTTAATTGATAGCGTTGCTAAGGAGAAGGGGTGACGAGGCAAATGTATAAATTTATGGCATTGAATTTCATTTAATTTTTGTCAAAATTCAGCAACATCCGTAATAAAAATATTGTCATCGTAATAACTAAATAAGAATACCTAATGAAAACTGAAGTAATTATTAATTTTATATTTCATTTCATTTCATTTTTGTCCAGTTCAAAAACATTTACTGTCATTGAAATAACTAAACAACTCAATAAAACTTAAATGAAAACTGAAGTAATTATTAATTTTATATTGTATTCATTTCTGCCGTAAATCAAAACCTGTAATAAAAATGCTCTAATCGTAATAATTAAGTAGCTCAGTAATATTTAATAAAAACTGAAGTAAATATTAAGGTAAATTAATAATTTAAAGACAATGTCAAACCGAAATTGCAAAAAAAATTTAAAAACTAAGTCTTATTAGATCCAAAGCAAAGGCTTGAATATCTGAAAATGTACTTTTTGGACTAACCACTTTCTAAACCCCTCATTCATGACTCTTTGAATTTGGAAAACAAGCTACCCATTACAATAAAAAGGAACCGGTACCAGGTACCAGAAAGTTCCCTAAAAGGACATAGAAAAGGGTCTGCAACCCCATAATCTAGTCCTGGAATAGTGTTGTATACCAGTAGCATAAGTATATATATAGGTTGTTTCAAAACGTCTTGCACAAACTTTAAAGGGAGATAGGAAACAAAACGTTGCACCCTATTCACATAGGGTTGTACTTTCGCAAGCGCTATCCGAATGTGCTAGAAAACATATTAAGGCCAGAAATGAAAGACAGCAAGTATGTGAGCAACATTTTTTCTGATTCCATGGAAGGAATCAGAAAAAAATATTACGCTTTAATATCACCGATCAGTATCATGCCTGTTCCCATGGAATATTCTGGATTCACACGAAGTTTGGTGCAAACGTTTGGTGACAGTTGATAATGAAGTTGCCCGTTTCTGTTGGTCATCCCACATGCACCTTAGGTGCATGTCAGCCATCTTCAACTTTCGTGTAATAAAACATGTTACTAGTACAAAGTCAGCGTCTAAAATGACGTTGACCCAAATTAGCCCATCCTCAGCTTGCGGACATAAATCCCGCCTGAAAATGCGGTTTATCGTAATGTTCCTTAAAACACTAATATAAACCGTACCAATCAACATGGTAAGTGTAAAGTATGGTTAGTGGTCATACCGTTTGTCAGGCGCCTAGTATTTCCCGGATTCGAATCCCGGTTAGTAAGCGCATGCATGTCAATAAGTGTCCTGGAGAAGAGTACCAGCGACTTACCCACTGGGTGCCCCCTTACAAATAGTCCCCAGTTCGTCCCTTGTAGTATTAAAGGTAGGTAGTTAACTAACGTTGCACTGGAGCTACACAGAGGGCTATTGGCAAGGGTCCCGGATCAATCCCAAAGGGAAAGATACAAGGAAAACGCCTCATAATTTTGAATCACTATCAGTTGACGAGAACAACACCTGGGCTGGCACCCCAATTTCCAAACTTTCACACCACGCCAACATGAAGACATTTGAGGCCACGACAGATTTAACGCGCACCAGCCCCCTTTGTAAACGACGATCTTTGGGTGGATTCGAACTCGTAACCCTCCAGTTGCTAATCCGTTGCTCTTCCCACTGGGCTACTACCATGGCCCTATAGTAAGGTAGAAATCAGTGGCCGGGCATTGAAAATATTGTGTTTCCTACCTCCCTTTAACCTTTTTGAGGGGCTCACACAGATAATTCCACCTTTCAATCTGTAGTCTTCCCTGTATGACTTCTAACCAGTTTTGTGCTAGAATCGTTCCAAAGGATTATATTCCATGGAAAGGACCAATAGAATTTTTTCAAGGGATTCAATTCTAAGGAAAGTTCGGTTGGTTGGCTTGATTTTTATGGCGCAAGCGCCATATTGCCATATTTGGTCAAGCTTCACCAATCCAAGGAATGGAGCAATGGAATCTTTTCATGGGATTCCTATACTATAGAAAAACCAATACAATCTCTCCAAAGTATTCGCTTCCAAGGAAAGGACCCACAAAATCTTTCTAAAGGTTGAAATAATCCATGTATTCTTTCATTCAAATGATGTGGTTATTTAGTCATTAATATTTTGTAGGGTAAAAGCAATACTACACTACTCGGAAATCGCGTGACGCACAGAGGGGTAGAGTTCGTACAAGAAGTTTTCAAACACCTTTAAATTCAAGAAAGTCTCTTTAAGGCCTTTTAAGCAAGAACTCAGAACCACAGCATCAATGTTTCCATTGACACATGATTAAAAAATCCTTGATTAATATATTTTTTTTTGTCACTAACTAGCATCTATAAATTAGTTCCCAAGTATAATACCCGCAGCAGAAAGCGACCATACATCTCAGCAGCAGAGTTGGTATTGAAATCTGGAAGGGTGGCACACTGCAGCTATAACGCATCGAGGGCTGAAGTGTAGCACATATTTCGTGTCCACAGCACCGCAAGAGGAGGATGGAAAGCAGCCCATTTTAGCGTTGCCATCGACGAAGAACAAAAAACTATCCCTTGCCTCATAAATAAAGCAGCGGTTCTTATTGGGAAAGAACGAAAACCTTTATGAGAGATCTAAGTTGAAGTGAAAGTAGTTTTCTCTTCTCGTGTCTTGACCAGTAACACGCTCCTCTCGCGTTCCGATTTTTTTTTATTTACTTATTTTTCCCTTTTTTTATTACACACCAGGATGATGTGTTGCCATATCGCTCGTAGAAAAAAAACGACAAGCGGCTACTTGGTGATGATTGGCGCTTGTCTCCAGTTATTTGGGAACAGTCTTTTCGGCTGGGAAATATGAGACTTCCTTGGAAAGGTTTTTGTGGGGAGACGGATATATATATATATATATATATATATATATTTTCTTCCTTATTTCGGTGTCCCATTTTCCTTTCGATACTTATTCTTTCTCTGATGTCTTTCTCTTCTTCCTTTTTTCTGGCACTATGGTCGGCCGATCGTTAAGGAGGGAAATTCTCCCCCTTTTGTCGCTGTAATAGAAAATATCCTCGCTCTTATGTGACTTTTCTTCCAGGCAGGAAAAATAAACACGAATCCCAAGACAGGAGGCTGAAATGAAAGCAAAGCGTTCATTGTTGTCCGTATGCTCTCTGTTCATTTAAAACTTCCTGTTCAGAGGAGTCGAAAACTTTCTGGTGGCTCCAACAAAGGGGAAGTGAAAGTCCTTGAATCAATGTGAGTTTTGGGTAAGTTTAATTACCGTTGACTATCTAGAAAACTCTTTTGTTACAGTGCTGCGGTAGCGCAGTGGAAGAGCAACGGATTAGCAACTCAGTCCAACCAAAGACCGTCATGTTCACGGAGGCTTGTGCACGTTAAATCTGTTGTGCCCTCAAATGTCCTCACATTGGTATGGTGTGGAAGTTTGAAGAGTGTGGTCAGTTCAGGTGTTGACCTCATGATCTGACTGTGATCCAAAACGACGAAGTGTTGTCCTCGATCTTTCCCTTCGTGATTGATCACTTACAGTCAGCGATAGCCCGTTGTGTTGCTCCAGTGTGAAGTTAATTACCTACTCCCCCAATATTTCAATATTCCATAACATCTTTATAGACTTTTAAGTTGAAGATTTTACTAAGGATTTCTCGTTGTTGTTCATTAGTGAAACGAGAAATGGAAGGCCCGTCTCTTCTTGATTTCATGACACTATAGAACATCTGTTTAGTTGGGTTTCATGGTACAAGGGACATTTTTGGCCAATATGCACCCAAGAAAAAGACAGTGGAGACCATCTAGATGTCATAAGAAGCACTGGACATAATCCTATCTAGATATGTTAAAATTGTGGAAAATACCTTATATGTCGTTCGTTGTATTTAAGCCTCGGTTCAGGAAAAGGTAGGTGAATTTGAAAACTCAAAACTTGTGAAACCTGTTTTTCGACTGAAACCGGTCTGTCTTTGTACTTACTATTCTAGGGTCCCAGTTGGTAGAGTCGCGGATTAGTAACCGGAGGGTCCAAAGACCATTGTGTACGAGGGCTGGTGCATGTTGACCCTAAAAGTTTTTCGGCGAGATATCTTGTCCATCAAGGTCTGACCAATTTTCCAAATGACGAGGTATCTCGTCATTATGATATTGCCGATTTGGTTAAGATGACGAGATCAAGAGCTAGTCAGTTTTTCTAATGACGAGATATCTCGTTCATCAAGATCTGGTCGCTTTAGTCGATGATCTTGACATTTTTTCTATGACGAGATACCTCATCGCGACAACCACCAGGAGGGTTAAATTTATTGTGGCTTCAAATGTCCTCACGTTGGCATGGTGTGGAAGTTAGGAGTAGCTGCCAGCTCAGGTGTTGACCTCGTCATCTTACGGTCCAAAGTTGCGGTTCAATCTCGCGATTCAATGTTACGAGGCGTTGTCATTGGATGTTTTCCTTCGGGATTGATCCCTGACCGTCGCCAATAGCCCGTTGCATTGCTTCAGTGCAACGTAAATTCAACTACAACCTTACTTCATCAAATTGAAAACAACAATTTTTAATAGTTAATAGTAATAGTTTTATATAAAAAAAATTCCAATTAAAAACAGCTTTAAAAGAATGTTAATTTAGACATGAGAATTATTTTATACAGTAGCTTAAATGCTTTTTATTTATAAAACAATAATATTTTATTGTTTTATAATTAAATAATTATCGAAATCTATTAAAATCACCAAAACCGAGCACAGTCAAAGGTTCTGTGATGTAATTGGTAGCAATGCTGTTAGTTATTGGATTAAGTGTTTACGGGACGCACACAAAGAAGCCTCGGTTCAGGAAAAGGTAGGTGAATTTACGTTGCACTGGAAGCAACAATACGGGTGAAAGGTCCAGGATCAATCCCGAAGAGTCAGGAAACGGAATACACAACAGTGGTATATATACGAGAAACCAAAGAATGGCCTCACTATTTAAAATTACATATTTCTTTCAACGTATCAAAATTCTTCATCCCTGAGACTGTTAGATCGTTACATTTCCCGACCAGTTCGTCACTGGGGAATGTTGACAAGAGTGCTTTTTTTACACACTGAGTGGGCTTTAATCCTTCAAGTGGTTTCGATGAGATATCTCGTGCATTAAGATATGATCAATTTTGGTAATGGCGAGATCTCTCGTTATCCAAAATGTAGCCAATTTTTTTTAAGATGCTATCAAGATCTGGTCAGTTTTTCTAATGACGAGATATCTCGTACATCAAGATCTTGTCAGTTTTGTAAATGACGAAATACTTCGTAGACCAAGACAGCCTCCAGAAAATTTAAAATAGTTTTCGATTGAATGAACTTTTTGATTTAAGACCAATTCATTGCACGCATAAAACGACACACAATATCGGAAAATGTTTATCAGTTTCGAATCTCACACGATTTAAAAACCCCACGCTTCAACAATCACAACCTTTTGTTACACTCAAAAAGAAAATACAAAACTTCGAGCGATTGTATCAGACTGGTCTTGTCCGTTCTGCGGACTCGGACAGTCACCTTTCGCAGTCTACTTCAACGCTAACGACACGCCTGCACCCGAGGCCATTTTTCTCCTTTGGAAACTCACTCGTTTCGCTGAAAGTATGTCAGCGGCTGCGAAGTAATGAGATTAGAAGTAATAAAACTAACACCTTTCCGAAGGGGGCGTAGCTCAGATGGTAGAGCGCTCGCTTAGCATGCGAGAGGTACCGGGATCGATACCCGGCGCCTCCAATTTTTTAACATTATTTAATGTTCTTTAAAATAAAAAAAATACAATATTCTAGGCTGATGTACTAATTACCAATTTTTTTTCAGCATATTTAACCCTTTCAGCGATAGTGGGACATCTGGCGTCCCACATCCATTATAAAGGCTAGGTATATAAATATTCTATTCTATTTGTATCGCATCCCGCTATATCGGCCGTCGACTATTTTTTCTTGCCTCCCTGTAAATTTTCATTTTGTGAAGTGAAGGTACTTTCAGAGGTATTTGTTTCAGGCTGTTCTAAACTGAATTGATTTAAAAGATTTGGGTGTATCGAACGCGTGGAAGTGATGGGATTTATTTAACAATAATATTTCACTTTATTTAATTTCATATTAAAATATTTTATAGGAAAGATTTTGCATTTAGCTTGTAGTGTTACGCAATTATGGTATTGGTATTGGTATTTTCAATTAACGTCACACTGGAGCAACACAACGGGCTATTGGTGACGGTCCGGGATCAATCCCAGAGGGAAAGATCCGAGGACAACACCACGTAATTTTGAACCACGGTCAGATGACGAGGCAACACCTGAGCTGGCACCCCACTCTCCAAACTTCCACACCACGCCAACGTGAGGACGTTTGGGGCCACGACAGATTTAACGTGCACCAGCCCCCTTTGTACACGACTACGCAATTATGATTTAAGTGTGTACATTATGAGCTTGTTTATTTCTATATAAGTAAGTTGCTCTATCCTCGCAAAATATCGCGCTTTTTCTTATCCTCCAAAAATGCGATGTACCTAGGGGACTACTTTACTCAATATGGCGAATGATACAACTCCAATACTTGGTGGTTAAAATAAATATTTCATAACGTCGGCTTACAACAGAAACTCATTAAGTGACAAAACGAATTTTTACTGTACAGCTGTTTAAAGACTAGATATTAGTTTTAGGTCACAAAATAAAAGTTATAAGCATTTTGATACTATCTTTTAAACAGAAAGCGATATGACTGTATTTCTCATCAGCATGAAAATAAGCATTTAGGGTTTTCAAAAAAATAGTAGTTAATGAGTTTATGCTCTAGGCCGACGCTATTTTTATCCAAACCGATTAGTTGATTGGTTGAATTTTATGACACAAGGGCCGTATTTGGCTTAAATAATGGGCATACACACAAGGAAAGTTTTTATAACACAGAAGAGAGAAATACACTCTGGACAAAGTACAGGAATCAAACCAGCTACGGCCTACACCTCACAGGTTGGCGCAGGACACACCCGCTGAGCCACGGCTATTTTAAAGGGGGTAGTTGAATTAACGTCGCACTATAGCAACACCACGGGCTACTGGCGACGGTCCGGGTTAAATCTTGAAGGGAAAGAGCCGAGGACCACACTTCGTAATTTTGAATTACGGTCAGATGACGAGTTAACACCTGAGATGGCACCCCATTCTCTAAACTTAAACACCAAGCCAACTTGAGATCATTTGAGGTCACGACAGATTTAACGTGCATCAGCCCCACATACACGATGGTCTTTGGTTGAATTGAATCTAGAACTCGAAAATCCTCTCGTCGCTAATCTTCCAACCGGGCTACTACGGCTTCGCTATTTGAAAGGATGTTTTACATTAAAAAGTTGCAGCAACGATGGTTTTGCGTTCAATATATAGATTCACATGCTTTTAATTAAACAACGTGTAATTTAATGCATATTATGAGCGTTTTATAAGTTTCTATTAAGTTTTCTCGACCCTTGCTGTACATTGTACCTTCACTTATCCCAAAAAGCGCGATGTATCGAAGCGATTACTTTTCCCAATATGGCATTTGATACAACTTCAGTACCTCGTTGGTTCAAATAAACAGTTTACGTTTTTATCCAAAAAAGTAAAAAAAGTTGCTTCGATCTGCATTAATGAAATACGTTCACCCCATTTGTTAGTCAAACTCTCCAATCGTAGCTTATCCTACCCAGATTGATTTACAACGTTGCAAAGTTCGCGACTGACCATTTTGAAATAAATCACGGGCGTAGCGCGAAGGTTTCTTTTACCTAGGGAATTGTTGGAAGAAAGACAGTAAAGCCAGGACAGGAAAAAGTAGCGATCTGAAAAAGAACACCGTCGGGGGTGGACCAGGAGAAACAAGCAAGGTGAAATTCGACCCGATGAGACTGTCACAATCAATTGGTCCACCCTACAATCCCTGCAGAGGGAAAAAAGGGCAGGGAGCACTGTCCAGGCCTCTGTTGGCTGTCTCTTGAATTTCGCTCTTGCTCAACGGTGTCATGGCCTAGATTGTTGACTCATCACAGAAGACAAACTGAAGTGAAGAAAGGTGAGGGGAAAGTTGGAGGAGAAATAACGCGACTGCTTGGAACTTTCCCCGAATTCGAAAGAGTGCTTTTCGATAAATCTTGTTGAGCCCATCGACTTAGCAACTTAAGGGGCGGGTCGGTTTTATCAGAGGCAATGTTTTTACGGTGCCCGATTTCAAGAGTGTTTAGGGATTGTAAAAGATTGCGAAGAAGGCATGAATTAGTTTGAAGGTTGTTTGTTTTTAGGTTTTATGGCACAAGGGGCGTATTTTGGCGAAGCTGGGCCAAACACAAGACAACGTCAAGTAAAAAATAAGAAAAGGTAGGTATTTTAATTAACGTCACACTGGAGCAACAACAACGGACTATTTGTGATGATCCGGGATCAATCCCAAAGGATAAGAAAAGGAAAAAAAAGAGGTATTGATGAATAGTAGTGCGATTAAAGCAGAAAAAGATCGCAGGGGGTCCCCGGAGCGAGACTCCCGTGTTTACTAAACAGAGTAAACCCCGTGGGTAAAGAAACGATCACTAGAGTACCTAGAGTTCATGAAGGCCATGCACAAATAAAGGTAGGTAGGTACTTGAATTTACGTCGCACTGGGGCAAAACAACGGGCTATTTGTGATGATCCGGGATCAATCCCGAAGGATAAGAAAAGGAAAAAAAGAGGTATTGATGAATAGTAGTGCGATTAAAGCAGAAAAAGATCGCAGGGGGTCCCCGGAGCGAGACTCCCGTGTTTACTAAACAGAGTAAACCCCGTGGGTAAAGAAACGATCACTAGAGTACCTAGAATTCATGAAGGCCATGCACAAATAAAGGTAGGTAGATACTTGAATTTGCGTCGCACTGGGGCAACACAACGGGCTATTGGCGATAGAACACATACCTAAAGAAGATGTGCCCCAGAGGGCAGTTTGATGGAAGAGTAAGGTAGTGAGTGACCCCTGATGCCAATAAACCTTTTTAGGGGAATTACGAGTATTTACTAACTTCCAAATGGTTTCGATGAGATACCTCGTCCATCAAGATCTGACCAATTTTGCTAATGACGAGATACCTCGTCATCAAATTGCCATTCTTAAAGATAACAAGATTAAAATCGGGTCAATTTTCTTCTAATGACGAGATATACTGTCCATCAAGATCTGGTCATCTTTTGCTAATTGCATCTTTCGCTCTACAAGATATAACCACCAGGAGGGTTAAAAGCCTCATTATCATTTTCGACTCGGATAACACAGACACTCGGTTAATCGAATAAGGTTTTACTGCACCAAAAAACCTTTTTTCGAAACTAGGATTCATTAAGGGTACCTCTAGCAACCTCCGTTTTGATATAATCCAGATTAACCGCAAAAGAGAAAAATAATTATTCAAAAAAAAACCCTAATCACACATGCTAAATGTTCCACTAAAGAACCGGCGACGTCTGATAAGGAACCAATTGCCCGGTGCTCCTAACCTCAACAAGGGATGTCGGTTCAATTATTCACTCCCCCTTCCATCGTATTAATCCCTCTCAGTCAAGGAAAGAGGCCTTTAATCAATCAATGCCCGACTCACCCCTTGTTTGCCGCCCACAATATCGCCCCCTCCCTCCCCTCGAGGGCTCCGCTTTAATTGAAGGAGCTAACAAGTTGGAGAATAACTTTCATGGAAGAAAGTAAGTGTTCGGTAAGAAAAATAAGTGCTTGAAAAAATATATCTGCTCCAACTTCTTCAGGGGAAAAGAAAGCGGTTTGAGCGGGCTGTAGTTTTTTTTCCCCTGCATGCATCGGCGCAGTGCTGCGGAAACAACCACCTCTGAGAGGAAAGGGGGTATTAGTGTGGATGATGAGCCGTGTTTCTCACGTTACGTTAAATTAAAGTTGAACTTTGAGCTGTTTTATTTTGCGATTTTTCCCGTTGATGGAGGTGCATAAGATTAAAGATAGTCAGTGTAAAGATAAATAAACAAAACCCAACATGACTAAAAATTGAGATGACTCTCTGATATCCTTTTCCTTCCTAAATAACGTAATTACGGCATTTCGATATTTTATTAACTTGACTGTGAATTAACCACTTAAAGCACGAGTTTATTTCGGAAAAACTGGTAAAAAATGATATATATATATATGATATATATGTAAAAAATGATATATATATATATATATAAGTAAAACTACCCTAAGAATAGAATAGATTTCCCCGAGAAACAAGATGAAATAAAGTATGTAAATGTTAAGTGAGCCTGCCTACTTTTTCAAGGGGAGCAAGGCCAGGTTATCACTTGAAAATGCGATGCTTTGAGTTTTTCTGTACTTATGTGAGGCCAGGCCGAAGAGATCAACATAAGTTACCCCCCGAAAACTCAAAGTACTACCAGAGAGAAAAAAATCATAAAAATAATACCTGTTACCAAGGTTAGGAATCAAAAGAACAGCCAAAGTAATACCTTACCGAAACTTATGTTGATCTCTTCGGCCTGGCCTCACATAAGTACAGAAAAAACTCAAAGCATCGCATTTTAAAGTGATAACCTGGCCTTGCTCCCCTTGAAAAAGTATTCAGGCTCACTTAACATTTACATATTTTATTTCATCTTATTTCTCGGGGAAATCTATTCTATTCTTAGGGTAGTTTTACTTATTATTTCCCTTTATTTGTTCTCTGCGGCTTTCAGCGCTGTTCATCAAAAGGGTCAATATTATTGTTGTTACTTTGATCCAATTTTTTGTTCTTATTTTTGTTCTTGTTACTATTTGCATTTTGTTTTTATTTGGTTTCTTCTTTTTGATTTACTTTTATGATATTTAACGTAACAAAAATGGATATATTACCTTTTAGACACCTAACAACTGCTTTATAACAAAGAATTCCTAACAAACTTATAGCTAATCATCAAAATGCACCACTTGGTTTACACAAGAAAAATGGTTCATATTGGTGCCATCTACGGTAAATAAGTTTAATATCCATCTATAAATAAGTGGTAAATCATCTATGATAAATAAGTTTATGCCATCTTTGGTATAAGTTTAATCTAGCCTATCTATTTTTACTAGAACGGAAGAACGCCCGTGTGAGATACGGGCATGTGCAAATTTGCCGGTAACTTTCGCCCGTGTCAAACACGGTTAAATGCGTTAAGTGGTTAACTAAGATTTGAAAACTGGTAATGAAATACCGATGATGAAAATCGGTGAAAATTACCGTTAAAATGCCATATCGTAGGTAACCGGTATTGAAACATCAATACTTGTTTCCTACGATATGGCATTTTATGATTTTAGATTTAAGATTATGGGCCACCTGATTGGTTTAGTGGTATTAGCACACCATTTGTTAGCGACCCAGTAGATACGGTATCAAATCCCGAGAGATTTGCAAGTACATAGATTTTGGTGATTGTCCCTGTTATTAGTTGAGGTGGCTTACACACTGGATGCTCCTTTCAAATAGCCGTCAGTTCGCCTCTTGTAGTGGCAGATGTCCAGCAATAGAACATTAAAAAAAACCCTTATGTTTGATTCCCTCCTTAAACTAAAAAATAATCAGCGATTTACTTTGGGTAGGTATTTTAATTAACGTCACACTGGAGCAACACAACGGGCTATTGGCGACGGTCCGGGCTCAAAACCCAATGGGAAAGATCAAGGACAATACCACGTAATATTGAATCACCGATTGACTTTGGGATAAGTTAAAAACACTTGTTAAGGTTATACTTCAGGGCCTTCCCCTTTACCTCTACGTAGCATTAAGAGGCTTATGTGCTCGTCTATAAAGATTATCTACAAAGAGATGCTACAGGAAAGAACTGGAATGCTTTATTAAGGAATAAAGCTCGTATCCCAGGTTCCTTGCCCAGAGCTGTTGGAGTAGCTTGCTTTCGACTTCTCTTACCGGACATGACTATCTGCAGACACTTGCACGGTATTGAAGTAGCGAGATCATCTATATGTTCCCTTTGCGAACTGGAGGAATGACTGGAGACCACCTCAAGGACTGCCCTAAAATTCTTGACAAATTGCAAATAGTGTTGATAGTTTTTAGACCCTAATTTTTACTTCAGAACTCTATTGGGCTGCTTGTCGATTGATGGCCAATAGGCCAGAGACGGGCATAGGATAAAAATACTTCAGGGATCTATTTATATGTAGATTCCTGAAAGACAACAGTAGCAACGACAGCAGCGTTTCCCAACAGCAGTAGTTGTAAAATGTCTTCATATAATAACAGTAGTGTGCTTTTCAATACACAAAAGTAACCCTCCCATTTTCTATATGGGTAAGCATACTGTGGCCTTCTGTTAAGATAAGGGACTGATTAAAGGTTTAATCCATCGTTTTGGTACCTTCTGCTGATATTAGAAACTGATTGCTTTTCCCTATTTCAAACAAATTTTTGGAAGAAAATAAATTGCCTGGAAATTTTTTTACACATCCTTACATGTTAACAGAAAATTGCTTCTTACTGTCTTCATCGCGACAGCAATTACCGTCATTTTGGAAAGGCGCTAAAAAGCTCGGTAAGGAAACAAAAATAGAACTTAAAAACAGTAAAAAAAGTAGAGAATTTCCGTCGGTAATTTAGTGTGATTCGGAAACTAGAACTAACCCTATCTTGTAAGAACGTTTTAAAACTGAAAATGAAAGCTTTTGACCGTTTCTATACCGTAAGATTGAGATTTTCCTAGATTAATCACTACTTAGCATTTGAAATGTGAAATTTACATCTCTGACGAACTAATGTGTATGAAATAGGTTAAACACGCTAGTTTCTTTGTAATTTTATTAATGATTCCTAGTTTTTTATAAAATGTCTTTATTTGAAAAAAAAGGGATGAATAAAATAATATTCTTTCTACGATTTTGTTTCAGCTCTAAATATTGGCTATCAGTAAGTATCCATAGAGTACAGGGTGGCTATAAAATAACTTTCACTTTTTGGAGCCATGTGTAGCTAAATCGAATAAACGGAATGGAACCAAATTTGGTATTGAGACTTCTGAAACCATGGGGAGATGTATTTCGGCAAAAAATAGCACCAAAAGTGGTCGATAGTATGGAATTTGGTACTGTTGGAGTCGGAAACAGTCAAACGATTGCATTAAAAATAGATAAAATGGATTATGCAAAGTTTCGGTTGTGTACGTGACAGCATCGCCAGCATTTAAGTAATGAGAGGGTTATCAACCAGTTCTTTCCGACGGTATGGCCGGTTCGTGCATCATGTGACTTAGGGTCATAGGGGTACTTGATATCCGTTGTGTATGTTCGTGGCGTTCCGAACTTGAATGCCTTGAAAGAGAATATAAAACGGACTGTTATGAACATATAACCCTACTCATTACTCTCAGATGGTAGACAGTGGATGCAATTTGTTGAACGCAAGAAAGGTCAGCACATTGAAATAGGTATATGTGATCAAGAGAAACTTGATACTGGTGAAAAAAGATTGTTTCCTGTGAGTTGAATCTCTAAATTATTTTGTGTATCCATTGCCAGAATTTTTAAAATTACAATGTGCCACATATCCAGTTGAAATTAGTGGCGTGGTTGTTGCAAACGCACTTCAACAGCACAAAATTTCTAACTCTCGGTGACTTTTGGTACTAAAACTTTTTCGAGGACTATTATGTCTTCAAAAAGTCTCAATACCGAACTTGGTTCTATTCTGTTAATTATTTTATGGTCACCCTATATTATAATTATCCGTAGATTTTATGTAATTCAGTCCTTCGTCGCGATGGCTATAAGCTCAAGTTAACTACATTTAGTTTCCAGATAATATCAGCTCGCAGATGTAAGACAGAATGACTCACATGATTTATAGTGCCTTTAATAAGAACGTTAATGAAACTTTTCTTTTCGTAAATTTTGTTTCACGCCCATTCACTTGTTACTAAAGATCCAAATTATATTTAATTAGGTACAGCTTTACATGGCTGGAAGTAACGAATACGTCTTATCAATATCTTTCTTCTGAAATGAATAACGATATCGATTGCGGAGGGAAAAACGTTGTACCATCCAACTTGCCACCAGAGTCAAACATTTCTTCCTCCCACATTTATTTTTTACTCTAAAAATCAATACGCGAAAAGAAAAGCATTTTCTAAGTTTGTGTCATTAGCGAGCAATTTACAAGCAACGCGAAAAAAACCCGCAAACAAATGAAACAGGCGGATAAATAAATAAAACCAACTGAAAAAAAAACACCAAAAATGTGTAACTTAGAGCTAAATTTCACTCGTAAAACTTAACAGAGCCGCCATTTTGACACGAGTTTGTTACCTTCGGTATAATTCCGATTTGTTTTTATCGACCAAAACGTGGCTTAAAAGCGAAAGGTAAAAGGAGAAAGAAAAAAAGGGAGAAAAAGGTGTAAAGTTGGAGGGGGAGCCTGGGATGGATTTTTCGGGTGATTGAGGTAGGGAGGTGGCAATTATGTTAAGTGCGGCAACACGTGCAACATCGGCAGGAAAAAAAAAGCTCGTTCCTGACTTTTCCAGCTTCGCTCTCATTACTCAAGTCGGGCGAGAGCTCCGGCCTCGTTAACGAACTAACGCCGCCGTAAAAATACTTTTTTTAGCACACTCTGCCCCATCAGGTTTCGAGACCCGGGTTCTTTTGCTTTCGGGTAGAGTTGCGTTCCGGGTTTTGTGTGAATAAACAGCAGATGCCGCTCGCGATTTTTCGACTTCTCCGTTGCGAGGAATGAAAGGGGATAAAAAGTATGTGCGGGGTTGTATCGAACTTGATTTCTTCTTCGCTTCGGGGGCTATGGATTCGTGGTTATTGTTCGGAGACATGCTATTTGGTATTTTGGAAGCGTTCGGGAGTTTTTCCAATCGCTCGATCGCACTTGTGGAAGGAAATGGGGTTCGGAAGTGAGATAAAATTTAAGTCTTAAAAGTATCGTGACAACTCTCCTAAGAATACTGAAAATTATTATAAAAAATTAGATCTCTTAAACCCTTCTGATGGTTGTTTCGACGAGGTATCTCATTAACAAAACTGACCAGATCTTGATCTCGTCATCATAAAAAAATCGCAATATCCTGATGACGATACATTTCGTCATTAGCAAAATTGGTCAGATCTTGGAGGGTTAATAAAAGTAACGAGATAGTATTATCAATTGAAATGCATTGACCGTTGGTTAGTTAGAGTTTTATGGCTCAAGGTCCAAAATCGGACAAGCTGAACCAAGCACCAGATACAATGAAAAAAAACCCAATGTAAATATAAAAACATAAAGAAATTGTATCAAATAAAAATCAAGCTCAAGAATTTATAGTAGAAGAAACGATATTGAATATCATGTTGGTCAACAACATGAAGTGTAAAAAGTTAAGAAGCTGATGAACAGCTGAAGAAAATAAATAAAGGCGAAAGCATGATTTTAATGAATAGATTACTTAAAAAATATTTGCGAGTTGATGTAGATATGAAATGGTATGAGAATGATATGTACACAAGCACAAAACGCATTGAAGACAAACCTAAAAACTAGTGGTTGTAAGAAGGATTTTGCAATTTAAAGGTTCAAGTATAGTCACGACTAATATGTAGCATGTCGCTGTCAATACCATAGGTCATGTATTAAAAATATCCATTTTAATAAAGGATGCCTTTGAAAAGAAAATATCCGAGTTAGCCTCTTGCAAAAAATGTTACCTGTTAAGGTTAGATGGAGAGTGTATTCATGAATATATATCTCTTATGTCGTAATATTCAGTAAACTGATGAAATGTTCTCATATAACTTTTTGCTGTTTTAACATACAGCTCCAATTTCAGTAATTAATTAAAATAGTGTAATAATTACTATACCCTAGATTTTGAAAAACATCATCTTGTGGAAGCTTTACTTATTAAATGCCCCTTAAAATAATTCTAATTAAGGCATTTTAATTTACTCTGCATGTATAACATTAAACCGTTACTTTTTATACACAAGAATGGGCAGAGGTGCTAAAAATAGACATCTTTTTGGTCAACCTAACTTCTTAAAATATACATATATTATTTAGCAGGGGGTTATTCAGATATATTTTAACGTTATCGAATGTAACTATTGAAAACGATAAATCCATGTCAATTACAACAGCGATTATGGAAGTACGATTTGGTTTAAGGGGTCCACCTACCTTAAAATAGCGAATTTCGACGAAAATTTTCAAATTTTTTTTATTGAATAATATTTTTGCCTGTATTTTAACGTTTCCAAAACTGTTTTATTTTTAATTCTACGACATTTAGAACCGAAGATATCGTTATTTTAATGCAAAGTGGCAGCTGTCAAACAAAATCGGAAGTATCAATTCGAAACCGGAAGTTGAAGGAAAATTCGAGTTTTATACTTCTTTTTGCATTTTCGAATAATTTTTAAGTTAAAAAATAATTCTATAAAAGTTTTGATGAATTGGGAGAACATTTTTGACATTTTGATAAAGACATTTTCTTTAGTAGTAAAAACTTTAAATGCATTTTCCCGCAAATTATATTTTTACAAAATAGTTACTACAGTTTTTTCAATAACTTCCACCATTTTTAATATTTTTACTTGAAACTTTGTACATGCATTTTAAATACTATTTACTATGAAATGAACTAAAATCTTTCAATAATATAGTATATTCTTTGATTTATAGCTGGTTTTGTGAATAATTTGCTTCAATTTTTGAAAAATTTTCATGAATATGTGTATAACATAGCGTATCTTTTATTTTCAAAATATTTCTTAGATTTTAGTTCATTTTGAAGATTATGGTTATATTTATATTGTATACAAAGGAAATTGATTTTAAGATATTAATTTTTTTTCTAGAGCATTAACCGTTTCCATAAAATTTTCATGAAATTTATCTTAAATAACCAATTTTTTCAAATGGCAACACAAAATAAATTAATTTTGGTACTATTTCTTTGTTTCACATCTGTTAACTATATAAAAACATAAAAAGCTAAAAGCTATAACAATTTTAAAAAAGTTATCGAAGGTAGGCGGTAAGAGAAACAAGGAAGCAAACTTTAAACCTCTGAGGGATTCACACGCATATATACGTTCAGCAACCTACTGTCTTCTCTGCGTGACGTCTTGCTAGTTTCAATATTCTTGACCAGTAGAATATTCCCAGGATTTTTCAACCAATAAATGTGTTTATTTAGTCATTCAATGTGTGATGTAGTGCAAAAGCAATGCTCGATCCACATCATCCGAATAACTCATGACGCCCAGAAGGTTAACAGTAGGTGCATCAAAATATGTATCGAGATCCTTTGAATCAAATTAAAGCTTAATTAAAAGTTTAAAATTTTGAGCAGCAGTAAGTACACACTGAACAGTTCGGAGAATTCAATAAACTTAAATGCTTAATGTTTATATTAAAAGGGTAGATAGGTAGGTAGTTGAATTTACGTCACACTGGAACAACGCAACAGGCTATTGGCGTCGGCCTGGGATCAATTCCGAGAGAAAAGATCCGGGAACAACACCTCGAAATTTTGAACCATGGTCAGATGACGAGGTCAACACTTGAGCTGGAACTCCACTCTCCAAATTTCCACAGCATGCGAACGTGGGGAAATTGAGGACACGACAGATTTAAAGTGCCCCACGGATACGAGTCTTTGGTTAGATCGAGTTTCGAACTCACAACCCTCAGGTTGATAATCCGCGACTCTACCAACTGGGTTACCGCGACCCTCTATTAAAAGGAATGTAGGTTCTGTTTGGAACACAATACGTGATGTGTTAAAAACAAGCCATAATGTTGTGGCTGGATTGAATACACCGGATTAAAAAGCATTCATTTTTATGTGTGAAGAAATCGGAAATAACAAATTATATCGCATCTCCATTTGATATAATCAATCTTAGTAAAAGTAACTACTTGGCATTCGGTCACTATGGAGACACTCAAGGGAATAAGGGGAAATCAAATTAACGCTTCCTTCAGAGTGTTTGGATATCAATAAAAGAAAGGTTGTCGTGACTAATTAAAACCAATTGAAAAAATCTAACCGACACCAAATAAGATCCAGGGATTAATTGAATCTGTTAAAATGACGAATGTTTAATAGGGGCGTAGGGGATAATTAAAGACAGGCTTAATTACAGACTAAATAAAACCATTAAATCAAAGGGAATTTTTCTTCTAATACTTGAAGACTGATTAACGAGCGTGAGACAAAAGAGTTAAGACGAAAGTGCCAATCAATGAGCGAATCAAAAACGAGCTGCAAAAATATCTCGCATCATCGTTTTTTTTTATTTCATGTAATCTGCAGAAATTTGTACAAAAACAGTGGTTTTCGAAATTACATTTAATTTAATTCAAGATTAATAACATCAGCGAAACAAAAGGACATCAGTGCTTGCAGTCATCTAGAGATAAGGACTGAGCTGTGCTAAATGATAATATTTCTGTTATCAATGCTCAACGGAGCAGCTATTGCTTGTTAGCTATATGAAAAATGGCTGTCGTGGTCAGGTCAACCACCCCGTTCACAAAAATCTGAACGCATAAGTTAATCTAAAAGGTATAGTAAATAGATTGATCTCAGCTCGGAGACCAGATACGACCCACCAAATATTTTAACAGGCCCGCAAACCAGATACTACCTTCTAAATACTTGACTATATTTATGGTAAGTATTTGGCCCGTGGACCAAATACTTTTATCATATCTAAAGACGAGATATGGCCTTCCGAATAGATTAACCAGCTCTTCGGCCAGACACTGCCCTTCGAAAATATTTACCCCACCCGCCGGCCAAATACGGCCCTCCGAAAAGGTTTACATGACCTGTCGGGCAGATACCTCCCTCCAAATATTTTTATCAGGCCTGCAGAACAGATACTGTCCCCAAAATACTTTTATCAGGTCCGCAGGCGAGGTATGACCTTCCGAATAGGTTGACCGGCCCGGGGGCCAGACACTGTCTTTCGAAAATATTAACCCCACCTGCCGGCCAACTACGACACTCTGAAAGGGTTTACTCGACCAGTGGGCCAGATACCGCCCACAATATTCAGGTTTGCAAACCAGATACAGCCCTCTGGATAGGTTTAACTAGTCCGCAGTTCAGATAGGGCCTTCTGAACAGGCATACACGGCCTTCAAACCAGATATGGCCCACAAAACGTTTTTATAAGGTTGAATATCTCGTCTGTGAGCCTCATAAAAATATTTGGGCCGAATCTGGTCTACGGTCCGGGTAAACCAGAGGGATGTATCTGGTCTGCAGACCTGTTATAAGTATTTGGAGGACTGTATCTGGCCCACGGGCGAGGTAAATCTGTCCGTATCTGGACTGCGAACCAATTTATCCTGTGCAGAGGGCCATATCTAGTCTCCGGGCCGATGAAATTGTTTGTAGAGCCGTATCTGGTGTGCAGTCCTGAGCTAAACACCTATTAGTCACACTAGTTGGTGGGCCGGGAAATTCTTTTTGGAGAGCCATATCTGGTTTACGAGCAGGTTAAAAGTGTCCGGAGGGCCGTATCTCGTCCGTGGACATCGTAAAAACATTTGGAGGGCTGCATCTAGACTACGGACCAGGTAAACATATCCATAGGGCTGTATCTGATCTGCAGGCCTGATAAAAGTATTTGAACCTGCTAAACCTGTTCGATATAATTTGGGCCAGGTAAACTGTTCGAAGAGCCGATCTGAACTAAAAAGCAGTTTAACATGTTCAGAGGGCCATATCTGGTCTGAAGACTTGTGTGACAGTATCTAGTCTTCAGGCCTGAGTATACCTATACGCCATAATTAATTATCTTACGCTTACGATCCTTTATCTTTACGGATTTTATGGACGCTACCTGACCCCAACGAGAATAGCTATTTCTCAAATAGCTTACAACCAACCAACTTATAACGTTCAGGGCTCTTCCTAAGAGAAATACGACCACAGAAGCCACTACTCGCAAACGTGACTAAACGACCAAACCAACAGGAAATCACGAGCGGACAATCACAACCTCCAATCACAAGTCGATACGCAGAGGACACACATTCAAAACTGAAATCCCATTTGGCATCGAGGCTCCTTCATATACATGACATATTATCTATCAGAGTGAATCCCTCCCCTCATACACAAGCTGGATCAATATTTGTGATGGCAATTCCCATCTCCACTACTGGAACGACGTTACATCACATGTTACAGGTCTTGTGGCTTTATCAGCGCTGCCTGGCTCCAACGATGATGATTATTTGAATGATTTTCATCGCGTGTTTGAAGGGGGAGGGAAGAGCAGCATTCGAATGTACGTGTGCCCAGCGGAGAACGTATCCGTTCTGGATAACCCCTGAAAACGATTGAGATTGCTACTGGAGAGGATTCATAACTGATTGTCTGAGTTGATGAGATCTCTGTTTGTAAGTCAAGAACGCTCGTAGGCATTTACTGTAATTGAAATGACTGATTCATCCTGCTGTGTTGAGACAGTAAATCTTAGCTTCTTCAATTTCGCATCAAGATTATTTGACGAGATCATTTAAACTAGCGTAGTGCCATTTGGTTTTGCAATGAATTGTGATTAAATCCGTTGCTTCGAAGTCATCATCGAGTTCACTGAGTAGATAGAGTTGTTCGAGAAGCTGAGAAATGTGTCCAATATTGTCAAATATAAAAGGATTATTTGATTGCATAATTTTTTTACATTTGGCTATATTTATGGTAAATTATACATGGCTATATTTATGGTAAATTGCTCCTGGAACATTCTGTTTGTTTATTCCTTGTGGATAGTGGTTCTATATCTTGAAATTTCCTCCCAATCCAGTTAGGGAAGCAGAATACGAAAACATTTGGGCTCTAAGTATTTTGTTGAAGATGGGTGTACGATGCCAAGTGTTCATCGAGCCTACTGAGCTGATATACACTGCTGGCCACCCAAATTGCAACACCAAGAAAGACAAGAGATATCACAACAAAATTTATTTTATAGATAACATGTTGACCAAGTATCAAATGATTAAACTTATAGACTTCTGTGAAGTGTGGTTCCTGCCAAAATCAGTAGCCAGAGTAGCCGCCATTGTTGGAGATCACCGCTGCTACACGCCTCGGCATTGATTCAAAGAGACTTTGGATGTGTTCTTGGGGTACAGCAGACCAAGCAGCTTCCACACGTTGCCAAAGTTGATCTGGTGTGGCAGCTGGGGATGTATTCTGGGTCAATCGTTGAGCAACCATGGACCACATGTTTTCTATCGGCGAAAGATCCGGAGAGCGAGCTGGCCAGGGAAGCAATTCAATCTGGCGATTGACGAAGAACCCTTGGACAATGCGTGCCACGTGTGGTCGCGCATTATCCTGTTGAAATATGGCTGTGGGCAAGCCCTGAAGGTAAGGAAGGACAACTGGCTCCAACACCTCGATGTAGCGCTGGCTGTTTAAAGTACCGGCAATGCGTACTAGAGGAGTGCGAGAGTGATATCCAATACCGCCCCATACCATAATACCCGGTGCAGGACCAGTGTGGCAGCTGTTCAGCATCCTCTCTCCACGGTGTCTCCAGACTCGAATCCGACCATCGTGGTGTTGCAGACAGAAGCGTGACTCGTCAGTAAAGACAATTTCATTCCATTCTGCCGTCCACATCCTTCTTTCATCGCACCATTGGCGGCGGAAACGTCTGTGGTTCTGCGTCAAGGGTAGACGAAGCAATGGACGTCTTGCGGACAGACCACTCTGCTGTAAACGGCGTCGAATGGTACGCGCAGACACTAGATGATGCGGTACAGACTGAATGTGCTGTGCTATGGTTCGTGATGTGGCTGAGCGATCCGTCACTGCCATACGCACAATATGCCTGTCATCACGTGAAGTGGTGCACTGAGGTGGATGCGATCGAACACGTCGGTCCGTCATACCCTCCTGCATCCAACGATCACATATCCGCATTACAGTTGTTTGGTTTCGTCCAACACGACTACCGATTTCCCTGAAAGATAATCCACAATCTCGGTAGGCCACTATCCTTCCTCTGTCGAACTCGGATACTTGATCAAAAGATGATCGCTGTTTTCTACGAGGCATAATTGATCGTTTTTTTGAAAAAACCATAAGAAAAACACAATTGCCGTACTTGAAATCGTCGAAATCTCCAAGCCTTAAATAGCGCTTTGAAGTGGCGCCACAGGCGCGCGTAATGTGCGTCTGCGCTGAAATTCTAATCAATTGCATATCTCACCTCCGCTAATGCATGCTGTAAATTTCATATTATTTGCATGCTTACTTCAGGGTGTTGCATTTACGGTGGCCAGCAGTGTAGTAGTTCAAGAAGCTGAGAAATTATGTTAGATATAGCGAAATTTAAATTTTCAATTATTTGGTTGTATAATTCTTTACATATTATTGCATATGGCTATACATTTATGGCAAACTAGAGGGCCCGTTCGTAGTATCTGAGTCAGTTTCTAAATTGTTCATATCTATCGATAGCAGTGTCGTTACTCAATTGCGATATTATAAATTGTTCCACTTCAGCTCATAAGTTACTTTATTTTAAATGTCTTCTCTCGGCAACTACTGAACTGTGTTTAACATTTATAAATAAAACATTCTTTAAAAGGTTAAAAGCCCAAGCATAGATGACACTTAAAGGTCAAGATGTTTCCACTGGTGAATCCATTTCGTTTTCAAAGACAGATAGATTTTAAAGCTAGCTACTTCAGGAGGAGCATACGTCCCTAAATTTAAAGCATTACCTTTTCTACAATGCACCAGAGGAGAAGTACCTAATTTTAAAACTACCTTTTAACAGTTATGATATTTTAAATCGTTTCACGTTCAACTCAAAGTTACTTCATTTTAAGTGTCCTCTATTGGCAACCACTGAATTGTATCCAAGAACTACAAGTAAAATGTTCTTTAAATGGTTAAAAGCCAAAACAAATGGCACCTAAAAGCCAAGATAGTTCCGCCACTTCGACTCTATTGACTAGAAAGTTATTTTTAAAAAACTAGCTACTTTAGAACCATACGTCCCTAAATTTAAAGGATTACCCTTTCTACATCGTGCGTTTACCAGAGAAATACCTAAAATTACTATTGTCCTAACACAGTTGCGATATTTTAAAACGTTTGGTACTCAATTCATAAGTTACTTTATTTCTGCTTACCTGGTATAAAGATCATAGAGTTTTGTCTGTCGTTCAATAGATCCTGGGTTCAAATCATGTCCGAATAGGCCAGTGGTCAGGCATTAGAAAACCACCAAGATTACGTCTAGGCGGTTACAACGAGATAAATCGTCCATAAAGATCTGACCAATTTTGTTAATGTCGATATATCTCGTCATCAAGATCTAACCAATTTTGTTAATGCCGATATATCTTGTCATCAAGAAACTGCGATTTTTTCGATGACTACGAGATCAAGATCTGGTCACTTTTCTACTAATGACGAGATATCTCGTCCATCAAGATCTGGTCAGCTTTTCTAATGAGACGAGAAACCTCGTCGTGACAACCACTAATGGTTAAATATTTTCCATGGGCAACTAATGGAATCGTGTTTAACACTTATAAGTAAAACATTCGTTATAAGAACAAGTCAATATTTAAATGGCACCTAAAAACGCCAAGACGTGTTCCACCACTTCGTCTTCACAGAAGCCAGATAGCTTTTAAAAGATAGCTTCTTCAGAAGAAGCACGCGTCCCTAAATTTAGAGCATTACCCTTTCTATATAATGTGCGAGGATATTAATGAATGACTGGAAGGGGTAGCAACAGACGAAACAAGTTCCAACACGCAAAAACGAAAGACATTTCCACAAGGCACTTTTTTAAACAAAGCTCACTCGCCGCAGAAAACCCACAGTCACATCTCACAGACGTGCCCCAAAGCAGCTTTTATGCAGAAGGGACGCTGGTTCAAACACACATTGGATCACATTTCAACAGAGAAAAACAGCATGCATATGCTTCTTTAATGGCATTCGGGAGTAGTCGGGTCCCCCTTTCACCTTTTTAAAAAATCCCCACCGACGCTTACAAAAAGGGAAAAAACTCACTCGGATTCGGAGGAGGGGGGAATTTAATGGGCTGATCTTAAGAAATATGTTTTCACACCGTAATCCCGCACGCCCCCTCCTTTCCTCTTTCCCGGAGTCCGGAATTCTTGAGGAGTTGAAAGTGAAATGGTGCATGCTTCTCCGGAGAGGCTTTGGTGCGAGCGAGTTGGCCGAGTCGTCGCAGCCAAGCCGAGGACATTTCTGGAGTTAATTCCCACTTTGTTGAGGGGGTGCTGCTTTTAAAAGACACGGGTCGAGGGGGGTGCGTGCCAATTTAAATTAAATCGCTGTAATTAACTCAAGTTTCGGTACGTTAACGGGCTTTTGCTGGGGTCCTAAGCGGATTTTCCAGCCGTTTCGCTCCGTGACTTAACTTTGCTTAACGCCTGCGAGCCGTTTATTTGCGTAAGCCGTTTTTCTTGCGATGGCGCTTGGATTTAATTGTTCGCTTCCTTTCGGGACGAACGATAAAATCCAAGCGCCAGAAAACGCGCGGTAAAAAGACAAAAGTGCTTAGCTGACCTTTTCTAAGCAACAAGTGAATTGCAGTTTGTTAATTATTTAAAATTGATTCTATGTGTGAGTAAGATGTTAATGGAATTGGCATTTGAATCAAAGGGGGCGTAGAAAATGCGTTATGCATGATTAAAATATATTATAGGAGGACATAGTTTATCCTCAATCTTACGTTTACATGGTGAATGAGTTTTCTTTTTTAGTGTACTACCAGCTTTCGGATTAACAAACGGTGGGTTGTGAATTCGAAACTCGAACCAACCAAAGACCGTCGTATATACGTGGGGCTAGTGCACGTTAAATCGGTCGTGACCTCAAATGTCCTCACGTTGGCATGGTGTGAAAGTTTGGGGAATCTCAGGTGTTCATCTCGTCATCTGACCGTGGTGTTTAAAATTACAAGGTATTGACTTGGATCTTTCCGTTCGGGATTGATCCGTGACAGTCGTCAATAGCCCATTGTGTTGCTCCAGTGCGACGTTAATTCAATTACCTACTTCTCCCGCGGTTTTTGTTGCTTCAGACAAACCAAGTCAAGCCCGTTACCTCAGCTGTTTCGTTGAGTCGAACAGTTTTTTGAACTTGTTTGCTTTTGTTTGTTCACACTTGTTTTTGAACTTCACATGCTTGTGTTATTTCCTCGGCTCGTGACAGCTTTTAACGTTTCGTGTTGATTCGAGTTTGATCTAAAATTGGTTTCTCTTGCGTAGTTCCGTATAAAATTTGATTTCTATGTTTCTAAGGGAACGACGTAGCGGGCTGAAAATAGTTGCGTTGGCCTAGAATTTCCTGATAGAATAAGCTGTTCACATTTCATGACGCCGAAGCTCAACGTTCAAGAATTTTTACTGCCTCAGGCAAACAGATTTTCTGTTTTACAACTTAGATTGAGTGAGAGTGTATATTTTACTACATATGCATAAGGAAAAGAATCAATTTGGGGGTACTAAAATATACTTTATTTTATTATTTATTTTTAATATTCAGTAATCAAGGTAACATAAATTTATGCAACCTAAATTATATGACATTTTTGGTAGATTTTAATTAATGAGTATCATTCTTGTCTGTAGTTGGTTTGTTTGCATGCGAATAAGAGATCAATGGTTGCCAAACATCCCTTTCATTCACCGTAATTTAATGACAAAATGGAAATCAAATTATGGCCAAATATACAGATTTTGCATAAGTGCTCGTGCGCGTTCACATGCACAAAAGCTCAGAATTTTGAGAATTAGACCATGAGAAAAGTTTTTACTGAAAACAAACGAGACGTAAGACGGAAATTTTACTTACCCAAATGCTCTAGCATGATACATATCGGGGTTACCTTAAAATGTAGTTTATTGCCGTTTAATCTAATTTATATTGACCAATTAACTATCATAATCAATTCATGATTCATTCTTTGGTATTTCCACTGGCGACGTGCTGATATCGTGTTCGAAAAACAAGCCAAGTGACGTCATATCCGGAATAAGTACAGGAGACATATATTCCGGCACAAAAACACTATTGCTACCTCGTACTTACATTTATCTTGATAGAAAAACTTCTGATAAAATGATCTATTCCAGTACTACAATCGAAATAAAAGAATGATCGAATGAACAGAAGTAGTTGAATACAGAATGCATAGATTTAGAAGTTAATACTCTAACATCTAAATCTGTTGTGCTTTGAAATTATGAAAATTAAGTCTATTGTCTTGTTTTTTTCGCGTTTTGTCATGAAGAAAATGTAAAATTCCTCTGGGAATGTTTTTTATTATTTGTTAAAGCATTATTTTACAGGAGACAGAAAAGAGTGTCTCAAAGATTTATCATCCAAAGACATTAGATTCACAGTAACAATTTAAAGTAAATTCACTAAGCATTGATCTGAAGGGATTTTTCTGTAAAGCTACTTTATGTAGGTTTATGTTTCTGTGGTAGAACGTGTTTCCTCTACCTATTCCGGAAGTGACGTCACGTGGGTTGATTTAAAGGCAACTCCGTTTATCTATACAGCGAGAGCATTGGATTACTGGAAATCAAATTCTCGACTTCCGGTAGTTTGTTTATTATTAAAATCAATCACATAATTGAAATATAAAAAATAGTTTTTCAATAACTTTTTAATTTATCCAATCAGCTAAATAGAACTTATCAAAACATCATAATCATTAGTATATTCGTCCATTAATTAATTTTAATCCATTTATTAGTTAATTATTCCTTTGTTCGTTATAAATGCAATACTTATAAGTTCAACTTATTGTGGTGAATGGCACCTTACAGCCTGAAACTCTTGGACAGCCTTGTGGAAAGCATGCCTATACGTTGTGAGGCCTGCATTAGGGTCAGAGGTCAGCACATTCTCTATTAGGTTGTTTTTGATAGAGCAAAAAATGTTTTTTGTTCGCATCAGCTAAAATTTGGTGTTCACTAAAGCATTTTGCTTTCATGTAGCTTCTTTGCTTACTTCCCAGTAGCACGTCTGGAGAGTAGGACGCTAGCTCGGGTGCTGAACTCATCATCAATGAATCTTTCCCTTCGGGATTGATCCCAAACTGTCGCTAATAGCCCGTTGTGTTGCTCTAGTGCGACGTAAATTTAACTACCTGCCTACCTAGTAGCAGAGGGTGTTCTTGTTTCATTCCACATAGCATGTGAAATATTCTTGTCATTTGATGTACTTCGGTGCAGGTACTTGGCACGCGATTCATCTCTGATTGCATTATCCTTAATTTTTGGACCAACGTAAATCTGGTTTCGATCATATATTTTATCCATCAAGATCTGACTAATTTTGCTAATGACAAGATATCTCGTCATCAAGATATTGCCGATTTTTTGATGATGGCAAGAGCAAAATATGATCAGTTTTCTTCTAATGACGAGATATATCGTCCATCAGGATTTGATTAGTTTTCTTGTAATGACGAGATATATCGTCAAAACAACTACCAGGAGAGTAATTTTTTATTTCGAATGTTGTATTGCTTTATAAGTTTGAGGTCTTTGATATTAAAAAACAGGACAAAATGTTTGTCAAACTTTGACTTACGTCGTTTTGTCACTAAGCAGTCCTGACCCTTCTCTGAGTTTCATCCCATTCCATCTCTCAGTCTTTTATCACTGGGAGCGACATCTAGCGGCGAGGGCATTAGGCGAAAGAGAGAGAAGCTGGACTCCGTTTCTTTACTACGGGTGTGATAATAAAGCTGCACGCATCCTATAAAAACGTGGGAAGGACCCCTTTCATGTGCAAATGATATCACGGTCTAGCACCTTCGAGGTGAAAACTTTCTCTCCTTTCCCCCTTTCTTTTTATTTTGCATTTTTCCTTTTCGTGCGAGAACACTGGAAGACGATGGCGGAAGAGATGATTTAAGAGGCTCAGATTCCGAGCTTGTTTAACTGGTGGGGGAAACTTTCTGGAGCCCAAAGCACTCAGAGGTTGGTGGGATGTGTGAAGGAAGGGCTTGAGATTCCTGAAGTTATAGCGAAGTTGGAATACGGAAGTTCGTTTCGAAATGTCAGGACCCGAGTTTTGGGTGAAAAAAGGAAATATTTAGAGTTCGTAAGGAAACTACACTGAAGCGCCTTATATGATGACAATGAGGTTTCCAAATTGGTTGGTTGATTTAATTTTTATGGCACACGATCCAAAAAAAGATCATAAACTACGCTAAGTACGAGACCAAATAAAAATCTATGAAATCAAACACAAATACAAAATTTCAACAAAAGTGCATCTAGAGTAACAATAAAAAAGCGGATTGAAATCACTGAGGTAGGTGCACAACATGAAACAAAAATGAAATTTAAATATAATAATCTAATTTATGAGAACAGAAGACATTAAAATATGTCTCCTTTAAAACACACAAAAATAGCTTAAAAGGGTGTTATAAAACGCGTTGACTGATAAAAAATGGTGAAAATATAATAAAGTGTAATGCAAGCAATGAAAAAGCGCGAGATATAATTATTAAAGACTTTAAAAAAATCCAATTCTGCATACAAATTTTAATGGGGCTTTTCCCAATCAAATCTTGTAGGTTTAAAAAGGAGTTGCTAAAAGGTATTGGCGATGATAATTAAAATCCAAATTGGTAGGTAGAGAGTTAAATTTACGTCGCACTGAAGCATCCAAATTGGAAACTTACCTAATGATTCCAGCCCGGTTGGAAGGGCAACGGATTAGCAACCGGAGGGTTGCGAGTTCGAAACTCGGTCCAGCCTTCGTGTAATCGGAGGCTGGTTGCTGTTAAATCTGTCGTGGCCTAAAATGTCCTCTAGTTGGCATGATGTTGAAGTTTGGAGAGTGGGGTGACAGGTGTTGTTCTCGTCATCTGACTGTGGTTCAGAATTAAGAGGCGTTCTTTCCCTTCGGGATTGCTAGTGGATAGTCGCCAGTTGCCCGTTGTGTTGCTCCAGTGTGACGTCAATTAGCTACCTACCTAATGATTTTTTCGTTTAGTAATGAATAATATTCATTAATGGGAATTAAATTGGTATCTTTTAAGGTTTGGTTTGCTGCTCCATGGTCATTTTTTTGCTACACGAGAGCCTACAGCTTAAAGTGAATTTCAAAATGAACTACGAACATCCTTGCCAAGACCAAGATTTAACACAACATATTTAACCAATGACCACTGGCTATCAGGCCCACTTTAACTATTAAGGAATTTTAGGCAATTCTAGATGGAATGCATAGAATCACGGGAATGAGAGCGTGAAATCAAACTTACGACAATAGAGTATTATAAATGTCTATGACTAAGTAAATTAAAAGAGTTCAAATTTTATGCAAGGGGTCTGCTGTTTCTAATTCCTCTTGGTCTTACACATGCTAAAACTAGTCCATGGAACCATTCGTCTTTGAAAAGTCCAAAACAATCAAAGGATTCTCAAAAGGTCTCAAAATGGGATTGGATGTTGGGGTTTTATGGAGCAAGCTCCAAAAGCGGACAAGCTACACCACAAAAAGTTCATGGAAGTCCAACACACAAAAGCATGTGAACCAGGAAAGACTGATTTCGTGCATTTAGGACAAACAGGAAACATTTTATGTCCACTTTGAAATTTGAGTGTTAGTATGTCCACTTTTGAAGCTCAACAAAGTGATTTTCTATCTCATAACACCTACAAAGCATAGCCTGGGCCAGTTCCCCCATGCCAGGGGTGTCAAACTGGCGGCCCCCGAGGTAATTTTTTGTGGCCCACGATGCTCTGAAATAAAATGAAAACAGGACACTATGTTACGAAGAAAATAGCACTTAGGGGAGATCGAGGCAATACCGTACATAAAATTTCGTCATGTTAAAAATGAGTTAGAGCCCTCTGGATGTTATTATCCCTCTTTATGGAACTACAACTGGTGAAGATATTTTTGATGCTGTATGGAGCATTTTAGAAAAATTTAATCTTCCTCTTGACAGGCTTGTTTCTGTAACAACTGACGGCGCTAAATTGATAACGGGTGAAACTAAAGGATTTGTGTCAAGACTGACAAGAAAATTACAAGATGAATATCCAGATAAACCGAAAATCAGTACTTTCCATTTCCTTATTCACCAACAAGTTCTCTGTTTAAAAATATTAAAAATGGACGAAGTACTTAAAACTGTAACAAAAACAGTCAACTTGATTCGATCGAGAGCACACAACCATCGCCAATTTACTTTTTTCCTTAAAATTTAGAATCCGAAGATCTTCCTTATTACACAGAAGTTCGTTGGTTGTCCTGCCACAAAGTCCTGAAGAGCTTCTATCTGCTTTTGGAGGAAATAATTGTATTTCTTGAAATGAAAGATGAAAAAAAAAACAAAATATATCGATTATAAAAGATCCTTTGTGGGTAAAAGATCTGGCATTTTTAACAGATATTACAGGTCATCTGAATAATCTTAATATTGCATTGCAAGGCAAAGATCAATTAATAACGAATATGTACGATGCAATAGCAAGTTTTGTACAAAAACTGACTTTATTTAAAAATCATCTACAAAAAACATGTTGACGTATTTTCCTACGTGTGAGCAGTTAAAAGCACAAAATCAAAGTTGCTCATTTTCACAATATTGTGGTAAAATCGAAAAAAATCAAAAACTAATTCTATAAAGGTTTTAATGATTTCAGAGTTGCAAAAATGTTTTTCTTTTTATTAGGCCTTTTTCCTTTGAAGTTGAAAATGCTCCCACTTCGATACAACTGGAATTAATTGATTTCCAGAATGATTCGGTTTTAAAAGACAAATATCGAGAAGTAGGAATTCCCAAAATATATTCTTATTTAGGTGAAAAATACCCGGAAATTAAAAAGTTTGCTGCACAAATTTTATGCTATTTTAGGGGGGTATTTCAATTAACGTCACACTGGAGCAACACAACGGGCTATTGGTGACGGTCCGGGATCAATCCCAAAGGGAAAGATCCGAGAACAACACCACGTAATTTTGAACCACGGTCAGATGACGAGCTATTTTAGGAGTACGTACTTGTGTGAGCAACTATTTTCGTCCATGAAATTAAATAAAACGGCCTACAGATCAAGATTAACATCTATCTGCCATAATGAAGATTGTCTGTTCTGTCTTTGAATCCAGATATTGGAAAACTAGTAGGAGGAAAGCGCTGGCAAGTTTCCGGTAAAAAAATTAATTTTAATTTTATAAATACATTAAAGTAAATAAACATTTAAATAAAAGCAATTATATAGCAATATTATAAATTATTACCCTAAATTCACTTAATTATATAATGTGTTTTAATTATCCTATCCATATTCTTAATCCTCACTTCAAAATAGAATTTTAAGAAAATTTGTAAATGTGATGTGGCCCGCGTGAATCTTCCCAGTTACATTAAATGGCCCGTGTTTTAATTGAGTTTGACGCTCCTGCCCTATGAGTAGCCTAATGAGTAGGGGTTGGTTAGTTTTGGGGTTTTATGGCGCAAGGGTCATATTTGGCCATACTGTGCCAGACAGAAGACACAATATCAATTGACAGGCACACACACAATGAAAGTTTACTGACACAGAATAGGGAATACACCCAGGGAATAATGAACCTGACAGGAATCGATCATGCACCGCCTACAACTCGAAGGTTGCTAGCGCAGAGGGTATACCCAAAGATCCACGACGGCCCCATCATGAGTAGGGGATTTCCCTCCATAAACTATTACTGCAGATCTTGGACTTTGTGAAAATTTCCTGGGATGTTAATAATAAGTCTCCAAGAAACATTCTTTAGCCAGTCCGTTTGCTATGTCATCTCCAATGTTAATATGAAAAGGGATTCATTGAGTGTATATCAGCATATTTTGATATACTTTTGAGCATAGCCAGAATTTCAAAGCAAGGGTCTTGTTTTATGTAATTGTTATTTTAATACACGCTTCATTTTGTGAAAATGTGTTTGAATAAGTTTCGCAGATTTCCAAAATGACGAACGAAAAGAATATTATTTATATAAAGTAATATGTTCAATATTGTTCAAAAACTATAGTTTATTGCATACACTGAACATGTCACTCAATGATGAAATATTAATCAAAAATGTGAACTTGGAAATAGATTGCTTCGTAAAATGTTTCAGATTAAGAGCACATAACCCGAAGGTTATTTCAATTCACCAAATAGCACATACTTGAAAGCACAAGTTCGATGTAGTATACCAACGTACTACTAATAGCACAAATACTAGTTTTTATTACTCATTATTTCATAACACACCAATCCTATCTAGCATGTTTGGGTAAAAGATTTCCTCGTTACCTATCCAATGCTGTGCTTAAAATAATTTTCTTAGTTCGTGTTACCGATGATAGATGATTGGTTGGTTTAAGTTTCATGGTACCAGTGCCATGTTTGACCAAGCTGCACCAAAGAACTTCAAGTAAATGGTTATTACACAGGTAAACTTCAAGCAAATGTACATGGAAAGTTTTACTGACACAGAAAAGAGAAATACACCCAGGGAGGATTTGAATCTGCACCGCCTATAACATGGAGGTTATTAGAGTAGCGGATATACCCAGTAACCCATGGTGACCTTTACTGATAATAACTAACTTTGTACTAATTTTATTAATTTAAACTAATTGTGTGTGTACTACGCTTGTTCCTTTTTAGGCTTTGTGATTCATTGAATAGACACATTCGGAGTATAACTTTTACGTTTTAAAAGTAAGGAATTCACTCGTAACCTCTCTATGGTTGGTGGCTTTGGTTGCAGCAGAACTGACCTTGCCAAAGCTGTCTTTCAGATACGAACACTTATTGTGACTGCTTTAAAAATCAACTTTTACGGGAAATATTGTCAAAATTCAGTTGTAAATATTTATTTATTTCACTCCAAGTGAGATGCTCTCAACCAGGAAAACACCGAAATGAGATTACACGTAGAAATTCAAATGCAGACAACGATATCTCAGTCCTCCCCTTTCCCTAATAAATAAAGTTCTCTCCGAGCACTAACGAAGCCTTAAAGGAATACGATTCCAAGCAACAAATTTCTTTTCCAAACTTGGCAACGTCGTCGTCGGCCTAGAAGGCCAAGCCGATGGAGATCCGTTATTATCAAAGCGCATAGCTTCTGGAGAGGGAATCTCAGATCTGAATTTCATAGCGCCGAGCCAAAATCCAGCAAAGTGTTGATGAAAGGATATAAAAAGAAAAACAGCACATAAAGAAAAAGTTTGAAAAGCGGCCTCTTCCCCTGTAGAAAAGAGAGAAAATTGCGACTAGCTGTCTCTTCCAGAAGCGGGTGTTTTGCATAAACTACCAGCTGACAACATTACCATATAAATATCGGCATCGTCATTCAGGACCCCAAGAAGAGGGGGATAAGGCATGGAATAAGAGATAAGGCAGTGTCACTTATAATGCTCGGAACGGAAAATAAAAAGGAAGCTTTATCTATTGTAACGCTGAACTTTAAGGCGATTATTTACAACTACCCTGGGCGGGGCTTGTAACTCTTAACCCCCTTCTCTACAGGGGAGGGAAAGTGATTTTCTGGAGGGTGCTTTCGTTTTATGAAGCAGTAAGCAAGCGATATCGGAAGCGTAGGTGGGTGCAAGATCGAGTTCGTAACACACGGTTCAAGCATCGTGTCCGTCGAATTCCGGAATGTTTCCATACTGGGAAATGAGTGTTTGCGAAATGAAAATTTACATTCGCGTTGTTTCTCTCATACAACTAACTTCAGTTTTTGTTATGATCAAGCTATTTGGAAAGCCACTAAAGACCTAAGGCAGGTAGTTGAATTAACGTCGCAGTGGAGCAACACATTGGGCTATTGGCGACAGTACGGGATGAAACTCGAAGGGAAAGATCCGAGAGAGACCTCATTATTTTGAACCACGATAAGATGAGGAGGTCAACACCTGAGCTGGCACCTCACTCTCAATACTTTTACACCACACCAACGTGAGGATATTTGAGGCTATGACAGATTTAACGTGCACCAGCCCCCACGTACAAGACGTTTTTTAATCGAGTTTCAAACTTACAACCCTACGGTTGCTGACCCACTACTCTTCCAACCGGGCTACTGCCGCTACTAAAAGAAAGCTAAGGAAAAACCTTACTGTGATCAAATGATGCACAATTGAACCTCTTTTACATGACAATCCTGTTAACGAGTCTTGTCTCTTAAAATATAGTATTAGTGTATATAAACTCCAATAGGGAACAGGAAAGAAAAACATTGATCATTTCCAGATAATTAACCCTTTGTTTCAAAATCTACAGTTGAGAGACTATAGTGAACCTATAATATATCTCCTTGACCAATAGAATCCTAGGAAGAATTCTATTGGTTAATCCTAGCAAGGATTCTATTGGTCAAGAAAAGAGTCTAAAACTAGTGAGAGTACATGTAGGTAAAAACTGCTGGTTGCAAGGTGGAATAAATCGTGATTGATATCCAGAGCGTCGATGGGTATTTCTCGAGAAAGATGGAGAGATAGGGTAGGCGTTCTTTAAATACACTTTACGTTTATTGTCTTTCTTTGTACTTTTAACGATTTCAGCGTACTTTATACAATTCATAGAATAGAACTATTAATATGCATTTTAAACGATTCTTAGAGCCCTTAGAATTATTCTTAGTCATTTAAAATTATGCTTATGCATTTAGAATGATTCTTTAGAGAGCATAAAACCATTTCTAGTGCCCGTAGAGTGATTCTTCAATTCTTAGAGTATTTAAAAACGACAACATTTTGAGTGCAGTTAAAACATTTGCAGACAATCTTCATTCAAAAATGAGGTCCCCATATTTGAATTTAAAAATTCAAAACATTTCACATGCACGCGGTTAATGTTTAAATATTTTCATATTTATTTCTTTAACTGAACTAAAATTAATTAGAGATACTCTTAAAACAGTTACCAAAACTTCAAAATCAGGTTAAGTCGTCGAAATACATTCCTGAATTAGTATCCCCCCAAAAAGGTGATTATCTTAAAAGTTTCTAGGTCCTCGGGTAAAACCTTCGAAATATATTTCTGCCACATTTTGTATCACTCTCATAATTAAATAGCGATTCTGTTGAAACAAATTTTAAGAATTTCGAAATCAAGATAAATCCTCGAAATATATTAATGACATTTAGTATCACCCCTAAAATTAAATAGCGGCTTTTTTCAGTTTCAAGAAGTACCAAATCAGGATAAATCCTCGAAATTCAGGGTGTTTTGTAGCATAAAGGGCCGAGTGGTTAGCTAAAAGCGAAGACACAGACTACTATTTATTCATCATATGAATTTACGTTATTTACATAGTTAAAACGGTTTTGGATTCCTTGGTTTTGGGCGCTATAAACAGGGATCGACTAAAACCGACTGGCGACCGCGCGCCAAAAATACATCAGCACAGTTTGAGTTTTGAAATCTCCCTTCTCTTACCCTTCCAGTTGCAATCCATGCAAGAATCCCAACGTTCAGTGGAAGTACGGGAAACCTTTATCAAGATATCGAGTGGAATCTTAGCCACTGCTGATGTAACCAGCTACTGCTTAAGTTGATTAATGTTGCTAATCTTAATTTTGTATACTTCTGATCTAACAAGTCCACACGAAAAAATCTAGGTGTGAGGTCAGGTGACCGTGGATCGCAAAATCTGACGGAATCTCTCTTATCAACCTTCCCGGAAAGGTTTCAAACAAGTAGACTCCGACACTTGTTACAATTGTAAAATGAAGCAGCTCTCAATCTTGTTGGAAGACAACTGTCTTGTTAGAAGACAGTGCCGATAATTCCATCGAAAACAAGTGAGGCACAAACAAAAATCTGCAAGATATTCTGGGAAATGACACCATTAGTTATCTTCTCAGCGTAGAAAAAGGAGTCGTTCACTTTGCGTTTTGTGATGCTTAACTAAACATCAACCTTTGGAGACTCAATTATTCCTAGAAAAGAAAAGACCATTCGACCTTTTCGCTAAAATGGGTAGTTGGTGTGTCTATACCCTAGATATCACAGAAATCGACACTAACATCGATTTTTTGCTTCAAAATATTCTCCAAAACCTTAGCTTTCAAAAGATACCAAGATCTTGTAAATATTTGGAATATTTTTCTAACTACGAGGGTTTTCCATTTTTCTGGAAGCATTACAAATGTTTCCAAAACTTTAAACTCAATTTCTGAAGAACTATGTTTTTGCAATATACTTTGTTCAAACGATGATAACTAGACACTGAATTGATCTATTATAATTAATTTTGTATCATTATAATATATATAATTAATTTTTTGACCCTTAATCAAAGTTATTAGTTATGAAGTGATTTTTTTTATTTTTAATTCCTGAAAATATTTTGATTGTTTTATACTTTTTTGGTGAAAAAAAACTTTAAAACCTATTCCTGCTAGCAACTTGATTGAGGGTCAAAATATGAAGAATAATATTAGAAATAATTTGCAACGGGAATTGTCTTTCTGAACAAATTAGAATTTGAGATCTCACTGTTCAAAGAACATGCTAAATATCTAATTATATATAAAACCAATGACCTATTGTAAAAAAACTGGATTTTAAAAGTAAAAAAATCAAGTGCATATGTACATCTTAATTTAGAAACACCCTGCGTGTTCCGAAATTCAGTATCACCCCATCAGAATGCAATGGTTTTCTTCTCAAGCAGTACCAACGCAACTGTTTTTTTATTTACTGCTGTTCTCAGAAGTAGGGAATTTGCCAAGAACAAAAGACACGTTCGAAAAAACCCCAGAAGAATCTCCACGTACTAGTGCGCATGTGCGATACTTACCTTACAAAGTGCATCCAAGTATCGCATTCCATCATCAATCATAGCGGTGGGGCGCAGGAGCTCATAATTACCCGCCAGGACCAAAACCTTACACACATAAAAAAGTCAACCGCGAAAGGCAGCGATTACAATGAAAAAGAAGTTAATTACCACCGATTATGCGAGATTTTTTCACTCCACACTCGATGACTGCCGTTTCTATTACCTTCCCAATTAAGGAAAAGGGTAGAATGACTGACAAATAACGCGCAATTACGCAGGCGCAAAAAAGGATCGCGGAGAAAGCCAATGAATAATTTATAGTAAATAATTAACGGCGCATTAGACAGGACTTTTTATGTCGCGGCGTAGGTTGCACGATTCTTAAATAAATTCCCCCGGACGCCCCGAGATTAATAGGATCAAAGTGGCACAAAAGAATCTGGGGAGGGTGTTTAAAACCGCGGAAAGTCCTCACAGCACACGATTTCTGTTTAATTAATTAATAATGACAAGTAATGAATGACTTGGCTGTCGGCTGAGGGTTTTATTTTCGACTCTGTGAGACGAAGGGACCTGACAAGCTGAGACTCGTTGGTTGAATTCTAAGTAAAATACTTTAGTGAAAGAGACGTCGTTCATTAATTTCTTCACGTGGTCCCAGATCCCTTGGATTAATAAAACATTTTTAGGAATGCTTAGGCTGACTTGAAGACGTACCTTAAAGCACCACGAAAGAAGTAGCCATTGAAATAATGTGAGATGATCTATACCGAATAGCCTTAAAACTCTGGATACGTAGTTTAACAATTAATCTATTGTTACACTTTTAATTTATAAATACTTTAATGAAAGAGAAGTTGCTCATTCATATCTTCACATGGTCACCGATCCCTTGAATCAATGAAACATTATTAGGAATGTTTAATCTGACTTGAAGACGTACCTTAAAACAACATGAAAGACGTAGTCACCGAAATCATGTGAGATGATCTATGCAGAATAGCCTTAAAAATGTAGCCAGAGGCTTTCAGCTCAATAGAAGTTTATTATTACGCTTTTGTTAAATTCTCTTTCATTAAAGTAAAGTACTTTAATGAAAGAGAAGTTGCTCATTAATTTATTCACATAGTATGCAGGTCCCTTGAATTGATTAAACATATTTAAGAATGCTCTAGGGTGACTTGAAGACTTACCTTAATGTACCATGAAAGACGTAGTCATAGGAATCATTTGAGATGGTCCTTACAGAATAGCCTTAAATCTGTTGACACGTAGTACAGAGGCTTTAAGTTTAACATTAACTTATTTGCTACGCTTTTTTAAAATTCCAAGTAAAGTACTTCAATGAAAGAGAAATTGGTCATTAATTTCTTCAAAGGTTCACAGATCCCTTGGATTAATGAAACATATTTATAAGGAATGCTTAGGCTGATCTGAAAACGCATTGTAAAGCTTCATATTAAACTTAGAGGTTAAACGGATATGAGATTATCTGTGTAAGGTGGCCTTAAAGTCTGATTTAGTGGGGAAAGACTTTTGGTCTAACATTTATTTCTGTTAATTTTTGTTGAAGCACATTTAACATCGCTGAAAAATGCATTTAATAAAATCCATGTGCACAAGATAGTATTCTGTATAGCTTTGAAGACACTAGTCAATTAAACAAGCACAAAATACTCAATGCATGTCATTCCTAAAGAAGCCTATTTCTGTACTTTACCTTAAATGGATGATGGTCCAGAAAGATGCTTGTTTATTCCAGTACAAGTAGTCTTAAATTTTCTATGAAGCTTTCTAATGACCGAATGAAGATACGGAAATTTTCATCAAAGGTTGCCTAACAAACCCCAATACAATTTTCGATTCATTAGACGAAGTGTGTTTTCTTTGCTTTCTCAGTATAGTTCCAACTACTATATCATAGTCTGAATGTCCGAATACAAATAAATAGCACTGTAGATTGATTATAATTATTTTGTAAAACTACATACTCAGCATAAAATTAGCTTAACATGAAGACTACTCAAAACTTACCATCGTTACTGACTAAGACGGTTACTGACAAGGTTTCTGAGGTTGATAAAATATGCGATCGCCCAATAGGAGCGCTGGTATAGGCTGTTGACGCACTGCTTGGAGTTTGGAAGTGCCAATGAAACAACAGATGATCTTTTTCAGATGGAACTTTACCTGAAAGAGTAAATAAACATAAGAGACGAGCATTACAATCATTATATTCACACTTTTTAGAAAAATTTCAGTTAAATAATTCCGTCATTAGGATGAAAAATGGATAAAACTTTCAGTTTTAGACAAAGCTTCGAATATTAAGATGCGATGACTGAACGTTTTGTTATTATTAAAACTATAGCAATGTGAAAGACATCGGAAAATACACAAATATACAGGTTAATACAATATATTCTAATACAAATTTTTAAGCACATGATTTTGAAGCATAGAAGATTCGTTTATACAATATTATTCACCTCGAAAACTGGATAGATTCTTTTATTCAAATCGTATACATTACCATGATCAAGGACCAATGAAACAAAGTACTAAATAAATTTAAAATTAAACTTAATTCAAAACCATTAGCTTGTCATTCTATAACATGAATTACTACGCGAAATATACATCGTTACAAAAAATATTCATGCAATATATCATCGGCTTAAAAATAAAGCACATTAAGTCAACATTTTAGAGACATGAGTTCCTTAAGTTTTTCTAGACCCGAATGGAGTGATCTTTATAGACTTGCAAAGTCCCCTGAGTCATTTTTTTCTTTGCATGTAGATTAGATTTCTTGAGAAACGCACTTAGTGAGTAGAATTTTCTCCCCTTCGCTTTCTCAGCACTGTTTCTTGTCTTGGTGTATTCCACTCGTGAGCCGACTGATATAATCTTGCGATAAAATATAAGTTATAGGGTTAAAATAGAAAAAAAATTGCGAAGTTGTGTCAAGGACACAAACCACAGGTTTTACGTGAATATTCGGGCCTGATGTTGGATTGTAGAATGAATGAAGTAGACAAAAAGTTTGAACGATTGTTTATTATGAATATACAACAATTTACAGTTTGAATGATTAAAGTGCAGTTTGATGTCAATTATTGTGGAGAGATTTTTGTTGTCCAATATTAATTGTAGCGTAGTTCGATAGCTTTCGAATACCACCACTTATGCAGTGCTCACTCCAAGCAATCCAAAGTTACACGGTCCCAAAGCCTGCCCGGCACCGTAGAATTTTGACATATTGCGGACTCCCTCCTCATGCTCAGTACGCCTGCGTACTCAGTTCGAAGGTCATGCCAGGTACGGACATACTTTATCTACACGATGCTATATTTATCTGGATGTTTCTTCTAGTTCTGAAATCATAAGATAAAACTCTGTTTGTAAAGCTCGACTTTTCATGCATACCTCTAGTGCTGTTTCGATTTTAAAGACGTATCCTTGACGAAATTGAAACATCTTAAAACACCAGAAGCTAGGTAGGCTATTTGGGTTTTATGGTGCAAGGTTCAAAAACAGACTGCACCAAAGAAACACCAGCTGGCGTTGTCTGCAAAAAGTTACCCCATGTAACTCAGCTGTTTATAAATAACCTATTCAAGGCAAGATCTAACAAAAAAAATTCTTTAAATTTTCTGCCATGATTTATGAACTATTCACACAATTAAATGAAGTATGTAATCTTCATCGTTTAGCATTTTTACACCATTTAACATTATTTTATTGTAATTTTGTTATGGAACTCGAATGAGTACTAATCAGACGGATGTCCTTCAAATAAAGATTTATCACTTCAAAGATTTAACCATCCTCCTCAGAAAGGGATAGCGTTTGCGTAATAAAATTAAGAGTTAATTGCAACGACAGTGCTTGGGAGTCGTTCTAGGTATGGTCGCCATCTGGTGGGATCAGGTGTAATTGGTTGCTTCTAATTACCGACCGGTGTCGAGCAAGGCCGGGATGTAGAGAAGACATTTTCTGGCGGTAATCGCGCCATTTACTTCAACTTCACTCGCGCGACGGTCATTTTAAGAAAAGGCAATTTCCAGAGATTAAACCCGGGCATGATGGTCGGAAAATTCAGTAAAGGGCAATTTATTGGCGGCACGATAGAATACTCGTATAGACTGCGTAATGTTTGGAAATTTTTCGGACCGCATCATTTCGAGTCTTAGAGAGAAGAGGATGTTACAATAATTTTGAATTATAAAATAGAGAATGTGGGTTGCAAAATAGATATATGAAAATATAATGCTGATTCCTTAATACATGGCAGTTAACTATTCCTTAGTTATAATCTTAATGGACTTCTTTATTATTTTTCACAATAAAATAGAAAAGAGGGACTATAAAAGAGATGCTGATTCTTTAATTCATAGAAGGAGACTACTATTTAGTTATAATCTTAATGAAATTATACATTGCAAACGTGCAGTCTATATTATAAATACAATTGTACATGTAATATTTACCGTTTAAGTTGAAAACAATTCCATTCTATAGTTGACATACCTTAAGATTTGGTTTTGTCACTATAGGGCTACAGGAGTTAATTACAATGCCATATATTAAGAACAAAAATTACGTTTCCTACGAAAATTTAAAACAATCCAAAATATAAAATACCCAGTAAAACGAAACTTTAAAGTTTCGGAAAATAAAATGAAGCAATTTTGTATTGTTACCCTTTGAGTGTTTCATCACAGTTCAAATGAAGAGTTTAAATTCATACCTAGACAAATTAACTTTTTGAAAAATCGTAGATATCGCACAGTCTGACGAATGAATTAATACTACAGGTCATAGAAAAGTATTGAATAGGAATTTAGTCAAATTCTCTCAATAGCAGTGATAAAACTGTAATTCCAATCAAAATAAGATGGAAATACATAAATTGAATTTTAAACAATTTTTATTAAAGTACATTTGCATTTTTAGAATGAAAACTCTTCATCTTCTATAATCAATTGAATCATCCAAAATAAATAAGTATTTAGTGATGGATTATCTTTTGAATTGGAATCATCAGTCTTATAATTTTATTATTAAAGCACAGATGATTCGAAGAATTCGAATTAAACACCCCTAAAGATACATTTTGGAATCACAGGAAAAAATGACATTTAGTTGAAAGTTGTGAGGGAATTGAAATACTTTATGCCTCATTAGGCAATACATATTGATACATTAAAAACGAAATAGTTATAAAGTGCTTATAACTGTATTATCTATAGGAAGAACATCAAACCCAAATGTCACGTAACTACGGTGATAGAGTGCCTCTTTCTGTTTCTTATAGCGACATTTTATTCCATAAAATTCTAAAAATATTTTACTTCCACAAAATTGCTGCGAAAAATTTTCACGATACTTTTTGAAAAATAGTCAATAGTTTTAGGGGACATGTTGATCAGGGTGGAGCGTCCATAGAAGCCAGGCATTCCCTAATAAAATTAATTAAAATTAGCAAAAAAGATAGCAAAAAAATAGAAATCGACGAAACCTGAAGCAAAAAAGGCGATTTTAACGTAAATCTGAGTGAACCGTCAGCTTCTATTTTAATGTTCTTGATTTTCTCCTCAAAAAATAACCGGAGACTGCTAATGCCCGATCTTTTCAGCCTTAAATGGTTTCTTACTATTATTGGCTAATCATGCGCAATGGGTACCTTAAGCACAGACTCTCCCCATGCTTCTTATTGAGACTAGCATCCAATACAGATAAAATGCGCAGTTGATCCTTACACAAGGTCTATTATTCTCTCCTCACTTTCCCACTTTTGTAAAACACTGCCATCAAGCTCTAAGGTATGTAGATAGTTGAATTAACGTCCCACTGGAGCAACACAATTGGCTAGGGTTATTAGTGACGGTCCGGGATCCATCCCGAAGTCAAGCTCTAAGACAGCTTTTGGATCACCCATATAGAGCTGACAAGATTGGGTCCAATCAAGCTTTTAGGGCTCTTTTTTTTAACTTAGGGCTAACAATGATTCGTATTGTGCATATGCGAAAATGAGACAAAGGCGAATGGAGTTGATTTGCAAGGTTGTATAAAGTTAAGTATAAGATTGTTTTTGCTTTTTTTTGAACCTTGGAATCACCAGTTATCAATGTTACGATACATTACTGGTGTAACCCTCCAAGTGCTTTCGATGAAATATCTCGTCCATCAAGATGCAACCAATTTTGTTATTATTACGAGATATCTCGTCCATCAATATCTGGTCAGTTTTGCTAACGACTAGATGTCTCGTCGCGACAACCACAAGGAGGGTAAATTTCACGTAAGGTAACAGAAGTAATTCCAACTTCTGGAAAAATCATAAAAAATTCCAACTCATTCTTCAATCATGATGTATTAAATATTTTTATTGATATTTATGCTTAAAATTTTCCATTGACATCAATGCCAATGGGAAAGAATCCAGGTATATAGGTTACGCGATGTCACGCAACGATTTGTAGGGAAGTAAAAAAATTCCACTGAAGCAAGGACACATAAAATACAATTTCCATAAATTCATCTTTGTCTTGGAAACGCAAAAATGCGGCATTATATATAGATCATCGCATGGAATAAGTTTGCAAAACCCACTATTGTGAAAGGCCAGTGACATTTTTCCGATAAAAAATGGCGGAGGTCTTTTCCCTAAAAATATTCTGCTGTCTATATATCCCGAAAGTATCTTTCTCAAAGTGTCAGTGTGCCGTTGTAAAGAGAAAAGCAAGACACTGCAGAAAGAAAAAATGTTTCTAAAAATACTAGGCCATCAAAATCGTTACTTTAGTACCTGCAGGCGCTTCATGTACTTTTGAAATCGATCTTTATAAGTAACGATGCAATTTAAGAAAGAATAAAAAATAAAAATAAAATAAATAACAGAGTAGTTCGTGTGTATATATACCCTAAAGAGATGGGCAGTTTTGGTGCTTAGACACCATTGAATTAAAGATGGGAGAAAATTTTTCTTGGGTGCTATATAAAGATGCTCTTTAATGTAAGTGTGTATGACGAAATGCCTTTAAAACTGAAAGCTAGTTTCATGTGTACTTTTTTATTTTTAAATATTTTGTCTTTAAAAGGTAGATTGAATTATTTTGACCCTCTTGAGTATTTCGAGATTTTCGAGTAGTGTAGTGTTGCTTTTACTCCATGACACTAATGAGGACATCTTTCTAAAGAATTCATGGATTCTTTCAACCTCTCTATTGGTCCTTTTCTTAGTACAGAATCCTTTAAAAAGATTATACTGGTCCTTTCTTTAGAATAGAATCATTTGGAAAGATTCTTTTTATCATTTCTTCTCAGAATAGAATCCTTTGGATAGATAATATTGGTCGAGAAGGTAAAAATTGGTTAGAAGTCATGCAGGGAATGTAGGTAGGTTGAAATATTGCCAACTTTGGCTAAGCGGTGCGAAAACAAGTTTTAAAATTACGCATGCTAGGAAGACTATAGGTTGCAAGGTAGAATTATGCGTGTAAATTTATATGACGAGCCCCAGTTCGAGTAAAAATGATGGGCTCCAGTTCCAGTTTAGATGAAGGAATCCAGTACTAGTTAAGATGATGAGCCCCACTACTAGTAAGGATGACTAGCTCCAGCACCAGTTTAAACGACGAGTCTCACAACAAGTAAATATAAGAGGCTCCAGAATCTGTTTAGACGATGGGGTCCAGTACTAGTTTAGATGATGGGTCCTAGAACTAGTAAAGATCACGAACTCCAAATTCTGTTTAGATGATGGGCTCCACTACCAGTATAGACGAGCCCTAGTAGTAGTAAAAGTGACGAGCTCCAGTACCAGATTAGATGATGGTCCAGTATCCCTAAAGAGGACGGGCCACATTACCAGTTTAAATGAAGGATCCACAAGTAATAAATATGACGAACTCCAGAATCTGCTTAGATGACGGGCCCCATTACTAGTAAATATGACGGGCTCTATTACTAGTAACAATGATGGGCTCCAGTACAAGTATAGATGACGATCCCCAGTAGAAGTAAAAACGATGGACTCTAGTACCGGAGCCCAAGTACCAATGACGCTGACTGGTTCCAGTACCAGTTTAGATGACAGTCAAGTAACAACAAAGATGACGGGCCACTATCAGTAAAGATACAGGAATTCTCTTTAAATTAAATATACGCTTTCCATGTACTCAGTATTTAATTTGCACAAATGCGATATTTTTCTTCTTTCTTTTTGCACAACTTAATTATTATACATTTAAAGAAATGATTAAAACTTTTAAGCAGATTACACATTACAGTACCCAAAGCATTTCACACTCACTGACCCTGATACCGTAGAACTGACGCTCCCCTCCCCATTCGGAGGTCCTGAACTCAGTCATAAATGCCATAAAGATATCGTAGGATTCCACAAACAGAAAAGCACCGACAACTCACATCGAAGGTTTCCTTTCAAGATAATTCAAAACATCACCCACATTCATCAAGACGTAAAACACTCCACACCCACAAATCCTTTCCAGCCTTCCACCGAAAATAACAAGAAACACCCCGCCGCGAATTATGCCCTGATGTCAATATTTGCAGATCGCCATCTTCTCTCATTCGAGAGATTAAGAAGGACCTGACAAGTCGGGTCATGACCCCGAACACCCATCAAGAAGCTAATAAATACATAAAAACAAAAAATCCGCCTTTCTCGGAAGAGAAAAAGCAAACAAAACACAAAAAGGTTTTTGAGAGAAAAACTGAGAGTAAAAGACAACCTTGAGAAGGTGGAGGCCTGAGATATATATATATATATAAGCACGACAATAAACCCTCCACTAGGCTTTGAGATAGCCGTATGTTAGAATTAGATGCCCGGCTGGCGAAACTTACAGTAATTTCTCTTCATAAACTTGTCAGAATGAATCAAACTTGTGTCACTCTGGGGACCAGTTCCCCATATGTTGAAAAAGGAGAAAATCTTAAATAATACTACTAATAAAAAAGAAACCCCCTTTTGAATTCTTATTTATTTATTTCTTTTCCTTACACCGAAAACTTCCCCGCATTTAGCACAGTGTAAAGTTTTTTATTTACTTATTCACTCCACATATATACATGTATATACGTGAAAAAAGTAAATAAACATAAATTTCACCCGCTCTTCAATCCTTTCACGGTAGCTCATGCAATCGCCCCCCAGCGCGTAAAAAGTGAAAACGCGCCGTGCGCTAAATATATATACCTACATATATATTTATGTTTTGTTCATTTTCAAAAAAGGGGGGATGGGGTAAGCAAAGATGCTAAGCATACTTCTAAGAATTACGAATGGTATTTTTCGATATTTTCTCCGCAAGTATTTTTCAAACTTATTTTTCAGCGACTTCATAAATTTCCTCCTCTTATTTATTTAGTTATTCATTTCCAGCCCTCTATTCGGTGTTTCGGGAAGACGCAGCAGGGGAAAAAAAAATCTCAGACTTTATATTTTTTTAAAGCTTAATCCACGTCGTGTTACTTATTCAGATTCACACGTAGCGCCTGAATGCTTTATGGGCTTGTTTATTGGCTCGGTTGTAAAGGAACAGATGGAGATTTACGTTCCTCACAATGGATATCCTCTCATTTATCTTAGCTACTAATGCCGGAGCTTTCACTTTCGATCACTGCTGCCCGAATGTATGTATTTTAAAGGCGGTGGTATTCATTCAGTAAGTATATTTGATTTTGTTGCGTAACCAACGATTTGGGGTTATAATTTTTTTAAACACTTGCCGATTCAGTATTAAAAATTCTTAAGATTTAAATCAGAATTAAGAATAAATTTACCAAAGTGTAATCTATCATAAACTATCAAAGAATCTACGAAGTTGTATCAATTCGTTAGGACATTAAATATTTTCGCGTTGTAAAGAAATACTCCAAGGAGTTTCGCAACTGTCTTGGTAGTGATACTATTGGAATAAAATTATCTTTTAATGATCTGATTGTGGGGAATTGGAAATTAAATTGTTACTTCTAAATAGATATCAAATTTCAAATTTGAGCAAAAGGAAATTTATTCCTAAACATAAAATATGAGGTTAATATAAGCGTTTCTGCTAGGCTTTTTTTATTCTTTCTGCAACCTATAAAAGTAATTAAAAAGTCAACACAAGCTCGTATTCCATTTTTGTAATAAATTAATGAAAACAAAAGTTCGGAATTATTAGCTCAAGGAGTGACATTCGTTTGCAAGGGGAATGATGAAAATAATTTGTCTATCGAGCGTCGTTACAACAGGAAAAATGTTTTCTCCTTTCAACCCCAACTTTCTGTAAAACTGGTTTTTCCTACAATGCGCTATGCCTGCAAAAAAGTTACAATACATGTCCAAATTTATTCAGTTTTGTTGATGTAAGACAAAGCAAACGATTTTGATTAGCCTTCTCAAATTTCACTATTAGTGGAACTTATACTAAAATAATTTCTTTCAGTTACAAAAAATTAGTTTTAGTGATGAATTATTTCAAAAATATGTTACATATTTCAAGAAAGATTTGGAATATCTTTCAAGTTTTAATGTTTTAAAAATCTAATAGCAATATTTAAAAGTTGTATCGTAAATTTGTACTTTATTAGGACTGTTATAATGTCAATTAGCAGAGTCCTGTGAAAAGTAACTAAATTAGTTTGCAAAATTTTCAATTATAATTATTCGCATAATTGACATTTAAAACAATGATGTAAGGGGCGAGGAGAAAATTTAAAATATTCCTTAGACAAAACTTAAAATGTTTTATCTTAAAAGCAGAATGAGAAGTATAAGTTGACATTAGTACGTAATTTAAATAAAAATAGCCGAAAATGTTAATATTCATTTCATCGATACTACAAAAAGAGTATTTGAAGAAATACCCCCTCCCACAATATACAATATATACACGAGTAAACAGATCCTTTTTGCCGCTCGTATCGTATTGCTTTAGCAGCGTTTTCTGTTAAACTTCCGTGTGTTATCAGAAGCCTTAGAAACTATAGATATTTAATGCAGTTGGCTCATGTATTTAAAAAAGAAAGAAAATTCTTAAGATATGTCTGACGAAAAAATGAATGCTCAACAGTTATTCAAAAAAGCATGTTATTTAGTGCAGACGATGCTTTCACAGGGTCATACTGATGTCCCTGTACATGGCATTGTATGAGTGATGTTTATTTATTGCTTGAAAGAACCGAATGATTTATAAGGCTGCGTGCTTTCCGTCTGGTGGCAGGACTGCAAAATGTATTTCGGATATTTTTCTTCTCATAGTTAAAAGGGAGTTTTCTCTATAATTTCGAGGTAGCATTAGGTAAATAGGTTGGTATGAAAAAAGATCGGGCCACTGAAAGAAAGTGTGTACTTGCTGTTTTCATGAGAAATTAACCGTTGTTCTGCACAAATCAGTTTTCGTTGAGGCTAGCAGCTTGGCAAGCTACAGCGAAGAATTAAAAAAATTCCGTTTGTCCTAACAAATTGAGAACAGTCATTACATTCCAATTATTCGCATTCTTCCTTAAGAGGACTTTAAAAAACAAACTTTTGAAGTTATCCGATTATTATAAAATGTGCACTGTTTTCCACTAAAAAGTCTACCTGAAGTTTAAGTCCAAAAAAAATTAAGTTGTGCGGAAGTTATTATATAATGCGTGATCAAAACTTTTGATAAATTAGCACAAATTGATAGGTCCCACGCGCTTTAATTTTTCAGATATTGTCATTGTTTTACTTTAAGTAATAGTTTGTATACATACAAAAAACAAATTAACTCCATTTGGCAAGTGTATCAACTGTAAAGCTAAAAAATTGTTCAAAATATCAAACGTTTTACAAAAAAGCATAGATTAAGCCAGCATTTTAAATCAAAATTTCAAAATTAGGAAGTATGAATTTCTCATTTATACTTAAATACATACAACCGATTACAAGTATCCGAAAAAAATTTCAAGGAAATCAAGGAAAACTGATGCTTAGGAAATAGTTCCAAATCAGAAGAATGTCAGAAAAATCTCAATAGAAAATAACCCATAATATTTATTTACTTTGTTGTCCATGTAACATTTAAAAACTACGTCAAAAATTATAGTAGTTGAAAATGTTTTTCTTGACATCTACAGAAGCCACGTATATGAAATAAAAAGTATTTAGATGGATTAAATTAAGTAATTTAACTAGATCATAATACAGGTTAATTCTGGAAATATTTAATAAACTTCATCCTGATATTTTGAAGCGTCATCAATTTGTTATGGAATGTATCATAAGCAGCTAAACTACTCATTTCATGAAAACTATGATAAAATAAGCTAACCAACACACACTAAACAATGATTTTAAAATCTTTATACAAATTAGTCTACCAGTTACTCTAAGATGATTGCATAACCAATAAACTTTCATCGTAGTTACGAAGCACGGTGAAGCCAAATGTTCCTTTTGCAAATTTTAGATAAGATCTGAATTAGTAATATTTTTAAATTTTTAATACAGCGTGACAAAAATACTTTCCATTGTGTTGATTCTTTCGTAATTATTGGTAGGAGGACCATCTATTAAAGCTTTCTTTACCTTTGAGTGCTTTGCGGAGATGAATTCAGTGAATTTGGACGTTGGGCCTTTTTCTACGATTGCAAAAACATACTTTGACCTGAAATGTATTTCCCAATCTTTTACCATCGTATACATAATTAATGCAATTAAAAAATTAATTGCTTCCCAAATCAGAACTGAGGTTATAATGTTATCTATTGGAAAGGAGCAGGAAAGAAACTAAAGATTAAAATCAAACACAAAAAATGAAAAACCTTTTAATAAATTAACCACGATTCAATCATACTTACTCTTTATCAATTTAAGACCAATTGCTTCTAACTACACAACAGCACACTTTATCCCACAATACATAGAACTGTATCCCACACAGAGAACCCAAATTACCATAATACGTACTCCGAGTAGAAGTTTACTTAAATTAAGTACATTTTCATCTGAAATAAGAATATATTCCCAATCTTTTACTTTCATGCCCATACTCAATGCAATTAAAAATCAATTTACTAACTAACAAATAATTACTTTCAAATCAGAACTGAGGTCATAGAACAGGTAGGAACTACAGATTAATACTTAAAAATTGCAAAAGGAAACCCTTTTTAATTATCCATCGATTCGATCTTTATAAATTTAAGGCCATACTTACTTCAGTTACCCTAATACCATCCCCTAGTAGAGTATCAGTTTACTTAAGTTAAGCATTTTTTCACCTGAAATGTATATTTCCAACCTTTTACTTTCATGCGCATAATTAATGAAATCAACAAAATGTATTTAGTAATTAATTGCTTTCATATTCAGAATGGATGTTATGATGTTACTTATTGGAAGAGGGTAGAATTGAAACTACCCTCTTCCAATAAGTAACTAAAGAAAAGCTTTTTAATTAACTATCGATTCAATCTTCATCAATTTAAGGCCAGAGTTATTTCAAGCCACGAAACAGCACGCCGCATCCCAATAACACTCAGCACTGCAATCTATTAAACCAAAGTTCTCAAATTACCCTAAGACAGGTACTCCGATTATCACTTTACTTAAAATAGTTTCATCTGAAATTTATATTCCCAATCTTTTACTTTTATACCCATAATCAATGCAGTTGACAAAATAAGTTTAGTAACTAATCACTTTCAAGATCAGTACGGAGGTCGTAATGTTAACTATTGGAAGAGTGCAGTGTAGAAACTAAAGTTCAATACCTAAACATTACAAAATGAAAGGACTTTTAATAAATTAACCGCGATTCAAACTTATTCCTTCTTTATCAATTTAAGGCATGCTACTTCAAGCCACGAAACAACACTCCGCACCCCACAACACGTACAACTGCATCCCACCAGCACAAAGCAGCCAAATAACCCTAATACGTACACAGAGTATCAGTTACTTTGCATATTATTCAAACTCCCCAAGTCTAACAGACAGGGGGCACATAATGCAGTTTCAATCCCCCAGCATATTGTATCATTTGGGGGAGAATTAGGTCCATTCGGGGGAATAGGTCCGCACAGTGGGACATAATTGCAGGACTATTGAGCAACTGCGCGTGCACACGCATGTCTGTTCACGGATAGATAGGGAATTGCTCGAGTTCCGTTATCTGCCAGAGGTAAAGCCAGTCGCATATAATGCCTGCGGAGATTGGGGACGTCCTGCCGCTGAAGGTAGGGTCGCCGAGGGTGCTCCAGCATATGGTACATGATCACGGTAGGATTCCTTGCGTTAGAGATAATTGGAGTAGTATGGGAGGGACAGTGGTGACAAGATGGTGAAGCAGGAAGATTATCTACCTATTTATATATACAAATATATATGCATGTATGTATGTACAGTCGTGGAAGAAAAAACGAACCACCACTCTTCATTCGAGCAATTCAAAGATGGGGACCGATAAGAACTAACGTCTTCTATAAATTCAAATGCATAAAACGTGCACAAGGGACCGTCTTCATATTAAATTAAGAACCAATTTAATAATTTCCAATAGAAACCCCTATTTTGACACACAACTTTGAATCTATATCATAATTTAACTTCAGATACCAAATTTCATGTCATTAGATCTTGCCGTTTCCAAGTTGTGCGTACAGAAAGATTAGAGCTCCTAATGTTAAATCAGTTTCCCAGACTTTTATGAATATCTTAAATAATATTTCTATAGCGTTGATATTTTGTACCATGTTATAGTTAAAGAACCCAAACAAAATCCACCTAATATTTTATTTAAAAAATAGTTTTTAGTATGCAATAATAATTATTAAATTAATGTTTGAAAAATTATGAATTGGAACCTTATTATATTTTGATAGGAATCGATTCAGAGGGACTTCTAATATGACCATGCAAAATTTCAGCTCATTACAATTAATTTTTGCGCTACAGTAATTTTTCCTCATTTTGGCGATTTTAGTGGGCAATCAAAGTTTCAAAAACGTCTGACAAACGTAAGGAATGCTTACATTTTTGAAAAATAGTTGAAAATTTCATTTATGTAATATAAAATACATTGCCATTTACTAGTTATGTGTGGTATAGATGAACTCTACTAATCAATGATCGATTCACTATTCACTTTTTGGATGATCGGAATAGCAGTTCAACTGTGTATTAAATAACTGTAGGTATGTCTTTTGGTTTAATACATTTGGTATTTCCAAATGATTACTCCAAGAATGCAATGCACGTTTCTTTTAAGGTTCTTTGTAGACTTCTCTCAGTCAAGCATTAAACGCACAATTATCTCTGAAATTGACAACTTTAACATTGAATATCTCTGGTTATAAATATTGTAAAGTCATAAAATTTCATATTTAGACTAATTTAATGATGCAGAATCTTATTAAGGTATAAAAACATGGTGTTTCTATTGAAAATTTTGTTGTTTGTGCAAAATTTTACATGAAGATGACCCATAATGCAATTTTCTTGCATTTGAAATTATAGAGAACGTTATTCCCTATTGAATGATGTCTTTGAATTTGCTCTACTATGAATAGCGGTCGAAATAAAGAGGGTGGTTCGTTTTTTTCTCCACGACTGTACACACATATATGTCATTGCTATACTTGGCACAGAAATCGAAATTATTTGTTGTTTGAGGAATGGCAACAAGCGGACATGATTAATATTCGCCTAGTTTCCAGTTTTGTTTAAAACACATCTAATTGTATTGATCAAAAACTTCTAATAGCGGCTAGCCGAATTTAAAAATTCGTTGTTACAGCTCGACTTTCACTTTTATGCCACAACGCGCTGAATGCCAACCCCGTTTTATTATTGCCACTTAGAGAAAAACTAATTTGATCGTGAGAACATTTATATCATATAAATGCTTGTACTATTATTTTGCAATCTCCAAATTTTTTAAATATTTTTTAGAATCGAATGACTTTACAAAAACGTTTTATAAAAAGGTAACAATTTTAAAATGAAACAAAAAAGCAAACTACTCTAAATAAAAAACCACGACAATCTCACAATACAAAAATTTAAATTTTACAGAAACAGCATAAATCCTAATTCAAACTAAAAATAAAAACATGTTTACGTTATTAGATATGGAATTGCGAAATTACATATTTGGAACTAGTTTTATTGTAAGTATTATTCTTCACGTTTAACGCACTACTCGTTTCCTTACACCTGGCTTGTTTTTAAATGTTTTGTAAATATATTTATCGTACGTCTTTTCAGCATTGCATTGAAGCATTACAAACATCAAGAACTTTTAATTAAAGATGGTCGAAATGAAAAAGGTCTTATTCCAAGTCGCATTTCGTGAGTGGAATTTTCAACAAAATATAATTCAACGTCATTCGCACCCACTAATTTGCTTTTAACTAGGATCGGCGTACAACACTGAAAGCAACTTGTGGTAACATAAATGAGATGTGAACTTTTTGCCATGAATTTTATGAGAAATAAGAATTATTTCCGGTAAGAAGTAAACGAAATGCTGCTTTGTTTGTCTAATTTAATTTCATTTGAAGGTGTGTAATGCGCATATCTATGCTTATGTTTATAATAAGTGGATTTAGATACGGTGTAACTAACACTGCCATCAATAGATATTAAGTAACTTCAAGCGTTATGCATAGGTCCGCTAAAGTTCAATAGGATCCAATATTTACCCCAGTTAGCAACAGAAAACATACTCATTCCATTTTATTATTTAATGAAATTATTTTAATATTTGATGGAAAGCGGAGATCAGTGAGTGACAAGAGTATGAGAAAAATAAGTGTCTTTGTAGGGACATGTTGATATTTCGAATATTTTCGTTTATGGCACTCGAATGGTGGTCGAATCAAATGATTATTAAATTTTTGGTCAGGTGAGAATACAAAATACTTCTTACATTTCTTTACCATATTGTATGTCAGGAAACTATGAAATGTAAAATTAAGTGTGAAAAATTGTGTGTTGTTTTCATAGTTATAGTATATTTTATTAACTTTGAATGTAGAAACATAATAAAAAACACATAAGAGGGCAGCTTGAACCACGCCCACCACGTAGAGGGCAGCTTGAACCACGCCCACCACGTAGAGGGCAGTTTGTTTAATTTAAAACCTATTTAGATACGATAGGAATGTGCCATGGTCTGTTAAAAAGAAAATTAAATATCTATTTGAGAGAACTTAGGATTGGGGATTGGTTGGGTTTTATGGCTCAAGAGCCCTATTTGGTTATGCTGCGCCAGAGTAATAGACACACACAAGGAACGTTTTACTGACTCAGGAGAGAGAAATACACCCAAGAGGGAATCAAACATGACAGGAATTGAAACTACGCCGCCAAGAAATCTCCGGTTGCTAGCGCGGTGAGCATATCCACTCAGCCACGACGGTCCCATTAGGATTGGGGATTTTAATGAATGTATAAGTTCTCCCAGTGGTACTTTACTCCTGTGCCTTACCGTTACGCCTATATTAGGCTCTATTTTCGTCGGCAGCATCCTTAAATCTCCACAGGGAACTATTTGCAGCCAGTTCCTCTTTTTATTTAAAACAATCAATGGCAATGCATCACTGTAGTGAATGTGTCCGTAGGTTAGAGTGGATAAGTGTTCGCTTAAAACATTTTTAAGCGACGGTTTTTTTCCATATTGTTATTGCCCATTATTACTCCTCAATGCCACCTACTCTCCTGGACCCATCATTGCCTCCCCAGCCCAATATTCCTTTATCGCTCACTTTGAGAAACTATGCTTTACAGCTTAGATCCTTTACAGCGTTCCTTCCCAGATATCCTTTACATGTTGTTCATAAAGCAGGACGATAAAAATTTAGTTTCACCGTAACCTTCCACCCAGTAGGTCACAGGTTCGAATCCCGGTTTATAAGAGCATTGATGTTGGCGATTGTTCCTGTTAGGAGTAACGGAGGCTTATCTAGTACGCCCTCCTTCAAAAATAGCCCTATGTAGTACTGAAGGCTGAAAAAGTCAGTGGTCGGACATTAAAAACAAAAAAGTTTCAGAATAACAATTTTTTGACACCAAATAGCAAACAAAAGCAGTGATTGGTTAGGATGATTTTATGTCGTTGACATGTTTTACCCAACCTGTGCCACACTCAAGACAGAAGAAAAATAATAAAAGCAGTGCAGTCTCAACCAAAAAGTTTGCTTTCCATTTATCTTCATTACCACTTACCTCAACATTCTTAGAGCAAATTTACGTCCTCTTTGTACAAAAATTAAAAATGCATCCTCCCATAAAAACTGCTTTCCGGACTTTCTCGAGAAGTCGAACCGAAAAGCGGTCTAATTAGCCTATTTATCTCCTATTTCCCGTTTCTCCGGTCGGAAATATGATACCAGTCCTTTGCATTGAGAAGTCCCAGCTGTTAGAGGGTAATTTGCTTTCTGAAAAGTTGGGAATCTCTTGCTTAATCTCTAGTAACAAACTAATTAGTGGGTAAAGAGAACGTGATAGTCGCAGAGAAAGCAAACAGTTACAAAGTTGGCGAGTTCATTTATCTCGGTGAAATGCTCGCGGAATTATTTTGATTGATAATTTGATAAGGGAACAGGGAACCTTCATTATCATTTGAAAGAAAGTGCCTCATTCATCGACGGCTACTTTAGATGCAGAGATGTTTATTTGCTGAATGAATTTTATTTAAAATGTTTCGGTTGGGAGAAATATAAATATGTAGCAGTTGAATCCATCCCATATAACGATCCAAACACTCTCTTGTTTAGTTTCAGTTCGTTTGCCATCTAAAATAAGAAACGGTTTTGGAAAAAATACCAACTGGCGTTTATTCTCGATTCTTTTATACGAAGTGTGATAGAAAAGACTGATGTCAATATCCATTTGAACAATTCGCAGATCAATGTTATAAGTATAGAGTTGTACAAAAATTGAAAGCGTAATATTTTTGACAGCGAGAAATGTTTGTTTTCGCCCACCCATTCAAGTTCCAAAACCAAATTATTTTCCTTAAAATTTATATCTACGACGTAGGACAGTCAAATGTTCAAGACTGAGTGTTATGAGAATTCAGAGTAGTTTATACTACTACTCTAGTAATGGCTAAACAATCACATTTATTGATTGAAAGAATCATAAAAAGATTCTATTGGTTAAATTGTTTATAACTAGTTAGACGTCATGTAGGAAAGACTGCTATTTGCATGCTGGAAAAAGCGTGCATAACCCTCAGGGGGTTAAGCATTTATATTTTAGCTTGTTAATTGAGATTAATACCGCTTTTAAGCATTCACATTCGCCCCCAAGGAAAGTTTTTATAGACCAGGAGAAATAAATACACCCAGGATAGTTACAGGAATCGAACCTGCACCCTGCTAGCATAGTGGGAAACCTAGTGAGTCAAGGTTGTCCCTCCTAGTGATGGAAAAGCAAAACTACTGAAATTCTACAATCTATTTAAAAAAGCTCAAACTATTATTTCTCTACCAAGCAGTAATCGTTTTGAATAACAGATTTCGTACTTTGAAGTTGATGGTTGAAAACAAAAAATGTTGCATGGAGTCCCTCATCCAAATAGAAAAATATGTAGTCATCGACTCGCAGGTAGCCGGTCATTGCGTTACACGTTTAGCAAGACAGAATCAAGAGAAAACACAGTATAACTTTGACTACCAAAAAGTACTTTATGGTGGAATTCGGTTACACTGCTATATATACCATTGTATTGTAACTTAATTTTTGTAGTAGTGACTAAGTTAACCACAATAATCCCCCTCCAGAATTTAGTAGTGACTGAAATCGATAGATTTTATCACTAGTTGATAGATTGCCAATTGAGCGAGACCGTGAGAGCTGTATTAAGGCGACGGGCAGACTTCCGTATGCCGGGTAAATATATGATTGCGACGTGGACTGTCCCTTGTTGCCTTTGGCAGACGAGTGTACGCCGCAGTATGAAGAAAGCTGAGTGGCAACGAAGGGTGATAGGAATAGAAGCAGCATCAGCCATCTCAGGGCTTCAGACAGTTGATGAAAATGATATGCACACACACACATCGCATTGTCTATTCAACTACTCATCATGGACCATCCAATCGAAGTCAGGACCTATTGAGACGAGCGTTATCTGAAATTTTTCATAAGCGTCATCTAGCTTGTTTTTGAAAGTGCGTATTTATAATGACTCTGTCACTATAAATACGGTCTTTCTTATTTACCGTCGGCAGATAATTTAGCAAGACACGTTTGGAAGACAGTGTAACTTTGTGTATCAAAAAGTACTATATGGGAGAGTTGGGTTACACTGCTATATACGTACACAATTACATTGTAAGTTAATTGCACCACACTCGAAATATACCTAGAATATAAAGTAGAAACGGATTTTTCTACGATTTCATACCAGGTGGAGGACAGAAGGAAAGGAATTATGTTCGAACATTCCAAACATGACTTAGATGAAAATATTCTCATAAAATTTTATTTATCTTCGTTTCTCAAAGGAAAAACACCCCCAGTGCGTTTCCTCTGTATCGGGTCAAACTTGACGCGTGTTTCGGGTGAGGAACAAACTTTTCCCCAGAGATTGCAGAGCGAGGATTGCGAACAACTTCCATGTGAAACAGAATCCGACAAGTTGGTTGGAGAAACTTCCCCCAGCGATAAAAAGTAAGAGCAAAGGATATAAAGACTTGAGGAGATTAAGGTTTTACAGAACACTCTCCAACAGGGCACGCGTGCTATCAATAGGATGCGCAGGCAAGGGGATGGAGCGAAGAAAAAGGAACCTGGCCTATCACTTGTAGAAGGAAGTAAGGAAGATAAAGTGGCAGCGAATCGTATGTGCATCACTCACTCACATGAATACACACACAATACGAAGGGTTTATAAAAATAATCTCGCGGTCGGTTGCCATGGGAACCAACTGTCATAAGTCTGAAAACACGCCAAAGACCGATGGGTCGAAAGAAGTTAGGAGTATGGCAACAGTCTGGACGAAGGGTAGCGGCACAGGTAGTCTAGGAATAGAATTCCAAAAAAAGATCACTAATTCATCGGAAATAGAAGGACCAAGCAAGAATCACGAAAGTTTGGGGTATTCGTTTAAAGACTATAAATAAATCTAGCAGCTGAGTTCTATTATTAAAGCACTTTTAAACAAATGCATTATAGATGGATGTATCGTGTAGTCGTTTACAGTGATTACTTTATTTCCAATGCGAATTTGGGTCAAATGTTATTTCCTGAGTGATAAATAAAGATTGATTAATAATTGGACTTAAATTTTTTGCTTAAAACACCAGGTTAGAATACCGAAAATGGGAGTTCATGCTCAAAAAATTTCTTATTCATTGAATAGTGTGATTTTTAACTTATTCTAAACGTGTAGCACATGATATTCAGAGAAGCTAGACCTTTTGAGACCTTAAGCAAAAGAGGCTAATATCGCCCCCGTTCAAAACAAAACTTACGTATTTAAAATGAAAATAACTTGGATAAAGTATATTCATTCCAAACATATTAATTTTATTAATGTTATAAATATATTAATGCTACAAATATTAATGTTTGCCAATAAATTATTGACAATGCTTAAAGACCAGCAAAAGATCGAGTTTTGTTACTAGGTCTCTCCAGTGCGAAGTTTTTGCTCTCCGGACTGTTTGTGAGAAGAAAATTTAAATACTTTATCTATTTCCTGAATAGCAATATGACTGCAGGGGCGTATATGAAAAGATTGATTGATTTTTAAGCGTTGTATTCCGAAGATGGAGTGCATGAAATCCCATTCACTTCATAAGCGTAGCACTGGAAAATACAACTGTGACAAGGACAAGTGCTTAAACATTTTCTAAGATAGTAGTCCCCTTTTTAACCCTCCAAGTTTCTACGAGATATCTCGTCCATCATCTGACCCATTTTGCTAATGACAGATATTTCATCAAGATATTATCGTTTTTTATGATGACGAGATCAAGACCTGGTCGGTTATCTTCTAATGAGATATCCCGTCCATCAAATTCTGGTCAGTTTTGCTAATGCGAGATACCTCGTCGAGATAACCACAAGGAGGGTTAACAAATATTTCTGAAATGCTGCCTCCTTAGACACTTGAGTTTGGAACCATAGCTACTGTCGCACTAGCTTAGCTACGTCACTGATAATATTACTAATAAACATGAGGGAATAAAAGACGTATACAATATATTAGACGAAGGATATCGATTATTCAGGGTTTCAAATAATATTTAGGGTTTTAAAAACACTTTTCAGTTCCGAATAAAATATCAAAACAGAAACTTAAGTTAGCTGTTTTGTTTCTAAATTTTTCTTAATATTTTTTCTATTTTCTTCTAAATTACGACAACACACATAAAAGAATATCAAAACACTGAATTAAGAATAGAAAAAAATGCATTTTAAGGAGTTTTTCTAAAGGAGGCTATCCAAGCTCAATAAAAACATCCCCACAAGATGCAAAGTCGAAGCTCGATCGATTCTTGACGATGACCACCGGTATAATTACACTCAATCAGAAGAGCGTGGATGATTGGTTGAGTTTTATGTGCAAGGGCCATTATTTGGCCAAACTGTACACGCCAAACCACGTCACGTAAATAGACATACACACAAAGAAAGCTTTACTGACACAGAAGAGAGAAATACATCCAAGGAGGAATTGAACCAACGCCCCCTATAACTCAGTGGGTAAATCCACTGAGCCACGGCGACCCTAAAGTTATGCAGGGAAGACTACAGGTTGCAGAACGAATATACATATTAATATAACGTGTGAATCCCTAAGAGGGGTAACAAATAAATAGTTCTATTTCGGAAGCATTCTGAAACTCTTAACCTATTGTTTTTCTAAATTAGAATACTCAACACATTGTTAGTGAAGAACAAAACATTGAATTATTTAAGAAAATAATACATTTTAACGTGTTTTTCTCAAAAGAAAGAGATGATCCGAACTCAATAAAAACACCCCCCGCAAGACATTAAGTCACCGCTTGATCGATTCAAAATGATGATGAGCGACAATAATAGCCACGGGCATAATTACGCTCAAGCAGAAGAGCGTCGAAAATAGAGATATTAAAATAAACTCACCCCACACTTCGAAACGAATCGAGAGTGAGGCTTAATGAAACCTGATTTCGGAAAATGGCTTTCCTTTTGACTAAATAATTATTCAATTATTCCCCAAGGAAAATACGAAAATAATAATTAAAATTAAAAATTAAAAACGACACTATCGCATTCCTAACTTTGGAGAAGAAACCCTTTATCTCATCTAGATGTTTATGCGAGATTCCATTACTTAACTAGAGGCAGAAGCAAAAATAAATCTTAATCTTCTCCATCAAGGCAAGTCCCGTTGCTGGCGAGAAACTTAATATTATTACTCTCCCTCCAAAATAATCCCATCAGGCATACTTAGGGGAATTCGTGGGGAAATAAAGGGATTTTCTTCCGCGGTATTAAGACTTCTGAGTTTAATTAAGGACTAATATAGCTAAGTTTTCACAACTTTAATTACATGTACAATATGTCACGCGCATATTAATTGTTAATGAGCGACCGAGCTGGCAGACAGTTAGGGTTAGGAGGAGCCCGTGAAATGAGGTTGCTTCCAATGGCAAAGGGGAAGACTGTCGAGGTGGTTATTGTTTGACGCTCTACATCTGGGGGTCCTTGCTTCAAGAGGAGACTACAGGAGGTAACTGCACATAAATTTTACCAGACGCGTAGATTGCCCATCGCTGCAAGAAAATCAAATACTCGTCACGGCTGCGTGTGATGTGATTTATGTTGTTGTTCAGTTACTGTTTGGCACTGAAAAATGTAGTCCTCTAACGACCTCAAATTGAGGTTGATTGGTTTGGGTTCTATGGCGTAAGGGCCATATTGCTCCAAACATGGCCTCTCAATGTACTTCCTATGTTTTAGTGCTAGGTTCAATCATCCTGGGATGGGTCTTGGAAGTGAGCAACGCAGCACGATGAGCAAACCCACTGAGTCACGGCTGCCCCGCTTCAGATGGAGCAAAATTTTCGCTAGTTAAAAGTAAAATACGCAATTTTAAACTTGACGCGTTATAAATTAGGCGATGATTTTGACACTGTTAATTCAAGGAAGTAACAATTTTTAGATTGTCATCGAGTGAAAAGTTTTTCGATTTAGTCAAACAAATCGATTTAATGTTAGCAAGACATTAAAAATAAATCCATGTTAAAATATAAACTAAGTAAATAGATTTACGAATTGAGATTTGTAAGAAACTATGATATACGTATACCCTTGAGCTGAAGTTGTGGCACATCTATGCTCTTACTTACCAATATGGTAGGAATTTCTTTCATAACTATCGTCTTTTCTGGATAAAGGCCTCAATATTTCACTCTACATTAATACTTTTAAATATGTATAATGATGTAAAGAGAGACCGAATAAATATATCAAAGGTAGAAGAAAAACAAACATAAATAAATTAGAATTAAGTAGAAAGTAATTTGAATTCGTATGAAAATTTTAATTGACAATAAGTTTTAGAATATATCTAACGTGTTTGGGCAAAACGGTATAAGTAAAAAACAAAATTTTCAGGTGACGGCTTTTATTTAATGTATTTTCTTACATATCCATTATAAATCAAGGAAATCATTTCCACCAGCATTTATATCTTTGCTTTTATTCAAAGTTGACTTATACTAATTTGATCAAAAGAAGATAACTTTTTTACATGTACTCGTTTACTTATCCCAATTTGAAAATTTTTTGACCTATACTGTTTGGAACAAACACGCTAGATATATAGTTAGAAATATGAATTAAAGAAGTGTATATGTTACAGTGAAAGACCGAAATCTGGAGAATGTCGACTTTCACCGGTGAATGTCAACATTCACATAGTCGCTTGGTGTATGTCCGAAATATTTGCTAAATACCCTTATTTCTGACTTACACCGGCAAATGTCGACATTCACCATGCACTAATGGTGAATGTTGAACATGTCGGAGATTTATATTTTCTTCTCCTTATTTCAGTCGCGATAAAACGTCACAAGGGTGACGTAACTTTTTCGCCTCTCTTTCTGAGAGGAGTGACCAAGAACTTAAAACAAACAGTACATTCTAAATGAGAAAAGAAAATAATAGAAATTAAAAACTTACTTAATTATATGATTCAAATCTTATTTATTGCAACAACTTAAACTATTATGACACTTTGAATTGCACAAGAGTCCCTTGCTTTTACAAATGCATTTATTTGTGGAACACTTCCTTTTGCAATGACAGCGTGTATAGCCTTGTCCCCCGCTTCTCGAATTAGCTGCAGCTGCTTCTCTCAGCGATATTTCTTGAAAAGAAATCTCATCTATGGAATGTAACTTTTCTTTACAAATTACGAACTGATTACGTGTGTAAAGCTGCTTGAGGGTACCATTTTTATTTGCCAGTTTATAGAAGTCGGAGTCTTCTATTCCAACAAAAACCGCTAACACATTTCGGCTATCTGTACGACCACGGTCGACATCAGGGACTTATATTCGTACAGTATCACCAATTTGAGCAGGAGGAAATTGTTTTTGTGAGGTTCGTAACATTTCAGAAAGTATTTTAGAGTACTTTTCTTGAGAAAAATGAAAACAATTGTCTTCTCGTTTACCCGCAATTAATGCATTTAACTTTTCAAGAAAAAGATCACGATTCACTGCAGAATCCATTCAGTATAAATTAGGGTATCGGGAAAAAACCCTCGGCTCCTCTCTTTTCGACCTCCACCAGAGCATACCTGTGATTGTCGACATACACCGGTGAGGGTCCGAATGTACAAGAATGTAATGAAATATACGATCTTTCACCGACGTATTTGGTATGTGTCGACATTCACCGGTGAAAGTCGACATTCTCCAATTTCGGTCTTTCACGGTAACATATACATTAGAGATATAAAACTAAAATGTCATTTAAAGTGATGATTCTTGTGTGATAATTTCAAAAACAAATCTCTACGTATAAAGACCTAGTAATTTGTTTCCAAATACCAACTCAATAAATCATAGAACCGTCACGAAACGACAAAAAAAAATCGAACAATAAAACTTTAAAAACCTTTTCCAATCTATATATAAACCGATCTGGACGAGCAGCACGACTTAATAAGAATTCCAAATCCCCACATTATTCTCGCCCAGGCACAGCCGACACCACACCACTTTCCCCCAAATCCGACGTCACATCCATTCCTTTTTTAATGTTCCATCTCTCCGGCACACATGCGATAGTTGGGAACAAAATCTGTGGGCTTTTCAGCACGATGACTCGTTTCTGAGTCCGAATACAAGACGAGTGCACATAAAAATGCATGGATGTCAGCCAAAATTGGGGCGATAAGCACCCTGGCGCAGATATGGGGGAGAAGCGCAGAAAGAGATGCAGCGTTACAATCCGAAACAGCGCTGATAAAAGTCCTATAAATCCGTATGTGTGCATATCGAAGAATGCCAAGGGTTCTATAAGCAGTGCATAGAAGTGTGAAAAGCGAAAAGGCTTGCTTTTGCCTTTTGGCACGAGAAACTCTTGGGTTTAGGATGTTCTTATAAGATTTATCTTTTCTGTTATATATAACATGTTCTGCCATGGAAATATCTATGAATTTATTCCAGTTCTTCGTTTTATGTGTGTATAAAATTGAATGCATATGCGCGTTTGATGGAATAGCTTTTTCGTGTTTCCAAAATAAACTATTGTCGAGGAATTATTGTTATTACAGTATGTGTGATGAAGATGGAAAGATTGGTTGGATTTTATGTCGCAAGGGCGATATTTGGTCGATCTGCGCCAAACAGAAGACACAAAGTAATGGAGATACAAACACAAGGAAAGTTTTACTAACACTGAAGAGAGAAATACGCCCAGGATTAGTTACACGAATCGAACCTGCGCCACATACAACTCACAGATTTCTAGCGCAATGGTATGAAGTTTGGAGTTGAAGGAAGAGCATGGTGTATAAAAAATATGATATAAAATACCAAACTTCGGAGAATTGATATTTTTGACTGAATGCATCTCGAGAATTCATCCTATTATTTATGTCAATGATAAAATTTAATTCATTAAATCGAATTTATATACGATGGTCAATTTTTTTCACTTTGCCTATAGTTTCATTATAGTAGAGCTCTTCGACTTATGATGCCTCTACGGTAATAAGAAAAAATGTTAGCCCTTTCTTTAATATGTAAGGATTTTCTTAGGGTTACGTTTTACAAAATTGGAACTGAAATACAGATTTTCACATTTTATAAATACGAGAAAACCAGAAATTTCAATAATATACATTTTCCTAGAATCAAAGATATTTCCAGCTTAACTATAAAAAGTAATTGAAAGTTAAGACCTTATAGAGATTTCAAGAGAATAGGTTGGAAATAAAAAGGATGTCGCTTAGCAACATAAAAAATTAGGCCTAACTGCCCATTAAACTGTTGTTGAATGCCGATATCCTATTTTTCCAGCAACTATGATCATATTTTTACAAAAAATTTGCATTTAGCGTATGATTTGGGAAATTTTTTAATAACATTAAGTGGTTTTTTATTTTAAATTTAGGAAATAATATCTATATAACTAAATATGTAGGCGCATCCTTATATAAATACACACACATATGTATGCACATTCATTTATAGTTAGTCTAATGATACTTTTGATTTCAATGTATGCTTCCAAGGGGGATATGTATAAAAAGGTGTTCGTATACTTTTTTGATCGACTGCACAGAGAGCACCATACTCCCGATTCTATATATAGAGTTAACAAAAGGCACATATAGTCTCTTAGATTTATTGAGTCGTCCTTCGTTATCTTCACCAGGACTAAGACTATGTTTATTCACGGGATGAACCAAGCGAGGCAGGTAATCCAGTATGTTTGCTATTATCGGTCAAGCACTGTGGTTGGTCAACAAAGATAGTTATGATATTGATTTTGAAGGGAGATCAATCTAATTATTGGTGGGTCAAGATAAGAGAGATTTCGAGCAGAAAATTAAGCATCCCATGAGGCGACCCTTTCCTACCTGATAAGTACATGGGATCACAGCGAAAATAATCTCTATCGGTAATATCAAATATTGATTATATATAAACACCCAATTAATTCTCCCTTATTTTTTTATTTCTGGGGCTACGGATAAGGAAGCACAAGGTGGGTAAGTTCCCACCGATGACCCTAAAAGGAAGGTAAGTAGTTAATTAACGTCACACTGGAGCAACGCAACGGGCTATTGGCAACAAGTCCGGGATCAATCCCGAAGGGAAAGATTCGAGGACAACACCACGTAATTTTGAAACAGGGTCAGATGACGAGGTCAACACCTGAGCTGGTACCCCTCTCCAAACTTCCACAGCACTCCAACGTGAGGACATTTGATGCTACTACAGATTTGACGTGCACCAGCCCCCGCGTACACGAGTCTCTGGTTGGACCTAGTTTCAATCTCGCAACCCTCCGGTTGCTAATTCAGTACTCTTCCAAATAGGCTACCGCGGCCCTTTGATCTTAAAATGACCAATCAACATCCAGGCGCTTATAAACCAGAATTCAAACCCGGGACCTATTGGGTGGCGGAAAAATAATTTCTAGACATGCTACCTTAATTTACCTAGAAAATTTTCATACCAAGCTATAAACATTTCAAGGCGTCTTACCACCTCTGTGTAAGGATAAATACGCATCATCACTAAAATTTAAACAATCCAGTCTATATTGTTTTATCTCTCTATGGTCATTCTTTTGATATATGACAAGAATCTAGTCTGATCTAGTGATATATTTCAGCTATTTCTTTTTCAATCGCGTTGCTCCATTTGCTTGCATTTTCGATTACACATGCATGTTGTTTATTAAAACACGCTCCACTAAATTTTTTGCTCGTTCCATAAAACCAATTTCATCGCTCAGCAGGTGGTGGCTTTGACTCGGCCGCATAATTCTCGGCAAAAAAGAGAACTTCCCGAGCATCTTCTGTGACGTGACATAAAACGCGCCCTTCCCTTCATAATAACATCCAATCCTCCACCTCCCCAAAGACTCTCGATCGAATATTATTTCGTCGGCCCCAACTTTTATTAAGGAAAATCCTTAATAATGGTTGCGGGGTCCGTAAAAGTTTTATCCCGCGAGTCGAGAAGTGGCGCAAAGGCGACGCGCTGGCGCAATAAATGAAGCACATTTCCCGCAAAAGAAGTTTATTGTTGAGCAAAGGGGATGGGATGATTAGAAAAGTTGTCGTTGTCATCGTCTCGCTGGGAAGTTCTGCTTTCTGACCTTTTGACCTTCTTTTGCATTCGTCGAATCCTGTAGAATCGAGGAATACGGGACGTTTTTGCATTTTTGCCGGAATTCCGTCATTGCTATAGATTTCAGAAGTATGGAAAGACAGAACAACCAGTCTGCCAAAAGGTATTTAATGCCTGAGATAGTTGGCACCATACCAGTAACATCGGCATACATTCCCGTGCCTGTTGTCGCGAGAAACCGTACCAGTTTGAATGAGTATGGATGGGTAGGTAAGTAGTTGAATTTACTTTGCACTGGAGCAACACAATACGCTATCGGTGGTTGGGATCCATCCAGAAGGGAAAAATTCGGGGACAACACCACATCATTTTGAAAAAGATCAGGTGACGAGGTCAACACCTGAGCTGGAGCCCCACTCTCCAATATTCCACACTGAAAACCTCAGAACATTTGATAGCTGAATTTGCATAGCACTAGAGCAACACAACGGGCTATTTTCGACGGTCCGGGATGAATCCCGAAGAGAAAGACCCGAGGACAACACATAGTAATTTTGAACCACGGTCAAAAGACGAGGTCAACACCTGAAACCCCACTCTCCAATCTTCTACACCCCGCCAACCTGAAAACATTTCGTAGTCAAATTTGCGTCGCACTGGAGGAACACAACAAGCTATTTGCGGCGGTTCAGTACCAATCCCGATGAGAAAATTCCGGGGACAACACCTAGTCATTTTGAACCACGGTCAGATGACGAGGTCAACATCTGACACCCTACTCTCCAATCTTCCACACTACGCCAACATGAGGACATTTGATAACTGTATTTGCATAGCACTAGAGCAACACGACGGACAATTTTCGACGGTCCGGGATCAATCCCGAAGGGAAAGACCCGAGGACACAACGCATAGTAATTTTGAACCACGGTCAAAAGACGAGGTCAACACCCGAAACCCCACTCTTCAATCTTCTACACCCCGCCAACCTGAGAACATTTCGTAGTCAAATTTGCGTCGCACTGGAGGAACACAACAAGCTATTTGCGGCGGTTCAGTACCAATCCCGATGAGAAAATTCCGGGGACAACACCTAGTCATTTTGAACCACGGTCAGATGACGAGGTCAACACCGAACACCCTACTCTCCAATCTTCCACACTACGCCAACATGAGGACATTTGGTATTTGCGTCGCATTGGAGGAACACAACATACGATTATCGACTATCCGGGATCAATCTGAAATGGAAAGATCCGAGGACACCTCAAAATTTCGAACCTCCGTCAGATTACGAGAGTGTGGTTGGGATGAATAGAGTATGCCACTGACTGCACCGAGTTTGGCCGAGGTGGATGTATAGAGTATGCCACCGAGGTGGCATGATCGGTCAAAAATCAAGACGACATTTCGTAAAAGCGAGTGTTAGCATGAATGTATTTGTAATTATTTTCTCATCAGTGAAGATATTTACTCGTTGGTGATTAGTTTTACTTTTGCTGATTTGATTGATACTAATTGCTAATAATCGTGAGAAATTTAATCTTTATGTGCAATTTATTTTTTGTTGTTTTATTTTAATAAATAGCTTTATAATTTCATTTCCAAAATAGTTTTTGAAATCTTAAATTTACAGAACTACATAAATATTTGGGTCAAATCCAAAAATTGAGGCACAGCTACACTTGCAATTTGTTATTAGTTGAGATAATTTTCCAGAGGTGGCGCCGATAAAAATTGTCTTCGACAAGGCGCGTTGAGCCAAAAAGCAAAATTGAAAGGTACAGATGTAGTAAATGCAAGTTCAACGAAAATGATTTTTTCCAGAATTATGTCTGGCCTCAGTTCAACTGGCTCTAGGTTCGAATCCTGATCACTGCATGGATGTCCTCAGTGATTTGTAATCCACTTTAAACCTTAGGTATCAGTCCAATCAGTCCTCGTAGCGAAAAATGAGATGAGTAACAAATCAAACCATACCAAACTCCAAGATTATGGTTTCCGTTCTCCTTTTCGAAGCACGAAATTTTCCTCGAATAAATGTTATTGGAAATATACCAATAAGATATAACTTTTCGAAAGAGACCTATAACATGCAGTTTTGACCTTTTGCTCTGAGTTTGAATCCCGGTCACGGTATGGATGTCCACAGCGGTTCGAAATCCACTTTAAACTCTAAGTTGTGGTTCAAGTATCCTTCTTGTAGCGCACAAACTGACAGTAGAGTGACGATCCAAATCACACTAAAATTCAAATTAGGATTTTTGCTCTCCTTTACAAGCAGAAAACTTTTCTCGAAAACGAATTCCCCTGAAAAACCAGACCAATAATATGTACCTTTTCTGAAAAGTGTTGACTGGAAAGCATCTCAGAAAGCACTCCCAAAAGACTCGACTCTACATCACTTCAGCCGAAATCAAGAAACGCGCAATCCCCCTCCCCCAAAAAACACATTCACAATCCCTAAATTAAAATTGCGCTCCGGTGCGAGCCTCCCCAGAAAATGGAGTCAGCAATGCCATTTCCTCCTTATCGTTGCCATTCCACAATAAACAAGTACTGTCGGGAAACTGTCGGCTACGCCCCTCGGAGAGCGATAGATAGCGCCGTCCCCTGGTGAGAAAGTATTACCCCGGTTCCTCGGAGGTAATGGCAATATGGGTTAACAAAACGATTACCTGGGGAGGTATTACGAACTTTTCGTTAAAATCGGGAGTTGTTCGGGGCGATCCCGGAAACGGCCCCGGGCACGTTCCGGGAGAGAGACGTGTCCACATTTTGGGCACGTTTCCGGGTTTTCGAAAAGGCGGCGATAAAGATTTGATAAAATGCCGCGATAAAGAATAAAAGCGCAATTTGAATGGAAACAGTGGCGCGGGGAAGTAGGCTCGCTTTTCACACATACAAATGTATGCGTGGAAAGTGGAAATATTCCGCTTTGTGTGTAAGTGTAGACACTTACCGCTGATGGAATTCAATGTGCAGCCATTTTTAATGAAAAGGGGTCAGATATTGGTTGTAAATCTGTGTGCAATGAATTGCTAGCATGTCTGCCACGTAGATGATTGGTTGGGTTTTATGGCACAAGGTATATATCTGGCCATGCTACGCCAAACACGACAGACGCAAGGAAAGTTTTTCTAGCACAGAAGAGAGAAATACACCCAGGGAGGAACCGAACTATCGCCGCCTTCTATTCGTGCGTCTATTTGCCATGTAGAAAGCTTAAAAATTATAACAAAAGATCAGTTCATATTTCAAAAGATAAAACTTTGAGTCGTGAGTGTAGTGAGATTCAATAACTAGAACTTGTAACCAATGAATGAAACAAGTGAGCTACCAGCGCAGTGTTAGCTGCGGAACTATAAACATTAAAATGTTATCCCTTCGGATTGATCCCAGTCCATCGTCAATAGTTCGTTGTGTTACTCCAGTGCAACGTTGATTAAAATACCTACCTACCAAGTATTATCTGACGATCAAAACGAAAATAGTTATTACATTAGCTGCTCACTTAAAACATCGAACCGTTACCTGTGTCCTCGAGATATCTTCTTTGCTAATGTCCGAAATTGTGTTTGCATATTTCATGTTTTGAATTGTTTATTAAATTTCTGGATGTGGTTAGAGCGTGCTAATGTCTCTTCTATTACAACTATTAATTTAACTCCGAAATTCAACGTTCAACTGACCTTGCGCTATAAAACCCTAACATACAATCCAATCAATGTTTAACTTCGATTCAACTTCTGTAACAAACTTTAACTTTAAAAAGAAAAATAATTCTTTGCAATTGCTGAAAATTACAAGAATAAAAGCTTGCTAATCAGGATTTGATTTAGGTTCGTCGTTTTTCAATATACGGCCTTGTTAGTCCAAAAGGTAATATGTCCAAAAACTTGGTCTATTCGAATTGTCGATAACTATTAACCGTACTGTCAGTCTAGGACCAGTACTCCTCCTGTCACGAAGTCTGTCTCTGCCGTAGAAATGGGCCTTATCCCGTTTTTATAGGGAATGTTAAAAGAAATACACTCATGTCCAAAATTACCTTTACATGCATAAAATCACAGATTTCTCAGAAACTGTGATCTGTAATTTTATGAATTTGTGTGAAATGATACATAACATCATAACACATAAATACAAAGAAAAATTTTAAGAGCACTGCATATGATATAAAACTGTAGCATGAAACAACAAAAATGGCAATAACATGTGACAAGGAGAGTTCAGAAAAAAGAATAACTCAGAAAAAATTTTTAAGGCTTATGAATTTAATTTGGAATGTAATCTCCCTGACGTGTACACACATATCACAACGTGTTTTTAATGTTGTTAACCACAGTTTGGGGAATTAAGTTCCACTCCTCGAGTAATGCGGTCTTCAGGGCATTTATATCACTAGGAGGAGGATGTCTCCGTGCAACTGCTTTTGCAAGGTAGTCCCATAAGTTATCTATCGGGTACAGATCAGGAGATTTTGCTGGCCACGGTATTCGCTCAATGGCTTCACTTTCAAGGAATTCGTCAACGAGGTTTGCTCGATGTGGACGAGCATTATTGTCCATAAATAAAAAGTCAGATCCATATGTACCTCTGAAAAGTCTTACATAAGGTTCTAAGACCCCATCCCAATATCTCTGGCCGGTCACAGATCCGCTGTTGAAAACGTGTAGGGGCGTACGTCCATCGATCATTATTCCTCCCCATACCATCACACCTGCACTACCGAAACGGTCACGTTCCATAATGTTCGAAGGAAGATTTCGCGTTCCTGACTCCCTTCAGATGTAAACATGTTTAGAATCACATGTTAAACTAAACCTCGACTCATCAGTAGAGAGAACATGGGTCCATTGGTGTTCACTTCGGTTCTGATGTTCTTTGCATCAATTAAAGCGTTCTCTCTTTCGTTGTGAAGACAGTGAAACACATACCTTTGGATTTCTGGCATAAAGGTCTTTTTCATTAAGCCTTCTGTATACAGTTTTCCGTGATACAACAGTTCCAGTGGCGGCTGCAACCTCTGAACTTAACTGCCGAGCAGTAGATTTCCTGTTACGATGGGTAGTTATTGCCAGATATCGATCTTGAGAAGCAGTTGTTATTCATTTACGACCTTGTCCAGGCCTCCTTACAACGGTTCAGAGTTCTGAAATTGTTTCCGTAGCGTAGAGACTGTCTGTCTTGAAATATTCACACATCTCGCGGCTTCCATGATTTTCTGCCCTGCTTCTAAACGGCCGATAATTCGCCACTTCACAGATTCTTCCGAATGATACTTCGGAGCCATAACAAACCGTTTTGAGTCCTTACACACTGAAATAAAACGCGTTGCATTACAGAAATTCACTCAGATATTAATTTTGCGCAAAGCGCTTGATTCACCGTCGTTTGACGTAACACCTTGATTTGCATTTCAGAAACCGTTTGATCACTTCTGATTGGATAATGCTAATAAGGCTTGTCTTTGACACATTCCCTGAAAAAATGGATTACATCGATTGGATATTTCGTGGAATATCATTATTTTTGTGTATGTAAAGATAAATTTGGACATGAGTGTACATTAAAGTTTGTCTCAATGGAGCTCGTTTTTGCCAACTTATTATATAAATATACCCACTCTTTCCAAAATAAGTCACATTTACACGTTTTTTTCTAACATTAATAGATGTTCTTTAATTTTGAAGTGAATTGTACCAACAACATTTGTTAACTGTATAAGGTAACCTAATAATGTCATTCGATCGTCTTTATTTTTAGTAAGGAAATGCTGGTAACAATCGAAAAATGGAAATTTTTTCGATATTTGAGAAAAATTTTGAACATATTTTCTTAGCATTGCAAACATGTATGGTGTAGTAATATCTGAAAGTAATTCCTACAAAATTGCATTCATTAAGGAAGAAAAACTGAGCAGTAAAAATTACTTTTTAAAAGTCACGTTAATTGTAACCTGAAGCTATATTGGAAGACAAACACTGTCTTATGTAATCTTTTACCAAGTTATAAAATAAATCTTTTAATTAACGATTAAATATTTTTCTTTTCTATCTTTTTACAAAGGGGACAACTATTTCGGAACAGAATTCAAGTGTTTCATGTGACATTTATTTTGGGGCAGTTGGAGTATTTGTTTTTATTTTTTTGTGCAAGATATATATCTATATTAGTAAACTACATCTTTCCACCGCTAACATTCCCAAAACTATGAAATCAAAACATCCACCAGTCATCCCTATTCAGAAACGATAATCCTATAGCAACCGGCACCACCCAGACAGAGGCGGGAGGAGTTCTCTTGATAGATAGTATGTAAGCATCTGACACTTAACAACGCTAAATAACAGTATGATACTCAACCGGCTACTTAATGAGTATGCTTTTTTCTAGTTTTTGAGACATTTATATGTTGCATTTTATCAACCATTAACCATGAAGACCAAAACTAACCGAATATTTCAAAAATCTTCCGAAGCCTTGACTATCACGGTAATATAAATAGTGTTGACGACTGAATACGCTATCGCTCAAATGAATACCCACATCACTCTAGTGAAATAGAAAATTAGCTTGAGTTGAACGACTGATAATTTTTTAAACTGTTTAGGGTTCAAATAAACTGCTTTTGTAATATTTTCCAAGCGTTTTAAGGGGTAGTAATATAATAGCATCACTAATTTCAAAATCATAAGGTTAACTCGTGATTTACCTTCTCGTGGAAAACTTCCCTGTTTTAGCCAGCCTCTGATGCAAAGTCCTGTTCCAAACTATCACCAGTTCTGGGCACAGGACAATTTGTTTTCCTACTTTGATCTTCGTTTCCCCTTGGAACTCGAAAAGCAGTTTTGTCTTGTCTTAGCTAACCTAATCAGATCTTAGGCGATATATCTCATCGAAACCACTTGGAGGGTTGATAATCTTGAATATTGACAGAATGCCGAAGCTTAATGGGTCTGCCCACCGCTTTAACAATCTACGAGTTGTAGGCGTCGCAGGCTTGAGTCCTGTAACTTACCTTGGGCGTGTTTATCTCCTCTATGTTGGTGAAACTGTCTTTATTTCTGTAGGTTGGTTGTTTTTGTGTTTTATGGCACAAGGGCTATATTTAGCCAAGCTGCGCCAGGCATGACAACAACGAGGGAGGGGAAAAAAAAAGCAAAAAGCAGATGGGTAGGTCAGGATAAAAACAGAAGAGAGGACAGATCACGGGTACTTCGGAGTTATTGATTGTGTAGATCTTTTATGTTTAGAGCAGCTTGCACAAATATGAGCTATGAGCCAAAACCAAACCAAACCTGAAATCTGACGGATAATCAGAATAAGAAAGTGGCTTTGCGGGATCTGCAAAACGATAGCTGATAGGGCAAAGCTGATGGCATTTGTGGAATTAGCGCTCGAAATAAAAATACACCCAAAGAACTGGTCTGACTTTCAAGACCCAAAATGGGCGTTGGCCGGTGCTATTATTTGTCAAGATCAAAAATTCAATTCTCTACTCGAAAACGACCGCTTGAAATATGTACTTTGTGTTCCCAAAACTCCTAAAGAAACCCTTCCGTAAGCTGCGATCCACCATAAATTCAAATGAGTACTCTCCTCGGAAAAACTGAAAATTTTCGTAAACGTTTCAAAGCGTCGGCGGAGAGTATTATGAATGATCAGTTTCGGAATTGATGAACCGAAAATTGGTTTTCTGTCATAACTCTATTTTTCAAGCGCGACTCCCCGAGTGTGTTTTTCTTTGAGCCATTTATTCGTAGCTGCCGATGCGGCCCTCAGCATTGGATAGCCTAGTCCTCGAGACTGAGGCATCGGCAATTAATCTTGATACTTTTGTTTGCAAGAGAATATCGCTTTCGGAGGACAGTGGAGAAATGATAGAACAGAGAAAGCGAAACGGGTTTGTGTTGCAGTGTTAATTTATGTTTGAATTACCCGTAAATAGAAAATAAGATCCGCCTAATAATAATTGATGGAATGAACTTCTAAGCATCATGAGTTTTCCGAGTTGTGTAATACCGCATTTACTCTACAGCGCATATGATTAAATAACCATATCTATTGGTTGAAACGCATACAGACGAAACGTTGGAGCATGATTAGGCACTGGTATCATTAGAGGTAGGTGGGTGCTTTAATTAATGTCGCACTGGAGCAGCACAACGGAGTATTGGCGACAGTCGGGGACCAATCCCCAAGTGAAAGATCGAAGGACAACGCATCGTAATTTTGAACTAGTCAGATGACGAGGTCACACCTGGCACCCCACTCTCCAGACTTCTACACCACTCCAACGTGAGGACATATGAAGCCATGACAGATTTAACGTGCACCAGCCTACGTACACGACAATCTTTGGTTGGATTGAGTTTCGAACTTACAACCCTCCGGTTGCTAATCTGTTAAGTATAATTATAATAACTCCTTAGCTTTGCAATTTGGTATATTAATGATCGCTTTATGAGAAATACCCACAGGAAGCATACGTAGTAAATAACAAATTGTTTGAAGGCAAAATGCACTTTAATTCTTTTCAACACTGATGATGAAATATTTATTAGATTCTTAAAGGGTCAACTAGTGGAGGATGGATCAATTCCGAAAACATGGTACTCTTATACACGAGTGCGTAGCTAGACCAACGGGTAAATAAGTCTAATACGTATGAGAATTGATCAGACGCAAATTTCGGTAAAATTGTTAGAGAAGGTAGTGTTCATACGGCGGACTGTGTTTCCGATACGTATTCCGAAAGTGACGTACGTCGCCAATAAAAATTCCAAAGAATGAATTCAGAATTGATGTATGACAGTTGATTGGTAAACACCAATTAGATAAAACGCTAAAAGTCGACAAAACGGCTATAAGCTACATTTTAAGGCAATCCCGATATGTATCATACGAGAACATTTTAATGGCGAAAGTAATATCTTCGCTTTCGGTTTCACTCGGCTTGTTCACATAAATATCTCTAGTATCTTAATTTAAGTTAAAATGACTAGAAATGTGCAATATAAAAGATTTCAGAAAAAATGCATGATACATAAAAAATAATTATTCGTCGTGAAATTGTTATTGCTAGAATGTCAATTAGTAAGATTGAGTATGAGGTTTTAATGACCCTGTTCGGATTAATTAAATGTTAAATAGATTATAATGATGGTTTCATTCTCAAAAATGAATAGCTCGAAGATTATTGAAGCTGTGTCGTATCAGTATCCAAGCACTGAACAATTAATTCCCGATACAATCAATACAGGCATGATTTGACCCCAAAATCTGTAAATGTTATGAATATTTCAACCACAAATTTATTCTCGTCTAAACTATAGAAACACGATTTTTGTTCTATGCAAATGTTCATCATCTGTTTTGTCCATGGAAAGGGAGATGACCATCCATTGATTCATGATTGGTCTCTGATATAGTCGTAGACTGGTGATTTCACCACTTTTGTCATCACTCTACAGAAACGTACATTCACTTATTTACCCTTGTAAAAGATGTTATATCGCCAAACACGACGATAAAATGCCAAATCTGTAAACCAAGCCAATTTTTTAAAGAGCAGTTAAGTGACTACTAGTCGACATGTTGTTCACTCTTTGAAACTCCTCTCTATAGAAAAATCTATGGTAAGTCTAAATAACCGCACTTTTACCTGAATAGTCACAGAGGAATTCCAGGAAACGAACTATATACTTTCGACCATGATATTTTTTGCGCCATTTACTACTATAAACCCATCACTAAAAATTCCTGTTACTTAAACCACCTGGTGGTTATCTCGACGAGGTATCTCTTGTCATTAGCAAAACTGACAAGATATTGATGACGAGATATCTTGTCATTAGCAAAATTTGTCAGATCTTGATGGACAAGATATTTCGTCGAAACCACTTGCAGGATTAAAACTCAGCTTACGACGCCAAAAGAGCTAAAATTGAATGTTTCTAAACTTTTAGACTAGATACCTGGAATTATAACTATACTTTGAGTACTCTAGACCAACAAAAGCAGTGGATCCTAGTTGTACTACACTGAAACACTTAAATATGAAAATTTAGGGTTGGTTCAAGGGTCTCCAGCTTCCCCTACCGGCTAAGAAAATCCCACTTCATGTACTTCTATTTATAGTACCCGATTATCACGGGGCATTTCTAACATTGATTGAATGAAGCCTGACTCTTCCAGCCTTTCAAGGAAAAGTCCCCCAGGGAAGTAACCCACGTAGCCGAGTTGACGAATTCTTCGTCCGAGAGAGGACATTCCGTACCTTTAATCCTCCAAGCCAGGCAGTCAGTTCGGACACGGTCCAGCGATTTGATGTTTCGAATTCCAAGGGGTGCCCCGAGTCACATCACGGATGAATTAGCGGGAGTGGGCAATGGTCCGAACGGTGGAATATGATGTAGCATTTCACACGAGTTTTAAGCTGACCACTTCGATTCACGGGGAATGGAAAATGCTGTTATTAACGTTTGGACTCACTGGGTGATTGCTTTCTAATTGCACAGAAGAGGTTGCCCCCTCCTTCTAAATGCGTCCTCAAGGTAAAGGGGAACAGCTAATGTTTGGGGTGCTGGCATGTCGAGAGATAAATTTTACTCGATGGGAATCGATTCGGGCATTTATATTTAGAATAAACATGAAATGTGTTGTTGGAATGGGTAGGCATTCTCTGTTGGAAAATTCCCTATTTACTAAATCCGAAGAGCTAATAAATTTGCTGAGAACTCACGTTTTAAATACTCTTGTATCGAATATAATTTAGAAAGGTATTTTAGTAGGTATTTTCGAATATAATTTAGGAGGTATTTTAATTAACGTCACACTGGAGCAACACAACGGGCTATTGAGGTATTTTAGGATTTGCTTGTGTTTAATAAATAGAGGTACATAGTAATTAGAATACTCAGTCGAATTTTGTTCGAAATTGCATAATTTTGATTTACCACTTATTTCATTTTATTAGTCTGTATTGATATAAATTATTATTTAAAATTCATTTGTGGTTGGTTGATTTGGATTTCATGGCGCAAGATACAAAAATAGATAAGCTGCGCCAAACGCAAATTTGAAGTAAAATATTCGGTAAAAATTACCAGATTTATAACCAAACCAACGTTAAAAACATGATAAAACAAATAGAAACTTTAATCGAAAGATAAATATGTTAAAACATCCCTTAACCAATATAAAAAATGTAAAAGGCAGAGTTTAAAATCAAAATGATGCATTTTAAATGATTTAAAATGTGTATGATAAAAAGATTGATTAATAAAAAAATGAAAGAATTCCCTTGAAATATCAATGTTAAATATCTAATAAATGACTAAGATTGATCAGAGACTAAGATTGATCAGAATAGACTATTAAAAGTCCACAGAAATGTATCTATATCAAGTGTAATTAAAAGATGATGATTTATAAAAATGTCAATGATGCTATAAATTTATTCGTGATGCAAATGTTTGAGCCTGCCATGTTATTTCATAATACTTTTATCATTAGATTTTAAATTCGGAACAAATGTACCTTTGCCGTTATGGATGTGGTAAATATATAGGCGGTATTCATTAATGAAAATATTACTTTTTAATTCCTATAAGATGGGTTCTTTTCACCTATTTCAAATGAGAATTTGAGAATAATTTCGAAATTCGGTATCGTGCCATCGTACATCGTAACAATATTTTAGAAAGCTAGTATATTTAAATTCTTCAAATTTGAATTTGTTGGTTTTTGAAATGATACGTAAATAAGACAAAGAGCCCAGTTTGCTCTTTTTCATAGAAATTTTTCGAATAGAAAATTTTGAAATTAAAATATTTATGGAATACGAGGGAGATGATATTTAATTACATTTTTATGATACTCACACACATATAGTAGTTAGATTACAACTTTGTGAGTAACACTTAAATTTTTACTGAGTTAAGTTTGGTAATTAGGGTTTTAGCCCATCAAAACGAATAAATATCTCAATGCAGATTTAAACGAACAGTTTTGCGAAAAGGAAAAGTAACATTTTATTTTATCGTATTACAATCATAATCTTAAGCTATCAAAAAATTTTAGTAAGACTTCATGCCCTTAATTATTTTTCAACTTATGTAAGGAATTCAGCTGTCAAATTGTTACGTATATAAACATGAGTTAACATTTATATTTCAGTTAATTGCTTTTATTTGTCTTAAGACGAGCTAATAAAATAAATATCGTTCAAGAAAAAACTTCCAGGAGAGTAAAAAACCGCTATTCTCGTTAAAGCTCGGTAATTATTACTTTCGAAACACAAAAGCAACAATTCCAAGTCAATATTTTGGCATTTGGAAGCAGCCAATATAAAGAGAAATCGGTTTTAAACCATTAAGATTCAAAACGTGCTGCCATAAAAAATAACAACAGGCGTTGGGAAACGAGAGAAAGAAGTTAAAGTATGTCGAATTGAAAGACAAACAAAAGAAAAAGCGGAGAATAGTGCTGTAAATAGCAGTTTTACGACTAGAATTTAATATCAGTAATTGCACACACTTTCTTTTTGAAAACTTCGACATGAATTTAACGAGAGGGATTTTTTCCTCTCCTTTCACCTTTCAGTTTTTTTGATGATGAATGAATAAAAATGCAAAACGGCGAGATAATATTTTAGTCCCGTTAGCTTTCTTTTTATTCCTTAAGATTTTGTCGAGAAAAAACTTAAATCGGCATAAATTTCGGGAAATAGGTGACATGCAGTGAGCTGATTAGTTTTGCTTTTTATTTATTGAGTCGGGAAACAAAATGTCGACAAAAGTAAATGCAAAAATGCATGCATTTATACGCTAAGCAGGTTTAAGACTTTTTTATAACCAACTTTATTTTCGCTTTATTTGTAATTACTTGAATCTAAAGTACTAAAACTTTCTTTGAGTGGGTAAATTTAAAAACTTTAAGAATGCAAATTCCCTAATTCTAGATATGTTCCACTTCTTTTCTTCTCGAGAAGCAATTAAGCATTCTTAACAATTAGCTAGTTGCATTAGTATGAGGGCTTTTTAGATCTATATAAAATAGAATGCAAGTTATATGTTTTCAAACTTTTTTATAAACTGATCTTTTGGCCACTCTGGACGACATTTTGCTGTTATCTTATATCTTCCGTGTCAGGGCAAAAGGAGTTAATTCTGACTTTTGATAAGTCCAGAGAAGTCAAGTAAATCATCAATTTAAAAAATAGTGTAATAGGCTTAAAATAGAAACCGAATGAATCTAAATAACAATTATTTGTATCATGGCATGCTTCTTTTCTTCCTGAATAGTGTGAGAACGAGTTAAATCATTTTGCCCTAACACGGAGATATAAAACAGAAACTCTCTGAAGCAGCAAAAACACTGAAATTCTCAAACACTGAGATCAGGCATCATAAAATTTTTCACATCGTATTATGTCTGGAATTTCTAAGTCAACCCAACTATTTTCAGCTCGCTACATTGTTTCCTTGGAATCATGGAACTAAAATTAAATGCAGAACATTTTGCAAGAGACCAATCAACGTCAAAAGCTGTCCCAAGCCGAGCAATCGGAACAGGAATAAATACAAGCATGTGAGGCAGACAAAGTTCAGAAAGCTGTTCGATGACTTCTGAGGAAACAGCTGGTTTTGTCTGACTTACGTAGATCAAGTTGAATTGAGGAGAAAGGTACAGACTCGAGCAGTGTGAAAAGCTTTAAGACGAGCAAGATATTTCTAGTGGAACTGACTTTCCCGAATCTTCTTTTGTCAGATTCTACTAGTTTCAGATTGATTTGGATTGACCCAAATTCTATTGTGTGAAGCGGCCCTCAGACTAACTCGTGGAACGAAGCAAGGTGAAAATTGTCTGTCTTCGTGAGTGATTGCGAAATTTCCCATTCTATCGAATTAGAATTATCTTGGGCAATGATTTCTTGCCAACTGCTAGCTTCCTAACCTTGAATTGTCAAAGCAGAGCCTTTTCTTAAAAATTTCATTTGCTATCCTCAGAGCATGAATGAAGTGAAGCATGCGTAAGAATACGGATGGCAAATGAAATAAAAAATGGTTCCATGCTTTGGTGATTCATGGTTGATAAGTCAGCGGTTTGCGAGAAATTATTGACCAGGACAATTCTCATTTGGTACTATAGGAAATTTCTCACTCACGAAGCCAAACAATTTTCACCTTTCTGTGTTCCACGAGCTAACGACCCTGAGGAATACATTTTAACTCATGCGACAACTCTGACTGTGGTATCACAGGCCCTCTCGCAGGATGGGCTATCCACTTGGGAAGTCCAGGTTGCACCACTTCCATCTCGTGGCCATAATTCTATAGATAATTATGTAGTTGTCCTATTAATTTTACGCAAACTTTATGTTTGAATATTAATTCCTCCTCTCAAAGCCCAGACGATCTGAAGTATGTCTGATGTGGAGAGATTAAGTAATTTCATGTTGGTTGCGTAGTGGAGAAGAGTGTCTATATCCTGTCTACATGCAGAGGAATGTCACCTTCAGTCGAAATTTACTGCACGGTTCCTGCAGACCTTAAAAGGCCTTAAAAAGGTCTGATCCTTCAATTTAGTTTTTAAGAGCCTTAATGTTTAGAGTCCTTGTATTAAAAATGTCATAATTTTTACAAATATTTTATTTCGCTTGCAATTTGAAATCAGGATCAATGATACTTGTTCAAGGCCAAGAGTCATCGAAAATCGAGGGCATATTTAGATCAGTTAAAAATTAATTTATTAAACCTCTGAGCATCACGAGATTTCCGTGTAGTATAGTGTTGCTTTTATCCTACTACATACTACTGACTAAAACATAATAAATACCATATCTATTGGTTGAAAGAATTCTAGGAAAAATTCTACTGGTCAAGAAGATCAAAACTAATTAGAAATCAAGCAGGGAGGAGGGAAGACTGCTGGTTACAGAACGGATAAATGCTTGTGAACCCCATAGAGAATGAAAATAACTCATTATAATTTTCTATCATGACTAAATAAGTTACCAAAAATTACTTCTACTGAATTACAAAAAACGTTTATATTTTGAAATATTTGAACAACTTAAAAATTTTAACAACACACTACTTTTGTCTCCTACCATGCCCAATTAATTTATAAACATATTAACTAGTTTTTAAATCATAATTTAATTTCTATCTTTAGAAAAATGTACTCTTATATTTCTCTCTCTAGGCTGTAAATAAAAGCATATTATATATAAAAGCATAAGCTCCTAAACTCATGAAAAATGCTAAATTTTCAAGTTTAAACACTAAAAAAATATACAATATAAAATATGTAAATGCATACTTTTGAAGATATATACAAGCTACAAGATGAAATTAAAAATATACGTTACAAATAAAGAGTCATCGGAATTTCGGTGAATGAGAAAAAAAAAGTGGTTAAAATATTCGAGATTTAACATTCCACAAAGAGTGTAAAAATATGATGGGAAGATAAAAAATGGAAAAAGTATTTTGCAATTGAAATTTACAGAAGATTTTGATTCAGAAGTATTCTGCCCTTTAATAATCCTCTATGTCTTCACAAAAAATATAGTTTTTCACTCGACAAAATTTATCGAGAAATTAAATCAAACTTCAGTTTTGTATCTTTTTCAAACAGATTATTGTTGGTTATTGTGCAGAAGCCAGCAGTACTTCAGTGAATGACGAGTTTTCGACCCTTATGACACGATAAATTGTATTTTGCACTTTTATTCGCATTTTAAATCTAATTTTCCCCCTAAAGTGTTAACCATTTGCAAAACATTTTTCTACTGCAAAAACACTTAGATAAACACATCTATCAACCCCATGTGTCACATAATGATACATAAAAGAAAAGTGGTAAAAATATTAACAAAGGTCCAGCTGCTTCAAAATTTACTGACTACCGTAGAGGCCAAAACTTTGTGAGTGGTTGGACAGAGAATCATACCCTATCAATAATCATTGTAAAAGCCACCACCTCTATATAATGAGGGCTGGCAGGGATATCGTAAAGAGCTCATACAATAGATTTGTTGTTCTTCGGTCATTTTTTGGTACACAAAGGCTAATTAGATCGGAATCCATGACTAAACATCTGCATCCAGACCGTAGTCCGAACTCAAAGCCTGTTGAACAGAGGGGTCAGAGTGCAAATCACTCAACTACCATGTCCAGCGCAGATGCAATAGTATAGGGAAAAACAAAGAGCATTTTTATATGAAAACTATTCTCTTCGCATGAAACTATTTTCTTCTCAGAAACTAGGTGGAAGCTGTCTTCTTATATACCCACTCCAGAAGTCGGAATCAAGAAAGGCAGAGGATAAACCCAAACCGAGCAAGGATCAAAACGCTAATCACTCACCAACTATGGCCAGTGTAGTTGCAATAGTATAGTGAAAAACGAAGTGTCTTTTATTGTTATAAAAACTATTATCCTCGCATGAAACTAAGCGTAACACTTGGAAGCTCTGTCCTCTACCACAGACCCACTCCCGAAATCAAGAAAGGCAGAGGATAAACCCAAACCGAGCGAACAAACAAGAACACTTTCGGACCATTAACTCCATTCTCGCAGCATGTTCCACTCGACATTCCAGCAACAATGACCGAGCCAACGGCCTGTCTGGAGCGGCCATTCTAAACAGAGTGATGGGACAGAGACGTGAGAAATTAATGCGGAATGACGGCCGCCGGACCGTGGGAACCGGAAGGCGGGTGCGGAATGTGCCACCGATACGGCGTTTTGCTGAGGTAGTGGACCGTGCTCGGCCGACCGTCCTCTTCGGCTTTATTAAAGAGAGACGGGTTGTTGAGCCGCGCTTTGGTCCCAAATGTGGGATATCACTATGCCCAAGGACGAGATCAAGTTGGAAATGCAAATGTGCCACAGTGGAAGTGGCTATGAGAAGGAATGTAGGAAACTGGCCGAGTGGGGAAGAGATGGATGACATTACTAGAAAATATTAGAAAGTATGTGTTAATCAATCACATAAATGGGAATTATAAATGAATTATTTTCAATAAACTCCAGGTGTTAGAAACAAAATTGCTTCATTTATTCTTGAATAATGTTTACGTAGCACGGTTTGAAGATACTGCCTACGAAAATAAAAAATTAATTTACAAATTTAGGGATCATTCTATTTCTTAAATTTTCCCAAGCAAGATCTCCCCTCTCGGGAACACTTGAATTACTTCCCCCAAAACAAGGTTTCTTTCTTATATCCAATCCTCTGATGGATAAATATTTTAGATTTTGTTTTTTACGGCCTTGAAAAAATAATTATTCTTCGTTCTGGAAAGAACATTTTCGAGTAAACTTCAATCTACATGCCCTACGAAAGGTTATTGTTTCAACGATGACTTTTTAGCCGTCTTACTGTAATAGTGGTCATAGCGTTTATGTGCAACTCAGTAGGTCCCGGGTTCGAATCTCGGTTTGCAAGCGCATGGATGTTGGTGATTGTCCATATTAGGAGTAACAGTGGCTCACCCACTGAATGCTCCTTCACTAACAGACACCAGTTTGCTCCTTATAGTACTGAAAGCCGAAGAGGTCAGTGGTAGAATAAAAAGAGATGCTTACGAAGTCACTGAGAGAAGACAAATCACTGAGCACTAAATGTAGAAAGAAGTATTTTTGGTATTAAAGAGTATTTTTATTTCTTAGGAGCTAGACGTTTTAGAATTATAGCCACGTAAACTTAAATCTTCGTATCTAAATATTTCTAAGCCAAGTAATATATCTAGATGATTAATATAAAGATTGTATTCTGAATTTGGCAATGACAAATTTGTCGCAATATGTTTTTAATATATATTTGGGTGCTAAATTTAAATAACACAATGTCGTCTCAAACACTAGTTTCAGAAATTATATTTTAATTGAAAATTTACCACAAAATTTCATTGACAGCGTGTGAAGCTTCGTAAATCTAAATTTAACTTGAAAATTCTTTCGAAATAGCCTTGTTCATTTAAGTTTCCTTTCAATACACAAAATAGGCAACCCAATTCGATCAAAGTAAACATGAATGTTAGATTTTTCTGAAGACATGTTTAGATCAAAGTGGTTAACAGGTTGTTTTTAAAGCCGAAAGTAGTCCATAAAGCAATAATATTTAAGTACTAATATTGAAAATATTTAAAAACTTTTTCATTTACTGGCAAGTTTGTCTACAATTCCCTTTTTACGGCTAAATCAATCCCCTTTGACACCCTTAACTATTTAAACAATTTGAAACAGTTCTTACAAACGTTCAGTTAGGGTAATTTTGAGTTTATTTCCAATTATAACATTTTAAAAGAAATGCATCGCATATGTTTATGGTTCGTACCATAGGGAGAATGAAACAGCTTCATTTTAGTGATGTATAAAGATGGAAGTTTGACTTAACATCAGGAATTGCCTGCAGCATTTAGCTAGGAGTATGCACTGGTCTTCCTGCCTAAGGTGACCCTCTTAGCAGAAAACTCCTGGTTTACCTTACCTATTCCTTCTAGTGACACCCCTTCACCACGGCGAGGCTGCCAAACAGGACTTGATGAACAGTACTTTGTCTTTGGATGACTTGAAAACATGGTCCTCTGGACTACCCAAAACTTGGTTTCGGAAGTTCACAAAGGGGATTAGTAACAACATGGCATATCGTCGGCTTAGAGCAGAAACTCATTAACTGACAAAAAGAATAAATTTTATATAACAGCCATTCAAAGACTATTAGATTTTAGGTAAAAAATAATAAACATTTTGATAGTATAATATGTTTGTTCAAATGTATTTCTCCCACATCATCAAGAAAACAATAATTTAGTGTAAAAAAAACGCAATTCCGAAAAATGTTAGTTACCGAGTTTCTGCTCTAAGCCAACGATATGTATCAATGCTGGGGGTTGTAAGCAGCCTAATTCGGAAGAGTGGTGAACTACCGTATCTTATTGAGATGTATAATGGTAAAAAAAAGAATGCAGATTCAGTTATTTACTAGGCTGTGAAAAAAACCTACTTTCAATTACTATTAAATTTTTGTAATTGTGGTTATTTAAAGTAATATTAAGAGTTTCACATACCGTTCACAAGTACTAGAAAGTGAGCCGTGTGACCGACAACCAGACATCCAATCGAGTGTATGGCAACTTCTCCAACATCGGTGATGACTTGAACAGCGTGGCGCCTTACTACACGAGACACATTATTATGAGCTCTGACTCTGACCCACTGTAATCCGGTATAGTTCTTGAAAGGCAGTTCAGTTCTGTAAATCGAAGTTCTGGAATCGTAATACGCTCTGGACTTGGAGAACCTTGTTTCAACATCAACGTAGACCATATGGTACAAATTGGTTGAGAAAATTTCGATTTTTGCACTAGATCCCAAGTGGACGGATTTAGGAACCGAGACCACGAGATCGGTAATAGTTTCTTCAACATAAACATGCCATTGTTTCGGTAATTTTATGTAGGATACTGCATTTCTCACAATGAGATATACTCTACAGACACCAAAGATAGAAAATCGGTGTGCGAAAGAGCATTCTTTGATGTTTAAACTATTCGAAGCTTCACAATGAATGGTCCATATGCAATGCACGTTTGTACCTTTAAAGCTGACGGAAAAAGAAACTTCTGAATTTAGCTTAACATATAAAAGAGAGTTTGAAGGCTTGGTAATTAAATTTGTGATGCTCTCTTGAACAATTAGTGAATAATCTGCTTGAACTTTGCTGATTTTATTGAAAACTACAGCTTCCACGATGAATCTACCAGCCATGAGAAATTTGTAAGTGATGGTAAAGATATGCGTTTCGTTGCTTTCCCAAAAGAGAGCATTGTCCGTTTCATTTAGGATCTTCCAAATCACAATATCGTTAGAATCCAAATTAGGGGTGACATGAACTGTGAAATGAACAGTTTCTGCAATCAAAACTACTGGTTTCGTTACTATAACAGCCTGCTGGAGTAAGGGCAAAACGTCGAAGGAAAACCTTTTAGACGCATGCGATGATCTACCATCAGTAAGATGTATGTAGCATTGATGTGACCCAACCGAGTAAAACGACCATAAGAAAGAGTATTTTGTGACATTACATATTGGCTGATTTGTTCCTGGTGACAATATCGCAGTTTGTGTAGAAATATTGTTGCATATTAGTTCTATCTTCCATAGTTCGTTATTGGTGATGACAGACGTTATTTCAAGTTCAACAGGTGAGTCAGAAGACGTTGTTTCGGATGACTTTAGCAGAACTGTAAACGAAATATCGTGCATTGCGATCTGTAAAAAATAAAATTTAAAGTTTATTAAATTTTACAGAGTATAAAAAAGATTCACTCTAAACAAACCTTTTCCCATGATTAATTAATAAACACACAAAAATACAATTTCAGTGGATTGGTTAGTTGTTTTAGGTTTTATGGCGCAAGGGCCATAATATGCCAGGATAAGCCAAACAGAGGACAACGTCAAGTAAAAAATGTCGTGAAAGGGTGAAAGGGAGGAAATAGCAATTGGGAAACAGAATAGTAGAATGAAAGCAGAAAAAGATCGCTTGAACGCTCTGGAACCGGATCATCGTGTTTATTAAAGACAGTAAGCCCCATTGGGAAAGAAAGTATCACTAGAGTACCTTAGGTCCGTAAAGCCCCCGCGCACACCTAAAGTGCCTCTGAGGGACAGTTTTAGTGGAATAAAAGATTTATTCACAAATGGAGGGGTTATTTGAACTTTCATGCAATCATTTTGCCACGCTTCAAATACCTTTTTACAGAAGTGTTGCACTCAGAAGTTAGTGGGATGTATCATACAAAAAGTTTATGAAAAAGTGGACGCTCGCTTCATTAAGAGCATTTTTCATATTACCATCAAGTATAGACAGAGAAAAAATATTTAATTTGTGACAATTTTTCTTTATACAAATCAGTAATCACGAAGCAAATTAATATTTTAATCAAAATGAGATAACTTAGAAAGTATTTGTGGTAGATTTACGTTATTAAATGCTTCTCGGACGAAAACTTTTCCACATTTCTTAAAAATAAAACAGTAGTAAAATTTATTTTACAAGAAAGGTTTTGAATTTATTTTTCCTTTGCTCATAATACTTTGAAAGTTCCGCTAATCACTAATAGCCATCTGCCACAATTACTTATTATGTGAACGGTGTATGGATTAGAGAATCAACTTACATCTCATAGACAAGAAATATAAGTAAACTGAGAGCTATTGAGAGGAGCCTCAAGAAGTGTGACCAGCATGTCGACTAATAGTCACGTGACTGCACTGTAAAAAATTGACTTTGTTGGCCGATTTCGCATCTTATCGCCTCTTTTGGCAAGATAACATCTTAAGACAGGGTAGATGTGTGAATGCGTATTTCTATAGAGTGGCGACAAAGATGGTAAAATCGCTAAAGTTGTCACGAATGTTCGTTTCCACCCGGCAGATGATAGTAGCATAAGTCACGTTACTACTAATTTTGGTGACATGATCCTGGGCACATAAAAAGATTGTCATTGCTCACTCTACCTTTATATTTCTTCTTTGGAGAGTCTGTAATTTGTAGTATAAGCTCAATTCTCTAAATTAATTTAATATTCCTCAGCAATCAATTTTAATTTATGGGAATCGATAAAAATAGCAATTATTGTAGATTACTTCAGGTAAGAATAAGAGTTTTATAATGATTATCTTCCATAATGCTGATCTTTTTATACCTCTTTTTAATGCGCGTTCAATGGAGCGAAATTCACTAGAAATCATTCTACAGGAATGGAACAAGGAAAGTAAAGGCAAGTGCTAACTTTTAAAATTTTATACCGTTTGAGCTGAAGTGAACTAAACATCCTGTTCCAAAATCGTTGGCAGTAAAAGTTGGTTGGATGCCAAAGTGCTTATAAAAGTTTAATGTAGTGACAGTAAAAATTGCGTCTCAAATGAGCCGTAAGTTTGTTAGACCATGAATTCAAAACAATCTGGCCCAGACAAGTCACTATTATTTACGACATTATTTACACAGGCAGTGAGGGTGAAAACATCAAAAGCGATGGGAAACGAGTGTTTTAAGTTCGAAAAAAATTTTTTATCGTAGTTTTTAAAGTTGTTTTCTGCGAATTCTTTTTCAAACTAATCAATTATTCAAGCTTTTTCAGGTAATTTTTACACTAGAACTACCATCAACATAAAATAATCTGGGGACGTGAGTTTTTCCGTATAAAGATTAGTACACATATCTGCCATCGGAAATTCTGAGTTTGAATTTCGAGTTTAATCTTCATAAATAATACAATATTTTAAAGCAAATTTAAGTCAACATTTTTTTACATTTTAAGATGTGATGTTTTACTAATTTGCTCATATCAACAAAATTCAACACATAAAACAAGTAATGACGTGTTTAAAATCATGTTTAACATTAATTGTAGAAAATCAATTTGCCATGTTTGTGTTCAGTTCAAGAGATTACTTTTTATGTAAAAGATAATTATAATTTAATATATATTTTAAGTAACTGGTATTTTCATAGTAGCAGATATTTTTATAGCCCAAAACAATTCGATGAACGACAAGAACATACAAATCCCAATGCGTTCGTAATTATACATTACTAATTAGTTATTTTGCATAAATATCAAATAGAGCATAACTTACTATTGATATTGTCACTTGACTGTGACGTAAAGTTGAAACCGTTAAATTGACATTATGAACACCTTCACTTCTGAATTTGTGAATCTGAAAGAAAAAGCAACCTGTAAACTAAAAACCCATAAAATATATATCTACACAAAAGATACAGCCAGGCAACTTAATGTGAATAGTTTACCTATTTAATATATATGCAAACAAATATAATTATTTTATTTATTTATTTATTTAATATATATATATATATATATATATATATATATATATATATATATATATATATATATATATATATATATATATATATATATATATATATATATATATATATATATAAACAATCAAATTACAAAATATTAAAACGTAAAATAATAGAAATGCAGACCAGCAAAATGCCAAAAGATCAAAAAGTCAAAATATTAGAAATGCAGACCAGCAAAATGCCAAAAGATCAAAAAGCAGATAAGTAAAAAGCCAAAAAAGTTGGGGGTAAAAAATAGTCAAGCAGAATCCAGAAAGCAGAAGGCAGAACTGTCCATGTATGCGCGCTAAAGCTGCAGACACAACATGGAAAGTAAAATAATTCAAAATTACAAACCAAAACAAAGAGAAATCCAAAAATTTTAAAAACAAGATATATATATATATATATATATATATCGAAACAAATATGATTAGTTTACACATACATAGTTAATATATAGGCAATACTCATACATTTATAAAATTACAACTCTCTCAAATTTTCTATCAAGATCAAACATTTCTGAAAGATGGTTAAATATGGTTAAAAACCTTAAAAGTTATAAACTAGATACAAAACACTTATTGCAGTCGAAGAATTGTAGTTAAAACAGAAAAGTAACAATTTTATTTAAATTTCCAAGTATTAATAAGATCACGTTTCACCTCATGATTTGGAAAAAATTTTGAAAATTTTTTTTAGAGGTAGATAGGTAGTCGAATTAGTGTCGCATTTGAGCAACACAACGGGCTATTGGCGACGGTCCGGGATCAATCCCGAGGGAAAAGATCCGAAAACAACGCATCGTAAATTTGAGCCATGGTCAGAATACGAGGTACGTATTATTAGGATAAAGTGGGTTTCAAAAGTTTGGCATTTACGAGTTTACTTGTTAAAATTCTAAAAGATGAAATAAACGCTCACAATAAACTCAGTATACGTTGAAAAGTTTACTAAAAGATTTAAATGATTACAAACATATTAACACTAAATTTACCGACCTTTTGTAAATACCTATTTTTACCGAAACGGGTTAAATGATCCATTTTCCATTTGGATTGCAGGTAACAGTGGAATTAGTGCTCGAAATAATAAACAAAATTTCTTTAAATAATAATTTAATAACTACAAACAAAATAAAAAAATTCCATAATCATGCATTATTTTGGCTTTTAATTCAGTAATTTCACTTTTATGTGTATTCGATAAAAAAAATCATTTGTCGCATTTTTTACAGATGCAAGGTCGTTCTGATAAACATATTCCGCAAACATTCTTCTTGCACGGAGCAGATTTTAGTGCTTTTGTTTTCATGGTAATGGTAATTAATTAACGTCGCACTGGAGCAACACAAAGGGCTATTGACGACGGTCCGGGATCAATCCCCAAGGGAAATCGTAATTTTGAACCACGGTCAGATGACGAAATCAAAACCTGAGCTGGCACTCTCTAAATTTCCACACCACGCCAACGCTAGGACATTTGTGACCACGACAGATTTAACGTGCACCAGACCCGTGTACTTTCGGTCTTTGGCTTGACCGAATTTTGAACTCGCAAGCCTCCAATTGCTAATCCGTTGCTCTTCCAACCAGGCTACAGTGGTCCCTTATTTCCATGACAATAACTTACTTGGCATATTTTATTTACATTAGTAACATTATTTGAGCTTGCAGATGCTGCTGACATAATAGTTCCTTTTTCCTGAAATCCTTGATATTCACTAGCAAGTTCTAATTGAAATTAAAGTTCTTTACTTGAAGTACTTTTACCTGTTGTTTCGTTGTATACCACCCAGACGTTAATTCCTGCTAAATCAAGAACATTTAAAAATACCTGTAGAGACCATGTACGATTCACGCTAAATCTCTTTTCAATGTTGTGTGTGCTTATTAATCTGCAGAGCTATATATATGGATTAATTTTAGAGTTGGCATTATTGTAAAAACATATTAAACTAATAAAATGACTCGTAACGGTAAAAATAGGTATACTTGATATGTTGTTGGATGCAGGGAGAGGTGAAGCAAAATATATACTATTGAATTAATTTTGTAAACATTTCAGAGATAAAGTCGTAAAGTTGAGGAAAAGTGAACTTAAAATTAGTTTTAAGTCAAAATTTTTAAACGGGTCATTTGACCCACTTGGTAAATTTAGTATTAAGTGCGTAAAATTGATGATATATTTTAAAAATAAACATTCTGATAAATGGTTCTAAGAATTTAATCTTAAAAAATAAAGTTCGATAAGTTTATTCGTTGTTTCAAGTTAACTTAAAACAGTGGGAAGTATGATTCTATAATAACTAATCTAAGATACTCAAATTGAAGCATTACCTGAAAAAATAAGAATGTTAAAAACTTCATGAGACTCAGAAGAAATACCCCTCACAAATATTAAACATTAAAGAATTCACGTAAAATTGAGAGAGAGAGAGAGCTTGGAGATTTTTAAAGACCAATCCGAACTACGTAATTCTGAAGGGCTTTTAAAGTTTGGGTGAAATCTGAAATAATTAGATGCGAAAGTACTTTATGGAAACTAATAATGAAATTTTGAAGCAGCTTAAACAATTCGTATCGAAAGTATAACAAATATCTTTCGTCTTAAATAAAGGATTTCATTAAGGTTATGAAAAGAAGTTAACTATTCTTTTATGTCTTTTACGAGTAAGATATTAGAAAAATTTCCTTTGGCATTCAAATAAGATGTAACAATATTCACATAAGTGTAGGTTTTATTCAAGGAAATAACAATTTAAACAAAGTTTAATGTCTGACAATCTTCCGAATGAAGGTATATACTTTTAATAGCAAAATGATATTTTGAAGAAATAAGAGGCTAAAATTAAAAATCAAATGAACTCGAATAAAGATTTCTCTAGATATGAATAAAATGTTTTAAATAATGATTATATGGATGAGGTAAATTTTGAGGTTGAGTAATTTATTTTGTGAATTTCAAATAAATGGTCTTTTCTACAAAAAGATTTAATACTCGTAGCATTCGATGATTACTTAAAATGACCAATTATTTTCTATTCCTACTTATGGGAAGCTTTTTCTGTCAAGCTAAATATAGTTAGTGTTAATATTTCTGTTGCGTACGTGTTTTTTGTGCGTATTCCGAGCGTGACGTCATTTGGCTTGTTTTTCGAATAGGATTTTAAAACGTCGCCAATAAAAATTCCAAAAAATGAATCCTGAATTGATATACGACAGTTGATTGAGGCAACACAAATAAGATAAAACTCCAAACGATGCCAAAAGCAATTTTAGATGTTTCGAGCTGTCTACTTTTAACATGCAAAAGTATTAGTTCTAGAAATTTTATTGGGTTTCTCAAGTTATTTAGCGATGTTTACTAAAACGAAACTGAGTTAGAATTCTCTAGTAGCTAGATTGTAGAAGCATGGAATGCAGACGATTTTTAAGCGATTCCTTTTGTATGTAAATAAGCTTGAAAAATATTGCAATTCGTTTTCAGCAAGAATTCAGAAGTTTCCCGCTGCTGTATGAATCTTGCACCTTACAGTTGAAATTTTCTTTAAATAGAAACGGTAAATGTAATCAATTTATACAAAAATAATAGCGTTGAAGTACGAATTATCAAAACAGCATCATCATTTCTGGAAAATAGTGAAGCTTTAAACTACAAAAAAACGAGGTAAACAAGACATAATATCAGAATTTTAGGAAAATCTTGCTCTACTTTTGAAATTAATCTCTCATTGTCTATTTCTAAAAAGGCTAAAGAAATATTAAATATCAAAATGTGTAAATGCTGATGTCATGAATTCGAGACTTCAGTTTTAAATCAATCCCGAAAACGACGGCATAACATATTCAGTTTCTAAAATTACAGTTCAGTGGGGTAGTTGATAGTGTGTATATAGAAAGAGAAAGCAGTTGGATAAACAATTTGAAAACGATGCCACTTATAAAAGCAAAAGCAATTGATTTTCAAATGAACATATCATTCCGAAATGGAGTAAAAACACGTCTAAAACATACAACGGCAATATACAAAAGCAAACGATACAAATGACAGGAAAATATAATCTGGATTTTCTGTATCACAAAATACAGCACAAAAAAACTTCCTCAGAGTGTAAAATAAATTATTCATTTCAGAAATAAAAAGACAAAACGGACATATATATATATATATAATACGATATGCATTCTTTAAATATTTAATGCACTATAACGAAACAGTCATTTCATATTCAGATTAATCATCCATTCAGTAATAGCGAGCATTGGAAAAGAAAAAAGCCATTTTCTTTGTTCTGCCAGATTTTGCTCCAACAATAAAGATTGCTACGAGGATATCGTCTGATTCTAACGAATGTTGACAATCGCAGATGCACAGCAATCTTCGCATTTGAGACTAATTTTTGCTTTTTTTGTTTTACGTTTTTTTAGTTTTTTTTATCATCTGCCGGTTTTTTATTTTCGTTCTTGTGTATCCTTTTTCTCCCTTTTATCATGCGAATCCCCTTTATATAGTGAGACGGAAAGGGTAGAGCCAGAGTGTGTAGGGGGAAGGATAAATAAGCAGAAATAAAGCGAAATCAATTCATCTCGGCGACAATTTGTCAACTTTTCTGAGATATGGTCGGCGACTACAACACAGGACATGGAAAAACATGAGAAGCAGAAAAATAAGTTGAAAAAAGAACAACAGACTGGAACAGAAAAGAATAAAAAAAATCAATCGCATAGGTTTTTCCATCAGAGAAATAAAACAGTCTGTTTGGAATGGGTAGCCATTTTGGGCTCGAAGCTTTTTCAATATATTTCTCAATAATAATCCGTTGCAAACGTTTACTATACTGGTTCAGTTAGTTTTATCATCATGCATTCTTCTAGCATAATCGTAGCATGAGTGTATGTACTTTGAAATGTATGTGATCCACTTTTGAAATGCTCATTGCGATTGTTATACTTTTTGCCAATCAAATTGAAACCCTTTTAGAACGTGAAGTCAATATTGCCACGTTCTGACCGGGCAGACGGTAAATAATTGAAAAAAAAAAACAAATAGAATTCCAGGTTCAAAAGCACCATTAAAGTGATGACAGAATATTTTTCAGCAACTATTTTTTCATTGAATTTGTATTTTGACAAATACATTGTAGAATTATAAAGAAGCATCCTGTAAAAATATCACATAAATTTCCAAACATTGCTTATTAATTTATACAACGTTGATTACTATCTATTAATCATTCCATTCCACTTTTCTTTTGGTGTTTGTTGTTTTCTGTATTTTTTCTAAATAAACCTTTAAATTTTCTTCCTATAAATTTTTAAATATTTCTACACGTCAATATATGCTTTTCGTTTTCATTTTTTCTTTGAGAATGAATGTAATTCCTTCTTCTGGTAAAATTAGTACATGCAAAAGTGATAGATTTGTAATGACACGTGTGTGCACGTTTTACATATTTAATTCTAGTATGCATTTATGTGTGCATGTGCTTGTTTAGTATATCAGGCACTTGTTCCTTGGTTTATTTTAGCAAACATCTGTGAGTATTTATAGCAAATACTTCTAGTGAATACTTGTGTGTACACTTTAAGAAAGATAATAAATATATTTTATTAATATATTTATTAATACACTATACACTCAGAGTAATTTATTAATATACACTATAAGTATATTTTATTAATATACTTATAGTGTAGCACACTATAAGTACTAGTGCTAGCACACTATATATTTACTAGTGCTAGCACACTATAAGTATATTTTATTAATATACTTATAGTGTGCTAGCATACCAAACTAGCATCAATATATATATGACGTATCAACGTGATTGCAGCTTTTTTTATTATTTACATGGTTTTTTGTCTTTGTCAAGGGGGTTTGGTGAAAGTAAACTTTTTGTATTAGTATAAATAGTACAGCTGATCGTTTTTCATCTCGTAAAAAGTTGCACATTCAAGACATTTTATTTAAAATCACTCACTTTATGTTTCAGCGCATTTATGTTTTCTATCCTATTTTATTTTTCGAGAAAATAGTATTTTATAGTATTTAAATTTGTTACAATTTATGTTTTGTAATCAAAAATATTTATTATTTAGTCACAACATCCACACAGCGGTTTGTAAGGAATTGTAATTGTTTGTAAGGATTTAGTATATAATTTGTTTTTAATACTCATAATAATAGATGAAAACTTAATCAATTCGTTAATAAATCGTATTAACGAACCAACAGCCACGTCAGCATTACGGCGAAATAATTTCTTACAAGTTTTCAGTCTTATGAAAATAATTGCATTATAAAAAATGTACTCTGAATTATATAAATTATGTCAAAAGATCTCTACTTATAATTAAGAAGTATCAAGCTTTAATGGAAAAGGGAGAAATATAAGCAATCATTGACAAAAGAATGAAACCATCTTAAGGTGGTGGTTAATGCAAAATTAAAATTCTTATAATCAAACTCGCCGTTATTTAATAAATATTCCTAGAAAATGCAACTTCTGAAGTTAAAGAACTCAGCATTTAGCTGCAGTTCTTGATATAAAACCTTTCAAAGTTTGATATTAATTTCTTGGTATGAATACATTATCAATTTAGAGTAACATTTGGCTTTGAAAGGTAGTAGAGTAGAAACTTATAATTAAAGTCATGTAATAAAGTAATGTATTAAAGAAGTTTTAAATTAACTTCTGCTTTTCTTGACAACAGAATGCAGAAATATACATATAACTGCTATTAGATTAAGATTATACACAGTGAAAAATAAGTATTATGTACGAAAATACACATCTATCATTCTTAATATATAGCATAAAATATGCAAAGGTGATAAAGGATAAAGAAATCATAAAAAATAAAATTTGGATTTTCCTAATTTTTATAACATCTATGTTTCCAAGTTCTCGCCTGTAAAAGTTTCGTAATTCATTTTCAAAGATTCGTCTGCACTTTTAATGCGTTTTCCGAAAAATAAAATTCTATCAACTCAAAATAAAATACGAAAGTGTAAAATAAAACGAAGAGTCAACATCTTTATGGAACCAACATCGTTATGGATACAAGCGGGATTTATGTAGTATAAGCGGGATTCATGTAGTTTAAGCGTATGAATTCAATTTTATATAAAGAAATAGAATGTTGTTTTTATTTTATATTACTCTCAAAGTATTCAAAACAAGTAAATACATGTGCTGTGCACTAGGACTATTATTTTTGTATCCGTTACAAGTTTGACAACTGGTAACAAAGAACAAAGTTCTAATTACCCGAGTAAAATATATTTCATTAGACTTATAGATTATCCGAGTCAAAAGAATATTAACATGTAAAACTCTCAAATCTGAAAATACATACTCAATCGCTTAAAAAACTGACTTCGTAAGCAAAACCAGAAATATTAACTGCTGGTTCTGAAGTCAACGATTTCACTACAAATTTCACAGCGATTTCAAAAACGAATATCTTCTTAAAACCCGAATTCATTTTCCAGCGTATGAATTCAGGTTTCATAAAGATGAACGTTCGTTTATATTTTATATCGCTATTTAAGTATTCAAAACAAGCAAATATATTTATAGATGCAAGGTACACAGGATAATTATTTTTATTCAGATTACCAATTTGACAGCTATTTATTAACATAGTAAAAAGTTCTGATGACTTTGAATTCCCAGAGTAAAATATTTCATTGGACTTCTATCAAGAATATTAACAGTTCAAACTCCCAGCAGATCATTTCAAAAACTAAGCTCAAAAGCACAAGAATATTACCAGTTAAAACTCACAACCATTCGTTTCAAAAACTAACAAGAGTCATATCAGTTAAAACTCTCAGCCAATCGTTTCAAAAACGAACCTTGAAAGCGCAGGAATATTATCAGTTAAAACTCTCAGCCAATCATTCCAAAAACGAACCTTGAAAGCGCAAGAATATTATTCCTTAAAACTTAACCAATCGCTTCAAAAACGAATCTTGAAAGCACACGAATTTTTTTCAGTTAAAACTCTCAACTAATCATTTCAAAAACTAACCTCGAAAGCACAAAAATATTGTCAGTTAAAACTTTCACCATCGTTCCAAAACCACGATTGCAAAACCACAGATATGAACTATTAGTTCCAAAATCAGCCATTTCACTCAAACCTCGAATAAAACCTTTTCTCACGCAGACGAGAAAAAAAGGCTTAGCAAAGATTCGTACATAGATAACTCGAGAGACGAAAAATCCCTCGATCATTTTTGACTCGAGCTATGAATCAGTCTTCAAACGCAAGGAAACGAGAGCGTTACTTTTCGCGAGCCAAAAATGCGGGCAACTCTAATCCATTCTCACCGTACGAAAAACACAGAATTTCTGCACTTTCGCTTCACAGATGAAAAATAAAACAACGCGAGAAAACGACGTTAGAAAAAATCAATTTTTCCCTCTTATGGTTTCATACTCGAAACAAAAAGAGAGCCGGGGGGATCCAACGGGGAAGCGAATCAGATGTAATGCCGCTTTTTTCCCTCTCATTCTCACTTTTGCTCGGCATTGTAAGCTGTTAAGTGAATTGCTTGCAGTTACAAACGTAGTGTCGATAATGGCTACTGTAGCGAATATAATTTTTAATTAATCTCACTCTAATTACTATCGTGGAGCTCTTGAGAGCATATCTGTCATAAAGTGTACGGATAAAAAACGTTTAATGGAGGAAAAAGTATAACTTTTTTTCGCAGTGTGTGCGAAAAAGAAAATTTCTTCCAATAAATCTAATGTTTCAGATTGCAGTGCGCGTCGTTCGGTTTTTATTTTCCAGCCGGGTGAAAATTATCGTTTGGTTTATTCAAACGAACTTTTCGCTTTGCGAGAGTTGCAGTTGAAACGTTCCAGATACGATACGTTTTTTTTCGTGTACGAAGCTTTAGTTTGGCATTTGATGTAAGCCTTTTATCTTAATTGAATATCTGAAGGGATCTATTTATTACGTATTGATAGCTGGAAAAAATGAAGAGTTTGGGAGCGTTAATTTATTTTTATTTCAGTTTTTTGTTACTTCTATTGGTGATAACTTCTTTTTTCATGTCAACAAAGAGTAAGTGAATTGAATGAGATGTTTTTTCGTTAGAGGTTTTAGGCTTATCGCTCTTGGGGTCATAGTTCTGAAAGATTGTTTTTAAAAGTTAAATTGACAGTTTGGCTGATATTGTTTTCCCCAACAAATTTTCGAATTTGAATTTATAACTACAAAATATCTATCAGAAGCATTAGAAAACTTGTAACATTTAAAACAAAGTATATAAAATAAAAATGTTCTTGTGATCTTATCAGGGCCGTTCGTGAGTGGTTTGCTATGTTGAGGGTTTGCTATGTTGTGTAGTTTTCTAAATACAGCTATACATATTTCGCTAACCTACGCGGTACAGTACATTGACGAATAGGAACAAACTGATGTAAACAATGTAAAATCAACCACCATGGAATTTTGCCGCTTAGTTTAAATATGATTTGAGTTGTATACCTGCATAACATTGTTATAACTCTACGGGAAGAACTCATCCCTCTAATGAAATCCTCGAGTCTGATGACACAAGGCAATGAAAATCTGAAGATGGAAGTCAGCGTAGTGAACATATGAGCGAGTATGAAAAAGGCTTAAATGTTAAAAAAATACTGAATTGCTTTTGTGAATGGGATGCAACTGAAGTGAACGTTCAGAAGCTTATTCTTGTGCCACGACAGAGGTGTTAATGTTTTGCCATGCATTTTATTGGAAGTAAGTAAGACCAATAAGTACAAGAAATCTCCATTTGGAGGTATGAAATGCGCATGTCGATGTAATATATATTCAATAGAAATGGATTTAAATAAGGTATTGAATTTGAGTAACGACACTGCCATCAACAGATTAAATAATTAAGAAACTAGCACATATGCTGTGAACGGATCTACTAGTACTAGTAAACTCTATAAGCATCGCGAGATTTCCGAGTAATATAGTGTTGATTTTATCCTACAACACATTTAACGATTAAATAACCACATCTTTCCAAGGAATCCATGGATTCTTTCAAACCTTTAGAAAGATTATCTTTGTCCTTTCCTTAGAATAGAACCTTTCCTTGGAATAATTCTATTCATGCTTTCTTTGGAATAGAATAATTTGAAACGATTCTATTGGTCCATTCTGTAGATAATCAGATGGAAAGATTATATCAGTCCTTTTCTTAGAATAGAATCTGTCTTTGGAACGATTCTATTGGTCCTTTGGAATATATTTCTTTGTCATAATTCTATTGGCCTATTCTATATAATAAAATCTCTTGGAAAGATTCAATTGATCCTTTGCTTAGATTATTATTCTCTGGAAGGTGGCCATTGCTTCTATTCTTAGAATACAATCCTTTGGAAAAGTTCTATCAATCCTTTCCTTAGAATACAATTCTTTGGAAATATCCTATCGGTACATTGTCTCACGACACTAAGCACGGGAATGTGGGTTGGTGTTAGTTAGGCCCTTTCCTTAAAATATAATCTTTCTTTGGAACGATTCTATCGACCCTTTCTTAGAATTTAATCCTTCGTAAAGATTCTATTGCTCATTTCCTTATAATGGAACTCTTTGGAAAGATTATGTTGGTCAAGGTCAAAATTGGTTAGTGACGATGCAGGGAAGACTGCAGGTTGCAAGGTGGATTTATGAGTGTGAAACCCTCAGAGGGTTAACAACATATCTTCCGTGAACTCCTTTCTAATAACATCCGACACAAAAACAAAGTACTAAGAAGCAAGACATTCATTTAGAACCTTATGAAACAGGCAATCCCATCAGCCACGAAACCATCTCAGACGCATGAGCGCATTTCCCCCAAAACAAGCGATACTTGCCCACAACCTGGCAAACCCATCAGCCGAACAAACACAATCGTAAAGCGCCCCCTCGTTCCACGGGCAGCCGTAAAGTAGCCCCAGGAGGGGCTTTACAGGCCCCAAATCTGATCCCATTTCTCCAGCCCCCGAATCTAAGTTTGTTTGGAACTCACTGGATTAAAAGGGGGAAAGGGAACTCTGCAAGAAGGTGAAGTAATAACGAAAAAAAAACTAAAAGGTAAAAATGGCTGCACGTTTTATTCGTGAGTTTGGAAATTAAATTACTGCACTTCTAATGTGATGGCGGAGTACGAAGATTTGAAGGGGGCTCTTATGCGTTCAAAATGTAAATTCGGGATTCCGGTGAGGAATTTTTTTATTTTGATTCTTTCGCTGCTGAACATCATCAACGTGGAGGTTTTGACACGATTAATTTGTTTACGGTAGTGTTGTGTAACCGGTGAGGACTAGAGATTTTCGCGGAAATGAAATGAGATTTGTGAATGAAATTTTAAAAAATTCTGTTTGCATTATCTTTTATCAGAGCTCTCCGAGGATTTGTTTAAAAAGCGGTACTTTGTGACTCTCCTAGAACATAAAAAATATTATGAAACTAGTTAAACAAAAATATACTTTCAAGTGCTATAACAGGTTTTAAGGGAACTATGAGGTCATGTATGTAAATTCATTCCCCTACATTCATCTCTGAATAACTCATCCATATTTGAAAAATAAAAGATAGTTTTTTGAAAACAATAGATATTTATTTACAAATAAAAGATATTTAATTGAAAATAGGATATTTAAAGCTGTACTTCCAGTCACATTATTTTCCGCTTTTTGTAAATCTGTATGACAAATGTTGAAAACGATCTTCGAAATCGATCTCCAGCTCTCTTTCCAACTGTTGCCAAACATCATTAAATAAACTCACTTAAAAACATAAATATAAACTTTAAATAAAGAGTACCAATAACAATTATTGTCATATAAATCCTTTTATGTTTTTGGTATATAAGTTGGATACATTGTTTCCTACAGATGTTTTATGAGGGAAAATTTAATCATCACATTAGTTGGTAAGCTAACGTCATAACATAAGCTAACGTCATAACATAAGCTAACGTCAGTTAGTTGTGTGTTTACTAAAGTATTCTAAACAACTTGTTGGAGCACAGTGGTTAAAAAGAAGAGATCATCTTATTAAATGGTCCAGGCACACAAAATAAAGCGTGTTTGCTAATTTATAGAGCAGATAACCTCAGTAATACTTCAAAAATATTCTATTTGCAATCAGCCAACATTTCTCTTCCTTTTAATGTACATTGCTAATGTAAATATTAGTGACTGGTTACCTATTGCATCTTCCCGTGTTAATTTATTAGTAGAAGTACTATTTAACTTCATTTTGAATCCAATAATTGTACACGGCAGTTCAATTCTTTAGTTGATCTTGTGACGATTAGATGTTAATGTACGAAACTTCTCAGGAATAGAACACTGTCATACCAAATACAGAACTGAATTATTTTTTACTTAATTGCAAACAAGGAATGAGTGAATTCGATTGGTCTTTACATCAACGTTTCTCCTGCATATGAAATGCTTTTTGTTTCTGTCTTGCTAATGTCTAGTTAAACAGCTGGACCAAGTCCATGAGTCCTAATCCACTCAAAGAGTCCAACAGAAGATCAGGACTTCGATAGAGAGCCTTCCTTGCCAGGAAGGCCAGCAGATTATTTGGGGAGGCTTGTTCAATGTTACATTTTTGACCCTGAACTAAGGTTGGAGATTTGATGTGCCGGTTCACAAGTCTATAGAACGGGCATTCTGACATTATCTGTCATTCGTATATTACAGTGAGGTTCCAGGATGATTTCTATGATGCAAAATATGAGTTGTAATGGACTCTCAAAATTTTATTAATTGAGATCTAAATGGTGAACAACTTTTAATATGTTAATGAGAAAGATGTCTTTATGAGTCATCTATATGAATGTCAAGTCTATATGAAATTCCATTAAATTCTACATGAGGTGTAACATGCTTTAATATGAACAATCTAATCTTTTATAGAATTCATTTCTTTGAATTCCTAAGAATTTGATTCAACTAAGTCTCGAGTCTTTAATGCTTTTCTACTTCTTTTTAATAATTTATCCGTTATCCCATTATGAAAGAGTACTAGAATTATATTTTTCTGGTGGAGATATAAAGTATAGTAAAACCACATAAACATAGTTGGTAAAGTACATAAAAGACGCATACCTGAAAAACACAGTGTGGAATATATGTAACACAGTCCCATAAGATACTGTTATTGTAGCAGAGCATGAAATTTAATTTGATTACCATTAGGTATAGCACTAACTCTCAAAGAATCCAGTTCAAACTCTCGTAAATACGACTGTAAACAGAAGTATCCTATAGTGTGCATTCAATGTCAGGTTATGGACGTACAGTCCTTCAAGCATTCCGTTGACGAATCCGTGGTAGTCTCAGCGTTAACTCCGGGCACCAAGGGAGGAGATGTTTTCACATCGTACACCCCCCCCATGAAATGTGAGGAGGCATACCTACCTGGGTGATTTTGGGGAAGCTGGTCGGAATTTGCGTATCGTCTTCAAGAAACCATGAAAGCTAGATATATTACATACCTAACCAGGATTTCACAAGGGGACAGGCCCATCTGTGAGAGGGCGTGATAAAATAGTAAACCCTTAGGGTTCACTTTGTAACTCAGCGTTTTATTTTCCTATTATTTTTCCCATTTTCTTTATTTTCTAATAAAATCACTGGGTGCCCACTAAACTGTGTTATAGGATAGATACGAGGGTACTCCTGGTATTGTGAAAAACCATGTACATTTTTTATTATTCTTATGACCGAAATATTCCTGAAAAAAAAACGCTCTTAAACCAGAGAAAAGGACTGGGGTTTGAGAACCCTACACGACCCATGTATTCCTGTACGTATTGTACTAAAACTTCAACGTAGAACAATTGAGATACGGAAAAAGACCGCGACTCACAATCCCACATACAACCAAAGATTCAATATTGCGACGGCCCCTTTCTCTCTCCCGGCACATAAACTTCCATCTCCAGCACAGCTTTGAAAAAGTTTCTCCAACTGATAAAAATCATCTGGGAGGGCGATCGCGGAACCGTGATCATTCTACCCCGTTCTCCTGTCCGGGCAGATGGACCGTAAACTGTATCGCCCGAGCCTTGTTAGTGGCCCCCTGGGCCCTTGTTAAGCTTCGTGACAGCAGGAATTGTTATAGATCGCTCGCCAGATGTATGGTAAGCGACCCAAAGCGATGTCCCGGGGAAATTATCCCCTCCTCGCACCCATCTGTTAATAAGATTGGTCGACGCTTGTTTTAAAAACGGCCGTTTGTTTATCTAACGGTGGACTGGAGCTGGTGGACTGTAACGTTGATTTCATTTTCGTTGTGAGAATGTGTTGTATAATTTATATTGGAATTGGAAATGATGCTTTTGTTTCAGTTGCCTTGTCTTGCATTTATTTATTTAGTTCATTGTTTTATATTTATTTTTCCAGTTGCCTCATCTTACATTTATTTTCCCGTTGCCTCGTCTTGCATTTATTCATCCAATTACCTCGTCTTGCATTTATTTATCCAATTACCTCGTCTTGCATTTATTCATCCAATTACCTCGTCTTGCATTTATTTATCCAATTACCTCGTCTTGCATCAGTTGCCTCACTTTGCCATTTATTTATCCAGTTACCTCGTATTGCATTTATTTATCCAGTTGCTTCGTTTCTGCCATTCCTTTATCCAGTTGCCTCATTTTGCCATTTATTTATCCAGTTACTTCGTTTTGCCATTTATATAATCCAATTGCCTCGTTTTGCATTTATTCATCCAATTACCTCGTCTTGCATTTATTTATCCAATTACCTCGTCTTGCATTTATTCATCCAATTACCTCGTCTTGCATTTATTTATCCAATTACCTCGTCTTGCATTTATTTATCCAATTACCTCGTCTTGCATTTATTTATCCAATTACCTCGTCTTGCATTTATTTATCCAATTACCTCGTCTTGCATCAGTTGCCTCACTTTGCCATTTATTTATCCAGTTACCTCGTATTGCATTTATTTATCCAGTTGCTTCGTTTCTGCCATTCCTTTATCCAGCTGCCTCATTTTGCCATTTATTTATCCAGTTGCTTCGTTTTGCCATTTATTTAATACAATTGCCTCGTTTTGCATTTATTTATCCAGTTACTTCATCTTGCGTTTATTTATTCCGTTGCCTCGTTTTGCGATTTATTCATCCAGTTGCTAAAGCTTGTATTTATTAATTCAGTCTTACAGCGCTGTCACAGGGAAATTATCTTTTTCCCGTTCCCATCTGTTAATAAGGTTGGTCTATGCTTATTTCAAAATGGCCGTTTGTTTATCCAACGATGAGAGCAGGTGGACGGGAACGGTGATTTCATTTTCGTTACCAGTGTTTTATTAAGGGTTGTATAATTCATATTGGAATTGAAAGTAATAGATTCGTTCTAAATGCCTCGTTTTGTGTTTATTTTTAATAACAAAAAATGATACACTTGATTTTGAATCAAGTAATATGACAGGGATTTTCAATGTAGACAAGCAGATTGAATACGAAGGTTATACTCGTTTATAGATCAGTAATAGCAAATGAGCACTGCTAAACAATATCTGGGGTCCCATTGCTCAGTGAATAGGGCCACTGCCTTGGAACCTCTCTCTTGTCAGAAAAACTTTCCTCGTGTGTGTAAGTTCATTTATTTGATGTTGCTTGGCGCAGCTTGGCCAAATGCGGTCTTTGCTCTACAAAACCAACAATCCGATCTAAACAATATTTTCTCCTTTTAACAAAAGTATTGTCTTCATCTAGCCTCACCACCCAATCGCTCAGAAGAGAAATAACAGAAATAAATTTGATTAAAATTTCCTTTATGATAGGATTTTCATTGTGAACAAACCAGGGATGGGATGCGAAGATTTTAATAAAGCTACCCAAATGCTCTCGCATAATAAATAAAGGGGCTACTTTAGAATGCAGTTTATAACCATTTTGGTAACATTTGGCGTTGACCATTCAATAAAATATTATTTCAATTCGGAATTTACTCTTTGAACTGTTTATTGGTCAAGTTCCCAAATCGTATTCGAAAAACAAGCCGAGTGACTTCACGTTCGGATCACATACAGGAAACACGTTCCGTCGCAGAAACACTACAGCCACCTGCATTTAGCATGATATACTGAGGCTCTATCGTTTATTATTATTCAGACAGTGATACAAAAATCTCACCTATTTAATTCAAGCTATACAATACAAGAGTTAATTTTACATGGTTATAAGTATCCGAGTTTACTTTATTTTGCCAATTGGAATATTTAGAACTCCTTTAAAACGTGATTAAAAGTTTTTAGCATAGTTGTTGTTTGATATCCATTGTTCCTTCAAATTTTAGATATTCGTTACTGGGAGAATAAGAGCTCCGTTTTAAGTTGTCACTTTTCTTAATTGCCTTTAAATATCAAAATCCTAGCATCAAAGGAAAATGCCCACTTTCTACTCTATCGTAGTTCCATACTTAAATGTGAGTACACATACACAAGCAAAATGCGCAGTAAAAATCTGAGGAGTGTTTCTCTGTGACGAGCTTTGTTTTTGCGGAAAATATTTTCACTCTTCTGAAATTTTTGACGTGAATACGTCTTTAAAAATTAGAACCGTACTGGAGGCACACATGAAAGTCGAGCTTTACAAAAGAGCGTTACACCTGTTTTGTCTAATGATTTTAGAACTAGAAGAAATATTCAGAAGATAAATTTAGCGTCTTGTAGACAAAGGATGTCCTAACCAGACAAGACCTTCGAAAGAGTGTGCAGGTGCACTGAGCATGGGGAGGAAGTCCACAATACGTTGAAATTCTACGGTGCTGGGCAGGCTTTGGGCCAGTGTAACTTTGGTTCGCGTGGAGGGAGGACTGCGTAAGCGATGGCATTCTAAAGCTACTGAACTACGCTCTCAATTAATATTGATCAGCAACAATTCCTCAGCAACATTAACATCAAAATGCACTTTAATCGTTCTTACTGTAAATTAATTGTTGAATATTTATAATAAACAATTGTTCAAACTTCCTATGTCTGCTTCATTCATTCCATGATACAACATCAGGCCCGTTTATTTAAATCAAACTATGGTTTGTGTCCTCGATACAACATACTAATTTTTCATCATTCGAAGATATACATGTTTACTTTACCAACTATTATTTAAGGTAATTGTTACCTAATAAGTCATTTCAGTACTTATGCTCTCTTTTCGAGAAATCTGCTAGATTACCCTTTAAGCCTGATTCAGTGAATTAAAACTTGAATTTAAGATTTCTTCACTTCAGGTGGATGATTACCTCTCTAAAATAGTTTCTTTTGCTTACAATTTAAGAGAAAACCTTACATATTAATAATTTTATAATATTTAATTACAAACATTCATAGTTTGATTGCTTTGACAACTTTATTGACGCTTTGCATTGTTCTTTTCCATTCATGAGCTACGTTTACAATCTACTTTGAGGATATATTTATGGAATAAGTAATTTAATTAATGAATTTCATGGAGAGCCCCCCCCCCAACTCCATATCTTTATACTATCCAAGTCGCAATCAAAGTTCTATAAATATTTTTATATATATGTTTAGCAGATATCCTGATTTTATTTCCATTCTTGTTCGAGTTTCATAGAATCGTTTATTGGTTGAACAAAAATATAAAATCTCCATTTAGAATTGTCACTTTTCTCCGGAAAGTACGATGCAGCTACACAAATTATACTTGCTATCGGCGAAGTAGAATGGTAAAAAATCCGATATGAAAATTATTCAATAAAAATTTTAAATCCAATTCTCAAGTGACAGCTAAAACTCGAATTAGAAACACGCCGAGACGTGATTTAAATGGAAATATTGTTTTCGAATCGAAAACGGAGCGAGAGAACACAAAAGAAATTACCGACCCACACCGCTATAAATAAGTCGGACCAAGACAAATTCATTTCCGAGTAAAAGCTTACATAAAATATTACATTTCTGTATAAATTACACCTCTGCAGCTTCGAAAGGGGAAAGGATGAAAAAAATCCTGGTAGGGGGAAAACTTTGATTGCTAAAGAAACTTCAGTTAAAAGTAGTGGATCCATGATGGCGGAGTAAAACAATCTCCAGTCGCGGAAGGTTCGAAAAGCGAATAAAACTTTTATTCTGTTGAAATCTAAAACCCGCGGTTGCGAAAGAAACCGGAGAGTCTGGAGAGGAAAAAAACCGGAGAAAAATAGTAGTAATAATAAAAGAAGAATTCGACTAAAAGACAAATGGAGAAAAGTGATAAAAAAGAGGGGAAAAACAGGGAAAAGAAAAAAATTTGAATTCCAACTTTCACCACCGATAATGTCTCGCTGACAGTAAAGATTTTCGCGACAACAGATCTCTCTGCGGAAATTGCTCCACGCCGACAGGAAAAAAGGGGAAAATACCATCACATAAAGGTTTGTCCTGTTGGAAAAGGAGAAAAGTTAAAAAAAATCGTAGCAGACGATTTTGGATGTGATATGTATACAGAAGACGCCCAGACAATCGCTTTTTACAATGGTGGTGCGCGTAGTTTGCAATTGTGAACGCGATAGATCACAGAATCTTTCGTTCTATTTTTTGGTTTTTGCTTGTGACGAAACAGACTATTCGACAAGATTTTGATGGGGTGAAGTAAGTGTAGTTTCCCTTCTTTTGGCTAAGAAAATGGGCAGAAACAACTTTTGAAGGAGCGTAAAATTTCTATGAATCGAAAATGCATTCCTATTTTACGAAGATATTTTATTCTGGTAAAAATATTTTAAATTTCGTTAGTGTCAAGTACATTTGCCTCGCTTGAAACTGTAAAATTTCACTGGACAAACGAGATTTGGTATACCAATAGGATACCAAATATCTTAGAATAGCGAGACATTAAGGTATAAATTTAAGATAAGGTAAAATGGAAACATTAAGTAACATTTTTTTAACAGTTTATTCTTATCCTATATAGCAATCGGTGTGCAAACATTTTAGTCTTTCCAAGGAATAAAAAACGTATACACAAGTACCATTTGATACGTGAATAATAGTGTAACATATTATTTGTTTAGAAATTATTAGTGCTTTTTCATGCACGATCCATAAAGGAACATTCTTTCATCAATATGATCGCCAACACAGCAGGTTGGCGACCATTTTGGTTATAAGTAGTAATGTTTACTATTATAACCATTATAAGAATTGGCTAGAGTAAGGTTTGAGAGTGAAAAATAAAATTCAAGAAATGATATTGAGGACATTAATGTTTCTTCAAAATCATTTATCAAATCTATAAAAGTAAAACTCGTATAAGGTCATCAGATACTATAGTATTGAAGACAGTTAATAGATTTTCAATAGCCAACATATTCAATTGAACGGCTCTTGGCAACATTATAAGTCACAGAAATTTGAAAGTGATAAACAATAGTGATGAGCCACACTGACTGATAAAATTCAAGAAACGACGTTGAGAACCTAAATATATATATATTTCTACAAAAACATGTATAATTTCTATAAAAGTAAAAATTCGTGACACTAGTCGAAGAGATTTAATATATTATGCGTTGCCAACACATTCAATTGAAAGGCTCTTGGCAACATAGTGATAAATCACACAACTGTTCCGTAATGAAAAATATAAAAATAAAATATTCAAGAGGATTAAAAGTTGGTTGGTTTTGGGTTTTATGGCTCAAGGGCCATATTTGGCCAAGCTGTGACAAACACAACACAACAAGAGATCAAAGGATTTTTGATAGTTTGAATGAGAGTTTAATACTTAAAAAGTAAGATAAGATGACCTTTTGAATTAGGGCTAAGCCATTTTACATGCTTAGAAATTGTTCTCTTGAAAATTTTGAAAAGGACATGTAAGCATGCCAAAAGTCCTTCAATTAAACTATTGAAAATTCCGCAGAAACAACATGTACTTCCAGAATCAGTCATTATCAATATAATTTAAGAAAAGACGATATTATGACCAATGTATTTTTATATATTTCTAGAAAGGTGAATAAACATTACAAAGAAAATTCACAAGATACTATTGAATTTTCAAAACGATTAATATATTTACGAGTAGCCCACAAATTTAATGAAACGATTCAAAACCCTGCGGAAACATCAGCCATTTCATGAATTTTCGAATTATACATCCATTGAATAATACTAATTTTTATCAAATATTCAAATAACATTTGCATAATTTCGGTTATGGATTACCATTTAAAAACAAAAACAAGAAAAAAACACTCAGAGATTACCGATGCACGAAACCATCCTCCGCTTGTTTTCTTGACGCAAAAGCATAAAGAGATTTTTCCCGTCGTCTGTTGCGATTTTGTTCTTCAAAGTACACTCCTCTCATCACACATCGAAAATCAATGTCCTAAAGAATCTTACACAGATGTTACATGTAATCTTATTTAACCAGCCACCTCCAATAGGAATGTAAAGGCGTATGGATAATGACGCAACGGGAATATTTTGAAATCTTCTGATGCAGGAGTTTAGATGTGTGCTTTTCGGATCAGGAAACGAAATTATTTCTAATTCTCCGAAAGAAAGAATTTCGCTGATTTTTATTGAAAGCGTCGGGGAATGTGACGGTATTGATTTGAATCTGCGTCATAAATTTGAAGCAAGCGAGCATGATCTTTGGTGGAAGACTAATTCTATTGAAAATGGTTCGGATTATTTATTCTTTTGTGAATTCATTAGAATGATTTATTTTTAGATAAGGATCTATACATTATTTACCTACAATAAAAACTCGATATGTAAGTGGTCAAGACATTTTGAAACCTTATACAGTAAGTGATTTTTATTGAAAGCTTTGGGGATTGCGTCAGTATTGATTTGAATCTGCTTCATAAATTTGAGGCAAGCGAGCATGATCTTTGACGAAGACTAATTCTTTCGAAAACGAATCTCAATATTTTTTTCTTTTGTGAATTCATTAGAATTTTCTACTTTTTTATAAGGATCCATGAATTATTTACCTACATTAAAAACTGTAAGTCAAGTGGTCAAGACATTTTGACATCTTAGAGAGAGCAACGGCAATTTTTATTGAAAGCTTTGGGGATTGCGTCAGTATTGGTTTGAATTCGTGTCATAAATTTGAGATAAGCGAGCATGATTTTTGGCGGAAGACATTCTTTCCGAAATTTACTAGGATAATTCATTCTTTTTTGAATTCTTTAGATGATATACATTTAGATAAGGATTCATGCATTGTTTACCTACATTAAAAACTCGATAAGTCAAGACATTTTGACACCTTATAGAGTAATTCTACGTAGACTGCAAGTTCTCTACTGTAACGAAAATTTTTATTGAAAACTTTGGGGTTTGCGTCAGTATTGCTTTGAATTTGTGTCATAAATTTGAGGCAAGCGAGCATAATTGTGTAGCACGGCAGAATTATAGACGATACTTTTTTAATCATTGAAATTGTTTCTAAGTATTACTTAGGTATCATTACGCGAGGACCATTAAACATACAAAGTAGAGAGTTGATCAAAAGGATTTTCATTATCGCAATTACTTTCTTACAATTACAATTGTGTCCATACAATTATGGATTAGAGTCTGCAATCTATTTAAATGTAACGGATTCTCATCAAATAAATGAATATTCATCGAAAGAAGACAAAGCAGACCAGGTCTTTTGCAGCACAAGTGCACGCGAACCCACCCTCAAAATCTTTTATAAACGCACGAACTCAAACACCGAGCCCGAGCACCAGAAAGATTCCAAGCGCACACGCACAAAAGAGCCCCTTCCGACTAAAAATCACTCCACTAACCCCTTTCCTGTGACGCTTTACGGACATTTAAATCTGGGAATAAAGCACAATCGTAAATAAAACTTTTATGTGTTTCGACCTACTTAACCCTATACTGTTTTCAACCCCTCCCGGACCCCTTTATGATCTCCCCTCCGAGTCTCGAATGTTCAGAATCTCATCGTAAAAGATGATTTGGTTCCCGACGGCCATAGAAATTCCGGCAAAGGGGAGGTTTTAATGCTAAAGCACCCCGGCTTGCAGCTAATCTTTAAAATGGTGCTTAAACGGATGAACTTAAAAGCGTTTCGAGATGATGTATTACATTATTTCGAGGAAAGGACCGCAGGGTTTGGCGTGCTGAGAGGGAGATAGAGTGGATTTCCTTGCTACTGTTCCGTGAGTGTTAGGGGTTGCCGTAAAAAAACGTCTCTATAGGCAAAAATTGAAACGGTTACTGACACTTTATACTTGGTTTTACAGCAATTTTGTAATTAAAAAGTTTCGGTGTTAAACACATTAAATTAATTAATAAGTTAATGAGCTGTCAATGATGCTTGGTGGAAATGGTAAAACTTTTTGCAACAAATTAACCCTCTGAGTGGTACGATATCTCCGAATAGTGTAGTGTTACTGTTACCTTACATTACATTTAATGATTAAGTAATGACATCGTTATAACTGTATCTTGGAAGGATTGGTTGGTTGTTTTGGGGGTTTATAGCGCAAGGGCCATATTTGACCAAGCCACGCCAAACACAACGACAAGTGAAAAATGTTGTGAAAGGAAAAGAAAAAGATAGATCTGGGAGCAGATTAGTGGGATGGAAGCAGGAAAAGATTGCTATAGTATCTTTTCCTGCTTTATGCCGGGAGCTTGACCCTCGTGTTTACTAAAGACAGTAAACCCCATGGGAAAAGAAAAGATCACTAGATACCTTGGAAGGAAGTGCCAATATTTAAAAAGGTCTAATTCGGAGTTTTTCTAACATTAATATTCTTTCAATATCGGGAAAGTTCCGTTTAAAATTTTCTTCACTCTAACTTGCATGAAGCTTCAAATCGAATTCTTTGTGTTGTGTGTGATGAATGGAAATTACAATTTATCAAGCAAATAAATATTTATTCAACTTACAACCACAGAAAGAAAGCAAAATAAAGCTAAAGTTGACGAGGAAAAAATTACTTTAAAGCCAGTAATTCGTGATATTTTTACCTTGTGATTTCGTATAGTTACAAAGTACAACTAAAAATAGAACAAAATTAAAAAAAAAAACGAAATTGATTCCGAGAGAAAAGTAATATTACTGCACGTGTTCAACGCACTATACCTTGTTATAGTGCAGAACTGAATGCTTTATTCTTTTTATATCATCTGTCCCAAACATTCCGAAATTGCTTATATTTTGCAAAGAAAATTAAGGCTAAAAATTAATCAAGTATTAGAGGTTAAATCCTGTCAAATGAATTTTTGAAAAACCAATTGCTTTTCCAACTGAACTGATAAAACAATCCGAGTAATTGCAAGGCTCAATTTAAATTGTGTCTTCTCAAAACTGCCAAATTAAGGTTGATTTAAGTATGGGTATTCAGGTGGTTTAATGTGAAAAACTTTCCTAAAGGTTTAGTCAAAGGAAATTGAAATAATGAATTCCGTATTCTAATATTTATTTTACAACATATTTGACATTTTATGAAACTATATTGAATTAACCTTATGCGAAACTTGCACAAGCACAAAACAGATGTAAAACGGGAAACAGATTGATGAAATGAAGTTAAATCACTAAGTTACTGTGTGAGTACTCAGTTTCCAAAGTTTTTTGAAATATACCCAGCCGTTTGAACGTAGTGCGGGCACACACAATTAGACAGATAGCTTACGGGGGAAATAGGTTTAGAACTACGTTTTTTTACTGATTTTCATGAATTTTTTTGGCAAAGAAGGAATGCATATAATTTATTGAAACTTTGAGTACATTTTATACATATATTTAAGTAAATACAGTAATGTTTTTGAAATATTTCCTCGGAAAATATTGAAGATATCAGCTGCCACCCATCGGAGGTCACTGTCAGACGTAGCTGTTTGTGTACACTCTGGAGGCCACAGTTTTCCTATGAAATCAATAGGGTTTTGAATTTACTTTAAGGACATGTCTTTCTTCTATATGAACCTAACTTCTCCCAAAAAAATTGAAAATTGCATTTTTAGAGGTGTTTTAAAAAAGAGCATAATTTTTTGCTAATTTTTTATAACTTTTTTGCAATGAAAAAAATACTTTAAACAATGATATTACTCCGAATTTAGGTTCATATAGAGCGTAAATGTATAAAGAAACTAACTATCAATTTTCAAAATGATTGGTTAAGAACTTTTTTAGCTAGAGTGTACACAAATTCAAAAAAAGTCGTTTCAAGAAAAAAGCGTTTGAAACAAAAATGACCGAAACAACAAATTCAAGGCAGTAATAAATTTATTTGAACTACTTATTGGTTAATCAGCGATTCCAGCATCATATAGCAATCCTTCTTCATATCCTTCTTTTTGAGCTTGCAACTCTTCTTTTCGAGCTTTCTTAGTCTCCAATAGCTATCTTACAGCAAAGTTCATACACTTTCTTCACAGCGGCGTGGATATGATTGTACATTGCGTTATAAGTATCTTCAGATATACCACTGCAGATGTCCATGTAATTGCAAAATAAATTTAATCCTTCTCTGCCAACCCCCATGAGTTAAATTGAATAATTGATAAATACTCAAATTGAGTATTTATCTCAAATTGAGTAAAGTATTGATGAAAGGACCTGATTGGATTTGTTTCGATCCACACTTGCAATTGATAACGAGCTTGAACCGAGGCCACGTATTCCTGTTTCTGCAAATTTAACATCCTGCTTGCAATTTCGACAAATAAGAATATCCGACAAAGCTGTGAATATGGTAAAAAATTCAATAATTCTATAACAATGTTGAGGATTAACAATCACATTTTCACTAGTGGCATCCGAAAGTTTTTTGCGCTGATACTTTCTTTATCTTCGCCACATTTACTTGATTCACAATTAGAATACTGATTTCCGTGGAAGGATCTGGTCTACTAGTGCGATTAGAAGTACCATGCTCTTTTTTCGGATACGTTGACATTTTGTCTCCAAACTTGAAACACACGTTACGAAGGTCGGTGCTAAACTAATGTTAAAACATACGATTTGTCACAAAACGACGCCAATGCTTTTAGTAAATACCTTCTACTCAAGGCCTCTATTGTGCAAATGAACCGTTTTACATGCCACGCGCTCCGGCACTTATACGAGAGACGCTCACTTAACCGCTCATAACTTCAGAACGAATTGAAATTTTAATTTGAAACTTTGGGAACATATTTTTGAATAGTTTTACTAACAATTTATGGAATAAAAAAAATTCAATTTTTTTGAGTCGTCTAAATCTATTTCCCCCCTTAACATACACCAAACGAGAAACCACATATTTTGCATTAGAATGACCCCAAACGGATAAAACTTGAAACGGGGAGAAAATATCCATTGTACAAACATTCCATGTTTATTTATATAGAGACAGCGTACAAAAAAATATTTCCAATGTTTTGATAGTTTCGTAATGTGGTGGACAGGTAGACATTTGCAATTTCCCCGTAATAACTTTCATTGCCATTTTAATTAATTGTGAACATAACTAAAAATCAGCGAATTTGGAGGCATCCCCCTTTTTTTACCAAGGTACAGATAGATTGCTTAAAAGAATTCTAGAATACATTATATTGGTCAAGGAGGTCAAAACTGGTTAGAAGTCATACAAAGAAGCCTGCAAGTTGCAAACGCTTTTTTTGTGTTCCTCTCAGAGGGTTAAGAGAACGGATTTGAACGGTTTACTTTATGAGATGTATAAAATGTTAAGTACTTTATAATATTCGAAACATATACATGGCGGGAAGAACTTTAAATTACAGATCCAAATCGTTTACAGGTACAATGGAGCTAGTCACTTTTATTGTGAGTTATTTTTTATTAGCTACATACAATTTGAAACTTAAAATATACACAAAACGAATGGAAGGAAACATCATTTGACACTTTTGAATCAAGAATATTTAAAACACAAAACATTTTAGCCAATAGCCCAATTTATCAGAACAATCAATAGTTTATCCCCAAACCTTGATTTTTTTTGACGATTTAATACAATTTAGTAATTTATAATTTTAACGTTCGAAAACTGAGTTTTAATCTTTTTCTTTGTGGTTGTGGTTAGATAGCGATTTTTTAATACGTCTTTTGTACATGCAATTTTTGTTTCGTGCTTATATGATGTAGTTTATTTTGAACATTATGCAGCTTTCCATTAATCTGTTGATGTTCTGTACTTTAAATCTTATTTCCTGTTCTGTAATAGGATTAATCTGTTTGACAGTTTGTATAAATAAACGGAAATTTTATTTGATAAAACAATTTCATTGAAATCAAATCTAAGAAAATGTCTTACCAACATTGGCAGAAGAAGCGCATCTTCTGGTGAAATTGGATTCAAAATCTCGCCAGAAATCTAAGGAAATGCCTTACCAACATTAACAGAAGAGGCGCATCTTTTGAGAAATCGGATTCAAAATCTCGCCAAAGAAAACATAATATTACTTTTACGAAATACTTAACGCTTCCCGAACAAAATACAAACTCCCCAATCTGCTCGACTTCCAACCCACGCACACACCCTTCGAAAAAAATCACACAAAATAAACAATAATAGGTTTATTGTTTCTCGCATCTAGTACCTACTAAACGCCAATCGGCAAGAGCTACGAAATTGAAAAATGGCGTCAAAAGAGCTCCCATGGAATGATTTTCCACTCTTTTTATTGGGAAACGACCATAAAAACGGAAAGTAATCTATATAGAATGTTGTACTTTGGAAAAGAAATATCGGAACTATAAATAAAACGGAGAAATATGTGAGTGGTCATTATCATGAAATATGCAAGGTTTGAATCTTTTCAATCACTAAAAGTGCTTACTTCGAATAAAAATATAATGGTACGGTCACGAAATAAAATATACAGTTATACTATACACCGCACATGAGCACTGCGGCTATGCGCTCCTAAATCACGTTCTTGGATTCAATGAATTAAACTGAGACAAGTAATACTGCTCTTTTGAATTTTTTTTAAAAACAGATATTTATGCGCTCGGCGTATATGCATCAAAAGTATGTTTTATGGTTGTTGAAACTGCGAATTCTAGATACAAGTTGTACTATGTTATACACTCATCTTGAAATGTGACTCTTCCATCTTCGTTTTTGATCTGCTGTTATTTATTCGTATTTTGTCATCGCTTGGAATAATATTTTGAATTCACTGGAATTTCAATGTAATTTTATCTAGAAGTGCAATTTTTGCTGCGTCTGCTTTTGGATGAACACTTTTCTGTTAACTTGTAATAGATTTGGTGGAACAGCATACATTTTTTCATTTCATTTTATTCCTAGTATTTATTCATGCGTAGCTGGTTAAATGATTTTTTGTGTTCCCTATAAGTTGTTTTATTTACAGTTCTTGAGTATTTTACTTCTGGTTTAGGTATTACATAGATGATTGTTTGGTTATTTTGGGGTTTTATGACGCAAAGGTCATATTTGGCTAAGTTGTTCCAAACATAAAACAACGCCAAGTAAAAAGTGTCGTGAAAAGGGAAAAAGAGGGTAGGTAGGTTGTTAAATAACGTCGCACTGAAACAACACAACTGGCAATTGGCAAAGGTGCGGGATCAATCCCGAAGGGAAAGACCCAAGAAGAACGCCTCGTAATTTTTAACCACGGTCAGATGACGAGAAAAACACCTGAGCTGTGGCACTTCACTCTCGAAACTTCCACACCCAGCCAACGTGAGGACATTTGAAGCCCCGACATTCTTAACCACTTAACGCATTTACCCGTGTTTGACACGGGCGAAAGTTACCGGCAAATTTGCACATGCCCGTGTCTCACACGGGCGTTCTTCCGTTCTAGTAAAAATAGATAGGCTAGATTAAACTTATACCAAAGATGGCATAAACTTATTTATCATAGATGATTTACCACTTATTTATAGATGGATATTAAACTTATTTACCGTAGATGGCACCACTATGAACCATTTTTCTTGTGTAAACCAAGTGGTGCATTTTGATGATTAACTATAAGTTTGCTAGGAATTCTTTGTTATAAAGCAGTTGTTAGGTGTCTAAAAGGTAATATATCCATTTTTATTACGTTAAATATCAAAAAGTAAACAGTTAACCATAAATTAATTTTTACTAAGTGTTTTTGTAACTTGTTTCGAAAAAGTTATCTGATAATGAGCGACTGTGACGATTTTGAATATGCCAATTTATCAGAAAGTTTCAGCGATGAAAGTGATGATCTCTTGAGTATGGAAGTGAATCTGAAGTTAATATTTTATTATTATTAATATTTTGAAATTCAAAATAAACATGTAATCAAATCGTTTACACTTTGTTTGTATAATAATTTTTTTTATAACTTTTACCCCACCCCCCGCAACTGAAATCGCAAGAAATAACTTACACTATACCTATATATATATTCATTTTCTGTCAAAAAAAACTCGATCATTTTTTACCAGTTTTTCCGAAAAAAATTTGTGCTTTAAGTGGTTAACGTGCACCACCCCCGTGTACACGACGGTCTTTGGCTGGACCGAGTTTCGTACTAGCAGTCCTTGCTGATTCGTTGCTCTTCCAACTGAACTACCGCGCCCACGGAAAATAAAAGTGATTGGGGAACAGACTAGTGAGATGAAAGCAGGAAAAGGTCGCTTGGATATCCCGCGAGCGCCACCCCTGTGTTTTCTAAAAACAGTAAACCCAATGGGAAAACTTGGGGATCGTGAAACCCTTACACACCTATAGGGCATGTGATCCAGATAGATGAGGGCACAGGGAGACACATAAGAATGGATCAACACTTTTTAATGATTTAAACAAAAATCCCTTCTCCGATTTTTATAAAAACTTGAATCTATTCCAATTTCTATCTTTAATTTTTATCATCCTAAAGTGAGAATCGCTTCCATGTTTGACAGCGCAATATTTTCATTCTCCCTGGTAGAATATTCAATTGTCTAATAAGGCAAGAGCTCTATCTGCTCCATTAATCAAGTGATATCTCATCCAATTCTAGTTTAAAGAACAATTTCCTAGTCCAGTTTTCAGTAACATGATTTCTCATCATGAAGAATGAACAGACATATAGATTTTATTCTTTTTCGTTTCCCTAACAGCATCTCTGTTCTCTTGACTAGCAATAGGAATGCAAATAAAACTCTATAAGAAAACTGAACCATCTTTCTGTCGATTAAATTTATTATTTTGTATTATTGTTTTACTTATATTTTATATGTATATGATTTACACGTTATATTTTCAAGAGTCATTTCATGAGGCTCAAACTAGGCTCAAAGTGTTTATTTCAAATTTTCCTATGTTCTCATAGATTAGTTAAAAAGCGAAAAGGTTCCTACAGAAAACAGTATGGTAAATAATTTGATTTGTGACGTCCTGTGACTAAGGTCAGAATGGTTACAGCTTTTTAAAAGTATTTCGATCAATAAAAAGCACACAGATTCTAGTTATAGTATTAAATCTCAGTTTTTGCAAAACGAAAAATGATACAGATAATAAATTTTAAAATTGGATTTCCGCTGAAGCATGAAAAGGGTATTTAAAAGCAATTTTATGTAGGAAAAGTACTTCTATGTATATTGCTTCGATGGTTTATAGAAGACATCATGAAATCGGCTTTAATATGCCACTTATGTATCAAGATGTGTTGTAACGTTATGAAAAAAAGTATTGAATGGAAGGATTGAAGATTTAATCACAAGGATCAAAGAAAACGATTTAAAGCATCAGGCACTACGCCAAGCACACGTACCTGCACTTTTGACTGTTTTCATTTTAATTTTTGTGTCTTATAATTATGTTTTTAAACCCTCCTGTTGTCTTATCTTCGCGTCGAAAACTGCCTTGTAGTGGCCAGCCCTTCGTGCAAAAACCTGTTCCAAACTGTCACCAGTTCTGGGGAAGAGACAATTTGGTCTTTCTTTAATTAATTTATGAATTATTTCAATTAATACATGTTTTATTTTAGTGCCGCATTATACCAATTTCTCAAACATTTGTAGGTAGGTTGTTGAATTTTTACGTCGCATTGGAGCAACACAACGGGCTATTAGCGACGGTCCGGAATCCATCCCGAAGGGAAAGATTCAAGGACATCTTATAATTTTGAACCAGTTAAATGACGAGGTCAACACGAGCTGGCACCCCACTCTCCAAATCAAATCTTTGTTAGATGACGTGTAGTTGTGATATTATGTTTCAAATGATAGGCTTTTCGTGTCAAGCTAATTGTTTTCTGCACGTATTTCGAACGTGACGTAACTTGTCTTATTTTTCAAATACGAACGGGAAATTCTAGAAAATGAATTCCAAATTGATAGATGATAGTTAATTGGTCAAACCAAATTAGATTAAACGACAAACATCGCCAAAACGGTGATGAGCTACATTTTAAGGCAACCCCGAAATGTTTCATGCGAGAGCAGTTTGGGCAGCGGAAGAAAGCTAGTTTGTTTACACTGGAAATCCCTTTGTTTTCTGCTTGAATTCTTGTTTTTAATCTGATGGGTCATTTTGTTCTAACGATGATTAATAAAATTTACTAAATTTATCGAAGGAATTTTTATTATATATTTGAAGCAGTGTCGACTATAGACCCGAATAACAACTTCGTAAACAAATTTGCATTTCAGCCAGAGAGGAGTTTTTAAAGCTGCTGAAAATGGGAGAAACACATAAGTTCGAAAGTAAAGCAATTTCGGCCCAACCCGTCCAGATCAATACCGCGACACTGCAAAAGCACACGGAAAAAGGATCCTGAAATATTTAACCGAAAAACGCCGGAACGCTTCCGCGTCCAACTCAGTTATTTCAATGACCCTAAGATAAGACGCGTTCCAAAACGGGAACGCGTAGGGTAGGGGCGGATAACAAATTTCCTTCCACCTCCCTCTTTTGTCAGGAGCTTAAAAAATATTCCAAAACGTCGTTACTTTACATGGGAAAACGTATGCGACGGGTTCCATTGCGCCATTTTCTTTCTCTGGAGTTTTTCCTTTAGAAAAAAAATTCTAGATGCTGCGAGATAGGAGCGAATACTTATCGTATGAAGATTTAGACGCGTTTCATGACCGTCATTCATTATATATATATACGTATATTTCGCTCCAGTCATTTGTGCCCTGAGTCTCGAATGCTTTTTGCGCTTTCATTCTTCTTCCGACTCCTGAATAGATTTTTCGCGAAGAGGAGAAGAAAATGATTATGATCGCGGTGTCTTTGCTCGAGCAAGTTGTTTTTTAAAATTCGATATTTTTACTGAGGAGGAATAGGGGGATGGATGCTTTCTGGGGGTGCATTTGTCAACAGTCCTACATTCGGAAGCAACACGTAAGGATTTTTTTACGACCGAAGCGTTTTAGGGAAACAAAAACTAATGTTATAAAAGACTGATGATTTTCCGTTGCGAAGCTAGGAGAATTTATTCCACGTGTGTTGAGAATGAAAGGTAAAAACATTTTTCTATAAATGTCATTATTTAAGTGAATTGCGAATAATAGTTTTTAACCCTCTTGATACACACATATATGTTTTGTAACCTGTAGTCTTCCATGTGACTTTAATAGGTTTTGACTTTCTTGAGCAACAGAATCTTTCCTTTAACTAGTAGATGTTGATTATTAGTCATTATGTCATTAGGATTCATTCATCGACCTTCTAATGAAATGGACAGCATGTTGGCGGAGTGGCTGTGGGAAGATCTCAGAAAGGTAAATCACGTGGGCTTACGAATCGACTTTGGCCAATTGAGTGTCAATGCACACACAGACTAGTGTTTTAAATCACGCTGGATAAAGACTTTAACTAATTTATAATTTCTTTCAGCATTTTCGCTAAATTTTGTTGAATAATTTTTACTTGAAAAATGATTCAAAATTGCAGTTTGTATTTTTTATCAGTTTCACCATGGGGTTTGAACTCTAATTAATCCAGATATATTTTCCTTCCAAAAATATTCACTTGTTTGAGTTCAGCCCTGCCCCGAACGAGCTCTCTTCACACTACTTCTTGCACAGGGAATAATACTTTCACTCGATTTTTGCATAAAAATCAAGCAATCAGAACTATATTACAAAGTTCCCTTCACACCAACAGAATCTGGGTTACCTGGGTTATCCACGACAACCTGAATTCAGTAGAAACTGACTGACGAAGAATCGGATTCAGGCAGTGTGAAAAGTTTACAGACGGAGAAGCTGTTTCGTATGGAAGAGGCTTTCACGAATTTTCGTTATTCAGATTTTACCGGATTCGCTTCCATATGAAATACATCAGAAAAACCTTTCACACTACTTGAATCTGGAGCGTTCCGTTTCAATGCAGCCGGATCTTTGTCAGTCGGTTTTTACTGGATTCAGAATTATTCAAATTGCCCCGGGTGATGTTGGTGTGAAAGGGCCCTACGAAGCAATTTTAAAGCCGTTTTTTTGCATACATGTGAGGCAAGGTAAGAAAAAGCCTTTCCCCATTCTTCTTAGATCACTCAATCGTTTTCGCATTCCGACAGCGATCTTATGATTGGTTGGTGTTCCATGCTTTCTTGTCACTATGTTCTAACTGGTTGGAGTTCCATGCGTTCTGGTCACGATGAAAACGCTCAAAGCAGAGCGGGAAAATAATTTATTTTAACTTTAGAGCATCAGAATTTTCGCATGTACTAGGCAGATCATGTTGGTAATCAATTTTGTACCCCCATATTCCATCTGTTATATATTTCATCTCATCATCGTCAAAAATTGTTTTTAAAATGTAAATACTTGACTTAACTGAAAATTAAACGACTGCATTGGTCCCAAGTTGGGACCGTTTCGGGCTTGATATACATATCTATGCGCTCCTCTGAAAGTGAAAATAGAAGGAAATTATTCAGGAACAACTCGATTTGCAGCTTTAAAAATTGCACACATTTAATTTTCTAAAGAGGCATAATTTTTAAAATCGCCTAATTAATCGTTTATTTAAAAAAATTCGTCGAGTTCCCTAACTTATGATGTACAAAGGCAATCAAAACTAATACTGCTCATACACTACCAGCACAAACAAATAAAAAACCTTCACAGCTACTCACGATTTTGGATGTAGAATCAGACGAGTTGACAATGACTCGCGTTCCATCTGTAAAAGTCCATCTGTAAGTGAAACTTGATCGCTGGGAAGGTACGGATCCCTCCAAGATGATGTCATCATCCACAAAAGCTTTGTGCAGAGCCAGATGATCTTTGAGGCTTTGGGGTAAGCAGTAGGGCTTCCTGTCATTTCGAATGCTGAGCTCAATGTCGGAAGTGCTGTTCAGCAAGTCTCTTATTTCTCTTTTGAGCGATTGGGAGGAGAGGCCAGATGAAAACAATACTTCTGTTGGAAGAAGAAATATTGCTAAGAGATACTCATTTGCTATCACTAAGCGATACAGTTTTTTCTAACAGCAATGTGCTGCTGATATATGAAATTATTCTGTTGGATAATAAGCAAGGTACTAAGCTATATACCATTGCATGTAGGCATTCGCATGTTTTGATTGATTTTTTCATGTCTAGTGGAATCTTTAATCAATATTATTTCTCTTTTGAGCGTTTGGGAGGTGAGGACAAATAAAATCAATACTTCTGTTGAAAGGAGAAAATATTGCTTAGAGATACTTATTTGCTATCACTGAGCGATAGTTTTTCTAACAGCAATGTGTTAATTTATGAGAATATTATATTATATAATTACAAGGTATTATGCAATATAATACCATTGCATATAAGTACGCGTATATTTTGATTGATTATGTTTCTTGTCATTCTAATTACATTTTTATATTTTACCGTACACTTGCTTTTTTTTTTCTCTCACGTATTAGTATTTTTGCTATTTTTACTATTTTTACATCTGGTCATTCGATGTAAGTGTGTATGTGTCTGTAAATTCTTTGTATATATATTTCAGGTAATATTTTTAACTTTTCTGAGCTATTCTTCAAAAAATTCTACTGTCTTGAATTCGAAAGAACGTTTAAAGAAAAGAGGAAGAGATGTTAAAAAAATGCATGAGATTTTCATTGAACAAGTAGTAATCTGATTTAGAATTGTTTAAACAATTGTAAACGTAAAGGTCTAAACTTCTGGATGAATGCTACTACTAAGTCCTTTATCTGTAAGTGTATACAACAGTTGAACATATCTGTAACGTAAAATGAAAACTGGAAGACTATTCAAAGATAATATCTTCCAATAAACTCAGTTGACGTATATGAAATCTTACAGATATCTAGGAATGCATTTTAAGATAAAATAATATTTTTGTTAAATAAAGAATCATGGATGTAATAATAAATTTATTTCTCCAACAATGAAATTTGGAAGAGGATTTCATATTCTAATATGTTAAACGGATCATGTAAGTGAATATACACAATTAACATGATACACAATTAACATGATACACAATTAACATGAATGCAACATAAAAAAGAGCACATGCCAAGAATAATAAATTAAATGTACAATTGTTAAACTGTCGTTCCTGTTTTTCGACTTGAGAGATGAAAACCATGATTACTTTAATTCCCATCGAATTAATTTTAACCGAGTAACTCCGGGAAATCTAGTTCATTATACTTAGAACAAATATAATATTTTCGTTAAAATGATTTTCATTTTTATGTAATGGAACTAAATAGAATGCTGAGTAATTAATAATATAAATATTTAATAAGGATTCTAATTTTCAAATGTCTATATTTATCTATGCAGTACTTTTGAGATTTTAACTCGTATATTATTGTTTTTGTGAATAGGTAAAGAATATAACGTCGGGTGGCAAGTGAAAAAGTCAAAATTTTCAAAATGAGTGTTTTAATTTTTCTAGATCAGAATGTGATGTCTAGACTGGTGAAGTTCATTAAATAATCTATTTTGCATATATATATATATTATTAAATTATACTTCTCTGAATAAATAATAAATTGAGCATTTTGACGTCTAAACCTATTTTCGCGTTCGCTCTCATTTCCTTTTTTGCGTTGATTTCTCTCTTTCACAAGTACTACAAAGTGTTATAAATAATTTGTTATAATAATAAAAATACCAAAATTTCTTCAAAATAAGAATTTTCCCCTTCGTTTTCTTAGAACTATGTATTTTGAATGAGTGTTTTACTTGTAAGCCGAAAATAACGTCTATAAGATATATTGTGCTTTGTTATGAATATATTAACATTTGAAATATTGTAAAACTAAAAGCATGACATTAAAATAAGGTTTGTATTGTAATTCTTGAGTTGAGAATTTTGAAAATGGTTTTGTCGATTAAAAAAATATTTCCCTCCATTGACGTTTATAAATGTAATTAATGAGTTTAAAAGTCTTTTCCTAAACAAAAATTTGAATTTTTCTCCTCTTATAAAATACAAAATCCCGATTCTCATTTCGGTCAAACTAATCCTCGTGCAGCAAAAAGTAGCCATGGAGCAGCAAACCAAACATTATCCACATTTCATAGAAAAGAATTATATTTATGCAAAGGACACTTACTTATATGTCGACAACAGTGGCTTTTATAGAGGTGATTTAGAAAGGAAGTTACGAGGATTATCTGAACTTCATAACTTATTGTAGTAAAAACAAACTTCCAATTAGAAAATTCGTCAAATCATTACAGATGTCAAGTACATCTATATATTTTACAAACGTACATGGCATTGAAATTGACATTTATGTATTGGAGAACGGAAAAAATTGATAAATAAAAAAATATAAAATCAACTGCTGTGGGATTCATTCACCAATTTTCCCGATTAGTTTAAATATGCTTCCGATTTTATCTATGGAACTGAATAATATTGCTTAAACCACACGAAACAGCTTTAATAAAACTCATCGGCTGTCTGATTTCAGAAGGCAATAAGGAATCTGAAAGAGAGAAATCAACGCAAAAAAGGAAATGAGAGCGAACGCGAAAATAGGTTTAGACGTCAAAATGCAACGAATCGCCTTAGAACAAGCTAATGGGATGCAATAGAAGTGGACGGTTCAAAATCTTAATTATGTTAACCTAACTGGGTGTGCACCTTTTCCATGCAACTTTTTGGGAACAAAAATTAACACCAGTACACGAAATATTGCTTTATATTGATTAATTTAATTTGCGTTTGAAGACAAAATGAGCACATCGATGTTCATATTCTATAGATATGTATTCAAATAAGGTATGACAATTCGACCATGAAAAGATATAAGCAATGAAGAAACTTTATCGCAGAAAATATACGCAAGTCTGCTAGTATCATTTATATTTCAAGGCGCCATATAGCAAAAAATTCAAAACTCCAATTTGATACAGGGAATCAATTACAATTGATAAATATTTATTATCTATTCAGAAGAGTAATTTCGTTATTATTATATATTGATAAATAAACCATTGGTCTAAGTCATAAAAATATTCCTTTTTATAAAGGAAGGATTCACTGAGTTTGGTTTGTCACTATACGGTCAATATTTTACAATACGAGGACAAGTTATATTACATTTGCCGAGATAAAACTTAAAGGATAGAATTTGTTGCCTGTTCAAGGGGCATCTCAAAAGTGAGGAAACAGGATAGCCACTTATTTACCCTTATATAAGCAACATTTATTTCAGCAAAAGAGTTTTCAACACTGCAGGCAAAGTGATCTAAGTTATATTTTAATAACTTAACAAATGTTTCATTTAAAAATATGAAAGTTTCTATTTTACTCATTAAACAGTAGAAAACAATATTACAATTGGCAATCACAAAAAATTGCCGCTTTTGTTTTCCAATGGATGTATGACCAGATCATATGGCAGCTTAAGGACAGAGTTCATTTACTAGAGGATACCACTAAGAAGTCTGAAGTACTTTTCAAAATAATGACACATTTTATGTTTTATTAAATGCAGTACGCACATATAACATGTTTCCATCCCTTATTTAAAATGCAATAGAAAGCAGTTTTTCAATACCAACTTGAATGAATCGTAACCCTTCAAGCACAAATTGTAGAGAACGGGACAGTCTCAGTTAACCCAGGACACCATGGGAGGGGATGCAGCATCAAACCCACAATGAACTGAAGAGGGTGAAACATGCCTTCCTATAGGACTTTGGGGAAGCTGACCGGTATTTACGTGTCGTCTTGAAGAAACCAGGAAACTTCAAGCAGACAGCACGACTTCGGCACATACAGGACTTGAACTCGTGACCAAAAGCGTCAGGCAAACAGTTTCTTAAAAGCGGCACTGTAGCCGCTCAGTCACTTGTGGGGTAGAAAAATTGCCTCTAGAACAGAGATTTTCAAATTCTATGTTACGTCTCCTAAGGGTTAGGAATCGAATTAACACCGCACTGGAGTAACACAACGGGCGATTGGCGAAGGTCCGGAAACAATACCGAAAAAGGAAAAAAATAGCACCTCGTAATTTTGAACCACGGTCAGATGACGAGGCGACGTCTGAGCTGGCACTCCACTATCCAAATCTTCCATACCACGCCAACGTGAGTAAGTTTGAGACCACGGCAGATTTAACGTGCACCAAACCCCATGAACAAGGCAGTACTTGGTTAGATCGAGTTTCGCACTCACAACCCTCCGGTTGCTAATGCTTTACTCTTCCAACAGGGCTTCTAAGGGAACCGATGAATTTTGCTAGAAGAGGCTCATATGTCTGAGTGCTCTGATAACCTGAGTTTCGCGAAGTGATATAAAATGTCCCGTGATATAAATTTTGCCAGTTTGATAATTTAATAGCATATTTATCCCAAATAAATCGTAACTTTAGTTGTCTTTAGTTGTGAAATAGCGAATTCCTCAATTTTATGATTTTAAAGGGTCGTATATCATGACTTCCTGACAAACTGATTTTATTCCCCAGAATCGTTTCTAAAAAACGCTTCAAATTTTTATTTACTACACGTGCCCGCTCATTTCCTCAAAAATTCCCGTCACAACTCTATAGGAAACTTTATTTCCAATTTTAAATTTCTGTGGGGCAAAACGTCGAAAGCAGTTTGCTGAATATAAAGCGCAGTAATTAAGTCTCTTCCCCCATAAACGCATCAACCTAATCAAGAGAAAGAAAGAGCTGAAATAAAACCAAGCCGTAAAGAAAACCCTCCACAAAAAGAAAAACATCCCCATCTGAGATTCCATTATTTGAAAAGGATATGACTCCGCTAAGCAATTAAAATGCAAGATGAAACCATTCACTTACATTCATTTATCGAAAACCACATTTAATTACCGGACTTTCATGTTGCCATCTCGTTAAATTTAATTTCGAGGAACCTCATGGGAGGCGCCACGCGTCGGGGCCGTGGAAATCTTGTTAGCGAGAGGAAACGCGCCTTCTAATAAGGATAGGTATTTCTAGAAAGGAAAGTGGCAACAGTCGAAAACCCTAATGCTGCAGGACAGACAAAACATTTCTCCGCTGTCGCCTTAAGAGAATTTTTAGCTATTTCGATAAAATTGAAAAGCGAGAGGGCAAAATTAAGAGAAAAATAATTGGGAAACGAGTATAATTTATTTTAATTAAATTATTCGCAGAAGGAATGGGGGAAATGCTGCATGTTTTAATTTAAGCTGATATTTAATTTGCAAAAATGGGATTTCTGAAACCTTAAATGTAATTGATTTATTTCGTAAAAATAGCTGACGGTAGTTTAGAGGCATTCATGTTTTACAGTCTGGTCCCACCAGGCATGTTTGTTAACTATTTATAAATGACATTTTAATTAAACTATTCAGGCTAAAAATATAAAATAACATTCTCAGAATTATAAAAACTACAATAAGCAACGGCTAATTGGATATTGAAATCTAATATGGAAAAAATTGCATAAAACCACAGGAGTAATGCTCGACTATTTCATTGGATTTGTATGAGTGTTGGAAATTTGAGGGAGATCTAAATAAAACGAATAAATTTTTAAATTCCTTCATAAAATCAAGTCTCTTAAAATTAAATTTAGATACATCTGTTAATTGTCGAATGGAAAAAACGGATATAAGCAATTGAAAATCGATCGTTCAATCTGAACAATGAAATGGTTGGTTTTGGGTTTTATGGCGCAAGGGCCATATTTGGCCATGCTGCACAAGACACACAACATCAAGTAATAGACAGACACAATGAAAGTTTTACTGTCACAGAAGAGAGAAACACACCCAGGGAGGAATGCACCTGCCATGAATCGAACCTGAGTCACCTACAACTCGAAGGTTGCTAGCGCAGTAGGCATACCCACTGAGCTAGCAACCTTCCCCACTCAGTCGTAAATGATTAAAAATAAAGGCAAATAAAAGGAGCAGAAAATTTGCATAATTATTCAAAACGTTAACTTAATATCAAAATTTAAATATTAAATTATTGGGTCGCATACAAAAGTCACACATATTTAATGCCAATTAAGTTCAATGGAAAGAAAATTTGAAAATGAAGCAATCAATACCCTACAGTCGGGACCATTTTACTGAAGAAGAAAAACTTACGTTTGATACTCCGTTAATAGCATTTGCATTTCCTCTGACAGGCACTTTTTAATGTTAAATTGGTATTATAATTAAATAATTAAGAATAAAATTAAGAAAATTAGCATCCAAACACTCTAAAGCAACTGGGCCATTAGCCATTATCTTTTCTCTTTAGAGAACAGTTATCAGGGAAATATATGTACACGGACAGTCAATTTAACACCTGGATCCCCTTTCAATTAATTATTCCTCGTTTAACATACAATAGACAGTTTTCAGCATGCCAGTTGCGTCTGGGACCATTAAAACCAGCTGTGCCTGCTATTCTCTGATAACATCTGCAAGTATGTTATTTATGGTCGACTGTCTAATTGAATGGGATAAAACACAACTATCAAATGGGTTACGTCTACTTTCCTTATTATGCAGCAAAGGGAACGAAAAACAAATTAATTACTAATGCTTCTTTCCATAAAATATCTTTTCTCCATGATAATCACAATTATATCTATTTATTAGTGCGAGGAAAACTGTCATACAACAAAATAATGTTTTTTAAGAAAGTATTTTCAGCAATAGTAGCTAGTTTTGGTATTCAGGTCTAATTAGTATTCATTTGATCACCTTTTTAGTAGAAATAACTGAGGAAGTATTCTGCGCAATTATCTAGATGTGTAGTCACTTGATTATATACCCTGTAGTTTACAGGATAAGTAGTAAATACAGGATCATCCATTCCAGTAGTTATTTATGGTGGTAGATGGGAATAAAAACTTTCGAGTTCAAGCATTGCCCTTTCTAACGAGTGACTGGGGCGTTCTTTTGGTTGTTCATGCATGACTCAAGTGGAAACCACCTGCTATTAAAAGTTCAGTAAGAAATAATACTCCTCTCCTTTGACTGCAAACTATAAATTACAAATGCACTGTAAAATCAGAATTTTCAGTACACTGTAACTCTCGTAACAACCCTGATTCATTTAGTGGGAGTACATTTTTTCTATATTTTAATTCTCTTCCATTTCCTAGAATTTATCTGTACGTGTATTTGTGTTTGCAAGGATCTTCGAACGGCAGTTCTGCAAAACAACCAATCGAGTCAAGTGTTTTTAATCGAACTTATATCTCTAGCAAATTGCTATTGTTAAGAAGTAGAAGAATATCTTTGAAGATGTGTGTGGAGGACTTACCAACTTACCTACCACTGTAACTTAAGATAATTATGTGTTGCTCAATGAAGTCAAATATGAGGCACTTTTTGGTAGACTGGAGTTGTTTCCAAGCACTGCAACGAAGAGAACATATTTTGGTAGTCCAGGGGATCCATATATCGGTCTCGTGGATATCATTGCCAATTAGGGATTCAATTGTAGTAATATATTGGTTTGGCTCAGTGACATAGCACCCTTGAAGTCCAGAATCTCGACACCCCCTAATAAAAAAATTAACTTCCGTAGAAAAAAAATTTGTCGTGTCTTTGATTTTCGTCGAAAAAAGCCAAGGATTGCTGATGACCCCATCTTTTCAGCTTCAAATGTTTTCTTTCTATGATTGGTTAATGGTGTTTGTCATGGGCAATGGATACTTTAACACAAACTCTTCTCTTCTATCCCATGCTTTCTTCTGACACCAGCATTGAGTCCATTCTTTGTGCATGGTTTATAATTTTCTCTTTGTTCTCTCATTTTCCCACTTTTATAAAAGATAACCTCAAACGTGCTTGGGTTATCCGCAGAATTGCCTGGATTTGGCCCAATTGAGCCTTTTGGGCTTCTTAATTTTGGGATACGATTATTTGTATTTGCTGAACCAACGGTAAATGGTACTGATTTATAAGGTTATGTAAAGCAAAACATAAGATTTTTTGGCTTTATATCCAACCTCAGCATTTAAAGGTATTGATGTTACTCTACGCTACTAGTATGGCTCATATAAAAAAAATGTTCTGTATGTGTGGTTTCGATCTAATAAAATGATTTGTATTAAATTAGACAGAAAATTTGGATTACCCAACCATTCAGCCACGACCATACGTACATGAATGCAATTTTTTTTAAACGAACTACTTGAAAGCAGAAACATACACCAACAGGTAACCAATTCAAGTACATATGGTAGATTTATTATATCTTTCTATTCTTTCACGCTTAAAAGCCAACAGCATATTAAAACTTCACCACAGCAATTTTAAGAATCAAAACTGCGAAAATCTCGACTCGAACAAACTGCTTGAAAGTCGAAACATACACCAGCAGTAACCAATACAAATTACACATGGTAGATTTATTCTATCATTGTGTTCCTTCGTGCTTACAATCAGCAACAAATTAAAAAACTCCACCACGGCAATTTTAAAAGTCAAAACTACTAAAATCTCGACGGACTTCGAGAGGCAAATGAAAAGCCGTAAAAACTAACAATCACTCGCAAAATCAGAGACAGAGGTCTCACTCCCTTGTTTAGAGCGATACATATGAATACATTTCACGGTGACGGGAGTTCCATTCGTGCGGCAGAGACACCGCTGGAAATCCTAATTACTAGAAATGACACAACAGGCGGACAGATTCAATTACCTGAGCACTCGCACATAGGGAGAGCGAAATACATTAGTATTCATTCGAATCTCCGCTTCTAAAAGACAAGATTTCGATTTCCCCGAAACCAAATGGCCGCTGCTGCGACAACTCAGCCCCGGAAGCCGGTTTATCCCCGATGAATGGGGCGACGTCAGGATCGAAATTCGGGGGGGGGGGCGGCCCACTTTAATTAGCCGAAATTTCTCGCTTTAAATGTCCGATTTAAACAAGCGAGAAGGGGCTTTTGTGCGACTTCATTTGGCGCCATTCAGGGGCTGCCCCGTAATGCGAGTGTTCCGGTAGAGGGGCTTTGAATGGGGCGGCGCGAGGGCTGAGTTCGGCGAAGAATGTTCAAGAAGCGGTGTGAGGAGGAAACGGGAGTTTCGGGGCTGTGGGAGGGGGGAAGGAATTCTACGGCGGCAGGCGATTTCGAAGAATTGAGTTACGGGTGCAGTGAATATGCGATGTCTAGGCACTTTTTGTAAATTGATGAGTTGGAGATGGTTTCGAGTTAAGGGAAGTGAGAATTTTCACTTTGAATATTGTCTGTTTAAATACAAGACTGTAAGGTTAAGAAAAAATTTTCTTGCTGTCGAATCGACTTTCCGTTAGAACCTAAATTATCTGAGGTAATGTGGGCCGAGGCAACTTTGGATGACCAAAAGCTCGGAAAAACGGCCTATATGAACACAAAATAGCCTATATGAAATGCAGGTAAAATTTACGTTCTATGTACTTCTACTACTACTGAGAGATTCATAAAGCTAGGATTAAAAATAATCTATACTCGGATTTATGTCACAGTATGTATTTATTGTGATGATTTTACAACAAATCTGTGTACGTGAGTTACATGTCTTTTGTTTTCTAAAAATTTTTTAAAGGTCTGTTTCGCACCACTTTCTCGTCTTTTGGACAAAGTGCGCACACTCGTACTTGAGGCTTTAAAGTTTAAAACGAAATCTGTATTAAATTCAGCTCGGATGACACGGATACTCGGTTGATCGTAGCTCCGAATATAAAAGTTCTGTATTTGTTAAAGAATTATTTCCCTTTCATTAGAGAGAGGGAGAGAGAGCCCTTCCTATTATCAATATCGTTTAGATTTATACTAAGAATATTTTTTAAATTTCATTCTCACAACTATACTTGTGAAAACAAAATAGCACTACACTTACGAACAGTTTAGCAATTAGTGGAACACAAAATATGATTCCAGAAGAATAAATTTTAAAATAAGCAATTTGGTTTGGATTTACAGCGCACAAGGACCAGATCACTCAAAATAAGCTGTCTTAAGAACTTACTAAACATTTTCAGCAATTTCGAAAAAGACATTATTCTTCGGATTAGATTCTCGGATGTAATCACTGCAAATCCCACTACCTAATTCATGGTCTACACTTCACTTTCAAATATTTTTACAGAAAGCTCTTTATGATATTCGATTGTCATAGTAGGCTTGCAAGTTAATGAGATGTAATACAAATTACTTTTTGGGTATTCATTCCCCATGGTATCTTTGCAAGGGAAGCTTATTTGGTGGAAAAGACCACATAATTACAAGAGCTCTAAACATAATTAGCACTTTATTATCTCTATGGACATCCTAGCACATACAACAATCTAAAGACCAAGGCATAAATTCCAAGTTGAAATTTTGGAGATCTTTCATTTTCATGATGTCCTTGAAAGTAAAGTGAATTGGGTGTGATATACCATCTAAATCGAGTGCCAAACATACAACGCAAAATCTATCTCAGAGTTTCACATTCAAAGTTTTTCAGAAAACTACTAATTCCAATCTCTATAATACCTTTGCATGTGAAATCAGTGTGGTGTGATTGATTATCTAAATCAAGGACCTCTAAATGTCTCTAATGATTCCAGTGATTTCTACTCAATAGATCTGACATCCTTCCACATCCAGAAATCTAAGGATCTCCTTTAAAATTGCACAATATTTTTAAGAATTCTTATACCCTTGAAAGTGAAGTCAATTTTGTGTTATAGACTATCTAGTAATAGAACCTTCAAACTTTTTTCTAAGGAAATCCTCGTATATCGCACAAACGAAAGGCTGTGGCTAACCCTTCAATTGAAAGAAATTTTACAGTAACTTCTTTGTGATATTCATATCTAGGTACCCTTGAAAATGAAGTCAAACTGGGAGTTTGAGATCATCCAAATCGAGTACCAGACCCCCAAACTTCTTAATTTGTTTGTTGTTTTCAGTGAATCTTATAAATCATCATGTATCCACCGACAGGATTGACTCCCGTTCAAAATTTGACACCCTGATAACACTCCACCACCATACTTTCCTCAGATATCTGTAGATATAAAATAAGATTAACCCCCATTTAAAACTTCCACAGAAAACTCAGCACAATATTCACTCTTCATAATACCCTTGCAGGTGAAGTCAATCAGGTACGATACATCCAAACCATGCACCAGAGCCCCAAATCTTCTCCAACAAAAGGCAAAAGCACATCATTCATTTCCCACAGGATAACGTTCCACCACCATACTTTCCTCAGATACCTGTGGTTGTAAAACACGGCTGACCCCATTCAAAATTTTCCCACAGAAAACTCTTTATGATATTCAATCACCAGAATAGCCAAGCAATTAGGTACGATACACCATCCAAACCAAGTACCAGAACTCCCAAACTTCTCCAATGATTAACAAAAGGCAAAAGCGCCTCATCCATTACCCTTCCGGACAACACACCACCACCATACTTTCCTCAGATATCTGTGGTTATAAAATTACTCCACCACACGCCGCGCGGCGGAACGGACAGCGACTATTGGTCAAAAAGTAACTCTGCGCGAGGGTTGGGGGACGGAGGGGTCCGCACTAAGCGGAATTTATGTCGTGGGAAATTGGCGGAGGTGGTGGCGATCGAAAGCAGAGCTTAGTGCGCCGGAAACAAATGACCCTGCGTTGAGCGAGGACGCGAGAAAACGAATTACCAGACACTTTTAATTATGAAAGAAGGATCCCGCGTAATCGTCTGGAATACCCCTGCCATCCGCCCTCTTCCTTTGTGAAGGAATTTTTTAACTGGTGTTGGTCTTAGGGAATTCTTTGAAGAATAGTTTTTGTGTTCAGGGGTTTTAAAGGAAGATGCGCTGATGGTTGGTTGGTCCATCATTTTGTTGGTTGTGTTTCGTTGCGCACGAACAATCTCCCAGATATGTCCACCCAGCAATGGGAAGTTTTACATGGTTTTCTCCCCGTAACGTGAATATGGACCGGAAAAGTCCCTCGAGTTGGAGCTCACCTCAGGGTTTACTTTGTCAAAACTAGTATTGGGCCAGCGGCATATTTGTCAATATTAGTTTAAATTGACAGGAAGCAGTTTCCATGCGATCCTCTTCTTATGTCTGCAGTATATAGCAATGGATTTTAATATCTTTAAATATTGTAATGTCATTTTCTGAATGGTTATAATTTAATACTGTAGGTTCCTATATGTTTTGCCTTTATACCGCAAAAATAACCGTAGTGCAACAAAACAGAATAAAAATAAATAGTTTTAGAAAATTGATTGCTCTATTCTTCTATATTAGGGAATTCTCCCCATTTTATGTGAAAATTTTTACAACTTCCTTAAAATCCGCGGTTGAAAAGGGATGACAAATCAAGATACTGAAGTATTTGATTTGACGACGAGATATCTAGTCATCAAGATGTAACCATTTTTTTATGATGACGAGATGAAGATCTGGTCAGTTTTCTTCTAATTACGAGAGACGACGAGACAGACGAGATTTCTCATCCATTAAAATCTGGTCTGTTTTGATAATAACGCGATACCTCGTCGAAACTACCACTAACCTTCATGACCAATAGAATATTTCGTAGGATTCTTTTAGACTAGACGTAGTTATTCAATCATTATGTGTGCATGAGTTATGAGTGAAAAAGCAATACACTAGTCAGAAATCTCGAAACGCTCAGAGTTTTAATGTTGGTTTGGTAGCTTATTTGAATTTTTATATAATGTTTTTATAGATTCTTTTGCAGTGTTACGTTTGCCCACTTTTGGATCTTGCGCCCTAAAATCCAACCAACCCAAACGGTTACAGAAAATGTATGGTTTCTTTATTCTTCCATATCAGAGCACTCGCCAAGTCTTTCTTGTAAAAACAAACATCTGGATTAAGACAACCCTCAAAACATCCCCTCCATCTGTCAATACCTCAAACCCAAACAAAACTGTGGGACACTGTGGCAAAACATTTCACCCCGACACCGAATCTCTCCAAAGAGAGAGGAATTCGGACGGCTGCCTAATCCGAGATTCCCTTCTCTTCCATTACGAGGAGGACGCGGCACAGCAATTAGGCCTCCATCGTAATCTCATTACGGCACATCGCCGTAGCCTTTTGGCTAAATGGCGCAGCAGAGTACGTAAACAAAGTTCCTCGTCGGAGAAGAGGGAAACTGTTGCGCCAGGAACTGAATCAACATTTGGATTGGGAAATGCCGGGATTCGGATCATGTTTGTATCGCGAGATGGTCCCAATTGAGAGATTTGTGTAGGGAGCAAATCACGGGTTCATCAGGACCTCCTCTTGTCGTCTGCTGAAGGGCATCGTTTGCCTCGGGAATCTTTTGTGTCATGTAGGATGACCTAATTGGAATGACAGGATTTGAGTTTTGGGCCCGGTTAGGTTCGAGTGTCAACATTTGACAGCTGTCATCCAGGATATGATGAATTTAATTATAGAATTTCGATTAACAATTCATACGTATTGCTCATTTTCACTATGAAAATTCTCGGTCGGTTACAAATTCGTGTAAAATGTTTATATTGAACAGGATTAGAGTTAGTCTGCAAGATCGTGGGAACTTGCTGGTTAGTTGGATCTTATGGTGTAATGGCCATATCTAGCCAAGGTGTGACAAATACGGCGGATGACATGCGCAAAAAAAGTGTTGCTGACACAGAAGATAAAAATACCATCTACGGTAAGTTCGAACCTGCGCCACCTACAAATAAGGTTGCTAGCGCAGTGGGCAAAGATACTCAGCCATCTGAAGTTGCTCAATCGTGTAAGCTTTCAAAGCGATAACTTCAATAGGTCACCGATATCATGCAACTTTACACAGCAGAACTATTTTTTTGCTGGTAATAAAGGTTTAATCCCGATAATACCTCAACCAATTTCAAATTAAAACACATTATCCGATTGGTGAAATAAAGACATAATTGTATGAAATTGTACAAATATTTACGAAAAAAATTGGGGTCAGCTGAGCAGTGATAAAAACATTTAGAAGATATTGTTTCCTTGCCTAGTTTCCGTGTTTCTACTTTTTTGCGGTTTCTATATCTCTCATAATAATACTAGTAGTTTCCACTCTACTTCCATATTATTGCTTTTCTGAAAAAAAGGTTGGAAAAAATTTCCCCCAAAACTTTGTTACTTTGAATTTCAAGCTCCGCAGATGTGTTAACACTATTCCTGAATAGAAAAGCCTACGGCTGATAAGATTCAAGATGGTATTGAATGTCACCCTTTTATTGCCAAGTTATTGTATTTCGGTTGGTATTCACATATACACTCAATGTTCACAGCACACTTCTCAGATTTTAAAACATTCAATTGCTTTAATTTCCCATTCAAGTGAAAGCTCAATTATGCTTTTCAAGTTATCGTCAATTTAACAGTACTAACCAATGGAAAAGTCTTGGATTCATATTTTTTTGTGAGTGAAATCATACCCCTCAACTATCTGCTTAGTACTTTTCAAATGAGGCTGTACTTACTCTTGTAACAGAGTAAACCAACTCTTACCCAACTCCAAATGCCCATCATAATACTTCTCTGTCATTATCGCCTTTCAAATCGGATATATCTTGTTTTAGGATCTGTCTTTATTCAAAACCAAATGCTCTCTCTGACAAAAATGGCGCCACTGAAAAAGCGAATCGAAATCAATGCAAGGCATAGGATATTTTTATGGCAGTTAATTTAAGAAGGTCGGGTGGAAATCGCCTTTACAAACCCAATGGGACGTCAGTTGTCACACGCGAATATTGCATCCAGAAAGCGTTGCATTTCCAGACGGCATTTGAAAGTGAATAGCAGTGATTTTGAGGCAGTTGTAGCCACACAAGAGACATCTTGAGGGATTTTATTTTTTACGTGGTAGAGGAATGAGGAAAAAGTGTATGAATAATGCATTTTAAACTGAGAAAGAAAGAGTGGTATTTACTGGTGGGAAAATAAATACATGTACTAAGAAATGGAGTTTCAAAATCAGTTTACAATGTTGCGAGATGTAGTGTTAGATACGAAATACATTCGGGTTCGGTTGTACTGCTTACTCTCACCACAAAACAAGTTTTCTCAAGGCTTTTTAACAAATTATCTGTTAGAATATCTTGGCCAGCGATATTTAACCGCTGTGCCTTACATCCGTAAGGGGAAACGGCTTAAATAATGTAAGATTTATTTCATTTTAAGGGTTTCGTTTTAAACTTTTGACAAGTGTGTTCACAAATAAGTAATACCCGTTTTTATAATTTGATTGCCATTTTTATTACAAAGTATAAACAAATTGTTTCATAAAGATTTTTGAAAGTCATTTTGAAGCAAAAAAGGGTAAGTAATTATTATTATTATACTTTGTAAATCAATTAAAATTATACCTATTTTTTGTCAGAATGTTCGTCAAACAATTTTTTATGTGTCTCAGAATTTTCTTAATTAGTGTGTTATGAGATGAAAACGTTTGAAAATAACTGATCTAGACTAACGTAATTTTAATATTTTCAACTCTAGTGAGCTAATTTAATTATTTGTTTTTTACATTCGCATAAGCATATAATTGTGATGATATGAAACTGGAGATTTATATGCAATGTTCCCTCATTTGAAAAAAAACTATAAAACTTCCAGTTCATAATATTTTCAACATTTTTCCTTTCGCACAGACAATATACAAAGCATCTTAGAATGCATGTACGCGTTGGATATGTTCTGCAACACAAATTCAATTTGCAACTTCCATCTTCAACTGGTACAGCCTCTTTTGACTGGTAATTAAAGCAAATAGTCTTTCAGATCCCGACTACCTGTAGGACATAATTAAGACACTAAAAATTTCAGTGCATTTGATTTATTTTTTGAAATGCACTACTGTTTGTGAAAATTGCAACACTATAAAGGAATTATTAGAAATAAATTATATTTATTCCACGTATTACATATAGTGGTTTAAATAAACGATCAAATTTACAGAGCAATAAAACAAAGATAATGCCGAAAATCAATATCTTGTGCAGCCACCACGAGCAGCGATAAGAGCCTGTACACGCCGTGGCATCGAATCATACATATTCTGAATGTCATGCTGAGGACTGGCATTCTAGATGGCCTCTATCTGATGCCAAAGTTCAGCCGTACTCTCTGCCCACGAGCGGTACGAGCGAGTCGCCGTCCGATGTAATCCTAGACATGATCAATGGGCGACATATCCGGGGACGCGCAGGCCATGGAAGAAGCGGAACCTATTATGCACTGAAGAAGGCTTGTACATTCCGAGCAACATGTGAACAGGCATTGTCTTGCTGAAATACAGCTCCGGGAATGCGTTGCAGGAGGAGTAGGACCTCGGGCTCCACAACTTCCCTGATGTAGCGCCCGCTGTTCAGGATCCCCATAATTTGGAGTTGGCGGGATCCCCCATGATATCCAATAGCGCCCCAGACGATAACGCCAGGCGTTCGTCTAGTACGACGCTGAAAGAGACACTCCGGGAGAAGGCGTTCACCTCTGTAGCGTCTGACGAGTACGCGTCTATCGTTATAGTCCAGATTGTAGCGGGATTCATCTGTCATCTGTGGGAGTCATCTGAGAAGACGACTTGTTGCCAATCGGCACGCCATTGGAGGCGTCGGTGGTTCAGCGTCAAGGGAATCCTGCACAGTGGAACAGTGGAATCCTTGCACGTAGCCCATGGCGCAGCAGACGTCGACGAACCATGGGGGCAGACAATGACACACCTGTAGACGTGCTCCAATGTTGTGCCAACGCACGAGAGGACTCTGTACGGTCCGTCACCGTCATGTGAATAAGGTGTCTGTCGTCCCGTATTGACGTCATATTGCGTGGCCCACTGCCGGGGTTTCGACTTGTCCGGTTCTCCATGGTTCGTCTCTTCCACACACGCATCACTGTTGTGGCATTACTCCCCGTGCGAGTGGCAATTTCACGATACGAAAGTCCACCCTCTCGGTGGCCAATCATGCGGCCCCGTTCGAACTCCGTTAGTTGCTAGTATGGCACTCTGCGTTTTTGGTGAGGCATATTGACTTCTAATCAATCATTTACAGTAGTCAAACGACGATACACATTTGAACGCTCCTTTACAATGCTTTTTATACACGGCTTACTTGGAAGTTTAGCGTGTGTTTCTCGGCCTACACATGCATGACCGTTTTGTAATTCTAGCCATTTACATATCCTAACCTGCCTTGCATTTCCTGCAAGTTTCGTTTAATTTGCACGATTCCTTCATGGTGTTGCAATTTTCACAAACTGTAGTGTATTTTATAATATGGGAACTACACACAGCTAAAATATCAGTGCGGTTTACAAAACGACTAACGACAGTAGAGGTTTAAACTGAAAGTTAAACCTCGTCTGTCGTTACAGAGCTAAAATATCAGCGCTCGGTTTCCAAAACGACTAATGGCATTCGAGGTTTAAACTGACTCTTCTATCTATTGGAACAAAGATTAATATGTTCCAATATGAAGACTTCAGCACTTTGACTCTTTTCTAGTATATCTGGAGATTGTCGTGTCCAACTTTGATTTTATTTGCAATTCCATACGTACGGGGAAAACTCCCTATTACAGAACAAATCCTGTAAATTAGATCCAAGCACACTCAAAGACGAATAAAAAATTCTATTACTTCATTGAATTTTCCCATGGATTATTAGAGTTTATTCCAGCTCATGTGGGAAATCATGTCTACACATTTCCCATCGAATAAAAAGAGTTGTTTAATTTTCCAACACAAGACAAAATATAAAAGCTTTAAAAAGATAAATAATAAAGATGAAAAAACTCAATGATAAAACTCTTTAGATATTTTGGTGGAACATACCGTCCACTATTATCAGGACTGAAGTTAATTTGTTGAAGGGCAAAATTTGTTGAAGACAAAGTAAACTTGTTAAACACAAATAGCCAGACCACATTTATTATTATTTTGTTTTTATCTTCATTGGTCATTTTTTGAAGATTTCATAACTGGACTGCCAGTTTGGCAAGTTTTCGTCTTTTAATACCCTCCAACACCAGGTAAAACACATATTAAACCAAATAAAATATTTGGGATGGATAAATTCGTAAAGAATTTATGAAATCTCTAATAAAATCGTTAGAATTTTATGAAATCACTAATAAATTGAAATGAATTTATCCAATATTTTAATTTTAAATAAATATATATTTAATATGAAAATGAGAAATGCAACATTCGTGAATTATTACATGTTCCTTGAAATTCATGGAACACATGCACGTGAGAACAAATTTGAGGGATTTTCAGTGTTTACAAACATAACGGATAGTAAAAATTTTACTTCCGCTACCCAAAAGCCCTAACATGATACAGATGAGGGTTACTTTAAAATGAAGTTTATCGCAGTTCTGGTAACGTGCGGCTTTTATTCCAATTGGTGTTGAGCAATGAACTTTTATATAGCAATTCGGAATCCATTCTAAGAAAATTTATTGGCGAAGTGCAGAAATAGTATTCGAAAAACAAGCCAAGTGATGTCACTTTCGGAATACGTACAGGAAACCACGTTACGCCATAGAAACATTACCACCACCTACCATTTAGCTTGACAGAAATAACCTCTCAAACAGATAAATGCTTACATGTAATATATTTCCTTATACACAATACCACAATATTCTACCTCCGAAACCAGAAACTTGAAACACTCTCAAAACAAATAGTTTCCGCAGCCCACCGCGTCAAACAAACAACATCCGAGAGAATTCATCCCAATAAACAACAAGCAAACACCCTTCTCTCCGCCCAATTTCTCCCCCGAAACCGAAAGCAAACAGAAAGCAAGAGCCGATAAATGGCGAAAACCTGTAGCGGCCACTAAAGACTCGAGTGCGGACAGACGGACGGGGCACTCGAAAAATCTTGGGGTGGCGAAAAATTTATTAAATTCCGCGCCGGAGTGACAGGAGGAATTAAATTGCGCTCTCTTCTTTTGGGAGGATGGAGAGGAGAGAGGGATTATAAGAGGGGGAGCGCAATCACCGCTGTAAATAAACAGTCGGCGAGTGACCCGGATGAGGCGGCAGATCGGCGCCTGGCACTCCCACGCGCTGTAACCGTCACTGGCTGGTCCCGACTGGTACTTGTGCAACTTCGAGGAAGGATTTTGACCTCAAGCACCGATTGCAACGAATTTATCAGAACACGGGCGCCAACTCCTACAGAGTCCTGATCTAGTCCCCCAAATAATTGTATGCATCTTCCATACGAGAGAGCGAAATTTCAAAATACTGAGAGTGAGTAATCAAATAGTGTTTCTGCAAAGCACCTACACGATCAACAAAGTGCTGCAAATGCGGGCTCTTACGACTATATTTCTACATTAATGTCGGATCGCAGTAGCCCAGTTGGAAGAGCAACGGATTAGCAATCGCAGTCTTCGTATTTCTTTTCTGTGTCAGCAACATTTGCTTGTGTGTTGGTCCATTTACTTGACGCTGCCTGTCGTGTTTGACGCAACTTGGCGAAATATGGCTCTTGCTTCATAAAACCGAATTACCCCCAACCATTTGTGGGGCTCAGTGGTTTTTCCCTATCAACCTACGATTTGTACGAGACACGGGTTCTTTCTCTGTAACTTACCCTGGGAGTATTTCTCTTTTCTGTTTCGGCAAAACTTTGCATGTGTATATCCATTTACTTGACTGTGTTTTGTGTTTGAAGCAGCTTGGTTAAATATGGCTCTTGCTCCGCAATATCTGGCCAACCTTGTGTAATTCGCACTATATTTCCAGATGCACACCATAAGTACTCTACCCAATACATGTAACCTAAGAAAGCCAGGGGTGCGGGATTAAAATGCCACTCCTATGTGTGGAAGATGTATCCATCAAATTTCGGTGACTTTTACCAGTCATTTTCCTTTCTCCCTTTACAGGTAATTTTAAAGGTACTCTTCTTGAACCAATAATTATATTGAGATCGCAAAAGTCGTTTCAGCGCAGCAATCAGCGTCATACCTCAGAAATTGTGTTGAAAAAAAGTTTAATCACGAAGATCCACATAGTTCAATCTTTTCTAGGAAAGGTACGGATGCATTCACGTACAATGCTACTCTAATTTAGTGATTTGCAACCGGTGTGCCTACCGATAGTGAAGCGATTTAAATTGTGTAGGATTTATACCATTCAACGGTTCAGTTTTTAAATTTTGACAAGTTGCGTTCACAAATAATTTTAAGTAATGCCCGTATAAATAATTTTGAGTATTTTTTTATTTAAAAGTATAATAAATTGTTTTAAATTTTTTAACCACTTTGGAACAAGAAGGGTAGATAATTAGTGCTATCTTTTGCAAATCAATCAGAAATTATATCTATTTTTTCGTCAGATCGACAAAAAATATAATCCATTTTTTGGAGTGCCACAGAAGTATAGTAATTAATTTGTGTCCATGAGATAAAAAAATTTGAATTTTTTTCTGTTCTTACCAGATAACGAATATGTACATTTTGAGATATTTTTTGACTAATTTGTTTAAGTATTTCCGATTCCAGCTTTCCTATAACTTTCCACAGTACACCTGTGGTTAACATTCTGGCCTTTGGTTTAGACACTGGATTCGAATCCTTGTCTGGAAATTGATGTTCGCAGTGATTGAAATCTAAGGACCCTGTAATTAGTCCCTGAGTAAAAAAGGACCAGAGCAAAAACCAAGCTGCAAGGTTTGATATATTCATATATTTTTCCAGAACTGAAACATTTTCCTAATATTTTCCGTGTACCGGAACTTGTTTTTCTATGAACTTGGTAACGGTCCAAATTACATTTGGATTAGGTTATGCGGCACAAGAGCCATATATGGTCAAGCTGCACTAAACACAAGAGTCAACGTCATGTTAATGGACACACGCACAAGTAAAGTTTTTCTGATACATCCACAGTAAGTTACAAGAATCGAACTTGCACTGTCCACAACTCGCAGCTACTTGGGGGAAAAGGGGTGGTCCGTCGTGTTCGATTACAAAATCAAGTCATCTACCGGACACCGAATGAATACGAAGCAACCAAGAGACCCTGGAGACCCAAAGCATCCTTCTTTGCTTCCTCCACCACACAGAAATGACCGAGATGTCTGAGCAAAACAATATCATCCGAGACGTAGCGGCGACAACGCATTTGATGCGACCACGCCAGGAACTGCAAGGGCGCTCGGCGGCAATCAGCCCTTTTAACCAGACAAGGGATCTGGAGACTGCCATGTATCAGATCGGAGATTTATATCGGGATGGGGCAGCGCAGTGGGGGAATTAAGCCCTCTCGCGGGAAATAGGGGGCGGGCGAGTGATAGAGGCAATCAGTCGGCCACGTCACGAAGCAGACGAACGGGGCTCTTTCGGCGGGTGTGCTTTGTGGCGGCGGTGGGTTTTACGATTGCGGGCTGGAGTTTAATTTGGGCCAGCATCGATCTCCATACCCGTAGGGTGGAGATAGTTAAGAGTAACGGCTTCGGGCTGAGAAATACCACCAGATCAAGCCTAAGTCAAGATCAGACTACTACTTAAATACCATTCGTATCGTTACTGGAAAGATTTACTTCAGTGATTCCTGTAGTACTAATATACCTATAACATCAGATTAATTGCATGATTATGAATTCTAAATTATAGAGTTGTACAATTAGAGGCTTCTTGTATCATGCTAAATGTAGGTGGTGAGAGTGTTTTTGTGGTAGAAAGTGCTTCCTGCATGTACATTTCGGACCAGGCAAATTAGTTGGCTGGAGTTTAATTTAGGCCAGCATCAATCTACATAGCCGTAGGGTGGAGATAGCTAAGAGTGATTGCTTGCGATGAGAAACACCACCAGATCAAGCCAAAGTCAATATCAGACTATACTTAAACAATACCATTGGTATCTTCACTGGAAAGATTTACTTTAGTGATGCGTGTAGCACAGTATCGGATTAATTGCATGATTATGAACACTCAATTATATAGAGTTGTACAAGTAGAGGCTTTTTTGTCAAGCTAAATGTAGGTAGCGGTAGTGTTTTGGTGGTGGAACGTGTGCTTCCTGTACGTATTCAGGACGCGACGTCATTTGGTTTGTTATTCGAATACAATTTTAGCACTTTAACAATGGAAATTCCCAAGAAGGAATTCTGAATTGATATATAATAAAAATTTACAAAAGTAGGAGTCATGGTGAGCCCTATTTTTGTTGGGATTCATTCATTAATGCACTTGGTCTAAATTGTTTCGTGTCTAGCTATTTTTTGTTTTGTAGGGATGAAAATTCGCTTATTAAACGTAATTTTATCTTCAATTAGAAATTGTATTAAATTAACTATTTATTTAAAATTAATAATGAATTATAATCTGTAATTAACATTAGGGACAATAATTGGGTAATGAAAATTAATATGGAAACGATTTGGGTAATTTATCCGTATTAAATAAAAATACGTACTTTTTACATTTTTTAAATACATACATTTTATACCGAGTAAAGCATGGATGCTTGTCCATCCTGAATGAACGTGTGACCTCCCTATAAACAGGTTGTGCCTAGATTGCAGGGTAAGAATGTGAGGTGTAACGTGAACCCATCTCAGCACCAGGGTAACGCAAAGTGGTTCACAAATTCACCTTTGTAGAACCATGATGGAAATGTTTCAATTAATTGGCCGGGCATTAGGATACAAACATTTTCTTTCGAACGATAGATGGTATCAGCATCATTTGCACTGGTCTCAAAAATTCATCACTGTACAGAATAACACAAATTAGTCCTGTTACCAGAAACGATTAATGACACGTAGTCCAGCGTAATCAACCTTCCCGATAACAATTAAGACGAAAAGGACAATTTCTCCTCGGAATCGAAAAGAATCTACACCTTCTGTCTTGTCGAGCCCTATCTCCATCAGAAAGGGAATAGGACAAGAGAAGAGGCCTGTTTAGACTTTTGAGTACCCTGATGTCCGAGTCATGTATTCCGATTCCTTAACCAACGTTCCCCGATAATCGACATGCTACAGTACAAACATTTATTTCGGACGAAAAATGGTCCCCAAAATGTCGCCGCTGTATAGAATCACAATTTAGTCAACATGTTACAAGAAACGATTGACATGTATTCCAGGCTAATCAACATTCCCGATCACAACTAAGACGGAAAAGGACTATTTCTCCTGACTCAAAAAGAAACAACGTACCGTCAAGCCCTACCTCCGTTAGACAGGCACAGTAGAGGGAGCAAGAGGTCTCTTCGGACTTCCGGGAACCATGTTGCCATGTCACGTGTTCCGATTACTTAATCAATGTACCGATAATCGACCAGCTACTGTACAACCATTTTATTTTGGATGAAAGATGGCATCAGCATCATTTGCACTGCTCACCAAAATCGCCACTGTACCGAAATTAAAAGTCGCAACTCACACAAATTAGTCCACTTGTTACCAGAAACGATTGATACGTAGTCCAGCCTAATCAACCTTCCCGATCGCAATTAAGATGGAAAAGGAAAATTCCTCCTCGGACTCAAAAAGAATCAACTTCTCGTCGAGCCCATCTCTATTAGACAGGTACCAAAAAAGGGAACAAGAGACCTGCTCGGATTTCTGAATAAACTGTTGCCATGTCACGAGTTCTGATTACCTAGCGAGCGTTCCAGTAATCGACGTGCCTCCCGTTTCGTCGACCCCTATCCCCATTATACAGAGGAACAGAAGAGGCCTGTTCGTACTTGCGAATATCCAGTTGATATTTCGATAATCGACGTGCTACTGTAGAAACATTTTGTTTTGGATGAAAAGTGGCACCAGCATCATTAGCAATGGTCCACAAAACATCGCCATTGCACAGAATCACACAAATGAATCCAATTGTCACTAGAAACGATTGACTTGTAGTCCAGCCTAATCAACCTTCCCGATCACAACTAAGACGGAAAAGGACAGTTCCTCCTCGGACTCGAAAAGAAACAACGTCTCGTCGAGCCCTATCTCCATTAGACAGGCGCAGAAGAGAGAACAAGAGGCCTATTTGGACTTCCGAGGAGCCTGTTGCGGTGTCACGCGCGCGCGAGCACGTTGGAGGCCAAGTGGAATACTTTGTAATGTCACGGTCCGACGACTCGTGACGGGCCGGACAAAACGTCCGTCCGGAGATGGGTATCGGAAGGGGAGGGGCGAATAGTGTGGGCTGTAAACGTGGGATTCATGGATTAAAAGCGATCGATTTTAACTCAATTGTTTGCGTTGTTTCTGCGGATTTTGGTGTTGGAGGTTTCTTTTTTGGCCATTCTGGATGTGGTTGTGGAGTCGGCATGGCTCAATGGGTTTGCCCACTGTGCTAGAAACCTATGAATTGCAGGCGGCGTAGGTTCGATTCTTGTAACTTACCCTGGGTGTATTTCTCTATTTTGTGTCAATAAACCTTCCTTGTGTGTTTATATCAATTTAATTGACATTGTCTGTCTTGTGTTTGGCGAAACTTGACCAAATGTTGCCTTTGCTCCATAAACACAAAACCAACTGAATTGGCTATAGGGGTGGCGTTATTGGTGATATTTAATGGCCCTAAGGTTCTGCGGTTTGTTGAATTTATTTCTGATTGATTTATTATGTGATTCAGAAGTGACTGCTTTCATCACAAACATCAGCACACTTTTGTCGGTGGGACCTCCGTGGCTCAGTGGTTTTACCCACTCCGCTAGCAACTTGCGAATATCAGGTGGTGTAGATTTCATTCCTGCAACTTACCCTGGGTATTTTTCTTTTCTATGTCATTAAAACTTCGCATGTCTGTCTGTCTATTACTTGACGTTGTATTAGGCGCAAGTTGGCCAAATATGGCAGTTACGCCATGCAACCTAACCAATCCCTGCTGGATAGGAAGTAATGTTAGTGCTCAGTTAAGCAGGTACGGGGTTCAAATCCTAATCTTGTCATGGATGATCAAAGTGGTTTCGAATCCACGTTGAGCCAATTTAGAGTTTGTAAATTACCGGTATTCTCAATATCGAAAAATAACCGACGGTAATTCCCGATAGTGGTTTTTAGTTTTACGTTTTTCGGAAATGGGAGGCACTGACGGCGTGAATTTTTTTCTATGTTATTGTATTAATGTAATAGTTTCGTACTACAGTACTAAATGAAAGAGTATTAAAGGCTGTATGGGGATAATGTAAAACAATCTCAAGGTACGTTGCGTACTACAAAAAGGAGCATCATCATGACAATATTTTTACAACTGCATACAGTCAAGACCTTTGCAGAAAAACATTACAATAATGGATTTATTTTTGAAATAGCGTTTGCTGTTATACTTAAATTACTGTAATATGAATATTAGGTTAAACAATAAAGTTTGGTTAAGCCATTGGTAAAATGAAAATCAAACCATACAATCAGTCAAATAGTTAATGTCTGGATTACATTTGAACAAGCCTAACCGAAACGTGATCTGGCTGTTAAGGAAACTCACAAGGACAGCTTTTTTCGAACACGGAATATTTCCCATTCCCATCCGAATGGGATCCTCGAACACCATAACTCTTAATTCACATTCGTAACTAAAGCAAAAGATGAATCCCGTACAACACGGTATAACCTACTGCATTTGCACACCTGAGGAACTTTCACCTCACCCCTGCGGCTTAACGAGTTTAGTTGCATCCGGAGACACGCAAAAGAAAGAAGGAAAAAAAGAGCGATCGAATAATGCACCTTATTCCAGAACAGCAGGAGTGTTCCGAGCGACCTACAGAACAATACTGGGATGTGTTGCAACATTCCTGCTCTGCTAAAGCATGACAGAAATGATTTTTTATTCGCTCTCCCCTTCCTATGCCGGAGTTTGCTCTACCCGTACCCCAATGCAGACGATTTTTTGTATCTTATTTTTCAGCAAACGATAAAGTTTGAAGAAACATAATTTTCGGTGGAACAAAATTCAATTGTTCGAGAGTTCCGCGATGGGTAGTGTTCTACAAGTAGCGATTATTTCGAACGTGAGCTACATGTTGCTTCGGCGAAGGGATGCCGTTGAGAGCTTTGTAATGGCCGAGAGCCATGCTTTCTTCCTCGGAAAGGACGAATATTGTGAAAATGTTTCTTGCTGAACGGGAAAGAATTGCGACAACGGTTTTATAGTGAGTAGGCTTCGTGCTTTACTACAGGGAAGCGTGTTATAAAATAAAATAAATCATACTTTTTCCTGTACAGAACTTCGAACGGAGAATTTTGATTTGATTTTTTTTCTCAGTTTTCATTAACCTTCCTAGTGGTTATCTCGATAGGGTATGTCGTCATTAGCATAACTGAGCAGATCTTGATGGACGAGATATCTCGTTTATCGAGCTCTCCTCATCTCTAGTGATTAAAAGAAAAATGATCAGATTTTGATCTCGTCCTTATAAAAAAATCAACAATATCTTGATGACGAGATACCTCGTCATTAGCAAAATTGGTCAGGTTTTGAAGGACGAGATATCTCGTCGAAACCACTTGGAGGGTTAACGAAGTAACGAGACCAAATAGACATAAGTACTAATGAGATAAATAGGCATGAAGTTTGTAAGATAAAAATTATGTAAATTTCTAGGGATTTTAACTAAACAAAAACGTGTAACTCGTGTACCAAACCAAATAAGACAGAAAATGGTTTATTGTTCTACGATAATATTTAGCTACATAGATTAATTAGAAGGGTTAAAGTTTAACGATTTAAAGTTTTCAAGACCAACACTGACCTCGTCGGCCTTAGGCACTGTAAAAGGCGAACTGGTGATTTCAAAGGACCAAACAGTGCTTAATCCTCTGTTCCTGTACTCCTAACAGTGCATAGTAACTTGAAAAATCACCAGAATTCATGCTTTTATAAACCAGGATTGGGGACATAAAACTCAACTTCACTACGGTATGTTCCAAAGGGTTAAGCTTCTTTAGATGTGGACGGGCATCACAACCACCAGGTACCCGTGTGATCTGTCCTTCCTCCTGTTTTACCCTCGCCTATTCTTCTGCTTTTTGTTTTTATTCAATCCTCGTTGTTGTCTTGTGTTTGGCACAGCTTGGCCAAATATGGCCCTTGAACCATAAAACAAAAAGCAACCAATCGTCATTACGGGATACCGACCCTACGACGGAAATGGAAAAATAATTATAAACAAAATGAGAAACATTCATCTTTAAGAGGATTGGCCTTAAGAAGGAACGCTTGTTGGGGTGAGTAAATTAAGTGTTCTCGAGATGAGAGTCCTTGGTGGGGAATATTCAAAAAGAATATGATCACCTAATTCATCAATGGTATTTATATATATATTTATAATTTATTTTCAATGGATGGATACTATGGACAACTGATAACGGAATAAAAATATGCAATAAAAAGAAAGTCAAAAGCATAATCTATAAATCCATTCGGGAACACCCAATACTTTTCCCACAGCAAAGCAGAGTGAAGAGCAGAACAGCGAATAAGTCATCCTCCCATAGATCAGAGTTTGCAGAAGGAGTCAGTAACCAAGTTACACGGTGAGGCAGTCGTGGCCCATTGAATTTGTCAATGTTAATCTCAAAATCTAAATTTCGTAAGACGTCCAATTACTATGGATGCTCAAAAACTTACTTTGTGTTGCCTTATAAGTAATGCTCTTTTTGGTTTTCATTAATCGGTTTAGTTACCCGTATTTTTGAGCAATGTTAATACATTATTTGGAGTAGCGTTAAAGCATAATTTTATAACATTTTTTAAAAGTTTGGTGTGTCGCCCTATGGTCATTGGGTTGGTTGGGGTTTTATGGAACAAGAGCCATATTTGGTCAAGATGTGCCAAATACAAATAGATAGCGTCGTGATGAACATATGCATACAAGGAAAGTTTTATTGACACACAAAAGAGGAATAAATGCACCTACAGAGGAATTCAACATGACCGGAATCAAACTTGCGCTACTTACAACTCACAGTGGGCAAACCCAATAAGCTACAGCGATCCCCAGAAAAGTGGAACGAAAAGTTGTTGGTCGGTTGGTTCTCTGACGATATTATGTATGCGGCCTCGAACACAAAACAGCCAGACAATGACAAGTAATGAATATACACAAGAAATGTTTTGTTGATATAGAAGACAGAAATACGCACAGGAGTTGTTTCAAGAATCAAGCCCTGGGCCGCCTATAACTCACAGGTTGCTATCGCAGTAAGCAAACCAGACACGATAAGTTGATAAAAAAGTTCGTCGTGAAAAGCAGTGCTTAGATAACAAAATTATTATAAAAGTTTCAGGATTACAAATTAATCAATTTTTTTTAATTTTTACTTTGAAATAATTTTTTGAAAGAAATTATGCGTGAAAGCAAATTTAAATACAATAATTACAAAATCGAAAAGAATCCAAGTAGCAAAATGATTTGTGTTATAAATAAGAGAAATACCATCAGGAATGAAGGTAATCCGATAAACCACAAATTTACATTCTATGAACTTCAATCCATTGGTGCAGAAAGGAAATTCCAATTCAAAATTTCCGTAAATAACAACCAAATAATAATCATTTTAGGAAATGTAATTAATGGTTTCTGTAGCAACATCAATCTCCATCTGACATAATCATAACAATAAGATGATGTTAGGTTTACGATCGGAGGTGGCAAGTTAAATGGTTGAATCTTAGCTCTCCAGAGACAAGGTATCGTTATTCATATTTTATGAATGGTATAGGTTATTCATGGATATCAATATGTGAAACATTTAATCGTCATAGTAGTTTGCTAATAAGTAACTTTTCATTTGCGCCTATTTTATATCCGAGGAGATATTTATTGCATTATTTATAAACCTCAACTGAGTATTAAGCATATGGAATATTAGTTTATCACAGGGAAACATTGCAATGTTTTGTTTGGTGGTTGCGAGACATTTGAAACAGGAGTGATTTTTTTTCAAACAAAATTGTAATTTATAAGACTTGAAAAGAAATTAACAGTTTTCATATGTTTGCTTTGCAACTGATAGTTTGGGTTTATTCATTGTGTTTGTGAACTATTAATAGAATCACAATTGTGTTTTTAAAGCAGTTGAAATTCTATTTATATAAATTTTAAATTTAAGTTTCCCTTTATATCCAAGGAAGCAATTCATAAATAAGTGTTATCAACTAGAATAGGCATATATGTATATCAGAGATTAGTATATGGATGCCCACTTAAACTGTAAAACTGAGCCATGAAAAGCTACACAAAATCCCAAATCATTGATTTTTGTGTGTTCTCGCTTTTTTCTCTCTGGTTCACAAATTCATAGTAATGACAAAATATAAATCATCATGATCAAATTTTCAGACAGTATATGTGATCTAATTTTGTCTTGTGTATATAAAAAGGATCGTGTAGAGTGACTAACCAAACCTCGGGCAGCAAAAACAAGAAAAATGAGGAAACTCGTTTCCTATACTTTCCGTTTCCTATACAGATCCATGGACTTCCTTCGGTGTTAAGTCCTTCCCGTGCAAAGCCTGAGGACTCCCCCGGGCAGTACTGAAAATCTCAATTGAGAAAGATTGTCTCACTAAGACGAGATATTTCTTCAGCGCTGTCCACGCCAAATATTTATTGGTTGCCGCTTCAAGCCGGTGGGAAGTGACTTAACAATACAGGCAAAAATCGACAATGATGTCGGAGCCATAAACCTCTACTGGTGCGATCTTGAATTTAGAATGTCGTTCTTCGAGACCCATGCGAAGTAATTTGGAACGCGCTGGATGAAGTTCGATTCGTTTAGTACGGAAAATAGTTATAAATAAGGATTGGTTGCCTTGGATACTTTTAATTTCTTGTAGAATACACAATCCACTTTGTAGTTTATATAGTTTACCCCCAATAAGCGCTATAACTTCTGAGTAACAAAAGTCGTGAACAAATACGATTCCACAAAAACGGCCGTTTAAAAAGTCGGATTCCCGATGCCACCCTACCCAAACAAACTCCAGCATCCCGCCGCCAGACAGACAGACGCTGCAGACTTGTAGGGCATCTCATTCTCATCTGTCAATGACACGTCGCATATAAATACGCCATGCACCCCCTTAATCGGACTTTGCAATCTCCTCTGCTGGGCCGTTAAGTATTTTTCTTTCCATTGTTTCCAATTCCTTTTGTTTGGGATCCCTTCTTCCACACTTTTGCGTGCCTCCTATTAATATTTATACCTTCTTTCTTTTCTCAGAAATGCGCATGCATTATTTATTTTCGGATTTATGCGCAAAACCCGTCCCGTGTCTCGATAGATAGATTTTTTTCGTGTTATTATTATATGTGTCGGCTCTTCCGTTGGATTAGTTTCATAAATTTCTCCCACGTCCCCTTTCGTGGGTTAAAGACATTTTTTTATATCAGTCATCCGGCGTTGAAGGGGGTCAAAAGCCATCAGTTTTTGCGGGCCGCGGTGGCCCGGTTGGAAGAGTAACTGACTTGCAACCGAAGGGTTGCGAGTTCGAATCCAGCCAAACACCGTCGTGTACAAAGGGGGCTGGTGCACTTTAAATCTGTCGTGGCCTCAAATGTCCTCACGTTGGCGTGGTGTGGAAGTTTGGAGAGTGGGGTGCCAGCTCAGGTGTTGCCTCGTCATATGACCGTGGTTCAAAATTACGTGGTGTTGTCCTCGGATCTTTCCCTTTGGGATTGATCCCGGACCGTCACCAATAGCCCATTGTGTTGCTCCAGTGTGACGTTAATTGAAATACCCCCCCCCATCAGTTTTTGCAAATTTAATGAAAGAGGTTTTTGAGATTTTATTCCTTTTCGAATTGCGAGGGGTACTTTGATAGACAGGGATAAAATGCTAGTTTGTTTTAATTGTTTCCGATGAAAGGCTTTTTCTGTGAAGATGAATGTTGGTGGTGAACGTGTTTTTTGTACGGATTCCGAACTTGACGTCAGTTGGCTTGTTTTCGAATACGATTTCAGCATGTCGCCAGTAAAAATTCCAAAGAATGAATTCCTAATTGATATATGATAGCTGATTTGAAACCACCGTTAAGATTAAACGCTAAAACGTCACCTAAAATGACGATAAATTTCATTTCAAAGTGACTCCGATGTTTCATGCGAGAGCATTTAGATAATGGAAATCGCATGATTTGTTTGTTTTTACTGAAAATCCCTCTCATACTTTTTGAGAAAGGGATTTTCAATGCAAGCAAATAAACTAGACGTGAAACAACGATTTTACTTCTGCTAGGTAAATGCTTTCGAATGGTACAAATATGGGTTACCTTAAAATATAGCTTATCACCAATTTGGGGACATTTGGCGCTTAATATAATTGGTGTTGACCAATCAACTTTCATGTATCAGTTCAAAATTTCTTCCTTGGAATTTTTAATTGGCAAAATATTGAAATAGTTTTCAAACCCAAGTCAAGTGATGTCAAGTTCGGAAAATACAACAGATATATGCCGCCGCAGAAATGCTACCACTACATGCATTTCTCTTGACATAAAATGTCTCATGCACAGAAGCTGTAAACATATTCTGTCTTAACGCGTAAACATGGTTCTAATAGTTTGCCGACCATTGAATGGCTCAGGGCAACAGTGATAAGGTGTCAAAAGGACATAAATTTTTCAATTGTAATGAAAGATGTTTATAATTTTTCTTTTCCGGAATGTAAGAGGGACACTTTGAAAGACGGGGATAAAAGTTTGTTTTAATTGTCTCCAACTAAGGGGATCTCCGTGGCTCAAGTGGGTTTGCTCACTGCATTTGCAACTTGCGAGTTGTAGGCGGTGCGGGTTGCTAGAACTTTGAAGAAACAAGGGTTATTCAAGAACTCTGTTTAAAGCACACTTTTGAAATAACAGTACTTTCGGTTGTTTTGAAGGCGGTAAGACTTAATTTTTCGCATATGTAGATATTTGTCAAAATTTACAACTCAATTTTTCTTTCCAAAAATTCGTTTTTATTAGGTTAAGTCAGTTTTTACTTAAAAAGATATTAAATTAAACCAGGGGCCGTGGTAGCCCAGTTGCTAGAGTTGTGAATTATCATCAACTGGAGGATAAGAACCAAAGTATAACCTAAAATTATGTGTAACTAATACACGATGAAAAAAGAACCGTGACATTGTGTGTAACTAATACAATAAAAGTATGGTAACATTATGTGTAACTAATATACGATAAAAGTAACCAGTTATATCACCAGAAACTAAATTATTTTTTGTCGCACCTTTAAAAAAGAATGTATGCAGCAATTTTGTTACAAATAAAATTTTTTATATTGTATAATTAGTTCTTGAAGGTTTAATATCTTTTTTAATGATTTCACAAATCAATAATTAATTTGCTTCAATGAAATGTTTGGTTTTATCTCTTATCTAAATATGCTTGTATGTCTTCTTTTTTTGCATTTTTTTATTTTTTGCTTTCTGTAATTGAATATTTTTTAAAGAGAAACGACAATTAAATGAATAAATATTGTAACATTATGTGTAACTAATATATGATAAAGTACATAGGGGGGCTCAAAGCTATGTGCTATAACTAATATATAATAAAAGTAAGCTAAAGCATCAATGCTCCTGAAATAAACCCCGTTTGCATGGCAGTGTTCCACCAAGGAATACAATTGAAAACGGATCATCCATTGAATAGCAAGAACACAGATACAGTTACACTTTATACCCAGTATATGGGTTACATAAATGATGCATCCAGCATCTTGAGCACGTGATGAAGTCATTGGCGTAGAATGAATAATTCAAACGCCGGAGGAAGATGATGGATCGGGTAGAACGTGCGAGTGCGCGATAGTCTCTATAACTTTTGCTCCCTAACGAGGCTTCAAAAAGTCGATAAGTAAAGTATATAAGTGCTGTAGCAGTTTGGAGTTTTATTAAGTGTTGTGATAAGGAGAAAGTGAACAGCTGGAGAGCAATAAGGTTTCTTTCATTCACATTACATATCGAATTCTTAAATATTAATAACATGTTCCTGCGTTTCGTATGGCTGACAGTTATTTTTTGCAATTGTTTTACATTTCAGAGTTGATTCCATATATTTGTGTCATGCAATGTTACCATGCCTATGATTGATTTCACTGTAAAAAGGAATTGGGGTTCAGAAATAGGAATTGCATTTTCATGGTAGCACAAGATAAAATGAGACCCCACAAAAAATAAGTGCATATTGAATGCTAATACAATAAACACACATGATGTATTTCAGTCTTTTTTATACTCTATTTCAGGGAAATAGATAACCATCAAGTAATATTCGTGTTCTTTAAATGAAATCGGATGTTTATTTTTCTTACTTGTAACAAGGGGAATTATGCTCAGTTTCTGTTGGAACATTTCTTATCCAAGCCCGACCACTGGTCGTGGTTCAAAATTACCTGGTGTTGTCCTCTGTCTTCCCCTTCGGAGTTGATCCCGGATCGTCGACAATAGCACGCTGTGTTGCTCTAGTGCGACGTTAATTCAACTATGTACCTACCCTACCACTGGCCGCTTCGAGCGACGAACTGACTGCTATTTGTACGGAAACACAGAGGGGGTAAGTTGCCATTGCTCCTATCAGGGACAATCACCATCCATGTGCTTACGAACCGGGATTCGAACCCGGGATTTACTGGGTGGCAGATAAACGCTATGACCATTATACTAGTTTGGTGGTTGTGTAAGAGCATTCCCATCAGGCAAGAGAAAATTCAAATAAAATTATTTTAGTGCTTTTATAAAAGTGATATTTTTCAATAGTCATCTTACCAACTGGGTTGGTTGGGTTTTTATGGCGCAAGGGACATATATGGCCATGCTGCGCCAGACACAAGACATACAATATAAAGTAATGGAAATACACACATAAAGAAAGTTTTACTGACACAGAAGAGAGAGATACAGGGGAGGAATCGAATCTGTGTTACGTACAACTCGCAGGTTACTTGGGCAGTGGGCATACTCACTAAATCACGACACGGCCCCCTTACCGAATGGGAAAATGAGTTACAACTTTGGAAGTTTTTAGAAAAAGACAAAGGTATCAAAGTTCCAGGATATAGTTTTTGGAATTTGTTCATAGTACACCTAGAAATTTGAAAATAATACCAACGAGATAGTTGAATACAAGCTGTGATAAGGATATTAAGAAATTTAACCAAATTAGTTTCCCAAGCCACTTTTTTTGTTGTTAGGACGATCAGGGTAAAAAAAATCGGGTTAGTAATATTCAGAATCAGTAAAGGTTGGGTTTATCCCTGTAAGGTCTGGGAATGACACCGATATATTTGTCTTAAGGTAGGAGAACACCCCAATTTTTTTTCTTTAATATTGCTTGGATCCTTTTAATATTTTTATGAGTTATATATTAGCAAAATACAAATGTTTTAAGAGTAACATTTAATTTTTTATAAACACATAACTTTTTTAAATCAAAATTTAATCAAAAATTATGAAATATGAAGGGTTTCTAATAACACTGATAGCAATTTAAATTTTGCACCTATTTTGTTGTTTTTTATACTAAACTCTTCGTTTGCATTTGGCAAGTGCATTAAACCAAAAAAATTAGGAATAATAATAATGCAATCAGAATAATGATATCAAATATGGAAATTATCCAAAAAACTAAAAAAGTCTGACTTTATCTCATTATCCTACAAAATTAAAATTTTTATTACAGTTATATATATTTTTTGAGGTTCACTGCACAGTATAATGACTAATAAACATTTATGCAAAATATCTAAGAAATAAATTGAATAGTTTTTTAGATAGAGTTGTTAAGATAATGGTAAATACAGAAAAACCTCATTTTGAGTAAATTGAAAAAGAAAATTTAGTTTCTTTAAAAATAATGTTCTGTACTAAACATACACTTAAAATTCTCCACTTTTGTATGTTTGACCTTCAGCATGTTCATGTTTGTCTTGTTTTAGCTTTTTGGAGGCTCTGATAATTTTTCTTTGTGTTTTTACACAAGGGGTTGATCCTTTCGTAGCCTTCTTAATTCGTAAGCTATCGAGATCACATAAGCCATTGTAAGTGTAATCATACATTGACAGTCCTAAGGCCATGAACACATCAATAAGTCCTTTAGAGCCATCATTAAAAACAATAACAGCATCATTTACTCCAAAAGATAGTGTGTTAAAACGCACAAAGTTAAATTTTGGAAATCTCTGCCACACCATACCGTTGAATGATTCACTAACGTTTTGGGTTTTAACTTGTAAACACTTAGAAAGAAGTTGCCACTTTAGAAAGGTTGAAAATAAATTTTGTTATTAATTTGCCTTATAAAAAAGCACAAGAATCGAAAAATTCAAGCGTAAATATTAGTATTTGGATAACTTCCGGTTTTGATTTTTGCACTTCCGGTCCTTTTTAATACTACTATGCTTCAGAAAAATGCTATAACTTCGCTAATACTTAATGAATTTTAAAACGGTTTTCAGATATTGAAAAAGAAATGTTCAACGCACATTTTTAATGAATAAACTCAAAAATGATTTTTTTTTAAATTTGGGTGTTCCTTAAGGGGAATTCTGAACAACTATATACAAACATCAACGCCAAGACTGGTATGCGAATCCAACGGCCTGATTGGCAGATGGCCAGAGCGCAAATCACACAACTACCAAACCGAGTCATTAAAAGCTGCTTGTTTAGCACAATTATAACCTTGAAGTAATTTCTAAATGAGATAATATTTGAAAACAGACATCCTGTGTAATTACACATGTTACATAAAGAGTTTGATTGTTTTCCCATAAAATGTTGACAAATGCTTGGCCAAATCTGGCCTTCGTGCCATTAACTCTCCAAGTGGTTTCGACGAGATATATCGTCCATCAAGATATTACCAATTTTTAAAATGCCAAGATATATCGTCAACAAGATATAGCAGATTTTTTATGATAACAACATCAGATCGGGTCAGTTTTTTTACTGACGGTATACCTCGTCAATCAAGATCTGGGCAGTTTTTCTAATGACGAGAAGTGTGGCAGTTGGAAAAAGTTTTACAAATTTATATAATCATTGATGACAAGCATTTTCCTTGAGCGGCAATGAAGCATTCTGTTCTTGTGTGCTATTTGAAAGGCTCTCTTCATTCCGTTATCTTATCCTTTCATGAGCCCTAGGCAGAAAAGTTTGTTGAAAAGTATATGGGTGACGACCCATAAATTTATGAGGGTGTATTTAGTAAATAACAATAATTTAGTTTTTTGAGATGTGTGTGGTGGAACTTTTACGTCTCAGTGCCCAACTAGAGCCACTCCCAGACACCAGAATATCAAATGTGGGGTAAAATATTTATGTACATTACATGCCTTTATATAAATCGCCTTAACCATTTTAAGGCGTTGAGGCCTCATATGTCGAACTGCCTCTGAACAATGTTATATTAATGTTGATCACATTTTCGGAACACATGTACTCGCGAAGAAGCATCAAGCTCAAAAGGAAAACATATCAATGTTGAGATTTTTTATTGACTACATTAGTGATTTTTCCGTTTAATCTTATTGGAGTGACAACTTTTATAAATGGCATTATTAAAATGTCGAGGCCCGGATGCAGTTATAATAACAAACGAAAAATTGCTGATAAGTGATAGATTATTTTCTGTGATTAATGAAATAACCTTTAGAGAAATATTTTTGAACTGCACGAGATGTGCTTAAATACACAGTAAAACGGGTTTTGCATGACCTACTGTGTCGAGTTTTGACAATTTATTACACATCAATAGTTGCTGTTGGTTGTGGTATATTGTACAAGGGTCAGATCTGACCAAGCTGTGCCAAAAAATATTTTTGTCGTCAAATAAATGGACATACACATAAGGAAAGTTTTAGACTCAGAAAAGAGAATTTCACCCAGAACATAAGGTTTTAACCTTCTGTGCTCACGCACGCATAATTCCATCATGCAACCTGCAGTTTTCCCTGCATGGCGTATAAGCCGTTTTAGACATCTTGACCAATTGAATCGTCTGAAGGATTCTTTCAACCAATAGATGTGGTTATTCAGTCATTATGCGTATTGTGGTATACACTCAGTGAGGTGTACATTACTCTGAAATCACATGAGGTTCAGAGGGTAAATATTAGATTCCAACTATCAGGTTATTAAACTTATGGATCGAATGAGTTCCAGATTATTAGAAATGAACAGATGGTACAAAGTTTACACAAAAACAAGTGAACCCCATAAGTAAGTCCGATACTTATGTTTTGAATATATAACCTGAGTTTGTATAGTCATTCACCTGATTTACATAATGAGATATTCTATAAAATATGGAGGAGTTCATCTGACGAAAATCGATCATTACAACCTAGTTATGTGAAGATTCGTTGAGCATAATGCCCTACGACCGTGCTAGACAAGAAGTACCTCCAAAATTTAGGGTTAACGAGTATTAACCCTCTCAGGGTCACACACACATTATGTTTGGCAACCTGCAGTCTACTCTGCATGACGTTTAACTCATTTTGACATTTTTTGATCAATAAAATCTTTTCAAGGATTCTTTAAACTAATAGATGCAGCTTTTTTAATTATAATGCGTATATGTGTGTTGTAGGGTAAAAGCAGTACTACACTACTCGGAAATCTCATGATGCTTAAGAGGGTTAAAATGCTGCGTTTAAAAGTATCTGATGCCTCAACGGCTTGAATTCGGATTTTATGAATTCGGTTACGGTCCTGTTTTGCAACACGGGGGGGGGGGGCTAGACCGGGACATACGGCTTACCACTCTGTGCGTCACAGGATTTTCAAGTAGTGTAACATTGAATTTTTCATCCAACATACGTAATGACTATATAGCCACATCTATTGGTTGAAAGAATCAAGGAAAGATTCTATTGGCCAAGAAGGTCAAAATTGGTTAGAAGTTGTGCAGAGTAGACTGCCGGTTTCAGAACGGTTGTGCACTCTTTAGAGGCTTAAAATGCTTCAACGGTTTTGAAACAGAGCACACTCAGTTAATAGTTGGTTGAGTGACCACGCTGTTATCTAGCGTTAAGTATCAGACATTTAGCAGCATATAAGACATCACGTAACAATCGCCAACTCTAAAAGATCAAATTTAGAGATAGTGCCTTTTTCAATAGCTCGGCAGAACAGCGAACCATTACATTGTATCGGCAGACCAATATTACCCTACACTAAGCTACTCAACCATAAAACAAGGCCGTATCTGGAAACGGAACAAGAGAATTAACTGATGCAGGTTTCTTTTTCTTTGGAATGTGATCAATGGCCCGATCAGGCCTTAACGAGAGAGATCAGTAACAATCCACTCAATTTATTCGAGTTAACACATTTGTGATAGAAACACAAGAAAAACAAACGAATTTCACTTCCCACCCAGCAAAAAATGCGGACGTCTTTGTTTTCGGAATGCCCTCTCTTCGGCTGTTTATTTCAATAAGGGCTCCTTTAGCACGATACGCGTCATTAATATTTATGTTTCTGGTAGCGATGTTTTGTCATTCGTTTTTATATGGGAGCAAATATCTTTCTTATCTTTCGTCCTCGTTACGTTTCCCACGGTTCACCTCTTCCCAGATCGCAACGGGAGGGCTGGCTCATTATATTCTGCTCGAAGACACTGGATCGGGAACTGTCGGGATGGGATGACATTTACATCTGTTTAGAGAGTGTCGAATCAAAAAGCACCTCTGAGTTGTTAGACGCCGTCAAGTGATGAGGATCTAGGTGCTTTGTCAAATTGTGACTTGTTTTTTGGCTACCGGATGGGTGTGGAGGGGTACGCGGCATCTCGTTTCATGAGGTTGGTACAAAAGATCGGCCAAGCGTGATTTTTCTAGTGAATGCAACTGATTCAGTGGCGTACCCTCGAGGGTGGGGTATGCTGATGAGCGTGAAGAACCCCCAAAGCAATAGAAAAAGATCAGTGCTTATCGATTTGATAATATCATCAACTGAAATTAGCAGATTTGCTAAAAAATTCTATATCAATCTGTAACGAAAGAATAGGTTGATTGGTTGCATTGAGGTCTATGGCGCAAAGGTTATACTTAGCCAAGCTGCACCAAACGCAAGACAGACAACGTCAAGTAGTGGACAAACACACACAATGGAAGTTTTACTGATGCAGATGAAATACACCCAGGGAGGAATCGAACTTGACCGGAAGCAAACTTACGCCACCTACAATTTACAGATTGCTAGCGAGGTGGACAAATCCAAAAAGCCACGACAATCCCACGAAAGGTTAGGTAAGTAGTTGAATTTACGTCGTACTGGTGTAAAACAAAGGGCTATTGGCGACGGTCCGGGATCCACCCCGAATGGAAACATCCTAGGACAACACCTCGTGTTTTTGAACCACAGTCAGATGACGAGAGGAGAGGAGCAAAGAGGTTAACACCTGGGCTGACATCCCACTCACCAAAATTCCACATCACGCCAACGTGAAAATAACTGGTCACGACAGATGTAACGTGCACCATTCCCACGTGTAGTACGGTCTTTGGCTAGATCAATTTTTGAATTCGGAACCTTCCGGTTGCTAATCCGGTACTCTCTTAACCGGACTACCGTTTAAGAGACGGATTCATGGAAAAAATTGAGCTAACTAAAATAGCTTTAGTGTTGAGTGGCTTCTTTTCGTTTTCTTAAGATTAGTTTCCCAAACTTTTAGCTCTACTCCCTGGTATCAAAGACAATTCATTTCGGCAATTCCCTTCTGGAGAGCTCTACCTCAACTGCGAATGTAGCTGTGATTAATTTTTGATTTTGCCAAAATATTTATGTGGGTGTGTGTAAATTTAAATTTCAGAAAGCTAGTTTATTCATGGATAGATTTTTATTATAATACAAAAGTTGTGTTACTCTTCTCTCATGAGTATGAGTGGATTTTTCTTGTGAGGGTGCTAGAGTTTTTGCGGTAGTACCTGTTTCCTGTTTTTCCTGGAAGTGACTTTACTTAACTTCTTTCTCGAGCCAGTCACTCAAAGCATTGGCCGTAAATTTATAAGTTCTTTAGTTTTTTTGCTGAAAGCATGGCCTACAAATGGCCTGAAACAAAAACCTGTTCCAAATGGTCACTATTTCTGGTCAAGAGCAATTTGTTTTTCCTACTTCCATCTTTATTCCTCTTAGAAAAAGTGCAGTTTGGTCTCGACGAGTTATCTTGTCATTGTCAAAACGGATCATATCTTGATTGACGAGACATCTCGTCAGTAGTAAAGTTGGTCAGATATTGATGTACAAGATATCTCGTCCAAACCACTTGGGGCTAAAGAAAGTTTAGCTCAGATACTGTGCGCAGGTCTCGTCAGTTGCAAAGTTGATCAGATCATGATGGACGAGATATCTCGTCAGTAGTAAAGTTGGTCAGATCGTGATGTACAAGATATCTCGTCCAAACCACTTGGGGCTAAAGAAAGTTTAGCTCAGATACTGTGCGCAGGTCTCGTCAGTTGCAAAGTTGATCAGATCATGATGGACGAGATATCTCGTCAGTAGTAAAGTTGGTCAGATATTGATGTACAAGATATCTCGTCCAAACCACTTGGGGCTAAAGAAAGTTTAGCTCAGATACTGTGCGCAGGTCTCGTCAGTTGCAAAGTTGATCAGATCATGATGGACGAGATATCTCGTCAGTAGTAAAGTTGGTCAGATCGTGATGTACAAGATATCTCGTCCAAACCACTTGGGGCTAAAGAAAGTTTAGCTCAGATACTGTGCGCAGGTCTCGTCAGTTGCAAAGTTGATCAGATCATGATGGACGAGATATCTCGTCAGTAGTAAAGTTGGTCAGAGCGTGATGTACAAGATATCTCGTCCAAACCACTTGGGACAAAGGAAATTTAGCTCAGTTACTGTGCGTAGGTCTGCTAGTTCTAAATAAAACTAATGTAACTTTCACAAACCAATGAGAGCATTCGGTTTTCCGAAGCGAGGGACGACTACAATTAAAAGCAAACAGCTCGCAAGCTAAGAATGGAATACCATTCACCATTCCGACCTGCTGGTAAGCAGTTCACAAAATCCCTTTGCTCGTCACAAAGTGCTTTCGAAAGCGCACTTGAGGTCCCCGACCGCTTTGATAATCCAACATTAAGTCCCGGGGACAAGACATCGCTCGCTAAGAACACGCTGCACAAGATTTGAAATTCAGTTTATGGGGCTTCCCGGAAGAAACTATTGATGTTTCCTCTGACATTATCTGGAAAAGTATCGATTCCCTGACGGTCTTCCCTTTGAGGACATTGCTGTGACGAAAAATGAAGACGGTCAATGATGAATGCATTGCGTTTTGATTGGGCTCGTAAACATGTTTTAACTTTTTCTGTTATTTGAAGAAAAATATTTCACTCTTGTTGTCTTCAGTTTTGAAAACTTATGCAGATTCAAACGTAATAAGTGTCTCGGTACAAAAAGGGAATTAAACGCTTCTTTTATTTGTTAACCATCTCTGTGGTTGTCTCGACAAGGTATCTCGTCATTAGCAAAACTGACCAAATAGTGATGGACAAGATATCATCTCATTAAAAGAAAATTGACCAGATCATGATCTCATTAAAATTTCGTCAATATCTTGATGACGACATATCTCGATATTAATGAAATTGGTCATATCTTTATCGACGAGATGCCTCGTCGAAACAACTTTGAAGTTTAAATGTATTTGAAAGGAAAGTTTATTGCCCCTATAGATTTTAAAATAATCCGAATAAATTTAATTTTGAATATTGGGTACATGAATAATGAAAATGGCTAGAGATAAAAGCAATATTTTAAAATAAGATATTGAAAAGAAATTACTTATAGCTTGGGAGTCAGTGTGCAACGAAAATTGAAGGATAAGCATGTCTGATGCGGGTCTATTTTGCCCGTTCACAATTAAGGACAACGGTTTTTCACAAACGCTGGTATTGAAATTGTCTACTGTCTAGCGATCAAGTCGTATTAATAAGAATGTAGATTTAATGTAGTTTAAACACATAAGATAAGGTGAATTTGCAAAATGAACAATGTGTAAAATTAAGTTTTTGAATTAATTTTTAGATCGTTTCATCAGGAGCATAGCTATTCCCATCGCTTATCTATGGTAAATTAGATATCGAAAGAAATGATAAATTATCCCTTCTGATAAAAATTTAAAATTTATTTTAAATTTTCTCTGAATTGCTAATTTTATATCCCTCATAAATACGCGTGCACTGTTTCTATATTCAAACTATATATTCTATTCATGTGAACTATTTCTATATTATCATAAAGAAGGCTGCGTCGATAGTGTTTGAGAAAAATAATAAATTTTAGTAATTTTTTTCATTGTAGATAGTTAAATACTGAAATTAAGTACTTTTAACGTTGATCTTATTCATCGCAAGAAGATTTGAGTATGACTCATGAATCAAGTTGTGAAACGAATATGACGAATTCTTTTAATATTTCAAATTATTAAATATTTAATTAACATTCTTTTCCCATGTAAACGAAGAAATGGATTAAATTATAGTTAAAATATGTATTTGGAATTAAATTAAATTATATAAGTTGCATATTTCATAGGAAAATGATGTACTACAAATTTTAAGGGGACAGAAGATTCTTAAAATCACCACACCAAAATCGTTAAAAATTGTTTTATTTTGAGAATAGCAAAAACATGTTTTTCAATTACTATAATTTTTAACGGAGTCACATATGCAACAACATAAAAATTTCTACAAAAAGGCATTTTCCTCCTATTTGATTTTTTGACATTCTTTTGATTTCAAAATGCTTCCTGCGCATCTGGTTTTAATTGATTTACTTGAAATTTTTTGAATAAACCTTGTAATTTGTTGTATGTATATAAGTGCAAGTGAGAAATTCATCAGGCTTGCAAATTTTTGAATTTTTGGTTTATGTTGCTTCGCATGTGCTTTTTTTGCAAAATTTTAGGCATTAGTACTGTTCTTTTGCTTCTTTACATTTGAGCTATACATTTACTAAAGGGAGTAAATTTGATTTATGTGTTTATAAACTATTATTTGAATTTAAATTTTGACAGTACATAGAAAATTAATGCGCACCTGATAATTTTTTCTTATTTATCAAACAAACATTTTAGACCACGTATTAAGCACACAACTTAATATTTTTGACCAGACTTAATATGTAGGTTTTGTTGTGGAAAACAAACATTCTATGCAAATTTTATAACTATCGGTTAACTGCAAAAGTCTGTTTTGAAACTCCACTGTCCCCTTGAAACGTGATAAAATCATCCGACAAACCAACATTAAAACAAAACCAACCACTCCGTAAACGACGCACTTTTGCCCAAAACAATTTTGGAGCCATGGATGAATGGGAATTTGTGTATTACCTTATACAATAAAGGTCGACTATATTTCAACAAATATTACTGCAAACCATTCTAGTGCTATTTATAATTTTATAGTTGGGTTTGGATTATCCATCCGATCGGATTTTGATACAGAAAAAATATTTATACCACGATCTGTGACCGAAAGGGGATTTCAAATCACCCAAAACACGCATGTCCAGACCTCGATTCGTATGCAGAACCTGTTGAATTAAGGGTCAGAACTAGTTCTAACTACTGTAATACGAGGCAATTGGAAAACAGCCGATAATTAGTTTTACAAATCAGTGAGAAAATTCTAAACTTGGAATTAACATAGCATTAAGTGCTTCTTATTTTACATACTCATAATTCATAAAAGGCTGAATCAAATTACGTGAAACTTGGTATTCGAGTCAAAGTTCTGAAATGGATTCGAAATTCGAGTATTTTCATTGGAAGATATGAAGTCAGTTCGCAATTTATATTGTGAAGACGACCCCTTAAGCAAATTTTATACGCATTAATTTATATAGACATTATTCTCCCTATGAAATGGTACCACTGAATAATTAAAATATAAAAAAGGTTAATCATAACTGAAGTACGTATCACTGATATAGTTTTTAGAGGTCTAAACACAGCACATCAAATATAACAAACTAAAATTCTTAAAAGGTTAACTAGAAGAAATAGAAGTTTATATTCAATGTCAAGATAAAAGTTTAGAATTCTGCCTGAAATTTCTTTGAATAAATTTATATTATTAAGGACGCTATACATAAATTTTGTACTCCGAAAACTTGGCATTGATCCTGGATTTGCTCAATTCTCAGATAACCTACTTCTAGGTCGTCTTAGATTTCTATACATATGTTCGTGCAGTTGGAAACATGTTTTTATGTATTTAACTACATAAATCTCTTTTTTAAGAGCTCAGTTTCAAAATGTATTATTATATGTACGCTGATTTTGTATTTTAATTCCTAAAATGTTCTCAACACGAAAGGAGAAAAAATGCAATAAGTGGAAATATTTTTAGTCAAAACATTATTTTAAACGAAGGAATGTAAACAAATAAAGTTGATTTTACGTGAGAATTTGTGTAAGTGGGATTAGAGAGAGAAATTCTTGTAACATTTTTAACCATGAAGGGACATTTTCGTTGTAATTCCATTTGGAAAAGTTGTTAAAAGTCATGGATATTTCATAATGCACAATATTCCTCTTCACAATTTGTGTTAATTAAAAAAAATTCTATTAATAAAAAAATGAAGTATATTCTATACGAATTGCTGAAACTGAATATCAAAAAAGTTACACGGCCAAGATAAATTCCAATAGAAAATTAGAAATTAAAATAAATGGAATTTAAATTTATAATTAGAATTACTTAAAAGTTCGATAAGAATAATTGTTTCATATAATGTATTTAAAACATTAATTTATGTTTCAACAAATTTCACTGTAATTCGCTTCCTGATTTTATGGAACAAAGAGTATCCATAAACATGTTGAAACTATAAAAAGAGGAAAGAAAATCATTAGATTTTCTATAATAATTACATTTCCTTGTCCTTAAAAACTGCTAAATCACTCTATAAATATTTTATGAAAAGGAGAAAAGTATTGTAGTTAACGATGGGCGGGGTCATACTTTTTCTATGAATATGTAGAGGTAGAATTCATAATTAAGCTAGTTTCCTGAAGTAAGAATAAAATTATACAGGCTTGAGAGTAATAATATGCTTACAAATACGTTTGTTGATTTAAAATCGTGATTCTAGAACAATGCGATGTGACCCAAAATTCGATCGTATTCTTTTCATTTAGCTATATATTACTATGAATTTTTCAAAACCGTTTTTAGACTCCAGCTTGAATTAATTCAAGTACTTGAAATTAAGCTACACTTGAAAGAATAATGGTTTTAGAACTGTCCTTTCTAGTGCTTTAAATTTTTACGGACAGTACCCAACCATAAAATTAATGTATCGAGAAAAATGTTTCAAGCACACCGTGTTGTTATCATCACAACGAAAAAGCTGTACAAAATATCCCATCTCTGAATATTAAAATTAACGTATGGGATTAGGTTATCAAGAATGCATAATTTTTCTTGAAACTAAACATCGAATCAGTTAGATCTGAAAATTTCCTATACATGAACTAACAAACATTTTATATAAAAATAAAAAATCAATATAAAATGAATTAGGTTTAAAAATTTTCTAGAACATGATAAAACCGAAAAGCTTATAATTTATCCATAGAACGAAATTGAATGAGTTGGGACAAACAATTTCCTAAAACACAATTGAGTTCAAAGCTTTATATTCGAATCAAATTCAGCGTCAAATGGTTAGGTCTGAAAACTTCCTAAATCATAATCGAATCAAAAATATACGAACTCAACAATACCAAACGAGAAAAATAAAACTTTCCAAAATCTTTATCGAAACAAAAACTTAAAAAAGCGAACAAAAACCCGATATCAAGTGAATTAGCTCTGAAAGTATTCTAAAACATGATGGAACCAAAAAACATTCGAATTAAGAACTTAGGATCGGAATAAAAAACAATATCCAATGAGTTACGTCCGAATCTCCTGAAACATAAATCGAAACAAAAACTAAAAATTCAAACTTACATTTCTTCGAAAATAAAATGGCACCGTCCGAATTTCACGTGACGACGATATTCTCAAGGGTCACTTCACGAAGACTGACCTCCAACTCGCCGCATCTCGCGCGGTGCTGTCGCCGCTGGACCGCTGCCATTCCAGAAAAAGACAAGCGACGAGAGAAGCAGACTTCAAGACTTTTCCTCTATACCGGAGAGATCGAATCCTGGCAACATCCGGATCCACCGGAATCTCCTCCGCATCTGCTGAGCTCAAGCGAAAAGCCGGACAGTCGTCGACCACAGGTCGTTAGACGGCATCCCATTGGTCGGCTACGTCGCGGGGCGGTAGGGGAGAAAGGCACTACTAGCTCCCCCTTCGGATGAGAGGGAAAATGGCTGTGGATGAGGGGGAAAAGGGATTTTTCTGGAAATTTTTGGATTTACCTTTCTGGGGATTATTTCGATGATTAATGACGTGAAGAAAGGATTGTTTAACATCTTCGCGATCCCCCATCTTGGGCGCTTTGTTGTAATTAAAGTTGAATAGGAATTTCATTGGGATTTTTCAGTTTATAGGAAAGGAGTTTAATATTTTAAAGGAAAGATACGAAGACAAAATGTTTCTCAACCTAAAAAAAATGTTCTGAAATGCGAAACTTTGTTAAAACTAGCTGCAAAGCCCGTTGACATAAGAATATAGCTGGATCTAGAAATCACTTATTGTAACTCATTGATTATTATCTTTTGCGGAGTAACTGTAAATAATGAGTGCGCATTGATATGCTTCATTGTTCATAAATATTCACAGCTTAAAATACCCATAATAATAAGTCAATTAATAAATCGTACAACTCGAAAATACATCCCAGCTTAAGTTATCTCCACAAAAACTCAATGAAACAAAACTTAACTCACAGCTCAAAATTCAATTAAATGGAACTACAAAATTAAGCATATAACTAGCGTTGCAAAGTATAGAAAATTATATACTTAGTAATAATTTAATTTTACTATAGCATGCGTGTTTTTGAAAAGTTTCTGTATAAATATCGCTTGCGTTTTCTACTATTTTATCACAAATATTATCGCTTGCATTACGCGTTCACTTCTATCTATATCACAATTTAATATTTATTTATGGTGCGCGAGCAATTTCTCGCGAACTTATTTAAATATTTTATTAAACTTTAACCATGACAGAGGTTGAAAAGTTATCCACGTCGTCGTCAGCTTGTCTTTTATATACATAGTAGGGTGTATTTAAATTCCAATTTAGTGTTGACGGTTTCTGGCATTTAGACAATTGTTACAATATAACCTCAACCAGAGGTGGCTATGTGGAAGCAGCAGAAAGTCACAGATAGGGCGGCATATTTGAGGGTTGTACATTAACAAATTTGTTACTTTTCCTTATCTACTAATTATTCCAAATTTATTAATTCTTACACTAAAAACATTGTGAAAGCAAGGACCATTACCCCATTTCTGTCCGACTTACATGAAGTACACTAATTTACAGACTCACGCATAGAATCTGTGGGAAATATTCTTTACTGCTTATAACTATTAATGAAAGTGTCATTACTCAGATTTGATATCTTATTTAAATATATTTATATTGAATACAAGCATCGATGTGAGTTTCATAACTCCAAATGAAATAAAGTTATACCAAAATACGTATATAAAAGCATTTCGTGTATTTAATGGCGTTAATTTTTTTTTCAATCAAATGCATGGCTAAGAGCACATTTCGATCATGCTACCTTAATTAAATTCTGAAGGTATACTTCAATTTCATCTCATTTCCTTGTTCAAAGGTGGATTGTTCATCTTTTGACGCTAAACCTATTTTCGCACACATTTCTTTTCTGTGCTGATTTCAATCGTCTAGATTTATTATTCCTTTGTGTAATCAGACTGCAGAAGAATTTCATAAGAGTGTCGAGAGCTCTTCCGCTTAATTCCAGCAGTACTATGCAGCTCCATAGCTCAAATTGGGGCTGTGATAGCCCGGATGGAAGAGTAGCGGATTAGCAGCCTGAGAGTTGCGAGTTCGAAACACGATCCAACCACAGATTATCATGTACGTGAGGACTTGTGCATGTTAAATTTGTCGCGGTCTAAAATTTTATACACTGACGTGGTGTGGAAGTTCGGAGTGGGTTCCAGTTCAGGTGTTGACCTCGTCATCTGAGCTGGTCAAAATTACGAGGTGTTGTCCTCCGACCTTTCCCTTCGGGACTGATCCCGGATCGTCGCCAATAATCTGCCTAGTTGCTGCCCAGTGAGAGTTTAATTCAACTTTTTATCTACCTACAATTGCTCGAATCAAGCAAATTTAAACTAAGCGGCAAAATTGGCGAATGAATCTCGTAATAGTTGATTTTATATTGTTTATATCCTTTGTTGCAATTCAACAATAAATAACTTCAATCTCTGAGCCACGAACGTTAGTGAAAAATATTTATAGATATTTTTATTAGTTTCAGAGACCATCACCATTTGCAGAGAAATTCCAAAAAAATCTACACAATTTGTTATTTTCCTAAAAGTGTCCGATCTGGTCACCTATTGATTATATCCGACCTTTCTATTACTGCTATACCAACTTACAATCCTTCATAAATAACAAATAGTTATATGTCACTTTAGGAAATTAACGCTAGTCTAAGACAAGGAAATATTACTATCGAAATTCATAAACTCTTGTCTTTTCCAATCACATCAGAAAACATGTCAAGGAAATGGATGGTAGAGTTTATCAGATTCTATGCTGCCCATCTTTTAGTTAAAACCAGTGAAAATAAGAACTGATTAAATACAAATGAGAGACTTTGAATTCAATAGAATTAGGAAACATGAAAATAATTTTTAATTAGCATTTTAATTCAAATCAAATGAACAATTAAATTGAAAGTTTATGTAAATTAGCCGATGCAGTAAAGTTTCTTGTGATATCTATTGATGTCTTTACTCGCGTTTCATACCTAATTTAAATCGATTTATAACACATAAGCATCGATATGCATATTTGCATACGTCCAAATGAAATAAAATTAGTCAGAAATATAAAACGGCATTTTGTTTAAAATTTTCAAATGTACTCTTATTGGTGCTAATTCTTATTTCCAATAAAGTGTATAACAAACAGCTCATACCTCAGTCATTTTACCACAATTACCTTCTGAATGTCCTCTTCAGTTGCATCTCATTCTCCTGTTCAATGGCGATTTGATATTTTTTATCTAAATCAATTTTCGAGTGGCTCAAAGTTTCTTTTCAGCTCTAATTTTTATCTTCCAGATTTTTAATTGCCTTCTGTCATCAGACTGCTCAAAAATTTCTTTTTAGTGGAAAGAGATCTTCCTTTCAGTTCAAGCAATGAAGCTCCTAGCTCAAATTAAGCACATTTAAACTTCGTGGCAAATTTTGCGATTGAATCCCATAGCAGTTGATTTAATATTTATATCCTTTTGTTGCCATTCGCCAAAATATACAAATAATATCGATTTATGTACCACATACGTTAGTGAAATATATTTCTATAGATTTTATGACATGGGTCTATAAAAGTTATCCGCAGAAAGTTTTGGAATACAAGCCCAGCACTGACCTCGACAATACGAAAAGTACTGGGCCGAGTATTTCCGCTTTATATTCCATATGAATTTTCGCATTGCCGGGAAGACATGCCAAATGCATCAGGATTTCATAAAATAGTCTGGTTGAGGAATCAGTCACTATTATACTTTTTAAAGTCTCTCATATTTGATGCTAATATTTATTTCATATTTATAGTTTAAATTACTACATATTTTGCAAAGAAATGGTGCTTGTGTATAAAGCACAACGTCAAAGTAAGCAGAATTTTATTCTTTCGCTACCATCTCATTTATCAAAATAACTACTATCTCATATATTTTGCTTTTTTTGCTATAAGTATCAATTTCTTAATTAGTTAAATTATGTTCATTGTGGAAAATAAATTAAGAGACATGCATAAATTCAATATGACGCAGAGAACATAAAACATAAAAAGCAAAGGGATCTGTGTATGGTATACCGGCCGGCCCTCGCTACGTAGTGGTGGCGACGTTTAGATTGTTAACCCTCCAAGTGGCTTCGACGAGATATCTCGTCCATCGACATCTGACAAATTTTGTTAATGATGAAATATCTCGTCAGTTTTGCTAATGACGAAGGATAACTTGACGAGATAAACATCAGAAGTGTTAACATTGCCTGATATGTAGCCTGTTAAGAGGAATGGTAGAAATAAACTGGGAAAATCTTTTAAAATGTTTGGCATTATCAGGTAGGTAGTTGAATTTAAGCCGCACACTAGCAATACAACGGGTTATTGACTGCGGTCTGAGATCAATCTCGAAGGAAATATCCGATGAACGGTCTCGTAATTTTGAGCCACGGTCAGATGACGAGGTCAGCATCTGCGGTATTATCAGGGCTCCCATGCACGCTATGGGAGGGATAAAGAACTTTCGAAAGAACCTGAACTCTTGCTGATCTGCTTACTACTTTTGCTTTTTGTTCTATGCTCTCTTTATGTGTCACTATATGACACATGAGGGTTAATAGATGATGCCTTTGCAATAAAAAAATGAGTTTATCAATAACGGATGTCCAACAATATTTTTCCAAGTAAAGTGTGCCATTCTAATCAATTATGTCATTTAATAGCATGTGTTATTCAATTTTAATTTTGATTAAGTCAATTTTTGATAACATGGATTCGGATGATCGTGGTTCTACAAATATTAGCTAGTAGTCATAATGTGTGATCCCTTAGCTCCATATTACTAACATTTATGTCTCCCCTTTCTTATGATTGCTTGATTTTCAATAAATTTAACAATAACAAATTAAAATATAGATGTTACATTAACGTACATCACTGTTAATATTCTAGTAATATCTGTTAATTTCTAATTCCTTATCCTTCTCATGGTACTAATGATAAAACCTAATAAATGAAATTCTGCAGTACTCTGAAAAACAATCGAAGTTTTTTGCTGGCATGAGAAAATAAAACGCTCTCTAACATTCTTCTTAATTTACAAATTCTTCAATGTGTCCTATTCCTATATCATTAAATCTGAAAATATCAAGCAAAATTTTGATGCTAAACGTAAAAAAAATGAAAAATGCAGGTTGAGTCCTTTGCTTGTCCACGTTAAAAAAACGGAGGGGTAAAAAGTCAGAAATCAAAAACAAAACCACGACTCATTCACTGTAAAAACTAAACCCAAAACAAAAAGTGAGGGAGAAAGGAATGACCACTCTCAGCAGCGCATGCGCTCTCGTGTCCCAGGAAGCACGGTCTAGTGGTGGCGCACAAAAGATGACCGGATGACCTCCGTATAAATTGCTGAATCACGTAGGCGTGAGGACAAATCTACTTTTAACATCATACCGTATAATAAGCCAGAACCCCACCTCACCGCTGGCCGGTTTACGAGCCCCCCTTTCACCAGTTTCATTCACTTTATCGGTCCGCGGGTTAATGAAGTAGTTTCGGGTTTCGTTTCGGATCGTGTGGTCACTTTTTTTTGCGGGCAAGTCCCTCCTGTAAACATTTGCAAACGCTCGATTGTTCGGGGTTATGGAATCGGTCATCCGCTTCTGTGCCTCTCAGATACTGTTGCTGAAACAAGCTGTTGGGATTATCGAGGGATTCTAAGACACGGAGTCACGAAGTTTTGCCTGGTTCGCGTGAATCATTTATGGGACTTTTATTACAATTAGGAGCCGCGGTAGCCCAGTTGTAGAGCAATGGATTAGCAACCGGATGGTTGCGAGTTCGAAACTCGGTCCAGCCATAGACCGTCGTGTACGCGGAGGCTGGTGAAAGTTAAATATGTCGTGGCCTCAAATGTCCTCATGTTGGCGTGTTGTGGGAGTTTGGAGTCAAGTGTTGACCTCGTCATCTGATCGAGGTTCAAAATTATGAGGCGTTGTTCTTGGATTGTGATTGATCCCGGACAGTCGATAATAGCCCGTTGTGTGGCTCCAGTGCAACGTTAATTAACTACCTTATTATGATAAGTTCATCTTGGGAATTATTAATGTTATTTTCTCAGTTTTCTATACGTCACAATATGGCTCAGTGAATTTGCTCATTGAGTTAGCAGCCTGCAAGCTATATGCGGCGCAGCCTCGATTCCTAAAACTATATATATATATGTGTATATATATATATATACTCTTTGTGTATATCTGTCTAGGTACTTAACGTGGTTTGGTGCAGCTTGGTCAAGTATGGACCTTGCGCCATAGAAACTAACTACTCAAAAACTCCTTTTGTACCTCAATTTTATTCATCAAAAATAAGATACCCCTGTCAAAGAAAACATTTTGGAGGTGCTAATAACTTCAAATTTAATTTAAAATACTATGTTTAAATTATATAACAAATTTTTGAACTACAACTTAAGTGGACAGTGGGCTTTCAAAACAAACTTTTGAAGTTATCCAATTGCTATAAAATTAACAGACTGATTGCTTTATATTAGAAAATACTGCTTTATACTGATTGCTTTATACTAAAATCAGAAAAATCTCAATCGGAGAAAAACGCGTTTTTGTTATCGACCTATTATACTATTTAATATGTTTTATGTTGTGTTCATAATCGTCAAAACTGATCGAAATTGATAAATTCTTTGTGTTATCTACAGTTTGAAATCAATTTTTAAGGCCAAATTAAACAATCGATTTTGGTGGTTTTGAAAGTTCATTGTCCTCTTAAAAAATTAAAAAGTATCCCAAACTACAAGAAAAGCTGTTAGAAAGTATGCTTTTAGAAAACCATAACTTGATTTGTTTACTCCAGACGTTTTCAATGGACAAAATATTTCATAAAGTTAATAGCAATTAAGACAAACAAAAGAGATATACTAGATGGTCCAGTCTGGAAAACGCCCTCGATTAGGCTGAAAATTTTGACAAATGGCATGTATGGTTAATCACATAATTTTTAAGACAGATTAACAACCGAAAGAACTATTTCAGACACAGAAGGGTATGAGAAACGCCCATAAATGGTACGAATCGGGATTGGATGGAGGAAGATTAATTCAGCTGTCAGCATGTGGTAGTTGGCCGTTGGGTTAAGCAAACAAAATAAAGTGCAACTCACTCGAAAAGTAATGCAAAATGTCCATTTTAGGTTTCATAAGTGCTTACTCAAAAGTTGTTTCAAAAGCTGATTTTTAATGGATATAATGACTACTGTTGAGAACGTAACAATTACAGATCAAAATAAGACACATCCATTTCCTTAGGTAGGCTAAAAGGAAGTTGCGTTTGAATGAATTTTTGAGACTTATTTCAGACTTGAATTGATGGTCTCCGGGCAGTGATAAGCCACTTTTAAAATTTTTAAGGCTAGCAATTTTCATGTTTTAAAACATCCCAAAATTATAATGGTTTACCACTATTCAAGTGGTCGTGTTATCTAAAATTTTCAAGTATTACACTCATTTAAATTATCAGAAATTCTTTTGATCCTCTTGAATACTTTGTTTTGAATTTTTTTTACGGAGCATATTTCTGACTTATCACTATGTTGCCCGGGGCATTTCAAATCATGGCTGAAATAAAGTCTGGAAAATTTCTTCGAACGCGGTAGCCATGTAGATTAAGGAACTGTACTTTTTAATTTTAAGTGTCTCATTAAAAGGAGCAATACATTTCTTTTCAAGTGAAAAATTTTCCATATAAATTAAATTGATATGGAGGTTAAAAACTTGAAATCTTCAAGCCATGTAATGGCAACTTTGAACAAGGTACAAAAAATATCTAAGACTTACTGAAAATTGTACGGTTTTAGTAACCACAAAATATTTGTGTTTTTAAAATCTGTGCTCAGTAAAAACATCGTAGAAAGGACAAATACCAGTTAAAAAAAACAGTTTTATTTATTAGCATTGCGAATAAAAGAGTATGAGCACTTTAAGATAGATTTAAATCACATATAAGTAGAATTTGTATCTTTATTTTATAATAAATTCGAATATAACTACATTTATAGCAGTTCACTGTAGTTTTGATCATTCAATGGTACCGCAACATTTTTGATCAAAGGTAGCCTATCACATGAAATTTGGAACCATTAGCAGCATCATTTGACTTAAATATTCGAATACAACAAAACCTATAAACTCAAACTTCAATATTCAGTTACATATTAAGCAACTATATTATTGACAACACTCAACTTTAAGCTTATACCTTATAGTTTTAGTGAGTCTAGATTTAAGAAAAAAGCAGACATCCAATGCTTCGACAATTGTGCATGGAAAAATGGTAGAGATGATGTCTACGATTATGTATCATTGCAAGAATAGTAATACCATGTTTCTCGGGTATAAGACACTCTCACAAAATTAAGAGACAAAAGTAGGAAGGGGTCTAAAATGCGAATATTTTTGATTTAGAAATATCTATAATCTTACTCGTTTACACATTAATCATCTGCGTCAACACAGCTATTGTAATAATTGTCGTTATCATGGATGTCGTCATCAGCCTTAGGCCATTGACATTATAATAGACAGAGCATGCGGACGCTGTCGTAAGATCACATGTGTAAGTCACGTGGGCTTGGGAACCTATTTGGATCGATTGCCATCGAAGCACAAAACAGTGTTCAAGCTCGACAATTATTCTTACATTGAGATTCGTGAATTCTACCAATACCATGTGACAGATTAAAACTGAGTGATTTGGAGTAATAATATAAAGCTGGGAGAAGATGCTCCGTAAATTAAATTAGAGGGTCGATGGCTCGACATATCTTCATTTTCATTTTCTCAGGTTATATCGTCTTCTGTTCCATCCACAGCATTTGATATTCCAATCTTTTCATAGCCTTTTCTACCATTTTGAGAAATATGAGTACCCAAGCTTGCACAATCCATTCAGACACGATTTCAAGAGACAGACTTCTAATCTCTCCTGTTGGTGTGAAAGCGTATCTGAGGCCATCTATTCCAAATAAAATTTGAGCAACTGATCTATAAAAGGGGTCGCATATAGAAACATCGAGACCTGGATAATCGAGGTAAGATCACCTGGGATTATAGTCATATCTATTTTCGAAGCCCCGAAAAGCTCTTTTACGCTATTAATAAGATGGTCACAAAACTGTTCAATATAACATAACTTTCTTCAGTAATGCGTCTATTCTATGGCGTCTATTTCCCAGGCGTCTATTCTATGCGTATTTTATTCAGTCTGCAATAAAGTGGCCGGTTAGCAATAAGGGGTCTTATATGTGGAATTTTCCCCTTTGTTTTGTAGTTGGAGCAAGAGTGAAGATGGTTTAGTAAGCGAAGGGGTTTTATACTCGAAAAAATTCGGTATGTTGTTAATACTTATACCCTTGATCGAGGTGAAATCTAGACCAACTTCAAAATACAATGTTTTTAACTTGTGCAACAACCAACTCCTGTTCATCTAGGAGCTGTCTTACAGAGACATCGATACAATCCAAAATATGGGAAGTAATTGCTGGTATTGCGATGCATGAACAAATTGAGAAGTTCTTAATTCCGCTAACAAAAGTCATATATCTTATGGGCCCGCTTCTAAGCCTTGCCAGAGCAGTCAAGTTCAGTCTGTATCCTCTAAAATACGACAGACCAGTGCGATTTGTGGGATACTGGAAATATGGGGAGGAACAGACCATGTTTTGTGTTTTTTGAAGTGAAATACGTCTTTAATATAGAAACAGTACTGTGGAGTATGCATGAAAAGTCTAGCGTTACAAGTGTTTTGTCTTATGACTTCAGAACTAGAAGAAATATCCAGAGGTTAAATATAGCGTTGTGTAGACAAATGATGTATTTACCTAATATGATCTTTGGACATAGTGCGCAGGTGAACTGAGCAGAGCGGGGGGTTCACATGTCAAAATTCTACGGTACTGGGACAGTGAAATTTTGGATTAAGTGGAATACGTAAATGGTGTCATTTGAAAGCTACCAAACTATGCTACAATTAATATTGGACAACTATCTCTCAACTACAACTAATATCAAACAACGTTTTAATCGTTTAAACTGTAAATCAATTGTTGAGTATTCACAATAAACAATCGTCCAAACTTCCTATGTCTGCTTCATTCATTCCAAAATCAAGCATCAGGACCGAGTATTCACATCAAAACTAGAGTTTATTTCCCCGACGCAACCTACCAATTTTTATTTGTACCCGGAAAGTAGATTTCTGCGGTGGTGAGATCATTATTTGCTGGGATAATCTGCGCGTAACCCTCCGCTAGCAAATCATATATCTCATTACCAAACAAACCAATGTGAGATGGTATTCACTGCAAGCAAATAAAAACTATTTGTGCCAACTCCAGCAAGAATATAATATCTCGATTAATTCTATTCCTAATTTAAGGTGCTATATTCAACTCTTACAGTCTATCATAATTTGGTAATCAGATAACCACAAGAGCGCCCGGGTCTGTTCTTTTAAGGGACTTATCAATTTGATCTGTACTCCTGGAAACTTTATTAAATAGTAAAATAATAATAAATAAATACTTTAAATTACGCAGTGGGCGTTTTGGAATAAATTCACCCCGTATTGCAACCCCTTTCGCAGAGGGGAGTCACCAGAATTTGAAGAACAAAAATTATCGAGAGAAAATATTTAAGCTGTTCAAATGGATGTCTCTTTCTCCCCCACGCAAATTACGTTGAAAAAAAGTTTCATCAAGTCAGGTTCTTGATTATTTCATTTCTGTCCCGAGAGAACCAAAGAACTAGATCGAAGCCCCAAAACAGACCCGAATGCTCGCACGCCTCAGAACTTCGATGGGATGATAAATCTACACTTGATGTTTTTAGAAGCAGGATTGTTTTGAGAACAAAATACCGGATGTAACAGTTCGGCAGGGTGGAGCAGACGAGTCCTAAACAGGACGGGGAAAAGACGGGTTGGGAAGTCTCTTCCTTTCATATATAACTTCCTTATTTTAATTTAATTTTTTTATTGCGGATTTTTCCTTTCCTAATCAGCGGGCGGCTCATTATAATCCAGTTACGGTTATGCAGTCATGAGCACAGAGCGGATAATTAAGCCTCGATCTAAGTGGACAAGGTATTGTGGCTGGGAAGATAACTTGAAAAAAAACCTTAGATTTAATGTCAAAAGTCACCTCTTTTTTACGTCAGGGAATAATTAGGAATGACGCTGGAAAAAATGTTACTCGAATACATGGGTTATGCCTCCTTAAGCTGGAATTAGGAGTTATTTGCAGACTTCCATTATTTTAGAAGACTGCTTTTTGCACGGGAACCTATTTCTTAAATGTCCTTATCTAGTTCTTTGTTTCTGAAACTTTACTTGTTAAATTGAAGGTCATAAATATACACATAAATTGAAGGGTCTGGGACAAAATGGAGTTAAGCTACATTTCTGCTTTTTTGAACAATTTGAAAGACGATCAAATCCTCACACCCTCTTGAATAACATCAAAGTTGTTTTCAAGTTTATTACTTTTTTATGTGTTCTGAATAGAAAACATAATTTAAAAATAGGGTTAATGTTGTTTCAAGTTCTAAAATCCTTCAAGACAAAATGAAACAGTGTAATTTTCTGCCTTTTATTAGGTTTAAAGAATCCTTTAAAATGGGTTGTAAAAGTAATATAGTATTTTGCAGATTGACCGAATAAGTTTATTAGGCTAAACATGTTACATGGCCACTAAAGTTTGTATTTGTGTGCGAACCCCGACACAATCGATGTGGATATTTAGTCATGTGTGCTATGGGGGAAAAGTAATGATACACTACTCGGATATTTCGTGACGCTCGGGGGTTGAGCTAACCAGCATTTATTTTTGAAATATCGATACTATTTCGGGGGAGCCCGGGCCCTACAAGTCCCCTTTGACTACCTCCCTAGCTGTTGAGATACGCATCGTTGGCAGCACACTCAAGTCATGAATCTGTAAAATATAAGAAGTTGGTGAGTTGAGTTTAGTAGAGTAAACATTTCGGGATTGAAATTAACACAATTTATTAACAGCTGTACAAATTACGAGAAAACATTTAGTACGACGGAACCACAGCAGTCACGCGACGGGAAGGAACAGATAGAACTATCTTTTTTACAAGGAAGAAAATGGGTTATCAGTCCGGCGCGCAGTTGGCAACGTGTCAAGAAAGGGTTGAGAGTTTGATGGCGTAGTTGGCTAATAGTTCTATTTGCTAGAAAGATAATTATTTCGAGAAATAAGTATTTCAAGACTCAACTATAGGAAAAGGGTATCATTAAAACTTAAGGTATCGATTTAGGCCGTTTGGAATACTGCGAATTAAAATTCGTTTTGCATCATACAAAACATCGAATAATAATCTTAAAAAATACATCCAAGTGAAAACACTAAAATTATAGATTCTTAGTTTTAGCATTAGAAGGACGACGGGTTTTAGCGTGGTACCGACAATGTCAAATTTTGTTTTACATTTCATCACAATACGGCACAATTTGCTTAGCAAGACAGAGGCTGTTCAGACATTTTTTGAACGATTTTAATGGATTGAAGCTCAATTTTTTGCATGAAATTTTTGTGTTTTAAATGTTCCATTTGATAGTATTATTAACTATCTTTCTACACCTTGATTTTCATAATAATGACTTTTGTAGTATCGACAGTGGTATTTTGTCCCATTCTTGTTCCACAGTTTTCCAGTCCTTGAATGGTTTTCGGTCGGCGTTTCAAGAATGCCCTTTTTAAAAGTCCAAAAGCACAAAAGTCCATGGGTGAAACATCTGGAGATTTAGCAGGAATATCAGTAAAGTGTATTGACTTGATACCAGTTTCTTGTTACATTTTTTCTAAGATTTTAATAGTCGATTTAGATGTGTGGCTGCTTGCTTTACCCTGATGCAGTTCTACTGATTGTTGGCACTGTGGGTAAAGATATGGTATTTCTTTTTTGAGTGTTGGGGATAAAATATGGTCTTGATAATATGTGGGAGTTGATTTTTACATTTCCCCCTCTTTTTACTTTTAATTTTCCATTATATCAAAACCGGCAACAATCATAAATCTCTCACATTCACTTTGCTATAGTCCTTTGACGCGGCGGATTATCTTTTAAAATTAAAGATCTTACTTTACAAATATTCACAGAAATGTTTTCTTTTTTGGAAGTATTTTTCCACTTTTATGTTTTTTTCCTTTCTCATTAATAATATTACTTATCGTACCTTTAGATATAGAAAAACCATGACTTGTACAGCGTTTTTGAATTGAATAAGCATAATTCTCTTCGGAAAGAGAGGAAACATAGCCTTCCGTCCATTGCTTATTTAAAAGCGCCATTTTGAAAGTAAACAAAACTCTGAGTTAGCAGACGATAAGTTATACTTTAACTATTAAACTGCTGTTAAAATAAAATTCTTTCGCAGCATATAATATTTTACAGCTCATCAAAATCGTTCAAAAAATATCTGAACAGCCTCTGTAGAAGGTAAAAGTTTTATTTGAGGCACCCCACAGAAATTCCAAATTTAACATCATCAAGATATTGCCATTTTTTATGTTTTTCCTTTTCTCTAATGGTGAGATGTCTCATCCATCAAGATTTTGTCAGATTTGCTAATGACGAGATACCTTGTCAAGGCAAACACCAGGAGGATTAAATAGACACACTCCTTATAGACTGCAAATTTGCCTTTGTTAAAAAAACAACAATAATAGTAAAAGTCGACAAAAATTTATGCGAAGAAAGGATAAACAGAAAAATCACTCTTTAAACTAATAGTGCTACATCTAATTATATTTTTTACAAGATGCGGTTACATTGATGTGATGTATACCAATTACGATTCTGATTCAGTCAGCCACTGTAGCATTCCATTCCATAATCAAAACAAAGCCGCATTCCTCAAAACGCCCACAGCCTACTAATTTCCAATTAACTCATTCATATTTATTTTTTCACTCCACCCTCCGAAGGATCCTCCGCCAAACGATAATTCCAAGGGAAAACAAAGTCACCTAAATCCCTCTTACATCGTCGGTAAATTCCGCCGTAAGCACAATCCAAACACCTCAAGTATCGCACAAAAGAACACAAGCGATCTCAGTGCCGAAGTCAAGAATCCATAAGCCTGTTTATCCAGAACCTTTTCCTGAAATTGACGCAAGGGGGGCGACCCGAAACCCAAAATCGCTCGCCGAGGGGAATCGAAGAATATTTATCCCACCGCGACCCCATTTATCTCTGGCACACCCCCTGATTTACGACAGGCAGACGAGATATATCGGAGAGCCCTTCCGAGTTTACATAATTATGATTATCCTTCAGGGGGAATAATGAATAAATCTTTTTTCCCCCTATTCTTCGGCGAAGATTTTTCCCTCTTTAGGGAAGATTGCCGATGCAGATTGCGGTTCTTTTTTGCGTGGATCTCTGCGGGTTAATTGCATTTGAAAGGGAGGTTGCAGAGGGACACGAAATTAATTTAGCAAAACGCCGCTTCTTTTCCCCCTTTCGCTGGGGAAGAATACTAAATGGCGGGCCCTCGAAAAGAAATCCAAGTGTGTTGAATCTTGTGTTACATGTGCGAAGTCTTTCTCCGATGACAGGGGGTCGAGATAAATTTCTCCCGCGCCTTTCCGTTTGGAAAATTTTAAAATTCTTTTGTGTGTTTATTTGTTTATTTATTGGGACGTTTATTTTGCAAACGATGGAGAGGAAATGGGACGAGCCAAGTTAGTTAATTGAATTATATATTTTTTTTTCGTCGGGTCTTCTCTCGTGATAAATGCGGAAAAGTTTACGGCTTGAAGATTAATTTTCGGTCACCGGTTTAGATTTTAGGATTAATAGTGATGCTATCAGTGCTGTGTGTTTGAAAGAGAGTGAAAACGAAGTGAATAAAAGCTAGTTTACTTAAAATATCAATTGAGAACAAAGTTTTTATTGTTTGGTTATGAAAGGGCATTTTCTGTCAAGCTAAATATAAGTAGAGGTAGTGTTTCTAACTGAGAGATACGTGTTTCCTGTACGTATTCTGAACGTGACGTCACTTGGCTTGTTTTTCGAATAGGATTTCAGCACTTTCTCAATAAAAATTCCTTAGAATAAATTCCAAACTGATGAAGATAGTTGATTGGTCAACACCGATTAATTTTCAGTCAACCGGATTAGATTTTAGGATTAATAGTGATACTATCACAGAGCTGTTTGAAAGAGTGAAAATGAAGTAAATAACAGCCATAGATTACTTAAAATATTAATTGAGGACACAGCTTTTATTAATTAGATATGAAAGGGCATTTTCTATCAAGATAAATGGAGGTGCTGTAGTATTTCTGCGACGATGAGTGTTTCCTGTACGTATTCTGAACGCGACGTCATTTGGCTGATTTTTCCAATACGATTTCAGCACTTTTCCAATAAAAATTATAAAGAACAAATTCCTACACCGATTAGATTAAGCGCCAAACGTTGTCAAAACGGCGATAAACTACATTTTATGGTAACCTCGATATGTATCACGTGATATCATTTGAAGAAACAGAAATAAAATCGTCGCAGACCATATGCTTTGTTTCTCTGAGAATATCCATTATAACTTTGACGCTTTTCTTATCAAAATAATATTAATATCAAGCGCTTTTCTTAATTCGTCATTTGTATGTGAATGTTTTTTAATGTTAATTGAAAATTTGTTTAGTTTGACTTCTACTTGATGAACGTTATTCATGTTTGTTGGGAGGAGGATTTTAAGAATTCGTATATTTTATGTATGTATTTTAATTATTGCCACCTCTGCCGCTGAGTGGAACCGTCTGTTGTTTTTGGTGTCGCTTCAAGCATGAGCGTAGAATGGATAGTGTGGAATATGCTAATTCCAATTTAAAACTTTGATCCGAATAATCGTAATTCATTGAATTATGAATAGTATGATAGCACAATGTTTGTAATAGACTAAATATATTTCTGAGTGGGAAAACAAGTTTGAGCGAAAATAGAACATTTTCCCATTGATTTCTCGACAGAGAAATGAAACATTTTTACATCCTTAATTTTTTGTCACAAGTTAAAGATATTGTATTTTGAAGATATAAAACTGAAAAGGTAAAATATTTAAAAGTAATTATAAATTTTAATCATAATTAAAAATACCACTCGTCAAAAATACAAAATCTTTTATAAGTTTAGTAAATCAGTAACCATGATTCTATGTATGCCCAGTTGATTTTATATACTAGCAAAATTACCCGGCGTTACTCGGGTTGAATTAATTAACTTCCGTTTTGGTACTTCTTTTCATAAAATGGTAAATAATATAGCCACATGTGTTAAATCAAGGACTTTTGAGAAAAATTAATCGGATTACGTAAACATCCCGTCATTACCTGCACTTTTCGCGTTAAATTAAAAATAGTAAGTAATTCACTTTAAATGAGACTCGTTTCTTTACAAAACGATTTATAAAATGAAACTTAAAGGATTTATATTGGGTTGGTGCAAATGAAATGTCCGATGAGAATATGACCCCCATACAGCCAAAAGTAATTACCTACAAGCTTCCGGCATCTTACGTCACAGAGCTACTATAAATAGCTATCACGCGTGTGAAGTACAAGTTCCAGATTTAATTTGTTTGGGCGTAAGGTGCTTCCAAATTGGACATGGAAAACTCAGATTTGAGAGTCATCTTCCTTTACGAATTTAAACTGAGACATTCTGCTACAGTTGCTGCTCGAAACATTAACACAGCATTTGGGGAGAATACAGCTAGTGAACGAACCATTCGGCGATGGTTTGCGAAGTTTCGAAGTGAAGATATGGACCTGAAAATCTAACCACGTGGTCGCCGAGAAGTTGCAGTTTCTGACGATGTTCTGCTAAGTGTGGTTGAAGCTGAACCACGGAAAATATGTCATGAGATAGCGGCCGAGCTAGGTGTCCACCACAATACAATTGTTCGCCGTCTGGCTGCATTGGGTAAGGTGAAAAAGATGGGATTTTGGGTGCCTCATGAATTGACAATTGCCAACAAGATGAGACGTTTGGAAGTCTGCATCACTCCTTTCCAGGAATGAAAGAGAACCTCTACTGCAGCGAATCGTTACCTGCGACGAGAAATGGGTTTGTTACGACAATCGGAAACGATCTGCACAATGGTTGAGCAAAGCACAGCCTCCTGGACGCCATCCCAAGCCACCCTTACAGTCCAGGAAGGTGATGCTTCTTGTTCTACAGCTGGAATAATTCATCGCAATTTCCTGCCAAGTGGCCAAACCATCACTTCAGAACGATATTGTGATGAATTACGAAAGATGCTCTGGAAAGTGATGGTGAAACAACCGGCTTTGGTAAACAGGCATGGCGTTCTCCTCTTGCAAGGTAACACCCGTCCTCATGTCGCACAAGGAACGATGCTGAACACTACGTGAGTTGGGCTATGAAGCGATGCCTCGTCCCCCTATTCCCCTGACTTGTCACCTACAGATTTTCATCTGTTTCGTCACCTGGATCACTTTCTGTCTGGTAAACGGTTCACCCAAGATATGGAGGTTCACCGTGCAGTTGAGGACTTCTTCGCATCCCAGCCACAAGAATTTTCGTACCGGGATCAGGGCCTTGTCAGACAAGTGGCAACAGTGTGTCAATTCAGAGAGAGATTATTTCGAGTAGGTTATATACTGTATTTTTCAGTTATCGCCATCGAAGTGTGATGGACATTTTCCGGCATTTCATTCGCACCGACCTAATAGTTGTAACAAAGTAGGATAGCTACACACCATTCAAATTAATTTCCGACACTATTAAGGTTCTAATTGAAGAAAATAAATTATGCAAAGTTAAATTTTTAACTCTCTTTATATATTTTTCCGAATAACTGTCAGAAATTTTTGAAATTATTTATATTTTGAAAAGAAAAAATGAGTTAAACACATTAAGTAATAAAATTTAAATTGTTTAAAACTAATTTTGGGTAGGTAGTTGAAGTAATGTACTGAAGCAACACAACGGGCTATTGGCGACGGTCCAAGATCAATCCCGAAGGGAACGATCAGAGGACCACACCTCGTCATTTTCAACAACGGTCAGATGAAGAGGTCACACCTTAGCTGGAACCCCACTCTCCAAACGTCCATACCATGACAACGTGAGGACATTTAAGGCCACAACAGATTTAAAGTGCACCAGCCCCCAAGTACACTAACCAAGCCCCCAAGTTGTGAACTCGCAACCCTCCGGTTGCTAAAAACCGCTACTCTTCCAACTGGGCTACCACATCCCTGGAAAAAAAATTTCCAGCAATACTGGTAAAACAATTTGTTTCAACCGCAATAGCATTGCTAAATTTAAATTTCAACTTATCCAACACTATCAGGTTAAGGTTGATTCAAGTATTGTGACGGGAGTACGGATATTCAGACGTTTTAGCATGAAACTTGAATAAAAATGCAGACAAAGAAATGCTAAATAATTTATTAACTAAGTTAAAATAGGTTTTTAAGATATTTATGAGTACATTTGATGAAAATATAGCAAATTGTTTTGTGATGTTGCATAAACAAACATACACATAAGCAGGCAAATAGGTATGTATTTTTAAGTAACGTCGCACTGGAGCAACACAACGGACTATTATACATAAAAAGAAGAAACGAAAAGAGATTAACAGGTCTGAAAACACTGGTTTTGCATAAAAATGGTCTTAAAAGGAATAACGAACTTGAGACGAAAATTTTCAATGCACAAACATTCCATTTTTTTGTGTATAGATTCCTAAATATAACTGCACACATTTTAAGTATATATAATATCTCATGGATATATACTTATCTGTTTCAGTGCTACGCACTCAAACAATTAAACAAAGTAATACAGACACACAAACTGGTAAAAAAATTGGACAGACTGACCCTGAATAGTATATTTACTAAGTTGCGGCATGTATTCAAACTGCAACATTTCAAGAAAATATATCCAACAGCTTAAACTTAGTACTATTGCATATATACATAAGACCTGAAACGTAGAATTCAATGACTTTGCTTTGAAATGGCTCAAAAAGGTTCAAGTTAAAATATTCGACGTACAAACATTCAATTCTTATTTACATTATTAATTACATTTATTTATACAAATTCATTTGATAACTATATTTATAAAAACAAAAGTTATAAAATAACTATATTATGAGTTATCAATAGCAATATTTTGTACAAATTGGTTTATATTACAGAGCTTCTTGATACACAACGTTTTTAGTTTTGCTCTCAGAAGAAATAAACAGTTGTTGGTTATTACTCTCTCTAGAGCAAGCAAAGTAATGAGATCGCAAATCCACTTCAGCAATCCTCAGTGTCTGACCTTGTGATTAGTTAATTGTCATTGGAAAACATAGCACCACTGGGAATTGTAAACGCTTAAATTCAAACGGATAATTTGAAGGAATCTACGAATTATCTCTTTATTAGAAGAAAACTGACCAGATCTTGATGGACGAGGTATCTCATTATTAGAAGGAAACTGACCAGATCTTGATGGACGAGGTATCTCATTATTAGAAGGAAACTGACCAGATCTTGATGGACGAAGTATCTCTTTATTAGATGAAAATTGACCAGATGTTGATGGACGAGATATCTCGTTATTAGAAGAAAACTAACCAAATATTGAAGGGAAAGTATCTCTATTAGAAGAAAACTGACTTGATCTTGTCATTATAAAAACATAGCAATGTCTTGATGACGAGATATTTCGCCATTAACAAAATCGGTCAGATCTTGATGGAAGAAATGTCTCGTCCAAACCACTTGGGGGACTAAGTTTTGGAAAGAATATTTAGAAGTAAAAATAATTAAAATGAAACTCAACTGTTGACATCATACATAAACAAACCCATTATAATCATTGATTACTTCATCTCAAGACAGACATCACTTTTGATGTCATACTCCCTAAAATGACCGGAGACGTCCAATTGCGGTGCAAGCAAAAAAGCTGACGCAATTATGACCAGAGACCGCTTCGTGACTTACGCGGCATTACGCCAGTTTTGAAATTAAATTTGCATCTAAGGGTCCCTAATTCCTCCAACATATACGTGGGAAGGGGACAGTCCTTCACGTGATTAGATTTTAAGCGAGATGATTGGCCTGTAGATTTATAAGGCTCTTTATTTCATTTCGCTTCAGCTTTCGTTTTCCTATTTCCCTTGACTCTTGACGTAATAAAAACGTAGTCATCAGTTTTGTGGGAAAATACAATTTGGGATATGAGGGGCATTCTGGTATTAAAAAGGAAATTGCTGGGAACTTTTACAAATGATGTTTTATCGCATGGCTGGGGCGGTGTAGGCCTAAAATACGTGGGTTCTCTTCCCGTGTGTCCCGCGATTTGAGTCGTTGGATTGGGAAGACGACTAAATACAATTAAGGCATTAGAAATTGTGTTGCTTTTTGCCTCGTTTTCATTAGTATCGTTTCAGTTTCCTGTCAGGTCTTTTGTCTTGTATTTGATGTGAAGTATATGGGTTTGGAGGATTGATAAATGGTTAACACTTTCAGCAGGGATGTTTCTTTTTATGTGATTGACATGCACTTGTATGTAGACAGGAAGAAATAGAGGGTGGTCGTCTTAACCCTCCTGGTGGTTGTTTCGACGAGGTATCACCCCTTCCCGAGAAAAACGAATTAGATATTTTTAATTTAATTTCATTTGGAGGTTTGAAATGTACATACCGATGGTAATATTCAGTATAAATAAAAGCAAATAACTCATCAAATGTTAGTAACGACACTGCTATCAATAGATATTAGCAATTAAGGAACTTCAATGCAGATGCTACATGTGAATTTGTTTATTTATGAACTAGCAGATCCACGCATATCATCTTCGCTAGAATTTCTTAATGGATCCATTCAAAATGAATATAGTATTCATATTCATATGTAAATAGATTTCATATCTCTAATTTAAAATAAATTGCCAAAAATATGTAACAGCATTCATTTAATTTTACTAGCATGGCAAAAAGCACACCTAAGTAATGTTATCCCAATTACATTCTGAACGTCTACTTCAATTCAATTCATTTCCTTGTTCAAAAGGGATTCGGCATTTCTTGACTAAAAAATCTATTTTTCTCATACTTTCTATTCGGCACTGATTTTGACGTACAAGATTTTCATTAATTCCCGTAATCAAGCTGGTAAAGAACTTCATGAGAGTGACGAGCTCTTACGTTTAGCTTTAGTAGTATTATGTAGCTCCATAGCTCAAATCAAGCATATTTCAGCTAAGTGGCAAACTTCGCGAATGAATTCCGTAACGGTCGATTTTATGTTGCTTACACCCATTTTTGCCATTCGACAACAAACAAATAGTATCAATTTCTGTGCTTCACACTTCAGGTAGGTAGGTGTTTAATTAACGTCACACTAGAGCAACAAACGGTTATTGGCGAGGGTCCGGGATCAAACCCGAAGGTAAAGATTTGAGGACAACACTACGTAATTTTGAACCACACGCACTTCAGGAGGTAGGTAGTTGCAATAACATCACACTGGAGCAACACAGGGGCTATTTGTGGCAGTCTGGGATCAATCCCGAAGGGAAAAGTTCGAGAGTAACACCTCGTAATTTTGAACCACGGTCAGATGATGAGGTCAACACCTCAATTGGCACCCCACTCCAAACTTCACACCACGCCAATGAATCCAATTAGGTAGGTAGTTGAATTTACGTCGCACTGGAGAAACACAGCGTGTAATTGGCAACGGTCCGAGATCATTCCCAAAGGGAAAGAACCGAGGACAACACCTCGTCATTTTGAATCAGTCTCATGACGAAGTCAACACTTGCGCTGGCACCCCACTTTAAAAACTTTCACACCACGACAACTTGAGGACATTTGAGGTCACGACAGATGCAACGTGCAACAGCCTCTACTTGCACAACGGTCTTTGGCTGGATCGAGTTTCGAACTCGTAACCCCCTGGTTACCAATCCGCTACTCTTCCAACAAGGCTATACCTTGCGCCATAAAACTCAACAATCAATCAATTAATCCAACCAGGCTACCGTGGCCCTTCAAGCACGAAATACATATAGTACATATATCGATATTTTTAGCTTAAAGTAATGTTTTCATACGACCGACCTTCCAAATCAAATATACACACCTTCTCGAAAGGTCCACAGCAACTCCAACTTCGTACTCCAGAAAAAGAAACAAGTCGTTCCGTAATAGCCAAACAGGAAACAAAAACCAAAACCGAAATCTAATATACCAAAAACCTCGGCCGAAATCGTAGATTCCGTCGGGCGCACTTAATCAAACATCGCGCGCATCTTCCAAAACAGCCGCGGGGCGCCAGGAGGGGAGAGGGGTAGTGGAGAAAAACGGATATTGCCAACCGAAACCAACTAAAATACGAGACTCGGAAAAGAGAAAAGCGCCGCGGGATTTCGGTTAAATCGCAGACGACTAATGACGCGGCGAACAATTAAAGCTCGCGAAAAATATATATCGTCTGAGCGGAAATGAACACAGTTGCGGGGGCCGAGGTTTTGGAAAAGCAGGATATAGTGGATTGGGACTCGCTCTCTTTTGGGTTCTAAATACGATAAACAAGCCGGGGTTTTATAATTAGGGGGCGTGTGATTGATTCGGGGTGGACTCAGTTCGGGGGACCTTCGGTTCTCTGCTTGGAATTAGAGGGGTGTTTTGTAAGAGATTAAGTGTTAATACTCCATGGCTCAGATTGACTGGTTTCGTGGTGAAGGGTGTATCGTCAGGGATTGTTATGTCGTTATCATCGATTACAATTAATCACCGTTTGATGAGAATCAGATTGAAAAGTAAGCAAATTGTAAAAGTTGGAGATCGGTCAAAATTTGATATTTTTAATTAATTGATATTCAAAATTTAATATTTTCAAAGTTTAACCCTCGACGTGGTTTTGATGAGATATCTTGTCCATCCTGATCTGATCAATTTTGCTAATAACGAGATATCTCGGCATCAAGATGTTGCCAATGCTTTGATGACAGACAACATCAAGATCTGATCAGTTTTCTTCTAATGACGAGATAACTCGTTCATCAAGATCTGGTCAGTGTAACTAATGACGAGACACATCGTTGAGACAACCACTTGGAGAGTTAACCATCTGAAGAAGTTCATTGGTTGTGCAACCTACAGTCATTCTTGCATGACTTCCAACTTCTTTTGATCTTGACTAATAGGATTTTATTCTTTCCAACAATAAATGCGTTTTTTTCCTCAATTTCTGTTTCGTGGGGTAAAAACAATACTACGCTACTCGTAAATATAGTGATTCTCAGAGGGTTAATCAGCAGTGGGTCACAAAAGTATTTGTCTATTTCAGGTTTCTGGCTATTTTCTGGAATTTTATAAGGATGCTGTTTAAATTAGAATTTAAAATTTTACCATATAAAGGCTATATTTCTATTTCAGCATCGCATCAAAGTAGTAGAATAATTATTAAAAATTTTGCTAAAACTATTAAAAATGTAGCGTAATTTATATCAGACACACAAAAGTATTCGGCAATTCTTTTGCAGAAAGTACACATGTTAAACAAAAACGTGAAAATATGTCTAAGATTTTTTGTTTTTGCATTTTGTCTTGCACCTTAGATCGTTTTGTATATGTATCATTGTTTGTACCAGATATTTGGAACTAATTTCATTCTATTCTGCTTGAAGACAGATTTTTAATGAATTTCTATTTTATTTAAAAAGATATGTGATTTCTCTTCAGATTTCCTCATAAAGGTAACGATAGGACACTTTTTAAGTCTAAACTGAGGTCAGATTTTAAAGTGTTTTGATCTATATACCAACCAGACCTTTGAATACAAAGCTCTACATGCGGGATCGGTCATGTTAGACAAAAATCTTGATTTTAATTAAAATTTAGCAACGAAAAAATTTTCAAATTTATTTTAAAATGATCAATACATGCATATTGATGCTTAGTACTACTAATAAATCCAAGTATCAATTCCCCGTTCCCCGTCACACGTCCAGATCATTAGACTACGCCCTGCATTTGACATTGGCTTTAGACCAACCTTAGATTTGAACTTCTTTCAAATTAAAAGTTTATCTGTAATACAGATTGAAGAGTTGAAACTAAATTTTCAAAGCTGAATTAAGGTTCTTGGTATTTGTTTCACTTATATACAAGAAAATTGTGTGTAGGAAGCTCTAACCAGAGTTTAGTCAGTGTAATATCCGCGAAATTGTCGAATTCAGAGCACTCTAATGATATAAGGAAGACCTTGGGTTACCAGACACCCGGAAAAGTCTGAATATGTCCGGAATTTGCTTCTGTTGCCGGATTCCGCTTTGGGAATCACAAATTGTTCGGATTTTTCAGAGAAATGGTCAAGTCAATCCAAATGTAGTATTGCTTGAATCGTTTTGTGTACAAAAAATGTGCTAGTGGTTAATGGAAATTAGCGGAATAGTATGAGTCAAGTCAGATTTTTATTTAATAGGTATTTTTATATCTGTAATATTGTTATTTCTTGTTTGCAACACTGTTTATATCACCATTTCATCGCAAGTTTTTTTATTAACACTCCATCAATTGAGTTTCATTTGCCCGTACTTACTTTGAAACTTCGGGATTATAAATAAATTTTATTCAGTTTGGTTGATTTGGTATTTTATGGTGCAAAGGCCATATTTGGCCAAGGCGCCAAACAAGACAATGAAGTAATTGTGAAAAGAAAAGATGAAAAGGAGAAAGATCCCTTGGGCATCCTTGGGTCGCGGCTCCCATGTTTACCAGAGGCAGTAAACCCCATGGGGAAATAATAGATTAGGTACCTCGGGTTCGTGAAGCCCATACACACCTAAAAATTATGTGCCCCTGAGGGGAAATTTTATTCAGGAACTTCCATTTGTAGGTCTGGTAACCCTATACACACAAACATCATCTGGTATAAAATGTCTGCATCTCTATCTTTGGGCTATCTTCGATATAAAATCCTGGTTACTCTTATTATATAATCCAACAAAAATAAT